>WJBV01000006.1:0-2781064 GCA_034509305.1 Aspergillus cristatus | reverse complement strand
TAACCCTAACCCTAACCCTAACCCTAACCCTAACCCTAACCCTAACCCTAACCCTAACCCTAACCCTAACCCTAACCCTAACCCTAACCCTAACCCTAACCCTAACCCTAACCCTAACCCTAACCCTAACCCTAACCCTAACCCTAACCCTAATAAGGATGCTCATTCATGTACTTAGCTTAGTTCTTCGCGATCAATTCTCGTTAATCAAACATTGGTTACCTTCTAGTTTCTGATTCGTCCGCACTTAACCAACAACCCAGTATACGTACTCGGTTGGCCTTGTTTCTCTATTCGTTACCTTGATTGTTTTATATTTGTTGATTATCTTACGGAGCCTGGAGGGGGCGACATACCCATCAACGACTATTGAACCGGACCCGGAGGGGCATTGAGCATACGATTACTTGGGAACACTTAGGGTAAGTGTTCAGTCTCGAAATACAACTAACTAGAACCCTAGGTACGATACGAGAGAAGCCAGGTTGTGACACCATACAGTGGGTTCCTGGGCACTGTGGCGTGGAAGGCAATGAGAAGGCAGACCAGGCAGCAAAAGCAGCAGCAACACAGCCTCCCATCCCAACTGGAGGAACACAGGGCCAGCTCTCCCTAGCGCGCCTCCGGAGAACCCAGACAAAGGCCACCAGGGAGGCCCGGGAGAGGTGGCTCCGGGAGGCCATGGCCAAACGAACACCGGCGGCCCAGAGGACGTACAGACCCCACCGGGGCTGGAGGCTGGACCCTGCGGCAGCGGGAGCCCCCAAAGCCCTGGCCAGCCGATACTACCAACTCAAAATGGGCCATGCGGCAATAGGGCCCTACCTCCAGAGGGTGCAGGCCCAGGAATCAGCAGCCTGCCAGGGCTGTGGAGCACCCAGAGAATCAGTACACCACCTACTCCTGGAATGCCGGGAGAGAGCAGGCCCCCGGAGAACTCTTTTCCAGGGCCTAAGAGAAGCTGGAGCACCCAGGCCAGCCACAAGGGAGATTCACCCAGAGGTCCGACTCTTCGGGGACCCCAGGGCCACCCCAGCCATCCTACGGTACCTACAAGACACCGGGGTGGGAGCCAGGAAGACCCCCAGGGAAGCCCAGGTACAAGCCCGGGCACAGGATGAATGGGGATGGGGAGCTCTGGAAGGAGCAGAGCAGATGGAGGGAGACTAGTGTGGGGGGGCTAAACAGCCCAACAAGTGAAGAAAACGAGGAGGGCCTGGGAACACCCCCAGAACCCGAATGCCCTGGGCGAAGAGGCCGATTGGGGCGAGGAACAGGAGAAGACCATGTACATAAGTAGTAAACCTGAAAGGGGCAGGGGGTAAAACCCCTGCCCAAGGCTTGGACAGTCTGTCATAGCCCCAGGAGCTGGATACGGACTATAAACTTGATTAAATAATAATAATAGTTCATTGGGGTGTTCACAGCACTGTGCCAGAAATTCATCATGGGTGATAATCTTTTGACCCTGTTCCTTCATGTCCAGAGTCAGGCGTTGACTCTGGGTTCATTCAGTAGCGTTTCGAGCCATCTTGGCTGGTTCAGTTCATTTGTTTGTTGGTTGTTTGTTTGTTGGTGGTTCCCTATCACAAGCGTATGGATCTCTCTGACAGAGTCCTAGCTGTATGCGCTGGAGAAGAGGTTTGAAGAAAAAGAATAAGAATGATGTTAGAATTATGTGACGGTCTCGAGCAATAGGAATCTATTGGTAGACTATCTGACGAAATTCTAACATGAGGAGAGAAAGGAAAGAGGCAGGCCTGTCAGCGATGAGCTATCTAGTGTGTGTGAGAGGCTTAAGCGAGGCTCAGTGAATATCGCACGCCAGACAGGCCAAAGTAACCAAACATGCTATACAGCTAGCGAGTGTTCATGTTCCGTGACAATGGCTTCGGTCGTTGAGGTGGCTTGGGTTGATTTTTGATGGATTCAATCTTGTTCTGGAGAGCTTGAATTGCTGAAGAAAATTCATTTTGGAGTTCTTGAAAGGGGTCCATAATCTTGAGAAAGAAAGGGATTGTAAGCTTGAAACTTGAAAACTTGAAAGGTGTGTGCCAGCTCTGCCACTACTTCTAGACTTCTTGAGAGACTTGAAACTGAAGAAAACTTGATAACTTGAGGATGGAAATCACTGTTATAGCCTGGCCAGCTCCCAAACTGCGGCACCAGTAAAATCCCTTGATGGGAGCCTTTGGTATTTCTCTCCCTAAGGTATAAAAGGAGGATGTTGATTATTATGTCATGGCGCTCTACTAGGATAATGGAACATCCAACTCATGGGTTCTACCTAGGTAGCTATCGACGAGAATAATCAACATGAGGAAGGAAGAAAGGAGGTAACGCCATATTTATCAACAAAGCAATAAAGCAAACAACCACACCTCATGTGATAACCAACCAACGTGACCAGGCCGTCACACCCAGGGCAAGCAACCTGTTAGGGGCTAAGCCCGCAGCGCTAATAACTAGCTATCGTACAAGAGGTTTCGTTGAAGAAGAGAAGAACGGATGTCCGATCGGACAGCCTTTTATATACAAAAGTACGTTATGCGGGGTAGTAGTCAAGTAACCACTCCGATCATTCCTCCGACTAGCATATCGTTTATTCTACAGGCGCAGCCTGTGACACAGCCCACCCATGAGTTTGGCGACCATAACTTCATAAGATGGAGCATGATTAGCGGAATTAAGCACCATCATAATACTATGTAATTTATGACCTTATGCTGGCCAGAGATGGGCTATGTCACAATGTAGGTACCATGAGAATGATAGGCCTGAACAACCAATGGAGTTCTCACATCTGTTGGGATTGGGCGGTCAGTCCAAAGCACCGCCCCACGTAATAGCCGCCAACACGCCTGCGCTGAAAATTGTTTGGTGTCTTTATTCTGTGTGGCAATCTCACTAACAACTTTTGTCTATTGTATCAAGCATCATGGCAGGAAAGAGGTTGTTTTCACGTATTTTTCGCCGCAGCAAGCAGCCAAAGCAAAAATTATGTGATGGAGAGAAAGCTGATCTTGTGCCACTGGACACAAAGACGGAATCGACTCAAGCCTCTCAAACCGAACCACAGACTCAATATGGACATAACATACCTACAGCAGGTCATGAGCAAACAATGACACCCTTCAGCAGTGGTATTATGCCAGAGGATTCAGCTTCAAAAAGATCAGTCGCCCTGATTGACCCAAAGCTACTCTGGGACAAAGCATACGACAGCCTCAAAGAAGATGACCCTGAGTTGGTGAAGGCTTATGAAAAGGTTCTGTCTTGTGAACTTTTGACACCTACCACTTTCCCATTATCCGACATTCAGCAAAACCGGATCGAGCAGAAAGATACAGAGCTGCGACGATCTCAGATGAGACAGCTTGTTGGCCGGGGTCTGGCCAAGACTGAGCATGAGGCCAAGCTAAAACAGGGTGCTGGGCATGTGGTGGATGTGGCCCTTGCAGCAAACAATACAATTAGTACTGCACTCAAAGAATGCCCAGAAGCTGCTCTTGCATGGACTGGTGTTACATTTGCTTTACAGGTGAGGTGCTGTTGCTGATCCTGAATATAATTCATGTGATGCTAACATCATCGTAGATGATAGCCAACCCAATTAAAGAGACAGAAACCAACCGTGCTGGCATTGATTATGTTGTTAGAAAGATGGAATGGTACTGGAACTTGTCTAGTCATCTGCTCAAGAGGCGGGACCTGTGCGGTAATTCCTATGCAGGACTGCAATTTGGTCTGCAGGACCAAATTATCCACCTTTACAAGGCACTCCTGTCCTACCAGATGAAAAGTGTTTGCTCATACTATCAAAACAGGGGCCTTGTCTTCCTCAAAGACCTTGTGCAACTTCATGACTGGGATGGGCAACTGCATAATATCAGGGAAGCAGTAACAGCAGTTCTTGAAAGTTCAAAGGAGTACAGTACCCAGCAAATTGTGGATTTCCATGAGGAAGAAACAAGAACTCTCCAAAACATCTTCCATGACCTCCACCATGGCCTTGAGAAGCAGGCAGCGTTGCAGAAAGATCTTCAAGAGAAAAATGAGAACGAAAAGTGTCTGCAAGACCTGCGCCTTACTGATCCCAAGGATGACATGGAACGCATTGAAGGTAGCAAGGGTCGACTGTTGCCTGAATCTTCTACATGGATTCTCTACCACCCTTCCTTCACAGACTGGAGACATAGTGAGACGACCCGGCTCCTGTGGATGAGAGCAGACCCCGGGAAAGGGAAGACAATGCTTATGATCAGCATCATCAAGGAATTGCAGTCCATTCCTGGATCCAAGGCCCTGTCCTTTTTCTTCTGCCAGGCTACTGATGCAAGACTCAACAACGCCACTGCTGTCCTCAGGGGCTTGATTTACAAACTGGTTCATCAATGTCCTGTTCTCATTTCACACCTACATGGAGAGTATGACACAGCAGGATCAAAATTATTTGAGGATAGCAATGCATTTATTGCTGTATCCAGAATTCTTCACAACATGCTGCGCGATCCCCAGCTGAACCAAGTGTACTTGGTGGTGGATGCACTCGATGAATGTCAGTCAGAATTGAAGCAACTCCTGGGGTTCATTCTTGAATCACTGTCAGATCCCAGCGCTCAAGTCAAGTGGCTTGTGTCCAGTCGCCATAAATTTGATATTGAGAAGGAGCTATCCCATGAGAAGAGCAAAACAGAGCTCAACCTTGAAAAGGATGTAGAATATGAAGTCTCTCATGCTGTCAAGGCTTATATTGACCACAAGATGCGTGGTCTCATTGCTCAGTATGAGCGGGCGTATGGGGACATTCATAACCATAAAATCCTGGCAAAGCTTCAAAATGTGGAAAACGACGTCGCAGAGGAACTTCACAGAAAGGCTGACAGTACCTTCCTCTGGGTAGCCCTTGTCTTCCAACAAATTGAGGAACATCACTATGACGCTTATCAGGTCCTTGATTTTGTTCGCAAAACGCCTGCTGGCTTGCATGACATATATGAGAAGATGATGGACCGAATCATTCAGCAACAGGATAGCTACTCCTTTTATTGTAAAGAGGTGCTTTTAATTGCGGTCAATTCCTATCGCCCACTCCGATTATCCGAAATGGTGACACTTGCTGCACTACCAGAGCTAGCATTTCCTCGGAAGGTCATACAGCTATGTGGTCTTCTTTCCCTCAGAGAAGAAGATACAGTCATCTACTTTGTTCACCAATCAGCAAAAGACTATCTTATTGAGCACGCGAAGCCAGAAATCATATCTCAGTTATTCCCTGTTGGGTACAGGAAGGGACATCAATCAATATTTTCACGGTCGCTTGAATCCATGTCACAAATATTGAGACGAGATATTTATACTCTTCGGCATCCTGGATTTTGCATCACAGATGTCAATCCGCTGTCACCAGACCCGCTTGCAGCAATTCGATACGGGTGTGTATATTGGGCCGACCATCTCCATGAATTGGGAGCTCATAGTGGGATATTCCTCCATGACAATGGAATGGTTGATGCTTTTCTCAGAGAACATCTTCTCCACTGGCTGGAAGCCCTCAGTCTAATAAAGAGCATGTCAAACAGTGTGTCTGTAATAGCTAAGCTTGTCAGTCTGGTCACAGTCAGTGGTTCCTTCCCACAACTGAACTATACAAATGCTAATTCACTCAGAGTCTGTCACGAGGGTCTAAACTTTTTGAGCTGATCCATGATGTCCATCGGTTTATTTTGTTTAACAGAGGCGTCATCGAGAATGCACCATTGCAAGTATATTATTCTGCGCTAATCTTTAGTCCAACCCACAGCTTGACACGATGTCTTTTTCAGGATGAGGAACCAAAGTGGGCCACGGCGAAGTCAGCGATCGATTCCATATGGGGCGCCTGCCTCCAAACCTTGGAAGGCCATAGTGGTATGGTCAATTTAGTGGTCTTTTCATCCGATGGGAGTCGCATCGCGTCTGGGTCTGATGATCATACAGTCAGGGTCTGGGATGCCAACAATGGAGACTGCCTGCACACCCTGCAAGGCCATAGTGACTGGGTCCGTTCAGTGGTCTTTTCATCCGATGGGAGTCGCATCGCGTCTGGGTCTGATGATCATACAGTCAGGGTCTGGGATGCCAACAATGGAGACTGCCTGCACACCCTGCAAGGCCATAGTGGTATGGTCAATTCAGTGGTCTTTTCATCTGATGGGAGTCGCATCGCGTCTGGGTCTGGTGATCATACAGTCAGGGTCTGGGATGTCAACAATGGAGACTGCCTGCACACCCTGCAAGGCCATGGTGACTGGGTCCGTTCAGTGGTCTTTTCATCTGATGGGAGTCGCATCGCGTCTGGGTCTGATGATAATACAGTCAGGGTCTGGGATGCCAACAATGGAGACTGCCTGCACACCCTGCAAGGCCATAGTGACTGGGTCCGTTCAGTGGTCTTTTCATCCGATGGGAGTCGCATCGCGTCTGGGTCTGATGATCATACAGTCAGGGTCTGGGATGCCAACAATGGAGACTGCCTGCACACCCTGCAAGGCCATAGTGGTAGGGTCAATTCAGTGGTCTTTTCATCTGATGGGAGTCGCATCGCGTCTGGGTCTGGTGATCATACAGTCAGGGTCTGGGATGTCAACAATGGAGACTGCCTGCACACCCTGCAAGGCCATGGTGACTGGGTCCGTTCAGTGGTCTTTTCATCTGATGGGAGTCGCATCGCGTCTGGGTCTGATGATAATACAGTCAGGGTCTGGGATGCCAACAATGGAGACTGCCTGCACACCCTGCAAGGCCATAGTGACTGGGTCCGTTCAGTGGTCTTTTCATCCGATGGGAGTCGCATCGCGTCTGGGTCTGGTGATCATACAGTCAGGGTCTGGGATGCCAACAATGGAGACTGCCTGCACACCCTGGAAGCTTCCAACGTACTTGACCCTGCTACGTTGGGAGTTATTGCATGGGGAGCAACATCCATTACCAAAAAGACATGTGAGACACCTCAGCATCACACTTATGGTTTGGACACCAGTGGGACATGGATCACCAGCAATAGTCAGAACGTGATCTGGCTGCCACCAGAGTATCGCCCGAGAAGCTTAGCTCTCACATCAAGCGCTATGGTCATTGGATGTGAATCAGGTCGGGTTCTCATATTTGATTTGTCTAACAAGGCTTGTCTATAACATAACCACTCGAGGTATCCTCCAGTCCAGTCTATATTTCTGATCCCTTTACAAAAGGAGTGTCTGGGAGTGATATCCTATTATATTCCTATATATACTACTTTATCCGTCGCCGATGGAATTCTGATGAAGTTTCTAGTAGCTACAGTTAGTCTAACTGAATTACTCAATCCATTTCGCGTTATTATTGTGGCACGAGCCGAATTGATGTCAATGATACAATGGTCTTCCTAGTTTGTCACAGTAATCAGTCCTCAACTGCTCGCCACTGAGCCTGCGCAGCAAATTCTGGCAGATTCATAGAACTTTTTTTTCCTTTCCTTGCTGCACAGAGCCTTCTATAAAGGCTGTATTGGCCATACAGCAATTTTTGTACCATTACGGTATCTGACCATACCAGCCAGTAAAGCAGGGATAACAGTGAGAGAAACCGCATATGGACTAGAGTGTTTCATGGTAGGGTTCGGAAAACCAAGCAAGAGTGTCCGGGAGGCAAGCTGACTTCGGGAACTACTGTACCACCCGGGCCCTCAGCGAGTACGTTGGGTATTTGCTTTCGTCAAGCAGTTAGGACGATGGATTTCTACCTTCTCGTGGTGTCCGGTGTCAGTACCCTCTCATTTTGGGGAGGGGAAGCCAAAAGAATCCAAAGTGGTGCGGGCAGCTGCTGACATGCAGAATTTTCACCTGCTTGAACAACAGCCACCCAACCCACGCCATCAGAGGATAATGGGTTATGAAAACCATCCAATGACTGTCTACTCAATTTGTACTTGAGACTGAAGCTGGGCTTGTTTTTCCAGCGGATGTGGTATCACCTAGACAGGAGACAGGACACCTCTGGACTTGAATACTCTCTGAGATCGCGCCACACCCCATGAAAACCTTGAACAAATTGTTCCAATACATACATATGTATAATTCTGTCAAGCGGCGAGGGAGGATACAACTGGTAGAGCAGTGGGTTGTGCAAGTCACTTGGGAGCACCACAGAATGGCCTGGGCCCAGGACCTTGTTAAGGCGCAGCCACAGGTAACCCTGACCAGGGCATCCCATGGCCTCTTACAAGCAGGGTGCATGACCTAGTGACAATCCTCAACAAGCTTGTTAAGGCACAGCCACAGGTGATCAGGAGGACTGTGAAACTGGGGACACAAGCTTGATTAGTGAAGGATGGCTGGGGTATCCTGCACGGTCAGTGGGGGTACTTTCAGGCAGCTTTTGCAAGACACAGTTGGCTAGCAGAGAGAGATCTTGGCTGGTAACATGAAGCAAGGAGATTTCTCTTTGTGGGGTGTGGCACATAATGACAGTGACAGATGAGCCAGGAGGACTCAACAAGACTGTCTATATGGCCTGAGAGGATGGATGCGCGTGTTGGTGTGCAAAAGAGACAGAAACCAGCTATCTTACTTGCACTGAGGACTTGAAGTCTAACAGCAAAAGTGGTGTCATCCTAGTGGAGAAGGTTTCTACCATTCTTCACTATCTCACTCACACTGAGAACCTGCGGCTGGGCGATGGATGTGATGTCGTTCTAGCTGGAATGCCGGTGATGCATGCTTAAGGAGCAAACCTGGAGACACCTGGGGTGAGAGTTTTTTAGCGGGGCCTCAATATCTGGAGGTCATTCATCGAGAGGTGGGCGCGCCGAAAACCAGGGCAGTGGCCTGAACAAGCAGGCCTGGTGAAGCTGCTTTACACCAGTTGCAAGAACTCGTTAAGGCTTGGCCACGGGCAGCCTTGGCTGTGTAGTTATGTCTCTTGGTCCAAACCCTGGTTCACGCCAGACCTTAAAGGCCAACAGACCGAGGTCAACCGGAGAGCTGTGCGGAATATGGACGAGATCACGCACGCTCAGGGACCCTCTTCCAAGAGATGCAGCAAAAGCGTCGAGCCTGGACCCGTACTATTGAAAAGTCAAAAAGTCACACTGGAAACAGTTCCTAGACGGAGCTGGGGAAGGAACGCTATGGAAAGTGGCTACCTATATGAAACCGCGAGAGACCTGGGGTTGCGTCCCAGCCTTGCACGTTGATTCTAACGAACTGGTGGAGAATGAGGACAAAGCACAAGCGTTTCTGGAGACTTTCTTCCCCAAAATGGACCAACCCCTCGAAGACCCACCAGTCCAGGCCCCGCTGGAGCTACCCTGGCCACTAACCACGGAACTGGAAATCCAGCGATCTCTTAAAGCAGCCAAAAGCTCCATGGCACTGGGTGAAGACGGTCTACTGACGCTTGTGTGGAAACACCTGTGGAAGTATATAAGAAAGCTCATCACCAGAATCTTCACAGCATCAATCGAACTAGGGCACCACCCGAGACGTTGGCGGAGAGCAAAGATTGTGGTGTTGCAGAAACCTGGGAAGCCAGACTACTCGATCCCTGGGGCCTGTCGCCCGATCTCACTCCTTAACACACTAGGTAAACTTCTTGAGGCAGTCATGGCTCAACGACTATTGTACCTCGCTGAGAAGCACGGCTTACTACCCAACACACAATTTGGAGGGCGACCGGGCAGGACCACTGAACAAGCCCTGCTAGTCCTTTCCAACGCGATTGACCAAGCTTGGTATAAACATGGAGTAATGACACTTATCACATTCAATCTGAAAGGGGCCTTCAATGGAGTCAACAAAATCAGCCTTGACGCCCGCCTCCGAGCAAAGGGAATCCCAGCCATAGCTAGAAAGTGGATTGCAAGCTTTATGAGCGAACGCTACACTAGCATAGGATTTGATGACTTCTGTACCGAGGTCACCCTGCTAGTCAATGCAGGACTGACACAGGGCTCACCCCTCTCACCCATTCTGTTCACATTCTTCAACTCCGACCTGGTTGACCAACCAGTCACCTTTCGTGGTGGCGCATCAGCGTTCATTGATGACTACTTCTGCTGGCGAGTAGGCCGCTCAGCTGAAGAGAACTTAGCCAAAATCCAGTCAGAGGATATTCCTCGCATTGAAGCATGGGCACAACAGACTGGCTCCTGCTTCGCAGCTGAGAAGACCGAGCTTATCCATATCACCAGGAGAAGAAGCGAGCAACTACAAGGGCAAGTAGTCATAAACAGGAAGACTATTGAACCATCACCCACAGCGAAGCTACTGGGTGTGATCTTCGACCATGAGTTGCAGTGGAAAGAGCATGTCCAGCAAGCCATCAAATGTGCCACCAAGGTAACCATTGCTCTGGCTGGACTGTGACATCTACGCCCAGAACAGATGCGACAAATTTACCAAGCGTGCGTCACACCAGTGGTAGACTATGCGTCAACGGTCTGGCATGACCCCCTACATGATAGAACCCACCTGCACCACCTAAACACAGTGCAAAGGGCCCCTCTGGTGTGTATCCTGTCGGCGTTCAGGACAGTAGCGTCCGCCACTCTAGAAGTGGAAGCACATGTCCTTCTGACACACCTCCGCCTCCGCCGCCGAGCACAATATACTATCATGAGACTCCACACTCTACCTCATATTCACCCTATGTAGGGTGCGCTCCTCTGAGCTCAGAGATGAAGGAACAACATTGGAAACTATGCTCAGTTCCCACTAGCGGAAGCTCTAAAGACTATGAACTTACAAAGATTGGATGAACTAGAAACAATTGACCCAAGCCCACTGCCACCATGGCGAGCTGAACCCTTCGCGGAGATTGAGGTTGGATCAGACTGAGAAACGGCCGTGGAGCGAGCTGAAACTACATGGTCCACATCAGATATTGTTGTCTACTCAGATGCCTCTGGACGCGAGGGTCACCTAGGCGCTGCTGTTGTGGCACTCGACAGCAACTTGGAGACTGTTGAATCTCAACAGATTCAAGTAGGACCAATGGACCGCTGGTCGGTTCATGTAGTGGAGCTTATTGGTATCTTCTACACTATCAGCACAGTGTTTAAAGTTGCCCATCAGCCCTCAGGAAGCTTAGAAAGGAGACGGAAAACAGTGACAATACTGTGTGATAGCCGATCAGCCTTGCAGGCGACTCAAAATCCGAGGAACAAATCTGGACAGTGGATCATCCACGCGATCCTCCAAGCTGCCACAGAGGTCCAAACAGAAGGAATTGCGCTGCGCCTTTAATGGGTGCCAGGGCACTGTGATAACCCTGGAAATGACGCTGTGGATCAACTGGCCAAGGACGCCGCGCGCCCAGGCAAAATGCACCCCTTCTGCCTGCTACTCTCAAGGGAGAGCGCGCGCCTCTGCAGCAATATCCTTAATCAGTGGGAGCAGGAATGGAGGTCATCCAACGAAGGTGGTCACCTACAAAAGATCGACAGCACCCTACCAGCAACTTACACGAGGAGGCTATATGGGAGCCTGCCCAGGAACTGAGTGTACCTATTAACACAGCTACGCACAGGCCACAGTTGGTTATCTACCTATGCTAAAGCCTTTCGCTTCCGCGACGACAACCTGTGCGTGTGCAGCGCACAAGAAACTGTCATCCATGTGCTGGTGGATTGTCCAGATCTGAGGGACATTCGAAGAGAGCTATGGAGGGAAGTAGGGGACGCGTTCAGTAGCGTCTCAAGTCTGCTGGGAGGCTCGACCGTAAGTAAGAAAGGTAAACCAGACACTGTCTCAAGGGCAAAGACGGTCAAGGCCATTTTGGACTTCACTGAGGCATCACAGCAGTTTTGGAGTTGCGCGCCACGAGGGCAGCCTAACAATGGGAACAGCAGTTAGGCCACGGCAGGCCTTGACGAGGCTCTAAGTTCGTTTTCAGGAAGTGGAACACACTACATGTACGTACGCGTGGATATATATAGTTGAGGTAGCCTGCATATCGCTTTCAAGCAAGGGGTCAGGGTAAATGATATCAACCAACCAACCAACCTACTGTACCATCCACCAGACGGAACTAAACGCTAATTACACAACACAGCCCGTCAACAAACTTGCCTACCAAACTCCTATATAAACAGCAAAAACTGGCATATCTATACTGACAAACCAACTCGAAATGGATCCACCCAAGAAGGTTCTTAAGCTGACATGTGGGTCTGCGACACTGAAGAAGTCCGTGACCAAATGGTGTCGCAACAGGATGGTAAAAAAAGAATCATGAGGGATCCCTGGGAATGATGCTAAGCCTTTCCATTGAGTCGCCTGTTTTCTTGGTGAACAGTTACAACTAAGACCATTCAGACCAGAGCTGCCAGGTTTTTACATCATTGGACTGATGGTGCCTCAAGACATCGCCCAGACCAGCATAGCCGCAATAGTGCTATCGGTGAACAGGGTAAAGAAGGCTAAGAAGGTGTTGGAGAATGTCTATTGTTGTGTTTGGTATTTCAGCATTGGCTCTGAACCAGGATGTATGTGGATTGGGCTGGCGTATCTTCTTCATCTTCACATATATAGAATGAAAATAATGAGATATGACGAGTGAGATGATGAGTGTCAAGAGGACAACAGAGCTTATTTATGTGCTGTGTAGAGCCCTAGCAGCCCTAGATCTGAAATAGGATACCCGACGGTCCTTAGGCCACGGAAGCCATCTTTCAAACGAACCAACACAAAACCATGGTTAGCAGATGTACAATAACAAGTTTCGCACTAAAAGAGATTCTTAAAATAGATATACCATTCCCATAGAATTTCTATACTTTTGATTTAATTAATTGCAAAGGATTCCCGCCAACAGGTGAGTGCAAAAACAGTTTCATCATGTGTCACTCATTTAGTACTGCCATAACCACCACCTTGGACATTGACATTGGCTCCTTTCTCTAACAGCAGCTAGACAATCTCCTTGTAGCCTCCAAGCAAAGCTGCCTGAAGGGAGTATGGACACTGGGGGGCACTTTGGCAAGGCTGCCAAGAATCACCATGCCTTGCAGCCTGATTGGAGTAGCTCGAGACCCAATGTTTTTTGCGGATAATACTTGTACAAAGGCTTTTACTAAAGTATGAAAGGTACAGACAAATGAGTGTTCCATGGTGGAGCTGGTTTTGCATGGTTTAGTTCCTGTATCGCGCAGCTAGTTCTTGCCAACCAATCCATCTCGGTGTTGGGTATTGTAAAGCCTGGAGCCTATTGTCACGGGCTCGGAACAGTAGATGGTAACGAACTGGATTCCTATCTAGACTATTGTAGCCATCGACGAGAATATCGAATCTGAAGAAGGAAAGAAAAGAAGAGGAAGATCTATTTACATGAAGAAGTCTTATAGGGGTTGTGTGGCCTCGCTAAGCAGCTGTTTGTCTTGATTGCTTTCATGGCATTGTTTGCCATATTGATGGTGTTTGCCGATAAAGGCGCTGAGCTGAGCCGTCACAGTATTGCTTCATATAGCCCAAACAGCCCCTGCATCAGGGTTCCAAACAGCCACAGATGAGCTCAGGCACTCCCAGTTCACAACAGCAAGTGAGATCTGACACACCTGCATTACTGGAATGAGAGCAGAGTTTCAATACACATAATTCAACACAGTCCAGCCGTGTGCCACGATCTGAAAGCCAGATCAAGTCATCAAGCTTCATGAGTGTTATTATTATTATTATTTAATCAAGTTTATTGTCCATACCGAGCCCTAGAGCTATGACAGACCATGATTCGTGGACTCGAGGTCAGTGGCTATTCTACAGTCTCTTGTCCCCATAGGTTCCTGAGGCGTTAGCCCCCTTCTATTATCTTTCTGATCCTTTTCCTTGCCCCAGACCGCCTGTATGCACAGGGCTTTTGAGCACAGTGCTCTCCTTGTGCTTTGGAGCAAGATGGGTGTGGCCTAGGCTGACTCTCAGCCTTGGGCTACCCTCCCTGCTACCCCTCTCCTGTTCTAACTGCTTCCTCCAGTGCTTCCAGTCCCCATTCATCGTCTCTTCGGGCCCTTTCCGCCGTCTGCTGTAGGTGTGCCCGGGGTAGAGCTATGCTGGTGCTGGCTAGGAATCATAGCAATGCCCTTGTAGCTTTGGGCTCTCCTAGGAGTCGTCCTTGTGGATATTCTTCTGCAGTGGTGGGTCTCATGACTCCGTCAGTCTCTAGGTCCTTGTCTCGCCATTCCCGACATTCAAAGAGAAGATGGTGTATTGTCTCCCTTGATATACCGCATCCTTCACAGGTTGCATCCTCCAGGACCTGGATCCAATGTAGGTATGTTCATATAGCTGCATGTCCTGACTTCAGCTGAAAATAACGGCTTGCTAGGTGCTTGGGAGCCATTGCAGCTGCCAGGTCAAGTCACCAGTTCCTCTGTGGCCTGTATGTTCGTTGACTTTGTTGGGATGGCTGTCCAAGTTCCTTGTTGAGCCATCTCTGCCTTTGAGCTATAATGGCTTCTGTTTGGGCTCTACAGGTGAAGGCCAGGGATATCTCTCTTGGGCCTCTTCCTGGTGGCTTACTGGCTGCCTGTTTTGCTGCCTGGTCAGCTCTCTCATTCCCTTCTATCCCTGCATGCCCCGGCACCCATTGGATAGTGGTTTGGCAACCTCGGGCATGTAGTCTCTTGGCTATAGCATGTGCTTGGACTGCTAATGCTTGGCCTGGTCCTGGCTAGGTATGTCGCAGCCTTGCAATGGCGGCTTGGGAGTCCAGCAGGATAGTGACTGGTCTTTGATCTCCCACCTTCTCTGCTACCTGGAGTGCTCAAACAACTCCAAGAAGCTCTGCGTCAAAGACCTCATATCCTCTGCCCAATGGGAGTCCTTGGGTCTTCCATGTTCCTCCTGGTTCTTGCCATGCAATCCCTGCTCCACACCTGCCATTCTCCAATCTTGATCCGTCTGACCAGATTGCTAGTCCAGGAGAAGGAGACTGTGCTGCTGTTAGGGCCTCTGGACCTGGTAGCACCTCTATTTGGCCTGGGAACTGGCTACTGGTTGTCTGTGTCGTGCTTTCAAAGCCCTCGGATGGGTCCGCTGGTAGGATATTGGCTAGTTGTCGAGCTAGACGTTGTCCCAGGGACCATTCATGAGTGTTGATGGTGAGGATGAGGAACAGGGCCATGGGCCATTAGCCTGGGGCAATGTAACTCACTGCCAGGTAACTCATCTCAGCACACCCTTGCTGTCTGTGACGGTCTCGAGCAATAGGAATCTATTGGTAGACTATCTGACGAAATTCTAACATGGGGAGAGAAAGGAAAGAGGCAGGCCTGTCGGCGACGAGCTATCTAGTGTGTGTGTGAGGGGTTTAAGCGATGCTCAGTGAATGTCCTACGCCAAGCAGGCCAAAGCAACCAAACATGCTATACAGCTAGCGAGTGTTCATGTTCCGTGACACATCTGTACCTGATCCCGCACCCTGACAAGAAGCCAGGTTGTGACAGAAAGAAAAGAAGAGGAAAGCTTATTCACACGAAGAAGTCTTGTAGGGGTTGTGTGGCCTCGCTAAGCAGCTGTTTGTTTTAATTGCTTGCATGGCATTGTTTGCCATGTAGATGGTGTTTGTCGACAAAGGCGCTGGGCTGAGCCGTCACAAAAGCCTTCTTTGGATTAGCATGTATATAGACATTCACACAGGTCACTCAACACTCACCTCAATTGACACTCAACTCAACAAACCCAATTATCACTCAATGACACTCGCAACGCGCTCTCCCAAACAGACAGAAATCCTCCACTTCCCTCAACGAACAACCATGAAGCCCGCTCCGACAAGTAGCCGCTTCCCCTTCGCAGCTACAAATGCGCGTACAATCTTCCGCCGTGATAGCACCCCTACGGCACTGGCCGACGGTGTGTGGAGCAGCATGGCACTGCAGTCCGCCCGGGCCGCGGAGGACCGGGGGTGCTGGCTTATGTCCTCCGAGGTCTGGGGGTGGGGAGAGCTTTTTGTTGGGGATTAGTTCAGCCAGCGTGGTAGTGGTGAGGAGAGAGACGGCGGCGAGGAGAGGGAGTTGGATGCGCATGGTGGACGATTTGTTTGTGAATATGTAGAAGTGTACTAGGAATGGAAATTTGAAGAGCTTGGTATGTTGTGGAGGAGTTATCCGTAGAATATAGATAGATGCTGAGAGGAGATTGATGATAGATGATGATGGATGAATGAGAACGACAGAAGGGAGAATCGCTGCTATTTATCTTCTTCAAACCGAAGCATAACATGTTCATAAGGCGGATTTCCTGTTAGACAATCTCCTTCTGGGAACTTGGAGGATAGGGCTCTTAGGAAGGCGGATGAGGCTCATCGCAGGCTGAAAACAGCCCATAAGGGGCCATCACATACTAAGCTGCGATATGATCGTCAAAGGATGACAGCGGCACCATCCGGGCTAAGGCTGATTTTACGCATGTTCCTCCTACATTGTTCTATTTCAAAAAAAAAATAAAATAAAATAAAAGCTCAAAAAAATCATGATATATGCGACCCTAACTATAGCCTACAGTATTTCGACGGTTTGGCCCCCGCAGCACGTAACATGCGAACAATCTCCTCATCTTCAATATACAAGGCTGCTTCAAGGGCAGTGCCATCCGGCCCTGGGGGAGCATTCGCATCAGCTCCCCTATCCAACAACATCCTCACAGCATCCGTATCCCCATGTCGCGCTGCAACCTGAAGCGCCGTGCCCTGATGCTCAGAACGGGCATTCACATCGGCTCCCCAGTCCAGGAGAAGCCGAACCACACGCGCATTCCCCCTGCCACATGCATTTTGCAGAGCATTGCCCCTGGTACCGCCTTGGTCATTGACACGGGCGCCCTGTTGTAGGAGGAGCTCGACGACCTTTTCATTGTCTTCTTGGTTTGTCGCCCACATGAGTGGGGTTCCAAGGATAAAGAATGAGCCCGCATTGACATCAGCACCGTTATCTAGTAGCATCTGGACTACCTGGGGATTGCCGCTGAGACCGGCGTTGCAGAGTGGGTTTCCATACAGTCCGCCATATGCGTTCACGTCGGCACCGTTGGCCAGCAGTAGCCGGACGACTTCTTCGCTGCCCTGTCTAGATGCAGCCTCGAGTGCGTTGCCGCACTGTTTACCATGTTTATAATTTACATCCGCTCCCCTGTCTAGGAGCATCTGTACCACGTTCATATGGCACCTAGATGCTGCTACCTGGAGGGCGCGGCTGATTAAGCGGTGATGGTCAACCATATCAACCCCTACCCCCCAATCCAGTAGCATCTGCACCACAGGTGCATGGCCATTAGCAGCAGCAGCGTGAAGTGCAGTCTCACATTCGGGCCCTGGTGCATTGACATCAGCTCCAAGGTCTAGGAGCATCTGTACCGCTTTTTGGTGTTGACATCGGCGTCGTTGTCGAGAAGTATCTGTATGATGTGATCATGGCCCCTCCATGATGCGATTTGCAGTGCAGTTGCGAGACCACGCTCTGCCAGACCACTTCCATCCCCATCTTCATCCATTTCGTCAAGGAGATCCTGCAGGACCCATCCAAGGCCAAGGTAGGAAGCAAAGTACACCGGGGTTAGCAGCCCATCTGATGTCGGATCAGTGCGGTATATGCTTTCCCACAGCCCGTCAATATCATACAATTCGACCCATCTATCAAAGGCACCTCTCTGGTACTTGAATAGCTGCAAAACCAAGCTTTCAACCTGTGTGTTTGATTCCGCCCGCTGGAAAAGATGAAACCAATATTTGGCAGCATAATTTGCTAGTGGGAATGCTTTGAGCTTTGTCTCATCTAGCTTACCAGTGCGTAGTTCTGGCTCCAGTAAATAAACAAGGCATGTCTGAGCCATTTCTGCCTGGGCAATTTTATCTTGAAAAAATATGCGTGCTGGGTTTGAATGCCTTGATTGCTCTTGAATAAAATATTTCTGAAGAGATGAATGGGCAATGCAGACGGTTAACTTGATCTTTCCTTCGTTTGCGCTGTCCGCAACAGGCATAACCTGAACCAGCCCAGGGCAAAGTTCCCTGATACTTTCAACATCTAGCATTCGACGGTCAGGATCTAAGCACAAGTTTTTGACATCAACTGCATATGCATCTGTAAGTTCTTCCACCAATAGCGGCCGTGGTGAAAAACAGAGTAATTCTAGAATGCGTCGTGTGTCATTAATGTAATAGTCATCAATGTTAGACAGCAGTCTTTCATATGTCTCATCCAAGTTTCGTGGCAATGAATGAAGGAATTCCTCAAGATGGCACTTGGTTCGCGGATACTTTTTGAGGGCCTCTAATTGGCATTCAGCATAGCGGAACCTGTAAGATTGCCTTAGTTTAGGGCTTTGGGAAACAATGTGCTGGACATTAAACTTACACGCCCTGGGAGAACTGCGTAAGAGCCTGTTCGATGCGAATTTGGTATTGTTTCCATCTCTGGAGTTTCGTATCATTGGTAATTTTAAATGTAATATATCGGCTGATATCCTGGTTTATTGCGTCGCCTCGAAGGGGAACATCCTCGTTAGGTGATGGGCTCAGTGAGCTACGAATATCAGGCGTGTCGCAACTCGTGATCAACATGTGCAGATTAGGCAAGTCCCAGTCTTGCATCTTATTGAGTGCAGCCAAGACCCCTGCTTGATTCGGATTCTCGTCTATTCCATCTAGGAAAATGAATGCATGTCGGAATCTTTGAATACTAGCTCGTAAACAATCGGCTAGTTCCGCCTCAGGAGGTCCCGTAAGCTCGTACTTTTGATATAATATCTCAGAAGCAAGCTGCTTGGAATCTATTGGCTGCTGTTTTTCCAGCTGTAGTAAGAGTTCCTGGAACATGGCTGACGCGCCTTGTTTGGACATTTCAGCTGATGAAAAGTAGAAAAAGGCAATTGCAACATCTGACATGTGTTTCCGCTGCTGCTGTTGTTGGCAGAAGGTGGATTGGATGGCAGTGGAACATAGAACGGATTTGCCACATCCTGGAGCTCCATTCAGCCAGAGCAAAGAGTTTTCCTGGGCCAGCCACTCCTGGAATGGATGAGACTTCTGGAGCCACAGCCCTGTTCCTCTGTGTCGTTTGGCGTATATAGCACTATGATCGATTGTTGCATCGACGGTGGGAAGCCACTCCTCAAATATCAAGCTCTTTCCTAGAGGATTCATATGTTGGATCAGGGCGTCCAGTCGAGCCAAGTCATCATCATAATCATTATCATTGATTCCAACTTTCTGCTGCTTTGGATTGAGAGCATCCAACATAGATGAAACCTGTCCTTGCAGGTCATCCACAATCTCATGCAGCCTTTGCATGGTGCTTTGACGGAATGGATAGGCGGTAGCACGATCCGATGCTTGATGTATACCAATGGTGGCCTTTTCAACGGTTGCACTAATTCTGTCGTGCTCCTCTTGGAGTTCATTGACGATGACCCCGCAGTTGGAAATGGGGAATTTGATAGTGTTTATTTGGTTTTGTTCTTCGCCTTGCTCAAAGCGACGAGTTTTCAGTGCAGTGTCCAGTTCTTCCAGGGTAGCCTGGAGGCTCTCAAATTCCCCTGCTGGATTCGCTGGGCTGGGGACGGAATTGCAGTAGCCAGTGTAATACTCGTGGAGGAACTTGCAGGTTTCAATGCATTGCGAGAGCCACGTAGCTTTGTCAGCAAGCGAGTTAACGTAACCGACCACCGAGCTGGCCGGACCACCGAGCTGGCCAGCTGGCCGCCGCCTGCCGCCGAATCGTACTATACACTGATTTTGAAGCCTTTCTCCCCACAAAATTGATATATATTAACCATAAAAACAATAGACTATTTCTCAGGACATTTTAGCCGATTGTGGCCTATTTTACCACATGTGCTGCAGGTTGGTGGCTTACGCCGCCTGGAAACTGGGTGGTATGCTTCCTCTACTATAGCCTCCTGTTCTTGCGCTTTTTGTAGTCCTTTAGCACCTGTCAGGCTCCCTCCAGCCTGTATAAAGGCCCTAGGAGCTGCTCTTCTCTGTTTTTGATGCCGGTTTTCCACGCGAAGCTGGTGGACTTCATGCTGTAGTAGGATGGCATTTTGCATGGTCATCTCCGCCCCTCTCATGACCTTTCCTATTGCCTCCTGCATAGTTGATGGGGACACCTGATGACTTTGGAGGTGATTTATTCGCTTCTTTTGGGCCTCAAGCTGGTTTATATCCGCTGGAGTCTTTCCTGCACCAAAGGATTGATTGCTATGTGATGATGAAGGCGGCGTCGGTGTTTTATATAGTATATGAAGCTTTGAAAGGACTCGCTCAGGTGAAAATGGGACCAGGCCAGTTGCTGCAAAGCTGCTTTGAATATTTGATGATGATAGAGCTTGGTAATGGACGGTAGGGTATATATAGAGGAATTCTGTTTTATCCACAACGTTGGTTCCCTTCTGCATCTTCTTGGTGATTCTTTCGCCATATAAGCGTTTCAATGGCGAAAAGCAGCCAACATCCAATGGCTGAAGAAGATGAGATGAATGCGGAGGCATATACAAAGGAATAATATTCCTTTCTGTACAAAATCTGTCGAATTCTGCAGTGGCATGGCTGCTATGGCCATCCAAAATCAACATGCGATATCTCCCTAATGTACAGGAGGCTGTATGTGGCTCAAAGACAGTTTGAAGCCACTCCAGGCCTAATACATCGTTCGTCCAGCCATTCTTGCTGACACTGATCGTATAGTCCTTTGGAACAGCATGATACCATTGAGATTGATGGTTTTCTGCTGCCAGGATAATCTGGGGAGGCAAGGCCCATCCAGCTGCATTTACAGCAATAATGGCAGTTGCCCATTCGCGATTCCCAGGCTGTATGGCTTTGACATTACTTGCCCGAGTCTCTGAGCCACATATAACTTTGGCTGTAGATGTCATGCCCATCTGAAATCCAGTTTCATCCATATTGTAGATATCTTGCTCGAGAATTCCGTATTTTTCAATAGCATTGTAGAAGCACTTATACCACCCCATAACAAGCTCTGGATCTTCACATTTGGCACGCTGATAGTCGTATTTTCGGCTATATTTGGAAGAGAGTTCTTTATGGCGTTGAATATACCGAGTCACCCAATGCTCGCCAACATAGGCAGTCTGAGAGGATAGCCGTGCGGACAGTAACAACTGTGCCAAATAGCGTACAGTAGAGATTTGTAGTGGTAGGCCACGCTGGCCCATATCAATGATCCATGATGAAAGTGTCTTTTCTTCAGTAGGCGTCAATTTTCGGCCATTGGCAATAGATTCCTTGCGGCATGTGGTTCCATTGACTCGGGTCTTGAAGGTAGAGAGAGGTACGTCATATGCCTTGGCTGCTGCATTTCTTGATGAAAAAAGGCCTTTTTTATAAGCTTCTAGAGCTATTTTAATGCGCGCTTCTTTTGAATTATCGGCCATAATTGTGGTTGTGGATAAAATAGCAAAATACAAATGGTAGGTAGTTGCCGATGTGGCCAGCTGGCCAGCTCGGTGGTCCGGCCAGCTCGGTGGTCGGTTACGTTAGGCATGTTGCGTTAATTCAGGTGTAAAGTGGTCAAACTGGTAAGCTGAAGAATGGAAGAAGTCAATGCTTTGTTTCTTGATTGCTCGAGGGATTGAGCGGAGGGGATTCAGCCTTGCAACCATGATATAATTTGGCACTGCCACAACAGCTAACGTAGTCGGTAAGCGAGCGGGCCACGTAAGCGAGCGGGCCACGTCGCCCGACTATGTTGAAAACACCACGTCCTTTTCACGAGAGTTGCATTCGGAGCGGATGGACAGTGCCCTCCATCCGCGCCGCGCGGATTTTGGATGCTCAGACTTGGATCCGCATCCGCGCCAAAATCCGCGTGGATTGGCGTGGATTAAGCTGCAAAAGCTGCATGATTCTGCACTATTCCTATTTAGTGACACACTAAACCAACTGCGGTTAAAGTCGGATTGGTGTTAGAACATGTGTAGCGCGGAGGCCGCAGCACGGCCTCCGCAGTGCGGACTTATACACTACTAGAGCACCAAGCCCAATCCCATTCACTCTGCGTCTGTCTACGACCAGTGATCATAAACTGAAGGTCCGACGGAGTCAATTGCCTACCCGCGTGCAGCTATGCAATAAAGTTTAACACATATCGGTGGTTGAAAGTATCCAATGCATGCTCTTCACTTTAACTTCAGTCCCACTTCTCCCATATTTAGACTTGGACATCCTTTCCCCATTCTGGTTCTACTCCATCACCTTCCGCTATCTCAATCACGTGTGGCTGCTGTCATCTGATAACCTGTCTGGCTGCTTGCTCTCAACCCTGAACCGAGAGAAACATTCAAATTCCTTCAAGTTTACCAGTTCACCTCTTTGTCTTGACCTACCCTAACTAAGTCTTATAGACCCGACCCTGGGATCCGCACCTTGATCCTAGCTCCACCAGCCCCCAAAACCCCCCAAACCTGTCTTCAAAAGAATAGTTCCACTCCACTGACATTTTAAAACATCTATATCTAACAACATCGCCACCGACCCAACCCCCAAATTCGATGGCTGGCTGGGTCACGACCCCACCTCCGCAGATGGAAACATGACATGGGGCTCCTACACCCCCAAAACATGGGACGAAACCGACATCGACATCAGAATCACACACTGCAGTGTTTGCGGCTCGGACCTGAGTACCCTGCGCAGCGGCTGGGTATGTCTTGCTTTACCTTCCTTTCTGTTCTTTCCATTTGACGGGTCCGGCTTACGGCTCTACGGGCACCAGCTGAGTGTCCCTGCTGCGTTGGACATGAGATCGTCGGCGTAGCTATCCGTGTCGGGTCAGAGGTTACCAATGGTATTTCGGTGGGAGATCGGGTGGCTGTTGGTCCGCAGAGTGACTCCTGTCTTGGTCGGCGGGGTGTATGTCAGGAGTGTGTGGGTGAGCGGGAGAATTACTGCCATGTGCATCTGACCGGAACGTACAATTATCGGTATCTGAGTGGTGATAAGTCGTTCGGCGGATTCGGGCCGTACCATCGCGCGCCATCGCATTTTGTCTTCAGGGTTCCGGACGGGTTGCCGTCGGCACATGTGGCGCCGATGATGTGTGCTGGTGTCACTACCTACTCTCTGTTGAAGAGGAGCGGGTGTGGTCCGGGGAAGAACGTGGGGATTATTGGGATTGGAGGGCTGGGATATTTCGGGATTCTGTGGGCGAAGGCGCTCGGTGCTGAGAGGGTTGTTGCTATTTCCCGGAGGTCGAATAAGAGAGGATGCTCATAAGATGACGCTGGATCTGGTTATATGTACGGTGTCTTCCTCACAGGTATGGCATATTCAACCCTACCCAAAAATCACAGAACCTGCCTCATTGTGGGTAATATCATACTGATGAGATAAGGCTATTCCGAGAAAGCAGGAAATTTGAAAGAGACGCCGATATGCTACTTGATAGGTCGCGCGGAAGAGTCGAAATTGTCATCACTGTCAAGGTCGAGCCGTTAGCAGTGGGCGTGAATACTCCGCAGAAAAAAGATACCGCTGGCCCTGTTGGCTGCTGTATAGTTAGTTGCTTCTGATATCTCCAGTCGGTCGAGATATCCTTGCAGTTCTTTGCCAGGATGTCTTTGTCTTGTGAATCCTCTCCTAATCCTATGTCGTCTCCCACCGTCTCTCCCACCGCCCCTGAGGCCACTGGGTCCTCAAATGGGGAATTCGGTGCGGAGAAGTCGATAATTTACGACTAGCGAGGTCGTATATGGAGAGGTCTAGCTTTAAATGAAAGGATGATATATTCTCACCTATATGTGTGTACACAAGTGCTTGAGTGCTTGTTTATCTATTTGTGCTTACACGCTGGCCTTTATCGGGCGATTCGGGAGTTCGCCCATCTCCACTCCCTAAACATCGAAGTGATTAACCCAATGGCTGAATCTATAAGTGTGGCTTGCAGACTGTTGGTTTTGGCTATTTTCACCTTCCAGTCTAGCATCACGCTATACGAGACAGTCAAGAGTTTTGAATCTCATCAGAAAACGCGTACGCGATCTTATAGAGGGGCTTGAGGCTTTGAGTGGGGTTGTGGGCCTGCTCACTGACATGGTCAATTCGTAAAGAGCGCGCCAATGGACATAAATTGACAGAATATGAAAAGACAATAAGTCCAGGGACTTGGACCCTGCCATATGAAGGTCAACAGTAGCAGCCTCAAAATCACTTTCAGGCTCTTTCTGTAGAGGCCTTTCGATTCCTCTAGAGCGCTTTAATCATGACCCAATCCTTTAGTTCAGCGGTCCCTAGCATAAATTCCATACTCCCAAACTTCTTGAAGCCTGCTTTTTCGTAGATGCGCTCCACTTCCACATTTAACTCCCAAGAGGCCAGCCAAAGATTCTTGATTCCCATTTTGTGCGCCTCCATCTCCGCTCTGGCCATCAATTCCCTCCCAATTCCTAGTCCCTGGCGCTTTTCGCTGACGTATAGGCGCTGCAGTTGGATTTTATTGTCGATATCGTCGATGCAAGCCTCAGACATGTTCTGAGTCAGTTGCATGAACCCGATGATGGCGTCATCATCAACTGCTACCACGAAAGTAGTTGAAGGACGCTTCAGCTCGGCGGCGATGCTTGACGTTGAGTAGGACTCGAGGAGATATCCTTGCAGTTCCTTTGGTGGCAGGAGTTGTGCGAAAGAAACTGTGAAGACATGGCGCCTAGTGAGGCAATTTCCTTGCTATCTTCCAGCTGACCATATCGGTACTGTATCTCGCCTTTTGGCATGTTTGACTGAGGACCAAGTAGGGAGTTTGAGAAAAATGTGAACTGTGCTGTTTGCGGGCCACTCCCGTGTTATTAAACTCGGCACTCGGCTATCTACGGCAGAATAATGAACGCCCTACACTTTACAGGTTTATCCCGGGAGATGCCTAATCGTTTTCCTGTTGGGCGTGTTCCACCACAACAATGCCATTTTTCTTTTGGGCAGATCTTAGCTTTATCTTTCAAAATGATTTCTGCCAGGATGCTAATTTTCAGCACTGATTAGCGATGCCTATCCACGTTGGGGGGATGGACTTGGTGATTAACGAGAATTGCTTGCAACTCTGTAAGACTCCGAAATGATACACGTTATCCAGAGCGTGATTACAGTTGCCATGTGATTAAATTCTCGAGTTTACTTCATATAGCAACATCGTTCAATTTCTTATCTATTTCCAATTTATCAGCAAGTAATGTCCTCGGCCGAGCTTTACTCAAAATCGATAAACCCGCAGAGATGAGTGATCTCCCTCGGTTCCCACTGGCATCTCCACGTATAAAAGCTGCACTCGGCCATTTGCTCCATTCAAATTTTTGTCATGTATAAAGAACTTATTATTTTCTTTAAGAAAACATAACACTATGGAATCTTGCAATGCAGGTCCACCGTTATCAGAAAAATGGGCCCAGGTAAGCCAGCAGCCACGGACATTGACGCGCATGTTCTAACATATACCAGATAGAGCAGGTCATGGGAGGTCGGCCCCAATTGACTGGAAACGCACATGCCATGAGACAGCAATACAGAGCGCTAGCGGGGATAGCCGTAATCATATCGATGTTGAGCCAAATACTCTGTTTTATATCCTCTTTGTTGTTTTACTACCAATGCTCCAAAATATTTTGAATAATACTTTTTGTGATTGAATAGGCTACATTTTCGAAACCGTAGCTTGTGTTCTGTCGAGAGAAATATCTTCTGTAGACGATCTTCTTTGCTCGTCTAGCTAGTGGTAGGCAATTTTCAGTCGATACATGTATGATCACCCTTGGTGGCAATGACAAAGGATATCGTGGTAGATAACTAAACATCCTCGGATCTCCACTACTATATCTTTCGGGATGATGACATATCTGTGCTGGTGTCCAGCCATGGTGCCTCATCAAAGCCGAACTGAGGCAAGGCAATGTCCCCAAAGGCATTTCATTATGGGCCTTGAATTCGACGTCTTCTTCAGCAAGCGACCTGGAATGAATCGCACCACACCCCGGGACAAGATGACCTTAAGTGGGTACCAACAATATCTACCTTGATTTACGGCGCGAGGGATGCGATCCTGGTCGATACACAGCTGACAGTCGAGGCGGGAAATGCCCTGGCGGACTGGGTGACTGCAAGTGGTAAAAACCTGACCACGATCTACGTCACCCATGGCATGGCGACCACTTTTTTGGGAATTCCACATTGTTGAGGCGCTTCCCGAATGCAAAAATTGTGTCAACGCCTGAGGTCATCTCGCGGATGGTGACAGAGTCCGCCCCGGCCCGAGTGGAAAGCTTTTGGAATAAGTTCTTCCCAGGACAGATTCCGGAAAGGATTGTCCAGGCTGAAGCTCTCACAAATGATGAGATTTAGCTGGAAGGCGAGAGATTGATCGTGGTTCGAGTCGGACACACCGATTGTGACGATACCACCGTGCTCTGGGTGCCGTCCATTGGCCTGGTAGTGGCGGGGGACTCGGTCGACAACAATACACATCCTTAGCTGGGCGAGTCAAGAACAAAGCAATCGTGGCTGGCATGGATCGCAGCCCTTGGCAAGATTGCCTGTCTAAACCCGAAGTCCGTCATCGGAGGCCATTCCGATCCGCGAAAAAGCTTCACACCAGCCGCAATCGCTGAAACCAAAAAACACCTGGAAGATTTTGAGCAAATTACGCAGCGATCTACCGCGGCCGAGGGGATGTATTCCCACATGCTACAACTTTATCCTGAACGACTGAACCCTGGCTCATTATGGGGTGGCGCAACACAGGCCAAGCAAAGTTGAGTATGGACTGAACCTAGACTCCCTCCAGCTGCAGAGGTCATTAGAACTTTGCGAGAACTGGTTAGGCTTGGTTTCGTTGGTGAAGTTTCGACCGAAGTCCCGACGTATGTCCCTATAACTTAGTACAATTTCTAAATTCTATGTATATATCAAGCATATCAGAGTACCTTGCCTTTGAATGATCAAAGGTTGCAATGGAAGCCGGCAGCGAAATGTAGTAACGTCACGCGCTACGGATTATCTCTGGAAGGATAACATGGCTTCATTTTGTCGGAGCATGTAGGGACGGAACCGTCGCTATTACCGCTTAGGCCGAGCGCTTCCCACAGAGACATTCAGCCTTTAGCTTCGTCCTTGAGCAATCAAACAATCAAGTCTTCATCCATTTCACATTCAGCTTCATTCTCTCTAAAGACTATGAGGCCGACTAACGTTTCCACACATGTTCAGCTGAGTCCTTATCACTTGGCAGAATCCACAAGCTCATATTCTTTTGCCCAAGGGCAGATGAATCTCAATGATTCTTGGATCAAGAAATCTGATAAGCTGCTGTTTCAAACAGCACGTCTTACAAACTCATACCCACGCTTACATGGCCACGAATCCTAGACCAACGATTTACGTCTTGCAAATATGTATCTTTCAAAATTAGACGACGGCGACTTCCAGGAACTGAATGTTGTAAACGATTGAGTATATTTAAAAACTCAGAAGAAAGATGAAATGACAGATATGCTGAGAGTGTGAATGCAGTGGCTCTTGATTGACCCCCCATAGCTTGAAGGAATAGGCACAGGCTCCTTCAATATATTCTTTGTCTGGAAGACCTCGGCATCGTGGGGCAGGAAGGGTGCGAGCAAAGAGGTATCCCAGTATAGTCAGACCTCCTTGTACTGCAGACCATTCACAGTACCGAGTACGTCGGCACGGCTGATTCGGCAGATCCAGCTCATGGGAATACTGACAGACGGCTGATCAGTCTTGTTATCTGGCATCCAAATGTTGCGCACGTTCTGGGAGATAAGTTGCGTGGTACCATCGTCGTTTTGAAACTCAAAGACATTCACGAAGTCGTGCCTCATCCGCCGGAATTGACTGAACAGTTGCTTCATGAATGCCCACATCTCATCGCCTCTGGCGTACTGCGCATTGTTCTGGTTGTGGAATATGGCGTCTTTGGCGTATAACTGCAATCCAGATCCATAGTTAAATCCGTTTGCGTCAACAGTATCAATGTAATGCTTGAAAACTGCTGCACGGGGGACTGGGGGCCAGCAGCAACCCAGTCCGCACCGGAGATATGATGAGTAACTCGAGACATTCGAGACATCAAATACTGGATAGTGGGAAGGGCTGTTTCTACACAGCCTAGCGTTAGCTCTAAAAGTGGACGAAAGAAACAGAGAGAATCACTTGCATGTAAAGGAGGACTTTTGATGGCAAAATCAGAGAAGTGACAAAGCCGTGCCTTGTAATTGAGTTCTGGCGTTACTTATAACTTATAAGCAATGGCATGAACATAGACATGACCGCCAATTTCTTGCTGCTGATAAGCAAAAGGCTGCTAGAAATTACAAGCCTTCCTCGGTTTCCACATGGACATGATGCGTCATCTGACCTAACCGAGGTCTTCAGATCGCTTACCAGCTGCAGAGTGCTAAGACTGGAATCAGCCTCATCTGATTTCAAAAGCGCCTGTTATTTATTGTCTCAAGAATCCGTCCAACTGTCAATCTAAAAATTTTTGTGTGTGGGTCAAGCTAGATTACATGCTACCTACACAATGCCGGTTTCTCAGTTCTTCTCTACGACAACCGGAACTGGGGCGACAGCGATGGTGAGCCCCGGCAAGAATCGAACCCTGCTTTCCAGCAAACAGATTTATACGATGCATTCAACTATGCGATTACCCTTCCCGGCGAAGATCCAGAGAC
Source organism: Aspergillus cristatus (assembly GCA_034509305.1). NCBI lineage: Eukaryota > Fungi > Ascomycota > Eurotiomycetes > Eurotiales > Aspergillaceae > Aspergillus > Aspergillus cristatus. The sequence goes on along the minus strand of WJBV01000006.1, from coordinate 2,752,361 downwards.
TGGGGCACAAGCTTCTCGGGTGGCAATACAATTTATGCAGCGGCCATAGGCAAGCACATCAAAGCTGCTATGGTGCAGGCGCCTGCAGTCTCCGGGGAGACCCGTTCCGTTGCATTCAAAGACTGAATTCCAGCCCTTTTCCAGGATCGCACGCGTATTGCGGCTGGCAGGGAGCGAGGAAGGTTGCCTTGTTTTGCTAGTACTCAGGAGGAAGCCAAGTTAGGCTCCGCACCTGTTCTCTTCCCTGACCTTCATGCCTATAAAGCCTTCGACGGTATCTACGAGTGTGGAGAGCACTGAGAAAATTGGGTTACCAAACAAATGCAACTTTACATGCTAGAATTTGAGGCACAGGCAATGGTGTCTCGCCCACTCCACTGCTCATGGTGATTCCAGACAATGATGTTACAGTGCGAACGGCATCTCAGCTGCAAGCATTTGGTAAGGCTCAGGAACCAAAACAAATGTTGTTTCTAGAGGGTGCTGGTCATTTTGATATTTACCGCGGGGAATATTTTGAGAAACATCGCGACTCAGATTGAGTTCCTTCAGAGACATCTTCATGGCCAATTTTAGAGCGTGATACAGCCCACCATTGTTGAGTATTTTTGGCTTGTCAGACCTTACTAATTGTCTCCACACTATGGGAAGAGCTAGAAGAATCAATTCATATTTCTGTTTGACAGGCTTTTGCTTCGGCCAAATTTGAATAAACAAGGATCCATATGGACCAGTTCTCTCACTAACTTCTGGTGTTTGACAACAGACCAATGGAAGACATAGCTTGTAATCAGGGGATGTTATTAGTCATTAGTCGAATGAATAATGCGAGAAAAGAATGTGTCTTCAATATACAGAGAACTTTGCCCCAAGGCACAATCCACTTCTACACCAAATTTAGATAGAGTTACAGAGCATTAATCCAGCCGATGCTCCCAAACTTCATACCCCAAAGCGGATACAGGGCGAGGCGAATCTTGTCCTCCGGCTGACGTCTGCCAGAACGGTGAATGAACTCCGTAGTTATCAAAGTTACCGGATGTCTGTTCCAACTGACGTCGGCCACTAGGATCTCGTTCTGTCTTCTCGATTTCTGCCAAAAGCCTGGCTGCCGTAGTTTGCAGACGTTCTGTGACCTCAGAGCCGCCCTCCATGGTTTGCGTGACTGTTATTTGGCCCTGGAGTATCTGGACGGTAGATTTTAATACCATGAGCGTGCTCTCCAATTCAGCGTTCCTCCGTTACAATACAGAGATAGTCGCGTCCTTCTTGAACCGGTATTTTCTCTGTGCTTGACGCATCTGCGTTCGACGGTGCTGCAGCAAGCATCATGATACTTAGAGCGTTCCCTCTGAGAGAATTTCCAGCGGTGCCTACCTCGGTGAGATTGCGGTACTGTCCAGCCTCTCTGATGTCGTCATTATCTCTAGGTTGTCCGTCTCAGCAAGCGTTCTCCTCGGGAAGGTAGTGCCGGGCTTGTCGCATATGATCCATTTTTCTCTGACGCTGATATCCGTTGTGCATTTGCTGAAAATCAAAATTGACTGTGAGTAAGTAGTGACTATGGTGAACATCAATCTGATCACTGATGAGTCGCCACTAATGACAAAACAAACGGGGGCCGAGGCGAGGCCCACCTTTATTACTGATCATAGATTCATTCCTGCCTTTTGATATGGACGCGGCATTTACAGCAACAATCTCACTTCTGATGACGGCATAGATTTATCGCTACTATATGACTATTCAACCTGGCCTTAACGTGCATACACTAGTTTAGACGAGATGAACGCCCACAGAAATATTTCTGCCAAGTTAATCCTGTCAGAACTGAATCATTTGGATGGCGAACTTGTGCAATTGTTAATGCAGGACAATTTGGCAATGGCCTTACCCGCAAATCTCACCTGTGAGTCGGGACAGGGAAGTGAGCCGGTAGGAATTGTCTCATTTTTGGCATTTGGTGGATATAACCAGCCACTGGAAATCAATTTTGCGGAAAGGCTTGGACAACATTATGAAATTAGCCTGGGGCAGTTAATAGATCTTGCCAATTCTTCGGATCTTAACAGTCTGACTTGATCTTTTCCTTTCATGGAAGATTTTGCGGATGGCAGGCCATGTCATTCGATCTTCGTCTTAAATTTCCTGACTGTGAGAACTCGACTTGCGCATCATTTGCGGCCTATCATTCTAAAGGATATCGGAGATGACAAGCTACCAATGGAACCGGGCACATGTCTATGGCGAGCACTCTATACTTGAATTATGAATTAAGATTTTCATTCGACTCTCTTTTCCAAATATAGTTCTGTCAGTCTGTTGCAAGACCACAGGACATCTTTAGGTTGAGGCAACTTGAATGTGACCCACAACAATTGAAGGCAATGAAGCAGCAGACAAGGAGGGTAGCATGCGCCGTCATGCTTCCCTGGGGCTCCCTCACCACCTGCCTCAATTCAGGACAAAGAAAATACAGCCAAGTTGCCATCAAAGACAAGCGATTCTTTGGATAGCTGGAACATGACCCTCCAGTGTGACTGTCTCGCTTGATGGGTCGCATTTTGTCGAGTAAGTTCTTTACTAATTCTTTTCATTAGTTGCTGTACTGATGGCATGCTAGCCATATACAGCGTGGACCAAGGGTACAATGGCTCTCTGATCAAGAGTACACAATGTATCCTACGTATTTTGGTGGATCTCTCTCAGGATTTAACTGCCCTGCTTGACATCCATTTTCAAGGGTCAGTGAGCAAGGAATCGCGAATAGCGATTCAATTGATACTTTCATATTATTGAGTGAGTTATCTAGTCTTTGCCTATTCACTTAGACGCTAACACATATCAATAAGTGTGTGGTGTTCACCACACAACCATTGGTGATGTGTGCATTACATATGCATATGAATCAGGTGGGGGGATATAGCTCCAATGCAATCCCCCTCTTGCCTCCAGTAGCCTCTTTTATGCAGTCCTGTGTGGATTCAGCCCAGAAAATTCTCCGTGTTCTCCAAATATAAGGTGAAGAGTGCTATTGGGTTGTCGTACGATCCCGTACGATCCCTCAGGATATGACTTGGCACTACGGCCTGCGTGGAATGCAAGGGGGAGTTATGGACGAACCATATAAACATCCAACCATCCCCTTGTTCGTGTACCTTCTTTTCCTTCTCTCTTTAGCTATTCCTTCGTGTACGATAGGCACCATTAGGTTGAGGCAATCTAATCGTGACCCATAACAGATTCTGCTTTGACTCCCTGCATTATCAACTCTTACATCACTATGGTTTGTTAATTTCTTCTGCTAACTGTCGCTTTGCAACCAGCTATTGAAAGCATTATGCGAGTTGTTATTTCCTATTATATACAGGAAGTATCTCTAGGTGATAACGACACGATAGTGTTGTAGCTTTCTATTCCAGTCTGTTTGAACAAGTGATTATGAAGCATCCCAAGTGCTTCTTGGAAGACAATAGCTGAGTATTGATTAGGTTGATTTAAAATGATCCCTTCGATTCGTGTGACAATGAGGCATTGCTTTTTGTGACGGCTGAGCGCAGCGCCTTTATCGACAAACAACATCAACATGGCAAACGACGCCATGCAAGCAATTAAGACAAACGGATGCTTAGTGATGCCGCACAACTCCTGAAAATTTCTTCATGTAGATAGGCCTTTCTCCTTCTTTCCTTTTCTTCTCCAGATTCGATATTCTCGTCGATGGCTACACTAGTTTAGATAGGACTCTCATTTCGTTAGTTTCTACTAGTCCGAGCCCGTGACAGACACTGTAATAGATGTATTTAGTGATGATAGTACAATGGACATAAAGAATCTGTACTTACTAGGATACCTGATTGAATACCACGTGCGATATGGATTTTAATGAGGTTCTATTGAAGGCATGCCGGTTGACAACCCAGCTAGTTCTAGGATACAGTTGCTCTTAGCATAAAGCTCCGAGATAGTGCTGCGTTGGGTAAAGTGTCAAAAGTATATAACTGAAAGAGTGACTAGCTGTATTATTCTATAACCTGCGCGGCACTGTATCGGCGCTATCTCCGTGACATCCGCGAGCGCTGCTATGGCCATCCATTCTCCACTAACATCGGCGCCAGGGGCGCCAAAATAAATTTTGCCGATGTATGAGACCGAACATGACGCGTTGGCACAATATCTCGCTTGTGTTTATATTGCGGGTGAAAAGGACGAGTCAGTAAGGATACGACGCCGCAAAGATTGGTACGGAGGACTCCAAAGTTTCTGGGTTGTTTCTGCTTGTGCGCTCGCAGAGCTCGAGTTATTTGAGAAGAATTAAAGTGGCAGATATAGATGTTGTTTCTGATTATCCAAGTACGGATCGGATAGTTGTATTATTCGGACGTATTATAGACCACCCATAGAGAAGCAGGACAGGCAAAATGAAGGTTATAAGCGTATTGCTCAACTGAATGAGAAATATAACGAGCTACAACAGTTATTTGTCAATATTCTTCACAAAATATCTTCTCGGGTAGCTATTTGTTGTCATCCTCCACCACTCCCCAGTAGTATGAATGACAGACTATTGAAGAGAATATACCTATGCACAAAACATCCAGCACGGGTGTCGGTCGTTCAACATGAAATATCGGAGCACTCCACTAAAAATGAGCCCTAGTTACTCAAGGCATCTCCTACGAGAGCCAAGTCCTGGATCGCAGCCAGCCCATACTGAGCAACGGCATTTGTGGATATCCATGTAGCCTCCTCGATAGGAATGAGCACAGTGCTGCCGTTAACCTTCGCCGTAACCCATGGATCATCATCTGTCAAACCGTCCGAGCCATCGTTATCACCGTAGAATTCATTCCATGCGCGTTGTGCCACAGTCGCGTTGTTGCTGTCCTGCTGCGCGTAATACGCTGTCAGCCGCGAGTGGCCTTGTGTCAAGGTGGTCTTAGTGAACGCCTCCCCATAACGCGCTTTTTGTTCGTCGGCCGTTGCACTGTAGTAATAGCAATAATCCAGCCAGGCGCTTCGTAGACCTCTAGGAGCGTCACTGCCCCAGTACTCAAGCAGCTCTGAGAGCACCTCCGGCAAGCCAAACACCGCATTCAAGTGGGAGATAGACACGATGCCGTTATTGCCCGGGTCATTTGGCGGAGGAAGCAACGTGCCATTGGTAATAGCGTATAAGCCCGACCCTGTGACGAAGCCATTTGCCAGATTTGCGATTCCCCCGGCTGTACCGGTCAACTTTCTTTTCGCTTCCAACCACCGAGGCCCGCGGCGCTCCCACTCAAGAAGCCAGCCAGCCGCAAGACCAGCCCAATCTGTACCGAGAGATATGGCAGTCGGTTTATTGGGCTCGGGAGTCCAGCCATCGTCACGAACTTTCCTCTGCGGATCCAAGGTGCCGTATGTCTTATCGGTATCTAGAGCCTCATCTAGTAGCTCCCCGACTCGCTCATCACCGCCAGATAAGTAATAGAAGTACTTCCGGTATTGGGGCTGAGCAATACGGACCTGCTTCGCGCTGTCGCCAAAATGCTGCACCCCATGTCTGGTTCCCAGGCCCTTCCAGTCGCCGATATGGTAGACGTCCACTTCACCGGTGTGGCGTGTTAACGCCTCTGCGAGCCGGTAGACATCCGCGCGTCCACTCCGCAGAAAGTACTGCCAGAGAAAGAGGTCGGGGGAGAGTTCCGAGTTGTCCCAGGCATATCCGCCGATGTCGTATCGCCAAGTATGTCTGTCGTCATCGTAGGTGTGCATGAAATCTCCGTAGTTCAGGAAGCCGTACCACCGACGATAGTCGACCTGGCCTTGGTAAAATTTTACCAGGAAGTCGAGGTGGCTCTCGAGTGCCGCGGAATTGCCGCTGTTGTCGATGCTATTTGCGGAGGTATCAGGGACGGACCAGTATGATCCGATAGCCTTTGTCTCTCTGATGTACCGTGGTTCCGCTGCTAGAACGGGTGGTTCATTGGCATGCTTGCTGAGCCTTGCTAGCGTGTCAGCGGAGGGGGTTTGATCGAACGCATATATAAAGATTTCGCTGGTCCTCGCTATTCCGTATGGCGTGTTGAATCCGGGTTCGTAGTCTTCATAGGTGATCTCTAGTGCTTCAAGCTGTTTAGCGTATGTGTCTTCCCCCAACTCATCATGGTACGCCCTGAGATCTAGCGGAGCGGCTTCAGGGCTATATAACCAGATAGTGAGGGCTCCTTGATCGGATGTGGCGCTCGAGATGTCGATGCCAGAGGGATGTCTCTTCCAGAAGTCGCGCAGGCCAACTGCTAGCCCACCTTTTGTGGCACCACCCAGATAGGTAAGTCCGTGAGAGCGCGAGCCACCGGGAATATCAATCCACCCCTGTCCAGGCTTCGTTCTCTTCTTGATAGTGAATCCGTCGGGAGATAACTGACTCAGTTTGTAATCGTTCCATGCGAGGATGTACTGAATGCGAGAGGAAACGCTGTCATCCCAAGTACTCAGGTTAGGCGCCTCCTTTCCTTCGAACTGAGATAAACGGACTTCTTCGCCTGGGTCGCGCCGCAAACCTGTGATACCTTGGACAGCTTCATGAAGAAAACCTCCGTTGACTCCTGGTAGTCTGATATGGCGATTGTATAATTCCTCGCCGGCCAAGGGAACATTGAACTGAATTCCCAATCCACTGACAAATTCATTATCCGCTTTTCCGTCAAATACAAGGCTGTGGACAATCCTGATGGAATCCGAGTTGGTGTATAGGTAAAAGCGCAAGGTGAATTGAAGCCAGTCGTCGTGGTCGCCCCCACTTGTGACCTTGTGCTTTCCTTTGACAGTGACCACTGCGCGGACAGAAGTGTCGTTATTCACAGAAACCTGTTGGATATCGCTCTCAAAGTTGAAGTAATCGATAGAAGTGTTGGTGCGGGCCGTAACGTCCTCCGCGACTCCCGATTGCGAGTGGAGAACCAGTTTTCCATTCTCGCCGACGACCTTTCCACTTGAAGTCCTAATGGAGCCTATTATCGAGCTTCCCCGTTTGGGAAAAGATACCGTGATCCTGCCAGTGTCGACACTGACTTCGTCCGCTGTATTGGCAACTTTCACGCCATACGAAGTACTTGAGGAGTTGGTTGAACGCTTGCTGTGTGCGAATGATGAAACCCTGATGGTGTACTCCGAGCTGGGATTATCAGGTGGTGAAATAGCGTGCCCAGTCCATTTGATGGAGCCGTCGCGCCAGTAACCGGTCACCCAAGACTGTAGTGAGATCTGTTCACTTGGTTTCTCAACGATGCTGAACAGAGTGTCGTTGAATCTGTATTTCCCTTGGGGCCATGGGAGTCCGAATGTCGTCCCTGACGTATAGTCGGGAGTTTCGCCGACCCAATGCACCTTGACCGTATCAGATCGAGTGTTGTTGGTTGGTCTTGACAATACCCTCTCGGCGAGAGACCCGAGGGTGAGCCAAAGAAGTGACTTTCGCATGGTCAAATTCATCGATCAATGAATTCTATGGCTTTGGAGCATACAAAATCAGAAGTTATTTTAATGCAGGTCCAGAGCAATACCATTATCCAATCCCTTTATAGAGGAGTAATCCATGTTCTAACGCATTCTGAAGAGGGGAAAGTCAGCTCCAATTTGCTGTACAAGAGTACCAACGGCTATGGTATCATCATAGGCTAAGATGGGCGAGCTCAACTTGCTTCGGGGAAATAGATGGCGAGAGCCACTAAAGCGACAGGCCATGTTAACCAGTCAGGTGTCACGCAAAGTCGGGTTCAAGTGGCATTATTAGTGGCCGTATCGGAGCAAGCAAAAATAACGGCTAGTTCTCAATGAGTAAAGCATCAGTCGGACGTTGCCGCCTTTCCGGTTAAATAAATGTCTCGGACTTCATAGTAGATAGAACGGATAATATTCCTACCTAAGCTAGGGAGCATTGGGTAATCTACCTGTGCATGACTGCCGGATATATTTCGAAATTCCCACATGTAGTATATACTATAGATATGTTCTCAGATACTCTCCCAGTGCCATAATAGCCATTGCCTGTCCATATGGCATGGCCGTGAGGGGAATTGCCTTATAGAAATCAAGAGAGTCGCCCATTCCCGTTCCGAAGCTTGTATTCTGCAACTCCCCGTTTGCATCCACAGCCCCAAGTACGGCGCTGATCGCCTTCTCGCCTACGCTTCTGTACGCTGGCGGTAGGTACCTCTTTCGTACAGCCTTGAGAATCCCGTACGCAAACCCAGCAGTTGCGGATGCCTCGATGTATGAGTCAGGATGGTCGAGGAGTGTATGCCAGTACCCAGAGTCGTCCTGGAGGCGTCCAAGAGCCTCGCACTGCGCATATAGGGTGTCTATCAAATGCACGCGAAGCGGATCCGTAGAAGGCAAATCCAACAATTCGATAAACTCCGCGATGACCATAGTCACCCAGGAATTCCCGCGCCCCCAGCGAGCAGAGGCGAAATTATGCCCGCCATCTTCGAAGGTCCATCCGTGATAAAATAGACCAGTTCGTGTGTCGAAAAGGTATTTGATATGCACAAGAAACTGCCGCTTTGCCTCATCAATGTACTCTGGACGGTTCAGCAACTTTCCAATCTTGGCGAGCGGTAGCACCGTCATCATCAGCGTATCATCCCACAGCTGCTGATGATTGTCGGTCAAGTAGGTCGCATGTTGAAAGCCACCGTAGCGCGTGCGTGGGAGATCATGCATCGCCCAGTCGGCCCATGCCTCTAACCAAGGACGGTACGTGACATTTCCTGTTTTCTCGTAGACATACGCCAGGGTTAAGAACACTGCCATTGTATTTATATTCTTGGTGGTACCACCCTCAGCAAACCGAGCGGAGAACCAGTCTTCAATGACTCGGATGTAGTTTTCATCACCAGTAAGTTCGTGATACTTCCACAAGCCATAGAGGCCAATTCCGTGTGTCCATTCCCAGCCATGCCATGACTTAGTATCGATGATGCGAGAATCAGGCAGGTGCAAGAGAAACTCGCCAGTAGTATCTTGGATATTGATGAGGTTCGTTATGAGGCGGTTGACGGTAGCGTGGATGCGGGTGGCTGGTTCCGACATTGTCGACATTGAATTGAGGCAATCGTTAAGGAAGAATTAGTGACTAAACTACATAGCCAATGTCTACGACTACTCATACATATATCCTCCGCTATGCTCAATGAAGACACAGAAGGCCTTCCCCGCACTCGGGGCGATTCCAGCCCGAGGGTCCTTCCTGATTGGTTCAACGGAATTCCGGGGTATCTCGTGCCGCTGTTGGGATGTCAGATCTGAAATCCGGGGTAGCAGAACTATACGGGTAATACACAGGGTACTTATCCAACGATGTACACTGACTAGGATACGAATCAGGTGGTAGTGTGGTGCTGGCTTCCCCTGATGCATAAAAGGGCGCTTTCCCGGATGCACTTGTTCCCTTGTTCTTTCATCCTTGCCGTCTCTTAATAGTATTAATATTCATGGCGGATCCTGCACTACATTCCAACATGGACAAACAAGAAACCTCCCACATCGAGCGAACAATATCCCCTAGAGACAAACTTTCGCAAATCGATGCCGTCAAGGACTCCTTCCGTGTCGATGAAGAAGTCCAAGCATATGCTTCCCAGGGCCATATTGAAATCGACGAATCCACCAGCCGCCGCCTCCGTGTGATGATCGATCGTCGCGTGCTAGTCATCATGATAGTCACATACTTCCTCCAAGCTCTGGACAAAGGCACCATGTCTTTTGCGTCGATTATGGGTATCCGCGAACAAACAGGCCTGGTAGGACAACAATATTCCTGGCTGACTACGTGTATTTACATCGCCGTACTGGTTGTCGAGTATCCGACCAACTGGGTAATTCAGCGAGTGCCTCTAGCCAAGTATCTCGGGGCGAACGTGTGCATTTGGGGAGCAGTACTATCCTTGCATGCGGCTTGCCATAACTTCACTGGGTTGGTTACAGTCCGAACATTGCTGGGAATCTTTGAGGCATGCTGCCAGCCTATCTTTGTGCTTTGCTCAGGAATGTGGTATAAACGTGAGGAGCAGGCGGCCACGGTGACTTATTGGTGAGCCCAGTATATCCATCCCGCTCGCCATGTAGGGCTTATTTGTACAGGTACATGATGAACGGTGGGCAACAAATCGTCGGCGGTCTACTGGCCTACTGCTTCAGTCTTATCGGCAACGATCGCGCCATCCAATCATGGCAAGCCATATTCCTGACCTACGGCTGCATATCTTTCCTCTGGGGCATATTCGTCATCTATTGGATGCCCGACTCACCGATGCGCGCAAAATGCTTCTCTGAAAGCGATAAACGGCTCATGGTGGAGCGGGTCCGGTCAAACCAGACAGGCCTTCAGAACAAGAAGTTTCGATCGTATCAGATGTGGGAGGCATTTCGCGACCCGCAAATGTGGTGTTACTGCGCCATTCAAGTGTTCACTACCCTGCCAACAAGTGGATTAGGCGCTTTCGCGAATATCGTGATTAAAGGGTTCGATTTCACCGAGTTGCAAACGCAGCTTTTGGCTATGGTTCTAGGATTCTACATTATTATTGTCCTACTGTCGTCGGCATGGTTGGTCAAGAAAACGGGGCAGAACCTTTTGGTCATGTTGGGATTCATTATACCGTATGCCTACCCTTTCAGATCTCAAGCGGCCTCGGACTAAAAGGAACAGATCGTTTATCGGAACGATCGTCCTCATGACAGTTGACAACACCACAACAGCCACAAAAGCAGGTCTCCTCATCAGCTACTATATCACCCTCTCCTTCTGGTCCGCACAGACCCTCGCCCTCTCCATGATATCACGGAATATAGCCGGCGCTACAAAGAAGTCCACCGTTGTCGCGGCCACCTTTATCTCCTGGGCTGCTGGGAATGCAATTGGTAGTCCCCCCTCTCCATTTCGTCACTCTTTTCAATACTAACGATGGCAGGCCCCCAAGTATTCCTGGAGAAGGACGCCCCAAAATACTTCATAGCCTTTGGGGTTCATTTAGGCTGTTACTCTGCTATGACCTTGTGCGTAATTTTCCTTCGATTCTATCTGAAGAGACAGAATAAGAAAAAGGACGAAATCCTGCGAGCACAAGGGGTCGATAACGCGGATCCAGCTCTAGTATATGCCTTTGAAGACAAGACGGATCGTGAAAATTTGAACTTTCGGTATATGTATTGATCGGATTTCCAAAGGGTTTCTCTAAGCGGTAGGGTTGATCAGCACGAAATGACGATGCAATAAGGATATCATTCCAGCATTGGTTGAGGTATGGGTGTAGCAGGTTAGTCTTACAAAAAGGAAAAAAAAAAATATTCAAAGAAGTGAGAACTTTTTATTCGTACACGATGTGAGGTAATTTCCTATAACCATAGTAAAATAATGGACAAATATCAACTTGACGCTTGTATTGTCTTAATAATATTCGAAAACGGGTCGTCTGAAGGCGCGGAAAAGTCAAAGTTCATCAATGGCTCGTCTGGTTGTGAAAGGTTCGTGTTGGCTGGTACAGTGGCTGAAACTGCTGTCAATGGCAGTATCTCCCGGGCAATCATACCAATCTCCCGGTAGGTCCGCTTTCCGAGGATCCAGTGCTCGCTAAAACGTTTCAATATTTTCAATGTGCCCATGGTCAGGCGGATCTTCTCACGGCTGGTAGCCAACCTTTCGCCTTGAAGAATGTATCGACAGGCTGAGAGATGTGCGATGGTGACGTTGGCTATCATGCAGATTAGAAACGGGGAGTGAGCATTGAGGTTGGTTGGGAGTGTAAGCAGATGGCCGAGATTCTCAATAGCGGATAGGCATTTGACTGTGTGCAGCTCTGATGCTGCCTTGTCAGATTCCTGCAAATGTTCTGACGGAGCTAATGGAGCACACCGCGTTACCGCTTCGATTGGACTAGAGGCTAACGTGGACAAGGGGCGATGAATCTCAACAGTGTACCTGGATGCTAGTTCAGATTTGTGTATTGAGAAAAGGCGAGATAGGAGGACCGTACGTATGCATGATAAATAGGGCTTTGAACATAACTTCGTCCACAGAACCGTCGCTGCGGATCAAACGTCGTTTCGAGGTAGGAAGAAGCGCGTGCCACGCTCTGACGCTCGTATCAGCATTTACGCACATCGATTTGTATAACTGGACGTCTGCGGTGCTCCCTAGAAGCAAAGCGCGTTCAATTCCTCGTGTCAAGCCGATGAGTTCTGCATATGACGAGAATTGCAATTCATCATCAGCAAATTCGCGGTTGTCGTAATCTTCGATACTTTTTGCCGGCGGTATATTCTGTTAAGGTCGGCTCAGCTAAGGCACTACAAACAGTATGGATTTGTTACCCCATAGTGGTACTCTTGCTCTTCACAAGGGAGATCAACCGTGATATTGATATTGCTTGTCCGGAATGGAAAAGTATGGGTACTGCCGGCAATGTGTGCATCTGTAACATAGAAGAACCACCAGGTGCGCCGCCAGCTTTCCTCGAGAACGGGTTTGTTCTGTCCATGGAGCATGGCAAACTCCTTTCTGTTCATCCCAAGTTTCAATCCCAGCTGGATCGCTTCGTCAAGCAACACGGTGCCGTTTTGCGCCTCGTTACACCAATATACGGCTATTGAGTAAAGGAGCATTCCTTGCACATCGAACCCAGTAATGGTACGGCTTCCCATTTGAATTTCAATCAATGCATCCTCAACGTTCTTCTGCAATTCATCGGATACTGATTCTGAGAATAGAGAACCAATGTAGCAAATCACGCATACAAGCAGGTGAAGTGAGTCTTCTGTAAGATGCCCATCCAGATGAAGAGAGGGAGAACACACGGATGGGCTGCATGGAAGAACTCATAATAAAGATCCAGGAACAGTGGCCTGATATTTTCGTTGCGACAGCCCGAAGAAGTCAAAAGTGAACTAGGGGGATAGGTGGCCACCTGAAGAGCAGGACTTGCAAAGCTCTCACTATCCATATGCGGCGAGCTCAATCGAGCCTGTCTTTGTCTCTGTTTTCCGACGCCGCGAAAGAGGATAGATGCACTCCTTCGCACTCGCAATACAGCGGGAACATGCTGGCTTCTGGCCGTCACAGCGGTGGTGCTTGTAGCGACACGCTGCACAAGCAACAGAAGACCGACAAACAGGCCTCACGGATAATCTGCTGCCTTCAGTATAATCGGCCATGGCGTTCGAGTTTTCATGCCAGAGAATCGGTGATTTTCAGAATGTAGGGATGGAGGAATGGCGCAATCGACGGGGGAAAACCGGGTCGGCGTAAGGCATTACAACTTATGCCTGAGGCAAAGAGCATTTTTCCTACAGGTCAGACTATCGCCAACATACAGTGTATGAGTTACGAGTTCTGATAATTTGTTCGCTTTATTGGAATACGTACGAATGGCAAATTTATTCAACATAATTCTATATTCCTAGCCAATCGCTCCATTTTTCTATACTTCCGAAGAACTCCAAAGGTCATTGTACCGCTGTACGAGTTCTCATGCAAGCGTAGGACCTGCACAGTCTGGGTCCGCGGCAGCAAATGCTTCGACACGATCTGCTTTTGGAGGATATATCACAGCCTGATTGATATTCTCCTTGATCGCCTTTGCCGCCGAGCCAGTCAATCGTACTTGACGGTCCCATCCCTCAGTGACCACCGCGCCCCAAGGGCCTAAATCCAAGCACGTTCCATACGAGGGTTGGTTATATGGTTTTGGAGCAAGTGCAAGCAGGTCTGCTGCTGCATTATGCCCAGCAAAGCGACCAAGACGCATGGCATGCTGGCAAGACATCAACGCATGATGGCCCTGATCATCGGTAATAGCCAGGGCTGCATCGCCCGCCACAAAGATGTCCCGAAGAGAGGGAATGCGCAGATGAGAATCGACGTGCAAGCGTCCGCTATGGTCTCTCTGCCCCGGAATCTGCCGTGTCAGAGCACTCGCTTCCATGCCCCCAGTCCAAATGACAGACAGCGAGTCGATTCGGTCGCCACGGCTGGTCACCACCCCAGTCTTGTCCACCGATACTACCGCCGCGCCCAGGTTATATTCCACTCCCAGGCCCGCCAACGCCTCGATGATGACTGGCCTCGGACCAGGCCCCAGTTCCGGTCCGATGGAATCCGCTTGTTCAATGATGACAACTCGCACGTCCTCCGATCGAAGAATGGAGCGGAGTCGCGACGGCATCTCTGCGGCGATCTCAATTCCAGTAAAGCCACCGCCGACAATGACAACCGTGTTCCGCGCAGGATGAGGAGGTTCGGACGTGAGATGGTGCAAATGCTTGTCGAGGTTGGCACATTCGTTGCGCTGGTCGATGCTGAATGCATGCTCGTGAATGCCGGGAATGTCGGGGCGTTTCAAGTGGCTTCCTGCAGCCAGGACGAGCCGGTCATAGTGAAGGGTGGAACGAATGCCTGCCAGGTCGACGATTGTCGCTCGTTTCTGTGCCGTATCAATCGTGTCGACCAATCCTGGAACAAATTGAATACCCGTCACCTGGAAAAGTTCCTCGAGCGAGACACACATCTTGTCAGCATCCGATTCATACAACCGTGGACAGATGACCAAAGTCGGCTCGAGAGATACGACAATCACTTTGATCCCAGTCGCCTCAATTCCCCCATTCTGTTCGATGAGTCGCATCGCCGACAGGGCACTCCACATGCCGGCGAAGCCTGTTCCAACAACAAGTATTGTTCGCATTTTGATCCGTGTGACTTGTCTCGGACCTATAGATATCACTGCGAAGAAGGATAAGCAAGTCTATTGTAATATCAAAGAATGACAGGCAATCGGGTCCTTTAAATATGACACTGCAAGCCGACAGCATAGGCTATAGTGCATCACACAATCCTCGGACTCAAAACTACACCATTATTGTAGACACGGGCTGAATCCTATTCTCTCCCGATCGGCGTTGTGTCATACAGACACTCGGAGAGCATCTGGAGAATGACGCTAACAAAATATAAGCGTTTAGACCCGGCCATATTGCATTTTCAGTGCACACGAGGGGAATGGTGAGCTTGGTCCGGCAGATAGCCTAACGAGAGGACAATAGGCTATCGGGTGGGCCGGGTTACACCTGCACCAATAGTAATGTGCAGGGAAATCCAACACGCGGGATTCGGAGATCGTGCATTTCGGAATTGAGATCCTTTGGCGTCAATAGTTGCAAAGCGCAAGAATTGCAGTATGCCTGGACAGATATATAATAATAGCTCATTGCCTCAAATGCAACGACTTTCCAAATCATCTCGTTGAGGACACAGAATAGTTTGAGCTGGAGCTCCGAAACCAAACCAGGAATATATATACTTGATGATGGATCAGCCGCCGTACGACCCGCGGTATGACCTGCCCACCCCAGTTGATGAGACAGGAAACTCTGAACTAATGATCGAGCCTTTCTAGTCCCCCAATGCCTACACTCAACGTCGTATCGCAATACCGTTTAGCAAACTGCCCCGGTAAGAGCATTGTCGGGTTACTTGTCAATTTTCCCCCGAATGGCTCGACTCCCCCACATCGACATGGCGGCGCATCCGTTTCTGCATATGCCATCAGCGGGACACTGTTGAACAAGATGAACGACGATCCGATGAAGGTGATCGAAACGGGAGGTTCCTGGTACGAAGCTCCGGGATGTCATCGTCGCATCAGCGATAACGCAAGCAAGACCGAACCGGCCACTTTGTTTGCGTCCATGATACTTGATATGGAGGTGTATGAGCGGGATGGGATGGCGGCGCTGATACAGATTGATGAAGAATACACAGTGTAGAATCGGAAGGTGTTGTTGTATTCTAACTCAGGCACATTAGTCCCTGGTTTGCGGTTTTTACCCTGAATGTACGGCTCGATATCTCCTGGCTTCGGTTGTTCTCTTCCCAATCTCTACAATGATCCATACATCTCGGTAGCAACATTAAATGGCCGGAAATACCCCCTCCTTCCTCCCCGTTCGATGAACCCACATGGAGATGTACCTGGAGTCTCCGCAAAGCCCCACAAGCGCCAAAAGACTGCCCTTGGTGGGCTAGAATGGATGAAGCAGCAGAGATTCAAACGAATCTCATAGTTGACACACTTAGCATCTCTGGCCAGCGACTGCAATCAGGACTCATCATGGCACTTCCGCAAATTCACCAGGACTCCCTCAAGACTACCTTTACCGGTACCTCTCAGTCTGACAATGGCACCACGGTCCATTCATTCAGAGGCATCCAGTATGCCACGATTCCGGCTCGCTTCGAGCGTTCGCAGCCGATACAAAAGTTCAATGAAGCTGCGGTCGATGCGACGCGATATGGGTACGGTTGTCTTCGTCAGTTCGAGATTGGGATGCGGAACTGACCATATGTTGATAGACCACGATGCCCACAGATGAAGATTGATGTGCGCCATTTGCTACGCATTCCAGAAGATGTTGAAATTCCAGAAGAGGAAGAGGATGAATTCAAGTGCTTGAATTTGGAAATCACCTGTCCTCCGCTGGATCAAACGAAGGGGCCTTTTCCGGTCTTGATCTGGATTCACGGTATGGTTGACGATACTGTGTGCTGGACTATGCTGGGATATGCTGACGGATGCAGGTGGCTCGCAGGTTGTCACGTTCTGTTCTGCTGCATCCGGAATTTGCGGTACGTATCGCGGATCGCATGTCAAAGCAGATTTTCGCTAATGGGGTTACAGACCCAACGAAACTCGTTGCAGACTCGATCAAATATCAGAAACCAGTGGTTTTTGTTTCTATCAACTATCGACTTAACATCTTCGCTTTCGGAGACGGCAAGGAGAAGAACCTCGCCCTCAAAGACCAACGACTCGGAATTGAATGGGTCCGCAAGAATATTTCATCTTTTGGTGGTGATCCAGTAAGCTCTACTATAGTCTCAGAAGCATGTCTCGAATTATTCAGCTCATGATTCTGTTCTAGAACAACATCACCTTGGCTGGTGAGAGCGCCGGTGGTGTCTATGCTCATGCCCATTTGATTACCGGACCGCCAGTCAAACGGGCCATTTTGGCATCCGGGTCTCTCAATCTTTCGCGCCCAATGCCAGCAGCACGAGGAGAATGGATGGTCAACACACTAGAATCCAAAGTGCAGGAGCTTGGGCAGCCTTCTCTTCGTGAAGCCACTGTACCCGTTCTCATACAGGCCCTGGGAGAGTGCAATGTCAACTCGATGTTCCTCCAGGAAGATTCGGAATTACAAGACTGGGAATCGAGACCGGAACATGTAGAGGAACTCATGATTGGGGATACAGAGTATGAGGTATGCATCTTTTTCCGGTCACCTAGAAGCGCCTCGTCTAATGATGCACCAACATAGTCTGTGATTTGGCGCAACGGTGTCGAGACACACGACGCATCTACAATTAATGCAGCCTTTGAACAGAATTCCGAATGGGGTCCTCAACTGCGCAAAATGTACCAGGTCGTTCCTACTCGCCCGACGGCCAGCAAGCTCGGTGCCCTGGACATTATCAACGATGCTCTCTACGCCATGCCCGTCGAAGTTATTTCTGAAAAGCTCCAAGCGAATCAAAAGACGGTTTACAAATATGTGGTCGACCAACATAACCCGTGGCAGTTGTCCAGCCGCTCCCACCACGCCGTTGACTTGCTCTTCCTGTTCGGGACGATGGATTTTTCGCACAACCCAGGTGCGGAGGGTGTCGGGCAGGACATGAGACGGCGATGGGTGTCGTTTGTGAATGGTGATGCCCCATGGTCGGAGCAGAAGAGATATGCCTATGGTCCATTTGGAGTATGTGGCGAGATTGACGAGGGACAGTTTGCCGGTCGACGGAGGACAAGGCACATCAGGGCGTTGAGGGAGGCTGGAAAGGAGGCGTTCTTGCCCATTGTATTTGCGTTGGCAGCCGGGAAGATCAGTCTATTGAACTAGATATCAAGCATGTAGTATACAGAATCGTCATACATCTGGACCGCCCGGTAGTTGATCTCCCAACTTTTACCGTCCACCACCTTCACTCTATTATTACTCTCCGCGATCCTGCAGCCATCCACTTTTACTCAGACATTACTCATGTGGGGTCAGGACAGCACTCCTGCGGTAAGAGCGAGGATGGTTCTCCTGGGAGCTTGTGACGCTCATTCTCCACCCGCTTTTGTAGGGTTCGGCAATGGGAGGCCCTCCGAAATGCCGAGTATACAACTGCGTCTGCCATGAACTTTGCACCACTCTAAGAAATGGGGCAGACATATTGATTGATAATTGTGTTTTTGTTATGTCCAGGGGATGCTGGGACCCCACAAGACGAAGAACTATATAGACTTGGTCCCTG
The DNA here is from genome assembly GCA_034509305.1 of Aspergillus cristatus. NCBI lineage: Eukaryota > Fungi > Ascomycota > Eurotiomycetes > Eurotiales > Aspergillaceae > Aspergillus > Aspergillus cristatus. The sequence goes on along the minus strand of WJBV01000006.1, from coordinate 2,734,021 downwards.
GACGAACGATACAATGTCCTTGGATCAATCTTCATTGATTATCAACATAATATAATCGCCATCATGTCTTCAACAACACTTTCAGACCCCAAGGAATACCAAAATATCTTCCACTGGGCCGAAACACAGAAGGACGGGACTATCCCCTCCTTCGCCACGAGACGAAACGACCCTTACCAGGTACATATTCCTCGTCTCTCAATGATAACGCAAATGCTAACCAACTAATAGTATCAATCGGGCTTTGGTAACTCGTATGTCTTCTTCATCCCAACATCCAGCATTTCAACAGGCTGATTTAGATGTCGAAGGTTCGCCTCCGAGGCAATCTCCGGTACCCTTCCACAGGGCCAGAATAACCCTCGCAAAGTCCGTTTCGGATTGTATGCAGAGCAAGTGACTGCAACAGCCTTTGTTGCTCCCAGACATGCCAACAAGAAGGCGTGGCTATACCGGACTCGTCCAGCCGTTGCTCACCAGGGATTTGTACGTGGAATTGTGGTTGGAAAATAAGCCGGCTAACTGGTCCCTAGAAAAACCTCCCCGACAACCCTGACACAGAATCCAACTTCCTCCCCTTAAACCCCCGCGTGCACGTCTCTCCCACCCAGCTGGCCTGGCACCCTTTCGACATCGCAGACGAAAAGGATGGAAAGGTCGACTTCGTTTCCGGTCTCAAGACTGTCGCCGGCTCGGGCGATCCCACGCTTCTTGAAGGGCTCGCGACCCACGTTTACACCGCAAATACCAGCATGACGCAGAAAGCCTTTGTGAACTCTGACGGCGAGTTCCTCATCATTCCGCAGGAGGGGGTTTTGGATATCCAGACCGAGTTTGGACCGCTTTTTGTCCAGCCCGGTGAGCTCGTTGTCATTCAGCGCGGTCTGCGATTTCGCGTGAGTTTGGTCGACAATAAGCCGGTTCGTGGATACATTCTCGAAGTCTGGGGAAGTCGGTTCGAACTGCCGGAGCTGGGCCCGTTGGGTGCTAATGGGCTTGCTAATGCCCGGGACTTCCTGTCGCCGGTTGCCGCATACGACAAGCAGCGCGAGCAGCCATGGGAGATTATCTACAAGATGGGAGGGAAATTCTTTAGCAGCACGCAGAACCACAGCCCATTTGATGTCGTGGCGTGGCATGGCAACTACGTAAGTCTACTTTCTCAGGTCGTATCATATCAAGCTGACAAGGTACACAGGTTCCCTACAAATACGACCTGACCAAATTTGTTAATGTCGGATCGATCTCGGTCGACCACATCGATCCCTCTATCTTCTGTGTTTTGACGGCCAAATCTCGTGATCCTTACACGCCATTGGCCGACTTGCTTATCTTCTCCCCGAGATGGGATGTTGCATCGCGTAAGTTCACCCTGCTCTCTAAACAGATTCCCTACTCACAAGGAACGTAGACACCTATCGCCCACCATACTACCACCGCAATGCCGCCTCTGAGCTCATGGGTCTCATCTACGGCGAGTATGGCGGCCGCTCTGACGCCTTTAAGCCCGGCAGTGTCTCGTTCGAATGTGGCAGTACGTGCTCTCCCTTGAAAATGATGCTTCCTATACTAATCAGAACCCTCCAGTGGTCCCTCACGGCGTCGCCTACGAGGAATTTAAAGCAGCAAGCGATCAAGTCCCGCCCGAAACCAGAATCTCCAAGGGCTCCATTGCCTTCATGTTCGAGTCGAGTCGTCCTTTCACCATCACGGACTACGCATTCAACAGCCCCAAGTTGCACGAGCATGAGCCAAAGATGTGGGACAATCTCGTTGACAACTTTGCGCAGCATGAGAAGGAGGTCGAGGAGATTTTGGCCAAGGGTTCTTGATACTATTAGCGTGGATAGCGCAGCAACATGTATATAGTCTTCATTTGCATTCACAAAGAGCTTCAAAGCGAACGGTCGACGATCAGCATTTCTAACTGTAGATCAACATCACTAGCATTGCTGCTCCTCCATACTTTCATTTACGGTAATGCTCTGATGCAACGTCAATATCCTTTCTGGTTGTGCTGAGGTGAACACCACAGGAATTGGTGTCAGTGTCTGGATACCTCATCAGATCTGTCTCGATTAATGACCATGACCGCCGTGGTCATGTCCCTCTGGATTCACCAAACCTGTCGACCGTTACTACAATATCAACATTATCCTCGCGGTGACTAACCCAGTGTCGGATGAACCAGCAATCCAGGCTGAAGGATATCGATGCTGCGCGACTTCATCCATTCTTGAATTCGATCCCAGTCCATGCATTGATGATGACCTTTGTCAACGCCAACAGGAAAGGCCGTGCTGCTCCTACGTTAGTCTGCTCAATTGTCACACAAAACGCCGGGCACCTTACTCCTTGCCGCATTGTAATGGGAGGGGGGTCAAGTCTGCATTGCATTTGATGGCGTACAGTAAGTAGCTTAAAAAATGTTCTGTATCCGGGTCAGTCTCGGTCAATAAAAGAGAAAGAGGGGCTCGACTTACCGCCATGATTCTTTAGACTGATCACTTCTCTGTCTGTTTGGTTCGGGTAATAGTGGTCAAAGTGCAAAAGATATCGCGGGCGCTGGATACAATGAATGGAGTGAAATACGGCCAACGAGCCATAGATGCCGGAGCCGTCGCTTAATTTTGCCAATGTATTCTCTGGATAATTGTCGTCTATCTCGTCTTCTGACAGGCGAATGCTGGATTCTGGATGTTGTCAGTACAGTCGTTACTAGTTTGGAAGCACGCACATTGAACCAACTCGGTCCAAGCGGCTTCCAGTTCTGGCGACGGTGGTCCAAACTCCTTGTGAACAGGGTCCGGGATCATAGTTCCGTCTTTAAGGAAGGTGAGGTTATCCGTCAACAGCTCTTTCTTGTAACTTATGGCATCTTGAGCCGGTGCTATTATCATGTTATTACTGCTTTCCAATGGCGAGTCAACAGACATACTGGGAACAAGATGATAATCCGAATCGCTCTTGGACCACAGCAGAATAACCATTGTGAGTAGGATATTGCATAGAACAAAGGGATATGAACGGTTAGTGCTGATGAATGTCGTTTACAAAACGACCTCTGTCTAAATGAAACCTCCCGCAACTCATCGTCCGAGCCCTGATCGTGTGGAAGAAAGGCGACACTGGACTCGGCGTTGTTCGACTCATTCGACGTGCTATTGAACATAATGTACTGCGATATCTCCTTGATCCTGGCAAGACGAGCTCGAAAGTCCAATTTTTTGTATCCTTGGCCCCCGAAATGTCCGATGGGTCACATCCCGCTCGGACAAAGAGAACAAGAGCTTATTCAATTCTATTAAAGCTATCCTACTGAGAAACTCTAATCACCCTCTATTCAATCAATTCTATTATAGTAATTTTCCGGATGTACCTCCTCGCATAACCATCCCAGTAGTATGGAGTTTTTAACCATCTCTCCTTTGGGAGTTTTTAACCATCTCTCCTTTGGGAGTATCGCACCAACCAGGCATAAAGAGCTCACTCTTCTTTGATTATCTCCGCTCACACGAATCTGGCGCGGTTCTAGACATATCCAAAGCTTAAGCGCGATGATGCGCTTGCTAGATTCCCGAGACCTTGGCACCGTCAACTATCACTAGAGGTATGATGCACATTCCGACGTCCGAGCTTGTCCGAGATGACAGACGCCACAGAAATCATATCCGGATAGAGCGGCATAGATCATGATATGCATGGGGTGGTCGCGTTATTGGCGAGGTATATTTTGCAGCTGTTCGGCTTCGATTATCGTCAGCCGATCAAGGGGATGCTTGTGTGATCGACCTCCCTAGTTTTCTCTGATCTCATGCTGCATTCTCGATAGCCCAGTGTGCTATGATGTGTATTTTCGACCCCGAGAATGTCTGAAGATATCTGTTTTACGTCGTTCGCGTCACCCTCGCATGAGGACAAAGGATGATATACAAATGAGCATCATTCTCCTTTGTTGCTTTGTTGAACAGAAGCCAGGCCAGACAAGCTTCGAAAAATCAAAATCGGATTTCTTTCAAGACAACTTCTGACCTATTCAACTTCGAAAATGCACATGCGCAACATCTTTACGACCATTGCTCTTTTGGCCCTCGGCGCCTCCGCCGTCCCCCTTGATGCCAGTATGTCCAATCGGCGCTAAAGTTATGGCAGAGTATACTGACATGACCGAAGACGCTATGGCGAACAATGTGAACGATGCGCCCACCAAGCGACTAGAAGCCGATCAGGGCTATGAAGGGATTGTGAAGCGGTTGGAGGCCGACCCTGGCTACGAGGGAGATACTTCAAGAGTCATCAACAAGCGGATTGACGCAGACCAAGGCTATGAAGGGATTGTGAAGCGAGCGGACGCAGACCAGGGCTATGAAGGGTTCGGTGGTGGATAAAGGAACCATGATGTGACGAGAAGGCCGATGTTTCATTATCTCGAGTACCAAGCACAGCTACAATAACCTATTAACAGTGTTTCCGACTTCTATTCATGGGACTGTTCTTTTAATAGCGGTTTATCAAAAGGTTCGTAGATTTCGATATATCTCGGTAGATTCGACCAACAGCGATGGCATTTGCTGGATAATGCCCATCCGGCTGTCTGTCCGTACTTGATCCGTCGAGCTAGTTGCGATGAAAGGCACGCGAAGAGCGTCTGTTTGGCATTGAGGTCTAACTTCTACTAGAGTAAATTGTTGGCCTGGAAGATTTTCTCCCGAGTTCCTGATTATACATATTCCCTCCCGGCAGATGCAGCATCACGCAAAGATCCACCGGCGTACGTTGATTTCGTCTTGTCTATTCTGATCAAGTGCCATAACGGGCTAGATGCTGTCGGGATGGCGCCGGGATCAGAAACCGGGAGATGTCATGCTTCCGTCGTTGAGCGTCATCCCCTGCTCAATGACCGAGTAGACATGAGCTCAGATTGACGAGTTCTGCGGATTTGCCGGAGAACGACACCGACTGAAGGATCCTTCTCAGTGACAGCGAGCTCGTTCATACAAAGTACAAGTCAGGTCAGGCACGATGCCAGAAAGTGCAAATATCCAAATTGCTAATCTATGCCAGTTAAATCGATGTCAAAAAAGTCCAAAGATCCGATATATATCCAACCGCGACAAAACGAACAAAACGATGCAAAATCACATGGGACCATCGAATTCAGATGCAAGATTATCTTCAAATACATGGACGACCATGGCATCATAAGGCTGTACAATGATGAATATATGCAATGAACAAGATAACGCCTGCTCCCAAAACAAATCGCAACAATATGTACTCCGAAACCAATGCAATCGGGACAAAAGGTTTTAAACACGCAGATAATCAAGATGCAGGAAAGAAGCCTAATCGTGAGGCTCCTCCGGTAGGTCTGGGTCGAACCGGTATCGTCGCCAGTTCTCGGACACCCACCACTGGGCGACGTGGGCAGCCGCGCCCACCCATTTCAGGGCGAAAGGCCCGTGAATCCGCTCGACTTCCATCGCCAACTGGTTGACGTCGAAGTTCTTGATGACGGGCATGGTTTCGTGAGGGTTGACCTCCATGTTGCTGAAACGCCATTCGACATCGTTGATCAGGGGGATGACCAGACGGTAGGGCTGATCCGCGGACCGAACAGAAAGCCACGAACCACCAGTGTTCATGACACTGAACTGCCAATCCTGTCTGCCCTTCTCTTCGGGAACCAAAGGTCGGATCATGGATTGACCTTCGTACAAAGCTCGGACATCAGCGGCGGCGTGACGCGCATCATCTCCGAGCGAAGCGGATTCAATCAGCAGGTCCAGGACAGTGGGGACAATTTGGCTGTTGATGACCGGGGATTCAATCGGGACGGCCGGCAGTTTCGGGTGTGCGAGAACAAGTGGGACATGGAAATTGCCCACCCGGGGGTTATCATAGGGGGTGATTCCGTTGTCATAAGGCAATGACAGGCCGCTAGGAAATGATTAGTACTGCATATGCTTCTCTGAGGGGAAAACTTACTGATCACCGGCCATCACCAGCAGAGTCTCGTCGGCGACCCCCTTCTCCTGCAGAATGTCCATAATCTCTCCCAACCAACGGTCGGCATAGCCGATGGTGTTGAGATACCGGTTCATGTTGTCGTTCTTCCAATTCGGGCCAACAAGGTCTTCATATTTGCCGCCGGGCATACCCCATGGGTGGTGAGTGATACCGGTCAGATGCGTGAGGAACAGGCGCTGGTGGTTGGCCTCGGCGTCGTCCAGAGCTTCTCGGACATGGTCTCTGAGGACGGTATCGGCATACCCATAATAGTTGACCTCCTCGACGTCCGTCAGGTTGAGCGTCTCCTTGTCGACGATATCGTGGTACCCCATCTTCGGAGTCAGGTCATCCTGGTGGTCGTACGTTTCGGTGACGGACTGCATCCACTTGGAGTGCCAGGGCCAGGTGGTATAGTCATCGCTGACGGTGTCGTTGTTTTGGGTGTTGAGCGCCTCAAGGACCTGCGCCAGACAGGGCTGGTAGATGTGCTGCTGGTACTCGCGGTTGAAATCGGCGACCAAAGGAGTCACACCGCACAGACTGCCGACCACACTCTTGAGGGTATAGGTGCCGGCGGTGTAAGCGTTGCGGGCGCTGATACCACCATACGGCTTCGGGGGACCATCCTTCTTGGAGAGGGCAGCAGGGAAACCGGTCAGACGTTCAGCATTGCGTCCCACATTCAACAAGCGTTGCTTGGCCGCGTCGGGGATTTCACCACCGTACGATTCGAGAATGCGTTCCCAGATGTAACCCTCCTCACGCAGAGGAAAGACGTCGGCGCGGGTGCTTTCGAGCTTGATGAAAATGATGTGCTTGATGTTGACGTCACCGCTGCGCAAGGACTGCCGCAACGGGTCGAGGACGTCGTGGTGCAGGTTGGAGATGTGGATGGGATCCTCGGTGGGGTTGTAGTGCAGCGGCGGCTCAGTGGCATTGGAAAGCGAACTGGGTGCCCAGTCGGCGAATCCGGGGAGGACACGATCGTTGGGTAACCAGTCCAGGGTGACCGGGGGTGTCAATGCAGTCTGGTTTGTGAGCCAGCCATAAGTACCCTTCAATCCGCTGACTTCGACGGGCGGACCGCGATGGGGCCGACCGTCAACCAAGGGGGCGAGAGGAATGGACCACGACAGGAAAAAGAAGGCCGGGTCGGGAGGACGAACGCAGCGCAGAACGAAGAGGATAGTCATGGGAAAGAGGACCAAGAGTCGCTTGAGCAGCGACACGGCGGTCTTCTCGGAGGTGTCCACGTGTCCGTCCAGGAGGAAATCCTCACTCTTATCATCGCCCAGCACGTCCTCGCCGTTGTTCTGATCATCGTGATAATCCTGACACTCGATACGTTCGAAAGCGGCGGGATCGGGGCGCTTCCGGCGCCAGCAGCAGAGGACCAGCTTCAGCGAGGAACCGAGAATGTGCAGCACGGCGCCGGTGGCGTTGTAGAGGAGGTTGCAGGAGAAGTAGGCACCGACGATGATGAGGATCTGGACGATCAGGAAACCGGTCAAACCGGAGAGAAGGGTGCGAATGGCAGCAGCATCGCTGCCGACGTTGTGGGCTTGGTGCCAGTGGATTTCGGCGCCGGTGGTGAAGTAGAAGGAGATGTTGGCGGAGGCCATACCGGAGATGGCGAGTCTAGTCTGGTTAGTATCTGCCCTGACCGTTTGTTTCTGAACATAGACTTACGTGCAGAAAATGGTGACAGCAGCGGCCGCAATGCGAACCGTCTTCCATTGAAACTCGGCGGTCAACCCCCTGGCGAGGAAGATGATGATGATATCCTGGAGAAAGAAGGTGATACCCCAAACCAGGAGCACGGAAACCGGCAAGGAGGTGATATGAGCATAGATATGGGTCATTTTGGCGGCAATGAGAGCGAGGAAGATGACGGCAAAGCAGAACTTGCGAACGGCAGCCCAAGCAGCATCGAGATAGGTACCGGGGTATTTGGCGACGAGTATGGCGCCGTCGAGCCCGGCGTGGGCGATTCGAGTGAACTGCATGATGAGGCCAGTGTTGAAGGGATAAGAATGGTCTAGAGAGGGACGAGAAACGAGTCAACCGCCACGGCAAGAGAGCACGCGACACGAAGACTCCTTTTGGTTCAGCGAGCGAGACCCATGGAACGGTCAGGGGAGAGACTCTAAAGAAGAGGATAAGGAGAGGATAAGGATAGATGAGATGAAGGAAGAAGAGAAAGATTGATGATATAGTCGACAGGGACAAGGCAGTGTTGAACAGAGGAGAGGGAAGAGAAGAGGAGAGAGAAAGCCTGACGGCGCCAGAAAGGACCCAGAGAGCCTCCCGGTCCACACGAGGCCCTGCGCCCAATGGGGCTTAGCGCGACTAAAATAGTTCTTAATAATCATTCCAGTCTCTGCCCAGGAGGAGTCGGGGTATTCCGGGGTATTTGCGGAGTATTTTACTGGTTTGGTACTATTCTCTCATTCTCTCATTCTCTGCTCTCTACTCTCTACTCTTCTATCTCTACTATAATGTCGTGGCCTCTGTTCCGTACGAAGTGCAGAACAGAGGCCACGACATATCCTTTTCGGCGATATTCCGTAAGGCTACTTGCCAAGAACAACCGCGCCCCACGCCAAGGCCGGACTCTCCGGCTTGGAAAAGGAAGGCGGTCGGGTTTTTTTTTCTTTTTTTTTTTTTTTTTTTTTTTTTTTTTTTTCCCAGGGACCGGATTGACATGGCGAACTGCAGGGTCCATCTTTCTGCCTGCTGGTACGGGGTTACTACAACCACTGTACGGAGTACTCTGTAGTACTTGTAGAGTCATCGACTACCTACTCCGGAGTATACACTACAAGTAGCTGAGCCATCGGAAATGAATCAATGGTCTAATTGACCCCTTTCTGCCCAGCCCGGTGAAACATCGGCCACTACAACGTCCACTGCAACGGTCCTGGTTTTAGCTTATGAACTATCGGAGCATGGTGTCAGTATTAGACAGTGGACACGAGAGCACTTTCTACCCCTGACTCGACTCAACACCAGATGGCGACAGGACAGGTTCTTATCGCGTTCCTCCTATCCTATCCTACGTCATGAAGGAACAAATCCGTCCAGGTTCCTCAGTCAGCCGGTGTCACGGTCCGATAGACTCGACGCTGACGAGTTCCCGCGATTGCACCACTTTGCTGTCAACCACGCAATTGTGCGCTCCCGTTCTGCCCGTCTGCAGAGGTAGTGAACCATCCACAGTACAAGTACAGAGACACAGCACCTCAATCTTGAATCGAAAAACCTGCCTTACACGTGAGATCGTATTCGCCCCATAGGAACCACGGGACTATTTCCCCGATTGGCGGCTCAACCGGCTCTTAACTTGCTACTACTGTAGTGCTTGCATAAATATGCATAGCTATTGCATTATTGCATAACTATTCGTACTCGTATCCCGGTAAGATGGTTAATCCACCTTCCATCCTCCAGGCATCAAATCCGTATACACCCGTTCAGGATCATACTTGGCCCTGATCCTCCTCAACCGCTGCACATTCTCCTGTGGATACGTCGCGAACACGTCCTGCTTGGGATTGGCGTCGTTCAGGTACAAGAACGCCGGGATGTCAATGCCCCTCTCTTTCAGGCGCTTCGTGATCTCTGCATTCGCCTTGTCGTAAAACTCATCCAGCTGCTCGTCCGTCACCGTGCTCAGCGCCGTGATACTCTCCTCGACCCAGATATACGGCGCGCCTTCGGGATCCAACGACATGGGGTCGCCGCCGTTCACCGTCGATGCCTCGATATACTTCTCACCAACAGCAGGAAACGCCAGTGCCGCGACAAGGACTCCAGGCGGAAGCTCAGACTTGGCAATGTCCAGGTACGTGTCGTGCACGATGGCGATGGCCTCACGGTTCGACGCGTGAATGTTCAACACGTAGAATCGCTGACGGTCACCCTTGAGCAGCGGGAATGTAGGGTCCAGCTCTTGCGACCATTTGTACATCGACCGGTACGAGTACGAGTTGGTCATGGTCTTCAGCCCTTGGTCATTCGTCGACGTGCCGTTCTTCGTACCTAGGAACTTCTTCAACGACGCGGGCGACTCGTTCTTCCCGTTGTAGAACACGAATGAACTATAAAACACGGTCCCCAAGGCTTGGATGAACTCTGCCGTCGGGATAGTGGCTGATTTGTGGTCTTTCGTCCCCGACACGGCGTAGTCATGGACGGCGTCGATGAAGTCGTCCGCAGTATGCTCGCTGTTCACGTACGAAGCCAATCCAATCATCACCTCGGGTGCCTCGATAGTGTTCATCTCAAAGTTCGTCACGATACCAAACGAATTTCCACCACCACGGAGCGCCCAGAAGAGATCCGAGTACTCATTGTCTGCACGCGCGACTGCAACCGTTCCATTCGCCAGGACGACCTATTCAATCAGCACCCTTCTTCAACATACCCCAGGTACGTACCGTAAAACTAGCGATATTCGCAGACCCCCACCCATACTCATTCCCAAAATACGACACCCCGCCTCCCAGCAGTAGACCCGGCACACCAACAACACCCAACCGACCACCAACAACAGTCAACCCATACGGCTCCAGCCCCCTGTACACATCGACCCAGTGATTGCCAGGCCCGACATTAACCGTCTTCTTATCATCAGACACCTGCACCTGCGACAGGCCTGCCGTGGAGAGCAAAACACCCGTGGAATTGATATTCGCCGCGTCAGCGATGGGCATATGTCCACCACCACGCACGGCAAAGGGAGACGAGAAGTTCTGGAACGTCAGCACGGCATCGGCCATTTGGTAGCTGTCGGACGGTTCAAAGACGCATGCTGGGCCGAGGAAGGCGCTGGACGTATAGAAGTCTATGTCCATTAGAAGACGCATATATATCATGAGGATCAGGGAGCGCACCCGTGTTGGCCTCGATGTAGCGCGGATCCAAATCATACGCGGTCAATTTGGGATACTTGTCCTGCAGTGCCTTGCAGGCCTTTTGCGCAGGCGAGTCATCTTGAAGACTGTTCTGCGCAAAGAGCAGCAGGGACAATGCGACAGCGGCCTTCATTGTGCAGTGGCTGGTATGTTGTAAACAGAGTAGCCATACGGAGAGGGATTCTGCATAAATAGCCTTGTTAAACTCAATCCGAAATACACTTTCACGTGTTTCGTGTTGCCGAAAGGGGCGATCGACATCGGGGCGAGTTGACCATTTTTGGTCTGCCCAATTCCCTCGTCTGTTTGATCTCTGCATCCCAAAATTTGAGCGCACTGGATTTGGCATGCATCGCGATTCGGCACAGGATAAGGACGCCTCGGTATCAAAAGTTGAAATCATTCAAATCATCTCAAATTTTAGAACATCAGGTCATAAGCTATGTACAGTCGTGACCGAAAAGACACTGAAAAGACGATTCATGCCCAAATCTATATGCGCGAAACACCGATGCTTAAGAACATAAAACAAATGCGAAACCGATTAAGCATTGTTGGCGCATGTAAAGCTGGCCTTGGAGGAGTCGTCGTGGATGGCTTTGCCCGACACATACAGTCCGATTCCGCACTGTTCATCATTAGCACCGTGCGTGCATGCGGGAAAACACGTGCACTTACTATCGTTGCGCCAATGCCCACGATCAGAGCGTTAATGATCGTCAAGGCGATCTTGCGGGGAGAAGAAAAGTACCGACCCCAGTTGAGGTGCAACCAGTACACACCACCAAGACCGACTGCACGAGTTAGCTGCCATTGTCATCGCTTCATCACCACTTGGTACTTACAACTAAACCAACTGGCAAACAGCGCACTAATCAAACTCAACAAGTTGCTGAAACTCGGGATACCCTCTGCGATGATCCAGGCAATGATCCAGCAGGTCAAACCGATGGCAACCCAGGAGCCGACCGAGACCAGATCGTGACCGCCCATGCGCTGAGGGTTCTTGCGCCAGATGCGGACATAGAGGTATTTCAAACCGACGTGACCGTTGACGACACCGGCACCGATAATCTAGACAATCAGCTTTGCCTTGTTTGACAGGGCGAGGGAGGACTCACGGTCGGAATGGCAATCCCATAGGCGACCTTCTTCATGATGGGACCGGCGGAACCCAAAGCAGGCGAAGCAACATCGTTGCCGACAAAGTAGTAAATGACGACGGCAGCAATGACGTACAGGCAAATTTCAAAGATTTGCAGCATGCAAAGCGCCTTGGGAAAGTCCTGGGGCTTCTCCATCTCGGCAATGAGACCAAAGAAGGCGACGTGGGCGCAGTAGGCGAAGACGATGTTGGTGACGGCGGTGAAAGAGTGGTAGAGGTTGGTCTCGGTGGTGATGTTGATGTCGCCGCCCTTGAACTGGACACCGACGGAGATCATGGTGATCAAGACGGCGGTGAAGATACTCATAAAGGAGGCAATGGAGATGTAGGTCATGTTCTTGATGGTCCGGGGCAAGGAGAGAACCATGCAGATGATCATGCCCACGACACCGAAAACGATGGAGCAGGTTCCGTGGTCGGTGATGGTGTTCATCATGGTGGTGAAGGTGACAATATGGCTTCCCATGATGAAGATGGAGAAGAGTAGCTGACCAAAACCGAACAGCTCCCGACCAAAGCGACCCATGATGATCTCGCCGGCGTCAGCGAGGTTGTGGATGTGAGGGTAACGGGCACGGAACTGGCCGATGGTGTAACCAGTGTAGAGGGCGACGATACCAAGACCGACGATGATGATGATGGCGCTGGATTGTCAGCTAAGTAACTGGATAGCTACCGGCTAAAGGTCAACTTACGGCACCAAACCAATGGCAGCCAGAGTCGCTGGCAAGGAGAGAACACCCAGCGAGACGGATTCAGCGATCATGAACATGCCGCACTGCCACCACTTCAACGACTTGTACTTGACGGCCGAGGCCTCATCGGTGGTGAAAGGGTCGACATAGTGGTTGTCGACGGGCTGGACAGGCTTGATGTCGTTCTCTTCCAGATCGGCGTCATACTTGTCGATGACCTGCTTGGACTCGATGGGTTCTTCAGCAGGAGCGACGCCTTGAAGGACCATTTCTGCTGGCTGTTGGTAGCAGAGAGAGCAGAGAGACAATGTGAGAAAAGACTTAAGGTGTGAAGAGGAAGAGAAAGAGAGTGGTGAAAAGAAGAAAGAGCGAAAAAATCGAAAGCGGCAACGGCGTAGTGGGGCGGCCGAAGATAAGCAATAGGCGCGCGTGAGGATATTGAGTAAGAGAATCCCCAGACTCTTACAGTGACCACTGTAATAGTAATAATAGTGACCACAGTACTGTAGTTAAAAAAAAAAAAAAAAAAAAACAAAATGCATTCGTGAGTTTCTCCAGTTTGGGCTAAGCTTCGATGGTGGGATGGTGGGACCACTACCGAAAACAAGCACTGCAACCATGCAGATGCGCTTGGCGGCTGTTCTAGAAGGATGTATGGAATGCTACGTATGATTACATAGAGATTGCATATTTAACTAGTTTATAACTGTAGTACTACTCTGAGTATGTACAGAGAATATCTACTACTTACATATGTACAGTGCTGTCAGGTAACCTTATCTAATTCGGACTTTTTGTGCGTAACTAGTTCGGATCCGCCTCGCTTAGGAATCTAATCAACTTTCGCGGGGAAACGGGGGCTCACGTGGTCGCGTAGAGTATGGGTACTCTGTACATACAAATCCAGTATGTACAGCCAAAGTCTCTCAGCTTCTATTATATATCCAGTTCCACCCCCGCTTCTGCTCGTGAATAGAACACCTGGTACTCTGGGGTAATAGTCAGTGATGCCTAATTGAGCACTTCTGACCGGGCCGGGAATAGCCGCCCTGCATTACTGCGTCGGATATGTATAAACCTGCGCTATTAAAGCCTTTCCGGTGGCGATTCGATGCTCAATGTAACGACCCATGAGTAATGCAGTCATACCATTCATGCAAGCCGATATACCCGGCACCTCCGATTGAGGCCCAATGGTTCAGGTGCCTTTCCACGTGGCTGGCCTGGGCTGTCTGTGGCTGGCCTGGGCTGTCTGTGGCTGAACTGTGGCGTCGAAGCATACAGTGCATCCATACAATTATGGTACTCTACTCAGGCAAGGGCTTGGGCAGTTGTTGATTCCCGATGATGACTCTGGTCAAGCTGGACACTCTGGATCAAGCTCCCACCGCAAGGAGAACAGGTGCACTGTCGCTCCAGAACCTTTTGTTGCTCCTTTATTTGCTTCTCTTTGTACTCCGTGGATATCCCATCACTATCACATCCCAGCCATGCTCTGCCTATCCAGGTGCGTATCAGCGGCTGATCTACATCGTGGCGGAGGTCAGCTGGACCGTACGAACCTATAGCTGCAAGCATAGCTCCAAGCCTCAACACTATTGGCCTGATCCCTGCTACCACGAACCTATCCCAGTCGCAGTCCTATCTTTGATCGACGGTTATACAACATGAAGCATATACGTAGCTGCTTGTCTGCCAAGGCTCTATCCGTCTCTCCTTGCATTCAACATCCTGCAGTACGAAGTATGCTGGTTGGATGCTTTTTCTAAGTGATAGTATAAATACGGCCACATTGCCTACTGTATTCTAGCTCTGCATCTAATTAATCACTTTCGATCATAAAGCTTGCCACTTACCATGACCCGTCTCGAAAACAAAGTCGCCATCGTCACCGGCTCCTCTTCAGGCATCGGCCGCGCTATTGCCCTGCGATATGCTCGTGAAGGTGCCAAAGTCGTCTGCGCCGATCTGACGCTCCATCCGTATTCAGATGCCACCCCGACCCATGAAGCCATCCAACAGACTGGCGGACAGGCCATCTTCCAACAGACAGACGTCAGCAACACGGCTCAGATGCAGAGTCTGGTGCAGACTGCTGTCAGCGCCTATGGCCGTCTGGACATGTAAATGCCCATCTGTCCATCGTATCATTAGACGTCGCTAACGCCTCAGTCTGGTCAACAACGCTGCCATGTTCATGGGTGGCCACGAGCCATCGGCCCTTCACGAAGCGGACGAAGAACTCTGGCATGCCACGATGCGCATCAACTCCAAGTCCGTGTTCCTAGGCTGCAAATACGCCCTGGCGCAGATGCTGCAGCAAGACCCGCATCCGTCAGGCGATCGAGGATGGATCGTGAATATCTCGTCTATCGCGAGCTTGGTCGCCATCGAGGGCATCGGGCCATACTCCGCCTCCAAAGGAGCCGTGAGCAGTCTGACTAGACAAGCTGCGCTGGACTACGGGCCGCATCGGATCCATATCAACGCCATTTGTCCCGGCTGTATGTCCCTGTACTCATCATGTCCTGTAGCCTCACTGACGAAACAGTTGTCCGAACTCCCCTCATGCTCGCGGCAGCTACGGACCCGGCCTCGGCGGAGGAATACAATCGACGGCACCCGTTTGGCGGTCTTGGAGAGGCTGAGGATATTGCTTCGATAGCTGTTGTGCTGGCGAGCGATGATGCCCGCTGGACGACTGGTGTTGTCCTGCCGGTGGACGGAGGATATACTGTGCGGTAGTATTCTATCCATGAGTATTGTACATATGATTGTCTCAGACTTTATCAAACTGCTCCTTAGGATCAACGGATGGCCTATTCCGCAGCAATTCCAAGAGCGGCAGAAACAGTCGTGGCCCATTGCCGCTCTGACTCTGGTTCTTAATATCCTCCCACGTCGCCCAGCTCCACCCTTCGCATTTTTCCGGCTCAACGAGCTACTCAATTAGCACCCAGCACTCGTACATTACAGACAGAGACTCACCTGCGGCTGCACATCATCATCAACAACACCCCCCATAAAGATAGTCACGTAGTGCTTCCCCGCATCCTTCATGACGCTATTCGTAGCCGTCAGAAACCGCAAATCGCGAACATTCAGACCCGTTTCTTCCAGGACTTCTCTCTCCGCGCAAGCCTCAAAAGTCTCGCCGAATTCGAGATGTCCGCCAGGGAGGGCCAGGGTTCCTGCTCCGTTAACCTGGTTCGAGTCCAGATAAGGGGGGCGGGGTACCTGCGCCATGGCTGCCTTTTCGCACGCCAACGACGAATTGGCCTTTGGAGTTGAAGACGAACACGCCTACGCCGATGTCGGGTCTCATTTTGTTAGTTTGTTATAGAAGAGTGTGTTGATTGAAGATTGACCAAAAGAGA
The DNA here is from genome assembly GCA_034509305.1 of Aspergillus cristatus. Classification (NCBI taxonomy): domain Eukaryota; kingdom Fungi; phylum Ascomycota; class Eurotiomycetes; order Eurotiales; family Aspergillaceae; genus Aspergillus; species Aspergillus cristatus. The sequence continues at coordinate 2,717,856 of WJBV01000006.1, read as the reverse complement.
TAACAGATTTGGTGACTCACCCCACCATAGGATGAGCCAATCATAATACAGATCAATCCTCCGCTATATATGGTGAATGCTCCATCTACTTGTACATCTCAACAAGACATCATTCTGTCCTGATATACATGACCTCTGGATATGCCGACGACGGCCCACGCAGCAATGCCGGCTTCCTCCCCGTCAAGAAGAACCCACACGCCTCCGTGATATACTCCGTCAAAATCGTCCTAACGCGCAACCCAGGCAACGTCCCCAACCCCGGCAACGAACCCAGCGTACTCGCAGTCTCATTCCGAAGCACCCTAGCCGACGGCGCAGAATCGAACACAACCGGCAAATCACTAAACGTGAGATGCAGCGAATCCTTCAACTGCAGCTGCATCCTGAAATCACGCAGATGCGGCCATGTTTCATTCCACGTCTCGTACCCTGGTCCTGTAACATCGGCCTGGCCAAAGTTGATGAATGGTCGATCGAGATCCTGCTGGATGACTGAGCCGTGCAGACTACCGTCGAAGTTGAGGCCACCGGCGAAACGGGTGTCGTTGAGCATGGCCTGCGCTGCTGTGGCGCCGCCTAGCGAGTGTCCAATAAGAGCTACGCGGTCGAGCTGTAGTTTGCCGGGGTAGGAAGCGGGGATTATCGAGTCCGTGTTGTTGGTCAGCTCGTTCAATGTGAAAATAACATCACGCACCCGCGTATCCATGGCCAGTGGAATATCTGACATATTAGCCTTGCCAACGAGAATCCGTCCATCGGGGAATTCCACCGCAGCAGCATCATACGGATGGTCAACTGACACCACCGCAAAGCCGTTGCTAGCGACGTTTTCAAGAAGATTGGCGTAGATCAGCCGCGATGCACTCAGGCCAGGCGAGAAGACGATAACGGGATATTCCTGAGATTTGTTCGGGCGCGAATGCTCTGCGGATGACCACGAGCCCAATTGGAGTGATTCGAAGGTACCGTTCGGCAGATTCAGCATGTGGGTACCTGCTTGGGCCATTTTTGGCGGGAGATACGGCTCGTATTCCACCTTGCCACAGTGCAGGGGCACGAAGGAGGTGACCATGATGGCTCTCGTGGCATTGCGATTGGGACTGAAGGGGTCGATCCGTGAGGTATCGACCAATTCGGTTGATCTAGTCTCAACCTGGCATGGTCCGGATGGGCCAGGTAGGTTCACTTTCGAATAGACGAGTTGGAACAGCGCGCAGAGGAGAATGAAGCGCATGGTGATTGATTGACTTTTGCTAAAGCGTACATAGTGTGCATTCGACGTCGCCTATATATCAACGGCAATTATGGTGCCTGTTGCGGCTGTGCTGAAGGATTCATGATGTATAAGACACGAGTCAATTCTGAGTCGCCGCCTCGTACTTGTATCCGGATACGAGAGATCGTCTTATATGATCGTCCTCTAGCTTGCGATATTCGGTCTTTGATGTCATTCTAGTGCTCACAGCGAGAGATCACAGTCAGGATATACCACTGTTTCCTCTTAGAACGCCTTTGTACGAGTGTTAGCTAGCGAGTCCTGGTGTAGAGCAGCAACTTCTACAATTCCGCTGATCTGGACTGCATGCTGACGTTCTGCTTCATTTTAGATGAGTTGGTCTTTACTAGCAGTGAATAAAGAACCATGCATGACAGGAAGTGAATAAGAAAGATGTAGAAATGTAATCACCCAACATCCACTTTGTAAAAGCCCTCCTCTCTCTCCTCTCTACACAGCTATGCGATGACCGGTGTCAGAGATGCTTTCAAGTCAATTACTAGCTACAGGCTGATCCTCATGCCAAAAGCACCCAAGAAATCTGACTGGGCCACTTCTTTGATCTGAGTTTTGGGGGCCATCGGAGTAATTCTAGCAACATGTGCCCCAATTTGTTGCTACTTCCGATCCAAGAACCGATCTGTATTCTTAGCCTCTAATGGGGTTTATATTGTCTCCCTATTCAAGGATCGTTGTCCACGAAGCAAGCGCAAGCGTAATAGAATGCAAGAGAGATGAGATTGCAAAGAGAGGCACGTGTCTTCAGATCACACATCCTGATCCAAGACATGTTCTATACAGAGCGAAGGTACCAAAGTCCTAGGATATCTCCGAATATGGCTCCTGTCGGACTGTTGTCCTTCGATTCGCTTCTAGGACGCATGTGGTGCCTTATGTGCCGTTAAAGGTGCGCCAGTAACGGGGATTGCAACGGCCAATGCCATAGTTTGTGTCTGTTGAAATCATCGAGGTAAGTCTCCAATGAACTCTCTTCAAAGATCCTTTGGCTTAAACATGATAGTAGCAGCACATTCAACGCCGAGGGCACAAGTATCCTGTCCCGAAATAACGGAAAGATAATCCACGGACGTCATTGGACCGAATGGTAGTCATTAACAATACAGCCGATAGCACTGCGATTTGAAGGTGTCAGTCGAACACGAGGAGCATGCCAACCAAGCTGAGGATGTAATTGTCTAAAGTCGCATCCCAAAATCGCTATGCTGGTCCTATGAATGGGTTTCTCGTCCAACTGGTGCCAATATGATCGGGCACTCTCATCGCCAGATGGAAACGAATCATACAGAAGGGAGATCAACATTTCAGCACCATAGAGTGTATCCGCAGCTTGGCTGCTGCAGACCGCATTGGCCAGAGCGTCCTAGCGCGTACCAGCACGGCCATACCATTCCTGCATTTGGTCCGGCAGAGCTTATTTTCCAGCTCCACGCCCAACCTTGAACTTCGAAATAGACTTCCAACAAGAGTTTATCCGCGGACGTACTGGATCTATCATATGAACCACATTGCTGTTCCATGCGGCTCTCCCTATCTTACACGTTCACATAAGCGGGAACAGGCTGGTCGCAAGCCTGGCCAGCAACCTGAGCGGGGGCAACATGCGGACAATGAAAGTAACGACGAGTTGGTCGTCTCGCGACCTCCAGAGCGTGATAGAGGATGTATAAGAGGGCGCGCACAAAGAGGACAGGGGCTGCAAGGGCGAGGAAGAAAATCAGCCGGGCCCGGTCGGGATTCCAGATCTGGTGAATTATACAACGAAATTGCGAACAAGCCGTTTTGCACCGTAGAGTACATTCGCAGCTTGCTTCGGATTTAAGAGTCGCTGGCGCGAATGGTCTCGGAGACACATGCCTTGAATGCTTTGTTCGGTGGTTTTATTTGGCTTTCGGGGATTTTGCCTTTTGTTTCTATTCGACTATGATACCCTGACGAGTAACGAGTCCATTGTTGAAGTCATTGACTTTCTCGTTCTTAACTTTTACAATCAATGCAACCTTGCGCAATAACCGGAAATGGATAAAGATGTGATGCAAGTGTAATGGTAATTCTCTTCAAAGGTGAAAAATAAATATCTATTGTCGGTAGCAGTGTCAATGGTCATGTAGGCAATGTTACGCTGCACTGTTTGCTGCCAACCTGCCAACTCCAACGACCAATTAGATTAACCTAAGTAAAGACTACCAAATAAAAACTATTTACGATGCCCCCGCATCCTTGATTATTTACTAGTCGCGATAAGCCCGAAAAGGCACGTTTGTGCAACCCTAAGCCACCCCTCATTGTCTAGGATCTAACGTCAGCCTTCTGTACATCCAACAAAGAAACACATGGGTATGGCTTACATTGACGATCAGTAGACATGCTTACTTGTACTCAGTGTACTTTCCGTAGTTTCCGTAGTCGCCATAGTTGCCGTAGTCGTCGTACTTGCTGACTTCGGCCGCGTCGTCGCCACGACGGTAGTGTCCATAGTCTCCATATTTTCCATAGTTGCCATAGTCGTCATACTCGCTGACCTGAGCAGCAGAATCGCCACGGCGGTAATGGCCGTAGTCTCCGTAATTGCCATAGTCGCCGTAGTCATCATATTCGCCAACTTCGGCAGCACCCTCGTCACGACGGTAGTGGCCGTAGTCTCCGTACTTTCCATAGTCACCATAATCATTGTACTTGCTCACTTCGGCCGAGCTTTCGTCGCGTTTGTAGGAACCATACTTGCCGTACTGTCCATAGTCACTGTAATCAGTAACCTGGGCTGCGGTGGTATCCGGAGACGCTTCGGGTTGCGCTTTGGGGTTGGCCACGGGCAGGGCACTGGCCACGGCCAGAAAGAAGGCCACCGCTCCGGCAGTGATGTGCATCGTGAGGAAAAGTATTAGTAGTAGACTTATTAAAAGTGAATAAGATACGAATGTAGAGCAGGGTTGGAGGAAGTTGATGGTAAGATGATTTGGGAGGAGTGTAGACCGGCTTTATACCTCACTCCAGGTACCTTTCTATCCAGCTTATCAGAAAGTACTTACCTACGACAGTCGTACGCAGTCATGTAAATTGTGCCATTTCGAGAAGAATTGTCATGACGCATCGGCGAGTCCAGAATATCCTCGCTGAGGTCATCTGGTCACGAATACCAAGGGCATCCATGCATCCGCCTTATAGAACCAGAGTTGCATACACTATTTTCGGAAAATGCTGGACACTTGAGTTGGGTACATCGTCCGATTCGAGTACTCGCATCCGAATGTTGTGTGTGTTGTGAGACAATGTACCGGCCACCTATGAGCTCAGCCTACAACGCACTGTCAGCTTACTTGCAGATGCATGATCAATACATGATGTCGTCCTTTGAATGGCTGGAAAGTATAACTAAGACAGAATGCCGCATATTGGGACAGTTGTGTTTCCAATTTAGGTGCTAGACACCGCAGGCCTCGTGTTTGTCCCCATCATCGCGCCAAAGGTTACATCGAGGCTGCACCGGCGTTTCCCGACAATCAGCATTATTATTTTCCCTGGTCTATCCGCCTTCCCTCTTCAACCGAGTACTTCGTTTCTATCTTTTATTGTTACCCATTATCATGTCAAGTTTGAACAACATGCAATACTCCAAGGCAAACACAGAGGATGACTATGACTCTCGGGAGAGTCTCCTCTCGGATGAGGGATCTCCCCTGCATCAACTAGAGAAGAACGCGAAGAAATGGCGTCGCATACTCTTGATCTCACTTTACCTTCTCGGGACTGCCGTGGCTTGCTTGGCTGCCGGCCTAGCAGGATACTACTGGCATCGCGACTTGGATGGGATTTGTACCAGTCATGCTTCTGAAACCTGTAAGTTTCTTCTTACTGTTTGAGACTGACAGTAACTGACCGGTCTAGCTCCTCTGTTGAATAAAGTCAGCTACCACGAGCAACGCTTCAACGGATCCTTCCTCAAGGAGAATGCTTTCCGGCAGGATGCTGGTCCAGAGACCGATGCTGCATGGGCATCCATCGGGGCTGAATGTTAGTTTCCCTTTCGTATTTCTTCTCAAATCATGCTAACCTGGCAGATCGGGCGGTACGTATCACTCCCGAGGAGGCTCGCAGCATTGGCATGCCAAAGGACTTCGTCAAGATCAACGAAAAATATGGTGGCGGATATCCTGTCCACGTTGAAGGCTTTCATCACCTTCACTGCTTGGTAAGTCATCATACCTTATCGGAATTAATAACATGCTTACCTCTCAGAACCTCCTTCGTCAAACGAACTATTACAATTACGAGCATTACCGAGACCTGGGCCAAGGCGCGTTCAAGAACGACGAGTTTATCGTCAAGCGCCATGTCAGTAAGTATATTATCCCTATAGCCGGTCCCGACCAAGAGCTGATGAAAGCGTAGCACACTGCCTCGATATCATACGCCAGCAGCTCATGTGTACCGTCGACGTTGGCGTCTTCGGTCAATTCTGGATATACCCCCACCATCCCGAGCCATTCGTCGACTTCAACACCCAGCACAAGTGCCGCAACTTCGAGCAGCTCCGTCAATGGACGGAGAAGAATCAACTGCCGGAAAACGTCCCAAAGGATTTCTTGGAGCCTCCCAAGGTGGGGGATCGCATCTACCCCGAGGTTCCGTGATTGTTGCACGATCGTCGTTGGCCTGGTTTGATTTGGAATAAATAGGGATGTTGAATGTATATAGCAACTGCAGTCTTAATTAAAATTATATTAAAACAACGTCATACGTACAGAGAGAAATAGTAACAGACCTATCTGAGATAAGCAAAATATGAGATCTGCCCCTCCTACTCCGGGCCTGCATATACGAAGTGACATGCTTGATCGTATGCGGCCATTGGTTGCAGGTAATGCAAAGTGACAGGGAGTAGGTCTCGTATTTGTCATTAGGCTAACCATAATCCATGAAAGCCTAGCAAAACAAGTCCCGACGTACCTATTCACAGCCCATAGTAATCTTATTACCTTAAGCAGTCAGTCGGCAATGCCACCAAGTAAATTTGAATGCCGAGCATTACGTAGACAAATAGTACAAGGCTCGGAAATATTAGTACCTTGATTCACCAAGGGATTGGATGTCTACGGATACGAATGTATCGGGGTATGTCCCTTTATAGAGAGATTCCGCCGGCCTAGACAATATATCCATCTACAGAAGACCGGTGCAACAACGGTTCTGTCTCTCCAGCAGACGACACCAGCCAATTACCACAGTATATGGCAACCAGAGAATAATCCGTTGACCTACAGCGAATACAGCGTTATCCACCACCAACCAACCCACAATTTCGTACCAAACGGAAATGATGCCCAGGATGAGTCGGTCAACCTTTCCATATGGAAACGGAGTCCGCCACATCCAGGTTAGGGCAACCACCAGAAATATCACTGCTTGTATCGCGAGAGCCGAGAGAGTTAAAGCATTCGGAAAGTTCACGGAGCTAATATGGCGTGCCTGTATGAGAAACGCGAGGACTTCGACAATAGGCATGATGGGACTGAGACAGAGCTGGTGGATAAATGCGAACAGCGCCATGAACATGTCTTGGCCCAGATGATCACTCAATGGGCAGATAGCGTCAATAGCAAGTGGTATAATTGATATGAGGAGGAACGTTGCGTAGGCAGCAAGTGCCACCATGTTTATGTTGTAGTATTGACACAATATGAACCTGAGGGGTGCCAGCGATTTCGTCCTTTTTGAAGTTGCACCTACTTACAGGACTAGGAGTTGTACCAAAGCCATACCGCATTGAAATATATTTAACCAATCACCAGCACGTGGTAGGTATCTGATGAGGGGCAAGTCGTCACCCAAGTCCGGTGGTGGAGGCTCTGTTGTGTAGCATACCAAAACGGCAGTGAACCTCGTTATTTGCTCCGTTGCGCTGATCAAATGAAGGAGAACATAGCCCATGGAAATCCCTGTGTGGTCCTTTTGCACCCAAACACGATGCAATTGGGGTTAGGAACGATCCAAAGCTCAATATGAGCAGAATGCTGTTGAAGATCAGCTTCCGAGCTTGATGCACTGGAGAGACGTACCTTCGGGTCCAATGGGGGAAATTTGGAGAGATATCCATGGTTATAAGAAGTGATTTATGGAGCTACATCGAGCTTAGAGGTTAAAAGAGGATGAAAGGCATGTCGCGTCATTGTAGCATCACATCCGTCGTTACGGGCAGTAGGAGGTCCTGAGCACCGAAAGATGAGAATCTCCGATTCATGCCACGGCTACGGCTCGGGCTGTCTTTTGGCTACAAGCGACTTCGGTGCAAGGCTAGTAGAAATATCTAGACTCGGATTCTGCCGAATGACATCGATAACATGGTCAATCATCTTTGTTTCAGCCTACTTGCAGTGCAATTGACGAAGATCGAGAAAAAGAAATGGAAAAGCGAGTTGGCTCATGTGTGATGGTGTGTGAACATGAGAATTGGATAGCTTCGTGTGAAATGTGCTAGGAACACGTTTTAGAAGAGATGCTTCGTGTTAAACCTCGGCCGAGCATTAAACCTGCATGCGTATAGAACGACATACTTCAAACGCTTAGTATATACAGGAACCACAGTACCCACACTTAGCATCACAGGCTGTATAGTCCTTCTCAGATCCGGTGTCCCAATCCAGATCCGTATACTTATCCTGATCATCCGTTCTCAGAGACGACGGCTTGTCATTGTCATCGACACCCAAGCCCTCCTTCGTCCATCTTTTGCACAGAGTAGATGGCAGAGTTCTGGGCACATCATCGCAGACCTCTCGCAACTCGAGCACTCTCCTCCCCTTCTCGTGAACCAGTTCAAATCGACCATCCGGCCGGGTGCGAGCAAAGGCGACCAATAGCTTCAACAAGGCGGCTAGTTGGCGCAAGCTATCCCTTTCATCTTCCTCCCATTTGGCCACGTTTTCTCGGACGTCGCGAATTTGCATCTCCTCCAAGTCAAACACTCCGGCTTTGTGAAATGCAAGCAAGAAGTGAGGGATCTGTGATACCCACAGACGAGGTAGCTCCTCTCCGAGAACATCGTTATCCTTCTTTCGAATTGATCTGGTCTTCAGGTCAAATATGGCAGACTGCGGCACATGATCTCCAGCACTTTGAATTGTAAGGGATTCCTTTCCTGGGATTGAGCCGGGATCGCGTCTGCCCAAGATTGTATCTCCGAAAATGGAAGCCAACCCCTGGTCGGCATCAATTTCTCGGTCAATCTTTGCATTCTGCCGTATGTTTTTGGACTGCTCCTGCATGAGCTCAGGAAAGTACCCGTCGGCTTCGAACCGTACGACACATTTCAGATCCCCGAATGTGTACTTTATCAATCTTTGATGTGACTCAGAGCCCTTGACACTAGGTGCCCACGATGTGTATGCTTCTGGGAAGCTATGTCCATACCCGTAAACGTTTTGAATGAGCTCTCTCGGGGAATTCTCTCTTCGAACGAAGAAGACCGTCGACCCAAGCACCTCAACAAGCATTCTGAATTCATGGTCGACCTTTCGAACAAAACGCAAGAGATTCCCGATCGTACTGCCACAACCAACGATATCGATGCTCTCGGTAGAAATATCGGGATTCTGCGTCAATATGGCCTCGACAGCCGGCTGCATCGGGTAAGAAGGATAGCGCGCAGCGTTCTGGTCACGAAAGTATTCCCCAGCATCCTCCTTCAACTTGCTGGGATGCGGCAATGGCGTCCAAGCGGGTGGATTTCCTGAGCGGTTCATGACAGTCAGCGCAGATCTTCAACCTTCATGTTCGAAACCCACCTGGTATCCGTATCGTAGGTTCTTTCTCATTTAACCAGTTGAACGATGCGATATCCTTGCAGTCGGATATTTTTGCAGACTTCTCATCAACGCTACTAACATCGGCCAGATCGCTCTCATGCACCTCAGCCAGCATAGATCCGAGCGCTGGCGCAAAGGTCTCTTGGGTTTGCGGCTTTCTCCAGCTTTTGCTCGCAAAGTCTCGCGAGCGTCCTGAATATCCTGCCCTGCCGCGTCCACCTCGAGCCCGCGTGCCACGCCCTCGCTGCTGCATCGACATGGTGATTTCGCACAAGACGGAAAATTGTTGCGACCAAAAAAATAAGAGTGCTGAGATTTTTTATTATCATTTAGCGATCTGAGTGTCTCGATCAAAGTGGCGTCATCCGCAACTTATCTTTTGTTTAACGACATCCGTTGCTGCATCAATGCGGCACAATGCAGCTATCAAAGCCATTAATTGGCCGATACAAGCGCCAGCTGTCCGTCCTTTTGTCTCGCCATCTATTCTTTGTTTATGGAGGGGTCAGCATAAGGAGATCTGCGGGCCGTGGGGGTTGCATTTTGAAGCTGGGCATCTGCCATTTCTGAGTCTCCTGATACTATATTCCCCTTCGTGGAACTGTCTCTTCAGCATCATCTGTCTTGCCACTACTATCGTTGGCACAACATGAATCGGCCTAATCAACGTACCGGTCGACTGGACAAATTTTTCGGCCAAGTGCTATCCGGCAAGAAAACTTTGACGACGTCTGACAATGTGAAGCTCTTCGTTGAAGCCATCCTTGCGCAATCCAATCATTCAACCTGTATTGAACGCATAATCGCTAGTCCGGAAGCACGCGCTGCTATCCATAACGGCCTTCGGTTCGACCTGTCTCCAGCGTTTATCAACCAGACTACAGCTTCCTTTATACGCTATCTGTCGGATCCTGCTGTGAAGCAACTGTGCAATGGCCAGTTTCTCCAGGAGCTACTGACTACTATTGTGGAACCCCGCACAATATGGAACGCTTTTATGGACGCATTTCAGACGCGGAAGCTGGGCGAGGATTCAACTTATGCATTCGCCTGGATGCTGTTCGAGTTACTTTCTCTGCCTCCATCTAGCCAGATCGATCTGACAGAAGATGCAAACATGGTGGTCAGTGATGGATCGCTCCAGCAGTCATCGTTGCCAGACATCCGCGCTCTAGGGCATAAGATCGAGCATATCCTGCGCGTTCGATCCTCCAGTGCGCCCCTGGATCCTGAATTTGCGCCCGGAGGCCGCCATGACAACGACTTTGCCGAGTTTTGGAAAATTGCCATTTATCCAACGGCTGGTGAATTTACATCCACCGAGAAGCCTTTTTACCGCCGCGCCGATGAGATATCCAACATCCCTGCGGAAACACGTATCACCGCTCATCTGGACAATCAGTTCCGTCTCCTGAGAGAAGACATGATCTCCGAGCTGCGCGATGATATCCAGATCGCCCGTGGACAGAAGAAGGGACACCGATCTGTTACACTTCTGCGGCGATTGTCCTTGCGTGGAGCCCGCTGCCGTGAGGGTAAGAGGTTCAAGCCTTTTGCTCTGTCGCTTGCTTGTGAAAAGGGACTGGAGTCGCTGTCTAAACTTACTCATGATCAAAAGAAACAACATTTGAAGGACAATCCGCAATTCCTCAGACACCATTCGTTTGGATGTCTCACTCGCCATGGGGAAATCATTGCATTTGGCACAATTGAGCGCGATATTGATACATTGTCCCTCGACCCTCCTCAGGTAGTATTGCAAATCCTGGGAGAAGCAGCGCTGAAAGAAACACTCCTAGCGCTAAAACTCTACAACGATGTCGATTTTCTCATGGTCGATGCACCTGTGTTCGCTTACGAGCCAATCTTGAAATGCCTCCAGAGCAAGACCAACCTGGCCCTGGCAAAGGAACTGTTACAGCACAATAAAGGTGACCCGGCAGCATCGTCAGCCCTAATCAGCTCTTCAATTCTCGATCAAATTACAGCTGCGGGGGTTACCGACATTCAGCATATCTTGAAGACGAAAAATCCCGTCAGTCTAGAGACTTCCCAGCATGAATCCTTCCTTGCGGGTCTGAAACAGAGCGTAAGCCTTATCCAAGGGCCCCCAGGTACGCTAATCCTCTTTTTTCTACTATAACGCAGCATAGCTAATGACTCAAGGAACCGGGAAATCCTTCGTTGGCGCTCTGTTGACCAAGGCATTCCATGAACACACCAACGAAAAGATCGTTGTCATGTGCTATACGAACCATGCTTTAGATCAGTTCCTCGAAGATCTTCTTGACATAGGAATCGATAAAGAGGCTATTGTTAGGCTTGGATCCAAGTCCTCTTCACGGACTCTTGAGCTTACCCTGCCGAAACAACGAATCCCCTATCAGCGAGGCCGTTCTAGCTGGGATGTGATTAACTCGTTAGAATCTGAAGCGGATAACCTGGAGGACAACTTGACGGGGGCGGTTGACGCTCTACAAAACTTCGCCGTAAACACTGGGGCTATTTTGGAGTTCTTGGAGTTTGAAGATACAGTCTTTTACGGGGCATTCATTCCTCCAAAGCAGGACGACGACATGTCCGTTGTTGGTGCAAAGGGAAAAGCCGTAAATTCACATGACCTTTTTGGGACTTGGGCCCAAGGCCAGCACCCCGGGGCGTTGGTCAAACAGCTACCAGGAGAGACCCAGCAGGTATGGGATATAGAGCCCGAAGCACGCAAAGGCTACATCAACAAATGGAAAAAGGCCTTGCTCGAGGAACAGGTCCTCAATACGCAGGCCATCGCCCAACAGTTTGACACTATCCAGGACCGGCTTGGGAAAATGTGGAACGAGAGAACCTTAGCGGTTTTGAAGACAAAACGAATCATCGGGTGCACCACGACAGGAGCTGCGATGTATAGTGAAGATCTCCGCCAGGTTGAACCAGGTATTGTAGTCCTCGAAGAGGCTGGTGAGATCTTGGAATCGCACGTTCTGACTGCCATGGGCTCCGAAACAAAACAACTCGTGCTCATCGGTGACCATCAACAGCTGCGGCCCAAGATCAACAATTATGCGCTTTCTGTCGAGAAAGGCCATGGTTACGACTTGAACCGCTCTCTCTTCGAACGCTTAGTCGTTGCTGGCTATCCGCACTCGACACTGGCCAAGCAGCATCGCATGTGTCCCGAGATTTCATCACTCGTGAAACATCTGACCTATCCCAATTTGTTGGATGATCCGAAGACGCTGAATCGTCCATCGCCACGAGGGCTACAAGACCGCGTTATATTCTTGGATCATCGCAACCCCGAGGAACAGTTTGAAGTAATTTCCGATCGTCGAGATGAGGGCGCGAAAGGAAGTAAGCGGAACATATTTGAGGTCGAGATTGTGTTGAAGATTGTGAAATACCTCGGGCAACAGGGATATGGAACGGACAAGTTGGTTGTTCTCACTCCCTATCTGGGACAACTTCATCTGCTGCGAGATAAACTGAGGAAGGAGACCGATCCAGTGTTGAATGATCTGGATTCGTATGATCTTGTTCGAGCGGGCTTGCTATCTAACGCTGGGGCTCAGCATCGAAAGCGACCTCTTCGCTTGTCCACAATAGGTAAGAATCTATGCATAAGGATGATCAGGTTTTATAGCTGGCTCTAACTGCAATCAGACAACTACCAAGGCGAGGAGAGCGACATTGTCATCGTATCACTTACTCGCAGCAACGATAATGGAGACATCGGTTTTATGACTGCACCGCAGCGATTGAACGTTTTACTATCTCGAGCTCGCGACGTGTTGATAATGGTAGGGAACTCGGAGACATTCATCAAGAGCCGCAAGGGAAAGGAACTTTGGACCTCGTTTACCAACCACATGGATGCCAATCACCATTTGTATGACGGGTTGCCTGTCAAGTGTGAGCGGCATGGGCGACAGGCCGTTCTCAAAACCAAGGAGGATTTTGATACGGAGTGTCCAGATGGCGGTTGTCCCTTACCTTGGTGAGTGACATCGTGTATACTTACGATTCGCTATCATATGAAAATCTAACCCCGGCCAGTGGTGCGATGCTCAACTGCGGAGTCCATCCTTGTCCCTCGAAATGCCACCAACTGTCGGACCATTCCAAGATGATATGCTATAAAATCGTCGATTCAACGTGCCCCCGTGGCCACCGGGCTACTCAACCCTGCTTCCAAAGCGGAATGATTTGTCGCTATTGTGTTACTGAGGACGAAACCAAGGAGAAACGGCGCCAAAGAGACATGAAGCTAGAGGCTGAACGCGAGAGAAAGCAAAAGCAATACGCGCGCGAGCTCGCAGAGCTACAGGAGGAGATTGGGCGCGAACGTCGTCTTCAAAGGGAGGAGTATGAGTCACAGCAACGCAAGAAGATTATTGACCAACACCGCGCGGAACTTGCAAAGTTGAAGTCAGGGAAGGAGAGCTCGGTGAATGACATCAGTGTCAATATTAATGGCGACGAACACCGCCCAGGAGTTAATGGCTCTGCAGGCCCCAGAAACCATCATGAGCACGAACGGAATGGCGATCCTGGTGGCAAAGCAGATAAAAACGGGACTTTAGAGCCGGCTAAGTCTGATGCTCAGGCAGATTGGGATTTTCAAAAGCAGTTTGAAGGAGCACAGAGCACTGAAATCGATACACTGATGGATATGATCGGTCTCGAGGGCGTCAAGGAAAAGTTCCTTTCCATCAAGGCCCAAGTAGACACCACAATCCGTCAGAATGTGGATTTAAAGAACGAGCGGTTTGGGACCGTGCTGGTTGGGAACCCTGGAACTGGTACGTCTATCTGGAGTTATTGAATGGCTCTATGCTCACTTTGTTAGGTAAAACAACCGTTGCGCGCTTATACGCCAGCTTTCTCGCATCTGTCGGAGTGCTTCCTGGTAACACCTTCGAGGAAACCACCGGATCGCGACTGGCAAACGATGGAGTCTCGGGATGCGAGAAGATAATCAACAAGATACTCAACGACGGTGGAGGTGTACTCTTCATTGACGAGGCGTACCAGCTAACCGAAGGCATGTCAGCGGGCACAAAGGTCATAGACTATCTCCTGGCCGAAGTCGAAAACCTGACAGGAAAGATCGTCGTCGTACTTGCAGGATATCGAAGCCGGATGGAGAAGTTCCTTGGTCACAATCCAGGATTACCAAGTCGGTTTCCGCATGAGCTCCGGTTCGACGACTATAACGACGATGAGCTGCGTCAGATTTTGAAATACCGAATGAACAAAAAGTATAATGGACAGATGAAGGTTGAAGGCGGACTGGATGGTTTGTACAGTCGTATTGTCTCTCGACGTGTTGGCCGCGGACGTGGTAAGGAAGGGTTTGCGAATGCACGAGCAGTCGAGAATGCCAGCGCACGTATCGCAGAGCGTCAGGCGAAACGGCTCGCAAAAGAGAGAAGAAGCCAACGCACCGTGGACAACATGCTGCTGACCAAGGAAGACCTCATTGGCCCGGAGCCATCACAGGCACTTGAGAACTGCTCTGCCTGGAAGAAACTACGTGATATGATCGGGCTGCAGTCTGTTAAGGATACTGTGCGGGCCCTTTTGGACAGCATTCAATACAACTATCATCGCGAGCTCGAGGAGAAGACCCTGGTGGATTTCACCCTGAATAAAGTGTTCCTTGGATCGCCAGGAACAGGCAAGACGTCAGTCGCAAAGCTCTATGGCCAGATACTGGTTGATCTTGGCATGTTATCTAACGGAGAAGGTGAGTTGTCGCTTCCATTACACTCTCTCCGGATATTTGCTGACCTGTCTATACAGTTGTCGTCAAAACCCCCGCCGATTTTGTCGGTTCTGCCCTGGGAGAATCCGAGAAAAATACCAAGGGAGTCCTAGCATCCACTGTCGGAAAGGTACTTGTTATTGATGAGGTCTACGGGCTTGCTGGAGGCGGCGGTCGCAATGGCAGCGGAGCATCGACAGATCCTTATAGAAGTTCGGTAGTGGATACAATTGTGGCCGAGGTGCAGAGCACACCGGGCGATGACCGATGCGTACTTCTCCTTGGATATCAGGACCAGATGACGGAAATGTTTCAGAATGTCAACCCCGGACTTCAACGACGATTCCCCATGGACTCGGCCTTCACTTTTGAGGACTTCACTGATGACGAGCTTGGTCAGGTTTTGGATCTCAAGCTGAAGCAGCAGGGATTTGAGACCACGGCTCAGGGTAGGAAGGTGGCATTGGAAGTCCTGGCTCGAGCTCGCAATCGGCCAAACTTTGGGAATGCGGGAGAAATCGATATTCTGCTGAATAGCGCAAAAGTCCGGCATCAGCAACGGTTGTCAGCTGAAAAAGCGTCGGGAAGGCTATCCACAAACACTTCCAGGTTCGAGCCACAGGATTTCGACAAGGAGTACGACCGGGGAGAGCGTGCAGAAACAAATATCCCCATGCTTTTTGCTGGCAACGTTGGCTGTGAGAAAATTGTAGAGCAGCTCGAAGGATATCGTCAAACGGTGCGGAACATGCGCAAGTTGGATATAGATCCCCGTGACCAGATTCCTTTCAATTTCCTATTTCGCGGGCCTCCTGGTAAGTTTTAAATTGACATTGAACGCCCAGTTTCACTCATACTGACGCATTCTTGTATAGGAACTGGGAAGACTACTACCGCAAGGAAAATGGGCAAGGTTTATTATGACATGGGGTTCTTGTCTTCTGCGGATGTGATCGAAAGCTCTGCGACCGACCTTATCGGCCAGTACCTCGGTCAGACGAGCCCAAAGACTCAAGCCCTCTTAGAAAAGGCACTGGGAAGGGTACTGCTTGTGGACGAGGCGTATCGCCTTGGAGAAGGCCCTTATGCAAAGGATGCAATAAACGAGATTGTCGACTGCATTACCAAGCCTAAGTTCAAGCAGAAACTGATTATTATCCTCGCTGGATACGATGGCGACATCAACGGACTCATGGCGCTTAACCCCGGACTGACGAGCCGCTTTCCGGAATCCATCTCATTTCAAAACCTCGATGCCAATGCTTGTGTCAGTCTATTGACTACGTTGCTCAGTTCTCGGAAGCAGAAGCTGATCCGGCGCCTCGGAAACATCAATATGGACGCATTGGAACACCCAACGCTCCCATTCCTCGAAGACCTGAAGACACGTTTCTCGGCACTAACCCAGATCTCCAACTGGGCGAATGCGCGCGATGTAGAGACTCTGGCACAGGCCATCTTCCGCAACGCTGTCAAGTCCATCACTCATGATTGTTTAGTCGTAAATGAGAAGACCGTTCTCAGTGAGGCAGACCGTATGATTACCGAACGCATGCACCGTCAAACAACATCACTTCCCAATGGACACACCCCTGCTTCGCAGAATAGTTTCGCGATGAATACGCAAGCCCCTCATGCACACCCTACCAAAACATCATTCAATACAAACTCGCATCAGCGGCCACCTGAGGAAGAGCAAGAACAGCAGCTTGACTCGTCTCAGCCTCCAGTTGATGTAAAAAAACTTCGAGATCCCGGCGTGACAGATGATGTGTGGACCCGACTGCAACAGGACAAGGCCGCAGAGGAAGCTCGAGAAAAGCAGTACCACAATCTTCTTGAAGAAGAAAACGCGACAAGTAAAGCAGTTGAGAACGCTCAACAGAAGGAGACGAATGCGGCGAACCGAATGAAACAAGACCAAGACCACGACGATGGTGCCATGAAGCGTCATGAACAGGAACGTTTAAAGCATGAGCTGGAGCGCAGAGCCTATGAAGACGAACTTGAGCGTCTGAGAAAGCAGCGAGAAGAAGAACAGAAGCGTCGAAAGCAGGAACAAAAAGCCCAGAAAAAGCTGTGGGAAATGGGAGTTTGTTGTGCTGGCTTCCAGTGGATCAAGCAGGAAGCTGGCTATCGATGCGCAGGAGGGTCGCACTATGTGTCTAACGAGCAGCTTGGAATGTAGAAAAAAAAAAAAAAAAAAAAAAGCAGTGATAGTGGCAGGAAGAGCAGACAGCATCTCGATCTCGCTGTCAGCGAGTCCCAGTTGAGCTACATCATTAATACGATACATTTTATAAAGGATTCCAATATTTATGAACTTAACTTTTCGTATTCTATCTGCGTCCTTTCTATACATCTATGATTTAGTCTTATGCAGCGCAGAAAGGTTAAACCAAAGCCAAACAAAACTCTCAACAGTTTCGAGAAAAACGAGTATGTTGTCACGTCGTCCCTTTTATCCAGTATTATTATACGGCCTTAAGTTCCGGCTTCGTCTTAGTCTCGCCCTTCCTTGTCCGCAATCTCCCCAATGTCCGTTCTCGCCATTTCCAGGCCGCAACGAGACAGCCGGCCGGGCCAACCATGAATGTTCCTAGTGTGATGTAGAGTACTGCCTTCTTCCAGCTGATGTTCGTTGCGCGAACTCGCCGCAAATCCCAAACAGTAAATAGCAGCCACAATGTTATAAATAGGCCGAAGAAAACGGACTGAATCACAGCTTCATCTGTGGCGTACTTATAGGGAGGAATTGGTGGGCTTGAATGTAGCGCAAAAGTCGCCATAAACAGCAAATGTACAGCGCTGACAGTGAAGAAGATCAAGTCCTGATATCGCAAGACATGTGGAATATCCGCATTCCCCCATATCCCATTTGGTTCTTTCGGAGTGTCGGTCGATCTCTTAAGGATTTCCTTGACGAGGATAACTGTGAAGGGAAGACTAGCGTGGGCGACTAGCAGTGGTTGAAACCGAAATCCACCAGACGAAATCTTCGAGGCGTTCATGGAAGCCTCAGCGAAAGCACGATAGATAGCGATTGGATACACAAGGACTAGGGCAATTGGTAAGGCTTTGGCGGCTGGAAGTTCTATAGCCCTTGGAGATGGATAATAGAATGCTTTTCGGTGACTGAGCAGGATATAAAGCGCGAAATACACGGGCATTGCAACGTTCCACCCGGTAAGGGATGCAAGCAAGGTGAATGGAACGGCACTAGCATCGTTAGCTTGCGATAGCAATGGGTATGGTTAAAAAGACCTCACCTGCAAAGTGGTCCTATCAAGAATTGGCTGCGGTATGATTCCAGACACCAGAGTGCGTTAACTGCTATAGCGGAGATAGCAGTGTACAGTTGCAAAGGTGGCGAAGAATCCCCACTCTGATATTCTGAATTCCATGCCCAATTTGCTTCTGGACTAGCTTGGCTGACCAAAACCCTGTTAGCAGCCGGGGTACCCCGGAATGTAACGAATTGAACTAGTCCAAGCAGGATAAACGTCGAAGTCCAGATGACAGTCGAGTGTACTTTTCGCCTTTGAGGCCGAATGTGAACTTCGTCTTCGTAAGGGACTATGCCTCGCTTGGATGGCAATGGCAAGTATTCCAAAGACACTCCGGGTGCGCATGCTTCCGCAAGCATGGATTGGAGATACCCCTCGGAAATCCTACTGACAATATGAAGCATTAGGAACCTCAGAAACGCATTGTCTAGAGATTCTAAACGCGCTAGGCCATGGCCGTCGTTCATTAGACTTTCGGTCCTGGATCTTCGATTCTGCTCGAAGTCGGCGAATGCAGCTTGGATCTGTTCGTCGCTGGGAAATTTCTCATTGTAGGTCAATTTCTTTAGCTTGTTTGCAAGATATGCCGCAGATTCGAGGGCAGAGGCGCCGCCCTGTCCGCTTAACGGGTGGATCTATACCGATGTTAGTGACAGTTTAATCAAAGGGTATAGGGATCATACTTTGTGCAAGGAATCACCGATGAGGATTATCCTTCGATAATAGCACCTGCCCAGTACATACTCTTCCAGGGGAAGCAGTACTGCATGTGTTCGATGTTCATAAAGATTTCTCAGCGTTATGCCGGGCTGTAGGACATCGTCTCCAAATCGAGAAATGGCCCTTTCTGTGTCCTCATCTGTGTATCGCGGAATATCACGCCCCGGTTCAGCATTTTTGGAGAATGCGAACCAATACAGTTTACCATGGGCACTTCGTTGATATAAGTAATTCCGACCTTGGAAGCAAGTTCTGGAGGTACTCGTGATGCCCGACTGGTCAAGACCCTCAGAAATGCCAAAAATGCAACTATAAGTACTTTTTATCGCTATAGAAGTCAGTTCTATTAGTATTTTGATGAACGCAACTAAAGATACATACCACTTTGATCCTTTTTGATACGAATGTCGTCAGACTCTGTATCGGCAATCCTCCACATCTCTTGTCGAATCCGGCTATGGACACCATCCGCTCCCACCACGATACTTCCTGTAAAAACGCGTCCATTTTGTGTCTCAACCCTCACGCCGTGCTCCAGGCAATCCAGCTTGAATGCACCGCAGGATGTGTGGATCCTGGATTTATCGGCCAGATTTTGGTAGAGAATATCAACGAGCTGCCGTCGCTCCACAGCCCACATCTTATACCCAAGTCTAACATATCAGCAAACATGGCTGGCTCAGGTGACTGCAACGCACTTACAATGCTTCCAAATTATCTCCAGCATTTGGATCAATGTTCAGAGCATTACCGTCGGGTCCAAATAGCCCTCCTTCATTGACCGGCGTACCCAGTGTCCGGATCTTTCCGAAACAGCCCAGTTGGTCGAGAATACGGGCTGCTTGAGGCAGCATGGTAAAGCTTGCCCCGAGTTGGGGCGCAACAACTTCGTGTTTTTCTATCAAAGTATATTCGATGCCATATCTCTCGAGCATGTTAGCGAGTGCCAAACCGGCAACGCTGCCGCCCACAATCAACACACTAAAAGTCGCCATTGCCCACAAAATTGGTATATGAAATCAAAAGATTGCCATTGTCGAGTGTAGTGAAACTGTGCTGTCGAGCCGATGCCACTCCAATCTAGTTTTGAACTTGGTCGCTTTACGGGCCTCACGAAGGATGAGAATCATTATGAATAAAATTATGCAGGTAGTACGTCGGGGATGAATACCAAACGGTATCATACGATGTGATGCAGATGGCCGGTGGTACCCGATTGAGTTCAAGTGTTGCACAACAGCCCTATGCGGTTCACCGAGTACTTTTTGCAGTTATTGACTGGTCGTTGGCTCGCGGCTGTGATTAAGGTAAGGCTAACTACAGATCATTTTCCAGGGCCATGGCTTATTTCGTCGAATTGGCAATATTTGTTTCACAATCGTGCCATCAATCGGATGCTTTGATTAATGACTTCACAATGCTCGAAACAGGCCATCCAGTCCTTGCTCCCCATTTTTCCAGCTCAGCGGCAAGCTCTTCAAGCATTTCAGGTTGCCGAAGCCAAGGCCCGCCTGTTTCATCAGTAAGTGGAGGGTGATACAAAGTACGGTATGGGAAGACAAACAGAAAGATATTGGCCCAAAAGAGTTAACCCATACAGGTGCCGAGTGACTGGATATTGCCAACGCGCAGACTTGTATGGCATGGTATTCAAGGTTGGCTTCGATAGACTTCATTCTCTCGATATGTTGTAATGTGTTTATCGCGTGAGGAACGGGTTCCGCCAGACAAAGGATTGTCATCGCAGTGTGGTAATACTGTAAGCTAGCAGCTGAGATGGTCAGTATGAGATAGGGTGTGTTAGTGGATGCCACATACTATGCCATTTCGATGTGTTCCATACAGACGGAAACCGGCTGTCTCCGTGAAGTCCTGGTGTGATGATAGGTTCGAAAGACGAAGGCAGCGAGGTCTTCCAACTATCAAGCTCCTCCTTTAATGAATCCCATTCGCGTTGATCCAGAGGTTCACCATCTTTGTGCAAGCAACTGTTGATAACTCTGCCCAATATGTACGATATGTAGTTTGCAGAATCGCCTTCCCCGTCGAGTAATGGGGGCTGCTGATCGTTCAACTCTATCATCAAATTGCGCTTTTCCATAAGAGCCACAGTAATGTCTTCCCGGAGATAGTTCCAGAAACCAGCTCGCATCAAGCCTGGTTCTAGATCATTCGGGCCACTCGCTATTAACGAATACGACCCTCTCAGGTGGTTCTGAGCGCTAACATTTTCTAAACCAGACTGTTAGTTGTTGTACAAAGGGACGACGGTGGGATACAGACGGGATATAATTTCATATGACCGGAGAAGGCATATTGCAGCGAGCGTTTCCTCAGTTCTGAACTCGTTTATATTCTCAGTAAGAGACAGCAGCTCCTTCACACTCTCCAAGTGATATGCGTCTGCCACCTCCGATAAGGCATAATTGGAAAGACTGGAACTCTGGCTCGCAGCCGAAAATGCCAGAATGGCGCTCAACAGAAGAGAATTCTGTCTAGCACAGACCGGAACTATGTCTTCAAAATGCCGCTTACTGTCGTTTAAGTCATACCAGCTAGCTAGATTGTCAATATAATATCGAAAAATACGTGCGATGCATGGGTTCTGCAGTGCTCGTTTCGGGTCTTTGGTGGATATATATTCGGTTCCGGGCTCCGTAACACTGGACCGAGACTGGCTGCCAGCAATATCTGCTACGCAAGGGGATTTCGAAGCTTGACTCTGGCCATGAATGTGTCTCCATTGGCATTCTCTTGAGCTCCGCTGGCAGCGTAGGCACACTGGACGGCGTCCATCGCCTAGGTTCGTCAGTTTTCCGAACCATAGTATTCCGTAATACGAACGCACATTTGACCTTTCGCTGTCTACATGGCTGGCTGAATAGAGTCAATACCTGGTTCATCAACTAAGGTGTGATAGGGTCAATCAAGAGTGATTTACCAGCGGTCTTTTAGTAGGGGTCGCGGCATATTTTCAGGATTTAAGCGATTGGATGTGTGCTTTTGCGTTTTTTGCATTCTGCGAGAGTCATGTGGAGTTTTTCGAGCTTATATTACTAATCTATGACATTGGCCAATGAGAATTGATACAAGTCGGAACTATAGGGTGTGAGGGAGTAAAGACATGTGTATTTCCTCAAGCTATAAAAACCCGGTGTCACTAAGTCTCTAGGATGGATCAGTACCCATTGAATAAACCAAATGCAGCGACTCGCACGTGCCGGGGTCTTCAAGCCCTTCAGGCAGTTCAGTTCACGCACAATGTCCAGCTTTCCCACCAGCATTCGGCCATCCCAAGACGAGGTGAGAAACAGACAATTGACTCCTCGGAACCTCGAGATTGCCATTCGCGGTCTCTATCATGACGGACTGGTTGTGGTAGAAGATGCCATTCCGCACGATGCCCTCGATCATCTGAACGCCAAAATGGTACAAGATGCACGCTCCCTCCAAGGCAAGAAAGAAAATAGCCCATACAACTACAACCCGGGTAATATCCAGCAAGACCCGCCTCCGGTACGGGATTACTTCGATACAAACATCTTCCTAAGTAGGTACATCATCCCCACGATGACAACATCTAACAGCATCAGACCCCATCGCCACACAAATCACCACGACTGCATTAGGCCCCCGGCCCAAATGGACCTTTTGCTCAGGAAATTCAGCGATGCTACCGACCGAAGAACATCCCCCAATGTCGCAGCCCGTGCACTCAGATGCCGACTTTGACCACCCGACGCACCCTTTCGCCTACGTCGTGAACATCCCGCTCATCACGATGACGCCCGAGAACGGCTCCACGGAGCTCTGGCTAGGAACGCATAAGGATTCAGGACTGCATGTGCAAGATGGGATGCACGGCGAGCGAGCCAGCGGACGAATCAAAGCGGACGCTCTAGAGAAGCAAAGGGCAATTCGTCCACCATCGCAGCCAATAGTACCCAAAGGCTCATTTGTTCTCCGCGATCTCCGACTCTGGCATGCCGGGATTGGAAACCAGACCGATGTGGTCCGGGTCATGCTGGCGATGGGTGAGTGTGCCTATATGCCTAGATCCATTGCGGGGAATGTCATGCTAACCAAAAAAGTCCACTTTGCCCCGTGGTACCGCAACCGGATGCGGTTGGAGCTGTCGGACAGCCTCCGGCCGGTCATCGAGGGGCAGAAGGATGTAGACATTCCGGTCACCTGGGTGAGTGAGTCGGAAGCCTTGTCGAGGTATTTGAATCGAGGATTTGGCAATGAGTATGACTTTAGTCAGGGTAGTTGATTATGATTGAATAAATGTATTCATTATGATTAGCGGTGGCGCTACCATGACCCCGTATCATGACCCCGTATAATTCTCCCTATAAAACAGCTTTGATATGAACATGCCAATCACACCCCGCCTCCGCTTGGCTCGGATGCGGGGAAGTCGGGGATAAGTTTAGCGAATTTATTGTCCTCCACGACTTCCTCTTCGATTCTGCTACAGACATATGGTTTGATCGCTTCTTTTCTTGCTCACTGATTGCTTTCCCGACTGCCTGCCCTCCAACCAGGAGTCTCGTCGATGCCGCTCAATCATAATCCCTGTTGTGTCCCCGCTGAGCTTTACGCTCCCCGGATTATATAGTGCCATGCGGATTGGCAGAGGATGTGAGCGTTGTCGGCATCGCCATATTCGATGCACCGTGCGAGCGGGCGCTTCGTCGTGTAATGCCTGTGCTCGGCTGGACCGGCCGTGTCGTCTAGATCCGCGGTTTCGCTTCAAGACGGTGCGCCATGTTTACCACAAGAGCCATGGCACGCCGTCGCGGTTTGAGTTGGCTTGGGACCCGGAGCAGGTCTGGGTGAACTATCCTCAGTCGTGTAGGTTTCCCTCGCTTAAACTAGGACACGGGCTGATCGTTCAGTGACGTTCATCCAAGAACCCGCCGACGAATCGTCAGAATGGAGCGCCGAGTCCCCAAAGACACGACCGGCAGAGGAGCCGGTTCCGCTACTTCCGCCCAGCTTCCCAGAACCGAGTTTGGAAATGCCAAACTTGGCGCCAATGAACGACTCTGGTCTCGTGACACCACCAATGGTGCCTGACTGCGGGCCAGCTGTCGTGTCGACCGCCATTTCACCTCCCTCTGTCAATGGAGTTGCATCGCCGCTCGCCTCGACTAATTCCTGGGCAGGGACTTCATCATGGGAGTCGTTTAGTCCGAGGCCGATCACTTCTGCCACCTTGTCGTCTAGAGAGGCGTATTTGATGCGGATATTCATTTCCAAGATTGCACCATGGGTAGGCCGCACCTAGGGTTGGAATGAATAATCGCTAACTATGTAGGCTGATATATGTGACCTGCAATCGCATTTCACGACCGAAGTCCCCCGTCGGGCCCTCCAGGTGCCCATGGTCCTCAAGGCCGTGTTGTCCCTATCCGCGCGACACGATGCGATCATGTCGGGTTCAAGCGATGTAGAAGCGTCTGAATACCATGGGCAATGTCTAGAACTGTTAATCGCAGTGCTCGCTCAACCAGAAGGATATGATGACAATCTCCTGATCACCGTAGTGATCCTGCGGTTCTACGAGGAACTGGAAAACAGCACAGACGAAAAGTACCACCTCCTAGGATCCAACCGGCTCCTCAATACCATGTCCAAGTCTGCTTCGTCCGGTGGCCTGGCTGAAGCCGTTAGCTGGCAGTTCCTGCGACAGGCCATATACGCCTCGGTCGTGCAGTATCAGCCGATGTCGCTGGACCTGGAGAACTATGAGCACTCAACCGTGTTTCAGCGCAGTGATGACGCAGCATACGCAAACGTGATTATCTTTCTCTGCGCCCGTGTCATTCAGCTCTGCGCAAGAACGGACACAGAGGTCATGGATGAAGCCGCCTGGCATCAGATTGCTCACAGCGTGGAACACTGGCATCGCGCGAGGCCGATCTCATGGCAGCCGTTGCGATATAAACCAGCTGATCCAGCAGAGAACCGACCATTTCCAGAACTATGGATGATGTCGCCGCCGGCAGTGGTGGGATTTCAATACTACCATGCATCGTGCATATTCCTGACCTCGTCGGACGGACACTGGCAAACGGTCAGCGACTACGAGCTAGCACGATTGCGTCGAGTTGACGAGGTAAGTATAGTCAGTGCTACTTCGTACACCCCGACTAACAGTATAGAAAACAATCGCATCACATTTGGTTATGGTGATCGGCCTTGCCCTGTCGAACGAAACAGTCGAAAACGCATTCTTCATGGCGTGCCACTTGGTACATCGCTGTAAGCCCCCTCCCCACAGTTATCGGACTAGTCTAATAGAGATAGATGGATACTGTCTTCGGCACCCGGCCGAACAGCGCGGGTCGCTCAAGTTCCTAGCTCATGTGGAAAAACGCGTTGGTTGGCGAACAGCATGGATGGTGGAGGAACTGGAACAGCAGTGGCAGGAATTATCGACGATGGATTCGTGGTAGTAACCCATCGAATACTTATAGAGATAGAGTGACATGACCTGTATTCCCGATAGAAATGTATAGATCGAAATCAAAAGCGGAGACAAACAATGCTGCCTGTGCCAAAAAAAAGACATCCGGGATGTTTAGCCGGCATAAACAAGTCAAGTCTATTAAAATTCGACAGAGGCATGCATACTTTAGCAGTCAGGGCCCTCGAGACCCTTTTCTTCTCGCTTTTATTTCTGTCGGCTTATCTGACAGCTGACATTGACAGCTACAGCTCCATGCGATGACGCTTTTCATGCTGTTCCTGGCCGTGCTGGCTGGGTTCCAGTGCGTCGTTGCCGATTCCTGTTTGTCCCACACTGCCCGATGCAGAAAGAAATTGCCGATGAGCGGTACTGACGTCGACAGGCCAAAACACAACCATATCCTCACCCTCCGATACAGACCTCTTCGTCTCCTGCGACAAAATCGAAGGCACCCTCACTGTCTCCGAGTCTTTCAGCGGGGTCTTGAACTTCACCGAGATAAGCCAGATCCAAGGCGACTTGATCGTGACGAATGTCGGGGGGATAACGAAGATCAACCTGCCGGCTCTTGAGAAGTCGAGGGCACGGTGACGATTACGGATAATGAGGGGTTGAAGAATTTGACACTTTCCGGATTGCAGAGTGTCAGTGGGGCGTTGACGGTTCAGGGAAATAATGGATTGAGCCATGTGAATCTACAGAATCTGGAAGATGTAGAGGGGGGCTTGCCCTGGTCGGAGGATTCAGGTTTGTCGCCTTTCGGTTTACTATGAATTGCAACTAACAAATGCAGTGTCTCGCTCCCCAACATCAACGAAGTCAACGGCGACACCACAATCCAAGGCGCCGACATGTCCTGCGGCGTCTTCGACCGCCTCGCTGCAGACGGCGTATTCACCGGCTCCTACTCATGCACCGCATCAAGCTCAGGTCTGAGCCCAGGCGCAAAAGCCGGTATTGCCATTGCAGTCATTCTAATCGTCTGCATCATCGCGGTTGCTATCTGGTTTTCCTACGGCGCCGACGCGCAGCGGCCGCCAGTGTAAATGAAAACGGCAACGTCGAGAAAACAGAGTACCATATCTTCTCCAACACGAAATCGATACTACGCCTCCCCCGCAAACCATTCCCCCCGAAACAACCCTCCGAGGCTGTCCCCATGCTCGATGGAAGGATGATACTCGAAGCAACCCCGGCGAGAGACGTGAAAGACGGCCGGTTTACGAATTAGATGCCGGACCGCAGAGTTCGCATCAGCGACCGATTAATCATGAATGACGAATGTATGAATATATGAATGTATGAATGCTATATAATCGCTGTAAACAAACGCTATCATATGTACACAAATGTATATAACACGCGTTACGAGTTATTCTTGCATGAGAAACTGGCACTGCTGGGGTTGTCGTGGATGGACTTGCCAGAGGTGTACAGACCCAGTCCGCACTGTTTTAGTTAGCGTTGAACGAATAGCGTGCATACAGGGGTGGACAAGGTAAACGTACAATGAGACCGGCAATGCCAACGCAACCGAGGTTGAGCACAGTGAGAATCATCTTCTTCCACGAGGCGGTGTATTCGCCGCGGTTCATATACAGCCAGAAAAAGGCGGGCAGTCCGAAACTAAACCAGCTTCCGAAGATCGAACTCTGCAGTCGTGTCAGCAAACCCATCAACAAATTGGTTGAAGAACGGGGAAGAACGCACGATCAAACTCAACAAGCTGTCAAACACCGGCACAGCCTCGGCAATAATCCACGCAATAACCCACATAATCAAGTTAATACCAACCCACGATCCAGTGGCGACAAAGTCCCGCTTGTGCATCCGGTCGCTTCCCGCGAAGATACGCAGGTAGATGTACTTGCACCCAACGTGACAGAAGACGACGCCCGCGATGATAATGGTCGGCAGGGCAATTCCGTAGGCGACCTTTTGCATGATAGGACTGGTCGAGCCCAGGGCAGGCGAGCCGACGCCATCACCGGCATAGTTGTAGGTCACGGCGGCGACGATGATGTAGATGATAATGTCAAGGACTTGCAGGAGGGAGAGAGCTTTGGTGAAGTCGCGGGGGTCCTTCAATTCAGCCATGATACCGAAGTAGGCGACGTGACCGACTATTGCATGTTAGAACGTTTCTTGCATTGCTGTGGAAGTTTCGTCTTACTGTATGCGAAGATAATGTTGGTGACGGCGGAAAAGGCCGTGACCAGGTCGGACTGGACGACGGCCTTGATGGGCATGCCACCGGGATGTTCGACGCCAAGACTGATCATACAGATAATGACAGCAGCAGTGATACTGGTGAAGGAAGCCATGGACAACCATGACACGTTGTTGAGAGTCCGCGGCAGGGAGCAGATCAACGAGATGACCAGGCCGACCACGCCAAAAACGATAGTGCAGGTACCGTGGTCGGTCAGGACGTTAAAGGCGACGGAAAAGGTGACCAAGTGACTGGCCATGAAGAAGATAATGAAGAGCAGCTGAGCGATACCGAGGAACTCCCGGCCAAAGCGGCCCATGAGGACCTCTCCAGCATCCGCCATGCTGGTGACGAATGGGTATCTCAACTTAAACTGCCCCATGAGGTAGCCGGTATATGTCGCGATAACACCGATTCCGACGAGGATAATCAACGCTCTGTGCCAATTAGCTTTCCCCGGTCTCCAGTCAGCCGAGCATGTGGGAATACTAACGGAACCAAACCGAGCGTAGCCACAGCAGCTGGCAGGGATAATACACCCAGCGAGATGGTCTCGGCAACCATAACTGCATAATTAGTCTTGTTCTAAAATCCGGGGAAATCTAGTACACACGTAGTCCACATTGCCTGTGGTCGGTTGGTCAGCATATACCATCCGGCATAGAGGATGAAGAGATTTCTCGGGGGCGACAAAGGACATACCACCACGACAACACCTTGTATTTAACTTCAGCCTCCTCTTCATTACCAAAGGCGTCCTGCGCCGTTGGATCGAAATGTTCTTTCAAATCTTTTTCTTCATCTTGGTCGTGCCAGGGAGGGTATTCGGCCGGGGTAACGGGGTCAACGGACATGATGGTGCAATTGAATATGGGGTTACCTCTCCACGGGGAAAAGCAAGAAATAAATAAGAGTAAGAGAAACCGGCAGAGAAGAAGGGAAGAACACAGAGAAAAGAAGGAGAGAGGAGGAAAACACCATGTTTCACCAACGGTTGGCGTCGGTCACGGTACGGTTCTTTGCAGTGGGACCGGGCCGGTGATGCTGATAAAGTTAAGATAAATGCGACGTTATTCCAATATTATTCACGAATTTCCCTCTGATAAGCCCGGAGATGCTAGAAACGGCGTTTTCCATGGTGCGTGATATGCCCTACCCTTACCGAGAAGGGCAAAATTTGCACTCCACACAACGGAGGTTGACCGAAAGTCGGAGATAGGAGAGGCAGGAACGCCCCATCCCCGGACTGAGTCAGTGGCCCTAGTGGTGACCGGTGCTCTCTCGAGTATCTTCCCCGAGCGTTCTCCATCGTTCTTAGAGAGTCACGTGACGAGCCACGTGCACTCACGTGCCTCGGCCTCAGGCTTTTCGCCGGTCGGACCCGTGACTTTTCCCCGGTTGCATCATGAATTATCATTCATATATGAGGCCTCTCTGTGCTCCTCTCATACTCATGGCGTGCATTTGCTCACTGTATAATGGCCGAAGTGGCTCCCCAGTTCAAGAATCTCTCCCTCTCCGTTGACGGGGTTGATCTGTCCGTCGCCGTCGTTCAAGGGCCCGGGGACCCTGAATTGGCACCCATTGTATGCCTCCATGGCTTTGGGTCAAGCAAAGAGGACTACTACGACTTCGCCCACCACTCTCCCTTCCAGGACCGTCCCTTTCTGGCCTACGATGCCCCAGGTTGTGGAGAGACCGAGTGCTCCGATCTGTCACGCATCTCGATCCCTTTCCTAGTCCGCACCGCCGAAGCCGTTCTCGACCGTGTGGGCATCACCACCTTCCACCTGATTGGCCATTCCATGGGCGGGTTGACAGCGCTGTATCTCGCGCATAAACATCCGGACCGGGTGCGCAGCTTTGTGGACATCGAGGGCAACCTGGCACCTGGCACCGGAGGACTGCTTCCTCAGTCGACAGATTATCACGCACGACGATCCGCAGCTGCACCCTTAACAATTCTTCCACGATTTCATCCAACGAACCCGACGGTCCCCTGCGTTTTCCAATGCGTTGTACGCGTCGAATCTGCAGCACAAGGTGCGTCCCGGGGCGGTGCGGGGTATCTTTAGTTCCGTGGTGAAATTGTCGGACGAGGAGGACCTGATGGGGATATTTCTGGGTCTACCCTTCCCGCGCATGGTTATGTATGGGGAATTGAACAACGGCTTGTCTTATTTGCCGCGTCTGAAAGAAAACGGGGTAGAACTGGCCGAGATCCCGTACAGTGGGCACTTTCCCATGTACTCCAATCCCCCGGAGATGTATAGACACATTGCGCAGTTTCTGCCATCTTAGCGGATATTACCGTACCTGTACTCTGTACGATATTCACTCCATAGCCTAGACTTGTATATAACCGTTTCACCCGTCGGGTAAATCCACCCAATAAAAAATGGCATTTCCCTCGGAGGAGACTGTCCCGATGATATCATGTCCCAAAAGAGTAATATTATGGTTCCTGGAGATTCCCAATCGGGGTTTTTTTTGGCGGAGTTGGGGGGATGATGCCATGATTCCCCGCCTATAAACCTCCCTCCTCTTCATTCTTTTTCCTTTCCTCACAATCTCCCCATCTCACTACATAGTACATTCCTGTATCGCCATCATGTCTCTCGGAAGAAAGGTCACTCTCAACTCCGGCGCTGAGATCCCGTAAGTCCCCCCCTATGTATCCATGGTACCATGGACTAATGTCGCAGTCAACTGGGTTTCGGTACCTGGCAGTCCGCCCCTGGTCAGGTCGGTGAGGCTGTCTACCAGGCTCTCAAGGCCGGCTACCGTCACTTGGACTTGGCCGTCGTCTACCAGAACCAGCGCGAAGTCGGCGAGGGTCTGAAGCGTGCTTTCAAGGATGTTCCTGGCCTTAAACGCGAGGACATCTTCATCGTGAGTTTCGCATATAAACACAGTTGATGATGGATTATACTAACAACCCAGACCTCCAAACTCTGGAACAGCCAGCACCACCCTGACGATGTCGAAAAGGCTCTGGACGACTGCCTCGCTGAGCTCGAACTTGACTACCTTGATGTATGCATTCTCCGGTGTGGATCGCTATGGCTTACTGACAATTGATGTAGCTCTACCTCATCCACTGGCCCGTGGCCTTCAAGCGCGGCCCCGAACTCTTCCCTCTCGCCGCCGAGAACGACTGCGCCATTGACAACGACATCTCCATCGTCGACACCTGGAAGGCCATGAACAAGCTTTCCAAGGAGAAGGCGCGCTCCATTGGTGTCTCCAACTTTTCCATTGACCACGTACGTCCCAGTCCTGCGAATAATCAATCCAGCTAACAACGAGCAGCTCGAGGCCCTCATCCAAGGCACCGGTGTCGTCCCCGCCGTCAACCAGATCGAGCGTCACCCTCTCCTCCAGTCCAACGCTCTGATCAGGTACTGCGACCAAAAGAAAATCCACGTCACTGCCTACTCGGTGAGCAACCCCCTGAACCATCCCGGGGAACACGGACACTGACAACACAGGCCTTCGGCAACAACATGATCGGCGAACCCCTCCTCATCACCCGCGACGAAGTCAAGGAAGTCGCCGAGAGCGCCTCCAAGCGTCTGGGCAAGACCGTCTCCCCCTCGCAGGTGGTCCTGGCCTGGTCGCAGGAAGGCGGCCACAGCGTCATCCCCAAGTCCGTCACGCCGCACCGCATCGTCGAGAACTTCCAGGAGATCGAGCTCACACCCGAGGAGATCGAGAAGGTCAGCAAGATTGGCGAGACCCCGCGTCGGTACAACATTCCGTACGTTGCCAACTCGCCGCGGTGGAACATTAACGTCTTTGGCGAGGCGGAAGAGGCCCCGGCTACGTACAAGGTTAATGTGGGTGTGGCGGCATAAAGGCGTGCATAATGTACATAGCTAGTCATACGAATTCTACGATCCACAGTGCACGAATCATTTAGTCCAAGATCGGCATCCCGTAGATACGGACACGCAGTACGGAGTGCGTAAAGTTACTTAAAAAAGTTGCATTGCGCTGCACGGGAATTAATTCCATCCTACTCCTTACTCACAGTTATATTTAACCTCACCACTTTACTATTAACACAAACATCCTCAATCAAGTACCGCCACCATGCAAACCTGCGAATGGACCCTCACCAACAAACCAACGGCCCTCCCAGCCCTCTCCGGCCCCAACCCCACCTTCACCCTGAACACCATCACCCTCCCCGCGCTGCAACCCGGCCAAGTCCTCATCAATCCGCTCTACCTCTCCAACGACCCGGGCATGCGCCCATGGATCTCCGCAAATGCAGACCCCAAGCGGCAATACCTACCACCAATCCATGAAGGCGAAGCGATGCGCACCGCCGCCATAGTGCGGGTTGTCGAGTCTACTTCCGAGAAACTCCCGGTAGATACCCTGGTATTCGCATTCACAGAATCCCGTGAGTTGAGCATCCGCGATGAAGCCGAGTGCCAGCCTCTCGCGCCCATTCCGGGCCTCGATATCGCGCATTTCCTGGGTGCGTTGGGGATGCCTGCTATCACGGCGTACTATGGGCTTAAGGAGATTGTCAAGGCGCAGCCTGGAGAGGGTTGTTATTTCCGGGGCTGCGGGTGCGACGGGAAGTATGGGGGTGCAGATTGCGACGAAGCTGCTTGGTTGTCGGGTTATTGGTATTGCGGGGACAGATGATAAATGTGCTTGGGTCAAGGCTCTTGGGGCGGAGGAGTGTGTTAACTACCGCTCTGAATCGTTTGAGGAAGATCTCATCAAAGCAACGGAGGGTTATGTTGAGGTTTATTTTGGTATGCCCTATTTCCACCCGGTAAAGGGATACAGCTAACACGTGAAGACAACGTCGGCGGCACCATCCTCGACCTCATGCTCACCCGGCTGAAGCGCTTTGGACGGATTGCTGCTTGATAACCCTCCTCCCTACTCGTGTGTATACGGGGTGCTAACAGCAACAGCGGCACAATCTCAACCTGCAACTCCACCGAGCAGACCTACAAGAATCTCTTCGTGAGCCTGCCCTCCCCCTCTCACTCGTGTATAAAAATCGTGTTAACGAGGCAGGAAATCATCCAAAACCGCCTGAGCATGCACGGCTTCTTCGCCTATGACTACTTGTCTCACATCCCTGCGACTACGGAACTGCTCGTCCAGGCGTGGAAGGATGGCAAGATCGTCCTGGATGACGAGATGCAGACCATTGTCGATGCGGGCTTTGAGGATGTCCCGGGTGTTTGGTTGAGGTTATTTGAGGGAAATAACACTGGGAAGTTACGTACTAAGCTGGTTTAAGTGTACAGAGTACGGAGTAGTCCGAAGTATAGAGACAAAGGGATTATCATTATCCATTACCCAGGTATTACAGACACCTTGGTACTAGCTATATTCATAACATAGGGAGATTAGGTTACGGCTGGTCCATGAACAGGTCCAACAACTTAGGATAGTTGGGAGTTCCCAAGCCAGTAACCGGGTCCCAGCCAGGAACCGCCTTGAAGGCAGTCACGCCGCAACCCGAGTTGTCACCCTTGACGATGTCGTTGAACACATCGGGGTTCTCATACAACAGAGGGTTGACGAAGCCAACCGTCGACTTGCCCTTGGCCAACCGCTCCTCGTTGATACGGGTGAGCATGGCCGCGAACACGGGCGCCGCGGCAGAAGTACCACTGACGAGGGACGGAAGACCGCCAGAGAAAACAAGGACGTTGTCAGCGACAGCAGCAACGTCAGGGTACGCACGGCCAGCACGGTTGTAGATACCGCCGTTGGCGCCGAAGGAGCTGTTGTCGACGGACTCGTAGTACTTGTGGCCGGGGTCGTACTTGGAGAAGTAGTCCTCGACGGCCTTCTTCTGGTAGTCGGCGCGCTTGTAGATGTTACTGAAGCCACCGCCGGACGGGAACTTGGTCACTGCCTCCTCCTGGTCCTTCTTGGGGTCGGCCAAGGGGGGCAGATAGGTACCACCGGTGGTGGTGAGGTAGGGGCAGGTAGCGGGGAAGTCAGGAACGAAGACCTTGTCGTCGTCACCCATGCAGTTGCTGGGTCTGGGGTCGCCGCCGCGGCCTTCGACACCGGAGTCACCCGAGGCAACCACGACAGAGACACCCTGCATACCGAGCTTCATGAACTCGTGGCACTGGCGGCGCTGGTAGGAGATGGGCAGAGAGGCCTCGGTTCCACCGTAAGAGATGGAGATGACGTTGGTGGGCTTGTAGACACCGCATTGCAGCTTGCCCTTGTAGCCGCCGTCGACGTTGTGCGGGTACGGCGGGTCCAGGTCGGATTTCTCCGAGCAATAGGAGCCGTCGATGGCGTCGAGGAAGTTGTTCAGGAAGCCGTTGTAGGTGTAGTTCTTCTCGTAGACGGGGTCGTCAGTCTGGAACAGAATCGAGTTCTGCGGCCAGATGATGGGGTACGAGATCTGGAAGTCCAGGTTGGACTCGGCGCCGGCAGTGAGCGAGCTGTTGGAGGGGGCCTTGGCGCCGTCAATGGCCTTGAGCTCGGGGTGGGTGCCATCAGGAATGGTGCTACTAAATTAGCCATTGCCTACTAATCCAAGGACAGGGGACATACGGATAAACACTCGAGAAGAACAAGTCCAGGTCATCCTGGTTGTAAATGTCGCCCAGGTCTTCAAAGATACCGAGCTCGTTACCCTTGGTAGCCTTGTCACCCTTGGTCATGTTGTACATGGCCTCGATACACGGCGGGGTGATGGCCACATCACAGAGACCCAGGAGGTTACCGAGGAGCTCCGCCAGAGGCAGTCCCAAGGTGCGCAGGATCGGCGGCAAGATACCCGAGCGCTTCTGGAGGCCGGATTCTTCGGTCTCATTGGCCCGCTTCACGCCCCTGACCTCCAGCAGGTTGACACCGGGCTTGATGAAGTCAATGTGGCGTTGCACATGCTTGGGGACGTGGTACCTGTACGAATGAGCTATTGAACTAAACCACAAAGGGTAAGAGGACCTACTCGCGGCACGCAACATGGTTCTTGCCAGTGTCCTGGTGCTCGTAGACGTAGTACTCGGTGTTCAGCAAGGACTCCACCTCCTCGGCATCAGCATCAAACTGCAACCACTGCTTGTTCGTGGACTGCGAGATCCGGTGTCCCGCAATACCCATGTTCTCCAACCAGTCACGGACGCTGTCCACTGTCTCCTTGGACGGGGCGAAGAGATCATGGATCTCCTCGGCGGTGTAGTACTGTCCGTACCGCGACGAACCGGGGTGCGAAACCTCCATGAGGAGGTCATGACCGCGGTCCAGGTTAGACTGGGTCAGACCGATACGCATTGGCAGGCTGGCGGATCGGTCCAGCCTTCTTTCCTCGCTCCACGAGGCAGGCAACGCATCCCGGCGTTCATGAACAACGTAATTGTGGGAAGAAGAAGCAGGGGCGGCCAGCACGTGGGCGGCCATGGCGCCCAAAAGGAGAAGAGAAGACTTCATTTTGACAAGCTTATAAGTCCAGCTTGTACTCTCCTGGGAATTGACAAACGGAGCTGGAGAAGGAAAGCATCAGAGACAGGGTGTCCACCCCGTATATATACGGAATTTGCACCAAGTCCACCAAAACATGCTGTGGAGGCTCACCTCAATCAGCCGTGGTGATCATCGCGTCCCACTAATGGTTGAGGAGAAAAGAGGAGCAAAGCCAACTCCGCAAAGTCTGCTGTCTAAGCACTGCCGATGCTTACTTTTCCGAGGTCGGGCCAACGATAAGATGAACAAGCCTCCTCACGCGCTTTCATGTCTATCGCTATCTCTTATCTTTGATGCAGTAACAATCGACGGTCGTCCCCATCACTGCCCCGTACGGAGTACAAAGTGCACATTTTCGTAGGAGTTGCTCATCCCACGTGAAAGCTGTCTCTGTCCATCATCACTTCCTCTGCACTGGCACAAGTACGTAGTGCGTCATGACGGATTCAGACCGCGAGGGGTTTTTGTCATCGCGGCGATCCTGGCCATAGTGGAAGAGACGGTTCCCGGACAATCCTTTGCGTGCTCCAAAGTCCCTAGGTCTGTAGCATTCTGAACACCTCGAGACTGCCTTATTCCGGCTATCTGCTTGATTGCACGTATTAAATACGGCAACCGGAAGCATAATAATAAAGCCCGACGAAGCCTAACTTGAACCGCGTCTTCCGTGCAAGATAGGCCCTTTATCGCGCGTAGTGGCATGCACTCCTACTGCGCCGGAGGAATGACAGCGGGTCTACCGCCCAGGATGCATGAATCGTAGAGGTATCCTGCGATGGTTAACTCGCCCCTAAACTCAAGCACGAGGGAAACGAGGCAAGAGCTGCCGTAAATCATCTCAATCAGGAAGCCAAGCAATCCAGGCTGTCCCAAAAGGGAATGGAAAGTCGAAACTATTGCCATTGCCGGCCTTTGGTACACAGATCGACCGTCGTGCAAGATTCAGGGGGTGGGCCGAGGTGGTTCTCGGAATGCATTCTCTTGTGACTATGCCGGGATATTTTGTTTCTTATTTGCTTTCTGAGGCTGTTCCTGCTTTTGCAGTGCCATTGGTGGTATTTAAATGTATCTTGTCCTTCATCATTATCGTGTTGTCGTAGTCTGGGTATCCCCTATTGATCGGCGAGCCCGCTGTATAAACTCAACGCCGCCCGAAAAAGTAAATAACATTAAGCAACCTAAGCTAATTAGAAGCAAAGACCGCAACTGTGGCGAATCTTTTGCTGCCGACAATTCACCGGGTATCACAGTATTCCAAAAGGGTTAAGGAAGGAAAGAAAAGGGTAAAGTCCGGAGGCCATCGAGCACAAAAGAACGCTCTGCCTGGATGCCCGGGCCAACATCTCCGACAACAATCACGCAAGATCCTTCGAGGGTTCAAGGTTCAAACACGAGGGCAATGCCGGGCGAGATAACGATCAACCATTGCGCACGGGGACGGCTTGTCGTTTTTCCAGATGTTCAGGTTCCGAATATCGCACTTGGAGAGGAAAATCATGACGATTCCATTCAGTATCATACACATGTCTACACTCATTACTCGTACTCGTACACCAGTATACAGCAATTCTTCCCCAGCTGTCGAGCGTCCGTGTGTTGGTTGTGGACGGTTTTGCCTACGCAAAGACCCCTGGTCAAGTCGCTAGGGGCTATCATGGCGGGAGGAGAGACAATCATGACGCTCTCATCTGATTGACAGAGCCTGCTGATACTGCTCGAGGCCGTTAGTGTCGCGGACGAACGGTATACAAGAGAGGACAAGGGCAAAGGAGGAGAGAAAAAAGTGTCTGAATGCAGAGAACGTACCGTATCGTCGCGATGCCAGCAGTCATTACATGGTGCTCAAGTCCCGATCGAATGAATAATGACAGGTGCCAGTTAGCCCTCCGTACGCGTACTCCAATCTTGCGTCGGATTGGACACCCTTCATGGTTTTGTCGATGCCATGCTATGCTCGATTTAGTTCATCTGAGATCGTCACCAGTGAAACCGTGAAATGCGAGTCGAGACCAGATAAAGTGTCTCAATGAAGTGAAAAAACGGGACAGAAATGCTCAGCACATTGGAGTCCTTCAAACAATCCACTTCCAAAGCATCCTCAAAAGCTGCTGTCGATGAATCGGTTTCGCCAAATAATCATTCATCCCCTTCGCCAAATACGTCTCCGCATCGCCCTTCAGTGCATTCCCAGTAAGTGCGATAATAGGCACGTCAATGTGCAATTCTCGAATTCGCGATGTCGCCTCTAACCCGCTCAACACCGGCATACTAACATCCATCAACACCACGTTATACGACAACGGACGCTGCTTGACCATCTGCACCGCCTGCGCCCCGTCCCATGCAACGTCGACGCGTTCAAATCCCACACTGTTGAGAAGTTTGCGCATCACCATTTGGTTCACCATGTTGTCTTCGACGAGAAGGATGTGTTTCTGGGGTGCGATTTTGCGAATCTCCTCAGTCGGGTCGAAAGTTTCTTCGGAGGCGAGGCCGGCTGCTCGGGCTGAGTCCACCTCGTCCGTACGATTCATTCGCGCTGTCACCCAGAAGATACTTCCACGGCCGTCTGGGTTTGGTCTGAATCCAACCGTCCCGTTCATCAACTCGGCCAGGCCTTTGCAAATCGAAAGACCCAGTCCTGTCCCTTGATACTTCTTGGTGCAGGAGTCTGCGAATCGTGTGAATGGGGTGAAGAGGGTATTGATGGAGTCGGCCGGAACCCCGATACCGGTATCGATGACTTCTGTCAAGATGTTGTAGGCGTCTCGCTTTTCCTCGTCGACGGAAAATGACGTGTGGATCCTGACGCTGCCTTGCTCGGTGAATTTGACTGCATTCCCAACGAGATTCTGCAGTACCTGCCGGAATCGAAGCGGGTCGCCTTTGAGATACTGGGGGAAGTCGTCCGGAAGATGGCTGGTCAATTCAACTCCCGGCTTGAGAAGCGGGTTGCAGTTTCGCACAACGGCATCGATGATCGTTCGGGCATTGACGATATCCGAGTGCAATGAAAAGGCCCCGGATGACAGTTTGGAGTAGTCCAGAACGTCGTTGATCACCTGCAGCAGAATGGAGGTCGAATCTTCAATGATAGATGCATACTCTTGCTGCTGTTGGTTGAGCTCGGTGCTCGTCAACATGGTCAGAGCCAGCAGCATGCCGTTCATCGGGGTACGTATCTCGTGGCTCATGTTGGCCAAAAAGTCGCTTTTGAGTTTCGACGATTCCTCAAACGCCGCTATCAGACGGGCCTCGGCGGCTTTGCGCTCAGTCAAATCCCGGGTGACTTTCGCGAAACCGACATGATGTCCAAATTGGTAGATAGGCGTCACGAGGACGTTGGCCCAGAATCGCGATCCGTCGCGACGATACCGCCAGCCTTCATCTTCCACCTTGCCATCACGCAGACAGACCTCGAGTTCTTTTTCGGGCTTCTGTCGGATACAATCCTCGTCGCTGTAGAAGATGGAGAAATGCCGACCGATGATTTCATCCGCTGAGTATCCATTCAACACGGTGGCGCCAGAGTTCCAAGTCGCAATGTTCCCGCGCGTATCGAGCATGAAGATGGCGTAGTCTTTGACGGTGTCCAGCAACGTCCGGTAGGATCCATTAATGTAAGTCTGCTTGCTGCATGCGCGGGATTCTGCGTGTTCGGTGGTGGCATTCTGAGTCTCGAGGACCATGTAGATTAGCTCCGGACCGTCGAAAATCGGTATTAATCGTATGGAGAAGTAGGAGTTTGTATCAGGGAGATAGATGCCGTCAATTGTCTGGACGTCGCGGCTGGCAACAGCCGCTTGCAAGGCGCCGCTGAGGGTCACAATGTCGGGTATGACGCATGACGAGATCTCGTAGATACACTTGTCCAGCAGCGCGTCTCTGCACTGCTGGAAAATTTCAAGATGGCTGTTGGATACCTCGACGACTCGTAGGGAAGCGTCGAGAAGGATGGTCGGAATGGGAGTTAAGCGGTATATTCGAGTCAGAGGATCATCGCGCCGGCGCGTAAGACACTCGTGTGTGTGTGAGCTGTAGTCCTTCTCATGTTGTTCTCGATGCGCTTCTTCGTAGTCGTCCTCTTCGTGCCGTTTCCCGAGATATAGATCCTCCTCCGGGGGTGGAGTCGCCATTGCGACGGTGACAGGTTCACGATTCCCGATGGTGAGTCGAAGGAGTTGATTATTAGGAACCATCGCGAACCGGTCGTATGCGTCGACACAGTAATGATGGTTCAATTTCCATGCGCGAGTAGTATTCGGAAGCGAGTGTTCGGAAACAGTGATGCGAGTAAAAAGTGAGGCGAGGATGGTTTCAATTAGATATTATTAAGAAGAAAAGAAAAGAGAAAGAAAAAAAAAAAAAAAAAAAAAAAAAGCGCACCAGTCCAGCTCAGCGCATTCAGCCAACAGCGTAAGACCGCAAGAATGACTACACTTTTTGACTTCAGATCGACACCAGCCAGCGTTAGTGGACGGTAAAAAACACCGACGGCTGCGGGGGACGCGTGCACCGAAGATTCCAAGGATTTTCTAGTACTTTTCAGCGACTCAGGAGAAGTAGAACCATGGTACTCGGTAGACAGAGGTGCGGAGGTGCTTGGTTTTCAACAACCAGGGAACGGAAAGCAAACAATGGCGCGTCGTTTAAAGGAATATTAAGCTGTATTATAAGGGATATAGGGGGAATCTCGGTCATTTGACAGAAGCCGAATGGAAGCCGTGGAAGACGCATGAGACGAAGGAGTGGAAACTGACGGAACCTGATACACCAGCGGTCGGAGGAAAATAAATGGAATCCAGGTGGAAAAGGCGTCGACGTAAGAATCCAATCATTCCCCACCGATCCTTGAGAGAGAATGACGATGCGGCTGGTATATGTACTCCAATCTTGCGGTCAGATTGGACATTCTTCACGATCGGGACGATGTCATGCTGCATGGAAGCCTCGCACCTGTCTGACGGGGTGGACACAATCGGAATCCATGCTATTCGTCCAGTACCGGCGACCTCCCAGCACCCTAGCAAACAAGCACAGTACAACAGTATGAAGGTCGTCCGTACACGGTCACACGTACAGTGGGATGCGGCTGGGATGACTGGATTGGTCTGCAGGCGTCGTTAGCAGCGGCAAAAGCAATAATAATCAGGATAATAACACACTAACTATGCATGCTGTGAGCAGCACACTGAGAACTGTCGATCTGGAATCCAAGAGGAAAGCCCCTAGAAACGATCGTCGTCGAAGAGATCCACGAGTCGTTGTAGTCAACAGGGGGTATTGAGGCAATATTCTGTTTTCTACTCAGGGATCAAAAATATTCATTCGGAGTAGAGGGAGAAGGGGTTGTGTTGGTTGTGTGTAGTTGTGTAGTTGTGGTTGAAGTTGTGTGGTTGTGTGATAGAGATATATGCCTAAGGCATCACAATCTATACATTAAAGGAGTATTGTAGAATAAAATAGAATAGTAGAATAATATAGAATAATAGAATATGGTATCATATCGTAACTCGCTCATCCAAACTCCTCAAAACAAAAATCACAGAATCACATTCTCCCGTTCGGCCCTCTCAACCATCTTGGACAGAGCATCGGCCACTCCATACGAGAATGCATATCCACCACCACCAAATCCATACGCAGACAGGATAGTGCGCTGTCCGACCTTCTCGCAGTCTAACCGGAAACCACCCTGTCTCGAAGGACGGATGCCAATGATGTGGCTGATGCTGTCTTCCGGAGGATTCTCTGGTACAATCTCGGGTGCCAGGATGTGAGCGCGGGAGATTTCGTCTTGGGCAATTGCCATGTCGACTTCGGGTGAGCTAAAAAGTGTTAGCAGTGAAATATTATCAGGGCTTAAAGAGACATACAGATTGTCCTGCTGCTTGACACCCCCAAGGACAACACCCTTGGACATCGGACGGGGAATCACATATGTATATTGCTTGCCATTCCGGAAATACATCATATGGCACTTGTCGGTCTTGTAGAACACATTCTGACCGCGTTCGGGAAAGCACTTGTCGTCCTTGACGTCGTCCAACTCTTTACTCCCAATGCCACTGGCGTTGATGAAGATGCTGGACTCGGGGAACATTTGGTACAGGTCTTGCAAGGAGTTGACCTTCTTGCGAATAAACTGCCCTCCAAGTTCTGTGATTTGCTTTCCGAGATAGGGCATGTGTAATGTTGGATCGGTGACGAGGGTATCGTAGGCCCAACCGCAGTTGAAGTGCGAGGGGAATTCGTCTTTTTTGAGGTGACGGAACTACACTTGTTAGCATCCGGAATATCCGACTATCCAAGAGTCATACCTTGGACACAACATGCTGCCCCCATAACGAAGAATTCTCCGGCGGAGCCTGCTCGAGGAGTTCCCGTGTATCAACTATACACACCCC
Organism: Aspergillus cristatus; assembly: GCA_034509305.1. NCBI lineage: Eukaryota > Fungi > Ascomycota > Eurotiomycetes > Eurotiales > Aspergillaceae > Aspergillus > Aspergillus cristatus. The sequence continues at coordinate 2,676,422 of WJBV01000006.1, read as the reverse complement.
CGATGTCGGATCCTCCTGGGCCATCTTCAGCAAGTGGCGATGGGTAACAGCCTGGAAGTATCGCTGCTCCGGACTGATACCACCGGCGGCATGCCATGCTGCACCAGCCCAAGCCGAGGCATAATGGATGTTCTGATCTCCTGGGAGATACTCCGCCACCAGAACCACGGGGAACCCGTTCAACAACAACTGCCGGGCAGTGGTACACCCGATGATACCAGCCCCGAGAATGACAATAGGGCGCTGGGCAAAGGGGACGGAAGGAGTATGCTCGAGATGCGACTCGCCCATGATGCACTTTCTCTGGTTTGGTGTTCAAATTCTGGAACCCGGGGAGAACCAGATTTTATAACTTGATCAACGAGTCATCCAGAGGCAAACTCGGATGCGGCCAACGGCTCAACCCGCTCTCTACCGATCTCTGACACGGACATAGAAGAGTTTGGCATGAGGGCTGGACGATCGCGATACTCTCTAATAGTGGATGATTCGTGTTCTCGTCTGTTGTTGGATGTGGCTTGCTGTGCAGCCGGAGGATATACACCAATCTTGTCGGAGAGAAGCGCCCAGATCCGACGGTCGGCATGAGCCGCGACAGTGGCAGAGGAGTCGTCAGCTTGATGTGCTTGAATATCGCTTGAAGCCGACCAGTATATGTACGGAGTACAGATGTAAGAGTAGGGGGTTGCTTGTACTTGTACGAGTATAGTGCCGAGGTATAGATATCATAGTCGAGTAGTAGTGTATGTACTTTGTAGGTAATTGCAGATTCTTGCGGGGTTGTACTTTGTCCAGACTCCTTTTGCCTCATCTTTCAAACTCACATTCGGGGCTAACACTTTGCATCAGCACTTGTACATACTAACATGCCCAGATATTGATGCACAGACAGAAACACTCAGACAGATACACGACAATTACATATACAGGCACACGCACATACAAATACACGACACCGGCTCCAGCCGCCATGCCCGATGTCGACTCGCTGTCCGATAAAGAAAAAAAACACCAACACAGCGTGCAGGTGGGTTCATTCTTCTTTCCTATTCTAGAAACATTCGCTTTCGGTCTAGTATACGAGCTGCTGCCGTCTGTCATGCCTGACGTGCAGCCTGGCCGGGCACCCATTGAATTGCACTGCTTGCTCATACTGGCCGAAACGATATAGGACCCTCCCTACGAGCCCGACTCCTCCGAAATCGAGATCCTAAGCGATGGCGACGCCCAGCGCATTCTCCCCTACGAAGCGAGCGACTCTCCGTTTCCCGAGGTGCGCGCCGTCGTGCAGCCCGTCGATAATGTGACCCTTCCGGTGAACACCGTCCGCATGTGGACAATCGGTGTTATTTTCACCATTGTGCGTTGCCCGTCGCGATCGCGATCTGGTAGGACAGTAGGACAAGACAAGGCTAACGAAGAGAAACAGGTAGGAAGCGGTCTCAACCAGTTCTTCAGTCTGCGCCAACCCAGTGTCACCATCAGCGCGCTGGTCGCCCAACTCCTCGCCTTCCCCGTCGGCTGCGCATGGGCAAAATGGCTCCCCGTGGGCTGGTGGAATCCGGACCGACACTTCAACATCAAAGAACATGCGCTGATCACGATCATGGCCAACGTGTCGTTCGGCTCGGCCGCCGCGACGCAGGTCATCGAGGCAATGGTCAAGTTCTACAATTTCCCGTCGCAGGGCGGGTTCGAGATCCTGCTGTGCATCACGACGCAGCTGTTCGGGTTTGGATTGGCAGGGATGGCGGCGCGGTGGCTCGTTGGGCCCGCGACGATGATCTGGCCGCAGGTGTTGTCTAATGCGGCGCTGCTGCAGACGCTGCATTCCAAGGCGAACACACTAGCGGATGGGTGGCGTATCTCGCGGCTGCGGTTTTTCCTGATTGTCTTTATCGTGGGAGGGGTGTGGTACTTTGCGCCGGGGTATCTGTTCACCGGGCTGAGCACGTTTAGCTTCATCTGCTGGATCGTGCCGAACAATGTGGTTGTCAACCAGCTGTTCGGCCAGCAGACTGGGCTGGGCATGTCCGTGTTAACATTCGACTGGGCGCAGGTGGTCTACGCGAACCAGAGCCCGCTCCTGGTACCCTTCTGGGCCGGATTGAACGTGATGGGCTCGTTCGCGCTGTTCTTCTGGCTCATCTGCCCGATCCTCTACTACACCAACACCTGGTACTCGGCGTACCTGCCGATGCTCAACTCAAACACGTTCGACAACACCGGCAACTCCTACAACACGAGCCGCGTGATGACCCCCTCCGGCACAATCGACCAAGAAGCCTACCGGAACTACTCCCCCATGTTCCTCCCAGCCGGCTACGCATTGACATACGGCGTTGCATTCGCCAACCTAACCGGCATCTTCGTGCACATCGCCCTGTACCACGGCAAAGACCTCTGGGATCAATGGCGCGGCCGCAACAAGAAAGACATCCACGCGCGGCTAATCGCCGCCTACCGCGACGTGCCGTGGTGGTGGTTCGTCGCGATCACAATCCTCATGTTCGTGCTGTCCATCGTGACCAACGAAGTCTGGCACACGGGTCTCCCCGCCTGGGCCGTGGTGGTCGCCTACGTGCTCCCCATGCTCTACATCGTCCCCGTGGGGATCATCAAAGCAGTCACCAACATTAGCAGCAACCAGCTCAACCTCCTGACCGAGTTCATCGGCGGCTACGCGTTCCTTGGCCGGCCGGTCGCCAACATGGCGTTTAAATTCTACGGCTACGTCGCCGTCTCGCAGGGGCTGGAGTTCATGGCCGACATGAAACTAGGGCATTACCTACACATCGCGCCGCGGACGGTGTTCCTGGCGCAAGGCCTGGCAACGCTCATCGGCGCGGTGGTGCAGTGCGGCGTGACGGTGTTCATGATCACCCGCATCGACGGCGTGTGCACGTCCGACGCCTCGGGCGGGTTCACCTGTCCGCACGGGCGAGTAACATACTCGTCCTCATTGATCTGGGGGGCGCTCGGTCCCGGGCGGAACTTCTCGCCTGGCCAGATCTACGGGAATCTGCTATGGTTTTTCCTCGTTGGGCCGGTGGTTGTTGTCATCACGTATTTGCTTGGGCGGAAGTGGAAGAGTGTCAACTACCTCTCTTGGCCCGTGGCGTTCGGGGCGATGAGTCTTGTCCCGCCGGCGACGGGGATTAGCTTTTCGAGTTGGTGGCTGATTAATGTGATCTTTAATGGGTGGTTGAAGATGCGGAAGCCGGCTTGGTGGTCGAAGTATAGTATGTCCCCCTGCCGCCTACTTTTCTGACTGGGGTTGCTAATAAAGTAGATTACGTGCTGTCAGCAGCCCTCGACTGCGGCGTCGCCGTCGCGACGGTTATCATCTTCTTCTGCATTACCCTGCCGGCCGGCTCGCTGAGTTGGTGGGGAAACACCGTGTACAGCAACACGGCCGATGGAAAGGGCACGCCGTGGAAGGGCCTACCTGAACGGGGGTTCTTTGGGCCGGAAGTCTGGCATTAACATAGCACCAAAAGCGTTGCTTGCATGTACATACAGTAATGTAAATATCATAATCATGCCTTGATTCCCGGGCAAAAAACAGAACTAAGGAGGGTATCATAACTGCATGGTATATACATCAAAAGTACACCAAACAAGTTTACAAAGTGTAGTACGTCGCCATCTCCTCCTGAAACCAATCATACGAATAGAACAACTGCTCTGCCAGTTGCGGATCAATCACGGTACTCCCTGTTCCATCCACCAGGAGTACATCATCCAGTACCGGTGCTAACGGGACTGTCGATGGCGGTGGTGCTAATGGTACGGTCAACCGTGGCGGCGGAGGCGTTGGTGCTGCTTGTAGTTGATACTGTTGCTGCTGCTGCTGCACCGCCTGTTGTTGCTGCTGTTGTTGTACCTGCTGCTGCTGTTGCTGATACGCAATCTGGCTGAAAATCATCGTGCTCTGGTGTCGAAACGTCTCCGCCAATCGGTCTACTCCAGGCCGTCGCTTGCCAAATTCCTCGAGCAAAACAATCACCGCTTGAATTGCGCGACGCATCATCTGCTCATCTGGCTGCCATAACGGCGGTTGGCCTTGTCGGAACGCGCGCGAGTTCTGCTCGAGGCCCCACAGGATGGTAATTCCCGCAAAGTAGAGCTGGCTCAGCGTCAACCAGATCCATTTGATCTTGCCCACCGAATAGCTATCCCAGTATGACCGGATCACTTGTATGCTTGAATCGCCGCAGCTGATGATACTCGTTGCGTCGGACGTTGGATTGCGCGGGCTGGGTCGATACATCAACAGCAGGGTCGTGTAGTATAGGTAATCGTAGTAGCTAGTCGAGTATAAAAGGGCCGGGGGGTAGACTGGTGCTTGCATTCGCCATTCATCCACCTCATGACGAAAATGGCTCAGGGTCATGATAACTTCGTGCGTCGATGGAGGGGGTTGATTGTTGTACACTGCATTGTTAGAAACGTTCACTAATATGGGTCAAGGGGACGTACAATAGCGATAAATGCGCGAGAATATCCGTCGCAGTCGCACCACCTGCAGTGGAATCGTCATCGCACTGGCTCCAGGGGCCTCCGTCCAGTCATCGTTGAATTCGCGAGGAAGATCAACGGTAATGTCCTCGTCCGCGATGCCCAACGGTCGACCCAGAGTGACTGCAATAAGACGATCGAGATTGTACAAACTCCAGAACGCCCGCTTTGACATTTCCTCTTCCACCACATTAGCCGACGGACGCGCCTTGTGTAATCCCAAGCTCGTGGCCAAACGCATTGTGCTTCCCAACACATGCCAAACACTTGGTCCCGTGGTCGCAAACAGGGTGTACAGCGCAAGGCTCAACAACGCTCGCACAGCAGGTAGATCTTCGTTCTGCAACGCCAACGGCAGCGTTTCCTGGCTGGCGCGATAGAATTCGGCCGTCTGCGTGTCGTCTGCAGACTTGATCAACAGCGCGATCGCGATCGTAATATGATACAAGTAGTGAAACTCTGGCGACGGCTCTACAGCGGCGCCGCTGTAGAGCCGTCGCAATTGGCTCAGAAATTCCAAGCGATGCAGAAACGGATACTGGTATCCCATGCTATCAAAGTAGTTACCCGCCACCTTTTCTGCTTCCTCCAACGAGGAGAGCTTGAGCACCCGCGGGGAGGACGCCAGAGGCCGCGCGACTGATGGCCGTCGGTGCTCCAGCTGGTCGCGAAAGATCTCACCCACGTTGGGCAGTCCCGTACCAAGCGACCCCGACACCGTTGGCCCTCCTGTCGACGACCCCCCGGCTGCACTGGGTGTATGTGTTGTAGACGGACTCGACACGGACGCCCCCGCGGTCGCAGGTCGCGTATCCCCCGTGGCCACCATGGCAGGCACCTGGTACCACCAGTCGGGATCACCCTCACCATCCACAGAGCTGCCGGTGGCCAGTTCCGCGGCGGTGATACCCGTCTTGCGGCGCACGATATCCTCCAGCCATTGCACGCGTTTCTGTAGGTTCTCCAGCTGATCGCGGGGCACGGACGCATTGGCGACCTGGGGACCGGGCGGGGGGATGGTGCAACGGACGCCAGCCCGGGTACAGGCTGAGCAGTTCGGGTAACGAAAGTCGCATTTCTTCTTTCGTTTGCGACAGAAATCGCAGGCGGTTGAGACACGTTTGCTGCGGGCTACCGACGCGGCGGACACGGACGAGGACGAGCTCTGGTGGTAGGAGGTAATCGGGACATTCTGAGTAGTGGTGGTGGTATTCGCAGGAGGATCGGGAATGAGGCTGCTGCTGCCACGGACCAATTCGGGAAGCGGTTGTTGGTCAGCCAGCGGGTGGGAGGACAGGGGAAGAGGAGGATTGGTCGGACTGGCAGAGGAAGGGGGAGGGGGAGGGGGACGCGGAAGCGAACTGGCGATGTTGTCCAAGCGAAACTTGCCCAGCTGCTCGCGGAAGTCCTTGTCGTTGCCGGTGGTGCTGCTGCTCATCTTGCTGGTGGAGGAGGGCGGCTCCAACCGCAGTCCATTACGGTTCTGTCCACGAGTGCCGAAAATCAATTATTGGATCCCAAAAGAGTAATGGTAATCTGTATATGAAATAAGAAGACAGAAGGGCTCGGTAGGGAGAGTAGTGGTAATGTAGAGACGAAGTGAAGTCTGAACTGAGCCTGGGAGAAGGTTCTCGGTTAGGCTTAGTGCGCGCCGATCGGATCTTTCCTTTTTTGGGCCATTTGAGGCTATTCATCTTGTTCCTAGTATATACTCTGCTGAGACATTATGCAAACAGGACGGCTTTGAACTGGTATAGAGAGCTTCTGGAAAATTTACTGGTCATACTTATTCAAGTCATTCCTTTGTCTCTGTCTTTCTCTTCTCATATACTCTTCATCTACCTGTATTTATATACCCTCTCCAATGTATATAATATTTCAAGCCTAGGCCGACGAGCCTTTACTTATCAAAAGCCAACACTTGACCTGCTTGTCCAGCTTTCGGTCCGACCCAGATATGTCCATGATCCATCTCGCTAAAAGGCAAGATGGTACGTAGAAAACGTGTAAGCATGCCTTCCTTGAGCTTGTTTCCAATACGTGCTACTTATATACGACAACTGTTATGTCCGTCGCAATCGTTTTTACAAATTGAAGGCAAACTCTTCAGGATTGGATTGCATTCTACCAGGCTCAGGAGGCCTAGTCCAATTCTATCAGAGTTGCTAGCATCTATAAACCTGTGTGCAGAATACCTTCAAGTCGGAACGATCTCCTGATCGAATGCAAGCGCCGAGATGAGACTTTGACAACGACGATCCTGAGGCGGAGGATGAGGAGAGTTCGGCGCAGGAGTGAAGGACCTCTAGCTGCAAGAAATTTGGGGTGATCTTCTTTTTAGGTCCCCGCGCAGTACCATTATTTGGCGTGCACTCTTGTACAGCGGTTTATCAAATACCAGAATGCTCCTTCGACCGCCGCCAAGAATGGCCTGCGGACTCGTGTCTAGGACTTGTATAACGTCTTTGACCAGTCTTGTCATGGCGAGCACGGTCCCAGTGCGTCTGATGAAAGTCATGGGACAGCCAAACGCAGCGGACACAAGACTCGTGGTCGTAAGGCTGGTACGGATGAGCCCCAAGGACATTTCGACAATGCAATCATCTCGCAAATAGTCGGCGAAGCAGCGGCTGGTGGTGTGACGGATGAGTCAAGCCAGACCTTATTCGGTCGTGGTCGTGAATGGTTTCAATATGCATTTCGTCCGCACCTCAATTGTCTGTATACGTTGCTAACACGCTCTTCTCATGTTGATGGTCCGTGGGGTGTATTCGGTCCGCCTAAGAGATAGACTCCGGAACCAAGAATCCGACTGGGATGGGACTGAAAAGCAGGAGTCCGTATGGACCGTCCCTCTTGGCTGAGCCCAAGCTCGACGACAGCGGAGGGCTCCTTGCTCCGTTTTATAAATTGCGGTCAACACATGATGCCAACCTCTATATATTAGCAACCAACCAGACACCTACCTATTTCAGGTGTCCTGCACGGCTGCGGGCACTACGTATGTCCTACGCCTGCATCGAGACCGGTTCGCACAGAAGTCGGACAAAATACGCGACTATGAAATGTCTGGTCTTCCGGCAAAAGATGCATGCGTATTGTTGCTGCTTCAGTCATGGACTTAGGGTCTATGCAGCAAGCACCCAGCGATATGCCTTTTTTTTTCATGTTATCTGGTGCGAGAGTGTTCTCTAGGTCTCGGACATTGGCCAACACGCTGATACTTTGTTTGAGGAGTCTCGCTCATTAACTTAACAACAAGCATCAGAAGCCCGCCCATTGACCACATGGGAATGAATGTCACTTCCCCCATGTCCTATCTGTGGAGCGCACAGAACACCTCGTCAGATTGCAATGGAGATTTACATTGCATCAATAAACGTGCATAATACATACTTCACGCCGCTGTGGGGCCGGGAGCACCTAAGGGCAGTTGAAGAAGAGTAGGGGGATCTCATACGAGGAAGACGAAGACCGAATCTCAAAGTCAACCCAACGCATCATGAATGGGATCAAAAGCCAGGTCGCATCGATCCTTATTGCCCTTGAATGCGCTGTTGGACTTTTTACTACCACAGTGCCGATTATCCTTCCATATAATGATTTGCCCTTGCGAAATATATCTGATTTCAATGTATAGATCCAACTCGAAAAAGTCTGCAATTACGAAGACAGATACGCAGACGATGAAAAGTCGCCAAACTAAGCTACTGGCCAATTCCTACAGATGTCCAAGAATTGAAAGGTTTTGTTGGCCCTCTTACACCTCTACTCGGAGAGAAACCAGGTTGTTCATACAAACACCATCCCCCTTATCAAGAACGACTTTGCTGTATTTCCGGAAGCACTTTGGCTGGGTCGCCGCTATCTTTTGTTGTGCTACCCTTATACACGTCATTATAGCATGTCTGCCACAATCACTTCGATAATTAGAATGGGAACTCTTCAGCTTTGGTTTACGTTCTATTGGGCTCGGAAGGCGCAATAGCAACAGGTCATGCTATCTTGCTCAATTCTACGAGAGCTACTAATACTAACATTTGTAGACCTATGTGCGGAATACCGGAACGATCTCGTCATTAAAAACAAATGAAGTTCGAGAATCAAAAATCCGGTTGGAATCAGGCGAGAAGACCGTGGTCCGTATGCCAACTCAGCTTGACAGCGTAGGGTTTCTTATCCAGTTGAATGTATTACCGCGATTATCTCTACGCCTATATATCATGAACAATCCACCAGACACCTACCTATCCCTGGTATCCTGCATGGCTGCACATGACCAACAGCGTCCACTATGTCAGCAGTCCATGTTGGTAGCAAACTGGCGAGATTATCATATCCGGGACTATCATCAAGCTCGGAACCGACGACCCCATCCACCGGCCACTCCCAAATTGGGAGGTCCTTAGTCTGCAATGGGTGCTGCAACATATTACGGCTATGAGCGAAGTTGAAGATGACAATTCTACTGACTACAAGGCCTGTTGTCTGATCTTCCAGAGATTCACGGGAGGATCTATACATAATCGTTGCTGCTTCGGTCATGGAATTAGGGTCTTTGTGACATGAAAGCAGACATGGACTCTTTCTGTTATGTTAGGGCAAAGCATCGATGTCTGATTACACACTCATGGCTACTGGGTCAATGAAATGTCTTGTTTCAGAGCTAGTCCCATTGGCTATGTTATTGCTCATCTTCCTAGCTAACAAACCTAGCAATCAAGCCGATGCCATAGCCAAACTACAAGGTAGACAAAAACAATCATATTCTTTCCTAGTCCTCATGCTCAATCCCATGCTCAATCTCAAATTGTCGCCAGTATCTTCGTAGTATTTGTCTGTTCGAGAAAAAATATCATCTCCGTTAATGCAATCCCAAACTCTGATGTGCTCTGCGTCGCTGATTTCCCACCGTAAGTCTTCCCCAAGCATGTCCGTGGGCAGGTCGTGGGCACCACCGAAGATCTTAAATCGAGCGTTTGTATCGAGAAGCGGATTGCAAATATCACGGGAAAATTTGCCTGGCTGTTCCGGCATACCAGGTCCGCATTGGAAAGTCCATAGCGGATGGTCAGGTGGGATAGGGCTTTCAGAGAACCAGAGATACAGGCGGACAGCCACTTTTCCAACAAGTGAATTACTTTGGCTGCAATTATAGGCGAGCACTTCATCAATCAGTTTGTTGTCCTCCTTCAATCTTTCAAATGTATCATGGTCCCATGGAGGTATCATGGGCAAAGCATGATCTCCCTCATATATCTTGAAAATGAAGACGGCTTTCGACCTGTCCATACCGCAGAGTCTCTCTGGCATCTTCGAAAAGTTCCTCGAGGGACTTGTCCTGACCGACTTCTACGGTGATGACGGCTTACGTGATGGGTCCCATAATGTCACATCAGGGATCTTTACATTCCCTGATCCAGGTGGACTCACGTCTGTTTTGCTCGCTAGATTCATTTTACTTAGGGCCTGTTTTCAAATAAAAAAGGGGGGAAAGAAATACTTGCCTTGCGATCTAAACGCATAGTACCTCCGCGACTTTGTTCGCTCCTCACGAGAGATGTCAGTTATCCAATTCTGGAAGACGTTCACGGCCGTGCTTTGCATTGGCGATTCGTTTTTAACATGACCCTTTTCTTCGCTCCATCATATGATAAATATGATGTCTTTCAACATGCGCGGCGTTCGCTTCTTCCCAGTCTTTCAGTTCGGCAAGGGTGATCTGGATGGCTAGTTAGCATGATATAGACCTGGATCAAGGATAAGGCTTCTACACACACCTTGACATTATGCAGCACGATCCTTTCTCTCTCGGTCGCCCAGAACTTTTGAACTACAGCTTCACCGACCATGTCCATGGACGTGATGCTCGAAAGCAGATCATCAAGCTTAGCAGTGTTTGCCATGATTGCTGTTGAGGTGGTTGGAAGAATGTTCATGAGATGAAAAAACTGTGGTTGATGAGAAACCGTCATCGCCGGGCTTAACCCTAGATAGTAAATTTCTGTAGCATTGCCTAAGAGTGACTACTAAATAAAGTTCAATACATATGGAAGCCTTTATGCCTGACCTCCCTGTGGTATCCTATCGATGTCCAATATTTTTTTGAGAGGCCAGATTATGGTGTTCGGTAGTGATAAATTAAATTGAGATACCATACTGTCAACGACTATCTCGATATCTTCTCCGATAATGGACAGGAGACGGAAACATCAAATACTAAATTCAGTTTATGTTGTATTATGAATTATCATACTTATTTACACAGGTCTAAATGCAAATTCCAAACGCAACAACTATCCAACATATATATAACTCAAAGCTTAAAGCTCACCCAAGATAACATCAGCAGCCTTCTCAGCGACCATGTAGGTGGAGAGGGCAGTGAAGGTACCGGGGATACGAGGGTAGACAGAGGCATCAACAACACGCAGACCAGAGACACCACGGACCTGGAACTTCGAGTTGAGGACGGCCATCGGGTCGTCGTCAGTACCAATAGGGCAGGTGCACGAGGCGTGGTGACCCCAAGCATTGTCCTTGACGTAATCCTGGATGCCTTCCTTGGAGGTGACATCCTTGCCGGGGAGGACCTCAGTGACCTCGACGAGCTGACGGTCAAAGGCATCACGGGCCAACTCGATGGCCTCGTACAGAGCCTGGAGATCGGCTTCGTAGTCACCCACGCCGGTGTCGAAGTAGTTGAAGGTGATGTCCGGGACGTCGAGAGGGTCAGAGGAGCGGAGGGTGACGGTACCAGCATGGTTACGCGGGTGAGCCTTGAGAATAGCCCAGGTGAACCAGTCATGGTCAACAGTGGCGTTGATGCTGTAGTCAGGGAAGTAGCCACGGAAGTTGACGGGGCCACCGAAAGCGAAGATATCGAAGCTGTCATCGGCGGAAACGCTGCTCTTGTAGAACATGGTAGCTGCGAGACCGGGAGAGGAGTAGATGCCGCGGTCACCGAGGACGGGGGACTCCCAGCGGTCGACGCAGGGGTCGTCACGGTCGTAGATGTTGAAAGTGCAGCCATCAAGGCAGCTGAAGTTCTTGGGTGCGTGGGCCTGGACGGAGATTTCGTAGTGGTCCTGCAGGTTGGTGCCGACACCGGGCAAGTCGGAGATGACGGGGATGTCGAACTTCTTCAGTTCCTCGGCAGGACCGACACCACTCAGCTTGAGCAGCTGAGGCGAGTTGTAAACACCACCAGCGACGATGACTTCACGCGATGCCTTGGCAGATCCGGGGGTGCCTTTCGACGAGGTCTTGGAGGATCTGGGGCTGGCCTTGTAGAGATACTGGCCGTCCAGGAACTCAACGCCAGTGGCACGCGGGGGGTCCTCAGACTCGTCGAAAGTAACCTTGGTGACATGGCAGTTCATGCGGACATCAAGAGGGTACTTCTTGCTGCCGTCCTCGTTGGTGGCATCCCGAACAGCGACGATGAATTCACGAGCTCCATTGCGGTGGGCGTCATCAGTCGAAATGGGGATTTGGTAGTATCCAGGCTCGGTGTCGCGAGTCTTCGTGTCCGCGTTGGCATCGCCAGCCAGCAGAGTGCCGATGTTCATGATGTTGTCCGTAAGGTTGCCCAGAGCAAAAGCACCACCGGTGAGCATGCTCAACAGCTGGGGATCTTCCAAGACGATACTGAGCGGAGCGGTTTCAGTAGTGAGCCAGCCATCATCGCCATGGCCCTTGGCTCCAGGAAGAAGATAGTTGTTCTTCTCCAAGCGGGCGAAGTACTTGCGCATGTTCTCAGGCGACCAGGAGTTGTCACCGGTCAAAGAGGCAATGTATTCGAAGTCGGACTGGTGGGGGTAGACGGCAATCAGGGCGTTGTGGGCGGTGCATCCTCCCAGAGTACCAGTGCGAGGGTACAAGGTTCCCTTCACCTTCGATCCCTCTGGCGGGTTAAGACCGGTATACTCTCCTCCATCCGGGGTCTCGTAGGTAGTCTTGAAATCCCGAGCCTGACGCTCATCGTCGGCGTAGTGACGAGCGAAGAAGTTCCACGCCAAAGCCTCATCTTCAGACGATCTGGCCGAGTAGGCGGGGATGGAATAGTTCTGAGTCATTCCCTGGTCATCACCAGCCTCAATCAGGAGAGTCTTGTGGCCGGCCAGAGCGAGACGAGCAGCCAAGGGACCGCCACCGGCTCCGGAACCGACAACAACATACTCATATCCCGTGAGGTTAGTGGCATGCGCCAAACCAACAGAGATGGCGGCAAGCCCAATAAGGCGTGAAAAGATCATGATGAATGGTGGTTAATCATTCTACAGATTACAAGGGTTAACATGGCTTTTATAGCTATACCTCCACACCATCTTGACCGTTGAATTATAAAAAGGATACCGCGGTCAAAGCACTTGAGGACACAGAACACCGAGAGATCGACACGGGCTAATTTTCTTTTTTTCGGTCTGGCTGGGGTCCAGCGTTGTACTATGTAAAGTTATCCGTACCGATATCCACAGGGTGTCGATTCATTCTGCTCTGGGGGGGGAAGTGGAGACAACTAGTGGCTGTCAGGTATTGAATACCGGGGCCATGATTCCGCCTAAGGATTATGGAAGACACGAAGAATCTATCCCGACAATCCGCCTTCCCCTGTCATCGGATCCAACCGCGACAACATAAAACAGCCATTTTTGTATCCCCGGCAAGAGGGGAGGCTGGGATTGAATTCGTGAGGGCCTTCCCGTCCGCAAGTGACGGCGTTGTGAACGTGGACCCGACTCGATCGGCAGTAAATCTTGCGGCAATATGTATCCACATCGGTACTTGAATTGCCTGATTTATATAGGGGAAGTTACTGTGCCTGATAGAGTTAGACTCCCGTTAGCTTGACAGCCAGCCGAGGCTTTGCGGAGACTTCTCGGAAGTCAAGCAGAGTCCCGCGAGACATGATGTTTAGACAATGGAAACCCTGAGACGCGGTCAGCCTCTTCAAGGCCCGGTCCTGGAAGTAATATTTCAAATGCGCACCAACTTCGATCGCCCATTTTCACCGGATAGCAGTGCATATCACGGCTTTAGTCGTTAACATAAGGCACTTCATCAACGCCTTCCCATTGAAGAATGTAGTCCGGATAAAAGGAGCAGTTGTGGATTGTTCTTCAGGGGGCGGGACGGGGAACCGGCATGCTGTAAATCTTTTTGAAGGTTTTGCATACCGTACTTGTAGCACTTAGCCTAATGTAGAAAATTTGTGGATACTGCTAGGCGAGAGATACTCTGTACATAATCCTCAGATATTCTCGATACAACGGGTTCATCGGATGTTGTTGACTGCCACAACCCCTGAAACGTGCCAGCCCTATAGCGCGCTCTTGTTTGTGCCTCGACTAACGTATTCAACGGGCGAGCGGCGAATACGGCCGAAATGCGAATTTTCCCCGCAACCATTACTTTTTGAAGCTTTTCAACCACCAACACCATTAAATCTGACTGAATGAGACTATCTCCTAGGACAACTCCTTATAGTGTGCCCAATAATCCCACAGCCACTACAGTGTGGTGGAGCTCGCTGGCGAGGTGTAGCATCATTAAGCTGCTCATTAAGCTGTGTATCAAGCTGCTGAATATGCTCATGACCTTCCTGTACAGAGATAAAAAGGTCATACCCTAGAGAAGTGTGTTTCCTTGCCTTCTTCATTTTCTGCTTATTTTTAGCCCGTAGAACCCTGATTTCTTGTTGTAGAATGAGGTTCATATTCATTGCCATCTGTGCAGCCTTTTCAAGATGTTGAATATGAGAGACTGGACTGCTAGAAAGTGTCCTTTTTTTTCCAAAGGCTTCTCTGTGGACTGCGTGTTAGAAAGAGGGATTGAGACAGCGTGATGAGCACACTGCCGACTATATGCGTGATATTGGGAAGAGACTAATCGCTGGTGTGCGGAAGTTCGCCCACCAGCGTCAGTATCTGATGAGAATCGATGGATAAATAGTCGGCCCGAGTGGCGAGGTCAGTAGATTCTTATATATATAGGCCAGCGTGTGCGCACATTTAGCTAGCTAAGCACTCATAAGCACTCGATCAGCTACGTACGCGCACGTACGTTCGTTAGGCAATATACCTCTTTCGTTAAGCTAGTCCTCTCCATATAGACCTCGTTTAGTCCGGAATAATCGACTCCCGATTCCCCTCTGAGCTACGATCCGAGAGACCCCGCTTCATTGGTTATGAGCCCGGGTTTGTCCATACAGTCGTCTTAACAAACGCTTTGGCACCCCGGGGGTTCTATATTCGCTTAACATCGAGTATAGACCGATCGATACGATTCCGACTACGAGTCTCACCCTTGATTAACTCCCTACATGATTACCGGCCAATAATCTGCTCAGCGGAGCCTATTGGGTTGTGAGAGAAGTCATAATGGCAGAGACTAGCAGCAAGGGCAAGGAGAAGCCTGAGGAAAGGAAGCCTGTGAAGGAGAATGGTATCAAGATATACCAGTTCTCAATAGATAGGCTGAATGAGGAAAACGCTCGATACTGGTTCCATACAATGGAGAAGCAGTTGAAGGTCCAGTTCTGTTGGCAGACAATTGAATACTTCTATGAGGTTGGAAGTGCAAGGTATAGCTCAATCATTGGCAATGATATGGATTGGTTCAAAATTGATTTGAAAGCCGATTCAATCATTGAGCAGGGGCTCACGCCAGCAACCATCCTGGAAGTCAAGGACCAACCAAATGCTGGATCAAAATGGAACTGCTTAAAGGAGATGTTCCTTAAGTCGTCAAACACCAAAAAGGCTATGAAGTTGATGAAAATGGCCAGTTGGACTTGGGATCAGTCAAGATTGAATGAAAAGGACGCCTTCCGAGAAATCAACCAACTGGGAGAGGAATTTATCGACATGAATGGCAGTGAGATGGTCAGTATCAGGGAACTGATCATGATTTGGTATTTGCGAGGATTAGGAAGCCAGTATGCCACATTGAGAGACACTGTGATGAGTTCAAATGCCACATTAGACAAGGGATATGTCCTAAGTCGGATTGAGGATCTCATGCAGATGAAAGGAGGATCTGCAGGTGAGAAAGGATCACGAGCTCATAAAGAAGGCAAGCAAAAGAAGAAAAATGGATCCAAATGCTATGTCTGTGGGAAGGCAGGGCATTTCGCGAGGGAGTGCCAGAACAAGCATGAGAGTGATGACGATGAGGATCATCAAAAATCCAAAGATCGACGAGGAGGTCGACAAGGTAAAACAAACAAGCAGAAAGGTAGATTTGCTGGAGCACAAAGCAGCAATGATGATGCCAACCAAGATGAGATGGATGAATTCAGCTCATATGCGATAGAGAGATCGGAAATGGGTCGATTCACAAGTGAAAAAGGAAATCAAGCCAGCAGCAGTCCAATGGTATGGTGTTTTGACAGTGGAGCAACGAGCATGTCAACTGGCAATGAGGATATCTTTGAGAGATTGGATCGGAAGAGCCGCGGAACTCTGACTATTGCAAGTGGAGTCCATATGCCTATTTTGGGCAGGGGAACGGTCAAATTCAGCCTGCCAAATGGGTCAACGGTCCGATTGAATAATGTCATATATGTACCAGGTTTGGCAGAGAACCTATTGTCATTGGAGGCGCTCCATGTTGCTGGATTTGAGTCAAGGGGCTCAATCAGAGGATACACAATACTGAAGGATGGTAAGATAGTTGCCAAAGGACGGCGAATTGGACGATCAACCTACCTGGATAAAGTCACGCATCCAAACGCTCTGTATGTGAAGCCGGAGCAAGCAAGAAAGTGCGCTGAACTTTCTGGGAAGCCAGATGAGCAATCAGTGATCCAACTGCTCAGTGGACGAGCCGCTAGAGCTGGAGCTGAAGATGCAATTGATCAACGTCGGCAACTTATCCATCAACGACTTGGGCACCCTGGAAAGAGACGTTTTAACGGCTGCGTTGAAGCCATGGACTTGGATGAATTGAAAATCAGCAAACGGGATAAACTGCTAGAAGATGATTGCGAGATATGCGTCAAATCAAAGCAGGTAAAAAACCAGAGCCATGTTCCAGTTCCTAGAGCGAAGAGACCGCTTCAACGAGTATATATGGACTTCTGGGGTCCATATGCTGAAGGCATAGGTGATGAGCGATATTACCTTTCCCTGATAGATGATTGCACGCGGCATTCATGGGTCTTTATCAAGAAGAATCGGTTATCTAGCTCAGTGCAGAACACATTGGAGATATGGCTGCGCCAGGTTGAGCGAGAAGCTGGCAAGATGTTGTTGGTCATACAGGCTGACAATGCAAAGGAGTTTCTAGCCTTGGAGTCATGGGGCCTGTTGAGAGGCATCCAGCTTGAGTTTATTGAGGCTTACACACCCCCGCAAAACGGTGTTGCGGAGCGATTCAACCGATATATCCTGGAGATCACGAGAGCTCTCCTATTTGATTCAGGCATTAGCAGGAAATATTGGAAATATGCAGTGGTGACTGCGAACTACCTGCGGAATCGAACGACAATTGTCAAAGGTAGTGACAATAAGACGCCATTTGAGCTGTGGCATGGGCATAAGCCAGATTTGGCCCACCTGCGAGTTTGGGGCTGCCGGGTACTCTATCATCACAAGTCGGATGATAAGCTGGAAAGCAGAGCTATGGAGGGCACATTCCTGATGTATGGGAAAAGTGATAAGCAGTATTTGGTGCTGCCTAGGGGTGGTAGTGAGCTGAAGCTAGTCACTAACCCCAAGTTTCGAGAGCGGGAAAATGGCTATTTGAGTGAGCCATTAGCCAATCAGGTTGATGTACAAAGTGTGCCAACCAGTGCTATTTTACCCATTGAAGCGCCTCAGATGCCTGCTGAGACACCTGCCGGAGCAGGACCGCCAGTTAATGAGCCCATTCATACCGACGAGCCGATGACGAATATGACGCCAGAGACGCTGAATACGCCAATGAATAGAGAGGATGGAGAGAAGGAAAGAGATCCCTCTTCATCAACTGGAGGCATGACGGATAAGCCGGTGAAACCGTCTAGAGTCCAGCCTGAAGGGGAGGCAGAGCAGAGAGCTCCTGAAGGGCATACAAATGAGGAAGTGCATGACGCTACCCCATTAGAGGCTGAAGAGGTGCCTGTAGATGCTGGTGAGAGCATGCCAGATAGGCCACCTGGGCGACGCTCGGAACGCGTTCGCCAGCCATCAGAGCGAATGATGGAGAGCCGCCAAACGGAGTTGACATATGGCCGCAAGCGCAAAGCTGAAGGGGAGGATGGTAGTGATGACCGTCCAGCTCAGCGCATGCGGGCCCATTTGGCTAGGCTAGCAGTAGCTGCGGAGCTATTGCAGACTGATAGAGAATATGAGGTTGCAGAGAAAGCATGTGCTGTGTGTGAGAAAGCCGGAATACGCATACCAAAATCATACAGTGAAGCTGTTAATGATCCGATATATGGCTCAAAATGGAAGGAAGCTATTCACAAGGAATTGAGCGCCTTAGTGAGCCTTGGCACTTGGAATGTCGTACCCCGAAAGGAAGCCGAGGGAACGGTTTCATCGACGAGATGGGTATTTGATGTGAAGCTAGGCCCAGATGGCCGAATTGACCGCTTCAAAGCTAGGCTAGTTGCCCGAGGAAATGAGCAATCGGATGATGACTTTGATGAGACATTTGCACCGGTATTCCGACTAGATAGCCTGCGAATTTTAGTGGCTATAGCGGCCCAATTAGGCCTGGAAGCACATGTGCTTGATGCTATGAATGCATTCGCTGGCTCCGACCTCGACAAGCCTAATTGCATGGAAATCCCGGAGGGACTGCAGGATTTTGATCCAGAGGCTACTAGTGCTAGAGGCCTAGTTTTGGAGCTGAAGAAGTCGCTCTATGGCCTCCGCCAGTCCGCTAATCTATGGCATCGAAAGATTAGCGATTTCCTCAAGAAGATAGGCTTCAAACCGATTACCGCGGACCCTAGTGTTTTCATCAATGGTAGGGGTCTGATTATCGCTGTGTACGTGGACGACATAGTGATATTTGGCAAGGATGCCAAAGACATTGATGTGGTGAAGCAGAAACTCAAAGAGTTCCATCCAATGACTGACTCTGGGTTAGTCAGGAAGCTATTGGGCATCCGCTTCACATGGGGAAGAGACAGGTCTATCCGACTAGACCAGGAGTCCTATGCGCGACAAATTCTTGAGGAATTTGGCATGGCAGACTGCAAGCCTGCAAGCACTCCCATTGGCCCGAGTGTTAAATTGGAAACGCCAGATAGCTCATTGCTTGGACGAGCTGAGCATAAGCTATTTCGGAGGCTAATCGGGCGGTTGATTTTCTTGGTGATAGCCACACGGCCGGACATTGCCTTTGCAGTGAATCAACTGTCTCAATACCTCGCGGAGCCAAGGAAGGTCCATTTGGCAGCGGCCAAGCATGTGCTTCGATATGTCAAGAGCACTATAGGCTATGGCCTGATGTTTAGTGCAAAGGGGAGCCCCAAAGGGTTATATGCGTACGCTGATTCCGCGTATGCCAACTCGGCGAAGAACCGGTCGACTACTGGTTTCATTTTCTTCATTAATGGGACGCCAATTTCCTGGACGAGCAGAAAGCAATCAGTTACTGCACAGAGCTCGACGGAAGCAGAGTATATGGCTGTGTCGGAGGCAGCTAAGCAAGCAATTTGGATGAGGCATTTCCTATATGCTATAGGAAAAGGGTCCATTTACCGAGACGCTCCGACTACCATCTATGAGGACAATCAGGGAGCCATAAAGATCGCCGACAACCCAGTCAACCACCCGAAGACGAAGCATATAGCCATACGATACCATGTCATCAGGGACCACATAGGCAATGGAGAGATCCGTCTCGAGCATCTCCCTACTGACAAGATGATTGCCGATGGCTTGACGAAGGCTACCAACCATGTTAGCCAGGGACGGTTGGTTAGAGACCTGGGCCTCGCTTAATTAAGCGAGAAGAGAATTCAACATCCATGAGAGTTGAAGCGTGCGTCCAACCGCCGCTTATCAAATTGCCAGATATATTGTTTTTTGATTGATTTGAATGCGCAACGATTGTACGAAGGGGAGTGATGAGAATCGATGGATAAATAGTCGGCCCGAGTGGCGAGGTCAGTAGATTCTTATATATATAGGCCAGCGTGTGCGCACATTTAGCTAGCTAAGCACTCATAAGCACTCGATCAGCTACGTACGCGCACGTACGTTCGTTAGGCAATATACCTCTTTCGTTAAGCTAGTCCTCTCCATATAGACCTCGTTTAGTCCGGAATAATCGACTCCCGATTCCCCTCTGAGCTACGATCCGAGAGACCCCGCTTCAGTATCCTCGCCGCGGTCACATGACCTATCATGTGACCTCGTGTAGTTATGTACATGAGTAAACGATGGATAATAGTGTATAAGTCCGCATCGCGTAAGCAGTTCCGCACTGCGTGTCACGGTGCCAGCCTGTGATCTACGCACGTGGCCGCACGTAACCCACACGAGATATCTGTCTGTGCCTGACGCTGATCCTGTTGCAGCTCTTCGAGCTGCGTCTTGTCTATGAACCTGTAGATAGCCTGACCTGTAGCTTATCCTGTTCGTCAATTCCTAATATATATCTGTACCTGACCCTGCACCCTGACACTGCGGAGGCTTTGCTGTGGCCTCCGCGCTACACATGTTCTAACACTGCGAACCTTATGGTCTAGCTGGCGAGGATTTTGAGGTGTTTGAAAGCAGATGAGATTGAGCCTTCAGTTAGAATTGGTGGTGGTGTTGGTGTATGAAGTTGAAAGGTGATTTTGTCAAGAACCTGATCTTGATTCAATGGTTTGAGACCTGCTCCTGCAAAGCCACTGCATATATTCCCTTTGGTAAATGCTGCTTTGCGTGTAGGAGGGTATAAATGTAGAAAATCCTCCTTATCAATGTGGTTGTTTCTGTCACGGTGCCAGCCCGTGTGAAACGGGGAAGCTTCGGGGCAGCGGTGCCGATTGTCCGGATAGCCGTACGAGGTCTATACGGTAGCCGAGAGGTATAGCGACAGTATCGCGCAGTAAAGAATGTACGTAGTATTGAAGTTGTCACAGAGTGCTTACAAGAACTAACTAAGAGCATTTCAGTAATAACCTTGGATGTTGTACAGAGTCCCATTGCAAAGCCAGTTTCATCAAAGTTCCAGATATCATCTTCATGTATACCATGTTCTTGAATAGCCTTGCATACAGTCTCAAACCACTCTTTAAGAACCTTTGGATCCTCTTGCTTTGCCCTCTGGTATGTGATTCTTCGATTGTATCTTGTATGTAGTTCAGGACGATGTTTGGTAAAGGAATAGGCCCAGTTGATTCCAAGAACTACAGTTGGATCTTGTGTACGCTCATGAAGTAAAATTTGTGCCATTCCATGCAGGAATTCTGACTGAATTGAGAAGCCTTGCTTGTCTGCATCTAGTAGCCTCTTGGCAAGTACTTCTTCTTCATATTCTGTCAATTTATGGCCATTTGCGCGTGTTTCTGTACATGGTTTGATTCCATTAAGCCGCTTGCAGAGGGAGGATTCAGAGACACCATATATCTGGGCGGCTTTCAATTTTGATTGAACTTTTTTCTCTTTCCATGCAGTAATAGCCATTTGCATACGGGCTTCCTTAGATAAAGGCATTTTTATATATAAAAAGTGAAGAAATGGTGTGTTGAATATTTTGGTGGTTGCGGGAAAATTCGCACTTCGGCCGTATTCGCCGCTCGCCCGTTGAATACGTTACCAGGAATGAACTTATCCACTTATGAAGAATCCCAGCCATTTGCTCCGTTAAACCGCCCATCTGCAAGTAACTCGACCCGCTGAGTGTAACAAGGTCGTCGATGTACAGGAGTGCGGCAGAACAGAAGCTTCTCGAATTGTGCAGTTGGCACTTCCACCGTGCGGAGCTGGAGACTCCCTCCTTGGTCTGGAAGTCGCATTAAAAACATTATCTTGGGCCCGACGTGACGATACATGGATGGAGGCAGGGGCCAATTGTTGTCATCGGAGGTATAGTCGTTTGTTAAGCTTGATGTTTCCGTATCGTCGGTACCCTCATTGGGAAGAGGATATTGACCGTGAGTTAACCGTAGAAGGTTAACCAGAGACAATATGTAAGGCTTGTCTGCTCTAGTAACAAGATCAAATTCGTTGATGATGTTCAAACATACTCCGGCGAAGGAGGGTATGGACACTGGCATTGACACTACTGGTGGTGCTCCGAATGTGATGCAGGAAAAGCGGGCTAAATCTGGTTTATCGTCAGTTAGCAGGATTCAGCTGCATGATAAGCAGTAGTCTTCTTTACCTTGTGTCTCCAATGATAAACATCGAAGGAATAGTAATGAGGCTACTGCGCCTCCGGCAGAATGACCAGCGAATAGAACATGACTACTGCCGTCTCTCTGCTTGGCATACTCGTCGATCTTGCGCTGGACAATTTGATCTAAACTTATAGCGCTTTCCAAAAACCCAGAGTGAGCCTGTAGGGATGCATTAAGGGGGATGGTATTCGGTTGAAACCGGGTAGTATTCTGCAGATTGATTAGGAAATTATCCTGTGCCAATGTGTGAAACTGTGCCGAACAACTTACAATAAACGAAGTAGCATCCCGTGGTTGATTGTTGATATTCACCATATGATCTACCGGGCTTTTGGTACCGCGAATCGCGACAATAAGTACTGGCAGGAAAGTACTCGTTGAAGACGCCTCTCGCGGAGTAACGCTAGTAAAGGTCACTGCCTTGACGGTTCCTCCAGCCGACGGTGTAGTTATGTGGTCCTGAGTCAAGATACAATCTTGAAAATCATGCGACAATAGATGCGATGAACGAGGAGGCGGAGGATTGTATGCATCATGGGCGCATTTCCAGGCGATAGATATCAACCGAGCTTGTTTCCGGTTGCTAAAACAGGTAATCAGTATATGAAGTATAATTTATATGGACATAAGCTCATACCATGACCAGTCTGCGCATTGCTCTTCCTTTAGCTGGGAGTTATCGTATTCAGATGCTTCGTCGTCGAGCTTTTCGACGAGAGCTTTGATCTGGCTGTTTACTTCACCTATGTATGAGTTTTGTTAGCAATACGTTAGCCACGATATGATATAGCTCTCACCATCAATATCAACCTGTTCCAGAACGGCGCTCAGCACATCGGATAACTCAGCCACTGCGGCCGAAGCACCCTGAGAATTGTCGACAAAGGTAATTCCCGATGATGGAAGCGCCGTTGAAGCTTTCAGGGCGAGCTTTGCTAGCTTGGGATTCCTTTTCAGGAGTTTTAGAAAACTTTTGATCGAGGGTGGCATCTTTTCGTATGGACATTAGATGCTGTCGGAGATAGGAAAGATATAATCCTTTTCTAAGCTGAATCATGAATCTATAGTCGCTTATCCCTTTCTTCCCTGGACTCAGTCCCATTTTTCATAACCAGCCTCATTCTCGTCTTATCATCTGCAAGGCACAGCCTCGTGGAAATAATTGGACACAAATGCTTCCCAATTGCGCAATAAGCGGACAAGGCTGCGAGGCTATGTGTATCGACGCAGGTTTGCCTTCCAAAAACCAGGCTGCGCCCCATCAGCATCATTATATTTTGGCATAACGAGGCTAGATAGGAGCGTACCTGACAATCACGAGGCTCTTGTTACCGCATATAAAGTCTGACCATGTTCAAGATTTGGGTTATTCCATTCGTGACGAAACATTGGATTTCAACAAGATCAGCCATGTCGTGCTTTTCAATATCCGGTAGTACCAGCAGTCCCAACATCACCCATGCACCAAGGGTACCGTGGACTTTGGTCGGGCCGGGGAATGCACACCTCCTCGATGAGCTCGAAAAGCTTTACTGGCAAGGTGTGAGAACGGAGTTAGAAAATATTGTCTACACATTGAGAACTTGGCAGCAGCCGGAATACTCCAGCGTCAATATAGACGAAGAGAATGACACACATATCCATGGATTCGACACATTCATCGACCAGGTCAGCCAGCAGACGAGGGCCTTTGCAGTTCGATATGGTATATAGCTTGATGTGATCACTAATGCTCTCATGAAGAAGCTAACATTCTTTCAGGAGAAATGAAACTTAAACAACAAGAAGCCAAGCAGAGTACAGATATGCTTGAGCTGAGCTCAAGGTTCGAAGAAGGAGCCACGGAAATCAGATATGCCGTGGGGACCCAAGTACCTAGTAAGATATTTTCCTTCAAGGTCTTTATCAATGCTAATTGTCTAAGAAATTCCACGATTCTCCGGTATACAACAACGTGTGTGTATGCTATTACAAGCTGCCGGTTAGTAGAATCCTGGATGCAATATCTAAGCCTTCAACGCTGATTGAAAAAAAGGGTTTCTCGACATCGACAAACTAATCGAACATCGGCCGCCGTTGGAGGAATTGGAATTCTGGGCAAGGCCGGCAATTCCCCAGCGTATGTTGCTGTTTTCCTGTTGATAGATCCTGATCGAACTAACCAACTGCAGTAAATCTGTCACATTTCGAGGATGACTGGACACCGCAATTCGGTATGCTGGAATGCTCCAAATGTCGCAGCGTCATCAGAGGCAGCATGTTCGTTCAAGCCAGTCCAAGTTCTACAAGGAATGTTTGCGAGGGGTGTTACCGACAGCACTACCACGGCAATCCGCAGTATGAAAAAGCCTACAAGCATTGCATCCTCCCCGAGATCATTACCCCTCCAATAAGCCTAGAAATGTGTGAATGTGAGGGCATTTTGCAAGAGGATGAAGAAGGGGTTCCATACCTGTTCCCAGTGCCCAAACGCCAACCACACGTTGATAATGATGAAGCTCGATGCAAATTGCTCAATCTGGGTCAACAGGTGGCCCTTGCAAAGTATTATGGCTTACTCAACATTGTTAAAAACCAACAGAACCAACCGAAGGGTTGTAAAAAACTTGCTTGCAAGCTCAGATCGATACTCAATCTGGACCGAAAGGATCAAAACGGTGAGGATAACGAAACTATCGAAATAGCTGAAATGGAAAGGCTTCCCCTACAAGATGTGCCAAATAACGCTGCAGCCACCGAGGCTGCGGCCGATGAGAATATTCCACTGTTCTTTCGGCAGTTCACGCAGAAATATCCTTTTGGAAATGTTCACATGGCTCTTCGAGTCGGGCCTTTGGTTATTGAGAATGGAGTGGCACAGTAAGTCGCCCCTATAGACTAATAGCCCTTGGCTATGCTGACGCCATATCGTTTGTAGTACGAAAGGAGGAGTCTTGATCAGTCCTCGACAGCCACCGATATTCCACGAACGCTTCTCAATGGGTCGATCTCGTCAACGAAGCCTTGCAGTTGGTGGTGACTCAGGGAGACCTTTATGGAAGCAAAATCGCCCTGTGGGAAATCCAAAGAGATACAAAGCTATCATGAAACAAGTTATCGGAGTGCCGTTCACGGGGACTCTTTCCCAGTCCGACGGATCTATCGAAGAGACCAAGATTATACAACGACTTATAGAAGCAAGCAAAATACCTCTCGATGACTCGGGTATGTCAGCCAGAGATAAAAAGAGGGTCATGGACTCTGCGCTTGAGCCCGCAATGAATCTCCTCAAGTCTCTGCTCCAAGAAAGGGTCAAAATCTATTTGGAAAGCATCGCAAAAAGACTACTCAACCCAAGGATCCCGCTCACGTGGAGTGCCACGAGCAACAATTGTCAGAGCTTGTGTAACTCTCTAATCGACACGGATCTATTCGAACCTCTTGTCAGCAGCGAAAGAGAGCTATACTTGATGAGCTTTGTCTGTCCGCAGGAAGGATACCTGCGAAATAAGGTGCACACCAAGTACGACGTTCCTAGTGGCCTGACTGAGGAATATCTCCTTCGTTTCCACTTTGGTCGCCACGATGAGGCCGATGTCATCGATACATTACAAGAATATTGGTATGACTGGGGAGCATTCGGGGCTCCCCTGTACAAATACCAGGATCTCTTCCCTTGGGATTGCACCGAAGCATATGGAAGGAATCCTGTCAAATGTGGCAACTGCAATCTATCGAAGCACATTCTCGCCTTTCCATTCGATGCATGGTCCATCGTCGAGTTACATCTAGCTCGAGATCAGCACATGTACGCACCACCAAGCAATATTCCCGATTCCTGGATGCACAACCGTCTCTTAATCCTCACTGCCTTTTCCATCCTGACTAGAGCGGCTGCTGCTATGACCAAGACACCCAGTTTTTGCAACGCCACCCAATGGCTCCATACCAAGGACAGTGGGCTCCGCGGTGGAGATCCTGCACTTACTCGAGTCAAGCTGGGAGGGATCCATCGTGCCCAACCTTTCAGTCACTACTTTGAAGCTGGGAAGTACAGTCACTATTTCTTGGCCCAATGGGCTTTGAGGCCGAGGAACGAGCAGATTGAGGAGTATGAATTGCTCCGAGACAAACGCGCCGAACAACCAGATGTTGGTGTCGGTGGGATGTTTGGATCATTCATGGAATCGTCCGACGCAAATGACATTGCCTATTGGGCTTTCCAGCAGCTATTTATTGGGTTTGAAGGGGGTGGTTTATCACCAAGTGACCAGTCAGATGACCACCATGAGAACGCAACAGATGAAAGTACACCAGATACCAGCAATGCACATGATCCTGCTTCTCAGGACAGTCACAGAGACCACAGAGACCATTCTGGAAGCAAGGATAACAATGCATCAGATGACCATTCAAAAGGTAGAGGTGATTCCACGTCACAGGATACCAGCCATCACCGTGACACGGCAACAGGTGTTTCAACAGCTTCCAACACGGCGACTGGAAGCAAACCAGATACCAATGATTCTCATAACAAGGTTTCTGGGAACGACGGCAGAAGCCACAACGACCATTCTGGAAGCAAGGGCAACAGTTCATCACATAACCAGGGTCGTGACTCCACTTCACAATCACATGACACCAACCACCACCGTGACAATACCACAGGTGCCTCAACAGCTTCCAACACAAACTCTGGAGGTAAATCAGGTACCAAGGATTCACATAAAACTTCTTCTGGGGACTATGGCGGAAGCCACGAAGGCCATTCCGGAAAAAGGCATTATGGTGAAACGCGTCAGTCCACCTCAGGAGGGAAGGGTCACCATTCGAAAGGGCACCAATATGACAAGGAAGACTTTTCAGACATTGGAAGTCTCTTGCAAGTTTCTTTCTCGGGACTTCACTCCGGAGGTCATAGTGGAGGTGGTCACTCCAGTGGTTATTCTGTGGGTTGTTCGGGAGGGAGTAGCAATTCTTACGGCAGAGGAAGTAGTTCTTATGGAGGCGGTAGTAGTTCTTATGGAGGCGGTAGTAGTTCTTATGGAGGCGGTAGTAGTTCTTACGGGGGAGGCAGTGATTCAAATTATTATTAAATGGGATAATCTTGTTCGGAAATGGTGATGGGGGAAATCGAAATCTCACTGCGCGGGGTTTTTGTCTTTAGAAATTGATAGCCATTACAAACTGTGTCTCCTCGGTGCCACACTGGTTTACCAAACCAAACAGGGGAGGAATTCATCATCATTGGATGTGGATTGACTGTCATCTTCTGTGTGAATGATCACTCAGTGGTGGTGTGTGAGAAATTACAACTTGACGAAACGGAAGCTATTACTGGAGATATCATGAATTGGAAATATGCAACAAGTTGATAAGTCTTTTCGTAGCGGGTCCCATTTGACTATTTGGGAAAAGACACTTGAATAGATTGCATGGATACCATTCACGCAGTTACCGATTGCACACTTTCTGAATAATTTTACCTGTGTCAAGCCCTCAATGAGACCTCAGGGGCGTGGCCAGTTTTGCTATGCACTTCAGTAAGAAAACCGGGGGTTGTCAATGCCAGCAAAAGCGTATGCTGCCGCTTGATTAGATGAACCAGCAGAGGGCCCCGGAGCTCTCGCTTCAATAACGAGTATTAGCCAATCGTTCAATTGTCCATGTCCATTTGGTGTCTGTCTCACACACGTGTATTCCTCGTCTGTTTTTTTGTCCATGTTCCCAGCGAACGGCACGTCGTGGTGGGTGGCCAGTGGTGTTTTAAAACTGCGTATGCCTGTTAGCAGCTACGGAGCCATTTCTTGGGGATGCGCGATCTATAAATCCCCGGTCATTGGATGTCATTTCCCCTTTCGTTCGGATCCAGCCACATACATGGTGTGACGTGCACATTCGATTCGAAAAAGAAGCTTTTACCTTTCTTCTTATTGATATGTGAGGCTGTGCTCTCCAGTTGAGACAAGAACTTACTGTCCATCAGATATCTGCGCACAAAATATCTGAAAGGTTGAACCTGGTGCTAACTTGGAGGCATTCCCTGTATCTCCGTCTTCATTTGCAACATTGGTCATGGAAAGCGACAACAACAAATTGGTTCACGTCATCGTTGTTCGCAATGAATTTGTAAAGGACTGCTCGCAATCTCTTCATGTTTGTAAAAGCAGATGTCTGGGAGATTGGACAGTAGGCCATGCCCTATACGAAATGAGCACATCTGATAAAATGACTGATTGCAGATATGTTTGAGGAGTCAAGGATGAATGCAAGCAGACGAGGGAAATAAAGAGAGAAAATTCAACCCTCATTACGAGGGCGAGTGAATACCAAAAAAAAAAAAAATGGACTCGCGGGGAATCGAACCCCGGACCACCCCCATGCTAAGGGGGTATTATACCACTAAACCACAAGCCCATTATTGAAATAATACTGCCCACTAGTATTCTATCAGCAAATTCAATGGCATTGTGCAATGACGCATCTCACCAACTCCGTTCTAACAGTAGTAATTTTACACATAGAATGTGAGGACCTGTGAAATTGATGCCGAAAATGACTACTTCTGAGGCCATTTACGGCCGCATTTCCACCTGTAATGCCCAGCAGCGAGCCGCTGCTCTAACATCCCACCACATGCTTCACACCACTATTCTGTAACTAGTTAACGTATTCAACACCGAGTGGGCC
This sequence comes from Aspergillus cristatus, assembly GCA_034509305.1. Taxonomy (NCBI): domain Eukaryota; kingdom Fungi; phylum Ascomycota; class Eurotiomycetes; order Eurotiales; family Aspergillaceae; genus Aspergillus; species Aspergillus cristatus. The sequence continues at coordinate 2,647,900 of WJBV01000006.1, read as the reverse complement.
ACACCATCGAGCGGGCCACCGCTGTATTCCATATAAAATGGCATTTTTTAGAATATAATATCTCAACCATAAACCATCTAGAAGTCCTGAGATTAAATTATTATTATTATTTAATCAAGTTTATTGTCCATGTCGAGCCCTAAAGCTATGACAGACCATATTACATGAACTCGAGGCCGGCGGGTGACCCTTGGTCTCTTGTCCCTGTGAGTTCCTGAGGTAAACCCCCTTTCTAGTCCTTTCCCTCGCCCCAAACCGCCTTTGTGCGCAGGGCTTTTAAGCAGAGTGCTCTCCTTGTGGTTTCGGAGTAGGTTGGGTGTCGCCTAAGCCGACTCTCAGCTCGGGCTACCCTCCCTACTACCCTTCTCCTGTTCTACTTGCCTTTTCCAGCGCTCCCAGTCCCCACCCCTCGTCTTTCCGGGCTCTTTCCATCGCCTGCTGTATATGCCCCTGAGGGAGAGCTACGCTGGTGCTGGCTAGGAATTGTAGCAGAGCCCTAGTCGCTTTGGGCTCCCTAGAAGTCGTCCTTGTGGGTATTCTTCTGCTGCCGTGGGTCTCACAATTCCGTCTTTCTTCAGCTCCTTGTAGAGCTTGTCTCATTGGTGTCGCCATTGCCGGCACTGAAGAGAAGATGGCGTATTGTCTCTTTTGGAGAACCACATCCTTGACAGGCTGCATCTTCTCGAGCTCGAATCCGGTGTAAATATGCTCCAATGGCTGCATGCCCTGACTTCAGTTGAAGATAGCAGCTTGCCAGGTGTTTTGGAGTTACTGCAGCTAAGGGATCGAGCCGCCAGTTCCTCTGTGGCCTGTACGTCGGTCGACTGCTGGGATCGTTGGTTGAGTTTCCTAGTGAGTCATCTCTGCTTCTGTGCAGTGATGGCCTCTGTCCGGGCTCTGTGGGCGAAGGCAATATAGCGAAACTGGAAAATCCCGAGAAACCTACCAATTATGCCAGCTACAAAATCCATTACCATGAAGATGATGGCAGACATGCGACGAAGGAGCTCAAGTTTGGCTCAGATGGTGGATACTGGCCTCCTGCAGTCCTGGATCTTCTTGGACTCACAAAAGAGGATAAATACCAATCAGTATCGATATTCTCCAATGACCAGATCAAGAAGCTTAACCTTCAACATCCAGTGGCACAGAACGGCTATATTCCAAGTCACGGCCTCATCCTTGCAAAGTCTAACTTCAAGAATCAGGACCACAACGAGGTAAAAAACCAACTTCCACCAGCTGAAATCATGCTGCAGGTATGGGATGAATTAGCTGGTAACAAAAAGGATGATCTCCATTGGATTGTTCACTCCAATATTGCGAATGAAGGGACCAAATCGATAATCGACGAAGCATACCAAAGGTTGGGCAAGAGTGACAAGCAAATGGTCAAGGTCACCCAAGCGGAACACCTTGAGGTATTTCAAGCATTTTCAGGAACCCCAAACTGCAAGGGTATTTATCCCACATTTGCCAATCATGGCAACACGCAGGGCATGGAAGTGACGGCCCTCTGGAGATTCAAGGAACCAGGCCAATATTCTATCGCCATGGAGATGGGAAATAGTAGCTGTTAAGCAAAATCATTGTCAGAGCTGATAAGAATCTTAAAATGCTTGTATATAGACTGGGATGCTATTGTTTTGGTTTTCCTTTTTTCTTTTTTTTTTTGTGCTATAAGTTTTGCCATTTCTTTTCTGATACTGTTTTCTGATATTGTGTTACCTTCGCATTTTTATTGGGTTTGCTGTAAGTCGTAAATCTTATAATTACGCCCATATAGTTATAGTAGTTATATATATTGTAAATATGAGTATATGGTTAACTTGCACATGCCCACATACATATGTTGCTGGATGTGTCTGGGTGTATATGCACATATTTCGATAATATGGACTTTGAATGAAATGATGTAATTCCTGATAATCACCCACAAAAAAGCCCTGCAGGATCATAGACCGTCTCTGGGTCTCTGGGAGCGCTAGCCTGTGCTTTACTATATATGGTTACCGGAATGGGTCTAGTGTGGTCGATTCCATAGCGCGGTCAGAGGGAGGGATGCTTCATGTGTTTAGAGACAGAGTCAGCATGATGCTCAAACATATCGAACTTCAGGTGACCCAGCAGATAGCCATACATTCCTTGCCTCACTAATCTTCCGGAATATCACAGGCGCGATACCCATTCCCTTAGCAGCTGTTCATCATATAGAGCCCCACAGTCGCCCAAAGATCCCTCCGAGCTCCTATCCAAAAAGTATGAATATGATTTGCCTGGAAAAGCCTTTTACCACGTTTATAGAAAGATGCAGGACCTGGTAGGCTATCACGCTTCCATTGTGCGTTGGCATTATGGGCTGAGAGTGCCTGTATCTCAGGCGACGGCTCACGATTCTATCTTCCCACTCAGTCGACTCCCTCGCCTCGCATCTCGCATTCATGCCTGACAACTGTCTTATTCCTTCCGCTTGAAGCTCTCTACCTCCGTTCTCTGGCATCCTTGTTTCTCTCATCGCGAGGTTCGTCCTCTGCTCTCCACTCTGACACCCGCGCGCTTGGAGTATGGGGCGGCAGTAATTCTCGAACTGCTATTCTTACCTACATGGGCAAAATGGCTCTTATTGAGCGTGCGAGCTGCGGTAAATGCAAACGTATGGGGAATCATCTCTGGTGCTGCTATCAGAATTGGCAAGAAGCTCTGTGGCTTGGGGGGTTTATAAAACGAACTGGTAAACATGGACACATGCATGAACATCATTATGTACTATAATATGCACAAAAAGACAGATCACTCCCTCAAACAAGACCTCCCCCATAAAGCATGACATCGCGCGCTCTCAAGGATATTCTCCGTCGCACCCATGACACTTTCAAACGACTCATCAACACTTCCCTGTATCTCTCCATTCCCAACATCTACAAGGCTCTTCACCCCAAAGGACTCCGCGGGGAAATACTGATGCATGACCTCGGGCACTACTGATATACAATTTAACACCCGCTGTTGACACAAGTGCATCATTGAAACATCAAAGGCCTCGTCCTGCGCGCCGCCGAGGTGCGTCAGGATTTTCCTCGCGCCCTCACCGGATACACCATATGCGAACGAGCAGACAGGGTTCAAGGACCAGTATACATTCCGGCGGTGATCAGGGAGGCGATCAACGTAATTTTTGGCCCAGCCGATGTATTTGTCGTGCGGACAGACGCCAGTGTCTTCGTATACGATCGTCTCGACCCAATCCTCCCAATATTCACCACAATGCCCTATCCAAAGAACATCCCAGGCGCGACCATACGGCGCGGTGGTCTCATTGTCATTATACGTATGCGTCAGATTCCTCACCGCCTCTGCAATCCTCACTGTTTGCTCTCGGATAGTTACGTCCCAGTCAACGTCGTCTTCGATGATCAGAGCGGTATCGAGATCCGATTGCCAAACATGTTTTAAGAGATCGAGATGCGCGAGCCATGCGGCACTGGCGCCATGGGTTGGGTGTTGAATTTCTTCGGGACCGAGAGCTTGAAACGCATTCACGAGATCGGGATGAATAGGCGGTTGCTTAGGGATTTTAAGTTGCAGGCCCGTAAGTTGCGCAGCGGCCAACAAGCCTCTCGTCCGCCATGAGGGAGCAGCGGAAAGGACAAGAATTTCTTGGAACTAGTGCACGAATTACTATCAGCGCATTGTTCACGAATATGAAACTTCAAACGATAGGATACTTACGCCCAGGGTCGCGTTCCCTGCGCCATGCGTTGATAGCATATCCGACAATGCGGGACCGGCGCTCGGACTGGAATTCGGCACAGAGCTCGAAGGAAGACGAACATATGGCGGGCTTGAATCTCGGACTGCAAAAAGGTATAACGAAAGCAGAATACAGGCAGCTGGTATCGCAAGATAATACGGACGCGGTAGGGCCAACAACATCTTCCCTGCGGCTTTTACTACTTTCTCTTTCGCAAAGAGCTTGGCAAGTTTTGAAGGGGGGCCATAGCTGTTATATTCTCACCGGGCATGGCGTTCTCCGTAACGTGACTTGTGGTCTGTGTGTTACCCATAAGATGAAGATTATCAACCTCTGCGGCCAATAATGAAGTATAATCTGACTCCGGCCTTACCCGTGTCGGGTATAAGGCTCCACAGGCCCCGTAGCTGCAGCGCCGCAAAATCTCCTTATACGATGAGCCTTAGTACTCGTAAGTCCTATAACTGCAGGGTACATGGAAAGACTGCCGTCCGGCATGTCTAGTATGATGTTACGATACGCTTTACATGATCCCGAATCCATGAATGGGGTAGGAGAAAGAACAACGGGACAGAAGAGATGTTTAACAAAAGATTCGCTAACCGCTGGTCTTCCTTTACGCGCTTGGCTGTGCGCAGTACATACATGATCAGCACACGCCGGCAACGAGGTTACAGAAGGAATAACATAACGGGTCCACCGAGTGATAAATTAACATGAAGTGAGGGAAGCGAAAAGCCCCTGAGATTGTCTCGCCTTTTTCCACCCTCGACGAATGGTGTCTGATAAGTGCTACATTTATGAGGGAAACAGACAGATCTTTTTCTCTTGATCGTGTTTTGTCAATGTTGTCAGAGCTATGCTGAGGCTCTTTATTGCGTCTATTCTCTTCTTATTCCATGCCCATGTCTGGGCATCGGAGCCGGGAGTTTTTCTGAACCCTCCAACTGGCGGCCCAATTCATAACTACACGCGAAATCCAGAGTATAAGCTTGGAGAAACCGTCCAGCTTCGGTGGGCAACAAATTTGGATTCGTTTTCGATAATATTGTGGCAGAACGACAATTCCGAATATGAAACTGTACAGAGTATGCCTGTCCCTGCTTGTCTGCCGCCGCCTGCATGTTTCACTGACAATCGACAGCGAACCTAAAAGATTCTACTACGTACAATTGGATCGTGTCGACACAACGTGACCTAAAAGATGGGAACGTTTTCTTTTTCCAGATAGTCGACGACACGGATAATTCAAACCTGTTCGCTAGCCATTATTTTAACATCACAGACGATGACGGCACAACTGCAACAGCCACTTCCTCCTCCTCCTCAACAGCATCCCCAACGCCAATATCATCATTGTTCCCATCGGCCACCACCTCAACCGCAGCATCATCGTCAGATTCTAGCAGCGAAACCGGCGGCTTACCACCACAAGCAAAAGTGGGAATCGGCGTTGGCGTTGGTCTCGGAGGCGCGTTTTTCATCGCCATTGCCGGTACAATATGGTATTTCGGTCGGCGTGCACAAAGGACTGGTGGCAGCTCTGATGTGGTACCCGCTGGCGCCCCCATGACCGATTCGCAGATGTCATCGTCTTATGGGCTATATGAATTACCTGCTAAAGAACCGGCATCAGGACCTCATTACCCGGTTGAAGTTTCTGCGGAGAATGAGAGGCATGAGTTGCCGTCATGATAGAGGGCTACAGGATGTTTGTGTATTTAATTCCGATTTCTCAATATGTACATAATGTATTTGATAGGGAGATCAGCATTAATATTACGGGACCATGAATTAACGTTAGTCCAGGTTGTCAACTTCTATGAATAAAACAGTCTATGGCTCGCTGGCAGCGACAGATCTTTAACTAATCATTACCTAGCGAAATCGGCACGATCTCGCTTGTATATTTTTGATTCTTTTGTTCCGTCCAGGCATGCGTGACTAATGTAAGCGCATCCAGCAGTGTGTAGTGAGGCAGAAAGTTCCGTACCCTTTGACTCTTGACCGCCCTCGCATAGGCCCGATTAGATCGCCCGACGGGGCAACCATCCAATCAAGCATCGCCAACCCATAACCAACGCGGTCCCACCGGGTAGCGCACGGCCCGTCGGGCCCGTCCGTTAGAGAGTTTGCATGGCTGTCAAGACGACAATGTACACGGTTGCAGACGCCCGTCCTTATCTGAACTGGTCAACGCCATGCTACATTCAGAAAGGAATCAAGCGTCCTGACTCCCAATGTCTCCACCTTCTGGGAGTTCCGGCGTGTTCCCAGCATAGTGGTTCAGCGAATTACCGCCCTACCCTAGGCGCTGCGGGTGTGGAGGCCCTGCGCCGCAGCCACTATGGGAGACTGTGTAATTTACATAGAACGATCAGCACAAAGGCGGAGCCTTGTTTGTGCTCTGGCACGTACTGTTTTGATTGGCTACAGACGCCAACAGCCAAAGGTCTCCAATCGTCCCACTCAGCAGGACAGCCATGAGATGTGCTGCCTGGACAAGAATGTCAATGAGTCTTCTCATTTATTCATACTTCAATGTAAATACTATGTATAACTAAATGATATCAATTTGCTCTTTTAACTTGGTCCTGACAACAACACGGTGATATTCTGGGCCGTTCGAACCTCGGCTTGGAAATGTGACATCCAACATCCATGGTTTCCTTCATGGGCCAGTCTTCCTATTTCCAGTGAGTCGATGGTAAGAGGACTTGGTTTCTAGGGGCAGTCAGACGTTTTAAAACCAAAGAAAAGAAGACTTGGTAAGACTCACATCATGGCAAAGGTATATCCCTGCCCCTTTCCACGTAGCAACATTTGTGCAACCACTCTTATAATCATAGAGAAAAGAATTTTTCTCAAGGTAGTTGATTGGATGGAGAATTTCAGATTTTCGGATGTTATTTTCACTTGACAGACATCTGATATTTGTCTTTTTTTCATGCCTTGATATTAGCCAAATAGTTGATTCCTGAACCTGGGGAACATTCACCGTCGTAAGGGCACCTAGCCTTATAATATCTGGCAAAGCACTGACGACCAGAGTAAGAATTTTCTGGTGCATTGTTACTAGATGTTGTTGTTTCTGTTGTTTATTTTGAATTTTGGCACAGGGTACTGGCCTCCATTATATAGATACTGGGAATCTGTTAACTTTAAAGAAAATGCACATTCTTGTAACACCTTTTGGTATTGCAGCTGGTACCTTTTTGGCACGGCGTATTAATTTGTATCAGTGTCGTAAACGCTTATGTGGGTCTTTTATTATGCATTGTTCAATTGAATTATGTTTTTTCTTCGTTTTCTGAGCTAATAGCAAACTGACTAGTTAAAGTGATGTGCAATTACCCGCCTAGGTAGACTAACCACTGGCTTCTTTTAAAAAGGCATATTGCTTACTTTATATGGCTACGTGACGCAGTAGCATCGGTGTAGAGACTTCCTTTAAAGCAATTTTGCATGGTTGGGGATGGCTCGACCCACAGGGATAAGGAGTTAAGCCAATCCCTACTAATTGCAGACGAGGCAGAAACACCGACAACATAAAGGATCGTGGGCGTGGCAATGTAAACATACAGATAGCTAGAACCGGGCTGCAGTGGATTTTAGCGCCAAAGTTGGCAAAGTATAAGACATTTTCCTACATCCCCTATTCATGCTGTCTCTGTGATGTCGGAAGTGTGTCGGGCTAATCCTTGCTTGAACTGGTCGACATCTATATCTGAAGAAGATTTGGCAATAGTGTCTGCATCTTTCGGGTGATTCCGGACGGTTCACCAATTATGCCGTGTTCCTGGCACAGTGGTTCGACAAGTCAATAGACTGTCCTAATCGCTGTGTCTGTGAGGCCAACTGTGCCGCAATCACTGTAGATGGCTCGGATAGAATGCCATTACGACAATCAATTATCTACTCTAAACGCAAAGAATTGTATGGGTCATTTATATTTTTGATACTTATGTAGAATATTGGAATGATCACTGAAAATATATAGATTGAAGAACACATACGGATCGCAGGCGATGAGGAGCTTATTCATTTACATAGTATTCTCATAGGCGGCAGGCTGTATTTGACTATAGATGAAGACGAGACAAACGATAACATAAGAACATTTATGAGAGACCGGATGGTGTCTGGTGGAATAAAGGTCGCAGGCCGTCACGGGCTCGGCTAGGATAATGGAGCATCCACCTCATGGGTTCTACCCAGGTAGCTATTGACGAGAATAATCGACATGAGGAAGGCAGAAAGGGCGGAACACCGCAATCATCGACAAGGCCAACAACTCCGCTTCATGTGATAGACAGCCAACGTGATCAATCTGCCACACAGGCAACTGATGCTCAAAGAAGTCCTTCGCCACTTCAATTAATTGATCTTGTATATGCTCAGGTAAACACTCAAATTCCTTGACGAGCACATCATGGTTGTCGTATTTCCAAGCCGAGCCAAAGTCGAATAAAATGGCCTTCGAACTTCGACTGAGGAAGTTAAATTGATTTTTATCGCCATGTTGGACCCCCAGACAGTGCAGCCGAGACAATGTCCGCTGGCAGGACTAAAGGTCCTGAGGGACCCGCATGTCGTGCATTGGTGATGCGCTCCATCAGGAATCCAATGACCCTACCATCTTCAATTAGTTAACTGACCAAGAAATCAGGGCCAATATCGTGACTGTCAATCCATTGATATGCTGTAGTCTCAGAAAAAAAAAGAAAAAAAAACTCCTCGGTGGCGACCCCCCCACCCCCTACCTTGTGAGCGAGTTCCCGCACAGCGGAAAACTCGAATCTTATATTTCACTTCAGGCTGAATCGATTGGTATTACTTTCAACATCGTTCTCCCCAATTGTCGCCAACAATGGGGGCGCTGACATTCAGATTAAGTCCTCCACAGGCATGACAGCGCTCCTGCACGCGACCGAAGGGGATTATCCAGAAGTGGTGCGCCTGCTTGTGCAACGTGGTGAAGATTTCGAATCCCGTGATTTCGATGGAGTAACTCCATTGCTGCACACCGCACGGATGGGGAGTGTGAAGGTCTGTGAACTGCTTCTCCATCTCGGAGCGGAGGTCAATGTGACAGATGAGAACAACCGCACGCCGCTCTGGTGGGCAATTGACCGAGGAGAGATGGAAATGGTGGAAATGCTGTTGAAACATGGTGCACGAGGAGGACCAGAGGATAATGTATTGGAGATGGACCAGGCGTAGATTGCAAAGAATTCCTGCATATAGTTATTACTAGAGTCTCTCATTTATATGATGGATTATCCTTAGAGTTAGGTTGAGTGGTTGGTCGTCTTCAACAGAATTTTTGATTAATCTTTGCATTTTCTGCATCCCCATATAATTCTAATGTGGACGATTGCACTCCCGCCTTTGACGTGGGCAACTTCATGCCAAACGCCGGACACTAAGTTTGATTTCCCGCTTGAAGACCAAGCAAACGAAAGAATTGGACGCCTTCTGCCCCAGGTAATCAAAAACCTCCATTCTATGGGAAAGGAAGATTCATTACTCGCCTACGACTTCTCCCATACTTTCGTACTAAGGTTGGATACCCTTGTAAGCAAATGCGGTTGTCAATAACCCCACACTCTCGCCGCCACACAAACAAAGACATGTAGAATATCTTGAAATTAGTCCTGCAAACGACCTGCTCTGAAGACCAAAGCCAAGGTGAGCTCAGAAATGCCCTCATTGGGGATTGAATATCAATAGGCTGATTGTAACTAATTGCTGCTAGAAGCTCAATTTATTGAGGGCGAGTCCAACAAGTTACGACTCAGCGCATCGTCGTTCCACGCCCAAGAGAAGAATTTATCTGGATACGGCAAATCGTCAATATCCATATCAATGCTGCTGGTCTCGTCACGGTCGCTTTCAAGCTCATGGGAGGTATCTAAAAAAAAAAAAAAAAATGCATATCACCATTAAGCAAGGCCCTTGATTATGACAGGATGTAGTAGATCCGTACATACCTTTGCTGGATGAGCGGCTGATCTTCTGTCTTGGGGTCTCTAAGCACCTCGATTACAGATGCGGATACTTGATGTCCTAAAAAGATAATTTGGGCTCATTGTTTGAGGAGAGGCACTCGCCACGGCTATTGTGTTCGGCCATGGTGTTACTGAGTGGGAATCCATGACCACGGACAGGCGGAGTGTAGGTGCGGAAAAAGAACTTCGAAATGGGGGCAGGGATGCTTCAAGGGACCAGATGGAAGTGAAAAAGGAAAATCGCGAGGCAGGTAGCAATAAGGAGTAGTGCCAAATTTGACTTTTGGATAGGAAATGAAGACGACAAAGGTCCGTTGTAGAAAGTCTGGCGATCCATTCTGAAATGTGGGAGGCGGTCTGAAAGCGGAGGTGTTGATGTTATGGAAAGATTTATATGCTGTTTCCGTTGCTTTTTAACTCGAGGCAGACCAGAGTACTTATAACCCGCTGGCCAGGCTGTGAATGATGCCTTGGGACAGCACCTTCGACTTCGACAACGGAACACATTGGCATTGCACGAATGCTATGGCCTAATCCACGCCCCTGGGCGCCTTGAAATTGCTGCTGCATCCCTGTTGTCCTGGAATCCAGCCAATGCAATCGGTCATCCCAGAAAGTTAACCGGTCAATGGCGGGATTGACCAAACATTGCCCGTAAAGGGCAATTGCTCGAAGCAAGGTGTGAATTCAGCGTTATGGTCATGGGAGCACGAGAGCACGAAAGCACAGCGTCATTCGATAAGAATCTCTGCATCAGTGAATGATTGTTCTTGCAGCGTCATTTCTTCCATGATAGCTTATCACGGGGCGCAGGAGACCGGAAATTCAATGACAGCTCCAATCGGCCATTAGTCGGAAGTGAGATTTGGTTCCAGACCTTGTATAACCACATTTCGTGGGGAATGTAATCGATGACAGTGGTGAGAATAACCAACGGAATCATCAGTGAGGCATTTATGCCATTGGCTTTGTTTCTCCCAGACGCAATTTCATCATCATCTGAGCGATTCAACCGCGTGCACAGCACAAGGGATTGACTTGATCAGGGCGAGAACGTGATGCATGACGGGCGCCTACGGAAAGGCGCAAGGAGGGAGTTTAGGTGTAAGCCGTAATCAGCCTTGGGGAGTCTGTCAAGCTTGCAGTCAGTACCTTTATTCGATAAGGGAGTCGAGAGGGCAGATACCATAGAAGAGCGTTCGGAAAAGCGAGAACTCAAGTAGGCGCATTTTCCAGTAGAGGCTTGGAGAACAGAGAGTATGGATCAAATTCGCTGCATAATAAAATAAAGGGTGACAGAATCAGCTCAAAACGCCGGTCAATGCGGACCGGGCAAAGGAAACTGGGAAGTGGAGGCGATGAGAGGCAGCCGCGACTTCCAAGGGGAAAAAAAAAAAAAAAAAAAAAAAAAGGGGTGGAGTGGGATGGTTCAAATGGCCAGGAGTATGGATGAGTGCAGAATATGGGAGGGGGTTTGGGGGGAGAAGAAGCAGTTGGGAGGGGACAAGGCTAGAACAGCGAGGGAGAGCTCTTATCTACTTGAAGAGGCCAGGCGGGCGGTGTTTACAGTACGGCGTACCGGGAGACTATACCAGAAACGGCAGAACTAACCGGAACAGGGGAATTCACAGGTCCTCGTTTTACATGTTGAATGCTTGAAATGCAATCTATCTAAAAATACACTTATACACGCTGGCTCCTCTTCATCTGCTCAATATGCGGATTCAACCAGTACCCCTTCAACGCCTCCTCACTCATATCCTTGGCCCCCGAAATCCGTCCCAAACACTTCCCCTCCCCCGCACCACAAGCACACTCAAAAGGCTGTCCCATATCCCACTCCGAACTGGGATAAAAGAACGTAAGCGCGTCCCCCTTCTTCAGCGGCCGGTCGTCCACAACCCGGACCTCCATGTTGTGCATATCGAAGACGAGCGACGGCGTGCAGGAGTGGTTGATGAAGACGAGGTCGGAGTTGAGCTCGATGTGGGTGTCCGGGCCGGTTTGCACGGAGGTGTAGGCTTTGGGGGCCGGAGTTGCAGTGGTGATCTTGGTGAACAGGGCGCCGGCGGGAAGGTCGGTTTGGGAGATTGCGGCGCTGGCGAAGGCTTTGGGGCTGCGGTGGACGTAGAGGAGGTCCGGGTGGGTTTTGATGGCTGCGGTGGTGGTGGTAGTGGTGGTTTCGACTGCCATTGGAGACATTTTGGCGGCTGTAGAGAATTGAAATGGACGAATTGATCGGATTTGGCTCAATTGAGGAAGAGAAAGGTGAGTGAATAAGTAGGTTAGTAGTGCATGTAGTGGCTAGCTTGTTTGGCTACAGGAATGCTACGAAATAGAGGGCCCGGTATGAAGGGCCCGGTATGAGGGGCCCGGTATGAAGGGCCACCGGACAGAGGGCAGGAATCCAGCCGTGTCAGGCAGAAAATAAAACATATCGTTATTGCGAAATTAATTGGCGCTAAATTCAGCTTTAATTGACTCTAAATTGGTGTTTCCCTTCTGCCGAGGCGGAGTTCCAGTTTCCGTATGCCTCGGTTCATATGTCCAAGCGGGATACCGAGTTTGTTCTGTCATTTGACGCTGTATATACAGAGGAACAGAAAGAAAAAAAAAACGTAGGATACCTGTGCGTAGCTAATTCATCCGTGCTTGCACCTCTTCCCCATCCAACCACCGCCGCAGGTTCTCTGCCAGCTCCTCATACCACCCATTCAACTGCTCCTCCTCTCCGTATCCCATATGCGGTGATAAGACCACCTCACTCCGTCCATCCTGTCCCCAAGCAGTCGTACGCCATGGACTGTCAACGGGCAATGGCTCCGTGTCGAACACATCCAGCGCAGCGCCGCGAATCTGCCCCGCATTCAGCGCTTCCAAAAGCGCAGCCTCGTCGATGAGCGGCCCGCGCGAAGTATTAACCAGTAGCGCTGTTGGCTTCATGGTCTCCAGCTCTGTCTTGCCCACGATTCCGCGACTGCGCTCAGAAAGCACATTGTGCAGACTAACCACATCCGCCCGGCGGAAGAACTCGGGCTTGGAAGACACAGCCTCGAAGCTTCCACTCGGGAGGCCCTGCGCCTGAGCCTGCTCATCCGCTTTCTCCTGCGTCAGGTTGGTCGACCACGCAATCACCCGCATCCCAAACGCCAGAATGGCAATCCTCGCGGTCTGAGCGCCCAACTTCCCCAGTCCCAGAATCCCCAGCGTCTTCCCCGAGACGTTCGCCGCGAGCTGATTCCCCTGCCATCCACCCCGCTTAACCGCCGCATCATCCCGAGCAATATGCCGTGCCAATCCCAGTATAAGAGCCCAAGTATGCTGCACCGTCGAATGCAGCCCCGCCGGCCGACCCGTGGTGCCCGCCACGACGACGCCGCGATCGGCACAGGCCTGCAGGTCCAGCGCCAAGTTGCGCGTACCTTCGGTCAAGAGGAGTTTCAGGTTCGGGAGGGCATTGACCACCTCTGCGGGGAAGGGGGTGCGTTCGCGCATGGTCACGATGACATTGTAGGGTTGGAGGCGCTGGATGAGGGCGTCGCGCTGGGCGGCATCGCGGGGGTTGAGGGTGTGGGGGAAATGAGCGAGGTCGATGCGGGAGGACAGGTAAGCGAAATGGCGCGGAGCCAGGTTTTGGTAGTCGTCGAGGATGGCAACCTTTGGGTTTGTCATTTTGGCTATGCTGTAGAGTGGTATGAGGAGCGTACTCCGTAGAGGTAATGATGTTCTGGATATAGAGACAGGTAAAGAATAACTCCGCGCTACCCCGCTATCGGATAAGATATCTACAGTGGCAGCAACTGTAGAACTGACGGCCGTAATAGCATGCCAAATCACGCAATTTATCTCAATTTAGATCATATTCGGCTACTATGGACGAAAATGCGGTTCCAATATGCAATCCGGGACTCCGTACTGGGAAGTATAGCTTCCCGAAAGGGTTATGCTCATTCTAACCACTCCGTTGTCTCTTCGATCAACCCATTCACTGTTCTCGTCAAGTTTTATCTGAATGAACCGTCATTCACTATTCGGATGAAGCTCTATTTCATCACGGCCGTCAAAGCGTCAAGAACGTCATCAACAATATTCCTTGTTGCATAAGATAAACCGATTCTGAATACCAGAACTTTATGAAGGAAGGTTTCAGACGGTTATACTGCTCAGATAAGACATTCCAGGCTGCATTATGTGCAGCCCTACTGCCGCATGCCGTGGAAAGACGTGGCATAGAATGACGGATGTGAGAGTGTCACTACATCCAAACCAGACCTAGTCCGTCTAGCCAGTTACCAAAGCTCTCCATTGCTTCTCAACATGGCACGGCCTTTTCGCTTGATCATCTTTCCTGAATGCAGTCGGGGGCAGGCGATGCGGCGGCGGCTGAAGAATATTTCAACCTATACACCATGTACAGAGCAAGACTTGACAAAGATCCAAGATTTGACTGAACCTTTAAATGGGCAGAGGCCACGGAGCTTCGGTTACAATGGGTTAATGCCCCCATGTACCCCAATGGCAACGTACATTGAATGACGAGGCGTCAGAGGAAGTATTTTTCGACTTATGGGCAAAATGGGCTATAATCGGGGCGGAGATGAGGCCAAAGGAACCGTGGACAGTAAACAATGTCGTAAGCGATTCTCCACCCAAGAGACATGGAATGCTCACGCGTTTTGATGGGCTCCAGAATGGCCATAAATAGGAATGACTGCATTTTCCAGCGGAAGCAGTCTGTTAACCAGTCGATCGCCAGAATATATTCTGCAAAAACAGTACGATTTGAATGGTGGTATGGAAAGGGTTTTCCTATGCTGCAGAGACCGCATTTCCCTTCCATGATATCACAGCTCAGCCTTACCTTTTTCAAATGGTCTGAAAGCCGAGTTGTTTGTGCAACCCTCCAAGTTAGCGGCCCTCTTCACGGTTCTGCAGAATTTCCGAAGAAGCATCCCTAGTCTTGTCATAGCATGACACCACAGAGGTCACTCAGAGCCAACTTTGCTATAATCTCCCACGAACCTCATGGATACACGGCTATCATAGACGGGGAACTCGATAACAGCAGGACTGGGACAATTAAAGCTCTCATTGAGTGCAAGAGATGCAAACGACGGCCAGCCCTTACAAAGCAGGACATTGCAGATGTGGTGTGTTGAAAGAGTTTCCCGTCAAACTGCTGTGTCGACATCCTAGTAAAAAGTATACAAAGCTATACGTCCGTACTATCTGACTATACTATTACAGACAGATAATCATCGCCTTGATCTTTGTTTTTATATATGGTCTTTTGTCAGTGGAACATCGCTGTACCCGTTAGGAATGATTACGATGAGCTTCTCACAATGAGCTCCTAGAGACAGGACACAATCACGAAGAGGTTGATGTCCACAGAGGTGAGTACCGGCCGTTCAACACAATCGGGCGTTTACTTTGCCCGAATGCAGTAAAAGACGACGAACATGGGAACCATGGTGCCGAGCAGTTGTCACCGGCTACGCCGCTGGAGGTGCTCGCGAGAATAGCACGAGCATAATACTCCATAGACCCGCAATTACACATACCGTTGGGAGCTATGAAGTGGCTCTCATCTTCGAATCAACTTGAGGGAATAACACGGCACCCCACAGAGAAAGGCAATTCGACAATCCAGAGGAGTTGGATACAACACCACTATAATATGAAGCGCGAATCAAATCTATTTTCGACCACTTATATTGCAATGGGAAGCTAACTAACGATCGCTGGTACTAGCGGCAGTGGTTTGGGTTCTCAGTTATGCAATGAATGGCCAAGGTCGGGCTGCAACATGCCCTGGTCATAGCTCTAACAAAAAGGCAGAGCTTAGTCTTTGAAGAAGAATCCGAGAGCCGGGAAATTTACGTTGCAGCTTTGACGGGATTAGCATAGTCTCGTCTCCTTTGGTCCCCTGAATAGACCACATCTGAAATGGTGACCAGCAACGACTCAGAGCCGACTTTGGTACGTCGCCATCACAGATGGCAACCTAAGGGGCCATGAAAGCACTCATTGGGTGTAAAAGATGCAAGCAACATGCAGCCATTGTGAAGCAAGAGGTTTCACAGATGGCGGCGTGGGTGAAAAGTTCACCCAAGCAAGTTGCTATGTCAACAGGCCAGTAAGAATATCCGAATCCCGCCATGTGCCTTCTATAGTCTGGCTATACCATTACAGACAAACCACCGTGTCTGGGGATCCAGTGGTGAAGACAACCTATTCCTGCAATGAGAGCGTGTAAGAGAAGGACAAATCGCGAGCCATCTCGTCTAGATGATGCCTCTTCGAAAAGCACAACCTCGAAGAGGCTGAAGTCTACAAAAGTGCTCGCGGAAGAGCAGGGACTGGGTCGTTCTCAGTGTCTGAACAAACAGAGTATTGCGCAAGTCTCATTGGCCGGACTACTTCCCACGTGTTGTCCTGCTTTATCAAAGGCATTCCCTTCCCGCATCGAGTCCTACGCCCTGAGATGAATAATCTCATCGCAGAACTGGGCCAGGCCATCAGTGATGTTGTTAAAGATACCAATCAGGCGAAAAAACGGAAGCAAGTACACTTTGCAAATGTGCAGCCTTGTTTCGATCACCATGATAAAACATGGACCCAATACCAAAGAGCAGTCGCAGTGCAAAACAGCGGCCCAAGTTTAATGGCGTGGGGCCAGAGATTGGCATGAGCCAGACCCCATCCTTGAATCTACATGGTTCTTCCTCGGCGCGTGGTCAGATATGCCTCTGAGACGTACTATGACTGTCAGTTGATCATCCATCTTCCCCAAGTCTCCGTACTAACCTGTCTGGGGTGTAGATGCCGGATATGATCAGGCATCAAGGATAGAGACTCGGAAGGCAATCCATCTATGGAGCGCCGTATCCCGAGACAATCATGCAATCAGCTGAAATGCTCCGCTATCAAAGCGTGCATCATAATATTACAGAAAACGATGAAAGGATAATCATTGGGCAAGGCAAGCATGGAATCTGCTAACCCTATATGTACTGCTTCCTCTTCGTCCATGACCTTGTGAGCTCGCTCGATGTATTGTAGGTACAAAAAATTAGTATGGTTGAGAAAAATATCAGGCATTAGTCCCGATCAGAGTAGCGTAGATATATATATCCCGAGACTGCAGCGCAAGATATATCGTGGCAGACAGGCAGACCCGTCCGAAAACTACTAAGGTTGTTAGCATACACACTACATAGATAGTACGTCACGCGAATCCATTCTCAAAAGCAAAAAGAAACGCTCAATTCCAACGGAGCACGATGAAAGCAAGAATTCCAAAGAATACAAAAGCAAAAAAAGCAAAAAAGATGGTCCCGACGAGGGTCGAACTCGCGACCTTGGCGTTATTAGCACCACGCTCTAACCGACTGAGCTACAGGACCTAATTGGTTGAAAGAAACAACCTTCTCATTTTATACAATAGAATCAGAACCCGACTCTATGCAATTTCGTTATTACCGCGCTTTATGGGATGTAGATGTCACTGTAATGGGGAAACTACCTGGGAATGGATTGGCCAGTTTCGGATGGATATAGAATTTGGCGTGGTGCTTCAATTGCACGATGGCATTACGCGTGGGCATAAGAGGACAAAATCAGCTCGGAGTACTCCTTACATACGTCGGTTGTGGACCGCAAGCTACTAGGACAAAGGCACACTCAATCTACGCATTGGATGACTCGGCCACTTTAGCGGGATATGTACGTGATAGCTCTACATGCCGCAAGGCAAGATATACTTGGAACGATTCTTGGTATGGAGGTTCAATAATAATCTTCTCGTATTCATAGGATATCTATATTCGAGTAACTATTCGGGTAATGGTACCTAAGGAGCCAATGTTAGCGGATGTCCTTAAAAGAACGTGTGGCTCGTAATCGGCAGTAAAGCTTGACAGCTTCCATTTCAGATATTTTATGCGCAATCGAATCAAAAACCACAAAAGTGGTTTAATATGGGGTTGAAACAAAGAAATAAGGCATAATCATCATTTGAAGATAGCAGAAAGACAAACAGCGAGAACTTACCCAGTCTATCATACGGTCGAGGTCGGTTTCGAGCAGAGCAACAGGCTGGTGTTCATGAAACTCAACCTGAGTAAATGGCAATCATTTCTCAATTTTGCAATCGCTTGTGCTTCAGAAAGCCGAGACGCAAGCTCAATGCAAGTTGTCAACGAAGATCGGGTGGAAGCTTGGAAAAGTTGAGATCAGATCCGGCGAGATTTTTTAAAGCCGCGACGTTAGTGCGGCACGTGACCATAGCGGATAAACCATTGATCCGATGTGTTATTCCTTGGCGTTTATTGCCTGAGGTGTCTTCAAGACAAGGATGGTCTCAACTTCCAGAGATTATCGGACTGCTGCCACTTGATTTAATCTGTAAAAGGAGTCGTAAAGGTACAAGGGCCATTCTTTTACGATGTGCTGCTCCTTGTAGAGAGACGGAATGCGATTGACACTGGAACGGGCCGGGTTATTCGTTCATCAGCCCCCATACCAACTGCGACTCTTCTGTAGACTGGTCGGCTGTTGAAGGCTTGCCGCCGTTTCTGGATTCCAGGGCAGCATCCGCGTCGATTCCTTCAGCCTTCAGCTGTTCCAAGGTAGCTTCAATCTCGGCCTTCACCTTGTCCATCTCTCGGATTTCCTCCCTTGTCCGGTCCAACTGTTCTTCCATCATCATTATGAGAGATTCGCGTGCTTGGTGCGGTCGATAGAGATTCAGAAGGTGATGAGCGTTGATGAACAGGTTGCGCAGGTCTTCCACTTTCGACTGGAATTGCTCCGGAGCCACTGAGAGGATGCCGACAAACTCAAGGAAGTTCAGGAGGAGGGATTTGCTGATTTTGAGAAGGTAGTAAGCGTGATTAAATGGCTGGGAGGGTTTCGAGGGCAATTCGGGAGCGGCTTCTTCGGTGGGTGATGAGGGGTAGAGTTGTTCGATGCCTTGTTCTTTCAGGGAGGGGAGGGCGGTCGAAAGCTAGATGAACAATTCTTTTAGCACAATTCATATGTTATGCAAACCCAAACAGAAAAGAGCATACGTTCTGGAGCTCGCCAAAGACACTGTAGTGCCCCGTAGTAGGAATCTCTGGCGGGACGAGATAGCGAAGCTCCGGGGGTAGATCCAGCGCGCGCAATTCAGTCGGAGTCCATTTCTTCGCTTGTATTTTTCCATTTTCTCCTTTCGAAGCTTCCTTCTTGATCTCCTCCAGTCTCTTGATGTTGTCCGTGTTGAAGTGCTTCCATAACGGCGGCGGCGGCGCGAACGCGGTGGTAAGAGCTCGTTGCTGTCCGGCTTCGGCCATTCTCGGTCACCTGGAAGTAAGCCAATAGCTCACACTCAGAGGTATATCCGTAATGGAGACCGAGAAGGGTGACCAGAGGAAGTCACTGAATGTTGCAAACTAGGGAAATGAGAGGAAGAATAGAGGAATTTCTGGATGCGATACCGCATAAATGGTCCGTGCACGTCGACCGACTCTCGTGACGAAGCTCTCCAGTGAAGACGAATACTTAACCCTCAACTCGATTTACGAGCCTCGTTCCTATTTTTTTAAGAGATGCAGCGTGGAATCAACCTTTTTGGTCCAAGTAGTTGATCAGTTTATCTGGAAATGCCTCGCAATGGCTCGGCTGCTGGCTCAACGCAGACTGGAGTTGGCGGCGCTTTGAGTCAGTTCTCGCGACAGTCTTACGCAGTGGATTATATCGCATTGGGATGTCTTGTGGCAGGATGGGTTCTGGTTCGTCGCAGCTATCTAAATGAGGGCTTTTCACTGGCTAACGAGTTATTCGAATGTACAGATCCAGCTCTTCGTCCACCCCTTCCATCGCATGTTTATACTCGACAACAAGTCCATTCAATTTCCCTTCGCAGTGGTGGAACGAGTGTCTGTTGGTCAGTTTACCAATCGATAAATCAGAGCCCATATACTCATTCCAGCACAGTATGGTCGATTGTCTACGCCGGACTATGCCCATTCCTCATCTTCGTCCTCTGGGCCGCCATGTTCCGCCCCGGCTCGCATAAAGTTCATGTAACGGTTCTCGGATTCTTCGTGACACTGATCCTCACATCGTTCTTGACAGACGTGATCAAGAACGTGGTTGGAAGGCCTCGCCCGGACTTTATTTCGCGATGTATACCCCGGAAAGGGACACCTGGAGATATCCTGGTCGCATGGACCGTTTGCACGCAGACGAATGATCATATCCTTCAGGAGGGCTGGAGGAGTTTTCCAAGTGGCCATAGTAGTTTTTCTTTTGCTGGCCTGGGTTACTTGGCATAGTCAGTACTCCCAGACGGATCTTTGTCGGGACATTGCTGACATTATCGCAATCGCAGCTTCTTCTCCGGCCAGATGCATGTTTTCAGACCTAGAGCAGACCTTGGTCGCTGTCTTTTGGCCTTCGTACCGATGTTATGTGCATTGATGGTCGCCATATCACGTCTCAACGATTACCGGCATGATATCTACGATGTGACCTGTGGTTCGATCCTTGGGATTCTGGTGTCTTACTTCTCTTACCGGCGTTACTATCCTCCATTGTGCTCTGTGAAATGTGATATTCCGCACGACAGGAAGGATGCGGATGGGTTCTCCAGACTCGCCGCTGACGAGGAGCAACAACTTGACGATATGGAGGGAGAGACATACAGGCTTGGAGAGCAAGAGACGTCTCATTAGAGATGTTCTCAAATTCGTTTAGATCTTATTAAATGATACCCTAATCAACTTAGAACTGAACGATTGAGAACTTGCCCTTGTATCATTGTCTTATACCGTTACAGTTTGGAGATATCTCTAGGTCTGATATTCGTCCATTCCTTGACGTCGTGGAAGTCCATAACCCTGTTGGGCCCACCGAATCTCCCCAAGGTATCTTTCCAGTTTCTGTTTTTGCCAATTTCCGGGTCCCACTTGACAAGGTCGTGGATCTTCTGAGGGACCTTGCCTTCCAGGGCGTCGACAATGATACCTCCGATTGAGGGAAGGTATTTGAAACCTGGTGAACAGTTAGTTCTGTATCCCATATTGAAAGCAGGAGAATAACTTACCTCTCCCAGAAGCACCACAACCCAAAATCAAAGAAGGATGATGAGGATGACGGTCAATGATGAATTCACGATTCGGCGTATCAGCGCACCAGCAAATTCTAGCAAAGCTGAATGGCCGATTTGCCAGCTGGGGCATAGTCTCCGATAGGAGAGCTCTGACTCTCGCTTCAGACTCCTTAGGCACCTGGGTCCTCTCAAAGGGGATGCTTTGGGGCGTCCCGTCGGCCGATTTCTTCATGTTGGTATACCCGGGATGTTCATCGCAGATCTTGATCTCTCCGTTTTCTTCATCCGGCTCGAAGAAGAAGCCTTTCTCAATATTGAAGATAACCGGAAGATTCTTGTAAAAAGCCCTCTCCTCCGGACTCAACGCGATGTGAACCAATGTCCACGCAGTCGGACGTAGTTGTTGCTTGAAATCCAAGAACTGGCCAGCACTCGCACCAGCACACATAAACGTCTGCTCCGCACGCCAGATCTTCCCGTCCGCCGTGACAGCGCCCTTGACATCGTTGTTCTCGAAAATAAGCGTAATAACCTTCCCCTGCGGCGTGCCCGTGACGAACTTCACACCAAGTCTCTGCGCCTCCTTCACAGCAGCAACCAGTGCATTCCTTGCATGAGCCCATCCCGCACCCGAACGATGAAAATACCCTCTCCAGTTCGGAAAATCCCCCCTCAATACCCCCGACGGCGCCAATTGCCGAAAATCCTCTGGTTTTGACAACTCGACCAAATTCGAATCATCTTCCGGTCTCACCTTGACGCCTAATCTGTCCAATCCAGCTGATGTGCAAGCGGACATGAGCAGACCTGTGTCGTGGTAGTATGGTTTGAATAGCGGGTCATTGTTCCAGCCTTCAAAGGCTTGTCGAGCCAGGAGGTCATTGATCTCGATTTCATCTTTGTTGGTGCTGTATTGGCCCGAGGAGATGATTTTGTTGACGTCGTTGCCGGCGGAGATGGCGGAGGGGACTGGGTAGGGGTCGAGAACGGTTACGTTTGTGTATCCCCGGCGTGCTAGATGGAGGGCAGTCGATGAGCCCCAGGTGCCGGCGCCGATGATGAGAAGAGAGGATGATTTGGAGACTGTCATGGCGGAATATCGATCCTCTCGTAGTAGTTTAGAAGAGGAGCTCGAATTGGATTAGATAGCAATTGATTTTCAGCTAAAGAAGCGATAAGTGTCCATCTTTATAGCTGCGGTCGTGCAGCTATGCGATAGCGCAATGCATACCGCGACGTTGGCAATATTCCGATCGATAACGGTGGGAAGGTCCACGCGATGCTTGACTTTGTTTTTATATGCACCAGTCGGGGTAGATCCGATAATTCACCTAATTAAAGAAAGTGAATCTCGGATTCCTCCGAATATTAATACAAGGCTAGGATTGTGGTGAGTCTAGACGGCTTGTTCTAGCCTTATCGTTCCTCTCGGTCTTAGTTATCACGACAATCCTGTACATCACCATCCTGGCTGTTTCTTCGCTTGGACTCTACTCTCTTTTGGCTGCTGCAACCTTGTTCTCTAATGGATTAAATTAAATCATACCGGTTCAGTTCCTCCTTCGCGACACCGGATTGATCGAGTCGAGTATGGGGTAGTTCCCCTCAGCACGGACTCCATCTTATCTACCGGACATATCTCCACGAGGGATATGCTCAAACAGTGAGGCGAAAGAGGTGGTCGTGAATGACCATAAGAGGAACACCGGCCGTTCCCAATCTATCATTTCCTAGCCACCAATTTAGTCAATTCGAGTCAGGCTAGGCAAGATGGCTCGCACCGATATTCAGAGCCAATCTCACGATGAGGAATGTCCCGAGGGGTTGCCTTCGCAGAAGGTCCGCGTCTTCAGCCGGGAAATACACATTAACTCGGACCATCACTTCAATCTCAAAGAACATGCAGTGATCACAATCATGTCAAACTTGAGTTTCAACCAGTCTTGGGTACGTTCCTGAGGCAGGAGCTCAATGTAACAAAGCTTACGCGCCACAGCTAGCGCTATTATTCAAGCGCAGAAAGTGTATTTGAAGATGGAGAGGCCTGTCGGGTGTCAGATTCTATTAGCTTTTCGGGCTTGCTGGGTTGGCCTATAGGTACATTGTTGAACCGCTACAAATAGTAGTAAGTGCGCTTACTGTCCTTGGATAGCTTACTACAACATTTGACTGGAGTCAGATCGTCTAAAATATTTCACCCTTTGTCATTCCATTCTGGGCACAAGCAAATGCCTTCACCGGTCGATTCTGCGTGTACGCTGTCGTGGCACCCATCCTCTATTACACTAATACCTGGTACACTGCGTATCTTCCATTGACTGGCTCTGATGCATACGACAACACCGGCAGTATGTAAAATTCCAGTCGCATCCTGAACAGCGACGATCTGATCGACAATGACAAGTACCACGCGTACAGTCCAATCTTCTTCTCCCTGAGCTATGGTCTAGGACTTGCTGTCCTGAGTTGTCTCATCGCTCATGTGATACTGTACCATAGCAAGGATGTCTTGAACACCTCCGGAGTCAGAAACAAGAAGGCATCCATGCCAGATTGCTTCCCCACTACTCAGACGCTCCTTGGTGGTGGTACGGGATCTTGACAGTGAGCGCACTATCTCTCAGTTACTTGTCAGCGCTGACTCTGGAGGTTATTGTTGTGGCTGTCGCGATATTGACTCAGTATGTGTGGAATACTGGACTCTCGCACTGTTCTCTGTTAACATACCTTCTCATACTGCTCAGGCATAGTAGTCAACTGGCCAATCAACGTGGTGATTTCTGCGGGGGTGGCGGGGCCGTTCTTATTGGCTGAAAAAGTCCGGAGCGGAGCTTATCAATCGGACCGACGTCCGCTCCACCACCGCCTTCGTCCTCGGCTTTGCTACTGTATTTGTACTCGCCTCTTCCCATTTTTTGGTTTGTTCTTGCTGACCGGCTGCTGTGACAGTCACTAGTTTACTTGACAATCTCGTTGGTTTTCTCATTCGTCTCGGCTCTATGTCAACCAGCGCCGCTCGGATCGTCGCACTTGGAGCTTGACCTATCGAAACAGGCAATGTGAAATCCCCTAAGCCCGTGGGATGCCGCGTCGAAAGGCCGCAGACCGCGTGGGCCCGGTCAAGACTCGAACCCATAGCGGATGCAAAGAATGCCGCGCGAGTCATGTCCGTTGCGATACCAAGAAGCCGCTCTGCACGCGATGCCAGCAGAAAGGGCTTCCTTGCTCTACTCAGCTGGTCTTGAAATGGGAGTCGGACTTTGCTAGTCGGGGGTTAGCGTTTGGGCGATCTGGGGTTTGGAGCAAGTCTCGTGGGCAGCGGAAGCAGTCGCCTAGATCTCTGGTGGAAGAGCAGCAGTGGTGTTCTATCCCGGTTGTGCAGCCCTGGGGCTTCGTGAACAGCGGGGTGTCGATGTTTGAGCAGCCACATCAAGTGGACGTCGCGAGTGATGAACTTAATACCCTGGTCGTTTATGATAATGCCCAAAGGAGTCGGCTCATGAATGATTTGGAATGGACACTACCTCTTGAAGTTGCAGATTATGGATATGCAACACCCGAACTCACAGCTCCGGTATCACTGTTCCCAAATCTTACTGAACCAGGCCAAGGGCGGCTGTTTGAGTACTACCTCCAACAGGTCTGCCCTCGGACTACGGCGAGTTCAAAGTCGTCATCGCCATTCGCATCTGTGATTCTGCCTTTCTGCATGTCTGCGTCTCCAACCATATTCAAAGCAATTCAAGCGTTGGGAGCATGTCACTGGTCGCGATTTGATTCGAATTACAGTGCCATAGCTCTCCGTTGCAAATCTGCGGCTCTACGGGATCTTCGTTATACACTTGCGACCAAGGGTTCTCTGACTTGTTCAACTGATCCGGAAGTATTGGTTACCATGATGATGCTGTGTCTGTATGAGATTGTGGACAACTGTGACCAACACTGGACAATCCACTTGAAAGGCGCCAAGGAGTTGATCCGTTTGAAAAGACAGCAACAAGGAGCTTTATCCCGAAATGGGGGCTCCCAAGATCCAGTATCAGCATTCGCGGAGCTTTTCTTTGCATTCCAAGACGTCATGGGCCGCACTGCTTGTGGTGAAGAGGTGTTGTTCGGCAATGACTACTGGTCAGAAAATGATCAGAACATTGACCTTTGGATGGGCTGCAGCCCAGAATTGGTGTCAATATTGTCCTCGATTACAGAAATGAGCCGGACGAGAAGGCAGCTTCCTTCGAAATCAGCGCGAGATTCTTTTACATTGCGAGCAGCTTCTCTAGAGCACAGACTTGAGCATCTGGTGCAAGAAATTGGCGGTGATAACGGCGACGACGAAACCCTTCAATCAGCTGCAGAATTGAAACGTCTAGCTGCCGTTTTGTACTTGCACTGTGCTTTGTACGGCGCATCGCCGTCAACCACGTTGGTGGTCGAATATGTTCGGAATATCTTCCGGCTTGTGTCTGACCTACTTGACCAAGGGTCACTGGTCAGCATGACATGGCCAGTTTTCGTGGCAGCAGTGGAATTGGACCCCTTTGATGATGAGCTTTGGTTGAACGTGGACAGTGACTCGACAGTTTACGGAAGACCGCTCGTTCTACGTGCACTGGCAGCGATGGCTGAATCGAGTGTCTCGAATGTGGCTCGTACGAAGGCTGTCATTGCCAAGGTGTGGCAGGCTCGAGATGATGATATGATCAAAAGTTCTCCTACCGATACATCGAGGGATCCTTGGAAGTGCAATGATTGGGAGTGGTATGTGGCGCCGATTAGCACGGCTATGAGCTTGGCATGAAATTCCTTTATGTGGCTATGATGATGATACCATGCTGTTTAACAATTGAGTATATAGACGCTTTCTTCAAATATAAATATCACAGAATAACCAGCATTCCTGGTCCCTGTATACAACAGCCGCGCGCCAATCAGGTGCGGGGCATGGCGTCACATGATTCGCTGCGGACGTCACGGCGATCGCGATTGAGACTCGAACCTCCGACCATCTCGACTGTGACACGGCCATCTCACAACATTCCACGCGACTATATATAAGCATATCGAATCTTCAGCATTGTACCTGGATCTACGCCAAAACACGATCTTTATTGACCATATATTCCCCGCTCGACCGACCGAGGCCAGTTATTCACCGCGATTCCCCGACCCTGCGGACCCTTTCCACATCCTTCCACGATGCTCTGCAGCGCTGCATGCATTTGACGGTGAAATTGTCGTGTGTACGAGGCTTGCCGCGGTGCCCAATATGACTCCGCCCATGACTCCTTCGACACTGTCCCATACCCTGCCCGCCAAGCCATTCGAGAGCAAGTTGAGCGAGCAGCTCTCGCAGAGCCAGAGTGCTGACGCTGGGACGGGCAATACTACGGATAACATCAGGAACAACACCAATAATCAACTTGGCGGACCTCTCTTGGATTCACCCAGATTACACTCATTGCCAGATGCGCCCAAACCGGTTTCAATTTCTCAGCAACAGTCGGTTTCGGATGAATCGAGCACCGTCCATTCAGCTTCCAGCAAAGATGACAGTTCACTTTCATCCACTCCAGCCACACCACAGCGCCCACCTTTGAATCCACACAATCTAGCGTTGAACCTTCCTCCCAGACTCTCCGGTTCCCCCGCTACGGCACATCGTGCACCGCTCTCTCCGAAGCTCGACTCTTCGCAGATCTACAGTTCGAGATACGGATCGCCCGGCTCAGTTCTTCCTCGACGATCCCGGGGTCTTGATTTCTCGCGTGCCTGTACGAATTTACACCACTCTACCCTCGCAGAGTCTTCGCCCGAGTCGTCGCCTACCATTGGTGCTCGGGGAGTGGCGATTCCACAACGTCGTGGTTCCCCTAGCACAGCATCTGCAGCGCCGTTTTCGACGTCTGGACCAGTTGATCGGACAGGAGTTTCCAGCTCGGTATCCAGTGTGAATATGATGGATTCGGATACAAGTACCAGCGATGAGGAAGACGATGAGCCGATGGGAGGGGATAAGGATGACATGATGCTCAGCACACCACAGGCGAACAAGATGGGAACCGGGCCGAGTCCTTTTGCTGTTGGGAATGTACCGAGCCCAGGAAACGACTGGATGGGCGGCTATTCACACGCTGCGGCAAGCCTTCTGAGCTTCCAGCGAGCTCGTTTCCGCAAGGGACGCAGTAGGACTCGACATAGTTCTAGCAGTGCAAGTGGAAGTTGCAAGCAGAGCCCTGGGCCGCTTTCCCCGCCTGTGATGAAGAGCATTGAGAATCCGCACGGAGGTTATTTTGGGGGATCGAGACATGGAGTGCAACCTCGGCGTGAGAGTTTGAGCATGGGTACTCGCGATCTGCGTCTGTCTGATCTCAGTGATGATGGAGAACGTGCTCGAAGTCGGAGTCCTGCCCGTGGTGAGGGAGGACCACTTGGGGTTATTCGACGTGCTGTCACACGGCGAGGTAGTTTACTGGTAGGTTTACAGTCCTATGAGTGTCTGGATATCAGCTAACGTCTCGCAAAGCCGAAAACGAAAACATTTGCTCGCATTCGGGCCGCTCTCATTGAAGAGTCTTCTCCTCTTGATAGCGAGTCAAAACGTGAATCAGAAGTGATACGGCAGGTCCGCGAGAGTGACCCGGCACCACAAAAGTCACCGGACCTGAACTCATCATTCCCTCCACAACCAACCGAATCAGAAAGGACATTGCCTGGCGCGGACGACACCCCTTCAAAAACTACCACCCGACTTGAGAACCCGTTTAACGAACAATTCACTCGTATTTCTGAAAGTACGGGATATTGGAACTCGCTTGATGATCGCTACCGCACACCACCCCCACCTATACGCCCGACAGGCCCTCCATCGGTTTCAGAAGATGACTTGGCAATGGACATGACGCCATCTACATCGACCTTTGAATTTGCCAAGCCTTTTGAACGGCCCAGTTCACGAGGCTCGCTAGCGCAACCTACTGCCATGCAAGAATTCAAACGAAAGCGCGGTCGCGAAGACGACTTCGATCCGAACCTATTCAAACGACGGGCAGTTTCGCCCAGCATGAGTGCCCAGAGCAGTCCGGTTATGCCCAATTCGCCAGCGATGAGGGACACGGGTCCTAATATCTGGGGTCCGCCGCCCAAGTCTAATCTCGGCTCACTCTTCCCGGACAGTAACCCTCGCAATAGTAATAGCCCGCATACGGGGACCTTGAAGCGAGTTGGGTTGCAGGGTATGACTGAGGCCAATGATTCGCTTATGAACATGAGCATTGAATAGTCTGCTTTTCTATTCGTTATCTGCTTGCTGCATATTTATTGTTCTCTTAGCGCGGTGTTATCGTTGGCGTTAGTCTGGACATTTGGCGCTTGGCACTGGAATTTGATGTTTATATACTAGCATAGTTTAATCGATATATACTATACATCTGCAGATATGCCGCGTTGCACAGCAGAACACTGCATTGTAATAGATAGCCGCATTGATCCACGTGCACAAGGTCCGCGCTTATCGCGCTAGAGCTTCGTCTCCGCTGTTGACACCGAGCATCTATCGTTGCGCTGGCAGGACATTCTCTCTTATTCTTTCTCTGCTTATTCTGGTGACATTTATTTATTTCCTTTATCAAGAACACTCAATAACCACGATACCGCATCATGTCTACCATTGAGCTGGCCTCTTCGTTCATTGAGGGTGCCCCGCCAGGCGAGGTATGAGTTCAGACCAGCATCGTCTCAATGCCCCTTATAAACAAACAGATTGCTAATTCAGGATTCTCTAGCTTCCCGATGTCGTTGCCGGTACCGCCTCCCATCCCTCTCCCCTGGCACCCAACACCCGACACCAGCTTCCCCACATCCACCCCCGAACAAGACCCATGCTAAACATCCGGAAACACAGACGTCAAGGCCCTGACCTCCGAAGAGGGTGATCTCATCCCCTCGCTCGCCCCCGCGTTCGAACGATACAACGAGACACAGTTGACGACCGTCAAGCTGCCGGGGGCTAGTCAGGAGGTATGCGATGCGAATACTGGTGTGAGGACTGAGGCTGGGCTACAAGTGCTAATGCGGACGGCTGGTACAGGTGATTGTGAGCGAGTTCAATAAGTTGGAGGGGAACAGGTACTTTGATGTGGAGAGTCAAACTTCGTTTGAGGTTGACCATGTCACGCAGGTAGGCGAGTCTGGTGTGGATGAGCGGCAGGGACGGAGCTGATATGGTATTCTGTAGGAGGCGTCTGATGCGCAGTCGTATGTTTTGGAATCGCAAAATGCGGACTTAATGTGAGTTTCTCAATTGGTGCTGGAGTGTATGGTGCATGCTGACCCGTGAAGCAAATCCCTCCTCAAATCTCTATCTGCACATGCCACCGAACACTATCCCAACTGCTCTTACGGAGTGTACCCGACAGAGAACGACTCTTCCGTTGCCATCCTACTCGTCGCGAACCGATACTCGCCGAACAACTTCTGGTACGTCGTGCTACCCTTGTCTATGGTCACAGCTAACGGGACAGGAACGGCCGATTCCGCGCAATCTACACAATGCCCGTCTCCGAGCCGACCACCGTGACCGGCAAAATCCACGTAGACGTGCACTACTACGAAGACGGCAACGTCGCCCTCAAAACCACCAAGCCCATCAGCGTCTCGATCTCCTCTCTCTCCGCGGAGACCGTCATCTCACGCATCGGGGCCGCGGAGCGCGACTACCAGGAGACTCTTAACCGGGCGTTCGTGCAGATGGCCGAGGAGGCGTTTAAGAACCTGCGGAGACAGCTGCCCATTACCCGGCAGAAGGTGGAGTGGGAGAAGGTTGGAGGGTACCGGTTGGGACAGGACATTTCGGGTGGTAAGGGGCGGTAGACTACCTGGTGACTGCCAGGTGGGTGTATTGGTTGTTTATTTGGTAGCTATAACGAATGTCGTCTGAATTTGTACAAACGCTGTAAAGTGTCTGCTCTGCATATCTATGCCAAGTCGGGCCAACGCATCGGATAATGCCGATAAGAACTAACAGACCGCTAGGACTTGCCAACTACAGTTGATAAACACTGTACTCCGTAAATATCAAGCCAATCCCTCTCCCATAGCCCAAAATGCATCTTGAAAATCCATCTATCAAAATGCCCCAGGTAAAACGTGCACCGCAGCCCAAACAAGTCCAGGCCCAAGAACAGCAAAAACAACCCCTCCTCAAACAATTCACCACCTTCACCAAAACAACACCCGGCTTCGAACGTTCCCTTCGTCTAATCCAGGCCCTCTCCCAAATCGCATCAGACCTCTCCACCCACAATGCCGTAACAGCCACGCGGTGGGCGACGGCCAAGTCGCAAATAGCACTGAGTAAGTCTCCGCCGTTTCGGTCCCTCCCCAAAGCATACACGACAGATACAATGATTGATATCGATGATACTAACGAAAACCAGCACGCCGCTACTTCCGCTTCCTCAACTTCATCGACTCGTTCGACCGGGTGTACACCCTCCTCGTGCACGGCGGCGACGGCGACAATGCCGGTGCAGTGAGTACTATGCTTGACCTCGGGAAATCAAGTGCGTTGGGTGTCTATGTGCTGCTTGAGGATTTGACTATCGTACGCCTCCCCCACCTTTTTTGCCCATCGTTTACAGGGTAGTGCAATGCTGATAAACACAGCTCCACGCAATGGGAATATACC
Organism: Aspergillus cristatus; assembly: GCA_034509305.1. Lineage (NCBI taxonomy): Eukaryota > Fungi > Ascomycota > Eurotiomycetes > Eurotiales > Aspergillaceae > Aspergillus > Aspergillus cristatus. The sequence continues at coordinate 2,617,355 of WJBV01000006.1, read as the reverse complement.
CCCAAACACCCTGGTCCATCGATATCCAAACGCAAGCCTATAAATTCTGGTTCTGGGGTCTTGCGCTGTCTGTTATCGGGGCTATGTGGTCGTTACTTTTCAGCAGCGGCAGTTCTCAATCAAAGGAGAATGAGAATGAGAATGAGAAAGGGAAGGGTGACACGAGCGGGAGCAGGACGCTTGTGAAGCGGGTTATCGTGGATGGATGTGACTTGATGATTCCTGGGTCGTCGTTGGGGTGGATTAGTATGGGGAGTGAGATGGTGGGGATGCTGATGGTGTTGAGTACGGTTGTTTCTATGGGGGATGTTTGGAGACGGGCGAATGGTTTGAACTAATCGGGTGGGTGTAAGGAATACATATATAGTCGAGATATGCGTTACCCTATAGTACTCGCACATCGTGTGCAAGGACGTTTACCGCATTGGTTTATGAGTTTTCTGTCCCTCTTGGATTTTATTTCGGGACATAAAAAATAAACACTACGAATATACGTACAGTGAGCAAAAACCAAAAAAATGGTCCCGACGAGGGTCGAACTCGCGACCTTGGCGTTATTAGCACCACGCTCTAACCGACTGAGCTACAGGACCTTATTTATTGATAGGGCTGAGCCTCTTGTAAATCTATTAAGCTATTAAATTTTTTATTCAATATAAGCACCAAAGTGAATCATCTCCATCGTTGTATGCTAGCCCTCTTTATACACCATGCTTTTTTGTAAGAGCTTCTGTCACATTTTTTTTTCTCTCCTTCACATCACTCAAATGAAGACCCTGTTTCAGCAATATGCCTCATCCACCTATTGTCATACCTCCTGTCACCAAAACCTGTCCGACATGCCGCCAGACTAAACCTGAGGATCAGTTCCGGAGAGTGGGTACGAATACGGCTGTTAAGACTTGTCTTGCTTGTCGAGGTCGCTATCGTCAAGTTAATTTTTCCTTACTTCTTGCGTGTGCTTGGAGTGGTGCTGATTTCCGATTAGGGTCGAAAGCGCCTATCCGAGGAATCTGTAGTTGTTTTCGACAATACTGCACCTCTGCCAACAAATACCAATACTACAAACACTTTCTACCAACCTATCGCTCCCCGTCCTACTCACTCCGCCCCTCCTAATAGGGAAGACCACGGAACCCAGAACGTCTTCCGCGTCGAGCCTCCCAAGCGCAAAAAGATGAACAGAAAGAAAAAAGATCATGAGGAAGAACCCCAACTCATGGACATCGGCTCACTGGTCCTTGGTCCTATGGGCCCTTCGTTCGAGCTTTTGCCTAGTCTCCAGGCGAATTCGAGGTGTCGTTCGAGAGAGAACCGCTCGGAGATGAGGGAGCGGGTGAGCACTGTCGATTCTACTATGTCTCAGTCCCGGGGCTCGTCTTCTCGTCCTCGGGGTGCTGAGAGGGAGATGCGGGTTAGCACTATTGATTTGACTGACCCTGAGCGTCAGCGTCAGTCCCGGGGTTCTTCTTGGTCCGTGCCGCCGCGTCCGCTGACAGATGAGGGGGGTTCGAGTGTGCGCTCAATGATCCTCGGACCTATGGGTCCTTCCTTTGCTGTTTTGCCTGGCCTTCAGTCAAAGTCTCGTCCGAGAGAGAACGGCTCTGGGGCGCGGGAGACTGTCGATCTTACTGAAACTGAGCCTCGATCCCGGGGTGCTGATTCTCGGCCTTTGCTGCTGCGTCCTCAGGAGCACGGCTCGGAGAGTCAAAAGCAGCAGGTTGGAAGTGTTGGTATTGTTCCTGCTGGATATGGACCTCGGTCCCAATCTTCGTCGCGGTCTATGCTGCTGCGTCTGCAGACAGAGCACGGCGCTGAGAGGGAGCAACGGGTTAGAACTGTCGATACTAGTGAACCTGAACCTCAGTCACAGGGCTCGTCTACACAGCCTCTACCATCGCGTCCTCAGGAGCGCCAGGTTAGAACAGTCGAATCCACCGAACTTGATCGTCAGCCCCGGGATTCTTCTTCTCGGCCTCTGCCGCCGCGTCTCCCGACAAATGATGGGGATTTGGAGAGGTATGTCTCTAGATGCTGGGATGCTGGATGTACATCTTGTCGTTCGTACTCTCTGCATTCCTAATGGGGAATGACGACGGTTGTCATGTCTCCTTGTTATGTTTTCAGCGGGTCTGGGTTGTCTGCATTGTCGCGGGGTGTTTTGGGTTGCGGTCTTGCAGTCATCACGGGTTTTGAGTGGTTTATTGCTTGCGAATTTGGATATTTTCATTTCGTGTTCTGTGTGTGTTTTTTTTTTTTTTTTTTTTTTAAAAGTATTGGAGTGCCGGGATAGGGTACTGTTCGATATTCTGCTGCCGATTGTTTCCCTTTCGCACGGTTTCTCTTACAAAGACTCAAAGGATCGAGCTGAATCTGTTCCTAATAGGAATTACTGAACTTAGTTGTACAATCTCGCACATCACTCCGTACATATCTAGTTTCATTGTCTCTATTCGCTATGTATTGCTATTTAACGCATTCGTGAGTCAGGATAAAATGCAGTTGCATGTTGAATATCTTGTTGCTCGCCTCTTCTTGAGGGAAATGGTTTCCCGCGTCAATATCATCATATCAATGCTGGACAGGGGGTGATGATTCTTTTTCCGCTTTCTCTTTCTCTTATTATACGCGTATGGAGTATATAAAACAAGATGTACAGCCGTCAATAGGACACGAGCGGTCAGGGTCAATCTGGGGAAGAGGGAAAAGAGACAAAGATGGATCTGCAAGCTGGTTGACAATGGAATTGGCTTGCTCTGATTGCGCCGCACGAGACGAATCAGAGTTACGCTCTGGGCCTGGTTGCACTTGGGATTGGGGAACGAGATACTGGCTCTCAGAATCATTCTCCCCCCGACCAAATGGATCAGATGGGGAGGGGCGAGGTCCGGGGGCCGAATCATTGGTGCCATGGCGCTGTCGTTGTTCCTGATCTTCCTGGGGATGGACACTTGGCCGGGGAGAACGAGGTAGGCCAGTTTTGGAAGAATACTAGAAACGCGATTAGCGCTATTGATTCGATTACACGGGAGAAAATACGGGAGAGAGCCATGTTTCCGGAAATAAATTCCACAGGGAAGACAAGTCTTGAGCAGCGGAGCCTTGGTTGAGTCCAGGCTTTTGGAGGCTTCTGCGGGCTTGGGTTTGCGGCATCTCGCACAGGTTTGTGGAGGGGTAGAGGACATATGGATGGCTGGAGAGAGAGAGAGAGAGAGTATAGATCTGAGGGAAGAGTTTTTCGTAAACAATGGTAGTGCAATAAGTACAAGGAAGACTTTTCTGGAGTTGGCTGGACTACTGGATATCGGTGACAGAAGTATTTAGGAATGGAGGCCATTTAAAGGAGCAACTTTCAATAATTGGTCCTGTAGCTCAGTCGGTTAGAGCGTGGTGCTAATAACGCCAAGGTCGCGAGTTCGACCCTCGTCGGGACCATTTTTTGGCTTTTTTTTTTTATTTTTCCCCGTTTGATAGTGGGGATTCGATCCGTTTATTTTATTTTTATGTCTTAATTTTATCTTTTTTTATTTTTATTTTTTACCCACCTCCACTAACTGCGTATGCTACCTCCGAGTCACTTCCGCTGACTCAGAAACCCCCTTTGTCAGCGGCGATCGGAAGACTGCCACTTCAGTATCTTCCGTCATCTGGACCCTGAATAGTCTCCATCTCATGCCACCCGTCTCGGACCTGAATTCATAGTTGGTCGACATGTCTGATAGAGGCTTAGGCCCCGCCCACGCTGACCCGTCATACGCAACGGATCGGTCCCCCACGCCGGCCACTACGGCAGGGTCCGACGAGCAGCAGGCCCGCAAGCGCACTGCAAGGGCCTGCGATAGTTGCTATAAGAGAAAGGTGTGCATTTTCCCGTTTGGGAATGTGCAGGTTAATAGGGTTGGTTGGGCTAACGTGGACGTGCAGATTAAATGTGATGCGGCTGTTCCGCAATGTAACTGGTGCAGTCATCATAATATCCCGTGTACTTTTGAGAGGGTTATACAACGACGGAGGAAAGATCGGGAGAATGGTCCTGGGTATGTTTACTTTTTGTTTTCTTTGGCAATTGCTGACATGCTATAGTAGACCGCAGAAAACGGCCCGCTTGTCGGAGCGGCTGAGCAGGATCGAGAAACTCCTAATGGAGAATTTCTCAGGTGAATCACGTAGGTGCTCCGATTACCCAGTGGGACCGCATGCAGGACTGACTTTTATTGGCAGCACCTGGAGGGTCTCCCGCCAACTCCGAGCCTAGCTTGATGGAGGAAGTGGTGACCGCGCCTCCCGATCACGCCCCGGCATCATCGTCCGTGGCACTGCATTTCGCCGGCCGCCAGTTCGGAGTTAACAGCCTGATCACCGGCATCCCGTTCTTACTTCCCGAGGGTCAGCAGTGGGTTGAGCAGCGGACGGGTCAGAGCATTGCATTCGAGAAATTGAGTCCCGCCAGACCACCATGGGAAAAGCAGCGAGCGCTGAACTCCAGCGCGCTGTTGATGAGTCTGCAGACGCAGAACCCGTTTGAGTTGCCTAGCCAATTGGTCGTCGATATCTACTTTGACTTGTATCGGGGTGCGTTGATGCGGCTCATCTTTCCGGTTTTGGACGTTGTTTTATTTCGAGAGACGATCAAGGCGGCTTATCAGCCGCAGAGCTCTAGTCGGTTTTATAGGCCAGCTAGTGCGAGGGCGTGTATTTTTTCTTTCATTGCGCTTGCTTCGATATTGCATCCCCCGGGGTTGAATCAGACACCAGCACATGTACCACCGGTTGACAGTGAGGCGTTTGCGGTCAAGGCACAATGTTTACTGCCTCAAGTTCTTCAGGAGTCTGCTAGTCTGGATGGGTTGCAGACAGCAGTTATGCTGGTAAGTTGCCCTTACACTTGACTATTCTTGTACGACCTGCTCACCTGTCAGGCCGTATTCGATCTCGTGACAGGAAACCTACGTTCTGCAAACTACTTTGTTTCTCTCGCGGCTCGCTTTATATACATGCTAGGCGCACATACCTATTCCCACCAACCCACCACGTCTCCAGCCGCAGGGCCAGAAAGTCCCGAGGACAGAATACAACGACACCTTCGGAACGTGTTTTGGCTTTGTTATATTATTGACAAAGATATCGCCCTACGAACCGGTCAACCAGTTGCGCTTTCGGATGAAAACTGCGATCTCACGCTGCCTCCCGGCTATGTAGAGCAGCAGTACATGGTTGTTCCACATCCGCAAGACGGTCAGAATTTGCCTGATTACCCACTATTCCCTGTCGATCTTCGACTAGGTATTATTAAGTCCCGAGCATATAGCTCGTTATACTCGTTCAAGGCACATCAGAAAACGGACGCGGAGCTTTTGAAGGAAATCCGCGAACTGGACGATGAGCTCGAGCGGTGGAGAATGTCTGTTCCTGTGGAGTGGAGGCCGACCTTGTCGTTCTCCCATGAACGGCCAGACCCGACTGTCAGCATGCATTCGGTGATGCTACGGTTGAACTACCATCTATGCATGACGATTATCCACCAGGCTAGTAGCCGGTGCAAAGCCTGGGCCATGGGCCAGGGTCAAGGTGCGATGACAGAAGGGGTACGATCGAGCTTAGCTCTATCCGTCGAGGCCAGTCGCTCGACGCTGTTATATCTCGAGACAGCAGAGCACGTCCTCATGGACGGTGTATTTTGGTAAGTCCTTACCTCTCCCTCCCCGGCACTCCTCTCTGCTAACACTCCAGGCACCTAATTTTCTACCCCATGTCCGCCCTCCTCGCGATTTTCTGCAGCATCCTGCAAACCCCCTCCGACCCGCAAGCCACAAAAGATCTCGCCTTGTTGCGTGCCGCAATGGGGATGATGGAGCGGGTGTTTCTGCGACAGCTCTCTTCGGTAAATGAGGTTATTCATATTAAGCTTGTTGCGGATTTTGTTTCGGAGTTGCATCGGTTGGCGAAGTGTGCGGTTGATAAGACGTTGGATGAGCGGTATGCTTAAATTTTCTGGGTTTTATATTAGCTTTGCATTGGGTGGGAGTTCGGAGGGTAAATATATCTGCACATGCATGTCATCGAGATATTTTGATAACGATATAAATAATAGCAAGCCTACTTCTTGATGTTATCCTCTGGTAAGTATTTAGACCGCGACACTGTCTATCTAACAAGAGTGCATGCAGCCTGTTCATCTATAATGCAATTGTCTAGCAAAACGAAAAAGTATTCTGCTGTCTGACAGATTGTTAAACCGGCCGGCCATTCAATAACAGGTCCTGTAGCTCAGTCGGTTAGAGCGTGGTGCTAATAACGCCAAGGTCGCGAGTTCGACCCTCGTCGGGACCATTGTTTTTTTTTTTTTTTTTTTTCCTTTTGCTTTCCTTTCGTTTGTATGGATATTTTTTTTTGGTGCGACGGCGGAGTGAGTGGAGTTGCGGGTCGGATGTTTTCCATGGACTGAGAATGAGTCGGGAGACGGCACAGAAATAGAATGGGGAGAGAAGCAGAGAAGAGCGCCTGCCCCTGTGGCAAACAATTTGTAGAATAAGAACATAAAGAATACTCCGTATACCGAAACGAGATATAGAAAAGCGAAACAAGGATATCAATAACGCCTCACGGCAATCAGAATGCAGCAGACATGAAACATCGCACATAATCATGACACGTAGCGTTGAATCCTCTAGCCAGCATGCCTTCGTAGACAAGACACAACTCAGACGAAAGATTTCGAGACACCACGACCAAGGGATATGTCAACCTGGACACCATCAGCCTATCCATTATCCATATCCATATCCTCACGAGCATACCGTCGCATCACATCACAGTGCAGATACAGCAATCGCACTCTTCATCTCCGCAGTCGCATCCGAAGCACGGCTTCTGGACGGTCTTGATGGGTTTTTTGATGGAGGATCCGGCGCTGGAGGGGGGTGCCATTGTTGAGGTTTGGTTTGGTTGAGGTTTGGGAGGTTAAACGGTATAGATTGTGGTTCTGTGGAGTAGACTTGGTTAGTATAGATGTCTGTACGATGGAGGATAGAACTCACTATGAAGTAGGGAATCCGGGCTTCTCGTAGACTGTATGCAGAGTGAAGATGATGAAAGTTGGAGGTAGAGAAAGATAAAGAAGAGATACAAGTAGTCGGTCCAGAGCAGGCAGCCAAGTTGTTGCCCCAGGCCCCACATCACCGTTGGACAGTCTTAAAATATCTACGCAGTACGACAGCCATATAATACAACACGAGTACACTGAACATCATTCATAATCATAGCATATGTACAAATCAAATCAACTTTTGTGACTCGTAAATCATTCCAGAATTGATTAAATTCCAGTCCTGTCCATCATCTGCAAGGAGGAATCGCTTATCCAAGTTCAAGTCCTCAATGCACTCCGGGGTATCGTCTAATGTCATCCATCCGTAAGTCTATATTACTTTGTTTTTTGTTTTTGTCATCAAGCCGTCACGTATCCAACATCTGAGATGCGGATTTACAGCTGGTCCGCCCAAGGAGCGCAACCAGGCTGGGCCTGGTTGAGCCACTTGACGAGCTCGACGAGCTCGGCCCGGCGCTCATCCTCGAGAGCCTCCTCGTCGGAGAGAACGGCCTGGAAGATGGGCAGGAACTGAGGAGTCAGCTCGCGGATAGTGGGGTCCTCCCATTTGTCTGGTCAAGTTAGCACACGTCTTCTATAGGAGAGTTAAACAGAGCGGCACTTACACATCTGGCAAATCATGCGGAACAAAGGATCGTTCTCCTCGTAGTCGTTCTTGAGGGGCAGGATGTTGATGAGGACGGGAAGGACCTCCTTGATGGGAACGTGCTCCCGGTGTCTCAGGATCATACGGCTGAGACAGCCGGTGGCGTTGTCCTGGAGTCTGGAGACGTTCATCTGCAAGCAGTTCTCAAGACGCGACAGGATGGTGGGGATCTCCTTGACAATCCCGGCGTCGTTGGAGTGCTCAAGCAGACGACCAGCAGCGTAGGCGGCGTTGGAGCGGGTCTGGGGGTCCTCGTCGCTGAGACGGTGGATGAGCAGCTTCAGGAAGGTGCCAGAGTACTGGGTGACAGCGGGACCCATGCCGTTGATGCACTCAGCAAGAACACCGACAGCGGTGGCGCGCTCGAGCGACTCGCTGCTGCTGGCGTAGCGGAGGACAGTCTTCTCAAAGACCTTCCAGAGCTCAGCGAAGCTCTGGCCCAGGGCGGCGGCCATGCCGGAGACAACGTCGAGGGCAGTGTCAACGACAACCCAGTCGAACTCAGAGGTCTCCTCGGGAGCAGCGAACTCATCCTCACCAAACTCGATCTGGCTGGGGTGCTGCTTGTTGATGATGTCGGTGACCATCTGGATGACGTTGTGGAGGGTGGTCTCGTTGGCGATGAGGGAAGGACCGCAGTAGCGCAGGTTCTCGGCCATGTTGCGGTTGATGTCGGCGACAGTAGCCCTAGGTGTCCGAGGTTAGAAATCCGAAAACACAAATAACCACGACGTAAAGCGTATATAAGAGTTTTCTCAGGATAGATAATTCGTATTTCACATCAATCACGCATTTTGCGGGTCTGAGTGAGCTGGGTATTACGAGGTAATTCATCATGTGAAATTGACCCGCGTTGAGAGATGCGATTAAGCGTCTTCAAGGCTTGTCCAAACATAAAGCAAAAGCAAAACAGAAAGCAAAGGGTTAGTGTTACGTACCGGTCATCCTCCTCAGACCACATCTTGATGGTAGCAGTCATGAGGATCTCGCCAAACTTCTTGACTTCCTTGGCGGGCTCGACCTGCAAAGGCAGACCAGGCTGCCACTTGGCCATCTGGCCGGTCTCCTCGGCGATGGCGAAGAGCATAGCGTAGGAGCGGTGCAGGGTGGAGATGGTGCTCTTACGGACACCCTCGTAAGGGTGCTCAGCAAGCGGCATAACCATCTCAACGGTCTTCTCGAAGTAGGGAAGGTAGGCGCTCTTGGTGTGGGTGACAAGGTCACCAATGACTTCAACGGCGATTTCCTTCTCAAGAGACAGGGGAGTGGTGGCGGTGATGTCGTCCCAAGCATCCTCGTCCTCGTCCTCGGGGTCAATGTCTTCGATCGAGCCGTCCTCGGCAACCTCATCGTCGTCGTCAGCGCTGGCAACCTTGACCTTGCGGCCACCGATGGTCACCTCCTGACCGATGAGGTCCTTGCCGGCTTCACCAAGAGAGACATCAAGGTCGGTCTCGTCCTGCTCAATACAGGCGAACAGACCCTTGACGACACCGTCGAGGAAAGCAGAGAAGTGCTCAACGTAAACCTTGGCCATGGCACCCCAGAAGATGTAAGTGCTCTCCTTGAGACGGGAGTGACCAAGGTGAAGGGCCTCCTCGGTGGCTTGCATGAGGGGACCGACGTAGGGCTGGTAGCGCTCGGGGCCAGCAGAGCCGGCCATTTCACCCATAGCGTCAGTGACGCTGGCACGGAGGTCAAGCTCCTCCTCGCTGTCCTTGACGGTAGCGAACTCCTGGAGGAGGTGCATGGACTCGTCGAAAAAGGGCAAGAAAGCGTCACCGGCAGACGAGGCCAGCGAACCAAGAGCACCGGCGGCCAAGCCCTTGATGCGGAAGTCGGGGTGCTTGAAGAGGTTGTGGAGGATGGGAACCAGTTCGCCCTGGTAGGGGGCAACTTCCTTCTCATCCAGACCGTCAACAACGGAGTCGATGGCGCTGATACCCGCCTTCATGATGTCGACAGTGGGACCGTCCTCCTCACCCTTGTACTCCTGCATGGCGCTGGCCAAGTTCTGGAAGAGCAAAGGCATGAGCTTCTCGTGCTCGGCACTAAGGTCCTCAGCGAGGTCGTCGGCCAGACGGGCGACGGCGTGCAGAGAGGCCTGGCGGACCTTGGGCTCAGGGTCAGCGAGGAGCTGCAGAACCATGGGGAAGATCTCCTTCATCTGAGTGCTGATGAAGTCAGGAGCGCCCTCAACACACATGCCAAGGGCCATGATACCGGCGCGACGGTAGTTGGGGTCGGTGTTGTTGAAGTACGAGCCAAGAGTCTGGAGCAGAGGCACGACGACCTGGCTGGGAGGCAAGCTCTGAGCGAGCATGTCGAGCAGACCAAGGGCGGAGCGAGCGGGGGTGATGTCGTCTTCGAGAGAGGGCGAGTCACTGAGCTCGGTGACGATCTGCATAGCGCTGCGGGTGAGCTGCTCACCGAGACGCATGCCCTGAACTTTCATCTTGCGGTACTGAACGGTCTGCATGAGGAAGCTGATGGCCTGGGTACGGGTGTCCTCGTCGACCTCGGTGTTGGTAGCGAGCTCGTTCATGAAGACGACCAGGTCCTTGAGGTGGACGGTCAAGATAGCGGGATCGCAGCCCAAGAGGGTCTGGAAGACCTCGAACGCCTGCATGACGCGGTCCTCCTCCTGCTTGTCGATGGAGTCCTTGAGGACGGCAACCATGGGGGGGATGAACTCCTGGAAAGCCTTGACGGGGGCCTCGTCCTCATCCGTGTCCAAATTCATGGCAATCTTGCTCAGGGCGAGCAGAGTGTTGACGCGGACCTCCTCGCTCTCAGGGTCACGGATGGTCTTGCTGAACAAGTTGAACAGCTCCTGGTACTTCTCCTCGAAGCCGTCCCCGAGAGTCTCGAGGATGGTGAAGAGAATGTAGGTACCAACAACCCGCTCCTCCACATTGGCGCTACCAGCAGCCTGGACGAGGAAGTTGGGCAAGTCAGCCCACTCGCCGTCGTTCAGGTCGATCTTGGCAACGGCCGAGATGATACGGGCCACCGAGTGACGGACCAGCGAAGAGCCCTCGCCCAGGGTAGAACGGACGAGCTGCTCCCGGATCTGAGGCTTCTGACTGGCGTCAACCTTCACCCAGTGTTTTGTGACGAGCGAGCGGGCCTCGACGGCGGCCAGCTGTCTCAGGTTGGGGTCCTCATGACCGGTTGCAACCTGAATAAGGAGGACAAGCGATTGAGGCTGGTTGTAGTACTCGCGTTGCAGAATGCCGGTGGCTTCCTTAACGTTGCCCTGAGTGGCTGCAAAACATGTCAGCGCAATTCTCTAGGGAAATGAAACCGCGCAGAAATTTTCTGACAGCCCGAGATCCGGGGATAGGAGAAAACTCACGGTTCAGGACAACCTGCAGCTGCTGCAGAAACCGCTGTTGGTCCATAATGAATAGAAATACACGGAATCAATCAGAGAAAGATAGAAAAAAGGGACAGAATATTCTGATACTGTCCAGCCCTCCTACACAGAGAGGGATCCTGCCAGATTGAGAGCTGACTGCAGTCACAGCTCCCAGGGGTATCACAACACAAAAAGAAAAGAAAGAAAAGAGCAAAGACACAAAAAGAAAAGGAAGAATGTGCCAGAGAAGAAAAGAAGAAGAAAAAGAAAGAGAAAAAAAAAGGGAGAGTGGGAGAAGAAGAGCAGAAAAAATATACAGCGGGGACCAAAAAAAAACAGCCCACTCTAGGAAAATTCAATTTTTTTCTTCTCACCGCGTTTTCACGTGTTTTCTGCAGTCACGGGACTCCACCTACCTGTTTGGGTATACTTATAGCCTACTCCGGAGTACTCCCATGGATCCTGTTCAAAACAGCCAACCTCAATTGGTCCAACTGACTAGATTGACTCTCTCCCACGGAATAACAGCGGCTTATTTATTCGAGAATCTGTCCAAACTCCTGTACCTAAACTCCCTTCTCATACACAAACAAAACATGAAGACAAAAAAAACCTCATTCTTCCAATCAATCATAAACACAATAAGCAATGGTCTTGTCGTGGCTATACGAAAGTACACTAGTATTCTTCCGAGTCGTAATCATCGTCAACCAGGAGAGACCGGTATCCCCTGGACGCAAGGTTCTCTTCCAGACCTCCATCGGATCCGGGGTCCGCGTATCCTATATCGTCAGCACTTCCAATCAGATCAGCTAAAGGAAAAGAAAACCTACCCTCTCCACCAAAGTAGCTCAGAGCCACCGGCAAGAAAATAAGCGCATGAATCGCAGCAAATACAACCAACGCTAACCAAACACGGAAATAGTAGATCTCGAAAATCTTGCTCCGCGTAAATGCCAACACGCAGACACCCAACAACTTGGTCACCGTGATCCCGCTGAACACACTTCCGCCAACATTGACCAGCGCGATCCAGGCACGGGCATCCTTGCCGCGGAATTTGGTAGGGACCTTGGCCATGATGGTTCGGGACGGGAACATGAATGCGCGGGCGATATGGGCGCAGAATTCCACGCCGATTCCAACGCAGATGACTAGGTTGACCAAGGACACGGCGTTGAGTGAGACGCCAGCGATGGCCATGGTGCCGATGATGTCCACCACGATCATGACCACCGTCGTAGTGACAACAACACCCGTGGCGATGGATCCCAGGATGGCAGATGTGATGGCGAAGATGATGGCAACGGCAGACCCAAGCAGCGTACCCGTCAGCTGCACGATAGACACGTATTGGTCGAAGAAGATGTACGACTTGGCGTACGGGAACACATCGATCTTGTGCTCCTTCGAGATCCCATCTGCAATGCGACGAGCAGAAATGTACGACTGAATATAGTCATCCTGAGTCCGCAGAGGGGTGTGGCTAGTCCTGAAATGGGTGGCGCTAGTCGTAACTCGCTTGGGATCAATGACAAGGGCATTGCTGTAAGGCGCCTTTCCTCCCAATGGGCACGAGGCGTCTGTAGGCGACTCGATCCATTTCTGTACGTAGTGGACGAATTCGTCTCCTTCGGGCATACCGTAAAGGGAAATGTTCCATGGGATAGCCCGGTCCTCGAAGCAGACCTTTCCATTCTCTTTACAGCAATCCTGCTGCGGATTGAGCCAGTAAAAAAAGTCATCGATCCAGCTAGCAACTGATCCTGCAATGTAAGAAACATTTGGCCGCTTCGACTCTTGTTCCAAGACGAATGGCAGCGAGTACTCATCGCACGATGTAAAGCGCCCGCAGAGCTGCTGTTGGTGGCTGCGCTTCGTTACGTTGACGTCCCGCGTCACAAAGTACACAGGCTGTCCGGTACCAAAGTAATCATCGAGATCATTGAAATACTGGATCAGGTAAGAGTCGCTGGGCAGCGCGATGCGTTGGTCCAATCCAAGGGGCAATTTAGGTATCAAAGCCAGACCAGCTGTCAAAAGACCCAAGAACGCAATCACAACAACGGCCTTGACCCGGCGTTCAAGTAGAATTGGTGCATATACCTTGCGGATGAACCGCTGCAGTCCACTTTCTGCCTCCTGATCCTCGTACAACGGCTCATCTGGCATACCGGATGAGTTTGCTTTGCGGACGGTGAGACATGGGAGACAATCCGCACGCAGACTTTCTACCCGTCTCTGGTTCAGCGCAAGGACGGAAATGAACATGGTAATCTGCAAGATGGCATTGATAAAAACTGCTCCGGCAGCGTAGGCGGCAAAGTTCTTCACAGCTGGCATTCCAACGAAAACACCCAAGGCGAATGCGACAGTCTCCGTGAGAGCGGAAAGGAAGATGCTGGGGCCGATTCTTCCTGCCGCGCGGGCTACACGTTCGTCGATTTCTTCATCCGGGTGACTGACATTAATTCGCTCGAATTCATGAACGATCAAGAAGATATTGTCCACACCGACGGCAAGGACAAGGAACGGGATGACCTCTGCAATTATCAACGTCGCCTTAACTCCAGTCACAGAGAAGAGTCCAACCGAGGCCGAGACGGACATCAGAACAATTGCAATCCCGACAATTCCCAGAGTAAACTTCGACTGGACCAAAGCGTTGGCAGGGTTGCTGAACAGAGACCTCCAGGTGACCGTAACCGAGCCCAATGCGAGTGATGCGTAGATAAACATGATGATATAGCTGATCACCACAATCTTCGCGTCTGTGTTGGTGGACTTGTTCAATTCCTGCTCCAGACTGATTTCAGCGTTGAAGGAAACACGCAAACCACGCTCGTTCGCTTCTTCTTGCACAACCTCGAAGATGCGCTTGAAGCTGTCTTCCCAGTCCATGGCCTTGGCTTCTCCTTCACTGCCTTGGGCGTGATTGTTCACAACCCATGTGGCAACCAATGCCTGAGCATCAAACGGGTCTCCGTTCTGTTCATATCCACCCAGAATCATCTCCGGCCTAAGAGGCTGGCTAAAGTCCGGTAGGCAGCTCACATCACCGGGCGAATCGAGACAATGCCTAAGCCGCTCCTCCCAAGTATCAGGGTCAAGGTTCCATATGGTACCGCCAAAGTAACCAGTCACGGATTGAACCACACATGCATCACCGGTAGGCTTGAAGCAGACATCGTCCAAGATCAGTTCGCGGTCCAACGAAATCATCCGACGAACGCGAGATTCGACGTCGAACCACCAGCTCAGCGTATCGTAGTTCAGAATCCGCCCGTGTCCGTCGGGAGCACTGTCATTAACGAGGAAGGCTTGCTCGGCACGGTAGAAAGGTCCAAAGTTCTCATCAAAATATACCTTCTCTTGCGCGGCCGGTGAGCTAGGACTAACCCATAAGCGTACCGGATCCGTTTCGACGGCAAATCTCAGCCAGCCCAAGCTCATCAAACCGACCACAATGATACTGGTGACGATCGTGATTGCCGGGAAGCGAGCGCAAGTTCCTCCAATCCGGCTGAATAACGCGCCTAAAGCAGAGTTCAATTTATACACACCGCGTGGCTGCTCGAGATACCCGCCGGCATGAACAATGTCACCCTCATCCTCGTAGTCACTTGGTGCAGGGTCCTGAAGCAATCGAACCCGCTCCGGCTTACGGTAGCGGTGCTCCCTGTACGTAAAATAGCTTGATACCGCCACGATCAACAGCAGGAAGACGGAGTAAACGAGGATGACAGAGAAAGACAGGCATGGAAGCAGACCAACGTGACAGTAGTGAACCGTGTCAACCTCAGGCAACGGCTTGCAAACCTCCGGACAATCCACGCAGGAGCAGCGGAAGGCCTCATCGGGATCATTGCAAGACTTTGGCTTCATGGGCAAAGCCTTCATGCCCTGGCCATCATTACTAGGCTCTGTTCTGTAGTTGATTTGGAACGGGCTACCCAGCAGCTTCTTGTCTCCAAGGAATTTGAGGAACTGGGCATAGTTTTTGGCGCCACCACCGATGAAATCGATAGCTTTACCGCCGGATGCACCGTTCTTCACGTTCTTGCAGCTGTCGTAGAAGCCACTCTGATATTCCTCCGACCAGACGTTCTCTATTTCGGTCACAAGGTACTTCCCAGAACTAGCCTTTTCCGTTTCGGTAACGTTCACGAATAACGACTGGTCGGGCGAACAGGTAAAGGTACAGAAGATATCGTAAAAGTTCTCCCTACACGCAGGACACGATGCGATAATTGATTCGGCGATCTTCAGGTTACTCGCCAGCGCGTCGACCTGCCATTGTTAGCCCATAATCCTCCTCCTTCCACTTAAAGCATGACGTACCTGCTCCCCAAGACAGCAAACTGGTCCCTCCTCCCATTTACTCCCACACAGATCAACCAGCTTCTTCCTCACCGGAGCCTCCGGCTCCTCCGCAAGACCATTATCAGGACATGGCAGCTCTCCACCAAAGAACGATTGCTTCCCGCAATGACCGCGGATCGCACAGCGACCCTCTTCGTGTATCTTTGTTTCTCCTTCGGCGAGGGCCAGCGATGACGATGACAAGAGGGCGCCGACGATGGGGATGAAGCGGAGTCCCCGCATCGTTGGGGTTGGTTTGCGACGAGGACCGGCTCGACAAGAATCGGTAATGGGTTCGTGAGGTTTCTAGATAAAATAAAAAGTAGATTCCGTATCCAAATCCCAGCGCAGCGCCGTCGACGTCGGGAGACGCTCGTGAGACCGGGGATGATGCGAAGGCGGTCGCGGCGCTCAGGAACGTCAGCTGAGGTGATCTGCTTTGGACGGAGGAATCCGGAGCTTGTCGCAATTCTATCCAAAACACGCTAAACAAGATCAGGGGGGCATGAGTTGTTCGGCTGAGCGTCAGCCCGGGGAAAGATAGTAGAATGGATGAGAAGAAGTAGCTGGGCGATGACGATGACGATGGTAGTTACCATGGAAGGGCGGTCACTACGTAAGCGGAGAGCCCAGACTGGGGATGCCAGTACAACTATAGAGTTCTCCGAGGTCGGTCAGAGTCTTATATGTACCAGGGCCCTAGCAAGAATAAATGCTGATTCTCTACTGGACCAGAACAATGAATTGACTGGCTCACATTCACACACGCTTACCAGGGGCAATTGACGCCGTATGATATATCGCGAAAAGGAAGGCAAAGGAGCACACAGCTGTTCTACTTTACTACTTTGCTTGAACACAACACCTGCATTCTCTGTCGTGGCTCGAATCAGAAAACTTCCATCTGCACAGTCGATCCACGCCTCACTTGGCCTACGATCAGGTATCAAGGCCACAATGTTTGCCCGATCATCATGGTCTGGTTGAGGGCATAGGGAGTTGATAATTGTGCCTTCGTTTAAAAGACCAATCCACCTCCTGAGAGTACCGTCAGCAATGCGAAAATACAAGGGAAAGAATGACCTACCGTCAACAACCAAATCCGTGCCATTCACATAACTTCCCCCAATATCACTACAAAGAAAAACGACCGGCCCAGTCATCTCCTGCGGCGACCCCATCCTACGCATCGGATTGCGATCCGCCCAGATCGCTCGCCAAGGTGCCAGATCCTCTCCCTCATTCAGAACAGTATCCATGTATCCGGGCGAGATGGAGTTGACACGGATGCCATATCGAGTCCATTCCGCGGCGAGACTGTCGCGCATGTGCAGGACCGCGGATTTCGAGACGTTATAGGCGATCTGGGGCTGGGGGTAGTTGACGCGGTGGCCGCTGATGGAGGAGACTAGGACGATTTTCCCACCGCGGCCGCTGGATATCATGTGTCTGCTGGTGTTAGCTTATCTTGGAAGATGGTAGGATGTGAAGAACTCACTTCCCAACAGTTTGCGCAGCAATCCACGAACCAGTCGTGTTGACATCAATCACCCGTCTCCACTGCTCGATGGACAGATTCTCCGCCGCAACGCAATTGACCATACCAGCGAAGCAACAGAGGATAGTAAGATCTCCCAGCTGGTCCCGGACCTTCTGTACAGTCTCGCGCATTCTGTCTGCATCTGTGACGTCACATGGTTCCGCCAGTATCTTTGCGCTAGGGAAGTCCTTCCGAAGAGTCTCGATAGCTGATTGTCCCTTTTCGATGGAGGTGGGTAGATCAAATAGGGCAATTCCAGAGAGACCGTGTTCGAGGAGGGCTCGGGCTGAAGCGAGAGCTAGCATGCCTGTGCCGCCAGTAACTATATAGATGTTGGTATAGAGTCAAAGTGGTTGTTCAAGCCACATACACACAGCATTCCCATTAACTCCAAACCTCATTGCTGCCCTCTGCTGAGCCGTGGTGCTCTCCGGAAAGAGAGCCGGCGGGGGCGTCAACGTTGAAGCCGGATCGAGCTCTCCCAGCTGAATCCATGGCACTTTGGGGAGGGGGATTTCTGAGGACATCTTGAAGCTTGTCGTAGGATTATCAAGCTTTAACTGTATAGTAAGAAGAACAATCCAGATACGAAGGAATAAACCCGGTTCTCCGTCAGTGAATTGAGGCCCCCCCGCGTTGGCTATATATAGTCCGTCTTGTTTTCTCCGCATCGATTACCCCAGACTGTGACACGATGTGGCTTCGGGCCGCAGTGCCCCGGACTTTCACAACTAGAATAAGAGCAATAGTGGTAGTATTAAGCTATTTTAGTCAATAAAATGTAAACGGACATACACCAATTACTATTACCTATCCCTCCTAACAATAGCATACTCAAATCACTTCCCATCAACCTTCCTCCTCTTCGCCCCCTTCTTATTAGGCGTAAACTCTTCTCCATAAATCTTGAAGAACTCATGCGGCTTCTGCGGCTCTTCGCCCATGGTGACATCGCGGAACGCAGTGGTAGCCACGTAGTTCGTCTTGCCCTCGCGGACGAGAGAGTAGTATTCGACCAGGAATTGGATCTCCGTATCGTCGGATTCGGTGTGCTTGCGGAGGACTTCTTTTGCTTCGCGACTGTGTTGTGTTAGTTTCCAGCTGTTAATATAAAAAGAAAGTAGGGGAAAGGGCGTACTCGGAGATATCCTCGAATTTCATATCGGCTTTCAGGGCCTCACTGGCTGCTTTGGCGAGTTCTGGGCCGTTTAAGAGGATGGGACCTATCTCATTAGCCCTATATTTCTATATTCGGGGCGATGCATACCGGTTATGGTCATCAATTGGCCACGATGCTTGTCATCCAAGCCATGAGAGCCCTTTCCTGACAAGACATGGGCAGCCAGAAGTGCAACATCCTGTATTGTTAGCTATGCCCAGACATGAAGAAGGATAGACTCACGCCTAACGCGACCGGAGCAAACTTATGCTGCTGTCCAATAGGCAGAGGAAGAGCTCCCTCCTCCTTCGCCTGGTGGGCATATGAAAGCAGATTCTCAGCATAAAAACCGGCCCTAACCATTAGCACGAACCCAATCACACCGAGTTGGGCAAACCCACCGAATAATAACCGGACACTCCCCCGTCCTCGACGACGCATCCCCCTTCACCCCCATAAACAACGCCTCCAAATCAATAAACTCCCTCAGCCGCGGCTGTCTATCCCTCTCCGCAAGATCACACCCCGCCGCACTAAGAAACACAATATTCGGAACATCCGCCATCTTCGCCGCCTCAATCAACTCCGCCGTAACGTCGATCTTATGCTTCGACGCCGGCGGAATCACACACACCGTGTCCGCATTCGTGCCCTTGATACTGGAGGCAACGTTCTTGACGCGGCCGGGCTGGTGAGAGACGATGGTGGCGCCGAGCTCAGTGAGGTCTTTGCAGCGTTCGGCGGAGGGGTTGAGGGTTAGGCCTGAGACAGAGGAGACGGCTTTGGAGAAGTTTTCGTCGCTGAGGAGAAGTTCGGCAATCACGAAGCCAGTGTTTCCCTCAACGGAGGTGATGCAGACATTGCGGGACATGGAGGGTGGACAGGCTGGATATGGTCTTTCGTTGTAGTCGAGTAAGGTGGGTGGTAACCAAAGAATTCGCCCTGGGAAAGATGTATTTATATGAGGGCAACCTGCGTCATTATACGTTAATTCTTACATATGGTGGAGATTTGATGCTGGGACGCTCGAGACATGGTTCTGGCTCTGTATTAATGGGTATTAGATGGCAGAGCATAGAAGATGATGGCGTATAGATCAGGACAATATGGCTCCGTAAGGGCTCATGAGCTGCTGACTTGACTGACCATTTGAGTCACTGTATCTCGCAAGGTCAGTTGTTATTTGTGCAACTGTAAATATCTCAGGAGACCTCATCACCATTCGTTCATGATGACTTACTGCACCGTAATGAAGACGAAATGCATACCCAGCAAGGAAGTGCAAACCTTTATCACTTACCTTACAATCTCTCAAGCGTAGAATCGGAGTTTTAGGCGCCAATCGTAATCCTTAATTGTCCAGGAGTTGGGGTTTTCGTTCTCGCATTCTGTCTGACGCTTAGAGCGGCTCGCCAGCCCTAAGACCCCGTAATCGGATATACGCGGCCAGTACGTATCACTGACACACCAAAACATACTAACAAAGAAATGCAATTGAGTTGTATATTCAATTCTTTGCTTCTGTCTGCGCTCAGCAAAATAAAGCAACCTTAGCCAAGTAGTACAAATGCATACACCGGCGCGCAATTACATAGTACTAATAGATCCCATTGGTTCAACCCGAGTCCAGTCCTTGAGCAATGAGGTGTCTACACAGATATATCTCACCGACATCTATGTACCTGCAGTATGACTGCAACTGCAGACGTCAACAGAAGTGCTCATTGGCTACCGCCCTGACAGCTATTCACCTTGTTTACTCTATTTCTGTTGTTTATTTTAAGCGTATTCTTCTCTTTGTCTGTCGCACCATGCATTGTGATAGTGACGTTACCTGTGCAGGGGTACTGGCTCAGCTTGGAATTGTAGAGGTTGATTGGCCGTGACATAGATTAAAAGACAAACAATAATATAGTAGCTTGTCAGGCTAAGCTATAAGAGCTAGCCAGCTGCTTTCGAAGACCAATTTCTCAATCAGTTTTCTTGATTCGAACAGTTGTTGATAAACCAGAAAACAATACCAGGTAAGAGTCACATCTCCCACAGATTCGAATCAATTAGTTTGACTAACCTCCCACAAGCCACCATGCCCGACCTCGCAACCCTATACCAAAAAGCCGAAACAGGTGACGTAAAAAGCCTATACAACTACTGCAGATACTATCTCGAACATCTAAGCGTCACAATTGAACCATCTACCGAAGTATTCGTCCGCTCCGACAACACCTTCATCATGAAGGACAAATCCACACGCACGCTTCTGCGCGGAGAAGTTTCAGAAACAGAGGACCTCGAAACTATGAAAGAAAGTCTGTCGCGGGCGCTTTTCAAAGAGATCGGGGCTCAGGAGGAGGCTTGTACTGCTTTTGCTTTTGCGGCGACGATGGTTGGGGGCTTGAAGGGTGCGTTTGTTGAGGTGGTGAGGTATCCTAATGGGGGTGTTTGGATAGGGGTGGAGGGGCCGTTGGAGCTTAAGGGACAGGATGTTAGTGTTCAGGATGCCTTGAAACAGGTTCTGGAGAGGTGTTCTTTTCGTGAGGAGTAAAGAAAACCTGTAAGACTGGACCTGTGACAATGTGTTGTGACTGTTGTCTGTATTAGAGATTTATTAATTCGAAATCATCTCAAGGCATACTACCGTTCTTCTCTAAATACCTCGTAGCTCATAAATTTATAGAGTAGATACAGGTTGAAATAGTTCCGGCTCAACAAAGAATAATGAGACCGAAACCCCAGTTCAGCTAGAGCATCTACGTAGGCTTATCTGAACGGTAATCTTGCAGACCAACCGTGTCCAGTAGACCATGAATTCGTAAGTTGGTTGAAGATAGCCCTAATTTTCTTCTAGACACGCTGGCCTATCAGACCTCTGTTTCCAAGGACCTCTAGCTTCCTGTCACACGTACGTTTGAACACGGTACTACCTGGCAGCAGCACCTGGTCCAGTTTAAAATGGTGGGATTTAATTGGCTACGACATGGGTCATAAATATCACTTGGTAGGTAGCTGGAACGAATCTCACTGGCCAGAGTAATAAACAATTATTCAGACGTTCATCACACTGAGCCTGAACTGATCAAAGCTGTCCAAAGCCAAGGACTTCTAGAGTCAGCATCCAGCACTGAGGAGCTTCTTGAAAACAGAAGGCGAGCTAACAAGTCCTACCTTTCAGAGATCTCATCGTAACTAACCAGCTTGCAGAATACCATGAACGACGGCGAGTTTTTCAAAGTCCTCGAGGACTTGTACCAAAAATCAATAAGCGGCGATCTAGAAAGCTTCGAGTCTTACTGCACCAAATATCTCCACAAGTTGCTGAGAAAAGTCGATTCCTCCGTTAGAGGACCCGTGAATGTATTCCGGCCGTTTGCTGAACCTCCACAGACAACTAGAGAGGTTATCATCGTTTATTCTGGCCGCATAGTTTTGATAGGACGTGTTTCTGCGTCCGAAGACCTTGAGACTTCGAGAGATCGGTTGGTGTCGGAAGTCCAGAGAATGGTTGCAGACCGACAGCAAAGATCTCTTAGTATTTGGAATATCTTTGCACTTGCAGCCTCGACTGTTTGTGGTATAAAGTGTGAATTTGCCCAAGTGAAGCCGGATGGCGAGATGAAGATTCTGAACGGGCCGTTGAGCTTCAAGAGAGATCAAGACGCTATTGAGAATAATCTGAGGGATTGTCTGAGAATAGCATCTGAGGACGCATGTAGGCTGAGCCAACGGGCAGAGACTTGATGCCTGTCACCTCCTCCGTGTTCTGAGTAACTTCATGAATCTCTTTTTTTTCTTTTGGGAAACCCCGATCACTGTCTTCCTCGATGATTTTTCATTGTTTTCATGTTGGTTGATATTGCGTTCAACCTTCTTCCTTGAATTCCGCTCGAATCCCCCATATCTCGCGTGGTGTCGTAGTTGTATATTAACGGTGTGTGATCCCAAAGTCGTAAATCAAGATAGAAAGTCGTTAATGTCGGATCAAACCCTGTCGAATAGAAGCGTTCAACTCAAACGGCATTTTCAGACTATGCAAAAGACACGACTCCAGTATCTCCCTCTGTCCCATCCCAGGCCTGCCGCAATACCTTTTGTTATAAAACTGTTGAAACCCAGAGAATTCCGAATCTTCTGCCAAGGAATCCATTCGTTCTGCGACCTCCCTACATAAATTCTTCGCGTCACCGGGTAAATAATCGTTGCTTTTGAGAGACATCGACTGGACGAAGCGGGGGAGGAAGGCACGCATCATTTTGCTGAGATAAAGACGATCGTTTTGGTGGCATAGGCCGAGGTCACTTCTGCCCGTTACCATTACTGCTCTTCGATCGTCAGCACAGGGTAATCAGGAATGCACTGGGGCAACGGACATGTATACATATCGGTCTTGGGTATAGAGACAAAGTTCCGATTGATCACTGTGTATCTGTTATTGACCCGTCGCAACGGGAGGAGTCGAGTACTCGTGTTGAAACGTACATTGGAACCAGCCACTATAAGAGTGGGTATGCTAACATTCTTCAAGAGTGTTTCAACAAGTTGACCTGCAGGGATAAATCGATCCTGCTGCTATTGACATGCGTGCAGACTCCATCGAGGAACTGATACCGCGAAGTGCAAATCTCATCAGCGCTACCAAATATCCTAATGATGAGCAACTCCTTGTTAGCACCTTGGCACTTTCAACCGGGTAGAGGAAGAGGTGATGCGACCCACAAGCTGCCTTGCTGGCTCAAAACGACAACATTCGCTTCCACTGTCACCTGGTCCGAATATAAAGCGACTTTGGTTGACACCACCTGTCAACCAAGGAAAATATAATATCACGCCCGAATTGGCGTCATGGAATCTTTTTGGCCCAGTGGTATTGTTGACACCACCCTAAACCAGAGCGAATCCTTCCACCTCTTTAGGAACGACCGGCCCCGGAGGGGCGCTTCTGAGGCTCCAGCCATGTTCATGTCCACGACTCCACGCAGGGGGGCGGCCTGATGGCTACGGGTAGCTTAATTCGAAAGTCTCTTGTTCTAAGGCGCATGTTTATAGCCTACTAAGTTGATTTCTCCTACAATGCCGCGGCGAGGCGACGGGGTGCATCCCACAGTGATTCCCTGCGAATGGAAGAAAACAGGCTTCATTCTGTATTCTGTCACCACTATTCTGTATCCACTTGAAGGCTTGGATCTGGTAGAATTACAAAATATATATATACGTATATATCTCCCAGTAAGCTCACATTAGTGGGTGTAACATTCACTGTCCTTGATCTTGTCTAGGATGACTTTATATGAAATCTACAATGCTGACACCACATCATCTTGAAAAAAGCAAGGTTGGGCTCACAGAGAAAGGAAAGATTGTGAATAGATGGACATCTTCCTTTTATACGCCGAAATACATAGTCAATGTAAGAAATAAAAGTCGAAAATGACAATCAAATCCGTATTGCGTCTACATAGTCGAGAGCTGGCCATAGTAATAATGCCGCCTAGCCAGCAAAATTAGTATGCGACCGAAGGGCCGTCGTCGACGTGGGATGTGAAGAACGAGGTGCCTGAGAGCCCGGAGCCGACGTGCTATGTTTTGATTTGGAGGCGACTTGTATGGAGGGACAGATGGAGGCGGTGGTTAATGGGTCGGCGGTGATTAGATTTATATTGTTGTTGAGTAGATGGGATAGATCTGGGTGGGTGTGTCCTGTATATATATAGAGAGGGAGAGAGAGAGAGAGAGAGAGAGAGAGAGAGAGAGAGAGAGAGAGAGAGGGTTAGATATACTCCCGTTTTACAGTATAATAAGATGCTCAATTGATCACGCATAACTATCGATTCTAACGATTTATATTATCATTTGTGGTCCAAAATGCAGAATACGAGGGAGCAGCTGGTGCGTGCTCAGGGAGCAATCACGTGCTGTCCTCACAAAAGCGGCGGCACCCGTATCGGGCAATCGACCAGGACTTACAGGAAAGCAGTTCACTTATGCACACCTAATTATGATGCACATCCCCCCAAGCAAACCAAGGAACGCCATGCAAACACTAACCCTGCTGTTGGATTCCCAGAGAAGCCGAGTGGGCATGTAATAACCCCGTATATTAAGGGCGTACGTACTTTGTTTGCAGTCAGCATCAATAGGGGCATATCTCACATTCTGTGGGGTACGTCATCAGTGGGGCCGATGTGAGATTATCCCCAGGTATGCTATTCACGTGTTTGTCAGGGTCAGGAGTACATATTTGGAAGCATTCTTTTCTGACATGGACAAACAAACAGATCACTACTTTCTTTGAGATATACAGATACAGAGGACACAATGAATCCTTTCTTCAGCTCGACGCCCGCGCCGGGATATACACAGCTACACAACCAACCATCACCAGATACCGATACCCCATCAACCTGGGAAATCATCAATTCCCCAATGTCACCCTCCACACAGTCCACAAACACAACATCCCCAGAACCCCCATCCGTCGCACAAGACCAAGCAACAAAAACAACAACAGAACCCAACCCCCAACAAATAACCGAAGCACAACCCCCCCGCTACAACGACATCAGCGGCGCCGTGATAATCGACTGGGACGGGTCCCCGCGCTTCCTGTCGCCCCAAGAAGAGCAAGAACGACAGACTGCGCTGGAGAACGCCGTGCGCGAGAAGATGTTGGGGTTACCGCGGAAGACGGAGTTTGCGTGGGCGAGGCCGGATGTTTCGATTGAGGCTGGGTTGCCGGCATATTCACCTGCGGAGAAGGAGATGGGAAAGGGAGATGGGGATGTTTGATTTGGTGGACTGGAATTGAAGGGTGTTTGGTGGTGTTTTCGGGTTTATTGGGATTGTTGGATATACAGGAGTTTTGTTTTGGGAGCATGGAGTTCGGATGGGATACAAGGCTTTGGGTACGGGAATATTCATTTTGGTCCGGGGCTTGGTGTTGCTGTTGTGTTTCTGGTTTTATCATCAATGATGAAGACCGCACTGGTAAATGTGCAATGGCACAATAGTACATTGTAGACAATCTCGTTCTGATATACAACCTTCCCAACAAAAGACTATACAATGCTGAACCCAACCAACCATGCAAACAGAATAAATTCCCGATATTCGCCGTATAGAAATCATCAAACAAGACCTATACTGAGAGAAGATTAAAGACCTCAAACATATCAATCGTAAGACAACATCGAATCGCGGGAGTAACAAAAGGCGCGGATCATAATAACATTATACAGAACGCTGTTAACAGGTTTATTTGGCGCGTCCCATGATATCGGTCACATCCCTCTCGTTGACCACGACGCCGCCTTCTGAGCATCGTGCCTTGGTGCGCAGTTCTGAGCAGAGATTGTCGACATCGATTTCGCCATTTCGGAATTTCTCCATCGATTGCAGACGGTCCCTGTTGAGAGTTAGCTTTGAATCCAGAAGTGGAGGGATAAAAACATACCAGATCTTGTTACACGACAACATCTGCGACTGGTCCTCACCAGGAACAACTTCGTCATCATCCAGCTTGTCAAGTCCCGCAACGGGATTCTTTTTGTGCGCTGATGGATCCATGACCTCGTTGTAGTTGTGAGACGGGCTACCCAGATCCGGCAGCGGGAAGGCATCATCGAAGAAGGTACCGAAATCCTGCGACAGGATGGCGTCTTGTGGCTCGCGCCAATCGCCAAAAAGCACAGGGTCGAACTGTCCCCCATTCTGTTGGGCCATGAGATCGAGACCAGCATCTTCCGACTGACCAGGTTGCTCGTGAGGCGTATTTGTAGCACTGACGGATTGATTTCTCACAGCGGGAATAGGATTGTTGATATTCCCACACGCAAGGCCGAGTTGTGCACAGAAAGAGCTCTCGCCGTCGACGCCACACGCATGCACATGGTTAGAGTCAGGCTTTTCCGCGGCGGGGGAGGGTTCCGGTGAGGTTCCCTTGGAAGAGAGTCCCTGGCTGTGATGCGAATCCGACGAGGAGCATGGGGAGTCCGAATTGGAGGTGTCGTGCGTAGTCAATTTCTTGACGTGGTGAGTCGAGCTAGGTTCGGCTGCGGTTTGATCATGGACACTACCCTTGGGGGTTCCACTCTCTGATCTCGAGGTGTGCTGAGAAGCCGGTGACTGATGACCACCATTGACTCTCGACATATTCAAAGCATCACGATTTAGGACACCAGGTACCGAGGGAACACTGCGCCCTGACATAGATTGAGCGTCGGTCGGTCTGGATTGGCCGTTGTTAAAGATGTGCGAACCGGGCAAATCTCCAAACTTAGGGAAGTCGAAGAGGAACTCGTTGTTCAATCCCTGCATATTCCTCGAATAGGCCCCCGGAATGGCACTCATTGCTGAAATTCCATTGCCTCTGGTAAGCCATGAGAGACGCTTGCGATACTCTTTGAGTTCGACCTGCAGACGTTCCACCTGCGCACGCAAGAGACCATTCTCCTGGGTCGTATTATCAGATGACTTTTGCAGCTCATCCACCTTGGTCTCCAAGTCCTTGAGATGCTTTTCCTTGCGTTCACGGAATGCCCGCTGTGCGGCCCGATTTTGAGCTTTGCGCTTCTACAGGACACCAGGTTAGTACAACATGATCAATCAGACCATGGAAAAGCGACATGGAACTTACCGAAGTCGGTTCCGAAGTCAATGGCTTCCGGCCCGGCTTCTTGGCCTGTCCATCACTCTCCCTTCTCTTTTTACCTCCTGATTCTTTGTTCTCATTCTCTGACTTTCCGTCCATGTCCTTCCTCTTATCACCAGGCTCGTAGTCATCTGAGGGTGGAACGCTCCCGGGAATATCTCCAATCAAACTCTCGGACCCTTGGAAGTCGAAATCCGCGTCGGGGTTGAAGTCGAGAAAAGGACTTTCATCATCTCCATATCCCAGCCCACCGGACTGATTTCCAAGCGGGTCACTGTCTGCAGATGGAGAGACGTTGACGCTGCCCGCAGATGCGTGCTTCGGTGTGCCATTCGGCTCTGTCTTCGTCTGTTGGGTCTTATTCTGCTGTTTCTGCGACGGATTGTTTGAAGAGAGGGCGGCAAGGAGGAGATCTTGTTGATCAGGAGAAAGGTAGAAACCTTGTTGGTAGAGGGAATTGTAGTCTGTCATGGTGATTATTGGCGTAAGGGGGTATCTTCGTTGATTTGGATCGTTAAATTAGAAGAGTGGCCGGGCCTCCCGCCCGTTTGTCGTATCGATGGAAGGAGTCGCAGCTGGCGCGACGACGAAAATGGGAACTGTTGGGGTCGAGGCGTTGTGTCGTGGATGTCTCGAACCAGTCACAAGCTTAGGATCGCCTCTCAACACGCATTAAGCGAACAATTCGAGTTCCTTGATGACAACCAGATGCAATCCGACGGTAAGGCAGCGTGTAGGCCTTCAACGTTTCGGATAGAGAAATTCACGGATGCCCGAAAATTCACCAAGGAATAAACCGGGGAAGAGGACACGAAGGATCAGTCAGGCGATGATGTCACAAATAATAGCAGTGAAATGAGCACGGAATTTCAGTATAAGAGACAGTGAAAAGCCGCTAAGAAATTCTTGCCAGGAGCGCGAATGACTGCAATGAGGGGCTTTCAAGAGGGCCGGATGCGGTGAGAAAGCGAGATTGAGCAGGCCTCCAATGATCGGAGGCGTTCCAGAACGAATTGGGACCTTTGTCAAGCGAGGGGAACAGGTAATCCGGATAACGGAGACAGTAGTCAGAAATGAAGCAGAATGGTGGAATGACTGGAAGGAGTTGTCGCAGGGTGGATAACCTGAAAGAAAGAGTAGAGCGGAAGGGGGGATGAGGCGGTGGCCAAGGGCGGCATCGACTTTGGCGGGTTGTGATTGGCCGATATCGCGGATGGTAGCCAATCATCGGGCTGATCGGAGGGTGCCGCCCTAAACGGGGCAAAAACGGCACTGCTTATAAATCGGCTTGCGGATCATTCTGCGCAGTTCTATGGAGCCTATATATATATAATAATGTTAAAAGAGCTTGATATCTACGGAATACAGCTACAGTGTCTACAGATGGTGTGTTAACATGAGATTGCAGACATACGAGTACTGCTACACCTAACAGTGGTGATTCATGACCTCGGCTGGGATCATCCGTCCTTAAATCCGCTAACTCCAGATGATGTATGTCTCCGACTTTCGGGGCGATATACAGTCACATGACAAAAGTCTACGTAATTCCGCGTCGCACGCGGCACCTGATATTGTCCATCATCTTCATTCCAGATTCAAAGGAGATTTTGCAGCCTGCATAGCCTGCAGGATAACATGTCACTTGAATACTCATACCGCGCTCGCCACCGAACTCCAATAATGACCACTATGTATGGGCACGCTCACATCCCACAAGAAACGACTTCAAGATAGTTCAATACATCTCATTTACGCGGAATCAATCTCTCTGGGGTACTCCGGTCTATAATCTTTCCGCAAACCATCTAATTTGGAGCAATGCTTTCCGACCTATCTGTTAAGGGCTAAGCCCGCAGCGCTAATAACTAGCTATCATACAAGAGATTTCGTTGAAGAAGAGAAGAATGGATGTCCGATCGGACAGCCTTTATATACAGAAGTACGTTATGCGGGGTAGGTAGTCAGGTAACCACTCCGATCATCCCTCCGAATAACATATCGTTTATTCTACAGGCGCAGCCTGTGACACATCAATCTCTCATGGTTGGCATAGAAACTCCTGTCCTGACTGGGCTCAGGTCACGTCTGCATTGATGGAATTAGAGTTGCTTTCGGAGCCGGGGATACCAGGATTGGGAAGTCATTGGCTGTTATGAATGGGGATAATGCAATCAGTTCGGCTCCAGGGAGTGGGTAATGAGGTCATCAACCATTTCTGCAGCCTAGAAGCTCGGTGCTCAGCTAGGGTAAGGAGAATGCACTATAACAGCTGGAAGGAACACTTATTGCCTGTTCAAGAAGGAGAGGACCTTGATCTGGATGAAAATGTCAGTTAACATTGGTACCATGTGATGTCATCTATACTTCTTACTCACTGGTTTCAATGGAGGTGTGCATCATGCTACCTGTGCTGCTGATATGTGCATATCATGTACTCGAATTGATATATACATCTGTCACAACCTGGCTTCTCTCGTATCGTACCTAGGGTTCTAGTTAGTTGTATTTCGAGACAGGACACTTACCCTAAGTGTCTTCCAACATATGCGTATGCTTCGATGACCCTCCAGGTCCAAAGGTAAACTGATAATGCGTTGATGGGTATATCGCCCCCTCCAGGCTCCGTAAGACAAGTAGAATCGATAAGGTAACGAATAGAGAAACAAGGCCAACCGAGTACGTGTACTGGGTTGTTGGTTGAGTGTGGACGAGTCAGAAACTAGAAAGGTAACCAATGCTTGATTAACTAGAATTGATCGCGAAGAACTAAGCTAGGTACATGAATGAGTGTCCTTATATATCTTTCCTCCGTATACCATTTTGTATACCATCTATGGTAGATGGATGGTCGCCTTGTCATACCGTTTCGTATACCATTCGCGGTATGTTCAATGGTAGAAAGTCACATGATTCGCCCACTGGTTATCAACTTGATCCTTGTTCCTTCCTGCATTTCCTTCGTACTTCATTATCCAATCATTCTGCCTTGACTCCCCGCATCGTCACATGAGACTGATACGACAAGGTCTGTAACATCAAGGTATTTAGCAGTATGGTGCTAGCATGTTGTTCTCACAGGCAAGGTCATCAGGCAGCACAATAAGGCCAGAGGACCCCTGATTTCTCCATTTCTTACAGAACACATGTTAAAGCATTTTAGCAGTACAATACCAGCATGCCCTTTGTAGCAGGCGGATCAGCACAGGGTAGGTAGTCACATCACAGGCATATCAGCGCGGCTAGTTGTCAACAGGTAGGCAGTATGCTGCCAGCATGTCTCGCAGACAGATCAGCACAGGTTAAGAAGTCAAACACGTTGCAGGCAGTGTCATCAGATAGTGTGATGAGGCCAGGGCAATCCTCATTATCTTCCTCATGTAGATGTGTTTTAAGATGGGATACTTACCAACAGGCTATATCCCCCATTAAATGGCAGTATGGTGCCAGTGTGTCATAGAATTAAGATTCAACGATCATAGCAAGGTAAGGCAGGCAGGAACCTTAGCTATTCCTTATTGTCATCAACCATTCTGTGCGGTCAGGCGGGCGCGTCAAGGGACCACAACACGTCCGCACAACCATGGCCCTTCTCCTTCTTTCCTTTTCTTCTCGAGATTCGATATTCTCGCCGATGGCTACTAGTTGGTTTAGATAGGAATATCATTTCGTTAATATCTACTAGCTACCGAGCCCGTGACACTCACTAAGTTATATCTTTGTTCAGGACCACTTCCTTCATGTTCTGGAGGATATATGGTACAAGGCAGTTTGTACATCTCACATCGCATCAAGTATTGTGCAGAGTACTGTACTCTCTGTTATCGCTCTCGGTCGAGTCGGAGGCCGTTGGCGGAACTGGGACGGTTCGGCGATTCTCGTTGTGCAGATCCCCGATCTCCATGGACTGCAGCCAGAGTACGTATTGTGCATAGTACGGAGTGAGCTTACAAGTATATGAGGGTAGTAAAGATAGTGCTACGGAGTACAAAGTACTGGGGTTCACAGGAAAGCAGCGAGGTGTTGAACGATCCATATTTGCAACATAGTACATTTACCCGCGCGGCTGCGCTTCTCTACTAGTACCATTGCTTCCCTATTTCTACTCCAATGAGATGCGAATGAGAAAAGGAGGAGATTTCGGGCAGACAGGATTGTCTCTCCTTTCTCTTCCTCTTCCCTGGCTTTTTCTAATCTTGTATCCAAATATTTCACCCAGGAAAATCACGTGACACGCCTCATCCCAAATCGGTATCGGGGCCGCACGTCACCTCTCAATTCTATCATCAACATTAACGCGTCCTCCACATTCTGTGTCCTGCCGGGTGCGTATAGGCTTCTCGTCACTCTGCGCGGTGTTTACGACTTCTTTTCTTGCTATATATCTCTACCTTCACAGAATCGATCACCATGGCCGACGTGGTGTCCCTTGAAGCAGAAGTCAAAGAATTCAAGCTGCAGGTGTGTTGCCATCCGAGATTATTACTAGTGTGAAAGTATCGCTAACCGCTGATCTCACAGCTTGAAACGGTCCAATCGAGCTTGCAGGTAGACCCAGACAACTCGGAACTTCAGAGTCTCAAAGCTGAGCTAGAAGAACTCATAAACCTCACCGAAACCTCCATCGCCGAACTCAAGCCATCCGCACCTCCAGCGCCAGCAGCAAAGCCTCCGCCGCCGCCTCCGACAAAAGAAAAATGGTCCAAGGAAGATCACCCGGCATACCAGGCAGGCTACCGTAAACCCACAGTCGAACAAGCAGAAGAACCACCGGCCCCGGCGTCCTTTTCAGTCAACGAGAATGTTCTGGCTCGCTGGGTATCGGGCGACAATTCTTTCTACCCTGCGCGCATCACCTCTATTACAGGCTCTACTAGCAACCCCGTCTACATCGTCTCCTTCAAGTCCTACGCCACAGTGGAGTCCCTAAGCGCCAAAGACCTTAAACCCATCTCCAACAATGACTCGCGAAAGCGCAAGGCTGATGCAACCTCAGGAAACCTCTCCTCACAGTCGCCGGTGATTCAACCGGCAAATTCGAGCGTGATTTCCGCTGCGGCAGATATCAACCCCGCGCTGGCCAACCAGGCTCGCAAAGAACCGAGTAAGGTCGGCGATGGGCCTGCTCGTCCCGCCAAGGTGCCCCGAAAGGTCAAGGCGACTCGTGAGCTAGAGGAAGGGAAAAACAAATGGAAGGACTTTGCTAGCAAGAGTAAGATTGGGAAGAAGGACAGTATGTTCCGAACCGGCGAAAGTGTGAACGCGCGAGGTATGTTGCATATGCCCCAAATTTCTATTAGTTTGATCCAAGATTCTGACGTCTCTACAGTGGGTTTCACCGGGTCCGGCCAAACAATGCGCAAGGATCCTGGCAGATCGCGGCATGTTTACAGACAGCTTGAGGACGAGGGCTATTGATGAGGGGCTGGCCCTTTGAATATCAAAGCCTAAGTTGCATTTGTTATGATTTTATTACCCGGACCGGTTTTTCTTTTTTCTTGTTATATGACTCGTCAATGTCCTTCTGGTCTCCTTGCTAACTGGGATGTTGGAGGCACAGGCACAAAGGTTTCCTCCCTTTTCAAGTCCAAAGCAGGAGGTTTCGTACATAGAACACGGTGTAATGTGGTAACATCTTATTCTAATGCGACTGATTTCTGAATACTCGTTGCGTGGTTGTTCTAACCGTCTTTTGTTGTCTCCTAGTTGTGTGATTTCGGGTCCCAGTGGGTGTAGGAATTTTAGCCCTGGTGCCGGCTGTCAGAGGCCATCTAGAAGGAAAGCAATTGTAGACATCGAAAATCAACCATCCGCGTCGAGAATAACGTCTTTGTTCCTGCTGAATAGCCATTGCATCTGCGATGACGAGGCAGCAAACAAATGCAGACCAATCAGCGCTTTAATCTCGGATTTGTATTTCGACCAGGGATAAACAACCACTGAAAAGCCCGATAACTCCCTGTAAATACCGTCACATACTACTACTGCTACCGACATTTCCACATGGCGACAAGAAGATATGTCCTGTATTATCGCACATGCCCACTATGCCTGGAAGTAGTCGACGTCACCCAACCAACATCCTACCGCGTGTTAGCGCTGGCGCCAGAATATGCCGAACTCGTTCACGAGACGCCTCAGTGGCAGGAGGACAAAACCCGCTGGAAAGATATTACAGTGGGAAACCTCGCCTTAGGTGATAACCGACATCACCTGGCTGTCGAATATGCCTAGTGTGCTTGGTTACTGCATACAAGATGTTTGGCACTTGTCCAAGGACTCTCTATAGATCCCTCAATTGTACCTTTTGATGCACCTCGTCGAACCTACGTTTGTCATAGAGGCGCGTGGGCCTGCAAGCGAGCATGGTGCTTTTTACTCGACCCAGCGATTCTCGGTATCAAGGCCACCGGCCATCTGGCAGCAGATAATAGTGTTTGTCTGGGACAGTTTGTGGCGAGTGCTGCGTGGACAGGCAAACCCACCTTGTCGGTTACCAAGGGATATTTGGCTCATGGTGCTAAGATACGGCATTGATCGCTTACTCTTCATTATGAGAACCGCGTCGCAACTGGATAGACTGGAAGCTGGCCTCTGCGAGTATCCCAAGCACCGATTTACTGTCACCGAAACAGCGCTGAAGTCGGACTGGATACGAATTCATCTCATCACTATTGGCGGCAAAACGTATATACACAACCTTACAGATCAGGTCGACGGCCTCCCGCACGTGTCGACATCATCATCCTGGAACGACCTGGAAAGTATATACATGCCGCTCTTACTGGCTTATAGACGGGCTTTCGTGACTCTTGGTTCTCTCTTGGGATACCGGAGGACTCGCCCTGTCCTGAGCATAGATCATAGACTCAAGGGGTGTAAATATCTTGCAGTCAAAAGTGACGAGCTAGGTATAATAGACATTGCATTCTCAGAGACCAAAGGCGAGCCTAACTGGATCCTGAACAACCACACTGTGTCGACCTCATACATATCTAAGATCAGATATGCCAATATACAGAATCTAATCATGGTTTCTGATGTATGCTTTACATTTCCCCTTTTCTTTTCTATTTGACGCACTAACACGACATTCCAGTCCTGGAAGTGCCGCGCCATCGTCCCATCAAAGAGACATGGCGCAGAGCCCTACTTCCACGAAGCACCATACCCCTCAAACAGCGACTGGGTCGACGCCAGATTCAGAATGAAGTCACGCCTCCACGACGGCGACTTCACCGACCCTGCTGCCTACTTTGTCAAAGCGAAATACATCCCATTCGCCGGAATGACTCAGATTTCCTTTACTGTCCACGCCAGCCGACTCGGCATCGAAGGGGATTTGGTGGGGAAGATTTACCAACAATACTCCTACATTTATCGGGGCTGTTGTGCCTGGGCGTGAGAATACGGTGAATACTATGGACTTTGATTAAAATACTTTTAGGGAGATATAGTGGTGAGTGAGGATGGTAAGCAATTCTTGGGACTAGATCCAAGTATATACATTGCCATTTCACGATGAATGAAAATAGAACAACATCCACGCATCCGAGCAACACATGCAGCCATTTGGTTTGTCGGAGATGTTGATAAGCCCCCCTTGGGCTCCTTTATTTCGCTTACTCTGCGTCGTCTTAGTAGAGCAATGGCAACGTTTCCTCTTGCTAGAAGAGGTGCGGGTTTGGGGGTGCTCGGGTTGAGGATATACTCGAGATTCGTTTTCTGAACCGATCAGCGATTGAGCTATGCGGAAATAGAGACCTTCATTGACTTACCTCGTTGCTTGTGGCCATGTTGTGAGCTAGAGATATTATGGACGTATGGCTTGGTTATATTCAAGAGATTGGTTCTTTGATTCTGAATGGCTTTTTAGCAAACCCCTTATACAATATATCTACCTCATTGCATTCATTGCCGTCGAGTGATTGCCTATCAACCGTAGACCCCGACCCATTATCTTTCAAACCAAACCACGAAGCATACATACAGGAGCAGGCGCATAATATGTTAAGAAAAGGAAGGAGGTTTATCTCCAGATAGGGTTGTCATCTGGTTACACAAATACATACACGAAGACAAAGCCAGGGCCTACTATCCTCAACCAACCACCTACGTAGCCATTAGAATAGTCCCGACAAATTAGATAAAGCCACTCGGTCTTTCAATTTCCACGCTAAGCGCGGAACTGGGGTCAGGGATTTGAGGGCTGACGAGTTACTTTCTTTATGCGGCAATGCTTCTGTCGACTTCCGATTTCTTGGTTGATCATCGTTCATGCTGAGAATACAGTATGCAGCAATATGCCGGGATTGCAATCCCGGCTCAGCCGAGTGGACTTGACATAAGTATTGGCAAAGGTTGCTTATGTTTCATGTAGAGTGGTACTGTACCAAACTACCGGTAGACAAATACCACAATAGAAACACCCCCAACCCAAACAAGCAATAGAGTACGGGCTGCTGTACCCGCTCAGTCTCGCTGCACCTTCCTGTCTAGTCTGGAGTGAAAAATCCACCTCAGCTATCGATGAAGCCGCGCTAGCCATACAAACAGAACAACAATGACAATGCCTCCTTGAAAGATTGTGGTACAGGATAGGAATCATTCCCGGGGTGGACGAGTATCCTCGCGCATTTTCTCTGAGTTATTACTGAAGACTGTATAGTCTGAGGAGCAAGCAGAGACCTATGAGGTCATTAGAGCGAGTCTAGTGAGGAAGAGTCATTGTCCGAATGTAAGAATTTGCAAATACATTTTGACTACGAACTCCATTAAGTGATAGTGCTGATGGATAGTAAGCAACTGTACACATCTCAAAATAACTACTTCAAAGTATAGAGCCAGCCAAATTGTAATCCCCATCCACAACATATTCAACCACACACATTCTTGCAAAAGGCATGTCAAATTCCCGCTCCATCACCTAACGACCTTTTAAGATCTTCAAGCCCTTCCTTAGACTTGGCATGTGCTCGCTTCATATTATGCCACCAAGGGTCATCATCCTTTTTAAACTCCAGTGCCTTCAATAGTTCCTCCGTCACTCCATTCATATGCTCCCACGACTCTACGTGGCCTGTCCTGTGCCTTTTCAAATAGTTCCCTGGGTCCGTCTAGGTTGTCTTGAAGGGCCTTATATTTATCAGCAAGTTGTTGGACGAGAGTATTGCTTTGCTGACTTGACTTACCTGAGGCTCCGTGGCGTCCGCGGATGTGATGGGCATAATGTAGAATGTGTTTTCTTTGTTTGGAAGAGTGGTTAAAATTGGAAAAGAGGATTAAGAAGTAATTCAAGTTGGAAAATGGTTCTGTTTTCAAGTGACGGCCACAGCCTTATAGCTTTTCTGTGACCGGGATTTGTTCCTGATACCATCTTATGCATGTTATGACTAGTCACTATATTTCAAACTAAACTGAAAAGACATCTCATCAATTGTGGCGCTGCAAGGAAGTCGCATTCTGTAATACGTGGTTTATACTCGTAGCAAACAAATTGGACCAATGGAATCAGACTTCAGTACTTTGTTAGGGCTATGATGCTCGAAACAGCTCAGGGAGCTAAATGAACTCTCTCGAGTCCAAGCACGATGCTTGAAGATATAAAAGGAATCGAACCCTTTCGTCAAGGACTACCTTTTTGGATTAGTTGGCTATGTCGGAGTCCACGAAGCCCGTATCATTTAATCCGGGTTTCAGTTCCATTTGACATATGCATACCGGCGGCTCGGGTCGCCGAAGAAGGGAGCCGCACAGCCATAAAGCTTGACGAATGCATATGAGGGGCAAACAAAGAAAAATAATAGAAATGTCCCCCAACCCAAACAAGCAATCGAGTTGAGGCCAGTCTATCCTTGTTGTTGAGTTATCTGCACTTTCCCGTTGTTCCAATAGCTTGACTTTCCTTAAACCTGGCCTGGAATTTTTAAATGGACATCTTCTCAGTTATCCGCTGAGGAACTTACAGACTATCCGTTATTATACACAATGATGGCTTCTTGAGATTCAATTGTATAGGGCATGAATTGCTTTCAAGATAGACTGTTATTCTTGTCATGCTGACCCTTGGCTAGAAACTGCATCGTCTAAAACCAACAATGGAGACCTGTATGATTATGATAGAGGCAGAACACATAGCAAATTAATAATAATAATAAGCAGCTAGTCATTATCCATATTGAATAATTTGAAGTGTTGATCAGCCCAATACTACATCAGAGAGTTCTAATCCTCATTCATGACATGTTCGAAGCAACGAATAAACACAAATAAACACAAAAGAGACCTCCAAGTTCTGGTTAATTTCCTATGACCTCTTCATATGGTCAAGAGCTTTCCTGAGCCTATCATGCTGCCTCTTAATTTGCAGCCACAGGCCTTCATCCTCGCCTTTCAGCGATTCCAACACCCTCTCCAATTCCGCTGCGAGTGCAACTAGTCGCTCCCAGC
This sequence comes from Aspergillus cristatus, assembly GCA_034509305.1. NCBI lineage: Eukaryota > Fungi > Ascomycota > Eurotiomycetes > Eurotiales > Aspergillaceae > Aspergillus > Aspergillus cristatus. Next base: position 2,580,086 of record WJBV01000006.1, on the reverse strand, counting down.
AGTCCAGGTTCCCGAATAAGGCCCCCCCGTGGAGAAACTCGGGTTTCTCCAGCATACTGCGAAGAAGAGCCTTATTTATTAATTGATTGATGCCGAACAGGTGTGTTAAATTGCTGACTTACTTGAGGTTCGGTAGTTGGGTTGGACATGGTGTTTGAGGAATAGGCAGGTTTGGTTTGAAGAAAATCATCTTTGGAGTAGAGATGAATGTTGGCTGGAGATTGGTGGTGAGCTGGATATTGGTGATGGTTTCGAGGCGATGCTGCATGAGGTTCTTATATAAAATTTCCTATTGGTCCGCGGGATTTGCTCTTGATACCATTTTTAGCATATTCATCTTAGGCATGCCCTTTCCAAATCTGATTATTTCGAATTGAACTGAAAAATACAACCCTATCAAAGTGACACCATCAGGGAAACTGCATATAGTATCACGTTGTCTAAAATGGCGTGCATTTAGCTTCAATGTCTTAGGGTTATCATGTATGGCAGGCTCGACACGGCCCAGGGCGCTAGATACACTTGCAAGGGTCCAATCATAAAGTCCGACAATTAAAGATCTGTGAGACATTTTTGTGATACATAGAGGACGATATTGGGTGGTATTTTGGGGATCGTGATGACTGGAGTATGGTTCAGCAATCGGGGAACTCATGGTTCCGATTGGGGGCGTTGGTACAAAGCAAACTTCACTAACAAACAGAAAAGAGCCGCAGTCAAGATTCTATACGATGGAATCTGTTGGTTTGGGTTGCTTTAGCCATTCTTTGTCGTTACCGGCGTTTCCCTGTTTAGCGCGGTGGCAGCCAACCAACCATTCCTGTCTTCTGATGCTTACCTCTCTACTGCTTTCCAAATAAACTGGCTTTTCTTCATGTAGATTCCTCTTGGTCAAGTCTATTGACAAAATTGACCTTCTGACCAGCCCAGTGATTACAGTCACTGGGTCCAATCTACCATGCAAGAGGATGGCGTATTCTGCAGGCGCTAATTTCCCCTTTCTTCATGCGGCATTAGAAGACCGACCAGACCAGGTGCTGGTGGAAGCAAACATTGTCCCAAAACAGCAATGTGGCTGGCCCATATGTGAGCTCCAGGCAAGTGCCCAGCGCTAAGAGCAATTGTTAGTCGCCCAGAGAGACCTGACTATGCCGAAAGTATGACCAGTACTATCCGAGTGGATTGTATTCTTTGTTGAGCTTATACATTCAAGAATAACACACTGGGAATAATGGATGCCGTGAGAGAGCGATAGCTTGGTAGGCTTTGGATGGAGCACAGGCCTGGCGAATTCAATCCAACTATCACAAGATATTGAGCCTTTTATGCTATGGATACTTCTCTGTTCTCTGTGTGTCTCCTACTACTGGCCTACCAAAGGACGGACTTAGTAAACTACGTGGCATAGTTCAAGGTAAAACAAGTTTCTCCTCCATTTCAACTACCTCATTCCGATGCTAACACATACGCAAAACAGGGCAAGATCTTCGAGCTCCAAGCTTCCACCCCATCCCTACCTCAATAGGTCTTCTCCCAAACATCCGCCATATGCTTAACAGCCTCCTCAATAGCGTCCTGATCCGTCCTGAAACTCAACGGCCCTCCTCCCAGCGTCTTAACTTCACCAAAATAAACCGAAAACAACTCACACCTCAACCCCCTAACCGTCGACGCCGCAAAACCGAACAGAGTCCGATTATAGCCTCGCTTCGCATCGACCACCTCGACCACCTTTCCCTTCACAGTCTGGAGGTCCTCCGTAGCGGACACCCGTCCGCCGCCAACGTACCGATCCCTTTCATGCAGAATGGTGAAATGTTTGTAGTCATCCGGTTGCGGGATTGTGTATGTCAGTTCCATGTCACCTGTCTTGTCGTGTTTTTTAACCAGTTCGTTGAGGTATCGCTGGCAGTACCAGTCTAGGTCGGCGAGGTTGCCGGCTTCGGCGCTTTGGTAGAGGGTGTTCATGTCTGTCATTGTGACTGATTTGTTGGAGGTTGAAGCTCACTGGTCAGTATGATTGAATATTCAGAAGATAAAACTCTGTTGCGACTTACTCTGGTCGGTGCAATGCTTTTGTTTACAAATGAGATTGTGAGTGATCCTTGGGGAGATTTCGAGTGATTCTAATGCGCTTCTTATAGACTGACTGACAGGCTACTTGTCACTGTCTCTCTGACCAGTGAAACCTATTCCAGTAATTTCCGAGCAGATAATTGTCTTGAGGTTTTACATGAACAGTTAGTCTCAAAACAAGACCGAGCATAGATACGATCACGGAACAATGCAACATTCCGCTACTTTTTCCCTTCTTATGCTTGATAGTTGAGTATCAGCTTGTTTAGAATCAAACCTCGTGACACTGCTATCCTGCCTGTACCCCTTAATTATGATAGCCCTAACACAAACAACAGACTTCAAGTCACCATTTCCATAGCCATCTGCTTCAATTTGTGGGTGGAGAGTAGAGCTCTATACGATTGATTCACATAACCGAAGCAAAATATCATTCGCGAAAGCAGTAGGAATAGCAGTATACAACTAGTGCCAAGCGAGGAAACAAGGGACTTAGCAAGCTGAGGGTGACAGACATCTGGATAATAACTAGGAGCGCTAATTGCCCGCTATACAAATGTTGACTGGCCATATAAATGGCCCTATAGTTGCACCCATATTAAATGTAACGACGCACAAGCGTCAATGATTAGAATCTTCATCATTCCACTGTTCTCTCAAGGTCTGAATTAACCCAGTCATATTCCATCCGGTGGTCATTTCCATGTCCCGCAGAAGAATCTCCGCGGCTTCTTGGTCGAGTTTGTTACGTAGGACCCAGCCCCCTGAGTCGTCAGCAAACTGGGAGGAGAGGGTCCATAGAATAACAGAGAGGAATTTAGCTGACTTACAAGACACTAAGCTATGGCGAGCTGTGAAGAGGGCATTCTCCGCTTTGGTATTTGATCTTGCCAGGCCAAGGACGACGAGAAGGTGATTCCGAATGGTTCTCTAGAGGGTCGTACATCTTTAGCAAACAAAGTATTAGGAATCGTGAAATGGACGACAAACCTCAATGTTCCGCAAATGCTTCAAATTCTCATATCCCACAGCACGGCTTGGACTAGCCGAAACAGCAAGCACAATCTTGGCGACATGATAGTATTGCAGACCAATCACTGAGACCGCTGTCAACAGGCGTAAACGCAACACAACAAATTCAGTGATATGTACCGTGAACCGGCAGCAACATCCAAATAACGGGGAACCGCTGGTCCCGTCGCTGTGTACGTGGGATAAATCGGATGGGATTAAACGTATGCGGTTTCGTATTAAACCATCCCTCCACTTCCTGCTCGACGTCATGTAGAAGCGCCAAAGATGCTGTGGAAGCTTCATAGGTGAATGCGCACTTGAGGACCTTACACAAGAGGAAGACCATGCGACTGGCCCAGGCAAAATCGTCATCTCTTTGGAATATGTCCGAGTGAATGAAATTTTGCAAGTTCGTTCGAAGTGGCTTTTGCGCGGTTAGCGAGACATAAATGTCTTCTCGAAGACAAAGCCATGCAGCTGCTTCTCCTAAGCCACCGGACGAGCCGAACGATGAGACGGAGTTGAGGATGTGTGTTGTTCCGGTGAGGTGGAACTGGTTGTCTTCCCCTGTGATACTGTTAGAATATCTTTCCAGAGCAAGGGGTCGAGACCATACAGTCCATTTCTTCATGTTCGCGGAGGATTGCTACTGCAGCCAGAATTACGTCCGTAATATTCTCCTGAGCACCAGAAAGCGCCGGGATCAACATTTGAAGACAATGGTTGTGATATTGCAAGGCCTCCGCCGTATCCCCTGCCCTTTGCCTGTCAATATGCCTGGATGAGAATGCAAAGATGGCAGACCGCAAAACTGGTTCTTCGACAGCTCTTACAGGTACGTTGACCTCGAAATGTCGTTGTGGATCAGTGATATCCGCCTTTCCGTGTTAGTTGTATCTGCATCGATTGCTACTCCGGAGCGCATCTACGTACCCATAGAGCCATGTTTTCGATATAATTTCGCATAAGAATTGCCTCTCGCTCAGTGAACGCAGGGACCGAATGCTGCAAGCCGGAATGTCCTCCCGACGGACGCCTTGCACCGGATGAAGGATCGTGAAGGGTATGGAGTATGTCGGAAGGGAGGTTCGTTTTTCGAGACTCAGGAACACCAGACAGAAATGGCTGATGCTCTGGAGATCTAGGGCTTTCAAGTCTTTCTGTTGTCCGGCTTGCATTGATCTCGTGCGAATCACTGGTGACCTCTTCCTGTTCCCATACTGTCTCAGAATCCTCGACTGTGTACAGACGCTGGATCTCGAGAGTCTCGTCATGGAAGTGGACTGCATGCTACTCAGCCTGGCTCAAGGAAGTGGTAAGGAGTAAAACTTACTGGATCCCGTTAAACGCGGCCAAGTCCTATTCTCCGGAAACGCGACATCATGGTCCTCCCCCAAATCCAATCCATTGCGAAACCGTACATTGACTCCTCTCACACATTCAGTCCCGGCATCTTTGCAAGGAGTGCAAGCCGGGAGATCGGTGTCGCCTGCGAGGCCTTGTGAGATCGGATTCGACACGGAATCTGGCATCCGTACGTATACGTACACTTGAAATGACGAACTATCGGGGAAAATAAACCTGAGTATAATCCTTGTGGGAGAAGATAGTTATCGGTGTGGAGGCGTTGGATGACTTACTTCTACATCGCTGGCTGAATTGCCGATTAACTAACCGTTTCATGCGATCATGGAGAGGGGAATGCGACTCTTACCAGCCAGTGATCAGCCGGGTTCTCCTTTTTATCGTCGAGGGAGGCATTAACAATGCATTGCTAGGCGATATAGCAGTTGTCGTGGATGAAGGCGGACGGAAAGAGTTTCCTTGCAGCGGTGGGAAAGAAGACAACAGTGTACCCCGCAAAAATTCCCCGCGTGGGGAAGTCGACCGGGGAAAGTCTCTCCATTCCGACTTTCTTGAAACGATTCCGCCGGCAACTCTCTCCATGCTAGCTTACACAGTGATCAACGACGACGCAGATAAACATACAGCTTTCATGATCTAGCCCGCAAAATGGGTGGAAAGTCTTACCTTCAACTCGATTCAAAGAGGTACAATGTTCAGAAGACATGAAACCCCGCGGTGTCCTGGAGCTATAAAGCTCTCGAGAAGACCTCTCTATAGACATCCAGATCGCTCAATTTATTCAATTCATCTTCTATTCTTCCTCTACTTCTATTTCTTCTTCAATTGACCAAGTCTACGACATCACAATGGCAATTCAAAAGCTCAAGGTTGGAATGGCAGGCTTAGGCCGTGTCGGAAAGCTCCATGCTACCAACTTCTTGCATCGCACTCCTCGGGCTGACCTAGTCGCTGCTTTCACACCGGATCAGTCAGAGCTTGCTTGGGGTAAGGAGAATCTGGAGCCATACGGAGTCACCTTGTACGACAACTACCTGAAGATGCTTGAGCACCCCGGGTTGCAAGCCGTGGCCATTGGAACCGCGACATCGGTGCACGCAGAGGAGACAATGCAGGCTATCGACAAGGACTTGCATGTTCTCTGTGAGAAGCCGTTGTCTACGGATGTTGAAGTGGTATGTCTCCTGCCTACCCGATTTGATGACGGATGTTGACTATTTTACCTGTATAGTGCAGACAAGTTGTCCGGAAGGCACAATCAAAGCCTCACCTGAAGGTGATGTGTGGCTTCTCTCGACGATTCGATGAATCCTACCGCGACGCCTACGAAAAAGCCAGCAAAGGCCTCATCGGCCGCCCAGCCATCGTCCGCAGTCAGACCTGCGACAAGCTAGACCCCTCCGGATTCTACGTGGAATATGCCGCATGGTCTGGCGGTGTCTTCGTCGACATGTCCGTCCACGACATTGACCTGACACTCTGGTTCTTCGGTGACGACTCCGTCCCCAAGAGCATCTCCGCCCACGGCCTCCGCGCGGTGCAGCCAGAGCTGGCCAAATACAACGATTTCGACAACGCCGTTGGCATTATAGAGTTCCACAACGGCAAGATTGCCTACTACTACTGCACGCGGATGATGGCGCACGGTCAGGAAGACACGACTGAAGTCATCGGCACGGAGGGCAAGCTCACGATTAACGGCAACCCGCAAAAGAACTTCGTCAACCTCTACCACACGGCTGGTATTACGCGCGAGGTGCCTCACAACTTTATGGGACGGTTTGGACCTGCGTTCGTGCAGGAGTCGAATGAGTTCACTGCCGCTTGCTTGGATAACACGCCGTTGCCGATTAACTTGAACAATGCGGTTAAGGCGGTTGAGATTGGCGCATATTTGCAGGAGGCTTTGGTGACGGGCAGGCAGATTCGGTTTGATGAGAGTGGGAAGCGGATTGAACAGTCGCAGCTGTGATTCAGTTTGAGTATAGGTTTGTCTATAAATAGAACCGGAGTAGTATAGGCAATGATAGACTTTTGAAACGTTCTGGTCTTCATCGAAACTCAACCCTCTATGAGCTCTCCATTGAGGCATTGCTATTTCTGTAAGCTACCTAGATGGTATAGTCTGTACACAGATACTGCTAGTATGGAGCTCTGGGTGACTCCGCACTATCCCCGCATTCCCCAGATAATAACAAGGCACGATCAGGTACGGAGTGCCAATGTTCATTATGGCATTCAATTATCTTAATTTTCGTCCATCAAGACCCATTCAGGAACATCAATAAATTCTACGCCGTTTAGGCGACACGCGTCCGTAGACCATTGCCGTCTGATCCTCTGCCTATGACGCCATGGCCGATCGACCGTTTCTCCACGGCATCGTTTCATCGCGACTGTCAGTCCGTTATTTATCTTCGTCCCTGATCGCAACATACTGCTTCATATTCATACTAAAGTATCTGCATGGTCAAAAATGCAACTCAAGCTACCAGATACCCTTGGCCTGGGATCCCTATTCACAATGGCCCTCTCGCTCTTCTCCGGTGGTGAACAGCGCCGTCTAGTCACCCATCAACCAGCCCAACCTCCCTCCTATCCTCTCGCCGTCCGGAGCCCGTACCTCTCAGCATGGATGCCCAGCGACCAGGTCCAAACGCTACCATATGCAGAGCCGCAGTTCTGGGCCGGCCAGAGTCTCACTTGGTCCGTGATGGCCCGTGTCGATGACCAGGCATACAGCTTGATGAGCGTGAAGAACCCAGGGGATACCAATATTCGCCCGGCGGTTGTGCGGAGCGCGGAATATACAGCTACCCATTCGGTGTTTACGCTCTCTGCTGGGAAGGTGGTTTTTACATTGGACTTTTTTTCGCCAGTGTCGCCGTCGGATTATTTGCGGCAGTCGCTTCCGTTCAGTATGTATCTTGACTATCGGACTCCATCATAGTGGTACTAATCGGGGTTATTTAGGTTATTTGACCGTATCGGTGGCGGGGGCTTCCTCGAATGATATCCAGATCTATTCGAGTATCGACGGGAGGTGGACCGGAAAACCAAGCGGTACGGTACGGAGCTTCGAACAATCAGGATCAACAGCCATATACTCTCTGGCTGTGGAAAATGCTTCTCTGTATGCTGAGGATAGTGACATGGCTACTTGGGGACAAGCGATCTTGGCCTCGCGCCCGACTTCCTCATCCACACTTTCTGCGGGCTCAGGTAAACGGGGAGAGCTGCGCTCCCAGTTTGTGAAGAATGGGAAGCTGGCTGGAAATGACGGGCCATGGTTTCGTGGGGGTATTGTCGCTTTGGCCCATGATCTGGGAAAGGTTACAGGCCAACAGTCGGTGAACTTCGCAGTCGGTTACGTGCGAGAACAAGCAATCAGCTATCTGGGCAAGGCTTATACAGGATACTACCGAGCCAATTATCCGTTGACGTCTCAGTCTGTATCACATTTTTTGGACGATTATCCGGGTGCACTGGCAGAATCACAAATTCTAGATTCGGCGATGACTGCGCAAGCTAAGAAGGCCGCTGGTCAGAAATACGCAGATATCGTCACTTTGTCCACGCGTCAGGCGTATGGAGCCATCGATGTCACCATCCCGGACGACACAAAGGATCCTCATGATGTGCTGGCTTTCATCAAGGAGCTCTCTAGCAATGGAAACCTCAACACGGTGGATGTTATTATGCCCGCTTTCCCCATCTACTACGTTCTGGACCCGGACTATATCCGATTGTTGCTCGAGCCGATGATGCGGTACCTTGCTGCTGGCCGCTGGCGTTGGCCATACACCATCCACGACATGGGCGCGCACTATCCGAATGCGACAGGCCATGATGACCAGAAAGCGGAGCCGATGCCCATTGAAGAATGCGGCAACCTGATGGTTCTTGCTCTCGCTTATGTGCAAGCGACAGGCGATACGAACTGGACGAGTCGATACCAGGACGTGATCCGGCCGTATGCGGACTATCTCGTCGACAATAGCGTCAACATTGCGGAGCAGCTGTCTTCGAATGACGCAGCCGGGCCTCTTGCGAATGAGACCAACCTTGCCATTAAAGCTGCAGTCGGTCTGAAGGCTTTCGGGGAATTGACTGGGCTCAAGGAATATTCTATCATTGGTGACGAGCGCGCCACACTATTCTTCAACCAGGGTCTTGGGACAGACAACGAGAAGACACATTTCGTGCTGCAATACCCAGAACAGCCTGACTCCTGGAAGATCCCATACAACATCTATCCCGACGTGCTTTTCAATCTTGGAACCTTCCCCAAAGCCGCATACGAGATGTCAAGCACGTTCTTCAAGTCCGTTCGCTCCGAATACGGCGTTCCTCTGGACAACCGGCAGGATTGGGCCAAATCTGACTGGAACATGTGGCTGGCGGGTACGTTTGACAAGGGTACGCGCGATGAGTTTATCGATGATTTGTGGGCATTCATGACAAACGGTCAGCACAACTGGCCTTTTTCGGATCGGTATATTGCCACCTCTGCCCTGGGGAATACCCCTGGTGTCCCAGTTCTTTGTCGAGCTCGTCCGACAGTTGGTGGACACTTTGCGTTGATGGCATTGCAGGGTCCGAAGTCTTTGCAGCAAGCCATGTTGAGCGCTGAAAGGGAGGAATACAATGACCAGTATTTCTTTGAGGTCAAACGAGAGGAGCTGTGAATATCTCCATCGAAGACTTTCAGCGTTGCTTTGTCTTTTGTCATTAGTATGGAATAGAGCAAAGGCAGTCACTGTATATAGCATTTTTGTACCCATGCTTGGGGCCAGTGAATATCAATACCACCACTGCTATTGAATGGCAAATGAACCAACTGAGAGAGACTGTCTCTTTATTACTGCTGTCTACCTCTATTTATGTATTCTCTCTAGAAAAACTGGTGGTGGACAGCGTTTCTGCCCCTGTGTTGCTGACTAAGCCGTGACAGCAACGTCGACGTCGCCGGCGAGACTCTTCAGATCTCATCAACCAAACCGCCTGTTGCTGCTTTTGCTGTCCATCTCTCTTTCCTTCTTTCTTCTCTCTTTTCTTTTCTTTTCCTCATCTTCATCCCCATCTCCGACTAGACCTTCTTCTCGAACCGCTTAATTACTTCCTACTCATGGCTTCTGTATGTTGTCACCACCGTCACTCTGTCCCCTGGAGGCACGCGTCTACGCGCAACTGAGAAAATGAGAAAGATCATAAGCTGACCATCTGTTCCCCCGTCTTCTTTCGGGGGATTTGCCTGCTCTAGCCCCGTCCTCCGCACGCTTTCGGTCCTCAAGGCTATCCTCTCCCTAACGGTGCCGCCGTGCCTACTCCTAATCCTGCCCCCGGGGCCGCCCCTCTTCTTCCGAACAACGGCAGGATTATCCAGAATGGTCCCGTGAGGATACTGTGTATTGCGGATGTCAGAGGTAGGTGGCAGCTGGCGGGTTGATGGTCTTTTTTTCGTTTTTTTATTGTTTGTTTTGCGTTGGGGAGGGGGTATGACACAATCGGGCTGTTGCTGATTTGGTTTTTTTTCTTCTTCGATCAGGAAATTTGAGGTCTCTGAATGAACTGGCCAAGCAGGCCCGCGCGGATCACATCATTCATACTGGTGACTTTGGTTTCTACGATGACACTTCGCTGGATCGGATTGCGGACAAGTAAGTGGATCGATCGATCGATCTTCAAGCTCCGTCGGAGGGTTGTCTAACACTGCGGCTCAACCACAGGACCTTGAAACACGTGGCGCAGTACTCGCCTCTGTTGCCAGAGAATGTTAAGCGGTCGATCGCCCAAGCTCCGCACCAGCAGTCTATTAAGCAACGATTTTCGCAAGAACAGCTCCCGCTCTCCGAGCTTTCGATGCTGCTCGACAAGCGGCTCACCCTCGATGTTCCTGTTTACACTGTGTGGGGTGCGTGTGAGGATGTGCGCGTGCTGGAAAAGTTCCGCTCGGGGGAGTACAAGGTGGACAAGCTGCACATTATCGATGAGGCCAACTCGAGATTGTTGGATATTGGCAGTGTGAAGCTGCGGTTGCTGGGTCTGGGTGGTGCCGTGGTTATGCACAAGCTGTTTGATAATGGTGAGGGGAAGACTACGATTGCTGGTGGTCAAGGTACCATGTGGACAACTTTGCTCCAGATGGGCGAACTGATAGATACGGCCAATCGTGTATACGACCCGTCAGAGACTCGAATCTTCGTTACACATGCGTCGCCGGCCCGTGAAGGAATGTTGAACCAGCTTTCCGTCACCCTCAAGGCTGACTTTTCGGTCTCCGCCGGTCTTCACTTCCGTTACGGTTCGTCCTACAACGAGTTCTCCGTCAACCCCTCCCTCGACCACTACCGTGGGAAGCTGGCCGCTTCGAAGGCTTCCTTCAACGACGTGTGGGAGACTGTTCGCAACGAGGTTGAGGCCGCCATTTCCTCCAACGAAGCCCAAAAGACCCTCCTTGATAACGCCCTCGATGTGGTGCAGAGAATGCCTACGATCGCCAACGGTGGCAACCCATTCGGTGGTCCTAGCGCTGCCGGAGCCGCGGCTGGTCAGGTCGACGAGAGCGCTTTTAAGAACATGTGGAACTTCAACCTTGCTGACGCAGCCTTTGGTTTCCTGGTCCTCGAGATTGAAGGTGGACGTATTGCTACGGAGATGCGTGCTCAAGGATTCAACTTTGCACACCGTACCGGCAAGCCTGTTCCTGCTGCCCAGCTTCCCGCCGGTGCAGCTCCCGCCAACGTTGCTCGTGGGCCTGGCGGTCCTCCCCAGTTTGGACAAGTCCCTCGTCCTGGTGGACCTGCCCAACCACAACCACCTGCGGCGCAGCCCCAGCCCCAGCAACCGCCGCAACAGCCCCAGCAGCAGGGCCCAGCCAAGGGTCAACCGGTCCCTGTTATCCCCAAGCCGGCGACTCCCCAGCCCCCTGCTGCGACTCAACCCGCCGCTGTACCATCAGAGAAGCCTGCCGCTGGCGAAGCTAACGGTACTGCACAGCCAGAGAAGCCATCCGAATCGCCGATTGCAAAGGGCGACAAGAAGCAGAGCAACGGTCTTTTTGTGTCGAACGTGGAAAATGAGCAAGCGGTCCGTGATCTCTTCACCGAGGAGGACAAGGCGAAGATATTGAAGATCGAGAAATGGGGCAAGTACAACAACCACGTTGTGACATTCACGACTGTCGAAGAGGCTAGAGCTGCGCTGGATCGCCAACCCACGGAGCACAGGAAACCTACCCCGGCCGGCCAGCCCCGCAAGCCCAACGTCAAGTTCTTTGAGGACCGCAGCCACCGCGGTGGTGCCGGTCAATGGCAAGGAAGCAACAGAGGTACGAACTCCCAGCGGGGATACCAGAGTGGAGGTGCCAGTGACAGCGAAGGAGGAAGAGGCCGTGGAGGATTCGGACGTGGTCGTGGTCGTGGAGGAGACCGCGGTGGACGGAGTGGACGTGGACGTGGAGGCTTCAACAAGGGAGGTGCCCCATCGTCAGAGTCCCCTGCACCGACATCGACGCCATCCGGCGACAAAGGCGACGCGTGAAGGTGCTATTTTTGATGAATTTCCTTTGTCTTCTTGTGTCATTTTTACCCCTTTCTCCTTTTTCGTTTTTCCTCTTACGTGCATCGAGATTCCATTCGGCCATCTCTTGTGTTTTATTTCCCGTTTCCTATTAATGTCATTGACACATGAATCTTTTCGACGATCGATATTCTAATATTCTTGTGATATGTTTTCAAAAACCAATGTTGTTATGTTGAGCGAGATGTCCGTGGAATTTCGTTGTCTTAAGACTTTTTTCTTCCCTTTCTCTGTGTATGCTTGTGCGTCGGTTTTTAGGATATGGATCTCCAGCGAGTCGCTGTACTGGTACAGGCTCGACGGAGGAACATGCTGGAGATGAAGATGATGAAGAATTGGGAGGGTTGCGTTGGTTTGATTGGGATGATAGACAAGCGCTATGCTACTCAGCCCCTGAAGCAACCTGCCTTTTCTTTTTGTACTTTTAAGACTTCGCTTGACTGGGAGGAGGCGTCAATATCGATACCCTGTAGTTTCAATTTGTTTCTCGTAGCTTTTGCAACTAGTCTATGCTAAGTATCACTTGCCATGCACATGCATCCTAGTTTTTATCCCGGGATCAGGAACGATACGGAAGTAGAAATCAGCCATGCGTTCCATTTCCTCTAGGTCAATATCGTCCACCATGCTAGTGGTGCGAGCCAATCCAGCCCAATAGTCACCAATGGCAGTGGCCATCAACTCTCGCTCTTCCTTACCTAGTGCTGATTTGCCGCGGGTAGTGAACGATACCCTGAAACTATGATGGTGTCTAAGTCGGTTATCAAAGTATCATCCGCTCCGGTCCCCTGCAAAGGAAGATGAAGCACCGCAGCGCCATTGCTATCGTACTGGGAGTAGATACCGTGTGAGGTATTGTTGGCAGGTCTCACCAAGCCCCTGATGAGAAACCGCTCCAGGAGATCAGGCTCGTGTCTATTTCGTTTCTGGATCTGTTCTGAGACCATGGCGGGCTGGATCTCGGTGTATTGGATTCCGTGGTAGGATATGACCTTAATGAGCATATCTTGATATTTGGTGGTGCTGGGGGGTTCGGAATATCAGGAGCGTCCACGGTGACTGCTGTGAAGATTATTGCATGGCTGCAGCGACGGCTATGGCGACTTCATTGCAGGCATCGTAATGGGCAATCTTGCAGATGCTTCTTGCGAGTACACTTGGCGCTGTGATGTATATGATTCTGAGTGATAGCTCAGCCCCAGAAACATAAAATAAAGTTGAATAGCTTACTTGTTCTGGTTATTTCTCAAATTTCGAACGGCCGTGTTGTAAAGCTGGCATCTGGTGGTTTGATTCTCCAGTACAGTCAGGCTCTGGTTTTGATCGGTGACAACAATCTCTCCGGTCAAAGGGCTATCCTGTTCAGCCGGATCGACCTGAGTAGCATGGAAGGCTGCCAGAAGGAGGAAAAGAGGGCTGATGAGCCTCATGGCGACTTGGGAATCCAACGATGGTCTAGCACTCTGAGATCAGCGTTGGTCAATCTAGGATTGATTTTACACTTCATTATTTCGTCTACATCCGCAAAAGATGAAGCAGAACGATCTTCTGAGGGGACTTTCGGTGAGTCGTCTTCAAAAGTCGCATCCTTCCCGGGGAGGAGAGTTGCGGTCTCGGAATCGGAGTTTTCGGACTCCATGTTTGATATTCGAGGATAGAGCATCGGAATAGGAACCTAGAGTTCAGGATTAGTGTAAAGGAAGAGGTTAAGCATCGGACTAAATGCGTGGTTGGAAATGAAATGGAGATGTTTTGGATCTATCCATGGATAACGGGGAAATAGTTCCTGAACTCCACTGAGTGGTTTTCTTAAGCTTTTCTTCGGTGGATATCATAATAAAATCCTAAGTAGTGATAGCCGCAGTTGCTCATTTTGTAAGTATGTATTTACATCACTTTGTCCAATTTTGCATTTCCCAGAGATGCTTAATACTATTCACAGAATCTTGGAACGCCAGAAATCCCCACCGACAGCCCTATGGCGACCCTGTTTTTGTCAGAGCTCTGGTCGACGTCCTGCTATATCCGAGGCCCTGCTCCGTATTGGATATCCATTGCCCAATATTCGAGCTAATTTTTGACCTTGAAGTCGTCACGAATCAAATCGACAGTGGAAAGGATTCGCCCATACCGAGGAGTGAGAACTCCGAGTGCCTCTTTAAACGGGAATACCGGAGGCAACCAGTCTCGTGTTAATCAACATTCCATATGTGCTCGTCTTGAATGCCATATGTTGTCCGGAGCTTTAAATAATTAATAGATAAGTTCCCCGCTAGCTCTGGTTGTATTCCCTGGATTCTCTGGGTACATATTCTTTTAGAAGGAGCCACACTGGTTTCCATGAAAAGTTAAGTCTTGGACTTCCAATGACCCTTCTATGTCTCCTGGTGTCTAATTGTTCTGACACAGGGAACAGAAAGGGGTACCGATGTACGAGCTGGATGCATATAGCAAAGGAATCCTAGGTCTGGCATGGCCTTTGGACTGTATCAGGGAGACGATCATTCAATGTCAATCACCTCCGCTTCCCGCATTCCATGTAATTTTGCTCTCTATATCCTCGATGAAACACCGTGGGTCCGGTATGCACTTTGCTAGTCGGTAGTAGGTGTTCTTGACCTATGACCGTGAAGTGACAGGGTGACGTGGTGCGATAAGTAAAAGTCACTTAAGAAGAAACCGTCATGGCTCAGAATTTTGGTATTGGTTGTTTCACAGATAGCAACCATTCTGTTGCTTGACGTAACTTCTGGGGGCACGACCATCTCGTTGTCTTTAGGTTGGTATATGGGATGAGTAGTCTAGTCCTAGTACTGGGATTTTTTACTTACCGATGCCAGGATTGTCCTCTTCTCCTTCTTTTGCATTTCCCATGTCATCTACCTCTCCGGTCGTTGTCCTCTCCCCAGGCTGTAAGCAGAGGGGCCGCCTGGCGCTGGAGTTGATGATGACTCCAGTGTTGTCCCAGGCAGCCCTATAGACGCTCACGTAGGACCATGTTTCTGGGGATGATATGTTTTATTGACGGATATATTCTCTCGCGTAATGATCTCGCTCGAGGGTATCTATACTAGGCTGCGCGTCTCAGTTCGATGGAGCTCTATCCGAAGAAGAACAGCAATACCTGACGGGGGCGTCTTGTTGTTGGGTGCGATCCATCTGTAATCGTAAGGGTTTGATGCGAAAACCAGTTTGACTGTTACCCTTATAACTAACCATTGTTCACTTCATTTCAGATGGTTCATGGACGAGAAGGCTGTCGGAGAGTCCTCCTTTGGTTTCCCCGGCCACAAACCCATAAGCTTCCTGGCGTTTAGCTTTGCAGGATACATCACAGAAGGCTTCAGGGGCCTATACGAGCGAATCTCGCCCTGTAAGAGACATGGGCAGGCCGCGCAGAGAA
The DNA here is from genome assembly GCA_034509305.1 of Aspergillus cristatus. NCBI lineage: Eukaryota > Fungi > Ascomycota > Eurotiomycetes > Eurotiales > Aspergillaceae > Aspergillus > Aspergillus cristatus. The sequence goes on along the minus strand of WJBV01000006.1, from coordinate 2,564,647 downwards.
GGGAGGGCATCACTGACAAGAACTGACACACTTGGTCATATTCGTTGCGTGGTCGGTATAGGAAGGGGAGCGGGTGCAAGCCTCATTGTCGCTTGTCAGTGCTATGGGCTCAAGTATCTTTCTCTCAGTATTCCAATTCAAGAAGACATTTCGTGAGCAGGCTCGCCAGTTATAGAGTTAGCTTTTGGGATGTCAGTAGGACCTTTGCAAGAGCCCCTTCTTCAGTGCAACTGGTGGCCAGTCCTCGCGGGACTTGAGCAGCAGAAGTCACATTCCATACAGCCAGTCAATGGCCAGTGGTTTTATTATCGAAGGATGCTGTTGACTGGCCATGGAAAAAATGCCCGTAACATCTTCATGGGTGGTGGAAAATTAGGATTTGTCCTCATTTCGTAGTTGTTGTCTGAAATTGCAGTTGACAGCTGTGCAAGTATTCCGAGCACATAGTAACCTTTGGCAGCCCTACGGAGAACGGCCTCGGATAGTCCGTCTAGCGACCAATATTGGAGCCGACATAGAGTTGCCGATAATTCTTTCCCTTCCTGATTGTCGTCCATGATGTCTCGGGAAGGCTAGATAGGACACCAATCCATCAGGCCGTATATCGCGTGTCTGTAAGGTTGTTCCCCGCCAGATACGCCATATACAGGATGGCCTCTTATAATGAGACGCGGTTTGGACAAAAAATTCAGACTTCATTGCGGTATAGTACTGATGAGATCTTCGCCGTACACACATGGTCTGGCTGTAGGTTGTAAACGGGAGGCCATCATACTTCCTGCAAACATTAGTCAAATAATATACTTCGTAAAATGGCACATGACCTACCACCGGGCCCATTTGAAATCTTTAGAGTAAATAATGTAGAAGAACACTCAGTACCTTAATAGCTAGAGCAGCATCCAGAATCCAGGACTCCAGTTCTTCTATGAATATGTCTGCACCCTCATGACTACTGATCATTTTGCTAAGAGGCTCCTGAAGAAGATGGCCCATATTACTAGAGGGTACCATCTTCTCTCATAGAAGCTTCTGGATGGCATTGTGTCCCATTACTTTCACCCATGCGACAATCTCTGCATCTTGCGGTATCTGATCTTGAGGCTCACTTACCACTCCATAATCTCCTATGTATGGAAAGGTGAATCGGGGAGTTGCAGAAGCCAATATGCCGGTACAGCCACTATGTCGGCATTGCCACACATTGCTGAGCACCATTGTACTCATGACAATAGCTAATCTACCTCTCGAGACAGCCGTGAGGCTTCGCTCTCGTATGCTTCGTATTCGAGTACGGTTGAGGGAGGAAGTCGGCGCCTGGAAGATGCAACTGGCTGTGAGTCGAAGAAAATCAAGTAAGTAACAGAAAAGGCGCGACTTTGGGAATCCGTCCGGAATGACCTGTAGGAAATTCGATGCGCAACACTGTCACAAAGATCTGTCTCGGTCTTCTATCTATAAGTTGAACATGATTTCGATCAGGCGCTGATATATTGCCGGTGCATCATTATAGATGTGCAGGTCCTTTAAACCTCACCATAAGGTCCCGGAGATAGATGCGGACCAAGGTCCCACGGCAAAAATACCAATGATACCGTACTGAGGATGTGGCCAAGTATCATCGTCATTTCTCGAATACCTCTTCCCACGCGGCATCGCTCCTCTTACTATATGGCATCGAAAGGTAAATTTAGTTAATTTAGTTATCACTCTGCGCCCCCCCCCCCCCATCCTGACAGTAGGCTTCATGACAAGAGGAAAGGAGTTCTGGAGCCCTAAGGATATTCGTAGTCAGTTTCCTGCCCCACAGATGTTCTCCGCTAATCATGAGTGGTCAAGCGCTGCATTCCCAAGCAATTGTAGTTTGTATTCAAAAAGCCGATTCTGTAATCCTCACGCAGGAGGGATGGGCCGCATCAGAGTATGTAGCAAGCCGGGGAATTCTTAGTGAGCAGAAGCAGATGATCACAGTCCGGAAATAAAGTCACACAAGTCACAAGCAATGGTATCCGTGCTGGTATACGGAGCATAGATGAGGGGATAATGAAATAGGAACAGAAATCTCCAGGTTCCCGTCTCTGGTGGTTCGTGTCGGTATGATTGAGTTAAGCCAACAAGAGCCAAGTGTCATGCGAAACTCATCAGTGAGCGTAATCTCTCTGCCGAAGGTGGCTCTTCTATCAGTGCGACGTCTCGAATGTTGAAGGACATTGTCATAACTTACCTTCAGTCTACCTCATCCAGCTATTGCTTGCTAGTCTGAAACTTGCTAAACACTGGCTTCAGCTTATCAATCTATAGAGCAATGGGAATGCGGGCCTCCGGCTTCCCACGTATGGGCCGATTAGACCTTCGCGATTGCAGCATGAGTTGTTCCATACGCTCTTAAATACCCGGCCATTAGTACCCTTTCAAAACCAAAGTCACTTCCCGTGGTGAAGTTCAGAAAATAAGGATGTCATGGAGATATGCGGTCATGGCAACTCTTCTTCCAACGGCAACTTCCAAGATATTGTCCGCAAATACCGAATTGTTCAGACGGTGCTATTCATGTCTCAAGAACAGAAAATCAGAAAGCAACAAGGCATCCCCATAACACCTTCTCACAATGAATTTTCAGGGGGGGCTATGGCGAGGACGAACGGTTGTATGTGTAGGATTCGACCTCGAGGTTGGAGAAGTCATGCTAAACACCGTAGGGGCGATTATATAGAAACACAGTGTTGATATTTGCATCCGGCGATTCTTGTATCTCCAAGAGACAGAGGGAGCCTGTTAATGACCGTCATTTCTGTCGCGATGAAACCGTCCTTTCCCTTGCACCGGGTAGTGAGTTGCTAACTCCGAGGTGAAGGTGTTTGCGACGGGCATCATCTTGGTCCTTTCTACGCTTCTGTGTAAAGAAATAAACAAGACGCAAAGCTGCCCTTTCAATCAACAATCCCAGCATTGGAGTCCCAGCATTGGAGCAGCGGTGGTGATATTGTGGGAGGATGGTGACAGACCACCGAACACCCCCACAAATGGCTGTGCTAGCCAGCTCTCAGAGGAAAGTCCAATAGCTCTGGACTATCGAAGGAACGCATCATGCCATACCGGCGTGGCAAAATGTCCTGTTAAATAGTTAGTAAAGAGCATCGATAGCATATCCATGGAATGATGTACCATTTGTGTCAAAGTCGCCAATTATATTCTCCTCTGAGTGGGCAAACACCCTGGAGCGGGGTTCAGGAGGAACACAGCGTAAGGATGCCGGAATTTCTTTTTCAAGGCGCCTATGTGTAAACTACTCAGGCAGCTTTGTGATTGATCGGTCGAGACTGAAACGCGCTTGCTGTATGATAGACCGGTTGAGACCAAATGCCGTAGGGTCAAGCCGTGAAGGACCAAACTATCAAGAACAAGGAAGAAATTTATTAGTAGAATTTTGCAGCTTTGTACGAGGTAGCAGTATATCGCGAAGTCTTCGAATCATTTTTTCTGAAAGCAAAGTACTCTTTCTGAGCATTCTCCATACTGATATCCTTTGTCCAGAATATTCTGGATTTCGTCCCGGTGGATCTCCTTTCAAACACTCATCAGGGCTACTTTGTCTTGGGTGGTTCCGCATTTTTCGACGCTATTGTAGAGGCTGGAGGCATCACTGACCAGAGCAAAATCTACAGAACCTGTTCACGAATACGAACGGGAGTTCCCTCAAAGTAAACAACATTATATTGCCAGTCACGGCTTGTGTCTGAGTAATGCAAATTAACTCAAAGTTAGTGAATGTCAAATAGAATATAAGAAAGCAATACTTACCTGAACCTGAACAACTCTGTTCTCGGAGAGTATCAGAAAAGCAGGAAGCAAGCTCTTATGCGATCACATATACCATAACAATCAGGAGGCCGCCTCTTTCGATGTTTGAAGCCCCTTCGAATGCATGTAAGCTTTATCGATTTGGGGGAAATCTCTTAAGCCAAGCCGACCCAGAAGCCCAGAAGGAACACTGCAGTGTCCTCTCAGCCACCATTTGCAATCTATGTTGAAAAAAGATGAATCTTTCTATACAAATGAAAAACCCCTATATCTCTGGGTTCGGCTATTTTACCAGCGTCTGTCGCAATTGCGCTTGTCCTCAAACAGGCCGATATACTGGCTTAAATCGAGGTGCATGGCCTTTTCTTGTGGCCCGAACCATACCGAATGACGATACGCTTGTGGTGAATTTGACAAACTGCAGGGGACGGACAACCTTGACTTAATGTATCGCTCTAGTATTCAGGGCACATGCACCGAATCCTCTTGGGTCCTTACAATATCATTTCCATGGATGCTGGGACTCATTACTGTCTGGATAATACCACGCTCGCTTTTGTTTCGCAGTGCGAGTCCTCTCTCATTAGGTTCCACATTCGTTCCGAGAATGCCGGTGCCTCCAGCTGATGGGGTACACCAAATGTTGCCCACGTGCCTGGCGTAGGAGACGGCGGCGAAGCAATGATAGGCAATTTTCATCTAAGCTAGAGAACATGGCTAGTGTTCCTGTTTCGCCAGCTTGATAGGAGCACGATATTCAAAATGGAGAATTGCACTTACATGACCACCTGAGGATATATACTATCCCGCAGCGTTTCTTGAGATTCCAGACGGTAGCATATGTGCTGGCTTAGTCTAGAATTTCCTGCCGTGTTTGTGCACTTGCTTATGTCAGTTCCAGCTATTTGACAGGTCTTATTGAAAGTTGTGTAAGCCATCGAAATCGCGAAGATGGATGGTTGTATAAGAAAAGGTAAAACGGAGAGCTGGTCTTATATAGAGTGGGAAGGGGTATACCAAATAGAATGCCAATATAAAGTAGTAAAAAAGTCCGGTATATATAAACGTGTCGGATAGAGGGAACGAGAGGCAATGGAAGAGGGTATATAAGTAGGAACTATGCCCAAGTATGGTAAATCGCAATAGAATGAATAGAAGGGAGAGGAGAAAGGGAGGAAGTGTGGAAGTGAGCAAAAATCAGGATTCTACAAGAGTGAATGAAAGGCGTTTGTTCTCCTGATATGCAAGTATCCTCTACTACACTAGTGGATGCGACTGTTTGCTTGTAGTTGCCAAACATTTTATACGAAAGTGGTATCCAAAGAGTTATATCTATATGCTATTGACAAAAATGAATATGTACTTGACACAGGCCAGCGTAACAAAGATTATTAGTCGAAGATGGTGCTCATCTCCTCCCTGCCCTAACTCTTCTAATAGCAGACACAGACATCCAATCAAAAGAAATCCAGTTTTCATTCTCCCAAGAAAACCAACAAAACACCATCATAACTCATATCAAATTCACTTCCGACTCTCAGAATCCAACTCAACCGGCGGTGGAGGCGGAGGCGGTGGATACTGCTGCTGCTGCTGATGCGCCGTCAAATCCCAACTCCAATGCCCAGCAACAGGCATACTCTGCTGCAAAGGCGGCGGCGCCGAAGCAACAGCATGTGTCATCTCCGGACTTGCGACAAACATCCCAGACTGATGATCAGCCGTCGTTGGCTGAAACGCGAGATCGTATTCGCTCTTGCGGACCTCCGAGGGTGCGGTAGCGGGTGCTGATGTACCATTGTTGAAGAAGGCCCAGCGAGCGGTGCGTTCGGCGCGGCCGTCTTGTGAGGACATCCATTGTTTATAGACGCGGTTGCGGCCGAGGACAAAGAAGAGGGTCATCAGGATTGCGACGAAGGCGACTGCTCCGACTACGATTCCGGCGATGGCGCCGCCGCTGAGTTTTGATGATGAGGAGCTGGAAGAGTCGGATAACGTGTTGTCGCTACCTTCTGCTGGGACTGGTTCGCCAGGAACGAGCTGAATGGGAGAGTCCAAGGCATATTTGTTCTGTTCTTCCCAGGTCATAGTTTCGTTCTGTTTGCTGTCAGCGAACCGTAGATAACGTGGTTATTGGAAAGGCTGTAATACCGGATTGATGGCTCCCACCATCCCATTTACGTTGCATGAGTCTATCGCGGTACAGTAAAAGAAAGTCGGCTATAGGAGTTATCAGCACTGCATCTTGGACTGCTCGATAGGGCATCTTACCTCTGTATTATTGACCCTCAAAGTCCATGTTGGTGCCTGTATCCCAGTCATTAGATGCTGCGTGGACAAAGCACAGACAGATACTCACCGGTCCATCCAGAAAGCCGTCACCCTCGTTAAAGTTATTGAAAGGCCCAGAATAGAAAATATCCTTGGCTGCCGGCACACACGGCTCCAGGTACTTTGCCTGCACAACCGAATGGTTTCTCGGATAGAACTCGAAGACGATGTAATCCCCGACAGTAGCGTTGACACTGTGAGGAACATATTGATGCGGGTTTCCCCTGGGACCAACTTTGATCGTATGCGTTGCAACCCCGGTTGATGATGATGTTTTTGTTGAACTCGTTGTAGGCACTGCTGTTGTCAGCGCTGTCGACGGCGTCCCCATCACAGCCGGCCCAACCCCAGATGGTCTGTCCTGGGCCACGACGAGAGCCACCATCGCCAGCAATAACAGCAGTAACCTGGCCATTTAGGGAAAAAAAAAAAAAAAAATCATAAATACCCTCTGAACACTGTCACTGCCAGAGTGCAGAAAATTTGCGAAGAGAAAAAGCACACCAGGCAAGCGACACGACAACGAGGTTAAAGAAAGCCCACCACCAGCCTCTTCCGGACTTCTTTGTCCGAGGCGCACCAACGATACGGAAAGCCATTCTTTAGTGCCATATCGGAAACAGCAAGAAACAGACAATAAGTCTTGGCCCACGCAGTCCTTGTGCACCTCGAGATGCGTTTTTTTGTCTCTTATGCAACACGCCGCAGGCCCTGCATATCGGGCAGTAAATGAGGGCAGGTCTACCCGAACCGTGCAGCGGAAATATTTGGAATACCGCTTTCTCTGTTGGGGTCAAAGATCGCGACAGCCTTGCATCAGATCTTCCCCTCTTCGATGTTTGTTCACTGCTTGCTCGGTGTCATTGGTGTCGTTTTGTCTACTGCCGAAACAAGGCTGGAGAGAGAGACCTGTCTTTGTGGGCATCGGTTACCATGGAAAATGGCCCCAATCGGGCATTGTAAGACCTTAAGGCTCAGGGGTACCACGTGTTAAACATTGTGCTTTGTACAACAGTCCCTGGCATATTCTTAGGACAAATCGCATGATTCATGTCGGGTTGGGGGAAAGGAGTGTTGTCTGCAATACCGTTAGCCTGATGGGAATGAGGGGCAATCGAAAATACTTCGAAATACCTGAACGAGAGACTCAGAGGATGATTGCTTCTCCTGTGTCACTGCATGATTCAGATTACATCCGACTCCTTTGTCGGGACGTTGACGGGATCTGGTTTCAGCCACGAACGGTAAGACTTCAGATAATTTCACGCCGAATGCCCTAAATGAGTATACAGTCCAAATCCCTATATATTTTGAATGCTTTACAATAATACAATATGCTATGCTGATCCCAATTAAGCCTAATTCCGGAATAATCTCAATCCACCTTCCTCACGATCCTCATCGCTCTCCTCAGCACTGACATCATCCTCATCCTCTTCACCAAGCATACCACTAGCCGTCCGACCAAGCAGCGAGGCAAAGAACTCATCCCGTGCGCGGGTAGTCCAAGTACCCCGATCTTCCGGCGCCATGAAGTTTTGGAGCTTCTCATGCACGTCGAAACGCATCTTCCGGCCCTTGGAGGCGCGGGTGTCGACATTTGCTCGGCGGTTCTTGTCGTTGCGCATTCCCGTTACGGGGTGGAGGGAGAGCTTGGAGGGGAGTTGGATGTGGAGGGTGTCGAGGCCGTTGGTGATGGAATCGGATGAAATACGCTGTTCGACTAGCTCGCGGAGCAACGTCTGGTAGAAAATGCTATCGTCATAGATTGGCTCGTATTCCGTAGCAGTACCGTTGGCGTTTCTTGCACGCTTCGCCGATCGCTCTCCGGCTTCGGAAGCAAGTTGCGCATCAAGGACCGCGGTGATGGTCTGCTGACCAGCAGCGCCAGAGCCAAGCAGCTTCCCACGGGCATTAGGGAGAGAGGCGCTCGACCCGCGGACCTTCACAGACCACTTATCGAGAACAGTGCGGCGGTGGGCGACGGCGTCGGATTCAAGGTCGGTCATACGCTGCCACAACGAGGCTGAGGATGTCGTAGGTGACACAGGAGAGGTTCGCTTGCGTTTCTTAGATTCGCCAGATTGTGCGTCGGCTATTGCATATCGCAGATCTTCGAGCGTAGACCAGAGGGCCAGGGCAGCCGATTCAGCGGACTTGATAGCTTCGGTGTCGACATCGTCGGCATCCTTCGCAGCAACGGAGAGCTGGTTGACTGCCGTAAGCCCCTTTTGCAGCTTGATCCGAGTGTTCAGCAGAGCATCGAAGGTCTTGCGCTGTTGCTTAACGGCCTTTCCTTTGACTGCGTCTGCCTTGGCTGCCTGCGAGATACTGGCCGCAATCGACTTTTGGTCCGTGGCCATCAGCTGGCGCAGCTCTTCTCGGTCGTCTCCCTTAGGCTTGCGGTCGTCCTCGTCTTCATCCTCTTCGTCGTCCTCGTCCTCGTCATCGTCGTCTTCCTCATCTTCGGACCCATCCTCACTATCCTCATCCTCGAGGCCATCCTCGCCTTCGATGTCCTCCGAGCCATCGGTTTCCATGCCGTCAACCTGATCTTCATCCTCATCCTCTGACTCCGACTCCTGCTCTTGTTTTTGCTTCGTCTTCTTAGCAGGCGCCTTTGCCTTGGACTTCTCTACTTCCTCGTCCGATTCCTCCTGGCTATCATCCTCGCCATCTCCTAAATCAACATCCTCTTCCTCGTCATCATCGTCCTTGTCATCCTCGTCATCCTCGTCGCTCGACCGCGCCTTAAACGGATCATCATCGCTATCCTCCTCAAGCGCCTCCCTGCTAACCTTCGACCCGGCATATTGTTTCCCAAGGTTAATTAGCTCCGGTTTGCGGAGCTTCGATTTTCTGCGGCGCATTGATCAGTTAGACACATTCAATCCCAATCGCAACTTAATCCCAATTTCGTAGAGGGATGAAAACTCACCCTACAGCCTGATAATGCTCCCTCCCCGCATCACCATCCTCCTCAGCCCCCGATTCCTCATCATCGCTCTGGCCATCCTTCGCGTGGTCCAGATCCTCGGGGTCGAAGTCTGTCGCATCGCATTGATTAGCCGCGTTCAGATGCAATTAGTCTTTTCTAGAGATTCCAAATGAAATGCATACCCTTGGGAGTCGGATCATCCAGATCCGCAAACTGTTCCGCCAGCGATTTCGATTTCGGCGCCATTTTATCTTGTCTTGCTGTATTGTAGACTGAATCGCAAATCGGGGAAGAAATTATTTTTTTTTCTCGGCGGAGAACAGAAAAATCGGGATGCGGTATCGGATAAACCACCTGAATATAGTAATTTTATATCCATTACGGGGCAGTTGTTCCGGGCGGTGAGATTATCACGGCAGTATTTTATAACATCATCTCTAATCATCGTCAGTCAAACAACCCTCAACTTAAGCAAGGGAAACGGGCATGATGCAGCGGAGACTCTTTTCGACGTTTAGAGTGCTTCAGCATGATAATCCACTAGTGAGTGCTCTCATGTTACGCCGGCTGATATTGATTGACATGCTAATGCAATATAGGGCCTTCCTCGCTCCGGCACCCCGCCGTCACTCCGGAGCCGTCGCGGATTACCCGAGAAGCGCAAGATTCGAGATGTGAAGAAGGTGATTGCAGTTTCGTCTGCTAAGGGTGGCGTGGGGAAGTCGACGGTAGCAAGTACGTATCCAGCGTCCTTGGAATTTGGTTCGGGAGACGCATCCGTGAACCCCAATAAACGAATAAATGCAATGGCGTGCAATAGCTAATACAACGCCAGCGAACCTCGCCCTCTCCTTCGCCCGCCGCGGCATTCGCACCGGCATCCTAGATACAGATATCTTCGGTCCCTCAATCCCAACACTCCTCAATCTCTCCGGCCAGCCGCGGCTGGACGAAAGTGCGCCTCCCCATCCCCCATCCTCTGCATTCCAACCTCAACCCTACATCTACATATACTAACAAGTTTAGGTGACCGCCTCCTCCCACTCACAAACTACGGCCTAAAGTCCATGTCCATGGGCTACCTCCTCCCATCCCCAGAACAGGATCCCGCCACTGACATTAACACCAACCAAACGCCAATGGACACGACACCGATTTCCTGGCGCGGGCTAATGGTCACGAAGGCGATGCACCAACTCCTGCACTCAGTGTCATGGGGTCCGCTCGATGTTCTATTTCTGGATCTTCCGCCGGGGACGGGAGACGTACAACTCACAATTAACCAAGAGATCATACTCGACGGCGCTGTCATCGTGACGACACCGCAGGACATCGCGCTGCGAGACGCCGTCCGCGGTTTCGGGCTGTTTAGTAAAATGGACGTCCCCGTGCTAGGAATGGTGCGCAATATGGCTTTCTTCGCGTGCCCGAACTGCGGCCATGAAACGCGTATCTTCTCGCATGGTGAATATCACCATCACGGCGACGACCCCGAAGACTCCGGTGTCGTGGCGCAGTGCAAGCGGCTCGGTATACAGTTCCTTGGTGACATCCCGCTTGACGCGAAGGTGTGCGAGGATGCGGATAGGGGTGTTCCGACGATGGTGAGCGAGGAGAGTGAGGAGAGGAGTGTTAGGAGGCAGGCGTTTTTGGATGTTGCGGAAAAGATTGCGGGGAAGGTTGGGTTGAGTTGGTAGATGAGGTGGGATTGAGATAGATGTTAGATTGTATTTGTAGTGTATATATACCCAAGATGATTTCTCGTGTCCTAGACTGGTGCAGATCTAAACAATGTAATATGCAAGTGCAAGATATTCCAAGAGAACAAATGGTATCTCAACAAATGTAACAAATAAAACCAAACAAAATGAAATGAGATGTCAGGGCCAGCCTGAAATATACAAGACCAAAAAAAAAAAACACAAACCAAATCAGAACTCATCCGCAGTCCTAAAGACATCTCTCTCTGGCATCTTCGGCCGCCCATTAGCACCAGCCATCGAATTCCGCTCTTCGTCCGCACCACCCAGAGACGACACAGCATCAATATCACTCGCCGTACGGGAAAGCGCATCGATTGACTGACGCGCAGAATTCGGACCACTTCCAGAAGGAAGAGGAATAGCACCAACCACGCCGGTGGAATTCCGAAGTGCCCGCGTACTCGCGTTATCGTAAGCTGCGCCTCCTCCGCCGGTCGTGTTGGTGACAGCGAGGGACTTTTCGTCCGCGATGGTACTGTTCGCGTCTTCGGTTGGTGCAATTGAGCCGGTGTACGAGGAAGTAGGACGGTGGGACTTTGATATCTTCGATAGCGAGGTATCAGAGGCAGAGGCCGGGAGAGTTCCCGCTGCGTGGAAGAGAGCGCGCGTGCTTGCGTTTTCTTCGGTGGGTGCGTTCCTCTTGCCGTCGTAGTCTGGGAGGACTAACATTGGGCTGCCCAGTGGTCTGTCAAGGGAGGATTTGTAGGTCATCGGGGATCCCGGTTGGTAGGAAGCGGAATCGGATCTGTTAAGCTCGCTTGTTGGGCGTGTCTTTCGCTGCTCGGCGAGAGTTTTGTTCGCTGCATCGGCGTCGATTGATATACCCTTGGGCCCGGTATTGGCCGTAGGCTGGGCATCACCAGAGACAGGTTCCGGGGACTTTTCTGGCGGAGCAGGCTTTGCACCCTCATCTGAAGATGAACTCGCCCTAGAAGCGCCAATTTGCCCGGTATCGACAACACTCTTTGTTTCACCACCTTCCTTCCCAACCTTCCCGACAAGTCGCTTGTCATGCTTACTAGCCCAATGACTCCACAACATCATCAGATAACTCTTCCTCTCGCGTCTGGGTGGCAGAACACCAGGTGCTTCTCGTCTTGCAGCCAGCGAGCTGGGCGGCGGTGTTTCGTCCTTGAAATTCTGGAATTGATGATACAATTCCGTCATTCGCTGTTTCTGCACACGCAGCTTCTCTTTGGCAAACTTATCATCCCATTCCTGCTTTGCGGCTAGCCAGCGCTTCACAAGTACGGGGTTGAATGCGCCGACTTGCGAGGCTGGCATCTGCAGAGCTTCGAACGAGGATGGCGGATCGAGGGGGTAGACGTGACCGCGTTTGTCGACTCGTTGGCGGATCATGTGGTTTTCGAAGTCGGGAAGGGGGTCGCCGGCTTTGCCGATGGAGCCTACGGCGTGTCGCGGTGCGTTTTTCTCTGTATCTCCGGAGATGGAGGATGCGGACGAGGACGACGAAGTGTGGTCGTCGGGGGAAGAGATAGTAGGGTCATTATCGACGAGGATTTCAATCTCCGTATTCTGCGCATGAGCAAATGCCCACGCACCAAACTGTGAAATGGAACGGAACATGTATTTTGCTGGGCGAGAGAAACTGAGAGTCGGCGCGACATGGCAAAGATTGTCCCAGACTTGGAGCTGGACACATGTAGGCGGATACTTGCTCAAGGTCTCCCCGTTCGGATCATACGCGTCAAGGTAAACATCGCCAGGTGGATATGCGGTGGGATGCGCGGCTTTGTGAGCAAGATAGATCTGCTCATCGCGCAGCATCTCGCCTCCGCCAGTAAGAACCAGCAGTGGTGGCAGACCACCAAGAGACGGCTGGAGAGCTGGAGAAACGAGAGGATGAGACAGAAGCCGGTTCGTCGTGTACATGTGGATCTGGTCCTTGATTTCGATGGTTTTGCCATCCACGTTGATGGAGACACTGCCGGCTTCTGCCTTCTCGGCGCCTTCTTCATCTTTCTGCTGGCCCGGGTACGCATGTTCCTGACCATCAGTGCTGTCCCGCGATGTGAAGCCTTTCTTTGCAGTATCTTGTGCCTGGCTATCCTGCTTGGGCATTGCTTCTTCTGCTCCGGTTTTCGCATCGGTATCTTTGCGGACTTCCTTCTTCATGGTGAGAATTTCGTCAGAGTTAGGCGGAGGCCATGCTTGGGACGGTTTGTGTCTGAAACCGTATGGAGGGATATAGTCGAATGGGTTATTCGCGATGATACTAGGAAACGAGTGCGTAAGGTCGACCCAGGGGGAAATCAGAATTCCACCAGCTGGGAGAGGTAAGCCCTGGTCGCGAATAGTGACAAGCAGCCTAAACTGTTAGCATACTGTGCTGGTATCTCATAGATGTTGACTTACGAGAGCGCCATTCCTCCGCCCGCAGAATCACCGGCAAAGATGATTTCCTTTGGCTCGTACATGCTCAAAAGCCAAAGATACGACGCCAAACAGTCCTGCAAACTGCAGGGAAACGGATATTGCGGAGCAAGACGATATTGCGCTGTAAACTTAGCATGACACTCGACAACGGTACAACCATGGACGGTCACTCACTAACCATTGTTAGCAAAACTCAAACCAAACCACCGGGTGAAGCATACCGTGCAAAAACTCTCCCCTTCAACTTTCTCGCATGTCTCTGCATCTGATACCGATGCGTATCCACGCTCCCGAAAAAGTATGCACCTCCGTGCACATACAGAATAATCCGATTCCTTCCCTTGTACTTCTCTTCCCCAACCTTCTTTCTCTCGTTGTAATCATTCCGCGTCTCAATCCACTCTCCTCTCAAATCCTCAGCGGGCCCGCGCCACTGCCACCACTCCTGCCCACCAACAGCCTCTATCCCCTTCGGCCCGAGTTGCGCAATCAACGTTTTCGCCGCGGATTCGAGGTACGTGTCGGGGATGCTGGCAGGCTCGGTCCTCACCCAGTGCGGACTGGGGACCCATTGGCGGGAGAATTCTTGGAGGTCTTCGACGGGATGTTTCGACGCGAAGACGAGAAATTCGCGCATGATGTGGATGCCTTCATCGTAGGAGATGTGGACGGAGGGGGTGTTGTGGAGGGATTTTCGGTGTAGGTACTGTTTTGTCAATGCTATTGATATGGACAGTTAGAATGAGGAGGAGCTCACGTGGGAAAACCAAGTCGAAATAACGGTAGGAGTCAAGGCCGCACTCAATGCGACGGTCTTGAATGGCATTATGTACTCGTCGGTACCGGGTATATACAAGGTACCAGGGTTAGACTCTGCGAAGCTGTGGTGCAGACAACCAAGGAGCGACAGTGATAAGTATACAGACGTATATGTATATCCAAAAGAGCGACAGACAATAAACAACAATTGACACGTTTCAGCAAAGAGAGAAATGTTTATAAGAATCGGCAGGAGAAAAAGAAATACAGGAGACCGAGGCAATGATGTCATCCACGCAGGGGGCGCACTATGCCTGATTGAGAATGCACAGGGGGAATGCTCAATTGGCAGAGTTCCGAATAGAGTAAGATAATCTACGGAGTAAGCTGAGATTAGATCGAGAACTGAATATCTGCAAGACAACTCATCTGTACATAGTAGTACGTGGCAGCAGAGAGTAGGTACTATTGTGTCTGTATAGTAGTAGTAGTTCAAGATCGCTGAGATCCACTGTGACATTGCGACTGACGTTTAATTTCGCGTATCATGTCAATCTTTTTACTGAGTACGGGTTACAATTTATGTCACTATCTCAGAGTACCCAGGGGTACGTACTTTGTACTCTGGAGGAAGCTAATGCATTTATGCAGTGCATAATTACGTCGCCGCCACCAACCACAAACAATCAACCTACACCCCTCACGTATCAACCCTCCAAACTACAATAACAATTGCAATCACAACTACAACCACAATGACAGAACCCTCCACAATGAAAGCCTGGCTCTACACCAGCACCACAGGCGGCCTCGAGAAAAACCTCACCCTCCACCCCTCCGCCCGAACCCCAGCAGCCCCAGCACCCTCACAACTCCTCATCCAAGTCCTCTCCGCCTCCATCAACCCAGCCGACTACAAGGTCCCAGAAATGCCAATCGTCCCCCGTGTTCTGGTATCCACGCCTGCGTCGCCGGGGATGGATTTCGCAGGGCGCGTAGTTTCTACCGGTGCGGAAGTCAGTGAATTCGAGGCTGGGCAGTTGGTGTATGGGACGACGGGTATACCGACGCAGTTCGGGTCTTTGGGGGAGTATATGGTTGTTGGGAAGGATAATGTCGCTGCGCTGCCGGAAGCTGTGGAGCTTGATCAAGCGTCTACGGTGGGAGTTGCAGCACAGACGGCGTATCAGTCTCTCGTGCCGTATGTTTCGAAGGGGGATAGGGTGTTTATCAACGGTGGTTCTGGGGGATGCGGAATTTTCGCAATTCAATTCGCCAAGGTCGTTGGATGTCATGTTACTACGACCTGCTCGTCGCGGAATGTGCAGTTCTGTAAGGACTTGGGGGCGGATGAGGTTATCGACTACACAGCGGAAAATGTCGTGGGTGTTCTGAAGGGACAGGGCCAAGTGTATGACCATGTCATTGACCATATTGGTCTCCCCGAGAATCTCTACAGCGAGAGTGACTCGTTTCTACGACCTGGAAAGGCGTTTGTGCAGGTTGGTGCAGTGTCACTGTCCATCTTTGTCAACAGGCTGGTTTGGCCTGGTTTCTTGGGCGGAGGGAAGCGGAAGTATGTCATCTTCATGATGAAGCATAAGAAGGAGGATATCGCCCAGATTGGACAGTGGATGCAACAAGGAAAGGTCAGAGCTGTGATTGACAGCACCTATGAATTTGAGGATGCAGTCAAAGCATTCGAGAAGCTTCGTACCCAACGGTCCAAGGGGAAGATCATTATTCATGTTTCTGAGTAAACGAAATGCTTTTATGATAATATACATTAATTCTTGCGCTTCAAAAATGTTAAAGCACCAATCGCCATCGCGTCTACTCCCGTACGCAGTGTCGGCTGGAGCGCCGGAGCAAAATATAGCGAATGTTTACCAGGCAACTCGCCCAAAGTCTCATTCGCCTCGGCCTCATCCCACTTCTTCTCATCAATACCACCAAACGTCCACATGACATATGGAGCGCCAACAGCTGTCGCAAGAAGACTGAAGTCCTCACTGGCTGTAGCAGGCTCCGGCTCAACCATATTCTCCTTGAAATAACTCCCAAACGTCCCCTTGAGCTGCTCAACCATCTCATCATCGTTGATCGTAGCAGGCGACGAAGTAGAACATTCAACACGCGCGTCCTTAACCGCTCGTCCGGCATGACACTCAGCCTCGATGATCCTCTTGATCAACGCGATGACATTCTTCCGCACATTCTCATCGTACGTCCGAACATTCAGCTTCAAATCCAGCACACTGGGAATGATATTCGACGCATGCCCCGATTGAATACTCCCACAGCTAACAACCGCCGTCTCCCCAGGCGCCACCTCCCGACTGACAATCTCCTGCAACCGCATAACAATCGAAGCCCCAATAAGAATCGGATCAACAGTCGTATGCGGCGCCGAGCCATGCCCACCACGCCCATAAATCGTCACATCACATCAAACGCATCCGCCGCGGTCAACAACCGTCCCGACTTCACACTCACAGTGCCCGCCCTCATCTTAAGCACATGCTGCGCAAGCACAACATCTGGCTTGGGAATCTTCTCATAAAGCCCATCCTCAATCATCCCCTTGGCCCCATTCAACTCCTCCGACGGCTGGAACACGCACACCAACGTGCCCGACCACTCGCTCTTCGCAGAATGCAACAACGACGCCGCAGCCACAAGCGCCGTAACATGGAAATCATGCCCACACGCATGCGCAACGGGCCGCTCAACGCCGTTCCGATCCTTCATCACGCGAGTGCTCGCATACGGCACGCCCGTCTCCTCCTCCATAGGCAGGGCGTCCATATCCGCGCGCAGAAGCACCGTGGGTCCATCGCCGTTCCGGAATACTCCAGCGACACCGTATCCGCCGATGTGCGTGTGGACTTCGAAGTCGAGGCTGTTGAGGTATTCGGCGGCGGTGGTGGAGGTGCGTTCTTCCTGGCCGGAGAGTTCGGGGAAGCTGTGGAGGTTGCGGTAAAAGCCTTCGAAGGTTTTCATTTTGGGGCGGTACTTTCGATGAGGGCGTGGAGGGCGCCGTCGTTGGGGTCTGCTCGTTAGCTGGGTTCATAGCCATACGAGTATGCGTAGTACAGGGTATACTGCTCACCTTGCTTCGGCATGATGGGCAATTGGTTGGCAATGAGGGCAACAATAGCTTAGACAATGGCTTCAATGACTTCAGGAGTAAAGAGGAGGACTCTTCTACTTGTATAAATCACGACAATGCGGGGAGACGAACTCCTCGCAGTCGCTAGGATCGTCGGCTATTTGCCCAATGACGTATTCACCGTTATCGGCTCGGCAAGGGTCCACCAACGTAGACTGTCGCAAGAAGAGCTCGGTAAATCGTATGTACACTATCCGGAGTAATTATCGGGAGAATAAGATAGGAAATATGTCAAACGACAGCGGCGGGAAAAAGATCGCGATTGCTGCTGCAAATTGTAGATCGGGATCGGATCTGATATCATCATAGCGCATCCACCCGAAATGGTAATCCACAACTATCTTCAAGTGCCGTATCTATTGTAGATGTTTTCTGCGGAAACCTCGAGGCTTGCCCTTTCCGTTTTCGGTCCGACTACACGCCGCTTTTTGCTCCCTGAGCAGCCCGGAGCGTATCCGGAGCAGGGCGGTGCATGTCCGGAGCGATCCTGAAGTGATCTCGAATCTGGAGAGAGGAAAAGGAGAAGAAGAAGCCATAGAGGCAAGACAAAGGAAAACTATCTATTCATCGTGCGGTCACGTGTCAAAGGGCTGAGGCTCGCCGTTTGCTCATATTGCTCTATGGGCAGCGTTTGCAGGCATTGGTGTCAGTATTGGCCATCACATATATGTAATACTTCACGATATTTTCATAAATAAAGACCAAAGAAAGCTTCCAGAATCCAGCAACAAAAGAGAAGGCCATTACACAATCCACATTGCGTTCGTGATGAATCTAGACTGTCCTACCAAACGTCCACTGCCTTACAAAGAATCCGAGGAATATGGCAGTATGCGTTAGTTTGCAGCAGAAGGATACCAGCTATATAGTTCTAAATACGGGATTTGGCTCACCAGATACTTACAACTAAATCTTATGGAAGCAGCAAGATAGGATACGAACAGGCAAAATACACACCACTGGCGCAAATTAGAGACACTCATGAACTTAAAAGACTTCAACAAGTGTGAAGAAAAGCTATGGCCAGGAATGGTTCAATCTAGCAGAAATTGATATAATATGCTTTCCGTATTTATGAGAACCTTTTGGTTAAGACAAATACCGTCTCCTTTGTACCGCCATGGCACTTGGTACCGGAACAGTTCTACTGCAGCTTCTTCCTTGCAATATGCCAATAATAATAAGGAACTCCTGCAAAAATTGGCCTAGTTTGCACCGTATCTCAGCTGCATGCTTGAGGACATCATACGCATACTCGATTGGAAGGTGTCCTTAGTATAATAATCAATCTATTTTAATAATCTACAAATAACCCAAGCCTTTAAAGTGTACTCCAAACTACGAGATATGAGAATGATGAAATCCATTCCTTGATGGATGGAGCTTCATAGAAGACCGATGCTGGTTGGTCACCTAAGCCCGGCTCGTACTGAATCTTGGTGAGCGAGTCGTGCTTGAAGGCAGCAAGTGCGAGCTCCTGCTCGCCACACGACTGAGACTCGGTGAGAACGACACAAGGCTCACTGGGGTGTCGGTCGTGTGACCTTCAGTAACATAGTCGACTTTTAAGGTGCATCCATCGGAGAACTTGACCGAGCCACAAATTCCGCATTTTTCCTGGTCGTTATGTCGGAGATGGTCGTATGCACTTCATTAATATTAGTTCACATGGTTAAGATAGCCCGAAAAAGAATGGGAGTTATACGCTTGCATCACAGTACCCTTCATCTCACAGTTATCACCTTCCAGGAAAACACCACACCCCGTACCAGCATTCTTACCGTCGGTATTATTATTATTTATTATTATTTAATCAAGTTTATTGTCCATATCGAGCCCTAAAGCTATGACAGACCATATTCCATGAACTCGAGGCTCGTAGCTGTTTTGGCCTCTTGTCCCTATGAGTTCCCGAGGTAGCCCCCCTTCTATAATCTCCCTGATCCTTTCCTCGCCCCAAACCGCCTGTATGCGCAGGGCTTTCGAGCACAGTGCTCTCCTTGTGTTTTGGAGCAAGATGGGTGTGGCCTAGGCTGACTCTCAGCTTAGGCTACCCTCCCTGCTACCCTTCTCCTGTTGTAATTGCCTCCTCCAATGCTTCCAGTCCCCATTCATCATCTCTTTGGGCCCTTTCCGCCGTTCACTGTAGGTGTGCTCGGGGTAGAGCTACACTGGTACTGGCTAGGAATTGTAGTAGTGCCCTGGTAGCTCTTGGCTCTCCTAAAAGTCGTCCCTGCGGGTGCTCCTCTGCAGCAGTGGGTCTCATAACCCCATCCACCTCCAGATCCCTGTAGAGCTTGTTTCATTGGTGTCACCATTTCCGGCATTCAAAGAGAAGATGGTGTATTGTCTCCCTTGATAAGCCACAACCTTTACAGGTTGCATCTTCTTGGGCCTGGATCCAATGTAGGTGTGCCCCAATGGCTGCATGTCCTGACTTCAGTTGAAAATAGCAGCTTGCCAGGTGCTTGGGAGCTACTGCAGCTGTTGAGTTGAGCCGCCAGTTTTTCTGTGGCCTGTTGTTCTGACGCGAGGTGTGGGACTCAGCAGCCGCATGGCGTTGATTCTGTCCGCGGTCGACTCAATATCATTGATGTTCTGGGGCTCGATGGCCGGCTTGCTCATCGACCGAATCGGCCGGAAAGGAAGCAGTCTTTGCTTTGCACTAGTCGCTGTTGGACTGCGCTATGGCGGAGCAGACAACAAAGGCATGTCGATTCTCGCCGTCGTGTTTATCTTCGTGTACTACGTTTTCTACGGCCTGTCACTCCTCTCGATCCCATACATATACCCGGCAGAAATCAATTCCCAGAAGATGCGAAACATTGGTACCTCGTTTGCCACAACGGTAAACTGGGTCTTTGTTTACCTGGTGGTTGTGGTCACGCCCACCGCCATCGAGAACATCCACTGGAAGTACTACATGCTCTATGCCATTTTCAACGTCTGCTTTATTCCGGTTATCTAAGAGGTTCTATGTTGAGACTGCCAATCTCTCTTTGGAACAAGTTGATCGCCTGTTTGAGGTCAAGCACGAGGTTGGGAAGGATATGAGCTGGTCTGAGGCGACGAGGATTGCCCGCACGGAGACACCGGCTGGGCTTGCGGTTGATGCGAGGAAACTAGCTGCTGAAACCGAACATTGTGAGGACGTGGGCTGACTACCGATCAATCAGACAGTAACTGGATTGATCTGCACAGCACACTTGATTTGAAAGAAACGTGGAGATTACTCATGGCCGGTTTTCGTTTTGTACGCCTCATCGTCCAGCTGGGACTGAGGAAAACTAGATATGATTCTCTATATACTTTTTCCTCTCCCTTTCTGCTTCCCGCCTGCTAGCCGAGTCTATCCAAGTCACAGCCTGAGTGTATTATTGAAGGATAGAAATGTTTGTTATGTCATGGGTGATTTGAATATTGCATATTCTTGTGTATTTACATCGCTCCCTAAGCCTTCGACTCCAATTCCTCCTTTAGCTTCTTCCACGACTCCCGCCCTCTCGCTGCAGCAGACTCAACCCGAAAACGCTCATCCCGCATCCTCCGATCAAAGATCTCCAACAACACCCACCCCTCAAACCCAGACTCAACAATACACGTTCTAGCAACATCCACAACAGGCATATACCCACCCAATTCCGACTCCAACGGAAACGGACGAGCATGCTTCGACCAGGTAAACTCCGGCGCCTCGCCTTCCAGATACCACGGTTGTTTGTCTGAGAAGGGGGGTCGAAGAGTTCTCCGTCGGAGAACTGTAGATAAAAGATCTTGTCGAGTGGGCAGTGGTCTCTGAATCCCTTTTTTCCTGACGGCTCAAATGCACTGGCCCAGAGCTTTGTGATGACGTGGAAATTGTCAAGGCAGAGGCCGAAGTTCGGTCGGTTCACCTTCTCAACTACATACAGCGAATCCTCCCATGTAGAGTAGTGTATTCCCCACGACAGCGCTTCGTAAGCAATTGACACGACGGGCTGCTCGGCGCTGCCGATATCCGCGAGTTTCTGCAGATCTGAAATACGCGTTGTTTCGTCGCCGGCCGATTCATCCGCCTTGTAATGCGATGGGATCTGGAGATAAAGAGCACCGAGCTTAGTCGCAATGCCGATCCAATGGCGGGCTATCTCGAGTCGCTTCTCCAGCGGCATGGAGGAGCCGTCGAAGTTCTCGAAGGGGGCGAGCGAGATGACTGCCACGTTGTTTTTGGCACATAGCTCTCGGATGTCTTCTGCGGCTGTGGACATGGACAGACCGTTTGTCTCGGCGTAGGCGCTTAGATCCGAATAGACGAGCTCAAGATCGGCGAAGCCATGCTGTGCTGCGGCGCGGATCATTTGGTCTAGGGTGTGAGTGGCATGTTGGCCCAGGGATACGGTAGTTTGCTTTCGGGACATGAATCCCGACTTCCTTCTTCCAGCACCTGGGCATCTTCTTCCGATTTTGCTCTCTCGACTAAGCAGGATCCGGGGAAGGAAACCATGTTCTCAAAGCTGTGCACTCTTGCTTATATGGCGCATCTGGATAACTGACTACATCTAGCGCTCTCTGTAAAGCAATCGATTTCCTACTGCTGTCTCTCGACCCGAGTCACTGTGGATGAAGGCGCAGCAGTTTCGGGTCAGTGGCCTGCACTGGGCCCAGTCGTTCCACTGCATTGTCTCTATGAGCGGAAACCGGGCCTTGGGTGTGTTTCGGCTTCTATATAGTAGCATCCAACCGACATTCTCCTCTATCTCAGATCCCCTATATTACCTTTGAGGGAAGCGGAGGGCGCCATTCGCTGGGCGCTCACCTTTTCCCGACATGGTGGGCAATTGGTTTCAGGTGATGGACAATGATTTCAAGAGGGTTTGCCCGATGACCGTTATCGGCTCGGCAAAGGGTCCACAGTGAGCAAGAACAGCCCGGTAAATCGTATATACAGTGAACGGAGAAATCATCGGAAAGAATTAGATAGGAAATATGTCAAACGACAGCGGGCGGGAAAAAGATTGCGCTGCGAACTGTAGATCGAGATCAGTAATCTGCTACTCCACAGTATGTTTACATATCAACTCTAGAGATTTCTCGAGTACTCTACTATCAATTACTTGAAATTGCGTACAAATTAAATCCCACTGACAGCTCAAATCAAAAGACCCCTAAACTCGGCAACCCTGGAATCCGCTCAGCTCAACGCCAAGGGCAAAAGCAACCAGGATCGGACAAAGAACGAACGCCGGCCCCATTTCAAAGAGCTGTCAAAAGCATATTCACTATGTGACAACTTGATTGGTGTACCCAAAGTTAATGCTGGCAGATTCCTTTAATATGGAGGCAGTGAATGCATGTTTTCTTTTGGGTGATAATTGGAAGTGAATGTGATAGACTTGCCTATATATAAGAGGTCTGTCTTGTCTTCCTTGCTTTTTTCTTACAACCTCTCTCCTATTTACACCCTCACTATCAACACCTCTTGCACTTCAATTCATACTCAATCCCTTCAACCAGTCAGCAAAACCACAAAATGCACCTCAAATCCCTCCTCATCGCCTTCATCGCGACTCTCACCACTGTTACCGCCAGCGCCATCCCCGACTCCCTGCGCACCCTGGCGGCCCTCGAAAAACAGGACAATGGCAGCTGCGGCCAGATCTGCAATGGGCCCGGCAGTTGCTTGGTCGAGTGTACCGTCTGTGATATCGACACGTCTACTTGCGTTAGTGAGTATTCATCCCCTTGCGTCGAGGCGATGGATTGAAGCTAATGGTGAGTAGAGGAGTAGATGACGGTGCTTGATACATGGAATACGACGTGACATGTCTATTGGTAGTGTTTATCTGGTTGGGTATTGGTTAGTTGTGATATACCGGTCATTATTCGGGTATACTAACCGGAGCAGGTGATTTTGGATACGAACAATTGAACTGAAGTTGGAAAATAGACGGAAACGGATTAGGGAAATGATCACGAATTTATTGGATCTTTGGATCACCCAACACTCTGCATTCCATACTTCTGTCCACATATCAAGCATCAACTGTACTCCGTACCTGACATGCTAAGTAAGAACGAACTCCAGATCTCGCATTGTAATACACCGTGGCATGTACTTGTATGCGTAGGACCTGCATAATCATCCGGTGCCTGACATGAGGTTACTCAAGTAATAATCCGGCATTCAAGTAGCACTTAACGTCTGCGTCTCACGTGGCTAATCTGTTCTGTATTACAACTGCCATTGACATCATCCAGACTGTGATGGTCGGCGGTTGAAATCGCCGACCTGTTCACGCCATACCCCGTACAATAGATGCCATCAAGGTCCTCATTCCAATCTAAGGTACTATAAAACCGGTCGATCTCCAGATCTACATCTATCTCCATACTCCGTGTAGCTCTGCAAAATTTCCCACGTCAAATAGTATCATTCTCGATGTCAAAATGCCACAGAATAAGATCCCATCGGCGATGCACAATTCCGACTCTCCACATTACCCCGCCAGCATCATCGCACAGGCTACTTATAAATGACTGACCTGGTCACTTCCGCCACCACTCCTCTCTGTACATCTCAATTCAACTCTGAGCAAACAATACCGATAAAATGCCTCTAAAAGGATCCTGCATGTGTGGTTTTATCGGCTATGCTGCTGAGTGTATGTTCCGCCGCACATAAAGCGATGGCATAGATGCTGATACAATGCTAGCGGAACCTCTCGTCACGGCTCTCTGTCACTGCACTGATTGCCAGAAGGTAAGACATGCTCTTCTCCTGACTCCCGTCCGTATATGAATAACTAATAGCAGGGCAATAGTGGACCGGCGGCCCCTGCACCTCCAACGTCGTCGTACCACGCGACTCTTTTAGTATCACAAAGGGTATTACCTATTCCATGGTGTGATTTCAAACAAGGACTCCAAGTAGCTTATTCAATCTATATAGGGACCCCCAAACACTGCGACGTAACCGGAAAGTCCGGCAAAAACAACCGCCACTTTTTCTGTCCTGAGTGCGGATCAAGTCTCTACACCGAGGTCGAGATTATGGCCGACAAGACGATCATCAAGGCTGGGACGTTGGATAATGGGGAGACTGGTCTTCGGGGCCATGTTGACGTTGAGTTCTATGTTAAGGATCGGGTGGGTTTTGTGCCTGCTATTGAAGGGGCCAAGCAGGAGACAACTATGTGATGTAGTTATGCTACACTGATCAATGAATGCAATACGTCCATTTTGATGGTTGGTCTATGTGTTCACGCCATACGTCCATTTTGATGGTTGGTCTATGTGTTCACGCCATACCGCAGAAATAGATGCCATCAAGGTCCCCATTCTATAGTAAGCTAGCTACTATAAAACCAGCATCTCTTTCGAGCTTCTATCCTCTTATAAGTCTCAAACACTGATCTGTCGAACCATCAAGTATGAGACGGCGATGGAACAATCAATTCCCCCCGGGCGTTCGTATTACCCCGCCACCATCATGCAACTGCAAGATACACGGCTATAAATGATAGATGACCTGGTCACTTCCCTTTCGCGCTACACTTATTGCCGGTTTTACTCAACTCGAAAATCTAGTACGACAATGACTCTGTCCGGATCTTGCATGTGTGGCGGTATTGCCTATGCTGCTGAGTGTATGTCTCGACATGGGTTATGCGTTGTTCGACTGAACTAACTGATACCAGCGGAGCCACTCATCACGGCTCTCTGCCACTGCATCGATTGCCAGAAGGTATTCCATCAACTAGCATACTCCAACTAGCATACTCTGTATACTCTGTATACGAGCGTCACTCTAACACCACCAGTGGACCGGCAGCGCCTTCACCTCCAACCTCATGGTCCCCCGCGACTCTTTCAGAGTAACCAAGGGTGAGAAACACCTTACTAAAACCCACCCGCCAGGAATCCATCTCACCAATCAAGCTAGGTTCGCCCAAACATTGCGACACAACCGGGGACTCGGGCAAAAACAACCGCCACTTCTTTTGTCCTGACTGTGGCTCAAGTCTTTACAGCCAGCCTGATATCATGCCTGACATCACTACTATTAAGGCGGGAACGCTGGATAATGGGGAGAATGGTCTTCGGGGGCGTGTGGATGTCGAGGTTTACGTTAAGGATCGGGTGGGGTTTGTGTCGGGTGTTGAGGGGGCGAGGCAGGAGGACACTATGTGATGCTATACTACTCATTATGTTCGATATGACCATGTCAAGTCAGACACGGTCAAACATGTGTCAAGATGTCTTTCCGTGCAGCATTCCATACGGAATGTGGGTCTACCCACAGTGGACCGAACCACAAAAAAAAAAAAAAAAAAAAATCTGAACCACCGTTTGAACCGTTTCCAACTCCAATATCCACAACCACGACGCAACCACAGCAAAAAGAGCAAAAAGGAAAGCCGAACGCGGGGGTCGAACCCGCAACCTTGAGATTAAGAGTCTCACGCTCTACCGATTGAGCTAGCCCGGCTAGTTCTTGCTGAGCTGTTGGTTTGTTTATTTGACGTGGAGAACAGCCGGTTCGCTGCCTTTGACGCTCGACATTAAGGTTAACGCCGGGTCGAGAGCCTTGTCGCTGAGCGACGTGCGTGGAAGGACGTCCTGCTTGAAGTGTTTCACGATGCGCCAGGCTGTACTGGATTTTTCGTCCCGCGCGTAAGTAAGAGTTTCGAATTCGATAGCGGTCGAGACAAGAGGCCAGTGCTGTCAGAATATATACCCGGATGCCACGTTATACTCAACATCGACGAGCGCTGTTCTAGAACAAAACATCAACATGCCCATGGTCTAGACCAGGACAATAAACCATCACATGCATCAGTAGAGCCGCAAACAAACCGACGACAGTCTGGACCAAGTCAACCAAGCCACAGTATACTGTACAGAAGACCGTCTAGATCAGAATCCATAAGCCATAATCCAGGATTCCGAGATAACTGCATCGGCCCCTGCATGTAACCGTAGACTGTGGCTTCAACGGCAAATGAAGTCACGACCCTGGCGATCCAACACGAGCTGTGGCTGAGCCGAGCGCTAGGAGAGTGACCAGTCTGCCTGGGTGGACGAGGCTGAAACGGGTTCATGACCGGCGGTTGTTCATGGCGGTAGTCACTTGCTCCAGAGTCGCTCTTGGTAAATATAGAAGTTTGAATGCATTTTTAGAACGCGCTTGGGGCCGAATGCGTTGGTGATGGATGGACTTGGATTGGCTCGTTGTAGGCGATACGAGTGTGTGGACTAGAGTCCAGGGACGGGAGCTTGTTGTTGCTGCCTGAAAGAGTAATCTCATGTGCAGTAGACCGGGATCGAGTACTCTGGACTGAATAGTGATGAAATGAAGTAAGATAGTAGTAAAATAGTAAGAACAGTTGTACTGTTGTAGAGGATAGGTGTCTACTGTAGATAGGTGTCTGCGGAGGGGGTGGCAGTACACTCCAGCCACAGTTGAATGCTTCAAGATCACCAGCACCACCACAACTGCAAGTGACCCAACGTCACCGCGCGCGATGACTCGAACTCCCCGACTCCCAGACCAGTAAGTGATTCGCGATGAGGTCGCAGTCACTAACCCAGGCATACACCGGCAACAATGATTCAGGTCCAATCCTGAGAGTCATCCGCCGGCTACCCGCAGGATCGAGGATCACAACCAGTCCCAATCGAGATGCCGCTGGAAGAAGGAACTAATCAGATGCAGGAAAATGGCTCTGTCGACCAAAGCACTGCCTGAAAATCCGGGAGTGAATCACTGCGATTTTCTGACTGCCGCAGGCATCAGTGGAAATGCGCCGTTTCGCCCGTGGAAACAGTAGTATCTATAGAAAGCAGTGTCAAATGCGCCTTGGGGGATCATCTGCCTACTGGTGTTTGAAATACTATAAATTCACCGTTCCCTCTCTTTTTTTTTTTTTTTTTTTACACTATTCACTTCTCTTACTTTCACATCTACTACATCTACCGCGTTAACTCTCAATCCAATCAATCAATCTGCATTCATACATCTCAACTCCGTCGCATCCAACCGCAACCATGCCGGCTCCTGTCCAAATGCTCGAGCCCGTCGTGCGCCGCCTCGAGCACGACGAGGACTACGTGGTGAACGCCTTCGAGCGCCATGCCACCCACTGCCCTCGCTGCGAAGATCCCATCAAGACCTTTGATGAGGGCAACACCCTCTGCGATCGCGGAAACCAATACGCCATCGACGTCGACAAGTACATCTACGCCATCAACGACATGGCACACTCCGTCGTCGACCGCGAACTAAACCAGGCCACCCTGGTCCAAATCCCCATGAACTGCGAATCCACCCGCCGACTGCTCTTAGCAGTGCAATACGGTCTCCCACTCCGTCGCAAGGAGGTCCGATTCGAGGACGACAAGCAGAAGGAGAAGGACAACCAGAACCAACGCCAACGGAGCGAGTCGCCGGCTCGTCCCGTCATCAGCTACGACCGTACATACCCCATTGCCCCTCGACGGCCGGCATCGCAGTCGCAGACCCTCAGCACCGAGGTCATCGAGCGGTCGCCGCAGCGCAACATGAAGCACCGGGTCATTGTCTACCCCTCTTCTTCCTCATCAGTCCGTTCCTCGTCGTCGACCAGGGGCTCGCTGTATGAGGAAGACCTTGTGGACCGTGTGGACCGCAGGAGACCATCTCCTCGTCGCAACTAGCCAATCGACTACCACCTTTGATTTTTCATTTGTCTCACCATTTCGCCTTGATACTCCTGTTGTGTTACACATACCCGAACAATCCCAGTCTGCCATGAGGGAATAAGCACCCGGTTTCCGCGCAGTACCACATGCCCGGCGTATATCCAGGATTCCATGAGATCCGATTAGGACATTCCACTCCGGACCACAGGATTGAATCGCATTACCGGCTTATTCCCAGGACAGACGGGACCATGCTCTCATTTGTGACGATTTTCTTTTGTTTCGTGATACCCATACCCAACGCCACCAAAACAGAAAAGAAGAAAAACAAAAAAGAAAGTCCCCGCAGGACGACTACTGCATGTCCTACGGCGGGTCATCCCGAGTCTATTTCGCTGCGTGCATGTTTGCAACTAGTGATTTGTGACGCACGACTGTACAGTTATTTCATGTATTTTAGATGGTTAGATTAATGATACGATACCCATGCCTTACCATTGCTCTGCACACTCTAGATGTATTCGTAGAATACCCATACAGAACACAATGGACAACCCATCACATGAAATCCAGTTCTTGCTCATCTCACCCCACCTTCCACCCACACACCAATAACAACATCCCAACCTGCATAACCTGCATCTCCTCCTCCCGCTCACCGCAAACTGCACACTAACTGGCCGGATATATTATCGACATCCAAGTCCCAGTCCCTAGTGTTTTCGGAATGGTGGATTTGTACAAGTACAGACTAGTCCTGCAGAATTTGTCGTTTCTCCGCATGCATGCCGGAGTGTTATTTGCTGGTGTCCGATTATCATAGTCAGAAGGATGGGGAGGGTTCCGGTGTGTTTTGAAAGTGGGACTAGTTATAATGGGGAAGTACTAATTGTCTGGATATCGGTAGATGTTATTTCCTGGCGTCATAGCCCTTACTCTGCACTGTGCAGGTTATTCTTCATATTAGAAGTGCTCACTTGCTACTCAAGCCTATAGTGTACTTGAGATGGGGTCGGGCTTGATAGCAACGAGTAGTGGCTAATATCTCGTTAGGGCCGGGCATGTAGTCCAGGCATAAAGTTCGAAGTACTGAAAAGCTCGGTATCAATGAACTATTTATCGAAAGCTCAGAGATACTTATCATGATGATATATTGAAAAGATAGACCATAGCCAGAATAGGCCCCTCGCCTCAACAGTCAGGCATTCACTACAAACCCACCTCCCAAGAAAACACCACATCAAACAATCACTCACAAAATCCTAAAATGACCACCATAATCTCTTACCTCACACTTCACCATCGACTTCAACATCCTCGACCTACTCTCCACCAACCAAAACCGCAAACTAATAATGCCCAACGCAAACAGCATCCTCAACGACCTCGCGATCCGCCTGCACCGCCTCACCAGACACACAAACATCGAAGCAGACCTCGACAAGCGCTTCACAGATCCACATCCTGAGTTCGACCCCAAGATCCATGTTCTTCCGAACTGGGACGAACTTAGTATGGATACTGTGGATATGGAGTTGGAGTTTGTGAGGGAGAAGTGGAATGGACGGTTGGAGCAGTGGAATTGGGAGAGGGTTAAGGATTGGAGTGTGGATGTTGGGAAGGCGTTGGAGGGTGCTGGGTAGGGTTCACAGTTAAGGTTAAAACAGGATGAGATATGCTAACAGTGGTAGTGACGATGAATCTACGAAGACGCGGAGTACTAGCGAGGGGGATACCCAGAGGACTGATAGCACGACAGAGCACAGCACCGGTGAAGCGAACGAACAGTTTTCTCCAAAAGTTGACACCGCGAACAAGCACGAACGGTCAGAATCCGATGGCGATGTGCCGGGCAAACGTCGTCGTAGCGAGCCCCGAGCTGCTATTGGGCATTGATTGAGCGCACCGGTATCGGTGAGACGTGGTATTACTTATTCTCGCGCATTCCTCTTTCCAACCCGTTTACAGTCGAGCGAAGACGCGAGATGATTTAGAAGGCACATTCCTAGCCCTTTTCGACAGATCTGTACCATCATTCACACGCGACGCTCCGAAATAACAATGAAGATTTACGATACTCCTTTATACCAAACTTCCAATCGCGCTAGAACCGAAACCCTTGCTCAATCCTAACGAAACCAACCAGATACACCACAAAGTACAACCACCGAACATGAATCGCATCGCGATCGTGGAAATAACAAACCCTTATGGCTGAAGATCATCACCATCCATTGTCTGCCGATCCTGCACGATCCCAAATCACTTGCATCGGAAGTCTTGGTCGCCTGACTATCCTAACCTTGTTTTCTACACACGCCCATATCAATCCGCAACAAGTACGTACTACGGTGATGCTACTTCCACGATTTGCAACTTCGTTCAAATTAAAATTTGATTAATATCCGATATGCATTTGCGGTACCCCTCTTTGGACAATTGGAGCGCACGGCCGTACTTTTACCATGTTCTGGAGATAGAGTTGGCAACGGCGAGCATTGACCATTTGATCGAAGTATGAAATCGTTCAACCTCCGCTTGGATCGAATCGAAGCATCCATACTGTCAGTTGAGAAACATTCCTCTGAACATGAAAGGAGGAATGGAATGTGATCTCCGCCATCTGAGTATTCAACAACGCAGTGGACCCTTTCCCACCACGGATGGAATCAAATAACGGAATAACTACGGAGTATTCAAAGTTGCAACGCGGATTCTCTCGTTGCATATTCGTCGGACCAAGCCCGTCACGCCATCGTTTAGAAGCGAAGGAATTGGGTCTTCCTTGCGGAGTTCTGCATCACTACCGAATCTAGACCATCACTTACTATCTATGCTATCTGATGAACGGTCTAGATTAGTGGCCATATGTCGAAATTTAATTCTCTGCACGCCTGCGTTCCTGTCAAAAGAATGGTTATAGATCTAGCTGTTGCGATTCGTTATTATGCAGCTCTTTTGGTTGGCCGAAACTTCATTGTAGCGTAGCGACCGTCTTACTATTCCAGCGACAATGGAATACCTTGCTCACTGTAGTGTACGCAGCCCACGCGAGCTTTCGGATGAGCTCATGTGAGATGTACCAGCAACACGTGACTGCCAAGACAATTATTAAGCATGAACGGCTTGCATGACCATTTAAATACCATACAGATACGCCTGTAATTCATTTTCCACAATTACCCCCCACTGCTCATAATATTCTGAATGATTTTCTGAATGATTTAAGCAGTTCACAAGTGGGTTAATATCAATTTCATTGTATTACCAATTTTACATCAAGATGGACGTTGATCATTCTACCATTGACATGAATGAGCTAACTGGACTGGATCTCGATGCTGAAGCGGATATCGAGGTGGGAAACAACTCCAAAATTAAGTGGTATTTAACTGATTACTAACTACTTAATACAGGAACCAGCTATACCAATTCCACTTACTAGTGCTAAAGGACCTGGCCTTACAACGCTCAAAATTGAATATAATGATGATCTACCGGAGTATCCAACAAGCCATTTTGATGGATATTCATATGTTGTTGCATCAAGAGGGCGATCACAGCTTGAAATGGAGCAACTTGCGCATGACGTGAGTGACCATAACATATTTTATGACTGATTGCTAAGTATTCATTAGATCCAATATGCAAAACGACTGCAATATGGACAAAAACGACCAGTCTATTGCCCATTTTTCAGATGCCATGTCAAAAAATGGACCTGGAAATGCTCTGGAATCTATGCATGTGAATTTCTGAACTCATTCCTTCAATCCTGTCATCATACCTTTGTTGATGATATTATTTGGCAAGAAATCCAGAAGTCTCAGAAGGATATTCAGCTCTTAGAGTCTGACCTTGGCAAACGGAATGCATACAGGTATCTTAACTGCTTCTTAACTGGCTAGAGACTGGTTACTAACTGCCTTTAGCTACTATCGATCAAAAGTTGCTTTCTTTGAGAAAGGCCTTGCCTGTATTGAACAACTCCCTTCCTGTAAACCAGTTTTCAAGAGATACAGCCAAATGGTTGGTTTGAAATTTCTCATAAGCGTTTATCAGGCAGTTTCTAACTATTTCAGAATGTTCATGGCGAGTATGATCCTTATATTGGCTGTATAAACGAATCATACGGTGTCTTGACAAAACATCATAGAGGAGCAATTCAAGGCCATACAGTGATTAACTTGCAGTTTCTTGAAGATCTCTTTAATAAAGAGATTATACCAGCGACTGAAGAGTGTGGTGTTTTTGAATCATTGTCATCCCGACGAAAATACTGTGGTAGGTACTTATCAGCCATTTGGCAACTGGTCACTAACTGCTTCAAAGGCCGGGATCATCCTCAAGGATCAGGTCGATTGCAACATACACCTTGTGATGTTGTCTTCAATGCTCTAGTCCCAGTGGATATAGGCCAATGCCCATATATATTATTCACATCACATGGTGTGCATAAACACCCACCACCTCCCCCAACCAAAGCACCAGAGCGGATCTTACAAGGAGTGAAAAGGATCATACAGCAGATACGTGATCCAAGTTTAACCACTGGTAGGTATTTCATAAGTGCCTCTTGACCATTTGCTAAATGGTTATTCAGCACAATTCCTGCGAAATCCACAGCTAGAGGCGTTTTGTCAGCAGCATAATGCTTCTACTTTGACAGAAATCCACTCAAGCTTCTGTAACAAAGATCGAATTGCAGCAATTATCCAAAAACAGCGCCTGCTGTCATATCCAAGCGGGCAGGATGTCAACGGTCTCATTTTTCTTGAAAACACTGACCAACATATTAAGGTATGCATTTTCAAAGTGCTTATATGATTAGGAAGTACTTATCAAGCTCTTAGGATTATATCCAAGAACAATATCATGATTCACAGGATACCATGATCCTATGTGGCTTCAAGAAACAGATTGAGCTTCTATCTCAACTTTCCTCATTTGAAGTTGATATGTCTTACAAGCGGATCCGATCTAAGAACATGAATGAAGTGCTCTTTGCAACATTCTTGCCAGATCAGTGTAAAGGTAAGTGCTTTCCAAGTGCTTGACAGACAGTTCTCAACCAATGAACAACTAGTCATTACTTTACTACGGGTCTTTACCACTGTGGATTCCACTGAGGGCTATTATCTTCTTTTCAAACGGGCTTTTGACTTAGTTCAAAAAATCACTGGTCATCCAGTACTCTTTGATTCAATTCATGGAACTGGTGTTCATGGAATAATTGTTGATATGGACTCAAAACAATATACTGGTAAGTACTTCACAGCCACCTCTTAAGCACTCAATAACCATTTAGGACTTGGTAAATATTTGTCTGAAATTGACCCTCAAAATCATGATGTGACATGGCATCTGCAACATATAATAATTTTTTGCCGAGTCCATTTTCAACGATCAATTCTGAATACCATCGGGACCAGAAATCAAGGATCTCCTCTTTGGAGCCGTATGATGAGTCTATTAGACTGCAAATCAGAGGCTGACTATGATGCTTTAGTTGAACTACTGATCAGTGAATAACCTCTCCCTAAGCAGTACATGACCAGTTGCTAACTGTGGAATAGAATTTGAAGATGCCAACGTTCAGACATGGGCAATACAAAAGAAAAGTCCAGTTATTAAAGCAGGCTTGAATAAAGCATGCTCTAAAATCCAATCTCATTACTTTGCTGCTTTGCGCAATCATACGAATGCTGTTGAACAGTCACATCAGAAGTCATACGCATCTGGAAAGTATTTAACATTGACTGAAGCAGTTAAGAAGTATGTGTTGAGCAGTTATTAACCACATACAAATCACTTTATTACTATAATGCTAATTCTATCTAGTTCTGCAAAGTTGGACAAAGATGATATTCTTCAATATGATAATTTCAGGAAATTCAACATTCATCATTCATATCGGACATCAAATATGGAAGCCAACTATCTTCGTCATATGAGTCGGGAAAGCAAGTGCCCTTGATAACTACCTGAATTAGTTCCTAACTACTTTATAAGCACCTACTGACTACTTCAATTTAGACAGTCGCAAACGCCAACGCTCCTCTTCAACCCATAGTCATGAGACTGCTTCAGGGCAATCTCAATCACATCAAAGGAGCATAAGGTCACATTCCCAATCCTCTTCACAGAACGGTGATAATGAGTAAGTTTCCAGGTACCTGGTATGCGCTTTCTAAGCAGCTAAAAATCAGCTAGATCTAGAATATCTTCAAAAGATCTCCGTCGAACTGCTTCCACAAATGCATCAAGTTTAGAAATAAGACGTCAAGAGCTTGAGCTTCGAAAGCTTGAAGCAGATATTAAAAAGCAAGAAGAGGAGACTCAAAAACAACGTCTTGAGAATGAGAGATTAGAGCTTGATCTTATAGAGCGGCGGAACAGAATTCAGGAATCAGCAAGTGATCTCTAAGCAGTTCACCACCAGTTTCAGATCAAGTCACATCCTGTAGCCTATGCAAGAATATATTTTTAATCATCTTCACCCTCAAACTTATAAAGTTATAAATTCATATCAATCTAAAGAGAATTGACATACAGGCAGAATCCTGCTTACATCCTCAATTCCATGTGCAACATACAATATATATATACATTCATGATAAGTCCTCAAAATATACCGTGTTGATTAAGAAGCAGCTAGGAAGCAGTTGACAAGCAGTCCACCTGGCATCTACCTATCTAGTCCATGTCATGCTGAAAGAGATGGAAGTATTCACAGCTCTCCATGTCCTTACAGCAATCATTACGATTGCCACAAGTGGAACAGGGGATCTTATGGCCCATGAGGACCACCTGCTTTCGCATGTCTGTCACATGCACCTAAATACTCAGTAAGCAGTCGCCAGGTGGCTGAGCAGCAGTTGGGTAGCACTTACACTCCCGTTCTTCTTCATTGGCAAAGGAGGTCTCTCTGATGCTTCTTCTCCATCTGTCCCTTCCTTCTCACCTTCCTCCTCACCTTCCTCCTCACCTTCCTCCTCATCCTCATGTTCCTCCTCGTCTTCTGCCTCAGACCTGGATCCAATGGCACTGGGCACCTCAGCCTCAGCCCCCAACATCAAGCCTTTGTACCACTCTGAAGGTCATAATCAGTTCAAAGCCGCTTGGCAAGCGCTGAGGAATCACTTACTGACAGCAGCATCGACCACCTTCTGAGCAACCCGACCGCCCTTCTGACCCTCCTGTAGATGAATGCCCTCATGGCTCTTGATGTGCAAAACTAAATTGTTTGTGGCACTATAATGATGCTGAGTAGTCGACAAGCAGTTAGCAAGCGACCACCAAGCATCTAACTAAGAAAATCTCGCCTGGGCACGGGAACAATCCTCCACCCGACAAAAGACTTCGCCGTAGTAGATCTTGATGGTTCCGTCTGGGTTCTGAGCGGTTACGAAACAGTTAGGAAGCAGTTAAAATGACATTGACTTTCATTGACTTTCAAAAGACTTACCAGGTCGTACGCAGGAAGTTCAAGGCTGCCATTGGCAACCTTTTGCAAGTATCCTTTATACCACTTCTGAAAGAACTTTTAGAGCTCTGTATCACAGTTTAATAGCTGCAAAATTGAATAAAAAAACTTACATTACTGCTCAGTAAAGCCATAATGGTCAAGGGATTGATGGTTAGTTGGTAATTGATTGGAAAAACGTCATGCGAGGTGAAAAATATTACAAGGAGGTAAATTAATCAATGTGGGTCACATGATATAATAAAATTATATAATCATCTTTTCCACTCGCGCGACTCGAAAAAGGACCCCGACCGACCTGTAACCACCTCACTGTACACTTGCCCGAGTAACTAGACCATAGAAGATGAACAGAAGTACTCCGTAACTGCATATACTTGCAGTAGTCGTAGAACGTAGAGTGAGACTCGAGTGCAAGCATTTCTACACATAGACAAGCGCACATGGACATACCCCATCGGCTAATCTACCAGTAAAAACAACTGGCCATAATCCATCTTTCAAATCCCAAATTCCAAAAATCCCGATACTTAAGACGATAATGCGGAGTATCGGAGAGAAAACAACGCTAAACCCCATTCGCCAACCATATCACGTGTACCTATCCGAACTTATCGCAACGGCCAAAATCTCGCCAACTCCGACGGCCCCTCGACTCGAAACCAGCGAATTCCGGATCTCTCCCTGCTGTCCTTATTGGAATTGCCAAAATGGCGAAGAAAGGTGCGTCTGCGTTTTAGACCCCCAGCTTATTGTTGTGTCTTTTACCTACCGGATTCACGGAGATCGAGAACCCACACCCACCCCGAAGTCGAAAGTCGAAATGAACGCTAACCAGACTCTGTCCAACAGCGAAGTCGCGTACCATCCCTGTTCGGCTCATCTCGATGGCTATGACCGGTTTCTACCGCACGATGATTAGACCTCGTACCCATAGGCCGCTCAGTATGCTCAAGTACGACCCTGTCGTCAAGAAGAAGGTGCTCTTCCTGGAGGCGACCAAGGGTGGACGGGCCAGATAAAACCGCGGACTACGATTACGATTCCCTTTACTCCTGTTTTTGCGATTTGCGACTTATACGATGGAACGGCGCTGCTTGGAGGAGAAAAGTGTTACTGTTGAATACCCTGTGCGGAGTGGTGCCGGGAGACGGTCATGTACATTAGACGGAATACAGCGATGGCTATACTGAGAAGTAGAAATTCTTTCGGTTCTGCTAGCTGTATTCTGGGTTTGCATTCTGGCGTTTTGTGCAATACAATCTGGGTCAATCATGTGTTTGATATAACCATGATCCATTCTCGAATTACATATCCCGATATATTTTCTTGTTCCGGTCCATCACATTCTCAAACGTTATTAAATCCTTGACGCTCGATCACGTCTCATAATATATACTTTCACCGATATAATAGATGCCGATATAGATTCACGTTCGGTCTTCAGATTCGTCAAACATTTTCCATATACTTAACGAGCGCCGCCGTCTCCGCTGAACCGGGCACTGTATCGCTCACCTGCAGAGGTTAGCATACAATACCCGACAAATATGCTATGGCTTACCTCGCGTCTTGCGTCCAGACCGCTTCTGACTCCGTCCCGCCCACCGTTTATTGGCAATATCTTCATTCGCAGTGTTCTGTCTGCTGCATCCAGAAGCCAGGCTCGCAGGACTTAGTCTGCGTTCAACCGGTTCGGGGGCACCTTGCATCTGTCTTTGCGGTCTAGAGTAATTAGACCCCGTAGACACTCGTGCTCTCTTGTTTCCATTGTACGGGAGTTCCCCATCAACACGCATATCCTCTTGTTGTCCAGCTTGCTCTCGCATCGGGGATGTCTGGCGATGCCTGCTGTACGTTCGCCGGTTCTGACGCACTGGTCTTCTTTCGAAACCTTCAGCAGATCTATCCAGGATCTCTCGATACGAAGACTCTGGCGTGCGACGTTTGGACCCGGTATTGGCAATCTTCTGGTCTTCGAAAGTGACAGCCTTGTGTTTGTCGCCAATATTATTGATACCCCGGGGATCGTAGGCGCTGTTCTTGAACTTCGGATTGGCTACTGGCGTTCGAACTTCGGAGGTCTTCGGATGGCCATTGTTCGTGCGACTTCCATCCGTACAATCCCAATGCGACACTGAATTTGCATCTTTCTCCGTGGTTGAACTGGACGACCGTTCACTTCGATCCTTGTTGGCAAGATTGTTAGATTCCTTTGCAAGGTGCTCTTTTTGAGGAATTTGCGTCAGAATGTTCGCAAAATCACTAGCATCATGATCATCCTGGTTAGGCGAACAGCGCACAGGCGACAATTGCGTCTGGAAGCTCGAAAATGGAACGATATTGGTCGACATCTGCGAGTCTGGCACAGTCTCGATCGTACCATTGCCTCCTCCAGACTGAAAAGAATCACAGCCTGCTGGGGAGCAATACGCGCTCCTTGGGATGTTATGGGTCCGATATATCACTTCAGTAGTCTGAACGAACCTCTCGGCTGGACTTTCGCTCCCCTTACGAGGCGTCGAAGCGACAGCGGGCGTACAGCTGACCTGTTGCAAAGAGACATTCGAAGTAGGATCCGGGAAACCGCTGGCGATAGCC
Source organism: Aspergillus cristatus (assembly GCA_034509305.1). Taxonomy (NCBI): domain Eukaryota; kingdom Fungi; phylum Ascomycota; class Eurotiomycetes; order Eurotiales; family Aspergillaceae; genus Aspergillus; species Aspergillus cristatus. Next base: position 2,526,740 of record WJBV01000006.1, on the reverse strand, counting down.
GATTGCAGCAACGCCTCCAGCTTACTCCAAGTCTCCGGGAATAATTCTGTCGATGTTGAAACACCGAAGTTTTCCAGTTTTTCTTTGATAGTTTTCATCCACCGTTCGGAGTCCTGGACCCTCAGGAGAAGCGCGTGGATCTCTCCTTTTGCTTTCTCTTTACCGGACTCGAGGGCCGACTTTGCTGCATTGATGGTCTCTAATTCTTTCTGGATCGACGAACGTTCTTCTTCTTTGTGTGAGAGCTCGGATTGGAGTTCATCGAATTTCTTCTCGAGCTCTTGCAAGGCCAACTGATCGACTTTGTTCAGGGCTATTTCAGCTTCAAGAGTCGTTATCTTTTGATTGGCTTCATTGATTTCCTCCCGCAACAAACCTTGCTGGTTCGTATAAAAGCTCTCTAGCTCACGTAGCCTCGCCAATTCGGTATCTTGTGCTAGATATTTGGAATCTTTTTCATTACTGCTAGTTCGGAGAGTCTCGACTTCTTGCTCCTTCGCCAAAAGCTACCGACGTTAGCTCTTTCCATTGCTGGAGTCAGAAACGCTTACCAGAGATTCCATCTCCTTCTGATGCTGTTTCGTCAAGGCATCATTCTGGAGCTTTATATTGTTAATATCACTTTGCATACGGGTGCATATAAGCTCTCACCTGCGACTGCTGAGCTGTGGCAAGAAGCTCTTTTGTCTTTTCTAAGTCTTTCTCGACTGCTTCCTTCTCCTTCAAAATTCCATGCAGCTGTTGTTCGAATCTCGCTCTGTTCTGGTCACGAGCAATGACGCTTGCCCTGTTCAATTCTTCGCGAATTTTACTTTCGACAGATTGGGCTTGTTGCTTCAGTGAGCCAACTTCAGCCTCATACAGCGCCGTTCTGGTTTCTGCTTCCTGGAGTGCCTCGGTAGTCCTGAGCAACGAATGATTCACAAGCTCATTCTCCGTGTCTTTGGTCTGAAGGGCGTCCTGCGCTATTCTCAGTTCTTCGGAAACCTTCTTCAGTTGAGACGTGATTTCCGCCGTCGCTGAACAATCTTCGTTTTCCGGAAGTGTGGGAGCTTGCTTCGCGAGATCGCGAGCTTCGGTTAGACTTCGTTCGAACTCTTCGATCTGTCGCATCAGTCCGCTTTCTTTCTCTTCAGCTCCTAGAATCGTTGCATTGAGAGTGCAAACGTCCGGTCCCATTATTTCAAGTTTCTCCTGGAGGCTTCCGCATGCTTCTTTGATCGCAGAAAAATGCTTGTAAAGGTCACAATCGGCGCCGAATCGGTTCTCGATGTTCTGGAGCTGTTCTTTGAAAAACGTTCTGACCCTGTCGTTTGCTTCGGAATTTCTCTCGAAATCCTTGGACAATTGAGGTACGACCATATCCATTCTGACAACAGCATCAGTCCAGTTCTCCGTAACAAGTAGGGTACAGAGACACAAGCATACCGTGATATGAATCCATTGATGGTATCCGCAAATTTCTGGATCTCCACTTTGTCCACCGATTCTTTCTCGCCCAAGGCATTGATAGCGAGCAAGCACTTGTCCATCGTCGGACTCATGATCGACTTGATGGCGGCTTGGGAGGATTCCCATAGCTTTGCCATTGCCTCAAATGCCGAATCCATCTTTTGGTTCATTCCAAGATGATCGGCCCTGATAAGCCCAAGCTGTTTCTCTTGAGCAAGAGAGTGGTACTGGATATATGACTCGAGCGTCATAACTCTTTTTCTTTCATCGTGCAATTGATTTTTGACGGACCTAGCCTTCTCATCGGAATGCTTCAGATCGTTCTTCAGTGTATTGATAATGGTTTCGAACTCCAGGATATGATTCTTCTTCTCGCCAGCGCTGGTAGTAACTTTGGAGATTTGCGCTCGGATGTCGTCAATACTGCTCCTTAAATCTCTGCCCTCCTTGTCCAAAGCACTCCTGGTTGCTTTGAGATGGATTGACTCCCCTCGGAGATTTTGGTAGTCGGTTCCCAAGACGTTAAGGACGTGCTTGAACTTCCCAAGTTTCGTCTTCCAGGTGTTCATCTGCGCCCTGTATGTCTTTGACTCGAGTGTTTTCTTCTGCAGCTGAGCCCCATAAGCCTCGAGCTCCGCCCTCAAAGCTTCGTTCTCCTCCGCTAGCTGTGAAGCAGTAGCCTCCAATTGCTTACGCAAATTTGCAGCAGCAATAATATCCTCTTCACGTTGCCGGATCCGAGTTATCAGGATTTGGAAGAGGTCGTCTTCTGTCAACTGCGAATGCTCATTATCGGCGGGGCGAGGTGCTGAAGGCTTGCGGCCGGTGGACTTTCGGGAATGTGTACGTTGACGCTTTGAAACGCGCAATCCATCTTTCGGAGGGGCATGCGAGGAAGGTGGACGCGATATGACTGTCGTCATGGGGGTATTGGTGCGCGAAATCAACACCCGAGTGTTGCCTCCGTGCCTTGTGTCTTGCGAATACTCGTTTTGAGGCTGCCATAGGTCAGTCTCGTCGTCAATCAAAGTCACTTGACATGGAACTCACATCCACGCGATTTGATTCAGGATCATGCACTAGTCATGAAATTAGCACGATAGCCATCACGGACAGAAGTGTGCTCAATAGATTTTCCTCACCATCTATGAGCGTAGTTTCCATTGGCCCAACTGCTTCTTCATCTTGGACCTGCGCTTTGTCCGAATGTTCACTTGAATTGCTTCTTTGGCCAGTGGAGCTAACTTGCTCGTCCAATCCTCCTACACCTTGTACTTGTGGTGCGGCAGGGGAGCATGTTCTCGGTGTAGCCTGATGGCCTGTATCGCTATGGGGTGAATACCGCGGTTGAGACTCAACGTGAGAGAAGTCCGGGCTATGCCTCCAAGAAAACGGTCAGTCTGACTTCTTTCGTAGTGTATATGCCAGCGAACTTACTCGTCACTTCTCCCTTCCTTCTGCTTAGCGGGCTCTTCAGTTGGGACTAGTTTACCTTGAACGGGTTCTCGAGCAGGAGGCTTCGTGGCAGACGGCTTTGAAGAATTGACTGAAAAGTTCCTTCCAGAAGGCTTTGCAAAGCAAAAAGCTGTCACGTCGATACCAGAGCTCTTTGGGCGTTCCATGAAGAGAGGCATCGACTGTTGCTGTCCCAGCGTCTCGCTAGGGTATTGACTCTTCTCCATTGCTGCTTTTAGACCTGGCGTAGGAGGTGCGTCCTTATCCTCTGCCATTTGCATCAGGATCATTTCCTCGTCATTGTCGTATGGGAACGTGTCAGGGTGTCTTTCGGTTTCTGATGAAGCCTGGTTGGCCTCGGGCGAGAACGGGGTAGTATCTTGGTTTTCCATTCTGGTCGTGGAATCTGTGTCCAGAGATTGTGAATTAGTTAATGGATGCAGACAGTGTAGGGATCTTCTTCTTTCAGGATGAGACGAAAGAGCAGCTTGAATGTAGGGTCCATTCCAGTGACTTACAGCGTTAGCTCCGAGCTATTCCATCTAAGATTGATATCAGTCTGAGAAGGGTCAACGACTTGTCATTGGGAGATGAAGAAACAGTCGTTTAGGATTAAGGGGAGTGAAAGGAGGGGCTATGGTGGTGATGGTTCTCTCTGCGTTCACTGGCGAGGTTGACCTGCTTCAGCGACTTCCATTTTGGGACTTGCTCCAAGAGCCTCACTCAAGAGCCTCAATCCCAAATCGGAAATGCATCACCTAAAGCCAGTAATGCTTAGATTGTCAACCAATCTTTATATATCCTCCATGTATTATGCTAGTAGGTTTGGATTAAGGACAATTATTCAATTGCCTGAGAATTAAGATCCGATACTCATCTATGCTCTACCTATTAGCGGTTCTCTACCCAAAAGGCTACACATACTATGCAGTGAGCAGTATAGCTACAAAAAGAGCTTTGCATATCGGGAATACCACGCTAAGCTTATCAATTTGGTCTTGCTATACTCACACATTCCTATGTACGCGCACTCCCTAGCTCGGTACATCGGGTAGTATGGCCCCTCCCCAGAAAATTTCCGATCGAAACCATCTGGGCAGGGTCGCAGGGAATAGGAACAAACGCATCTTATGTGGGGGCGAAGCTCGCACCCTGGATATGCCGGACTTGCGAGTCCTGCTTGGCAAAAACGGTCTAGACAGCTGAAGTCCAGAATGAAGGCAACGGAATGAACGCCCGCAAATCACTGCAACATGAGACAGTCAGAGCATGGGAAGTCTGGAAACTAAGGAGGCTGCCGGAAAGTAGTCCCGGAACATATAATCGGAACCATGGTTCACAAAGTGTCAGACCCATATCCCTCCGTTTAACTGTGCTCTTGCGCAGATCAAATATAGGCAACTCTCGTATAATCCAAGCTTTTGTTGATAGACGCCGCCTTGGGCTCTGAAGCCACAGTCGAGAAGGTTTTATATGGCGTCCCTGGCGGTAAAAAGCCAGCAACTGTGGTGGTTCAAGCCGCCTGTAACACTACCCGGTTGTTCCGCAAGAGAACCAAATATTCTGAAACGAGATGCGGGCACCTAGAACGGTCGATTGCTTTCCCGACCAAATTCCCAGTTCCCCTTCATAGCAACTGCTCTCCGCAGAGTCGTAAGATCCCAGAGTCATTTGATATAGGTTTCCATGTTGTGTCTCTTCCCTGTGGGGCCGCCTCCGTCGAAATCAGTAGATGTCCTGTTGCACCGTAAATTGATCGTTTGCGTCGTTCGAAAAGCAATTGCAAAAACACGGGTTGGCCGTGAGGGCGTCGTTTCAGCATCGGTCCGGTAGTAGCAATCCACGTAGCAGTCTGTCTATGTCTATTCAAGTCAGTAATCTCGGTGGTATCTGATTGATTGCCACACCCTTGGGACCGGCCCTATAGCGGGCTGCCGTAAATTGTGTCAATTCAGCTTGATATGGACCGTGGTTGGTCTGTCAGATCCAGAGTCTCATGGTGAATGCTTCGGTGGCAGTCCCTGGCGAACCGGACAAACGAACCGGCCATCGAGTCGTCTCCGCAGAGGCTATTTCCGCCATTTCTCAAACCGTATGAGGAGCGATCGCCCAGAAAGGAAAAAATGGAACTGTGGAGATGTGCCTCTGGAGGTTCTGTGGGCGGCGAAACGAGACGTTCCAGACAAGGCCACCAACGTGACTTCCTCGCGGGAACGCCGCTGCTGTTTCTCCGGCGCAACAGCATAGAACTTCCGCTGCATACCTTTTCCTTTCCTTCTGCATGCGCCTGTTTGTGTTGTATCTGACCTGGTGTCAGGTTTCTTGTTTTCATGAGCATTTATGTGAGGCTATCTCACTTTGACTCTGCTGGTGATCTTCATACTTAGGGCTCTGCTGCGCAGACGCACGCTTAACTTCTCAGTGCTTCTCAGTGAGTACTGTTGCCGACTCAATTCTATTCAATATCCAGAGATCCAAAGCTGACATCGTGCTTCTTTTCAGTTTCTGGACTTTCCAACTATCTCTCGTTACCCGTGATCTCTCGTTTTTAACTGTGAGCTATTGGAGATGGAGTCGTCTGCTGGATCGGATAGACATATGGGAGGTGACGGAACAGGGAACATCGACACGACGCCTCCGGTTATGAAGGGCTCGTTGCGAAAGATGCTCTCCATACCTGAATCGCTACGTATCCTGACAGACCCGGCGCAAGATTTATTTTCGCTACCTACTGCCTTTCCTTCCGGGCTGAAGTTGCCTCAACTGAGCCCTGACACGACCGAAAGAGTCTTTCCCATCCGCTCAGTTGTCTCTGTTGATTCCTCTACGCCATCTTCTACGTTACAGACACCTTCGTTGGAAAGCTCAGAAAGACAGATATCTCCTTTCTCAGAAATCTCCTCGACTTTCTCGACAAGAGACAGATCCAACAGCCAGCCGATAACCCCAGCGACCGACTATATGAGCTACACGTCGCCTACAACCGAGAATGGCATGTCGGGTGACAGGTGGGGACGCGGCATTCTTGCCAGTCCTGGGTCTTCCAACAGGAGAGACTTAAGCCTCGCCAATCTGCAACACATTCAACAAGTGGACAGAACGATCGAGACGGCACATAAGCTCAGGGATATGTTGCAGGAATCTCGAAATGAAAGGGTTGTCTATCCATTCGGTGCACTGGTGGTACTGGAAGAGTCGGAAGGGCGGCTGGTTGTTCATGCTTCCAGCAGAAATACTAGAGAGGTCATTGGCTATCCTCCTGGAGAGCTCTTCGCGCTGGAATCCTTTTGCAATATCTTGCGACAAGATCAAAGAACAACATTCTTGAGTCACACGAAGTCTATCGGAGAGAAGTGCTATAACGTTGAGCAACATGGTCCAGATGTCCTCGATTTGACCATCACCACGCAAAACGGAGAGTCAAAGGACTTCTGGTGCACAATTCATGCTAACAAAGACAGCACGAATTATATAATTTGCGAGATCGAGCCACAACAAAGCTCATCAGACCGTCCTGGCGACAAAGATTATCCACAATCTCAACGAACACAGAGTAAAACATGGGTATCCGCAATGCCACACGAAGAGACAGATGACGCGTTTGAAGCTTTTGACGTATTCAGGATGCTGGGACAGAGCAAAAATGGATTCGAATACTCAAACATCCTCAACGCAGTATCGAGAATTATCCAGCTTACTTCGACTGCACAATCTGTTGATATGCTGTTCAATCGAGTGATCAGGATCCTCAAGGAGCTTACTGGGTTTAACCGGGCTACGGTGTACCGATTCGACAGTGATTGGAATGGTATTGCCGTGGCTGACCTTGCAGACCCGGCATTGTCAGAGGAGACTTGCGAGGATATGCACTTCCTTGGCTCTATGTTCTCCGAGGATTTGCAAACGCTGCACTCACGAAACAAAGTTCGTCTGTCATACAACCGCAGACAGAATTTGCCTACTGGATTGGTGTACAGAAAACCCGATTCAGCATCACAACTGGACACAAGCTTCTGTTATTTATCAATGGAATCACCAGCTCCTTTGGAGTTTCTTTCGCGCCGACCTCTGGAGGCATGCGTTTCTATAAGAATCAATGTCTTCGGAAAGCTCTGGGGCTTGGTATCATGCAAGTCTTACGCTCAAGGTGCCAGGTTATTGCCTCCTTTGCAAAAGCTCTGTTGGCTCATTAGTGACACCTTGTCAAGCAACATCGAACGCTTATCTTACACGCTACCTTTCCAATTGGTGCAGCAGAACTCCCCTAGGGAAGTCGACAAGAGGGAGACTGTTCCAGGAGTGGATATCCTTAGCTTGTTTGGCGCCGACTACGCTGCTTCCTCAATTATGGGCGAAACCAAGATACTTGGAAAACCATTCGACTCAGGAGAGGTTCTTGCTATTGTGGAATATATGAGGGCGAGAAAGCTCGATACAATTGCTTGGTCGACGGATGTCAACAAAGATTTTCAAGACCTCCACTATCCCCCTGGTTTCCGATATGTGTCTAGTCTCCTTTTTATTCCATTGTCGGCTGACGCTCGCAATTTCATCGTTTTTTTCCGCACCACACAATGGAGAGAAATGACGTGGGTTGGGTGCTCAAACGGGCCGGAACCAAGCTGTACCCACGAAAAAGGCCATGTCCCGTGTAGACCAGATGCATGGTCCGCTGTAGACCAGGGAAAGGCTTCTGTTCTTTCTTTGATATACAAGACATTTGCTGAAGTATGGCAGCAGAAGGAGACAGCCATGCAAAACACGCAGCTCATGAAACTTCTCCTTGCGAATTGTGCTCACGAGTTCCGGACGCCCTTGAACGCAATAATAAACTATCTGGAAATTGCCCTAGATGGCTCCCTGAGCCAGGAGACTCGCGATAATCTTTCCCGGTCGCACTCGGCTTCGAAATCGCTCGTCTACATAATCAACGACCTGTTGGATCTGACGAATGCGGAGAACGGACAAAGCCTGATTAAGGACGAAGTTTTTGATCTATCCGGGACTATCAAGGAGGCAACACATATATTCGGAGAGGAGGCCAAACAGAAAGCCGTTGAGCTGAACATTGTCCAACACACCGACCTTCCCCGTGTGCTAGGAGACCAACGACGAGTACGCCAAGTTATAATGAACCTGATCAGCAACGCTGTGCAACACACCACCCATGGATCAGTGGTCATTGAGACTTGCCTTACTCCTGACACGACAAACTCCGACACCATCGGCGTCGAAGTAGCTGTCCACGATACAGGCTCGGGAATGTCGCAAGAAGCAGTGGAAGCTCTGTTTTGCGAACTGGAGGAGGTATCAAATGAGGATTATTTACAAGACTCCAAATGCTGCCGGAGTAAGGTTGACGACACCACGGGGGCCAAGAATGTTCTTGGCTTAGGGCTGGCATTGGTTGCTCGTATTGTCCGTACTATGGACGGACGGTTGACTGTGAAGTCGGAGCAGGGAGTGGGAAGTTCCTTTAAGATTAAGCTCAGATTTCCATTGCCGTCTGAGGAGTTGGGTACATCCGACGTCGGTGGCAGACAACTTCGCAGACAACTTCCAGCGGCATTTGAAAAGAGTGATATCAACCCTGAGGGACCCAAGTGTGAAAATGAATGCTCAAGTCGCTATGGAGAGACCCAAGGTCAAAAACGCAGCAATTCCAATATTGACATTGCAATGAGCACCGGGTCTTCTGAACTGGTTCACCGATCCGCGAGCCCCGAATATGAACAGCCTGATTCTGCAGGAACAGAATCGTCTATTAGCATCACACCACCATCGAAACCAGATACAACTCATAAAAACCTATCAAAACCGCATGACCCGGTAGTCATTCCAAGCGACGGAGTCACAAAGACAGACCCAGATTCAGCAGAACAACCCGCAAAACCCTCGAGCACTGCTCATCCTGAGCCAAAATCCACTCTCCATGTCCTAGTAGCTGAAGATGACCACATCAACAGCGCAATTGTACGAAAGAGACTCGAGAAGCTAGGGCATACGGTGCATTTGACTGTGAACGGGAAAGAATGCGCCGCAGCCTACCAAGAATGCCCTGATTCATTCGATGCCGTCTTGATGGACATACAGGTACGTCCCCCGTAACCATTAATACAGCAATCACTGACGGTTTAGATGCCCATCGTCGACGGCCACGGTGCCACGAAACTTATACGCCACTATGAGGAGTCTTGTGATAGGAAAATCCCCATCTTTGCTGTGTCAGCGTCACTGATGGAAAAGGACAAACAGACGTACATTGATTCTGGATTTGACGGTTGGATTATGAAGCCGATTAACTTTCAGCGGTTGAATCATCTGCTTAGCGGTGTGTATACAGAACACATCCGCAATGGCGACGATAGTATCTATATCCCAGGAAAATGGGAGAACGGTGGATGGTTTGGGAAGCGTGATATAGCATAAGATGTACGATACGTGATGATATACAATGACTATATACACTTTACACACACTCTCTGTACTGTCTAATAATACTCCGGCAAATCCCCAAAATCCGGCACATCATCCCCACACCTAAACCCCGGCTCATAAGCCTTCTTCGGCATAAACCCGCCCTTCCACGCCGTCGAATAACTCCACTGCGCCGCCCTCTCCGTCTTCCAAGTCCAATAAAACCACCCCTGCGCCGTCTCAAACGCACTCATCTGCGCCTCCGCATACGTCTGCAGGAACTTCTTGTACCCATCAGTATACGTCGCGGGGTTCGCGTTTGCATTCGCACATGAACATTTCTCGTCGGTGTCTGCGGTAGGACAGTACTGCGTGCTGTCGCCGGGGGAAAAAGTTCCTTCCCAGCGGGTGCCGCGGCCGACGTCGTTGAGGTACGGCGCGCAGTCGGTGTCGGCGGCGGACCATTCGCCGCAGATTGTGGGCCCCCACCTGTAGTATACGATATTAGCTTTACTTCAGCAATTGAGAAGGAGGATAGGTATGTTGGGGAAAGCGGGGGAGGGGAGGGGAGGTACCCAGCATCCGTGGTGTTAATCTCCTGGATCATATGATACCAGTCATTGCAGATGAGATTGATGCGGTCAGCGTGCTTGAGGACGATCTGGCCCGTGTTGAAAATCGTATACTGGTGCGTGTCGAGGAGCATGTTATCGGGGACATCATCGCCCTTGAGCATTTTCTTCCATTTGCTCAGGTTCAGAAAGCCGTCGTGGAAGGCTATCCATGCCGTGATGTTGTTTCCCTGGACTAGTTTTGTGACTTCGGTCGTCCACTCAAGGACATCTTTGATAGGTAACGAGAGCATAAGCGGTTCGTTGACGAGGCCGTAGATGGTGACTATGTTTTTGTACCGGTCCTGCGCGAAGAACTTGGACAGCGAGTCGTGGAGCTCGAGGGAGCGCTTGCGGTTCAGTGCGCCGTCCGTCCCGTTCAACCACCCGACAGCGCCCTGTCGACCACTATGGTTCCAGCCGTTCTGGCTGCCGACGAGGCCGTGCAGGTCGAGGTTTACGCGGAGGCCGTATTTGCGACAGTACTCGATAGCGCGGAGGAGGTAGCGCCATGCGATTTGGGAGACGTAGGGTTTGTCATTTTCGTCGAAGGTCTTGATGGCCCAGTAGGAGTATTGGATGCGGACGTGGTCGAGGCCCGCGTCGCGGATGTCGATGAAGTCCTGCTCGGTTATGAATTTGGCGTAGTGTTTCTCGAGGGTTGCGTTTGCGGCGTCGCCGAGGCGTTGGGTTAGTGTGTATTCGTCGACGATACCCTCCCAGGAATCGTATTTGTCGAAGAAGGATGGGACGATGAAGGGTTCGATGGAGAGCCAGCCGCCGAGGTTTACGCCGCGGATTGGCTGGGAGCCGTAGGGGAAGGATTCGTTGAGCGGGGGCACGTGTTCGTTTGCTTGGGTCGAATCGTCCCAGGTGCTGTTTAGGCCCATTAGGGGGAGGCCGCCGACTGTGGCATTTGTGTAGGTTACGTTAAAGTCGGTTGTGTCGTACCAGGTGAAGGGGTCGAGGATGGTGCCCTTGGCGGAGGAGGGGATGCTGTCGCGGCTGATTCCTTTGAGGTTGAGGTTTGCTGGGGCGTTGTCGTCGGGGGAGTCTGAGTCTGTATTGGCTGATGTGGTGTGTTTGTTGGTGTGTTTTCTGGTCATCACGACGGCTACTGGGACGGCGATAGCTGCGAGGATGAGGAGTAGGATTCCCATTCCTAGCCACCACCGCTTGCGCTTGTAGAATGGTCGGTCGACTATGTTCGAGCTCACTGTACTCCCGTTCCAGTTCCCACCATTACCCTCTTTACGCAGCAATTCCTCCCCAGGCCCAGCACCACCACCACCACCACCGGCACCGCCAGCAGGAAAAACCCCAGACCTCTGCCTCACCTGCCCCCGCCCCTCCTCCAAATGCGCACCAGAAACAATCCGCCCCTTCGGACGATCTCTCGTGATATCTCGCGCCGCACCAGCACCAGCACCAGCACCAGCACCGAGCCCAAGACCACCCAGCAACGCCTTCTTGCGCTGAGACCGTCGTTTTCCGGCGCGCAGTCCTTCGTCCGGATACCCTCTGTCCTCATGGTCCTGGCCGGCTAATAAATGCGCGGCACTGTTGCTCGAATCAGCGCTTTGGTGTTTCGTTGCGCTTTCTTCTGGGGCGACGGTGCGTCTCGTATCATATGCATTTCCGTATTCGTGTCCGTGTCCATTATTCACATTATCATCGTGCTCATGCTCATTATAACCATCGGGATCATTCCAAACGGGAACAAACCCGCGCAGATTAAACGGTAATCGCGAGTTGAACCCGAAATTCGCTCTGTAGTCTGGTTCTCGGTTGGGGTCTTCGTCATTGCTGTCATATTCGTAATCGTCGTTGTCGTTGTATGTATCGTTATCGTAATGGTGGTGGTATGCAGGATTCCGATCTGGATCGCTGTCGCGATCTCGGCGATATTGGCGTGGCATGTGTATATATTTCTTTGTTTGTTATGCAGAAGGTAAAAGAAAGAGAGGTGATTTGTAACTAGTCAAAACAAAAGGTCAATTGGCACTAAACATTAGTTCTAAACAAACACGGCGCTAATTTTGGTGAGACAGCAACATATGCCAAGACACAGAAATAAAACCCAACTGAGCAATTGTCTTTTATTCACTAGGAGTACTCCGTAGGGAAGATTCTCCTGCTTCAAGGTAATCGACTCCATCTACTCTACTGTGATCTCCAGTCCAGTCGTTACGGCAACGGGCGGTGGACCTCATAAGCGGATGCATTAACAGTATGGAGATAATTACTATCAGTGTATCACATTCATCACTGCACCCAAAGACAACTCATGCCTCGCAAAAACCCACTGCTAACAGGACAGCCATCAAGGAGGGTATGTATCTCAACGCCAGAGAAAGGAACAGAAAAGAAACAGAAAAAAAAAATATAGGGAAATCAGCTTAGATACACGCCAAGGTAAAACTAATTATGCCGTTGTAAGTCGCTTCTCATCTGAGTGACTGCGAAAAGAAATGTAGAATGAGAAAAGGAAAAATTAACAAAATGATGTACGTGTTGCAACGAATTGGGAATCAAGAAATGAAAATCATCCAAGACCTGCCAGAAATCACACTGTTCTGATGTCCAGCAAGATATCAAAAGAAAATTTGCCCCGGGTATGTGTTGAAGAATGCATGTACTCCGTGATCCGCGAAGTCGCCAATGAATGAAATGTCGACAGAAATGCAAATGGTTATTAAATCGGCATGCCTTGTATTTTTTTTTTTTTTGTCCGGTTTCTTTGTCCGGAAGGGAGCCTGGTCGACCTTCTCTACCAGTCCGAGTAGATGACGCGAACATCTATCCACTAATAATCTGCCGGGCACCCTCTTTGCCCAGAACACCCGGCTCCTGAGGCTTAGGGCTCCTGTCGCGGCCCTTCTTCCGGCTGAAGAACGACAGCATGCCACTGTTGGCGTTCTTCCCCTTGCCCCCGGCTGCATCGTATCCCTCCGCCGGGAGGGTCGAGCTCTGGTCCGCCAATTGACTCCAGCTACCGGACTCTTCCAGCACCATTTGGACACCGCCGCTTTTACTCGTCTTGCGCGTGGCGCCTTGTCCGCGAGCGGCTGGAGGGAATGGACGGTGGAAAGCCTGGGCTTGGCCCTGAGTCGGAGCGGGGACGGAGGAAGGAGGGGTCGAAGCTTGCGGAACTCCGCTCATGGCGGACTTCTGGGGCTCAGGGGCGTCGCCAATTTGGGATGTGTTATCGGGGTGTGCGTGGGTATGAGATGGCGTGAGTTCGCTCCGGTTGGGCGGCGAGTTTCGGGCAGATTCAGGTTGAGAGAGTTGTCTCGAATGGACCGAGGCGTTGCTTGCAGCGCCAGCACCAGGGGTAGCACCGTGGCCAGCAAGAGCCGGTGGAAGGCAGTCTTCTGGATTTCTATTCCATGTTAGTAGACATACTCTAAACAGACAGAAGGCAACTTACTGTGCTGATGCAATTGCTTCGGCGGCATTGCTGTGACTGGTCAGCATATACAAAACAGACAAAGGACAAATAACGCACCCTTTATATGTGACCATCGTGTAATCGAACGGCTCAAACATAGTCTCAATAAGACGATGTAATTCATCCTCCCGAATCTCCTTGGCCGTCGCATCCTCGCGCAACTCCGCGCGGGGCTTTTGCCGGCGCGCTCTAGCCTCCAGAGGTGCCTCCTCCAACAACAACTCTTCCAAATCGTACGTCGCGTCGAAGTTGGTCTTTTCACTCGATGGCTTGAACACTGGCGGGTATTCTTTCCGTTCCAACATGTCGAAGTCATACTCGGCGAAGAAGGGATGTGAGGTGAAGCTTTCGAAGCTGATGGCGCCTATCCGCTTTGATCGATCCTTCTCTAAGAATGCTGCCATGGCCCGGAGACATGGTACTGATACTGCAGGGTTGGTGACGTAGTATTTCGGCGAGGTCTTTCTGATCGATTCGCTAAGCGCATCTTGAGTACGGCCCTCGAATGGTCGCTGCTGCTGTCAGTACTCGTTCTCCAAATGATGAGGGAGCTGCGAACCTTGCTGTAGATGCATTCGTAAAAGCAAACACCAAGAGACCACCAGTCGACTTCGGCATAGTATCCGCCACCCTCATACACTTCCGGGGCGAGATATGCCAGCGTGCCCGACTTGCTTGTCAAAGGTTTGCCAGGTCTGAAATCCGATGCGACGTTCTACACAGGTCAGCTGTGATCCCTTTTTCCACCAAGAGATGCAGTCACGTACGAAATCTGCCAAGTGAACATGCCCCTCCGAGTCTAACAGAACATTATCTGGTTTGACGTCGCGATGAATGATACCCTGGGAATGGATATATCTGAGCGCGCAGCCCAACTCTGCAATCCAGAACCGAATAGCATCCTCCGTGAAGCATTTCCTCGAGATATGGAACCGCAAGTCACCACCGTTCATCAAATCCACCACAATGTAGCTTCGAAAATCAGCATGCGAATCGGGAGGGGGAGGAATCCGGGACGCACATGTACTCAATATCCTGAAAACTATATCGCAGGTTGCACAGGAATGGATGGTTGAGGTGTTCGAGCATTCGACGTTCACGAATAATATTCCGTACGCTTTCCGATTTGATCACTGGGGTTATTAGCATCAAAAACCGACGAAAAGCATCGAAAACGCACCCTCTTCTTTCCGAATGTATTTGAGAGCAAATGTCAAGCCGGTATCTTTCTTCTCGACGATGCGGACCTTTCCAAAAGCACCCTTTCCTACCACCCGCAGGAGGCGGAATTGATTGAGGTTGACTACAGAGTAGACCCGTCAGCATTTCGATATGACCGGTCGCAAATCCCAGCAGGCAAACGCACTCTCATTGGTGTTAGCCACCTGTTTCCCTTGCGAATTGCCCATTGGCGCAGATGTGAAAAAGATCCGAGTAGGAAGAAATCAGCTGCAGGTGCTCCGACAGCATCCCACTTTGTACGACCCTGAGTTGTCCGCGGAGATTCCCGTCGCGATTTGGGAGACGGCGATGTAGGGAGAACGGTAGAGTAGAGAAGAAAGGAGAGAGAAGTAATGGAGGCGAAATCGATCAACAAAGGACGAAAGATGTCATGGAGAGCGAAGGAGAGAAATAGGATGGGCCCGTCCAGCAAGACCCCCGAACGACGGAAGAACGAAAGAACGATGGCAGAACTTCTTTGCTCCGTTTGAAGTTAGCTGGGCAGGTCTAGTGTGTTTTATAATAATAAAGAGCTGAAAGAGAGGGGCTGAAGGAACAATGCAGTTTCTTTTTTGTTTCTTTTTCTGTCTGTTTCTTGGAGTCGCGGCGGGATGCAGATAATGAACTTACCACGCCAAGGGCGAGAATTGAGAAGCGATTCAAATCGTTCAGTTGAGAAATGAAACAAAAGAGACAGAATATAGGGGATAGAGTAGAGAGTGAGAAGGACAGGACAGCCAAAGAGAGGAAGAGAGAGAGAGAGTAGACAACCCCCTAAACCAGAACGGCTGGCGGACGGAGCAGCAACACGGGCCACGAGTTAAAGCAGCTTTTCCTCGGTGACAGAATATAGCCCAGCGGTGCTAAAAAGCAACAAAATTCTCCAGTACTCCGTATTCAAAAGTAAGTAAAGTAAAGTAAGTAAACCACGGTTAAGGAGACTAAAGACGAGATCGGGGGATTTCCGCTGAGCGTGAAGAGCAGTTCAGTTAGTGGTGATACAATAATAATAGGGAGACAGCGGAGCCACGAAAAGGAGATGTGGAACTATCAATCCTCCAGTACTGCATAGGGCCTCGTACAACTCCTTGGAGGTATTGGATGATATTCTGCTCTAAATTTTTGACTGCACATAGTTATTAACGCTTTCTGTTATATGCAGGCATGTTTGCGTATTATCGTATCTGTCACTCTGATCCATCCTTCCTCATGGCCGCCATGTGCATCTTCCCCTACAACCATGTCCCCATACCATACGGAGTAGCCATAAATACAACTGAATAAGTCCACTAAGCTTCCTCCAGATTAACTACCGAAGGGCTCCATCCGCAGAGCCAATATCCCGGATCAGCTACCGAATTCAGCATCCCTTATCCACAAACTTGCCCCCCCGACTACTCTGCATACTCTGTACAAGTAGTGCTACTCATACAAACGAATATTCCTTCTAGAACGTCTCCATGCATGCAACATGGCGCAAATATGATCTATCCTCTCTCCTGCCTTCCACGCTGTCCTCCTACATAGCACTAGTCTGCATCTTCAGCCGATCTTAATCCTATGCTCTGATCCATCACTTGGCCGTTCCATCGCGAATCCGATCTTCGTCCATAGTGCAAATCCAATTAGCTTCCCCCCCCCCCGACTTACTTACTGGCTAGGGTTCTACGAAAATACACTGACTCAGTGCGCCAGATTCTTGGGTTGTCAAATTCGTAGTTCAGACAATCGATTCGTTAAACTCATCCTGAAAATAAACCCGACCAACCATATGTATATCCTTGATCACATTCCAAACGTCAGAGATTCATCAATACAGAGTACACAAAATCACCAATAAACTACCACCGCCGTCCATACACCGAGTTTTCCTCACGAGCAGGCACCCGCTTCTTCTGCGGACGCTCACGGTCCCGCGTGCTACTCGACCGCATAACACCGATCTCTTCCGTCGGCTGCATGAGCACCCCCGGCTGTTTCAGGTCCAGGTCCCCCTGTCTCCCTGCATACCGCGACTCTGCATCCCGACCAAACAGCGCCATCATATCCGTCATCGTCAGCTTGGCTGCTGCGGTCTTGCCTTCGATGGTGAGGTTGGCGAGTTCGCGTTTGCGGTCTTGCAGGTCTAGAATTCGTTCTTCGACCGTGTCTTTGATGATCATCTTGTAGATTTTCACGTCGAGCGTTTGGTTCAGGCGGTGCACTCGATCGATCGCTTGCTCTTCCACGAACTGGTCAAACGTTAGCGTGATGTACTTATGACAAACAAATCGCTGTGACTTACCGGGTTCCAGAACGGCTCCAGAATCACAACCCGACTGGCCGCCGTCAGGTTCAATCCCAATGCGCCAGCCCGCAAACTGCACAGCAAGACTCGCGTTCCACTGTTGTTGCGCAGCTTGTTCAGACTCGCCTCACGATGGTCGTTCCTCATGCTACCGTCATATCGTGCATATCCGATGCCCGCTCGGTTCAGGAACGGCTCAATCTTGTCCAGCATCGACGTGAAACACGAGAACACAATGAACTTGAAATCCGGCGCTTCGCGCGATAGAATCTTCATGAGATGCCGAATCTTGGTTGACGGGAGGATTCTCTTGTCGTCATCCTCATCATCGCCCGCGCTCAGATAAATATCATCCTCGGACTCTGACTCGGAACTCTGGACCTGGGGAGTGACAGATCTCGTGCGGTTCTTGGTAGGCGATTCCGGTCCTTCGTCATCGCTGTCAGAATCCTCAGAATCGAGCCATTCGCCGCCTCCCTCTGCATCTTCATCGTCACTACCACCAGCCTTTCCGAAGTTCTTGACCCCGCGTTGGGCCTTAGGGACTACCCAATCGCCGTCTTCCTCGTCCTCATCATCGCTGTCCACGACAATCTTTCTGTTCCGACGGGCACGAGCAGCTTGGCGACTGGCAGAAGGCGAGTCCGTAAGATCCACCACGTCTACCTTCTTGGACTTCTTTTTCTTGTGGCTCATCTCTTTGTCATCAAGCGTAGCTTTCAAATCGCTCTCACACTCGCCGCACCGGCTGATGCCACTGCTGGCTTCCTCCCTGCTCAATTCCGTTTGACAAACGTCGCACTTCTTCGTGACAACACTGAGCGCACCAAAGAGATCAGCCACACTGTCCAGATCGTCATTCTTCCCTTGCGACGATTTCTTCTCAGAAGGACCAGTCTGCAGCAAGATATCCTTGTCCTTGGCAAGATCGCTCTTGACCAAGTCAGGATGGTTGCACGACTGACGAAGACGCAGCAGCAAAACCAAGGCGCCAGCGTAGTCGAGCTTAGTGTCGCCCATCATTTTCTCAAGGCTGTTCTCGGTGCGCTGTTCGAGACGTTTGTAAAAGTTCATCTCGCCCGGCATAAACTCCGCCGCCACCTTGATGACTTCTCGCTTGGTGATCTGGAAGCCAGAGGACTTTTGCTTCTTCTCACTGCCATCCTCGCCGGGCTTGAGGTTATCGTTGAGCTTGAGGACGTCCTTGGTACGTCGCTTCATGAACGCTTTCAGGAAGATCTGCAAGCGTTCGATCGCAAGCTGTCCGCGGCCGTTGGCAATTGGCTTTCCAATCTGTTCCTTCCAGGCGGCCAGGTCATTGTAAGGCTTGATGCGGAGGAACTTGATCAAACTCTGCAGTTCGTC
The DNA here is from genome assembly GCA_034509305.1 of Aspergillus cristatus. Classification (NCBI taxonomy): domain Eukaryota; kingdom Fungi; phylum Ascomycota; class Eurotiomycetes; order Eurotiales; family Aspergillaceae; genus Aspergillus; species Aspergillus cristatus. The sequence goes on along the minus strand of WJBV01000006.1, from coordinate 2,508,481 downwards.
AAGGTTGTTCTGCATCGGCGTTCCACTGAGACACCAGCGGTATTCTGCATCCAGCGCGCATGCGGCTTGGGTCGCCTTGGCGTTTCGGTTCTTGATGGTGTGGGCTTCGTCGAGGATGATACGGTACCAGTAGACAGAGAAGATGCCCGACTTCCCGCCCTTCCCATGTTCGGAAGTCAGGGTGCCGTAGGTGGTGATGACCACATCGTAGTCTTCCAAGTTATCGTTTGCCTTGGCTCGGGTATTGCCGTGGTAAACGCACACGCGAAGCTTGTGAGTATTCTCGACCTTAGCTGCGATTTCGCCCTCCCATTGCTTGATGAGTGCCAACGGGGCAACAACAAGGGTCGATTTGCTCAGGCCAGGGGGCAGTTTTCTGGGCTTCTCTTCCTCGTCTGACTCGTCCTCGGAATCATGATTCTTTCGGACCTTTCCACTGTCAGGTTTGGTATTGGTGAGCAACAAGGCAATGGTTTGAACTGTCTTTCCGAGACCCATGTCATCTGCGAGGATGCCGCCCTTGGGGGCGGTTCCTTTGCCCCTGCCGAGTTCTTTATCGCGCATCCAGCTCACACCCTCTCGCTGGTGAGGTAGCAGCTTGACGTTCAAGCCCTCGACAGTTCCATCGTCCTCTTCTTCTTCCTCCTCCTCCTCCTCCTCCTCCTCCTCCTCCTCCTCCTCCTCCTCCTCTTCCTCTTCATCAGAGACTACCTCTTTGCCTTCATCTTCCGTATCCGTAGCGCCTTTGTCGGCCTCCCGTTCAGATTCATCATCGCTTGCTTCCTGATTATCACTATGGATCGCTGGAGACTTGACAGCCTTGGCCTTTTTCTCGTCTTCGTCGCCATCTGTAGACTTAGGCTCCTTGACAGTGATACCCTCCAGCTGAGCAGCCAAATCATCAAGCTCAGAAGCGCCCTGAGAAGTATCCTGAGAAGCATCCTGAGAGTCTTCATGCTTCTTCTTATTCTCCTTCTGCTTCCGCTTCTGCTTCTGCTTCCTCTTCTTATTCTTATTCTTCTTGTTGTTCTTGTTGGCTTGTTGCTTTTCATCTTCGTCATCGAAAGCACCCTGTAACAGAGCCTGGATATTCTCGTTCGCTTTCGCCGTATCCACGTAGTCGTCCACTCCATACGAACCGAATCCAACGTTATTCCGCGACCCCGCGCTGGGCGTGAAGCCACCCTCACCCGTCAAATCGACGAAGTTCTTAAGATTCTTCGACGCATTGTTCATTTTCACCGCCGACGGCTTCGACGTGAAAAACGTCTTCGGGGCTCGCGGGGTACCGAAGGTGACATTTTCGGGACGCTTTATTTCAAAAGCACCACTGTCAACGGGACGAGAGAACCGATTGTTATTATAAGCCGAAGGTCTAACAGGTTTGAACGGGTCGAAAGACTCGTTCCGCCTTGGAGTCGCAGCCACGCCAGCACCAGGCGTCATAGGCGGACGATAGCCCTGACTCGGTGCGGGGTATTGTGGCTGTGGCCGCGGTTGCGGTTGCGGACCTCGATGATGTTCCGGTCTCGCCTGGTTTGGTTTCGGGATGTTGAAGGGGTTGCTGGGGTGGGCTGGGCGTTGGTGGTGGTGAACGGGGCGGAGAGGCGAGGGTTTTCCGAATTCTGGGTGTTGCGATAGGCCCTGGGGCTGCTCGTTGGCCTTTCGAGGCGTCAGGGGCAATTGCGGTGCATCGCTTTCTTTCGCCATGGTATCTGAAGGAGTGTTGTTGTTGTGTAGATTTGGGTGATATCGTGGGGTTAAGGTACTTTGTATCGATCAAGGGAAAAGGTGCATGTGCGGGGTTCCAATCCCTTCAGAGATTCTGCACGGGCTCTGTAAATCAAAGAATGGGTTCGTAAATCGAGTTAGTCTCGTGTGTCTTTGCTGTCGTTGAATCTATCGTATCTTTGTCGTCGAACTAGGAGGGGCAAATCATCAGCATGCCAAATCCAACTCCTCGTCTCCCATCAAGGGATAGTCATTTCAGGTCTGTACGTACCTCTGAATGTGAAATGTGATAACTTACCTCTCAGGCATATCAAACTAAGCGATTATGGCAAAAGTGTCGAACTGTAGAATGTCGTGTCGTGTCGTGTCTGTCATGTTGCTGGAAAAGTCCGGATCTGGTCGAGTCTTTCGCTTTGTTTGGGCGGGGGAGCTTTGCCCTGGCAACCGTTTTTGCCTGAGGCTGAAAGGTTACATTGCCAGATGATTTTATACGAGTACTCTAGAGATACAAAAGAACAAACCCAAAACCAATTCTTCTGTATAGTTCTGAAAGATCGTATAACAATCCCAATAGGTTATTACCCTAAATTACCCTAAATCCACTAACGCCCTGATCACTGCGCCGATTCAACGCTATCCTCAAACCCCAAAATCTCCGGAACAATAACGCCTGCATCCCCCTGAAAAAGCCAATCACCCTTCTTCAGCCCCGACCTCCCAACATCATTACTATCCATATTAACAACCGCAACCCGGGCGCCCTTCGCCCGAGCCTCATCTACATACCCCGCCGCCGGATAAACCTTCGAGCTAGTCCCAATAACCAGAATGAGATCGACAGGCCCCGCCTTCAGAAACCTATCCACCTCAGCGAGAGTTTGCGTCGGCAAAGGTTCGCCGAACCATACCACACCGGGGCGGAGGAGGCCTTCTTTGCACCTCGGGCAGTGCGGGAGTACTTCGATTGGTAATGCGGGGAGTGGGACTTGTTCGTCAGAGATGTCGAGCTCGTCGTCGGAGTCTTCGAGGCCTAGGGCGTTTTGTAATGCCTGGGCTGCTTGTACGCCGGTTTTGTCTTCTGTGGAGGGGATGGGTTCTGGTCTGTCTTTGGGGATTGCGAGGGCGGGGACGACGGGGTCTGTGAAGTCGTTCTCGGAGACGTAGTTGCAGTAGAAGGAGGTGCATTTTATCGTAAAGAGGGAGCCGTGGAGGAGGTGTAGCTGTTCCGGTGGGTGGTTCGCGCGTTGCGACAATCCTGGTAAATCACCCATCAGCAATAGTTAATCGCCAGGAAATGTCTCCAAACGCACCGTCAACATTCTGCGACAGGGTAATAAAGTCCTTATTCCTCCTCGCCAGATCAGCCAGTGCGTAATGCGCGCGGTTCGGCTTCGCCTTGAGAGCCATATGCCTCCTAAACCCATAAAACTGCCACACCAAGTCGGGATTAGCTTCGAAAGCTTCCGGTGTCGCCAGATCCGTCGCATCGTAGGATCGCCACAGTCCTCCTGCGCCTCGGAAGGTGGGAAGGCCAGACGAGGCTGAGATTCCTGCCCCCAGGAGGGCCATGATTCGCTTGCATCCTTTCAGGTATGTTGTGAAGGACTGGATGTCGGCTGCTGGGATTGCTGAAGAAGCCATGGCGGGCAAACTTCTGTTCTATACCGTCAATGGCTGGGGATATGTGTAAAGATTGGAAGGTTTATGATTCCAATGGGTTGGAGAAGAGTCAGCGCGATGACTCCAACTCCGCTTTCGATATTTATCCGTCAACTGGTGACGTTATACCAAACAATACGCTACAAGTGACTTGTTCTCACACGATTTCCTTCTAAGGCGCATATCTCGTATTCAAACAATAAGCTGACCGTACTACCCGCTCTTGGCCAATTGGGTTGTACCGCGTTGACAGCCGAGTGGTGAACGATCCGCATCAGTGTCTCCGGGAAGATGTACAGATTTCTAGAATTCATGATATGTCTTTATTTTGTACATTCATATACGTAGGGTATCTGCTAAGTATTCTACAGGCGGTCTATGCTCGCAGGGCTTCAATGTCATCGACCTAAATCACATCAGTAAGTACAGCCTACGACCATGGACAAGCAGACATACCTCTTTAACTGCTTCCGGAGTCAAGACAATGGGATGGTCATCACCAACACACACACTGTCTTCGATTCTGATCCCAATGCCTCGGAACTTTGCCGGCCATCTATCGCTATCCGGAACGTAGATACCGCTGCGATAGACGTGAGTATACGGCCTATGGCCGGGCGGGGAAGGGTAAGCTTACGGTTCAACAGTGATGCACTGGCCTGCTTTGAGGGCATAGCTCCTCAAATATCCAGGGCAGTCGTGGACATCCAATCCAATATAATGTCCAACGTGGTGTGGGAACAAAATGTTCATAGCCTGATGGATTTCAATGGTTAGTATTATCACGAAACGCCCAGGTAACAAGAGATCAAAACCTACATTTCCAGACACGTCAAATCCAAGCTGCTGAAGTTGGTCTTTCAGACCGTTTTCAGCGATAGTGTGCAGTCTATCCAGAGAGACCATTGCGCTCTCCCGGCAAAGAGCAAGACAGCTGCGGTGCACATTAAGCACCGCAGTATACAGATCACGCTGAGGTCCAGAGAATTTGCCGTTGACTGGCCATGTCCTCGTAATGTCGCAGATATATGTCCCCCATTCCTATCTTTCGTTAGCACGATCAATTGTTTCTCTTTCTCAATAAGGATTACGCACTCCGCCTCCGTCCGTGAGAACCAAGTCTCCGTCGCTGGTAACAATGTCAGTTTGAATCATTTGCCGGTAGTCTAGGAGTCATACTTCAGGATATCATCATTTCTGGTATAATGAATGCTAAGCGCATTCTGCTACTGTTAGTATTCCATCCGCGCATGAACAAGAATGGTCCGCTTACAGGTCCGCCAGCGACAACGGGAACAAATGCGCTAGTGTCGCAGCCATTGACCTTGAAGTTGTATTCCAGGAAGGAAGCCAAATCCTTCTCCATATTGAACTCGTGGCTCATAGACTCCGTAAAGGCTCTTCCAGCGGCCTGACCAAGTCGACGCATGTGGACAACCTCATCCTCGCTCTTGAAGACCTTCATGTCATTGAGAAGTGGCCGCAATGGTCTGACCTTGCTATAGTCGACGCATTTCTTGAGCTTCTCGGACGTCGTAGTGGGGCCATAAAGGTACTTGTGCAGACTGGACCTCCCGGGGTCAAAGGCGGGAATATCCGTGTAAATTGCAGAGGCTCCGGACACGATGTTTGGTAAAATGTCCCCAATGCGATCGATGTCACCCGACTGCGAAGCACCAGTCAGCTACAGTCGTTTTTGTCCTGGGGAACAGCCGTATCTCACTTCATCCGCGTTGAAGACATCTATAGCAGCCCGCGTGCCGGACCGAGCTCCATCCCACAGTTCAGCTTTGGGATCCTTTTCCCGAACGTAGAGGTGGAAAATGTGGTTGTCGCCAGACCCATCATTCGCTGCAACCGTATAAGTTCCCGTATTCAAACTTTCGATTCGTTCTTCGCGAGTGCTTACCGATAATGGCCAAGGCGTTGGGTTCGTTAAAACCTATTCGGAGCAATGGATCAGTATGCTGTCTGCCCCGCTTCTCGATATCATTGACATACCCGTGAGATAGAAGAAGTTGGAATCTTGACGGTACTCATTGAAAATACCCGCTGCGCGATATTTGACCTCCGAAGCCGCTAGCACAGCAATCGCATTCTGTGGGAGCTTGTTCGCGAGTTTGGAGCGACGTTGGGCATACTCAAGTGCTGTGATTCCGGGAGTCACTGGCCCAATGTCAATAACCAAAGCATGTCCATTGCCAGATAGAAGCTATACACACATTCTCCCGGACTCAGTATATGGGGATGCGTCTCGTGCAATGGTTGTCCGAATTTAAGGTCTGCCGCGGAAATCGAGGAAGCGTATGTCCGCCGAGAGGCCAGTCGACTGATTCCAGGGCGCTGCACCAGAGGATGACATGTTCTCAAGGCGCTAGTAAAAGGACGAGGGGAGTAGCGGGGCCATTGGCGAAGCAAGGATTTGCATGGCGACATGCTCGTTGGGGGGGTCGCACACTCGGTGATTTTGTCTTGGTCAATCCAGATGTGCTCCAACATTAACGCCGGGCCCGAATCGGCGGAAAGCTCCGGTGGGCCCCGCAGTCGACCAATCACGGCTGATCCAATAAGACTTCCTTTTTGGGCGACGGCATTGGAGGGCTACAATTTACATACAAGACTACCTATATGTATCGACTAAGCATATTCATATATTGCTGCAGCTAAATTGCATTCTCTCAACATGGAATATCAACAAATGAAAACCTCCAACAGGGCCAGAGTCAAGTTCTGCGCCACTCCACGTATCTCTCTGATCCTTGATGTCCGGATTGATTAGCCAAATCAAATTCTCGCTGTGTTGGACTACTTCCCAAACGCAATGGCCATTTTGCTACGACTGTACGCTTCTCCTTGATTGCCAGGTGTAAGCCATACGCAAACTCTTCCAACTCAGTATCCTCCAGAAACCTGTCAAATAGGGTATCGTTGTCTGAACAAACTCTGTGCTTGCATCAACTTCACAAAGTCCGCATCCGCCGGGTTCATGCTGGACATGACTTCCAGGTTGACTGGCACGAACTGCTTTGCCGCCCTCATGGTGTCTATATAGCAGGCCATCGCATCAAAAATGGTCGTCATCTCAGTTGTAGCATTCAGAAAGAGAGTCAATAATGTGGCATGAGAGTTTTGATCACGGTCCTTTATAATGGGGGAAAATCGCGCAAGCGTTTTCTTAGGACCCAGATATGCTCGATCGGCGATGTTAGAAACCTGTGAGTGACGATTAACTTCTCAGATAACGGCGACATTTGAAATCGGGAAATCTCACCTCAATCCGGTCATAATCATAAACTTCCATCCTATATGGACGAAAGATTCTGCCAGGTAAGTCTTCGACGTCCATCTGGAACAGATGAATATTCAAATTGAGCATTGCTATCTTCTGACAGAACTTGAAGAGTGTGCTTTTGAGATGAAAATGCAGTTGACCGTAGATGTCATGCTTTGCACTATAAGTCCCCGTCATAAACTCGGTCGAGCTCCATCCGTCAAGAGGGTCAGAGGATTCTGGCATGGACCATGCATAATCGTTAAACAGAGTCCTTGGCCACGTTAGAGGTCATCAACAAAGGGAAACGACACTGTCCTAACACTTACGGATTTGGAACAGTAAACTTCTCGGCAGAGGTACCAAAGGGTAGCAACACTCCAACCTTGCGAAACTTCAATTGTGCCAGTCGCCAGGAAGGGGAGAGCCGGAGCATGATTCGATCTCGTAAATCTCGGCGGGAGTGGGACAGAGTCACAGACTGCATCCTAGTACTTGCTTCAATCGAATGGGAAATCGGATTTGCTCGCAAGATATGACGCTGTCTTGAACCATGTCTCTCGGGGAAGTGTTGCATTCAGCTTAGCATTATTGCATGACCAAGACCCTTCCATATCACCAGAAGTTCGTGCTCTTTTTGCTTTCTGCAAGAGCGGCGCGATTTTGCTTTGGATAGATTCCACAATGCCCCCTGACAGGAAAGCAGAGTACCAGAGGTGCAGCATGATGTGACTGGCCTCCTCAGCAGGAAAATGGAATGCAACTAGGAGAATAATCAAGTTCCTCGAAACCATCATCTCGTCTCTGTCATTCACATCAATATGGATTTGTCCATTATATTCGTCTGGAAGGCAGGCAATGGTTTTGACCAGGTTTCGAAGATCACCATACGCTTTCACATATCAGCATGGATCGATGAAGATATGACTTCTGACCTACCTGCCAGAAGCAATGACAGATCAAGACTATTGCTTGATCCTTCGTTGTCCTCCAGCCGGAGCAAGTCCAACGCCGAAACAGTTCCCCATAGATATTTATTGTCCCCAGACCTTGCAAAATATGCGTTCATGGGGACGCCGACAAAATCTGGCATGCGTCTCTCTGCTTCCCACGCAGGCTTCCAGGTCGTTTTTCGGATGTTGCTGTTACAATCCAGCTTGTGGAAAGGCCAGTGTGCCACTTGACATTCTCGCGAACAGTACTTGACTGCGTTAGCTTATGATAGAATGATGGACATGGAGGAGACTTGCCGCCACCAGCTGTCATCGACTGCAAGCTTTCGTGCCTTTCTCAGGACAAGGAACCTTGCCATTCTCCTGCTTACAGTTGGCGCAAGGTAGGGAATCCATCTTTAGAGGCAGTATCAGATTTGACTGCTCTAGATGGTGCGGACAAGGATGGAGGTAGTTCGAAGAGGGAGCAGCGACCCTTCAGGAAGAACTACTTCTCTTTTTGAGAGAACGACTGCATATAAAGCAAACAGTGTGCCAAACTGCCCAAAATCATGTGGTTAAGCGAGAACTTATTTGTCTTTGTTTCAAACGCCGGCCTTTCTCCCATTCACCATCTATCTACCTATTATCGATCTACCGCTAACCTTCATTCAACACCATCATCTCTATTTGACGGGCTTCTGTCGTACGGAAATCCCATATAACACCACCATAGCATATGGAGCCAGAAAAAACCAAAATACGCGCAATTCCATTGTGATGATATACTATTAATGGGTGAATTCTGGTAAGAGACTATCCAAGTCCAATTTAGCTACTTCTAGTCTATCCTGTAGTCAACCATCTCTTGTCAAACTATCTGGTTCATCAAGGCGTTGCGACAGCACAGTAAGCTTGTAGTTCACATAATCGAGCAATTGTCATAGAAATGATTCTGAATTGCATTGGACGGCAGCTCCCGGCCACAGAACTGCGTGTAGTCCCACAACCGTACTGCCTGTGCCGCTCCATCTGGTTCCTTCAACTCGTGCTGCGGAGGAAACGGGGACAGACCAAATTCCAGATATAGCGAATACTTCTTTGAGAATGTAGTATCCCCTGACAGCAAACCATATTGCCGTTCGAGGAACTTGCCTTGCCTTAAAACAGATGTTGTACTCCTTGGGGCGAAATGCGTCGTCGGTGAACCAGAACTCATTGACTTCCATCTGAGCAGTGTCAGAGCCAGGGAATATGAGAACATGTTTCTTTGTGAGGGTTATCTCAATTCTGAACTCGGCAACGATGTGCGGTTTCCTGCGTGGCAGGGTATGAAGCCTGATAGGGTTCGGTGAGTGAGGGTGTAGAAACTTCCAGCGAATCTTGGCCACAACGAACTGTTTGAGCGCGGCAAGGCAAACTAGCTAAAGAAGGAGTTATTCAAGGAGTTGCTGTCATGGCGCATTCTCACGTTTCCCGTTCCGTCTTCGTTGAAGGTAATTTGGATGGAAAATTCCGAGTCATAGCTCCAGGTGTCGCTGGTCAGGATTGAGAGCAGAGTCCCGTAGGTCACTGTGTTAGGATCACTCATGGTTCTAGAGAGATGGCCAATATTTACGAAGTTCTGGATAAATGAGGTTGAGTAGATCATCAAGGCAGCTGCGGACCTTGCCTGATCCGGCTAGTGCGCAGCTCTCTTAGGGCACGAATAAGTCATAACTAATACTACATATTACCTGCATCCTTGCACAGCTATTTCATCCATATGCATACGTATTGTACCGCCAGCTACTTTTGTTTGTTGTTATGACATATTATCGGGTGACTGCAGCCAAAAGCAGGGATTTGGAACGATCGTCTACGTAGATCAGAAGACCAGAAAGTGATTGGAGATATATAAATACCCTAGCAAAACTCCTTCACCTCCTCTATTTCGGTTCACCATCTCAAATGGAATAATATCAGCAGCTGCACCGCTGATATTTATTGGGAGGGCCAGTTCTATGTTTCTTGGCGGGGGCAGGTCACTGTCCTCTATATAGTTAATCGCAACACGAAGTCGTAGCCATGCAGTCATTGCCAATTCGTATAGCAGTAGGGACAGGGTAGAAACGTGCTGTGGTTTGGAATCGAAAAGTCTATTGATAGGTCTTCGGTTTCTGGCATCTCACATGATGAACCGTGCGCATGCATTACTAGTTTCCTGTTCTGCGCTTTGCGTGCTACATAGTCCTCTGACCTTTGGAGATGTAGCATAAGCTAGCAAGGAAGTCCATACTTACCTGAAAAAGCAGACCCTCGTATGGGACGCCCGCGTCAATCAGGCTGGTAGAGAGATAGATGAAGAAATCCTGACCTCTAATGCATTTATGGTCAGGCTAAACCTACCCCTGCCCAATATCCACTTATAAGGGGGGAGGTGCTAAAGCCAAGGAACTACTGGCCAAAAAGTTTGGGAAGCAGCTAAAAGCTGCTAATGCTAACAAGCAAAAGGCAGAGACCCTAAGGAAGCATCAGTACTAATACAAGAGGAGCATCACAGCATCATGAAAATGCATCTTCCAGCAATCACCGAGATAACCAGGGCAATAGCATCAACAAGGACTGAAGCCACTGCGAAACATGCGTGAAGCTCATGAAGAAACCGGTAAGAATGGTGAATAGGCCTCAAATCGAGCCACAACTCTAGAACTGGGGTCGCCTTATAAATTCCTAGACCTGAAGAAGACCTGGGAGAAAGCACTTGGCTACAAAATTCTAAAGAATCTACCCAACGCATAATCCAGCTGGATAGAATCCCAGTTCTCACCAGTCAGTGACCATCCCACTACCCCCAGTGCTCGTTCCAAGATCTTTGAGTCCAGACACGGGCGAGGAAAACAAGGAAAGGCAAGGCTTGAATGACCTAGTCATCCGAAGTCTTTGACCGGAGTCTGTTTTCTTTTCAGTCGTAATGGCAAAGTGGATTCTTGACCACTCCGAGATGAGCTGGTTTGAGCTCATCGAAATCATCTTCGCCGGCCGTGCAGCGTTCGACCGCAAGGTGTGGATTCCCGGCGACGAAGATATTCGCTGGCAGCAGTACCACCTTGATCAGTACATCAGCCACTACGGATACTACCCGAGACGGATGCCATGTATATTATAATGGGCGATGAGTCTAATGCTTTTTTTTCTATAGCGAATAGCCACTCACGAGATGATTCCTCGGATGCTGCGAAGCTGAACCTTGGCCCCGGCTGGTATAACCAATACATGGTTGTGCGCATCCACTACTGGCGTGCCCAGCTGCGCGAGAGTTGACCGACGACCACATCGACCACGTCGAAGACGCCACCGCCGTACTTGACATATAACTCATAAATATGGTCGTGGACGTCTGGCTATAGCCTCAAATCCATCATCTGTCATGGGATGGAGAATTCGATTAAATACTTCTTTCTAAACTTAATCTTATAACATAAATACAGACTTGCTGTTTTGGGCATGATTCATTGGCGGTCAGATCAGTTGAGCCGAGCGCTAAAATAGTAGTAAATGTACAAAATGTAAAGCCATCATCTTCTAAGGGCGTTGCATGCTCACCATGTTGACAGCGACTCGATTTCGCATTTTCCCTTTGAGCAACTCTGTATTCTTTGTCATCAGAGCCAATAAGTTTGTTATTGACATACCCGCGCAAAAGCCCCTCTCACCAACTTTCCCCTTTCCATCAAAGGCGTCTATCAACTACGGAGATTCCTTCAAACCAGAGATCCAAACATGAATACTTCTGGTACACCTCTGGGCGCTATCTATACAAGAGAACATTCGCATAGCGGAGCGGTATGTCGAATTTAATATCGAAGCGCTCAAATCCATCGCCGTGAGCGGTGTTGGTCGAGAAAAAGTCGCACATATGAGAAAGCTTGCGGAGGGTGGTTTCAATCGAGTTTTCGTTCTCACCATGGAAGATGGATTTGAAGTCATAGCAAAGACGCCATATCCACTTACAGTCCCGAAAAGACTTACAACTGAAAGCGAGGTGGCTACTCTGGACTTCTTGCGCTCAAACGGAATTCCTGCCCCCGAGTGTATACCTATTCCTCGAGTAACGACAATCCAATTGGAACTGAGTACATAGTCATGGAGAAAGCTCCCGGGATGCCATTGGAGCATCGCTGGTTTGACCTTACAGCAAAAGAACGAGTTCGGTTGGTAACGAGTTATGTCGAAATTGAACGAAAGCTTCTCTCTATCCCGTTTGGGTCTTATGGCAGCATATACTACCGGGGCAGTTTACCTCCACAAGACAGGACCGACCTCTACGCATCTCCAGATGAAAGTGGTAATGAGGACCGGTTTTGCAATTGGTCCTTCTGCGGACTACATGTTTTGGCGTGGCAAGCGTGCACTGTTTGACTTGGACCGTGGACCAAGTCTGTATACATTCTTCCTGGATAGATGGTATTCAATCTCCTGACTATACATAGGGAGAGATCATCGTGACTACCTTTGTTCCGTCGGTCAACATGAGTTAGAGTGAACGTACAAATTCGGAAGACCGCTGTGGAACAAATTCCCTCATAACACCATATTGAAAGGGGAAATCTCCCTACAGTTTATACTGATCTACTGCGAAAGTATATATCTCTGTCGCCTTATATCCTACCCGAAGACCGTGGAAGTCCCCTGAATAAGCCTACCATGCGCCATCCAGGTAAGCCATTGGCAATGCCTCCCTTGCGATTGATGCAATACTGAGCAGGCACAGATCTTAACCCGTTCAATGTTTTCGTAACGGAGGATCGCGAGATATCATGTATCATTGACTGGCAACATTCTTCCATCCTTCCGCTGCTGCTCACTGCTGGTAATCCACCTCTATTCGAAAATCCTGATTCCGAGTCACCAAAGGGCCTTAAAAAAGCATCACTTCCAGAGGACTACGAGTCCTTAGGTCCGGAAGAGAAGCCTCACGCCGATGAACTCCACCGCCGGAGGATACTATTCTGGCTATACATGGTTTTCAACGGCAAAGACAATGACCCTCATCTTGCCACACTCCGGTATCCGCTCTTGGCTCTCCGTCAACATGCAGTAGACAGAGCTGGCCGGCAATGGAGCGGCAACATCATCACGTTGAAGGGAGCACTTCTCAGACTTGTGGATCACTGGGATCAGCTTGTGGACGGGGACTCGGGGCAGAGTATTCAGTGTCCAGTCCAATTTGATACAAAGGACGCGGAGGAGTTCTATCAGGTTGAGGAGAATTGGTTCAAGGCAACGATTCTACTTGAGTATTGGCGGTCTGTCTTGGGCGACCCGGGGCAAGATGGATGGGTCAGCAACGAATCTTATGAGGGCGTCATGGAGGTGAACCGGCAGCTCAAGAAAGAGTGGGTAGCTGAAGCGGAAGATGAAGAGGATCTTGTTTGCGTTGATCGATTTTGGCCGTTTCAAGACCACGAGGAGCTTGATTAGTGCTTGGCCAGTCCATCCATCCTGGTGAAGGTTGTCTCCAAGTCGATGATGTCAACAGGCCCGTGCTTCCTTGTTTAGAGCAGACGGTAAGAGGTCAATCGGAGTAAATCTGCTAAGCACACGGACGCAATATCCAAATTAGGTTCGTACCGGGACATCATCAGTAGTGCAGTACTCTGTCAATGCAAAGAACTGTTGTCGGTGTTGTCGTAGTAAGGACTTTAATATTGCGTATGCCAGTTAAGGTGTCGATGCGGCGGTCACCGTACAAGTAAGTATACGCCGACGCGTGGTTTGATACTGTAACATTGTAAGAACAGCCAATTCAATTCACACGTATGAATTAGACAAAAACGACAATAAAGTGAGATATAATAAAGCATTAATACATAGTAGGCGCGTCCCCGGCCATTGAAAAGAATGCTCTCATGCTTCGCGGTGTGTGTATGTAAAAGTGTGGTGTGTGTATTCCTCCGTCGTCCGGACGGCCCCAAAACAAACCCGCTCCGGGCTCCACACTGCGTTCTTACACGCTTTAGTCTTTTCTTTCTTTGACCTCGTCTGTTTCTCCTCCCAAGTTACCCTTAAGAGCAAAGCAGACTGAGAGACAGTCTCTCTGTTTACCACGACACGCTCGAATTTGGCTGGGAGAGAAGGATACAACCGGCTCTCTCCTGTCTCTCCCTTTTCCGCGACCTTATTTTACCTACTCCTCTTCTTATCCCACACCGTGTATCATGGCCCTCTAACTCTCTAGCAAGCTTGTCTCTTGTCTGCCAGACGTGTAGCACGTCGCGTGCTCAGCTCAGACCAACCGTTTATAACGCTACTCTCGTTACGAATCTCTCAGCCCCTCCTGAGCGTCGCGTATCGTTACCCTCCCATGGCAGCAGTATCCATACCTCCTTCACCGCAGACGACCCTCAACATGTCCACACGCCGACCTCCTCTCGCAAACGTCCCCAATGCCACCAATTCCCCACTCCGGATGGGTGGTACGGTTCCTGCTAAACGGTCTAGGACCGCCAGCACACAACTCGAGATTCCTTACGGACAACCACCCCCGAAGAAGCAAGTGATTGATGGTGTGGAGCAGGATGTACGGTCTCCATCGCGGGCGAGGTCCACGGCTCATCAACAACCGGGAGACTCGAGGATCTTTTCGCGTCGGTCGAATAATGCCCAACCAAGCGCGTTCGAGCGGAAGTTGTATGCTGCACGAGAAAAAGATCGACAGACGGCTACGAAGCCAGTCAGGAATGAGAAGCCATCCGCGGAGACTCTTGATACAATCCGTCAGTGGCAGAGACATTACCGGAAAGCCTTCCCGACCTTTGTTTTCTACTTCGACAGCATTCCTGAAGATGTTCGGGGACGATGCTCGAGGCAGGTCAATGCATTGGGAGCGGTAAGTTGAGAATATGTCATGCTATTTGGATTGGAGATGTGGGATAAATACTAATGGCCACAGCGCGAAGAGAAATTCTTCTCGCGTCTAGTAACCCACGTCGTGACCTCTCGTCCAATCCCTCCGGAACACGCAGTCAATCCCCCAGAAACTAGCAGAGCCTCCGTGGACCACACTTCTGGTGGTGATGGCTCTTTGCAAACGGTAAATCCATCCCTCCTCGAGAGAAATCCTGAGATGCATGTTCATACCTCCCTTAAGAATGATGCGCGACGCGAGCAGATGAATATGGATGTTCTACACAGAGCTCGCCAGATGGGAATGAAAATATGGGCTCTCGAAAAACTGCAGCGTATGATTGCCACTATCAACGATCCGGATATCAGTGGCCATGATCCTTCGAACCGTAACAACGGCCCTGGTGGGGGTCACACCCGAGGACGGGAAAATGATCTCTCGCAAGTTCTCCGGAATGAACTTGTTAACGGGCCTTCGGATCGGGACCATCTATCCTCGTTAAAGGAGCTTGTGATGTTCAAAGGTCCTTTTATCTACGTTCATGATATGAACGAAAAGACGCGTCCGGTAATGGTTCGGGAATACCCCAAGGCAGCGCGGCGGCAGGATGGTATCTGGCCTCAATTCCGAAGCGCACCACTGGGAAAGTGTCCCTTTATTGATGAGCCCCCTACAAAGAAGGAGATGGATCGGCAACGGATACGTCAACAGGCAAAGGAAAAGAAGGTGGCTCCCAAGCCAGCTCCTGTTCAGGAAAACAGAGACCAGGAATTCGCTGTCCGGGAAGACACTATTTCACAAGAACCTGCTGATGGTGTCGCTAGCAATGAACACAAGCCTAGGAACGAGCAAGAAGCTGCTCCCCCACACCAACCAGAAATGCGGGATATGGTGCCACCAAGGCCAGGATCACCTCCGAGAAAGAGCTCAGAAAGTTTTAATCCCCCGCAAATGCCGCGCAACGGACCGTTTTTCCTTGGCCGTGAACCTGCGGCCTCTGGCATGCAGCCGTCGAATATCACTTCCGCTATCCGGTCCCAAATGGTGTCTTCTACTGCTGCTGCGCCTGGGGCGAAGGCCGGGCTGAGCAAGGAAGTCCACGAGCTGAAGAGAAAAGTACTCGAGAAGGGCAACGGACTTTCTGGTGCTCACGGTGCTGCGGATGCCGCATCATGGAAGATCAACCAGAGCCAGCGACCAGGGAAAGCAAACCCGCAAGAAAAGCCCGACACGACCCAGCCTGAAGCGGTAAAGAAACAATCTCGCGATCGAAAGGATAGTATCCAAAAGAAGGAGAGGCCAAGGGATCCGAAGCCAGGGTACTGTGAGAACTGCAGAGACAAGTTTGATGACTTTGAGAAGGTAAGCCTTGCAGTGGACAGCATATCAGGATTTGTTATTGACAGTCTCTTTAGCACACTCAAACGCGGAAACACCGCAGATTTGCGCTGACCACGTCCAACTGGGTTGAACTTGATGACTTGTTGTTCGAGTTAGACAGGCCGCTAAAGGAAGAATATATGCACGAGCACATTTAAGCTCGCACCTTTTATCCACGAATTTCTTACGAACTACCCATAGCGATATACCGTTTCGTTTGACAGCCGTGTCCCCTCGACCCCGATGATGGTATTTTTGCACAACTCCGACGGGACGACATCGTGCATTCTCAGTGGCATGCATCAGGGCCATCCATCATCATCTGGACCGGCATATCTCGAGACGTGGGCCAGGTTTATCCTCCCGTCATTCTTCATTTCTTTATTCGACCGCATTTTTGTTGATTCATATTTGATATTCACCTTTGCATCTTACGAAGCCGGTGTCTTCAGAATATCATTTGTCTTGTTTTGTTTCTTCGACCGTTGAGCCGCAAAGGGGTGGCTGCTGGCTTGACGGTCATGTTATATTATCCTATGCATTGTGTTTTCAATTGGCATACATACCCGGAAGGACCTGGGGAGGAGCTTTCTCTTTTCTTTTTTTCTCTTTTTGGTCAGACATATAGGGATGGATCTAGCCCTGTGCTTCCTTTTCACATTCTTTTCCTTTTTCCTTTATATCTTTTCTTTACACGGATGGTGGTTATGGTGGGGTTGCATTGTTGAGGTGGCTAGTTGTATGGTTTAAAACAAGGGCTTCGATTAGCATAGGTTAGTCAATACAAGTGTACGTAGTAACAGAGTTCTATTCTACAAGACAAGCATGTATTAAACACATTCAACCTCCCACTCACCTACATCCTCTCAACAGACTGCACAGTCCCAACAGCAACAGTCCGCTCCAAGTCCCGCACAACCAGCCTCCCAAGCGCCGGGTAAGTTCTAAAAGCCTCAACACTAAAGGGCTTATACGGCGTCATCCGGACCATAGCAGCATCACCAAGCTTCACATCCTCCCTGCCGTGTTGTACACGGCCCGTCCGCCTGTCCAGCACGTGCAGGATGTCGAATCTGCACGGCGCACGCCCGGTGCCGCAGTGCACGCTGGGCGTGTACCCGGATTTGATCCAGCCAGGGTGATTGGTGATGATGATCTGCGCGGTGAAAGAGGAGCAGTTACTTGCGGGGTCGTCAGAGTCGCTAACGACCTCGCCGCGGCGGATGTTGAAGGCGTCGCCG
Organism: Aspergillus cristatus; assembly: GCA_034509305.1. Taxonomy (NCBI): domain Eukaryota; kingdom Fungi; phylum Ascomycota; class Eurotiomycetes; order Eurotiales; family Aspergillaceae; genus Aspergillus; species Aspergillus cristatus. The sequence goes on along the minus strand of WJBV01000006.1, from coordinate 2,491,378 downwards.
TCGGTGTCTATGTCGCCGAGACAGAGGCCGACGACGTCGCCGGCGCTGCACTCGTCCATGTCCTCGTGGTGTTGTTTGATTGACTGCACTTGCGCGGGGATGTTGTTTGGGGCCAGGGTCACGTACATACCCGGCCAGCAGCTCCCCTCCACAACGGTGCCGGTGACTACCGTTCCAGCACCGGGGATGTTGTAGACATTCCGGATAGGCAGTCGGAAAGAACCAGACGTTTCTTGCCCGGGATTTGCACGTAATTCATAGCGTCGAGGAGGGATCTACCCGGGTACTCGGTAATTCCCCCGCTTGGGCCAGCCGTTATACCAGGAGGACTCGATGGCCGTCGAGATGTTGCTACCGACCAGCCCCGAAACGGGCACATAGGGGGTTCTCTCGCCGTTGTAGCCTGCTCGCACAATAATCCTTCTGGTCTCGTCGACAATCTCATTGTACCGGCGTTCGCTCCAGCCACAGGTATCCATCTTGGTGACGGCCACGATTAATCTCTTGACGCCAAGTGCGAAAGCCAGCAGCGCGTGCTCGCGCATTTGACCATGGTCTCTCCGCAGACCGGCCTCGAACTCGCCCTCCGCGGCGGAAACGACAAGAAGAGCGCAGTCCGCCCCTACAGCGCCAGCGATCATGTTTTTCGTATACGCGCGGCGACCAGGGCAGTCTGTGGGGCATTAACAAAAGCTGTTTGGCCAACTGGGCGAACTGGATACATACCAATGAGAGTGGCCACATGCTCATCAGTCTCGAACTTCCCGAGAGAAACATCGGTTGTATCACCACTTTCGCGCTCGGTTTCGAGGTTATCGAAAATCCAAGCGTATTTGGACGATTCCCATCCTGCGTTGGCAGCTTCCTATGCAGATTTGTAAGCTATCTCGAAACTTCCGTAGATGACTAGGGCAGAACTGGCATACATTTTCAAGATCGTCCATTGTATCGCTGTCGACGGCACCGAATTGGAACATTATGTGGCCTGTTCCGGATCTATTAGAGTATAGCGGAGACGATAGGGTAGGTATGTTTACCAGCGACGGTTGACTTTCCGGAATCATTATGACCGAGGACGGCCATTTTGATATGGTCCTTGCTGTGTAGTTGAAGATTAGCAGGCTGCGTATTGTACGATGATCGGGTTTGCAATGTTTCTCACCCCATTGTGAAATTCTGATAGTTTATTGATAGTTTACTGGTGATCAAGACGACAGACTAGACTTATCAAGTACAGTACAAGCAGGTCAGAGCTTGACAAAAGGAAACAATCTTCATTTTAATAACGATACGAACTACAGTTGGGCAGACCTACCCCACCAGTCTTCAGCTCTTCCAACACCAAATAACAGTCCAAGATACTTCGCCGTGTACTCTATGCGCAAGTGGCGATCTTCCAGATCATGTGGCTGGCTATGCTTCAGCTGGGGACCACTTCGAGGAAAGAGACCAACCTATTAGCGGTTGGTGTACAGCCCTTGGTGGATCCTTCGAGTCTGATTACCCGCGCTGATATCGAGAGCCAGACTCGTGGGTACGATTAGACGCGTGGTAGCGCTTTATTGCCGGTCATACCCCAGGGATATTGTCTGTTCAATACTCCGTAGATAGTGTCATATCAGGACAGTTGCTAACTGCCATGGTGCACGCAAGTCAGCTCCGGCCTCCGGGATCGTCCTTGGTGGCTTGGTCAGGCTGAAAGAGCCGGGCACTCGTTTGGCCCGGTTTCACCGCCAGCTATCTTTTCTAAGTTTGTTTGACTCTTTCTTCCATCTGTGCTCATTGCACCATATCCATACATCAAGTTGACTTGATATACAGTACATATGTACTCTGTATGTAGTCCCAACAATATGGAACCTAGCCCCAGTCCCCACCGCACCGGAACAACGTCAAACCCCGGCGGAGAAAACAAGCAACACCTCGGCACAAAAACCAGCCCACCCGTCTACCGCCCGCTCAAACCCCGGCAGAAAAAGGTGGTCACCAAACAAAGGGAAAGACACTGACAAAATGGGACGCCGATGCTCGGGACTACGCGGCATATACCAGCACGTTCGTGGGTTAATAAAGAAAGAATCTTCCCCTGAGTCGGTCTGCGGGGGAAATTGGAATTGATATAAACCTGGGGATATCTTGCTGTTTGATTTGAAGCATCTGAAAATCCTGCGTTATCTTATCCATTTGGTTGATCTGATTGATCGATTGATCGATCCGTGACGACATTATACCGCATTCGGACGTTTGTCGCGTGGTGTACATCTACATAGTGCGGAGCACACGGTATCATTGTTTCTATTTGACCAATTCCTATTGTCTATTTCATAATGTCATCCCGATCAGCCGCGGGCTATCTCACCCATTCCCTACGGTTCATCAGACCCCGGGTACCGGTACCTACAACACCGTCACTACTCAGCACCTCTTTCATACCATGCCACACCCCAACCACACCCACACGCCACAGCTCCCACTCCCCCATGGGCTCAACCCCCAGCAACCCGCGCAAAAAAGTAACCCTGCAAACCCTCCGCAACCTCTACAAAAAGAACGAGCCGATCTCTGTGCTCACGGCGCATGACTTCCCAAGCGGACATATCGCCGAGGTTGCGGGGATGGATATCGTTCTTGTAGGGGACAGTTTGGCGATGGTTGCGCTGGGGATGGAGGATACGAGTGAGGTTGTGTTGGAGGAGATGTTGTTGCATTGTAAGAGTGTGTCGAGGGCGGTGAAGAGTGCATTTACCGTGAGTTTCCTTGCTCTGGAAGCAGCCATGAGTTGCGTTGTATTTAGGACTGGGTTAATGTGTTTGACAGGTTGGTGATCTCCCAATGGGCTCTTATGAGATTTCTCCCGAGCAGGCGCTGCAGTCCGCTATTCGTGTTGTGAAGGAGGGTCGTGTGCAGGGCATCAAGCTTGAAGGAGGGGAGGATATGGCGCCGACAATCAAACGCATCACGCAGGCTGGTATCCCCGTTCTGGGGCACGTTGGTCTCACGCCTCAACGACAGAATGCTCTCGGTGGATTCCGGGTTCAGGGCAAGTCGACAGCCGGTGCGCTGAAAGTGTTGAGAGATGCCCTTGCCGTGCAAGAAGCCGGTGCCTTCGGGATGATCGTTGAGGCGGTTCCTGCTGAGGTTGCGGCGATTATCACCAAGAAACTGAAAGTTCCAACGATTGGCATCGGTGCTGGGAACGGTTGTGCGGGACAGGTTCTCGTTCAGATCGATATGACAGGCAACTTCCCGCCGGGGAGGTTTCTCCCCAAGTTCGTCAAGACGTATGCTGATGTTTGGGGCGAGGCGCTTAAGGGTATTCAGCAATACAAAGAGGAGGTTAAAAGTCGGGCGTTTCCGTCGCAGGAATACACCTATCCCATCTCGCAGGAGGAACTTGCGGAGTTTGAAAAGGCTGTTGATCAGGCTGACTCCAAATGATTGCATATCGGTTTTGCTTTTCTTTCGTTTTGTAACATCATTGTCATCATTGTATCTAGCATGGTATTATCGGCGGTCGGTTGTCATCCGACGCAGCATGTATCTCATTAATCGTTAAACGTATCGATAGCTATTTAACCAAACGCAGGCGTCATGGAATATGCGACAATCAACTGTTCATCCGTTTTGAAGCACTGTAGACGTTAGTATCATTACTGAATAGGTCAAAGCAGACATACCCTCCATAACCCACCAACACCCTCATCCAACCCAGGCGCAAACACACTGTTCACATAGCAAAACACCGAGTCTGTATCTTTGCAGTCCAACTTCTTCCTCAAAAACTTAACGACCGTCTCAAACTTCTGCGAAGCACTAATCTTAAATACCCGATTCTTCAGAATAGGCGCTGACGGCAGAGGCTGGAAACGAACCGTGACTGTTACAATCAGCATATCCCTCGAAATCATCTCACCAGAAAAAGGTTGCATACCCTTCCCCGTATCGATATTCTCCGCATCCGCCAACGCCTGATGCGCATCACGAGGCAGACTAGTCAGCACCACCGACGCGGACATGGTCATGGGCATATCAGCGCCATGTTCTTCATCCGGGATGGGTGCGTTGTTATTGTTGCTGCTGGTTCTGCTTCCTGGGGAGTCTGTTTGTCGTCGACTGGCTGGTCGATGGCTTAGTGTGGAAGTGCTGGGGTTGGCGTTTGAGGCTGGGGAGGCGCGAGCAGAGGGATCTCGGGAGGATGAAGGGTCCATGGTGTTTTGACTTTGATGTTTATGTTGATTGGTGGAGTAGTGAGGTAGAGAAGGGGAGATTTAGATGATTGCGTGAAAGTAGAGGGGTGGATAGTATGTGATGGTGGTTGAGGTTGAAGTTCCAATGAGGTCACATGCAGCACCACAACATCGCATCAAGTACGTATATCAGTAGACAATTGTCCACGCATGAACAATCAATAGATGGATTATGTCAAGAATCTTGGAGAGTATGGAGAGGTATTCTGTAGCGGATTACGGTCCAGTTCGGAGGGGCGCCGCGAGCGCTTGTTTACTAGAATGTCAACACAACTCAATTTTACTGCACAGCAGCATACTTTTCCAGGGACATAATAATCAATCCTCATTTAGATTCTCTCCTTTTACTGTCTTGTTTGTATCTGTCCAATTCTTCAACGCTGAGTCAGCGCAGCCACCTGATACTCTGCCCGAACTAATCCCAAAGCGGCATCCATCATCGTTACTATCATGCCCGCCTCACCTCACCACCTCACCACTTCATCTCATTTCGCTGCCCTACTCTAACTCTTCTCTCAACTTCTTCGCTTCTTTCTCTATACCATTTCTCGGACCCTACCGGACCTTCATTTCTTATCTTCACCTTAATCTTCTACTCCAAACCGGATTCCCTTCTCCCCCGCAGTTCCTTTCCCTTCCCCCCACTTCACCCTTTCACCTTGGGGGAACGACAACACGAATTCGGACAAAGTCTCGTTTGGATATTTTGCAGATAACATACCTTTCTGATATAAGACGTCTTTTGGTTCGCACTACGACTTCAAAATGAGCAGCCCAAAGCGGAGAATCGAGACGGATGTAAGTCAGCGGAATTCACCCGGACTTATGGCCGAAGCAAAATGGCTGACCTGTGTGTTTCTCTCTCGACTCTATAGGTTATGAAGTATGCGATTTTACCGTTCCGACTATCTGCTTACAGGAATCATGGCTAACCTTTTCACAGGATGTATGCGCTTCCCTCGTTGCCCGACGGCGACCCCTCTCTCCCCCGCGACGACCCTTGTCGAATAACACAGACCTCCGGAAGATAAATATGAGATGGAGTATTGTGCTGACGCTTCGCATAGGTTGATGAGTGATTATGAGGTGACCTTGGTTAATGACAATAGTGAGTTTCGCCTGTATGTTGCCACCATTCATTACAAGTGCTGACCGACATAGTGTACGTCCCAGATGGCCCCCACGCTCAATGCGCAAGTTGACTACGGGAGGATATTAATATTGGCGGCAGGCAAGAATTCTACGTGCGCATTAAAGGCCCGGACGAGAGTATGTATTGCGCAACCCCGTACTCGCTCACTCACTGACAACCACAGCACCCTTCGCCGGCGGTCACTGGAAGGTCCACGTCGAATTACCCGATCAATACCCGTACAAGAGTCCAAGCATCGGTTTCGTTAACCGGATCTTCCATCCGAATATTGACGAGCTGTAGGTCTTTTACCCAGCTACTGCTGGATTATGCTAACCTGCGTTTAGCTCCGGATCGGTCTGCCTGGACGTGATTAACCAAACGTGGTCGCCTATGTACGACATGATCAATATCTTCGAAGTCTTCCTTCCCCAACTCCTGCGTTATCCGAACCCCGCCGATCCTCTAAATGGCGAAGCTGCGGCGATGTTGATGAGGGAACCCAAGACCTATGAGGCCAAAGTGAAGGGTATGCCATACCATAAACTGTTTTCTTCAAGCCAAATGCTCACAGTCTAAGAATACGTGGCAAAATACGCCAGCAAAGACGCCGTCGACGACGCCGAAGAAGACACCGAGTCCGAAGACGAGCTGAGCTCCGCCGGTAGCTATGAATCCGGCGGCGAAGAGCCCGCCGGCACAATGGACGACGTCTAACCAGCTCTTCCTCTTGTCATTTCCTTCTCCTTGTTTGATAATCTGGCCTCTTATATACTGCATCGTCGTCATTATATTCCCCCCAATCTATGCACTTCGTCTATGTCATATCGGGATCGAGCTGGCGTTACTTCGAGGTGGAGTTTTTTTTTTTTTTTTTCTTGACATATATGTACCTGGCGCACCTGAACTAAACTACGGCGGTCGTGGAAATGGAGTCTCGGATAGGACAAGCTCAAGCTCATCTCTCGGGTTTTGTTGATTCCGCCGTCTATGTTTGATATTGCTTTATTTGTGTTGCGAACTTTGACCTTGGCTTTTACTTGATACTTGCAGATGTTTAGCATATACATATGCATTGCAGTTGAATGGCGTCTGGTCTCGCATTCTATTATGATACTTTCCACCGAATGTGGAATAGAATGGCACTGGTTTGCATCGTATCTCTTGAGGAACATCTTGTAAAAAGGAAAAAATAAATGATTGTCATGCTCTCTATCTAATGCGCAATGCAAATGGTCTGACGCCCACTCAAAACAAATAAGGAAAAGAATAGCGAATGATGCAGTCTGACAACAGTAAAAGAGACGTAAGAGACATACATGCGAAACCACAAACACAAGGAAATAAATGTGCCAAAGGCCAAAAAGTTAGAAGGGAAAGGGGGGGTATTATGACATCGCTGCAACGGAGAGAAGAGAAAAGAAGAAAGAGAAGAGACCTGTCGACCGGCGACCCACGATGAAACGAAACGAAAGAGAGAAGAAGAGCTTCCAGAAATGCCAATCAACCGATGCGAACTGGTGTCAGAAAAGTGGTATCATCCCGCTCAGCATCGACACACTGGGAAGTCCACCGGTTGCAATATCCACGATACGACCGTCACGAAACCTGCAAAACACCAAAAACATCACGCCCATTCTTCCCACCCGCTTTCGATCCGCGATCCTTTCTCGGATTGATAACGACTTCACCCCAGTGTTTCGGTACAGCATTCGTGCCATTATCCGAAGTGGTATTCGACGACGCAGCGGAGGGCGCGGTTACAACGACAGGCGGGTCATCTTTCGCGGTGCCTTCTCGGGATCCTGAATTCGAGCGAGGAAGAGTTGCGCGGGGTTGGAGGTGAGGTTGGGGTTGGAGGGACCAAATGTCGATGACGGATCTATTGAACCTTGTTAGTGGATGATGATGGTATGGTGGTTAGTTACGGAGGATGGAGGACGCACTCGGAGGTTCGTTGGCAGATGGCTTCGAGAGCTTCTCGTTCGCGCTTGATGGACTCCGGGTCCGGCTGGTTTATCTGGTTCGCATGGCTGAGGGCGCCATAGCCGTAGCCGGACTGGTAGATGTCATCGTCTAGGAGGCGGGTGGATTCGTACTATTTCAACTCATGTTAGTAGAGTCCTTTGCTTATCATCTCGGGGGAGTGGGGAGCGAAGACAACGCTCATCCCCCAACTGCGCACAGAACTGGGGCTCACATCATTGTGGTCCCGGCGACCCTGACCCAAACAAGAAGCGCAAATCCCCATTTACGATACTGTAGACGGTGATAGTCACAAAAGTGCTGAAAATCGAAAGAATGAATGGACGCAGCCAAAAGGGAGGCGATGCGGGTGGTAGAGTATGTACGGGATGGAAGATACACAGAATAACAGATTAGTGGATAGTTAAAGAGACGCAATGAGAGTAGAAGAGATAAGAAGATGGATACACCAGCAGGTGATGCTGGGAGGGTTGGTTGCAAAAGGAAAGAAAACCGTCAAATCGCAGGAGATCGGAATGGGAGGCGGTCGCGGGTTCCGAGTGGCCGGCGGCACGTGCGTTGTGATGACATCGATTCACTACTCTGTACAACATTGGCATTCAACATTCATGAACTCTTTAATACATGTAAGATTTGTGGTATGCATTGCAATGCAGATACTTATGACATATGACAGTTCTAAAGGACCTGGTTCTGCGCCAATGCCACCGGGTAAACTCTCCTTGCTTGTAGCACATCGGAGTACTTGTCTAGTTATCTAGGTACTTCCAAAGCTACTCATGCAAAGCAGCATCTTCTATACTAAGTATCTTATCAGCGAGATGTACTCTGATATGTACTCTGTGAATACTTGGTTACTGGTTAGATCTAAGCCAGGGCTTCCGACAAGCTAAAACATACCCACCAATCAGGAACTGTATATTTATTTTTATGGAGCACGCCCTGTGACATGGACCCACTGCGTCGATTTAGAGGATTGTATGGTAGAATATGGCTCAATGACGATAATCCTATGTAGACTATGAGTGTATTTAAACGCATCTTGTCCCCTCTTCTCTCAACGCTCTCCTCATACACCAATTGAGCTCACTACACCATGGCATCTACACAGCAAACCTCGACAGCCGTCGAATTACAAGACAATCCAGGTCAAGAGAGACAGCTAAAGGCCCCAGCCCCAACTACAGCACCCACTGCAGACAATGTCATGCAAGCATCCCTCCTCGCAGACTCCCAAGTCCCAGACGGAGGTAATGGCTGGATTGTCATCTCCGGATGCGCAATGGTTACTTGGTGGGTTACTGGAACCGCATATTGCTGGGGAGTTTTGCAAGCTGCTCTAGTCAAGGAGGGAGTGTCGTCGTCGTCCACTCTATCATTTGTGGGCTCTCTAGCTCCTGCTTGTATTTCGTTCTTGGGAATCATTAATGCTCGGGTCATTCGCATTATTGGGACACGGATTGCTGGTCTCTTCGGTATCTTCTGTCTGGGGTTGGGGGAGATACTGAGTGGGTTTGCATTTCGGAACATTGGCGGACTTTTTGTAACAGCAGGCGTTGTTATGGGAATTGGCATCAGGTCCGGAACGACCCTGAGTTCTTCTTGTGCGTTTGCTAACGATATACTGTAGTGTCTGTTTCATGGTCGTCTCTGTGATTCCCGCGCAATACTTCAAAACCAAACGTGGCGTTGCAAACGGTATCGTCTACGCTGCCGGTGGTCTTGGAGGTGCAGTAATCAGCTTCATCCTCAATGCATTGCTCAACAGTCTAGGCACAGCATGGACGTTCAGAATCCTGGGCTTCATCACTCTAGCCACAGGCCTGCCAGCAGCATACTTGATCCAGCAACGAGTTCCAATCCCTCCAACCAAATTCGTCGAGTGGTATGTCTCCCCAACAATCAGATTGACAAATGCTAAAAAGCCCTAGGCGATTATTCCGCGACGTCCGCTTCATCCTCCTCTTCATCGCCAGCGCAATCGCAACCTTCCCTCTCCTCGTCCCAGCATTCTACCTCCCCCTGTACACCAATGCAATGGGCATGAAATCCAGCGTCGGCGCCGCCATGGTCGCCGCATTCAACTTCTCCTCCGCAATCGGACGTCTTCTCTGCGGCTTCTGCTGCGATTCCTTGGGTCCGCTGAACACGCTGTTCATGTCGTTGTTGCTGAGTGCGCTGAGCATGCTGATTCTCTGGCCTGTGTCGCAGTCCATCGGGCCTTTGATTGTGTTTGTTATTATCAATGGGATGGCGAATGGGGGGTTCTTCTCGACTATGCCAACTGTTGTTGGGAATGTTTTTGGGTCCGCGAGGGTTTCGGTGGCTATGGGGATGATTGTTACGGGATGGGCTGGGGGATATCTTTTCGTATGTACCTCTGTTGTTCAAAGTATTGAGTATGTTTGCATACTAACTGTGCAGGGCGCCCCCATTGCAGGATATATATTGGACGCCGCTGGCGGCGAAGACAATGGTCTCAAGGCATACCGGCCGTCAATTTTCTATGCAGGAGGAATGGCTCTGGTGGCGGCGGTTTTGGCAGCGGGTATCCGGTTAAAGACAGAGAAGAGCCTGGTTAAGAAGCTCTAGTTGCTAGATAGTAGATAGTCCTTCTGATGTTGTATGAAACCTCCGATAGATACATGCCGTGGCCGTAACGCTATCATGCTGTGGAAATAGGCTTGGCAATTTTCAACCGCCGCACTATCAATCTCAACTCCTCATCTACAGTTCCACGAGGGGACTTCCTGCAATTAAAACCATTACCAATCACCTAGAGAACACTATCAGCCGCTCGAAATGTTCGAGCTCCCAGAAGCAAAACGGTCCGTCTAATCGCAAACCCACTCGAAACGCAACGAAGCTAACCTCTCAAAACCAGCGTCCGTCGCGATGAAATCCTCTCCCGCGAATCCTCCTCACCATCACCCTCTCCACCCCCAGAAACAGCATATCAAGATGGACACCAGCGCCTAGCCGAATTACTCAACTTCGACGTCGATGTCGACATCTTTGCGCCTGAGCAGGCAACCGCTGCGACCAAAGACCCAGAACCAACAGAGACCAACAACTCAGAACAAAAAGAAGGAGGAGAGGACGAAGAACAAGAATTCGAATTCCGGCTCTTCAGCGCACCGAAACCGTCCACCGCAACACCCACCGCACCACAAAAAGATCAAAAGAAAGATGAACCTGGCGCACCACAAACACAGAAACTACGAATCCGAGTACGCTCGCCAACGCCCGGTCCCGCGGATCTGTCAGAGGGCAGATTCGTGAATCCCTTCCGTGGATGGCGGTATTATTTCACGACCCCGGGTCTACTTTCTGGTTCGAAAGAGAACGAAGTCGAGGATGAAGAGCTGGAGCTAAAACGCAGACAATTCAAGGATGTTGCTGTTACTGGAGAACATATGCTTGGTTGGGCTAGTGTGCAGCCTTGGGTGAGTTACTCTCTATCCCTACAGTTATTGGGGGTTTGCTTCTAACGAGTCCATCCAGCCCGGCTGCCATCTCCCCTGGCGTGTCATCCACCTCAAACGCCAACACACCAAACTACCCAGAGACCCCTCCATCCCTGCTACCGCAGTATACACAACCGACCCCCCAACAACACGGACGCCCAAATCCCACAAAAAGCCCGGTAAAAAGCGACGCATTCAGCTGCGCAAGCGCGTGACGGCCGCGGAGACGGCGAAGCAGGCTGATGCGGAGAAGCGAAATCGCAAGAATCGCGAGAGGAAGATTAAGCGCAGGCAGAAGGCGAGGGAGCAGAAGGCTGCAGCGGCGGTGGCTAATGGGGAGGATCCGGATGTTGTTATGGCGGATGGGGGTGGGGATGATTCGTCTGGGGGTGAGGAGTAAGCGGGTGAACGCAGTTGGCCTGATTTGTGTAGCTTGATACCCTTGTAGTGGAACGGTGCACTAGATTACTGAACGAAGACAATATATTCAACATGTAATTGCGTAACATAAACAACTAAGGGTATAATTAGACCAACAAAATCCACCATGCAACCACAATATCGAAACCCAGCAGGAATGGGTATCTAATGCTAGGTATAAACATAAAACTGAATCAAACGCAGGAAACAAGAAACAAAAACATATCAGGACATGCCCTTAGTGACCGAAGTCTATTGCTTGGGTGCTTCAGCTGTGAAGGGTTAGCATCATCCTCGAGCAGAAGAGTGTAAAATGGACTTACTCTTCGCCGGCTCAGCAGCTTCGGCAGGCTTCTCATGTTCAGCGGCCTTGGGCTCAGCTGGCTTCTCCTCGGCGGGCTTCTCCTCTGTAGGCTGAGCAGCTGGTGCTTCAGCGGCCGGAGCCTCAGGAGCTTCGGATTTAGGCGACGGGGGCGAAACAGGTGCAGGAGCGGGAGCAGCAACTGGAGCAGGGGCCTCAGGAGTAGTCTCTGGCTTGGATTCGGGAGCAGGAGTCTCAGTCTTTGTTTCCGCAGCCGGGGCGGGAGCGGCAAGTTCAGCGGGAGCGGCGGCCTCTGCCTTTGGTTCTTGGGCGGGTGCGTCCGTCTTGGGCCCAGGAGCAGGAGTCTCTGTGGCAGGGGCAGGTGCAGGTGCAGCAGCCGGAGTGGTAGTCTCTGGTTTTGTTTCGGCGGGTTGCGACGCTTCAGCGGGCTTGTCGGCGGGAGCAGCGGCCGGAGCTTCTAATTCTACACAAAAAGCGATTGTCAGCAGGGATTGAGGTGAGAGGGTTTCAGGAGAACATACCAGTGGGCTGCGCTGGTGCTTGTTCCGCAGGCTTTGATTCAGCGGCAGGGGCAGGGGCAGGAGCAGGAGCGGCAGGAGGAGCACCGGCAGCAGCACCGCCAGCAACGGTAGTCTGCGTAGTAGGCTTTGTCTCTGCAGGGTTACCTGGAGCCTGTTCCTGTTCCTTTTGCTTCTTCGCAGCCTTCTTCTTGCTACGGAACATGGCCTTGAGGCCCTTCTTCAACTGGGCGAGAGCGTTGGGAGCTTGGGCGGTTAGCGAACGAAGAGGTATGCAAATATGGCAGCGATATACTCACGGACACCTGGCATTTTGACGGCTGGCGATGAAAACGGCGAAAAATCAACAGAAAACTGTACAGAACACAAGCTAGAAAAGCAGTGTGAGAAGAAAACGAAGCAGAGTAAGGAGCTCGGGGTCGAGATCAACAGCGCGACGGAGGTTATTTATTGGCATCCCACGTGACGGCTGACACGGACGTCAATATCCCGACTCCTTTTCTTGCTGCTAGTAATAATAATAATGTTTTTTCTCCTGTTCTTTTCTCGAACGACGGACGGACCACAGCCCCTCCTGAGCTTCATCACCCGCCGTCAAACTCCACATTTCATCAGTGCGTGGCAATCATTGGCCCTGGTTTGATTGCTCGATAGCGCGTAGTTCCCCTGAACTCAACGGTGGGTAGTGAAATGGGCCGGAGTTATATCGGCCAGCTGTACGTGCAGCTATACAGTGCAGTGTGCCATTCAGTCTACGGATACAATCGATGTTATCATAAGCTCTACTATGGAATGCCCAACCACAGTTGCGGACGGATCAATCCGTTCGAGTCTCCGCATCTCGGAACAACTGCGACTCCTCTTTCGTGCTTGTGCCTTAAATTGCGCGCATAAGACCCTTTTCTACAAATATTACAAAAGACTCTCCACGGACACTGGATATTGACCGGAGTCGATCTTCAAACGGCTGACTCGTACGGACCACACGCCATGCCCGTAACGGAGCAAACGCCGCTTCTACGCGAGGATACACAGCAACATGCACCCCCGGGCACAGCCGCAACTCAGGATTCCGAAGTTCCCCTGGCTCAGGAGCCCAGCACAAGGGAATTGATCCTGATTCTGGGTAGTATCTGGGTGGGTGTATTTTTGGCTGCTCTTGGTATGATAACCAGTCTGTGGTTTGTCTGCCATGCTAATCCCGGTAATGATCTGTAGATACCACCATCGTTGCGACTCTGACGGTCCCGATATCCTCGTCCTTTCATTCGCTATCGCTGCTCTCCTGGCTGGCAACTGCGTATCTGATTTCCAATGCCGCATTCCAACCCATTAGTGGACGATTGACTGACATATACTCCCGACGCGCTGGTCTGGTCTTCTCCAACGTCTTTTTCGCCGCGGGAAATTTGATCTGCGGTCTGGCCAAAGCTGAATGGGTCATTGTGCTTGGACGGGTCGTCTCAGGGATTGGAGGTGGTGGGTTGACTGCGATTTCAACATTCATCGTCTCGGATCTGGTCCCCCTTCGGAAGCGAGGTGTTTGGCAGGGGATTGGTAATATCTGCTATGGTGCTGGCGGTGGACTGGGAGGTGTATTTGGTGGTTGGATCAATGACACGCTGGGATGGCGATGGGCGTTCTTGATTCAAGTTCCTTTCGTCGTAGTCTCCGGCATTCTGGTGGCTATTACCGTGAAGGTGCCAGTGAAGGGTGATAGTACGGGAAGACTGAAGCGCGTTGACTTCCTAGGTGCCATCACGTTGGTCATTACACTTGTGACATTTCTGCTTGGCCTCAATACGGGTGGTAACCAAGTGCCATGGTCTCACCCTCTCGTTCTCACAACGCTGCCATTGTCCGCAGTGTTCCTGGGACTGTTTGTCTATGTCGAGTCGAAGCTGGCGTCTGAGCCCGTCATCCCGGTCAATCTGCTGCTCAATAGAACCGTTCTTTCGGCTTGTTTGACTAACTGGTTCACTACTATGGCAGTATTTGGACTCCTCTTCTACCTGCCACTTTACTTCCAAGTCCAAGGTCTGTCTGCAACTGCGGCTGGTGCGAGGTTGATTCCCCAGGCGATTGGGACCTCCCTGGGATCCATGGGAACTGGAATTCTCATGCGCGCAACTGGCCTCTACAAGGCCTTCAGCCATGTCTCCATGGCTCTTATGGTTCTTGGGGCAGCGTTGATCTGCACCATGTCGCTTAACACTCCTGCCTGGCTGCCTTTCATCTACTTCTTCCTGGGTGGAACTGCCTACGGCGGGATGCTCACGGTCACTCTGGTTGCGCTCATTTCTGCGGTCGACCACCAACACCATGCCGTCATTACATCTGCATCTTATGCCTTCCGTAGTACGGGAAGCACCATCGGCATCACCATTGCCTCTGCTGTTTTCCAGAATGTTCTCAAATCCGGCCTCTGGTCTCGTTTTGGCGGTCGCGAGCATGCCAAGGAACTAATCTCTCGAATCCGCGACAACCTGGATGAAATTCGCAAGCTTCCGACGGACTGGAGACTGGGTGCGCTGGCTGCGTATATGGACTCGTTGCGGGCTGTGTTTCTAACTCTTTGTGGTCTGGCTGTTTTGGGAGCATTGGCGAGTATGGCCATGAGAGAGCACAAACTACACACGAACCTGGCCAGACGAGAGCGCTGACTGTCTATACTTGTACAAGCGTGTATATATGGATAGCCTAGATAGATCTAAGTATAGACCTGATGCTCTAATCCTCCGCCCTGATTGGCTAGACCCGCAGACCGCCAGTTTGCTTGGCACTGACCAATCAACGGTGATCGCCGACATGACCACATTGGGAAATGCCTTCGTCACTCAACGGTCGAGGATTCCATCTTGACCAATCCGCCAACTTCGCCATCCACTGCACTGCGCTTTGTTCTCTCTGCATTGTTCTGCATCCTCGTTGTTACGCTTTCTCACGACTTGACGCTTTTATTCTTGCGCATTCTAGCTCTACTCTTTGTACATTCTCTTGTTTCCGAACAGTGGCAACCATTATCTAATTGCTAATTGCCGATTCACGGCCGAAGAACTTCCTCGACTCCAGACCAGCGCATCCCCCCTACTTCGCCTGGAATAAAGCACGTACAACTCGAAAGATACACCGCCCTTGATCATCTGATTTAATATCGACACACCTACGAAGCACCAACCCGCATAAATCCTTACGTCCCCGATAAGCCGCTCCGTTGGACTTTGCGCCACGGATACGGAGGTTACATGGATCGCATATCGTGGCTGGATTAAGGACGATAATTGCTTGGGCTGTGATTTGAAGAGATTTGACACGTTCACCTGCATACGACGTCCCAACCGTGTTACGTCGCTATCTTTTGAAGGGATTCAAAAGACCCGTCGCAACCTACTACTCCCCTTAATTTGAAGACCGTGTCGAAGGGCTTTTGCTCGACGGAGATGGAAATTGATGGGGATAGAGAAGAAATGGTAATTGGAAACAGAGATACCGGCGCCAACGGGACATCGAAACATGACACCACTACACCCTGGCCTCCACGCCGGAGACGCTTGCTTCTATCGACCGAAAGTTCCTTTGTCGACAATGTCCTCCCCTCCTTGGTACAAAATCCCGAGATCGAGTTACGGTTGATCACAGACGAGCCTTCGGCGTCACTTGCGGGCATGAACAAGGTCCCGCATTACATGGACACGGTGGATAGTCAGACATTTGAGAAAAAGACGGCTGCTCGGAGGTGGTTAAAGGCCAAGGCGGCAGAGCTTTGTGAATGGGCTGATATGCTCCTGGTGGCGCCCATCGATGCTGGAACTCTGGGGTCAATGCTTGGAGGTTTGACCAACACTTTGACTCTAGCCCTCTTGCGTGGGTGGAAGTCGTCGAAACCGGTTGTTCTCATCCCGGGCATGACTGTTTGTGAATGGGAACATCCTCTGAGCAACAAGCAGCTCAACGAGCTTGAGCGATTCTGGCCGTGGATCAGTATCGTTACACCAGTCCTGTTTGAATCAAAAGGGCCTGATGAGCTGGTGCAACTTCCTTGGGACGGGTTAAAGGAGCTTCACGGAACTATCGAAGAGACACTTGGATTTTCTTTTTCAAACGACGCCGCGAATTCGAGCAAAGCTGATTATGAAACGACCGTATCGGCAGACAAGTTGGCAGGGACTATCACCCCGATTTCGCGACAATCACAGCTTCGACTCAATGAAACAAAAGAGAATGGTGCACTCTCGTTACCACTGGAGATATGGTTGAACATTTTCGAAGACAATCTGGGAGACTGGGAGACCGCCAAGGCTGTTGGTATCCCTACGAATCTACCAGTTCCCAAGGAGTGGCAATGTCATCTCCTGAAGATGTCGGCCCCCGCGTCACTAGAATACACCATCCTTCGAGGCTCATTTGCAGCAATCAAAAAGCGCATCGACGCCTTGCCACGTTGGAAACCACTCTCCGATCTTGCCTGCCATCTCATCTTCAAGTTTTCACGGACCGATATCCTCTCCTATCTCACAGAAAACCATCTCGACCTCCTCTGGACAACCTCCCGCCTAACAAACCTCCCATACCGCGCATCAGCAATATACGGCAACCCCAACATCCTCACCTGGTGGCGCGACGCACCCGCCCTACCCAACAAAGAATACATCGCCGACGCCATGGACGGCGCCTCTCGCGCAGGCTTCCTCAGCGTCCTCGAATGGTGGCGCACCTCGGGCCTCGAACTCCGCTACACAGAACGCGCCCTCGAAGCCGCCAGCGCTGAAGGCCGCGTCCACGTCCTAGATTGGTGGAAAAACGCCTCCACATCCGCACCCCCGACAAACCCCCTCCCGCTCAAAGTAGGCAAATCCGTCCTCCTAGCCGCGCAGTCCGGCCGCGCCGAGTCCCTGGCTTGGTGGGACGCCTCGGGAATACCTTACAGCCACGCCGAATCCGTCGCCCGCATCGCCAGCACGCACGGCCACGTGCACGTCCTGCAACTCTGGCACCGGTTAAAGGGCGCGAAGATGATCTTCGACTGCCAGGTACTCGTGGGCCCAACCAAGAACGGGCACGATAATGTGCTTGAGTGGTGGCGGCGGAGCGGGTTGCGGGTGGAGTTTAAGACGTGCGATATTGAAGAGGCGCTTGAAGATGCGGATCCGGTGTCTGGTGCCGAGGGGAGAGTCAGGAGGTGGTGGGCAAGGAACGGGTTGAATTTGGGGGTCGGGACGAGTGAGTGGATGAAGACGAAGGTTTTGTGTTCGTGAGCATATTTTTCCCCCGCCCATTCTTCTTTCCTTTCTGCTGCTCTTTTCTCTTCTTCGATCCATGTTGATGATTATATGGTTGATCTGGTTGATAATACCCATTTGCTCTTCTTTCTGTTACTACCATTCAAGTACATATTGCGGCGCACACAAGCATGCGCGTATTTATAGCTGGATCTCAATACCTGATAATGACTAAACGAGTTAATTTCACCGAAATCCACTGCGCGCAAGAGTACGCTATACAAGTTACAATACACCATGCTATGCAAGGCAATTAAATGCAAGAACAAGGCTGGAAATGGCAATTGATCATATATTCAGTCATAATCGAGTTATTCCCGTTCACCTCCTTGCCTGGACATCCGCGTAAAAAGCAATATAAATATCAATGGGTATAGTCTATCAGCGATAGGCAGGGTATGGGATGAGATAGGCGGGGTAGAGCAATGCGAAAGAGCGAGAGCTGTTGCAAAACTCGCACGACTAAACTTCTCTCCTGGTAGTTGTTAGTGTCTTATCGTTGTAAGTATACAGAAGACAACCTACCAAGTACGTCCAGCGGCATCAACAGAAGCCGGCGGGATAGCATTCCGATCACCGAACGGATTGTTCTCATCATCATCGTCTTCATCCTCCGACTCCGTCTCCGACTCACTCTCACTGTCATCAAAAACACCCTTGCCCTTGGCATTATCCTGCTGCCGCGAAGCAGAAGGCAAAACCGGCAGACTCACCGGACGAGCAGGACGGGGTGGTTTGCGCGGGTTGATGCTGAGGCCCGCGAAGCTCTCGTCGAAATCGTCGTCTCGTGGTGTCCAGCCTGATACAAGGACGTCTTGGTCGCTGTCGCTGTCGTAGTCGACGCTCTTGTCGAGGACTTCGAAGGCCATTAGGGCGGTGACGAGCTCTTCGTTTGCATGGATGAGACCGCCGAGGAATTCCTCGGTTTCGACGTATTGGATGTAGCGGAGGATCTGGCGGCGGAGTTGTCTGCATGTGTCGACGCGGTTCATGACTTCGATGTCTTCGCTGACGCGCTGGGTCTCGCGGTTGACGAGTTTGAGGGCGTTGAGGAGGTTTGTGCTGGCGACTGAGGAGTTGGCGAGGGTTTGGATCATTTGCGGCTTCTCGCGTTCCAGGCTGAAGGAGCGGAAAGCGCCCAGGCTCTTCCTCTTTTCTTTTTGAGCTAGCTTTCCTTGCTTCTCCTTTTCTTTCCTTTCCTGCTTCTTGTTCTTGTGCTTGGATCCGCCGCCGACAATCGTGGATGGTCCGTTCCCGGCTGAAATAGACACAGTATGACCTAGTGGTTCTTGTTCCTTGGGAGGCTCAGCGTCTCGAAGGACTTTGGCTTTAGCCTGACTGGCTGGCTTCTTGCGCTTGGGAAGTTGTCTATAGAGCGCCGTTACCCGTTCCATGCCCGGGGTGTTCTTGTAAGACGCTGCCCATTGACCAAAGAGTTGCTTGCATTTTTCCTTCACTAATGGATCAGACACGGGATCGGTAGCAGCAATTCGCAGTCGTTCTAACAACGGCTCATCTGCAAACTCGCGCAGAAACCGCTCCCCAGTGTTTTGAATCAAAAAGTCGAGAATGGTGAGCGCTCTCAGCTGGCGGTGGATATTTCCATATTTGCTATACATCGTCAGCTCATTGCATCCCGTCGAAAACAAGCTAGCAGTACTGACAGCTTCTTGCGCAGAGCTCGACTTGCTTCCATCGGACCACTGCCCTGGATCTGAATGGCTTCGATGAGATCGACGATTCCACCAGAATCCTCGACCTCATATTGCTCGCCAGTGAGTACTTCGATCTGTGCAGTCACAGCCGAGTACGGTTTCTACATATTCCTTCATTAGCAACAGACCGATTCACTGGTTGACAGACAAACTCACCGAAGAGTGGAACATATTGAAGGTTGTTTTCTAACACGCCTCAATTCTGATATCATGTCAGAATAAGCTCATAAGCTATAAACGGGCAGCTAATAGTGACATCCACTCAAACTGACATATGCAACTATGTGCTTCTGAGATGTCAAATCACGGGACTCGGAAGCCCACAGGTTCATGTCCCATGGATGAACGAGCTCAGCAGATCCGGAGGATGGCGCATGCAGCCGTGAGAAGCACAATCCTTCAGCTGCTCTGTTGCTTTGCCCCGACCAGCGGTGGTTTTGGTTTGTTGCTTTTGTTTGCGATAGATAAGTAAAGTGCCGTGACGTGTTAGATCCCGGGCGGTAAGCTTGGCAATGGAGCGGTAGAAATAACCGATTACCACGAATGGAAAGGAATTGGGGAGTGTAGAGACGAGAAATGCTGCAGAATAATGAGGGGGAAATAAGATGAGAGAAACCAAAGGATAGACGTTACTTTGTGAACCGTTTCCTCTGTTGTGCCCAATTCCGTGATGTCGGTCTCGTGATCTGCCCCTCGCCAAGCCTTTTGATACCGACTTATCCAAAAGAGGATTAGTGCTATTAAATGCCTTGACGCCTTATGATGTCGTCTGCACCGGTACGCCAATCCCGCCAGGGCTTCTTATTTCCAATGTAGTATGTGTGATACTCGACAATCATAGCTACCAGGTGCTATGAAATATGTCCACTGGCTCTTCTACAGACGCTTCCTTTGAATGCAGCTATCCAGGATGCAGTGCAAAGTTTCGACGCAAAGAACACTTATAACGATATGCATTGCAACATAATCAAGAAAGCCGTGTATCTTGTCCATATTGTGACAGAGCCCTGACGATAAGGGAAGTACTATCGTCCTTGGCGTATAAAGGCATATTAGTAACCAACTTCTAGTGGCCTCTTACGGCGACATATACGAGTCCATCACCCACAGAGACAACTCCCCCGTTCATCTCGAGCACAAAAGGCGTGCAGCGCTTGTCGGGCTCGAAAAGAACGCTGTGACGGTGAATTACCATGTAACTCATGTCAGTAGCGAGGAATCAACTGTTCGCTCGCCGGCGGGAGAACGAAAAGTGACGGAGAAGATACCGGTACAGAAGTGCAAGCAACTTCAGCCCTCTCGACGTCTGCTGAACCTAACTCCCGTTTTCCATCCAGTGTGGCCATTCCTTCACAAGGGCACATTCGATCCGCTTAAGGAACCGCGTCTGATCGTCCAATCGGTTCTCATGATTGGATTGTGGATAGATGGGAGGAAGGAGGAGCGGGCTGCCGCGATAGAGCTCCATCGCAGACTCCGTGCTGCAATTAATGCTCAGAGAGTCAGTAGCAAGGTGCATGAAATCTGATCTGAGGTTGACATCTCTTGTGACAGGGCCAGTGGGATATGTCCAATTCAGAGCCTGGCCAGAATACTAGGACGTCATGGCCTATGGTAACGTACCAGGCTATACTTTTGCATATTATCCTTGCCATGTTCATCGCGAAAGAGAAGGCAACATTTGATCTAGGTTTGCGATGCCCAATCGAAGAAGAAGAGTATGACCTCCTAGTAGCTCTCGTTCAAATTAGACACTCGAAACTCTCATCCATGACAAAAATTCCAGCGGACTGATTAAGGAGGACCAAAACAATATCAAGTTCGTTCGAGAAGTATTGTTGTGCGCAGCTCAGAGGCATTGCTTCCCTGAAGAAGATTATTGTTAGGGTTTACAGCGGATCTCCAGCTCCTTCGGTAAAAGAAAGCTGTCGACAATTGGGTATGTTCTTATACCATAATATGTTAGCACAATACGACAACACTGCACCAGCTGTTCTTGTCTGGGTGGGTGTGGAGGAAACCGAGCGTTTCGGGCTATCCCTCTCTAAAGTGTGCCGCATGTGCGCTTGTCCTGATTCAGCTAGAAGTAGGAGCCAGCTTCTGTCCCTGACTGATTTGTCCTTTGGAATGCCGGACAGTGATGAGTCGTGGAATGCCCCAGCCGAAGTGGGAAAAACGCGAAAGGAATCAAAACACTGTCTGTCTCAATCATCCCAAGCAAGAAACTCGCCCGATGTAGCCCTAACCTCTCGTATGCCAACAGCAACGAGTGGCATGTCATGGCCGCTGTTCTTAATCTGAAAAATGCGACATTTCACTACCCGATTTATTACATCCAGATTACAGTGGATGGTAAACAAGCATCTCAATTTGTTCCGTTCGTGACATCGGTGCTGATTTTATAACCCCTATCCATTTTGAGTCATGTGAGAATGCTACTGAGCACATGGAGGACTTGGTTAATGTCTTCAAAGAAGAAGAAATCATGGATAAAGTGTGTTGAACAACTCGGAGCGGAACATGGCATAGACACAGAAGTGCCCATTATGCCTTTGCATAGAGAAATACAAAATAGCATGACTATCAAATGGAACAGGACAGATAGTTTGAGAGCAAATTGTCATTAGATTTGAAGCTGTGTAATAGACAACTTCAAGACAGCCAGACGTTTAAACATCAATCCCTGCACGACACCCGGCGAAAAAGAACCGACGTGTCTCCGATTCCAAATCGTTCAAGAATGCACTGAACCTTCTAGTTATTGTCATAATAACTTCTCGTTTTCCTCTTCCTGATACCTACAATAACTGTGGGGGGATTCTCACTCTTGGTGCTTGATCAATACCGGTAAAATCCTATACATCTTGGATCTTGGAGATCAAGCTCTTTAAGGATGATACCACAGACTTTGTCCCATACAGAGGATATGCTGTCGGCCTTTGAGATGGGGGAGGCGTTGAAGCGCTGGTAGAGGATCTCATCAATCAGCTCAACCGAAAAATCATCATGCAGATCACCAGCAATGCCATGGACGATCTGCTTCGAGACATCGCGCCATTTCTCGTACTGGGAGCCTTCTTTTGCAACGATAAGAACCGTTAGCACCGGGGCAGGTTCGCTGTCCACTCGGGAACGGCGGCCAGTGATGGCGATTTCGGTGTAGTTGATTCCTGCGCTGGCCAGGACCCGGGCCGTTTCTCCTTGACGTTCGAAACATCCTCTGGTGTATGCTTAGCCCCTAACCCTAACCCTAACCCGCTAAAGACCGCGTCGGTTTTGAGGTTGGCGATGCTTGATTGGATGGGTGGCCCGTCGGGCAACGTAATTGGGCCTATGCGAGGGCGGTGTTGAGGGCTAAGCCCGCAGCGCTAATAACTAGCTATCATTCAAGAGATTTCGTTGAAGAAGAGAAGAACGGATGTCCGATCGGACAGCCTTTATATACAGAAGTACGTTATGCGGGGTAGGTAGTCAGGTAACCACTCCGATCGTCCCTCCGAGTAACATATCGTTTATTCTACAGGCGCAGCCTGTGACATGATGGTTGATGCTCACTCGATCCTCTTGACGCAGTATGGTCTTTGGTAGTGTCCAAACCAGCTGATTTGCCATCTCTTTCCAAGGAGGCAACTCCTCAGACCACAGCAACCAGTTGTTAGTGCAGTCAGGTAGAACTCAGTTCTTTGCCAGCCACATCTTCCCCAGGATGATGTCATGCTTGCCCAAATCCGCAATCAACATAGGGGTGTCCACCAATTTCCTTCCATCAACCTGCAGGTCCAGTACTATGGCATGAGTTATGGGCTCCCCCATCCTGCCATCATATCCTCTGACTGGACAGGCTTGGCTCAGTGGGAGGGTGCCCACGCCAAAGAATTGGGCTAGTTTAATTGCCAGTGGTGTGCTCAGAAATACATATCCATTTGCTCCAGTGTCAACCAAGGCATTAGTTGCAATTGATACTCCATTTCCAGCTACCTGAACGCCTAAAGTGAAACTATCTTGTTCTCATCCAAGTAACTGTTGCAAATCGATGCCATAACTAAAGACTGACAGTGTGATGACCTAAGCAGGAGCCTTTGCCTAGGCATCCCCTTTTCCTGGGTTGTTGTTCAATGCCTCAGGAACTGCTTCGATCTTGCGGAGTTGGGTGGTGTTACTGTTCTTCTTCTGATGGGGACTATCCCAGAACATATGACCTGCCTCCTTGCAGTGGAAGCATTTGCCTTGGCTCATCAGCTCCTGTCATGTATTGTCGTCAAGCTGGGTACTGCCTGAGCTGTTAGAAGCCTTTAATGGATTCATGTTGGGGTTGTTGTGGAGTTCTGACTCAGATTGCGGCGTTTGGCCTCTTGGGCATTGACATTCAAAAACTGGACTACTGTACCCACATAGGCTGTGAATTCATCAAAAGTCCTATCCTTGCCAATATAGGGAAGAGACAACTCCTTGACATTGTCAGTGAGTCATTGGTTGAGTTCAATTTTGTATCAATCATCAGGGATCCCAGCCTCACTCGCCAGCAATAGGAACTTGGCTAGGAACTCAGGGAACTTGTCTCCAGGACGCATGTACATTGTCTGGAGTTCTGCATCAGCTTCCATGCAACGGTGGGGGTTCTGGAAAGCAGTGGTAAGTGTCTTGAACATCTGTTCAACACTGATGTACAGTTCAGTGGCATCTTCTTGCAACCTGACGCTCAGTTGCTGTCGTGCCAGACTGCCAGTACAGGAGACTAGGTAAACTCGTTTCATCTGGTCATTGTCAAAACAGTCTGCATTGGCCACAAACTTTCCTTTCATTTCAATCATCCAGTCCTCAAACTTAGGCTCCTTGCCATCAGTGAGGAGTGGAGGGTCAGGCACCTTCTCAGACTTGCTTGATGGCTTGGTGCTTTCCACAGTGGAACCACAGGAACACAGCTGCGCCTCTGCATAGGCTGTCTTGTACTCATCCCATTCTGCCATCAATTCATCAATCTGGCTCTCTTTGTCCTCCAGTCGGTCCTTGTGTTCCTGAAGCTCATTGTGAAGGTTCTGGACAAGCTCTTCATCCATCTGCTTGCGGTATTCATTCTCAAGGTCAATCATATGGTTGAATGTATCAGCAACATAGTCAAATAGCTCATTGGGGTGGTCACAGCACTGTGCCAGAAATTCTTCGTGGGTGATAATCTTTCAACCCTGTTCTTTCATGTCCAGAGTCAGGCGTTGACTCTGGGTTCATTCAGTAGCGTTTCGAGCCATCTTGGCTGGTTCAGTTTATTCATTCGTTGGTCGTTCATTCGTTGGGGGTTCTCTATCGCAAGCGTATGGATCTCTCTGACAGAGTCCTAGCTGTATGCGCCAGAGAAGAGGTTTGAAGAAAAAGAATAAGAATTATGTTAGAATTATGTGACGGTCTCGTGCAATAGGAATCTATTGGTAGACTATCTGACGAAATTCAAACATGGGGAGAGAAAGGAAAGAGGCAGGCCTGTCGGCGACGAGCTATCTAGTGTGTGCGAGGGGCTTAAGCGAGGCTCAGTGAATGTCGTACGCCAGACAGGCCAAAGTAATCAAACATTCTATACAGCAGGTGAGTGTTCATGCTCTGTGACAAAGAACTGATGAAAACTCACCACTGCTGTTGAATTCCTTGGCTCCAGCGTATTGAAGGAGGTACAGTCTGGCAACTTGATCAAAGCCTGTGATCTCACTGCCTCGACGCATCCATGATCATACCACAGACGCCGTCAGTCTCTTCTCCAAGGCAATTTGATATCCAGCAGTTTCTCGCTCCACCTTGCAGAACACAAATTTATCTAATATTTCATCCTTTAGTTTCAGTTCCTGCTGTCCCTTGCTGTTCAGTACCCCAAGGCTGTAAAGTTTCTCCAGGGAATCCAGTACTGGCCCAGTTGTAGAGATCTTCTTGAAGCCTTTGATATGAAAGAGCATACTCAGCAAGCATACATGCAGACTGAGTACCAGGGTAAGATCAAAGATGATTTCTGGAATCTTAAACTCATTCCTGTCCAAGTCGATCAGCCAACTGGCTCCCAACAAGCTACAAGAATAAAAAAAACCTACAAAGCCTTCTTCCCAAGGAATGTCTTCGTGAAGTCCGGCTTCAAGAAAATGAACAATCAAGGGTGTCTGCCTTCTGGATCTCAGATCAGGGTGAGCGCTATGTCCCAATAGCAAAGGTGGAGGAGCGCCCCTGGATGGCTTGCAGTGATGGCTGCGAGCTGGCAGAAGGAAAGGATCTGGGTGCATTGCCAGCTGCAGTCAAATGTCATCTCAGTAGTGGTCAAGAGGACATGTGCAAACTCAGCAATGTCTTTAATATACATGTTCTTCTTTGGCTGTCAGTCAAGCTCTAGGCCTTTCTCTTCAGCGACAATGGCAATGACCTAAACATTCATCGGCGGCTGTTCCTTCTTTAGCCAGAGCAAAAGGGGAATTATATACTCACATGCTGCACCTTGACAATTATATCTTTGCTCAGTCCTGACGCCGTCTCCTGTTTCAGAACAAGATGCCACCACTTCCAGAATGACTCGAGCGAGCTTTTGTATCCAATGCCTGGGCAGTGCCAACCATTTTTGCTGTGATGGATATTGCACCGCCAGCTGAAAAATGCATACAGGAGACGGACCATCTCATCTGAGTCTGAGATCCATTGCCAGTGCTGTACCGGATCGACACCAATGTACCGACAATATCTGCCAGGGATCCACCGGTGAGCTTTCAACATAGCGTGAAGGTCAAGAGAGTTGTCTACCTATTCCAGTACATGCGGGTCTCATCAAGTCTTTCCTGAGTGACGTCGCTGTACCGCTGCTGTCGAAGCTGGGAGACATCCAAGCTCTCTGCTTGGGCCAGATAGTGTTCACGAGGCAGCTGGCCCTCATCATTGGAGATATCGGGTTCATCTTCATCATCCGAGTCCTCACTATCAAGTTCCGGGTCGCTAGTGGAGTCACTATCAGATCTGTTGTCTGAAAAGATCTCGGTCAGGTCGGAGCTGGCATCGGTCTGATTCCCTTTGTCCTCAGATCGGGCCAGTCAGGAGTGAGGCGCCATGGTCGACACAGCCCATGGGGAACTGGCAAACAAAGGAAATCCTGGAGTAGGAAATAGAGAAGGTGAGAATAACAGCGGTTTTGTGGACGAGGACAGACTTTGAAAGGTCAGGAAGTGCTGTGAGAGATGCTCATGAGACGAAAGATGGAAGCAGGGAAGGACACGGTCGGCACGATGAGACTTATAACTGGAGAGAACATGATGGTCCAGAAGGGGGGGAGTCAGCCAAAGACCCCTCCGCAGCGACCGCAGCGACCGCAGCGAGAGTGTCTAGATAGATGATGTTGAACAAAATAGCAACAAAAGTCCCATTTGAGACTAGCGTCAAGGGACATGAAACCCGTGGAGGGAAAGGCCGTGGCCGTGGGAATACGCTCATCTGATGCCAAGACGGGAGTTGGTTAGCAGGACTCCTAAAACGGCCGCCGAAATAGCCCTTTTCGGCCGCCTGCCAACCGTCACATCAGTAAATCGAGTTGTTGTTGAGATATAAGCATTGAAAACAGCACATTTTATATGGGAATACAAAGTGCGCCGCTCGCCCGTGGAATACGTTAACGTATTCGGTAAGCGAGCGCCGCACCTATCTATACCCGACTATTTTAAATGCATTTTTAACCACCCAAACACCATTATATTAAAAAAATCATCTCTGAGGGCAATGGTCTGATCTATGCCCTTCCTGTCCACATTTACTACACTTTGGCAACTTTCGTCTGACTGGCGGAGGTGGTAAAATAGGCCCTGTGGGTGGTCTTGCCAAGGGTGATCTAGGTGGTTCAACTGCCTCAACTGGAGGTTCTATAGCCTTCTGGCACTCCTGGACAGTCATTCCTCCTTCATTTGGTATTCTTCTATTTGATTGAGTGCATTTCTGCTTCTGCTTTTCATTCGCAGCGCGTAATTGGCCATTTTCATGCGCTAGAAATATAGCGCTATTCATAGTGATTTCACAGCCTTTAACAAGCTGGTTGAGCGCTTGGTTGGTCGGACTTGGTGGGCTTTTTGACCTGCGCTTTAAAAAGGCTTTAATTGAGGATGCCTGCTGTTGTAATTGAATGAAGTTTTGAGGTGCTTCTGGGGTGAAATGGCTGATTTGACTTGATTGGCTTCCAGGGCGGCTCCCGGGGGGTGTAGGTGTTTTAAGCTGAATATTTAGCTTATCTAGCACTTGTTGGGGGTTGTATGGTGCTAAGCCAGCAGCTGCAAAGCTATTTTGAATGTTCTGGGGCTTAAAAGCTTCCACACGAGCGTTTGTATATGCTGCAAGAAAATCAAGTTTATCAATGTGGTTGATGCCGCCACGCATTTGGTCTTCAACTAGTCGACCATAAGTCCGCTTTAAGACGGCAAAACACCCGATATCAAGGGGCTGTAAAAGATGTGATGAATGTGGTGGCATACAGATTGGAATAATTGAATTTTCAGCGCATACTTGATCAAATTGGGGAGTTAAATGACTCCCATGGCCATCAAGGACTAAAGTCGATATGTTCCTTGTGTACAGCTTGTTGTCACTGGAATAAAGTGTTTTTGAAGCCACCGAAGCCCGATTTCATCTGTAGTCCACCCATTTTGGCTAACTTCAAAGCGCCAGTCCCCTGAAGATCATCAAACCATCCTTGGATGAGGTTTTTGCCTTTGAAGATAATGCATGGTGGAAGCACCCATCCAGATGCATTGATTGACTCAATAGTAGTCACCCACTCCCGATTTCCAGGCTGTGAAACTGATCGCCGACCATAATACTCTGATCGAATGACAACTTTCTGTGTTGCTGTAAGACCCATTGCAAAGCCTGTCTCATCAAAGTTGTAGATATCTTCAGATAGGATACCATACTGAATGATAGTCTGTTGAACAGTCAAACCACTGATGAATCACCTTCAGATCTTCACATTTTGCCCGTTGATAATCGTACCTTCATGAGAAACGTGTTTTGAGCTCCAGTTGTCGATTAATGAAGTTATAAACCCATTTTTCACCAACTGTTTGAATTGGTGATTCCCCACGCTTTGCGAGTAGAAGATTTGCCATATATTGTACATGCGCTGGCCTAGGCGTTGCTCCATGATGATCCATAGAGAGTATCCATTGTAGAAGTGATTCCTCTTCATGCTGTGTCAATTTATGGTTATTAGCACGCGTGTTCTGACGTTGAGGTCGTCCGGCTAGACGGCGTCGGAGTGTTCAATCTGCTATATTGAATCGACGTGCTGCTTCGCGTATAGAGGTGATTTCTTGTCAATTGCAAGTAGGACCCTACCCTCTTGCTCGATGGAATCTCGTTTTAATTGAGTGCATTTTGGTGGCATGGTAGGTGGTTGAAGGAAGTAGAGTGCGACGCGGGCAACGCGAACGCGTTAGGTGCGGCGCTCGCTTACGTGCGGCGCTTGCTTACCGAATACGTTAGGTGGCGGCTCGCTTATGAAATACGTTATGCATCCTCGATTGGTGGTAGAATGTTCAATCTGTTGGTTGCGGAATGGAGTGTGTTATGGCTCAAGGGAGACAGTACTTGGAATATCAGAAAACGTTCAGCACTGGTAGACTGTAAATGACTATTTCGTACGCGTTACCTCTGCATGAAATTCGCACAACAAAAACGATTTGGGAATTGATAGCAATGACCCTGCTATATCCTCCATAAAAATCTATTATCTCACATTAAATGGCCCGATGTTGATCTTTTCAGAATTGATAACCCGCCACGCTTCCTCATTTCCTCCCCGCTCCACTTAGACAATTATGCTTAAAGCCCGCCACCGTCTGACCACCTTCCTCTCCCACCTAGTCACTACAACCACCACTGCCTCCTCTCCCTCCCACATCCAAGTCGCTAACATGTCCACATACCAACAAGAACGCTACATCGCCGAACTCGCCGTCCAGCGCGCGACCCTTCTCACCCAAAAAGTCTTCCACGAAAAGGCCAAGGGCACCGTCTCCAAGGACGACAAATCCCCCGTCACCATTGGCGACTTCGGAGCCCAGGCCCTGATCATCCAGGCCATCCGCAAGAACTTCCCCAATGACGAGATCGTCGCCGAAGAAGAGGCCAGCTCCCTCCGCGAGGACAAGGCGCTGAGCGCCGAGATCTACAGATTGAGCAAAGACATCAAGCTGGAGGATGCGGAGAGTGACAACCTGCTTGGCGGCCCGTTGCCCAGTGAAGAGGCAATGCTCGATATCATCGACCAGGGCAACAGCAAGGGTGGTGCGTCTGGTCGCATCTGGGCGCTGGACCCCATCGATGGTACTAAGGGTTTCCTCCGCGGCGGCCAGTACGCAGTTTGTCTTGGTCTGATGGTGGACGGTGATGTGAAGGTGGGTGCTATCGGATGCCCCAACCTGCCTGTTGATGATGCTGCGGCGCTCTCCGCGGGCATTGGTGCCGACCAGGACGATGGCACCGGCAAGGGTGTGCTTCTCTCCGCCATCCAGGGCCAAGGATCTGCTAGCCGTCCTCTGACCAACGGTGCGCTGGCTGAGAGTAAGCCTATCTCCATGCGGCCTTTGGCAGATATCACGCAGGCTACCTTCTGCGAGGGTGTTGAGGCTGCTCACTCCGCGCAGGGCGACAATGCCGCTGTTGCTGAGCGCTTGGGTATCACCAACCCCAGTGTTCGTCTGGATTCGCAGGCTAAGTACTGCTCCATCGCCAGAGGTGCAGGTGACATCTATCTGCGTCTCCCTGTGAAGAAGGACTACCAGGAGAAGATCTGGGATCACGCTGCTGGTGATCTGATTGTCCGTGAGGCTGGTGGTCAGGTCACGGACATCTACGGTAACCGCTTGGACTTCAGCAAGGGCCGGACTCTTGCTGCCAACAAGGGTGTTGTTGCCGCTCCTAAGGCCTTCCAGGACCAGGTCATTGATGCTGTGAAGGTTGTTCTGAAGCTGTAAAGAAAAGTTCATGTATGATATAATGAGAATCTATGATGATGAATGACCTTTTTTTGTCATGTCACGCTAGGTGCGCCTAGAAATACATTGGATAGATACAACATGCAGGGAAAATAAAAGTGCTTCAATATACATCCCAACGTAAAACCATAACCCAGTGTCCCAATTGCTCCCCGAAGAACAGAAAATATAGAAAACCGCCAAGATTACCTGATCTTCTTGGCCTTCAGTCTGATCGTCTCTCCATTAATGAAGATACCCTTGCCCTTGTACGGCTCCGGTCTTCTCCATTCCCGAATCTCTGCCGCAAATTTCGTCACCACGTCTTTCTTAACTCCCTCCAGCAGGATACGTGTGGGTTGCGGAGTGCTCGCCTTGACGCCCTCCGGAATACCCAGTTCGACGGGATGCGAGAAACCGACTTTCAGGTTAATGAACTGTTGACCGGGATATGTGGGTTCGACCGTGGTTGCCGTGGATTCGATGCTGGCCCTGTAACCGACACCAACCAGACTGAGAATACAGATGTGGCCTTCCGAGACGCCTAGGACGTGGTTCTGCAAGTGCGCGCGCATGGTACCTGAAAGTAACAGCAATTGTTAGGCGGTGATCCGATTCCTCCAGTAATTCCGAAGCACATCACATACCCCACATAGCACGCTGGTGTTCATTTTCAGCGTCCCTCACAGACACCTTTGCTTTTCGGGTGGCTTCATCATGGGCGACTTCGAGGAAGGGAGGGAGGTCAAGGGTCAATTGGCCTGCAACAGAAAAACAATCCACAATTAGTCTTGTCCTCCGATGCCCGCAAGAAGGGAACCACAACGAACCTAACGGCCCCTTGATCTCAATCGCAGTCTTCGAAATCTCCTTTGTCCTCCCACGAGCCTGCATCTGAGGCAGATCAATAAAACTCAACGAAACCTCTGGCGGTACCGAAATCGCAGCGCCGCCAACTCGAGATTGTGCCGGAGCGGTGGTCGAAAAACATTGTGTGCGTCGGGACAGGGAGGCGGCGGGAGAGGAAAACGAGGGAAAGGATGCCTGTCTCAGGGTATTCCGAGAGAGCTGTCTCAAGCAGCTTTGGGGTATGGAGCAGGACATGGCGGCGGTGGTTGCGGTTGACGGAGCGTCTTGGTGTCTCCGAGTGTACGAGTGGATTTTACCTGGGTTTCCCGATCGGGATTAGTGTATCCGCACGTGACATTTCTATGGCCCTGTACCTGATGCTTTGCGACTTCATCTCTCTCAACCACCTTCATTGAGCGTGACGAGCTCATCATGATTGCAGCTTTCATTTGAAAATTATTTGCTGTTTTTTTCTCTGATTGTTCATCTGTACCAAGTAATGTAATATCTGCATCTTCTGTCTGCTTTCGTTGCTATCTTCGTTTCTGTTGCTATAATTTATAACCTGGCTTTCGTTGAACTGGTATCATTCTATAACAATTGCGACATCTCTTTTCTTCTACTTATGGTCCGAGTCAAAGGCAGTGCCTGTCTCTTTTCTGATTTTGAACCCGACTCTAACAGCCACAATGAGGACGTCTGGGGCATCTCAGATCACCGTGCTGTCTTCGTTCATTCTCTTACTCACATATTTCTTCTTAATCCTTGCTCCTATCAGTGCAACGGCGAATAGTATGTGATCTGGTTACATGATAACCTCGGTCTTGCTGACAGAACCAACAGAGCTCTCTACGCATAACTCATCCAATGATATGGATCTGATCTCGTTCTTGAACTCCAAAACCCAGCAATACGACGTTATATTTACAGAAGCAGTCCAGCTGCTAGAGTCAATGAAATCCGCTCCGTCGTGCAACCGGCTTGCCGCAACCAAACTGGTGACGTCCTGTCAATCTATCAGCAAGGATAACGGTCTTGGATCGGACAACTACGTGACTCTGGAACGCATTCGCTCATTATATGCGGCAAGGCTGGCTATTTGCGAGCTGGATGGAGCTGGAACATCCATTCCTGCGTCGTGTTCCCCGGTGGCCGTTTTATCAACGCAGAAGAGAAGCTTCTTTGGGTTCTCGGGTAAATATAAATCTCAGAACGACATCGAAGATATACCGCAGCACTTCCTCGAGTCGTGTCTCAAGTCACTTGAATCGAGACCGCAGTGGTGGACGTCTTATAGCAACAGTAGGCAAAACGCTATAATGATTTGCCAAGCGGCGAGGATCGAGGGTGAAAAGGAAGAACTACTGGACTTGCACAGACATATCATCGATGTTACGCTCAAACTCAACCATGGTCTCGAAGAGGCTTTGCGGACTGCAGCTGCTGAGTCTGCAGAGCAAAAGGCATTTGTTCATGCTATTGACACGATGCGGAATAGACTGACCCGTGAATTGGAAGACACTGAGATACGCTTCAAACTCTTCCTTAGTGGATTATTTCACGATGTCGAGTCCAGCGTTGAGTCTATTGTGTCCAGCGTGACGATGGTTCTTGGAAGGATTCACACAGGAACCGCAGCTCTCGAAAAGGTCTGGAACGTTAATTTACTGATCGACAAGGATATATCTGACGTGCAATAGAATGTCCGGAACGTTTCCAACGAGGTCGATCATCTGCAAGAGACTCTGCGGGCCGTCCACGTGGAAACCCTGGCAAGAAGCGAGCAACTAATGCAGGTCCACCGACAAGATTCGCACGCCCAGATAGAAATTGCATCATCTCTTCGTTCATCCCTGGAGTCGCTTCTGCAGGGCGACATGGTTAGGCTGTCTCAAGAAATGGGAACTTTTGATACTTCAGTAGTGAGTTCTACCTTTGGAGATTGACATGATGACGACTGACTATGCAGGAATGGTTACTTGGAAAGATGGGTACCATTCTACGTCAGGAGGCCAAGGTGTCGGAGGTTAGTGACATAGCTCATTTACATGAACGGCTCTGACATCTACAGCGCCTTCGAACTCTTGAAATGATGTTAGTACAGTCTGAGATGAAGGCCCAGGATCTGCAAAGAGCACAACTGCTGCAGTCCGAAGTCATTGCGGCACAATCGCAAGCGCAGCATAATATACACGCCGACATCCAAATCTCCCAAGGACTGCTCGATAAAGTGACTGCCACTGCAGCCAACCTCCAGACAATGGTTGATGAGACAGCAACCACATATCGAGAGTCTCCTGTTTTGGGTGGTCTGCATGGGACTTACTCCGCCTGGACGGTGTGTGCTCTGCTGTTTAGCATGCTTGGTGCGCAGAATCCGAAGTCCGCTCTGGCGGTGCTTTTTATCGGGATGGGTATGTTTTGTACTTGATTTCAAAACAGTGCTGACACATACTTTTCTAGCTCATCTCTTCGTGACCAGGATAATCTTTTAATGGCTTTGCCATTTATAATGACGTGTATACGGCTTATTCTAATGCTGTATCATATACTTCACGCGATATATTTACGCTAGTGACGACTGTACGGCAAATGCTTTTATGTCTCATAATATACGGGATTGCTGAATATTAAAACTACCGAATTCATACATTTGCCTGTCAATTGACTCCACCTAGAACCTAGGCAATCGGGATTGATCTTGCTTCTATTTACCGTGACAAGCGTGCTAACGATGGAACAGTGAGACATGGCTCAGCATTAGACCTATCAAAGGCCTTATGCAAAACCCTTATTGACGCATGCCAGCAGAATGCGGAGTATCCTGCATTTGCAGGGAATACCGTAACCAGCGTATGCTGGTGGGAACCTCGGCATTCCACGATCAACCATGATTGTTGTAATTTTCGAAATTATTGTACTCAGTCGGTAAACCGAGACGGCCTGTTACAATCGTGATGCTCTCCTATGATTGGAAGCAGCTCCACTGATGTTGCTTCCGGATCCACGGTCCATGCTTAAATGCCACTGCTTGATCGGTATGACAGAATTAAAGCCCAGACAATCGGCATAGACGCTATCCGAGTTGTACGCTTCCTGCGAGTAAGTTCACTCCCCTGATGTTAACTCCGGAGCAGTCAGCAACCTACAAGTTCCCCGCGTGGGAAATTAACCCTGACGATCCCCGGTTTCTGTCCGTGGAGACGTTAGATTTATCCACACTTTGGGTTTTTCCGCACTG
Source organism: Aspergillus cristatus (assembly GCA_034509305.1). NCBI lineage: Eukaryota > Fungi > Ascomycota > Eurotiomycetes > Eurotiales > Aspergillaceae > Aspergillus > Aspergillus cristatus. The sequence continues at coordinate 2,457,229 of WJBV01000006.1, read as the reverse complement.
CGTTTCGGATATCCCAAACCAAGCATTGGCGCATATCCTTGCTGCTTTGGTTATCTTACCCTCAATTGTGGCGTCAGTAACGGCTTTACTTCGGGAAATCCGTGCTTTGGATTAATTGATCTCTTTACAAAGCTTGGCACGGACGCTTTGTACGCGTACCTTGTACTCCGCGTACGCTGTACAGAGAAGCATGTCCGATGGACCATGTTCCGAGTATCCTGCAGAGCATATTTAATAACGGAGGCGAACCCTTTCATCGTCTGACATTTTGGATACAGACGCAACTCAATCGGGGTGATTGACCACTCACTATGGCCCTCCTCCACTATCTTACCCTGCTGGCCATGGGCTCGTCAGTCCTGGCCAGCCAAGGCGCTTTCCAGTCCCGTTGTACAAGCTTTGCGGATAAGATCGATCTACCAAATGTCAAAGTCAACTTCGCCAATTACGTGCCCGGCGGAACGAACCTGTCGCTGGCAGACAACCCATCCACCTGCGGTGAATCCTCTCAGACCGTGGCAGGAGATCTGTGCCGGGTTGCAATGGCTGTTACGACATCGAATGCCAGTGAGATTACATTGGAAGCCTGGTTTCCTAGGAACTATACCGGTCGTTTCTTGAGTACGGGTAATGGAGGTCTCGGTGGTTGTACGTGACGCCTGCATACTTGATTTTGTTCTGGGGTTCCAATGGCTGACTACGAGCAGGCATTCAGTACTATGACCTTGCGTATACCGCTCAATTGGGCTTCGCCGCTGTCGGAGCTAACAATGGCCACAACGGAACGTCTGGTGAACCTTTCTACCAGCATCCCGAGGTTCTGGAGGACTTTGCCTACCGTTCCTTGCACACGGGCGTTGTGGTTGGCAAGCAACTTACCAAGTTGTTCTATGATGAGGGATTCGACAAGTCGTACTACTTCGGATGCTCGACTGGTGGCAGACAAGGATTCAAGTCTGTTCAGAAATACCCCAACGACTTTGACGGTGTGGTGGCCGGAGCGCCGGCCTTCAACTTTATCAACCTGCTTTCGTGGAGCGCACACTTCTACCCTATCACCGGCTCCCCGTCGTCAGACACCTACCTCTCGCCATCCCTCTGGAAGGTCGTCCACCAGGAAATCCTCCGACAATGCGACGCCCTAGACGGCGCGAGAGACGGCATCATCGAAGACCCCGACGTCTGCAACCCTGTCCTCGAAACCATCATCTGCAAGTCCAACCCAACAAACACCAACCGCTGCCTATCCGGCGCCCAAGCCAACACCGTCCGCCAAGTCCTCTCCCCCCTCTACGGCGCCAACGGAACCCTCCTCTACCCCCGCATGCAGCCGGGCTCCGAAGTCCTCACCAGCAGCGTCATGTACTCCGGCGAACCCTTCACATACAGCCAGGACTGGCTCCGCTACGTAACTTACAGTGACCCCAACTACAACGCATCCAACTGGAACGTCCACGACGCCACTGCTGCCCTGAAACAGAACCCCTACAACATCCAGACCTGGGAAGCAGACCTCACCCCCTTCCGCAGCGCAGGCGGAAAGGTCCTCACCTACCACGGCCTGCAGGACCAGATGATCAGCTCGGACAACTCGAAACTCTACTACCGCCGGGTTGCAGAGACCATGAACCTGGCCCCCAGCGAGCTGGACGAATTCTACCGGTTCTTCCAAATCAGCGGCATGGGACATTGCCACGGCGGTGATGGCGCGTACGGTATTGGGAACGGATACGACGCATACAACGGCGACAAGCCGCAGGATAACGTGCTCATGGCGATGGTGAAGTGGGTGGAAGACGGTGTTGCGCCAGAGACAGTCCGTGGGGCGAAGTTCGCTAATGGGCCTGGATCGCAGGTGCAGTATGCGCGGAAGCACTGTCGGTTCCCGAAGAGGAATGTGTTCAAGGGTCCGGGGAACTACACGGATGAGAATGCGTGGCAGTGTGTTTAGATGACTGGTGGTGATGTGTATATAAGGATTTCGTTGAGTTTGTACATATAATGCAACTGTGATTGATATGCCAGTTCTCGTATTGTAGCCAGTCAAGCTACTTGACAAAGTCATAGTACCTGATAGAGCTCAATCCGACCAATCAGAATTAAACTCAAACGAACCAATCACAACCAGTCCCTGCGCAGGTGCCATCGGCGATATCGCTCTCCGCCTCCGCGATAGCCAGCGCTGAATGTCTACATTGTTTGCCATCTGTCTATTCAACCAATTCCATTCTCATTCTCTTATTTACATTTCACAAGCACATCTCCATATATAAACCATGGCCGATGAAGACGAGTTCGCGCAGACCCGAGGCGGCGATGATCTCTTTGACGATGAAATCATCCCCGTCCCCGCGGAGGAGCAGCAAGTATCCTCAGACGTCCCCCCGCAGAAAGTACCAGAGGCCGTAACGAAGCCGGACGATACACCGGCTGAGTCACCGGCTGCTTCTGCTTCACCGGCTCCTGCACAGGCACCAGCTGGGCCGCGGCGCGGGGGCGAGAGAGAAAGAGGGAGAGGGCGGGGCCGGGGGAGAGGTCGTGGAGGGAGGGGGGCGAATGCGTCGGGGCGGCGGGGTGAGGGTGGGAATAAGAAGCCGGTCGAGGGTACGTCTGAGCCTGAGAGTGGGAATGGGAATGTAGAGGGGGAGAAGAAGGCTGAAGAGAAGGACGATGATGCTGCGTCGGAGTCGAAGGGGTCTAACGGCGGGGCTGAGCAGCGTGTACCGGCTGTTCGTGGTGATAGGAGTGCTACGGGCGGGATTAAGAAGGTACGATGGCCTTCTTTCATATCATGTCCGATGAACTAGTGTAACTGACGACAACAGCCCAAACTCACCGAAGAGCAACTCACCCAACGAATGGCAGCCGCCAAAGAAAACGCCGCCAAGCTATCCGCCGCACACGCCCGCGCAGAAGCAGATCAAGCATCCTTCCTCGAGCGCGAGAAAGTCGCCGATCAGAAACGCCGCCAAGAGCGCGCGAACCGCCGCGTGATGGATTCGGAACGAGAGCATAATCGCCAGCGGAAAATGAATGCTTTGAACGGACGGGAGTGGGATGCTACCAAGCAGGAGGAGGACTACAATCCTCGAGGCGGAAATGGTGGTTCCCGGCGCGGAATGCACGGTGGTGTTTCGGGGTATACTCGACGGGACTTTGACGATGGTCAACCGGATGAAAATGGCCGGGACAACCAGGGAGGTTATCGCGGTAACCAGCGCGGTCGAGGACGTGGTAGGGGTGGACGAGGACGGAACAACTTCCGCGGACCGCGGAGGGATGGCTGGCAACCTGATGATGCTTTTGAGAAGCCTGCTGCGACGAACGAAACAAACCCCCCGACGCCTGCGCCGGCTGCTACCAATGAGGCCGAATTCCCTGCCCTTCCGGGTGCCAAAGACCGTCCAGCAGATGCCAAACCGAACTGGGCCGCTGCTGAGAAAATTGAACCAAGCTGGTCCCCTGTGAAGGGATCTACATGGGCAGACGAAGTCGAGGCGCAGTAACCGCCTCGCAGACTATATACCTACCTGACTTCTTTGATGATTTGTTGCTGCGATATGTCCCGTGATGACTTTGATATCCCTGACATTGCTATTACATATTTGTTCTTTCCTTTTGATGCTTGCACGAGATATATATGACTGGCGTGTAATGGTTATATATAATACACCTTTGTTCAGATTCGACACGACCTTGTCAATTTAAACTTACTCCCCCCTAAGCAAGTTTATCAATCTTATCAATCAACAATGACCTAACCCCGGACATCGACAACCTAGCCAATCAGAGAGCACGTATGCTTTCATAGTGAAGTCACTCCGTTTGTATACCAGAGGCAATGGCGATGGCAATGCCCTTGTTTGAACCACTTCATCCATTTGCTTAACCTCGTTTAAGTTTACATCCACATACAAACAACCTTTCTCCTCATCACAACCATACCCAACCTACACAACGACAGTAGTATTGCACAGCAGATACAAAATGACCGATACATACCCCGAAACCGAGCAAAGCTCCCGCGGCAACCACCCCCGAACCTCGACGCTAGGCGGCGCCAGCGCAGTCCCAACCCCAGCAAACAACACCGGCGGCGGCACGGGCTGGGGTGATCAGGGTTTCTTCAAAGGTGGATCGGAAGGTTCTGGTCATGTAGCTGTATGCCTCCCCCCCAATTCACCCAACCCCTCAAACGCCCAGAACAATCGAGAAGAAAGAATACTAATAAGATGGACGTGGCAGCCCCCCAATGCCCAAGCAACCTTCGGCGAATATCTCCCGCTTCAGGAACAAAAAGGCGCCGCATCGTCCAAATTCGCGCAGCGCGCTACGGACACGAACATGGATATTTCGGGTGAGGGGTCGAACACCAGTTGTCAGACCGAGGATCATAGTTTTATGTGTCATCGGCCGGGTCATTCGGATACGTTGCCGGGGTGGTCGAAGGCGAAGAGTGCGGTTGAGGCGACGTATGAATTCCTTTCCAAACCAAGTGAGTGAGCTCGTGGTGTGGATGGTGCTGATGTTGTTTGTTATTAGGTTGCATGGGCAGGGAAGATAGGGTGTGGAATGGGGTTGGCTATGGCTTAGTTTGTTTGACTGTCGTGTTTTTGTATGAGAAATTTGGATGTGTTTGTACTCATGCATGAAATTGAACTGCTATAATAAATTATATATACTAAGCTACTCCACCTTCGAGCCTTTCCCCTTAATCCGATCCCGCAACGCAACAACCTTACCAACGATCTTCCCCTTGAACGTCTGCGCCGTAAGAGCAGCCGCCTCGTCCGCCGCAACAAAACGACGAACCAACAAGTTGAAGATACTCCCAAAAGCAAGCGCGATGACAGTACTCGTCAGGATGATCACGTTATACGGCATACTGAAGTCCGGTGTGGGCAGAGGGAGAAGAAGACTCGTCGTGCGGATATAGACGGGAGAGTAGTATTCGTAAGACTGTGCTTGGTCCCGCAGCCCTAACAGTTTGATCACTGCAGGCGCAACGTTGAAGCCTCGGTTGGCGTCGGGGGGATATTCCGTGTAACGTAGGACTGCCTTTTCGAAGTCGTATGTCAATGTGACGGTTGAAGCGGCGGGGACGGATAGAGCTAGTTCAAGCTGCGTGCCGCGTTCGCGGTCGATGGCGGGACGGTAGAAGGTTTCTTTTACGATTTGGGAGACCGGGACTGAGCGGCGGATGCCATCGCGGCCGATGATGGTAACATGTAATGTGTGTACATACGGCCGCAGGAACCATGGCAGGGTCTCGAAGTAAATGAAATCGACTGTGCTTGAGCTGGACGGGTTGTCGAAGATGATCCGCATGCCACCACGCTCCTGGCCATGACCGACAATCGTCCGCTCAGCGCTTAGGGCTGGTTCATCTAGCGGCACATGGGTGAGAGCTTCCTGTTCAGGTATAATGAGGTCAAACGGGCTTGATGGCTCCAAGTTGAAGCAGCGGGAAAGGCCATCAGGGTTCCTGGTCTCAGATGCCCCAGGAGAGATGATCACTCCTCTTTCATGCGGCACCCGTAGACATACTGTCTCCTTGCCTGGATTCTCATCCTCTGTGAGAGGGCAGACACCACTGATAGTACGTCCAAAGATCTCTTGTAGACTCCACCCCTTCTCCGCAGTCTTTTCCAGAGGGTAACAGGTATCATCAGCGTTGTAGGGTTTAGAAGTGTCACAGACAAGCTGCTCAGCGGGGACCGGGCGTGGGATCGGGTTGTCTGTCATTTTTAGCGAGGAAACACTACTACCAGCTGCAGAAAACTTACCTCGAGGCCGTTTCGATCGATCAATGTCAAGCACCATGTCGACAGTCTGTTCAATCTGCACCAGACACTCGCCAGACTCAGGGCAGACCGGACGAACATCAATGGCCATACTCTGCCAGGAGGCATCGAACAGCTTGTGACCATCGAACAGACTAGAGACGCCCGCCTTGCCCTTACAAGGAAGAAGCTTCAAAAAAGGTGTAAGATTCTCTGTACAGACAACCTCACCCGGAAGCGTCCCATGGAGAAGATGCAGTTGACTAGACGAATGATCGCCAGCAGGCTCGAAGGAAGCAATTGGCCGCGTAGTTCGAGTGGAATCGATGAAGTTCATAGACGCACAGAAAAGGCCGGACAAGGACTGGGTCAAGGTGATCCATTTCGCGAATGCCCTTCAACAGCTCAGCATTAGTTTCCCTGGAATTGAATTCATATGCCTGGACAACATACCCATCATCATCCGGAGCATCGATCCACGCCCACAACTCCACTCCAGTATTACCCTCCTTAGACCCATTCCACGGCCTTGAGCCCCAACTCTCAGCATCCCATCTTCCCGTCGTAAACCGGAGGTGCAGTTCCTTAGTATTCGCGTGTTGTAGGATCTGGCCAAGCGCGCGAGGGAAATATCGGAAATGTCGCTGTTCGAAGGACACTTGCGACGTATTACTGCGGAAATTGAAAGAAGCTAATAGGGAGGATTGCGGCAATGGCTGGAGGACGAGACCTTCGTGGTAGTCGGAGTCCGGTGCGGCGGAGGTGAGCGTGGACAGCGCCATCAGGAGGAGCAGAGGAAGTAGGAAGAGGGCCGTCATCACGTCATTCTTGCCGTAAGGCTCCCTCAAAAAAGAATTCAATGAGGATCTGCCTTCTTTGGCTCGTCAATAGGCCATGCGGCAAGAGTATCGGGGAGTTTGGACCGGGGTTCTGGCGGTTGCAACTCAGCGCCGTTTGATCCCTGACACCTGCCTTAAGAAAGAAATACGCGAGACCAGATAATCTCCGTCTTCTTAGCTATCAACTAAATAAAGCCCACGGTTTCTCTCAATTACAAGCATCGACGACCAAGTTGCCGAAAGGGGCCACTCAAGCGCAGCCGCGCCTAACGCCTCACCGCCCGCCAAGCGCCATCGTCGCAAAAAGACATCATTCGGCGCGACAGCTTAAGTTCTTATCATACTCAACGAAACAGCGAGCGAATTGCTCCGGAGGACTTCTTTACTGGTAAACGCGGATTCTGGCATACTTGGTTGATTGAAAATGGCGGCGGAACAGAGAAAGCTGCTCGAGCAGCTCATGGGAGGTACGCCATACACAAATCTCAGCCCAGTGCAAAGTTCAGGCAAGCTAACAAAGATATCTCAAATCATAGCGGACAACCTCGTTGGCACCGGAACACCCTCGCGTAATGCCCAGCTATCCATTACCGATTCGAAAGTCTGTCGCTCGTACCTCGTGGGAACTTGCCCGCACGATCTCTTCACGAATACCAAGCAGGACCTCGGTCCTTGTCCCAAGGTGCACAGCGAGGGTCTGAAGACGGAGTACGAGCTTGCGTCTGCTGGGGAGAAGGCGAAATGGGGGTTCGACTTTGACTACATGCGCGATATGCAGAAGTATATCGATGATTGTGATCGGAGAATCGATTCTGCTCAGCGGCGGTTGGAGAAGACGCCGGATGAGATTCGACAGACGAATAATCTAGTAGGCCTCTTTTTCACCATCTCATTCATTATCCAGTCTGCTAACAAGACTAGTTGAAACAAATCTCCGACCTCTCCAAAACAATCAACACAGGTCTCCTCGAAGTCTCCGTCCTGGGAGAAACAGGCTCCGTCGCCCTCGCTCTCAACGAACTCCACAAAATCCGCACCGCCAAACACCAAAAGGAAACCTGCGAGCGCGAACTCAAGAACCTCCAAGACACCTCTGGCCCCTCCGGCCACCAGAAACTGCAAGTCTGCGACGTGTGCGGCGCATACCTTAGTCGACTGGACAACGACCGCCGTCTGGCGGATCACTTCTTCGGAAAGATGCACATGGGATACTCGGATATGCGCAAGACTTGGAAGAAGCTTAGTGAGGAGCTTAAGGGACGGCCGCCGCCGGTTCGGCACCATGATGATGAGGATGGTGGTTGGGGAGGTGGCGGTGGTGGACGGTCTGGTGGTGGTAGAGGGCCGAGGTATGGTGGTGGTGGATATAGAAAACGGGGACGGTGGTGAATGGCTATCTTTGGATCTTTTGATATTTCGTCTTTTTGCTGGGTATAAGCATAGCGCAGGCGTTAGTGCGTTTGTAACTACCATATTCCAAAACATAATGGATGATTTGGGGAACTTTGTCTACGAACCGAATGACTGTATAGAATTCTATATTCAGGTAGACCAAATTGGTAGATCAAATTGGATTCGTAGTACAAGGATTGCACACAAGACTGCTATCTGCATTCAAAAAATGAGATGATAAACGAGTAGTTATTCCTCATAATTTAAGAGAGAAGGACTGAGTAGAGAATAAAAAGAAATCAACATGACCACCTTATTCAATCACCCGCGAAACACTAGCGAAATATTATCATGAAAAGCGACGCCATCCCAAAAAAACTACAAGCCACGCCTTGATACACAGAAACGAAAAGAAAAAATAGAAACGAAAATTCCAAGTCAATGTTGAATACTATGTACATATACAAAAGCCCCCTAAGAGGCACCATGTCCATTAGTCGTAGCATGGTACAGCGCCTCAGTCAACGCCTGGTAGCTGGACGCAGCATCTGGCTGTCGGGAAAGGATATCTCGCACCACCAATAGCTGGGAGGCATCTGCGTTCGGTGCTTGTTGAAGGAGCTGTTGAATGGCAGGTGCGTGTGCCTGAGGTCCTAGCACCTGGATGGCGGCTGGGAGACCAGTGACAGGCTGAGGGGCGGGGACGTTGGGTTGATATTGGTGGAATTGGCTTGCTGGGTGAGCAGGTTGTTGCTGCTGCGGTGGCGGTTGGGCATATTGTGGTGCCTGTGCTGGAGCTGGTGCGCCAGGGAAAGGTGCTGGCGGAGTAGGGGATACCTGAGCTGGATGCTGCTGTCCCGGCAACATGTACGGGGCCTGCGCCTGCTGAGGCGTCGGCGCAGCAGTAGTCAACGGACTTGCGGTGTTTGCGGGTTCCTGGCTCGGGTGATGCGAAGGAGGCTGTACTGAAGGACGGTTCGAGACACCAGTCTTGACGACGAAGACGGCCAACAGGATCCGGTCCTGCAGGGAATCATCAAGGGAGTTGTTTTCCAACAGCTCCAGGAAATCGGGCTTCTTGGTTGTCCCTGCCTCAACCGGGATGAGGTACGTATCCGTAACGGACGGCAATGGGTGCTTTCCAATGACACCGTACCTCTTGCGGTCTGCAAAGTAGTTGAACAGGTTGTCGAATCCTGCGCGCTCCTTAGGGTTCTCAGGCGCATTGATGGATATCACGACGACGTCTGTTGATGTGCTGAATCGTAGGCCACAGAGGTAGTTGCTGGCCAGCTGGATCTCTATCCGGCCGTTGATCAGCAATGTTGGCGGCGCGAGCTGGCTCCATGGTAACCTCTCGCTCAGATCGGCACCACCGACGTGCTTTGCTGATGATGTGAACTCTCCAATAGGGTTCATCACCACTTTGCCGCGCCACACAGATCCCTCCTCATCGTAGTCCTTGGGGGAGTACGGAGGTGAGTCGGGCTCATCGTCATCCCTCAGTAGATGGTCAATCTCTGCGTCAGCCTGGACCTTTCCACCTGGCACAGGCTCTCGGATATGCGTAGCGACCTCGGGGAAGACCTGATCATCATGGCCGGGGGAATGAGCGAAATGTTGGTCGTGTGACTGTCCATCGGTGTCAATCGGTCGTGGTTTGCCGGCTCGTCGACCTTCATTCGACTTGCGACGTTGCTGGTCATCAGGGCTGGGACTTCCGTCAGTCATACGACGAGCCGGAGCCGTCGAGAAAACAGGTTCGCTTGAAACGTGGTCGTCCTCCTCAACTAGTTCCTCGCCCTTATGCGTCCGTCTAATCCGTGGCCCTTGTTCTTGAGTGGCGATGATGTGTTGGCGCTCCGCTTCTCGTTTGATTTCCGCATCCTTTCGCTGGAGCTCCTTGCTCGCCATGTCCTGGGAACTCATCTTGGATAGAGTATCTGGGAGCAGATTGCCTACGAGCAAACTATCCCGTAGGGACGTGTTCTTCTTTACGTTGAACAAGATCGTCCGAAGCTGTGACTTATACGGTTCCGTTGGTTCCCCGGAACCTCCGCAGAGATTTTGATACATAGCATGCTCGATCGACATACCGAGCTGCCCGGCGACTGCTTCCACTGTCTTTCCCTGGGGCAATTTGAAAGAGTCCTGCTTCCGCGCCTCAGAAACCTGTTCTACAAATAGCTTGACTAGAGCACTGGCAACACTTTTCCGAGCTGGGTTTGTAATCTCCTCCAGACTGCCCGGTCCCTCAGATGCCTTCTCAGTGACAGAGCTCTGGCGAGATGAAGGCGCGTTAGTCGAGGGTTTTCTGTGCGGTATTGCTTCCTTGGCTGGAGGTGATATTTTCTGTTGTTTCGGTTTAGGTCCCTAGAATAACGGAGTCAGTCAATGAAGTCTGATCAGGGCAGTGACAAATTACTTACGGCTTCAGACTGTGGGCTCTCTTGGTGTTCTTCAAACTTGCGCTTGGGAGTGCCGGCCGGTGCGGGATCACCGGCGTGGCCATTTTCCTCAGTTGCATGCGGCACGGTTGGAGGGACAGAAGGAGCCGAACTCGGGGTTTGGGCCTTGACCGAAGCAGCTGGTGTACTCTCTTCTGTCTTGGCCTCACTTGGTCTGCCTCTTCTGCCGCCCTTCTTGCCCTTCCTGCGCCGTGATTTTTTCTCTTCGGCCTCTTTGCGTCTTCGTTCAGCAACCTCCTCCCAGGGCTTCTCACCGCGCGCCATCTTGTCAAGAAGCTCCTTGTGGTTCTCCGGCTTGCACTGCTCGCAGAAGTACTGGTCCGGTTCCTCTCCTTTCGCGAATGTGAGACCCATGCAGTCGTTGTGTTGCCATGCTGAACACTGGTCGCAGCAGATCATGTCGCGTTCGACATCTTCCTCCTCCTCGTATTCCCCGCAAATACATCTTATGATTTCTTCTTCCTCTTCTTCGCTGGGTCCAGGAGTCGGTTCGGCGGAGGGTTTGGAGGACTTGTCTTTCGATTGCGACTTGGACTTCGATTTCTTCATGGGTGTTTCGGTTACCATGTCGAGGTTCTTGTGCTGGCCTTTCGTTGAGCGGCCGGAACGTCGTGGCTCATCTGTTGTATCTTCTAGTTAGCATTATATTGATTCACACTTGGGGGAACCGTGCCCTAAGCCGCCGCCGCCTTCTGCCTTGCCTCCGTTTCCGGGGTGGGCTTCGTGCGGCCATGGCGCAGGAACCATTATACGATTGCTTACCAGCCATAGTGCAGATACTCAGGTATTTCTACGACGCTTTGTAGACTTTGCTCAGAGCTGGCTGTGCGCGCCACCCGACAGCTTTCTTTCTACGGAAACAGGGCGTGTAGAGAGATTGTGTGTGCGCTAAAGAGTAACACGCAAGGGAAAGACACGGCAGGACAGAGGCACGAGTCACCCGGTTTGCGAGTATTACTTGAACTTTTCCTTCTCTTCCAACTAGGTCCTCAGGTTCTGTTGAGGACTGCGACTCGTGTTCACTGTAGCAGAATGACTGCGAAGGAGTCTGTCGCGTGTCGCGCAGTCTTGAGGGGTTGGCGTAAGCGGGGTCGCGTGAAAAGCCTGTCCAGAACTTGACAGTATGAGACTGGATTTGAATCGCGTTGATGGCAATAAGAAAGATTAGAAAAAGCTGGCGTGATCCCTCAAAAGTAGCCGTACTCAAGCACAGGATTGACAGAGGAATGAGCGATGGATGGTTGATGGAATGAAGAGGAGAAGCGAGAGAAGAGAAAGAGGGTCGAGCGGCCGCGACTGCGCCGTGACTCAGCAATCACGTGCATGAGGCTCGGCGGGGAGTGAATTAGCGGCTTGGCAGACGCCACCGGGATTTTTCTGTCGCGTTTCCTCACTAACTGGTAGGCGTGGCCAGCTCTCGCCGCTTCTCCACATAAGCACGACACACACACCCCTTCTTTCTCGCACCTCCCACGTTTACATTGCACTGCCCTGTGACTGATCCGACGAATTTTTCTCCGTGACGAATTACTGATTATTGCTATTTGATTCCTCTTTCGACACGAATTACATCCGCAATGGCAGACATCCGAACATTACTCCGGAACGAGCTCGCCACTCGCAAGGGCACCGCCCAAACAGGGAGTACAGCAAACCGCGTCACAAAAAAAAGAAAGGTGGACGTTGGCGACGATTCGATACGCAAAAAGATAAAGCCTGCTGGAATGACAGCACAGCAGGAAGCATCACAAGCGATACAACCCCCGAGCGCTCAAGATCTCGAGGAAGATGCAGAGAAAGAAACCGCTGGCCCGGAACTTCCATTAGAGCCGGAAGACGAGCAAGAAGCCGAAAACACGAACCAAGCCGATGAGCAACCCTCCGCAAACGAGCCTCAGACCGTTGATGAAGATGAATGGGCGGCCTTTGAACGCGAGGTTGCGGAACCGTCGCGCGCTCCGCGAGCACCCGCTGCCATTGCCGCTCCAGCCACGATATCAGCAGCGCCAATTTCTGCAGAGCAAATTGCTGAACAGCAGGAAAAGGACAAGGACACTACGCAAACGCGCGAAGCTCAAGCAGAAGGTGAACGCGAGGACGCAGCACGGTTTATGGAGGACGAGTTCGATGAGATGGAACAGCTGGAGGAACGTGTGAGGCGACTGAAGCAAAAACGGGAGGAGCTCAGAGCTAAGCGGGCTTCGGAAGAAGCCGAGTCGGCGGCACCCCCTGCAACTGAGGCAGACGCGAATGACGAGGACGAGGACGACGATGACGATGACGATGACGATGACGATTGGGATGACTGGAGGTTCAAATAATGTTACGGCTGGCCTGCATTGGAAAAATCAGAGCTGAAGGAATGTTGGAAGGCCCACCGCAGAGCAAAGGGAGGTCTTGAATTAACCATATAATATTGATACCCCATAAACTGAATGATGAAACTACATGGAATGGACAGAAAAGGACTTGCTAATGTCCACTAATGTTAATGTGCCGGTGTATCTTTCGAAGGCGGTCTTGGTCATATTCATGTTTGGGAGGAAATTGAAGCATCCAGTTGCATTGCCTAGTCAGCGTGTGTAATTGTATCTTAGTATCTAATGATCTTCATATAATAGTCTCGAGTCTCACTTTCTAGTTATTTCTAATACTATTGTTCCCGGTTATGACGGGAAATTGATTGCCCATAATTTAATATATATCTAGCCCTAAATGGGTCGATCCCCACGGAACCTAGATCTCGAGAAGCCGATTGGGAACTGACAAGTAGAATGCCAATCAGTCTTCTGTGCTACCAGAATCTCTCATTTCACCCGTTTCCTTCTCACCGTTCTTATTTAGCGCTTCGCCAGCAACCAAGTAAGATTTACCAGCATACGGGCCAAAGTAGTCACCCCAGTTCTCCTTATCAACCAGAACATTTCCAGTTTGCACATCATAACTGAAATGAAAGGGTTTACTGTTATCGCGTAGGCCGGGAAATGACTTTGTACAGAAGCGAACAGAAATGTCGTTGACAACAGCAATGTCTTGCCTGATGCCGAAGCTCCGGACGTCCCATTGCGCATTGTTATATTGCTGCAACTCTGTGAGAAAGACGTTTGAATCGAGCGATAAAATAGCGTCTCCTGCTGACGAGGACGCGCCAGAGGCGTTCTGGATGATGTGCTTATGCTGGCAGATGTTGATTTCACCGGATCGTTTTGTTTCTACCACCCAAGGATGTTCATTTGCATGGGTTGTCTCTGTGGGTACATGATGCACTGCAACATCATCGTCAAGGAGTTGATGAAGCCAATGTGGCGCGTGCGAGCATCCATTACTGCGCCCTCGTGTATGTCTGCCACAGTCACATTTGCCCCATCGTTGAAGACATGAGAATTAATCAGACATACTAAGACTATCTTTTAACTAAAAATCTCGGTAGTCAAGTAATTGGAGTTCCTGAAAGAATTGGTTTTCTGGGTATGTTACGCATAACGCCAACAGCCAGATGTATGGAATCCTGAGGTATCCTTCTATGTTTGACCAATGCCCACCATTGCCAAAACCGATCAGGCCGTTTTGACAGAGTTGATCCGGTGTCACTTCTGTTCCTGGAATGACATCAAATCTCCGTAGGCGTCGGTTGGCCAGTGCAGCCTTGGTTATCACAAGCCCTTCACTTTCTTCGGGTATTATATCGCCATAATGGTCTTTCAGTTACTTGACCATGCAGGATTTGAAATCGTTGTCAATGTCTGCAGGACCAGCCTGAAACACATCAGCCAGCGCTTCCAATGCCCGGCCATGGCCGCCGCAGTCGCTAACGACAACTTTGCCAATGAGATCTTCAGTATTGAAGACTGGCTCGCCATCGATTGTCGGCGGCTTCAGGGGACTGCACGGAAGCGCTATTGTCATTTGGTAAGAAGCGAACTCGTAAATTGGAGCCGAATATCTGAATGTGGTGCAAAGAATCATGAAACTAAATCAGCGAGCCAAGCTCCCCAGCTGATCAAAAGTCGCGAGTGCTGTGAATCTCCCGAATTTTTCATAGATTTTGTGAAAGCCGTCAACTACGAGGAATATCGTTCTTCTTTCCATTGTAGAAGAGTCCCCAGGTTGAAGCAACCGAATGACTTCACGTGGCGATGGCGCGTACCACTTAGAATAAACATCTTCGAGTGAAAGTTCGCTAGATGATTCTTCTTGTCGGAGAACCTGGAAAAGCATCCGCATACCTATGGCTCTCCACGGATCATCTTCAAATGCCTGAAGGCCGGTGTCGTTTTCGAGGCTAACATGAAAAACAAATGGATCCCGGAGCTGAGAGGCTAGTTTCTCATTCTTCTCTTTGAAATAACTGCCATCGAAGCACTTATATGCAGTCTTATGAAGCTCGGCGGCATTTCATGATTTGCCAGTGCCGGCACCAGAGATAAACAGGTAGTGTGGAATTGTGGATTTATCAAGAAATCCATTTTCGTAGTGTCCGAATTGTTCTTCGATTGATCTGCGAAGGACTTTGGTTAACTCTGGTGAAGCTTGATAGTCCCAACGATGGCCGGAGGACTTGAGCAGTGCATCAGGGGATGGAGGGCGATACGGCAAGCCTATGTCATTAGAAAAGTATTCTGATAAAAGCAAAGTATAAAGGAAAAGAGAAGAGCTGGCTTTACCCGTCTCTGCAAACTCGTCTGTGATGTACTTCTTTCTCAGTCGATATGGGTCAACGATTACAATATCAGTATATGGATCGCCGGATCTTGGGTCAGTGGATTGAATGAGCGACCCAGGAGAAAGTTGACAATCCCCTTCCTTTGGAATAAAGATTTCATCCATGTTCAAGGTAGTCCCTGGGCGATAAAGGACCCATTCGCTAGTACTGGGGCTCGGGGCATTTTGCATGTTTTGAATCTTCACCTTCAGATCATAATAGGTGTCTTCGTCCCCTACACAAATCTCGATAAATACTCTGGTCCATACGGTGTACAATTGGAAACCAAACGGATACATAGTTACTCCAGCTGCCTTACCACTCTGAACTCCTACTCCATTCCACCTTTCCATCAGATCAGATGACATACCCAATTCAACAGCTGTCCCGTGCATTAAGCTATAACCTCAAGAAAGTCTTTCGCATAGATTGCATGGTAACCCAAGACACTTACTATGACTTGAAAGAGAGAATCCAAGAAACACAAGGGCTCCAGAGCCAGGATATCAATCGATGGGCTCTCTATCGCTCTGGAAGTCTACTGGACAAAGACGCAGCGTTTGTTCCAACTGAGACTGATTATTGGCTTTCACCAATATCTCTCATATCAATTGACCCGGAGTCAAGCGATCCGGAGGTTGATATTGTCATATTCAAGAAGCCAGAAAGGAAGGATATTATCGATGAATTTGCGGTTCCAGGTAAATACCATCAAACCCCATTAATGTCCCCTTCGCTTTTGTCAGAATTCATATGTATAGAATTACCTTATCGACCACCGGCATCGGACGTTCTTCTGGGTTCGCGCGAAACAGAATCCCAATATCAGCCGTCCACAGAGCTCAAAAAGATTCTGCACACTGAGGTGCAGCAACACTACAATTACTATACACAGGGATTTATTGATAAATTAACCATACCTATTTATCTGTTCCTTTCAGGCGCTGGGACAGGCAAGTCAATGAATGCAGATGAGCTCAGTGACACTGTACAAAAATGCTTTGATGGGACATTTTTCAAAGAAAGAAATGATGAACTGCCACTCGACTTAAGAATTCATTTGTATTCCACGTGAGCCTCAAGGACTTTCGATCAGATGAATGCCCCTGGAAGGCCATTGGCGTTCGAATGCTTGTACAGCTCCTACAGGAGGATAAAGCAGACCGTGGAAAGCTTTCTGTCAAGGATATCTACGCCGGGTGGTACCCACCAGCGCCCACTCAAGTAATCGACAGGCTTACAAATGGGCATCCTGAGAAAGAAACATTTGTCATCGTTGTCGACGACTTACACAAGCTTGCTGAAGCTCGGGGTAATATACAATTCCTCCAAACTCTAACACAACTCAAGCATCTCGCACAGTATGGCTTCATACTTGTTTGTGGTACATCTGCAATATCTGGGCCCATCGATTGACTAGGTTCTCGTCGAGCCATACGCCTAGCGTGCACTCCACTCAACTCTGCAGAAAGTTGACCAAAGACGGACACTAAAACTCATGGCACTCGGGAAAGATTATTGCAATGTCGATTTCAGAGTTGGTGGCTTTTGATTGCCAATGTACATTCTAATGAATTCACCCCGAATATTTATCCCCAAAGTTAAAAGGCATTTTCCTATTGTTCAAATGTCCGCTCGATTTGTCAGACGGTTCGTAGCCAATGCATTGATTCAATCATGTCACCTTTTCCGCATCTTCTCCCGCGCCTTCTCGGAACTTATCTTCAGCGTCGAGATAACTTAGAAGCCCATCTTTTCTGATGCGCATGGCTTCTTCAATCTCAGCTTCACCTTCTTTGAGAAGGTGCTTGCCACGGGCAAGGTCGCCTCTTTGCTTCTGTTTCTCCTCCTCGACCCGTTTCTCGCGTTCCGCAAGGGCCTTTTCACGCTTTTCCCGGTCAGCTCTCTTTCTGTCGAGCTCTTCTTGTTGCTCTGCGCTCATGTGTTCTTGCTCCGGTGCTGCCGGCAACGTAGAGATGTATGTTTCGATTAGCGAATCGCGCAGTTGAGGGCTTAGTGAGATGTAGCGGATATCGGTGATGATAGTGGAGGGAAGAGCGTGGACGCTCGATGAGCCATTCAGCGATTGCAACGGAATAGACTTGAGCAGAGCCGAAAGATCTGACTTTCTTGTGCTCTCGGGAAGCTTCAGGCGCGATATATGTTCGCGGTAGAACTTCTCCCGGTCTTTATCAGATAAATGTGTGTCCTTCATTTCAGACTCCTTTCTGTACTTCCGCTTGAACTCTGGCCAGTACAGCTTAGGAGTAGCACGCTCTTGAAGAAAAGCCAAGTATTTGATGCGGGGATCTTGCTTTTCTTGTTTTTGTTTGCGTTCTTTGAGTTCTTGGATGCGGTCACGGCTCCAGTCTGACCAGACTTCGCGTCGGGATTTCATATTCGGAAGCACCGTGTATCTGCTGTCGTCTATGATACGACCTTCTTCGATAATGTTCTCCCATGGTGAATAGGGATTGATGCGGAAATCATCGAGCAGGTCGCGGAAGAGTGCTACGGCATCCTCGTCTGACAGCGGGAGACCTTCAGCACCCTCCTCCCAGCCTTCCTCGCCCGGCTCCCCGTATTCACCAGGATCGAGCCCGTATTCTTCACCCATGGCGGCAAGCTGGTACTCGATATCCTCTTCGGTAAACTCGACCGGTTGATCATCGTCCGTCTTTGTGCGTTTCGACGGTTGCTCCTCATCTTCCTCATCGTCTGTCACTTCCACCTCTTCATACTCATCGCTCTCTTCTGCGGCCTCCGCAGGAGCCTCACGTGCGACTGGTTTGGGTTCGAGTTTTTCAGAAACAGCTTCCGGTTCTTGCGTCTCTTGTTCTTCGCTCACTTCGCCACGTTCTCTGCGTTCTTTCTTCTCTCTTTCGATGCGATCGTACTCGACGACTCCCTTGAGGACCTCTTGGGGAAACTTCCAGAAACTTTCGTTGGTCTCTGTATTATAGACGAATCTCCTCTTAAGCTTAGTTTTCACCAATACCCAAGGTTCACATCCGGGTATAGCATGCTTCGATTTCGGTCTGTCCTCTGGCCCCCGAGATCTGCGGTCTTGGTATGCTTTCCCGCCGCGGAAGCCTCCCCGAGTCTGACCTTGGTGAGGATGATGGTGAGATCCCGGGAATCTACCCCCGACTCCAAAACTTTGCGCAGCGTATGGCGTGGACGAGAACGGCGGTAATGTATCCGGCGTGAGAAGTGATGCGGTTTCTGTTGCGGCCGGATGCGATGGAGTAAGGAGTGGTTGCGGTCGCGTATAAGTGGATTGCTTCGTTTGGGAATTGTAATAGTACAAGTGACCTGGTGATATGTTAGCAACCAAAGCGAATCGTCACAGCAATCAATCGCGACCAACCTGAAGGGGCCTTGTGTTCCGTCCACCCTGGCGGTAATGGAGGAGGCGGGGTGTAGGTCGATTTGAGCATTTTGTGAGCGGAGAATAAGATAATTGAAGGATAAAATACTAATAATTCCAGAATACCATCATGAGCTGGTAAGTGGTTGTCTGTCGCGATCAGAAGCTTACGGGCTTTGGTAGTTGGTCCGAGCTTGGCGGAGAACGGCGGCGGACGCGAATTGCCTACTGGGAGCTCACCACCGACCTCATCATCGGCCCCAGCTGTTTGGTGCCCATTCTCCACGATACTTGCCATCCTTCAATCCTGCTCTTTTTCTTCCTCCGTTTCTCACGTTTAACAAGTCTATTCTTCTTCCTCTTGACAGATAATCCAAAATGTCGCGGAGATACGATTCCAGAGTACGTTCATCCCGCCATTTCGTCAGATGGGGAGCACCCGCTAACCAGGTGTCTTTTGTTCGCTAGACGACCATCTTCTCCCCCGAAGGCCGACTCTACCAGGTTGAATATGCGCTGGAAGCCATTTCCCACGCCGGTACCGCACTAGGAATTCTTGCCAACGATGGCATCGTCCTTGCTGCCGAGAAGAAGGTGACCAGCAAGCTGTTGGAGCAGGATACATCGGCAGAAAAGCTCTACGTTTTGAATGAGTATGCGAACACCTTTCTTGGAGACGAATAAATATATATCTGGACTTGGTTTGGTGCTAATACATAATAGTAACATGATCTGTGCCGTCGCCGGTATGACTGCAGACGCCAACATCCTCATCAACTACGCCCGCCAGGCCGCCCAGCGCTACCTCCTCACCTACAACGAAGAAATCCCCTGCGAACAACTCGTCCGTCGCATGTGTGATCTCAAGCAAGGTTATACCCAACACGGTGGTCTCCGTCCGTTCGGTGTGTCCTTCATCTACGCCGGATACGACCACCAGCAACAGTTCCAGCTATACCAGAGCAACCCCAGTGGTAACTACGGTGGATGGAAAGCTACGAGTGTGGGAGCCAACAACGCAAGTGCGCAGAGTCTTCTGAAGCAGGACTATAAGGAGGGCTGTGATCTGAAGGAGGCTTGTGCGATGGCTGTTAAGGTTCTGAGCAAGACTATGGACTCGAGCAAGCTGAGCAGCGAGAAGAGTAAGTGGAAACATATGGTCGTTGGATTTAGCAATGCATGCTGACAGGCTATCTTCACAGTCGAGTTCGCAACAGTGGGAAAGACCAAGAATGGGAAGACCTTCCACCACCTGTGGAACGCAGACGAGATTAACGGTCTCCTGAGGGAGCATGGGTTGGCCAAGGTCGATGACGAGCCCGAGGCAGGTGAAATAAAATAAAATGAACGCTTGTCTTCTTTTCGTCGACTATGTTTGAGCAGTTAATTCCATCCTGTTACCTGAGATTTGCGCTCGAAAGATTCGGGTCCCCACTATTAGATGATTTTTAGGGATATTGCATTCCATGAATGAATGAATATGATACTAAATCATGCTATTGAGACGTCTTTATTGTACATCCAACCCGTAGATTCTCAGCCCAGTAATGACACGTGATCGCATATCATACTAACCCAATATGGAAATATCATGTGACAGATCCTCTATAGCTCCCAACGTCGAGTCTACCGCACACAGTTCATGGATTAGGCATTGGCATAGCCAGCGTTATTGAACGTCTCTGCTTCAATTGATTCCGTACTGTCTATGAAAAGCATTCCGATTCTTTATGAATATGACCCCCTATGTCTCCCTATTATCGTTCTGCGCCGAACCGCTCGTCCAAAATACAAGCGCTTATGATGTGGACCTCTTCGAACTGCAATGATTTACAATGGTTCGTTCTTTTCCAAGAATAGGAACTTCGATTGAGATTGCTTTTTATGAGACTGGTTTCGAATGAAATCAACACTTTCCCTCCAATCATTATATTAGGGCCTGTCAATCCTGATATATTGCCGCAAACCACGGACCAAGGGACAGAAATGCATATGGTGAAACACGACACAAGGTGACAAATACAAGAGACATGTTGCAAGAAAACTCGCCAAAGGGGGGAATAGCGCTCAAGAAAAAAAAAAGAACGGGAAATTAAACGGAACAGGAAAAAATCGACGACTGGACAGATGGCTGGGAGGCTTGGTTCACAGCGCTCTGCTTTTGTCCTCCCGCTCTTTCTGAAGTTTCAAGATTTCTTGGTCCAGCAACCGTATCATGTCTTGCGATTTCTCGATGGAGGCCACCAGCGTACCTCCTTCGCGTTTCCATCGCTGCACCCGTTCATACTCGGCGCTTCGCCGACGGAATTTGATTTCGATCTTCTCGCAGACGCGACATACTGTCTTCACGTTCTCGGTCCTATTCACGAGTTTCATGCCGCACGTCTCGCCGGTTCGATATTCATAGTTGCACTGGTGGGCAAAGCTCGTCCAACTGAAGTCCCCACACATAAATCTCTTCTGGTTGTAAAAGCACATGACTATGGGGTCGGTCAGTGACGTCTTGTACTGGTCCTCGGCTCAACTTACTTCCTGTCGATGCAGTGTCGTCGTTTCAGAATTTGCTTTGTCTGCTGTTGGTTGGTCCTGACAGCCGGATGGTTGGATGAATCGGTTGGCTAGGCTTGACGGTTTGTTGAAGCTCTGCAGCTTGGGATAAAACCGAAACACTCCTCGATATGTGAAAGGGTTTTCTATCCTGTAATGGATACAAAGAGGAACGTGTCTGAAACTGGATGCGATTGAAGCTCTGATTCTGGGAGTCTCAAGAGCTTTATTTATGTTCTTACAGGAGGCTCTCATGTCGACATTTCTGCCCGCACGCTGCTGATCAATGGCCTCTATGCGTGATGCTTATCGTCCATGCCTTCTCGTCACAATAATTTGCATCACTTTTCCGAGATACTCCGCGCGGTTGGCCACCATGTACTCTAATGGTGGAGACACAAGATTATCACAGCATTTCTCTTGAGGCTGCATCAATCACTGGTCGAAATGTAGCTGCATTTATCCTGCTACCCTGGCAGTTGTGGCAATAGCTGTCTCGAATATGACCATTGAACGTCTGAAAATTTTCTCATTCGCCAGAATTGCTGTGGCATCCTTGGGATCCAACTGCTGCTGCCTTGGGCATTGGTCTGCTTTTCCCCTCTTGTCCATCTGCTTGCACTTTACATGAATTCATTTCTCAAACGAAATCTCGCATCCACTTACTGAACCACAGATCATGCATCATTGGGTTTCTTTGATGCCAGCTGTCATGCTGTCTTACACATTAGAGACTTTCGGCCAGGGGCAACCTTGCATCCGAGAAGCCTGTACTTTGCATCTTCCCATACTTTCTTGTTTTGGATATTGATGCTGCTTTGCCCACCCTCATGCAATTACTCGTCGGAAAACCAATTAATCTGGACATCTGGACTCGGTGATGCTGTGTCCATTGTTTGGGCCAGGCATCCAAGGGTGATTGAGCTCCACCAGGATCTACGCACGTTCTCTATCCATTGCTTTTTCTCTTTTTCTCTTTCTCTTTTCTCTATCTCCACTTTGCCTTTGCCTTCCATAAACTGTGGAGACAGACAGTCGCCTGGCATTGGGTCTCAGCATTGGACAGTAATCCTACCATAGGCAAGGATCCTGCCCTCCCTCCCAGTTTCAGTGAATAGGACGCACACTTCCTGCATATCCGTCTCGCGCATTCAATACCATTCTCGATCAATATCCACCAACCGTCTATATCCCAGGTGGCGGAGATGCGTCACTAGAGGATTTCGATTGGTATCCTTTGCATTTCCAGGCCACCATCATCTGCAATGATGTGATGAAAACAACATCCCATCCAGACGCATGTCATTCAGCTGATCTCTCTCCTCTGCAGAGACGAATAATCCCGCATTTCCCCCCGCTCAGGTGCAGGGTTTGCCTCTTGTTGAGTTGCGGTTCTCGGCGAGGGCGATAGGAGATGATTGCTGTGCGTCTACATGACAGAAATGGAGACCGTCACACAGTTCGCCTCGGTTGGAGTACATGCGGCTACACTAAAACCCCGAGTCTTTCTGACGTGGCGTCTTTCGTCTGGTCCTCGATCTTCGGTTCTGGTTATTGATAGGTGATGGTTACGTCGAGCTGAAAGTCATCACATCACAATGCGCAATGTCGAGAACTTCGTTCGGGGAACGTGCAGTACATTTTTGGGAAGAGAGATGATCTGACAATTGGCTATCTTCTGGAGGCTTCCGATTTTCTTCGACCTGACGTTAACGGATGCATGAGCCAAAAGTGGACATCCGCTTATCCGCTTGTCCGGATGTCTTTTTATTTCCATTTCATTTTATTTTCACGGCCCCCTGTCAACTTAGGCCTCGCCTCCCAATATGATGCAAGGCTACGGCCGGACCGGGTTGTCGACAATCACAAGGGAGTCAAGTAGCAAGCTATGGTAGGATACGATTGCCAACTCAGCGGTCTCTGGTACCGGCTTGCGTCCGGGAGGAGAGATGAGGACCGGACCAACCGTAATTGCCGTGGCACAGACGATCAGTCAATACCTTATCTACTCGATTGGTAAACTTGCCTTCGTATTTGGGTGGTCACTATGTGGAGGGGCTCAGGACGCCTTCGGTTGTAGCGATGGTACTGAACAAAGATCAGACTGAGTCGTTAACAGAGGATGCGGCGTCGGAGAATTTCAGCTCGAGTAGTAATGCCACCCTACCCATACGCACTGAAGATCGCCGACCTGGTCTGGTTGCAAACAATCTACCCTCTTATGAAAAATGTTATTCTAGGCTATCCACTCCAACGTTGATTTTGGATTCGCGTACCCGCATGCGCTCCATACTGCTGGGTTCCTCGAACTCCCGTGATCATAAAGTCACCGTAGCTCCAGACACATACTTATCTCAGCGACAAATTAAAGTGTGTATCTCCCATCTTCGAACTCCCAGGTCGAAAAGCGCTTTACTACAAAACCAATCCAACGCAACCGGATTGGTCCACCACCGTACATAGACTAAATCTCTATCTTACACCGACACCCAATCAATCCCACCTAGCGTCCGACTAATGCACCCCCATGTCAACCGCTTTCTAGACCCCAGGGATTACAGACACCGGGGGGGGGGAGGGGCTGGGCTGGCCATTAGCGAACAGAAAACAGGAGGGTACTGTAGGACGGACTTTCCGATCTGCATCTCCGACAGCTGCGAGTATTCCCCACTCTTCAGGCCGGATTGTAACGCCTTATGCTGGACGCTCTGACTCGACTCGATGATTTGGTCTTGGCCGGAATCTCTCACGCAAAGCGAGAAAAAGAAATGTGTGTATGGATGGCGAGGATCTCTGCATTTTCGTCACATTGGTTATGCATGTGGCTGCGCCGCATGAGCTATGAGCTATTATTGGGATGTTGTACTGCGGATATTGTGTATGGTTATTGCATATGGGAGCGGATGAGATGGGATTGCTATCTCCGCATAACTTCATGTTCAGTTATGTCCGGTTCTGAATGAGCCAACGTAGTGTGAAAGCTGAAATGCAAGAGTGGCCACCCCGGTCATATACGCATAATCATCATATACAGAATAGCATAACTCATTACTTCGACTCACCGTCCGCGAGAAAACCTTACTTAATGCACCGGAAATAGCAACCAGGTACTTTTCTAGGGTTGCGTCTATATCACGTGACAAAAAAACAAGTTTGGACCTGGTCTGGAGCGATGACGTCAAGATGATAGTAGCATTCAAATGCAGCGACCAGCCAACTTCAGTTCTCTTCTCTACTTGTATTCATTTCTGATCTGTATCACTCTCGCTTTTTCATAGCAGATAATAATATCAACGTCGAGGTGGGTGTTGATGGTCATATGCCATTGTCCCCTGCTAATCAATTCCAGCCCGGACTTAATATATACTTTGTTCGCAAGTGAACTAGACCTTTGTACGAGGACAAGTCGTATCGTCGAGTCAACCGTCATCTCTGTGCTATACCAACTTTCAATCCCCGATACAGCCAACATGTTCAAAAGACTCGCATCCAGCAGCCAACAAGCCAGTCGGGTAGTGCAACGCCAACGACCCCAGCTGCGAACACCTCTCGTCCAACCCACCCCGACCGCACCTCCAGCCGCAGCTGCAACAGTCCAATTCAGCACCCGCCCCGCCCTCCACACAACAAAGAAAGACGCCGGCTTTAGTCACAGCGAAGACTTCGACCGCACAGCGCTGGACCCCAAGCGCAACGAGGGCACCAAGTCCGGTACAGACAGTGAAGTCGCGCAGCACCGCACCGCGTATGATCCCAGCCGGACGTCGCCGGAGAGCGAGATGCAGGAGATGGAGGAGGAGACGAAGCGGGAAGAGGTGCCGGCGAATCCGTTGAATGTGAGTGGTGCGAATCAGGAGGTGAATCGGTCGCGGGATCCGAGGGAGGGGATGGCGGATCGGAATGCGGATAAGGAGGGGCATAGTACGAGGGGGGTTACGCCGAAGAATCGTGAGGTGAAGACTAGGCCGTCGAAATAGGTCTGTTTTGTTTGTGGGGGAGATGATGGTGCTGGGGGTGTGTAACATGTATTATAGCGCTGTTCATTCAGAATTCATAATAGGAGAATTATACTATACTAGAACGCCGGATTAGAGTCTTATATAGAACCGAAAACATATCCACAAAAAACACCACTACTGCTTCTTCCCATACTTGATAATGTCACTACCATAGAGAACCCAGACCTTCTCATGGCCAGCCGGGACATCACCTTCCAACGCCTTCAATCCCGCATTCACAGCAGCCTCACCAATAACATCCGCCTCCTGAGCCCACGGATCCTTCAAGCTGGAGTGAAGCTTCCCAAAAGCACCAGCAACGAAGCGGACCGCCGCTTCCATTGGCCTACTCTCCTCCCGCTGGCCAGCAATAAGACCGGGGCGCAGGATAACCGTTCTCTCAAAGCCCAGAGCCTTGACATCTTCCTCAATCTCACCTTTCATACGCATGTACGGGATGGAAGAGGCCTTGTTGGCATTGCTCGACGAGATCAGAACATACACCTTCGTACCAGCATCACGCGCCGCACGCGCCATCTCCACATTCAAACCATGTTCAATCTTATGCTGATTCTCGAACCCCCCAGCGGCAGCTCTTGTCGTCGCAAACGAAGAAATGAAAATATTAGGCACCGGGGATAGCGCAGAGAGCTGCGGTGCCCATTTCGAGGTATCATCCGCGACAAAGGTGGTAAGCTTAGTCTGCGGCGCGGAACTGGCGGCTTGGGGTGTACGGCGCGAGATGGTATCTATACGGGCGACGGACATATTGGCGAGTAGACTGTTGAGGATGTGGGTTCCCTTGTCCCTTGGTTAGCGATCCATGTTATAATGAGATGACATTATGATTCCGTCGACAGGGACAGGAAGAGGGATAAACTTACCACCATCCCGGTGCTTCCGATGAGCGCGACGTTAGCCATAATTGAAGGATGAAGGATGCAATGATAATTATGGCTTTGGTGAGGTATAGAAGCGCGATAGATTAACGAGAGAGTGCTATGTCCAATGGCTGCTGTGCCAAGATGACGTTGTTGATGGCAGGAATCACACTACTCTAGATTGGGAAATAATGGCATCCTGAGGCAGTGATGGTTTCTGCTCCTCACGTGCGCTGAGTAATGCGGGAATCGGCCGAAAGCGGAGAGTTCTGCCGGGAGTTTCCGCCCAGTCACGCTATCGATAACGAATTGCGTGATCTACGCTATCCCGCTTTGGGAAAAGCCCTGGGGAATTTTTTCTATACGGGATTTGATTCTTTTTCCCCTCCCTCCATTCGCCGTCGCCAATTGCCATTCCTTATAAGAATCGAAGATATCGGTTGTGTGTCCGATATCCTGTCAACCATTCCTCACACAATGGGTGCTGCATCTCCAGCGCTGTCGGCCCTCAGTGGCCCTACTTATGTGACCGCGCAGTCGCTGGTCCAGCAGGTCGCCTACCTGCTCAGCGACAAGATCTTTACCTACTCCCCCGAGACCTTCGACCTCGATGCCGCGCTGAAGGAGTGGGCCGCTGCCCAGGAAGCCAATGCCAATGGCGAAACCACCGCCGTCAAGACCATGGAGACCCGCCAGGGTGCTGGTAACATTGCTCTGGGATACCTCTTCTCGCAGGACTTTGATTTGAAGAAGCGCCACGTTCCGCAGGGTATTGTCGCGTCGTCTGCTACTCTGCCGTACATGCGTGCTGCTTTGGAGCAGCTCTCACTGCTGTACTCGGTGGCTAGCCCTGTCGCGGCTCATGTGGCGGCTGTTGACTATGCCGGTGAGGAGGGGTTGGTTTCGGACTATGCCTCTGCTCTTTCGCTTGCTGAGGAGTTGGGACTTGGTTTGGTCTCGAGTGCCTCCGCTCACGAGGCTCAGCACATGGCTCTCCTCACGACCCTGCTCGCTTCTGTCCTCCCCTCGATTCACATCTACGACGGTGTCCGCGTTGGCCGTGAGACCACGCGGGTTATCGATGTCCTTGGCCAGGCTGGTCTCTCGAACACCTTCGAGGCCGTCCGGAAGACCCTTGAGGACTCTCGTAGCCGCCACCTCGATGCTCAGGGCAAGCTGCTGCAGCTCCTTCAGTCTTTGAACGGTGAGCTCGGTACCGACTACGGTCTTTTTGAGTACCACGGCCACGCCGAGCCTGTCTCCGTCCTGGTTGCTTTCGGTACTGTTGAGGCTTCTCTCACTGCTCAAATTGCCCGCTCGCTCGTCAAGGATGGCGTTCGTGTTGGTGTGATCAACGTCCGCGTCTACCGCCCATTCGTCGAAGAGGAATTCCTGCGCGTCCTTCCCCAGTCCGTCAAGACCGTTGGTGTTCTCGGCCAGGTCGCCAACGAGCAGGCTGTCCAGGAATCTAGCGTTCGTTCCGCCCTCTACGAGGATGTCCTCGCGGCCTTGACCTTCGCCGGCCGTGAGCGGACTCCCTCTTGCATCGACATCAAGTACCCCCGCTCCCAGACCTGGGGCTTGATCAACACCGCTGCTGCTTTCCAGCTCGTCCACGAGAAGCCTATTGTGCAGTCTGAAAACCAGACCGCTCCTCTGCAGCTGTTCGACCCCGCCACTGTCCAGGAGTACACCTTCTGGGATGTTGACAGCTCTGCTTGCGTTGATGCTGCTACTGCCCTCTCGGAGGCTCTCGCGTCTGACTCGTCCAGCAATGTCACCACCAGCCAGACCCACGACAACTTGGTCCAGGGCGGTGCCATCCGCGTGGATATCCGCAAGAGCGCTAAGACTTTGGATGCTCCTTATGCCGTGACTGCTGCTGATGTTGCTTACGTTGGCGATGTCAAGCTCCTGGGTGACCTTGATGTCCTTGCTTCCGTCAAGGACAACGGCAAGCTTATTGTCAACGCCCCCGGTGTCAAGGATGACGAGCTCGAGAAGAAGCTCCCTGTCACCTTCAGACAGGCCGTTGCCCTCCGTGGTATCTCCCTCCACCTTGTGGACCCCTCCGAAGTCGAGGCTGCTCAGCAGCCCCTTGTCCTGCAGACTGCCTTCCTGCGCATTGCTGGCCAGGAGGGTGTTGTCAAGAAGCTTGGCAACACCGAAGCCGTCGAGAACGTCACCAAGAAGCTCGAGAAGCAGCTCCGCCAGGTCGAGATCCCCGAGGCTTGGAAGACCCCCGAGGAAGGCACCGAGGCCCCTGAACTCCCCAAAGACCTCTCGGCCAACAGCTTCGTTGCCTTCGACAAGAACGAGCACGAGCCTCCCACTCTCCTCAGGGACTGGCAGACCGTTGCCATGGGTCTGTCTTTCAAGGAGGCCTATAACGCGAAATCTGCTCTCCGCCCTGACCAGCCTACTAAGACTTTCACCGTCCACGTCAAGGAGAACCGCCGTCTCACCCCCGTCACCTACGACCGTAACATCTTCCACATCGAGTTTGACCTTGGTGACTCCGGTCTGAAGTACGACATCGGTGAGGCCCTGGGTGTCCACGCTGAAAACGACCCCAAGGAAGTCGAGGACTTCATCGAGTACTACGGCCTGGTCCCCGAGAACGTCGTTGAAGTTCCCAGCCGCGAGGACCCCGCCGTTCTTGAGAACCGTACCGTCTACCAGGCCCTCATCCAGAACGTCGACCTCTTCGGCCGTCCCCCCAAGCGCTTCTATGAAGCCCTCGCCGAGTTCGCCACCGACGAGAACCAAAAGAAGGACCTTCTCACCCTGGGTGGTCCCGAGGGCAACACTGAGTTCAAGCGCCGCGCCGAAGTCGACACCGTCACCTACGCGGACATCCTGCTCGAGTACGACTCCGCCCGCCCAGCCTTCCACGACCTCATCCGCATCATCGGCCCCTCCAAGCGCCGTGAGTACTCCATCGCCTCGTGCCAGAAGGTCACCCCCAACTCCGTTGCCTTGATGATCGTCGCCGTCAACTGGACGGACCCCAGCGGCCGCGACCGCTTCGGTATGGCAACTCGCTACCTGAGCAAACTCCGCCCCGGCGCCCCCATCACCGTCTCCGTCAAATCCAGTGTCATGAAGCTGCCTCCCAAGTCCACCCAGCCGCTCATCATGGCTGGTCTGGGAACTGGTCTCGCTCCCTTCCGCGCCTTCGTGCAGCACCGTGCTCTCGAGAAGGCACAGGGCAAGGAAATCGGTGCCGTTTTGCTGTACATGGGCTCTCGCCACCAGCGCGAGGAGTACTGCTACGGTGAAGAGTGGGAGGCCTACCAGGAAGCCGGTGTGATCACCCTTCTCGGTCGTGCATTCTCGCGTGACCAGCCCGAGAAGATCTACATCCAGGACCGCATGCGCCAGAGCTTGCCTGACATCATGCAGGCTTACATCCGCGAGGAGGGTGCGTTCTACCTGTGCGGTCCTACCTGGCCTGTGCCTGATGTTACTGCCGTGCTGGAGGAGGCTATTGCCGCTGAGGCGAAGAACAATGGCAAGAAGGTCGAGACTCGCAAGGAGATTGAGAAGTTGAAGGATGAGGAGCGGTACGTTCTTGAGGTCTACTAGTGGCCTTTTTGATGAGGAAAAGCGTTATATATGATGTGCATGGCTTGAGCGCTCTTTTTATGCCTGTTATGATAGATCATGCTCTCTTTACGTGTGTTATGATGGATTTCCAAAAATATCATTAGAGCTAGATATCTCCAATACCTATTCCGGGTTCGACCCCATCGTTTCTACCAAGACCTTCTCAATATCCCGATTTCGATACTTACTCTCCCTAGCAAGCCAAAGCGCCGTCCTCCCATTTTTATCCTTCGACCGTACACCAGCCCCAAACTCCAACAACACCCTAACAACCCCCAACCGCCCCTTCCGCACAGCCATAATCAACCCCGTGAAACCAAACTTATCCTGCTTATTCAAGATTCCCCCGCGGTGCTCAAGGATAAACCTCAGTCTGCGCCTACCCATTTCTCGCAGTTTATATCAGAAGTGTCCGGCCATGCTTATCTACTTTATCAAGTACTGTGTTGTCGCGTTTATACAATGCTCTAAGAATACCTAGATACCTTCTTTGCGCGGCGTATGAAGCCGCCGTGCGGCCGTGGCAATCTGTAAATGTAATATTGATACCTAGCTGCTGTAGAATTAGACATGCTGTTTTGGTGCGGCCGCTCCAGATAGCCGCTGAGAGGGGTGTGCGGTGGTAGCCATCTTTGGCGTTACGATCAACGGCCTTGTGCTCCAGCAGTAACTGGGCTATGTAATTGTTGCCATATTGTATGGCTGCGTGGAGGGGCATTTGGCCAGCGTACTTCAGGTTTGGTCTTATATTGGACCGCTGGAGAAGGAGGCGGACGATTGCGTGGTGGCCGTTGACGGCGGCGAAATATGACGGTGGGCAGTAGTTATCGTGGCCAGGGGGAGGATTGGGGCTGATATCGGGCCATACTGATACGCGGCCATGCTTTGCGGCCCAGCAGAGCATGTCTCTGGCCATGTGCTGGTAATTGTGTGCGTCGTTGTCTTCTAGTCTGTCGAGAGATAGTTGTAGGATTAGGGCCCGGTTTGGATGAGCTGCGAGATGGAGAGAGTTTTCTGTTACTGCGTGCGGCGTCTTCTCGTCGCAAGAGTAGATGTGCTATTTTTTTCATGGCCTCCCTTGATAGCACCTTCTAAGGGCGAATACCACGGCTCTCGACGTGGTCTGAGTCGGACACATTTGTGGCTGAGGAAAAGGCGTGCTATGTCGATATCTCCTGACCGACAGGCTACATACAGGGCATTCTTGGCTGGTTCCTTTTGCGTTCTGCCCGGGTCAATCTCGTCATTTCCAAGGAGTAGTCGCACCATTCGTTTGTCTTTCTTGTGGGCTGCTAATATAAGTGGACTGCCTTGATAAACCCGGAAGTTGATATCGGCTTTGTGATTTAGTAAGAACTGAACAATAGACAAGTGTCCACCGCACACCGCTGCATTCAACGGAGGACCAAGCCATTCGTCATTGACGTTCACATCAGCGCCCTGAGCGACAAGTGACACCAGCGCGAGCTTGTTGCGAACAACCTGCGGAAATAAAGACGCTGTACCTTGCTTCTCGCGTCTTCGCGATATCTCCCAACATACCTGGCTCATTCTCTTATGCGACAGAGAAAGCTCGCAAACAGCCTCGATGTACGAACTAGCAACGCCAGTAGCACTGATTTGACCTGTGCAGTAGCCATCCGGACAAATGCCCTTATCGTAGAAAAGCTGGTCGATGAAGGCAGGGTCTTTGTCGTGGACCTTCACCTCTGTTCGTAATATTTGGGCAAGGAGCTGGATCATGTAATCTCTGCTTATTAGGTGGCGTGGTGCGTAGTTATCCTCTGATATGTATTTTTTGAATATCTGGCGGGAGAATATGGCTTCGAATCTTTCTGTTCAGGTCGTTGGTGTCTGGTTTGTAGGTACTCCGTAACAGAGCGTAGTGCTTACTGCAGACGAATTTTATATTCGCCCATGAGGCAGAATTATCCTCTGGAAGTGCTGCGTTGACTATAAGCTCCAGTATTCCTGCAGGGAGAGTCATGAGACTCGGTCTCATGGGGGTCTTCATTTTGGAGGGGTGTGTAGATGGAAAAAGTGTCGAAGGTGATTGTACATAAGATGCAACCCGTCATATCTGCCTCACAGGCATTAGGCTGTATAGAATGACTATACCCTGTAATCAATGTGACTATTTTACTTAGAACCTGATGACATCTATCTACCATATATCTAAATTAAGCATGGGCGTTCCAAGCCCCCAAAACTCCAATGACAAATTTACATAAACCCCCGTTGCACCACCAAAACGAAACACATAGCACCACTCTTACCCAACCGATTCACATCCATGGCCCCATCATTCTCAAGAATAAATCGTACAGTCTCAACATGGCCGTTCATCGCTGCCCACAGTAGCGGCGTCTGGCCTTCTTCGTCCTCGTCGTCTAGGACGGTATTATCGTATTCTAGTAGTAGTCGGAGGTCTGAGATGCGTCCGTTCTCAGCGGCATATGATGCTGCTGTGCGGCCTTTGCAGTCCTTTGATGTGATGTCGATGTCCGGATGGCTGAGAATCAGCCTCATGATTTGGCTTTGGCCGTATGCGCAAGCTGCTGTGAGAGGGGTACGTTGCTCAGAATCTTTGAAGTTTTTATTGACGGCTTTGTGGGACAACAATAATTCAGCAATATGCTCATAGCCCTCTTTTATAGCAGCATGAAGTGGCATGGGCCTTTTCTGGAGCTTCAGGTCCGGTTGTATATCAGGTCTCTGGAGCAGAGCACGAACCACTTCATGGTGCCCCTTCATAGTGGCCACCAACAAGTGCGTATCACCCCAGCACCCATATGAACGATGATGAGGATCATTATCAGGACGTGCCAGCAGGACCTCTACAATGGAAGTCTGGCCGATCTCCACAGCAGTCCGTAGTAGGGCTCTAGACTCATGCGTGTAGTCAATTGACCTAGCCTTCATCGCATCCAAGATCAACCGTAGTATCCGAGCACGCCCATGATCTTGTGTATCCCATATCGCTGAGTATGTTATGGCACCGCTCCAGAATCCTTTCGGTTCAGAAGCAATTCAGCTATTGTTTCGTGTCCTACGAAGAGTGCAGCTTCCAGGAGATGGTGGATCCTTTGCATGCACTTTGAGCTTGATGTGCTTGTGATCAAGAAGAAGGCGCACTATTGCAGTATATCCTGCATGAGAAGCCAGATAAACAGCATTTTTATCACTAAACCATTTTGTCAGGTTCGGATTAAGCCTGTTGTTCTGAAGCAGCAGTTGCACCATCTTCTCCTCTTTCCTATTAACCGCAATTATGATCGGGGGTCCCAAATACCCAATAACATAAGGGTCCGCTCCATGTTTCAGCAGAAGCCTGACAATGGATGAATGACCCCCAAGCACAGCGCATTCAGAGCAGGGCCAAGCCAAAAGTCGCAATCATTCACATCAGCACCCTGGGAAATGAGCGATGACACAACAACCTTATCCCCCAGGAAGGCTGCCATTGAGAGCTTGTTGTAGACTAGTCACAGGAGCAGGGGCAGTCCGGTAGGTGACCTGCCATGCCATCAAAGATATGCATCTCTTGGTCCTTGGTGCGACACGGCGAGTTCACAAGCAGATCAGATGTAAGTGAAATTAAGGCAGTTAAGCTTGGATTGGAGTGTACATATGTCATTGGATCATGTGCGAGTCCCTATGTCGTATATAAGGCGTCCAATGAATACAGGACAATTGCCATGGCTTTCCCACTCTCGGAGCAATACTTGGCTCAGTAACCAAGTCATGCGGCCGGGCCTCAATTGTTCGATATTGAAGTTATTGAAATCATACTTTTTGAATGATAGGAAATTGGCAATTGAATGTTGATACATCGAGGGTTGTTGGGGGTAAATAAATAGTCGCGGGGTGTTACATCAGCAGGGATCAGCACTGCCGCAGCAGTGACTCACTATAGTATACTTGGTATGACTGCTGTTTCCTGCATCTTACTGAATTGGGTATTGGGAGGCTATTTTGGGTATATATTGAGGTTCAATTGGTATAATCGGAGAGGTAGGTCGGTTCGGCCCGGTCCTCCCATCGCAGTTGCGCTTTTTCAAAAGAAGACCAAAAACCTCCCGTCCAAATCTCCTTTTTCTCTTCTCTTTCTAATTATATACCATGTCCCATTTTCGCTTTGAAAACCTCTCACACATACATCTTACTAGCAGTGCTCTACGCGCCTTTGACGAATGGCACGGTGACTGCGAAACCACTGAGCACAGGTTAACAATGACACTTCGTTTTGATCAAGAGGTAACCCCTCACGATTTGAGTATCAGGGCGAGAGACCTACGAAGAGGTATAGATCTAAGCGACCTACGGAAAGTAAGTAATTGATCATTTATCCAGCCCGGCCAATAGTTTCTGACCATTATTTGAACAGTTCAAGATGCCTGCGCGCCGCAAGTCCCCGGCCCCATCCGATGCGAGAACCGCGAAATCAACTGTTTATGACCAAAGCTTCGAACAGCGGCTCCTTGATAATCAGATATCTGCGGACTAAAATTCCTTGGATGAGGATAAACCCTCAAACTGGCCCCAGCTTCAGAATGCCTTGAACGGCGATGGGCAGGCCCTCCAAGGAACGCTAGAGGAATTCCAAACCTTTGTCCGGACTTACAAACTCGCGCTTAGCGAATCCAAGTGGTCTCCCGGATGGCTCCCATCCTAATCGGCAAAAACGATGGAGATCCGCTTGGAAGAGAACCTGCTGTCTATGAACCTACAGCCCTTTGCCGATGATCTAGCGAATGCAGAGCCTGACATTTATGACGGGCTAAATCCAAGTGATGTCGACAAGCAGCTTCGGAAAGACTTGGATCGGTTCATTGTTCCAACCTCTCATGGAAGAGCACCCATAGTGCCAACTTTTTTCTTTAAAATAAAAGGGCCAGACAGGGTGGAATCAGTATTGAAGTGACAGGTGCTTTATAATGGGATGCTAGGTGCTCAATGTGTGAATTGCCTTCACACATAAGCAACCCTCATAGAAGGGGCCCTCAAGATCTATGTGACTCATGCAGATTCATCTGCTGGAGTAAGGTACAAATTCAATATGATGCCGTATTCCATGCCTGCAATATATTCTCATTTCATCCACATATAGTATAGTATCTTACACTAATAAATCAAATCAACAAATCAACTCCTCTTGTTCAACCACAATTGGGGAATTACAGGTCCTGGGTATAATCAGAGCATTAGTGTTCTAGAAATGATCTACTGATCTACTGATCTACGGATTTATCGAACCTTGCTGAATTGTATATCGCCGTGGGTCCGAACAGGGGGTGATTTACACCGCGTATTCACTAGGGATAAGTTATGATGTATCATTCAACTACCATAGAAGACTTATTTAAGAGACTACGCTCGATCCTAACCATTATTTCGGATTTTATCGAGATCTTAAAATGTCCGCCCATGAGACCAAATCATCAATGGACGATGATCCTACAAACTCAGACAGCACCGAAGAAAACCCCGATGACTTTCCCGACGGCGGATGGCAAGCATGGAGTGTAGTCCTTGGCTCATGGTGTGGCATGGTTCCGTCTTTTGGGCTGCTCAACTCGGTTGGCGTCTTGCAA
The DNA here is from genome assembly GCA_034509305.1 of Aspergillus cristatus. NCBI lineage: Eukaryota > Fungi > Ascomycota > Eurotiomycetes > Eurotiales > Aspergillaceae > Aspergillus > Aspergillus cristatus. Next base: position 2,422,046 of record WJBV01000006.1, on the reverse strand, counting down.
GCATGGCTGGCGGATAACCAATTAAAGGACTATTCGGATTCTTCCATTGGGTGGATTTTTGGTGTTTTTAATTTCTTTCTCTATGTTACGGGCATACAGATTGGTGAGAAGCATTCCAGTTAACTATGAGGATCAATCAGTTAACTATTCAGGTCCTATCTTCGATGCCCATGGCCTCAAATATATCCTCATCCCGGGATGCATAGGACTGGTATTTGCACTCATGATGTTCAGCCTTTGCGAAGAGTATTACCAGGTTGTGCTCGGCTTCAGTCTGCTTGGAGGCGCAACGGCCTCCATGATCATCACCCCCAGTATCGCCTGCGTTACTCACTGGTTTTTCCGTCGTCGCGGTCTAGCACTCGGACTGGCAACCACGGCAGGCGGTTTTGGAGGCATCATATTCCCAATCATCATCACCAATCTGCTTGATTCCGTCGGGTTCCCCTGGGCCATTCGCATAGTCGGGTTCGTCTCGGCGGTATTCTGTCTAGCCTGCGTTCTGCTTCTGAGAACCCGACTTCCTCCCAAGAAGGCCGGTGCCAGAGTCGACCTCAAGGCGCTACGAGAGATTCCGTTTACCACCCTGTCGGTCGCGATTATCCTCATTGACTTTGCCCTTCTCGTTCCACTGACCTACATCCCCTCATACGCCATTGCACACGGCATGAACTCCTCCCTGGCATATCAACTCGCCTCGATCCTCAACGGTGCTTCAATCCTTGGCCGTGCTCTTCCAGGCTATTTTGCTGATCGGTACGGTCGATTGAACGTGATGGCTGCGACAACTTTGTTCTGCGCCATCTTCACCCTCGGCCTGTGGTTGCCCATTCAATCCAACATCCCGGGGATAGTCGCCTACACCGTGCTCTTTGGCTTCTGGAGCGGTTCAGCAATCAGCCTGACCCCCGTCTGTGTCGCGCAAGTCTCCCGCACGGAGGATTATGGGAAGAGATACGGGACGACGTATTCGCTTGTTAGTATCGGGGCGTTAGTGGCCGTGCCGATTGCTGGTGCGATTCTGAGGGCTCAGAATGGGAATTATCAGGGTGTTATCTTGTTTGTTGGATTGGCGTATTTGCTTGCTTTTGTGTTGTTTGTGCTTGCTCGGGGGATGTGTACTGGGTGGAGATTGAAAAGGGCTTTCTGACTTTTGTACATTATGCAATTAGATAAATAACTTAGACCTGCTTACCTGCTTTACAATACAAATCCAACAGAAATAACACAATCAAGACTCAAACCTCATCTCCTCATCCCACCACTCTTGAAAAATCCTCAACCTCTTCGTCCGTTCAACAGCCATACGTTTCCCTGTCCCCGTCTTCAAATCATTAGCCAAATCCATTCACGAACAGGGCGGGATGCATCTACCTTCATAAAATCCACCAACCCCTCCAACTTCTCACTTAGGTGCTCCCTCGGGTTCTCCAATCCCAGATCCGGCTTCTTCGCGCCCCCAAATGCAAACGCCCGTCCGATCCCCGTCGCCCCAATTGCATCCAGTCTATCTGCGTCCTGCACGATACCCAATTCCCGATGATGTTGTAGTATGCCCTGTAGCCGCGCGGGGTCTTTGATTTCCGTGGTATAGGAGATGTTGCTGGCGATTGTCCGAACTTTCTGCGTAAGCGACGGTGATGCGCCGGCTTTGGAGAGGATGGTGGCTATTTGGGCCGTGGCGCTTTCGCCTGTTTTGATGTATTTGTGGTCGCCGATGTCGTGGAGGAGGCTGGTTTTGTTAGTATGGTAGGGAATTGGGCGTGTATCCATGGTTTCGGAGTGTATTCTCACGCGCTTAAAAAGACAATTATTGGATCATATTCAATTCCTCCATCTTGACATTCAACATCCAGAATCCGTCGCGAAAGCGTCAACACGCGAAGGATGTGGTTAAAGTCGTGCGACAGGTCATATTGCGACATGTATTCCTTGACCGATTCCGCGACGGAGACCAGCAATTCCTGATTTTTAATCAATACATCCTGATGAGATTGGGACAATGCCTTTTGGAGATCCGCGAGAGTGGTCTCTTGACATAGCGTGGTAGTGGTAGTAGTGTAAGTGGTGGTGGTAGTAGTCATGATCGGCGAGCTGAGCTGAGAAGAGGCCGAGAAGCATCGGTGGGAGATGACTTCCGCGACAGATGGCAGATGCATTAAATAGTTATGTGAGTTCCCTCAGCTCGGAATGCCAGCTGTCCATTCTTGCTTTTTGTCCTTATCGTATTCTCCTTACATGGTGTACCCGCACTTGGTGAACGTGGATATCTTTATCAATCTCAATGGCTGTTCAGATAAGATTAGCGGATGATCAAAATAGTTACGGTGTAGAATAGGCGGCAATAAGTAGATCATGCACAGAAAATCACTGTAGCAAGCATTTATATATCAAAAGGGTATCTGCTATGTACTCTAATTTCTGAACCGTCCCAAACCAGCGACTTTTATGGATTCATAAACATAACAACGTACACATGGCATATCACATAATCAACATGCCCTCCCCACTGCTCCCAATTTTGTCTTCCCATACGCGCCTCCGTGTGCCTTTCTCATCTCCAATGCACGTCGGTACGGTGGTGCCGTCGGTGGCTGGACCGGATCCAAGCTGACATGGTCAGGGGGCAGGGCATATGACGCATCCGAGTCCCAAGCTGAGAGATCTCCACAGGCGATGAATGAGGGTATCCACCGGTTCTCCACGGCGAATCGTTTTTGTTCTGGCGAGACGGTCTGATCTGCGTCGGAGGATCGTGTACGGTGCGAGTCTGGGTGGAGCATACGGGTTCGTGTGTCGTGGTTTGAATCGGTTGCAGTAACTGTTGCTTCTCTTGTCGGTACTTGGCCGTCAACGTCGTGGTCTTCGTCCATCATCTCGACTCCTACGTTTCCGTCTGCTGACACGGATTGTGGCGCTGCCGCACCGCCGAAATAAGGATTCTTCAATGCGTCCACACCCTTCAACTCGTCATGGATAGTCGGAGGAATAAATCCTTCGCAAACCACGAATGCTTCCAAACTACTCGCGCGACTGCTTCTAGGCTTGGCGACGCTCACTTTCTCGAAGACGGTGCGCAGCTGAGCATACAGGAGATCGACATCACGGCCGCGGAAGATCTTCGCGACAAACTTGCCGCCAGGGCGGAGGACACCCAGGGCCAGGTTCAGCGCGGAGTAGAGCAGCTGCGATTGAATGTAAATATCCAGATCATGCAAACCAGTCACGTCAGGCGCGCCATCAGAGATAACCAGGTCGACGGGATTCGGTTGTCGCACAGCAGACGGAGACGAGTCGGACGAATCGTAGGCTTCTGGGTCCAACGCGCGAAGGAGAAGAGGAATCGTAGACGGATGCGTGATATCGGCCTTCATCGTAGTAATACCCTCCAGCGGCGCCATAGGCTGAAGATCAATCGAGACAATCTTGACATTTTCCCTTGGCTTCAACTTCGCAGATTCATCCTCCTCCTCACCCGCCTCGTCCTCATTATCACCTGCTTCATTTTTCGCCCTCTCCAACGCCCTCTTTTCCTTCCTCTTCTTCTCAACCCACGCGCGTCGCCCAAAGCTCTCGCCTTTGATCAACACCCGACTCAGCACTTGACTCCAACTGCCCGGAGCAGCGCACAGGTCCACGACTCGAGTCACTTTCTCGGGGTTTTCATGTTCGAAGAGATCGAATTGTTCGTCGACTTGGATGAGTTTGAAGGCGGATCGGGCGCGCCAGTTTTGTTCTTTGGCGAGACGGTAGTACGCGTCGCGCTTGTCTTTGGAGGATTTTCCCATTTTGAATGCGATTAGCGGTTTCTTGGAATAGGGATCGTGGAATTCGCGACTGTAGAGACGGTGGTGGAGGGGTGGAATTTTGGAGGAGATTATGTAATTGTCTTGGCGTTCGCGGACTCGTTTAGTTGAAGAAAATGTGATTAATGTTTCTCTGCCGACTAGGATGTAATGAGTGAATATCTAAATGACTGCATGGCTTCAAAGAGGCTAATAGGGAGTGAATGCTCAGAATACTGCGACATTGATGTGCTACTTTACTCTGCAACCAATGCCAACCTACTTGCCGTCATGACCTCAATATCCATCATCACTTCCATCATCGAACTGATGCCGTTGCTCAGTTTGAACTGACCCTAGTCAGAGCTTCATATTGGCGTTGAAAGGGTCCTTTCACTGGTCCGTCATGGACTTATCATGGCATGGAGTTCTATGAATACGTCAACTCGTTTGCACTCGAAAAGTCGAAAGCGAAGGAGTAATTTTGCTTCTTATGGTACTTCTTATATTCAGCCGCCAAGGGCAAACTAAGCTGTGAGTAAGAATGGCACGGATTGAAAGAGTCATGGACCGGAAGGGCTACCGGGACTTATGCTGGAAGATCTGGCTTCTGAAGACGAGACAAGGATGAAGCAGTCCTTTGGAAGCTGTCTGTATGAATACCTCGACAGCATCTGCTTCAAGGGTGAGCAGACATGGGCCTTCTGTGAGAGCTTTCTGGCCAAAGCGATCCATTTTACCCCAGACCAAGGAAGGAACTTACGTCTTTCCACAAGGAAATCTGCGACAAGAGTGGCCAATTGGTATATTGTCAGGGGAACGATAGCGTTTTGGATTGTCTTGATATGCTCCCGCCTCTTTTGTGGGTTTGTAATAGCCATGTTCGTTTCATTGTAGACAATGAAGATGGTATTGGTGAAGAAAAAACTACATGTTGATGCCTATAAAGTCACGTGATAATATTTCCATTTTGGGACAGCGATAAGATCGGACCAAAGGCGGTGTCCTTTTTCTGCCGCTTTTTTATTTTTTGCGAACGGCCTGGGGAAAAAATTGTCTGCGACTACTTAAGCCTAGCGAGACAAAGAGAGATAATTCGTGCTACGATCATGGGCCAAAAGCGACAGCGCGACTCCAAGGGGCCTAACTCCCACGCAAACAAGAGGAAGAAGGCCGCCAATGCGACAAACAAGAATGATTCCTGGGACGGCTTCGTCGGTCTCGAGGATCTGAACTGGAAGGAAGTTCCTCTTCCGGATCGCATTGAAGATGCTGGTGGATTCTTTGGTCTGGAAGAAATTGAGGGAATTGATATTGTGCGACCAAATGATAATGGAGAGGTTCGATTCAAGGTACGGCCGTCCTCGTCGTTTGGAATGTTGGAGGCGCGAAGGAGGCTGACCATAATTAGGCCAAGCCCGGCACGAAGAAAGAATCGATATTGAAAAAGAAAGCGCCGGAGGAAACCGAATTTGATGATTGGGATGGTTTTAGCGACGGCGAGGCCGAGACACCGAATGAGAATGCGACTCCTGCGGACGAGAACGAAAGCGAAAGCAAGGAACCGGCATCAAAGAAAGAGTTGAAGAAGGAGAACAAGAAGGAGAAGAAGGACGCGAAGAAGGATAGCAAGAAGGACGACAAGAAGGAACAGAAGGAAAAACCCGCCAAAAAGGATCAAAAGGAGAAGAACGCGAAGAACCAACAAGACAACGACATCAAGCCAGGACTCTCCTTCGCAGCTTTGGAAGAGGAAGAGGAGGATGATGGCGTAGATATCTCGGCCTGGGAATCTCTCGGACTGTCGCCAGAAATCCTCACCGGACTCTCGAAGATGAAGTTTGCGAACCCAACGTCGGTTCAAGAAACGTGTATACCTCAAATCCTAGAAGGACATGATGTTGTTGGAAAGGCGTCTACGGGATCCGGAAAGACATTGGCATTTGGAATTCCGATTCTGGAACACTACCTGGAGCGGATGCGAAAGAACCTGAAAAAGAAGTCCGGGGAGAAGTCTGAGAAGGCAACTCATCCGATCGCACTGATTATGTCTCCTACCAGAGAATTGGCGCATCAGCTGTCGAAACATATCAGTCAACTGTCCTCACTAACCCCAGGTGCTGAACCCAGAATCGCTCTTTTGACCGGCGGTCTGTCGATGCAGAAGCAGCAACGTTTACTGGCCGGCGCTGACATTGTCATCGGTACGCCTGGTAGAGTGTGGGAGATTCTCAGCACTGGACAAGGCTTGATTCAAAAAATGCAACAGATCAAGTTCCTGGTTGTTGATGAGGCCGATCGACTGCTCAGTCAAGGTCACTACAAGGAGTTGGAAGAGGTCCTGGACGCTTTGGATCGCGTGGAGACATGGGAAGTGCCGGAAGTCGAGGATAAAGAAGAGTCTGATGAGAAAAAGACCAACCCGATGGCAGAGAGACAGACTCTGGTTTTCTCCGCTACATTCCACAGAGACCTGCAGCAGAAGTTATCAGGAAAAGGCCAGTGGAGAGGAGACGATTTGATGGACAAGAAAGAGTCCATGGAGTATCTTCTGAAGCGGCTTCAATTCCGTGAAGAGAAGCCGAAGTTTATCGATGTGAACCCTATCTCGCAGATGGCTGAGAATCTCAAGGAGGGTATTGTCGAATGCGGACCGATGGAGAAGGATCTCTTCCTCTACACTCTCCTCCTATACCACCCCAAGCACCGCACCCTGGTCTTCACAAACTCCATCTCCGCCGTTCGCCGACTCACCCAATTCCTCCAAGCCCTCCAACTCCCAGCGCTCGCCCTCCACTCCTCCATGGCCCAAAAAGCCCGTCTCCGCTCCGTCGAACGATTCTCCTCTCCATCATCTGACCCCAGCTCAATCCTGGTAGCAACCGACGTCGCCGCCCGTGGTCTCGATATCAAGGGAATCGACTTCGTCATCCACTACCACGCCCCTCGCACAGCAGACGCCTACGTCCACCGATCCGGTCGTACAGCCCGTGCTGGCGCAGCCGGTAAGAGTGTTATCATCTGCGGCCCGGAAGAAATGGTTGGCGTTGTCCGTCTCGCAGCAAAAGTACACATGAACATGGCGCAGAAGAACGGTCAGCCACCCAAACGTCTCCCGCTTGAATCCCTCGAGCTCGACCGCCGGATCGTCAACCGCGTGAAACCACGCGTCAACATCGCGGCGCGTATCACGGATTCGCAGATTGCGAAGGAGAAGGTGTCCGCGGAGGATAACTGGCTACGCAACGCGGCCGAAGACCTTGGCGTCGAATATGACAGCGAGGAATTTGAGAAGAGTGCAGGTCGTGGTCGTGGCCGTGGGCGCGGCCGTCACCAGCGCGAGAAAGAAGTTGGGAGTATCACGAAGGCCGAGTTGGCGGGGATGCGGGCAGAGTTGAAGGGTTTGCTGTCGCAGAGGGTGAATGTGGGTGTTAGTGAGAAATATCTAACATCTGGACGGGTCGATATCGATGCTTTGCTAAGGGGAGAAGGAAATGCTGCATTTTTGGGACAGGTGGATCCGTTGGGATTTTGATGATATTTGTATATTCCAGTGCTCCTACATTTGAAATTGTATTTCTCGAGCTGTGGCCGCCTTCCTCTTTCCGTGTTGGTGCTCACCCCTCGCCGCTTTTGGCTCACTGAGCAGATCTGAGCAGCCTGAGCTGATCACTGAGCAGAGGGTGAGCCGATGGGTGAGTAGCCTGAGTAAGAGGCAGCCTCAATAAAATGCACCATGCTAGTGCGTCAACCCATGTCTGCTTTCCCTCGTATTGTTCCTGACTGCTATTCCTTCTTACCACCCCTCATCTAAGCGCTGACCATCAATCTGACAGTCAATTGTGGCCATGTATTTGTCTCCTATCAAATTATCTAGATTAAGCTCGGGTAAAGTTTCAGTCCGCTTCTGGGATCGATCTGTGTCTGTGACGGCTCAGCTCAGCGCCTTTGTCGACAAACACCGTCAACATGGCAAACGATGCCATGCAAGCAATTAGGACAAATAGCTGCTTAGCGATGCCGCACAACCCCTATAAAATCTCTTCGTGTAAATAGGTCTCTCTTCTGTTCTTTTCTTCTTCAGATTCGATATTCTCGTCGATGGCTACATTAGTTTAGATAGGAATATCATTTCGTTATTATCTACTGGCCGAGCCCGTGACACCTATTGCTCGAGACCGTCACACCTTCCATAATCACACGTTTCCCAATAATTCTGCCCTCATTGCCTGCTTCAACACGTGAGGTAAGTGTGACAAGGACTGTAACACTGAGCTTGTGCTTGAAAGCTTCATATTCAATTGAAGACCCCAACATCACCTTCTACAGCACATAGCATGCAATCTTTGGCTTAGTGTCTATGCTGGTTATCAGTTGACTCTACATGTGCTTAGGTCCGGACATCTCCACTAGCTTCGATCTTAACTGATGGAAAAGCGGTATCATCCCCCTGGATGCAGATATCCATATCATCCTGAAAACAATTTTCAACAGAAAATCTTGCAAGATGAAGCTCATCACGGATGGAAGTAAGAAGGGAATGCCATGAACCTCCTGCGTGGATGAGATTGACAGTGTCTACAGAAACCTCTTGTAAAGTGGCTTGATGAGCCCGGAAGAGCTGGGTTAAATCATCCCCCGTGCAGCTAACCGTCGATAAGTTCAGAGTCCGAAGACGTGGAATGTACAGAGCCTGGCTAATTGCATGGAAACATTCAGGCTCGATTCGAGGTTCGAAAAAGAGTTCGAGTGTCTCAAGGCTTGGAAAATGGAGGATGAATCTAGTGACAATCTTTGGCCACGTCTCTGGTTCAAGATCGTAAACATCTCCAGTCTCTATGGCGAGTACTAAGCTGGTAAGACTGGCTGAGAAGGGAAGCTCCAAAGGCTGGAGCCAGGGGAGCGCAATCGCTTCAGGGCTGATCGGTGGCGTACCGGGACTAGTATAGATTTCCAAGACTTGAAGATGAACACCACTGGCAGTCAAAGCTACAAAAACCGCTTCAACTGCCTTTGCAATAAATTCCTGGCTGTCCCTCCAGTTGAGATCAGTAGTTGGGTAAGCACCGGTTTGTCTTTTCAGGAAACCAGCGCCCCAGGACCGATGGTCATTATCAATAATGAGGGCTTTGCAGTTTGTGGTCTTCGAGAGGATGCCCGTGAGGTATGCAGCGCCCAGTCCAGAGTCTAGCAGGTTGTTTTGATCAGCCAGATACTGATTGTAACTGCTCCTATTGATATCTAGGTTGGTTCGCATGGAGGAATTCTCCATCCACAACTGAAATGGTAAGGGATCCTCAAGAGGCGGTTCATCCGTCAGATGGTCGATTCCGATCACCAGCTCATGTAATGTGATGCCAAGAGCATCATCGGATACTATTTTTTGGAGGACCTTAAGACTATGCCGACTGAACATATGGCGACGCCGGTAAAAATAACGCCGCAAATAATGAGGCTTTGAGCAGTACTGAAGATATCTGCAGCTCTGTCGGAAATTAAACAGGTCTTCACTTTCTGTGAGCTCTTGAGCAATCATTAGGATGAGCTCAGGGCTGAGGCTGGCAATATTCGCCATAGGAAATTATTGTAACCAAATTCTGGAAAGCTGTCTGAAATTCATGATACCATCCTGGGTGAGTGAAGTGGTCGTGAAACCAATTGGGAATGCTGAATCGGATAATCATTGTTCCGCGCCCGACAGTAGAATGGGGGACTGGAAGCACCCCACTTATTTTAGGGCAATTCATGAGGGGGACCTAGAGACACTACCTGTGCCTGTTACTATGCAAGGGTATTCTATTGACGAAAATGGTGTCATGTCATGGCTACGCGATCGGGATGTGAAACAGACCGTGTTCGAGATAAATATTCAGAATGCAATGTGGGTTCACTTCGATGTTCATGGACGAAGACTCGATTCTCAGCTGAATGGTGGAGGTGCAGATCAAGAAATCTCTTCCTCTCCTATAAGTCTACATAAGACTTTCAGCTCGCCATGCACAGCTGATGAAGATGCCCGGGAAACACCATGTACGTCGCACATCTGAAAATAAGCCGGTGCGTCGGTGAGTCCGAACGGCATGCGGCCGAGTTGCGATGTCGGATTCTCGTACCGGGATGTGGTACAGCCAACTCCCGACCGTGGTAGAAGCCAAGCTTTATTGTGATTAGGACATTGCAGTCTTTTATGTCCAATAATATGACAATCACTGCACTGTGGGGGTGCCCATATAGAGGGCTGGTCTGGGAGCGGTGGCCTACCTTGCTCCATCAATGGGACATCTGTTGCAACCAGCAGTACTATTCCTCGGGACTATAATCTGGAGAATTATGTCGGCTTGGAGCCCCAGTGGCCCCTGGCCCATCGTGAGCGAATTTTGGAACTTCATGCTCTGCTCCACAGCCCCGAACAGACACGATACCGGCAGGAGATTCAAGCCGCGATAGAATGGCATGCGGAGTTTCCGCTCGACAAGTTGTGCTCACCTGAGCCAACGTACTTCAAGGGATGTCAAAATATTGTGGCGAAGGCCAGATCTGGCCCGGTTTGGATGGAGGTGGGTATATTGTCTATATCATAGCCATATTGTAGAGCCCTGTAATAGACTTCTGCTGCCGCAAATAATAGTCATGATTAGAAGGGAGAGAGACGGTGAAGGAATAGAGCAATTAGAAAAATGGGAAAAGAGCCTTCTGTTTATTCACTTAGGGTTCTTCCCGACTACGCCGATTATTGACTAGCTGTCAGAGGACAAGAGAACATCGATAAGTCTGTTGCAACCGAATGCATTTTGGACGACCGGCACATAGTGAATGATTTTCTATCGTATGTATCGCCAATTGGCTACTAACAATTTGATTGGCACCGAGGTAGTTCTAAGCACGGCCAAAGTAGCGATGCAACTCGCAATCGCAGCTCTTCCACTTCGCACCGCATTCGTAGCAGAATCCGTTCCCACAGCGGCAACTGTCATTGTAAAGGAATCAATTTCGGTTAGCAATAAATCTATAACAGGGAAGGGGGAAAGGCCAATAACTTACACAACATGGTTGCAACCCGCCTCAAGTTCAACCCAGTGTTTACATTGCAAACATTGCTGCCATTTCCATTCCTTCACCCACTGCAGGACTTCCTCATCGCCAAACTGGCACCCCATCCACGGCACATGGGTCTTTTGACAAGTCACACAGGTCCAGCGCAAGCAACCCACGCAGTATCCCATATTTGTGCCCGGGGATTTTGTGTTAGGACCGAGATACCGCACGCACGTCGAGTTGGAGCAGTACGTCCGGTTCGAATCATTATGGTAAGTTACTTTCTCGTCAAATTGCCTTTTGATGTCCGGCTCAGAATCGAAGATGGGTTGTAGCAGAGTCAAGGGAATTTCAGTGTGGCAACATTGCGGTGCAAAGGTCGTTTCGTTCTCGAGTAAGAGTTGGACGAGCTTTAGCACACATGTACGGCAGTGGTGGTGGGAGCAGGGGGTTTTGATTGCTGTGTCTGGTGCTACGATCTCTGAGCACGAGATGCATCTGAGAGGATTGGGTTTAGGGGGGTCACGTTCATGTTCGGGTTCGGGCTCAAGTTCAGGTTGTTTTTGAGGAGCGACACTCTTTTCGGAGCTTTTAGCTTGAGCCTGGGCTGGCGGGTCGGATCCTGTCAATTAGCCATATTAATAAATAAAAACAGCTAACTCTTAGGAAACGCAGCGATAGTCACCAAGCAAGTCTACCTCTTTCCCCGCTGCCAAACGACGCCAGGATGCAGTAGCGCGTTCATCGCCTCTACCACGAACAACTGTCCGATTTCCTCTACCTCGCCTAGGTGCGCTGGCGATGCGCTCCGCTATCCTGCGATCTTCTGCAACATTGGCGTAGTTGTCAATTTCCTCCTGCCAGAGACTCAGGGCTAGCTGAAGATCCGAGTCCACATGAGTGTCTATGCTTGCGTCAAAGATGTCTTCCGTGTCATGAAGAAGGAGTGTAATAATTGCTGCTTGACTGGCTTCATCCATGTTTTCCATTTCGGCGCATCTGGTCTGGATAGTCTTGCTTAAGTGGTAAAATAGAATAATTGGCGATTGATTGTGGCAGGTGATAAAGAAAAAAAAAAAGTGAAAGATTGATGTTTTTTGAGCAGTCACTGTTGCCTCAACAAGGCACCATTCAAAGCGATGTCTTACTTTAAGAGTACAGCACTCAACAATTGATGCCTTTGCTGAAAAACAGGAACCTACCTCTGCTACTTTGATGGCCGCTACTATACGCCTAAGATATAGAATATGACAAACAGGGGTCATCGCCGATTGACAACCTGAGGAAACATTCTTTGTTTTCAAGTCAAAAGAACCCATGCCAAGCGAGAATCACGAATTCGTTCGATAGGTCAAGACTGACACTGGGATTACTGGTCATTGCAATTTCAGTACAGGGTATCGATCCTGGAGTTGAAAGCTAGAAATTGACCGACTTTATACGTTGCCAGCAATTGACCAGTTAGAGACGAATGGCGACATTCTTCATTAATCTGGAGTGTCAGTTATCTGAGACCATATTTTAGATTTGGCTTCACACGAACACCCTCACAACTCATTACACCTTGGCATTATATCTAACTGTTTTGGAAAGATCGTCAACTAGAAGCGCAGAGCGGGTGTTAAATCCCGAAGCCTGAGAACCATCAACAAGCCTAATATACCATCTGCCTCTTTACTGAGAGATGTCCGAAGAGGATGGAAAGAGCTCTTCACAAAGATCCGAGAACCTTTTGTCGATTAAGGATGTGCAGCAATACATAAGCCTTGGGCGAATACCGACGTATTGGTGGATCGCATCCATTATCTCAGCAGCTCAATCTGAGCTATGGGGTAACTTAGCTGGGATGGCCGGCAGTTCATTTAGAGGTCCGGAGCTAGTCCTTATAAGACCGATGGCGCAATAAGAGCCACTCATCGAAAACAACAAACCAAGCCGGCTTGTACAAATGACTTTCTGGTGGACTTTGGTTATAACGAAAACGTCTGGCTTTTGGCTCAGAACATCCGTCACACCCTATAGCCAGAGATACGCCTATTATACGTGGCTCCCAGTAAATTCAGGACAGTCCGTCGAGCCATCTTCAATAGGTGAAAAAATATTTGATCGTAAAGCTAATGCCAAATTGGCATCAACATGGCTCCCACAAATATTCATAATTAAAATTGGAAACACGACAAGTTTGTTGCCATGAGCACCCTTAAACGCGGCAGTTTCAATAAGGTGCGAGGCAGAAGGACGCCCGCCAGAACAGCATTCCAACACGGACTTAGTACCAGGCGCATGAGAGCGGAGAAACTCAAGCTGCACGGTTTCCAAATCCTTCTTTCAAAGCAAGGTCTGTCTCCAAGCGACCATGAACTGGTGGCTTACCAAAGCAAAATTGGAACGCTTTTCTTGAATCGAGATATAGTCCCTATACGCAGGAATCGTGCAGAAGAAGCGCATCCCCTCGGTCCCGGCATATCTTTATTATTTTGGAATATTCGGAATCTTTAGGTTTGATACTATACAGAACTTGCTGTTGGTCCAGTCATATGAGAACGGCTCACCCTCATTATTGAGTGGTAGAAATGATTGGATCTGGATATAGTCGGTCTCTTCCTGCGTATTGCTGCCATATGGCCTTGCAGATACGGGAAATAGGTTTGATAATGTTTTTGTTATTATTGAAGTCAAGAAGGCACTTGTTATCAAGATATGGAAACATGTTTCTGACCATGAAGTCGACACAATGAGTACGTCCAATGTCGCTGGTGTTTTCCAAATGGCGAACGGGCTCAGGTGCGGCTGGGTTGACAGTGGGCAAATAATATATTCGAGAGGTAAAACGAGAAGCGAGTGTGTCACTGCTCCAAGTTCCACTTGCATATCCTCCAGGGATTACCCTTTCTTTGCTGGTGTCTCCACCGCCTCTTTCTCCACTGCCGCTGCCTTCGTAGGCTCTGGCATGATCGATGTAGAAGCGGAGCCTAGTTAGTCTAGTTCGGACGCTCCCATCTCTGTCATAGGGGGTTCTAATTGGGTCATTTTGACGTAGTTTACTCCCAGACACGTCTCTGGACACAACGTACCTGGGAATGCTGAGCAGGATCGCCGTTGCAAGACTGGGCCGGGCTCTTACTGCTCAGCGGTTATATAAGCACAGCTGACCATGTGTCATTGATTGAAGAGAAATTCATGCCGGGTAGCTATTCGAAGCGCATGATGACATGTGCATGGATCTGAGTTCCTGATGCAGATAAGATCTTATCTCTTATCTCCATCCCTCGGCATGCCGAACATCCCCACTCGGAATCGGTATTTCCCGATCCGATACCGTACTTTTCTATTTTTCTAGTTTCCCGAACTTTCCGATGATGAAATTCGATTATCCGATGTGTCATGTGTCAGGGGTCCGCCTTTTTTTTTTTTTTTTTTTTTTTTTTACCCTTGACGTATTTTCGTCGTGCATTCCATTGTGTTCCATTTGTTCTGCTGCAGCTAGAGTGGTTGTATATAGACCGAAGTATTGACAGGGATTGTCGAACCCTGCGAACTTTTACGAACCCTTACTATCCAGGTAAGTATCTGCATCTACATCTACATGAGCCCTATGCGATTGAATGCTAATCGATCCCAAAGATCCAATTCTATATACCCCGTCCAGCGATACCATAGAAACCAGCCAGAATGTCCTGGCTCACCAGAACCACATCCTCCCTCGCCAAACGACCCTCATCCATCCTCCGACCTATCACCCGACAAATCCTCCCTCAACTGCAACACCAACAACGAACGTACCAGCTCACCCAATCTCGCGCCGTCCACCCCTCCTCCTCCCCCTCCGCCCAACAATCAACAACCACAACCGTCCTGCACGAAGACCACCTCACAAACCCCAACTTCCCAACCCCGACAAGCACAGAAAATGAGCAAACCCACATCGATACCCTAATCTCCTCCCTCCCCCTCGTCCACTCCCTCCGCAACAACCCCTCCTACAAAGAATCCCGCCCCCACCACTCCATGGACCCATCCCTTCGCTCAATGCATTTCGTCGCCGGTTCGCTAGCGGGGAAGAACAAGGTTACCGTTGCGCCGTTTATGTGGATGTCCAACCCTTCCTCTCGCTCTCCCTCTAAACCCTCTTCGCCTTCGGCGAGCACCGACAAGGAGGAACTAGCAGGAAGCCACCTCTACTCGATCTTCCACGTCGGGGCGCACCTCTGCGGACACCCGGGTTACGTGCACGGCGGGTTGTTGTCGGTGATGTTCGACGAGGCGTTTGCGCGGTGCGTGTCGACGTCGTTTCGCAGTGGGCTGGGGATGACGGCGAATTTGAATGTGGATTTCCGGAAGCCGGCGCTGCCGGGGAGGTTGTATGTACTTGAGGCGGGGACTGCAAGGGTTGAGGGGAGGAAGGCGTGGGTTGATGGGGCGGTTGATTTGTTTGCCGGATATTGGGAACGGGGAGGAGGGGGAGGGGGTGATGGTTGCGGAGGCGAGGGCTTTGTTTGTTGAGCCTAAGTTTGCGGAGGTTTGTTCCCTATGTATACCTGGTGGTGAGGAAATGGCTAACTTGTGCAGTCGATGATTCCGTTGTATAGAGGTTGAGTTGGATCGAGTTGGATAAAAGTCCTTTATTTTGCGTTTTGCACAATACCCATAGACATAGACATAGAATAGAGTAGAATAGACTAGATCATGTACCATTCCTATCTAATTGTTATCTCACAAATGCACGCCGTGACTCTCTACCAGGCCCGATCAACCCTATAACAATCTCGCAACAATAACCGAAAAGTAACTGATGGAAAAGACCGTCCATGTCCTTCATTAGCCAGAGTAAGAACATGCCGATGACTCTCTTTTCCACACCAAGATGAAAACGACGAAAATACAATTATGTAATAAAGTATGAAACATAAGAATGCATCAAACCAAGCGAAAATCGATAGACCAAAATCAAGAAAGATGGAATGCACCCTGTCCTTCCTTGATCGCGACGGAGAGTCGCTCCCGGAGGACATCCAGACTGCTGTAGTCGGGCAGCTTGAGGTAGTTGACACAGGTCATAACACTGGGAAGATAGTCGTCGGGCGTGTACGGAGGCTCGCTGGGACGGCAGACAACCGTGAAAATCGGTGTCAAACTCTTGAAACCTGTATACACAATTAGCCAAATTCAAGATATCTGCATAAAAATACGTACCGCCAATCGGAAGCTTTGGACTTCCAGTGACAAACTGCAAAAAGTCCCTTCGTTGCTGCAAATCAAACTCACTCATCGTTTGCAGCAGGTTCCGTACACTCCGACTGTCCATGTTGAAGCCATGATCCGCCTTGATTGAGTCCATGAGAGTCTCAATCGACCAATCCTCCTCCGATTGGCCGAACAAAAGCACCAACTCGCTCGGAGTAAAGGTCTTGAGCGACGAGTATGCGAATACTTGCGAGAATCCAGACCGGAAGGCTTCCACTTGATGACGGACACCAGATCCCAGCGTCATGTCGACAACCCGATCCACATAAAGATCAACATTCTCAATCGTCACCGAAGTGTTGGACCCGTCCTCGATCAAATCTATGGATGGGTAACCGGGCAGGGTGAAATCCAAGCCCAGGTCATCCACCTTGACGCCATCGACCTCCACCTGTTGCAGGGCTTGAGGCTTGTCTGAGGCTGACAGATCCTTATCCTCAACAGCCTTTTTGGCACTTGCAAAGCGTTTCAAGAGCATCAGAGAGTTGGCAAGGTCATGATCAACAGCCTTCACAGTACCAAGCGACGGCGCCACCGACGATGAGCTATCCGCAATTCGGAAGAACGCCGGATTGAAGAAGACATCGATGATTCTCGAGTCGAGCATCGAACGGGCAACAAATTTACCGAGGATTTTGAAAAGCTGAAGCTGTTTCTTGCCGGACTCTTGAGATGCCTGCGCATCGCTCATGGGCGCAGGGAACAAGCCACGCTTGCCGAAAGCATATTCATCGCCGTGGTTGCAATCATTCTCCCGCCACATCTTGAGCTTCTTCTTGGAGAACTCCTTCGAGATCGTAGAGTAGAACTCCAACGTAGGACCCAATCCGGTGCCAACCTCCTCGAAGTACTCGATTTCGAGAATACTAGGCGAAGAGCCGTACAGCTCCATAACCTTCATAGCAGACTCGAGAATCCGAGACCGCGAGATCCGCACCTTCTGTCGCTGAAGTCGGCCCAGGAATGGCCGGTCGTCTGGCCGATCATGACGATTGTCGTCCCCATGCGAGTTATGCCACCTCAGCATCGCGCGCGAGTAGCCGAAGGCTGTGGATTGAAGGAAGAGATGCCGTGTCTCAAACGGGAACAAGAACGGGAATAGACGAGCTAGATCTTCGCTCCAGGCGGGAAGGCAGCTACTCGCCACGATCAGAGGTTCCTCCAGTTGCCGGTTCAGCTTCGCCGTGAGTTTTGTGTTGATGAACTGTGCCAGTGGCTCCGGTTTGATTGCCATGAGGTCCTTGATCTCAGCCAGAATATCATCCAGCGTGGCGTTCATTTCATGCAAGGACCCGAGTAGTCGAAGGATCGAGGCTGTCGTGGGATTCTTGTTGAGTGACCGGGGCATTTCGTTGTCTGCCACGGTAGACTCAGTCAAGCCCGAAGCAGCGGTTGACGGCTCTGGGGGTGGTGGTCCGGGCACCCGCTTGAACTTGATCGTGTGAATAGCCGACCAAACATTTCTTGAGCTAACATCCACGTTTTCACGGTCGTGGTGGACAGCGCGGTAGATAGTCGTCTCTTTTGATAGCGGCTTCCCGTCAACGGTGAACTCGATGTGCCAATCCTGGGACGGGGAGGCAATAGCAGCGGCGTAAGAGGACGGGCGACCGGTCGTGGCTAAGGGATTGCCAGACGACATCTGTGCAGGACGAGTTGATGACGACTTGGACACAGGCGTGGATTGAGATGGAGTCGAAACACGGGTTCCGTCCTCTTTCCGCGCCGTAACCTTGCCTGTGGATGCCACCTCCATGTTCACTGCGGATGGATCATGGCCGTGATTTTCAGGCTCATCATCATCGTCCATATCATCGACAATGGCGTTCAGCGCATCAGCACCGTCGCCATCCTCGTCCTCGTCATCTTCCCCGTCGCTCACTTGTCTCGCATCAGCACACTCGAGGGGCTCGTTGTGTTGTGCTTCTTCCTCATCGCCCTGGGCTTGCTGGTGTCTCCCGGAACGTCTGGGCTTCGCACGTTGGGGTTCCTCAGTAGACGATGGATCATTAACACTGGGCTCATTCGGGCGCGATGATGGATGAGCAGCCGTGGATGAGGAACGAGGAGACTCATTGCCACTTCCGCTTGACCTATCACTGTTCCCAGTGAGCTGCTCCCGAAGCCGTGCAGCATTAGCAAGCTGGGACAAAAGTGTGTCGCGGCTGTTAGAGGCGCGCGGGCGGTCTGCTAAGCTGATTCTCGGATGAAGGAAGTCGTCGAGAGATTTGAAGGTGGCGATGGCATGGATGGACACCATGATGTTTTTGTAGGTGCGGGGGATATCGGAATCTTCGTCAGCGACGAGTTTGAGCCTAATCTGCTTTCCGAGCATGTGAATGGCGTTGCTTCGCGAATTCTCAAGCGAGTTCTGGTTGACCGTCATCACCTCGAAATGCTCAGTCCGGCTGAGCAAGTCTTGTAGCTTATTGATTAGCACACTAAACGGCGTTGTAGCAGTGCTTTGGCTTTGTGCCTTCTCTGAGATAGCCGTTCCCATAAAAGCCTGCAGGAAAGCCGTACGAGCCTCGCGCGTCGACGGAGATTGGAAATCACCAAAGACATCCAGAAGCACATTGATGACACCTGAATTGAGTAATTCCGAACTGGTGATACTCTCCAGGGCGTCTCCGTCGAAATAAGACGCAAGCTTCTTGAAGAGTGGAAGACCGTTACGATCCCCAGCAGTGTCCTTGTAGCAGGCCTTGATGTCTGCAGTGAGGGCTTGTAACTGATCGAGGATCTCTAGAGCCTTGTTCCGCATGTCTTTGCCTTCACTGGCTTCATACATTTCGACAAAGGCCCGGGCATCACGGACGACGAGATCTTGTAACATAGTTTCAATTTTCGTGGAGAGCCTAGTGTCGAAGGCCAGGCTGTCCGACACCGAGATGTCGCCGTCGTCTGGATGGGTATCCTGATCGTCATCCTCGTCATCATTTTCGTTGTCGTCATCACCGTCTTCATCCTCATCTCCCTCTTGGGCTTCGATATCGGACGTGGGGTTATCGTCCGCGGTTTCATCTCCGTCTGTCGACCGAGCATCATCCACCGTGCTCGTAGACGGCGATCCCTGTAATTGCTTATTTTGCTCAGTGGAGAGGGATTCCTCGGATAGCTTGACAATTTCCGAGATAACACCCTCGCGGTGGAACTGATATTGATAGACATGCTCTAACCGCTGGAACAGAAGTTCCGCACACCGTAGGGCTAGCGATACCAAGGACGGGTGATCCTTCTGCGAAAGAATCGCTCCGAGGAACGATGCGTACGGAACAGTGCGTAGGGCCTCCTCGATCAACGCAACGTCCAAGTTGTGGAGCATTTTGAGCTGCGCAACGAGAACCTTCTGCCGCACGCCCAGATTGACCGTGCTCGAGAAGGCATCCGTCAATGTGGGAAGCAAAATCATAGCAAAACGCTTGAGCTGGGTTTTACATTCCATCAACAGGGACCGCCGCTTCTTGGCCGATTCCTTCGTCTTGGGCGAGTGGGAGCCGAGTGTCATATTAGTTTCAAAATATGCACTCAACACGCCATCTTCTTCGCTTGCTTGACTGGCCGGTACTCCAGGCAGAAGCTCGCAAATGACATTGAGGGTCTCAAAAACTTGTTCCCGGGGACGATGGATCAATGCCTGCATGACAAGAACCCCATCCATCTTCACAGACGATTTGTCTAATTGTGGGGGTGAAACACCAGTTAAAATATGATACAGTGTGTCGACCACATCCATCCGGAGGAGCTCAGCAGACAAACGAGGGCTGGCCTTGCAGGTGATGGCGAGAACCCGGAGGAACTGTGTATGGATGTGTGGACCGATTAAATTGGTGGTTCCGGGCAACAAAAGACGAAGTACAGCTTTGAGCATGGCGGGCTCGATGAGTTCTTCTAACTTTCCTGGCTTATGCTTGAAGCTCTCCACAATTCGAGACACACACAGACATCCTTGCTCAACAACCTTGGGATCGTTGCTGGAAAGAACATTGAGAAGAGTCGGCATCACATCACGAACGACGGGGAATGAATCTGTAGAAAGATTTCGACAACAGTTCGCAGCGGTGGTCACAGCTGTACGTTGTGTACTAGTTGGGAAAAAGTCAAGGTAGGTCAAGCAAGCTGTCAAACCACCTTCCCGTACGATGGAGCCAGGAAAGTCAACTGAAATCTTGGAGAGAGTCTGGACAAAGTCAGCTTCTGCAGGTCTTTTAAGATAGTTCGAAAGGGAGTAAAACTAACACTAAGAGCTTGCTCGGCCAAATCGATGAATTGAATATCCAAGAGTTTCTGACACAAGACGGGCACAGCGCCACCATATACCACATTGGCTACTGAGCCCTGCAGGGCTTCCATCAAGTTCGCCAAACAGCGGCAGGCAAGGAGCATAATCTCCGGGTTCTCCTCGCCAAAGTCACTAGGTTGCATCAATGCAACGAGTTCCTTGACATAGGGATCTGGAGCGAAAGCCCCGGCCAGATTATCCTCGTTGGAGACAAGCAGGAGATCAGACAGCTCCTGCAGGGCAATCAATTGGGTGGAGGGATCTTCTTTCATTCGTAAGTTGCAGAGAATTTCCCGCAACCGCGAGGTCATCCCCGACATCATACCACTGAGCGCCCGGAGAGTGCTTTGAAGTCCCAAAGGACCGCGACCACCGAAAATGGCGCTGCTGAATGGGTCTCCGTCGTCGTCATCCAAAGCAGAAGGATTTGTGCCATCGTTACTATCGCTGGGCGGCGACGACTCGTGGTCATCCATATCCTCATCCTCTTCATCGTCTTCTTCTTGCTCTGGACTCTCTATTTCCTCTTCGGCGTCTTTCATAATCACATCCTGGTTCGTTCTACCCGAACGCTTCCTGTGTCGACGAGGAGGTGAAGACTGCGTCGTTGCAAGTCGATCTGCTTGGCCTGAGTTGTTAATATCGGGCTAATCCATCATCCTCAAGCCAAAGGACCCTTGCATACCTTGCGAGACCTTGGCATGCTTGCTAGACTTTCGTCGGTTGGTTGGAGGAGACGTCGGGATCTTCGGAGTTTCCTCCGTAGGCCGTGAGGACGGACTGTTTAATATGTCAGCTAACACCACGCTAATGACAACGACCTAGAACCCAACGCTTACCCTGGTTGTGACATTGCCGGACGGTTCCGATTACCACGACGCGTGACAGCGGGAGCAGGAGCGGGAGCCGTCTGAGGAGAAGCACCGAGCCGCTGTCGCTTTGGTCTCCGGGGCGGCGAAGAAGATTTCGGTTGTGTTGGGATATCCAGAGACTGATCAAGGCGAGTATGGGCCTTGCGCTTGCGGGAACGAGGCTGGGCCGGTCCAGCGGCGAGATTCGAGGGCGACGGACCGTGACTAGCGGACTGGGGGGACTCTGCGGCAACTCTCGCTGCTGAGCGAGTAACTCTGGTAGACATGAGAAGCTGGTCCTTGATATTGCTTGAGGCAGGGAGCGGGAGATGGCAGGGATAGTAGGGATGGGTATGATAAGGTAAAGAGGGTCAATGGCTGATAGAAGGCACAGCGATGTGGTCCATTCGCAAGTGAACTGGAGAAGAGGGGAAGGGGAAAGTCTAGCGAAGATAATGGGATGGCCCAACTGCGATCGTTCCGTGAGTACCTTGCCGCCCGGTCTTCTTCGTAATGGTGCGAATACTTTCACCAAAGAGCGTAAAACCTGGCTGTCTCTTGCACCTTCGACAATGGGGGCTCGAGTCAAGGTCCCGACGACAACGACAGAGCGGGAGGAAGCGGGAATGAAGCAAAGGCGGGGGGTATGAATGATGAGGCAAGGACGAACGGATCAGTACCTCGAGGTAGAAGAGGTTTTAGAAGCAGCAGCAGTGGTGGTAGCGGTGCGAGTATTATCCGGATAGCTGGACGCAGTGGCGGCGGTTCCAGCAGCGGCGGCGGCGGAAGAGGGTACGGAGCGAGAGTCCTCACGAGGGTCCTGGCGGCGTAAGGTGGCCCTTTGTCTGGCCATAAGTCGAAGCTAGACGGGGAGGGAAAGCGTTAGATCGTGGTCACCGGTTAAGTGCCATCCGTAATCTGAGGGGATGTTGGAATGTTGGAGGTTGGAGAGGGAGTGGCCAAGCGGGTTTGTTTCCGGTGGTCGATAAGAGAGCGAGAGGCGAGAAAGAATAATAGATGTAGAGAAAGCAGAGAATGCAATTTGTACGATGATAAAGCAAAGACAGATAGAAAGCAAATGAAGCAAGATGAGATATAGTAGGAGGTTGAGAAGGAGAAGGAAGAAGAGGGGAGAGAGAAAGACAAGCTGAGGAAGAGGAAGAAGAGAAGATCCGCCGTCGGTTGGGTTGACGTGGTGGAGGGTCCGGCGTCAGACACCTCCCGATGATATATTAAGAGTTTATATGCAGGAATTACTAGTATATCAATAGGACAGTATAGAATAGCATATAACTAGGTGTGTTTGAGAATAGTTTTGAGTGAAGATGAAGATCGCTCTCTCGTGGATACCCGGAATACTACCCCAGTCTGTCACTACGCATCGCAATGATTCGACTTTTGTGGTGATCGATGTGAAATATGATATGATACTGAAAGAAATAAGTACTGATTCATGGCGATATTTCCGGTAGTAGTTTTGACTTGAGAATACAGTGTGCTCCGAATACGGAAGGACATATGAATAGCTTCACTTTTTCCTAATCGGGACATGAATGCGGGCAAGCATCACCGATTCATACTGTCAATTTAATCCTGCATTCATTATTGTTTGTATACATAAGCCACTCTTCTATCCTTTTTTTTTTCTGTACTCATTTATCATTTTCTAATTCTCCAGCACTGCTCGATCACGTCAACCCGACCGTAGGACACACCACTCTCACTATATGTATCTTTAGGTATCCAAAGTCAACACCACTGAGTAACTTCTATCTTCTTAACAACCACACAGTAGAGCATCCATGTTGGGTCTAAATAAGCTCCTCCGTACTTTGTAGGCTCTCCAATCTGGCTTCTGGCTACGCCATCACCGAGGTCCAGCATTATTAATAGACAAGAGCCCTGTTCCTTGCATTTTTCGTCTTTTTTTCTCGTGCTTGAGAATAGCAAGAAAGACCGAGTAAGAGACCGACAGAGAATAATAATAATAATATCTCTGCTAAAAGGAAATCCGCCTCCGTGCTTTTTCAGCTCGCCGCCCGCCTTCGGCTTGTCTCTTTTCGTTCACCTGGAGAAAACTCTCTCGTCTCCTCCTCTCTCCCCCTCATTCTTCCCCCATCTTTGCTCCATACCAAACATCCAGATTTGCTCACTATCCCATTTAGAAATCGTCAAAATACATCCCTCCTCTTCAACCGTCCTCGAATTCCATTTCCCCTCCCCGCTAAACCGCCGCCATGACGCAGAGCGACCAGGCTCGCCCCATCCCCAATGACCCTTCAGACGACTATGCCTTCCCCGAAATCCGACTGAAGACCAAGATGGACGACCCGGAGAAGACACCACTGCTGCTGGTCGCTTGTGGTTCTTTCTCGCCCATTACCTATTTGCATCTGCGCATGTTCGAGATGGCTGCCGATTACGTCAAGTTCAGCACCGACTTTGAGATGATCGGGGGATATTTGTCGCCTGTGTCGGATGCTTATCGCAAGGCTGGTCTGGCCAATGCCCATGATCGGTATGGTCTTTTCGCTTATTAGTATTGTCGGGATGATGTTAACGCTGTGAAGTATTGCCATGTGCCAACTCGCCGTGGACCAGACTTCCGACTGGCTGATGGTGGACACCTGGGAGCCTCTGCAGAAGGAATACCAACCGACCGCCGTGGTGTTGGACCATATTGACTATGAGATCAACACTGTGCGACAGGGTGTCGAGGCTGGCAATGGTGCTCGCAAGCCCGTCCGCGTCGCTCTCTTGGCCGGTGCCGACCTGGTTCACACCATGTCGACCCCTGGTGTGTGGAGTGAGAAGGATTTGGATCACATTCTGGGCAAATACGGGGTATGTTGTGATAATCATTGCTTAGATATCCCATCCTAACAATCACAGTCCTTCATCGTCGAGCGCAGCGGAACCGACATCGACGAAGCCCTCGCAGCCCTTCAACCATGGAAAGACAACATATATGTCATTCAACAACTTATCCAGAACGACGTCAGCAGTACAAAGGTCCGACTGTTCCTGCGACGTGAAATGAGCGTCCGCTACCTGATCCCGGTCCCGGTCATCCACTACATCGAACAACACCACCTCTACGAAGACGAAGGCTCGACCGGTGTCTCCGACAAAGGCAAGGCCAAGCAAGACATCAGTGGCTCAGCATGATTCATGTCTGAAATGATTTGTCTCTCTTCCGCTCGTCGCGCTTTACGATAGAATATTCACGACCTGTCGAATCGCCACGACCATGTCCACGAAGTAAATGCCCCTTTATCTCGGTCAGCCCAACGGCACGTTCGATGGCCCTTCCATTCGGCCTCTACGACTTTGTTCCGTTCCCCCAACCCCCGTTTAGCAGCAGCGCCGTGTTCAATGACACCCGAGAACGAATACGATTAATCACGATAGACCCGGACCTCCCAATCAATAATCATGGTTATCATGCAGGAAAGAACCATCGGCCCGCGACGCGACATGCTCAATCTCAACATTTGCAGGCGTTCTTCTGTTTTGGGTTATAACGAGGAAAAAAGACACTTCTGGCATAGACCTACTGACCTGCCTTTTGTTTTCCTTGATATGTTTTTTTCTGATGATCAATTTATACTACTATACCCTGAGTTCGATGCCATTTTTACGATCTTGTCTTTTTGCTTCAGATAGAAGAATAGGAAGGATGAATTCTATCCAACCGATACTTTTGTTCCGACCTATCTACCTAGACTGTATCGTCTGTAGCCTTTATGTATGAGCTGATGCAAGATAGACATGGATATCCAGAGATACCAAGAAAGAAGTAAAGAAATCCCAAAACCCTTGCTCAAAAGAAATGAGAAGAAAAGAAAAAGCTGCATGAATTCATGCATCATAATCATAACCATCATTATCCAACCAGACCAATCCCAATAAATATATGTAAAGAATGTGTATGTACAGCCCTTAACCAAGAAAGGCATATTAGTGTATGAATAAAAATGAAGATAACCCGAAGAAATGAAAATGAGAAGAGATCGATGAATGCCAAAATGAAAAATAAAAAAGAAAAATGTGAAGAAGATCGATGAAGCTGTGCAGGTGAAAAAGATGGTGAATTGAGATCAATCACTCCACAGCTCCTCCACCTCCATGACGCCCAGAATCACTTCTGGGTTTGCCTCGTCGACTCCAGCGATTACTGAAGCCCGATAGCTCTCGCTGACGAGCCTTCGCACTTCGTCCAGGGTGCTCGAAGCAGACACGCAGAGGAACTGTTCCTGCGGGACGGAGACGGAGACGCCAGAGGCGGAGATTTCGGAAAGAACCATGTCCACGTTGTGACCGGTTGTGAGAGAGCGGAGGTGGCGGGGAGTGACGAGAGAGGTCGAGGAGGTAGTGGAGGAGGTGGAGTGTGCGATAGAGACCCAGGATTTGGCATCTGGGTGTTGAACGGCAGCTAAAAGGATGTCGAGGAGGCGGGTCTCGTGGCCGGAAACATTGGGTATCTTATCAAGAGGAACGAAACGATTCGAAATAAGGTCTTGCTTCTGCTGCGTCTGCGATCCATCATCTGACGGGCGAGACTGCAGATAATCCGACGACGTGGATGCCAACGGAGACGTAGACAACATGCTCATAGGAGTCGTTGCTGCAGTCGCAGCAGCAGTAGCAGCAGTGGCCGCTCCAATAGCACCGCCAGGATGGAAACTCTTGAAGACTTCTGCAGGGCCACGTTCCGGGGTATTATGCAGTCGCTGCGCCGTTGCCAGAGCTAGGGCATCACCCAGCGCTAGGGCCACCGTTGTCGACGAGGTCGGGGCACTGAGACCAAAGGAGGACTCTTCGTCTTCATGGATCGGAGCAGGGATGGAAATGGCCATGTCCGGAGATTGGAACGAGACGAGCGGACAGGTCGACGGGTGCGTATGCGAAGTGATTGCGATGATGGGGACCGTTGGAGGAATATGAGGGAGGAACAGAAGGAGTTCCTGGGTGCGACCAGAGAACGAAATCAAGAGCAGGGTATCATTCTAAGGAATGTCAGCAATGTATTCCATATTCTCTCGCAGCCCTGGTGTAACATACCTCACGAATAACCCCCAGATCCCCATGCAGTGCCTCCGTCGGATGCAAGAACATACTAAAAATGCCCAAGCTATTCATCGTCGCCTCAATCTTCCTCGCAATCTTCCCACTCTTCCCGACGCCACAAAACACCAGCTTCCCTCCATTCCGTATAGTCCGTACGATCTTGTCCACCGCGCGCACTAGGTTCTCCTGCGCAAGGCCGTCGGTCTGATAGAGGCGCTCGAGATGAGCCAACGCCGCGCGCTCCGTCGAAAGCACATGGATCGCCGTCAGGAGAGAAGAGGTAGCATCTTTGGTAGATCCGTTTGGAGAGCCCTCTGGCATGTCAGGAGGGGTCAATGGTCCCGCGGGGAACTCGTCGTGGATGGAGGCCGGCATCGCAACAGACAGCGGGGTCGCCTTGAGGCGTTGCTGAAGAAGGGAGGCGTGCATCGACCGGGAGAAAAAGGAATGAAGGGAAGATGTCTCCCTGGAAAAGAGAGTGGGTATAGAAATAAGAATATAGAAGAAAGAAAGAAAACAAAACAAGGCTGGAATCGAAGAAAAAAAAAGAACTCGGAACGCGGGGATGTGGGAAAAAGGAAGAGACTCCGATTATCTCGCCATGTCGGAGATAAAAATCAGTAAATACCAGCCAATCCTCGCTGCATTCACTGCGCAAACGACAAGGACAAGACGAAGTGAATTCGGACGGCAAATATTCATTTTGGGTCCACTATCACACCATAGCTACTAGATCATTCACTCGCTCTAAAAGTAACAGAATTCACTTTCCGAGGCCCGATATCGTACATCTCCACACTATCTACTAATGTAGTGAAAATCAAGAAATCGGCTTGATTCCCTTGTGAATCGCTGCAATCCCACCTGTCAGGTTCTCAAATCCTCGTCCGGGAATCATAAACCCGGCCTTTTGGATCATCCCCCGGAATTCCTCTTGGCTGGGAAACTGCTCGATACTCTCCACCAGATACTGATAGCTATCCCGATCCCCAGCAACCAAGTGCCCAATCAACGGGATCGCGCTGAAGCTCCAGCGCTTGTAGACCGCATTGAACAGCTCGTTGTCCACCTTGCTGAACTCCATGCACGCAAACACACCACCGGGCTTCAGAACCCGGAAAGCCTCATTCAACGCTGCCTGCTTGTCCGTAAAGTTGCGAATCCCAAAGACCACCGTGTAGAGGTCGACCGAGTTATCCGGGATGGAAGGCATGGTCTGCGCATTGGCTTCCATAAACGATAGACGGTTCGTGTTGTAGTACGGCGTGTCGATGCTGCGCTTCTTCCCCTCCGCCAGCATGTCCGGGTTGATGTCGGAGATCGTCACCCGCGTGTTGAGGTCGTGGTTGATATTCGTGGCATGGTCCAGCATGCGAAAAGCGATGTCGCCAGTCCCGCCGGCGATATCCAGGATATTCCAGCCTTTACCGGTCGAGTCGGTGTCGCGCGACGGCGGAGCAGACCCGGGGTTCAACGAGCGTACAAAGTGGTCTTTCCAGAGACGGTGGATTCCCAGCGACATAAGGTCGTTCATCGTATCGTACGAGCTGGCTACGGAGCTGAAGACAGCTCCCACTGTTCCGCATCAGTCTCGTTAGCTAGTCCTTGTCCCAATGCCAATTAAAATGGACGAACCCATTGACTCTTTTTGCGCCTCGGGTACATCCTTGAATCCGAAATGCGTCGTCTGTCCATCCTTTCTTGGCTGGTCCTGAGCACGCAGGGAGCAGGAGAAGCACCGGTAGGGCGTCGGAGGTGCCGCCAACCTCCGCTTCGCACTGTAATGCAGACTCCGCCAGAGGGATCGAGACATGGTGAAGTTTCGTAGAAAGACGAAAAGGAAAATATAAAATAAGAAAGACAGGGGTTGATGAGTCTCGAGGAACAATTGAAAGGGTGGCAGAGGTTGCGGTTGAAACAGCCCTCTTCCTGGACTTTTTTCTGCCGATTGGCGGAAGCTCGTCAATTACCCAAATGGGATACTATGGCTTTTACAGGTACATTTCAGGGGTTACCATCCTGTTCCTGTTTTCAATCATGATTAACTGAAAATTGGAAGCTTTAAATTCGCACGCATAATTTCCACGTCTCTTTGATTGAATCCCAGGTGACTCTTCAAGTACCCCTCCACGCCCCTCTCAAAGGAGTTTTCTATCTCCTGCAAGAATCCCACCATGGCATTCGCACGGACATTACAAAGCTGCAACATTCCTATACTCTCCGGCCCGGCCCCTGCGCCTGCATAAAATTGAAGCATTTTTGTCAAGGATGGTCGATGTGCTTCCATGCCGATACGAGTCAGAGCGTAGTCGTGGGTTATCGCTCCGCACGAGCTACCCGCCAGGCGCAGAATTAATGCTGCCAGTATTCCAGAACGATCTTTGCCAGCTGCGAGTATCCATGAGAAGGGCATGATAACCGGTAGAAGCACCAGAACTTACCCGAGCAATGAAAGAGAAAAGGTTTTTGCGGAGCATCCCGAATATGTTGAAAGACCATTTGAAAGATCGGCGCAGAAACCTTCATGATATCCAGATACATCTTGGCATACCCACTGGCACCTTCGTCCCCATGGGCAAAGTCCCGAGGATCAACCGGAACTGGGGTAGACGTATATGGTGCCCAGACTGTTCGAACGCCCTCTATATCAGGGCTGGGGGATTGCATGCGCTCCGCTTGGTGGCGTAGGTCAAAGATAACAGTGATACCGAGCTGGCGAAGGAGAAATACTCTGCCTTCTGGAGAAATATTTCCCAGCGACCCGGAACGGTAAGCGAAACCCGGGCGAACTGATAACTGGGATGAGCCGCTGGCATATCCGCTGATGTCGCGGGCATTGACAACTCCCGGAATCGCGACAAAGGGTGGCCGCGACATGATGCTGTCCACGATTTCATTTGGAATCTGGGTGCGGATGTCTGTCGCGAGTAACTTTTGCAGGTTATATTGCGGTTCCATTGCGATCTGAGATTTTGGCTCTGGACTGTTCGCAGTGTTGTCACTGTTGGCAGTTGTGGAGAACTTACTCCTAATCTTTTTGCACATAAGATGCCTTTACCATGCCAGTAAGGGAGCTCAATCGTAGTATGGCGCAGGCAACCTGTGAGGAGGCCAAGACCTCCACGGTTGTTCTCTTCCCTCTGCAGACCTCTTCAGCTCAAGTGTGAGATCAAAATGTCTTGTGCAACCAAGATGAGAACCTCGTCATTGTCCGGGAATTTGGATCCAGGGGCGCATCGAATTGACATCATCCTGTCAAACTCCTGTCAAACATTGGGTCATTCCTAAACTTCCCAGGCACTAACACATCATTTTCGCCTAGTCCTTGAAGTAGCAGTAGTACATCCTGTAAAAGGGCCATTCCCTTGTCATCTTAAACTATGTCCGAAAAGGGAAAAATTGATTTACCCTCCATTCGGCTAAGCTCGGCGCTCACATGACGTCGGCCACCGCGAATAGCCGCTCTCCGCATCTGCCCCGGATTCACCTACTGAGCCTCAAGAAGGGCCTCCTCGTCCATCCCCAGCGGCTGCTGGGTTTTGATTTTCACCATGCCATTCATTGAGCACTCATGATGTCTTTGAGTCTCCTTAGACGCCTTCCGCGGGCGGTTCGCGTTCCCCGGCCTGCTAGAGTCACAGCACGATGGAGCAGTTCGTTATCGCAGCGTCCGGGGTCGGATCGGTAGGTGCCAGGACTTTCAGTTTCCTTTCGGAGAATGAAAGGACAATTGAGTAAGCAGTGGCTAACAGATGATCTTCTGATAGTGTCCAATTTCCCGGTGCGGTAAACAGCAAATTCACAACCGACATGGCGTTTATGAAGCCCTCCGATATGCCCTACATTCCGACCTACAGAGTCATGGATTCGGATGGTGTGCTGGTTGGAAAGGATAAAGAACGACCTGTTAATGTCTCAGATGAAGAGATCCTGACGTGGTATAGGAATATGTTAAGTGGTGTGTGAAACTGTTAGCTAAGGATGGATATATATAATGGGGCTAGGAGCTGATTAATGTTTGCCGGATAGTGAGCGTTATGGATGGGATCATGTTTGAGGCACAAAGACAAGGTCGTCTAAGCTTCTACATGGTGAGTGACTACTCGATCGAAAATAATTGGACCGGCCATTGACAACCCCAGGTATCCGCAGGTGAGGAAGGCATCAGTGTCGGATCCGCAGCAGCATTGACCCCAGACGATACGGTATTCGCACAATATCGAGAGGCAGGAGTCTTTCAACAGCGTGGTTTTACCCTAAAGGACTTTATGAGCCAGCTCTTCGCCAATAAAAATGATAGCGGAAAGGGCCGAAATATGCCCGTGCATTACGGATCAAACTATCCTCGCAATGTTAGTACCAACTGCGCCAAAAGGAGTGAAAACACATTGACTTACCAATCAATCAGCACACCATTTCCTCCCCCCTAGCAACCCAAATCCCTCAAGCCTCCGGGGCAGCCTACGCGCTCAAACTCCAAGCCCTCCAAAACCCTAACATCCCACGCCGTATCGTCGCCTGCTACTTCGGTGAAGGCGCCGCTAGCGAAGGCGACTTCCACGCCGGCCTCAACATCGCCGCCACCCGTTCGTGTCCGGTCGTCTTCATCTGCCGCAACAACGGCTATGCAATCTCCACCCCAACCCTGGAACAATACCGCGGTGACGGCATTGCCAGCCGCGGCCTGGGCTATGGAATTGACACGATCCGCGTTGACGGAAACGACATTTTCGCCGTCTACGAAGCAACACGGGAAGCGCGCCGGATTGCCCTCGAAGACGGCGGTAAACCAGTCCTCGTCGAAGCAATGAGCTACCGCGTCTCCCACCACAGCACAAGTGACGACAGTTTTGCGTATCGGGCCCGCGTGGAAGTTGAAGACTGGAAACGCCGCGACAACCCAATTATCCGACTGCGGAAGTGGCTGGAGAACCAGGGGTTGTGGAACGAGGATCTCGAGCGGGACACCCGGAGTCAAATGCGGAAGGCTGTCTTGCAGGAGTTTGGAGCCGCGGAGCGTGAGAAGAAACCGCCTATCAGGGTGGCTTTTGAGGACGTTTATGAAGAGGTTACCGAGGAGGCGCAGGCGCAGATGAAGGAGCTTCGGAGGATTCTGGAGACGTATCCGGAGGAGTATGATGTGCGGCAGTATGAAGATGGGGTGAATAGTCTGTAGTGGTGAGGTTTAAATACAGGCATGCAGTGTGACTGAACTTTTTCCATAGCATGCTACGCCTACTGAATATATCAAAACTGAACCCAGACACGCCTGCCAGGCTGAATGAATAACTTCTGAAGCGGAAAGAGAAAAAAATATATGTTAATGTTTTTCAGTACCGGGGGTGCGAAGGGGACTCTACTCAATAGGCCAACGGGATGTCCACTGGTGTTGTTATTGTGGGCAGGAGGCTTACTTTTCATATCACCGGGGCTGTTGTTGTTGCTGGTCTGAAGCACATGAGCTTTCTCGCCGTTGCTGGTGATAATGAATGCCATGGCGTGATGAATTGGTATGTAGATGCGACAGGGACAGATGCGCGGGCGGTCGTTTCTGCACCAAGCACGCACTATCCTGCCCTTGTCGATACGCTCAACACATCCTCGATGCCTCGCGACTTCAAGAACGACAAGAACGGTATGAAGGATTTCAATTTTCAAGAATTCGATCAGGTCACTTTTAAGCCGCAGTGGCCTATCAGTCATCATTCCAGGATCCAAGAGCTCCAGCGCTTTCTAGACGCCATTGCCTACTACTCTTCCACGGTAATCAGCTGTGTGAGCCTGGGCTTGTGTACTTTCAAGGAGGTAGAATCGTGCCGGAAGACGAACGTACTGGATTATGCTGGATCGAAGTCAGAGACACCTCCCTTTTCTGTTTCTGAATCTAACCACATTTAACAGGGTTCACTCACCCTGCATGGAAGCAAGGTCGCACCGATGCCCGGAGGGAATACAAGACGTGAAGTACGCGGGGCGCAGACTGGTTTCAGTTTCAAGCCCTAGTCTGTTTAATTTCCGAGAAATAAGATGAGGCGTTTCTAGGCTTCTATCAAGAAACCGTGTATTGTCTTGGTTATGGGGATGTCAGACCGTTCGGCCGAGGCTTCGAGCGTCAATGTATTGTGACCCTGAACTGGGCGAACCGAATTTTATATGCAACAATATCCCGCCAGCTACTGGCATCTTATGCCAATAATGGCTGTCCCTAAGTCAACAACCACAGCAAAAGGGATCGATATGCATATGGAGGGGGCGGGCGCTGCCGAACACTTTTCCTCTTTGCCATCCTCTTTTCTTTCTTGTCTTACTTTAGATCGTTAAAAGGCTTACATGTAAACAAATTTCTTTCTTTTATTTTCCAAATGCATTTGCATTCTTTGATTATCTGCTTATGTGGTCTTGTGTCCAGTGGTTTCATGTCACTTTTCTCTGTTTCTACAAACCCTTGTTCATTTTTCCTTAGTACACAGCCCTAAGTAGCCCCAATCTGGAACTCATTGCTCACGAGCTCCTCACTAAGCTCCCACAACTGATCCGCCAAGTTCCCATCGTGGGCATACTCTCTTGTCTCACAGACCTGGCAGTCCTGAAGATACGCTCCACTCTGGCTTGCGAGATCGGGAGATAACACAGCAACCAGAGTAGTAGAAATACCTTGCTCTAGAGACTTTGGCGACGGCTTTTTAAACGGGAATCCGGTTTTCTCGCGGGATAATGCGTCCATCGAGGTGAAATCGACGTCCGGGAGGTGGGTTACGAGAGATGTGCCGAGGATGACTAGTCGTTGGCCCCACCTCTCGACCACTGATTTACCCTCGGTATGGAAGTTGAAGTCGGACATTGTGAGAGTACGGAAACTGCTGGCTTGAATTTACTATCGGAGGATGAGGAGCGTGACGTCTTTATATCCCTTGTAGATCAGACCATTTATGAAGATCAACTGTCAGTATATTGCGTTATCTCCGATATCCAGTCAGCAATATACATTAGGTCTGAGAACTATAATCGCATATACAAGTAGAAACCCGAGCTATTAGGTATTGCATAAAGGAAGCTAGCCACAGAATTCATCTGCAGGTTCCAAGAGTCGCTTCGAAATCCTAAGCAGGTGACCATCCATCCTTCCGCATGGCTTCTACAGCGCAATCTCTCAGGTCACTAATTGAAAAAAAGATATTCAGGCTAGGGTTGGTGAGACAGGGAAGGGATCCTCCGAAGAGCACCTGCTTTGGCACCGAAACCTCTTGCATACCTTTGTTTGCAGGGGCCGGGAATATCACCTGGAAGTAATATCCAAGTTAGTAAACCAACGAAGTACCACTGTACATGGTATGCTCATACCTCTCTTTGCAGGATATTTATAATGCCCTGGTCGATACCAAGAACCTCCAACTCCCCTGTCACCTTCCGAGAAGAAATGTCCTGAGTCCAGTTTACAAGTATCACCCGTTGAACCTCTCCCCGACTTCTATTCAACCAAAGCCCCGCATCTGATCTCAATTGGTCATGAGGTTTGCTCCATCCGCTCACGGCAACAAGCGTGGGAAATAGCGACCACGGGGAGTAATGTACGCGTCAGGTTCTATTTTCGATGAAGTATACGCGCCAGCGAAATCGGTATGTCCTTGAGTGGTCAGCCACCATAGATAAACATCATCGGGCAGCTTACTGGCATGTGCACCAACTTGTAAGTGCATGAATTCCTGGCGAGTGAGAACGTTATCGGAGTACGCCAATCCAGTAACTTGGGAAATCCACGATGTATGCGCATCCTGGGTAAAAGTAGGTTTCAAGACAAAAAGAAAGAGTCTTCCGAAGCGAGTCGTAGCTAGTCCGTAGCGAAGGGTCCTCAAGTTGACGATCTATCTCATCGAGAATCCCGTCTGCGAGCTCAGGCTCTATGCTGGGGAATTCCAGGAATTGTTCATCTTGCTGCTGGTTCAACTGTTGAGTAATCTCATTCAAAACCTCGTGCTTCCGTGCCTCGGCATTTTCTGGGTGATGAGATGGATCAGAAGAGGATTTCACTGAAGAGCTTTCAATCATGGTGGCTGCGATCGTTGTGAGGATAAAAAAAAAATATATCTATATTATACGTACGTCATGTGGTATGGGATCTTTACGCTCTGGCAGCTAATAGAGATTTCTTAAGTTCATCTTATTTGAAGAAGCGCCTTAGCTATATAATCAAGCACAAATATTCACCAGGTATATTTGCTAACATAACTCACTTGTACTCTTTCGCATTGAGAAGAGATGTCAAGCACACAGATTATGTGTGATGGGCCATTTGCTAGTAGTGAGCGGCTAAAGTCAGCGACTCTGTACATTCTGGATTCAAGGGAAAAGTAGAACAAACGGTCTGAAACTTGTCTTGGTCTGTAGTACTGTATCCATTGCAAAAGAGGCAAGACGGCGTAATGGTAGATGGAAATATCCGACGACATTCACTTCCTGCTGCTTGGTATGGGGATTATTCGGAAGGGATGTCCTTAACTGGAATTGAGCCCGAGAGAGGAAGGTTGAGCGTTGACAGTTGAAGATTCGAACCGTCGTTGTAGAAACGGGGCGTGTCTAAAAATTGGACTAGAAAGGTACCCCATGACGCCAACTTGACACGGATTAAGAGTAAAGCAGAAGTAGTTTGATGATGGGTTGAGGAAACTAAGTACGAGATGTGAGGACGAGAGTGGAGGGGAGACTTGATGGAAATACCTAATAGGGCTGGCTATGTTAGCGTGCGAGGGAGACAGAGAATAATCATCGTAGTGAAGCAGGGCAAGCATTGAACACTAACTTGATTGAATAATATGACATGCGAAACGAATGTATTACTAGTATTTCCAAGATATTCGCCAATCGCTCCAAAAGAGCATAATACCACCAACATACGTACTTGATTTTCTAGACAGCTCAAACGCTTTCTCTTTCTGTTTTAGTGCTCACCCCTCGCCGCTTTTTGCTCACTGCGTAGACCTGAGCACGCCCTGAGCAGCCTGAGCAGGTAGAGACTGAGTAGAGGGGTGAGTAGCCTAAGGAAGCCTCAATAAAACGCACCGCGCTAGAGTTTCACCTGTGTCCACTTTTCTTTGTAGCGCTTTTGACCGTCACCGCGTTGACCACTCCCTCTCCCCTCAACAAAGCGATGGCACCATCAATGGAACAGGGAATTGAGGTCATCATTCCTTCTGCTCCGCTTCTTACCAATCTCCCCAGATATGGGGTAAACTAAACTCCCATGAAGATTCAATTCGCTCCAGAGATTACTCTATGTCTGGGGAGCGTGCTCCTAGCTCTGAAGAGCAGGATTGGCCATCCTGGGATCCAGTCCAGGACTCCTAGGAGTTGAAACCCCTAGGAAAGGCCGTGCGGAAAAAACTAAGGACATAGGGCCAATTGTCATAAAGGCTTACTGCTTAGGATGACAACAGTAAATGATCCCTACTGGCCAAGTGTTATAAAAGTGTTCTTGTGTCACAACCTGGCTTCTCTTGTATCATACCTAGGGTTCTAGTTAGTTGTATTTCGAGACAGGACACTTACCTCTAAGTGTCTTCCAATGCACCGCTGTGCGTCAATGACCATCCAGGTCCTCTGTGTATCACATTGAAGGTATATCGCCCCCTCCAGGCTTCGTAAGGTAGTCACAAGTAGAATTGAAGAAGGTAATGAATAGAGAAACAAGGTCAACCGAGCACGTATGCTGGGTTGTTGGTTAAGTGCAGATGAGTCAGAAACTAGAAGGTAACCAATGCTTGATTAACTAGAATAATCGCGAAGGACTAAACTAAGTACATGAGTGAGTGTCCTTATATATCCTTCGCTCTCCTTCCTACCATTCCGTATACCATTCAGGGTAGATGAATGGTGTCGGAGTTGCAGCTTAGTCAGGGTTGAAAGTACGTATCAAGCGTATATGGTCGAGGTCTCTGATTTGTGCAAATGAAGCTATCTAGGATCCTACATAAGACCGTAGCTACCTAACAGAGTATTCTAAGCGAATGTGCGGTTTTAACAGCAATAAGGGCAAAGGAGTGAATAAGCTGTGTCACGGTGCTAGCCCTGAAGCGGGTAGCTCAGGATCGGGGAATCGGGAAGTCGATAATCCGGACTGCACGAGGCTATATGACAAAGAGTCTTATTTAATCAGAAGGATATGATATTGAAGTCTATAGACACCTTGACAATAGAATGAGTGCTTAATCTACAATATGTATGCACACATCGACCACATATATATAGGAATCTACTGACCTCGCCACTCGGGCCGACCATTTTCCCGGTTGTTCCTTACTCAGGTTTCATCAAGCCCATAATCTACGCACGTGACCGCACGTGACCCACACGAGATATCTGTCTGTGCCTGACGCCGATCCTGTTGCAGCTCTTCGAGCTGCGTCTTGTCTATGAACCTGTAGATAGCCTGACTGTAGCTTATCCTGTTCGTCAATTCCTAATATATATCTGTACCTGACCCTGCACCCTGACAAGCTGCTTGTACCATAAGGTATTAGTGAGGCATGAATCAGGCATCAGTTGATATCGTTCGGTAAGGAACCTCTATATTCCAACAAATGGTAGCAGGTCACGTGACTGTTTTGTTGTAATATCAACTAGGATCCCTGTCCTTTCCTGCATTTCCTTCTTTATCTGTCATCCAATGATTCTGCCTTGCCTTCCCGCATAGTCACGTGAGACTGATGTGGCTAGGTCTGTAGCAAACGAGTCTTACTTCAATACCCAGATTCCACAATACAAAATGCCTTCATCAGGTCAACAGCTCCGGAAAATTGTTACACATAAGGGACATTATGGAATATCTTGCATTTTGATAACTGCTCTATCAAATTTGGATGTGGGCACACTGCTCACAGCTCTTTACATCCAACCCTCAGTTTTGTTTACCAGATTCTCTTTACTCACCAATACATATAGATCACACAATGCGGGTCTTCCATCCCTGGACTCATGACAAGCGCTAGAGACTAGTCCGGGACCGGACTCCAGATTATTGAATCAACGTATTCTGGATTTGGATGCATACTAGCAGAAAAGACTGCGACGCTGCTCGGCTGGAACTATAGGTTATAGCAATGCCGCTCAACTCCCAAAACATGCTAAGTGGGCTTCTCGGTTGTCATGCATCTATAAAGAGCTCAGACTGCGTCTGGAATGAAAAAGGGCTATTTGTGAGTGCTTTCTAAAATACGTCTTTAGGCAGTATTCCTACAATGTCATGGATGTTTTCCCAGGCAGGGAAGATCAAGCGGGTGATGAAGACCATGGTCTTACACACTTCTATATGGCGCGCGAGAAATATGTTGATGTGAAGGTATTCAATCTGCTGGGCTTAAGTAGTCCAATTTTCTCTACAGATGAATTTGTTGATGGTCTTGACTTTGCAGGCTTGGAGTTCCTCTTGCATTGTGATAAGGCAACAAACAGTATCCTGTATATGATATAACTATATATTGTGACGGCCTGGCCACGTTGGCTGGCTATCACATGAGATGCAGTTGTTTGCTTTGTTGATAAATACAGTGTCACCCCCTTTCTTCCTTCCTCATGCTGATTATTCTCGTCGATAGCTACCTAGGTAGAACTCATGAGTTGGATGTTCCATTATCCTAGTAGAGCGCCGTGACAATTCCCAACTTCAAAAATCAGACTACTTGGCATCTGCACCTGCTGTCACGGAGCATGAATGCTCACTATATGCATAGCATGCTCGGCTACCTTGGCCTCTCTGAGTAGGGCATTTACTGAGCATGGACGCTCGCTAGTGGCATGACATGTTTAATTACTTTGACCTGTTTGGATATAGGGCAGGAACTTCTTGCACACACTAGATAGCTCAGTGCTGGCAGGCCCAGCGTCTTCTCTTTCCTTCATGTTAGTATTTCATCAGATAGTCTACCAGTAGATTATTATTGAATGAGACTGTCACACTTGCTCTTGCTTCTCCTTCTAAGTACACTGCACCCGAATCCTACCCACCTTCCACACAAATAACTTCTGGCGTTGTAATCCCCACAAAACAGATGATCCCCCGCTTTGCCTGCCCCATACTGAGGAACTAATGGACGATACACTGGAAGACTTGATACTGCGGTAGACAACATTGACTTTGGATGAGATGCAGCGAAAATAGGCTTACATTTTGGTTTATCGCATGTGTTATAGTTCTGTGAGCAATACTGCAAGCATCCAGATGTTGGAAAAGGCAATATATAGTTCTGCTGTTAGGTCTCAGTTCCGTAAAAGCTAGCCCTGTGGCAATCTAGCTTACAAGAAAGTAAGTTACATCCTGCCCATCAGGTCCTCAATATCTCCATCAATAATCTTACTGCAAGTATCCATATCCACAGACCCATCAGCACGAAGATACTCAGGCCGACAATACAACTCCAATGCCTCCATACCACAGCTAGTGATGGAGTTCCAGAAATAAAACCCAAATCGGAATGGAACACGCCACTTCCACCAGATATACCCATCCTCGCAGACCCTAGCATGGCCAGGGATACTGGCATCCACATCCGGTTGCTCATGCGTTTCATCCCAGTATGACTTCTTTGTAGCATAATACATCAGAAGTGTCTCATCCTCCATAGACTTGCTGTCTAGAACAGCAATCCAGCGATTGGAAATACCTCCAGATCGACCATTTCTTTCAATCCATTCATGGATGAGATGACGGACTTCATCTTCTGTTTTGTCTTGGAAGTCGCTGGCAAAATCCTGAATGTCTGGTTTGGTGCCCTTTCTGTCAACTTCTGTTTGGTTTGCTGTTTGGAGGATGCAAAAAAGATCAAAAGCATATGGGGAGCCTTGGAGGCTTTCTTTTAGGAAGTGGTTGATGACCTGAACTTGAAGTTAGCGTGACTCGTACTTCGCTAATGGAGAAATCAAGTTATGGAAAAGGAAGAATGGGGCGGCTTACATTTGCAGGCACCTGAGCAGTGCAGACAGTTAGAATTGTAGCCATTATACTTGCTTGTATGGGAGAAATATTGTGTAAGCTTGGAGCTGATGGATAATAAGCAGTGTGGATATGGATATGGATACCTTAAAAGAAAACACATGCAAACCTAACTACTCTTTTTTTTTTTTTTTTAGAAGCAAATGGAAGTCAACTCAGCCTGAGGCAGTGTTGATCAGGCTCAAGGAGGTGGAGTGCATTGTTGATCATTTACTATTTTGGGTAGGTGGTACTTTGCATCGCATACACAATTATCACTGTCAGGCCTAAATTCACATACATATATACAAACATCCTCAACCAAGCACCTCACACTCCTCCCCAACCTCACAAACAACACGCATATCAGCAACACTCTCACCAACCCAAATCTTAACCCCCTCCCCATTCTCTGGCGCCTTCCAATCCTGCACCACCACGTCCCAAACACTCAGATCCTTCCTTGTAACATCCAACGTAACAGTCTCGCTCTCCCCCGGACTCAGAATCTTGGTCTTTTCGAATTGACGCAGTTGCAGTCGCGGTGTTTCGAGGCCCAGGCTAGATGGTAATTCGACGTATAGCTGCGGCACGGCACGACCGTTTCGAGAACCAGTGTTTGTGATCTTGACTTGTACGGAGAACGCGACGTCCCAGAGCGCTGGGTTTCCGCCTTCTGCGCCGCCGGCGCGAGGGGCTGGTTGCGGGGTTGTCGTGTAGCCGGATGGGTAGGGGTAGGGCTTGGATGAATTTCCTGCGGCGTTCTCTGGGTGGTCAAGGTAGGGGTATAGATAGCGCCAAATGCGGTTGAAGTCCTTTGGCCAGGCGACCTCGGATGCCGGTGGGATTTTGTTGGAGTAGGTTGGGGTTGTGCCTTTGCTGGGACGGGGTGAGGGGTATGCGCTGTCTAGTGGGGTGACCACGGAGATAGTAGCGGTCATGTTGAAGGTCGTGTAGGATAGGCCGTGGCCGAATGGGTAGCGCGGGGTGACGTTTGCTTTGAGGAAGTGGCGGTAGTCGATGTATAGGCCTTCTTCGAAGTTATCTTGGATCTGAACGAATGGCTTGTCGATTAGGTCCACGCTGGAGCCATAATCCGACTCTTTGCGGGCGATTGTGTATGGCAGGTGACCACTGGGGCTGTAGTCACCGAACAAGATATCCGTCAAGGAATAGCCGGCTTCCTGGCCGGGGAGATGAGCGAGGACAACTGCTTTGATGGAGTCAAGCTCGACCCATTCTTCCATTAGAATAGGGCCGACGCTGTGAATGACCACAACGACCTTGGAGAATTTGTCTGCTGCAGATTTGACAAGGTCGTCTCCGTGATGCCACGCATTTAGACCTGCAACATTACGATCTCCTCGGTTGCCTTCGACGATGAGGAAGTTTTCACCAGAGTCGGCGTTGATGAACACAAGCGCGATGTCGTCAGGTTTGGCCGTTACATCGGAGGGGAAAGAATCCGTGATGTGGAATTCCGCATTGGAGGAGACATTGGCAATGGCCTCCTGGGGAGTAACCAGATACGGGAGTTTGGCCGTGCCACTACCCCATCCGGAAACGAGAACACCATTATCACAAGCCATGCTACCGCAAGAATTGAGACCGTTCGAGTTCGGCCCGGCATCGGTTCCGAATACCTTCAGCGAGTCGTTCGGTCGCAAGGGAAGCACCTGGTCTTCGTTCTTCAACAGTGTGATGGCATCTCTGGCAATCGCTCTGGCAGTAGCGTTGTGGTTGGCTTGCACATCAACGAACTTGTTCACGACGCCGCTGGGCGAGAAGACAGCGCCTGGATATTGAAGTCCCTTTTCGTTTTCGGTGTTGCTGGAGAAGTTGGGGAGCGGGTAATCCTTGTCCTGTCCGTGCTTGTACCATGTTGCGACGATTCGAGTGACCTATCATTATCAGTACCTGGAATTGCGCGTATATATAAGGGTCTTACCATGTCATTCAGACGGTCAACTGGAAGACTTGCATTGAGGACCGCCTCTGACAGTTTCGGTCCCCAGAAACTGTCGCCGACCAAGGGAATAGATCCGTCTCCTGGCATGGACCTGGTTTTGTCAGTTGTCATTCAAGGAGATTGCAAACGGAGGACGGACATATCTAATCCACTCAAAGCACTTTGAACACCAGACTGATGCGCAAACCAATCCGTAAGCACAAAGCCATGGAATCCAAGCTCATCCTTGAGAATGCCATTAAGCAATT
Organism: Aspergillus cristatus; assembly: GCA_034509305.1. Lineage (NCBI taxonomy): Eukaryota > Fungi > Ascomycota > Eurotiomycetes > Eurotiales > Aspergillaceae > Aspergillus > Aspergillus cristatus. The sequence goes on along the minus strand of WJBV01000006.1, from coordinate 2,380,601 downwards.
TGCTGTTTTGGCTAGAAGCGGATTGGTTCACCTATGAAGTCAGCAACAACACATTGAATGCTAGACGGTCGACTAACATCATTATAAGCAACCATAACGGATCCCACGCCAGCCCTGACGCCCTCTGCAAACGGCCACAAGTACAACTCGTGCATTGTACGGTCGTCCAAATTCGAAGAATACGCCTTCGTAACAACACTAGTCATCCGATGCATCTCCTGCTCATTGGCGATGAAATGCTTCAGACAAGCGATGGATCCCGTGCTTTGCATACCCTTTATCGTCTGCGCACCACCAATGGCCTGAAGAGCAGGATCCGCTCCAAATCCTTCCCAGTTCCGACCAGCCTTCGGTTTCCGACCTAGCGGTCCAACAACCGGTCCTAATTGCACATTGACACCCTTTCCACGCGACTCCTCGCCTAGCGCGACACCGCGCGCATGCATGAGGTCCTTGTCGAAGGTAGCTCCGACGGTGATACCGGCGGGGAAGTATGTAATATGATCGGTCGAGGCAACGCCCAGCGCGGAATCCTGGAAGCAGAGATTGGGAATTCCGAATCGCGGCGCACTACCGGTCTGCCCTGAACAAGGGCCCATATAGATACCCGTACCGGTAGTGAGATTCACTTTTTCGGCCAGAGTCATATTGCTGACAACCTGTTGCGCCTTCTCATACGCATCGGACCAGGTCGAGACCCATCCACCCTTAGGCGCAGGGTAATACGGAATAGAAGCATATCCATCATTCGAATCTCTCGCGATCAAAGGAGTGTCTGCCAACGGCGAAGCAACGGCAGTAAGAGAAGTAAAAAGTGTGACTAGGGTCAGATACCCGGAGAGGCGCGCCATTTTTGGAAAACACTCCCTGCAGCCTTATGCTGGTAGAACGAACGTCAGATTGTGATCCGATCTAAATCCGGGCGTGGCACGGGTTATATAGAGTGAGTTGTTTATATTAAAGTAAGTATTTCCCCGTACGACCCGCAACGGTCATGGGGCGTCAATCATCCCATGATACTCCGTACGGATACCGGACATAGTGACGTATGGGGGTTTGTGCCGAAGCATTGAGCGGTTTTGACGGTCTTGCCGGATGTGTGTTCGGAGCGTTGTTTCTTGTTTTTGTTTAGGGAGGGTGTGATATCGAGCGAGAGGAGAAACTTAGGTTGTTCTTCGGGGCACACAAGGCTGGGTTGGATGGCCTCATCGGGTAGCGGGTCAGGAGTGCGGAGGACTAACTATATAGGGCATAGCGCGAGGTTGTATGTGATAGGTATTCTTGCATGCAGGGAGACTTGTCAATTGGCATTGTGAGAGGTCGTTCTACTATGTTTGACTCTGCTTCAAATGCATCTACAAGTACTTCGTTGATTCAGACATTGCAACTGCCATTAAAGAGCCCGTGACTGTTGAATACTACCGGAATACAATATCAACCGACTAAGCGAGAACAGGAACTGACGATCGCTTGCAAACTTGTGTAATTAAGGTAACGGCGGGGCCGCTCAGGGGTTTAGCGAGTGCTAATCGGACAAAGGAACTCTGGACCAGATTGGTGAGGATGTTTTTTTTAGACCCGGGGTGATCGTTTCCGATGACAGTTCGGATTTTCATGTTCGCATCGCAGGAGTTGCAGGCGAGATAGACAGGGAAGACATCACTCGCGGTGTTTGTCCGGTATTGGGCAGCATGAACTGACAGGTATCATCATAAAATTGGTTGTCATGAATTCATGACATCTATCAACAGGTTTAAAACATATTCGATAGAATGCAATTACTGGAAAACACCAGGGAACAGATACTCCAGACGCTGCCGGGCGTCGGGACTCCAGTGAGCCTGGGGAGTGGTAAGGCCGAACTTGATAGATCCCTCAATGTGCTTGGCCTGGACCAAATCGGAGTGCTCGTCATTGGCCAGGGTATCAAGGACGGCCGTGACAAAGCGGCGGGCATTCTCGGCGTTGGCCTTCATGTTACCCATAACCATCTCGACGGTAACATCGGCGGTGGACTCGTGCCAGCAGTCGTAGTCGGTCGACATACAGATCATCTGGTAGGCGATTTCGGCTTCGCGGGCGAGCTTGGCCTCCGGGAGACACGACATGTTGATAACGGTGCCACCCCAGGAGCGGTACATGTGACTCTCGGCGCGGGTCGAGAATTGAGGTCCCTCTGCAAAGGGTTAGTAACCAATACTTCTCACAAGCTGGAAGATGATACATACCCATGCAGATGATGGTTCCCTTGTCATGCAATGTCACACCCTCACCCTCCAAGCTGTGTCCACACTCCCTCACAACCTTGGCAACCCGCTCATCGAACGGATCCGCAAAAGGAACGTGGGCAACAACACCCTGCTCAAAGAAAGTCCACGGACGGAAACCCTTGGTCCGGTCAATAACCTGGTTCGGCACAACAAAGTCCCGCGGCTTGACTTCCTCCTGCAAGCTACCGACGGCAGAGAAGGCGATGATGGTACGGACACCGATGGAACGCAGGGCAGCGATGTTGGCGCGAGCGGGGACCTCATGCGGCGTCAGCTGGTGGTGAAGGCCATGACGACTGAGGAATGCGACCGCGACGAGCTTGCCGGTGGTGGTGCACTTGTGGTGAAGGATGGTAATCGGCGAGGAGGGGTTACCCCACGGCGTGGAAATCTCGAGAGAGGCAACCTGGGTGAAGCCGGGGAGTTCGCGCAGACCGGTGCCACCGATCACAGCGATGCGAACGGGGTCTACAGCACTCAACAATTAGCATATTGTCTTCGTAGGCTCATATTCGAGGCCAAAACTATGCGACAGCGGGGTATGTGTATCTCACCGGCGTAAGTGTCAGGAAGAGCAGCCATTCTCTGCGCCAATTGCTTTGGAGAGTATATTCGCCGGAGAGGTCTTTTAGAGAGAGTAGAGAGAGAGCGACGAAAAGAGCGACCACATCCAGCGCTGATAATAAACCGATGCAAAAAACGAGGGGCTTCCCAATCGGGTTAGTCCGGGATACCACGTGCAGCACGTGATTCGTCTGTTTTGGCGCCATCCTCGACCAGAATTACATACAAGTACTCAACACACAGCGCCAAAATCGCGAGCAGATGGTCGCGATTTCCCAGCCCACTACCGAGTACAAACACTGCTACCACCAATCCTATGTCCGACGTCAATATGGGGGAAGCCCTGGGAGCCCACGAGACCCTGACTGCTTCCCCCCAGGAGCCCACCACCCCGAAGCGACCGCCCAAACGACTGAGGCCAGAGACACCGGGAAAAGCTATACAGGCCCCTCCTATGCCCAAGAACTGGCATCCTGACCAGGATACACCCCCTGTGTCCCCCTCCTATGAAGCCCCCCAAAGCCATATTGCAGCAGCAGTGGCTTCACGCACAGCACAGCTAAAGACTACAGGAGATGAAGTCTTGGAGCTTGTCTTTGTGATTAGCCAGAAAGTTGCCAACTGGAAAGAGAAGAGCCTACAAGGAGCTGCCTCCTTGGGCAAGGATATTAGGACCCTGGTCCTCAATTTCAGCAGGAACCTAGCGACTGCACACCCTACTAAACAGGAGAATCACCAACCCCTGCACTCTAAACACAACAGCTATGCTGAAGCTACTAGAACATCACCCAATGTCCCCAAGACACAGCTCAAGATACCAAAGATCACACACAAATCACCACAATCAGAGAAAACCCCATGCATTTTTCTCCACCTCCCAAAAGATCACCCAGCCTGCTGAGCCAGCCTGTATGCCACTACGGATATACTGAGGAAACACTTGGACAGGACCTGTTCTGCAGCTGTGAAAGAGGTCCAACAGGTGCCCTCTGGCCTGGCAATCTAGCCTAAGGATGGCCTGGGTTTCCAGCTTCTCATTGAACACAAGGAGGCTCTGGAGGTCCTCCTACAAGGAGCCAAGGCTGAAGTCAAACAGAATTAGGCCATATTTGCCCTCCCAAATGCCCCACAAGAGTATACTAGCTATGACAGGACCCAAGTGCCCATAACTGAACATATAGCCCTGGAAGAATTCAAGCTCCAGACAGGCCTCTCCCCATTGAAGTTCTACTGATCAACCAAGAACCTGCTTTCTGGCACCCTTATCATGGCTGTCCCAGACACCCAGGCCCAGATATTCCCCAAATGGGTCCACCTCTTTGGCAAGAATATACAGATTAAGCAGAAGCCCTTTTGAACCACGCTGGGTAACTGTTCTCGTCAAGCAGTTAGGACGATGGATTTCTACCTTTTCGTGGTGTCCGGTGTCAGTATCCTCTCGAGGGGAAGCTGAAAGAATCCAACGTGGTGCGGGCGGCTGCTGAAGTGCAGAATTTTCACCTGCTTGAACAGCAACCACCCAACCCACACCATCAGAGGAAAACAGGTTATGAAAACCATCCAACGACTGTCTACTCAATTCGTACTCGAGACCGAAACTGGGCTTGTTTTTCCAGTGGATGTGGTATCACCTAGGCAGGAGACAGGACACCTCTGAGCTTGAACACTCTCTGAGATCGCGCGACACCCCATGAAGTCTTCAACAAATTGTTCCAATACACACTTGTGTATAATCTTGTCAAGCGGCGAGGGAGGATATAACTGGTAGAGCAGTGGGTTGTGCAAGTCACTTGGGAGTGACATGGAATGGCCTGGACCCAGGACCGCGTTAGCCACGGGCAACCTGGACCAGGACATCCCCTGGCCTCTTACAAGCGGGGTGCATGATCTAGTGATGATCCTCAACAAACTCATTAAGGCACAGCCATGGGTGATTGGGAGAACTGCGAAGCCGGGGACACAAGCTTGGTTAGTGAAGGACGGTTGGGGTATCCTGCAGGGCCAGTGGGGTAACCTTCAGACAGCCTTTGCAAGACACGGTCGGCTGGCAGAGAGAGATCTTGGCCGGTAACACGAAGCAAGGAGATTTCTCTTTGTGGGGCGTGGCACATAATGGCAGTGACGGATGAGCCAGGAGGACTCAACGAGACTGTCTATGTGGCCCGAGAGGACGGACGCGCGTGTCGGTGTGCAAAAGAGATGGGAACCAGCTACCTCACTCACACTGAGGACCTGAAGTCTAACAGCCAAAGTGGTGTCGTCCTAGTGGAGAAGGTTTCTACCATTCTTTACTATCTCACTCGCACTGAGAACCTGCGGCTGGGCGATGGATGTGATGTCGTTCTAGCTGAAATGCCGGTGATGCATGCTTAAGGAGCAAACCTGGAGACACCTGGGGTGAGAGGTTCTTGGCGGGGCCTCAATATCTGGAGGTCGTTCATCGAGAGGTGGGCGCGCCGAAAAACCAGGGCAGTGGCCTGAACAAGCAGGCCTGGTGAAGCTGCTTTACACCAGTTGCAAGAACTCGTTAAGGCTTGGCCACGGGCAGCCTTGGCTGTGTAGCTATGTCTCTTGGCCACTCGCCTCAATAGCAGCCGCCAAGCGGGCAGCCCAGAGGGTGCACTGGCGATGCTTTGCACAATTCTGGGCAGAGAAGGCCCCCAAACGATATAAGGACCTTGGTATAGGAATAGAGAAGCAGCCACCAGAGCTCCATCTTCCCCGAGCAGCTCTGGGTCGCCTCCTAGCTGCCAGGAGCGGTCATGGTGACTTTGCAGAGTACCATGAACGCTTTAGACACGACGAGGCCCTACTGACATGCTCATGTGGCCGCAGAAAGGAGCCCTCCCACTTCTATTTCTGCCGAGAGGGTCGCAAAGCAGCGGCACATCCATGGGGCCATCAACCAGTAGCAGACATCCTCACCAAAAAGACAGGATTCACTGCATATGCAGATTGGCTGGGAGAATCACATTTCTATACAACCATCTGCAAACGCCATTAGGATGCTAATTGCAAATCCGGGAACCTCTAGGCTTACATCTGGCTCCCCTGTTCCCTTCCCCCACCTCCCCCGTTTTCCTTATTGATCATCCCCCCTTCTCTGCCCCCCTCCCTTATTTTTCCTGCTAAGAACACAAGAAGCTCAGTTTGATGTCCAACAGCCATGAAAACCCAAGCAGCCCCCCACGCGGGGGGCTACCTGTATTTAGATGATAGATGGTAGTTTAGCTAGAGAGAGAGAGAGAGAGAGTGTGTGTGTGTACTATTTAACGTCGGGGGGGCGAGTCCTTCCGCCGAGGCGGTGTGGCTCTGGTCCCGGAGCGGGATATACGACGGGCAGATCGGAACTGCCTGTTCTCTAGCTAAACTACCATCTATCATCTAAATACAGGTAGCCCCCCGCGCGGGGGGCTGCTTGGGTTTTCATGGCTGCTAGACAGCAAATTGATCATCTGTGGCTTTCTTTGAAAGGGAACCGACGAAAGGAAACAGAAAAGGAGGAGGGTAAATCAAAGGAAAGAGGTGGGGAGAGAGAACAGGAGGGAGGCCAAGGTAAGCCTATAGCTTCCCAGGTTTGATGCATTTAGCATCCTAATGGCGTCTACAGATGGCAGTATAGAATTGTGATTTGCCCAGCCAATCTGCATATGCGGTGAACCCGTCCTTTTTGGTGAGGATGTCCACTACTGGTTGTTGGCCCTATGGATGTGCCGCTGCTTTGCGACCATCTCGGCAGGAATAGAAGTGGGAGGGCTCCTTTCTGCGGCCACATGAGCATGTCAACAGGGCATTGTCATGTTTGAAGCGCTCATGGTACTCAGCAAAATCACCATGACCGCTCCTGGCAGCAAGGAGGTGACCCAGAGCTGCTCGGGGGAGCTGGAGCTCTGGTGGCTGTTTCTCTATGCCTATGCCAAGGGCCTTATACCGTTCAGGGGCCTTTTCCACCCAGAATTGTGCAAAGCCTCTCCAGTGCACTCTCTGGGCTGCCTGCTTGGCGGCTGCTATTGAGGCGGGTGGAGGAGGGAACCCCAGGGGAGCCTGGCAGCCCATCTTGGCCTCCTTGTCTGCTTCTTCATTTCCTTCAATGCCTGCATGTCCAGGTACCCATTTCACCTGCACCTGTTCAGGCTGTGTATTGAGTGTTCTCAGGCAGAGTGGCCATGTCTGGGCAGCTTCCTGAAACTGTTTGAAAACTGATTGGCTTGATCCTGTGGGTTGGCCCTGGAGTTGCTGTACCGCTTCCAGGTTGTCCAAGCAGATATATAGGTTTGTGGAGTGCTGGGCGTTGGGATCCTTGAGGGCAGTCTGTAAACCAAACAGGGCCCCTCTGGCTTCTGCATCAAAGACCTCATGGTTAGGGAGCTTTGTGTGTCCACGGAAGATAGTGTTTTTGCAGCTACCCCAGTAGCCCACCCAGCCGGCTCCTGCAGCGTTGCTGTCTTTTCCTTTTGATCCATCTGTATAGACGACCATTGATCATGGTGGGATGGAAGTGAGCCACCTCAGAAAATCCTCCCTGGCCCATGCCTTATCAATCGCAGTTGGCTGCTCTTTGGGCATTGGGTTTGTGTCCCAGGGGCTTGTCAGTAGTGGGTCTATCTGTTCAATGGTGTGAAAATTTGATGGGTCAATGGCCCGGAGCAGGTGGGTGTTGATGTGGATGCCTCTCTGGCGTGTGGCCCGGCGGTGTAGAGGGTGTCAGGTGTCTAATTTGTGTACTCTGATTGCCAGTCCACAACGTCTTTGATTGAGGAGTAGTTCCATTGGTGGGATAGCTGCTTCCCGGTGCAGTACGGCTGTCTGGGTGGTCTTATAGACTGGGAGGACTCTTAGCAGTGCACTGCGGAGCACCCAGTCCAGGCTGGCTAGTTGGATGGACACCCTATTGGAGATGGGCTTTTGTCTGCCTGAGCTGTCCTGTGCTGGTCTGTTCATCCCTGGCCACCATGCCTCTGCTCTATAGCATAGGACTGAGACCACACAAGCTATTGTTGCTTGTTGCAATAGGGGTGCTTTGACCCCTCGTACAGTGTTGGCCAGGGCTTGGATGCCTCCTGCTGCTTGCTTAGCCGTGCCTGCTAGTGTGCGCGCATGTGCTTTGAAGCTCAGTTTCCGGTCAAACCAGATTCCTAGCCAGCGTGTGGCCCCATTGGGTGGGGGAGGCATGATCTCCACTGTATCTTCCAGGGTGTGGATTGTGCAGGTGGGGTTGTTGCCCTTCCTAGTTTTGTCATAGTGCTGGAGTTCTGTTTTGGCTAGATCAAATGTGAGCCCCTCTCTGTGGCCCCATGCCATCAGGTCCATCACAATGCTTTGCAGCTTGGCAGTGTTTTCTTCAAGGGATTTGCTGACAACCAGTTGGCAGATGTCATCTGCATATCCAAATCGACCTCTGCGGGCTAGTGCTGGCCCTATCTTAAAGATGGGTTCAATGTACAGCATGAACAGGATTGGCGATACTGGAGAGCCCTGTGGCAGGCCTGCTGGGACTGCAAAAGTTGGGCTCTGGTGTCCATCCAGCCGTATAGCTGCTGTTCGGTCTTGGGTGAAGCTCGCTACCCAGTGGAGTACTGTAGGGGGCCATCCTTGACTGCAGAGCCGTTGGATTAGTCTGCCTCTTAGGACCGCGTCAAATGCGCCTTTGATATCCAGGGTTAACATAGAGGCAAGAAGGCCGCGGGCCCATGCTTCCTCAATGTCATGCACCAATGCTGCCGCCAGGTCGGTAGCTGAACGACAGGGGAGGGCCCCAAATTGTTGGGGGTGGAGGACCTTGTGTTTGATGGCTATCCAAGCTAATCTCCGGGCAATCAGGCATTCCAGTCCTTTCCCCAAGGTAGAGAGGAGAGCTATTAGTCTGTATGAGCGTGGGCTACTGTAGTCCTTCTTCCCTGGCTTGGGGAGGGCTACCAAAAGTGCTTGACGGAAGGGAGTTGGGTGCCAACCAGTTGCAGCACAGTGTTTGTAAAGTGCTAAGATATGCAGGCCAAGAGCAGGCCAGGCCTTTTTTATGACAGCATTCGATATCTCATCCTGGCCAGGTGTGCTGCTTTTGGCTCGGAAAATGGCTTGATATACTTCCCCTGTTGTGATGTCTGGGAAGGGGAGAGTTGCCTCTGGATTGCTGCAGTTGACAGGGACATCTTCTGTACAGACAGCCTTCTGGAGGAGAGTTTTTACCAGGAGCTCTGCTTTGGCACTGGCAGTGGTGTGTACTCTATTACCATCTTTGAGTGGAGGAGTTGGGAAGGTCCCTTCTGTCCTATTCCATTTGATTGCTTTGAAAATTTCCTTGCTGTCAGAGAAGTTATCCAGCTGTGTACGCCAGTAGTGTCGCTTTGCCTGACGCACTGTTCTGCGAAAGGACCGTTGTGCTGCTTCTGTTTCTGCTGGGGGGCTACCTGGGTCTTGTGCTGCTCTTCGGAGGGCTAGGACTGCCTCCTGGCAGTCCTCATTCCACCATCTATGGCCTGATGGGTTTGCATGTGCTCTTTTAGTGGATGCTTCCAGGGCATTTTTGATTGTTTGTATGATTGCTGAAGCGTACTGGTCTAGAGCTTCAGGTGTGAGGTCAAGCTGTGTTGGTGGAGGTTCACCCAATGCTGCTGCTTCCTTGTGTATGGCCGAATGAAAGATGTCTTCCTGCATGGTGGCCATTCGGAGGGGCGGCACTGGCTTTTTGTTGTTGACAGGGTGCCAGTGAATTGATGTGCTTATTGCTATGTGATCTGTCAAGGCTGGGAATCCTGGTGCTGGTTCTGTGTGTGTGCCTTGGCAAATGAGAGGGCTATTGGCCCAAACTAGGTCAATGGTACTGTTCCCTCGTGTGGGGGTGTTTGGTTGGAGGGTTAGATGCAATCCTTGTTGGTCTGCCCACTGTAGAAATGGCTCCGCGCCAGGTGAGGTGAAGTTGGTATTGGTTCGCCATTGAGGGTGATGCAGGTTGAAGTCTCCAGCAACGAGGCAGGGTCCAACCGGTAGGGACTGGCTTATGAGATGCTTCAGCCCCTCTCCTGAATCCACAGTCCTTGGGGGAGCGTTATATAGGTTTAGCAGAGTCACCTGTCGTTCTCCTGAGTTCACCTGGACCGCCGTCAGGTCCCGGCTGGGTTGGGAGCCATGTGGCATCAGCTCTGCTTTGAGTTGTGGGTGTTTGCGGATATATGTGAGGGTGCGTGGCCTGTTTGACCAGTCTTCTATTGATGTGAAGAGTTGGAAAGCAGGGTGGTGTTTAGAAAGGCGTCGTTTTCGGAAGTTGGAGATCCAAGGCTCTTGGATAAGAACCACGTGATATTCTTGTTCAAAAGCGAGTTGAAGAGCAGCTTCATGGGGGGAGGGGCTCCGGGCCACATTGACCTGGAGGACCTGTAGCTGTGGGAGTGTTTTGTCGTATCTCATTGGGTAGTTGCAGGGTTTGTGGCCCTTTCTGGGTTTGTGGTCTCAGGGGTGGCATCTACATCCTTCTTGGTTTGGGCTCTTTGGCCTGATTCTATGCGTTGAATAGCAGCTATTTGTGACTTGGGTACCCTGACCAAGATGCCATGCTTGATGCTGGGCCGCACTGGACAGTGCATGTGGTCTGCAGGAGCAGGTCCTAAGCAGTTGGCACATTGGTGGGCGCTTTCTTTGTGATTTTCTTCAGTGTGGTCTTTAGCTCCACATAGCCGGCATTTGGGTCGGCGGGTGCATGTCCTGGGGCTATGGAAGTCCCAGCAGCGGGTGCACTGTTGGATTCTGGGGTTTATGTTTTTGCGTTTGATGCGGAGGTTCTTGCCAAAGAAATGGATCCAAGGTGGAATTTTGGAGGCAGCAGTGTCTGGTACTGCCAGGATCATTGTTGCTGTGTTGCCTGTGTTGTGTTCATGGTTTTTCCTGGACCAGTGTAGCTTTAGGGGCATAGTGCCTGTCTGGAGCTTGAATTCTTCCCTTGCTGCTTGTTCAGAGACAGTGACTACTGAGCCATCATAGCCCATGTACTGTTTAATAGCTCCTGGGATCACAAAAATGGCCCACTTCTGTTCTGACTCAGCATTGGAGCCCTGGATTACCTGCTGTATCTCCTCCTTTCTGTTAATTAGGACCTGTCCACCTTGGGCATCTTTAGGCCCAATGGCGAGCCCTGTGGGAATATGTTGTATTTCCTTTATGGTATCAGTGACTGCTGGGTCCAGGCTACTGCGTAGCTTTTGTAGCGCCGCATGTGGGCTGGCATGGCGGGCAGGGTGGTCTGTTGGGAGCCGGAGGAAGAGGCGGAGAGGCCTTTCTGGCTTAGGGGATGTGTTGTGGGGTTTCCTTATGTTTTGGCTGTTTGATTTGGGCGCCGTGGCGGTTGCAAATGTTTGGGGTGGCCTAGCTGAGGCCGGGTTGGCTGTGGGGCCTTGGTCATGTGTTTTGGTGCTGGGTTGGGTGAAAAAGTTGTGCACGAAGCTTTGGAGGGCATTGCCAAAGGAGGAGGCCCTAGCTAGGCTTCTCTGCTTCATGGAGGAGACTTTCTTGTCAAGTAGAGTTAGCAGCTCCAATATCTCCTTGTCCTCTTCTTTCTCTCTTTCAGCCCGGACTTGCAGGGCGGTGCTGGCATGTTTTGTGAGCTCTAAATCTAGCTGCTCATTTGGACTCTGAGGCTTGGGTGAGGCCACTGGAGCCTGTGTTTCCACCTCCATGTCCACTGCCGGTGGTGGCCGGGCTGGGGGTGTTGTGGTTGGATCATCTGGGTTGCCCACGGTTTGTTTGTTTGGCTTTTCCAGTTTTCGGAGCTTCCGGGTTTTCACTAGCGCGGATATGTCTTGTACCCGGTGGTTCATCAACAGCTGTGGCGCGCCTGGGGCATGGCCTCTGGCCGAGTGCCGGGTGACAGGTGCCATCAAGTCGTGAGTGAGTGTAGCTGGTAGCTTGAGGATTGTGCATCTAGTTTGTAGTTTAGCTAGATGATAGGCAGTTCCGATCTGCCCGTCGTATGTCCCGCTCCGGGACCAGGGCTTTTCCGCTTCCGAGGCTCCCAAGGAGCCGTGGAGGCGTGGAAAGACCCGACCCTCGATGTTAAATAGAGACACACACACACACACTTCTAGTCTACTATGACTAGAAATGGCTTCTCAAGAGCAGAACGCAATTTTATTATCTATGCATACAGTGATATAAAATAGAGAGTACAAAGATTATGCCGGCCGCCATTCATAATGATGAGGCCCCTTCTTAACCGGACCTGGATCCTCTCCAGGAACACCAGGCTTATTATACGCATGCGCTCCGAAAAAGTCCATCTGAGCCTCCATGAACTTGGTCGGTAGCTTTGTTCCACCCTCATACTTCAGATACTCCAGCGTGGCCGAGATGGCGGGGATATACTGATCGGACATGGTACTCTCGATGACCACCTGTTTCAGGGACTCGAAGTTCTTGTGCAGTTCTTGGGCGACCTTATCGATAAACTTGATGTTGGTCAACTGCTTGTCCGCGCTAAGCGCTGGCTGCAGGATATCGGCAATGGCCTCGGACTGGATGATACATCCGGCACGCCAGATTTGAAGGCACTTGCCCAGATCGATGTTCCATCCCTCGTCCAGGGAAGCGCGGGAGATGATCTCGAGACCCTGGCAGAATGATGAGAGGAAAGCGGCGTAGACCGCGCGACGCAGGTGCTCGACGAACTCCTTGCGGTTCTTGATGCGCTCGATGGGCTTGGGGGAGGGGACTTGGATTTTCTTCGCGACCTTGAGTCGTTCTTCACGGTTGCCGCTGGAGATTCTCAAGTAGTGGGCGGTGGCTAAAGTCGGGGCTGAGACGTGACGGAATGCTGAATCCATAAGGGACCATAGCGGGGTGCCTTCGGTGTTGTCGTCGTCTTGGACGACCTTGTCCAGCACGTCGTCTAACACGTATCCGTCTTTGTCGCTGACACCTTCGCCTTTATGGTCTCCTTGGGGAGTGCGCTTGATGTGACAAATTTCAGAACCGATTTGGATGAGGTAGTTGTTTCTGAGCTCGCCCTCCTTGTTCCATTGCGCGAAGATATCTCCAATCTCGTCATAGTTCATGCCCAGGCCATAGTGCAGAAGAGACCACGCCTCGGCCAGCGTCGACAACATGCCACCCTCGATACCGTTGTGGACCATCTTGACAAAGTGGCCGGACCCGGCAGGACCAACGGCAGTCACGCAGGGAAGACCGGTCTTCTTGTCTTTGGCCGAGTAGGCTTCCAACAGCGGCATCACGAGCTTCATAGCCTCGGGATCACCACCAGGCGACAAACTAGGACCCCTTCGAGCAGACTGATAACCCCCCGAGACACCCATACCGATCCAACTAACGCCAATCTCCTTACACTCCTTCTGTCTCCGCTCCGTGCGTCGATAGTTCTCATTACCGCCGTCGAGAATGATATCACCCTTCTTAAGATCTTTCTTGATCATGCTCAGCACGGAATCAGCAGGTTGGCCATGAGTAATCGAGAACATGAACAATTTCCGATCACCCCCGCCCTCGAGAGACCTGGTGAACTCGTCAATGTCATGGTATCCCTCGACCTTAGTCTTAATGTCTTTAGACGCCTTGACGTTGGTCATAAGCTGGTCGAGGTTACTCTTGCTAACGTCCCAGACGGAGACGTCGAGGCCGATTTCCGAAAAGGCAAAGACCATCATCGAGCCCATGTTGCCGGCTCCGACGATGCCGATGCGTTTGAAGTGTTCGGTTGGGTTTGACGGCATGATGCAGGTACACTGTTAAACAAACAATATGAAAAGAAAGCAACCTGCTATACAATGTTTGAAAAAGCAGCTACTTAACAATGCCTTGTGGCATCGGGGCCGTGTCCGGTTTATACGGAGTGGGATTACATCATGGCTACCATTTCCGTTGGACGTCACGGAGCGATCACCGTTTTTATCTCTAGCCCGGATTAAATATAAATGAGAGCCTTTTGATGTCACTGACGGTACAAAGGTCTGATCGGACAATTGGTCCGTATTTCGGAATCGGTGGCGGTTATCAGCGTTACATCACAGTGGACAAACCATCCGCCATTGAAACTCGAATTTACTTGAAGGCGATTCCCCCAACACCATTGATTGTCCCCAATTGAACAACCGTCCCATCCTCTCCTTGCAATCAGAAACCGGCAAAGAAAATGACCTCCTACATCCCCTTCGAAAGCCTCCGCAACATCCCCCTCTCCTACGCCTCCTGCTCCATCGGCACAAAACAATCCGACACCCTTCCCCGCAAACTCGAAGCCATTGCCGCAGCGGGTTTCACCGCAATCGAGCTCTCCTTCCCGGATATCATAGCCTACGGCACGCAGGTCACAGGCAAGGAACCGGACGTCCGCGAATACGCGCAACTCGTCAATGTGACAAAAGAGATTAAAAAACTGGCGGACTCGAACGGGCTGCAGATCATGATGTTGCAGCCGTTTGGGAACTTCGAGGGGTGGCCGTCTGGGTCCAGGGAAAGAGATGATGCGTTTCGGAGGGTGGCGGGGTGGATGGATATTATGGATGCTGCGGGGACGGATCTCCTACAGGTATGCCCCCTGTCCCCAGACAACCCCTACCTACACGCCATGCAGAAAGCTAATAAAAAAAGCAGGTCGGTTCTAGCGACTCACCTGCCAACAGAATATCTATAGACCGCAAAATAATCGTCTCCGACCTGCGCGAACTCTGCGACCTCCTCGCCACGCGCAACATGCGCCTCGCCTACGAAAACTGGTGCTGGAGCACCCACGCGCCAACCTGGAAAGACGTATGGGAGATCGTGAAAGCAATCGACCGCCCCAACGCCGGCCTCTGCCTAGACACCTTCCAGACCGCGGCCGGCGAATACGGCGACCCCACGACGGAAACGGGCCTGATTAACCATATGCCTCCGACTGCCCTCAACCAGATATTCCATGCTAGTATGGATGAGCTTGCGCAGACGGTGCCGCCGGAGAAGATTTATTTACTGCAGATTAGCGATGCGTATAAGCCGCTGGAGCCGCTTGCTGATAAGACTATCAAGGGCCTGCGGCCGAGGGGGAGGTGGAGTCATGATTTTAGACCGATGCCGTATGACGGTGGATACCTACCTATTGAGGAGGTTGCGAAGGCGGTGCTGCGGACGGGGTTTAGGGGGTGGTTTTCGATGGAGATTTTTGATGGCGGGCCCGACGGGAAGGGGAAGGAGTATGATATGAACGAGTATGCGGGGAAGGCGATGAAGAGTATGCAGCGGTTCTTGAGCCAGTGTTCTACTGATAGAGATTGAACTGGGCGTGCGAGTTGCAGCAAGGGGCGTAGTCATGTAATGAAGAAATGCTATTAGACTATATACATATGCAATACAGGTATCGTTATTTCATCAAAAGCAAACTAAGCATTGCTGGGGTATCCAACCGAGTACGTCGGCACAAACTCCTCCTTGACAGATCTCAGCGACACAAACCGCGACAGCAAGTTGGCGCTGCCGGCCTTGTCGTTTGTACCACTGGCACGGGCACCACCGAACGGCTGCTGGCCGACAACGGCACCGGTGCTCTTGCAGTTGATGTAGAAGTTACCAGCGGTGTTGCGGAGGGCGTCGCTGGCGCGGACGATGACGTCGCGGTCCTGCGCGAAGACGGAGCCCGTCAGACCGTATTCACCGGTGGTGTCGATCTTCTGGCAAATGCGCGAGAAGTCCTCCTCAGTGGCGTCGGGGTAGGCGTAGACGACGAGGACGGGGCCGAAGAGTTCCCGCGAGAGGAGGGGGTGGTCGGGGTTGGTGGTGCGGTAGACGGTGGGCTTGATGTACCAGCCCTTGGACGAGTCGTAGGAGCCGCCGGCGAGGAGCTCGAGCTCGGGGTCCTTGTTAGCCTCGTCGATGACGCCGGCGAGCTTGTTGAACGAAGCCTCGTGGATGACGGGGCCGCAGAAGTTGGTGAAGTCGGAGGGCTCACCCTGCTTGAGGGCGTTGGTCTCAGCAGCGAGCTGGGAGAGGAACTCGTCAGCGCGCGAGGCGGGGATATAGGCGCGCGAGGTGGCGCTGCACTTCTGGCCCTGGAATTCGAAAGCACCGCGGACGGTCTGGACGGCGGCGTTGCGGATGTCGGCAGTCTTGTGCACGAGGTGGAAGTTCTTACCACCAGTCTCACCGACAATGCGGGGGTAGCTGCGGTACTTGCCCTGGGCGACACCCTGGGCGATCTGGCCGTACAGGCTGCGGAAGACAGATGTGCTACCGGTGAAGTGCAGAGCAGCGAACTCGCGGTGGTTCAGCACGACGTTAGTGACCTCCTCGGCCTCACCAGGGACGAACTGGATGACGTCGCGGGGGAGACCGGCCTCGACCAGGATCTCGTGGACGAGGTGGTTGGAGGCGATGGCAGAGGGGGACGGCTTCCAGATAACCACGTTACCCATCAGAGCAGGGGCAGCAGCCAGGTTACCACCAATAGCAGTGAAGTTGAAGGGGCTGACAGCGTAGACGAAGCCTTCGAGGGGACGGTATTCCACACGGTTCCACACACCAGGAGCATTGTGAACAGGCTGCTGGGCGTAGAGCTCCTCGGCGTACTTGACGCCAAAGCGCAAGAAGTCGCAGAGCTCCGCAGCAGCGTCAATCTCAGCCTGGAAGGCGTTCTTTCCCTGACCGTGCATGGTCAAGGCCATGACATCGTAGCGGTACTTGTGAGCGATAAGGTCGGCGGCCTTGAGGAAGATACTGGCGCGGTCTGCGAACGAGGTAGAGGCCCATGATTCGCGGGCCGCCAGAGCAGAGTCAACGGCTTTTTGGACTTGTTCGGAAGTGGCATTGGAGTAGGAGGCGAGGGGAGCGTGTGTGGAGGGGTTGGACTGAGTGAGAGGAGACGAGGGCTTGATTGTCTGGCCAGCGATGACGAGAGGGACATTCAAAGGACCGTTCTGCTTGTACTTGGCCAGAGCATCCTGGAGCGACTTTCTGTCGGGGGTGCCGGGGGCGTATGTCTTGTTAGGCTCGTTGTTGACAGTGGGGGTTTTGAATGTGGCATAGGAGCCCATAGAGCGGGCGAGGGCCGGTGCCCGGAGTCTGGAGGCACGCAGAAAGAGGGACATTGTGTGAAGGGTGATAGGATATGAGGATGTGGTGGGAGAGGTACAAGAGGGGAAGGTATATAAATGAGAATGCGGGGTGGTGGCACTATTCAATGCACAGCGTAAGGATCACGCAGAGTTTGATACGCACGAACCAGAGAAAGTACAAGAATGTCCAATAACGAAGCACAAGTAACCATGGACATAGTCCGAGTACGCCCTACAGAAAGAACTGACAGAGGCAAGACCGGGCCGGAGACCGGATCGCCAGATGTGGTATATAGTACCGGTAGTCTGTATGGAGTACTTTGAATGAATAATGGATACAGCAATAAAATGGATTAGAAAATATTTGATAATAACAGAATAGAAATGCATAAGAGAATAGAGAAGATAGAGATACAATGCTACAGAGTACTATGTATACAGATCCCCCGCATAGATCTTATGGAGATCTGATAAGATCTACGAGGATAAGAGCATAAAATCGCTCATTCACCACACTGCACGGTGTACACTCAGGTATAAAGTCTCGGATATCCCATGACTCGAGGCTTGTTTATTCTAAGTACTACAAGTACAGAGACTTCTAAGTAAAAATTCATGTCCCACGCACTCTGCTATCCCACTGTATGACCGGCCCGGTTGCCGGTGGCTATCTTATCTAATCTGCAGGGAGATCATCGACGGGAATACAGCCGGCATACCGGTAGAGATCCCATGCTGTGCAATGACCGGCTGTGGTCACCAGACCGGAGTGTGTCTTATAGAGAAAAAAGAAAAGAAAAGGGAAAAAGACATCCGGTGGTGGCAATATATATCCCTTGCCCCTTCCTCTTATGCTCCGTAGTTCTATCAACTATCTCTATCTCTACCTCTATCTATACCGGGCAACATGAAGGCTCCCCGTCTTACTCGATCCCTGGTCAGCCAGGGCATCTCTCTGCCTGTCTCCCCAGTTAAGACAAGAGGAACACAGTCGCTTTCGCCAAAGAACGGCTCGCCCCTCGCCAAGCTCCCCATCTCCTCCGTCCTGCGCTCTCTAGTCATTCTCTCCATCTCCTCTTCATCCCTCCTCCTTAAACCTTGCATCTATACCCTTTCGCATCTCGCCAACCCCAAGAACCCTCTCCTCGATGTCGCCAAAAACCCTCTCCTGAACCGTCTCGTCAAGCACACTCTTTACCGCCAGTTTAACGCCGGTGAGAACAAGCTCGAGGTGCAACAATCTATCAACGATATCAAGAAACTTGGATACCGCGGTGTTCTCCTTGGGTATGCCAAAGAAGTCCTTTCCGACCATGGCAATGCCCTCGAGCTCTCCGAAGAAGCCATTCGCGAGGAGATCCAGATTTGGCTCGATGGTACTCTGCAGACCGTCGACATGGCCCAGGAGGGCGACTATGTTGCGTTGAAGTTCACGGGAATGGGTGTTCAAGCTCTGCAATACTTGCAGCAACAAAAGGAACCATCCAAGTTCATGGATGATGCCATTCGGCAAGTCTGCGACCTGGCGCTGTCTCGCAACGTGCGCCTGCTGGTCGACGCTGAAGAACAGGCTGTTCAGCCCGGTATTGAGGATTGGTCTATGATTTATCAGAAATACTGCAACTCTCGTTTCCCCGGCCGCGCCGTCTTCTATTCCACCTACCAGGCCTATCTCTGCTCGACCCCCGCCACCCTCGCTCGCCACCTGGAACAGGCTCGCCAAGAAGGCTACACTCTGGGCGTCAAGCTGGTCCGCGGTGCCTATCTCAAGATTGAACCCCGTCATCTGATCTGGGCTACTAAGGAGGAGACTGACGACTGCTACGACGGCATTGTTGAGGCCCTCTTGACCCGTCGCTACAACAACATGCTCCAGCCGGCTGCTCAAGACCAGAAGACGCTTCCTCCGGTCAATGCCATCATCGCCACCCACAACCGCGACTCTGTCCGCAAGGCCCATGCTCTGCGTCTGCAGCAGCACGCCGATGGCCAGGACCACGGTGTTGATCTGAGCTATGCCCAGCTTCAGGGTATGGCCGATGAGGTCAGCTGTGAGCTCCTGCAAGGATTTGAGGATGCAGAGCAAGAGAAGTCCAAGACTATGATGGAAAAGCCAAACGTTTACAAGCTGCTTACATGGGGATCGGTCAAGGAATGTATGGGATTCTTGCTGCGGAGAGCGATTGAGAACACCGAAGCTGTTGGACGCACCAAGGATTCGCAGCAAGCGATGTGGAAGGAGTTGCGTCGGAGAGTCTTTGGTTGATTTCTTTCTCTTTCGTTTTTCGTTGATACATTGATACCATTGTTAGTAGTAGTAATTGCATAGCGTGATGAGATACGAATAGCTTCAATTTTACCCCATTCGGGCCCCTCCATCTCTTATCTTATATAAACCTCTACCTCCCCCTTTCTCCTCGTCTTCTCTTCACACATTTCTCTTCATCATACTCCGTACTCAACTCACCGGGCACAATGCATCTCCTCTCAGAAACAACCATTGCAACCATACTCACCTCCCTGATGCCCTCTCAAGGCCAGGAATTCCTCAACATCCTCATTCAATCCCTATCTTCCCTAAACACCAACGATGCCATCCACCAACCTGCTAGAACCAGCATCGTAACCGACCAGAGCACCGCTCTGTTCATGCCCGTCTCCAACACTACCACGACCGGAATCAAGATCGTCCATGTGCCCCGCACCCGTCCCATCGCGGGCGTCATCAACCTGTTTGACCCAAAAAATGGCCACCTGCTGGGCATCCTGGGTGCAGCAGAGATAACAGCCTTCCGCACGGCCCTGGCGACCATGACCCTGTTTGTGCGAGCTACAGGAGACCAAACGGGGATTAAACGAGAGAACATTGTGGTATTTGGTTCCGGACGCCAGGCGGAGTGGCATGCGCGATTGGCGCTGCTCCTCTCCCCTCCCGGAAGCGTTCAATCCATTACGTTTGTGAATCGTGGGCGCGCTCGGTTACAGACGCTTGAGGAGGTGTTTCCGGTGCTGCGGGGGGAGTATCCGGGGGTGACCATGGATACTCTGTCCCAGGAGACTCTTTCCCAGGATGATTACGAGGCTCGTCTAAAGGGTCTTTTGGGAGGAAGTGATGTTATCTTCAGCTGTACTCCGGCTACGGAGCCCAACTTTCCCTTCGCTTATCTCCAACAACACCCGAAACGGCGTTTCCTCGGTCTGATTGGGTCCTACAAGCCACAGATGCAAGAGATAGACACCGAGACTCTGTTGTCTGGTGGCGGGAAGATTTATGTAGATTCCAAAGAAGCATGCTTGGAGGAATCCGGCGAGTTGATTCGGGCAGGCGTGACTGAAGACCAGCTGGTGGAGATTGGCGAGGTGTACGGAGGATCTTCTGCTGTGCAGATAGATGCCAACAACAACGTGGTGTTTAAATGCGTGGGCATGGGGCTTATGGACCTGGTGATTGCCAAACAAGTACTAGAAGTAGCGATCAAGCAAGGACAAGGCATGAATGTGGAGGGATTTGCCTAAATGAGTAAACATGAGGTTATACACAGTACCACGTTTTTTGCACTCACGTGCCGTCCCCGAATTTTCTCCAACTCTCCGTATCGCACACTTTTTCACTTCGTACCATACTTCGATATATGAGAGTATTATATATCTCATTTATATAGAGCAGACTATGCTCAAAGATTCTGAAAATGGATAGTCCTTCGCAAGGGCAGTCTAAACGGCCTCGTGTCTCCGACGAGAACCGCAAGCGCGCTGTCAGGGCGTGAGTTATGCACCTCTCTACCATGTATCATACCTACGATCTAACCCAATAAACCAGATGCGACGGGTGTCGCCGTGTCAAGGAAAAATGCGAAGGAGGCGTCCCTTGTCGTCGCTGCACGCGCTATCGTCGCCAGTGTCTTTTCACTCAGCAAGAGCAGCCGCCGCGGTCTTCGTACGTCTTATCTCTCTCTCTCTTTAAGAAAGGGTCATGCTAACAGACGCAGCGAGGACGATCGAGTCCACTACATGGAACGCATTTTACATCACTATGTCCCTCATTTATCGCTGGATCTGCCGTCGCTGCGCACCGCGGCGGAGAAGCTGAACCAGCACCATCGCGGGTCCTCGGTCGATGTCGAGGATCTGGAGGATTTGACTATCGACGATGAGGATTTTGTTATCAAGCCTATGTCGGACAATACGACTCGTACGTCTTTTCTATCTTGATTTTGGGGGTGTGCTAATTGAATAGAGTATTCGGGGGAATTCTCGTATCTTAATTTTTCCATGAAAATTCGGCAGAAAATCGATGAATGGATTAAGGCTGCTGTGCCGGAGGTACTTCCCTTTACCCTTTGTTGGCAATAACCATGTCTAACCGCGCAGGCTTCTACCGAAACTGAAACATTCGAAGACCACTGGCGTGCGACTCAGTTGCAGTCCGGCTCGTCCCTGGTGGCTTCCATCACCTGTCTCCCGCCACGCTATGTGGCCGATTTCCTGGTCCAAATCTTCTTCAAATATGCACAAACCAACAACTTCTACGTCGAAGAAGACTGGCTCCTCGACAAACTCAACATCTGCTATACAGACCCCTCATCACTAGCCCCCGACGATGCAGGCTCCGTCTGCGCCATCCTCATGGTCCTTGCCGTCGGCACTCAATTTGCACACATGGAATCGCCGACACCAGTCAACCAACTCTCGGAAGACCACCGGTTTTCTGAAGATGAGGTCGGGTTGACGTTTTATCAGTTTGCAAGCAAGTTGCTGCCGGATATCATTGCGACTACGTCTGTGCGGAGTGTGCAGGCTTGTTTGCTTATTGGGACTTATTTGCTTCCGTTGGATACGTCGGGGCTTTGCTATACGTATTTTGGACTCGCGCTGAAAATGGCGATTCAGAATGGTATGCATCGACGGTATCAGGGGGAGGGGCTTTCGAGGAGGATGGTTGAGGTGCGGAATCGGGTTTTTTGGACGGCGTATACTATAGAGAAGTGCGTCCCTTCCCTGATATCGTTGGGAACAGTTGCTAATCGAGCAGGCGCGTGAGCATCCTCCATGGACGACCAGTCTCGCTATCCGATTCAGATGTCGACGCCGCTCTGCCAACAGACTTTCCCGGTCTCATGCCCTCCGGGCAAGTCTCGAACCACACCAACATGGTAACCTTGATCAACTTGACGTTGAAACTAGGCCAGGTTGCCCATGAAATGTGAGTCCCTGGATTTGGCTTGGTATGCCGTTATCCTCTAACAGTGCAGATCATCACTCCGCAAATTCCCCAAAGGCCAGCAGCAGGACTGCCTAGAACGCCTTCTAAACCTCCGCAAAAACCTCGTCGAGTGGTGGGCCACTCTCCCCGAAGTCACCCACTGCAGAGATCTCAACCCAGCAAACCCTCTCTTCCGCTCAAATGTGCATCTAAAGCTGGACTACTGTCTCACGCGTATCTGGATCGGTCGTCCATTCTTGTTCAGCAATATCCGCGGCATCAATCCGGCTCCGTCCCAGGGTTCCAATCCACCGTTCAAAATGACATCAGGCACGTCCAAGAACAGAAACATTCTCGTCACCGACTGCGTTGAGGCTGCTCTTGAAATTGTCGACTTATGCCGCCTCCTCCGCGACGAAGCCGGTCTCGCCCGCGCTTCATTCACAGAATTCAGCTCCTGCCGCGCAGCACTACTAGTCATCCTGGCGCAAAGTCTAACAAAACGCACCGAACGTCTCCGCGAAGCACTGGACAAAGGCATGGGCCTGATCAAAATCATGTCCATGGGCGTAGGCTCCGCGCGCTCAGCAGTCAGCGTCATCGAAGCCCTGGAACGCGCGATCCGGCGATTAGAAGAATGGAGCTCTACCCAGGGCAGCACTAACAACCCCGGCATAGTCGAGTCGGCCTATGACCGGTTCAAGAACTGGGAGATGCTCTGGAAATCAGGACCCCTCTCACCTAGTTCCGTGTTTGCTTCTGCAGCGAGTAACAACGGCACTACACCACTCCCTGTTACACCTATGATTCCGAATATCTCCCCTCCGCCTCACCCGGACACCATCTCGGATGCTAACCACAGTCCTGATGATTTCCCTGCCCACCACCACCATCACCCTCCATCATCTGATTTTTCGCCAACTGGGATCCCAACACTCCCGCATTTCGGGTTCGATCATTTTGTCTCGAATTTCCCGCAGGAGTTGGATGAGTTTACGGCGATTCCGTGTTTTGAGACGGATCCGGCTGCGAGTGTGCAGCAGCCGGGACAAAGTCGGGGCCAGGGGCAGCGATTGGGACAGGGTCATGGCCCAGGGCAAGGGCAGAGTCAGAGTCCGCAGGGGCTGGGGTTGGATAATCGGTGGATGCAGTTTATTAATAGTGATTAGGTTTCCTATTGTTCTTGGTTGTTTATGAGTTATGGTTATCGTTACGTTGCATGTTTATTTGCATGGATGAATGGATATGTAGATATGAATTTGATATGAGAATATGGTATATGGATATGGGTATGGATGGTTGGATATATATGCGAGATACCTGCTTTACATATGCATTGAACAAACTTTGAAATCTATAAAAAAGCGCTAATCAAAAGTAACCTTCTTCCCCTTAAACGCCGCCGTACTCGCCTGCTGCTCCTTCGCCTTCCTAGCTGCCTCCCACGACGGATGTATAGGTTTATCATCCTTAGGCTCCGTTCTCTTATTCTCACCACCCCTCTGAAGTTTATTCCCCCTCATCTCCCTATTCGCGCCAGTAGCAGAACCACTACCACCACCAGTAGCACCCCTTCGCACATCCCACCCACTATCCCTATTCCTCTTCTCCTTGACAGCCTGCTTTTTGACGTGATTCGCGCGCGAACCGAACTTCTTCTCCCAAAGAGCGCGACGAGCTTGTTGACCCATGCGGTTCTTGCGGCGCGGCTGCGCGTCTTCGTCGTCTGAGGGCTCGGATTCGGAGCCGGAGACGTAGCCGCCCATTGAGAGGGAGGGGAGGAAGGTTGTGCTTGTTGCGGGGGCGGGTTTGGAGGTTTTGGTTTTGGGTTTCTTGGCGGGAGAAGCTGAGGGGGAGGCTGAGGGTTCGAGGTCAAGGTCGGGGGATGGGGAGCGCGATGGGGAGGGGGAGATGGCCATGGGGTCGGGGCGGTCGTTGTCGTCGTCGTCGGATTCAGAGTCGGAGCCGGCGAGGCGGGAGTTGAATTGTGCAAAGGAGTCGGAGTCTTCACTGCCACTTGCAGCCTCTTCGTCCATGTTCACGTCCATGTTCATGTCCACGTCTCTCTCCTCAACGGCACCCTCATCCTTGACCTTGGCCTTGGGCTGCTTGCTCTCCTTAGCACCCTCGTTCTTCCCCCGTGCCGTACTCTCCGAGGGACCACCCTGCTTCTCTTGCTTCCCCTTGGCTACATCCTCCAACCCTAAAAGCTTCCTGAAACCTTCCATGATCCCTGGAAACACCTCCTTCACCGGATTCGACTTGTAAAGCCTCGCAAGCACATTCCCCTCCGCGGCACTCTGCGGCCCCTCAAGCGAGATATTCTTCTTCAAGTTCTCCCGGAAGTAAATGAACGCAGGCGCTTCAGCGATACGTTTTGTGCGCGCAAGTTGTTTAAGGAGGTATTTGCTTGCTGTTTTGTCCATGTCGAGGGCCTATCATTATCGTCACCATTAGTATACACACCAGTATACACTGTAAAGAACGGGCGTACCTTGAGAATCTTATTCTCTTCCTCTAACCTCCCCACCGTCCCTGGCTTCGCACCCTCCTCGCTCCGTGCTTTCTTCCCCCGTCTCCCCATTTTCTGCTTCTCGAAGCCGCGCGAGAGTTTCAGTGCGCGCGAGAGGACGTTGACTTCATAGTCGAATTTGACGGAGAGGCGGTTCGCGATGCGGGTGGTTGCGTCGTTTGCGACGGGGGTTTTGGTGGCGTCGAGGTCGGAGTGTTTGCGTTTTGGCATGGTGATTTTGTTTTATTGTATATTGGGATTAAGTGTGTGAATTATTATAATGGGATGGATGCGACGAATGCGAAAAAAAGGCTGTCGCGGAGTAGAAATCTTATCGGGAAGATTTTCTTCATGCCAAGACCGCCTACAGAGCACCGTATATGGACGTCACTACGAAGACAGAACTACAATCAATTGAAAGACAATATAGATATGTACAAACAAATACGAATACATTCACTAGTCTATTTCTTTTCCTCGGGATCCTCCTCGGGCTTGGGAGTGGGGAATTTGAACTACACATGTCAGTATATACCATGGCATTTGGGAAGGGAAAACGCACCGACTCAGGCTTGTCATCACGGCCAGGTCCAACAGGCTCCCATGCTGTCGTTCCACCCTCAAAGTTCCGGAACGCCTGCGTAAGTTCAAGAGGCTCAATGACAATCCGCTTCTTCTCCTCATCATAACGCAACTCGGTATACCCGGTCAACGGGAAATCCTTCCGCAACGGATGACCATCAAAACCGTAGTCGGTCATAATCCGGCGTAGATCCGGGTGTCCAGTGAAGAACACACCATACATGTCATACACCTCACGCTCGTACCACAACGCACCCTCATACAAGCCCGTCACACTGGGTACGGGGGTCGCCTCGTCCGCGTAGGTCTTGACGCGGATCCGCGAGTTGTAGCGGACACTGAGCAGGTTGTAGACAACCTCGAAGCGGTTGTCCTTGGTCGGGAAGTCGACGGCGGTGATGTCGGAGACTTGGGTGTATTCGGCCGCGGTGTGGTATTTCAGGAAGGTCATGACGGGGATCAGACCGGTGGGGGCGGTGTTGACGATCAGCTCGTCCTTCCACACGGAGAACTGCTGGACGTATTTCGGGAGACACGACATGATGTACTGTCCGTATTTGTGCAGGCTTTCGGCTTTTTCGAGGTGCTTGTCGGCAGGGTTCACCACGGGGACGCGGAGGGGGCCGTCAGCTAGTCATGCATACACGTTAATGACATATCCATCAGCTCTGACAGTTAAAGGACGACGTACGCGGACGCTGCGCCGAGCGCATGTTGGGGACATCGGGCTCCGTGGGTGAGAGCTTCGCAGAATACTGCAGAGGGGTCGTAGTGAAAGCGCGAACGCCCCGGGAGACGGCCAGAGAACGGCCAGAGCCCAGCCGCATCAGAGAGCGTGCAGAGGCCATTGTGTAGGACCGAAGTGCGGCGATTGAACAGCGACAGAGGAACAAGAGAGCTGGAGGGAGCTTGACTGGCAGCCGGAGCGGGAATCTGGAGTTCGAAGTTGGCGAAGGCGGTCACGTGGGGTGTAGGCTGAATAACGCGGCGTTTATTGGTGGACGGCAGACAAACAGTGCAAACGGCACAAACCACACAAACGGCGGCCCAGAGCTTCGTTTCTTCTTCTTCGCCTCAAACTCTCCTCTTTCCGCCTCTCCTTCTCTCTTCCCCACGTCGTTGACACTGTTCTATACTCCTACTCTCTTCTTCCCTCCGTTACTTCTCCCCCTACGCTCTTCCTCTCCGGTTTCTTTATTTCCTTTTCTGTCGTTTTCTCGGTGTTGGCGTTGTGGACTTGGTGGTCTTTTTAAAGTCGTTCACAGTCTTCATTCACATTTGGCAACCATGTCGAGCCGTCTACAAATCGACTCTGTCATCGATGATGACGATGAGTTTTGGTATGTTGCTTTGCTTTCGCTTTGGAGGTATCGTGACTGACACTCTTTTCTCTAATGTAGCCCCCTTTGCATTGAAGAGTTCGATCTGTCGGACAAAAACTTCAAACCCTGTCCCTGTGGGTATCAGGTACGTTCCTCGCGCTTCCCGGACGAAAACACACGAAATTTCTTCCTTTTCGCATTTAGCTGTTTATCCAGATCTGACATGTTCTGACACGACTAGATTTGCCAATTCTGTTACAACAACATCAAAACCCACAGCGAAGAAGGCCGGTGTCCCAACTGCAGACGCCCTTACGATGACAGCACCATACAATATAAGGTTCCCGATGCAGACGAGTACGTAACCCCCCTTTGCGATTCTGAGTTGCGGATC
The DNA here is from genome assembly GCA_034509305.1 of Aspergillus cristatus. NCBI lineage: Eukaryota > Fungi > Ascomycota > Eurotiomycetes > Eurotiales > Aspergillaceae > Aspergillus > Aspergillus cristatus. Next base: position 2,353,730 of record WJBV01000006.1, on the reverse strand, counting down.
CCCGCTAACGCATTCACTCTCCCGCACAGGTTCAAGGCGGATTTGGCATTGAAACATCGCAAGGCTGCGGCCGCAAAGAAGAAAGAGGTCGAAAAACGCGAAATCGAGGCCTCCAGTCGGAAGAATCTGGCTGGTGTCAGGGTCGTGCAGAAGAACCTGGTGTATGTGATCGGCCTCAACCCCACAATACGCGACGAGAACCAGCTCCTCCAGACACTTCGTGGACCGGAATATTTTGGGCAGTATGGAGAGATCGAGAAGATCGTTGTCAGCAAGGCAAAGCCCGGTGGCAATCCCAACCAGGGCATAGGTGTTTATGTTACCTACTCCACCAAGTCGGATGCCGCAACGTGTATTGCTGCTGTGGACGGATCGGCGAACGGCGATCGAGTCCTCAGGTACGTTTCCCTGTTCTCCCCTTATCAGCTTGCACGTCGTTAACATTTTCCAGGGCGCAATACGGCACGACAAAATACTGCTCTTCATTCCTTCGTAATGAACAATGCAATAACCGAAATTGCACTTTCCTCCACGAGACCGGCGAAGACAGCGATAGCTATACTCGGCAAGATTTATCCTCTATGAATACGATTTCGACTCAGCGCTCAGGACATCCGAACGGCCCGCCCAACGGTCCCGGCAACGGTATTCCCCCCCATGTCGCCCGCTCATCGGCCCAGCCGATTTCTCAAACCCTACGCCGTCAACCCAGCAAGGATGATGCAGCCAGCCGCCCGCCAGATGGACCCGCTCTCCCATCGTCCGCAAGTTGGGCAAACAAGGACGCTCCGATCAACCGTGCACGACGAGGCAGCTTGACTGGTAGCCAGCCTTCCCAGAGTCCGCGCCCTGGCGTTGCTACGGTTGCCACTGCTACGGAGGAAGCGAAACGCACTGAGAAGCAGCCGCCCGCCACCCAAGAGCGCCGTCAAACTTCGTCACCGGCAGATGCACGATCTTCCCCGTCCGCATCTTCCCGCAAGGAGAAGCCCGAGAAGCCGCCCGCAGACCCCGAAGCTCCGCTGCTGGAAAATCTTCTTAATGCAGTCAATTCTCCTGGTTTCAAGTTCGTCTTTTCGACGGCAGGATTGTCTGCGGAAGATTTGGCTTTGATCGAAAAACATGCCTCGTTCATCGATCCGTACGGTGGTGTTAAGCGCAGAGCGATGCGGGAAAAGGCTGAGCAGGAACGTGCGAAACGGGAACAGGAACTGCTGCTCTCTGCTGCTGTTGAAGAGGAGGGTAGAGAAAGTGGGAGTCTCCAGCTCGGTGGTGAGCCAGATGATGCGCTTCCTGCTAGAGGCAGGGAAACCCGTGAATCTCACGGTGCCATCCAGCCACCATCCCAACAGGGAACCACCACTAACTCTGCCGTTGGCTCGCCTATTTCAGCAACGAGCAATCAGTTCCAGAACCTCAACCTCCAAGGTCGCAGCCTAACGCCCCTTCAGCAACAGCAGTTGATGCTTCTAAAGTCTGCCAACAATCAGCAGGCTGGTTTGGTGGATCCTCTGCAAAGTGCTGCGTTTGACCAGGCGGCCCAGGCTCGCAACAATCTTCTTCAAAACCAGTTGGCGCAATACAATGCGTTGCAGGCACAGAACCGCCAATCTCGGTTTTCTTTTGCCAACGAGGCCAACGCCAAGAACCTCCCCAACGTCCGCATGTTGAACCAGCAGGCGTCTTTGATGCAATCTGGAACTCCGAACCCGTTGGCCGCGCCCACTCCCCAGCACGGTCTTGCCAACAACTACTACACCAGTGGAGTCCAGGGCCCCCCTCCCGGCCTGAAGACTGCTGGAACTCCCCCCATTAGCGGAGGCGGGATGTTCGCCCAAGGCCATGGGTTCACCAATGCCAATCTTGCCAACCTCGGAAAACAGGATGCCAATCCAGAGTTGATGCGTGAGCTGCTGCGCGGTCGCAGTGGTACGAATACCGGTGGTTTACAGAGCCAGGAGGCTGCGAAGCGTGAGTTCCTCTTTCCTTTCCTTCAACAGCACCAAACCCCTCCTCCCTTGACTCCCACCAATGGCCTTCTCAGCTCTTTCTATGGCAACCAGATGGGGACCTACCCCGAAACTGGACCACAGAAGCAGAAGAAGAAGGGGAAGAAGCACAGACACGCTAACACTTCCTCCGGTGGAGGCGGTGTAGTAGATCTTGCGGACCCGAGTATTTTGCAGGCGAGAATGCACCAAGTCGGTGCCAATGCTACTGCTGGACAGGCACTCTATGGGAGTCAGGGACAAGGTGGGTACAATCACTCCATGATGTATGGAGGCGGATTCAACCGCTGGTGATTGTTGTACCCCCTTCTTTTCCTCGTCTTTATTCTTTAATTTCCCTCTGATTCCCTCTTGTTATTCTATTCGTCATGATCAATTCTCTTGCATTGTGTTTACTTCGTCCCCCCAATCCTGATTTACGACATGATATCATCTTGTTTCTGTTTCTTCTCCTTCAAATGGGTGCAGGATATGAGCTTTGTTTTCTTCTTATTCGGATTTGATGCAATTTTGATACTACAGCGTTTTTATTATTTCTGTCACGAAGCATTTGGGCAGACGGCTCTTTGAAAAAACAAAAACCAGTTAGGGCTAGGCGTGCCTCTGGCGTTTTCTTCCATATTGTCTCATTACTTTGTTTCTTTCCTGTTTTCCGAATGTCATCCCCGGAGACGAGAAGGGGTCATCACATCTTATGAAGTTTTCATGTCTTTCGAACCCACCTTGACCCAGGTGGTCATCGTATTATGTTTCTTCTTACTTTTTTGCATCCGGGCTGGCTTTGTCCGTCGGCATCTTGATGACTCCGGTTCATGGTTTTATGTACGTTAACCTCCCTGCCCTTGATGTTGTCATATACGGAGACAGGGCCTCTTATCGGAAACCTATTTCTCACAATAACTGTTCATATAGTCCCTTGCTTTGTGTGCCTGGTCAGACCGGCCTAGGATTTCCGTGTAATTAATTGTGCCTGCCCATGCGTATCGCTCGACTGTCTTGTTGTCATTCGTCTGCAGTCTCGCAGCGTGCTTTCATTGTTCTGTTTCTTGTGGCCGTCATTCTCGCCGTCTTTTTTTTTTTTTTTTTTTTTTTTTTTTTTCGCTCATCACTCAAAACTCTGTGAGACGGGAAGCTGACGAGTGTTTGATCAGTTGACGAAGAATTCCCGCCTCTCGGTGCGCAGCCCAAGGACAAGCGTCCAGTCGACAGTTTTGGATTCCTCTCGCGCGCTCAGCATCTCTCCGACTCCCACGGGTCGATTCGCACCGGGACTCCAACGCTTCCACCAGGGCTTCCCTTGCCGCAGTCTCATCTGGCATCATCTCTGCTGCAAAGTCCGTTGAACCCGTCAAGTCCAGCGACGTCAGTGCCTCCCGGTTTGAGTCACCCATTCTCTCGGGTTGGCACGCCGTCCCAGTCTCAAGAAAACATTTCCCGACGTCAATCACCGGAACCTAAGGAGACTCCAGATGCCGCGCCTTCATCGAGCAGGGTCAAGAATGCTTCGCAGATCTCGCTGGGCTCGCCCGTGTCAAAGTCCGCTAGCAAGTCTCGAACCCAGTCTAAAAGTGAATTGACGGCCATTGGCGACAAGGAAACACCTACGACTACGAAGCTAAAGCCAATGAAACTCGATCTACCAGACACTACCGCTCCGCCGCCGGAATCCTCTTCCTCCAAGGTGGAACCATCGGTCCAGAGTGCTCACGGACAAGCACCACCATCTGCTCTTGGCTCTCGTCCCAATACCCCGATGACTGGTGTTTCGCGCTTATCTGATTCGTCTGCCCCTCGTCAGCACCGGGTTCTTCGTGTTGTGGACACACCCAAGACCGAGACGCCACCCCCTGTTTCTGCCAATCAGTCCGTGTCATCTAACCAGGCGACAGCGAAAGCTCGTTCTAGAATACCGAGTATCTCTTCTAACAGTCGGCCAGAGACGCCAGGCGATGGTGGGTCTGAAGTTGACCAGTACACGTCCGCATCCGTCTCTCGTGCCAATTCGCCTCCTGCTTCGTCTAGGATCGGATCTGCACCTGTGCGGTCCATGACCAAGAGCCAGGCCAAGAAGGAAAGAAGACAGAAGGCGAAAGAAGCCGAGGCAAAGAAGATTGAAACAACATCTGTGTTGGCGGAAGAACCGGTTATTGCACCAATCGTTGGACGCAAGCGTAAGACCAAGAAGGCGCCGGCCAGCACCAATGCGGGACCATCGAGTGCGGCTGCAGAAAGAACTGCTGAACCTGCCAAGTCTAACGAGGCCGCTGTCAAGGGTGTTGATGAGAAAGCGCAAAAGGAGAAGGCGCAGGACAAGCAGCCCAAGGAGAGCAAGCCCAGTCCTACTGAGGAGAAAGCCCCTGTTTCTGATACGAAACCCGCTGAGGAGACGTGGCGGTCGAACAACACCGTGGAACAGATGCTCAAGGACGCTGAAGCCAGTGACAACTCGGTGAAGGAATTGTTTTCAGAGCGCACACATCCCCTACAGATGTTGCTTTCTCAGCTTCACAGATCCGGGACTCTTGACCTCAACAACCACCCGTTGTTCAACCCGGCCAATCTAAATCAGCGGTTCGATATGAAATGTTTGGCGGAAGACTATGAAACGTTGAAGCACCCAATTGAGTTGACGGACGAAGATCGCAAGACTCTGCTTCGTGGAGAGCCAGTCCGTATCAACGCAGACTCCAACATGTTGAAGGATCGTTGTCTCATTAGTCCCCGGGGATGCGTTTTGCACCACTTGTCGCCCGAGGAGGAAGAGAGATATCTCGCCCTGGAGAAAAGTATTGCGTGGACCGTCGATTCCTTCCAAGAATATCCCGCCGCCCCCATCACGGAACCCGATACGACCAACCGTGGTGGCGGTCTCGATGCACTCTTTGCTACGCCGGAGAACTTCAACCTCTGCTGGGTGGACGACGCTGCGGCCGGTCTTACTTCGGGGGCCCCCACCGCATCCTTCTCAGGAACCGAAAACATTGCCCCTGGAAACCCTCCCAACGTCCTCTCTGCAATGGAGGCAGACAGCACCCGAACCCACAACTGGGCCATTGCCAACACTGCTGAACTGGTTAACGCGACGGCTGCTTCTGTCCGGTCCTTTGCCGCAGCTACCGCCAAGCACATGCTGGGTGCCGCCGGCGTGGTTATGGGCCATATTCCCGATCTCGACGACGTTGTCGGCATGACAGACGAAGAGCTGCGTTCGTTCGCCGTCAAGTCGCAGAAGGAACTCGAGACTTCACGGAAGGAGCTGGATTCGATTGACAAGAAGCTTAATGCGTTGGTGAAGCGGAACAAGAAGCTCGCTCAGCAGGCTTTGGCTACAGCCGTTGAGGGTTAACTTGTGTCCTGATAGTATGGTTATGTTCTGTTTCTTTTCTTCTCACGAACAACATGTCTGTTATGATGTACAGTGTCTATGTTACCTTCTGTATTGTACAAAGTTATCTCTACTTTTTATCGGGCCTGTCAGTGTACATAGTATGTTGAAATATTTCTTATGATATCCTCCTTAGTTCTTTCTTAAATGACTTGGCTTATTCAATCCTCAATTAGACCGTCCATAATGAATAGGCTGCCCATCATTCACTACGACCCTGATCAGAACCCCCTTTCCTCTTCTCTCCTCTCATCTCCTTGCACTTCGTCTCGAGGTTACTTCCACTTCAGTCTCGATTCGTGTCAAATTGGCGTCACGGCACCTTTCTGGTCCATTGGTCTCATAATAACATCACTAATTTTTCACAGCCCAGTGCAAGTTATATACCTTCGTTCGATTCCGGGCTTCGCATTCCTCGCTACTAGCTCTGATTGAAAATTGAAAACAGGTGAATCTTCCCAACACCGACCTTCTGTTAGATGCTGCTTTTTCCTTCAATCGCAAGCATCATCGGCTTTATTGCCATACCTTGGACGATCACCTGGCTCACCATGTGCGTCCTGGGATGCGTCAGCCAACATCAAGCAGAAAGTAGACGGCCCTTAGCTGTCCATTGCAATTGTTATGTTTTACAGACAATACGAATCTTAGACGACAATCTCCTTTACGAGTAAGAGTGAATACCAACACATCCCACAAGAGTCATGGCTAACTTGATTTCAGACTAAGAAAAGGGAGACGTCTTTTAATTGAACCAATAAGGCCAATTGAATAAATAAGGCCCAGATTTCAATGGCCTGTAACGAACGCGCGAGTGGGTGTGCTCAAAAACCATTACTGAGACATGAGATGGACATGTTTCCACAAAGATATCAGGTCCGCCATACGATGGCATTAGAGGCTCGCCGGGGCCAGTTGTGCGAACCCGAGCCTGTGTATTTTCGGGACAGACGGCAAATAACAGCAAGGCAGATAAGGACTTTGCTGGGCACAGCACAGTGGGCTTTGTCTTGGTCTCTGTCTTCCATACGTCTAAGCATATTTATCAGGGAGTCATAATCGACTGGGATATCCTCGGAGTACTTGTGGGTTCCAATACCATCACGCGATTGACTCACCTCGACATTAATATATGGGCACCAGGGGCGAAATTCCCCATAACGCATGGTGAAAGCGTGGATGAAAGGCTTATATGAAGGGCGCAAAGAAAACATGATGGCTTCGTTACCATAGTGGGAAAATATGCTCGGAGATTCTCGTGTGTTTCCAGAATGGGAAACAGTGAGGCCAACAAATGAAGTGGGTTATGCTGGATAGAAGTCGGTAAATGCCCCCGTACTATCCGGATTTCGGTTCTTGCAGGCCTAACCGTTTAAAACAGGGCCTGATAACAGACCATGTCTCTACCGAAAGGGCACTCACAACTATATGTTTGAACAAGCCAAGTGATGCCTTCAACACCGGCTCTTGAGCTGTTTGTCGATGGGACATCGTGATCATGCCCAATTTGAAAAAGTGCCTGACACAATGGAGACAAAAGAAGATGCTGAGCCATCTATATCATGGCATATATTAACTATATTGCCATCTGCGCACCCGTACAAATGTGCATGCGACCAATTCCATGTATCAGAGGATGTATAAAAATCAAAAGCAATCGATGGCATATTTTGCGGGCTGCAGGTGTTTCCAGGCGTGATGAAAGATGGCAATTTGGCAGAGAGGGTGCCAATCTGTTGCCCGCCAAGTTGTCTTCTAGATAGTACGTCCCGTATGGCACTGAAATAGAATGGCAACCAGAAAAAACCAATATTATTTAGTCTAACTGCTATCACTGCTACCCATCAATTAACCGGATAGCTTCTATCTAACCAAATATATCCATTGCAAACCGTTCCTCCATTTGCACCGAATTCACAAACGCTTCTTCCGGCTCATCCCCGCCAGTCTCGCAGTTGGAATTTTTCATCATGACTACCACGGTAAACATCCTTAAACGCATCCCGAACACCACTCGCAACAGCCGATGACCCGCATATGTAAACATGTGTTCCGCGCTGAAGAAGCCCCAGAAGATCCTTCCCGTCTTCTTGTACCGACTCGCTCCGTGGGTATGGCTAGGGAGGCTGAATGCCCATTGGACATCCACCGCGCCGGCCCGAGACCAGTTTTCTAGCTCGTCGGCGCAGATGTCGTCTTTTCCGGGGGTGCGGCAACCTGCCGTACTAAAGCAGTCATGGTCTGAAGTTATGTAAAGTTGCATAAACACTTATGTCTGTATTACTAAGCCATTGCTGCATAACTTATCATCCGCCATCGCGCTCAATCTAAACTTCATCATGACTTTCCTCCAACACACCATACCGGCTTTGCCGATATAAAGCTGACAGACTGGTCTACTGCGACTGACTGATAAGTGAGCTGGTCAAGCCAGCTAATCCGCCAAAATGCAGGGCTTCAGTAAGTACCCGACGCCAGCACCATGCCACAAACATAGCTAACCAATCTAGATATGGGGAGGTTAGTACCATCCAAACTTATTACTGACTTGTACATTCCCCTGACAATACCAGGTACTATCCCCCCGACGACACCGGCACCCCGACAAACCTCAACAAACAAACGCGCACAAAAACCATCCCAACCGTCCGCTTCGAAATGCCCTTCGCAATCTGGTGCACAACCTGCACCCCCCACGAAACAATAATCGGACAAGGCGTGCGCTTCAACGCCGAAAAGAAGAAAGTCGGTAACTACTATTCCACGCCCATATTCAGTTTTCGGATGAAACATACCGCGTGCGGGGGGTGGATTGAGATTCGCACGGATCCGAAGAATACGGCGTATGTGGTTACGGAGGGAGCGAGGAAGAGGGAGACGGGGGAGGATCAGGTGCCGCCGGTGGCGGGGCTGGGGGAGATTGCGCTTAAGCTTGGATGGGAGGGGAGGGAGGGGGAGGACGATCCGTTGGCGAGGTTGGAGGGGAAAATGGCTGATAAGAGGCGTGCGGAAACGGAGAGTTCGAGAATTTTGGAGCTGCAGGAGCAGCAGTCTCGCGATTGGGATGATCCGTATGAGAAGTCGAGACGGTTGCGGAGGACGTTTCGGGTTGAGCGGAAACAGCTTGAGCGCACGGAGAAGGGTACAGAGGCGTTGAAGGATAAGATGAGCTTGGGGATTGAGTTGGTTGCAGAGAATGAGGAGGATAGGGTCAGGGCTGGTTTGGTGGATTTCGGTGGTGCTGCTGCTCCCGAGTCTGTGGAGGATGCGGTGCGGGCTACGCGGTTACGGCCGTTATTCGCGACAGATGCTCGAAAGGAGAAAGATGGGAAAGAGAAGAAGCATAGGAGAGTTCGGACGGCGGACTTACTGGCAAATCGCAAAGCCGCGTTTCGACAAGAGCTGACGGGGAATACCCGTGCGGCCGTGGATCCGTTTTTAAATGCTGCGGATGAAGATGCGTGGCAGCCTGGACTCAAGCGAAGGAAGATAGCCAAGGCGTCTGCTCGCGGTCCTGGTATTGAGAAGGATGGGCCGGATGTCGACGTTGAAAAGGACAGGGCTTCTGGACCCCAGTCTCAGCCTCAGCCCCAGGTAGAAAAACCGCCTGAAAAGAACCCGGCTCCAGTTGCATTGGTGGATTATGGATCGGATTCTTCGTAACTTGTATACCTACTTGTATATATACTGGCGTTTGTGTTATCATGATACCCCAACAATTATTTGAGCATTACTTTTTTCAAATCATGCATATAGTCAGAATACATTCCTCATTCCTCGTGCAATAGGGTATATCGTAGTAGATGGTCGTAAAATATCAAACTACATAGCTCGTATCACATTTATTTCGCCCAAGGAGCCTTTGTCTGCCCCAAATCCCCAGAATCACCACCAGACCCAGCAGGAGGTTTCGCCCACGGAGCCCTAGTCGGAGCCATCGGCCCCGGCGGTAACCTCGACGTATCTGGGAGCGAGGAAGAGGCAGAAGGGGGTACTCTCGATGTCGCCCACGGCGCTGCCGTTGGTGCTGCTGCACCTCCTGCGGTGGCCCATGGAGCTTTGGTCCCTGGTCCCGGCCCTGCTGATGGGGGTGCTGGTCTGGCAGTTGGTGGTTGCGACTGAGGTTGGGTCTGAGGTGCGATGGCGTTGGGGTCGCGTTCGAAGCTGAACAGCGAGCCGAAGGGGAAGTGCTGAACGACGGGGAATTTGGAGAGGACTTCTGCGTTGTACATTTTGATCATGCCCTGTGACTGTCAGCAACGGGAACTCCTCATATAGGGCTAGTGAGGTGATGGCACCTTGTTGATCTTGGCCCATCCTGTTCGAATCCCAGAAATATCATAAAGCATTGGGCTATGTTCCCAGAATGGCCCGCGTTTGACATCGTAGATGAAGCCCACTGCGGAGAAGTACATGTTGGTTTTGCGCTCTCTCTCGACGATGTTCGCTTTAGCAACGCCCCCTGGGTCTGGTGCATCTGGTAGCAAGCCTTCTTCAGGCAACGGCTCGGAGTCTGCCATCGCAGGGGCGAATTGGGCAGCTCCGAAGATGTAGGGTAGGAATGAGTGGTCGTCTAGACCCCAGACTCCATGTGAGCCTGCTGGTTCTAGGGTGTATCGTTTGATAATGGTCCGGATGAGCTCGAGATACCTGAGTTGTCAGTCCAGAGTTCACTGTCAATGTGTTCGGGCATGGCATACGGCTGCACAATCCCTAGAACAATAGCCCTCTCCTCAACCCCCGGAGCAGTCTTCGGAAACCCATTCAACTTCCAAATTCCCCCAAGAAACGCCAAAAAGCTCAACTCATGCCCCGTCCCATAATCCAACCTCTGCGCACTCCCCCAACTCCCCAGAAAATACGCCTTCAACTCCTCCTTCGCCGTCACCCCATCCCCACTCCCACCCTTACCCTGCTCTAATACCTCCGGCGCAAGACACCCCTCCAACAACTCATCCGCCCTCCCCTCCACAATCTGAAACCACCTCCGAAACGCCACATTCCCAAACCTTCTCGGCCCCTGATCCGGCGGCGCCTCCTCCAGCATCTCCTCGAGCTTCGCCAACAACTGCTGTAGTTGTCGCACGGGGGCCGAGAACTCGACAGCCTCGGAGTTCAATTCCCAGGTCTGGATGCTTGTGTCGGGGTTTTTGAGCGGGAACATGGAGCGGTTGAGTTGCAGGAGGAATGTCATTATGTCGACGTAGGCTTGGCTTGTTAGGAAGGAGGAGACGTCGTTGGATTCGTAGATTTTCTTGCTGGGGGTGCTGAAGCGGTGTGTTGGCCCCGCGGAGGGGTCGAGGGTTGGGAGGACGCGGATGGGGAGGCCGTTTGTTGTCATTGTGCTGTTTGGTATATTGGTATGAAGGAATTTTTGATTGAATATGAGGATACGAAGCTGTAGGAGATGAGGGGTGGCAGTTATATATACTCCGCTATTGCTATGACGATGGCGGTGGCAGATCAATTTATTTATCTCCGCAGAGCAAGGAACATTTCCACCACCCAACACGGGCTGTTCGAAGCCACACGGCTCTAATTCACCAGTGCACTAATGCAAAACAAACACAATGCCCTCGTCGCGCTCTCGAAAACGCGACTCGACCATTCAAACCCTCGACATCCTGAATAATGTCGGCAGCGCAAAACCAAACGCCAATGCCAACGCCGGTTCGCGTGTGCTCCCGCCCCGTCGCAAGCTCCACGCGGTCTCTCGTGCCCAGATACCCAAGAGCGATGATGTTTGGAATTTACCGAAGTCGCCAGAGAAGCGTGCAGAGGATGCTGGGAGGGAAAGGGTTGGGGTTAGTGAGCCGATTACGCCGCGACGGTCTACGAGGATTCGGGAGACTGGATCTTCGGGGGGCCGTGATGTTAACGTGGTGAATGAGAGTGGGGGTTGGAGGTCGCTGAGGTCTACGCGGGGAGTTAACTACCATGAGAGTGAGGAGGAGGAGGAGGAGGAGGAGGAGGAGGAGGAGGAAAGTGACGAAGGGAGTGGGGACGAGGACAACTATGAGGAGGGACAGGAACAGGAACAGGAAGAGGAGGAAGAGGACGACGACGACGAGCAAGAGATTCGCCTATTTTCAGACGATGAGCCTGAAACTGCCAAACGGCCGAATACACGTACGCTACGGAAAAAATTACACGAACAATCAGACGATCAGGAATTCCCGAGCTTCCTCTCTCCTACTGGACTTCTCAATGGCCTGGTGCCGTCCAGCGACGACGAACCTGACGAACCTGACGAATGCGGCGAGACCGGTGAAACCTACGCCAACAACACTGGACAGGATGAAAGCGGTGATTCAGAAGCGGAACAGTCAAACACAGAGGAGCTTGGCAAGGCTGAAACCAATCGACCCAGTGAGAGCAGGAAATGGCGTCCTCCGCCCACTCCAGTGGTCGAGATAAGGTTGCCTCAGAGTTCACCGCATAAACCACGCAGTTCACCACCAGAGCGGGAGATGCGAGATCATGCAGAGGGGGGATCCGATGAATCTGAGTTCGAGGTGGGGCAATTGGTCGATAGCGCGCCAAACGGCGAGCAGTCGAGCGGAACGAGTATACCACATAGACCACGGGGTTCACCAGAGCAGGAGATGCAGAGTGCTCATACAGATGAGGAATTAGAAAATGAGTCTGACGACTCTGAGTCGGAGAAGCAATTGGACGATCCCGAAGCCCGACGAGCGGCCGCAGCGAGTATAGTGCAAAAATTACGAAGTTTACAAGCAAAGCGGGAGATGCGGAGGAATCAAATACAAAGAGAAGAGGAGCGGATGGCCGACAATACGGTAGACGAAGGCGATCGATCGACCAGAACGAGTATACCACATAGGCCACGGAGCTCACCAGATCAGGTGATGCAGAGTGGTCAGGCAGATGGGGAATCTGAGAAGGAATCTGACCACTCGTCGCCGGAGGAGCAATCGACCGACAGTGAAGCCCAACGAGCGGGCAACGCAAGATTACGGAGGTTACTAGCACAGCTGGAGACGCGGAGGAATCGTACACAAAGAGAATCTGATGGGTCCAAATCAGAAGAGGAGCAGTTACCCGATGATACGGGAAACGACAACGGGGGATCCGTTTCGAGTTTCGAACCGGAAGATGAACAAGATTCCAGCAGCTCTTCTCCCGAGCCCTCTGATGTGGATGAAGAGGACTTTCCACAACGTCAGCCTAGAAAACGACGGCGTGTCGAGCGCTATTCTCCGGGACTCACCCGACCTCAAAGGAATCGAAACACAATGTTTGTAACTGAGGAGAGCGAAGACAGCGAAAACGAAATCGAAGAAAATGAAGAATCTGATAATGAGGAAGATGAGGCAGAGAGGGCAGCAGCCATCGCAGAGGAAGAAGAGCAGGCCAGAAAGCTTCAATGGATGGAGGAGGCGATGAGACTTGGTGGACAACAAGTGAACTGGCTTATCTTGACTAGAACAGCCAAAGAACTGAAGCAACTGGTTGATCCTGCTTTAGCCGAGTCGTTCGTGGACATGTGGACGACAATCAGAGTACTATCTCGGCTTTACGGGGAAAGGGATTATTGGCCGTCTGACATGACGCTCAGACAATGTGATAACCTCTTCGGGAGCATTCGCTGTGAAGGAGAGAGGTTGCTTGACCAAGCCTATCATATGGCCACCACGTCCAATGGAACTCGTGACGAAGTCTATGCGTGTGACCTAGTGGACGAATTCGAGGCACGAGTGTTTCCGGAAATGGTGAAGCTGGTTTTTGCCTGTTTCAAGGTGTACTATACCGACGCGGACATGTTCCCTGGAATTCATGATCACTTTCGTCGTGTGCTTGTTCTCCTCCGGCAGCTTTGCGATCGCACGACGAGTATGAAGATGCAGCGGATTGTACATGGTACGGTGCGCTGCAAAGAACTTGGACGAGCACTGAACGCCATCATCAAAGCGCTAGATTCGCGGGAATTACGAAGAAGAAAGTTAGAAAGACCCTACAGCTCTATCTCGGACAGGTCCAGACAGGATGGATCACGCGGTTCTATAGTGATCAAGGACGACGCTGGCCGCGAGTGGTCTCAGGAAGAGGGCCTAGCTCTGATTGATGGGCTGCGGACGTATCAAGGTATGTTGTCACTACGCCACATGGCACACAGAAGTACTGACACGACTAGGGCCTGACCGGTACCTCCGGATCATTGGGCATTTCGGGCATCGACTGCGGAACCGGACCCAGCAGGAACTGCGCGCAAAGGCGATACAGGTGCATGAGAGGATGCGGCCAAAGATTGCGATGCAGGTACAGACCGCAGAGGGACGACGACAATGGGAGTGGTTGTTGAGTGTGCGGGCGTAGTTGTCTTTTCATGATTTTGTTGTATACTGATGATACCCTGGTGTTATAGCAATGTTTACACTTCTATATCCGCATGCGAACCATGGATCGCGTCGCAACCTCCTCTGGTACAATATTACCCCTGGAGGCATTCTTATATCATTCTTTATATTCCTCAAGCATCAAGCATCATGGTTCTTACTGCTAGTATCTCGGTGCCATGTATAAAGTATGCAACTACAAGTACTACCACACCACCACCGGTATTCTCGTAGCCTCTACAATATACAATTGACATACATGGAATCCTTTATAGTATTCAAACCATATCTACATACATACATAGTAGTATGCCAACTGTCCATAGTCCACAGTATTCCACTCGTTTGCATACTGCACTGTCGATCTCCCCTTATTGTCTCCGCCCGCCGTTCTTCTCCTCTCCGCAATCCTCCCTCCTCTCTCTCTTCTCCTACACACACTCCCTCTACTTTGTCTCTCTCTCTCTCTGTACAGTGTCTTATTTATTTAATTCTTTGTTATTCTCTTTTCTCTACTCGTTTTTGTAATCTGCTTTTAATTCTGTTTTTCTATTTCTCTGTTGTTGTTGTCGCAGGTCTGTTCTCGTGTCTCTCCTCCCACCTGTCCTTACCCCCCGTGTTCTAACCACCGCAGTAGGCCATACAGCAGAGGAACATAATTAATATCTGATCTCTAAACCGGTCTACTCCCTGTCTACAAGTCATCTGTGAGTACCTTCTTTCTTTTTTCTCTGCGTTCAAGCAGCGTTGAAGCCGCCGCATCTGCCTCTCGTTCGAAGCGTGACCGATTGCCTCCCGCGCGCAAGACCAAAAGGCGCAAGGCAGATCAAATTGGCTCAAAGGGATCGCTGGACATCAAGGGTTGTCTGCGGCCGTTGTCTAGTCTGGCTGCTGCGGTGGCTTCAATTCGTTGCCGCTCCTGACACATACCTCCGCTCTTGACCGTTTCTGCCTCCTTTTTTTTTTTTTTTTTTCTTTTTCTTATCTGGCCTTCTTATGATACACCAATTCATCATTTACCACCGAAGAAATTCAATTACTGACGCTTTGGTGGTTAGAACACCCCTAAACAAAACCGCGTTTAGAACACCATGGCTTCAACCGAGGACCCCGTCGCTCCCCCTCCGGCTACAGATACCGATACGGAGAACGTCCCTCCTCCGGCCACTCCCGTCGAATCCTCTGTCATGTCCGGCAGTGAGGATTCCGTTACCAGCCCTGAGGCCGGCAAGGACCAGGAAAGTTCCAAGGAAAATGTCAAGCCATCGTCTCCTACCAAGACCGCTTCTTCCACCACCAGCACCGGCACGACCAAGCGGCCCTTGTCGGAGTCGACCCCCACCACGAAACGGCCTACTTCCACGACATCGGCTCCCAAGACTACCACCGCTTCTTCGCGCACGTCCACCAACGGTAGTACGCTAAGCAAGCCCCCTACGCGTCCGACCACCACCACCGCTTCCACTGCGACCCGCAGACCCCTGAGCTCTGCCACAACCGCTTCCCATCGTTCCCGCGCATCTGTCAGCAGCTCCGCAGATGAAAAGTCGCGCTTGAGCTCTAGCGATGAGAAGAAGGTTATCTCCGGAACGGCCAAGCGCATGTCGCTCGCGGGCACTCCTTCCACCCGCGCCCCCACCAAGCCAACCACATCCACCTTGGACCGCAGGTCTAGTGTGGCTGGCACAACAGCAGAACGGAAGACCACGTCTCGTCCGAGCAGCTTGGTAGGTTCTACTACCAAGCCGGCTACGAAACCGGGCACTTCGACTTCTGCGACTCGCACGTCGACTACTGCCACGCGGCCCACCTCCCGTCCGACTTCCACCAGCACGACGAGGCCAAGTGCTGTTTCCGATGCACGCAAGAGACTAAGCACGGCTACCCCGTCTTCAGCTACCAAGTCTGCTGAGCAGGATGCTGAGAAGCTGCAGGCGCTCCAAAATCAGCTTTCGGAAAGTGAAGGCACTGTCGCCGGTCTCCGGGCAGAATTGGAGTCGGTCAACGAAAAGTTGGGTCAACTCTCCGTCTCCGGAGAGGGTGATTCCATCAAGGATGACTCTGCTTCTGATGCTCTCAAGGCTGAGCATGCCGCTGAAGTCGAGCGATTGACTGCAAGCCACGAGCAGGCGCTCAAGGCCTTGCAGATGCAGCTCGAAGAGGCAGACACCAAGCGGAAGGAATTGGAAGAAAAGTCGGTTCAGGACCTGGACAACGCTGCGAAATTCGCTGCTGAGCAGGGTGACGACAAGACTGCTGCCGCCTTTGAGGAGCTGAAGCAATCTCATCAGGCCCAGCTGGAGGCGCTTGAGAAGGAGCTGTCTGAGCAAAAGGCCGCTGCAACCGAATATGGGGAGCAAGTCAACAGCCTCAAGCAGGAGCTCGAAACCCTCAAGGCCACTTTCCAAGAGGAGAAGGCCATGGCTCTCGAAGGTCTGGAGCGGGAACTCAAGGGACGCGACCAGGTTATCGAGAATCTGAACACGGAAATGCAGCGATTGGACGATGCCAAGGAGCAGGAGGTGCGCGCCGCTGAGGAGAACGCTAAGCAAACCGTTTTGGGTCTTGAAGAGAAGGTTGCATCGCTCGAAGCCAAACTCAGTGAAACTGAGCCCGCAGGCATAGAAAAGAAGGGCGAAGATGAGACCTCGTCGCCAGAGGCTGTGGCTGAGAAGGAGAAGGAGGTTGCAGAGCTCAAGCAGGCCTTGGAAAAGCTCCAGAGTGAGCTCGAAGAGACCCGCGCAACGGCCGCGACGGAATTGAGTGAGAAACTCAAGGAGTTGGAATCCAACCACGAAGCAGCAATTGCCAAGCTCAAGGCTGAGCACGAAGAGGCTCTTGCGTCTGCTGCTGCATCCCACGCGCAGGAATTGGCCGTGGCCAAGGAGGCTATCGAATCGTCCGACTCTACCGCCAAGTCCCAGGAGCTCCAAGAGCTTCGAGAGGCGCTTGAAGCTGCCAATACGGCTGCGCTGAAGGGGCGAGAGGAAGCTGTCAACGAGATCAAAACTGCGTATGAGGCGGAACTGCAGTCGCTCCAACAGAAGCTTGAGACGTCCGAGCAAGCCTTGACCGAAGCCAAGCAATCTGCAGAAAAGGGTGCTAGCTCCGGCCAGGAGATCGATTCCCTTAAGGAGAAGATCGCCGCCTTGGAGTCTCAACTGTCGACTGGCGAGGAGACTGCTCAGAGCAAGCAGCAAGAAGCAGAGGCACTGCAACAGAACCTCTCCACTCTTGAGGACAAGGTCAAGGCCAACGAGGAGCGCGCCGCTGCCGCGGAGAAGGCACTCGAAGAGCACATCCAGCAAGCTACTGGCGTCACTGAGGATCACTCGCAAGCCCTGGAGGCGTTGAAGGCAGAGCACTCTGCGGAGCTCGAAAAGGCCCGTGCTGAGGCTTCTGAATCCCACGAGGGTGCTCTGCGTGACATCCAGCTCAAGTACAACGACCTGATTTCGAAGCACCAGGACTTGGAATCCAACCATGGACAAAAGGTGGAGGCCCTCGAGGCCGAGCTGAAGACTGTCTTGGAACGCCACACGGGTGAGATTGCCTCGCAGGCCGAGCTCCGGGAGAAGGAGGTTGCGGAACTCCAACAGCAGTTCGAGGAGACCAAGGCCAGCTTGCGCGCTGAGGTCGAGGCAGCTCAGTCATCCAAGACTACTG
This sequence comes from Aspergillus cristatus, assembly GCA_034509305.1. Taxonomy (NCBI): domain Eukaryota; kingdom Fungi; phylum Ascomycota; class Eurotiomycetes; order Eurotiales; family Aspergillaceae; genus Aspergillus; species Aspergillus cristatus. The sequence continues at coordinate 2,336,313 of WJBV01000006.1, read as the reverse complement.
AAGCCGAGGCTGAGCACAGCAGGGCCATCGAGACGCTCCTTGGCGCTCAGGAGGAGAAGATGTCTAAGCTCCGTGCCGATCTCGAATCTTCCAACCAGGTCAAGCTTGATGAGCTCCAGAGATCTCACGACGAGGTGTTGGCTGAAATTAAGGGCCAGCTGGCTGAGGCCCAGTCCGCGGCGCAGGACACCTCTGTCGTTGAGGGTCTTAAGTCAACGATTGCGGACCTCGAGCACAAGTTGGCAGACGCTGAGGCGAAGTCGAACGCTGCTGTTGATGAACTGGCCAGCAAGCACAGTGCTGAGAAGGCTGAGTTGGAGCAGAAGGTCCAGGCTGCTAACGCGCAAGTGGAAGAACTGCAGAAGTCTCTCGGTGCATCCGACATCGCCAAGGCTGAGATCGACAACGTCCTGAACCAACTTGCGGCCTCGCAGGACGAACTGACCCAGCTCAAGAGCAAGAGTGAGGCTGCCAGCAACGAGCTCGAGCAGTCCAAGACGCAAGCCCGGGCCTTCGAGGAGAAGCTCGCCCAGGGCGAGAAGGACTTGAATGACCAGATCGACAAGAACATGTCGCTACTGAACCAGCTGGGTGAAGTCGATTCGGCAATCGCAGCCAGCCGCAAGCGTGTTCGCGAGTTGGAAGCCGAAGTGGCAGCATTGAAGAGTGGCGCCAAGGGCAACACTGGCCTCGAAGGTAGTCGATGGGCGCCGGAGAACAAGGAGGACGCTGGTCCAGCCGCAACGGAAGGTGAGGACCTCGGTTCATCTATTGAGGGAACGGTGGGACATCCCTACTCTTCCGGACTTTCCATTTACCACCCCTTGCTATAACCCAACACGCCCCTTGTCCAAGTTCCCTCTTTATTGACATTTTACTAATGAGAACGCGTTTGTTCGTTTTTCTCTTCTTCTGTAGATGGCCAGCCTTCAGGAACAGCTTAAGTTTATTCGAACGACCAACGATGACTGGTGCGATGAACACAGACGGTACTCCCCCCTTTTCTTCCAACGCTTCCTTGATGATCAGCGCTAACAGCATGTCAGACTCGTCACCGACCTCGTGAACTTATCCGAGAAAGTCACCGGCGAGAAAAGCCACCCGTCAACACCCGGCCCTGAGCTGATGTTGCGAAGCGGAAGTGAGCGATCTGGAGAGGCATCGTCGTAACCGGTCATGTTGGAGGAGATGGTGAACGGTGAATGGTGAATGTTTTGGGATGGTTTAAATAATAATTTCCTTTGTATCAATTAGACTTGTATGTGTGTACATGTAATATCGAGATGATGCTCAGTCATGTTTCTACTTTAGATCTGAGGGTATTCTATACTCTTTCGGGTTTGAGAATTGCAACATATCTTGTGTATCACGCTTCTACGGACAAACGGGAATGCATCTGACTAGCAGTGGACAGACCGCAATGAAGCAATGAATGAATTTCAACAAAGGGAACATTCCTTCGAGTCAAGACAACCTAACAATACATCTATGTAGCAGTAGTAGTAGCAGTACTTATGCAAACCCCTCCACACCACGGCGGGGGGAGGGAAAGAAAGGGCTATTTATCAAATCTCCAAATCAAAAAACCCCATTTTAATGACCCTTCCTCACCAATTCCTCAAGCTTCTTCCGGCCCTCACCAATCTTCTCCTCCATCATCATCCGCGCCATACCACTGTGCGCAATGCCAGTATGCCAGATATGCTCCGCCTTCTCCCTCAGCAGCAGATGGTTCTCCGCAACCGCCGGAACCCGCTTCTCATACTCCCAGACCAGATCGGAGACATTCCGCATAGTAACGGGGAGCAGAGTCCACGCAGCCACGGTACCGAACGCAAGAGGTGACGCAGAGCGCAGGATGAAGCCCCGGTTGCGCGAGACGATGGAGCCAGCCATGGCGGCGACGATAACGTACACGCCGCCGGGCATCAACCGCTCGCCGGACTCGGGGGCCGGGGCCAGAGACGCAATGGTGTTGGTGAAGGCGTTCTCGATGTGCAGGGCCCGCGAGAGGAAGTTGTTGAAGCCGGTTTCCGCGGCGAGCGAGTTCTCGTACAGGAAGAGACGGGCTTGGCGGACCTGGCTCGTCAGGATGTCTGTCGGGGTGGGCGACGAGGTCAACGACGAGGAGGGGGTGGAGGTCGAGGGGGACTCGGTCTTGGGGGCTTCTGGGATCGCGATGGGGGCGGATTTGGCGGGAGCAGGTTCTGAGAGCTCGGGGAAGTCGTCGTAGATTGGTTTTCTCTGCAATTGACGTATTAAATACCATACACAATCATTCAAGCTCAAAAGAGACGTACGTTGTCCCTCGGGGCCTCTGCGAATGCCGTCCGGTTGGGATAGAGCGAGATACCACCCGCCAGAAGGGTGGCAGCGATCGGAGCAACAGCCCGCTGCAGACGTCAGTATAGAAATGGCAGCCAGAGGAGGAATCGAGGACTCACCTGCTTCAACACTGGCCGGAATGACATTTCGACGAGTTAGCCAATGGCTCAAAATGTATTATTGTGAGAGCGAGGTTCTCTTGGGAAAGTGACGACGGCCGAAGAGAGGTTGCGCCAAGACTTTGTGCGGCTCTTTCCGGGGACGAAAAAAAACCTCCACTACTACCACTACTACTAACCTCTCTATATATCTGCGGAGTACTACTACAGATACAGAAACAATTGATCAATGGGATAACTGATGAGCATCATGTTGGCGCTACATCGCCGGCCATGGACCTGCCGCCAATGCCTCCAACGACTACGCTCCCGACGAGCCTTTGCGACGGCAACCTCGACGGCCACAGCGTCTAACTACGTTCCGGCATATCAAAGAACGCAGAAGAAGAGTGCGGACGACGCTACCCTGCGATGGGTCTTTGACTCGCAGGCGTTCTGGAAAGATTTCTCGCAGCGGAGTTCCGCAAGCCTCAAGCCGACCGGACTAGTGCAGAACCAATACTTGACAACTCCAGACGGATTCCGGGAATTTGCCGGTGTGTCGCTGCAGAAATGCCAGGCGATCGTGGCCAAGGTCCTGGGAGCTTCGACGTTGGACGAGTACCGGAAGATCGCGCGGGATTTGGATCGTCTGAGTGACCTGCTGTGCCGGGTGATTGATCTCTCCGACTTTATCAGGGTTATTCATCCGGACCCGCGCGTGCAGGAGGCGGCGACGCAGGCTTATGCTTTGATGTTCGAGTACATGAATATTCTCAACACGACCACCGGACTGCATGATCAGCTGAAAAAAGCGTTTGCGAATCCGGAGGTGACGTCGCACTGGAGTGAAGAGGAAACGATTGTGGCGCAGATATTGATCAAGGACTTTTCCAACTCCGCAATTCATATGCCGCCTAACGAGCGACAGCGGTTTGTGAATTTGTCCAACGAGATCAGCCAGGTGGGTTCGGATTTTGTGAATACCGCCGAACCTGCCAAATCCCATGTGGTTGTGCCTACGAACAGTCTCCGTGGTTTGGATCCTATTGTGATCCAGAAGATCAAACGATGGAACCGGACAGCGCCGGTGCCAACTATGGGGTTGATCCCCCGACTGGCATTGCGGTCGGTCCATGACGAGGGAGTCCGGAAGGAGATCTATCTGGCGACGCGGACCTCGAGTACACGACAAGTGCATCGTCTTGAGCAACTTCTTGCGAGACGGGCGGAATTGGCCAAACTCTCTGGGTACGAAAGCTTTGCGCACATGACGCTCAGTGACAAGATGGCCAAGACGCCAGAAGCAGTATCGAACTTCCTGACGTCCCTGGTGGGAAGCAACCGGGAACACGTCCAGGAGGAACTCTCGAAGCTGCAAAGCTTGAAGGGCTCGTCGTTGTCGCCTCTGCAACCATGGGATCATGCATACTACGTGCACCGACGGGTCATGGAGTATTCGCAGGCCCGCCGTTCGCGAGAACTCAACGCCGTCCCAGAGTTCTTCTCCCTGGGAACCGTGATGCAAGGTCTCTCGCGACTGTTCGACCAACTCTACGGAGTGCGTCTAGTCCCACAAGAAACTGGCCCAGGTGAGACCTGGAACCCAGATGTGCGACGACTAGACGTAGTCGACGAATCTGAATGCCACATCGCAGTCATCTACTGCGACCTCTTCTCGCGCCCCAACAAACTTCCCAACCCAGCACACTTCACCCTCCGCTGCGCGCGCGAGATCTCTGCCGAAGAAATCGCCGAGTGCGCCTCACTAGCCGACTCCACGCACCACCCCAACGACGGCATGGCTACAGCCGTCGACCCAACCACCAAAACCCTCCGCCAACTCCCCACCATCGCGCTGGTCTGCGATTTCCCCGAACCCGCCGGCACAGGCGGCCGCCCCGCCCTTCTCAGCGAGCACAGCGTGCGCACCCTCTTCCACGAAATGGGCCACGCCTTGCACTCCATCCTCGGCCAGACCCGCCTGCAATCCATCTCCGGCACCCGCTGCGCAACCGACTTCGCCGAACTCCCCTCCGTCCTCATGGAACACTTCGCAACCGCCCCAGAAGTCCTCTCCCTCTACGCCCGCCACTGGCAAACCGACGCCCCGCTGTCCGAATCCATGATGCGAAGCATGGAACTCGACCGCACAGCCCACGGCTCCATCTACGGCGCCGTCGAAAACGAAGCCCAGATCCTCATGGCCCTCGTCGACCAGGCATACCACTCCGCCTCCCCCGGCTCAGCTATCAACAGCACAGCCGTCTACCACGATGTCTTCAGCAAGCACTCCAGCCTGCCTGATCCAGCAGACGCGCAGCCGCCTACTTCGTGGCAGGGGTTCTTTGGGCATTTGTACGGCTACGGCGCGACGTATTACAGTTACATTTTCGACCGCGCGATTGCGAATAAGCTCTGGGAGGATGTATTCCAGGGTGGCAAGGCTGCTGTGGACCGTGAGGCTGGGGAGCGGTACAAGAATGAAGTGCTAAGGTTTGGTGGTGGAAGGAACGGGTGGCATTGCGTCGCTGGTGTTTTGGGAGAGAGTAACCCCTCGAATGCGAATGGGAGACTTGTGGAGGGTGGTGATGAGGCGATGCGTGAAGTTGGAAGGTGGGGATTGGGAAGGGATGGGGTTTCTGGTTAGTCTTGGTTAAGATGATATGTGATATGGATGATCTATGCTGTATATAATGACCTGACCTGACCTGATCTGTATTTACTGTATAAAAACGGTGTCTTGGAAAGATGTGTTAGAATAGTAATACAGTATAGAACGAAGATATGTCTCGTCTCGTGAATTGTATGGCTGAGTATACATGGGCAAAGCAGTCAAGCTTACAAGCCATGAAGCATGGACTCATTCAACAACCAGCGTTTCAATGGTCATGACACGATGCACAGACAAGCATGATGATAGTCAGACAGCCGGCGTGCAAGTTGCCAGCTCAGGATAGGCGAACTGGGAATCAATGAACTTGTTCGTACTGGAATGATCCCTCCCAAGCTGCGAAGAACAGCAGTTTTGCAGGATTTGGTCTTCTGATGTAAAGATGATTTCCTTCAAGCTTTGCTTAGCACAATACTAGCTCACAGGAGCCTCTGTCCCAGGTGCAGGACTAGCGGAATCCGACGGTGACGGTCCAATTTTCGGTGGTGGAGGCAATGGTGTCCCTCCCCTCGACGGGGCGTAATCCTGCTCCCTACTCTTCTGTTCTCCTTCAGCAAAGTACTCATCAAATCCACGACTGGGTGACAATGCAGCATGGCGTGGCTTCCGACGTCCGGCCGCCTTTGTCCCTGATGGCGGAGACAGGGTCCCGTTTGGAGAAGTAAACGGCGGCGGAGCAGGCATGTTTGCCGGGACCAGGAAGTGACCTCCGCCAGAAACACCTCCCAGTTTGGGATTGAAGGGATCGGCAGCGACAGGTGTTGATGTGCCATCCTCTCGTGTCTCGAATACCACCTCGCCCGGTCCTTCGACTTCTTCTCCCAACCCGACTGGTAGTCGATGTAATGCGCCGTAGCCTAGCTCCGCACCTAATGCTCCCTCACCACCCCAGCCTCTCGTCGGTACCAGCTCAACTTCTCGAATCACATCGAATTCATTATTGTACACCCACAGTACGAGCGTTCGGTCTAGGTGGTCCTCCACTAACTCTCCAAGTGCCGACTCGCCTCGTAATGTGCCGCTGGGAGTTCCAATGATGTAGTCTGAGTGAGGGAGTAATCCTGCGCGGTACGCTGGGCTGAGCGGAGACGGAATCGAGAGTACGTGCCAGATGTGTTGGGTCGAGGAGAGGGGAGCTAGTTGCAATGCGACTCCGAGGGAGGGGTTCCTGGGGGAGATGGGGATCGAGACGGTGTGTGTTCGTTGGCCCTGTATTTCTCTTAGCCACTGCGCATTTACAGGTGAGATAAAGAGAGTATACCTTTGCGCTCCAGATCTCAAAGGTCACACTCGAGCCTGCGCAGTTGCGGACTTCAGTAGCAAAGAGGTTCGGGTTTGGGTCTTCCTGCAGCATAGCATATTAGTATCAGACCATAATGGTTTTCATAACGACAGCACGCACAATAGGATGTCCATTAATCCCAACGATAAAATCAAACCACGGCTCCAAGGGCAGTTCGGGGTCCTTATTGCGCAGGACCTGGAAGCCAAAGGACGTGCTCTCTCCAGTGGGATTCCGTGGTTCCCGAGGTGCCTCGTCCAGACGCCCGATGATGCGATTCAACGCGCCAAACATGTTGCAGTGTATCAAGCAGGTCTGGGAATATAAGAGTCCTGGAGGTAGTCGGAGTAGAAGGAAGTAAACAGTCCCTCCGCCACGTCGGGTGCTCTCGCAGGTGCAAACAGGGCAAACACGCCGTCACGTTATCAGTTTATCGCGCTTTCTTGCATACAACTTTCTATATTTGATGTTCTATTGTCTCTTGCCATGACTGACGATACGGAAGAGGTCCCTCCAGAGGTGCATCACTACAATCACAGGGGAGAAGTGCCCTGGGACATTCAGAAGTACACTCTTTGCCCTCAAGTTGTACGGACAAGATACTGACAGAATCTAGTTACTGGTCCCAACGCTATAAGATATTCTCCCGATACGATGAGGGTGTCTGGTTGACCGACGATGCCTGGTTTGGAGTCACTCCAGAACCTGTTGCCAAGTTTGTTCCCTTTGTTCCTTTCTTCTTTTGAACTACAACTAATACGGAGGTCTAGCAAAATAGCAGAGCAAATGGTTGAATCTGCACCAGCCGGACGCAGTATTCTCGTCGACGCATTTGCTGGAGCTGGTGGAAACACCATTGCCTTTGCCCGGACTGGAAGATGGAAACGAATCTACGCCATTGAGAAGGACCCGGCTGTCCTACGATGCGCCAAACACAATGCCAAGGTCTATGGGGTTCAAGACAAAATCACTTGGTTTGAGGGCAGTTGTTTTGATATTCTGAAGAACCAGCTCAAGGACTTGGCTCCGTACAGTATCATCTTTGCGAGTCCTCCGTGGGGTGGTATGTCTTCCTTCTTTTTTGAGCGCTTACTTTGTCTAACTAACGAAATATAGGCCCGGGATATCGCTACGACCAGGTCTTCAACCTATGTACTATGGAACCGTACTCACTGGCTACCTTGTACAAGGAGTACTCTGCTTTCTCAGAACACATGGTCCTGTACCTTCCTCGGACGTCTGATCTACGGCAACTGGCAAAGGTGGTCGAGGATGGCCAGAAAGTGACGGTTATGCATTACTGCATGGAAGGCGCCAGTAAAGCGTTGTGTATTTTCTACGGTGGATTTAATATACAATAATACTAGATTGTAATCATAATAAGACATCTGGAATGAATAGTGTGGGCATTCACAGCTAATTACCCGTTACGGACTAGCGCCAAGCCTGCGCGCCTCCAACGCCGCGATTCTCTCTTCTCTCCAACAACTCACGCCCATCGCTTCTCTCAACACCGCTTTCCCTTACGAAACAGCGTCAGGTCGGCTGGGTCTTGCCGTACTGAGCGGTCTCAAATGTGTACTACGACTTAACCCCGTGACATTCCAGTCTACTGCGCGATCGCATCAACCCGAGCCTCAAACCGGTTCTAACCACGACCCTCGTGCACCTTCATCGCCAGTCCCCCAAGCCATTGTCAGACAAAATGCCTCACGCTACCGAAACAGGGGCCCAAGAGGTCGAGGATGCGGACTTTGAAAATGTCATGCGACAGATGAACGGTCCCATGGAGGGGGGCATTTCCTTCGACTTCTTATCCCGAGAACTCGATCCCGGCGAGAAAGCAGACGACGCGGTTGACTACGAAGATATCGACGATGACGACGATCTTCCCGAGGAGGAAGCCGCGCATGTTCGAGCCCCAGCACAAAATGGTATCGCTGCGGAGGATGACGAGATGAAAGATGTGTTTGGTGGAGGTGGAGAGGAGGATCTTTTTGGTGACGGGGGAGAAGAGCAGCCGGGACGAGCGCCAGAGGATGATTTGAATGATCTGTTTGGCGAAGAGCCTTCTGACCAGGTCGATGCGACACGAGATCTGTTTTTCGATGAGGAGGAACACCAACAGCCACCACCATCCGCCGTACCAGAGCCTGCCCAACCCCCGCCTCCCGAGCGTCAACCTGTCGTGATGGAAGAAGTGAAACAGGAGGAAGAAGATGAAATGGAAATACCAGAGGATGAGCCGCCCGGCGTCGAAGACATGGATCCGGCATCGCTTCGCGCGTGGAAGCTCCAGCAAGCTTTGTTCGCCATGTCGTCCACCCTCGGTCCTGATAATCCGCCAGCTCCGCCTGAGAACTCTGAAGAACTCCTGCATTCGCTATTTCCTGGCTTCGACCGCCATACACTACCCCGTTTCTTGGAACTCATCCCTCACAAAAAGGCTTACTTCGTCGGGAAACTTCCTCTCAAACCGCCGAGGCCTGTTCTGCCGACCAAGGTCAACCTCGAGCTTGCCCAAGATCATGAGAGGGCTTTCAAATCAGCAGGACATGGTTTCAAGCGCACACTTGACGCTGAGCATATGGGACTCGTGCCCGTTACTGAGTCTCCGCAGGACGAGGTGGAGGAAGAAGAGGACATTCGGGAGGACCTGGAGCACGACATGGACTCAGCCGAAGTACTTCCCGGGGGAGTCAGTATGCAGGACCTCAGAGTGATCTGCACGGACTGGGATACTAAAGACGATGAGTCTGTGGTGGACATCGATCTTCCAGCCGAGGAACCGGAGCAGCCTCTTGACGAGGATGATTGGCTCGTGGAGACCACTCAGCCTGCGAAGAAACGCAAGGTCGGGAAAGATCCGATGGATTTCGTCGCTCTATCTCACATTGACTTCCCGCTGCTTGATGATCCTGAGAAGGCAACTTCGCGGGTTGCTCAGAAGGTCACTGTCGATATGAACGATCCTTACATACTCCTGGACGAGCGTGGACCGGAATCCGCGGCACAAAAGCCCAAGGCCTTGGGAGCTATCCAAGGAGAAGAGGTTGATGCCAACGTCACCCGACGCTTCAACCAGCGCTACAACATCTCGAACGATCAAGCATATGACATGCTCAAGCAGAATCACCAGAACAAGATTCGAAGCACCCTGGGCAACTTTACCCTCGAGCACAGTATGCCTGCGCTGCGTTTACAATGGCCTTACTACAAAACCGAGCTTGCCAAAGCAGAAGCTCGGTCTTTCCACCGTCCAGCCCTGTCCTTCCGGCCTGGCCAAACCTCCTGGTTCAAGAACCCTGCACACGTCAAGAGAAAGCACATCAAGGGCAAAGATCCCAAGAGTATCTTCGATTCTACAAAAGCTTTGTCGCTGGCCGACAACTCAAACGCCATGCTGGTCGAGTACTCAGAAGAAGCGCCTCTCATGTTGTCGAACTTCGGAATGTCCAATCGGTTTATCAACTACTACCGACGGAAAAACGCAGAGGACGACTCACGTCCAAGAGAGCGGCTTGGTGAAACTGTCGTCTTGTTACCCCAGGATAAAAGTCCGTTCTTCATTTTCGGGCATGTCGATCCTGGCGAGGTTACCCCGACCATTTCGAACACGATGTACCGATCCCCGGTGTTCTCGCATTCGGCCAAACCAACCGACTTCTTGGTAATCCGCAGCAGCACTGGCTCCGGTGGCAGTGACTATTTCCTCCGAAACATCGAGAATCTCTACGTCGCCGGACAACAGTTCCCCTGTACCGACATTCCCGGCCCGCATTCGCGCAAGGTCACCACCGTCGCCAAGAACCGCATGAAGATGCTCGTCTACCGATTGCTAAAGAAGAGCCCCGACCTGAGACTCTCCATCAGCGACGTCACCGCACACATCCCGGGCACCAGCGACATGCAGAACCGCCAAAAAGTAAAGGACTTCCTACAGCACGACAAAGACTCAAAATACTGGGTACCCCTAGAACCAATCCCCGACTCCGACGCCATCCGCTCCTGGGTCCAACCCGAAGACGTCTGTCTGCTAGAATCCATGCAAGTCGGCCAACAACACCTCCACGACACAGGCTACGGCAACGACGCCGAAACCGGCGGCGGCGGCGACGAAGAAGACGAAGAAAGCGAATCCTTCGAACAGCAAATGGCCCCCTGGAAAGCAACCCGCAACTTCCTGCTCGCATCGCAGGGTAAAGCCATGCTGAAACTCCACGGCGAAGGAGACCCCACCGGCCGCGGCGAGGGCTTCAGTTTCGTAAAGACCTCGATGAAGGGCGGCTTCAAGGCCGTCGGCGAAAGTGTCGAAGACAAACTCGACGCACAACGCCTCAAAGAACTAGGCGGACACAGCTACAACGTCGCCAGACAGCAAAAATCCTATGAGACATCCATCCGCCGGATCTGGGATTCCCAGAAAGCAAGCTTATCCTCTACAGCCGAGCACTCCGAGGGAGAAAGCGACGTCGACAACGAGGAGGAAGAGTTTGGGAAAACGCCACGCTCAGAGGCACCTACACCCGGACCCGCAAGACGAGACGACGAAACGACATCCCAGTTTAGTAAGATGAGCATGGGCATGGGTGATCAGAAGGGCAAGGTGCTGCGTATTGTACGACACTTCAGAGACGAGAATGGCCAGATTGTTCCGAAGGAGACGCTTGTTTGGGATCCACGGGTTATCAAGCAGTATATGCAGCATCGGTATCAGCAAGAAGCTGTCACCACGAAGTACGCTGCCCTTTCCACCCCCCACCTGCAAATTCGGATAATGCTAACTCTACTTCAGACTCGAATCCCTCCAACCAACCGGCGATCCCGAAATCGACGCCCGCAACAAGAGACTGTACGTCCCCCCTTCCCCTTCTCTTCACCCATTAAGCGCATCAACCCCAACTAACATAAGACCAAAACAGCCTCGAAGCCGAACTAAGCCGTCTAAACCGCAACAAAGAACGGCGCTTCGCACGCGAGAAACAAAAAGGCGCTGTCCGCGGTACTACAGGCGATTCCCCGGCGGACGGCGGGAAACCAGCCGGTACACAGCGCAAATGCGCGAATTGTGGACAGGTCGGGCATATTAAGACTAATAAGAAGTGAGTCCCTCCCTTGCAGAGATGGTGGTGAAAGTGATTGATGCTAACAATGTCCAGGCTATGTCCTCTTCTGAACGGTACGATGAAGCCGGAAGATCGGGTTGCGGATTCGGCTTTTGCGATGGGTGCTCCTCCTGCCATTTAAACACTCCTTGTCTTCGATTCTTCTAGTGATACCCCTCTGCTTTTCTCTTCTCCTTCTCTTCTTTTCCTTCCTCCAATATCTTGACGAATGTTTGTTATACTCAATGCATCCATTGCTGCATATTTTGTCTGTTTTCTTTTTATCTTGACGTTTCCCGGATCATGGGCGCTGGGAAAATTGGACTGCATTTCTTGGTGTCTATGGCTTTAGTTTTGTCAGTTTAATCCTGCGCTTCATCTTGACATCCGAAATCATTCTGTATCCGAATCCATGTACAAAGTGCTTTCACGGTCTAATTGACACGGCACGCTCTAAAAATGATATCAGTTCCTCTTTCGCGACCATCAGTGTAAAGATATCGAAAGATATATACACGTTCTCGACTGCCCAGCAATTAAATAATACGTCCAAAAATCCAAAACTTCAAAAAGCTATCCAAAAATTCTGCCCATAACGCATAGACGAACACCACACACAGACGTGACTCCCATTGATAACAAGAATTACTACCATGTATAAGAATAACTCAGCATCCATACACATCCGACAATTGCCCTCTCGACACAAGCGGCCGCCCCCGTTCACCCTTCAGCGCCAATGCTACAGGCTTCGGTCGACGATAGGTGTACCCCAAGAACGCATCCTTTTGCCGCATTTCGAGAACCGTCTTTCCAACCTGCTCATCCCGCAAAATCTTATCCCGGGCTCTGCCCTCCTTGGCTCTCTTCTTCTGTGTCTTCGCTCCGCATGGCACTTTGTTGACCTTCGCCGCAGCCAGAGCCATCTCACCGGGAGTTGCATCAGCGGTCTGCGAAGGAGCCTCAAGAGCAGTTTCCGGCGCGTTGGGAGTGTTGCCGTCTGGAGGGCTCTGGAATGGATCCTCAAAATATTGAGTGTCGTCCCAGTCACGAACCACAGGAATGAAAGGCGGCGTTGACCGATGAAGCGCATCCCAATTGATCCCGCGAAAGAACGGGTGCGTTTTGATATCGCTCGAATCGTTGGGACAGACATACATGCCTCGATAGTTCCGGTATCGCGGGTCCATGCCTTTAAAGAAGCTCCTTTCTGCCAGATCGTTGAGTCGGTAGTTGCGAGCAGACAGACGATACTCCTTCTCCTGAAGAAGTTGGCTTATGAGGTCAATGGCATCAGTTGATACGAACTTGTCGGATAGTCTCTGCATCGGGAAATGCAAGATTTGGTGGTGATTCTTGAATCGTTAGCCTCCATAAACAGTACTCTTGTCGATGCCACTTACGACTATCTTGAGCTTCGTCGTGAATCGGTCATCCGACACAAACGGCGTGAACCCATAAAGACACTGTCTGCGTCAGAGAAGGCCATACTGTTGAATTCCTATCTTTAGCAGGCTCTTACCTCGTATAGAATGATTCCAATGCTCCACCAGTCACAGCGGCCATCATACAGTTTTCCTTTGACGACTTCAGGCGCCATGTATTGGCTTGTCCCGACAACACTTCTAGCAAGCCGCCGTCTCTGGTGTCGATCTCTCCATCCGAGAAGGTCAAATGACGGAGGTTCGCGCGAATCAAGCACTGCTTCCAATGCCTGTTTGGCCTTTTCCTTGTCTTCCCGGTCAGTAGCGTCGCCCTCAATCTGGATACCCAGCTTCTTGATCAAGGAGTATCGGTGGTTATTGTAGTAACCCTGGTCATGGGCCCAGTGTCCGTCAAACGCCAGTCCGAAATCCGCTATTTTCAAATGACCAGAAGCGGAGATAAGGAAATTGTCGGGCTTGATATCGCGGTGGATCCAGTTGAGCTTGTGAGATTCTTCAACGCAAAGAATCATCTCAGCAATGTACCACTTGGTTACGGATTCCGGCAGGATATTTTCACGTATCAAGAGACCGAGAAAGTCGCCGCCAATCATATACTCCATGACGAGGTACAGGTTCTGACTGTCCTGAAAGCTTGCAATCAAGGGCACGACCCAGCGAGACTTTGCGGATGCAACCAGGAAGTCCCTCTCAGCTCGTAGATGACCCTCCTGGCTGCTGCGGAGCATCTCGGCTTTCCTGATAACCTTCATAGCGTAGATCCCTTTCACGTTGGTAGTTTGTCTTCGATGGCCGGTTCTGCCATCAGCTCTCCGTGCACGAACATCCCTCGTCTTGACCTCGCTTATCCTACCGTTCTCGAGGGCCGGGGAATCGCCTTCGCTAGACCTGCTGCCCTCGTCCTTCTTCTCCCTCACCAGGCTGACAATGCCGAAACTTCCATTTCCAAGAACTTTGACGGTCTCGTAGTTGGCAACGGAGGCCGCTTTACCAGGAGATGCGTTGTGACAGCGAGTTTTGAGAACCCGATACTGACGAAGGTATTCCCTTTCTTGCCCAATCCAAGCTTTCCTGGCCGTCTCTTGCTCTTCTGGTGTCAAACGTAACGAGTAGAGGTATTTTTCTAGCTCAATCCGACGCTGTGAACGTGCATTGACATGTGAAAAGACAGCGTTGAAATATGTTTCGAAGAACACCTTTGCATTAGCAGCCGCTTCCACGGTGACAATAGACGGAGGTGTATTCGATGCCTGGACTGAAGTGCACTTCTTCTGTGGACGGCCACACTCAAGTTCTTCATTGTCTGCTTTTGTCCAAAACAGAGATTTCGAATTGTCGACCGGGGAAACGGATTCGTCGGATGTGGGTGGCGTCGACTTGGGATTCGAGGGGTTCGATGACCAGCAACCGGCACTGCTAGGACTAGTCGACGGATTGGGACTCTCAACGGTGTTATCGCCTTGCTTGCTGAGAGGATCGTCCGCTGCTCCTTGGTGTTGAAAAGCCCAGATACTGGGCCTCGTCTGCAGGTTTGAACGATGAACGACAGTGGAGTTGACAAAAGCTGTAGACAACTTGCTCGACAAAAGAGCGGAGAGGTTCTGATTTGACTGAGTCTGTTGGCCCTGCATATTGCCAGAATCATCGGTCTCCTGCCGGTCCTCTCTCTGTCCCTCACTGTGTGATACCGTCGACAAGTCTGGTGGTGATTCCAGACCTGGGGGTGTAGAACTATGCGGCAGGGAAATGACGGGAGCACTCTGCGGACGAGAGACGGCATTCTGTCCAACCAACGTATCCTTCGCTGCAACCGGGTACGAGAATCGGGAACCGCCACCAACCTGCTCGAGATTCGAGGTAGTCCTAGAGACCGGGCTTGATTCTTTCGCCACTAAGATCTCAAATCAGCGAACACGAACAACAACCAAACCATAAGAAGACCTCACCATTCGACGAATCATGGCGAGGACGAAGAAGAGTCAACAACTTCGAACTGCTCCGCTGAAGTCTAGCACTGAGTCTGTTCCGGCCCTGCATCACAACGACATCGGAACCAGATCCATTGGTAGTTGTCGAGGCTCCCGCGGACCGCTGCTCGTTGTTGCCCTCTGCAGCCTTGCTAGACGCCCAGATTCCCAACGGGCCTCTCGAGCTCCTATCAGGTCCCGATTTGACTGTCATCTCGTTGAGTAGTGGCGGTAAAAGAACGAAAGAGAGTATGGATTCGATATATGGGTGTTGCTATTGCTCGGTAATGGTTGGTTAACGATCGTATAGATAATGTGGTGTAATCCTGGGAAGTGTCACGCTGGACTAGAGATCAGTCCATGCTGTCGAAAGGATGGAGGTCTAAGAAGGAGTTGGATGTATCAACTGCAGTGGTGTATAAGGAAGGTGCGCTGGCGGTAACTGCACCCAATGCGGAAACTACGACTGTGGGCTTTCCGTCGCGGAAAGAGCATTAGGGCTTTGTCCTTGAAAACAAGAGTATGAACCCAACCAGACTAGTAGTGCTGATAGCCAAAGCTAAATTAGGAAACCAGAGTTATTTATGCCAAGTACACATAGCCATGTAAAGACACGGAAGAAACAATATCAACATACACGTACACCCCCCTCAAGGCTCATGACTCGAACCGAGAGATGCTGGACTCCTTGCGATATCCTCATCCCTGCTGAATGCATCGGAAAACTGTGCAAGTAACAAAAAGAACAAGTCGGATATCACAAGAATTGATGCAATTGGAAACCCCTTTAAAACACCTTTTTTAGACAAAACAAGAATAAACAGCAAAAAGTAGAAAGACCCAAATTAATCCATCTATTTGATCTCAAGGAGCTTGACGTCGAAGATCAACTTCGAGTTACCCGGGATGCCGGGAAGAGCCTTCTTGCCGTAGGCGAGATGGGGAGGGATCGAGATGCGACGCTCAGCACCGACAGCCATGCCAGCAACACCGATGTCCCAACCCTTAATGACTTCGCCCTTACCGAGCTTGAAGCTGAAAGGCTTGCCCTTCTTGTTGGCTGCACGAAAAAAACGTCAGTATCTAACAATAAGCATGGGTAGGATTGGTTACGTACAGTCAAAGACCTTGCCGTCCTCGAGCTTGCCAATGTATCTCATGGCGACAGTGTTGCCGGACTTTGCAGCAGGGCCCTTTCCGAGCTTCTTGTCGTCAATGGTGACACCGTTGACGTTCTTGACGCCAAGGGTACCGGTGGTCTCGGACTTCTTGTCCTGCGACGAAGGAGTAGGGCCCTGCTCGAGGTTCTTGGCGAACTGGACCTTCTTGCCTTCCTTGCCCTCCTTGGCGTCCTTGGCTTCCTTCTTCTGCTCAACCTCAGCAGCCTCGCCGCTGTTCTTCTTGAGCTTCTTCTGCTGCTTCTTGCTCAGACCCTCTTCAGGCTGGGCCTTCTTGTCCTTGGCCATCAGGTCTTCCAGGCTCTCCTCTTCGGCGGCGCGCTTCTTGCCCTTGTCAGCCTTCTTCTGACCCTTGGCCTCAACGAGCTTGGGGGCTTCTTCCTCCTCGCTCTCGACCTCGGTGACTCGGGGGTTCTCCAAGCCGTCGAGCTCGTCGTCCTCCTCATCCTCGTCCATGACGTCGTCCATGTCCAACTCGTCCTCATCGGGGGAGAGGTCATAGTCGTCCTCTTCCTCTTCGTCGCTGTGGTCGTGGTCGTGGCCGTCCTCAGCAGGCATGACGTAGTTACCGGTCAAGTAGACACTGTGAGTACCGGTGACCTTGAAGAAGATGGGCTCGCCCTCGGCGACAGTGATGTCAAGAGCTTGCTGGTAGTGCTACAAGAGAAAGGTTCTGTGAGCCTCCATGTAGGAGTAATGACCTCGTGTGTACCAATCTTACCTTCTCAGGGTCCAAGGTGCAAATGACCGCCTCGTCGACGTCCAAACTCTCGTCGTCCTCATCCTCCTCCTCATCGTCGTCAGTAGCGGGGGCCTTGCCCTTGACAAGCTTGGAGATGGCGGCCTTGAGGTCGAATTCCTCATCATCGTCGTCCTCGTCGTCATCGTCCTCGTCCTCTTCCATCTCCTTCAGAGCAGCAGCTTCCTTGAGCTTGCGAGCCTTCTCCTTGTCGCTGGGGCCGCCGTTGGACTCCTCATCAGAGTCTTCATCATCGTCTTCCCAGTCGTCCTCCTCATCCGACTCTTCAATGTCCATTCCAGGAGGAGGGCGGATAATCTTAAGAGTAGCACGGGGTCTGCTGGGGTCGATTCCATCCTCGAGCTCGGGGGTCTCGTCGGGATCAATGGCAGCCATGCTCACACGGAACTAATAAAGCAATTAGCTTGAGCTCTACCTAATCGTTCAGAATACGCGACGAAAGACTTACCGAGGCCGCGGCCTGGGGAACAGCAGGGATCAAGACTCCCCCAGTGGGAACCTTCAAGGCATAGACTGCGACAGGACGAACAGCAGACATTTTGGATGAATATTATTCTTTAAGAATGCGAAAAAAAAAGAATGAAGGTAAAGATAAAGCAGGCAGTAGCAAACGAGAGTCTACCAGTCTAACCCGAATGGTATAATTAGTCCAACAACAGAAAGAGAGGAAAGATTTTTCGCGCGTTGAGAGTCGACCTGAAGAAAACGGCGGGCGGTGGAGTCTCCAACTTTTTTTTTTTTTTTTTTTTTTTTGCCGTCCAATCACATGACTCGCCGCCTTCAATCCCTGAGGTTCTGCTGGTGCACACCGCCTGCACTATGGAGACAGTCACGTGGTGTCGCGTGAACATCGTGTCTTCGATTGATTCTATAAACTACAAGTACATATAAGCAGGGAAGACCTGCAGACACGCTGAAGAAGATCGCCATCACACTAAGCGATATACCGCCTGCGATATTGATCAAATTTCACATGCTCACCATATCCTATCCTAGTACATACTCGGCTGATATCACCTCGCTTAAGCGAGCATCGCTCACAGAAGATATGCACATGCGGCACATGTACTAACGTGCTATGGCACAATGGCACAAGATAGTCGATGGCCTGTAATCGATGATTAAATGCACCGCAGGTGTCACTTGCAGCGTCCTTGTTCAGGTCGTGGTCTCTCGTCTTTCCGTCCTTCCAGCTTTACTCCGTACCGTACAGATACAGGCAATGCATTTCAGCTACCTTCTTGCCCTAGCGGCAATCACAGCTGCTATTCCATTCCAAGGTCAGAATGGCGCGACAAGCCACAAACGCGGGGTCCCCTCCATCCCAAACCTGCAAACCCCCCGCGGGAAGAAATTCATCGGAAGCCCTGCATCTGCAAAGCCCCTGCAGCACAAGCCAGTGTACGAACCTGAGGCGATAAACATGCACCAGGACGGCGGCAACACCGGCACCATCGACTATCCGGGACCCCTCGGAAACAATCTCGAGGTCACCTCCGCCCTCGAAGGCCTACACATCCTTCTCTGGACTAAGAGTAGACAGACGGTGGCTGGGTATACCACCCTGGGAACTAGCGGTTTGAAATGGGGACTTGCAGCCGTGGATGACGAGATGAAAGTCCAGGATACATGGTATCCTGAGGTGGACGGACAGACGCTGAACGTGGCGTACATGGAGCTTCTTCTCGATACGGACCAGGTTGTTGTCACGTCCAAGGAAGGCCAGATCTACATCGTGCAGGTATCAGTCGCGGGTCTTAGGATGCTGAATACAAAGGGCTGGCTTTGAGAAAATCGAACCTGACCAGGAAGATTCATTGCCATCTTTCCTGTAAGATGTTTCTGCAACGCAGCCCATAAGTTATAATTGGCGAAAGTTTCAACCATAAAGCCGAATTGTGTGGCGACAAAAATGTATGGGATTGGAAAAGTCCGTAAGATCCCTATATTTCCTCCACAATAGAATGGTGTGAATCTGAGGCCGAGGATCGCTTTGCTCGTCGTCTCAGATTCCAATATCTTCAGACAAGGAGCAAGAAGACTAGGGCAGACGCTATCGTCGAACTAATGTAGTCCTGTAAGTGTATCGGTGATCGCTTTGAGAGTGGTTAGACCAATCCAGTGGATCCCCAAAAGTGGGCGGCGGGTTCCCGGTGCTAGTGATTTTTAGAAGCACCTAATTTCGGTACATTCTTTAACAGTGTCTTGTTGGAGGCACACAACTTGATGTCTGAAATCGGGTGTTCGTAAAGACGGCGATGCTTAACTTTAAGTAACGCAGGCACACGAGGATATTCTCGCCTGGCTGGGAACACAGCCTTTCTCAGGATCCGGTCGACTAGTCCTGATTCCCAGCAATTCTTGTCCTGCCTCATATCAGTCTCCTTCTGGAGCTTCCAGCATAGGTTGTTCGATTGTTGGTGAACGCCAGCTCAACGCTATTTCTCACATTCTCATGTGAATAACAATACTTTCCCGTCTCCTAGACACACGTCACGTCGGCGATGGTCATGCTATTCACGTAGGTTCGGCGAAGCCTGGTGTGTTTCCTTTTTCAAGTCTCGCGGAGCCTGTAGTGAAGATGCTACAAATTAATTAGCTTGAACTATTTACGCAGGTAAGTAAAAATGATGGGGAGACAGAGCATCCGTTGTAGAGGGAGAAGATGAGGATATTCGTTTTCTGACTTACTCATATATAGATGTTCAATCATGAGCACAGAGCCCTATACGTAACAATCATACGTCACAATAGGAAAGACTGAAAGTTGTAGTGTCTAAGCCCTAAGCTCAGTGATGCGTCCGTAGCGTAAATTTCTCATCAACTACATTCGTGGATCTGATCCGGTGTTCAAGATAAAATCCAGAGGCTGCCGATCTCCATCCGTGAGATATAAGACAAATTCTGCAGGTGTATCACCATTGCAGGCTTTGTCGTTGGAGAAAGTGACTCCAACTGTTAGAGGTTGCCAAAATCCTGATGGGCAAATATGAAACGTCTTGTTCCACGCAGCCATAGCTGCTTATCTGCCAATACCTGTCGACGTGGCTCAGGGATGATGTTTCTAAACGATGCTTGGGGTCAGAGATCGAGATCTGACGAACAATCTGCTGCAGTACGTGTTCATAAAGCTCCCAAATGCTGTACTCGTTCATATTAGTGTCAGTATGGCTTTTGAGAAGATAGCACAACCCGCAACATGCAGGCGCCTGAACTCAGTCGACGCAGGCAGCGAGCATGCTATCACATTTACGCCGCAGGCCTTTCAATGTTGCATTCCAGGACGCGAATGATTTGTGAGCCGTTTTTGAGTTTGGAATCACAATAATCGCATTCTCGATACAAGTTGACACAGATTCATAAGTAATACCGGCCGCCTTCATGTACTTGGCTACTTGGCCTGATAGTCCGAATTAGTATATCTATGATAGCAAGTGTGTTTGGTGGTATTACCGAGTAGATGCCTAAATCTATCCTCATTGAGGATGACATCCTCTAAAATGCTTGTCGATCCAAAACACTTTCAATTCCCCGGCCACGTCAGGATTTTTGCTGCTGAGTCGTGGACGGTGTCTGTGTTGCACGCATGGAGTATATAAGCCATGTTGTGCCCTATGATCTGTATAAAGCGAAATTGCCCACCTGCTTCTTCGCCACTGGATAGCTTCGTCTCCCTCTCGAGACAGGTTTTGCTTGGCCCCATCTCCTTATTGATGCGAGTCTTCCTCTTGGTACTTAAAGATTCAGATGTCAACTGCACAAACTCCTCGTTCTTTTCGGGACGTAGGCATGATTCCGGCCAGCTTTTTATTGACGCGAGCACGAAACAGTGTAAATGCCGGCGGATGTAATTTCAAGTATCATGTCAAGGAGTATATTTGTTTCATATGTCTTCAAGGTGACTTCGGGTTCTCCCTGCCTTGACTGAGCTCATTAGATCTGGTATTCGAAGTTGTCAATCGGTTAAGGGGAAAAGACACCAAGCCAGGAGTTGTAGTGCGGACAATAGCCTCGCCTTTGGATAAGGTAGGGGGGGGGCATTTTACCCGAAATATTTCTTGACATAGCGCCTTTTCCGCAGACAACGTTGTCCAGCTGAGCCATAAATTGTGAACATCTTCCAGATCACCCAAAAAAGGGCTATAGGGGAGCCATATAGTGATGTGGGATATAGAAGTGGTTGTACTGTATATAGATGACCAGAAATGAGTGAAGAGGGAAGCTTTAGGTACATGGAGGAATTTCCTGGCAGTGAATAAAACGATTCATTACTTTGTTTAGCCAAACGGCTTACATGGAATAGCCCAGGGTCAGGAGAAAAGGGAAAGGATACTATGCAGAGAGGCATCTCAAAGAAGTCCCGATTAGGAAACGCGGGGCTATACAAACGCAGCAAGACATACTCCGTGCAAACCACCGTCAAGTATGTCCACACAGCTGAAACAGCGTTGAAATCCGAGACACATTCTTACAAACCTTCCAGAATTTAGGAAATTGCGATCGTCAGTGGCGATTGACAATCATGCTGCTGTTCCGTAGTTCCAACAAGGCAGACGAGTCCATACAAGGATAACTGTTTCAGATCTCTAAGAATATCAGAGCATATTCAGATTCATTCAACGTAGATACAAAAATCCCCAAGTACTACCCCTCATTCCCATCACCGATCCAAGAAAAGAACGTAATGGTAGCCAGCTCTCAAAGCCAGATTTAACCAATGTAAGCCCAACCAGCCTGGCTAGGCTGACCACCCTGCACCAAGAACCCCTCCTGAGTCCAGAAATACGCATACCGGGTAACCATCGACTGGCGATCCAACCAAGGCCGCACCTGGCGCAGGAAATCCGCAGAAGCACTCGTCGACCCAGTCGAGATGTCAGTGGCAAGCGCAAACTCAGTAACCCAGACTTCCTTGAGACCCTGCTCGTTGGCGAAGTCGATGGCCTGCTGCACAAAGCTGGTGAAGTCACGAGCTTCGGTTCCGTACCAGTGCACGGCCAAAACTCCGATGCCGCAGTCGGAGCATGAGCCCAGGAACTGGCGCAGCCAGGACAGTCCCTTGTCTGCGTCTCCGGAGTTGGTGACGCCCGGGGAGACGAGGGTCGCACGGCCCGCGTAG
This sequence comes from Aspergillus cristatus, assembly GCA_034509305.1. Lineage (NCBI taxonomy): Eukaryota > Fungi > Ascomycota > Eurotiomycetes > Eurotiales > Aspergillaceae > Aspergillus > Aspergillus cristatus. The sequence goes on along the minus strand of WJBV01000006.1, from coordinate 2,314,360 downwards.
GGGGCGATGAATTGTTTGAAGGTGGAGACGGCGTCGGAGACGGACATGGCGGCTTGGTTGGCTTGGTCGGGTTCGTTGAAGGCCATGATGTACTTGCTGTTGCTGCCGAAGAGGACGGTTTCGATGTTGGCGACGAAGTCGGAGATGGACTTGGTGCCCCAGAGCATGGGGACGAACTCGACGCCGTCGGGGAGGGTGCCGCCGGGGGTGACAGCCCAGTTGTATGCCCAGGAGATGGCACCGTTTACGTCGAGGTCGTGCACGGCGTTGATATCGTTGTATGCGGCACCGCGCTTGGAGTGCGTGACCGTCTCATTGCCGGTTTGGCGACGCAATGGAGAAGGCAGAGCAAAGGCCGTCGACGCCAGAAGGGCGGTCGAAAGAAGGTTCTTCAAAGAGACCATATTGGAAAGGAATGCAAAAAGAATCGAAGCGAGAAACCTGTCTCAGGAAGAAGAGAATGACAGAAAGAGCGAGCGTCAAGCCGCAACGTGCGCTGCACGAGATATAGTAAGGAACGAGGGGAATGAGCGAGAATGAGCAAAGAATGAGATAAACGAGGGCAATAAGAGGAAAGAAACCGTGGGTGGTGGTGTGGTTTATATGGCCGAGGAAGAGAAGGCCGGTGGACAGCCATGGAACAGTCACAGTGGATTATTTGATTGCGATTCACCGTGACCCATGCCTGACCCGGCTTGAAAGAGGGTCTCTTGTTTCGAATTCTTTATTCTTGTCGCTATCCATGCTGATTGGGCTGTAAATCACTGTCCCAATGCACCGGAGCGTCTATACCGTTGATCCTCGACTCTCCTAGCACTCCGGCATTTACCACCACCAACAGCATTCTATACTCAACAAGCAAACATTCACTCCCCCCCCCCCCCCCCCTAATTAATGCAAACAATCCTGCTGAAGAGGGATGTGCCTCATTGTCCCAAAACTGAGTCGGACTGACAATCCGTACCAAACTTGCGCATGTCCGGTACAGCCGCTCATTGGTAAAAAAAGCACCCGCCGTGGAGTCAACAACGGCCAAAACAGAAATAATTGACAGTGTTCCATTGGAAAAGCACTGGAAACCCCTTGGCAGCCAATGGTTTCTATTGAAAGAGGTCCACTGGCCAGGAACACATAATGCAGTAGCCGAGGGGGGACGGAATACATCCAATAGAGTTAGGGTTTTGTCACAAGTACACATACTCCGAGTACGTACATAGTACAAAGAAACAGTGAATAAAAAGGCATGGTAAAGAAAGGCCCAAAAAAAGGAATATTCTACTTCCGGCTCTCCAGCACCCCCAGTACATCCGATGCACTTTCCTTGTCTCCCTTCCTCTTCTTCGGTCCTCGCTTCCTCTTTTGTCCCCTACGTCCCCCCTCCCCCTCCAAGCCAATAAATTCCTCGTCCTCCTCGTCCTCGATCCGACTGCCTCCAAAACCCATGTCCATATCCATGGCATCCTGCGCCTCGCGACGCCGCATCTCCTCCAAGAATCGCTGACTACGGCTGTCGTCTTTCTTTTCTTCGTCTCCACCTGCGGTTGGCGATGCTTGGCGTAGCGCGGCTGCTCGTTTGAGCGCCGCCAGTAAGGTGGGGTCCCGGGTGAGTGGGTTGGCTCGGGCACGGTCTTCTTCTTCTTCCGTGGGCTCGTCGTGCGTGGACGTCGAGAAGTAGTTCCGTGGTCGTGATGGCTGAATAGGTTCTGTAGACGGTGGTGCAGACCCTTCTGCAGATGTAGGTTTTTTGGGGCCTTTTTCGGCAACCTGGCCCTCGTCGTCGGAGTCAGATGAGGAATCGTCTTCGCCGATATCTGCCAACGGATTGTAGTCTGCGCCCACTCCCTCAAAGATATCTTCGTCTTCGTCTTCTACGGGAGCAGCGGCGGCTGCCGCCTTCGATGCGACTTCTGCAGGTACCTCCATGCCTAGCGGTTTCGCATCTTTATCAGGCACCAAAAGACCGTTAGACTCACCGGGCATGTCCAGCCATCTTGTCTTCCGTTTCGTATTCCCTTTAGCATCGGTAATAAGAAGGACCTCTCTCCGCCGACCGTTCTCGTCTGTCTCCACCCACCGCTTCTTCTCTGGTCTCGACTCGCCCAGCTTCTTGAACTTGGATCCCAGCGTCGACTCCGGCGGCGGTGGGGCAGGTTCTGCGACAGGAGCTGCGCGACTTGCTTTCAGTTGTCGTAAAATCTCATCCCGGGATTTCTTCTGCGTCTGCGCCTGTGCCTGCGCAGGGACCGGCGGCGGAGCCATCGTCCCTTTCTTCTTCTCCTTCTCCTTCGGAACAACAGGGGCGATATCCTCCCGTCCCTTCTCCTCCGTTACCCGCTCAAATTCCGCCTCCAAGTCTACCTCCTCTTCCTCTGCCCCGTCCCCTTTCTCCCGTTCTCCCTCCTTCTCATCTTCAACAGCCTTCTCAGTCCCCTTACTAATATCCTCCCCCGCCCGAACCCTCCTCAACAACTCCCAATCCAACCCCTTGACCATATGCGTGCTCCCCACATCCCCGCCCACGCCCAACTCACCTCGTAACTTCTCAAACGTCGCCTCATCAATCTTCCCCTCCTTCACCATCTCCTCCAGCGCCCTAATCCGCTTCTCAATATCCTCCGCGCTATCATCCTGTGATTGCCGTAGTGATGCGCGGTCTTGGTAGCCAGTGGGTAGTTTCGTGCCCTTTGGCGCGGCGCTAGATTTGAAGCGTTTCGTCGGTGGTTGGTGGGTGTTGTTTTCACGGCGGTAGTCGGCTAGTTGGCGGGCGAAGTTGGGGGTTGTTAGGGAGCGACTAAGTAGTTTAAATCAATTCAATTAGCATGATGCTTTTGTTGTACTTGGTAGGTTCTGGGGGGTAAGTAAAAGACGTACGGTGTCATGGGAATACTCGAGCGCATTCGCGAGCCCAGGGCTGTCGCGGGCGTCGCGTTACCGGTGCTTCCATCTTTATTACCGCTTGAGCTGGGGCTTGTGCTGGGGTTGTTGTTGTCTTGGATGAGGCGACGGAATTGTTCGTTGTTCATGGTGTCGGTGCCGGGCTAGCGCCGTAGAGATTTGCGCGCGCCAAAGGTTGAGAGGGTTTCGGTTTGAGGAAATAGGGAATGGTGGGTATAAAATCAATAAAAAAAAAAAAAAAAGGGAACAAAAGGGTACCTCAAGAGGTATTCCAATCGCTGGCTGGAAAAGTTGTGGTGAGGAAGAAGTCGAGATGAACTTCGCGCCGGATTATGACGCTGTCTTGGCATTGCTACTCTGCTCCGAACTATACAAGTCCAGGTTTTCCAACAATAGAAGAATTCATTGCTAGAACATCTACTCGATCGAAACTAAATCAAATATGTCCATTGCAACATGTACTCCACTAAAACCACAAAATAGACACCATCTCATCCATAAAATGCATAAATTCCCCATAGATACACCCATTAGATAGTCTCCCAACCCCCGTTATTGATATCAGCCTCCAACTTCCTACTAATCGTCGCCGGAACCCCATGTGACAGCCACACATCCCTTAGAAGCCGGTCATACCGCTTCTGGTTAAGGATGAGTTGGCGGTTGCGTCGCAGGCCGGGGTCGACTTCGCCGTGTCGGTCGAGGTACGGGGCAAAATGCCACGAGCCGTTGTGGTTGTGGAGGTAAAGGACGGTACATTTGCGGATGTTGATGAAGAGGCCGATGTTTTTGCCGCATCTACACCGTATTTGTTAGCATTTAAAACAGATATAGAGGTGATGGGGGCAGGAACTCACTTCTGAAGATGCTGGTTACATCCGCCCAGCTTATCCTTCATACAGCACACGGCCTGGGAGCAGAAAATGTCTCCGCAGAACAGGCAGATACTCGGGTCGGTCAATTCCTTCTTCGAGGTCGGGCATCGTCGGCGGTTGGCCTCTTCGATCAGACTGTCGAAGTACTCGGGCAATCCAATGAGTTCGAAGATTGCCGGGTGAGAAAGACTAGGCAGTTTCGAATCGCCGGCACGACCGAAGGCATTGAAGTGGTTGAGCCAACCAGAGATCACTGCACCGAACGGATCATTTCTCTGCGTGGGGTTCACAGACGCGAAAAGCTCGTCGAGCGACGGGAGGTGCAGGGCCCTCGTGAGACGGTCGAGTTCAGTGCTCTCGTCGAGTCCGGCGTTAGGGAATTCAACGCCATGCTGTACATGCAGCAGAATTACAGTCTTGCGGAGGAAGGTCAACGCGTAGCTCGATATCAAACGTCTCAATGCAATAACCACTCCAGAAGTCGCGGATCCCTCGCCTTCCTTGACGTAGCCAAAGTCTGCCGAGTTCGCACGAAGTCCAGCCACGACGGAACCGAAGAATTGCTTGGTGGAGCTGAACGCTTCATCAGACAGCTCAACATTCATCAAATAGTGGGCGTCCCCATTCTGAGCCAGTTCTTGCTCAAGTCCACGCGGCTCCAGGATGTAAGTGACAGCAACCTTGACAATCTCCGCCACATAACACATCTGCACCAAATGTCGCACGTTGATCTGTAGCACCGGCAGAAGCGAAAGCGAGCATTCAGCTAAGAACACGAAAATATCCTTAGAAAGCAATGGCTCGATCTCACTCGCACATTCCGGAAGCGACGTCTCAGCCAGGCAAGGATGACCCACGAATAACTGGCAGATCTTCTGGCGATGCATGTCCCGGAACTCCACCGCAGAACGACTAATCGACCCGCCGTTGTTGTACAGGGACCCAACTGCGGCATAAGACAGTGCCGTCTCCGCCAGGACACGCAGGTGAGTAAGCGTCAACTGGGGAATCTTGTCCAGCAGAGTTGCGCCAAACTCAGACTCCACGCCACGCTGCGAGATTTCCGCAGAGGCAATGCTGAACCCGAAGCTCCGGATCAACGAGTCAGTGTGAACCAGGGCGTCACCTGTCATGATGTCTGTGGGATAGTTGAACGACGATTGAACTTCGTTCAGCTGTATTGTCTTCTTCAATCGCCTGTAGATCTGAAGAAGTTCGGACATCGGGCTATCACCGGGACTAGCAACCTGCGGCAACGGGCTGGAAGCCGTAATATCTTCTGTAGTAGGGAACAGCCCCGGCATCGGCATCCGCGCAGGCGGGACATAATGAGCTGTCGATGGAAGGGACGACGACATAAGTTGCTCAACCTTGGCGGCAACAGGAGGGACGAGCGTCTTGGACAGATACTCGGCAAACAGATCCTGGTAGGACTGCAGTTGCGAGTTATCATCACCCGTGAGGAGCGCGTGGTTCCGCGGTTGCGTGAGAGCAGACTTGATTTCTGAGTTGATGAATTCGCCAAAGGAGGTGGAAACGTTCAAAGCACCAGGGTACGATTCTTCCTTGCCCTTCCAGGTGATGGGTAGGAATGCGTTACCCAGGGCCTTGCAAAGAGGACAAACAAATTCCTGGCAGGTCAGACGCTCCGGGTGGTTTCTGGCGATCTGCTGAGTGTGGCGTCTCTGTGTCGCGGTGTAGTACACTTCGAAGCACGAGTAGTGCATGATATGACCGCAACCAGTCGTGACAGGACCCCGGACCGTGTTATCCGCATTAAATCCCTTACTCAATCCAATCTTCTCGCTGATGACCTCCCCACCAGACGAGTCCAGTCTTCGTACCGTAGTATGGTTCTCGCCTGCGACACCAAACGGACGGAGATGATCCGCAGACATATCCAAGCTAGATGGGGTCTTGAGGACTTCCCTGATCCAGTCCGGATCCCGAACATCCGTCTGCCTCAGAATACTGCTGTCCTGGACGAGAGCAAATGTACCATAGATCCTCGAATCGTTGGTCTCTTCCTGGCAAAGAATGCAAGTCCCGCTGGGGTACTTCCAGACCTTGGCTTCCTCAGGAGCAGCCTCAGCTTCGGACTCGAGATCACTCAAATCTTCATCAACACCCCAGTCAATGCCGCCTTGAGTGTTCATGAAGTTTTGTTGCTGCTGCTGGAACTGAGCCATCACCTTCGCTTGTCTCTCCAGAGCTTGCTTCTTCTTGAGCTCCTTTTCGCTGTTGTCAACTTCGCCAGCGGGAGAGTCAGTGTCGACCCTGTCGAACGGGAACCTGAGCGAAGCGGTCGCGGATTCATATGCTCTAGGGCGCTTCTGCCAGAACTTCTTAAGGATGTGGCGAATCTTAGGCTGGCACGCTGAGAAGTCGCTAATGTCGGAGATCTTCTCCAGCAGCCCGACGATAGTCAAGTTGCCTGCTTGCGTCATTCTGGCCTTTGACAGAGCATGGGAGACAAACGATGCTCTGGGCACATCACCTTCCGTGGTGTGATCTTCCAGCGTAGCAGAGAGAACCAAATGCAGCACCACCTGAAGGAACGTTTCAACGCGAGTCGGCGGGATAGTTGGTGTACGGTCCTTGGCAGTCATCACATAGTCGAGAGTCTGGTGGACGATCTGCGCAAAAAGTGGCGTCCGCGTGAATCCAGCAAGGTCAGAGAAAGCACCGGTGTTGATGGGCCGCAGCTTCGGCTCAAAGACAACATCCGATGCCTTCTTGCCTGTCTTCTTGGCCACCCACTCCCGGTAGACATTCTCTGCTTCGTCGCGCTGGTTCTTGGTGTAGTGGGCGCTGTACGGGTCGACCATGTCGATGTATTCCGGCTTCAACTCGAATGTACCCGTGTCATTCAATCCCTCAGGCGGACGGAAGTTGGCGACTTCCTCCAGCACGTCTTGGAACATATCAGAGTCGAGCAGCTTGTCGCTGAGGCGGGTCGAAAGGTCAGAGAATGAAAGAGGCTTGAAGCACAGCACATGCGCGATGTCCCGGATAATGTTCTCCTCCATAACAGCATCGCTGTCGTCACTGGCCGTGAGAGAAGACCGGTCTGTCAACAAGATAACCAACAGATGAACAAACTCCTCAGCAACATCAACGATCTGAGACTCTTCCCACTCCTGTCGCGGGGTGTAATCCCGTGTCATCCAGTCCGCGACGCGGAATCGTTCAGCAATGGATGCGAGAACCCGACTAGGATCACAGGTTACCATGGCAGTCTGGAGGAGGAAGATATCACGGTAGTACGCAAAGTCGCGAGACGACACACCCCGGTACTGAGACATTTGGTGGCGAAGACTGAGACCGTTGCGAACCCACATGCCGGCCTTCATCTGTGCCAGCCAAGCGCAAACCCTGAGTGGATAATCGAACATGGCGAGCAGCAGATCCTCGGGACCGAGTTCGCTGTCGTGGATGTACTTGGCGTTGGCAGTCTGGGCAGCATCCAGCAGGACCTCGCGCATCAATGTGTTGCTGATGTTGCGACCACACTCAATCAACCACGACAGCGTGTAGTGCAGTGCATGGTGGAAACTGATCGACCCCTTCTCCACAACAAAGTCCACCACGCGATGGCGGGGCATCTGACCGGACTCGTTTGCCTCAAAGTCGAAGCACGGCAAGGACTTGAACCGGATGTAATCCTTGATCTCAGCCTGCTTAAACCGCGAACGCTCGATACCCGCAGAATGCACCACAGCCGAGATGGTAGCGACCCAGACAGCTCTTAGAAGGTTGCGACCACTGTCAAGTCCCGGCTCCCGGAAGGCCTCACAAAACTGACAGCAGAGGCGGTTGATCTCGCGCATGAGGATAGATGCAGTAATCCACGAATCTGTCTCGTATTCCACATGTTCTCCCACAGCACGCACGTTCGGGCAAATCCCTTGCGACAACTTGACGAGGTCCAGGAACTGGGAAAGGTACTGCTCCTCCGTTCGAACACGCTTCTGGACGTACTCGGACTGGAGCAGATGGCGCAAGTCCAGGAAGAAATGGTACAGACGGCGGTTGCTGACCGATCCAGAATCAAACGCCAGGATCGCGTTGGGGTTAACTTCATATGGCTCACCAACCTGCCTCGTGGTCAGGAAGGTATAGAGAATAGCCATAACCTTGGTCAAGAAGTTCCCACGCAGAACAATTTCCTCCGTGATTGAGGGTGTGGTGAGAAGCTGCAGTGATAAGTTGACAATGGAGTGGTCGGGCTCTCTGTCTGCAATCAGGTAGAGCTGAGCAAGGGCAGTGTACAGTGCAGACAGGCGGAGACCCATGACGCGCTTGAACTCGGGGACATTGACCACGGTGCCGATATAAAGGTCGCGTAGATCTGTGCGAGTCTTCTTCCACAGCCGCAGGTCGAAAAGAACCATCCAGTCGAGACGAGTCCGTTGATACAGATCCTCGTGGGGTGGGATACGCTCGCCCTTCACGGGCATATATGCCTTGACCTGCCAATAACCTGGGGTCTTTGCCGGAGGTGCCCTGCTAGTTCTAGACGGGGTCTTGGGAATGGGTGGGATATAAAACTGGGAATCAGGTTGGTTCTCGGTTGTGTTAACGTCCTGCTCATCCGGCTGCTGCTCCTCGTGGGCGGGCTGTTCAGTCTCTTCCTCCTGACCCTCCTCTTGCTCCCGCCGCTCGATCGTTCCTGCACGAGCCTGGGCATACTCAGCCAAGAGCGTCTCTGCGATCTCCATCGCATCGTCGGCATTCCCCATGACCATGTCTTCGTCATCATCCGCAATATCATCATGCAGCCGGTTCATTTCCATCTCCATTTCCTCATCCTCGTCATCGGCATCGTGAGCTTCGACATACTCGTTAAGAACGCCCTCGTCTTCGTCGTCGTCCTCTTCCTCATTCCCCGCTTCATTGGGGAGACCGGCATCCTCGTCGTCATCCTCATCATCATCATCAGGAGGCGCCACAATCAATGGTCCATTTGGTGAAATATGAACCATGACAGTCCGGTAAGGTCCATTCTCGATTTTCTGGTGATCATCGATCCCCTTCATTCCAATGCCCGCATTGTAGGCAGTACTTCCCCGCTGCCATGTGTTCATGAGCTCTTCGCAGATGGTGTGACGCAGAATCTCATTATCCTGCTGGACACTGCATCCAGCAACGTCCGCAAGCCACTCGACAATCGTTCCGCACATTTGCTCCCGGAAGATATCCCGAGCAGAACGCACGGTAGCAGTCACCTTGATCTGCTCGATGATGTTGGATGTCGTCAATAACCCCGAGAGGTTTTTCGAGTACCTGACCACACTTCTCCCAATATCATTCGTCTCATGTGCCCTTTCCTCCCCAAAGGCGGCTCGTTCCCGACAAGCCCGGGTCACCTGTTGAGCCACATCTCTAATGGTATGTTTTTCATCATTCCAAAGCGCAAGGGCAAACTCCGGCTCTTCCTCCGGCTGATCACCCTCGCCATACCAGCCAGGACGTAGCCGCGACGCCTCCTCATCCTGTCTAATTCCATCTTCAGTCTTTGGTAATCTCAACTGCTCAGGCGAGCACGAAATGACATCACAGAAGTAGTCGAGCACGCGCGAGATCGTAAGCTTGATATTATCCACCCAATCCTGCGGCAACTGACTCTGAGCACGCTCCTTCCCCTTCGCCTCACCACTGTCGGTATGAATCGCGCAGAACAACGGCAGTCGCCACGCCTCGTCGTCTCCACAGTCACAGCATCCGCAGTTCCCCGACGACAAAGAAATCTGATACTGGTGGCCCGTGTGGTCCGACGCGTCAAAGCAACGACTACACAGCACGCAGGTATCATCCGCCGCACAGGTGACACAGCGGTACGTCGCCTCTCCGGCTCTGAAGATATGTCCGCATCGCTTGCCCCGCGCCGCCTCGGTGTACTCAGCTCCTTCCTCAGCGCCTTGGGCTTCTGCTAACTTCCATGATACAGCTTGGAGACCGTCGGGGAATAGGATTCGTAGGCGTTCCTCGTTGTGGCCGGTGAGCGATCGGAAGAGGAGCTCTAGCAGATCCTTCTCGGCTTTGGGGGTATAGCGGTAGTTGTGTTTGGATGGGAGGTGAAGCAGGCCTTGGCCAAGGATCCTCTCACATTCTGTGAGCATCATTCAAGTAATTCGGAGTTCTATGAGGGCGACACCATCCGGATATCAAAGAGTTCGGTGGGCGTTTCGTTGGCGGGACTCGGATTGTCAATATCTGCAACACTGATCGGTATCGACGGGGTATTTTCGAAAGAGAAATATGTGCAAAATGAAGAGAGACCTTAATATGCAAATCTAAACAGAAAAATACCACATTAGTCAGTGCTCGCGTATGGTGAGAGTTGTAAGCGGTCCCTCGTCACGATAGGATAGTGGGGGAGAGCTGGAAGCGAGTTTGAACGATAGGGTCGAGTACTAACAAAGCAGGTCGATTCAAGTCTCTCGGATAAATCTTGCGTATCCAAATGGCCTTTGACAATAATGGTAAACGCGATTGCAAACTGGACCAGCGACAGCAGCGAAACTGGGAGTAGTGAAGAGTAGCAGAAGAAAAAAGAATTGCTGATGACATCGAGGCACAACAACGCCGAGCGAATCAGCGTCACCGCACGAACAACTACTACTATGTACTACAACATTGATATGAGACAATTGAGCCAAATTAAAAGTCGAAAGAAAATAAATCTATTCCATTGTACAGTCCAGTTCTGGATAACCACAATTCCCCGTCATTCCCGGGCACTAGAGGAGCATAGCAGAACTTATAACATCACAGAATTGCGCAGCTGCTTATAGGTATCCATGCTTTTATTCGGCGTCTTCCATGCTATCAACGCACTCGTTTACTCGTCGTCCTCATCCTCGTCGTCCGCCTTGTTAAGGTACATGGGCTTGATGTCCTTCCATTGCCGCTATGAACCGTCAGCATCCGAGAAGTTCCAAGAAGTGTTGAGGATACATACGCCGCGGTTGATGGTGTCCCAGATCTTGTTCGATGCTGAGTCGAAGGCACTGTTGGTCATTCGCATTAGCGATCACTGTACTTGTAGCTATTCGGTTGAAAGCAGGGAGAGCGTACATCTCGAATGCGAAAGCACCGGTGAAGATGCTGGTCAGGAAGATGGCGTTCCTGCGTATGATGGTTCTATAGCACAGGTCCAGTTAGCTCTTGCACTGCGTTATTCGAATAGTATTATCGGGAGACGTGCTGGTAAATGACTTCAGCGATCTGTTAACGGGTAGAACACCCCCTCAATTAGCCATTGAACCGCGACAAACTTAGAAATCAGTGACAATACTCACTCCGGCCATGGTAAACAATGTGAGTCCGCAGACAAAACCCGAGAGAGCAGCTAGAGGGCAGGTAAGAAGCGAGGTCGTGGTGGTTGTCAAGGGTACGTCCAGCGAAGTTTCACGCCCGGGAGTCGGCGAGGGAAAATCAGCGGCGCTTTGATTGGCTGTCCGCGACAGAGCCGCCTGACCGGATTTCCGCAGCACACTCTTCTCTACTTAGCGCTCTGCTAAGAAATTCTACAGTGAACAATACTCTTACTACACACAATGGCGGATTCCTCGCAGGTCAGCAAGTCCGGAATCGCGACTGACACCTCAACCGGAGAACGATACATTCCCTCCTCCGTCCGCGCAGATGGCTCCAGACGCCGCGAAATCCGAGTCCGACCGGGCTATAAACCCCCGGAAGATGTCGAATTGTACAGGAACAAGGCCGCACTGGCGTGGAAAAACCGTTCTCAGGGCGGGGTGCCAGGTACTGAGGGGCTGAAGAGCGACACCTCCGACTCTGCTGCGAAAAGCGGAAGCAATACGAATACTACAACCGCAGCGAGCAACAAGAACGCGAAACGCAGAGAGGCGAAGAAGAAGGCTAAGGCAGAAGGCGAATCTAGGGATGATGGTAGGAGAAACATCGCTGAGCTTGATAACTGGCGCTCTTTCGCTGCGAGCAATGGCGGTGACAAAGAAAAGACCGAGGATGGTGCTCAGAAGACCGCTGAAAAGACCACTGAAGAAGCACCTGTCGACCCTGAAGCAGAGAACGAGAAGAAGGCACGGAATCTGAAGAAGAAACTCAGACAGGCACGCGATCTGCGGGACAAGAAGCAGCAAGGCGAATCCTTGCTTCCGGAGCAGCTGGATAAAATCATCAAGATCAACGAATTGGTGCGTCAACTGGATTCGCTTGGTTTCGACTCAAATGGCGATAAGAAGGGCGCGGATGGAGAAAGAGAACAGGAGAAGAAGGAGAGTGCTTAAAGATGAGGCTTGGTTTCTGAATGCTCATCTGAGCGTTGACGACTACGAACACGAACCACATCTCGCCCGGACTTTTGCCTCTTCGCACAATCGACTCCGCGTGAAAATGGGCCGTACTTGCTCAGCACCAGTATCGTGCTCCCGTGGATTATCGCCGTGCTGGCACTCTGTGCGTGCGAAACATCCGTTTATTGCACTGGCAAGGCGAATTTTGGAGCATCCTTCCATCTGATGCGATCTGAAGTGATGCGAAACGAACAATAACATCTAGGCTTGCTTCTAAGCAGTCATACAAGATGATACCTACCACGAGTCCAGGATAGTTCACGAAATTTATCTCTTGGCTACAATAGCCATCGCACTTTTTCATCGTATGTAACTATGTACACTTATTATACAATCATCGTTCATCTTCTTCTTTTTAATGAACCGTTACTGCTCCGATAGAGGAACATCAACCCACTGAACCGGAGCCATCGGCAATCCACCCTCCAACTCCCACTCCGCAGGATCAAACCCGGGACGGTCCATCTCAAGATCCAACTTCTTTGCCCCAACACCCAGTGTCGAAGCTATATACGCCTGCCGGACACAATCCGTGATTCCAACACCGCCATACCAGGATCCCGCCAGGGTAAGCCGTTTGTTGAAGTCGGTACGGACGGACCGTGAGAGCTCCTGCATGCGCGACACATGGCCCACGGTGTACTGGGGGATGGCGTTGCGTTGCAGTTTGCTGCGGGTAAGGGTTGGTTCGTCTTTGATGTTTAGGTGTCGTTCAAGGAGAGAGCGGGCCATTTTTACGGCTGTGTCGTGATCCGGGTAGTCGGATTCTAACCAGTCGTCCCACCAGTGGCCACCGAACATTACTGTTAGTTTGGTGCCGGGGGCGGTGTCCTGGCCGACGCTGGAGTCGGAACCGAAGATCACGCCTAATGCTCGCTCTGGGTTCTGGTCGAAGGGGATTGATCGGGGGATGAGATAGCCGAAACCGGTGACGGGGAGGAGGTCTGGGTTTGGGTAGTATAGGTTGACAACCATGACTGTAGTCGCATAATTGTGCTGCTTGAGACAATTGATTGTACTCTGTGGAGTTTTCTGGTCTTTCTGGGTAGTTTGACTGAGCTGTTGAGCTAGGTTTGGAGCTGGGTTGGTAGCAATGACCCGGTTGTGTGTTTGAGATTGGTTCTCTCCGTAGTCGACCTGCACATCGTTAGATTATAGGTCATCATGAAAACAGAACCCTTCTTGCCACTTACAATCAAATCAGAAGTCTCCGAATTCTTACTGATAGCTCTAACATCAGCATTAGTGATAACCTCCACCTTCTCCTCCCTATCCAAAGCCGCAGCCAGAGCATCAGACAGCTGCCCAACCCCATTTCTGAAAGTCAACGCGCTAGACCTCGCAACCAACGTCTTCAGCATCTTCCAATACTCAATGTTCTTCAACGGGCCCGCATTCCTCCGAGCCAAAGAGTCATCCACGCGCACAATCGCTCTCCCCGAGCTCTTGATATTCAACAGGGACCCGATGACCCCCCGGTCCGGAGTCTCAAACGTCCGGATTTGTCCCAGAAGAGCCTGCGCACTCAGCTTATCAATATCACCCGCATATATTCCATGCATGACCGCGGATACAAGGTTATCGGCGACGTCGGGGTGGAGTCTGCGAGCGACGAAATCCGCGACGGATTCATCTGCAGGGCCCGGGATGAGGTCCAGTTTCAATGGTTCTGTGACGACGCCTTTGATGAGGCTCTTGAACACCGGCTCGGAGACCAAGCTGCCTAGGATCGAGATCGCATTCTGTAGAAACCCCGCTTCCGGATCGGGGCCTGGCATGCGGACGAGGTGATCGGGATAGTAGACGTAGCGATTGCGAGCCGCGGGGTCGTCCTTCTTCGTGAAAAGAACTTCGTCATGAAGGTCCATGTCAAGTATCTATCCCAGAATCAAAAATCATCAGTAAAAGCGCCAGCAACCACTCCGCATCCGCATTTCCGCTCACCAAATCAATCAACGGAAGACAAGCAGGTGCCGCAGTCCTCAAGGTCCGCGGGCCGTACTCAAAAACGACATCTCCCCCGTCCACTGGAATCCTCTCAGACAGCATCCAACCCCCTAACCGTCCGGACTTCTCATACAGCGTCACCTTCGAGCATTCCGGGTCCTGCGACAGTCGTGAGGCCGCCGTGAGGCCGGTGATGCCGCCGCCTATGACCGCCGCATTATAGTTCCTGGTTCCGGTGGGCAAGGAGTGCCTCTGGCCATTGCGGGAGAGCAACGATTGCGTCCGGAGTCCTCTCAATGCGCGGCTAGGGACACATGGTAACCGCATCTCAGCAAAGTGAAAGGAGTGTGTTGATTGTGAGAAGATGGCCGAGAGCTGCGATCCGGAGTCGGAGATATCATAAATTACGGTATTGTATGGAAATCTCGTGATCTTCCATATGCCCTACAAGTACATGCACAGAAGTAAAGGCAAAAGGCATGCTCACATCATGCGTTTGAATATCCAGACTCTATTTACATACAGATCGTTTCCATTTATCGAAATCCAAAGTCAAATAACGCCCCTCTCCTGCCCAGAGCAAACGCACCGAATTAATACATGGAATTATGAAGCATCTGAAATCTTCTCAAGCATCGTTCTTCTAACTCCCAATAAGATCATGATGAGCAATCACTCATGAAAGAAACGGAAAATAAAACCAAAAAGGAAAGGATGTCTGCGGGTATCACGTCACGATCTCCTGAGAGGAACCCTCGTTGCCAGCACCGGGCTTGATCAGCTCTTCCTCTTCTTCATTCTCGTCGGCAACAAATTTCCTCTCGCTGACATGGGATTTCTGCTGACCATCAGCCGTCCAGACCTTGTCGCCGAATGAACCCCGCTGGCCCTCGGCATGCTTGTACGGGCAGGTAGGGTTAAGACAAGGGTTGAACTTGCACGCCGTTTGAAGATGCGTAAATTCACAACCTTCGGTCGTGCAGTCGGCGCCGTTGCGGCAGAGAGGCATAGACGGGTGCTTGAAGTGGCAGTTCGGGTTTGCGCAGTTGGGGAAGAATTTGCACATCGCCTCTGCCTGATGTGCCGTCTTGACTGCGGGCGACGGATGACGGGCAGTGCATTTCCGGTTCTTGCATGCTGCTCCATACGTACAGTGATCTGCCGGGTCAATCGGGGCACCCGGCGGGGCCGCAGGGGACTGGTGCGCATAGGGGCAGTCTGCCCGAGTGCATCGAAGGTTGAAGCGGCAAGGAGAGTTGGTATTGTTCTCGTCATGCTGCTCTCCCTCCTTGGGCTGATCGGTGATATCCATGTCGTCGCCGCCGTTGTTACGCTGCTGTCCCCGATTTCCAAAGTTTCGTGGCCCTTGGCGCTCAACGCGATCGAACAACGAGCGTCCCTGCTGAGGACCGTTCTGCTGGAAAGCCGGGTTGATCGCCGGGGGCATGAACCCGGGCATGATCTGAGCCATCATTCTCGCCTGTTCCTCCAATAAAGACATGAGATGCATCTGATCTTGCGGGTTCATGTTCATCATCTGGTTGCCCTGCATTCCCATTCCACCCATCTGTCGCCTGCCGCCATTCTGGAAACGGTTACCCCTTTGGTCACGGTGCGAGTTTATGCGCCCAGCGCCCGGTTGGCCACGAATGCGATGTAACGAGGAGTCTGCGGTACGGTCCATCGATCTGTTAATTTGGTTGAGCATGCCTCCTCTCCGTCCTCCTCGACCATTCCGCATTGCCTTTGGCCCGGTCGGACTATTGACACAGTTGTTAGCTTAGAACTCCAAACAATGACTCACAATGCGACCTACATTTGATCACTCATTGATGCATCACCCATCTCCACATTCTGTCCGCCCCCGTCACCCCAAGGCTGAGGAGCACCCGATTCCTGCTCCGCGACAGTCGGAATAGAATGAGCACGGCCCGACGGCGCGCCCCCACCGTTAATCTGCCTGTTCAAAACATCGACCTGCTCAAACAACCATCTCGAAAAGTCCAACGCCTGTGTATCCCCTTCGCCAAGCCCCAGCAAGTCATTGGAAAGTTCTCCGGCGATCTGTTCCTGCGTCTTGCCGTTGACCAGCATCAGAATCACATATTCGGTCAAGGCTGAATCGTCGCCCCCTTCGGAACTCCAGCCCATTTCGACCAGCTTGGGCTGGATAACATGACCCAGCGCCTCCGCAAGAGGAGTTCCGACGGCCACTGCAGTAGTCATGGTAGAAGATTTCGTAGGGCTGAAAAAAGAGAGGTGTCGAGACAAACGGAGCGTTTGACTCGTTCCGCGCCACCTGTTGACCGACGCGAGCAGATAGGTTTTTATTCTCCGGTCGCAAGAATAGTTTCCGTAGAAGCGGTAGGCTAAAATGGCGGGTTCTAGCGGCACGAACGAAAATTTAGTTGGTGAGAGAGAGAAAGGATGATTCTTTTCTTGGTCCCTTGGGCGATGATGAAACTGAACGCTGAAGAACGCCAAGAAGTGGCTGGTCACGTGCTGTGGCTAGTGCGTGGCTGCAGAAAGTCATGCAAATGATGCAAACATTGCCTCTTCAGGCAGGAGTCTCCAAAGTACGGAGTACATACGCACGAGTAGAATTCAGTCGATAGATAATCGTATTTTAGTGTCTGTAAAGTTGATTAAATCCCTATGTCAAGGTAGAAGTACGTTGCCACTGGTAGGAGTTGGAGGGAACATGAGACTGAGACAATAGTAACCTTCCCAAGTATACACAAGTACGAAGTAACAGCATCTCCGTAGTGTCCGGCAACAACCTCCATAGCAGACATCATGGTCAAGCGACAACACAAGGGCATAATGCAGCTATTATATTTCCATAGCCACGCCAACCCACCACCAAACCAGTGCCCGGAACGCAAAAGCACCTGCAAATCATGGTCTAGACACAACAATACCCACCCACCCACATCAGCCCCGGAAAGAACAATAACAATGCGATGAATCTCACTGGCAGACGCCGGAAAAATCACATCAAATCAGAGTCAATACTTTAAACTAGCCTCGGATTGTCGACCTTGGAACTGAGGGGTTCTGCTCCGCCGAGGAAGAAACAAAGAGCATGCGCATCGTCTCGCATCGCATCCGGCATAAAGAAAGACGCGCCCCTGGGCCGGTCTTGTTTTTGAATGAATTTTATTCTTAATCTTGCATAGTGGTGTCTGTGTGTGCTTCTTGCATTTGTTCTGTATGTCTCTTGTATGGACGCTCTGGACTGTGTTGGTTGTACTGATGGTCCATGCAGACTCACGCCAACATGCTCGAGATTCTCTTGCATGATTTAACGCCCGGAAAGGCGTCCCTCTGGCTCGTGGGACTTGTTTCTTTCTCGCCTGTCTGCTCCGCAAAGCACAGGTCTCTGCTGAGATCGCGCGCATAGGAACCAGAGCTCCCCGGATCCCGTTTCGCATTCCATACGGTATATCTGGCGGTCCATATCTTAGCGGAATCGCTATACTGATGCGCACCAGCAATCGACTTCATCGTCAAATCCAGCAAAGCCAACAAAGCCTACAAAGATGTCGAATACTGGAGCAACGCGATCAAGATCGCCAACGAACCGTACCAAGTCGACCACGCGCAAACCGCCGAGATAGACGCAGGTATCTCGAATCGGGTTGTCATAACGACAGACCCGGAGAATATCAAAGCCATGCTGACCCTCCAATTCGGGGACTTTGGCAAGGGCGAGTCGTTCCATGAGGAGTGGAGAGAATTCCTAGGAGATAGTATCTTCGTCACAGATGGGGAGATGTGGTCGCGCTCGAGGCAGCTGATCAGGCCTATGTTCACGAGGGACCGGATTGTCGATACGGAGATCTTTGAGAAACATGTCCAGCATCTTATTCCCTTGCTGGCTGGGGGTAGTGCGCCGGGGGCGAGTCGGTCGTTGACGTTGCGCAACTGTTCTATCGATACACCCTGGATGCAGCGACGGATTACCTGCTAGGCCATGGCACGGACAGTCTTCAGAATCCCCAAGCCGCCTTTGCAGAAGCATTTCGATATGTGCAGCGCCGTCAAGCCCAACTATTTCGACTGGGTTGAGTTTCCGCCAAAAGTAGTTCGAAACAAGTCATTCTAACGAAATCGATGCAGCTCCTTCAACTTCATCCTTTCGCGCAAGGAATTCCGCGACCAACTCAAAATCATGGACGAATTCATCCAGTCCTACATCACCCACGCCCTCTCACTCTCCACAAAAGAGACCTTCCTCCACGTCCTCGCCCGTTTCACCCGCGACCCCCGCGTCCTGCGCGACCAGCTCGTCGCCGTCCTCCTCGCCGGCCGCGACACAACCGCAGGCACCCTATCCTTCACCCTCTTCGAACTAGGCCGCAACCCGCACATCGTCCACAGATTGCGCGAGGAAATCGGTTCCCGACTGGGTCTGGGCGCCAACGCACAGAAACCCTCCTACGCAGATCTGAAGGAGATGAAGTTCCTCAACGCCGTGATCAATGAGACAATGCGCTTCTACCCCATCGTCCCGTTTAACGTTCGCTACTCCCTCCGCGACACGACCCTCCCGCGCGGCGGTGGGAAGGATGGCCTTGCCCCTGTGGGCATTCGCGCTGGCACGCGCGTCGTCTACTCAACGCTCATCATGCAGCGTGATCCGCGACACTACGATCCGCCGGCATCACCCAACTACTTCGACCCTGGGAAATGGATTCCCGAGCGGTGGGTGTTCGGGTGGCAGCCGAAGCCGTGGTATTTCATCCCGTTCAACGGCGGGCCGCGGATTTGTATTGGGCAGCAGTTTGCGACGATTGAGATGAGGTATACGCTTGTGCGGATTTTGCAGGCGTTTGAGGGTATTCAGGCGATGCCGGTTAGTGGGGGGGAGGTGGTAGAGGATCCGTTGTTGGAGTTTGAGGTCACGCTTAGTCCGGGGTCGGAGATGAACTTGTGTTTTTGTGAGGGATGGGGAGGGGGATCTTTTGGAGAAGATGAGTGGTTGATGCTAATTGTTTTCTGTGCTTATATATATGCATTGAATATGTTGCACCAACACGTTATTGTACGACGTATATGATCGCAGCTGCATACGATAATATCTGTGACCATTTTCGATCTCTCTAGTGACTATAGATTCAATCATAATAATGAGATGACAATGAGCCCTAATTGACTGGCCTGGGTCTGTCTTCCCTATCAGTCTCCATCTCCTACCTGGACCGCATACATCATTCTGCCCCCTCTGCAATCAAGTCCAGAAGCAGTCTTCCCTATCTCGTCATCCTCCGTCCCAACGAGATAGATGGTCTACTCAAGTCATCACTCTCAAATCTACCACCAGTCAGCACGACGTATTCCATGCCTTAGGCATGCAAAGAAGAGGATATAAAGAAGAACATACGACAAAACAGCCACACTCGACGGCTCCATCAACAATCTCATACCATGATCCAACGGCCGCTGCGCCCATCGCAACGCCAGCGCAGCCAAAATGTGCCCATGGCCAACACAAACAATATCACGGGCCGATCGCGTCGTATGGGCAATTTTCCGTCCGCCGGGCCATTCGGTCACGGTATCCTCGATGTTCTGGCGAATTTCTGCTATGAGTTCGTCGAGGCGGGTTGAGACTTGTTCGGGGGTCCTATGTGTTTACACATCTTATATCAGCATGGTGTGGAAGAACGAGGAAGGAAGGAGAATGGGATAGGTGAACACGGACTCTCCTCCCGGACAGCCATCTCTCCAGATGTCCCATTCTGAATTTGGAGGTCGACGCGCATTGATCTCCGCTAGTGACAGCCCTTCGTACTCCCCGTAGTTCCATTCGTTAAGCCACGACGTCGCCTGGATCAGAGGCTCTGAGGGTGCGCCTCGGGATCCCGTCAGCGGGCTCACTGTCTTCTTTTGATCGTCCCGGTCGAGGAAGATTTGTTGGCTCTGGACGCCCAGCTGGAGGATCTCGACGGTCCGTTTGGTTCGTTGCTGTGGGCATACAAAGCTAGAACACATTCCAATTTAATTAGCAACGATTCCGACCAAGCAGAGTTAGAAGCACTTGCATCCTGACCACGTTCTCTGGGTCGATCAGTTTGTGCCTTCCTATGTAGCAATCTCGAGTCTCTTCAACCTGACCCTCGCCTTCTCTGGACATGGGCACATCCGTGAAGCTCGCGTGCTTGCCGCCAACAGACCAAGCTGTATCGCCATGACGGATCAGGAAAACTCGAGCTGATATGTTATGGACCATGGTGGTCAATGGCAATGAGGAAGAGATGTGTGCCTGTGAGAATCCCCGGGAATGGTAAAAGGAGGAAATCCTGGATTTAGAACTCAGTCCTAAGATAATTTAAACCCGACTTACAATTTTTCTTGGTCCAGAAAGATTACTGGGGAATTACTAGGAGTGATATCTCATGTTGAGGTCAATGTCCTGGAACGCGATTCGCGGAGTCAACCACCTAGGCGGGATGCAGTTCCTACAAGACGGTACCATACAGCAATCATGACGTTTTTCTTTTTTTTCTTAGGGTTCGATGAAGGTGAATCAACGTCGATGAAACTGGCGCCGGAGTAAAAGACGGGCAATGATGTGAGAGAAGATGACAGAGCTAACTAGTCCCAAGTGATCGGGTCGTCTACTCTTTCCAGCACAGTCGAAGTACTTCAGGATATCAGGATTATAATTAATAAAGAGAGTCGTAATCTATACAGCATACACTTTTCTCGCTCTGCAGGGGAAGAAGGAAAACCATGGGAAAAACGCCAATAATAAGGAAAACACAACCCGATGCCCAAAACAAATGCTACCCATAAAGAATACAACCCGTGAACAAAACCAATGGGGAAAAAACATGTCATAATCCTCGTTAATAGACATTCGTCGTTTTCCAATCATGAACTCATGTCCGGGTTGTCGTTATGCAGAGCTCAGAACATCGCGAGGGCATTGCCAAATAGCGCGCAGACAACGCCAAGAGCAGAAATCCTGACCGTATGACTCGAATCATCAGCAGTGGGAGCGACATGCGCAAGTCCAGTATACGATGGGTGGCCATGGTCTGGATGTTCGTTGTTGTCATTAGCCGTTGCGGTTGCTTTAGACGTAGTAGACACATTAGACGAAGACGAAGGGGTAAGAGAGGTCGAGTGACTAGTTATAGGACGAGAACTGATAGGACTGGTAGAGCCGGTAAAGATAATGGAGCTAATAGGGCCGGTGGAACTGATAGTGACGGTCGAACTGGTTGAAGAAGTAGTGCTGGGAACCGCCGATGACATGCTGCTCGATTGCGCCTCAGTACCAGAGGGGGAAAGCGGCACCGGCGAGGAGACCGACGAAGCAGAGGTAGACCGGACCAAAGACTAACCATCATTGTTAGCTAAACCTGTCACGTTCAGGAGAGCGCAGGGACTGGGGAGTGCTCACTCACAGAAGACGCGCTGGGCGGCTGGACAGAACCTGATCCAGAGAACGTCCAACCGCTAGGCAGCGACGTCGCGTCCGAAGTCGAAGAAACCAAGGTGGTCGGGGTGGGAACCCAAGGCCAGATGCTCGGAGTCACAAAGCTCGACGTCTCACGGTGCGTTCCACTCCAGGGAATAGGGATATTTTCGACAGTTGAAGTCACGGGAGGAGCAGCCACGGTGGACTGAGGTTCGGCATTGTTGCCCTCGACTTGGCCTCCTTCGGCAACAATGGACTGCCACGAGCCGCTCTTGTCACCGTAAGAGTACGAGGTTCCGGTGGAATAGTCGGTCACCTTGAGTGACTTGAGGTACATGGTGTAAGGACCAGCGCTATAGTCCGTCTCACCACCGGCCCATTCTGTAAAGTTATAGTAGTTAGAAGAAAGTATATAAATACGGCAAAAGCAAAAACTGGGAAACTCACGAATCGTGCCATCAGCGTTGTTAGGGTCACCGCCAGCCCAGACTCCGACCTTGACCATCATGGGCGACTGAGGGTACTGGTCGTCGGAAGCATCGTCCGGAGTAAGAGAGCGAACGGTCTGACCGTCGATCTGCCAGATGAGCTGCTTGCTTGTCCAGTCGATGGTGTAGGTGTGGAATTCGTCGTGGTTGTTCCGGTTGTCGTGGGTGGCACCACGGTTATAGCTACCCGTGTTGCCCTTGCCAAAGTAGTTGGTCTGCACATAGAGATCGTTGACTCCAAGCCATTCCCAGTCAATCTCATCCAAGTCGTCCGATTGCAAAACGGCGCTGCTGACAATGCCCGTTCCGGGAGCAGTCTTTATCACGGCTTCAACCCGACCAAACATGATATACCACTTGGATTGGATCAACGGAGCATCACCCTGCTTGGCCACGGTAAAACCAGCACCATTGGAGTCGTAGGTGGGCGTGCCCACGTCGGTGAATTCGTCAGAGCGGCCTTCGGTGAAATCAAAGGTAGCGGACCGTCCCAATGCTGGCTTGGGAGGACAAGCTAGGGGACAACCCGGTTAGCAGATGATCGCTTAGCCACTTTCCTTAGACGAGAGACTCACTCTTCTCGAGCGGATTGCAATCCGTAAAGGTCTGGGCAGCGACCCCCACGGAGTAGGAGAGAAGGCTGATGGTCACACCAACGAGAGGGAGCCTCATGATGGCGGTGACTCGGGTGAACGGTTGAGATGAGAGATACAAGACTCAAGAGTCAAAAGACAATAGAGTGGAGGATATGCTATTTGTAGATGGAAGATGCAGGAACGGATGGAAGATCAGTGGATGGAGGAGAGATGGGGAGGGAGAAGAACGATGGAGGAAGAGAAGAGGAGGGGGGAAGCTTTTAACGACAGGCGCAAAAGTCTGGACTGACAGCAGGGGAAGGAAGGCACGGCCATGTGTGGCCACAAAGAGAAGGTGCCGGTCCGACTCGACCCTCTCTCGGGGCCATCGCCAGCCTTCCCAATTTCCTGATACGGTCAACAGTTGAGCCTTCCTGTTGTGGTAATTTTTTGGTGGGGTAATAGCTTCTGTGGGACTACCGAGGACCAATGAAAGTCACAGAACTAATCCATGATCGGTGTTCTGATTGGCTCTGACAGCTAGCTACGCCAGATCTAGCTTAGTTTTGATGTCACGTGATGAAATCAATCGTACAGAGTACTCCATATCGTTGCTAGTAGACTGCATGTACAGAGTACAGAGTACTTCGTAGCTATGGTGAGAACTAGTTCCGCATCGGTAAAAAGGGATGCGGTGGGTGACACCATGTCCCAGGTGGTCTTGAACGTGGTATTTGCACGAGTAACATATTGTGCGTCGACTCGGTTTCAAGAAGAAAGGACCAAGTGGAACAGTGTGTCAATTCTCGCTCTCTATACTTCAATATTCTTGAATATCGATCGATATATGTCTAGCCTTTGCCTTCACTTATTCTACAAGTATATATGCTTATCTGTCGGTCACTGGATCTCGTCACCGCCACGATCCATTCCCAGCCTCCTTTTTTTTTTTTTTTTTTTTTTTAATAGAACAGATCTCAGTCCCACTACGGAGTGCTCCATACTTCGTACTTCGTATTGCACTCAGAACATATATAACCCTCTTCTCTCGTGCAGGATATCGCACATGTTCGAGTGGAAGAGAAAGGGATCAATAACCTTCACGCCAGTTTGACCATGTCAGATGGCTCCACTCCGTGTTGACCTCCTTCCTGTACGAATAAATATATATCAGTACATACTGTACTTGTACAAGTAGACACTTAATTGAGCGACAAGCTGAAAGACAATGGCGCATTGTCATCAGTACAACCGCCGGCTGGTTACATCCGGACAGCCACGTGCGGAGCATATCTCATCTCGTCTGGATACATCGTGATATCATGACTCGGGCGGTTCCGCGGTTGGCGGCGGACAAACGGCGACTGGATCTGTGTTCGTATCCAGTAACGCGCTGGTAAAGGACTGGAAGCATCATCTGCGTCATGGATCATCGTCCTTTCGCAATACTATAATGCTTCAAACGCCACTATTGGGAGGGTTCATCTCCCGATGTGTTTCATCTCCCTCCATCATTCGTCTCAAGCAACCCCCGGCCGTGGAAAAGAAAAGAAAAGTCTCGGAACTGTATCACACGTGAGGGACCTCATAACATCCAATTTTGACGCGTACCCCGTACTGTATGTATGTGATACCGTCTATGCACGCATCCCACCCGGGTTCGACCAGTCAATCCGGTCAGAGAAAGAGGGGAAGACGTGAATGAAGTGCGGGATGGAGGACGGGCCAACTGTCAGCTAGTCTCGAGGATTGTATCAGGTGGGGTTGGCATTGTCTGTGCCTCTGTCGTTAGCAGCCGTAGTACGAGTACTCCGTAGTACCTGTAGCAATAGTACAATAGGAGAAAAGCACAGACAGTCAATCCTCGGGCAGCAGAGAGAGAGAGACAGAGAGAGAGAAAACAAGAAGAACTGTGTACTCCAGAGTATGCAGTGAGTTCTGTTCTTTGCAAAGATCATCCGGATCATCTCGAATCCTTTTCAATAGTCTGCACTTACCGGAGTATGTACGGAGAAATCACACACAGAGAGATGTAGCAGTACTGGTACTGAGGCTGACTCCACTACCCAATCTGGTAATCCTCTCTTGCGGCTCCGTCTTGTCTCTCTCCTCACCCTCCAATCTCCCTCACACACTGACATCCCCTCTCTCTCTCTCTCGCTTGTCTCGCTTCCTTTTTCTCACTATTCTCTCTCCTATCTACTGATTGCTATCCATTACCTTTCCTCTTCTTCTCCTTTCATCAATATATCCCCATCTTCAGCTCTTCTCCCCCCCGTCTCCGTTCGCCTCCTTCCCCTCCATTCAGCAGGTCTCTGCCCACAATGTGCGATGACGTTTCCTGAATGTTTCCTTCCTCCCCCCTCCACCAGAGCTGAAAGAGACAAGAGAGAAAGAGATAGACGGAAACAGTTCTATTGATGCCCGTTTTGCTGCTTGTCTCCCTCTACCCCGTCGCGCCCGAACGCTAAGCCCCGGGCCTTCCAATAATAATCGTCCTTGTGCATACTACGCTACTTTTAGTACTACTACCACCACCACCACCGACTCTACTGCACTACTTGCTGCCATCACTATTACGGCTATATCTGATATATATCGCTACGCCGTTTGATCATCACAGCATAGCTTCCACGAATTCATGATCTATCTTCGTTCTCACCATACCTTGCCTCGATAGTGTGCTGTATTCGGAAACTCGACCGGACCTCCTTTCACCTCGAACGTGGCATCCTTTCCCCTCCTCCCCTCCAACTCCTTGTTTATTATCAGCAATATACCTTTTTTTCGGCTCAGACCTATCGCAAACATTCCCCAGTCTCCAGAAAAGAGCCGAATTTGATCTCGCAATCTTCCCCGCCTCCAACGCGAACACGGAGCAGCATCAAATAAGCAAATCCATATCGCTCCTCGACGTGTCGTTTGCCAACATCATTGATGGTGGATTGTGATAGGTTTATGTGATTGCTGTGACAACCGGTTGCCAGCTGATTGCGCTGTGGAGGAAATCGACTAGGGGTCTTCGGAAGCATGGCTTCACAGGGGCGCCAGCCTTTCGAGAGTAGAAATGGCTCTACAAGCTCGGATGCCGGTAGCTGGGCTTCCAAGGACACCGTTAGAGACAACCAGAACAACCATCGCTCAAATACGGATCCTACCACGTCGAACGGTCGCAACGCGTCTCCGTTTCCAGGAAATGCGAAGATGGATAAGTACGGACTTTACCTTTCGTCTCCCTTTCTGCTTGTTATCGCTGCGGTCTTTGTGCGTCGATATGGATCGTATTTCCTGATTTGTCCCTGATTTCTCTTATCATGATGATTGCTGCATCGACTTTTCTTTGATACGTTACAAGCTACAATTGGCTTGCGCCACATGGTACTGTATCTTTCTGGACAAGTGCTGACTGATACTAGTTCTAATACGCAAGGTCGCCCCAACCTCGGTGTTCCGCCCGAATTCTACACATCCATGTTCTCTTTGGGATCTTCGGATAACCCCGCAGAGCAACGGAAACCACCCACGTTTGGGAGTCACAGAAAAGCATTGGCCGTACTGGGTTCGGACGATCCTGGCCCTCCCCCGACTTCCAGCTCCGGCTCACGACCACCGTCTTTGAACCCGAATAACCAGACGGACTACTTTAGCCAAGAGCCGGTCTCTCCATGGTCTTCATCGCCAAAAATGGGGCCCACCGATGGCCCTGGGTCGTTCTACAATGATTTCTCCGAACAGGAGGCATCACCCTCCTCTACCACTTTCCGCTCGGGACCAGGCCGGGCCTACGGGAGTGATTCCTTTGAGGTGGATTACGGCAGGGATCACCGGAGACCTTCTGCAGCCAGTGCTACCACGATTAGCAGCCAGGGGTCCAAATCGAGCGGTAGTAGGTTTCGAAAAAAGTTACAGGGCTTCTTTGGTGATGAATATCTTGGGTCGCGTGATCAAAAACCGGAATCAGACGAAAGCAGTCTCTACGGCAAAAACACCAGACTTGGGCCCCTCGACCAAGCAAGAGCGCGTGAGCGAGCGAACTCAGATGGATCGCGACACATCTCTGACGCCAATAATTCGTCGCGGCCAATGACGCCCCTCCCAGGTCTTCCTTCCAGTGATATTACTCCTTGGGATTATCAGAATTTGGGCGTAAGTACTTGCCAATCGATGCTTTCTTTCTTTTGCTCTCTTCTTCCGTTTGCGTCTTTGTCTAACCAAGCGTATCTGTCAGGATATTCCACAGTTTGGAGAAGCACCAGTACGTGACACTCCTATAATCGCAGATCGAAATCGTCGCGGAGCGCAAAGAGATCCGGCTCGGAGACCCTTCCCTACACATCGCCACACCCGCAGCAAGGAAGAGAAGCCCACATCAGCTGGCGACCTTTCCGGATATCCGGCTCGTCCGGCAACTGGGCAGGATGATTCTTCTATTGGGCTCCGCCCCTTTGCAGAAGGCGGCATGTCCTCTGCTATGAACTCAACTACTACTCTCGGCGGCCGTCCTGCCAGCCCCACGCCAAGCGTTCAAAGCACCCATTCACGTGAGCAAGGTCAGAATTCACCCGGTGCACCCTCTGGTACCAAGCGTTCCCTATTGGGTAAAATCCGGTTTCCCAAAGGGCATGGTCCTCTCAAACATCTTCCGGGCTCCTCGAAGGCGGTCCAAGATCAGTCGAAGTCGTCGAAATCGGCGCGCCGTGACCAGTCCCCTGTTAGACGCGGGAGACAGGGAAGTCTTGAGGATGCTAAGGGTTCCAAGTCTCGTGGCCGTCGCAATGAGCCACTCGGAAATGCGGATGAAGCGGGTGTCTGGCCTCTCGACACAGATCTCAATCATATGGAGGGGATCGTAGCGCCCGGTCAAGGAGATCAAGCTCGAGGGTTTGATGAGACGAATGCGCAGCCAGACGATAGGAAAGGACCGATGCCCCCAGGAAATTGGGATGCCCCTGAGAGTTGGCAGGTGAAAAAGCACAACGAAGATCTCTCTGCGCGGCTGCCAAAGATAGCGAACGAAGCAGCGCGCACCACTTCAGATGGAGGCGGCAGGCCGTACTTCCTTCGCGTCTTCCGGATTGACTCAACCTTTGCTACCTTGTCGGCTGGTGTGGATGCAACTGTCGCGGATATCCTTCTGATGTTGGGCCGCAAATCATTTCTTCAAGATCACCTGAATAACTATGAGATCGTGGTGCGGAAACATGATCTCTCCAGGCAGTTGGACCATACTGAACGGCCAATTCGCATGCAGAAGCGATTGCTTGAGCAGGTGGGCTACATGGAGAAAGACCGCATTGAGGATATCGGACGTGAAGATCACAGCTACATCTGTCGCTTTATATTCCTTCCCACCAAATTGAGCGGCTATAGTAGTCTCGAAGGTGATCCGGGATTCAATAAAATGCAGAAATTCAACCATGTCGACCTGCAGGGCCGGAGTCTCGTCACCATTCCGATTACCTTATACAAGAAGGCATCTGAGATCATTACGTTGAACCTCTCGAGAAACCTATCCTTGGATGTCCCCAAAGACTTTATTCAAAGTTGTATCAACCTACGAGAGATCAAATTCATGGGCAATGAGGCGTTGCGTCTGCCAACGAGTTTCAGTCTGGCAAGTCGACTGACTTATTTGGACGTCTCAAACAACTGCCTAGAGGAGCTGAGCCACGCCAATCTTGACCGGTTGCACGGTCTTGTCAGCATCAAACTGTCCAACAACAAGTTGACGGAATTGCCTAGCTACTTTGGAAACTTTCCATCCTTGCGCAGTCTGAACATATCCTCCAACAGCTTCCAGGAATTTCCCAGTTTTCTTTGCAACCTGAAGAGCCTGGTCAATCTCGACATTAGCTTCAATAACATCGCCAGTATTCCCAACATTGGCAAACTGCGTACGCTGGAACGACTTTGGATGACAAACAACATGCTCAGCGGGCCTCTCGATGAGACATTCAAGGATCTGGTGAATCTAAGAGAGATCGATGCGCGCTTCAATGCAATTAACAACATTGACAACCTTTCGCTTCTTCCGCGCCTCGAGCAGCTGTTTGCCGGTCACAATGCGATTTCAAGATTCAGAGGGTCGTTTCCCAAACTGCGTTCTTTGTTCTTGGATCATTGCCCTATGACCCAATTCGATATCGATGCACCTATGCCGACGCTGACGACTCTCAACATAGCATCCGCTAAGCTTGTTCAATTCCGGGATTCATTGTTTGACAATGTGCCAAGTCTGACAAAAATGGTTCTGGATAAAAACCATTTTGTCTCCATGCCATCGAATATCGGCAAGCTCCGTCGGTTAGAGCATTTCAGCATGATCAAGAACCCGCTTGCTGCGCTGCCGGTGACGATAGGTTGCCTTACGGAGCTCAAATATCTCAACCTCAGGGAATGCAATCTCAGCAGACTGCCCCGGGAGCTCTGGCATTGTGCCAAACTGGAAACTCTCAATGTATCGTCAAATGTGCTGGAAACTTTCCCGAAGCATGGTAGCTCTCCGCCACAGGCTCCTGGTGAACCCCCTGGTATGTCTGGAGCCACGCAGGGCACAACGGGAACCCCGAATTATGAAGAACTGGGAACGGTTGAAGAAAATGACGAGCGCAGACCCAGCCAGACGTCTGGTGCCGCGAGCTCAGGAGGTTCACCTGCCAGTGGATATCGAAAGCCATCTGTCGCTTCGTCGTCAGGCCAAGGAGCAAGAAAAGTGTCGACAGCCCGGTCCGCCACCGACGGCAGTGCGTTTACGCGCAAGGATTCCAATTTCTCACAGCATGTCGCGACCACATTTGCCGGGTCTCTCAGGCATCTATATCTGGCGGACAACCGGCTAGAGGATGATATTTTCCGTGAATTGTCGCTAATTCCCGAATTACGCGTGGTCAATATATCGTATAACGAATTGACCGAGTTGCCCCAGGGCCTGCTAAAACGTTGGCCATTGATCACAGAACTGTACCTTTCGGGGAATGAACTGACCTCGCTTCCGTCGGATGACCTGGAGGAAGGGAGCAACTTAAAAATACTCCATATAAATGCAAATCGATTCCAGGTGCTCCCCGCCGAACTCTGCAAAGTCAGCAAGCTCGCGAGTCTTGATGTTGGCAGCAATGCTTTGAAGTACAACGTGTCCAACTGGCCCTATGACTGGAACTGGAATTGGAACCGAAACCTCAGGTATCTCAATTTCTCCGGAAACAAGCGACTTGAGATTAAGCCGAATATCGCTTCATTGGGACCCCCCACTGCCAATGCCACTGATTTGACCGACTTCAACTCGCTTACCCATCTTCGCGTCTTGGGTCTGATGGATGTCACTCTCACCACACCCACCATTCCTGAGGAAAATGAAGATCGTCGTGTAAGAACCTCGGCATCGTTGGCCGGTTCGCTTGCCTATGGTATGGCCGACACGCTGGGCAAAACTGAGCACCTTTCCATCATTGATATGATGGTTCCGCGTCTTAAACCGGACAATGTGGAAACGTTGGTGGGCATGTTTGACGGCCAAACTCAATCAACCGGCGGCTCCAAGATTGCCAAGTTCCTTCATGAAAACTTCACGTCAACATTCTCTACTGAATTAAGGAAGATGAGAACCGAAGAAAAAGAAACCCCGCTAGATGCTTTGAGGCGCACGTTTCTGGCGTTGAACAAGGATATGGCTGTCGCAGCTTACAAGTCTTTGGACGATCATGCCATTCGGCAATACCGTCGGGGTACGCCTACGACCAAGCTTCTCAACCAAGACGACATCCAAGCTGGCGGGGTCGCAACCGTTATGTATCTGAACAACATGGATCTGTATGTTGCAAACGTTGGAGATGCCCAGGCAATTCTCGTCAAGTCGGATGGCTCCATGAGATACTTGACGCGCACTCATGATCCCGCCGAAGCGCAGGAAAGGGCGAGGATTCGTGCTGCCGGAGGATTTGTTTCTCGCAATGGCCGCCTCAATGACATGCTTCCAGTGTCAAGGGCATTCGGTTATTTCCAGCTGATGCCTGCGGTAATTGCGGCCCCATACACACAGCATGTCACTTTGACAGAACAGGACGAGATGATCATCTTAGCCTCCAAAGAATTGTGGGACTATGTTACTCCTGATGTGGCCGTCGACGTTACCAGGGCGGAGCGAAGTGATCTGATGGTCGCTGCTCAAAAGATCCGTGACCTGGCTGTCTCCTTTGGAGCTAGCAACAAACTGATGGTGATGATCCTCGGAGTTAGCGATCTGAAGAAACGGGAGCGGTACAAGTTCAGAGGCTTCTCTATGGGCCCATCCTCCTTCCCCGAAGAGCAAATTATCCCGAGCACAAAGCGAACCAAGAAACCACGTGATATGCCCGGGGATTCTAGGCTTGCCCGATTTGACTACGTGGATGCTCCTACCGGTGAACTGGCCATTATATTTACGGATATCAAGAAGTCCACCGGTCTCTGGGAGACTTGTCCAGATGCGATGCGCTCGGCAATTCAAATCCATAACGACATCCTACGAAGACAGCTTGGAATTATCGGTGGGTATGAGGTCAAGACCGAAGGTGACGCCTTCATGGTGGCCTTCGCCACCACAACTGCCGCTTTGCTCTGGTGTTTCAATTGTCAGAACCAACTACTAGAGGCGGAATGGCCTACAGAGATCCTGGAGCAACCCCAATGCCAAGTGCAGTATGACACGGAGAAGAATATCATATTCCGTGGATTATCTGTCCGGATGGGTATTCACTGGGGAGAGCCCGTCTCTGAGAAGGATCCTGTCACGAATCGGATGGACTATTTTGGCCCCATGGTGAACCGTGCATCCCGTATCTCGGCCGTGGCTGACGGAGGCCAAATCTTTGTATCGTCAGACTTCATGGGCGATATCCAGCGTAACCTGGAGGTATTTGCGGACAGTGAGCGGGCTGCTTCGACCGGCTCCGAGGAGAACTATGCCATGGATAACCTTGGGTATAGCATTCGTCGCGAGTTGCAACAGCTCAATAGCCAGGGCTTTGTGATCAAAGATCAGGGTGAACAGAAACTGAAAGGCCTAGAAAATCCAGAGCCACTCTATCTGATCTACCCTCACGCACTCTCTGGACGACTGACCTCTTTGGAAGAGCAAGCAGCCAAGGAAAAGGCCCCGACTACCATCAGCAAGCACTCGCAGCTGGAGATCCAGACCGATCTTATCTGGCGACTCTGGGAAATCACTCTCCGATTGGAACGACTGTGTGGTGCTCTGGAAAGTCAAGACACGCGGCTCAAGGAACCAAACTCGGCGATATACAATGTGGTTAAAAACCATGGAGGTGAGCTTGCCGACTCGGCTGTTATTGGCTTGGTTGAGCACCAGGTGGTCCGTATCGAGGTAAGCCATGATCTCTATTTGACAGTCTTCTCTTGTGGTCCTGTGTTTCTAACATTCTCCAGGTGGCAATCAACACACTTGCGATGCGACATATGATGCAGCCGTTCAGGCCTGGCGACCGGCTTGAAGACCATGCTACGCCAATTGCTGAGGTGATGCAGCAGTTGCAGACGCAACTTGCAGAATACCGGGCCCTTAAAGAGCAACTGGCTATCGGTGCTGCTGGCAGCTCCGGCAGGGACGAAGACTCCAGCAACGAGGATGGCTCAAGTTCCGGCTCATCGTCATACTTTCAACTTGCTGCGTGATCCATCTTCACCATCTCTCTCCCGATGTACATCTCACCATATTTTTTGGACTCTTGCTTTTCTCTCTTACTTTCTTTCCTTGTCTTCTTTTGGCTATTCATCTCTTTTTACCTCATTGTTGTTCTTGGTTACACCAATTGTGTGGCGTCTCGAGGGATTGTGGAGCGTTTTCAGGAGCATGGACAGGAGCTTGGATGGATTTTGAATGTTTTATACTCGACCTGCATGATTTTTATTTAGTTGCCTCCGTCCAGGATGCGCTCATGTTCTTTTAGCATCTCGAGGATCTTGCATAAATGGGAGTTATTTACTGGACAGAGCATCCTCGTAGCCTTCCAGGGCAAAGCATGCTGTGGCTGTGGCTGTGGCTGTGTGAATCTGCTGTGGCGTCCGTATGTGGAGCACCATATCACGTGCATTCACATGATGAGATTTGTTTATTGTGATTCTGGCTCTTTCAAGTCGCCTCCCTCTCTCTTCTGTCTTCCCTTCCACCCATATTCATCTGCCTCCGTCTTCAAATATTGAAGTATCTCACGGTTTAAATAGGATAGAATTTGGTCTGTCTTTTCCAAGTTGTGAGGAAATTCGCAGAGCCACTCCTGTACGTCCCGGCTCGTCCTTCCTCCACAGGCCCCGCTTTGCTGTTGCCCTGGATACCAGCTCAACGTGTTCTTGCATCCAGAATAGACAGATTTATTATCGAAACAACTTTTTTTCCTCTGGCGATACCATTTCGGAATCGGATCCGTAACGTTCTGGACATTAGAGCGCGGCAAGCTTGCGTCTCGAGAGCGCTTCTGCAGTTATTGCATCACTTTTTCCCCTCTTTCTGTTTTGCCGGCCGGTGGACGTCGATATAGCCTACCATGGCAGACTCTATGGATTACCTCTCCTCAGATTTCGATCTCAATTCCTTAACCGTTCCCCGTCTTCGAGCGATCCTCGTCAATCACGATGTCTCCTACCCAGCTTCGGCAAAGAAGTCGCAGCTTATCCGCATCCTGGAGGACGAGGTCCTGCCCCAGGCCAAGAAACTGATTCGGGATCGCGAACGGGTGAAGAGAACGAGTGAGGGAATAACGGACATGGGAAGTCGGGCGACGTCTGTCGCCAGTTCGTTCGATGGCTATCAGGACTATCATGAGGGTGCGGAGAGGGATTCCATGCCCCCTCCACCTACGCCCTCGAGTGTGTCGACGGTCGGAGCTCGACGGGCCCGGTCGACGCGCAGTTCGAGAGCACCTACGGCAGATTTGGACGAGCAGGGTATTCCAGCTACACCGGCGACTGCTTCGAGGCGGTCTGTAGCGCGATCGCAAAGCAGGCCTTCTCATCGCATCGATGAGGGTGCTGCGACGCCGGTCGCCAGGAAGGATATGGCTACTCCCCGACAGTCTACAGTTAAGAAGTTACGGAGAAACGAAATGACCCCCTCGACCGAACCAGAACTACCTCCCCCTCAGCCGTCTATCAAGCCCGAGCCAGTCGAACGTAGCGTCTTCACGGATGATAACCCGTTCCAGAGCGGAAGCTCTCCTGCTTCTTGGGAGCAGCAGAAACTGCGGAGTGCAAGGAAGAGCAATTCTCGAGTGTCGGAAAGTCCTGTCAAGGGTGGTCTGCGTGCGCGAAAATCAGAGACGCCCATCAAACAGGAAGACGAGTCTTTTGCTTCCACGAGATCACCGTTCAGATTCTCGGGTCCCTCTTTGGAACCATACCAGGAGGAACCTGAAGAAGGGGGTTACAATGATGAGGAGAGCGACTACGATGCGGGCGAGGAGTTCACACCTGAGGAGCAGCTGGCGTTAGAATATGAGCAGGCAGATCGAATGTATGCAGCTCCTGCTCAACCCAGTCGTCGAGCACGCAAGCAAAGCAAGGCGAGCAAGGCTGCCCCATGGGTGGTCATCTTATCCCTTCTCAGTGGCTTTGCTGGCTGGTGGCGTAAGGAGAAGGTCGAGATCGGTTTCTGCGGAATCGGAAAGCCTACATGGTCGCTGGCAGAGACTAAAGTGCCCGAATGGGCCAATGTTCTCGAGCCACAGTGTGAGCCGTGCCCACCGCATGCGTTCTGTTACCCCAACTTTGAGGCCCGCTGCGAGCATGATTTCATCCTCACGCCTCATCCCCTATCCCTGGGCGGCCTGGTCCCTCTTCCCCCAACATGCGAGCCCGACAGCGAGAAAGCTCGCCGTGTGAAGGCCGTTGCGGACAAGGCAGTAGAAGAGCTTCGTGATCGGAGGGCCAAGTGGGAATGTGGTGAATTGTCGGCGGATGGAAAGGAAGCAAAGTCTCCGGAAATCAACGAGCACGATTTGAAGCGGGAGATTGGAAACAAGCGACGTAAGGGCATGAGCGATACCGAATTCGATGACCTGTGGCTGGGAGCTCTGGGCGAAGTCATTGGGAAAGAAGAGGTCGTGGCCAAAACTCAACAGTAAGTCCTCCTTTCCTTCTTCCCCATACTCAATTCGATCCACCCTCTAGGATCTGGATGCGGCAACTCTCTTTTCTTTCTTTCTCAGTTCTGACATCATGGAACTAACAGAGGAGCCAACGCAATGACAGACCCTCCGGTGCTCTCACCCTCTCCTCTACAGCCTTCACACGTCTCCCCCTCACATGCGCCTTCCGTCGCCACCTCCGACTCTCTCTCCTCGCTTATCGACTCCCTCTTTCAATTCTGATTCTCTGCGTTGGCGTCTTTGTGTACATACGTTCACGAATACTGGCTCGCCGCTCTGACATGGCCAGGGTACCCGAGCTCGTTGCCACGACTTTGGATCGGTTGGCGACGCAGGCAGCTCTGCATGCTCGCGGCGAAGCTCGTGAACCGTATATCCCTATTGGACAACTGCGGGACGACGTGTTGCGATCAGAACTGCAAGGACGGAGGCGGGAGGACCTCTGGCGGCGCGTCCGCAGCGTGGTCGAGGGCAATGCCAATATCCGAGCTGCAGTTCGAGAGGGCCGTGGCGGCGATGTTGCGCGTGTGTGGGAATGGATAGGAGGGATCAGCAGCGTCTCGAACCGTCGAGAGAGCAGCAAGCAGTTCCCTGTGTCTCCGGACAGTAGTAATATTAATAACGAGGGGCAGTATGATCAACATCAGACAGAACAACAGGCTTCTGGTATTGGTTCATCGCGCGCTTGGAACGAGGGAAGGCCTATTTACTGACTGAACTTTTTTTTTTTTTTTTTTTTGCTGGCGTTCGTTGGGTTAAGGCTAAATTGGTCGCCTATATCTTTTCTTGTATCTATTTAGGAGAGATTATTCATTATTTTGGATCAGGGACAGGTACGAAGTAAATACGAAGTATTATGTACCTTTTTTGACCAGCTATTACCGTTCTTTGACCGATTATTCTAGAAATGTACTTGTGCATTGTAAATCAACAGATGCGTAGTACTAGAACACGATGGACTCGATTATGCTGTGCCACCTACGGAATACTTGTACTCGGCATTGCGACTCGTTATCGTGGGCTCCATACAGGATGTTCCCTACAAAGCACGGAAATCAGAATGCAATATTCCATACAGAGTAACAGCAAGTCCCTTCCACTCTGTAGTACGGAGTAGTACTCCTCCTGATCGATCATCTGCGGGTTTGGCTGGGACATGACAGGATCTGCCGCCAGCGCCACGTACAATCTCTTATACATACATACTAGTAGCCACACAGCACATAGCACATACCTTGCGAGGAAAGACCCGTGCACTAGGGAACTCAATCCATGAGCTCCCTATGGCTCGGGTGCTGTTTACCTACTTTGCGCCGTGCAGTAGTACTCCGTAGTCTGTGCTAGTACGGAGTATGTCTCCGTACGTGTGCATTAGCACTCAGTAGCTCCACGGTGTGTCTGACGGGGGGACTACAGTACTACAAGTGACCCATCCAGTACTCACGGGGGCTCATCTCCGTGGTGGTTGATTGGCTGGGTGGGTAGCCGAGGGTAGGTGGTTGTTACTTTGTAGGTCGCAATACATACTCTGTACATAGTAATGAATATCAGGTTTCACGAATCATTGATTGGCAGGGTCATTGGTACTCCGTATAATGGGCGATATCTATCAATCTGTCTAACTACACTACTTGTTCTGAGTGCTATGGTAGAACACTGGCCCGGGATGACCCTCGCAAACGATTCAGTGCTGATAAATCAACAAAGGGACAGGGGGTACCCCTCCAAAGCCCTACCGGAAAACGTGGGAAGCGGGAGCGCTTGAAGCGAAGACAACCCATAATTTGCCACAGTGGGTAATGCACGCCCATTAGCACAGGTGTCGCGAGATTACCGATGCCCCCGGTCCACAGTGGAAAAGATATCCGCTGGCAGAATTCGGAGGCCCGTAAAAACGGCAGGAGGACGGACGGTCTATGCGCTGTTGGCGCTGTGTGTATCGTTCTGTGCGCATAAATTGGTTCCTCTTGTCTCTGTGGACTATTAGGGCGAATCGGAGGGGGGATCATCGAGTATGTCTCTGCTTGTAGTAATAGTAGTCGCCATAGCACTCTGTACGAGTTGATGCATCGATGCCTCGCACTCGCT
The DNA here is from genome assembly GCA_034509305.1 of Aspergillus cristatus. Lineage (NCBI taxonomy): Eukaryota > Fungi > Ascomycota > Eurotiomycetes > Eurotiales > Aspergillaceae > Aspergillus > Aspergillus cristatus. Next base: position 2,277,581 of record WJBV01000006.1, on the reverse strand, counting down.
ATCCTAACCGTCCGTGTCAATTTCTGGGTCGGTTCCACCACGCATGTTGAGCATTATTAATGGTATGGTCATGCGTTGAGTCAATTTCCGGTCATGGTGGAACTGCTTCTCAGTACGGAGAATCGCTCCGGAGTAAAAACACCGTCCAGATTTCTAAAAGTAATCGGGTTGCACTAGTACTCGACACATCAATGGAACCAGCGCTGCCCGGTGCCACAATCCGCGTCCGATCCTAGATCTGACCGATCACGTACATGGTCAAGTCAGATAAACATTGAGGAGTGGAGTGTCTATGCTTGAACTGTGTACTCCGGAGTAAAACCGTAAAACTAGTCCGGATTGAATATGCATCACGTGCTCTCACATGACCTACTGTATCCGGAATAGCGGATTTTCCTCCGAATTCAATCTCGATCCCTCCTATCAAGCTTATCCAACTGCTCTACAAGAGAAGATCATGGAAAAGTAAACAAAGTTAAGAAAGTTGGTACGTGCTTTGTGAAGTAGTGCTACACTTAACCGAATGCTCCACATAGGCTGACATTTTTACAGTTCAACGTGCCGATATAGTACTACGGAGTACAAGTACGATGTATGTAACGTAATCGGTAAGCGAGCTGCGCACCCACCCACTTTTTCGCACCCCACACGTCTTTTCTATCTTCTATCGACCACCATGCCACTAGATCGCTCTCAAACAGGCCGAAAATCTATTGAGCAAGAAGGCCGCCTTCTATTAGCTGTACAGGCTATTAAAAATAAAGAAATCAGCTCTATACGCGAGACAGCACGCCGCTTTAATGTGCCTGAATCTACCCTCCGAACATGACTACGCGGTACTACAAATCACGCTGAATCTCGCGCCAATGGCCATAAACTGACCCAAACTGAAGAGGAATCGCTTAAGCAATGGATACTATCAATGGATCTACGTGGAGCAGCCCCTAGGCCCGCTACTGTATGAGAAATGGCGAATCTTCTACTTGCAAAGCGTGGTTCTACTACTATCCAGACTGTTGGTGAAAAATGGGTCTACAACTTTACCCAGCGCCATCCAGAGCTCAAATCTCGCTTTTCACAAGAATATGACTACCAGCGAGCAAAGCAGGAGGATCCAAAGGTTATTCAGAAGTGGTTTGACACCATTCAGCGGACAATTACTGAGCATGGTATCCTATTGGAGGATATCTATAATTTTGATGAGACTGGCTTTGCAATGGGCCTTACTGCAACTGTAAAAGTGATCACCCGAGCAGAATACTATGGTCAGAGATCAGTTTTACAGCCAGGAAATCGGGAGTGGGTAACTGTGATTGAGTCAATCAGTGCTTCTGGGTAGGCACTTCCACCAGTGTGTCACAACCTGGCTTCTCTCGTATCGTACCTAGGGTTCTAGTTAGTTGTATTTCGAGACTGGACACTTACCCTAAGTGTCTCCCAAGTAATCGTATGCTCAATGCCCCTCCGGGTCCGGTTCAGTAAGTCGTATGCGTCGATGGGTATATCGCCCCCTCCAGGCTCCGTAAGATAATCAACAAGTATAAAACAGTCAAGGCAGCGAATAGAGAAACAAGGCCAACCGAGTACGTATACTGGGTTGTTGGTTAAGTGCAGACGAGTCAGAAACTAGAAGGTAACCAATGCTGAATGACTTGTATTGATCGCGAAGAACTCAGCTAAGTACATGAATGAGCGTCCTTATATATCCTTTCTGGTCATATCAGTGATCCGTCACTTCATATCACTGATATGGTATTTCGTAGCCCTGCTATGTTACTTCATATCATCGCTATGCGGGAACATATCACTGATATGCCGATCACGTGGCATGGCCGCCAAATATCAATCTGATCCCTGTTCCATCTTGCATATCCACCATCAACTGTTATCCAATGATTCCATTCTAACCTGGTATCGTCACGTGAGACTGATACGACAAGGTCTGTAACACAGTGATCATCTTTAAAGGCAAACTATACAACCAAGCTTGGTTTGACGGCCTTCCAGGAGACTGGTGCTTTGAAGTAGGTACAAATGGGTGGACAACAGATGAAATCAGCCTTCGGTGGCTCCAGAAATTATTTATTCCATTGATGAATAGTTGTACACATGGAAGATATCAACTTCTAGTACTTGATGGCCACAGTAGTCATTTAACACCACAGTTCGATCAAATTTGCGCGCAAAATGATATAATCCTGATCTGTATGCCACCACATTCTTCGCATCTTTTACAGCCACTTGATATCAGATGTTTCGCAGTTTTAAAACGATCATACAGAAGCTTAATTGACCAGAAAATGCGGTGCGGCACCAATCATATCAAAAAGATTGATTTCCTTGCAGCATACCCGCAAGCGCATATGGAAGTGTTTAAACCAGATATAATTCAAAACAGCTTCGCAGCAGCTGGTTTAGTGCCATTCAATCCAAATTGAGTGCTTTCAAAGCTCAATATTCGGCTTCATACACCTACCCCCCAGGAAGCCGCCCTACCAGTTGATCAAGCATCTTCAGCCCCAAAACACCTGCAAATGTCAATGAGCTATTAAAGCAAGCCTCATCTATCAAAGCCTTCCTAAAACAACACTCAAACAGTCCCCCAACACCCCAAAAACTGCACTAAATCAGCTTATTAAAGGCTGCCAAATCGCGATGCATAATGGCATATTACTCGAGCAAGAAAACAAGCAACTATGCGCTGAAAACACAGTACAGAAGCAAAAGCGTGCTCATATAAATAGGCATATAGCCTATGAGGAAGGTATATCAGTACAGGGAGCTCAGGAGCTTATACAAGCCCCTGAGCCTATCCAAGAGCCACCAGCGCCATCTCCAGCACAACTAGCGCAGCCAGTTCTACCAGCACCAGCACCAGCGCGACGACGTCTACCGACATGTGGAAAATGCAGTGAGATAGGGCATCGGTCAAATAATTGTCCAGTTAGATAGTTTGATTAATCTGAAGATGTGTTGTTGATAAAAATTAGGCCTAAAGTAGAAAGTAGATGGATGGGTGCGCAGCTCGTTTACCGATTACGTTACATACCACTTTTGAGCACGTCCCTCTTAGCCCGCGCCAGACTAGAAATTGACCGATCATCTTTTCGTGGCTGTTCTTCGGCCTATCAACGGCGCAGGAACCATTTCCCGGCACTAAACTGCTTATGGTATGCTTCAGAAATGCTAGTCCACGTTAGTTTCCATCATTTTTCGCCATACGGACCCAACGGCGTTTGAATTATGGGCCGGTTGCGTCGAATTATGCCCATGGATCCAGGTTCGGGAATTTGTGGGTTGAAATCTGTTGCGCCCAACACCACGTTTGTACTTCGTAAAAGGTACGACAAGCCACTGCTTCCACCCCCCGAAAACAGGCTTCGATGCACTATGAGCTTCCGGAGAGTGTTCCCGAACATGGTTGCCGGGCGAGAAAATCTTTGTTTGAGTTTAAATAACTTACCGGGTGATGTGTATCATCTTTACGGAAGTGAGTGCTCACAGAAGCAAAAGCAAAAGGATTGAACTATGCTAGTAAAATCACTAGCACAGTGTGCGGACTCGCCGAGTATACCATACTCGGCAACGGAGAACACAAGCATCATTAACTTATTATGTACTACTACCGTATCCTTTTTTCTGGTACGGTACGGAGGCCAACGGGGAAGATCTCGTTGTTCCAAAAGGGGAGGCGGCTGTGTATTCTGCACAGATTATTACTCCGTAATTTGGTCGCCCAATGAATGCCCACTTTCCGGAGAGCTGCTGCAGTAGCCTCCAAATTTCTTCAGGCTTCCTTCTCTGCGTCCTTCCGGACTACTACCGCTAGTTCCAGGACGTACCAAGAGTACAAGTACAGAGAAATTGGATTACCTGGCTCCTGGGGATTGGGGTCAGGTCCAATTATGTATTTTTTTGGTCAGCCCGTGTAAGAGACAAGCACTTTCCGGAGCCAAGTTTGTCGATTTTTCTCTCCCTGCACCAGGCCCGCCGCCCAAACCCACATTCCATCTTGGAGCCCCTCTGAGCTGCGAAACTGCTACTTGTTATTACTCTTGCCTTTGTATTGTGCGTCTATATGAAAGGAGGGAAAGAAAAAGAAAAGATAAGAGAAAAGGAGAGAGAAAAGATACGCTGACTCTCTCTCTCTCTCTCTCTCTCTCTCGTCCACGGCAGACTTGCGCACACCAAGTACACGCCCTTTGTGCAGCTGAATTTCACACATACAGAAATTCGAGGAGGCAAAAATAAATAATACACAAAACTGCTGAGGTCCCTTTCTTTCCCTGCCAGGAGCATGTTTAGGGTTTATTCCCAAACTCTTGACCGCGGTCTTGACAACAAGCACATCTTGAGCTCTGCCCATCACATCCTCCGTTTTATTCTCTCTACTTTTTTTTACTTCTTGCTGTTATCTTTCCTATTGCAAATCTCTCGCGTACACTTCCGTTTGCCCCTCGGACTATGGCCCATCAAGGTTCCTCCAGGCCTCTCCGCCCACTTGCACCTCGGACCGCATCAGGAGGTCTTGCTCCGGCAAATCCTGATCCTAGTCCCAATGAGGAACACAAGGTGAAAAGGGCGTCAATGGCCTGTGCAAAGTGCAAGCGCCGTCGGACAAAGGTACTTGCGTTCATCGTCTCTCTAGTTTCCCACCCTTCTCCGCTCTCCGTTGCCCGTCTGCTCTAAATTTGGAATCTTATTCTCACACGTGTTTTCAGTGCAGCTATGATACCACAGGCAGCCCCTGCACCGAATGTATGCTACAGGGATGTCAATGTATCGTCGACGAGTCCGCGGACAAACGCCGCAAGGTGGCCGCCAAGCGGGCTGAGGAGGAAAATAAGCGCCTTCTGGAACGAGTGAAGCAACTTGAAGGATCAAGAGATTATGAACGCCAATTCAAGGAACTGTTGCTCGAGGCTTTTCGAGAGGGAGACGACGATTCTGCGGCTGCAATCATTCACAGCATTAGGTCACGCTTACCCGAAGACCACATTTTGGATGTCCTCAATCAGGTCTTAGACAAGGCTGAGGATCGGGCTTCTAACCTCGAGGACGGAGTCGAAGATGCGCAAGGTGGAATGATGGTGGACGGCGTGCCTCCATATTATCCGCCAGATTATGCCACGCGATGAGACATGAGAGGATGGATGCATTCATTGACCAGAGACAATTGAAAACACCGGATGGCACCAGATAAGCTTCAAACACTTACCCTGGAAGCTAATTCTCATCTCCGAGAAAAGACTCAGGAAAACAGATACACCTGATGATCCTGCATCCTACGAATTCTGCGTGCTTCTGTTTCCATTCTCGAATTGAGCCGGTCCTTTCTTATACCCTTCCTCCCGAATAAACCTACCTCGCTCGAACCGGGAATATACATGTGGAATATACGGCAACTCCTATGGGATAAAAATACTCTGGCAACGTAGTATTGGACCTATTGTTCTTTCACGTTTTTCTGTTGAGCTCTTGTTTTGGGACCCGGAAATATGGATGCATGGCACCTGCTTCGCCGTATGATAGGATCGACGTTCAGTGGGCTGTGAGAGCGACGAGCTATGCGGATCATCGACGAAAAGATGGCCCCAAGCTTTCCGGATTGACTCGTGCTCTGTCGACGCCACGGTCAACTTGGTCTGGTCGATCGCGAACACTGAGGGTTGCCTCTACGGGGGTGATGCTAGTAGTCCGGTTACTTCTCTTCGCTCGAAGTGGCTGAGATACGGGACGGCGTTCATTTGTTCCTCATTTACCATTGGGGCCCTAGGATTTGGTATAGAAAAGCCACTCAGTATGCAAGCAATGTCCTTGTAGTAGAGGTTCAGGTCACGCGACCTGCGCGCTTGTCTCTTTCAACAACATCCACCTCTTTTTTGACTCTACATGCCACGCTGGATAATATCCTTGATCAAATCAACTTTCAATTCCTGCCAAAATAATTACATTCATGATGGTAATTATTCCGCCTTTGCGCCCCGGAACCTGCTCCCCCGTTCAAATGTGGAGTTTCCCCGACCCCGCAGGGCCGTGCCGACGATATCATCCTGGGCAAATCCGTGAATGACTCGGAAACTTCTCCTCTGCTATTTTCCCTCCTTTTTGCTATCTTCTTTTCGAAATTTACGCGGTATTCGCGTGGAATAACGTTTCTTGTGTGCAAGTCGGGGCATCGCAGACCGGAAAAGTACGCAGCCACTAGCCTCCCATGCTTGCAGTGCCAAGTACGGAGTAACCGCCATCGACTAGTCATCTTATCTCCTATTAACTTCAATGGCTGCTGCTACAATCACTAGGGCAGACGCGCAGTTATCGCCCAGAAACAACGATCATGTCGAACTCTTCCAGAACAACGCTGTCCCTGCTGCTGGGCGAAAGAGAAAGACTTCTGACTCATCCGCCGGAAACAATAACAAGAGCCATGCGCAACGGCAAAAAATCACTAGAGCATGTGATTACTGCAAGGGAAAGAAGACTCGTTGCACAGGGACGCTGCCGTGCTTGAGATGTTCTAGGCTGTCGCTGCGTTGCGAGTACAATGCTGCTTATTCTAGGGGGTTACCCCCGGATCCTCTGCCTTTTTCTAAAAGCGGAGATGGGAACGCCAGTCCTGTGTCTAATCATGCCGGTTATGGGCTTAGTACTCCATCTCAGGTATCTTCCAGGAGCCGTTTCAGAGATACTGCTTCGTCGCGCTCACAGCCTCGTAGAGGCAGCTCGGGGCTTGAATCCCGTGATTCACCGGAACCGGTGGCCACAGACCTCGAGGGCAACTATCTTGGTCCTTCGTCGGGAATATCTTTTCTCAATCGAGTGTGGCAGCGTTTACACCACGATGAATCGTCTGCGATCACGGACGAACTGCAGAACGAGTGCTCTTCAAAGAATACATCGGTGTTCATGTTCGGGGACAGGCCATATTCAAATTTCCAGGAATCCGGCTTTACGCTTCCGCCTTTCGACAAGGCCCGGGAGCTGGTTGATGTGTACTTCGATTACGCCATTGTCACTTACCGCTTTTTGCACAGGGGAAGTGTCGACGAGTGGTTGAATCAGGTGTATGAGAATGATTTCTCTATTGCGAATCCACCGACTGGCAATATGGTTGCGAGGACCGCAATCATTCTTATGATTTTTTCAGTGGCTACTTTGTACGAGGAGCAGCATCCGGGAATCCAGAAAGATCATGGGAATGAGAGGTAACTATTTTTCTTTGTCTGTTTAAACCATGGCATACAATACTAAGTCACTGCAGTGAGCTATGGTATACAGCCTCGAAATATATGTCTTCAATAGAGTCCGGCCCTCCACGACTAGAGACGATTCAAGCACGCCTGGGCCAATGTCTTTATCTGCTCTCGTCCTCTCGAGCAAACGAGTGTTGGTATGCATTTGGCACGGCCTTGCAGCTCGTAACGGCACTAGGATTACATAGAAAGTTTCCCGCAAAGAAGTCTAAGAACGGAAATACCTACCTTGAACAAGAACTTCGAAAACGCATCTTTTGGAGCGCATATACCTTGGACAAGTACCTTAGTGTCATGTTTGGACGGCCCAGGCTGCTTCATGATGAAGATATTGATCAGGAACTTCCCGAGGAAATGAATGACGAGGACATGCTGCAAGAAGATCCGGCGAAGAGAACAGGCTCAGCAGACTGTATGATGATCGCATCTGTTCTCCATTACAAGTAAGCCCTCTTTTTCTCTTTTACTTGTCGGGTCTGCGTGCTAACGTATGCTTATTTGTTAGGATCGGTCGTATTCTCGGAGAAATCTCACGGCAGCTTGGTTCGATCAATCCTCATTCTCGAGATTCGCCACTTGACAGAGTCGTTCGTCTTACTACAGAGCTGGAGAAGTGGAAAGAGGAGATGCCACCGTTATTCAGTAGCGTTCGCCCGACGAGTCTTATCCCCCCGCTTTGTCGACAGAGCCAGGTTTTACAGCTGGCATACTCCCATGCGATGATCCATGTTACCCGGTCATTCCTCTTGAACGATTTCACAGACCTCAGTCGCAGACCTCAAATACCTCATCCGACAGTGACGAATATCTTGCAGAAATGCATTGGTGCCGCTGAGAATGTCATTACTCTCGTAGACAGTCTCGCGAAGCAGGGCGTCATGATCCAGTCGTTTTGGTTCACGCATTATGTATGCTTCTGCGCCATTATTGTGGTATACATATACATCATTCAACAGCATCAATCCTCTTCTCCATCTGCATTTTCACCACAGAGTACGGAAAACAGCAGTCGCTTGCACGACCTATTCAACCTTGCAGAAGCCTGTCAACAGCACCTTGCAGAAGCCACTCGCAAAAACTGCCCGAGTCGCCGCTACAGCATCATCTTGGAGGAATTGAGACGTGAAGTCCACAGACAAATCGGCTCGCCATTAGCGTCGAGCACTCCGGTAAATCCGCAAAATCAGGAATCTCCACTGGACCAAGATCAATTCCTTCTATCCAACATGGACCAGCCAGTTTCGCTGGATTCAGGTGTTTTGGACTATGCTCCGCCACAGAACTTCCAGGCGTCGGACTTGCCAGGGGCTTCGTTTGACCCCATGGATGACATTGGTCTCCTGGAAAGCTTGGAAGGGCCGAATTGGTGGGCTCAGCTAGATTCTTGGGTGAGTGGATTTTCAATTGAAGTTGAGTTTATCAGTTTGACTTACTTTTTTTGCAGGCTTTTTCGAATCCGTCTAATGATCTGTCCATGTTTATGTTTTGATGTATAGTCAAAGACCTTGTACGATACCCAGCACGACTTTTTTTGATAGCGCAAGAACATAATATCCAGGCGGCATAACTGGGTGGTTTACTTATGGTTAATCATACATTACATTTGCATTTTGCATTTTGGTTTATTTGATCAATCGGCATTTGTCCACATTTTGGTATAATTGGTGTCTCAATTACTGTCGACTACGTTTATATGTTTGTCATAAGGAACTGGTTCAATCTCGAAGAGCAATATCTGTGTCATGATCTTTACTTGTTTTCGGGTGAACTGGCAATCTTTGGAGTATCCGGTAAAACTGTTAGGGTCATGCAATCAACGCATATGGTCGACCACCTTCCGACTCGAATAGACCGAGAACACTAGCAGTATCGGATATATCCACAAGGCTAATACGCCGAGCATTATACACAAGGTTCTCGGATATCCGTTCGGTCCAAAGTTTTGGGGTTTGCCTTGTCGGAATAAAATCCGGTCCACGAGCTTTTCCGCAACGGCCTTCTATACGCAGGACCGAAAATACTTGATATCACTGATAGATTTCGTGGGTGCAGATCATCTTTGGGGGCTGTTATAATGTTGCATTTGTCCTTCTTTTCATCTGGAGATGTGCTCGATATTTCCCGAGAATCAGTCACCTTCCAATTGATGCACACTTCCTTTTCACCATGTTAGAATCGCCATTTCCGCCTTCAGAAACCAAGCCTCCATCGGCATTTTCCCCCGTTCCGACACTGGAGGCCAAGACGGCTTCTGTCAAGGTGCCGGAGAGAGAAGCATTGACAGTCGATGAGCTCGTCCGACACAGAGCGTCACTCGGTTCCTCGCAACCGGTGATATCGTATCCACGCACAGGTACCGACTATGTCGACTATCCGCTACGCCAACTGGATATCTATGCTTTTCGAGTTGCAAAGGACATTGGAGCTCGTATCCCTCCGAGAACCTCTTCGTCGGAGACGCCTGCAGTGATTGCTCTCCTGGGACCGTCTGATCTCAATTACCTGGTCACTCTCCTTGCGCTTACGAAACTCGGTCACTCAATTCTGTTTCTCTCGACGCGCATATCTCTTGAAGCATATGCCTCGTTGTTGGGGAAGACACAGTCCAAGCATATCTTTATCCATGATTCCTTCAGAGATATCGCGGCCGAACTCAAAGGGCGAGTCCCGGATTTGCATGTCAGCAAGATTCCGACTCGGGCGTCCTACGATTCTCCCCTTATCGAAGATGTCGACACAAACCTCACGCCGCACTTGGACCTGGAAAAGGAATCCAAATATGTCTCGTTCATCATCCACTCCAGTGGCTCGACAGGCCTTCCCAAACCGATCTTCCAGACCCAGGGTGCTGCCCTCAGGAATTACGCTGGGAACATGAACATGTCCGGATTCATCACGCTTCCGCTGTACCACAACCACGGCATCAGTTGTCTTTTCCGGACGGTTCATTCGTGCAAGACGCTCCATTTGTACAATGCTGAGTTGCCGCTCACAAAGCAGTTTCTGCTTGGCATTATGCAGGACCATGATTTTGAGATCTTCTACGGAGTGCCGTATGCTCTCAAGCTGCTTGCGGAGTCGGATGAGGGCATCGCTGTTCTGGCGAAGCTCAAGGCTGTTATGTTTGGTGGTTCTGCTTGTCCGGATTCGCTGGGTAACCGACTTGTGGAGAACGGTGTTAATCTTATCAGTCACTATGGAACGTATGTATTCCGAAGCTCATCTACAGTAAACCTTTCTGACGACCATACAGGACTGAAACTGGTCAGTTGATGACCTCTTTCCGGCCCCGGGAAGACAAGGAATGGGACTACCTACGCCCCTCAGAAGCCGTAAAGAAGTACCTCCAATTCAAAGAGCGCAGTCCTGGCATCTTCGAGCTCATTTGTCTCGACGGCTGGCCGTCAAAGGTGATGTCCAACAGACCAGATGGTTCCTACGCCACGAAAGATCTCTTCTTGAAACACCAGACAATCGAAGCATACAAGTACTATGCGCGCCTGGACGACACTATTGTCCTCGTCAACGGCGAGAAGGTGAATCCATTGGATATGGAAGGCATTGTTCGACAGAACGATGCGGTTTCCGAGGCCGTCGTCTTCGGGTCTGGGAGGACGAGTATTGGGTTGGCTGTTGTTCGTGCGCCTAACACGGAATTCTTGTCTGACGAGGATATCATCGAACGTATTTGGCCCGCTGTTGAGAACGCCCACGGGGCCATGCCCGCGTATGGCCAGCTTGCCAAGACTATGGTCAGAGTCCTCCCGGCAGTCACTGAGTACCCTCGTACGGACAAGGGAACTGTGATCCGACAAGCCTTTTACAGGAACTTCAGCCAGTTGATCGACGAAGCATACGCAACGGAGGATGCCATGACCGGCTCATTGACACTGTCAGAGCCAGAGCTGAAGACCTTCATCAGGGAACAGCTGCAGTCAATTCTGCCGGCTAAAGCCCAGGCTGCTTTGACTGATGACGCTGACTTTTTCGGTCTCGGGATGGATTCGTTGCAAGCTACGCAGCTACGGTCTATTCTTGTCAAAACGATCGATACGAATGGTCAGCAGCTGGGACTTAATGTTGCTTTTGAGCATCCGACGGTCAATGACTTGGCGCGTTATCTTGGCTCCCTTGTTTCTGGGGCAGCGGATAGTGGTGTATCGGTTGAGGAGCAGATGAGGGCGTTGATTTCGAAGTACGGTCAGTTTGAACAGCATAGGCCGGTTCCTAATGGTCTCAGTGGGGGATACATTGTGGGTCATTTTTGCCCCCTTGTCTGTTTCGTCGAATGCTAATAGGAACAGGTCGTTACAGGAGCTACCGGGTCGCTGGGTAGTCATGTGGCCGCAAGATTATCGGTTCTGCAACATGTTCAGAAGGTTTACTGCCTCATACGCGCAGGTTCGATAATCGAGGCATACGACCGTTTGCTCAAATCAATGCGCACTCGAAGACTCTATGATACTCTCCCTGATGCCGCTCGAAATAAGCTGGTCGCGCTTCCATCGGATCTGTCTCGGACCAGCCTGGGACTAACCCCCACGACATACAACACCTTGACTTCAGAAATCACAGACATCATCCACTGCGCCTGGTCCGTCAACTTCAACTACCAGCTCGCCAGCTTTGAAAAAGACAGCATCGGCGGTCTCAAGAACCTAATCGACTTCGCTCTCAAAGCCCAACGACCAGCACCAGCAACATTCAACTTCTGCTCCTCTGTCAGTGCCGTCGTCAACACCGAAGGCAATGAGATCCCTGAAACCCTCCCCGAAAAACTCAGCTACGCACAAGGCATGGGCTACGCCCAGTCAAAGCTTGTAGGCGAGCACCTCTGCGCCGCCGCCAAACGGAAAACAGGCATTCGAGCCCGCGTCCTTCGAATCGGCCAGGTCATCGGGGATACACAGCACGGAATCTGGAACACAACAGAGGCAATCCCGCTAATGCTCCAATCCGCCACGACGATCGGTGCACTTCCAAAGCTCGACGAATCGCATCTCTGGCTTCCTGTCGATACCGTCGCGGACACCGTCATCGACATCACTCTCTCATCCTCATCAGAAGGCACAGGGTCATCAGGCATCTTCAACATCGTCAACAACACCCCCTTCCACTGGACGCGCGATCTCCTCCCCCATCTGCACGCCGCGGGTCTCGACTTTGAAGAACTCGATCAGCGCGAATGGCTTCGTCGCCTGCGCGAATCAAACGCAGACCCCGTTCAGAACCCGCCGATCAAACTGGTCGATTTCTTCGCAAGCAAGTATGATACCGACCAGCCACGGCGGACGTTGAATTGGCGCACGGAGGAGGCGAGACGGGTTTCGGGTGCATTGGCGGGTGCTGGGCCGTTGAGTCGGGGGCTTGTGTTGAGGATGGTTGAGTATTTCCGGGGGGGTTGTTGGAATTAGAGGGTTCATATAGGCGACCTTTTCTTGATTCTGTTCATGTCTGTCACAGTTCTCGATTAATTATACTTTCTTTCCATGGTTATTGTCATTGCATTCTTTGTGCTATGTGTTGTAAGGGGCAAAAAAAGGAAAAGAACAGAAAAAATAATGGATTGTGGTAGGCCTTTGTAGGTGACGAGACGAAAGGATAAAAAACAAAAAAATGGACTCGCGGGGAATCGAACCCCGGACCACCCCCATGCTAAGGGGGTATTATACCACTAAACCACAAGCCCATTCGATGAGAGGTTCGACTATGCTATGTTTTATGAGGGATCGTGTACTTTGTGTGCCATGTAAATCTTGGGTTTGAATCTGATCTTGGCTGATCGATCTGATGAGATCGTATGCATAATTGCGTGTAATTGTTTTTTCCCGGCGATTTCGATATCCGCTATGTATTTGGTTGGCCATCAATGCGCCCGCGATATATATCTCCGCATATAAACAGGCACTGACCACATGGGACATAGTACGATACCACCGAATACTGGCAAACAGAAATGAATATATATACAACCAAAACCAAAAGTGCCCAGAGTATATACACCACATACAAATACAACGAGCTAATCAAATTCCACAGGCGGCAACCCCCTTTTCTCAACAGCACCATTCAAATCCACCCGCAGAGACTGAACAGCACCATCCCACGTCACAGAATCGCGAGGACTATCAGGTACCTCCGGTCGCTTACTCTCCAGAGCCTCTTCATTCTCACGTCCGTCATCAACCAACCACGCGAGCCAGTTAACCACTGACACAGCCTTGTCTACATCCTTCTCGTCGACGACGACGCGCTGCAAATACCGAGAGAGCGATGTCACGTCCTCAGTGAAGGGATCCTCGTCTGCGAAAGCAGCATGCCAGGCACCAACTGCATCGCGAAGATCTGATATATTTGAAAGCTTCCTTGACGTGAATGTGGGCCGTTCCGGGAGCGGGGGAAGACGGAGGCGCCTTTGTGCGGATTGTTGACTAGGTGGTTTGGGTTGGATTACTCGTCGAGGGGCTGAGACAGCCACATTTGCATTCGAGGGGCGTTGTTGCAAACGGGTATTCCGGTTGTGATCTTCGAGAACCTCGCGGCGGATGTCTTCCGGGAGGGCGGCGAGGAAGTCTTCTGATATCTCTGGGTGTTCTGCTGGAGGGGTAGATTGTCTCGAGGGTTGTTCACTGGCGTTGCTCGCGGTTGGGGGCCGTGCCCGGACGAAGCTCTGTGTAAGGGTCATGTTGCCGGATGTCTTGATCGGAGGGCGGCCGCGGCGCTTTTTACTTGGTGTCGGGGGCTTTTTGATTCTCGAGGGACCTGAGGATAGAGGGCGTGCTGGGGGTGCGCTAGATGTGAAAGGCTGCGGCGTGGTGTCCCTAGTGGGTTGATTGTAGTAACCCAGAACCTCAGCACGCACATCTTCCGGTAAGGCTGCCAAAGTCTCGGGATCAAGTTGAGATTGAGGGGGAAGTTCTGTTGCAGGCGCCTGCACTTGACGAGGCGGAGGACAGGGAGATGTGGGCCGCGAATCTCGTACAGGTTTGGCTTGCGCTTTCAGTCTCGACCAGATATCATTTGGAAGTTCTGCGACAACCTCAGGATCAGGCTGAGATGGTAGGATGAACTGAGTACCAGAGATATTCAACGGCTTGTGGCCGCTGTCGGATGCTGGGTTGTGGGTGACTGATGTGACTGTTTCTGATTCCCCTTTGCGAGGACTCTCCAAGTTGTCGGGGTCGACGGTATGCTCCACGCGCTTCCGGGCTGGCGATGCCTTGAAGTTAAGCTGTTGCTGGCTGCTTTCAGGTTTCTCTGCCTCGCCGGATTTGAGAGGTTCTAGTTTGGTCATTTGCACACCTAAGCCCCGCAGATCACCTGGCGAGATATTGAAGCTCCGGAGCATAGTGACTGCTTCTTTTCCGAGGACTTCTTTTGTATTGGTGGAAATCCCAAGGATTATGCTCTTGTTGAAGACGTCGCACTTGCCATGTCCCAGATGTTTCACTGGCTCTAATGGTGCGTCCGCAGCTCGTCGCATGACTTTGAGGGTCAATTGCTTGCCCTTCACAAGATTCTCAACTAGTCTCCGGTGCAACTCTGCACACAAGGATTGCACGAAATCTTCAGCCTGAGCTTGGCTCACAAATCGAATACCCCAGTTGACTTCAGCGGAAACGGACTTTCTGAGGACCTCGTTCCCAACTTCTGTTCGGTCGATACCACGAGCGTAATCATACAGCTTTGCACCTGTCTTTGGTCCCAAGCTGGAAAGCAGCCTCTCCTTAGAAATATCCCTGATATCCTTGACGAATTTGACACCTAGATTTTCCATTTTCGTTCCAAGACTGTATCCTACTCCCGGTAGATCTTGGGCCGTGAGGTTACCGATGAAATCAAGCACGGCCTCAGGTTTCAGCTGGAATTGTCCAGCAGGTTTGGCTTTTCGCAGCGCGACCTTTGCTAGTAAGATATTGCCACCGATACCGACAGAAACTGCACAGCCAGCGGTGGCTTTTACCGAGTCCCGTAGACTTTGGGCGATTTCATCCGCCTTGAGCTGTTCACGATAGATTGATCCTTCGGATATACCCCTGCCATCCGTGCCTCCGGCTTCCAGGCAAGAGGAGGTTATGTCCACCAAGGCTTCGTCAATACTGACACTCTGGACAACACCATCAATAGCCAATACAGCGCTGTAAAATTTGCGACTTGCATCCTCGTAAGCGGGGAAATCGTAAGGTAGCACTTGCAGCTCAGGACATGCTTGTAGGGCGCCCTTCATCCACATCCCGTTTTTGACGCCATGAGACCGTGCTACATAGTTGCAACTGGCGATCTCAGAGCCAGTACCCGTACCATGGGCGATGGCAACCGGTTTCCCGCTCAGCTCCGGATGCTTGAGCGTTGATACTGCCGCAAAAAAGCAGTCAAAGTCAACGTGAAGGATGTATCGCCTGGCCCCTGGAGCACGCTTCTTTTGGCCCGCTTGAGATATTGTTTTTTCTTTTGCTGCTGCTTGGAGCTGGGCCTTTAGTTCAGCTTTCCATGTTGAAAGATGGTGCAAGCGGGACTCTCTGTAGTATTGCTGGAGGAATTCTGGGTTGACAACGCTTGAACCCCTCATACGGGGATCATTCAGGAGCTGTGCGTTGTATTCTTCGGATGTCAGATCTGGTTTTGAAGTAGGCTCCTTGGGAGACAATGAAGATGTTTGTTTTGCTTTATTCGGAGATGTCGGAGAAAAGCTTCGTGCTCCAATTTGTTCCGGAAGATCGACGCTTGGTCTGGAGTCTGGTAACTCGTCACCTTGTACATCATCTGATGGTTGTTGTCGTTCATCAAGAGCACTGAAACTCGGAAATTCGCCATAATCAGACTGACTCGTTACATTTAGAGGTTCGTCCGATTTTCCGGTAGTCTCCGACGGCGGGGACCGAGGGGCTGTATCCTTTCGTTCAATTGAGGGTTTCAATTGCGACGTGTACCAGCTCGAGCTAGTTTGATCCTTGTACCCTGTTCGAGGACTATTCGTCTGGCTAAGCAGACGTCCGCTATTGAACTTGAGCACGTTCTGAGTCTGACCCTCATCCACCACCTTGAAGTGCTCCCAGGGAAGCATCCGCCCTGCTTGAACACTCTCAACCACCCAAGCCGGCTTGACAATGCGATATCTGCGAAACTCCTCCCGCTTCTTCGGAGTCAGTGAGCTGGCGATGATGTGTGTCGCCACAGTCTTGGACCCCAGGTACTGGACAAATCCACCTCCATGGCTCACTATAAGACGATGGAGATCCTGCAGAGATGGTTGCGTGTAGCCGTTGACATGCGCAACCACGCCTCGGAAGATGGGGGGGTTGTCCGCGGATGAGGCGCGTATCTCTGCATCTAGGTTTTGCAGTTTGATCTTCTTGCGCCGCATATAATCGGAAAAGCCACCGAAGCTAGACGCCTCATACTCTTCGCCCTCCTCGTCATTGAAGCTATCTATAGCCAATGTTAATATGCGATCCTTTGAACATGGAAGTTGAGAGCGTACGGTTTTCTATCCGTTTGCGCACAGCGCTGGAGTTTGCATCCAGCTGCGAGCCCATACCGGGCTAAGCGCAGTGTCATGATCCGACTTCTTGCTCTTTCAAATCGGACAGAGAGGTTGAGGAAGAGAGAATGATCGAGACGCGCCGTTCGAGTGGCGGATGAGATATCACGTGGAGTCACGTGCAACCACGTGCAGAATCTGTGTTGAAGCGGTCGATTATTCCGCGATTAAACGAGGTCCATATGGAGATGACTAGTTTTAACGAAAGAGGTATATTGCCTACTTGACGTGTATGTACACACGCAGCTGGTTGAGTGCTTAACTAGCTACTGTATATGTGTACGCGCTGGCCTATATGAAGAATCTCCGCCTCACTACTCGGGCCGACTATTTATCCGACCGATTCTCATCATGTGTCTAGACCTGTGACGACAATCTGCAACTCTTTCTTGCTTTCATTCCATGTCAACATAGCACCAAATATCACTCGGCAAGTACATATACCAAATTTGTCCGCGTGCATTCCAATTGTAGGCTCTAATGAAGACTTGTAACAGCTCCAGCTGGTGTAGATAGCCGATTTGGGAAACAAACCACCGTTATCGTATCGTCTGTCGATCATACCAATTTTACGTAAATTACAGTGACAGTTTGCGGGGGACAGATCAGATAAGCTAGATTGGGAATAGCAGCACCATCAGCTCGTATTGTAATACAGACGAACGTCAGCCACCATGGGAAATTGCACCTTTCAATTATTCTATATATACTATTACTACTACTACTACTTAGGATGCTGAAAAAATACCATATCTCTAAAGGGATTGCGCCAATGAAAAGTGGTAAAACACGCAATACGGATCGCCGAATTTGTCATAACGGTCCACCGCCAGCAATCGACTAGTCGATGTCTTACATCAAACCATCCCTCCCTGAATCCAAACCATCTTTCTTTCACCTCCCTTCTTATCCATGGAACTTCTACCAAAACCCCCCAAACCCTTCATTGACACCAGCATGGACAGGATCGCCATACCACGCGCCGGTCCCCTACCGCCTCCAGCAACCCGTCGGCGACTGGAACGCGCCTGCCAGGCTTGCTGCGATCGCAAGATCCGTTGCAATGGCGAAAGACCAACATGTAGGCATTGCCTAAATACGAAGGCCAATTGCGTCTATCACTCGAACCGGCTGGAGGAAGACAAGGACGCGCTCCAGCAGCTCAAAAGCCAAAATGAGCAATATAAATCTTTGTTGGAGAAGATTGCGGGGAGGGTGCGTTGTATAGCGGAGAATATTGACCAGGTGCTAGGGGTTCGTTGTCACCCTGGAGGAAAGGAAAAGCTGTTATCTGATCAACATATGGCCCGAAGCGAAGAAAAGGAAACGCTCTCCCAGTCCTGGCCGCGAAGAAAGCTTCTCTTCAGCCTCGTCAACAGGGTCCCTAGATGCCTTAGATGTTGTCGATGAAGACATCAACAGAAACCAAGAAAGCAGAGCAACCGGGTTTGTAGGAAAAAATTCCGAGGTTTCCTGGTTACAGAGTTTGGACATCGAGGCTGAGAGAGTCAATCATCCAGGTCATACCCACGGCAGAAGGAGCACCTCAGGAACGTCGCACGATAACCACATCGCGTTCAAGTCATACCATGCAGATGAACGGCCCATAGTTGTTGAGTGTGAAGGATTGAACCCGTATGACATACCGCCGAAACACACGGCCGACGTGTACTACAACATATATTTCAGCTTCGTTGACGCCCATTTCCCTATCGTTCGGAAATCGCTCTTCACGGTTCAGTATGAGCGGTACTATACGGAGCCCTTCCTTAAACCGGGGAAGAAATGGCTTTGTGTTTTGAATTTGATCTTTGCTATCGCGTCTCGGTACTGCGCGTTTGTTGGGAAATACGTGCCCGATGGGTCCGATGATAGGATATTCTTTTCCAGAGCGAAAATGCTCAGTGCCAACGACAATATCGACATCCAGACCTTCAGCAGGTACAGATTGAAGCGTTGTTGGCTTTCTATTTTCTGATACAATCACAAGTCAACAGGTGAGTTCCATTCGAGGAAATTTCTTCAGTCACTTGGCCTTCGAAAGAAATGTTCCTTTTAGTTCGCAACCAGTTTTTCTCTAACAGGGTCCTAGAGCGTGGAAGATGATACGCATTGCATCGAACTCAGCAATTGCTCTTGGAATCAACATGCGCAATGTGGATGACAAGACCGACGTCGTATCTAAAGAATCACGGTGCCGTCTTTGGTGTTCAATTTTCATGCTCGAACATTCCCTCACAACCATGACTGGTAGGGCCTCAAGCTTGGATGAATTGTTCTCTGTACATGCACCTGTTCCGTTCACTGAAGGCTCGTTCTCAGACAGTCCCGCATCTTTGCGTCTTAGTGACGAATCGGAGCGCGAGAAGATCGCAAACTAGACTTTATTCGAGACCGAGCTACAGACCAGAGCCTGTTCTGAGCGACTCCGGTCAATCAGACCGAACCCGTCCCTTTATTTTTCCTATCAGATGGATCTGTCACTAATAGCCAGTACCATCACCAGTCGTATCTACGGGGTCCATGCCTTGCGAGACGGATGGGACCAGGTAGAAAATGCGATCAAGGGTTACTCCAAAAAGTTGAACAGATGGGTATCTACTATCAACGCCTTATTTGCTTTTGCTGATGGCGATGGCGAGCTGCTCCGCGGTCCTTCATCACGCGAAAAAACCAGCCTCGCCGTGCACTTCTACAGCACTTGCATCCTAATAAACCGCCCATGTCTCTCACGCCCAGGGCTGAGAGAGCACGGTGGTGTCCGGTTTCTTAGGAGTCGCTTCGGGAACGATACTGCGCTTACTTGCGTCCGCTCTGCACTCCTACTCCTTGCCGTTCTACCAGACGAGCCCGATGAGGGGTGGTTCTATACAATATCCCCATGGTGGACGATGCTGCATTTTATCATGCAAGCAACAGCAGTCCTCCTCATCGATCTCACCGTGGGCTCTGTGCCCGTGAAAACAGAACCAGGCCACGAAGAACAACCCAAAAGATGCCCACATTCCACCGGCACAGTCCTCTCCAGCTGCAAGAAAGCCATCCGCTGGCTCCACCACATGGCAAACCACGACTTTGCCTGCAAACGCGGCTTCGAACTCTCCGTCAATTTTCTCCGTCGCATTGCATCATCCAAGAACCTCGATCTCGAAGGTGTGCCGCTTCCAGCGCCGTTACCGCCAGATGAGTCGAGTGGTTCTCGAAGGTCATCTACTCCACAGCTGGCTTCTGCGAGTTCGAACCATGAAGGTTTCGGAGGCAGCACTTCGACGACTCCTGGGTCTGGGATGACGTGGCCGAGGGAATTGTTCCCGTTGAGTCTTGCAGAGGAGCCGGATATGGCTTGGTTTTTGTCTATTGCTGATTTACCAGAGCCGCATAATACATGATGATACGGCACTAATCGAACCATCAGACCGAACCGAACATCCCAATATTCCCGGTTGTCTACAACCGACCCTGCGAAGTGCGCTTAGGATCACGAACAACAGTGATACCAGGTGCGTTTTCACCCCTGACCCCTAAACATATTGGAAACCAAAGCATTCTCCCCCGACTTTTTGATTTGGCGCCAGCTATCCGAAATGAACCGCGTTTCAATAGCCTGGGGAAACCACTATTCATTTGGGATGCCCCATATCCCATATCCCATCTGTCCTGAGCCCTGGACGGGGCTTCAAGTAAAAACGCTAAACTTTCTATCTTTACTTGAAACAGCTTGCTGGTAAGGGGAAATTTCTGTTTTCTTTCTTTTTCCATTGTAATGAGATTGAGCTACATGCTTGTTTTATTTTCTTTTTCTTGGGGTAAGAATACCAAATGTTTGCAAATGACGAAATGTATATACCAAGCGAAGCCCCCATATATAATGCTATATTCCATCGAGCTCATAATACAAGATAAAAGCCCCAACGACAGACAGATACAGATACAGATATCACCCACCACAATGCAATTGTTCTAGATATTATTATACAGCCCAGTTCCCGTAACTCCAACAAATGAGCAATCAATCAATGTATAAGTCAATCAATCAACGAAGCAACTCCAGACACCAGGGTATCCTTTATATTTGCGGATGTCAGTCAAAGCAAAAGAAATGTAACAAACAATATGCCCATCCCGTAAATATATGTATGTATGCAAAGGATTAGAAAGAAAAGAGATGAGAAAAAGGAATCGTTCATTCCATCATCGCGTCGCCGTCGCCGTCGCCAGTTTGTGCGTCACCGTTGGGAAGGTCGTCGTTTGGCGTGTTCGCATTGGAATCGCCATTCGGTGGGTGGATGCCGTTTGGTTGCGGCGCTGCGTTTTCAACGGCGTCTGTCATGTCCGTGTCTTTATCTTTGGACTCGGGCTCGGGCACGGCTGGTTGTTCGCCGACTTGGTCCTCCTCGGGAGATCTCTCGATGTCTTCCCAGACGCGAACCGTTCGGTCTAGCCCACAACTAACCAGGAGTCGCTTGTTCTCGATCGTGCACGTGTCCACACCAAGAACCACATCGTTATGACCTTCGATCCGCTGGAGGACCTTCTTGCTCACAACATCCCAACACAGTATTGACCCGTCTTCGCTCCCACTAACCGCAAATGCATCGGGCGGGATGCCCGCATACCCGTATTTCCCAAATCCACCACCAAGACTGTATTTCCGATTCGCATGTCCCTGGTATGTCTTGATGCACCTGCCCTCGACATAATTCCACAACCGCACGCAATCATCCAGCGTCCATGCGAGCACGAACTTGCCGTTCGGCGAGAACTTGACCGATGTAACCGGTGGGTTGTCCTCGTGGACGAGTGTGCGGAGACATTGCCCCGTAGCCGTGTCCCAGATTCGGATTAAGCCGTCTGTTGCGCAGGAGGCGATTAGGGTTCCGTCCCAGACGACGTCGATGCCGCCAACGGGGTCGGAGTGTGCGGGGAGGGATTTCATGACGCGAGCGGAGCGGACGTCCCAGAGGAAAACGGCTTCGTCGTAGGAGCCGCTGACGAGCATGTTGCCCTTTGGGGAGAAGGCGATTTGGTAGACGTAGTTGTGATGGCCGATGAAGGGGATGGGGTGTGCTTTGCCCTATAGGTCATGGTTGTTAGCCTGTGTTAGGACGAATATGCGCAGCTCGAAGACTTACTGTTGATACATTCCACAGGCGGATGGTCTTATCGTCCGAACCAGATGCGATGGTTGCCCCATCGGGACTCCACGCAATGGTCGACACACCCGCCAGATGGCCCTCGAATGTATGAATCAGTTTGCCTGATAGTGTATCCCAGATCTTAATCGCACCGTCGGCTCCTGTAGCGTCATCAATAACCCGCATTTGTTAAAGGGCATGAAAGTAACCGCATACCACCACTAGCAATCATAGACGCGTCCGGAGAAAAGCGCACAGCAGAAATCCCCCGCAGATGCCCCCGAAGCAAATACTTCTCTTTATAATTCAGCCTATCCGGCTTAGGCGGAGGCGGAGGAGGCGGCGGAGGCACAGGTGTAGGGGAACGATCTGAATATTCCCCGTCATCACCCTCATCTTCCGCGTCCCCATCTTCGTCCTCCTGCTCATCCTGCTGATCAGTATCCTCCGCGTCCTCGCCCATCTCCTCCTCATCATCCTCATACCGCTCCGACATCATATCCGAGTCTTGTACCGGACTGGGACTGCGACGCCCGCGATTCCTGCGAGACGAGCGCCAGTACTCCTCTGCGTCCACGGCCAACTCGTCCGGACTTTCTGAGCCGGAGAAGCTGCGCGACTTCGGATACGGGCGCTTTGGCGGATAGGCCTTCTGGATGGACCAGCTGGTGCGTCGGCGTGCCTCGTCGTGGTCGGAGCCTGCGGCGAGTTCGTCGGAGGAGGATTCAGCGGGAGACTGGACGAAAGGGGCATTACGGGTGTTGTTTCTGGGGGTATCCAGCCGGCGGCGTTTAGAGGAGTTGTCCATTTGCGCGCGGACGCACCGGAATTATGCAGACAAAGGAAGGATAAAGCCTGAATTGAAGGGAGCGAAAGGAGGGATTGCATTGATCTTGTCTGTAAAAAGCCGGGCCAATCGCGGGTGCTGCAGGGGGAAGGCGGTGACCCCGACATAGCTAAGTGTCTACTTCGAGATAATGCATTATTCAATCCCAGCACGATCTCTCAACCACAGTCAATCGCAATGTCGACTTCAAATTCAGATGTCTCCTCCATCCGCATCCTCACCCTCAACTGCTGGGGCCTCAAATTCCTCGCCAAACACCGCCACGCCCGCCTCTCCCAAATCGGCCACCAACTAGCAACCGCCAACCCACCCCCGGAAATCGTCGGCCTACAAGAATGCTGGACACAGCAAGACTACGAATCCATCCACCACCAAACCCAACACATCCTCCCCTATGGCAAATTCTACTACGGTGGCATCTTCGGCGCCGGCCTCGCCATCCTCTCCAAATGGCCCATCGAAGAAAGCAGCATGTACGCATACCCGCTCAACGGCCGGCCAACAGCGTTCTTCCGCGGAGACTGGTATGTCGGGAAGGGTGTTGCTTGCGCACGGGTACGGTTCGGGGACGGGGTTCGTGATGTGGCGGAGGTGTTTTGTACGCATTTGCACGCACCGTATGAGAAGGAGCCGCACGATTCGTATATATGTCATCGGACTGCGCAGGCGTGGGAGATCGCGAAGTTGATGCGGGGTGCTGCGGAGCGTGGGCATTTGGTTATTGGGTTGGGGGATTTTAATATGGTGCCGAGTTCTTTTGCGCATATGTTGATTCGTGTGCATGCGCCGGTGCAGGATGTGTGGCAGGTTTTGCATCCGGAGTCGTCGCTTGCAGCGGCTATGGATCCGGTTGAGAAGAAACGGGGGAAACCAATTCCAACGGCTGAGTTCAATCTGCTTGAGAACGGGGCTACTTGCGATGGACGGTATAATACGTGGCGCTGGTCGAAGGCGGAGCAGAAACGGTTGGATAAGGGCGAAGATATCGGCGTGGATAAGGATGCCCCTTGTCCCCGTGGGAAACGGCTGGATTATATCTTCGTTGGCGACGGGGGATATCCGCCTTCATTCCCGGAACCGAAATGGGCTATCGAGTCTGCAAGGATTGCCATGACAGAACGCCATCCGACATTGCGTTGTTCGCTGAGTGATCATTTCGCCGTCGAAGCTGTTGTGACCCGCCGCAGGCCAGACTCATCGAACAGTGAATCCACACAGGAGCAGGAGCAGAAGCACCGTACCCTCTCCCCCAATGCAGTCCTAGCCCCAGATACCTACGACCGCATCCTCGAGATGATTCACAAGTATGTTCTCCGGGAACGCTCACAGCGACGCTGGCGAATGGCGCATTTCATCCTGTCCGTAATCGTGTCGGTTGGATGCTTCGTTGGGGTCTGGTGGACGGGTGACTTGTCATATGTGGCGTTTATATTGGTCTTGGTTAGTACGTTGAGCTTCGGGGCGGGTATTTTGGATGGCTTGATTGGGGGGTTGTTTGTGTCGAGTGAGTTGCGGGCGCTTAAAGAGTTCGAGTGGGAGGTTCGGAATGCGAAGAGGATTGTTGAACAGTCTAAGGGGCAGTAGCTGTACAGGTTGGGTTATACTTCTATTGCACACTTATTCTACAGGTCAAATAATAACTAATAACTACGGGAATGATTTACTGGATGGTTTTATGAAATCAAATCAATCAATTGACTGGCAGGCTGCTGCCATAAACGATACTATTAAGCCACACGGTGCGTTGTGCTTACTCGGCACACTCGCGCTTGCGCTCGTCAAAGATAGACAGAGCCTCCTCAGCGGCCTTCACACCGCTAAGAACCATGGCGCCAAAGGTAGGGCCCATACGGTTGAAGCCGTCAATCTCAGACAGCTCCATACCACCAATGATGAGACCCTTGGCAACCTCGCGGGTGTTCTTGACGATAGCATCCTCGGCCGAGTTCATGTCCAGACCGCGCATACCGCCCAGCTTGTCGACAGTGTTCATGGACACCAGACGCTTGGCGCAGAAAGCACCGAAGGGTCCGTCGTGGCCAGTGGTACTGACGATGACCGGAGCGTTGATGGTGTTGGGGTCCATGCAGGAGTGGTCGTCGTGGTGCAAGGTGACCAGGGTCCAGTTGGTAACGGCACCGGCGATGCGAGTCTCCTTAGGGTTACCGCTGGCAGCCGGGCGGGTGATCAAGTCCTCAACGCTGGTGGCGTTGAAGAGCTTGACGTTGGGGAAGGACAGAACCTTGGACAGCAAGGTCGAGGTGAACAACGAAGCGTGCTTGACGACGACGTAGTTGGGGTTCTCAGGGTCGGTCTCGTAGGGCACACCCAATTCCTCCAAGAAGACATTGGCAGGACGACGCATGACCATGGCGGAGAAGAGCTGGCCTCCCAGCCAAGCACCACCACCTGTCGGAGTCAGCAGAAGGCCCACTAAGTAGGCAGAAGAATACTAACCAGGAGAGACCGAAGCCTCAACAATGGCAATCTTCAAGTCCGGACGAGCCTTGGCCAGAACATAGGCAGTGCTCAGACCGCAAGAACCGGCACCGACGATGAGGATATCAGTCTCAGCGTACTTGTCGAGGTCCTGGAAGTAGCGGCGGGTCATAGCCCGAGAGACCTGGCTCTCACGGATGGGAGCGAACTTGAACTCGTCCCACTTGCCGCCAAACTGGTCCAAGAGCTTGGTCTGGGACTCACCACCGGTCAAGGTGGTCTTGGTCACCTCGGGGGCAACCACCTTACCCTTGATGGTGGTGGCCGGGGCGACAGTGTCAAACAGAGCAGCGGGAGGAGTCATTTTGGTTGCTGTTGTTTGTGTTGCTGGTAATGATCAAGTCGATCGTGACTGTACTCGGTTAGCCATTCCACCAAACGAGGGAGTAAGGGAAGACATGATTCCTTTCGCTGGTATTATCCAGATCAAGTTTTAGCCGTATAATCTCAGAACGAACCCATTCATTGCTGCCTGGACATGCCATGAAGTCCATCCGGAAGGATGTTATTCACGACACCAGAACAACAATGAATAGGAACGAACACCGGCTCATGCCCAGACGTTACCTGAGATACCTTGATCATTTTGATGATAATCATCCCAGCCAAAGCGAGGCCATGGCTTCCATAGTGACGGGGGCCATATACATTTGGTCCTGTATATGGTTAGCATGTTTCATGAGGATAGACTGAGAGAGGAGAACTTGTTGATACTGTAAATTTGACAGTAATTGTTTGCTTGAGAATGAGAAGAAGAGAGGGGAAAAAAAGAAGAGACGACGGAGGGGGGAAGAGGGGTTATATATACAGCCGCTATTCCCAAACAGGCAAGTGACAGAATCCGGTCCTGAACCCGGTCCCGTGACTCACGATTGCTTCATCCTTGGATTAGAATCACTTCGATTGGCTTCAAAAGGCCTCAATTGACTCTATGGTAGACTCTGGCTCTCCACCTGCACCTTCACGCCGCACCCATTCACCCAATTCTTCCTCTTTCCGACCTTTTCGACCCTCCCGGTGTGTTCATTCAGACTGTACGAGCTATCCCGCATGACGTCCCCGTTCCATTCCACCCGAAGCCGGAGCACAGTCTGCCTCTCGCCCTTCTTCTCTTTGGTCAACAAGTCCCACTGCGAGTCTAATTGGATTCTCCACCGGGTCTCGTTTCCAGAGACTTTCCCCGCCGGATATACATCGCCAATCAGAGCGGCCACCCGTCCCAAGTATCGACACCACCAAACTTCCCGTGCGGGCACACACCGGCTCAGTTGCGTGTAGAGTGATTGGTCGGTCGGAGCGAGTTCTCCGTCCCAACGTTCGCAAAGAGTCAGGGCAAGTAAGGCCCGGTCAGCATGGGTTAGACTGTTGGTGGATGCTAGGAGACCGGTGGTGGTGCTGTGTAGGGCGGCTGCACAACGGGATTTTTTGGGGATGGTGGCATGGGCGAAGAGGAGATTGGCCAGTGCAGATAGCAGATGAGGGGAAAATGACGGGGGCACTTGCGTCAATTCCTCTGGTGGAGGGGTAGATGGCAAGGCCGATGACAAAAGACGCTGGAAGGCGTTCGCTGAAGGCGTCGCATAGGG
Organism: Aspergillus cristatus; assembly: GCA_034509305.1. Lineage (NCBI taxonomy): Eukaryota > Fungi > Ascomycota > Eurotiomycetes > Eurotiales > Aspergillaceae > Aspergillus > Aspergillus cristatus. The sequence goes on along the minus strand of WJBV01000006.1, from coordinate 2,250,720 downwards.
CCTAGTAGCTGCTAGGAGGGGATCATCAGCACGGATCTCCGCAGGCAGTCGATCAAACAGAAAGCCCTCACGGACTCCTCCTTGACAGAATTGAATATTCTCGATGTCCGGGAGTGCGTCGACGAGCACATTGACCAGAAAAGCAACAGCCGGGACTTGCGATGCTCGTCGCTTCGACACGCCAAATATCTTAGTATCCGCATCCACCGTTCCTAGTACCGACGCTGTATCGTGAAATGCCTCCTTGCGAACCCGGAACCCATCAATGATGGGAATCGGATACGGATTCACAGAAGCCTGCTCCATGAGCAGATACCCCCAACCGCGAAACCCACCACCACAAAGATACAAATCAAGTCCACCACGCTCCTTCGCCATCTGTAGAAGCTCCTCCGGCACTTCTAGATCCTGATACGCATGCTGGAAATTCCTCACCATCTCACCCCTCAATTCCTTCCTCCCCTTCTCATCCCCTCCAACCAGCTCCAACCTATTCTTCAACGCCGCCGCACCGTAGGGAAAACTGAATGAGCCACGCGGACTCGTCCGGACCTCACCATCCTGGCCATCCGCCATAATCCAAGTAATCTGCGTACTCCCACCTCCCAAATCCATAACCAACCCACCAGCGGGCCTCCCACAACTCGCAATAACCCCCATCGCCCCAATCCTCCCTTCCTCCTCCTTCTTTAGCATTCTCACCTCCCATCCCGTTCTTTTTCGAATCTCTGCCCTGAACGCCTCCGAATTCGGCGCCATGCGTGTAGCTTCCGTCGCTAATACATGTACGTTCTCCGGCGGTACATCAAAGTCCTCGCAGACAATCTGGAAGTGGACGAGGCGGGCGAGGACGTCTTGGATTATTTTGTCGGGAATGGGGTGGCGCGTGTTATTGCTGGAGGAGAATTGGGCATCGTAGAGGGAAATTCCAGCGCGGGCGTGGTAGAGGGTTGGCAGTTGGGGGGTGCTGGTGTTGGTTATCGAGAAGCGGATGCCGTTGCTGTTGCTTTGTGAGTATCGTGGGATAAGTTGAGGTATGAGGGGGGACTTGCCTTCCCATGTCCACGACGGCGTGGAGGGTAGAGGGGTTTGAGGCCATATTCATTGTAGTAATGGTGCTAAAGTAGGAATGTATACTTGTCTAGAAAGTTGATATGAAGGGAAAGCGGGGTACATCTCATCAGAGACATTAGATTAATAGGCTATAAACATACCACTCAATATACATAAACAACCATATATACCATCATCAATCATAGATCCTAACCTCATAAAAAAAGTCGCAATCAAAGCACAAATCGAAAGTCCGCCCCATAATTCTCCTCCGCAATAACCCCCTTCTCCCCACTCGCCCTCTCCTCCTTCTTCCCATACTTCTTATCCAACCTCCAATTCTCCCAAACCAAGAAAAATCGCAGACTCAATGCCAACACAGTTGTGAAGAACATGAATGCCGCGCAGATCCATTGTCCCTTGACATAGCGCGGCCCCTCACTCGACGGGAAAATGTTCGTGCCCAGGAATGGCCCGCATTGTCCGATTAGATTAAGAATGACGATACCCATTCCGCGACGACTGTCGGAGCCTTGGTTGTTAAGGACCCAGGGAAGGATATTACCGATACAGGGGAAAACACCTGCAGCGGCGAGGAAAACACCCAGATACCGGACACCCACGGCGGTGCAGGTTGCGAGGAGGACGTAGCCGACTGCGCCGATTATTGAGAGGAGCATGATCATGAGGCCGCGCTGCTGGAAGCGGTCTGCTAGCCAGGTGCTGAGGATCGTCACGAGGAAAGCGAGGAAGTAGGGTGGTGCGGTGAGACCTTGGGCGTGGATGGAGGTGAAGCCCATGTCTTGGAGGATTGTGGGGAGGAAGACGGGAAGGGAGGAGAAGCTGACGTTGCAGCTGAAGTACATTAACTGATCTTGTTAGCGTGTTATATCAATAGATAGGAGCAGAGTAGGAAGGCATACAGCAGTGAAGAACGGTTTCGGGTCCAAGAGAGTTTTCCCCAGATCTTTCCAGTCGATTCCACTCACACGATCTGTCTCACCTCCACGACGCAAGCTCCGGGTGCATGCAACCTCCTTTTCTTCTGCGGTCAGGAAATTTGCAGAGGCTGGACCATCAGGTAGCAAGAACCAGGCAAGCACAGCGCCAACAAGCGTAGGAACACCCTCGACAAGGAACAGTAACCGCCAGCTCGATAACATCGGATGTCCGGACGTAATCCCATACGCGAGAGCACCAGCGAATGTGCTAGCCAACGGCGCGGCAGATACAAACAGTCCACAACGAAACCCGAGTTCATTTCGACGATAGAAGAACGACATCAGATAAGGGATACCGGGGCCAAAAGCCGCTTCGAAGAATCCCAGAAAAAATCTCAAGGCCATCATTCCTTGCCAGTTTTGCGCTGCCGCTTGACAAACGGCCATAACCCCCCTAGGCATATTAGCTTTGATGCTTATCCATACTTTTACAAGACTTACCAGCCAAAAACAGCGATAGCAGCCCATCTGTGAGGCGGAACGAGCTTCCACATGATCCCCAGGAACTCGAACACGGTGTAGGAGATGTAGAAGATGGTCAAGAGCCATGAGTAGGCGTCGCTTGAGAGATGGAGGTCGTCCTCCATTCCCGCGATTTTGGCATTTCCAATATTGCTCCGATCCAGCGAAGCCAACAGATCTGGAATGAGTCAGTAACATTCATCTCTCTTTATATGATTCGACAACATACACAGAAATCCCAAGAGTAACGGAAGTCGACAATCCAACTTCCTCAACATGCGCTTTTCCACTGCTGGATCGATGTGCACGACCGGAGTCGGAGGCAACGCCGCGTTATCTTCACCGGAATATTGGGTTGTCAACTGCTTTTCGGTGTCCTCATTAGTCGGGGCTTGTTCGATTGTGTCGTTGGGGGGATCTTCTTTGCCAAAGAAGCCCATATTGATTAATTATTAGTAAGGATAAGTTGCGAATGCGATTGAGAATAAAAATGGAGACATGCTGCAGATTCCAGGGGAACAGTCAAGCTTTATATGCCGAGATTTAGCTCGGATCGACATCTCACAGCTAGGACTGGTTTTATTTTCCGGAGTTGAGCTGAGTTTCTATTGAATCTTCCGGAGGCTGAAATGCGAGGGATCAATCCTACGGCATGAGGCTGGTCGAGCGATATTCTGTTCCTGCATCCTAATATCCCCATGATAACCACTGTGTACAATGGCATGTTCAATATGCAATACCTGCACTTCCTTAGCTGCGACTCACTATTGCTGGGGCATTCCCCATAGAACCGCTGATCGGAGGAGCGCTGATGAGCTCATATTCGGCTGTCCCCATTCGCTTTTACCGAACATATTCCGTATTTGTATATGTAGTACAGACAGGCATGTTAGGAATTTATTGAATGCCCGCATAACATGTGTAATATGTTCAATTGTCCGTGGCTGGATATCAATTGTGTTTGTCTCTCAGTTTATGCCTTAATGCCTGAGAATTAAATCACGTGCAACGTCTCTGGTATCTCTCGCCCGCCCGACTCGGCGTTAGAACACCAGAAATCCGCGTCGCGTTCCTCCCAGCCAAAGACAAGAGGGCCATACATTCGTTGTCGTTACTGTCGCTATACCACCAAACATTCAATTGCACCTGTTCCTCTGGTCTTTTCCCTCTCAGTCTCTTGCGATCGTTCCAATCCACTCTCATTCCCACTGACGGAGGGTCTAATTCACCATGGACGACCCAGCGAGTCGTGTCCCGGCGCAGCTGGTAAGTGAGCGCTGTACCTCCCTAGACTATGGATGAAGGCTAACTGTTTGTCCATAGCTGCCGCATATGCACCTGGTGTCGCGGTATCGCTACCCGTTGATGCACATGTTGCCCACAGACACCGTAGTCGAATACCTACTCACCGCGCCCAAAGTCGTCCGCGAACTGCAGCCGATGCACTGGACTTTTCTCGATGGACCTCAAGATGGCACTGTGATGCTCACCTGGCAGCCGCTGAACCATTTGGCAACTAGCTTTGCCAGCGATGGCTATGTCTGGGCTGATGTCGAGCAGGCCTTTACCTTTGAAGCTCGCGGTTATGTATGCTTACTAGTTATTCTGCTACTGCTGTTCACCATGCTAACGGAGGACTACTTGTAGACCGTCGAAATGTGGCTGCACCGCAGCGGCTACCACCCTCCCAACGAAACTGCTGCGATTCACTGTCGCAGACGCTACCGACTGTTACCCTCCAAAGTGCCCAATCCGAACCTGCCTCCCGCGGACCCGTCCCTCTGGATCGTTCACTATTCGAGAGCCCCTCCGACGGATCATATCCACGCGAACCGCATCCCGATCGCACCTCAAGTCCAGAGCATGCTGGCCCAGCGGCGATTTCTGCAGAGCCAAGGGCAGTTGGCCCGCAAAGATTTCATGCTGCATGATCGCAACAGCTGGCCAAGCATCAACCTCCCGCCGCAGATGGCTCCACAGGGCTTTGCGCACCCCGCAGGACCCTATGCCGCTGCCATGCCGGGCCGTTCACCATTCTATGCCCAGCCAGGGCAGGTCCTTGCTGGCCCAGCCGGAGCCGCTCCGGCCAAGGCGCCTCGCAGTCATCGGGCCCCGTCTGTCGCCATGAACGCCGCGACCGCCGATTTTGCGCTCGAAGACGAGGATGTCTCTGCGGGAGATATGATGGACTTGTTGACACCCCGCGAAGTCAGCAAAATGCGATATCAGCAACACCACGAATGGATGGAAGAGATCTTTGCTTCGCCCTATGCGATCAACCAGATTACGCCCGTGTCGCTGGGATTGGGTCGAAAGGGCGAGCTGGAACCACTGACATCGGGCTTCTTCGATGCTCCTGTGGGGCCCAGTGCCAATGGGGAAAATAAGGAATCCAAGGATGCGCCGGATTCCGCCGCGGCCAAGATGGAACCCGCCAAGGCGGAGGAGTTCGCGGATCGCGTGGCCAAGAAAGTGGCAGACATGACTGCTGAGATCGAGAAGTTGAAGAAGCGCCATGCGAAGCGCATGGAGCGCTTCAACCGTACATCTTTGTTCAAGGATGCGGAGCTTCGGCTGCGTGAGGCAGCCACCGACCCGACTGACACCGGGTCGGAGAACTGGCGATTGGAGGGCCGGATCGAGATTCCCACCGAAGAGGACGGTACACCGGTGGAGCCGATCGTGCAAGAGAAACCCAAGTACAAGGTCGATGATATCATCCGGGAGGTGGAAGGTTCATACCAGAAGCAGATCACGCCGGAACCAAAAATCTCGTGTGTGCAAAAGGGCGGATTGCTGGAGAAGATCGAACCAGAACCCAAACCGGACACTGCCATGGGCGATATCGTCATGGAACATGCCGACAGCCACTTGCTCGACCAATTCGGCTCTCCTAACAACCAGCAACCACAGCCACAACCGGGCCAGGACATTGAGATGAACATGGGCGATGGTCGACCGGTGAATACAGCCACAGGCGAAACCGGTGACTGGGTGATGGTCAACAACGAAGAGAAGCAAAATCAAGGGGCCGCGACAGCCGGCACGGGTCAAGGCTTGATTCCTGGACAAACAGGAAACGCCGGTGATACGGGACTTGACACGAGCAACTTCGATTTCACCAACATGGACAGCGCAGGCGACGCTTTGGCTGCCTATACGGAGCAGAACGAGGGGTTGGATCTTCCAGATCTGGAGACGTCGGCGTTTGGGGACGCATTCCACGCGTCGGATCACGAGAATACTCACCACCATCACGATGCGGATGATATGTCGTGATGTACTTTTGCTGCTTTAATTTAATGAATGTTTATAACTAGGTGTTGGTATGTCATGTCAGGGCGCAGGTAGTGTTACATTTGGTTTGAATTCATGTCGCCCGGGACAAAAAATGAGGATGGATTTATGGTAGTAATTTGAATAGGCTGACCACTTTGTCTTCATGTATCAGCAGTGTAGAGCTGGTGATGGTGTGTTGAGGCACATGACTGTCACTGGATTGTCACAAGGCTATCCCCGAAGAATGACCAGCGGCCCTGACATTCTCATCTGAGAGAAGCCTGATCCTTCATTTGTATATATATCTGTATAAATGGATGTCTAGATACCATTAAGATGCCTCAGATCCAGTTCCCACATTCTCTCCAGCCTTACCATAACCCACACCCTATCTTCTACGATTCCCAATCCAATACAATGAAGATGTGCTTCCTCGAAGTCGACAACGACCTTCCCTCGTCCCGTATCGTGGAATCCCCTCCTCGACGACCTCTTCGTGCCTCATGCCCTCCTCCTGTGCATCAATGCCGGTGTCGTTGCCATACTCACCATCACCATCATCACCAGCATCACCAACACCGCTATCATCACCACCACAGCGGTCGCCGCTCGAGCAGCAGCAGCAGCTCAAGCAGCAGCTCCAGCAGCTCTGACGATGATGACGAGGATGAGGGCAGTAGGACTAGGGTGGTTATCTATTCCCGGCCTTCATCTTCATATTCCTACTCACGCCCACGACCGCGGTCCTCATCATCGTCGTATACGACCATGACCAGGACGAGAGTCAGAACAGAGGAGGGGAGATTGATCCCAATCCATTGCCCGCAATTACCATTGAGAAGGGAGAGTGAGGAGGTCATTTATATTCCCGCGAGATGTTGATCCATACCCTGTATGGCTTGATATAGATAGGGTTGTACATCCATAGATATCTACATCACCACCCAACCCATGATGCATACAATTACTGCCAAGAATATGACATTCTTGATAGAAACCGAACCATACAAATCGTATAATTGTATAATTGAATGACTTCAGCTTCCGCCTCTCCCGCATGACGTCATGAAGCACAAGCGCCTCCTCCTTCCTTCCATAACTTGCCTCTTTCCTCTTTCTTTCTTCACTTCTCTTTTTTGAATGATTTGCTTGACTACTGGCGGGAATACTGGTCACTGTTAGTCAAGAAGGTGCATTGAAAGGGTTAACCGTTGTCAGCTCGAGTTTACGACTCAGTGCTTACGCTCTTGATATACCGTACTACGCAAAATGTATGTACTCTTCTACACCTACCAGTCTACGAGACTAACAAAACAGGAACCGCTCCTCCCTCTCCATCCGCTCAAAGCGCGACTCCGGCGGTGGTGGCCGCCTCAAATTCAGCATGGGCGCCTTCCAAGGCCTCCAACAACCCGAAATGAGCCGTAAAATGGGCCGTCTCATCAAAACCGAAGGCGACGTCATCGGCGCCTACGAAGTTGCCGGCCGCGAGCGCATCTCCGTCGCCTCCCAGCTCTCCGAATGGGGCGAGTCGACCGAGGACGACGCCGTCTCGGACATCTCGGATAAGCTGGGTGTGTTGCTGGCGGAGCTGGGCGAGCAGGAGGATGTGTATGCACAGAACATGGAGGATCATCGGGCGTTGTTGAAGCAGATCAGGAACATTGAGGCGAGTGTGCAGCCGACGAGGGAGAATCGAGCCAAGGTGGCGGAAGAGATTCAGAGGTTGAAGTTGAGGGATCCAACGAGTGCGAAGTTGGAGACGCTGGAGCAGGAGTTGGTTAGGGCTGAGGCGCATAATCTTGTTGCGGAGGCGCAGTTGACCAATGTGGTATGTTCGTTTCCTCTTTATCGAATGTGGGAAAACGAGGCTAATGGGATAGACCCGGCAAAAAATGAAAGAAGCGTACGACATCCACCTGGCTGCCGTCATCGAAAAAGGAGAGAAGCAAATCCTCCTGGCTCGCCATGCTAAGCGCCTGCTCAACTACCTCGACGATAGTCCCGTTGTCCCCGGTGACCAGCGCGCTGCGTATGAACACACTGACGACACCAAGCACGTCCTCGAGGAAGCCGAGAATGACCTGCGTACGTGGGAGAGAACGGACGAACCCGTTCACACTTCGGCCGGCGAGACTTCGGCCAACCTCCTGCCTACAAACCCCGGGAAGACTGAGAGTGCTAACGGCGTCGCTGATGGTTCTGATGGCGCGGAGTCGGTCAAGGCTGTCAATGGCATTGAGAAGCCGAATCTTCCGCACGCTTCTGGTGCCATTGACACTCAGCAGCCAGTGGCTGTCCCATATTAATCGACGACTCGCGATGAGACTCGGATGGATTATGATTGACTGATTTCGTTTTGTTTGTTTCGTTCGGAGTTCTGCTTTGTCAGTTTTGTAGTTACATCGTTGGGCAGGAAGGGAAGGCCGGCGCTGGGGAAATAGGAGTGTTGGAATGGGCAACGACAATAATAATTACCAATAATATAGTAATAGTGTATGATTTCAATGGACTGATATTTCATGGGTGAATCTGAGGTTTCGAAATTGTATTCATAGTAGATTCCGGTGGGAGACACGTGACGCCAAGAGGTGAGCTCATCGTCACCACAGCTCCATATCAGAGCTTCACTCGACCATCGCCCTCCAGCCCTCCCTCTCCCTCCGCGCTCTTTTTCTGCCTTTTTCCTTCCATATACTATATTCTTGGTTCCTCGCAAACACACCATGGATAAGATCGTCTCGCAGTACACGCGGTCGCCGCACCAGAATGAGTTCTATTCGGAGCAAGAGCAGCAGGAACTCACAGAGGCTCTTCCCCCGATCTCTCTGAACTTCAAGCTCCCTCCTCTCGATAACGTGAGTCTATGGCTTCTGGTGTGATGGTTGTTGCTGGGGGTTGTTTTGTTGTGGATGGTGGTTGTGCCACTTGGTCTTTGATCCGGACGACGGGCGACTACCGCAGAGGGGAGTTACGGGAATGATAGCTAACAAGCGTGTTTGAATCTATTATAGCCCTCCGGCTTCCTTCGTGCCATGACCGATGACCACTCGAACCCCAACTGCCCGATTAAGCTCGCTCACGGAACGACGACGCTGGCCTTCCGGTTCCAAGGCGGAATTGTACGTTTCCCTCCCAGATAACTCCCGGTTGGCTTCGCTAATGAGGCTATGGTAGATCGTCGCAACCGATTCGAGAGCGTCCGCTGGTGACTGGATCGCCAGTCAGACGGTAAAGAAGGTCATTCCCGTTTCGCGGTTGAGTCGTGGTGAGGACAAGCCGACGGATAAGCCGACGCCTGGTTTGTTGGGTACGATGGCTGGTGGTGCTGCTGTATGTTCTTTTGGAGAATATTGTCTGGTAGGATGGTGCTGATGAGTGTAGGATTGTCAATACTGGTTGAGATATTTGAGTCAGCAGTGCACACTTCATGGTAAGTATGGCGTTGGTTTGGGTTGACGCGGGGGCTAACGAGGAACAGAAATCAGACACAAGCGTCGTATCACGGTTGCGGCTGCTTCGAAGATTTTGGCCAATTTGACATACGCCTACAAGGGTTATGGTCTGAGCATGGGAACCATGTTGGCAGGTGTATGCATACCCTCGTTTCTCTTGTGTTTACACCGGCGCACTGACCTAATTCGTGATAGATGACTCCCCAAGAAGGCCCCGCCCTCTACTACATCGACTCCGACGGCACACGACTCCCCGGTAACTTGTTCTGTGTCGGATCCGGTCAGACCTTCGCCTACGGTGTGCTCGACGCCGAATACCGTTACGACTTGACTGAGGAGGAAGCTCTCGAGCTTGGACGGAGAAGTATCCTTGCCGCGACGCACCGTGATGCCTTCTCTGGTGGCCACATTAACCTGTACCATGTCAAGGAAGAGGGCTGGGTCCACCACGGATTCGACGATATGAACCCTATCTTCTGGAAGACGAAGTTGGAGAAGGGCGAGTTCTCGAATGTCACGTCGGAGTTGTAGGTTAGCCTGGGTGATCTTTTCATATAATCATGGACATGATGTTTTTTAGTTACTTCGACTTTCTATTCATGAATGATAGATGAAAGTAAGAGCGAATTCAAGACTAGATACGATGCTAAATAACAACTCCAAAACATAATTACATATAACCAGATCTATAAACATGCTTTTTTTCTTTTCACAACATCAGTTGTCAATCTTGAATTTCATCCGAATACCCATAGCGGCCAACTCAACATCCAGGTACCGCAACACACCCGGCACAGCAACAACAGTAACATTGTCACCGCCGACATACCGTCTCCCATCACCATCCTCCCAAACCTCAGCCCGGGAGTCCTCAAACACCGCCTCACGGGCACACCGACGACAACGGACAATACCAGCAGTCCCCCCAAGCGCCGACGTAGCAGCCGCATTAGCCGCATTATTAGCCGCAGAAGCAGAAGATTGCGCCTTCGCCGCCGCAATCCTAGCCTTACTACCGCCCACCGACGGCACAGCAACCTGCGTCGACAAGAAACTCCCACAATCCCTACAAATCCATGCCCGCGTCGAATCTGAACAATTCATCAACCGATCCTGCAGTATAAACGCCGCCCCGTGCGCAATCAACGAATCCCTCTCCATCTCACCAACACGAATACCACCACCCTTCGCACGTCCCTTAACAGGCTGTCCCGTCAACGAGTTCACAGGACCCGTTGTACGGACCTGGAACTTGTCGTTAACCATGTGACGCAGACGCTGGTAGTGCACGACGCCGATGAAGATGTCGGCGGCGAACTCTTTGCCTGTGATGCCGGAGTAGAGCGGCTCGTTGCCGTGGTAGTTGTAACCGGCTTTGCGCAGTTGGTGGCCGAAGAAGTCGGTGGCTGTGTTGGATTCGCTGAATTGGAAGGGGGTGCTGTCTTGTGGGTGGCCGTGGAGGGCGCCGGCTTTGCCGGCCATGGATTCGATCATTTGGGCGATTGTCATACCTGCTTTTATTAGCTTTTTCTGGTATCATGGTGAGTAGAAGTAAGGGACTTACGAGAAGGAAAAGCGTGAGGGTTAATGATGAGATCAGGCTGGATACCACTCTCAGAGAACGGCATGTCGACCGCAGGCCACAACTGCGAGCAGACACCCTTCTGTCCGTGACGAGACGAGAACTTGTCACCGATAATCGGCTTACGCGGAACCCGGTACTTGACGCTCAGCGCCTGGCATGGCTCCGTGCCCGTCTCCGCACCCATGATCCGGATACTATCGATGTATCCCTCCTCGGCATCCTTGTACTTCATGAAATGCGTGATGCCGTCGACATTGACGTACGAGTCCGAGGCGGCATCGTAACGCACTGTATGCCATGCGGCGATGAGTGAACCCTCGCGCACGCGGGTACCAATGTGCGGGAGACCATCTTCGTCGAGGGTAGCGCGCCATTCAGCGCGGATTTCACCACCGGGTGCGAAACCAAAGAGCTTGGTGACTTCGCGCTTGGACTTGCTCCGTCGCGAGTCCTTCTCGTCGAGGTTGTGGATCTTGGTCTTGTAGATTGTTCCATGACCGAAGCCGCGCTCGTGCGAGGACTTGTTGATAATCATTGCGTCGTCCATGTCGTAACCCGTGTACGAGAGAATAGCGACGATGGCGTTGGTGCCGTTAGGGAAGTTGTCCAATCCGTAGGCGTTGTAGAGGGGTGGGCGGACGATGGGCGTTTGACCCGTCTGCAGACGGTAGAGCTTGTTGTCTGTGCGGTAGTCGATGGCCGTACCCGGGGTACCCATGGTCTGCTTGCTCATCTGGCACTGGTACATGTTACGGGGGGATTGGTTGTAGTCGGAGAAGGGCGTCATGTTGGCGACGATGGAGAGGATGTTGGTTGGTGTGAATTCGATGTGCGAGGAGACGCCCGGGATGAGGTCGGAGGGCATGCATGCGATTTCCATAAAGGGTTGCTCGAAGGGGCCCACGTAGTCGAGCTTGTCGGAGCCCAGGTGCTTCACGGGACGGTACATTCTGGCGGCTTGCGAGAACATGTAGATACCCGGGTACTGGCCGCCGTTCATGTTGGGGACGTAGCCGATTTCGAGCTCGCGGGGAACCTTGTGCATGCCTGTTACCTTCCAGTGACGGAGGGCGTCGTGGACCACGCGGGCTTGCTTGGGGGAGCAGTAGCCGATGATCCGGCCGTCCAGTTGCACAGTCACGCTCTCGTCGATGGCGGCGGAGGACTCGGACCGCACGCCCAGCTGCACCAGTAACCGGGGAATATGCGAGACGTTCACGTTACTGGTAGCGATCAAGCACTTGTGTGCCAAGTGGTTGAGCAGACCGCAAGGCGCACCATCGGGTGTGTGGACAGGGCAGAAGAAACCCCAACTCTCGGGGAGCAGCTTCCGGACTGTAGTCGTCTTCAGTTGCGCGAAGAAACTACCACGGTGAATCATGCGGAAGTGACTGATGAATCGGTAGAAGTTGATCTTTTCGGCCATGACAGTGTAACCGGATGCCTGTTGCAAGTCGAGACCAGTAGGACTGACCAGGTTACCTGTCGAGAGGAAGTATTCGAGGGCACCCCCGATGTTTTCGTTGGTTCTCTTCACGATCTTGGGTAGGAAGTCTCTTTCGAACTCGGGGTCTGTAAATTTGGCGCCGCCGTTTCGATTACACCAATCCCGCGTGATGGGCCCAAGAGACCTCACCCATTCTTCCAGTCGTTCCTTCAAGATCATACCGTACAAGAAACCACCAAGCAGAATTTCCTGGTTGGACACAGCATCGGGGTTATCGGGGGCACAGTCTCCAGCGACAAGGGCGTAAAGCTTCCGAATCATGAACATAAGCATCTTAAACTTGTCATAGTCCTGAGTCTCGGTGACATCCTGGTTGCCCAGATGCGGCAGGACAACCTTGCGCAGGAACTCGGTACCGGCATCTTCGTTCGACATGTCCGCGGGGACACCAAGGACAGGCTTGAACTTCTCTCCGAGGTAGGCGCGGCAGGACGAGCGGCCATGGAGGTTGTAACCTTTGTATGTCCGCAGCAAAAGTTCCACACGGTCCGTAATGAAGGTGTTGCTGACACCCTTGGACGAAGCACCACCAACAATTCCCTCGAAGATTTCGCGATCGTTGGTCTCGACCAAAGCCTTGAGGATCATCATCACCGGGATGAGATATTCGTTCTTGCGCCACGAGAAACGGAAGGTCACGTTGCCGTCGCTGAGGTAGTGGAGCACGTTGGTCTGCGATGTCTGGTCCGGCCGGACAGATCGAATTTGCACACCGTACTTGGTGTACGAGCTTCCACGCTTGACAAACGAACCACGGATAATCGACATGGGGTAGTTCCGCTTTCCAACGACCAACATTCGAATGAGCTTTTCGTTACCGTTGACGATGAAGTAACCACCCAGTTCCTCCGATTCTTCCTTGTGCTGAACGAGCTGTTCGGGGGTTGCCTTTTCCAGGTGACATCTGTTGGTCTTTGCAATAGTTAGCCGCTATTGTGTTGTCGAATTGCAATTCCGAGGCCCTGGTCTGCTCACCCTCAACATAATCGGAACCTGACCCAGCTCTCTAACCGACTCCATCCAGTCCCCATTGTTGACCTGGTACTCGAGCTTTGCGCGCAGCTTCCCACGATACGTAGCATGTCTCTCACGGGTTTCCGAGGGGTAGATATTCCGGTTGCGCGTAGTGAACTTGTTCGTGGGAGGCAGGACCGGCTTCTCGAGGAAAACTTCCCGGATGCGCACATTGAGCCGATTCCTCTTAGGCGCTTTCCGTCCCTCTGCTTGCCTTGCCTTCTTCTGTTCGGGAGTTTCGACATCCCCATCAAGGAAGGTCTTGGTGCCAATATCCTTTAATCCATGCTCAAGCACCTTGGTGTCATCGAAGAGCGCATTGAACGAATCGATATGAGGACGGATTGCAGCGGCCAAGGCAGGATAGGCCGTGTGGTCCTTTGGTGGGTGTCTGAAAAGTTGCTCCCGGCGGAGCACGTCGTAATTGACCGACCACTCGGTGTTTGTCGGTGCGGGAGCCATGGTGAAGCGTGCTGGGAATGGTCTGAAGAGGAAGAAAAGAGTCGTTTTTTGGTCGGGGAAATTTTTCGATCTTATCATCACGTGATGATAGTGTTGCGGCCTTAGGCAGTAACATGTTGTTAACGTAATCCACCACCGAGCTGATCACACCACCGAGCTGATCACCTAACGCGTTTCGCGTCCCTTCCACCTACCCTTCCCTCTTCAACCACCCACTATGCCACCAATTCGTACTCAAGCCTCTCGAAATTCAATTGAGCAAGAAGGCAGAGTCTTACTTGCTATTTCAGCAATTCAAAAGCAAGAAATTACCTCTATTCGTGAAGCAGCGCGCCGGTTTAATGTCCCTTATTCCACACTAAATACGCGACTTCATGGCACCACAAATCGTGCTGAAACCCGCGCTAATGGCTATAAATTGACACAAGCAGAAGAGGAATCACTTGTTCAATGGATTCTCTCTATGGATCAGCGTGGAGCAGCCCCCCGGCCAGCTACAGTACGAGAAATGGCCAATCTTTTACTTGCAGCGCGTGAATCGATTCCAGTTCAGACAGTTGGTGAAAACTGGGTCTATAAGTTTGTGAAACGACACTCAGAGCTTACTACCCGATTCTCAAGACGCTATAATTATGAACGTGCGAAATGTGAAGACCCAAGAATAATTCATGAGTGGTTTAATTGTGTTCAGCATACAATCATGCAATATGGGATCTTACCTGATGACATCTACAATTTTGATGAAACTGGCTTCGCAATGGGTCTTATTGCTACTGCAAAAGTAGTAACAAGAGCTGACTTATATGGTCGGCGCTCAGTTTTGCAACCTGGAGGTCGTGAATGGGTCACTTCAATTGAGTGTATAAATGCCTTGGGCTGGGCTTTGCCACCATGTTTGATTTTCAAAGGCAAGGTCTTTTTACAGTCTTGGTTTGAAGATCCAGCGTTACCGCATGATTGGCAGATTGAGATCAGTCAGAATGGATGGACAACTGACGAAATTGGGCTCCGGTGGCTTCAAAAGCTGTTTATCCCATCAACAACTAGCCGTACAAAGGGAAGATACCGACTCTTAATTCTTGATGGCCATGGCAGCCATTTGACACCACAATTCGACCAAACTTGCAGCCAAAACAATATAATTCCAATTTGCATGCCACCACATTCATCACATATCTTGCAGCCTCTTGATATTGGCTGTTTTGCGGTTCTAAAGCGATCATATGGCCGATTAGTGGAAAGCAAAATGCGCCTTAGGATCAACCATATTGACAAATTAGACTTCCTTGAGGCTTACCCCCAAGCTCGATCTGAAACATTCAAACCTGAGACCATTCAAAATAGCTTTGCAGCAGCTGGTTTAGTGCCATTCAGTCCAGATCAAGTGCTATCACAGCTTGATATTCGGCTTCGCACACCAACACCCTCCAGCAGTCAGGATAGTGATTCAAGCCGCAATTTTACTCCAAAAACACCTCGAACACTTAAACAATTGCATCGGCAAGCAAAATCAGTCAAAAAAATGATAAAACAACAGTCCCAGAGCTCGCCAACTCCAACTGATATTGCATACAATCAGCTTGTTAAGGGCTGCCAGTTAGCAATGCATAATGCTGCTATACTTGCTAAGGAAAATCAGGATTTACGTGCTGCAAATGAGAAACAGAAGCAAAAGCGTGCAAGGTCAACTCGGCAGATACAACATGAGTGTGGTCTCTCAATTCAGGAGGCTCGTGAGCTAATTGAGGTGCCAATTCAAGCACAAACAGCCCGTACAGCGGTTCCTTCTGATAGTAATATGCAGACGTCTCAGCTAGCTCAGCAGCCTACACGGCGTCAGCCAAGATGTAGCGGATGTCAGAGAATAGGCCATAGTATCAGTTGGTGCCCAGATAGGTAGTAAATTGAATATAATGGTGTTGTGGTTGAAATAAATCGATTTAAATCGAAGAACCTGGTAGGAGGTGATCAGCTCGGTGGTGTGATCAGCTCGGTGGTGGATTACGTCTAGTGCCTTTGTGCCTGAGGCGGACGTTCTCGTGCTTCTGATCTCATCGCAGCGACTCAGCTCATTTGCGATGCTAAACAACATTTCGCAGGAACAAGCGCGAAGATACACTACTAATATCATTCCTTTCTCTATTCAATAAGTCTACAGTTTGCGACGGTCAACTGCCTTTTAGAAAACCACTCTCTATCCATCCAGGGGAACTCTACACCGTGCTAATCACTCTGGCAGTGAGAGCACCAGAACGAAGAGGCCTCATTCTCCATCGCGTTAATTACTATCAGCGCTGTTGTTATTGTCGATTCCCACTGCTAGACGATCGTTCAACTGCCCGGACTTGACTTTGCGCTTTGGTCTCTTGAGCTCCTCCGCTGGTTTCGTCGGCGCTTCTTCACTTGCGCGCGCTCTCCTCTCCTTCTAATCATTCCAACTTGCTCGACTTCTATCCCAGGTTTACATCTTTTGTCGCTGCTGTGCAGATTGTTTGACCGTGGTAGTGTTCGCAATCCTCAGAACCCCTTTTTGACCAAGGTTCTCCTTCAGCATCCCACCAACCCCACCTGTTGGTTACAAAATTCCTCCTGCTTATCCGGACCGGACGGACCTCGAAACCAAGAGCGCATTCGAACAGGATCGTCCTCGTTAGATTCTGAACTGAACTGAATTGATCCGGAGCAAGTTTCAGCTGCTAGCCGCCTGTACTCCGTCCTGCGCCTCCTTACCATCCTGCTGCGACATTCTCCGCTTTATCATTGCGCGCGCTCTGCGACGACGAACGAAACAAGCGACACACCGACGGACCGGCAGACCGACAGTACACACATATAATTTCATCATGGCAGGAATCTTTCGGACGATTTATGACTGGCTTTTGAGAATGTTCTGGTAAGTGGGCCATTTGTTCCCACCAGCGTTCGGTTGTGTGGTGGTTGCGCCCGCGAATAAATAGCCTTCTCGGGCCGTTCCCCGCAAACCGTTTTGTTCACGATTGTTTCTGTTGGAAGTGAAGAAAGGCACCGGGGCTAAGAACAGCATCATGATGGTAAATGCAGGGCGACGGAGATGGATGTCACCATGATTGGTCTCCAGAACGCAGGGAAATCCTCGTTATTGCGTGTGCTTGCGGTATGTCCTTCTTCTCTCTCCCGGAAATGACCCGAATGGCTGATGAGAGATGTATGCCTCTCGTTCCAGGGCGCCGAATTTACTGTAGAGTAAGTCGCATGTTTTCCTGTAGAAGTCCTGTGCAGGGACCAGCCGATCGTTCGAGACGCCCGCTAAACGCCATCCGCAGTTCCATTCCCACGATCGGGTTCAATACGAAACGGGTACAAAAGGGGCATGTGACTCTGAAATGGTCAGTATCGCGGCTTGTCTGGAGGGAACAAAACAGAGCTGATCTCGTGCAGCTGGGATTTAGGAGGACAGCCACGCTTCCGACCCATGTGGGAGCGATATTGCCGGGGCGTCAATGCGATAGTGTAAGCTTGCGCCTGTGTTTTCGTCACCTGGCTGAAAGATACTGACGATCTGGGCCAGATACATCGTGGACGCCGCTGACCGGCCTGCGCTACCGGTTGCGACGGAGGAACTGCACGAGCTGATGAAGAAGCCCACATTGGACGGCATCCCGCTCTTAGTCCTGGGAAACAAGTCGGATCTCCCGGATAAACTCTCTGTCGACGAGCTGATCGAAGCGATGGATCTGAAATCGATCACGCATCGCGAAGTGAGCTGCTACGGCATCAGCGCCAAAGAGGAGACGAATCTGGATGCGGTGCTGCACTGGTTGATTGCGAGGGCTAGTCGATGAACGCCCTTCCGCTCTTCCTTTCTGCCTCTCTTTCTCTCCCCTCTCTCGGTATCCTGGTCATTCTGTCGTTTTCTTCTGTAGATTCTGTTGGCTCGCTGCCAGGAAGTGCTAACGGTGTCGATGATGCGGTATCAGTCCGGTACATACCACCGCAAGCGATTATTTTCCGTTTCTGTTATCCATTGCAGGAGTGTCATTTCAGTTGGTTTTGATTTGATTTTGTTATTTGGCTGGCGAAGGTCATAATGATAATGATAATGAAGTGATGCCCAACCGTCTTGTATTCATACGCGGCCAGTTTTGATATCAATATAATGATTCTTCATTCAGACCAAATAAAACAAAACAAATAAGAAATAGAGATGCGATGCAAAGAAGACGGAAGGTGCATGCATTGATTATATAGATCAGTATGAAATGGCAGGTTACTACACACAGACCAACGATGCGTTGGCATTGCAGATGTCCGGCGCCAACCCCGCCAACAAGCAGCTGTCGTGCATCAGGGCTGAGTTGGAGATGGGAATGAGATTGGTTGCTGTTTTTCTGGGCTTAATGGCAGTTGACATTTACCGATGGCTTTTTTCTTCAATATTTTTTTCATTTTCAATTCAATAGAGTAGAGGGGCTTGCTTGTATAGTGGGTTACCAGAAATGGTCTAGTCGTTGGAATATATACATTGAGACCGAGTATAGGGTTCAAGGTTGAAATTGGATGTTCGAATGTAATTAAAGACCCAAAGTAACATAGAAAACCAAGGGAAATGGTCAATATATGAAGCAATGGTGCTGTGTTAACCAAAAAACCAAGAGACCAAACCCAGCCTAATATCCAATGTTCCAAAAATCTTCAAATCCTCAATCCCTCCACCGATGAACAGCCGAGCCACGCGACTCTGTGCCTAAAACACGCTCACTCGCGGCATTGTCACTCGTCATCATGCTCCTCAAACGCACTATCTTCATCCTCAGTAGTTTCATACTCACTAGTATCCGTCTCCTCCAGCTTAACCGCCTCCTCACAGGTGCACCCCGAGAGTCTCCTAGCATAAGCCCTCAACTCGCACCACAGCAAGAAATTATCAAACTCCAGCGACTGCCCAAAATGCACAAACTCATCTCTATTATAGAGATCCAAATCACCCTCCAAAGCAGCAGTGACCTTATCTACGAGATGGTCCGCATACACATCATCCTCATCGGCCGAAACCATCGGCCATATCTCCAGCGCTACAGCCAGTATCTGGAAGATATCAACGTCACGCTCATACCGTTCCATCTGCTCACTTGCAAGCGACTCCAACTCGCCGAGACTAAGATTTCTCGCCGCAACGTACGCAAGGACGCTGCGTCTGTACTGCTCCAGTCCATCGGAGCGCTTGCAGTGCGCTTCGTACTCGCCTGTGCATAGGTAGTGGACGAGTGTGTGTCCGGTGTCTTCGTGTATGTCTTCTAGGATGATGCATTGGGCGGTGCTGGAGTAGATTGGTGCCATGCGGGATGCGAGCTCGTATTCGCATTCGATGAGTTCCTGCGGGACTGAGAAGCTTTGTTGGGTTTCGCCGAGGAGGAGGGTTACGGATGTGGTGGCGTAGGGGCTGTTTGGGGTTAGCAAGTTGGTGGGTATGGAGTGATGGGGTGAGGTGAGAGGGGGTGCGTACGAGAGTCTTGGTGGTTCGTCGATGTTGGGGTTCTTTTTTGCTCTCGCGCGCTGGCGGGATTGGCGGCGCATGGCTTCGCGGGTCTCCTTGAGGTCGCCCATTGTTGCTGATTGAGATGGGTTGGGGTGTGGGTTAGGGTAAGTTGCTGAGGATGTAAGGACAAGGAGAAGATAGAAAAATATTGACAAAGTGAATGTTCAAGCTGTCATATGGCACAGAGGCAGCAGCTCAGTGTTAATTCATCGCATGAAGGAAGTATTTGTCTCTATTGACTAGTAAATGTATAATATCAAGAATGAAATTACCAATGCCACTGGGTGAAGCTGAACAAAAAACGAAAAAAGACAAGAAAAAAGTACCAAGCATAGATGTATACAGTAAAATTTCATTAAAGATCCCCATCCTCAGCAGTTGGCCACCAGCTAGGTTTCTGTCTCTTCTGCAGTGGCTCCACGGGCTCGGGCTTGTCTTCAGACTTGGCTTCGGGTACAAGCAATGGTGTATCAGGCTCTGAAGATAATCCCTTCGCTGCGCTCGCTGAACGCTGTCGCAGGCAACGTCGTTTAGCAGTAGGCTCCACAGGGTGTTCGTCAACGACAGGTTCCTTCTCCTTGATCATCTCCTTATCCTTCGAAGGCTTGCTGGAATACAACGATACTATGGTCCGCGTCAGGAATCTGGTAAAGGCAACCGACTTTCCAATACACTGCATGAAGTACTTCTGAACAAGGGGTTTGGGAACCGTGTAGGTCTGTCCTCGCTCGCCGAATCGTAGGATAGCTGACTCATCCAGGTATGGTCTGTTGGGGAATTCGTCAGTAGTTTGGGATGGACGTTGGCTGAAATGTCATACGAGACCGCTGGCTATTCGTTCGTTCCCATTTTGCTGGTTTTTGAAAGTTTCGAATAGCTGTCGGGTTTGATCTTGTTGGTATCGATAGGAAGGCGTATGTTGTTGGAAGTAAGACAGACAGAAGTGTTTATTTAAAGTGAATAGCTGGCTTTGTTTAGCCATGATACAAAGAGAAATTGAGCACTCATTCACTCATTCTGCTTTCATTGAGGGTAAGACTCGCGCATTGTCTCTTTATATGCAGCATGATTGTACTTTGAACTTCCCTTAAGCTGTACAGTATTTTGAAACAGGCCCGAGGAAAGAACATAGCCACACTCACAATATCTGGAATAAAGAGCTTAAAGATACATACTGTCCAGAAAGCAGGATAACAAAGCCACATTCCTAAGAACTGAACCTTGCAATGCCTACTTATTAAACAGCAAGAGTAGAAAAGCGAAAGAAGGATATTGCAAAGGCTCGTCCTGAAAGATGGGGGGAGGACGCCACAGCCTTCCTGAGTTAAGTATCCGGTTCCTATCAATATAGGAACATACCTGGCGTCTTTGTAGCTCCGTGCAATTGCTATCTGGGTATGTTGTCCTGATAGTTTGTAGAAATGATACCAGTAAAGTACAGTGTGGCTGGTTGTGCGACCATATGGAGATGGTGTATAGCTCTCCTGTCTCAGAAAGTCGCAGCGATCCCTGGCGGTGCGACTTGGCTAGGTTATACCTCAAATAGCCTGATCTCCGGGGCCACCGGGAGCAGCCCTACAAGGCATTATTTCGGCCCCTTAGAGGACAGTAATAATACTACAGAGTGGTAATATAGAAAACGTGGATGCCTACGCCCTTGCCATAAACGGAACGCCAAGTTTTTGCGCCACGGTTTTTCACGTGACGGAATCTTTCTCCCTTGGGGCCTTTCTACTCTTTCTTTTCTTATTCTTATTCTTACTACTATAATCCTCTTTTCTTGAACGTATAAAACTCTTCCATCTCGAAAGAACTGTGTTGATCCAAGTGCCCGATTACGATTCAGATCCGTTCAGTCAGCAACTTTACTTTTACTACTGCAGCTGATCGACGTCATCCGCCCGGCCTCTTCGGCGGTCAAAAAAGATACAACAGTATCGCATCTTGTTGCTTCTTGCTTCTTGCCAGTCACAATGGGGATCATTTCACGGCGGCGAGATTGGTGAGTCTTTATCGTTATTCCTTATGCCGGACGAGTCGCTAAAAAAAAACAACTCCAGTTACCGGGATGGCTGGACTGGCAGTGTACACTGCGACGATGGGAATACCTGGTATGACTGGGGTCGTTGGGTTGCTTTTGCTGTCATTGTTGCTGCAGCTTTGATCATTTTCTTTCTTCTGGCGTATGTACACCCCTGTCTATCTCTTGGCATTCTTCCCGCTAACCTGGATCAAGATGCGTCAACGCCCGTCGCCGTCGCCGGCGTGGACTCCCGCCGCATGTTGGCACCAGCTGGATGGCTCCGCCGCCTGGTCCTCCTCCTCCCAATCAGCCTTATTACGGGGATGTGTATTATCCGTCGCAGCCGCCTCCGCAGTATTCGCCGCCGAATCCGCAATCATACGGGTACTTTGGTGGGCAACCGAACGGGATCGAACTGCAGCCACCGCCGAATGCATACCACCAGGCTGGGCCTGGACAGCCGGCATATTCGCCTCCACCAGGTCCTCCACAGGCTGGAAAGACGTAAGATACGAGTATGCAGATTAAACGAACGGCAGCATTGACTGTCTATGGATCGACCGGAACCAGGCGTTATGGAGGGCTTCTTGTTTTGTTTCATGATATCTGCAGGAGATCTTCTGCTATTTTCTTTGTTTCGATTGTTTCCATATATACAAGCGCTGCATGATCTACTGTAATGATGGTCAGGGCTTGTCTCGGACAAGGCCTGTTTATACCACTAGAAGCAACAAATCGATGTTATCTTAATTCACCTTTTTCTCTGCTTTATAGCAATGCAATAGTCTACTACTGCTATTATTACTATGTACTCATATGCATAGAATGCTAATGCCTGCCGTCGCCGAGAACCGCTGATCGTCCCTCCCTTTTTGTGCCGTCTCTGGCTCTCTCCGTCTTCTCTCCTCTCCTGCTCTTGTCTCCTTCTTCGCTCTTTCTATCGTTTTATTTTTCGTCGCTCTTTCCTTCTTTCAATATTCTGTCTCTCCTTAAGGGCTCTATTTCCAGAGCCCAGCCAGGCTCCTTGAAGCTTCCCTCCCAGCGCTGTTCCGTCGTTTCGCCTTCCCAGTCTCTCTTTTTTTCTTCTTTTATTTATCTGCCTGGCATATATTCACTCACAGACGCTCTTTACAGAAATCTACGCTGGATTTAGCCTGGGTGCTCTTTATTATTTACAAAACCGCATCTGCGACGATACCCCGGACTCAACCGCACGAGCGACCGCGGACGACTTTTTTTTTTTTTTTTTTGAATCCCACGCTATTGTTCCAGGAGAATTTCGGC
The DNA here is from genome assembly GCA_034509305.1 of Aspergillus cristatus. Classification (NCBI taxonomy): domain Eukaryota; kingdom Fungi; phylum Ascomycota; class Eurotiomycetes; order Eurotiales; family Aspergillaceae; genus Aspergillus; species Aspergillus cristatus. The sequence continues at coordinate 2,228,080 of WJBV01000006.1, read as the reverse complement.
CGATTTATCTGCGAATTGCCCGTTCGATCCATTTTTGATATCGTTATATTGTCTTCGTGTGGAGGAACACCGCCAGCATGAGTCCTGTCGATAAATCGTCCATGCTATGGGCGCGAGATGCCATTTCCGACCTCAAATCTGCGCCAGAGACCTTTTCGAGCTGGGACAAATGTATGGCCAAGTCCTATTGCAAATGGCCCGTTATCGTTGCAATCATTGTCGCCGCTGTCATCATCATCGCGATCCTGGCTTGTGTCATCAATTGTCTCTGTTGCGGAATCCAATGTTGTACCGGATGCTGCCGTTGTCTATCCTGTTGCTGCCCATCGCCGCGGAAGAACAAGGGTTCTCGTAAACAGTACATGGATGATGTGTCGCCGTATCACCAGGCGCCGCCTCCCATGCCACAAGCAACCGTCTATCAGCCTCCTCCTCCTCTGGCCCCACCTACGTATCGGGGTGCCCAGATCGCGCGATTCGATACCCCCAGTAGCCCAGCTGCATCCAAGACTGGGTTCAAGGTTAACGAAGATGCTTTGCCTGAAATGCCCACCTGGGATAATGCTCGAACCAGACGGGTCGAAGACACCAGCAGCCCCCGTCCGGAGGATATGGAAATGGAACCGTTGAACCAGCCTCGCCGATCCCCATCTGTTCCTAGATCCCCTGCAAGCTTCATGGGCCCGCCTGCCAGAACGGGTACCACACCTAGCTTCTATGGTGAGCAGAACATCCATGCGCGACGCTCCCCGGGCCCGCAATCCCCCCCGGCTGCTACTGCCCCGCTTTCGCCATATGACGAGCCTTACGGAGACTACCCATATGGTATGTCACCACCAGGCCCAACTCCGGCTCCGGCTTCGTACGCGCCTCGACAGTACACCCCGATGCCATCGATCTCTCCAGCACCTGCCGCCTACACTCCTTCGCAATATACCCCCATGCCCTCCGCCATCTCCACCCCTGATCCTGTACCTTATCGCCAGCCGTCTCCTGGTGTTGCTGTGCCCTACCGTCAACCCTCTCCTGGCCCTGGAATGCCATTCCGTCAACCCTCTCCTGGCCCTGGAATGCCATTCCGTCAACCATCCCCTGGTCCTGGTGTTCCCTTCCGGCAGCCCTCCCCCGGCCCTGGCGTGCCGTTCCGCCAACAATCACCTGCAGTGCCATTCCGCCAGCCCTCCCCGGGATTCCCCCAGCCACCAAGCTACCGCGGACTATCACCAGCTGCTTCTCCAGCGTCCCCACCACCGGCTTTCTCAGAGACGAATAATGGCCCGGGCAGGCCCCCGAGTCTGTTGCAGAGTGGACGGAAGCCTTCAGTGAATTTCTAGGGGGTTCTCTAAAAAGATTACAGCACCTCTGGTATTATTGATTTTATGAGAAAGGAAATTGTTTTTCATGTTATGGTTGGGTTATGTATGGGTTGTTCGGGTTCGGGTTTGAGTGATTTCTTTTCTTCGTTGTGAATAACTTTTCTCTTCTCGATCTTCTATTAGTCCATTATGTCCATGTGCACAGGGTGCACACAATACCCACATAGCACCCACTTCTCTTCTTTCTACGTCGTACATAGTTATAGTACTTGGTTTAATCACTTAGACAATGCTGTCAACACATACCCTATCCTATCCAGCCTCTCACCGGCTTACTCCCCACAGCAAGTACCAGATAATAAGCGCAACAAGATACACCGTTCCTCGTACGCCACAGGGAAGATTACAAGTATCACACCGCGACAAACACACATCGACCATCGGTACATACCGTCCAATCCAACTGAAATGTCAACATGGGACTTTGCATGACGGTGCCACGTGGCTGGCGCTTGCTTGCTGCTGCTATCGTGTGTCGTGTCGCCTCATCTCATCTCATCTCATCGCGTTTTGAAATCAATAGGCAAACAAGGACAGATGGATTTTTATTTTAGTGTAAACATATCGGATATATAGATCTGGTGGCTTTGGCATTTTTTACTGTCGGATTGAGTTTTGAGCGAGTGCAAAAAAGCAAGAGGAACAGCGACATGCCTTTTTATGTATGTTATGTTTATGCTTTATCGAGCCCTGCCCTTTTTTCCTCTGAAAATAGGCTAAGCAAAGCGATGTACTGATGATGGTGGTTGTTTTTTTCTCGGTAGACCCTCAAAGTCAAATACGAGAACCCCGGGGCCTACGAGCAGTACGGGAGGGATATTCAAAACACGTACGTTCTCCTTTCTCGCTCTCTATCCTCTATTCCCCCTCAATAATATAGGTCAAGCTAATAATAAAATCGCAGAGTAAAAACCAAATACGGCGAGAAAGGCGCTTGGGATTTTAAGCAGCTCATCGCGGAGCCCGGTTCGTTTCCGCCGACGCAGTTTACAATGTATGCATCCCCTATCTTTGGTACATATGTGTAGATTGAACAGGGGGTTAATAATGAATGACTAGTTTCGAAGTACCGGAGGACGTTTCGTTGGATGAGTTGTTGGAGGTTAAGTTGGGGGAGGGTGTTTCTACTGATATTGAGGGGATTTGAGTGATATGTTGATATTATATATTCGAGTGATGAGATTAGTGAGGTGTGGAAGTGGGTGTAGGATAGGATAATAATACCGGTTCTAAATTGAATTTTGTATTAGAATATCTTGATATGTAGTGTAGCATGTGTCATAATTGGAAGGAGGTTACTCCAGCGAGAAATCGAATTCTTTGAATGCCTCCTTGAATGCATTCGCGTCTGCCTCTTCCTCATTCTGCGACTGGACCGCGTCTTTCCAGTGGATTCGCTTTTCCAGACCCATTAACTTGGCCATGACTCTGCGGCCGAATTGGAGGTCGAAGCGGAAGTCGGGGGTTAGGGGGAGGATAATGCATCTTTCTTCTGGTTTAGTGTCTTCTTTCTGTTCCTCTTCAGAAGGAGCCCAGATCCAGACGCGGAAGAAATCACCCGGTTCAGCGCTTGGATCTTCACGTGCAGCCTCAGACGGGGACTCGAATTTGGGATAGCTCAGATTCTCCGCTTCGACCTTGAACGCCGCCTCGACGAGACCGCGCGTAATCGTGTCAGATGCGATCGGGACGAATTGCCAGTGGATATGGATACCGTTTCCGCGGCTGACTTCGAATGTTACCGCGCCAAGTTTATCATTCGCGCATTGCTTGAGCATAGAATGCAAAGAGGTGCGGTAGCGCTGCATTTCGGTGTAGGTGGATAGACGGGCTTCCTTATCTGTGATTGTGTTGAGAGTAGGTGTGTGCGTGAAGGGAATGATGAGGATGTGTGATGGGAATCCGAGTTCAGGAAACGTCTTAGCGGATGGTAACGGCCCCTTTGCGGTGGTCAGGTAGCATTCGTTTCCAATGGAGGTGATAAGATGTGTTGCGATGTTGGGGTTGGATAGACAGAAGAAGCACTCCTGCGGTCCTGGAGGGGGTCCCCGCGTGCGTTTCCGGGGACGCTGGCCGTGGTCCTCGGGGCCTGCAAAGCGATGGTAGGATTCACGCTGGCTTGGGAGACCTTTGCGCTTGGTTTGGACGGGGCCCAGCGGGGAGGCGGTTGCACCCGTAGGCACGGTGAGTGGATGGGGTGCCTTGGAATCAAGGCTGAAGGCGTACATCCATTTTTGCTTCGAGGGGTTATTGTAGGATGCTAAGCTGAGGAAGCGGGTTAGGGGTTTTGCGTCAGGCTCTTCTTCGCTGGGCATGTGGAAGAAGGGTTCACGTTCGTAGAAAAGGTCGTCTGAGGTTGAAATGTGATAACGTGGCTTCAAAGTTGAGCAGAGGTCTGCAAGAGGTTGTGTTTCTTCTGTGGTAGTGACATCATCCGGAAGTTGGACTTTGGACCCTGTTCGGATTCCCTTCGGCCATTGGTGCGTGATTAGGATGTCCACATTATTTGTTCCATAAAGAGCCCGCACGTCTGCATCTGTATACCCCGGGTGAAATCTGTTGCTCTGTCTTCCAGTCTCCAGTGTTCCACCAAGAGACACGAGTCTGATTCCCTCTGATGTCTTAAGGGTGCCGCGCTTCCCCAGAAAATACAGGTTGGAGCACACCTCATCCTTTGCCTCTATTCTCTCTACCACCCGCGTCGGAAGTGGTCTGCTCCCGAGGCCGAAATAGGTCGGAAGAGGGACGACAATAGTCTCCTGTAGCAGTGCACTGACCTCGTCGAGCTCTTTCTCTGTCGTGCAGTCGCCGAAGAGATCGCCGGCAATGATGGCAAAGGAGAAGTTTTGCTTGGCTTGAAGCTTGGCGAGCTTAGTAAAGACTTCTCGTAGCTCGCAGTTCACATTTCCAATAACAATTCTATTCTTGTTAGCAGAGCACGTACAGAGGGCTTATACGGTAGACTTACATTTTGGACGCCATTTTCAAATGGAATATGACATCAACATCACATACACGCCTCAAATCTTTCGTCGCGGGGTTAGAATCCAATATCAGCAGCAATTGGATTGAAATATCCCTAGATGGTAAAAGTGAAGTACAGCCCGCTTAGTCTGTTCTGGCAACGCGGCGAAGAATCGCCATTTCCAAAAACGGAGCTTGGGCCAGCTTTATTTCACGTGATATATACACTAACCAAGATAGGCTAGCGCTGGATACAAACACCGAGCTAATCTCCGCACCGGAACAACCTCGCTCCGATGAATTTTTTTTGATGGAGCAAAAGATCCAGACATTTCGAGATATCTACAAGAGACAGTTTTGAACCGGCGCTGCTCATATTTTCCAGGATGGTAGCGGCGTCGACGAACTCACGGCCCCAGTCCGTGAAACGGTTAAGAAACAGCACGAAAACTACCAAAAATCATCGATTCGAGCCGTTCTCGCAGCGCGTCGCAAAGCTTAAAATCGACCCGATTCACCGTGTGCGCCGGCCGAGTTTTGGCGAAGAAGGAGATGAGACGTCTTCATATTTCAGATCGGCTTTCGACCACTGGTGCGAGTTGAATCTGTCCGAGAATTTCTCCCAGTTCGCCCGTCGAGTTAGCCCGTTATCCGAGAGTCTCGCTCAGATCCTGTACCATGAAGATAAGATTATGGGATTGTTGGTGGAGGGTATTGAGAAGAGGGACCAGCATTCCATGGAGGCTTTTCTGAGTCTTCTTGCGCAATTTGCGAGGGACCTGGGTGTGCGGTTTGAGAAGCATTTCGCGACTGCTGTGACGTTGGTGGCTTCGGTTGCTGCTACACATCCGGAGGTTGAGGTGGTCGAATGGAGTTTCTCCTGTATAGCATGGACTTTCAAGTTCCTTTCGAGGCTATTGGTTCCAGACTTGAGACAGCTCCTGGGTATTATGGCCCCGTATCTAGGACGAGAGCGCCAAAAGCCGTTCGTGGCCCGTTTCGCCGCCGAGTCGATGTCCTTCCTTATCCGCAAGGCCGGCCTTGTCTATTACAAGAACAAGGAGCCTCTCGAGCTAGCGACATCTTTTTTACTGAACGATCTACGAGAGACAGCGGCTAGTTCGAAGAACGTCGAGACATACAAGGAGGGACTGATGGCGATGTTCTCAGATGCGATCAAAGGAGTCAAAGGAGGAATCCATTCCAGCGGAACTGATATCCTGAGCTGCTTCCTGGAGAAGGCATATGCGGAGGATGATCTAAAACGTGGACTAGCATTGGAAGTCGCTGGTGGTATCGTCATCAACCTTTGCCATGAAACGACTGCCGCAACGTTCGAGCCCATTCTGAACACCGTCACATCATACATCGAGACCCATTCCAAGAAATCGGACAGTCGCCGTGCCGAGATGTGCTGTCGCTTGCTGTTCCTGTGTGTTACAACCCGCAAGGGTTGTAGGGTGAACAACTGGAAGACCGTTCACGAGACTTTGCTTCTCTTGCTCCAGAAGGCTGCGGCTGCACCGAGTGCGTACGCTGGCTCGATACCTCAACTTCTGACGACGGTGGCCTATGCACTTCAGGTGTCTCGTATGGACGTTATGCTGCCATTCATGCGTCCTCTCATGGACGCTGTAGCGAACGACAAATTTTCAGCCTACTTCTTGTCTTTTTGCGCCACCTTTTCGGAATATGGAGCTGAGAGGTTCCATGGAGTTGTTCTCCCTTATTTCCAAAAGTAAGAATTTAATACCCTGGCTTCTTGACCATTTAATGCTAATTTAATGCAGGTTCGTCAACTCTTCATGGCGTGAGCATGAGTATGAACTGTGCTTGACAATATTGCGCTTGAACCATGCCGGCTGTGTCACCTCCGAACCATCTAAGCCTGGCTACATTACTTGCCCTACCTCTTGGAAGTCTCGTATAAAGGAGGCGTTGAACCAATCCAGCTTCGGCGTTGCGGAAGTCGGTTTAATGAATGCATACTCGAAGCTTCCGAAGGCTATATTGCTGTTTTCCGACCCATCTATTCAACCTGACCTTGTCCGGAGCCTGCACGATCACCTATCCCATGCATTGAACGATAGCGAACCCGAGCCATCAGTCACAACCAAGTTCTTCCTTGGCCAAGGATTCAAAGCCTACGTCGACCTTGCCGCCGGGTCCGACGACCTTGATCTGAAGCTCTGGGATTCTATCAAGCAAATGGCCACGAAATACTCCCGTCTCCCCTTCTTCCTCGATGCAGTTTTATCTTATGTTTCAGCTTGTTCAAAGACTTCCGGCTTCAAGGATTCGATATCGGATGACTTCGCTAATGCCTTAATCACGAACCTTGCCGGCCCGTCGCATGAATTACGATTGCTGTCTCTGAAGATTCTGCAACAACTACTTCAGGCCACAGGCGAAGATGCCTCTCCACTATCTCTAGCCATTGAGATTGAAGAGAGCCCTCTCAACATAGACACTGCCCGTGTCATCTCCATGCAACTACGCAAGCTCGTCATCCTTTACCCGCAAATAGTTTCTCGCAGGTGGATGGCCACTTTGATACCCCATTTCTGCTTTGGTTTGTTTTCGAAGAAACTTGGTCCTCTCTGGGATGATGCGGCCGAGGCTTTGAAGACGATTAGTGAGCATTCAGAGGGAGAGAAGATCGTTTCGGACATCGCGATTCGATGGCTTCATGAGCGTGGCCCCGACGTGCCGGACGAGGAGCCCGAGGAGGACGATATCAACCCCCGCGACTTTGGAGAGTACCAGTGCTTCAACGCCGCGAGAATTGAGAGAGTACAGGGTGCAAACTTCTCAGCTACAGTGCAGCCGGTTGCAGTACTGCAGCGGACCCTGGAAAAGGAACACACCTTCGCAGAGGTTCTCCCCACTAATCCTCGCGCTCACGCTCTTAAGGTTCTCAACGCAGCTCCCATGGTAGCTGAAAAACGATCTCGTCAAGTTGTTCCGTTGTTCATGTCATGGGCTCAACATGATGAAGAGGATACTGCGCACTTGGAGCCGGAGTCTGATTCGTCGGATATGCCAGCGCATGGGGAGTATATTTCCTGGGGCTTCAAGGATCGTTTGTCATTCCTTGCCCTCTTCGGACGATTCATCAATCCCAAGGTCTTGTTCAAGGCACCTGAGGTTCACGATGCGCTGCTAGGATTGCTTTGTCACGGTAACTCCGAAATCCAGCGATTGTCCCTCAAAGCTTTGTTCACCTGGAAGTCGCCAAGCATCCTGCCGTATCAGGAAAGTTTGTTGAACATCCTGGATGAATCGAGATTCAGAGATGAGTTATCGGCCTTCGTTCATGTCGGCAAAGACGATAGTACCATCGAGGAGGGACACAAGGGCGAAGTTTTACCTGTCCTTCTAAGACTTCTCTACGGTCGAATGATCTCAAAGGCGAGCGCAAACGCAGGACAAGCAGGACAAATTGGACGGAGAAAGGCTATTCTGCGAACTCTGTCTCACTTGCCAGACCAATACTTTGCGCTTTTCATGCAGGTCTCTTTCGGGCCTCTTGGGGAAGTGCAATTGGTCAAGGATGATGAGGTTGACCAGAAGCCGTTCGAGCAGGAGCTTGCTAGCCTTAGAAGGCAGATGGGTTTGTTGAAGTTGATTGAGACTGTGTTCGACACGCTCCAGTCCCGTGTAGCTCCATTCGCCGAGAGCTCTTTGAATGTGGTCCTGTACTGTCTCGTCAGAGCGTGCCGAACTCTCGAGAAATCGCAGAACCCCGGTGCTGCTGAGGAAAAGGTCCTTTTGGCACTACGCAACCTTCGGCACACATGTATTCGATGCCTTGAGCTTATCTTTTCTGTCTCTCTGGATCGAGACTGGACGCCCTACGTTCGCATTATTTACGAGGATGTGATCAACCCTAGACTGGAGAACTTTGCCATCGAAACGGCCCAGGGTGTATCGGGTCTTCTCCGGCTTTTCCATACCTGGGCTTCTTCACCGAGATCTTCCTTCTACCTTGTACAGGAGAATAAATTTGTTTTGACGAAGGTTGTTGACACTCTTGGGGTGGATTCAGCCCGTGATGCCGTCAAGACCTTTGTGATGGACGAGGTTTTGGTGCCACTGATCGAGCACTCTAGCGGCAAGAAGTTGGAAGAGGAAGAGGAAATGAGCGATTTCTCGCCAGAGGAAATACGCTCGACTGTCCTGTCGCCTTACATCGAACACACCCTTTCTCACCTCGGTCGCCTTCTCAGGAGAGGTCCCTCGCGGCCTGTGTTGGTGTCGGGCGTCCAAACCCTGTCTCTCCTTGCCCCGTGCGTCAAGTCTTCGAGCGAGACCTCAAGTTTGATCAGCATTACGACGTACCTTCTGCGCCAGCCTGCAGACCGTGTCTCCCCCAAGACCAAGTCGGGCTTGTTGCGCATTCTCGAGCACTTCTTACCCCTTTACAAGCCCAGTGAGGACCCGGAGCTTTCTCAATCCGTATTTGAGGCTATCTCGGCCACGTTCGACTACTTTAGAGACGACGCGAACCGAGAAGTGCTTTCAAGAGTATTCAGTGCATACGCGAAACATGACCCCGAACTCGTCGAGGTCGCCCAGCTGTGCGAGGACTTGAATTCAAGATCTTTCAAAAAGCTTGGAGCGGACTACGAGCGTCGCCTTCAGGCCTTCAGAAAGATCAATGAGGATCTCTGGAACAGCTTAAACGCGAAGCAATGGCGGCCATTGCTTTATAACATGTTGTACCACATGAAAGACGAGGAGGAGCTGGCTATCCGATCTAGTGCCTCTTTCGGATTGAAGCGTTTCATGGAAAATGCCATTCTTCCAGCTAATGCGGGCGCCGAAGATTTCGAGGCGCTTGTGAGCAAGACGCTATTCCCTGCTCTACAAGGCGGTGCCCGTCAGAAGTCGGAGCTGATTCGGTCTGAATTTGTGACCGCGCTCGGTTACTTTGTCAAGCTGAACCCCGAAAGGCCTGCTGTTAAGGATTTGCATGTTCTTCTTGTTGGAGATGATGAGGAAGCGTCCTTCTTCAACAACATCCTTCATATCCAGCAGCACCGCCGTCTCCGTGCTCTGCGCCGCTTGGCTAGTGAGGCTATCAAGGGCGAGCTTCAGGCAGTGAATATCAGCACTATCTTTCTTCCGCTTGTGGAACACTTTGTGTTTGACGACGAGGAGGGAGATGAGAATACCCACAACCTGATTGCTGAAGCTGTGACGACACTTGGAACTCTGGGTGAATCTCTCGACTGGAACCAGTTCAGGAACACCTTCCGCAGATACCGTGGTTACATGGAGAGCCGGTCCGAAATGGAGAAGAATGTTCTGCGACTCCTGGGTAGAATGTCAGATGCCCTGACAAACGCGATGAACCAGTCGAAACCCCCGACCAAGTCCGATGATGACGACGACGACGAAATGGCAAATGACACTGACGCCGTGGTGCCTACGAAATCCACCCTCGCTCGATCCCTCCCGTCTGCCACTAAGGTTGCCAACGAACTGACGACGAATTTCACACCCTTCCTGACCAACTTCATTCATTGGAAGGATGAGGCGCAGATGAGTCTGCGTTTGCCAGCTGCGGTTACTACTATCAAGCTGCTGAAGTTGCTGCCCGAACAAGACATGGCAATTCGTTTGCCGCCTGTCCTCCTGGATGTCTGCAGCATCCTGAAGAGTAAGTCTCAGGATTCTCGTGATACCGCGCGGAAGACGTTGAATGATATTTCTCTTCTCCTTGGACCTGTTTATTTCGGCTACATTCTCAGGGAACTGCGGAATACTCTCAAGCGGGGTTATCAACTCCACGTTCTCTCGTTCACGGTACACTCGATGCTCGTTGCTACCACGGACGACTTCAAACAAGGGGATCTGGACTATTGCTTGCCTGATCTGGCATCCGTGGTGATGGACGACATCTTCGGTGCTGTTGGTCAAGAGAAGGAGGCGGAAGAGTACACCAGCAAGATGAAGGAAGTCAAGAGTAGCAAGAGCTACGACTCCATGGAGTTGCTCGCCAAGAACTCTACTGTCCCGAGCCTGTCGAAATTGACCAGACCGTTGCAGGCTCTCCTACAGGAGAAGCTTAATGCCAACATGGTCAGGAAGATTGATGAGCTTCTGCGGAGAATCGGGATCGGTCTCTTAAGGAACCCGGGCGCGGAAAGCCGTGATCTTCTGATGTTCTGCTACGAAGTCACTAAGGAGTCGTATAAGCAGCCCGTTCAGGATGACGATAAACCCGCTGCTCCTGGTTCTAGCGAGTATCTCTTGATCAAGTACGAAGGTGCCAAACGGGGCGAGAAGCGCGGAACCACGTCGTCATACCTTTACAAGCTGAACCGATTCTCGCTTGATGTTTTGCGAGCGGTCCTTAACAAATTCGGTTCTCTGCTCACTCCGGGTAACATGGCTGGCTTCCTCCCAGTCATTGGTGATGCTCTGGTGCAAGCACACGAGGAAGTGAAGATCGCTGCCCTCCGATTGCTGTCAACCATCATCAAGCTTCCTCTGCCTGAGATCGACAACAACTCCCACGTATACTTCACCGAAGCCGTCAAGGTCATCAAGGAGGCGCCCAGCACAAACACCGAAGCCTCCCAAGCAGCTCTGAAGTTGATCTCGGCCATGTTGCGCGAGAGGAAGAACACCAAACTCAGGGAGGGCCATCTTTCCTACCTCCTCCAACGCCTCACATCCGATATTGAAGAGCCGGATCGTCAGGGTGTAACCTTCAACTTCATCAGAGCCGTCATGGCTCGCAAGTTCGTGGTGCCGGAAATGTACGAACTGGCAGACCATATCGCAACCATGATGGTAACGAACCAGACGCGCGCAGCTCGGGATCTGGCACGGGGTGTCTATGTGCACTTCCTGATTGAGTATCCTCAGGCCAAGGGTCGTTGGACCAAGCAGCTTAGCTTCTTGGCTAAGAATCTCGAGTACAAGCACTCTGATGGTCGTCAATCGGTTATGGAAGCGCTGCATATGCTCTTGTCGAAGACGGGTTCCGAACTCGCGCAGGATATCGTGGGTACTTTCTTCTTGCCGTTGGTCATTGTTATGGCAAATGACGATGCGCCTGAGTGCAGGGAGATGGCGGGTGCCTTGCTTGGAGAACTCTACAGCAGAGCGGACCGGGAACAGATGAAGACCATTCTCGGTCCTATCCGCACATGGCTTGAGCAGACAGATAACATGCTCCTTTGCAGCACCGGTTTGCAAGCCATGAGAATCTACTTCGAGGTCGAAGAGACCGAGAAGGAAAAGCAAGCACGATTCGTAACCGGCCTCCTCCCCGAACTCATGCAGCCAGTCCTCAAGGACGAGTCAACTGAGAACTGGGAGACGCTCTATTTCTCCCTCCAGCTCTACCTTAAACTCTGCAAGACAGTCCCCTCCATCGCCTTTTCTAAGAAATGCGCTACGATCTGGTCTCTCATCCGCGAATGCCTCTTCTACCCACACGCCTGGGTCAAGACCTGCGCCGCAAACCTCGTAGGCATGTGGCTCGCGGACGTCGCCAAGACAAACGCAGCCAACGGCTACGGCTCGATTCCTCTGGTCGGAAGTGCAGAGCTGGCTCTAGACAGAGACGCGATGCTGCAATTACTCCGTGCCAGCATGCGCTGTCTCCGGACTCCCGGTGTTAGCGAGGAACTTGCAATGCAGACCGTCCGCAACATCGTCTTCCTCTGCCGATGCAGTGCCCAGAATGGCCTCGAATTCTCCAACTTGGGAAGCAAGGATGCGGAACTCGACGAAAGCGACGCCGAAGACGAAGACGCCGAAGCTGATGCCGACGCCGCTGCCGCCGAAGCAAAGACAAACGAACACGCCGACGGCGAGAAGGAGAAGGCAACATCCAAGACCGCAATCCGCTACGTCTTTGAACAAGCCTCCTCAATCCTGCGCCGCGAACTCGTCAATACGCGTGCGATATCCCTCGTACCCAGGACCGCATCTATCGGTCTCTTCGCGGCTCTTTGTCGTCACCTCGAGGCGGAACACATCTTGCCTTCCCTCTCGATTATCCTCCTTCCCCTGCAACATCTGACCGACTCGTCCATTCCGGCACCGCGTTCGTCGGACTTGGAGTTCCGGGAGACTTACAAGGCCCTTGTGTCTAACTGCCATGAGGTTTTGGATCTTATTCAGAAGAAGTTGGGTACCACTGAGTTTATCACTCAGATGGCTGCCGTGCAGGACTCTATTCGGGAGAGACGTGAAGGTAGACGGGTCAAGAGGCGTATTGAAGCTGTTACGGATCCTGAGAAGTATGGACAGGATAAGAAGAGGCGGAATGACCGGAAGCGTGACAAGAGAAAGGAGAAGGGCATGGAATTCCGTGGAAAGAGACGGGGTTGGTAAGGGTGTTGATTTTTGCTGTATATACATTTTTTGCCCATGTTGGGTTTATGACGGCGTTTATGGGAAGCATAAAAAGGATATGATGAATAGATTCTATGTTATAGAATAATGGTACAATTCATTAGTTTCTAAAAGTACATGTGCAAATCATGGAGTAGGGTGTATCATCAATGTGTATAGCAACGTCCATCCAAAACGCCTCTTTTTGTCAATGCGAAATCTTTAACCCCCGAAACATGCGTCAAAACTTTTCTAGTATCATCGTAGCCGACTGGTCATCATTCGAGATCGCTTTCAACAGCCCGTTACGACTGTCCGTCGCCAGACTTCTCCTTTTGACCATCCCTCTTAAACGCAACCCCATCATCCCAAAACTCCATGTCACCCTCCAAGTAACCCCTCGTAACCTTGTCCCCCTGCTTCTCCATGATATCCTCCAACGTAGTCTTCTTATCGAAGAAGATGTTCAGATGATCAGCGATAACATGTCTGTTATGGCAAGACGGGCACCGTATCAAAACCGTCCCCTTGTGATATCCATGCTTGGACATGCGGTGCGATGAACGTTCTCCGCATGGTTTGCAGGTGAAGGTGATTTGGTATGCGGGTTCTTGTTCGCGGCGCAGGCGGTTCTGTTCTTCATGTTGGGCGTCGGATTGTGCGTCTGTTTGGCGGTCGGTGAGAGGTGATTGGCCGGTTGAGGAAGAGGAGGAAGAATTGAATCTGAGTGCGTGGTATGTGATTGCTGGTCTCTGGGGCTTTTGGAGCTGTGTTGAGGATGAAGGTAGGCGGTTGATCAACTGAGAGAATGGGCGAGTTGTTGTACGGGAGATGGCTGTTCTGGGGAGAGAGGTGTTCAAAGCCCGGAGGCCGTAGGACAGCGATGGAAGACGCATTGTGAGATGTGTTAAGCAACCGTAAGCAGTTAACAGGAAATCGATTGATTGAAGATGTTTGAACCAGAGCCGTCGGAGGCGATGACGGAGTACAAAAAGCTGCGCCGGAAGCACGTTTCTCCGGGCTCTTTCACTCCGCGGCGAATCTCTAAGTCGAGCTCCAACAACTTTGCAGAATCCGGGGAAATGCTTCGAAAACGCAGAAGCCAGCTTGGTCGTGCTGATATTTCGAATGGTTACCCTCGCTGAGCTGTGTCCCGATTGTCGCTCTTTTTATCGAACGGACCCCGCGATACTTTGCTTCTTGACTGCCCCGCGTTGAGCTCCGGAGTATCGGAGACTTGAATCTTCAAGATGGCGATGAGGGCCAGGAAGAAGATACATGCCCCGCGAAGGGTAAGTATACTCTCGTTTTATTGGGGATCTGTGCTGGATTGGGCAAAAACTTGATGCTCATGGTGGCTGAATAGTGAAGACCACCACCAACGATTTCGCTGCCAGGCACTCTAAGATGGCGATAAGCTAACTGAGCTACGTAGGGTTTGATGTCTAACAACGTTAATACCTTTGACGAAATGTGGGATGTCCTGGCATCGTCCTTGAGAGAGATTCACACGAAAAATGCGTCCTCACTCTCCTTCGAAGAACTATACCGAAAAGCGTACCGGATCGTATTGATGGGAAAATGCGGAGACCTCTACGAGCAGGTAAAACAACTGGAAGGGGAGTGGCTTGGACAAGAGATTCAGAAACGGATCACTGCGTCAATCACGTCGAGCCTACTATTGGCAAAAGAGCCGGTTGACGTAAAAGACCAGTCGAACGAGAGACGGGCCGCAGGAGAAAAGTTTTTGTCTGTGTTGAGAGAAGCGTGGGAAGACCACCAGTTATGTATGGGCATGATCACGGATGTTCTTATGTATATGGTTGGTTACATTGTCGCTGCTCTGTTCTGCCGTATGTCTAGGTTAACGTGTCTTTGGATAATAGGACCGAGTCGTTACTACGGAACACCGGAAACCGTCCATCTACGTCGCAACTATGGCCATCTTCCGCGACTGCGTAATACGGTCGAATGTACGCTCCGATTCAGATTCCGTGGTTGGTGATGTCTTAAAGGATACCGTGCTGTTCATGATTCAGCTCGAACGGGCAGGACATGTCATCGAACGACCATTAATACGACATTGCATTTACATGCTCGAAGGGCTATACGAGACCATAACAGAGGAGGAGTCGTCAAAGCTATACCTGACCATGTTCGAGCCGGCGTTCATCGAGACGAGCAGAAGTTTTTACCGGACAGAGGGGCAGCGGATACTGGAAATGGCAGACGCGGCTACATTCTGCAAGATCGCCTCAAATCGGATCGCAGAGGAGCGGGAGCGATGCCTATACACATTATCTACCCTTACGGAATCGAAGATCAAAGATGTGCTGGACGAAGAGTTGATTAGCAGACACATTGCTGAAGTCGTCAACCTGGAAGGCACTGGTGTCCGGAGTATGATCGATAATGACCGGGTTGACGTTCTGGCAAGCGTCTACGAGCTGAACTCCCGAGTTGACAAGAAGAAAACGCCTTTAACATTGGCCGTGCAGAAGCGGATAGTGGAAATGGGGCAGGAAATCAACGCCTCAGCGACTTCTGCTCAGTCCGCAAAACCGGTTGAGAAAGAAACAAACGGCGACAAGAAATCTGAAAAAGAGAAGGAGAAGGAGAAACCCATGAACCAGCAAACAATGTCTGCCATCAAGTGGGTGGACGATATTCTGGCCCTCAAGAGCAAATTCGACCGGATTTGGAAGGAGTCTTTCAAGCAAGACCAGGGCATGGAGGGTGCAATGATGAACAGCTTCTCAGAGTTCATTAACTCGAATCCTCGTAGCTCGGAGTACCTTTCTCTGTTCTTTGATGAGAACCTGAAAAAGGGCATCAAGGGCAAGACGGAGAGCGAAGTTGACTCTCTTCTCGACAACGGTATCACCCTTCTTCGTTATGTCAAGGACAAGGATCTTTTCGAAACATACTACAAGAAACACCTTTCCCGCCGTCTCCTCATGAAGCGCTCAGTCAGCATGGACGCAGAACGGCAAATGATCTCCAAGATGAAGGTGGAAGTCGGAAACCAGTTCACACAGCGCCTGGAATCCATGTTCAGGGACATGACTGTCTCCGATGACCTAACTTCCAGCTACAAAGATCACATCAAGAAAACCGGCGACCCGGATCAAAAGAAGGTGGATTTGGAAATCAATGTCCTCACCAGCACAATGTGGCCGATGGAGATCATGTCGAACAACAAGGATGGTGAAGTACAGCTCCCGTGCATCTTCCCGAAGGAAATCGAGAGCACCAAGCAAAGCTTCGAACAGTTCTACCTCAGCAAGCACAGCGGCCGAAAGCTCTCGTGGCAAGCCAGCATGGGCACTGCGGATATCCGGGCAACGTTCCAAAGATCGAACGGCAAAGTGCAACGACATGAACTCAACGTGTCTACCTACGCCATGGTCATCTTGGTCCTCTTCAACGACGTCCCAGCAGGAGAATCCCTCACATACGAGGAAATTCAAGCACGAACACGGATTCCAAACCACGATCTGATCCGGAACCTGCAATCGCTCGCCGTCGCGCCCAAGACACGGGTACTGAAAAAGGAACCAATGAGCAAGGACGTGAAGCCAACAGATAAATTCTTCTTCAACCACGACTTCCAAAGCCCGTTCATGAAGGTTCGAATTGGCGTCGTCAGCGGTGGAGCCAATAAGGTAGAGAACCAAGACCAGCGCAAAGAGACTGAACAGAAGATGAATGAGGAGCGTGGAGCTAGTATTGAAGCTGCTGTTGTGCGGATTATGAAGTATGCTCTCCCCATTTCCCAGCTCTATCATCAGTCCAATGCTAACAGATTGCAGACAACGCAAGAAGCTAGTCCACTCGCAGCTTATGAACGAAGTCCTTTCTCAGTTATCTGGCCGTTTCTCTCCTAACATCAACATGGTGAAAAAACGTATTGAGAGCTTGATTGATCGTGAATACCTTGAACGTGTCGCTGAGGAACCGCCTACGTATGGGTACATTGCATAGGCCATATCCACCTCATTTCCATGAATCCTCCTCCTTCTCCATCTCCTTATTTATTCTCGATCTATAATTGGCGATAATGCAATATGACATGGATTTAGCACGGCGAACGGTGGCTCTTTTTACCCCCTACTGGTTGAATGTGGTGATGACTGAATGCTTTTGGACGAATCTCAATGCCATAAAGTACTGTATATAGTGCTTACTTGCTGAATATAACAAAACCACTTGATATGTGTCCCTGTCCATAGTACTCCGTATTATACATTGTGTCATGTGACGGTGTGACCTCAGCCCTTTCGACCAACTACACCCTTCACACAAACAACTTTAATCCCATCTACCCAGCTTGGTTCTTGATGGATGGAGTAAACGATGTACGTGCGAAATGAGTTCATCAAGATTGATGAACAGCTCAAAGAGGGGGGGTGGAAACCTCTGACAGCGGATCTACCTGGTCCTGGGTAAGAAGACGGAGAAACCGTCATGTTTTGAAGATCCAATGCCAGTGAGTTAACCCGGAATCTTCTTATTGCTCTTTGATCTAATTACGACTCGAGGCAGATTGGGTCCGAATCATTACACCGAAGAAAGCGAAAGAGAAAGCTGAACACTTCTTCCATCGGGAAGTGCGTCGAGGAAGTTGCTCTCTCAGGATACACGCCTGCTGTAGTTATGATCCATTCATAGGGTCCTGGGATGCCCCACGAGGACAGTGACTTCAATGTCTTGGCCATGTTCAGGGTTCCGGGAGAGATATTAAATAAAATTCATTGGGTGCTTACCAAGGAGGAGCTAGTGCCTAGCTTCAGCTTGCGGTGGCTCTTAAGTTTTTCTTTTGGCCTATTATTTAGCACCATGCTGATCGGATTCATGCAGAACAACGTTGGGCGCTTAATGACCATGGCCTGAACATCCTCACCTAATGAATACCAAGTTTCGATACCGAAATCAACAGCTTCTTTTCTGCCTTTTAGGTACGTGGGTGACCTTGGAATCTATTCTTTAACGAATTCTGACGATTCAACCGCATCCTCGCCGATCACCCCCAGTTGCCCTGATGTTGTCATATTTAGATTGTGGCATGAGCTATACAAACTGGGCCTGAGAAGACGGATCAGCTAGAATCTGGTCTTCTTAAGCGGAAAATCTTTCAAGTCGTCTAAACGCCCGGTTTTACAATCAAAGACGCCAATTTTCGTGACAGTCTTGACAGAAGCTTTGGCGGAAACCTGCTGTGTGTGTGGAAATGAAAGCTGTCGATATAACGAACCAATTTCCTTGCATTGTGATTTGAGGAATCTGCGATTATGCAGACGCCACAATAACGACGAGTGGCAAGAATACGCTGCATCCGTCGCTGCAGCATTCGCAAAAGAATTGTTGAGCTGGGTACAACCAAGTGATGTTGATACAGATAATCCGGTGAAGGTTATACTTGATGAAGGTAAGTACACATATCGCACTCTACACCTTTTGTGTCTAATAGATTTGTATTTCGTGAGATTGTTTCAAATATAAGAAAAGACATCAAAGATGTCAAATCCAACATATCGAAGAAAGAGAAAGTCAGACTCCTCAACTGGCTCACTTCAGTTAAATACGGTGCTCCGCATACGAATTACATCCAAAGACGACAGCCAGGCACTGGGAAATGGTTACTTGAGTCTCCCAAATTGCAGGAATGGCTGACATAGAGCAAGGAAATGCTGTTCTGCCCAGGCATTCCTGGCGCTGGAAAAACGATACTTGCGGCAATCGTCGTGGACATTCTGCTCCATAAATTTCGAAATGATTCAAGTATTGGGGTTGCTTACATGTACTTGAACTTCCAAGAGCAGCAAGCACAAACAGTTCACACTCTTCTTCTGAGCGTCGCGAAGCAGCTGATCAGGCAATCATCATCCATGCCAGAGGAAATACGAGATTTATACAAGTATCGTCAATCCAACGGGACTGCACCATCCTCAGATGAGATATTCAATATTACCCGACTGGCCTGTAAGCTATACTCACGAGTGTTCCTTGTGATCGATGCTCTTGACGAATGCAACCCATTCGTTCGATCAAACTTGCTGTCGGAAATTTTTGGGCTGCAATCTCGTGGTGATATCAAGCTATTCGCTACATCGCGATTTCTCAATGACATCGCAAACCGGTTTGGAAATATCAAACTCGAGGTACGAGCCTCGGATGACGATGTGAAAAAGTATCTAGATGGAAACATGTCTACCCTCCCTTCATGCGTGATGCGGAACAAGACCCTACAAGACACCATCAAAAAAGTCCTTATAAGATCTGTCGATGGAATGTATGTTCCTAGCCCGTTCTACGACTTGAATATTTACTTAAAGAACAGTTAGGTTTCTGCTCACACAGCTTTACTTGAGCTCTCTCCGTGATAAAGTAACAGAAAGAGCTGTTTTGGACGCCCTTGAACAGATTCAACAACAGAAGCCAGGATCTGATTATTCCATCAAGCACAGAGTACTATCTCTAGCATACGATGGGGCAATGCATCGTGTCGAAAGTCAAAGTCCGGGGCTCAGCGACCTTGCGCAAAATGTGCTTATATGGATAACCCACGCGAAGAAACCCCTAACTACAATGGAGCTTCAACATGCACCCTCAGTGAAGCCTGGTACATCTGTACTCGATGAAAAGAACATTCCAGACCTCAATGACATGATCTCCGTATGTGCAGCGCTCGTAACGCTTGATGAAGAAAGCCAAATCATCCGTTTGGCGCATGACACGACAACACAATATTTCGAATATGCATTGGAGAGGGAGTGGTTGTCAAACGCAGAAAGTGCGATTGCTAGAACCTGCATGATTTATACATTTCATTCGACACTTTCGAGAATCCATCTCACGAAGGCAATATTGTGTCAAGCTTTCCATTCCTGCAATATGCCGTCGATTACACGTTATCACATATGTTTCACGTGGTAAAATCGTCAAAACGAGCGCATACTCTTTTTCGAATTGACAATTGGTTTCTCGCGCGCTTGGCCAAACTTACAGATTGGGTCTATCATGATAATAATCATGGTGGCGACGATGTGAAGATGATCAGGGGGAGCTATGGCAGTCCCTTCCACGCAGCCTATGCTCAAAGAGACCCATACATCGGGAAGAGATTCCTCAACCACAAAGCCGACGCCAACCTCAGGGTCAGCATATATGGCATTCCCTTGAATGTGGCCACAATATTTAATCGGTGGGAAGTCTTCGAACTTCTTTTGAATTGGGGTGCTCGAGCCAGCTTCGGCAACATTGAATTGCAGTTTTCTTCGTATGGAGAGCCATTCAGAATTGTTGGTCCTCAACAAGCAAGAGGTGCAGATGTTAATGCTAGTGGGATTTTGGTGGATATTCTGTATGATAATGGCGTCGACGTTGATGCTACAGAAGGCTTCCAAGCAGCTGTCCGCAGGGAGGTATTTATGGCATCGCCCTCCAAGATGCGGCGGACAATCTCGATGAGGGGGTCCTTGAAACCTCGCAACTTCTGGTCGGTCGAGGAACAATCGTCAGAGAAGGTCTACACGGGACAGTGTTCCAAGCAGCCTCATCATCCACAGGTGATTGCTCTCTAGTCAAACAGCTCAGTGTACCGATATATCTCTCCATTTATACCTCCATATTACGATTATGCATATACATGGAAAAAACTTAATGTTGTACTATGCACACAACTCTCGACGCAAGTACTCTGTACTTCCTGTGATAAACGGAAAGAAGTCACCTTTATGAAGCCTATACAAATCACGTGACATACACCCGACTGATGCAATACCTACCCCATGCGGTATAGCGCATCACAAGACTCGCACATGGTTTCTCATCTTTCCGATCTGAATCGCAAACTTCACACAAAGTATGACAAGTAACGAACCACGGGTCGAACGATATATTTGTTTACAAACTGCTATCTCCGGACGGTAAACAAGAATAAGCATGGTGCGGTATTGACAACAAAACTTGCATACAGTAGTGTCTCGTGTCTGTCTTGTCTTGCTCTCACTGTGACATCATTGGTCTACGACGTAATACATGTAACAGTGCTGTAAGAAAGTTTCCGGAGAGAGGTTTTGCCGGGGGGGGGGCACGGTCACGGGCGCTAGGGCTGCGAGTGATGACCAATTACAAAGTAACTTTTGCGGGGGCTATTGTGTCGAGACTCTTATGCGCTGAAATCCTCCAGGAGCAGGATAACCAATAATGATAGTCAGGAGGATGGTGGATCAATGGTGACATGAGGGGCAGCGGCTGCGAAATCCCCTCATCGGGCGTGATAAGATCGGGCTCACCGACAGTCGGCCTCCGCACCATCGTTAGAAGTAGATACAAGCGCTCCGGAGAATACGATGCAGTTAGTGTTTCTATTTGCATGCAGTTAACGATGCAAAAGCCAGCGCACAACATATGGAGTGAAAAACTCTGCTAGTTAAAGTGTAGACATGTGACCTCACCTGACTCGTCATGTGCCGTGTCCGACTTTCTCCCGTCGCTTGTACGGAAATGCGATTCGAATCGGCCGGCGTCTCACTCAAATAAGCTCAGCTTTACTTTTCAATCTCAATGAGATTGGTTCCCCACGCCAGTCTGACTCTGTTACCAGCTCAAACCGGGTTGCGACCGCAATCAGTATCCGATCGTCGACTGTGGCGGTGGTATGCCCACACACTAGCAAGGACTACCGAGCACGATCCATGATTATTGAAGACGATCGGAAATAATAGTCGCTCGGCAAAAATAGTCGATTTGTACCTGCACAACCCCATCTCAAATTAATCGGAAAGGAAAGCGCAATGACGTCGATCCCGGAAGAAAGAAATAAAGCTAGGAGACTTATTGAGCTAAGATCACTAACCTCCATGCGCTATGGGAACGTGCTGCCGCTAACAGGGATCGAACCTTTTTTTCCCCTGCAGACTATTGAAAGGTACCCGGAGGATATTCATTATTGGATAACGAGGCGCTCATGCACTGATTTGCAGCACGGGGAGCTTCGTTAATATGACCCTTCGAGATATGCTCGGAAAGGGATACGCCCCTAGCCAATACCCGAGTACGGAGAGTATGGAGTACTGCAACCCTGGCCGTGGCCTGCCGGAATGTTGAAACGTGCAAAGTAAGGGCGATGGAAGAATTAACGCGCGTTTGAAGAGACTGAACCGCGATGAGAACAGTGCTTGAGAATGGCGGGTAGGGCTTCATTCCTGTGCTGCTCTGGGGAATCTTCACGCCCGTCTACGGAGTACGGAGGGAGGACTCCATACAGATTGTGCAGGATACCTGATCTCGTTTGAATAGTATATCTTGCATTTGGAGACTGGCAAGGGACACGATAATTGGCCGTTTCTGTACGGGGTACGCATCTGACAATGGTGAGGTGATCTTGGAACCAGATCTAGTCGCAAACCGGATTTCCTGACAGATGCGCTGCTATGCCCCGAGGTTACTGCGACAATGTTCATCACTACCCGAATCGACATGGTCAT
This sequence comes from Aspergillus cristatus, assembly GCA_034509305.1. Lineage (NCBI taxonomy): Eukaryota > Fungi > Ascomycota > Eurotiomycetes > Eurotiales > Aspergillaceae > Aspergillus > Aspergillus cristatus. Next base: position 2,205,891 of record WJBV01000006.1, on the reverse strand, counting down.
GGCATCTATTCTGGGCGTCGCCCAGCTTGCCCAATCGAGTGCACCGGCACGTGTTTCCCTGCTGATCAGATAATGTGAAGAAATAAAGCCGGTGGAAAGGCATGTGGGCATTTTCCCAGATGAGTAGGCGAGATACCTGGGAAAATCTCCGTACTATGTATGTACTCCATACTGTGTACTGCGAGAGGGCAAATGCAGATGACAGTTATCTGTCCCTTGATGCTCCTTGCGTCATGTCCTTATTCTTATCCTGTTCTGGTCGGCCCAAGTGATTCTCCGATGTGGGGCGTGACTGTGGGGAACGGATAAGATTTCGATCTTGAGAATTTGAGGCTCATTCCGAGCTTTTTGGCTTTTTGACTGGACAATGGCTGTCGATTATTGACCAATAGCAGGGTTGTATAATAGTAATTTTTCTTTTCTCTTTCGGTTCTAGGGTTTGGATGGAGCTGCATACAGTACAGAGTAATAGTGAAGTAATAAATCTCTATACAACCTCGCATATGCCAGGACCATGCCAGGGACCTGACAGGAAACAGATAGTCTGCAGTACAGAGCGCAAAGGGCAGTCTCAGAAATGTACTATGTAGAGAACAAAGAAGTCAGAGTGATGAAAGAATGTCGGTAAAAATGGAAACGGACCAGAAAGCGAACAAGAAGCGAAAAAGAAAAAGCTGTCACCCGTGAGACGAGTGTCAGTCAGCCGAAACGCACAGCGGTTGCTGAGCAGCGAAAGAGATGGCGGCAAGGGAGTCCCGGCAACGAGGGCCTCTAGCCGTTTCGGGTTAGTCTCTTCCTGCAACCCTGTCGGTGCTGCCGTATCAGTACCGTCCCATACCGTAATTTACATGGCCAGCTGTGCAGTATACAACTGTCCAATGTGCCTACCGTCTGCCTATGGACTGCTCCATATACTCCGTAGGTACCAGTGACTTGTCCCTCTGCATGTAATCAGAGGCTGCGAGTATTGTATCTGTACAAAATCTCCCAGTATTCTGTACAGGACATACAACTGGACGTATCTAAGCTCGTCGTCCATCTGGAGATCGCTCCCCACTCCGGCGTTGCCATTGCAACAAGTTCGGTCATCCCTTCAGCTTCACACCTTTTTCTTCTCTTCTTGAGACCTCGTTTTTTACTGCTTTTTCTTCCAGGTCCTCCCCTTCTTTTCTCTCTTCGATTTCTCTTTTTTCTCCAATCCTCCTGTCGTTTTTCCCTTGCTCGACAGTATATCCTCCGACCCTATCCCTTTCTTCCTTTTTTGACTTTCCCATGCTGCGTCGCTTCTGCCCCTCCTCGTTCCTATTCGGTCTTGATTGCTGCTCGTTTCGGTACGTCCTGCACCCTGCACCTCTCTAGAACCCAGGAAAGGATTATTCGGGGTTTATTGTTCTCAAGGCTAACGTTATTGTCAATTTTTTCTTGCGAGATAGAACCCTCCGGTGACGAGACCTGATTTTGATCCTCCTCCGCTCCCACCCCCTCTCGTTGCACTCCTTGCACTCCGATACTCCTTCTACTCGACGTTTTATATCTGCCGGTCATGGCCCTGTAATTGTCGATTTCAGCATACGGAGGAGTGCCGGCTGCAATTGTGGTCTGTGGCGCTCTGCTTCGAACGAGCCGTGTTTGGTCAGCTTCAGCTTGGGCGAGAGGATATATATCGACTATTGCAATTGGATGTCAAGGGTGAAAAAAAAAGGATACACAAAAAAGAGAGAACTGTCGGATACCACTGGTCAGGTTGTGACGGCACAGTTGAACATTCTGTCTGAGTTCTGTACTACTGCGCAACCAAACGAGACGAAAACGCAATGGAACATTCGTCCCCGTTGGCTGCCATGCAGCCTCCATCTGTCATGTTCGGTCACTGTTTCCGTCCCGAACCAACGTCGTATCCGTCGTGCGGTCCCAGTTCGGGCATTGGAGCCAGTTCTTTCAACTTCAAAGACCTGTCCATGAAAAAGGGCGGCGACTACTTCAACATGAAACCGGTCCGGGGCACTTCGCCAACCGCAAGCCTTGCTGCGGACTTGTCTCAGAATTTTCATATCGATCAAAGGTGCGTGCGTGCGTTGCTTTGTTTCTTTCTTTGATTGTTTTATATCCTTTCTTTAATCCTTTTCATGTGTTTTGTTTTACCGGGACAAAGAGTTGACACCCAAAATAGCCCGCAATTGGCAACGCCCAGACGGTCTTTGTTCTCTTCGAACCTGTTTGCACAGGGCAATGGTAAGCCGATGCAACATCGGACGAACTGCTTCAAAAACGGTTTATGCTTATGCGTGTTCTACACATAAATAGAAGATACCATGACCACTCCTCCGATGCCATCTTCGCCTGCTGCCGCTATGGATGGTATGGAAATGTCTCCTTTGCCGCACAAGCCATCGTTTGCCGTTGCTCGGGATACCGACATGAAGTCTCCGAGCTTGGACATGGATTCGCCTATGCGGACAAGTGTCCCCAGTCCGCTGCAGGATTCGCCGATGCTGCAAAAGGAAAACCTTATTGAGTAAGAAGCCCGACGTCCAATTGGAAGGACACTTGTCTAACTGATTGTTGCAGGAGGAAACGTCCTACCTTTCTGCGTCCCTCTCTCGCGAAGAGCAGAGCTCACTCTTACCAGATGGGAATAAACCGTCCGGCCCCCGAGAGTCAAGCTCCCCCGTTCCGATTCAACAGCCGTGCCCATGGAAAGACTTCGTTGAGCAATTCGGCCTCGCTGGAGGATCTGTTTGGGGAATCTCCGCAACGGGAACGACCCGCCTTGCGCCATCACTCGTCTGGTAGCCTTGCCATGAATGCGCGGTTGCGCGGCGGTCTGGGAACCAGTGGAAGCCACGCCAAGAGCTGTGGTTCTCCCGCGTCGTCGATTCGCAAGAGCTCCAACCCCTGCCTGCGCCCTCGAAAGCTGTGCAGACGGTCGTTGAGTATGTTTGAACACCCACAGGACGTTGTATCCGAAAAAGAAGCCAACTACACCACAAATGCACCACTTCCGTCGATCCCCGACATCGACATTGAAGGAACACCCTCCCTACAGCTGCCTCACTTCATTCCGGAGGACCAGGGAGATTCATTGGCTCGGATCAACAGGGAAACCCTGCTGGAGGTTATGGGCGGAAAGTACAACGACCGGTTCGATCACATCTTGGTTATCGACTGCCGTTTCGAGTATGAGTACGAAGGTGGGCACATCAACGGAGCGCTAAACTACAATGACAAGGAGTCGCTGGCCGCTCAGCTTTTCGCGGAACCGAAACCACGGACTGCACTAATCTTGCATTGCGAGTACTCCGTTCACCGGGCTCCGATCATGGCTAAGTACCTTCGTCATCGGGATCGCGCTGTCAACATTGATCAGTACCCGAACCTTAGCTATCCCGATATGTACATCTTGGAAGGGGGTTACAGCGCTTTCTTTGCTGAGCATCGCTCGCTGTGCTACCCCCAGAACTACGTTGAAATGAACGCTAAAGAACACGAATACGCTTGTGAGCGCGGCCTCGGTAAGGTCAAGCAACGGTCCAAGCTCAACCGTGCACAGACCTTTGCCTTTGGGGAAAACTCACCTGAGATGGAAGACAGCCCAACCGGGCGATGCCGCAACCCTGGCAGCCGCTTCTTGGGATCTCCTTTCGGGGATAGTCCTGCTCCAGGTCGGAGTCCTGCTCGCCGCATGCTTTCTTACTAAACGCTACCAACCTTTTTGATACCCAAAAGAACAGAAAACGAGAAAACCCAACAAAAACATCTTGCATCGACTCTCGGATTTCTCTACGGCGTTCTCGGTTGATTTTTGCTCGTGTTATACCAGCGTGACAGCTTTTTTGCCATCGCATTTTCTTGCATCGTTTCGAGCGCTCTAGTGAGCCATTTCGGACATTTCATTACGGCTGACAGTGGCCAAGGATCGTAAGAGTACTATCCTTGGACTATCTTTTCTTTATTTGTTATTTTCAAGGGAGCTTCAAGGAGCGGCTGTTGAACGCATAATTGGGCCTTGACAGGCAAGCGTCTTCATTGTCGACTCCTAGCTCCCGTCCACTCGCTTGATGACTTTCGGTTTCATTGCATCTTTACCACGTCTATCGGTATTTCCTTTGCTCTATTTTTCGGACAAGGTGGACGACCCCTTGATCAACGACAGTATCTGATTATCACATTGCTCGCTTGAGTCGGACATTTACTGATGACCACCTTGGATTTGATGACCGGATATCTTTCTGTTTGTTTTGACTGCCACTCACTTAGACTATTTCCTATGTTTTGTATACGACCTGTCTCACTCTCACCTTGATCACCTTGATTTTGACCTCAAGTCAGCCAGATCACATCTACGTCTGAACATGTTTTGCTCACGATCTTCTTTTTTTGCCTAGTCTTTGGCATCTCCCTTTCTTTTGGATTGACGATTTCATTGTTACCACTTTTTAATCCTCTCTTCCCGCTTCCCTGTACCATTTTTTTCTTCACCTGTGGAGCCACTGCGTTTCTCTTGCTGTACAGATTTCTGATTACAGGCTGGACCCGCTACTGGGTTTCTAATTTTGTGAAGGCCTGACCTTGCCAAACGCGAGGATGTTAATGTGCATGAGATGGCAGCGCTAACTGTACATATACCACATACCCGACAGCTAATGGGATCAGCTTGGGAGGAAAGGATATTTCCTTTGTTGGGCTATGAATGAATCAAGTTTCAATTTCAATTGCATCCTATACCAGTAGTTCCTGTACGGAGTAAACCCAAACGCCTTACACCAGCTATGCAACCGAGTATATACAATATCCCAACTCCCAGAGCAACATCCGCAAGAACCCAAGATCATAAGACTTCAACCTCCCCCCTCTCCCAAGCCCCCTTAACCCCCTCCCACCTAACAACCCAAACATCCCCCATCCGCATCCCCGTACCCACCATCTCCTCCTCCACCCCATCCCCCGGCGGCACAACAACACCCACCTCATCAACAAGACACCTCACAAAAACCGCCTCCTTCCCTTCCGGCCCCTGCACCATACTCGTCCCACCCGCATTATCATCCAACCGCCTCAACTGCGGCGGAAACGCACCCAGAAACGAAGACCCATAATGCCTCGCAAGAAGCGTCTGGTGCGCATGGATAAAGCTCGTCTCCTGCGGCGACAACGGACTCGTATTCGACATATCATCTGGTGTAGGCACGGAGTCCTCGGGCTGCTGTTGTTGCGTTTGCGACGATTGCGAGGATTGGGTTGGTTGGGAGTTGTGGTTGGGGGAGATGAGGAGGAGATAGTGCATGCTGTGCTTTGTGAGTTTTGCGAGGCGTTGGCGGAGGAGCGAGCGGGTGAGGTATTGGGTGCGGGCAAGGTCTGTTTGGAGGATTGAGAGCTTGAGGTTTAGCGTTGTGTTGTTTGTGTTGGTGGTTGGTGTTGGGTCGGCGGATGAGGCTGCTAGGTCTTCGATTGCTTCGATCTACCGTCACTTTATTAGCACTTTTCCAAGTCAATGAAACGCAACGCAGCGCAGCGCATTCTGATATAAAGGGACAGGTAACGTACCTGCCTCCTAACCCTCTCCATCATCCTATCCATCAAACTCGCGGGCCACGGGAGGAGCTCTGAGACGGCGCGCTCGGCGACCCAGAAGCGCGTGAGGAGTTGGTGGTCGAGGATTGCGGATTCGGGGGTTTGGATGTTGGCGTCGCGGTCGACGGAGGCGAGGATGTCGTCGATGTCCATGTTCGCGTGCTTGGTATAGGTTTATGGGGTTGGGGAGAGGCAATTGCAGTGACAATGGGTTTTGATGGTGGTGGTGGTGGATAAAGAGCGGAGCGGAGCAGGAGCGGAAATATATATGCCTGAGGCAGTAGCTTGTATAGTTAGATGGATTGATGGCATGTGGGTATTCACTTTTTTCTTTTACTTCCTTTCTTTACTTGTACTTTGAGATTTAGTCTTAAGAGGGTGAAATCTAATTTTGTTCATCTTTTTTCACCCCGCATACTTATATACAGTCCCCGGGAGACGAACAGCCCTCCAAGCATTCTGCACATTCCATGCTACCAGGAATCACGAGCAAAGAGCCATAAAATTTCCAACAGGACCCAATTTTACTACTCCAGTATAACAGGGAGCATATGCACAGCGTTCCAAACCCCCGAAAGGTTCAGTCCAGTCCCTATTGCGCTAAAAGCCATGGAGCTTGGAAATACAACGCATAGTTAAATTGGCATTCCCAAGTTATCTTGCAGGAGTCGAACGTTTCTTGGGCCCTGAGCAGCATCTTTGAGGCGAGATTCTGCACTCGAGGCTGCCATTGGAGGTCATACTTGGGTTGCGCAGAGACGCCGGAAGAAGCGCACGGCGCCTACGAGCACTTTCTGGGAATCAGGGCATCTCCCATATAATGCACCAGCCAAATTAGCAAATACACAGGACGCACATTGAAGAACCAAGGAATGAGCGTGGTTGCATGGGTTCAAATATTGAAACCATCCAGGCGCCACATTAGGCGCTCATGCGTCGTGATCATGTCTAACGCTTCTGCGTGACCCGCTCGACATTGCTGGAGATAATAGGCTACAATGCTATATGGTTGTCGAGACCCTAAGTGTGGGCGTTCTACCAACTCTCAATTTCATTAACCGAATAGCGAGTTCTGAGAGGTTTACAAGCTTGAGCTATCAGCCCAGCTGAGCTTGATTCCTGGATCGTGGGAAATTCCGACGAATTTCGGTTTTTAGGCGGTCTGCTGGACGCCAATTCAGCAGCCGAAGACATGCGAAACGAATTCAGATGTTTGGTTAGCCGTCTCTACTAGGGCTGATCGACTCCAATGTACACTCACAACCGTTGTTGGGCACGTCATCTATGCCAGCAAAGGGTTGTCAACAAGATGAATTGACGTCCTCCAGGATTAAGGAGGTCCGAACAAGGCAATAGCCAAAATTTGAGCAAATGACATGACAGGCCTCATGCCGCTACGTTCAAATAATCTGGATCTGACAACAAAGAAGATCACAAAGGAACACATGAGAATATTACAGTTATCTCTCAAAACAAGAAAACTCCGACGGTACGGCTCTACAGAAATCATGTCGTTCGAGGATCGATCCTTGGAGCCCCTTAAATGCAAAGAAAGCCAGTGTCTGTGGAAGAGAATACGCGGACACGCATGTATATCTATATCCCGCATCTCCCAGGGACGCAAGCTTCCCTTGTGAGGGAATCAAGAATGGCTTCAAACCCATATTTAACCAGATATCGCATGAAAAAACCTGATACTCCAGGGTACACATTTCTGGCTGGAACTACTTGCCTAAACTCCGTCCCTTGCATCTCACCGAGGACCTCACTGTACTCGACGCCGCAAGAGCTTATCTTGTTAGTACACCAGGCAATCGCGAACCATAACCATCGTGCAAGAGGCGATAACCGCGAAAGAGACGAGTTGCGTTCTTCGTTGCGTTTTCAGCAGTCTTTCCAAGCACTATACTGCTAGTCTGGAAACATATACTAATGCACACTCCAAGCGCCGGAAGCGACCAAAGAGACCAGCAATGCTGATAAAGGCATCCGACACTTCTTCGAGATGAATCAACACCAAAGATGCCATTGCAACGTACCCCTGCTTGATCGTTGTTGGATATGATAAAACTTCAAATCCAGAGCCGCTAGTGAACTCAAAGACCTGGTGTACCATGCTGCAGGAGTGCGATTCACTTGCAAAATTAATTGGTAAGTCTCTCACAGACAATGGACGTATCTACTTGATAGAGCGTTTCCAATACATTGTACAGGCCAGATCTCTAGATATATGAACGGCAGCTGCTGCAGGTCTGGGCTCTATTCAACTTTACAGTTTCATTTGGATTATTCAGAAAAAAGATGACAATAACCATTCCGAATCAGCTATCCTTCTGCATAGCTTTCTATATATTGGTCTAACGGCGTCAAGAGAATCTACCATTACCCACTTCGCATGGGACCGAAAGGAGAGGCTGTGGGAGCCTTCTTGGAACAAATATGATATCCGAACGCTAGCAAAGCGAGAGATATTATCACTCGCGGGAGCGCTTTCTTTGACTTTTTTATTCATTCCCTATCAGAAAAGGGTTGATACGGAATGGGACGAGGCTAGAGAACAGCGAGATGAGACAGAAAGGCAGCAGAGTTGGCACTTCTTATTGCTCAAAACATACAGCCAACCATATCCATGGTCTCTTCAACTGCGGTGTCTTCCACTCCCCTTCATGTATGTATGGTCTCTGGTGAGCTTGAGCACACAGACAAAGCCCCCATGACTGATATGTCAGCTGTAGGTATCAAGTAAGTGGTCACGCGCAGTCAACAGATAAGCATTTACAAAACAAGCAAGGGGCCAGAAGCATGTATTTCGTCAAGGCAGATAATGCTTAAAAATGCAGCTATCTTTCTTCAGCGAGCTGCAACATAGAGGATGAAATGCTCACTCGGTACGTACTCTGTAGTATGTACCCCGTACATGAAAGGCATCTGTCACCTGCCATTCTAGAAAGACATGAAGGAATGTATATGTGCATTCCGGAGTGCTCACATTGTGCTATTCTTAGACGGCATGTATGTACCATCAAGAATGAGAATCAGATCTAGCTATGTAGAGTTACATTCCAATGATCTAATTGATCAATTCTCAAGTCACTGTCACAAGTTCAAATATATATTCGAGTTCATATTTAACTCTGTAGAAACGTATGCACAATCATAATTCATACCACATTCGATCAACCATAACTCATAAGAACCCTCCTTATTCCGAACTTTCCACAGTTTCCGAAGTCACCGCACTCTGCGCATCCTCGTCACTTTCGTCACTTTCAGGCTTCGTAGTCTACCACACGTTAGTCCGCGATACCAAACAACGAAACACATGGACGTACACAGCAAGTCGCAAGCGGACCGGGTTGGTGTAGATATGGGTGACTATATGGCAGTTAGACAATTTGATAACTCGTATCAAGACAGGAAGAGAGGTTCAACTGACTCTGCGGGGCATTGGTCTCCTTGAACTCGCTGTTCGGTGAGGTTTGTTAGTTATGCTGATTGATTATTTATTGCTCAACGGGTGTGGACGTACGATGCATGGGTCATTCGGATCCTACAGAAGTGTTAGTTTCTGGTATATACGAGTCATCTTGTAAAGTGCATAGAGTACTCACCTGACGGCCTAGGATCGGAAGAGCAGATGCAACGGCACCGAAAGCAGCGAGGAGGTAGAGAAGACGCATGGTGGATTCGAGGTTTCGGCGATTATCAAGAGAACAGGAATGATAATAGTGCAATTGATTGCGTTTATTGAGATACTTCGAAGTCTGGACAGGAAGCAGTGAGAGACACCGCTACTTATACCTATACTCGCCTCCGCTATAAGATACGAGCCGGCTAACTCAAAAAGCAAAGAACAGTAAAAAGAAACAAATCAGGCAATCATAGACCAGAAATAGAAATGGAGCAAGCGCAAGCTTACATGTGACTCGACCAGCTCAGTAACGCAGCATGCAACAAGGCTGCAGGTAAATGCGGGCAAGTGCGAGTCCAACCCCGCAAAGCAGGTCGACAGTAACAAATACAATGACAAATATAGAATGCTACTGTAGATCAACGCGGAATAGAGCCGAGGATGCTTAACGCTTAGACAATTAGGGAAGTTTTTCGAATGCCTTCTTTGTAAAAAGCGCCGAGGGAAAACCAAAGGATGACACTAGTACACTGCTATCGGTCCGAAGCCTTGCCCAGAAAAGATGCATAAAAGCATGCACGGACACGTAGACAGCGTAAAGATACCCACTTTATCAAAGAGACCCGTCAACATGATATTCAAACAGACATACACCACACCGGGATAATCCTAGCGGACAGGCACACAGCGTAGCATCGGAATACCCAAATGTTCTCCACATGAGAGTTCAACTCGGCACGCACCCTCGCAAACAGCTCGTTCAGACAGGCGAAAGAAATCGATATCAGACTATCAACGCTAGGTAGTGTGGAACATGCTTGGGTGGTACAACTTACCACACACAAGCTTCGGGTTGTAACCCTCATTATCAGTCCATAGGCCAAATCCCGGGTTCCTGGAATGGCCATATCTTATCAAAAAGCTCCTTGTCCTCCTCGCTCTTAGCCATTCCTATGAAAACACTTTTGAAGGTGCGAGAGTTCTCAACCTCTTGATCATACTCCTCCGCATCAATCATGCCACCAATAGGCACCAAGGTTCCACCTCGGAACGACTGCAGTACCTTTCTAACGATGTTTACATTCTCCCCTTCCTTGGGGTGAAGCTCCTTTTCCTCGTCGCTGAATTCGATCGGGCAAGGTATTTCGGGGTAAAGTTTGTCCCATACAGCGACGAGAAACATAACAGAGTCGCGGAGAAAGTAGAGAAGTCGTCTCTCCCATACATCACCGAGTCCATTGAGGATCACACTGGGCTTGCAGATGACAGGACGTGCTTTATTTGCGAAGACGGCCCAGTGACGAGGTGCCCGTAAGACTAACTGTGCCTTTTAGAATGCTTAGGGTGTTACTCTCTATCTCTTCATCGACTAACTTCTTCTCAGTCTCGAGAGTATCGTAATTGTCAGGTCGTTGTGGGATATCCCAGCCCTCCGCATCCGGCCCAAGTACTGGCAGAATCGCGGCATGTCCGATTGGTAAAACAAATGGGCGACGCAAGCTGATTGCCAGTCCACGATACTAGTGATCTTGTATGTCTCCGGGTCGACAAAAACGTCCTTTAACTGAAGATGAGGATGCCAGAGGACACTGGATGCTTCGTCAGCCGTTCTAGGGATTAGGTAAGGAGCCATGTGCAGATACTGTGTCAGAAGCGTGAGGCCATCTTCGAGAAGCTCTTGATCTTTCATCGATCGGGGATAATTCATTCGAGGGACCGCATAGGACTCAACCCATGCCAATTCATTGAGACCCAGTGCGAGAGTGTAGTCGATTGGATCCCTCCCTGCACACGTTAGCAATGTCAATAAGTACCACAGGAGGACGACTAACAAGGTCCGTGATCCACTCCATGTCTTTCCTGGCACCCTTCCACAAGTTAGCGTTTGTGTAAGGCCCCATTGAGTAGCACTCCAAGGGTCCAGGGCCGAGATGACGGACGTCAACTTCGATGCGCCCGTGGCTATCGAATCTTATACTCATCAATCTCTTCTCCATATCGACAACTTGATGAACCAAAACCATCTTCTGGGGCAGAACCGTCTCGTCCCAAACAATATCCAGCCTGGTGCCGGATGCCTTTTCTTCTGATATACTCGGCTTCGACAGGATTGTTCGGATCAGATGACCATGCAAGGATTCGCGGGACGGAAATATTGAACAGAGTACGGACCTGTAAAGGTCAGTGCTATGCCACATAGTTAATGGGTTGTGAGTTACTATCTCGCACGTAGCGACCTCAGAAGCGGTGGTGAAACGAGCAAGACCAGCATAGGAATTTGGTATTTTTACATAGACCTCAGACCCGTTATCCATAGTCAAGACAAGACCATTGTTGGAATGGCCATCAGCACTCTTGGTGATCCTGGTACCTAATGGATGGTTTAGCAACGATCAAACTCGCAGTGAAGTAAGATGGCCATAACCCACACTTCGTTACTCCTTCGCAGACATTGACGCCAGTCTTCATAAGATCTTGCACGTTGAATTTCACAAAACGATCCGCAAGTTCCTTCTGTTCGCTGAACCTAAGATTTCAGTTAGCGTAAGAAATTTCTCAGAAGCGTTGCTTAGCTTACAGGAAGCGGACTCTGGTAAATCGAAAGAGGTCTTCCTCGGGAATTTCCTTGTCCAGGAAAGATGAATAGACGGTATATGGTCTACCTGGCCCTTCGCTGTGCAGCTCAGGGAGCTGTCTGGCTGGGCAGGTCTCCATGACTCTAGTGAGTTGGAGCTGGCCGTTATTCGAGAGAAAGTCCAGATCAATCTTGTGGAATAAAGGGAGATGTAGACTAACTCCTGAATGGGAAGAAAGGAGTTGGCTGAGTTACAGGAGAAAAGAAGAGGAAGAAGAGCAAAGAAAAGAGGAGAAGAAAACAGAGCGTGTTGGCCAAACAGTGCAGTGAATACACTCATTTGTGCCATTTGGCCCAACAATTCTCAACTCTCCTCAGAAATACTTCACTCGAATGGACATTGATTGGTCTTCAACATCAAATGAGCGTGCCCTCCGATAAAAAGCAAATACTGAGATATCAGAAACTGCAGATCAATATTGACAAAAATGCGACATCTAAAAGCAAGAATTGTCAATACAATCAACTTCCATATAGACATCCGCCAGGATTACAAGAATTGGAGCAATCGCAAAAGCATCTAGGCCGGAAACAAGCATACAATATGGAAACAAAGGAAATGACCACAAGGGAACACACAAAGATATCGCCATCATCTTGTTAGACTCGTCTGATCCCGATACTCCCGAAAACAACATTTCCAGAACTATGGATCCCCATGTATCAGTACATCTCCATTGGCAGAACTTCTTTGATTTGCTTGCCCGTCCCTCGATGGCTTCTTGACGTTGAGTTAGTTTGTTTCCTTGTGCGCGTTATCTCCATCTTGTACTTACCCATCCTTGGTCCAGAATCACATGGTCTTTCATTGTATTTCGGCTGAAGATGGTCTTGTAGATCTTATTAGGGCTGTGACACAACCATGAGAAAGATAGAAGAAATCAAAACAGCCATCTCACATCCCTGAAAAAACTGCATGATCAAGAGTGAAAACACATTAGTTTTTATGATAGAGGACACAACTAGTTAATCCAAGCTGGGAGACTGTCAAATTTGTTCTCGACGTCAACTCAATTGAGAGCATATCGTCCCGGAGATCCGCGGCGACTCACCTGACACCGCCCGCCACAGCAACATCCCGGAAGACGACGATGCGTCGGAACTGCTGGGGCCTTCATCGCGAGGAAGACAGCGACAATTGAAGAAAGAGTGCCTAGGACGCGATGACTACCACTGTCAGCTCACGCCTTTCTGGGACCCGAAAGCGCAGGAAGTCTACCCAGAGAACCGAGACATACCCGCTAATACACTTCCAACTGAGCTATGCTACATCATACCCTTTGCGATGGGGTCGTATCAGAATTCTCTTCAAGTGTGTTTTCTGTTTACTGACCTTGCTGAAGACCTGCTGACAACCGCCAAGGAGTCGAATCTGGTCCGGACCTGGTCGACGTTGTACTCGTTGTTCCCTGAAATCAATGAAATCGCGCATCTTTCCCCGGAGAAGGTCAACGAACATAGAAACTGTCTGACTTTGATGTCGCTTTACCATCAGCCCCTTTGGGACATTCAAATTTTCTTTTGAGCCTACGGTATGTTCCATATTATGGTGTTATGTTCATATGTTCATTTATACTTACTGGATCTCTCAGGTGGATGATAATGTTTACCAAATCACGACCTACCCTGGCTTTCATGGTGGTTTAGCTCGTTTCCTCTCACCGCCGAACGAGCAAGGCATACGCCTAATTGAATTCAAACAGCATGCTGATTTCGAACTCCCGTCGAGGACCTTATTGGATATACATGCAGCCCTAGCGCGAATTATGCATGCTTCGGGGATGGGCGAACGGATCGAGGAGATTCTCCGTGACCGGGAGACGTTGGGGTGCTTAGCGCCTGACGGTTCGACCGATATCAAAAGTTTGTTGATCATACCCTGAGAATACCCTCTTCATTCATTCGCTTTTGTATTTATTTTAACTGTACATTCCTGTTCATGCCTGTATGGTAATGATGGCCTGTGTCTTTATTCTCTATGGAACTCAGCGATGCTCAAGTTGAAGTAAAGTAAAGCTTGGATGTAAATTCAATCAAGTACATAGATAGCTTCGAAAGAATGCAATAGATAATGCAGAGCAATCAAGTCAAATCAAACCAAGACAGAAGAGAAAAGAAAAGAAAAGAAAAAAAAAAGTCAGTAAAAGAAAGTCAAATGAAAAGAATCAAGAATCAGTCAAAGCGCTTCAAGTCAACGCTGCAAAGACAATGATAGCAATGTAAAGAAATCAAAGTCGCTCGCTCGCTGACACTTGCATACAGCAACATCTGCTAAAGTAGCAACATCACTTCGTACTTCATTCATATAAATCAATCAGGTCGTTCTCATCTTCATATCCCATCAGGTCACGTCAAACAAGTCAAAGCAAGCAAGTATATGTTCATGCATCATGTTGATTTGTTGAAAGTGGGACAAAGTGGGACAGTCATCAAGTGTCAAAGGTGCTATTCGCATTCGCATGATCATATTGGCGGTTGCGCGCGGAAAGAGAAGTAAGTCAAAGTCGAAAGAATCGAAAGAAATTGGTAAAGAGAGTAGTATAGTCAGTCTTTTTTTTTTTTTTTTTTTGTTTGTAAATCAGGGTACGTTGACAGGGTACTGTGCGCCCCGTTGCGTCTGTATTTCCGACTCGAAGTCAGGCCAATGAAGAAAAGAGAAAAGAATATAAGAAGGAAATCTCAAAGAGCGTGTGATGACCGGGATAGACCTTGTGTATCACATCCCGAGTCGTCGACGAAATCCAAATCCAAATAATTGTGTGTAGAAAAAGAAAGGAAAAGTAAGAAGCGAAAGAATGCCAATCAGAATTCCAAGCGACCAAGAGTATCGGCCGGCTGGGATTTTCAAAAGAATCAAAGGAAATGCGCAGTTTGTCGTTTTTCGGGTCATGTTCGTGTCGTATTTTCTTTGTTCAAGTTCCTTTTTTTGTTCGTTTCTCGTTTCTCAATGAGAAGTCAGATCATTCAATGGAGATTTCGTTATAATCATTAGAACCGTTTTTGCTTACACGGTCGAATCGAGGTAAAGTCGTGAGGAAAAGGAAATCGAGGTAAAGAGTTGACACCATGATGGAACAGATTATAGTAATATTACAGCACCGCCATGGGAACACATCGCCGTGACAAATATTCATGCGATAACCGCTCATTTTCGCGAATGCTGCATATTTAGTATCTCCCGTCGAATCCGTTCTGCATCAGAAAGACCCGGCTCCATGGCATTATACGGGAGCACGCCCTCAGACAGAGAAGGCTTCAATTGCGGCACCTGAGCAGGGCCAAAAGGCTCCGATGAAGATGGCGTGTGTCGAAGGAATCTGCCCGACGAGGAATGGCGATGGCGTATTCCCTCCAATTTAAACGGCGATCCCAGTCGTTTGATACTGTCACCGCTGAGGTTGCGTCGATGACCTGACACAGGTCTTTCCCGTGGCATAGTCTCATCTTTTGACGATGAAGACGGCGGGGAGAAAAGCTGATGGATAGCCCTCGGGTTCACAGAGCTGGTGGTCGCACCACGGTTGCGAATCCGCACGCGACGGTTCCCAAGATCGTTCAATTTGCCCTGGCGTGCGAACTCTTCCAGATGGGAGTACGCGTTGGGTTCGTTCACCTGCGACGGGTCCTGGGCTTGCGGGGCGTTATTTATATTCGAGAACAGATCCATACGGGGTGGCGATCGCAACCGGAAGCCTGTCGTCACATGGATCGTCTCTCGTCGACCCATCGGGTTATGGCGATGGACTTTCCGTTTCGAAGAGCTGTTGTCCGGACCCCAGGTATGATAGGTAAACGGTGATCCAAGGCGTGGAGCACCGGGTCGGTCGAGGCCAAGAGCTCTCTTTGCGACGGAGTCTTCTGGTGCTGTTGTTGCTACCGCTGGCTCTTTGGGGCTACCGAATGGATGATTGAAGTCGACAGGAACGTCCTGAGGCTGATCTTCGGTCGCGAGTTGCGACAAGGGCCCAGGAACCGAGCTCGATACGAGGGAAACACCCAAATCGCGGGTCGCAAAAGCGGTGGAACTAGGACCGGGTCCCTCGAAGCAGGATGATTCTCGGGAAGACGAGTCCTCCAACGGCGCAGGACTCTTGGACATCATCAATCGCTGGTAGTGCGGTGCAATGGAGAACTTGCGCCTGCACAGCAGCTTGAGTCGCCGTCTGGTGGAGGCTTCTGACCTGGGCCATCCGGGCCTTGTTGTGGCGTTGCCGTTGGCTTTGGGAGTGGGCGTGTTGTTACCATCGTCACGCCGTTGCGACTGGCTCAGAATGTCTCGGTTAAATTTGAAGGCTTTGCGGTCCCAGGTCCTCTTCGCTTCGCGGGACACGCGGTGAGTGACTCCTAAGGGTGGAATACTACCGGGCGTCATTTTGAACGGGGTGATAGTAGGATCCTGGATGTACAATTGATATGTGTTCCAGAGGTGACCATCCATCTCCGCAGTCCAGCGGTCTTTGGCGGCTACCTGACGAGTGCGCCTTTGCTTCGTAGCATTCTGTTCGGGTAATGGCGGAGGCGATTGCAAGGCGGCAGATTTCTTCGGGAGCTCCAAGTAGAAGAACGGGTCCTGCAGGTCGCTTTCGGTGCTGGTACAGCTTCCCTCCGACGGCCGGGAAGCGAACGTTTCGACAGAGGAGACGGAGGAATCCGAGACGTGCGAGCAAGATGAACTGGGTCGCTGGATCTCCTCACCTGAAGCTTGCTGATTATCCCATACTGACCATGCGCCTGTGGTATTGAGTTCTGTCGGGGTCGTACGAATCTGGGCTGGGGGCGTTTTCAGGGCCGTGCGGCCCCGGGGAGGCGCTAAGAAGCGATCGTTGCTGGTGGATCCCGAAGCGGCGCTCGACGGTGCCACGGCCGCATTGGACGGTGGTGACGATAGTGGAGGGAATTCAATTGAGGGAAGAGGAATATCGGAGTGGTTCTGGTTCCATGGAATGGGATCAGAATGTACCTGCGCAGAAACGTCGGTCCCTGAGCGAGGGCGAAATCGGCGCGAATGACAACTGGCCGCGCGAGGTGGCGGGGGAGGGACGTCGAGATGAATAGAGGCGCGCTTGGGGGTTCTGGGCTCGTCTGCACTCGACGGAAAGCTAAAGCTCTTGGGCAACGTGCGCGACAGCCCTCCTGGTTGATCCTCCATTGTTCGTCCACTGTTATCCAATTGACACTATCCGGATGGGTTGAGCGATCGAGAATGAGGTGGTTATGGCGACTGATAAGTTCGTATAGCGGTCCAAATTAAGACACTATGCCAGTCGCATCGCGCGCGAGAACCGATCTGTCTCAATGTTCGCCTTCGAAGGGGTGTGCGCAGGGGGGCGATCGAGGAATGCGATGGAGACAGAGGGATGGATGGGCGAGAGGTCGTTCAGGAATCCCTAAGAAGAACCAAACCAATTTTCACACGATATCCTTCCTGTAAGGGATTTTCTTCTTTTCTTTTCTTGAGGATAGTTAAATCAGACGAAAAAGAGAAAAGGAAAATTGTTCCAGTCAATGGGTCTTTTAGCGCGGGAGTAATAGATCGGTAAGAATGAGGTCGTAAGGTCGTTACAAGAAAACAAACAGGCCAAAAAGAAAAGAAAAATAGAGAGAGTCCAGGAAAGAAACGGCCAATAAGTAAAAGAAGAAAGGAGAAGGCAAAGCGATCGAATTCGCCGTGTGTTGTACTTGACGGGGTGTATGGAGAGGAGGAGAGAGAGAGGAGTGTCTCTTGTATGGAATTCCTCAGATGAAGTCAGGGAGGAATGCCTCATTCACACATGCAGACAACAACACACAAACAAACAAAAACACCCGACCAACAAAGGAAACAAAAGATGTCTGAAAAGAGAAAAATAGATGGATAGAGGAAGGAGAAAAGAAGAGAGGAGGAGAGAAGAGCGAGAGAGAGCACGGGCTGGCGACGGAGCAGAGCGACGCCGACAGATCCACCGTTAAGATGGCAGATAATCAGGATACAATTGAAGATGAGAAAGACAGGAATTGAAGGAGTGAGAGACCACGAGGACGCCTGCATTCCAGAGATGCTCCCTCACTGTCTGTCTGTCTCGTGCTCTCCCGGATACTGGATACTACTGACTTGACTTTTGCCATACAGCTCTACAACTCGCATGCACCGTGCAGCATCACCACGGTAATCTCGGCGCTGAATTACAGGTTGGACAATATTCCGTTGCTCTTATTGATCAATTCTGACTCTAGATTCCTTCTCTGACTAGTTTTCCCTTCGTTTTCTCTAAATACTACTACCCCGGCCTACCAACCAGGAGGCTGGACTACCCAATCCATCCGCCTCACCGCGCCCCAACGATCTCCTCGGGAGAATACATACGGAATACTGTCAATTATTACTGGGAGGGAGCTACTGAGCTGGCACACTGAACAAATCAGACCCAGGATTCCGTTAAGGCCGTCAATTGGCAGTGGAGGATCTGGTATCCCAGTTGGGCGTCCAGCTGCAAGGAGGGTCCAGAGCTCGTTCTTCATGTGCTTCTGCTGGATTGAGCATTGAACTTCGGTGTGCGCATTCCTGATGATGGTTGGAACTGATAACTACTGCAATTGACTCATACAGCGAACCATGCCACCACGAGGGTCTACTCCATCCACTGCAGCTCACAATCTCACTTCCTTCGTCGAAGTCTTCTCAGGAACTAATTCGATTGATCTGCAGCGTCGCGGAGGAAACAGGAATCGATCGTGATTGCCAGGCCACCAAAGAGGGAAAAAAAAAAAAAAAAAAAAAAAAAAAAAAGACGACCAATTGCCAATGTGCGGTCAAGTCGGTGGCTGGGGAAGGAGTCAAGACAGGAAGGTTCGTCCAGTCCATCCGGTCACAAGAAGAAAAAATACTGTTCGTTCCAATTTAATTTGCCTCCTTCTGGCAAATAAGAATTGGTGTTTCGTCCCTCTGCGATGCCAAACTCCAGTTTCGTGCAGATGCGATGTCCCTAGTGTTTCCACCGCTGTACGAGTCAGTATGGATTCACGCGGTTCGCGTTGCAATGCTGTAGTCCTGGTTGCCCTGGTAGTGCTCTCAATTTGCGAATTCCAGGGTTGAGAGCATTCAATCACAATGCTTTCTTAGCATAAGAATAACTGTGCTATACAAAGAGTACTTCGGAGTAGAGATCAGGTACCGAATAACACCAGAAGCGGGCACTACGTCATCGTAAGAAAAATTACCGACCCTAAACCTAATCAGGCTATATTAGTCTCGCGCGAAACGCGACTAAACGCGACTACGCGTGTTTCAACGCGTCGGTAAATTACGGTATCATCAATACAGAGTACCCTGCTATCTAGCCTAATTAGGAAACCATTTCACTCATACCCTAGACAGTGTGTCTACAATTAACATGCGCAGAGCAATAAAACTGAATGTGATGTGACATGATCGTTCCTAGATGGAACCACTGCAAAATAGGTGGATTAATCCCTTAGTTACTTTCTTAGTTCCTTTCGCGCCTTGGTTCTCCTCTTTAGAGCGGATATCCGGAGGGGCTGGGACAATGAGAGCACACCCCGAGATAGCCGGTTGCTGTAATTAGCAGCGGGTGCGGGCTTTGATAGCTGCAGGCAATAAATCAAGAGACTAGGCTATGTGTCTGTAGTTGTTATAATAATAGAATGATGGACGGGTTCCTATTGACATTAGCACATTGGCATACAGTGACTTGCAGTATGGCATACATACCCAGAACTCTAGTATAAACTCGAAGACCTTATGGAGATCATTTGAATTTTTGCTTACACCATTGTCAACAGAGTTCTTATGCCTTGCTTTACTCTAGTCATGGCTGTATCCAGACGCAATAGCACAACTATTTCTGCGTCTATAGCTAGTCCGTACTGTGGTGCATATTCTCCATTGCCCTCGATATTAGGACAGAGTTTGTCATTAAGAAGTTGTACTGTATTCGCAGTAGAGGCAGATTAAAACAAATAATATTCAATTTCATAAGTCGTTCAAGTATATATAAGAGTACAGGGCACTACCCGACACGAGTCAGTATATGCGCGCCTCATGGTATGTACGGCTGTATGCATGTCCAAGTTGCACTCATACGGCGAGCTTAAACATGTCTGTGCGGCGCGTCGCCATGTGTGGGAATCCGGTTTTGCTTGCTTTCATTTGTAGTGCGTCACATCGTGCAAAAGCAGGGAGGGGGGTAAGAAGCGAAAAAGAAGAATAAGAACGCCGAAAAAGAAGAGAAGAAGAAGAAAATGAAGGAAGAAATCACTAGGCTGTCCCCTCTCCAAGCAATGCAAGGTCAACCTCCGGCTGTCGCGGCTTGAAAAGGAACTTGACGTTTCGATCGCAAATGTTCTCAGTGCCATGGAGAATGTTCTTGGGCCGACCCTGTTGCTCGACGAATTTCCAGTCGTACTTCAATAGCAAATGGACAAGGAAGATCTTGATCTCATTGGCCGCAAAGAACCGTCCCGGGCAAGCATGCTGCCCATGCCCGAAACCAAAGTGTTCCGGAGTTGTCGTGACAAACTGGTGACGATGCTCGTGGCCGGGCTCCTGGCGCTTGTTGTAGAATCGGTAGCCGTCGTATCTCTGCGCATTCGGGTACACGGAGTCGTCCTGCATGATGTGACCTGAAACTACCACGCCGGCACCCTTGGGGATAACCGTTCCGTCCGACAGCGGGACATCCTTTATAGCAACACGGTTGATCGAGGTCATTCCTGCCGGATTCATCCGCTGGGTCTCTTTCATGACACTGTCAAGCAGCTTCATCTTGACCAGGCTGGTCTTCATCAGGCCGCCGTCTTCCTCCAGAACCGCCTTGATTTCATCACGTAGGGGCTGGATGTGTTCCGGGTAAGCAGTCAGATCGTACAGCACATTGGTCAACATGTTTGACGTAGTGTGGATGGCAGCCAAAGAAAGTCCCACTTGGGCACGAGTTTCGTCGAAGGGACGTCCGGCGGAAGCTTCTTCGATCCAGTCCAGTACAGTCGGGGGTGTCTTTTCGCCCTTCCCTGGCAGCTTGCCTTCGCGGATCAGTCTGCGCTTCTCAATCTCTCCTTGAACGATACGACGGGCAACGCTCATGTCCTTTCGCACTTTCCGGGCCGAAGGAAGGAACCAATGCACCACGTGGCGGAGGGCAGCGGGCCAAAGTCGGAGTTCTCGGGCAGCAACAAACGAGTCGATGGTGTAGTTGACAGATACATCGAGCCATTCCTTGTTGTGGCAAATCTCCTCGCCCATGAACACAAGCGACGACAGTCTAGCCACCATGTGCGGGATTTCCTTTGCGAATACAAAGGGTTGCCATTCTAGACGATTAGTTAGTCAGGCTCACCACAAGCTCTTGAGGGCGATGTACCATCCGATTCGGAAAACGTGTCCTTCAGCAAAGAGGCTGTCTCTTTTGAGAGAGGAATGGTCTGTTGGCCAAGGGTGTGGGTGATTTTCTTGTTGATGATGTTCAGCACGATATGATCTTTGTCCTGTCCATCAAAAACTTCAAAGCCTGGGAACTGGCCTCCAAAGAATAACTATAACTGTTAGTAAAAGCTTGAAACTAGACAGTGAGTTATACATACCCTCTTGGTAGCCTCATCAAAGCTGAGATGCGGGTGACTCTTGACTTCGTTCATGAGACGAGGATGTAAAACAATCATCAGACTATGAGAGAACATGGCCTGGAAAGCGCTTTTCCCCTATACAAACGAATCGGGATTAGCATTTCTTTCTTTCTCTTCCCTATAGAGACATGAAAAGCGATCCTACCTGAGAGAAGCCTTGTTGGATTAGTTCGTTGGCCGAGTTGACGAAACGCTCTTTGGCTTCTGTGTTTGACAGCTCCCAGCGAGTCTTCCCCACGAGGGGGATATTCTTGTATGGGAATCCATCGGAAAGGTCTCTCAAGAAATGAGAGACATACACGAGGAATATGGCCGCTGCTAGGCCCTGTAGCACATAGGGGTTCTCGAAAAGTTCAGTAATCACAGCCATGTTTGGCTGCCGGAACATCAAAATTTCAACACAGAGGGAAATAGTTGTCACAAAACAAGGATAACAAAATGGGCAGCATCGCTTTTCTATATATCTTCAACCCCTAGCACGGATAGCGGAATCTAAGCAACCGAGGCGGGGCGCTTGGTTCGATACGTTGGATACGGTGATCGACAGTCGAAAGAAACACACTGACATGTCTCCGAGTTATGTTTGTCTTGTGCAAGCTTGTGCTCATTGTGTTCTCAATTTTCCAGAAAAAGGTCTCATGAGCGAGATTTGCGTCCTCAGCTGTCAAATCTGCTTTGTCGGCATGGAAATGGGCGCTTCTGAGATTCGATTTATGCCAATGGTCGACGTCTCCGGGAAAGTGATAGGCACCTCATATTCCCGAATAAGAAGTTCTAGAAGTTGTTCGCTTAGAGGCCCTGCCACACCGTATCCGTAGGTGCTAGGTGCATTAACAATCATCTTTCTGTCGAGCTGAAAACCGTGTTCCTTTGTTGACACGGAGTACTCCGTATGAAGAAGTGCGCATAGCATCTTGAATATCGCAGGGATTGACGGTTAACCCAAATTGGATAGATCTGGTTTTGCTTTTTTCTTTGTTGCCAGTATCCCCTGTCCGATATGCTGGTTGTGCTCTGTGGTCGCGGTGTAGCCATACTAGACAGTGGTACGGAGTACAATTCCTCCATGCATCTGAATGCCTCGCTTTCATGCACAAATCCTCCAAATACCCTTTGTAGACAAACTGATTTGTCGTTTAGATGGAGTCGGGCTTAACCGATGGAGCCCAGACAAGTGTCCCAATTTGGTATGTCGCGGGGAAAAGGACGGATCGCTTAAGGGGTTGCCGTTCTGAATGCCATACGGAAAATGCCCCATCCGAACATTATCTGTTTTAGGAAAATCGGTTCTTCGAGAAAGGATTTCAATAATCAGTTCTCCGGTCGAGTAGTGTCCGTATTTGCATCGTAACTGGACAGTTCCCCACGTACTCGTTCTCGTTTTCGTTCCCGTCTGTTGTTCCGTGCGGATACGGGATCCAGATATCCGAGAATAGCTGCAGAACTCTGACGAAACACTTGACTCTTCCGTAGTTGAGGTTGATACTCCGTACAGAGGCGAAGGTGAAATGAGGCTCAAGACCCCGTGACGCCAAGACCCGGATCAGGACATCTCTCAGGCGACTTTCTCCTCTTCAGTCGTGCTTGTTGCAGGCGGGGTTGGGCAACGAGCAAGGCGCTGCCACTGCAGACGCTCTCGAGCCTTGCTTTATTCAACCTCAACTGCCAAGCAGAGAAAGCGACCTCTATCTTCTATAGCCTACTCGTATTCAGCTTATCCGTTAAGTACTATTACCCCAGAATAAGATTGCCATCATGGGAGACCCTGGTCTCGGACAATCCCAGATTCAGGGAATTGAGCAGACTGTCCTGCCTACTGAGGAGAAGGTCTCAGTCCTAGTTACAGGCTTTGGTGTAAGTGGTGTACCTGCACACCACCTCTTCTCGGAGGCCAGGATAGCTAATCTCGTACCTGACAAGGGAACTAGCCGTTTAAAGCCTACGCTGCCAATGCCTCAAACTTGATCTCTTCGTCTCTCCCATCATCGTTTACTTTTCCTTCGGTGGCCCCCTCATCCGCTCCCCAAGAGGGCCTTGCCCCCACTTCCCGTCGTGTCTCTATCCATGTCCATCCCACTCCGATACCCGTGGCCTACTCCACGATCCGAGAGATAGTGCCGGCTATTCTAGACGAATATGCAAAGAATCATAGTGGTCGACGACCGGATATCGTGATCCATATGGGCATAGCTGCAACGAGGGATTACTATTCTGTGGAAACACAGGCACACCGCGATGCGTATCACCTTTCAGACATCACTGGCAGGTCGGGATTCCTGGACGGTGAAATGTATTGGAGACAGTTAGGGCTGCCTCCGATTCTAAAGGCCGGTCGCGCGACGAATGTTCGTACAACAGTAAATGCACCAGCAATGGAAACACCAGACAAGGTCCCTGGTTCGAAGTCACAGCAGGCTGTGCAACGACATGCGAACCCACGCCCACCGGATGACCAATTTGTCGATATATGGAAGACGTTTGCGCCTCCTGGAGCGGATATTCGCATCTCGAAAGACGCAGGGCGTTACGCTTGTGAATTCATCCTCTACACGAGTTTGGCACAGGCGTTTCAGGAAGGCCGGGACCGCAACGTGACCTTCTTCCATGTTCCTCCATCGTGTAATAATGAGGATATTGAGTATGGGAGGAATGTTGCGATTGCCTTTATTAAAGCACTTGTAACATCTTGGTTTGATGAAAAGGCTACATAGAAATCTATTATTTTAGTCCATCATATATAGCTCGCATTGACTTGCAGGATTGGAATGTCAACGCAACAATACAATAGATTCAACATCTGCGTCACTCTAACATATCCTCTTTTTGCTCCTCTTACTCTTCAATCGCTTTCTCTTAATCGTATTAAAAATAGCACTCTATACATCCGCTTGACGCTTTCGGCAATTCCTCGGATGAATGCGGCAAAAACCTGGCAGAAACAATCGGCCGACATAAATTCTTGGCTCCATACTTGTACAAACCGACCTGAAACCATCAACACATTCAACATGATAGAAATAGCCAACATGTTCGAGTATTTAAGCACCCCATCAGGAGCACTAACCGTGCTCCTTCTCGTGGTTCCTATCCTCCTCATCCCCATCGTCATCCTCGGCCCGGAAAGCAACCAGTTCCGCCGCCTCCAACAACTCTGGTCCCGACGCCAGAAGCAAAATGCCAACAGCAGCAGTGAAATCGTCTCTTTGCGCGTGTATCCTATTAAATCCTGTCGCGGGTTCACGGTGAACAAGAGCATACTCCGCTCACACGGTCTTGATCTCGACCGACAATGGATGTTCGTTGATGCGGAGACGCTGCAGTTCTTGACTATTCGTCAGATCCCGGAGATGACGCTGATTAACACGAGTCTAAGCGAGGATGGCAAGTCGCTTCTGCTGAGTATCACCGGTGTCGATGGTGATGTTGCGACTACAGAGAAACCAATTAGTATCCCCGCAGTTCCCGATACGGATTGGCTGGAGCAGCACACTACTCTTTCTCAGGTGAAGGTGTGGGACGTATTGACAGACGGCTACGTCTATGGCAACGAGATTAATGGGTCATTCTCGCGCTTCTTGGGCCGGAACGTCGCGCTCGTGTACAAGGGTCCTACGCCACGGATTCTGCAAGGAAACGGGGACCCCCAACTGCTGGGCCGCACGCAGAGTGTGAATTTTCCCGATGTGCATCCTATTCTTATTGCTTCTGAGGCTTCCATTGCGGAGCTGAACTCGCGGCTTCGTCAAAAGGGTGCCGATCCTATTACCATCGAGCGCTTTCGTCCAAACATCGTGATCAAGGGGAATGCGCCTTGGACTGAGGATTCGTGGAAGACTGTTCGGTTTAATGGTAACAGTGGAAGCTTGGCAGAAAACGGGGACTCGTTTGTTCTGCCATCGCCTGCGCTTGATCTTGATATCGTGGCGCGGTGTGCGCGGTGCCAGGTACCGAATGTGAACCCCGAGACGGCAGAGAAGCACTCCAAGCAGCCCTGGGATACTCTTGTGAGTTACAGACGGATTGAT
Source organism: Aspergillus cristatus (assembly GCA_034509305.1). Taxonomy (NCBI): domain Eukaryota; kingdom Fungi; phylum Ascomycota; class Eurotiomycetes; order Eurotiales; family Aspergillaceae; genus Aspergillus; species Aspergillus cristatus. The sequence continues at coordinate 2,180,411 of WJBV01000006.1, read as the reverse complement.
GAAGGCATTAAGTTCAAGCCGTGTTTCGGGATGCTTGCTGCGCCGAGGAACGAGGGTGCTATTGAAGTCGGGATGAGGTTTGACGTATTGGAGGAGACGAATCAGCATCGGTATATCAAGGGATTTTAACCTATTCCTATCCTATCTTATACCACTGTATAAACAAACGAAGAATGTGCTAGTGTACATAAACACGTATACAAATTGATACCCATACCCATAATCAAGCGCACTAAGTCTTAATCTGGTTCCTCGCAGACACACACCAGTTATTCCAATCCGTAAAGAAAGAAGGCTGTACATGACACTTGTTGCTAAGCATCTGCTCCTTTCTCGTCGCCGCGTAGACATCCACAACGCCCTCAATGGCCTTCTTATCATGTGCCACGAGCACCTTGACCACCAACAAACTTGCCTGACTGCAAGCCGTCGCGTGAGCCTGCGGTCCACTGTGACCTGCCTCGCGATGCAAATCCTTCAACAATGCCCAAGCAGATTCAGTTGAGTCTTCGGTGATCGATGGGACAGCAGATCCCTTACACAGCTTCGAGTACTCGCGGAGCACATTCGTAGCCTTGTTAGCGATCTGCTTAACATTGGTCCTCCGGGTAAGTCGGAGAAGTGGCAAGAGGAGATCGAGAGCAAGAATGCTAGAATGGCATTTCTTAACGTAGATCTCAACAAGATCGAGAACACGGTTCTTGAAGTTCACCATGTTCTCCTTGGCGTCTTTCTTGTCTTTCTTCTGTTCGAGGGCGTCGCGACGCGCCTTGAAGACCTTGACGAGTTGCTCGTCGACGGCTTCCATTTCGTCGTCGTTCATGTCGGCTTCGTCGTCAGAGCCTTCGTCTGGTTTGTTTGCTGCGTGCGGGCCTAGGGCTGCGGCGAGCTTGGCTTGGAATTCGGCTTCTTCGTCGTCGGGCTCGTCATTATCTTCAGATTCGTCTTCGTCTTCTTCTTCCTCGTCATCCTCGTCATCATCTCCACCCTCTGCATCAACAACCTCGACGTCGCTGTCCTCTTCATCATCATCGACGTCCATCATCTCCTCATCTCCTTCGTCATCCTCCTTGTCGAACATCTCCTGCTGACCAGCAAGGTTCTCACTAGCTTCCAGGATAGAACTCAAAGACTCCAACCCAGTAGCAGTAACCTTATCCGCAAAAGCACCGAACACCTGCTCACTAATCCGACGGAACAACTGCGACTGCTTCGACGCAAAGCTCAGCAGAATTTCAACTAACGTATCCGAAGCATCAGAAGTTTCGTCCTCCTCGCCCTTCTTCTTCCTCGACTTCTTATCGCCCAAGAACTTGGTGTAGCAGAATTCGAGTTCATCCAACATGGACACTGCGTCTGCATCGCCGTTGTAGACCTGGAGGAGGGTCATCGAGTAGAGGAGTTTGAACGCGTCAGCGGCGGCGTTTTCATCCTGGCCAGAGAGTTTCTTCAAGGATTTGAAAGCGGACTTGACAGAGTCACTGAGAGTGCCGTCGATGTTGATGATAGATTTTCCATATTCCTCGGACTTGGCCGCGTCGCGAATCTTGCGGACGACAGTGTACGGCAGGGTGGCTGCGTACTTCTGGGAAGCGATCAGGCTGTTCAGGCAGGAGTTGATTCTGTTGCGGAACATTTCCTGGGTCTGGGGGGCCATGGGTGGTTGCGGGCCTTCTTTTTCCTTGGGTGTGAAGTAGGCGGATCGCACGAAGATGGTGAGGATATGCTCCAGGACATCTTGGAGTCCCTCATCTGCATCTTGGCTCGAGGCTCGAGACCGGACAATCGACACAAGCAAGTTGGCCAGCGATTGACGGCTCGATGCGGCTGCCTTGCTGTCATCGGTGGCGGGGTGGCTAACGAGTTTCTCCAACAACGGCACGATCTCCCTGAGTGCGTCAGGGTTGGCTTCAACGGCGATCTTCTCCACGGTCTTGGTCTTGGTGACTTGGTCGAAGTTGACGGAGCCGGCTGAGCCCATCAAGCCCTTGATGGCCGCTGCGGCGAATGCGGGCTCTTTGGAGACACGGGTCTGGATGGTCTTGGCGGATTTGGTGGCCATGCGGTGCAAGTATCTGTCTTCGACGGCGAGCTGGTTCATCAGGCATCTGACCAGGTTCCTCGTGAATACGAGAGAAGCTTGTTGCAGGGGACTCTCGTTGAGAACCTTGACAAAGAGCAGGAAGCCCCAGTATTTGCGCTCCTCAGATGAAGCAGAGGCAAACAATCCGTCTACTCACGTTAGAATTTTCAATTATCTTAAACCCGAGGTCAAGGCACTTACTGTCGACAACATCAGTCCAAAAGTCAAGGAAGCTCAGGCGAGACGAGTCCTTCTTTGACTTGGTCTCCTTTGCAGCCGGAATCATACTGAGAACGGCATCCCATGCGAAATGAAGCTTGGAGTTCCACACTCCAGTAGACTTGGGCTTATTCTCTTGGTTCTCATTTTCTGTCTCTACAGACGATTCCTTCAGAACCTTGGCCAGCTGGTTTCTCTCCCGTGCGTCCAGCGGATCATCATGCTTCCACGCCTTTCCGGGGAAGTTCGCCTTAGGGAACAGATCCTTGGCGGCCAACCAGATGGCAACTCCTTCAGGCGTGCGGACCAGCCCAAAGCTGGAAAGACGCTCCAAAGCCGCCTCAACGTATTTGGAATCGACTTTTTGCGAAGAAAGGTCGTAGATGCAGCGGTAGATGATCCAGCCGCACTCTTCCCTGATCCATGGCTTTTTCTTGGCCAGATCGAAGACCAGATCTAGGAGTTTAGTCCACTCTGAAAAGGGAGCATTAGATTTGAAAAGGATCGAAGACTTGATGATAGCTTCTGATCCAAACAGCCGTCCGAAGAAGTGATCCCTTTGTTCCTGCGAAACGTGTTAGCTTTGCGCCACATAGATCAAGCATAATTCAACACACCTGCCCCGAGTCGCTGCCAGAAGCATCCGACTGCGACTCCCAAATACCCATAACCTTGCGAACATCAATCTCCGAAGCCTCCCTCGGAGTCGCAAACACCTGCGTCAGAATCTCAGTCAACGCAATAGAAAAACCGATTCTAGCAGCCTTGCGACTACTGCAGAGACCGCGGAACAGCCTCTGCAAAGCTCTCTGGATCTGCTCATCGCTCGGGTTCTTGTCAGGAGTAAACTGCGAGACCAGCGCCTGCGCGGCCTTCAGTCTGATCTCATCTTTCTCGTTGGCAAGGTCTTCATAGATTTCGACCAGTTTGGTGTCGACAGTGTATGGCTCGCGCCGCCGCTTCTTGGAGTCGGGCGCCATTGTATGTCAGAGAACTAGAAAATATGGATTATTTTCTACCTTCTCAATTGAAACAATGCGTGCTGGAAATAAGCACTGGTTGTTGTCTGGAGGTTGCGGTGTTTTGGCCAGCAGCAAAAAATTTATGAGGCTGTCCCAAAGCGGTTTAGCGGCATCTGATAACGGCACATTGCCGCTTTGGGAGGCGAATAGAGCAACTCTTTTAGCATCTATGTAGCTTGTAGTTTACAGCGAACTGATAGTATTCGAATATAAATCAAGGTAAGCGTATATTACTTATATGCCTATTAACAAGATTCAAACTCGACAGATACCAAAGACAACAAAGCAGAAACAGGGGGTATAGTAACATAGGGCAAGATAAAACAGTCATCGTAAATCATCACAAAATCAACCATAACAAATACTACTGAACAAAGACCGGGGGATAAATATTAAACCCTCTCCAACTTCCTTCTCTTCTCCGCAAAAACAGCCTCCAACTTCCGGATCTGCAACGACAACCCCTTCTTCTCCGCATTGACCAGAAGCCAACTCTCCATCTTCTCTCGAACGGCCCGCATCGCTCCAAGAATAGCCAAATGCGGCGGCCGATCCTCATTCTCGTCTTGGTCAATAGAAGTCCATTTTGGCGCACCAGGGTTCAACAGTAAATCAAACACCTCGCTCCAAATCTCCCGCTCCCAGTAGCGCTTCAGGGTTTCCCGGATACGGTATGTCCTGGTCATTGCTTGAGGGTTCGAGTTCTCGTCTTCGGAGCCGCTGCGCCTGACGGGGACAGACTCGATGTATTTTCCGAAGAGCATCACGTGCACCGTACCGGCAACACCGTACAGATCGATTTGGTGCGTCCAGGGTCTCATCTCGCGGATTTCGTTGCACTCGTGGCTGCTTGGTTCCCAGTCGGCAATGAATTGGACAGATGGCTGGAAGGCGCGCATGTCGATACTGCGGCCAAAGTCGATGAGGGTGAGACCCTTGTCGCGCCAGCCGTATTTACCGTGCGGAGAGTAGTGGATTTCACGTGGGTCGGTCTTTTCGTCATCAAGATCGAGCAGAGAAGGTGTACTGTCTGCTGGGCGTGAGGATGGGTCGTCGAAGCGAACTAGGCAGTTGTCGGGTTTGATGTCCCCGTGGAGGACACCATTTGCGTGCAGTGCTTCGATGGTTCGGAAGAGCTCCACGGTGAAAAACATGGCTAGACATTCGTCTAGACCACCTTCTCCGTTGTTGTGGACAAGAGTCGGTTCGTTGCGGATGATGTTGATGAGGTCCAACAAGGTACCCTGTCCGCGATAGTCCTCCACAAGGAAACTCTCCTTCTCGAAGACGTGTAGTTCATGTGCTCGAATGATACTGTCGGCGGCCCGGGAGCATCCGGGGGATTTTTGAAGACGTTCGTGAGCGGCTCGGATCATGTAGAACTCCCACGGATTAGGGGGTCCAAGTTCCATCTTAATCGCCTCGAAACCGTAACGATCCGCTGTCTTTCTGTTGTTCGTGGATTGGGAATCTCGACTGCCGTCCATTTCGGAATCCGTATCTAAGCTGTCGACGCTTTCCGCGAGATATACGGGAGCATAGGCACCGGCTCCGAGTTCTCGTCTGACAATGTAGCCCCGTTCTGCTTTTTCAAACTCAAGGATCGGTGCGTGGAACGAGGCCTCGTCGCCACTCTTCGGTCGCTTGCTGAGGTTCTTGATATACTTTTGGATTCCAGGGGCGTAGTGACTTTCCTCCTCTGCGTGAGTCTGATAGCCGGGGTATGATGAAATTGGCGGGCTCAAAGAATCGATAACAATTTTCCGAATATCCTTGTCAGTCGGATTGCACTGAGCATCTTCGATAACAGGTCTCTGCTTCCGTGTCGGACTACTCTTCAGAAACGGCATCAGCGGACTCGAACGTGACTTCATTGCCGACGGACTCAGCGTCACATCCTCCGGGATACTGGCGAATTTGTCCCCTTCAGGAGAGAGACCCAGAAGGTCTTCCATCTCGGGCGTGCCAGGGCTCGCAGCGATACCGGGCATCGGTTTCGACGGAGTCTTCGCAGTGTAGAGGTTCCTGGCGGTCCTCATGGAAGGGAACGAGCACTCTGTCTGTTCGACAATGGGCGTCATGAAGGGCAAGCGATTCTGAGCCATGATCTCCGGGTCACGGTAGGGACCGCATGGCGGGTTGTAATCTTCAGGCATTTGCGGCACAAACCTTGGCCGCACAGGTTGCTCAGCAGTGTCTGTCTCTTCACCATCGGTATACTCTTCATGTTCTGGTTGGAAAGCCTGCGAGTCCGTTATTGAAGGCTCGGATACATGCCGAGTGCCTGTAAATTCCGTCCATTCACCATCCACAACACTTTCAGCCCGTGTGTCATCAAACCCTTCATTGTCAAAGGACTTGTGGAATGTCGTGTCATCGTCGTCGAAATCGCTGGAGGCAGCGGATATCCGTCCAGTGACTGTGCTTTCGCCGGCACTCGTGTAGCCGTCATCATAATCGTCGTCGTCGAAGTCACTGCTGTCGGCGGGCTCCGTCTCGGCTTTTAATGGCTGATTGAAGATGCTGTAGATCTCGTCCGTAGCAGCGCGAGTGTGAATAGTCATGGTCGGCTCAGCAGTGCTCTTGCGGCGTACTTTCTTTGGTTTGGTTGGGGAATCAAAATTCATTTTGACTAGCACCATGTCAGTCTCAACAAACATCGCATATAAAGCGAGCATCATTGATGCAGAAAGTTGGTCTTACTGGTCTGTGTTTCTCCCTGGACTTCGCGAACCTTGGGTTTGCGCGCTTTTCCAGCTCTGCTGTCACGATTCTCATCTTGATCAGGTTGTGAGTCGTTGAGGGCAAGTTTCTGATTGAACTGATCTGGTAGCTCCTTCTCGAGGCCCCTTCCTACAAGCTTCTCCGTCGAAGGCTCAGCATTTCCTGATATCTGCTTCAGAGGCTGTTTCTGTGAGCGCCAATTTTTGTTCGTCCACCCTCGGCTCATAGCCCTCAGTTCTTCGAAACTGATCTCATGATTCGGGTTCTTGTAATCAGGGTATACTGCTTCAAGATTGACGAAGACGCGCTCCCGTCTACCAGTACGTGGATTTACCGCTTCGCTTACTCGGTGCTCTGGAACATGCTTGGATTGCATTGGTTCTTTGACTTGTTGATTCGCATTTGACTGAATACATTTAATCGTAACCCGATACCGGTTTATGCCACCAATTAGTCCTGTGATCGTAAATATGCGGAATTCAAAAACTGGAGTCCAAAACCAAACAGTACTTACCTCATCCCTGAAAATCGTCATTTTTTCCTTTGGCGCTGCCTTCTTTCCTGCCTTCAGAGTTTCTCCAGCCCAAGGCTTTGCCTCCACAGCGTTTTCCTTCTTTCGATCATGCAACGACCCAATACTATCCCACCCCTTTGTTGGTCCACCACTGAGAGCAGGCTGGCTTGCCGGGGCGGCCTCCGCATCGGAGAAGATGGCCATCTTCGGCTTGCCGGACTTCGATTTCTTGGCTCCGGCCGCTGGGGCGGCTGGCTGTTGAGGTTGCTGTTCGGGTGCATCACTCGAAGAGGCAAATGGATTTGCCTTGGCAGCCAGTGCCGGTCGGGCTTTGGGTAATGCGGGTGAGGTTGGCCCGTCTTGAGGTTGTTGCTCATATCGCTGCTGGAACTCGCTGAATTTTCGGATCAGTCGCTCGACTGGCCGTGCCTCCCGGTCGATTCCGAGATCGTACACCTCCTCGGCTTGTGCCCAACGCCCCGCACTCTCTAGCCAAGCGGCAAATTCTTCGTAAAACAGAGCGAGTTCTTCACCGATGTGGTGACGGGCAAGGAAAGCAAACGTTTCGCGCGGCGAATCCGAGAACAATCTGATATAGTGAAGCCATAACCGCAGATACCGGGAGTCGTTCTTGTAATGATTCGAGGAGAGGAATGCCCTGACGGCACGCTCTAGGAGAGGCAGGAGTCCGGATTCCTGTGTTGCTTGGGTCGAGGGGTAGGCGTTGAGCACCCATTTCACATATCTATCGTAAACATCGAGCGGGTCGTCTGATTCGTTAATGGCCTGTAACTCGGTTTCGAATTCCTGCCTGATGGCATCGTTCACGGTTCTCGTGTCATTCGGTGATGGGGTGGCCAGCTTATCGGTGGTATCTCTTGGCGAGAAGATGCGGGCTAATTCTCGTGCAGACCGTCCTCCGGGGAGTGACTGGATGTTCTCCTTCTGGTTCTCGATGATCTCGAAGTCGACGAGGTCTTCTTGGGCCGCCATGTTGGCGACACTGTCGTATATAGTGATGAGCCGGCTGTTCTCTCGAGAATTAATAGATATCAATTAATATAATGTTCGGTTTGTCGTCTAGCTGGACTGTCGTATAAATTGTCGTGCGTCGTTGGGCGTGGTGGTTGTCGATGGGAAAAACACGAAGTCGGCGCTGGGTTTATCGATAGACAGCTGCCCGCCGTTGCCATGGAGACATCCACGTGACTAATATGCATAAGCGGTGTATAGGGCGGTATCTTACTGCCCTACTTTTTGGCCGATTCCCAGATGTTGCTGTTTTACCTCTTTCGCGAAGGCGAAAAGCTGGAGGAATTGCCACCCATCTGTTGCTTGGTTCATTGCCTGTCCTTTCCCTAGTGAGGTAGACCGCGCCTTTGCAATGTCGACACACAAAAGTGCGTCCAGCGCCGTTCCCGATTCTCCATTGCCGTCGCCGAAGACCTCAAAATGCAACGCCAGTGCAGGCGACATTGATGCAGCGCCACAGCCAAACTCTCCGTCTAGAAGATCGAAACGATTAAAGTCAGACATACCGGAAGCCTCGAACCAACCTCAGGCTAACGGGGACGCGGTTGAACCTAAGTCGGAGTAAGAGAGAGCCAGGCTATCTCTATAGAGTATCGCTGATAATTTGGCGGTTAAGACGTCCACAGACTTCGCGAACAAGGGTGAAAAAGGAAGTTGAAGAGGAATCTGAATTTTTGATTAGCATCAAGGCCAAAAAGAACGGCGCCGTTAAGCAGGAGGAACCGGAGGTAGTAACGGCGAAGGCAACGAAGAAAAGGAAGACAAAAGAAGAGAGGGAGACCGAAGTCATGCCATTGCGACCTAGGACCCAAGGGCTGCGGATGTTTGTGGGCGCTCATGTTAGCGCAGCGAAAGGTTGGTTACGGTGTATTCATCTCGTCTGAACCAGTAGCTCATAGTTTATTCAGGTGTCTTCAATGCCGTGAATAACACCACACACATTGGGTATGTTGCTCGTTCGCCGGCTGAGATGATGAGAAGCTAACATACTTCAGCGGAAATGCGTTTGCCCTGTTCCTTAAATCGCAACGGAAGTGGGACAATCCTCCATTGCAGGATGATCACAGAGACCAGTTTCGCCAGTCCTGTTCAGAACAGAAATACAACGCGGCCAAACATGTTCTTCCCCACGGGTCGTACCTCGTCAATTTGGCGCAGGAAGACAAGGCCAAGGCTAAGCAGGCGTACAATTCATTCCTCGACGACCTCCAACGCTGTGAGGCGCTTGGAATCAATCTCTACAATTTCCAGTAAGTACAACCTAGATAAACAGTCCCTGTCAAGACAACTATTGACACTGAATAGCCCCGGCAGCGCCGGCCAAACCACCCTCCCCTCCGCCCTAACCCGCCTTGCGAAAGCCCTCACCAACGCCCTCGCCGCGACCTCGACCGTAACCCCCGTCCTCGAGACAATGTGCGGCCAAGGAACGACAATTGGTGGCTCATTAACCGAATTTCGTGACATTATTGCTCAGATACCCAAAGAACATCACTCCCGCGTCGGAATCTGTATTGATACATGCCATAGCCATGCGGCCGGCTACGACCTCGTCACGCCCGCAGGGTTCAAGGCATTTTTAAAGGAATTTGATGAGGTTATTGGTCTACAGTTTCTCCGTGCCCTACATCTGAACGATTCCAAGACACCACGGGGTAGCCATCGAGATCTCCATGCAAATATCGGAACGGGCTTTTTGGGTCTTCGGGCGTTCCACAACATAATGAACGAGCCTACTTTTGAAGACATGCCGATGATCCTGGAGACTCCCATCGACAGACCCGTATCAGACACCTCTAAACCACCTACTACGGACACCTCCTCTGCCACAGCAGCGCACGAAGCCTGCGCGAGCGAAGATTCCGAGTCCGACCTGTCCGATCCCGAACAACCCCCCAAAAAGAAACAGACCAAGGGCAAGCCCAAAAAGCCTACAGCTCGCGTCATCGCCGATCCCAGCGTTTGGGCCAACGAGATCTCACTTCTCGAATCCCTTATCGGGATGGACCCCGAGTCCCCCGAATTCCGTTCCCTCGAGGCGAAGCTAGCAGATGAGGGGAAGGAGATGCGGGAGAAGCATCAGGAGCAGCATGATCGGAAGGTAGAGACGGAGGAGAAGAAGAAAAAGAAAGCGCTGGAGAAGGGGCAGAAGTCGCTGGTGGATATGATGAAGGGCTCCTCGGCTGCGAAGGGGAAGAAGAAAACGGCGGACTCGTAATGACAATGGAATAGATACGCGTGTACTAGTTAGATCCATATATCAACGTTCAGTGAGTGCTCGGCCCTACTAAGGCTTATCTCCAACAAAGTCCGACCTTTTCTTCAATCTATTCTCCGTACTTCGTATTCAGCCCATTATATAAAGAGACACCCTTGCTGTGCTCTGCACACCACTCAAAGAGCAGCACGACCATTTTCATTCATTCTCATTTCAAAGCCTTGAACTCTCAACCATGCCAGGAAAGGTAGTTCTCTGCACCGGAGCCAACCAGGGCTTAGGCTTCGCCATTCTCCAGGTTGCTGGCCTGCGCCACCCAACCAACACCTATATCCTTTGCAGCCGCGATCTTAACGCCGGTCAACAGGCCGTCCAGAAGCTCAAAGACCTCAGTGTAATCGCCCAGATCGATCTCGTCCAGCTCGATGTCACCAATGACCAACAGATATCTGCGGCCGTCGAGCATGTCACCGAGACATATGGAAAATTGGACGGTAGGTTTAAACCACCACTAACCAAATCCCACTGCTTTTTCCAAATATGTACTGATTGATGCAATGCAAGTCTTAATCAAAAACGCCGGCATAATCCGTCTGCCCTCCAACGACGACATCTCAGCAGCCCGCGCTGCATACAACGAACTCTTCAATGTCAACATAACCTCCGTCGCACTACTTACCACCGCCTTCACGCCTCTCCTCTACAAATCCCCAGACCCCAAAGTAATCAACATCTCCTCCGGCTTGGGCAGTATCCAGAACGCCCCGACCAAAAAGAAGGTGCGGGTCCCGCCGTACAGCACGAGTAAGACCGCGGTGAACGGTCTTACGGTGCATATGCAGGTTGCTGAGAATGATCGGGTTGACGGTTGAGGCGGCGAGTGGTGGGGATCCGAGGATTCGGTATTGTGCGTGTGCTCCTGGTCTCCTCAGGACTGTTTTTAGCGGTTTCCGGGGGAATGGGAGGGCTCCGGAGGAGGGGGCTGAGGTTGTTGTTCGGCTTCTTGCGGATGATACGGGGAAGTATGAAGGAGGGACGTATTGGGAGTTTGTGGATGATGAGATGAAGGTTGTTTCGTGGTAGGTTGGCCAGATGGACTACGGTGGTACATTACAGTAGTGGTTCTGCATAAGGATAGGGTTACGCTTCATTAAGAATGACAAAATATGACAAGGTCATCTGAGACAACAAGACAAAATGCGTTGTCTTTTGGAAATCAATTGGTGGTATCAATCGAATGAATATCCCGCGTACAAACCATGCCATGTCTATACTGACATGCTTTCCTTTACATCACTCCAAACATGTCAACAAAAACCAAATCGCCAAGGAAACATTGATCGGTATCACAGATGTAAAAAGAAGCATGAGAAACAGGAAGAGAAAAGGCGCCTGAGAAATCGACAGTTAGGGAATGTGGTTCCCCAGCTCGTTCGAGAAATGAATATCACATAAGAATAGACAAGAAACGGAAGAAATTTATGACTATGTCCAAAGGGAATTTTCAAGGAAATGAATGAATGAATGAACTCGGTTAATGGTCGTGTCTGGATGCGTTTCTCTCTGGAGATTGCGAAGCAGATTGGCTTCCGTGGGCTGGGCCACGCTCCAAAGCTGAGGGAAAGTCTGCATCCGTGAATGTAATAATCGGAGGTGCGGACTTGAGTGGAGAGGCAGAGGTTGATCGTGATGGTTCGAGGTTCGAGGTGGTAATGGATAGCCCATGCTTAGCGCTACTGGCTCCACTGGCCCGAACACCGTACGAGCGTGGTCCGCCAATAGCCATGTCATCTGCGGGAGTGATGTTGACATTATCGGCGACGTTCACTCTGGGACTGGATTGGGCCATGCTTAAGCTTGTGTCAAGATGGGGTACTCGCTGATAACCTCGCGACCCGTTGGGGGCAGGAGATTCTGAATCATCTTCCGTGTCCGAGCCCGTAATCGGGCTCCGGTCCCCCATGTTTGATATGGCCTCTTGGCGCATCTTGGAAATCTTCATATAGTTGTAGGTGGCAATACTGCCAATTGTAACCACCAGACCCGTGAGGTTTACGGCGGTGAGCTGGTCGTGGAACACCACACCCGCTGCGCTGATCGTGATCACTTCCTTAAAGATTCCGCATATGCTCAATGTGACCACGGATGAGCGCTTCAACAGAGCAAACTCCGAGGAAATCATACAGAAAGCGAGTACACCGGGGAAGATCAAGAGCACAAGCCCGAACCCCGTCCCGTGGGTGGCGGCGAGCGCCTGAAAGCCGTCGGCAATCTCAGCAGGACGTTCCACGGCAAGAGAAATGACGATCAGGGAAATAAACATAACGGGCGTCAAGAAAAAAAGGGTCGAAAAGGGATTAGACGTGGCCGGGTGACGGAGCAGAAGAATCTGGGTAAGGCCCCAGCGGAAGCCCGAGAAGAAGGCCGATGCGATCACCAAGGCAAAACCTACCGCATTGAATGCGGTTTCACCGGCCACCATCATGACCACACCGACAGTCATGGTAGCGATAATGATAATCAATTTGACAGAGGGGGTTTCGAGGCGAAAGATAAAAGCGAAAAGCAGAACGAAGGCAAGGGCCGAGGATTTGCACATGGTCAAGAAGGTGAGCGAGATGTATTTGAGGGACATGTTGCCCAATCCAATGTCCAACGATGTCGCCGTACCGCAAGGGACTAGGCGAGTCAGGTAGAAGAACCTGGTGATCAGGGGTCTTTTCTCGGAAGACCCAGTATCCCGTGCAGGTGACGAGCCGGACGCCGCGGATGTAGATGGATTTTTTGGGCGGAGCGAAGGAATAGCCCAGAGAATCAGGCCAGAGAATGTGAACTGGACAGCCATGTGCAAGCTGGTTGTGAAGAGAGGAAAGGGGAATACGATGTTATCCTGCGAGAACATCCATTTGTTGTACTGTCACATGCCAATGATTAGCTATCCGGCCCAGAACTTGACGCGATGGGAGAAGGAGAACAGGAAGACTCACAATGGAAATAGACAGAGAGAAAAAATACCACGAAAGAATTAGAACGCCATTGACGAGCAACCTCCGGAGAACGCTCCTCTCGGCTAGACCCAGACTGAACACATCGTTACGGGAAGCCTTGACATCCGCAATACGGGCATCCAATTGCCTCCGTTGGCGTCGTCGCCGGCGTCGCTGTTGACGTCTCTGTTTTGCCGTAAGACCCGTTTCTTCGTCATCGTGAAGCTCATCATCGGTGCTCATGCAATCCATTTCCATGCTCTCCGCAATAGAAGAGAGATCGGAAGCGTCCGCATCCTCCCCATTTAACGGCTTCTGTTCTTCCCGCTTATAACCAGCGCCATCACTAACAATCCGGGGGGACTCCTCCCTTTGCTCGGTCGGAAGCGACTGCGAAGGACCCGCGGTGCCGGTGAGCATCGAGCTGCGCCGTCGATGATGGCTTCCCGAATGAGACAGGCCCATTCTGCGGAGGTTAAGATAACGGGGAAAGAATGTATGTAAAAAAAAAAAAAAAAAATGCGAAAGTCGAAAAGCGAAAGGAGGAGAGTTTCTCGAACTCAAACGCACTCCATTAGTAACCGGATCGGCTGGACAATCCCCCACAGGTCCTTCACGCTTTTTTCACAGGCTGCCCGTCGGGCTGATCGTTGGGAAGCAACCGAAAGGAGAAATACGGAGGAGAGCTGAAAGGCGGTCGGAAGGAGAAATGTCAATCACCGTCGGAAATGAGTGAAAGATATGAGAGAGAATGAAAGGGTAATTGAGAGGAGAGAGTGAAAGAAAAGATGAAGAAGAGAAAGAGAGAGAGAGAGAGAGAGAGGAAATTGAGGAGGAAATATAATCAGACAGAGAAAGAATCAATAGGGCGACAGCGAAAGCTGCATTGAACAACGCAAGGAGAGCCAAATCAATGGCAATTGTTGCAGAGAAAGTAACAGAAGAGAAAGACGAAGTAAAGAGAGAACAAGATCAAAACTTTCAATTAGAAGAAAAGAAGCGAAGAAGCAAAGTTGGGGGTTGAATAGAGAGACAGAAAGAGAGGTGAGGTCGAGATTGAAAGGAGGCACGAGACCAAAACGTGACTTTCTTTCTGCCGCCCCTGAATCTCTCTCTGTGTTGTCTCTACCACCACCACTGCTGCTCTCTGCTCTACTGGCGACTAGCACTGTCTGCTACTAACTACTATCTACAGTTGTCCATATATATTCAACTTTTCCATCATGTCTGCTTATAATAATTCCCAAGCCTACCGCTATCTCAGCCTTCAGATCTCCGGTCGATCCGGGGTTGACCAGCGCCATCGTTATTGGCGGAGAATAGCTCCGGGGTGATCACTGCTCTAGTTTACCTTCATTGGGCCCTCACCACCATTCCTGAATGCAGACAGGAACAGCAGCTGAATGCAAGGTCCAATTGACCTCGCCATGTTCCAGTCAATGAAGTCGACTGCTTTGCTCGTCAGATCTATAAGTCCCCATACGGGAAATCGGACTATAATAGGACTACGATACCAAACAAGAAAGAGCACTATTCTATGGAACATACCCCAGGGGTACTAAGATATTATCCGATTATGATGGTGATGTGACTATGGTCCGAATCTCTCTTCCTCGCTCTGTCGAGATCCAATTATTTCATCGTTCTCGTACCGCAGAATAATCCCATCCCAGCACATCCTCTCAGATGCCATTATGATCCCGCACGGCTATAATTACCGTCGCTCTCATCATCATGTCGTTAGTCCAGAGCACGAGATATCTACTGCTATTGTTATATGTTCTTCGAATCAATCCTCTTCGCCATCCTGCTTTTCTTTCTCTTTCGTCCCTAACTCTTTCGCTAGTTCTCCTTCGCATTCTCCCCGGCGTGGGATACTCTCTGCTTCATTTTCGTTCACTTTAAGTGCTATCTTGCTTGCCCGTTGACAGCCCTACGTCTCTTAACATGGCCGAACAATACCCCGTCCATAACCTCCCGGACTACAATGCCGTCGAGGACTATGGTCTTATCGGAGATATGCACACTTGTGCTCTGGTCAGCAAGGGTGGGAGCTTGGATTTCATGTGCTGGCCTGTCTTCGACTCCCCCTCCGTCTTTTGTCGCTTGATGGACTCCAAAAAGGGAGGCCACTGGAGCGTCAAGCCAACGACGGGGGTGACCAATCCGCTCAGCAAGCAGAGATATCTGCCCTATTCGAACCTCCTCGAAACCCGCTGGACCAACGACGATGGAGTAGCAGCCCTGGTTGATTACTTCCCTGTCACCCCCAAGCGAACCTACCAGACCGGCCGCTTATTGACTGGATATTGTCCTTGCAATGAGCCCGGAGTCAACCGGTTCAAGTCGGGCTTGCGACACTCAGCAGTCGCCCGGAAAATTGAATGTAGCCGTGGCAGCATGGAATTGCAAATTGAGCTCTTTCCGGCATTCAACTATGCCCGCGATTCCCACATAACCCGCGCCAAACTTGAGGATGACCTCTCGGAGCATCCGGTGCAGACAGTTCATTTCGAAAGTGAAACGGAGCGACTGCAACTCGCAATCTGCGCCACCTCCTCGGAGCCCGACATCGTTGGCTTCCCCAGAGCCCAGTTCCGGCTGGAGGAAAGGCCGGAGATGCAAGGCCGAGGGCTCGTCGCGACTGTAAAACTTTCGGAAGGCCAGACCATCAACTTTGTTCTACACAGCCCCGAGATGAGCATGCCCACGAATGCCGCCGTGCCAGGCCATATCAGGCGCCTGGAGGAAGAGACATACGATTACTGGACCGAATGGACACGGAAGTGCACCTTCCGCGGACAGTACCGTGAAACGGTCGAACGCAGCCTGCTGATCCTGAAATTGTTGACCTACAAGCCTACTGGCGCCATTGTTGCTGCACCTACTTTTTCCATTCCAGAAAACGTGGGTGGGAGTCGCAATTGGGACTACCGCTACTCCTGGGTTCGAGATACATCCTTCACCCTCTACGTCTTCCTCAAGATGGGGTATAGTGAGGAAGCCGAGGCGTACGTTAATTTCATCTTCGACCGCATTTTCCCGCACGCCCATGCGGCCGAACCAGGCAGTAAGCGGCCATTCTTGCCGCTGATGTTCACCATTCGAGGAGAATACAACATCCCCGAATTGGAATTGAACCATCTCGATGGCTACAAAGGAAGCAAGCCTGTCCGCGTAGGTAACGCGGCCGTCTTCCACACGCAGCTGGACATCTACGGCGAACTACTGGACAGTATCTACCTGTACAACAAGCACGGCAACCCCGTCACCTACGACCAGTGGCTAGCCATCCGTCGAATGATCAACTACGTGATCGAAGTCCGGCACGAAAAGGACATGTCCATCTGGGAATCCCGTGGCCAAATCCAGAACTTCCTCTACTCCAAGATCATGCTCTGGGTGGCCCTGGACCGCGCAGTCCGTCTCTGCGAGAAACGCTCCAGTCTCCCCTGTCCAGACCGAAACAGATGGGTCCAAGTCCGCGACGAGCTCTACGACGAAATCATGGATAAGGGATACAACTCCGACCGCGGCCACTTCTCGCAGAGCTTCGAGAGTCCCGAAGTCCTGGACGCGTCCATCTTGATTGCGCCACTGGTGTTCTTCCTCCCACCCAACGATCCCCGCTTCATCAGCACGCTCAAGAAGATCCTTCAAGCACCCGAGAAAGAAGGTCTCTCCAGTTCCCGCATGGTCTTCCGATACGACCACAAAAAGGCCAACGACGGCGTGGGCGGCCGCGAAGGCGCCTTTATCATGGTTACTTTCTGGCTCGTCGAAGCAATGTCTCGTGTATGCCTATCCTTCCCTTCCCATTCCATATCTTCATACAAGCATTTAGATAGATACTAAACTATTCAACGCAGGCGGCATCCTACGACGTCGACATCCCGAATCTCCGCAAACTGGCGCTCACCCATTTCGACAATATCCTCTCCTATTCCAACCACCTGGGCATGTTCTCTGAAGAAGTGGCTATCTCGGGTGAACAGATGGGTAATACGCCGCAGGCGTTCAGTCACTTGGCTTGTGTCAGTGCGGCGATTAACTTAGATCGGTTGAGTCGGGGTCATAAGTCGGAAGTGTCTTGAGGTTTGTTTGGATGGGATGGGATGGATGATTTGAATAATTGGTCTACGTAGTAATCTTGACTTACTTTACTTTAGTTAATGTTTTATCAATTTAGTGGTCTTGTTTATCTAAATCCTTTTTCATAGGTTTATTTAGTTTGATTCAATTCAATTCACGCTAAACCATAATATCCTATCATCTTGAAGACAGAAGATGATAAAGCTAGCCCTTGTACATCCGGTCCATCTCCCATATCCCATACAGCTCATTAATCACCCGAAAAGGTAAACCGACGGTTGAGATACCCCAACTCAACCAAGGAATTCCGATACTGTATCAGATCAATTCCTATTCTTCATACATATACTTCGCAGGAAGTTTCATTTATATTTGTTATTTGCGAGAAAGCTTATCAACGGTATAAGCAGAAGAGAATCGAGACGGGTTTAACCGCCCTTCCTCTGGCCAGCAGCGTTGTTAGGAGTGCCGGGCTTGCCAATTGACGCGCTAGCATTGCGGAGTTCGATCTTCTTGCGCTCCATCTCGAGCTAAGAGTCGAATTATTAGTATAGAGATCCTACTATTGAAAGGGAGGGCGAAAAGAACATACCACTTTGCGCACATGGTTCAGCGCTGCCACATCACCCGCCACCAACGGCCGGCAATCATCAACCCGGTAAGGCGCCGCTATCGACACCGCATCCGCCACGATAATGTTACTTCCATCCCATCTCGTAGGCATCGTCCGGTTAAACGCATCAAACACATCCTGCGCCTCCTGTGTAACGCCCTTCCCGCGCTTCGCTTCACTCTCCTGCGCCTTGCCAATCGCAGTGGCCTCGCGGGTCTTCAGGGCGCGGATGTCGAGCGCTTGCACGGGAGGAACCGCATCGGTGAAAGAGGGGCCATCGGGGCTGTTCGATGACGGGGAGAGAGAGAGGAGGTTAAAGGATTGGATCCGAGAGACGGGGATGATGCGGTAGTCGCCGGCTTGGGCTTGTTTTGCGTCTGCGGGATTTGAAGAGGGCTTGGTGTTGATGGCGACGAGGTTTGTGATGGGGCAGGCGGTAAAGAGGGTTCCCTCGATCGTCGAAGGTGCGGGTGAAGATGTGTTGATGCGAACGCTGGAGAAAACGACAGCTGATTAGTATCGCATTCTGCGAACCAATGCTGACAGAAGCCTACCGTGCACCAATTGCACCGCTCAATGCCACTTCCAGTGGCACCATGGCAGCTGCCATTCCCAGGCCTATAGCCACACACTAGCGCTTATTGTATGTCGTGTAGCTATACGAAGCCAACCACAAGGAACCGTGATATAGAAGAAACACCGGACACCAGGTCTCTCTTCCTTCAGAGCCTTTCCAAGTAACAAACGACGTCAAGCGACGGACACAAAAACAGGTTACTGAAATCGTTCAAACAAACAAGAAAGGAAGCGCGTGACAAGAACCCCAACGTTATCCCAAATTCAATAAGATGAGAAGGAGGGAAGCTGCATGCACGCAATGTCTCGCCTCGCGACAAGAACTCGATTCCCCTAAGCCAGACCGAGTGGGACGTAGCGTAGCGGAAGGCGGGCGCTAGCTCAGACAAAACGACGGACAAACAGAACCACGCGATCTGGTTCTGGAGGCAATCAAACAGTAAAACACAGAGAGAGAAGCGGCCAAGCAGGTGTGTAACTGCTGGCTCGTCAGGCGGGATGGGGAGAGAGATGCAAGGAAGCTGCTGGGCGGCGTGCGTGGATGACGGCCGCCAGGGTCGACGTTGTCACAGTGGATGCCAAATGCGGTTAGCGCGGGCGGAATGGACACCTTATCATCGCAACAATTCCATACTGTATTACAATAGGCATTTTGCCATGGTTCGTGCTGTCAATGGCTATGTTTACTACTCCGTAAACAGGACAATAGACACTATCTTGCATCTCATATTGGATAGCGGAAATTGAACAGAAAAACTTCATTCATGCGTTTCCATGGCATCTTGTCCACAATTGAATATTCGACGATGATTAAGAACGAGGAAAAAGAAAATAGGGCATCTAAATACATAAAACTATTGCACATCTTTTTATACCGTAATCGTTTCCATCATTCCCCACAGAGCTCGGCTCAATTCCCCAGGGCATGACACCACCCTACAGAAGATGGATTTCACGTCCAGCGCAATGCGTCGTGTCCTACGGAGAAACAAAGCAACTTTAAACAATGTAGGTCGAGGCGGACACGTCACCACCACGGCCGGTCCAGTTGACGTGGATGTCCTTGCCCTCGGGGAAGTTCTCGTTGGCACACTCGGGCTTGATGCGGAAGGTGTGGGCACCGAAGTAGTCACGCTGGGCCTGCAGCAAGTTGGCAGGGAGGTCCTTGGTGCGGTAGCCGTCGTAGAAGCTGAGGGCAGTGCTGAAGGCAGGGAGAGGGATACCCCAGAGGGCGGACTTGCTGACAACGTTTCTCCAGCCGGTCTGAGCGTTGTGGATGGCCTTGTTGAAGAAGTCGTCGAACAGGAGGTTCTCGAGGTCGGGGTTGTTGCGGTAAGCGTTGGTGATGTCCTTGAGGAAGACGGAGCGGATGATGCAGCCACCACGCCACATGAGGGCAATGGAGGGCTTGTTCAGCTTCCAGCCGTACTCCTTAGCGGCCTCCTGGATGAGCATGAAGCCCTGGGCGTAGGAGATGATCTTCGAGGCGTAGAGGGCCTGTTCCAGGTCATCGATGAAAGCCTGCTTGTCACCTTCGAACTTGGGAGTGGGGCCACCGAGGATGGTGCTGGCACGGGTACGGTCGTCCTTGAGAGCACTCAGGCAGCGGGAGAAGACAGCCTCGCCAATGAGAGTGACGGGCATGCCGAGGTCAAGGGCGTTGATGGCGGTCCACTTGCCGGTACCCTTCTGGCCGGCCTTGTCAAGGATCTTCTCGACGAGAGGAATGCCGTCGTTGTCGTTGTAGTAGAGGACGTCACGGGTGATTTCGATCAGGAAGGAGTCAAGGACACCAGTGTTCCACTTGGCGAAGACATCGCCAATCTCCTTGGGGGAGAGACCGAGACCGCGCTTGAGGAGGTCATAGGCCTCACAGATCAGCTGCATGTCACCGTACTCGATACCGTTGTGGACCATCTTGATGAAGTGGCCGGAACCCTGGTCACCGACCCAGTCACAGCAGGGCTCGCCGTCGTCACTCTTGGCGGAGATGCCCTGGAAGATGTCCTTAATGTAAGGCCAGGCGGCCTCGTGACCACCGGGCATGAGAGAGGGGCCGTAGCGGGCACCCTCCTCACCACCAGAGACACCGCTACCAACGAAGCGGATGCCCTTCTCGGCCAAGGCCTGGGTACGGCGGTTGCTGTCGGGGAAGTGGGAGTTACCACCGTCGATGATGATGTCACCCTCCTCGAGGTGAGGCAGGAGAGCCTCGATGAACTGGTCAACGGGCTTACCAGCCATGACCAGGAGCATGACACGGCGGGGGCGCTTGAGCTTGGAGCAGAACTCCTCAACGGAGTGAGCACCAACGATGGACTTGCCTGAAAAAGAAATATCGCATCAGTCTTCTGAACACCACACTATGATGTCACATCGCATTTTCTCTGCCACACTTACCCTTGGCCTCATTGTCGAGGAAACGGTCGACCTTGGAGGTGGTACGGTTGTAGGCGCAAACGGTGTAACCCTTGTCGGCGGCGTTGAGGATCAGGTTCTGGCCCATGACGGCCAAACCGATCAGACCGAAATCAGCACTGGGCAAAGAACGCGCTGGACCGCCGACATTGATGCCGGCGAGACGGGCGCTTTTGTCAGTTGCCAAAGTTCTAATGTCAACAAAACTGGTCGCAAGGGGCAATTGAAGAGATTGGATATTCTTTCCTGCGCTCTTCTTCGAACTGCGACATGACCTTGCGAAAAGACCATGTTGTCCAGCCCTTCCGAAGAGCATAACTAGCTCTCATTGCTCATCCCCAACAAACCAGATAGAAACAAGGGAAACAACAGATAACAAAACAGACGGAGATGAGATTGAAGAAGCCAGCCAAAAAGAGCAAAAAAAAAAAAAAAAAAAAAAAAAAAAGAGGGAAGTTAGAATCGACGGAGAGAGGACTCACACTGCCTGGTCTGCCATTTTGATGATGAAAGTGTGAAGTGGTTAAGGAAATGGAGAGAACTGTAGATTGTTATATCTACAGCGGAAAATCAGCTCCGAGGATAGTTGATAGAGAAGAAAGAGGGAGGAGCAGAAAGAGAAGAGAAGAAGAGGAAGAGGAGAGAAGAAAAAGAGACTGTTCTGATCCCATACGGATTACGGAGCGGCCTTCCGTCATGGTGGGACGGCGCTGGGCGGGGCAGCCGGAGGAGCAGAGTCGTCCGGTGAATGAATACATTTTGCTGGAGATGAGGCATTCGTTTTGCTTCAATTGCCTCAATTCTGATATTTTCTAGTTCCTCTATGTATGATTATGGCACTGCTGTTCTCTCATTCCTACAATCGCACTCGAGTATGCACAGTACTGCACTCCCTCATATCAACGGTATCGGAGATGACGGCAGTTGACGGCGGGGCAGATAACCTGACGACGGAGAGGGGCAAAAACCAACCTGTCTTCGGTGAAGCAGAACCGGCGACTGTTCGGCCTCGTGCTGAGTCAGATGTGTTTCTGTCGGATTCTCTTCTTCCGGTCGAGTATCCGCTTGACTTAATACTCCGGAGTAGACTATCCGATATGCTGTGTGACCCCGTTTATTACTGACATCAAAAGCCGCAACGGCTACTGCAAGTTCCTAATTCGGTTTGGAGTGGGGGTGGCGTCCAAGAGGACGAACGTGTGGCGCATGTAGAAGATTACCTTTGGCGGTGCTGTTTGTGCAGTTTGCCTCCTACGGTGACGCATTCACAACCCCGATGCTTTTTTTCTTCCCCGGGTCACATCACCGGCAACTTCAACCACCGACCATCTTAGAACATCTAGATCTGCAACAACGTGTACATACCTGCTTTGGGCATTCGATCTTCCTAACCTAGTCCTTGCTTATCGCGGGTCGAGAATCAATCTCTCCGCGTGTTCCCTCACAATCACAGGATACCACATCACCTCTTTCAGGCGTGACGTCTGGCGTGAGACTGCTGCGTCAGTCAAGCCCTGAAGGTACGTTTGCTGCTGTGCTTGTTCATTGCGACACGGCGCATCACGTCTATCTGTAACGTTCTTCGAGCTCTTCGTTCATCATGTCCTTTCCGCCTCCTCCAGGTCTGAAGCAAACGCCCTCGTCGCTCCCTCCGCGACCTCCTGCGCCCGCAACCACTGCTTCGTCCGGCTTTAAGCCAGCGTACGCTGCCCCGCCCTCTTATTCGTCACCCGGTACTACTGGTGGATATGGTGGGAATGCGCCGGGATCGGGGTACAATGCCTTCTCTTTTCAGCCGCGTGCCGTAGCCGCCAGCCAGCCTTATCAAGCGAGCATCTCCGCTCCGCCAACTACCACAGCTGGTTACCCAGCCCCGACGACCTCTGGTTACGGCAACTACTATCAACAGCAACCACAGACCTACCAAAGCGGACCATCATACTATGGCCAGGCACAATATAATGACAGCTATGGCTCATATCCAGACCAAGCAAATGCATATGGGAGGAACTATGGACGCAATGAGTCTGGTGCAGATGCTGAGAGAGAAGCCCAAATTGCTCAGTGGCAGAGTGCCTATGTTAACAACCAGGAAATGCCAGCTGCCGCTCCCGGCAAAGGGCCCGCCCCTCGCGCCGCTCAGGGGCCAGGCGCCTATACACCTTCGACCAGTGCTCCTGCATCCCACACACCCACCCCGGCTCCCGGGCGCCCCCAGCAGGATTCCAAGACCGTTGTGCGTTCTGGTGGTGGCCAGACCTGGACCGATTCTACTCTCCTCGAATGGGACCCGGCACATTTCCGACTCTTCGTGGGTAACCTTGCAGGCGAGGTAACCGACGATTCCCTCTTCAAAGCGTTCTCCCAGTTTCCTTCAGTGCAGAAATCTCGAGTTATTCGCGACAAGCGCACGCAGAAAAGTAAGGGATTTGGGTTCGTCAGCTTCAGTGACGGCGATGACTATTTCAGGGCCGCCAGAGAAATGCAGGGCAAGTACATTGGCTCTCATCCAATCCTCCTGAGACGGGCCACGACCGAAGTTCGTCCTGTGTCCGGTAATGCCGCTAAGGGAGGAAAGAAGAACCACGGTGGTGCCGGTGGCGGTGGTTCTGGCGGACGCCCGGGCTCAGGCAAGGTCAAGCATGACGGAGTCAAGAAGCCTGGAAAGACGAAGGGTGGACTGAAGATTCTGGGATGATTTGGCATGCTTCTACCCTGTACCTGGCATAATTCGAGTATACGTAATGCAACTTTATGATAATCGCATCGAGTCTTTGTAATTACATCCTTCCGAATCGCTCCTTGTAAAGGCGGTCTTGGACCGAATTGATTGTCTGGGTATTCTAAAGCAAATCACAATACATGTAAATGCAGCAGTATGAAAACGCCTTCCTCAATCCCACCAAAAAATCACAAAATATCATCCATCATGAAACTCGTAGTGACAAACAGTAAACGGCATATCATCGGAACATGACATCGTCGTCAATCGTGGATAAACAGTAATAGTATAGCCGGTCGTATATGTATCGTATAGCGCGCATCAAGAAATCGACTCGTCATTAAGGGTATATGGCGCATTTGAATGTAATCATTCAGTCGTCGTCTAGCGAAAAGAGCGTAGTGCTTTGTTTTCGGCTCGGTTCAATTCATCTCATCGTAGTTCGCAGTAGAATCAAGTTTACTCCGGTGCACTCTCTACGTCCTCATCCTTTCTCCTCGAGAACAACGAGACGTGGTTCTTCATAGCCCAGATTCCGAAGCCGGCTATGGCGAGGAGGATAAATAGGATGATGATAATGACGGCGATGGCGTCGTTTCGCTTCATGGTTGCGGTTTTGTTGTTGAATTAGGACGGAGGAGAAAAGGGAGGTTTGAGAGAGGTATATATCTCCCCTTCGTTGACTCGGGCTGGGTTTTAGGGAGGGTTTGTTTTCTCTTTTTTGGAAGGTAATCAGTAGAAGATATATTATAACCTCCGTGTAACTAAAGGAGTAAATAAGCAAAACCGAAGAACAGAAGTAAAAAGATAGGAAAAACTCCCTAAATCGCGCGGGCTCCCCAGCATATAAAAGAAAAATTAAAAAAAAACTGTCAGGTACGGTGTCTCTTTCCCAGCCATTCCTATTTACTATTTTAAATCGCCGGTGCTCTGCTGTCTCGATTCGCTGATTTTTCTGCCGTCGGTGGCTGGTTGTCCTTTGATTGTCTTGCAACCCAATTAATCTGTGATCTGCGGGTGGGTCGGTTTTAGAGTGTGCCATTGGGCGGGATAGACTTAAGCAGTTGGATTAGTTACAGACACGGTTTAGCGTGGTTGATTTGGGTGTTGTGTAAATGGCCTGGTTGACCAGCCTCCCCTTTTATGAGACCTGATCGGCTAGGATGTGGGCTAAGATACGAATACATATTGAACCAGGGGTATGCATCAGTGATATTGAAGGAGGTTTCGGAGTACTTGTACAGTTCAATGCCATTATTACTTTTTGAATTGTCTCTCAGACGCGGCGAAGTTGCTGGACATATATCGCAAAAACCTCTGATAGATGCGTCTACGGAGTCTTGTAATACCACCCCAGAGCTGGTCTCTTACTTACCTCGGATCATTTTTCCCATTTATACCTCGTAGAAAAAGAGGCAAATTAGCACCGAAGCAGGCCCTGAAGGAGAAGAGCAGAGAAGCTCCAACTCTGGGTTAGAGAGTGTTAGCAGCCTGAGGCAGACATTTCCTGCTTCTGTCAACGTCAACCCACTTTCGTCCTGTCAAATTCTTGTCCATTTCACGAACACATCTGACATCCTGGAGACCATGAAAAAGCAACTACTGAGAATCAGCCTCAATGTACTTGTTTCTGGTTCCGCCAGATGACAGAACCGCTCTCATTGGCAGGAAAGATGCACCTCTATTACCCCCAAAATGGAATTTTGATCTTGAACATCACTGAACATGACTGGCTCATCTACGATTGATACCCCTGGGTGAACCATCAATCATCGACCATTTTTGGGTATAGCTATCTCACATCTCGGTAGAATGATACGAAGCTTATGATGACTTCATGATGAGACACCGCTGTCAACAGTGGAGAGTTGAACCAGTCGGATCTTCCGATAACATGAACACCATATCAATTGATAAGCAGCCTATTGTCTTAGAGTTCTGAGAAACCTGTTGTTTTCAATAGACGTTGCATCGAGGTCACTTGCTTGGGGGTTCAAGATTCATACAGAAAGAATTGCTTTCACCCGAAGCATTTGAACTGCCACTTGTCGCTCACTACTTACAGGACCTCGTATATAATCCCCTTGGCAGATTCAGCGCCTGTATTTTTCGACATGGACGCATCAAATACCCGACAAGGAAGACCTGCTGCGCAAGCAGTGGCCCTCGAGTCCATGGCTCCAAGTACAACGACCGATACACGCCCCGCTACAGACGCGGCACCAATCGACAATCCACCTTCCAGCGAAGAGAATCAGAACTCCTCCGAGCCAGTGTACGAGAAGCAGCATACCGAGGATGATCCAGAAGCAGGACTCTCTGCCCAGAGCAGTGCATCCAGCGGGGATAGCGGAGGCCAAGATCTAGACCAGATACAGAAGTTGGTTTCGCGGATGTTCGGCCGGGAGAGGAAGGCAAATTCGCAGGAAGAAAAAACGAGGCATTTGGGAGTTCTGTGGAAGGATCTCACTGTCAAAGGTGTGGGCGTGGGAGCTGTCCTTCAGCCGACAATCCTTGATATCTTTCTGGGGATACCGAGGTTGGTCAAGAAGCTCCTAACAAAGGGTAGGAAGGGTGCTGGTACTGGGAAACCGCCGACGAGGACAATCATCGACGGCTTCACGGTATGCTTTGCAGAACTTCACTATACAAGTCTTAACTCTCACATATATAGGGCTGTGTCCGTCCTGGGGAGATGCTTCTCGTTCTTGGACGACCTGGTTCAGGATGCTCTACTTTCTTGAAAGTCATTGGAAACCAAAGATCCGGGTACGAGGGTGTTGAAGGAGACGTTCTTTATGGAGGCACTAATTCAAAAACAATGGCAGATAGATATCGCTCTGAAGGTATGCTCCTGAAAACTGATCCCACCACGAAGTTGACTGATTTATTGGTCTCGCAGTGCTTTATAACCCCGAAGATGATCTTCATTATGCAACCCTAACAGTGCGAGATACTCTAATGTTCGCTCTGAAGTCTCGTACCCCAGGCAAGACATCCCGCATCCCCGACGAGAGCCGGAAAGATTACCAAAGCACCTACTTGACTGCTATTGCAAAGTTATTCTGGATCGAGCATGCGATGGGTACAAAAATCGGCAACGAGCTAATCCGAGGAATATCTGGCGGCGAGAAGAAACGTGTATCCTTAGGCGAGGCCATGGTCACGAAGGGCAGTACACAGTGCTGGGATAACTCAACCAAAGGCCTCGACGCGAGTACGGCTTTGGAATACGTGCAAAGCTTGAGAAGCTTAACAGACACTGCCGAAGTTTCTTCATTGGTGGCTCTTTATCAGGCCTCTGAAAGCCTGTTTCGTCAATTCGACAAGGTCATCCTTATAGAAGATGGCAAGTGTGCTTACTTTGGTCGTACGGAGCACGCAAAAGCCTACTTCGAACGACTGGGCTTCGAATGTCCTCAACGATGGACAACACCTGATTTTCTGACATCTGTTAGCGATCCAAATGCACGGCGCGTCAAAAGTGGATGGGAAGAGCGGATTCCGCGTTCTGCTGAAGATTTCCAAAGAGCATACCGCAAAAGTGACGATTTTAAGGCGGCTTTCACGGATATTAAGGTGTTTGAAAAGGAGATAGAGTCTCAAAGAAAAGAACGAGAAGCCGCCAGAAGCAAGCTAAAGAAAAAGAATTACACCATCTCGCTCTACAAGCAGATTATGATTCTCACCCACAGACAGTTCCTTGTCATGATTGGAGACAGTCAGTCTCTAGTAATCAAATGGGGCGTGGTCACCTTCCAGGCACTCATTATAGGGAGTCTGTTCTTCGACCTCCCACAGACCAGGTCAGTCCTACTCACTTAGCTCTGAATAGGATAACTGAAAGGTGTACAGCAATGGTGTCTTCACGAGAGGTGGTGTGATGTTCTTCATCCTTCTCTTCAATGCTCTACTTGCAATGGCCGAGCTCACAGCGGCCTTCCAGAGTCGGCCGATTCTAATGAAGCATAAAAGTTTGTGAGCATCACAATACCCCTATCCCTTCCCAAAAGTAACTGACATTCTCAGTTGCTTCTATCGTCCAGCAGCTTATGCCCTGGCCCAAGTCGTGGTCGACGTCCCACTTGTATTTGTCCAGGTGGTGGTGTTTGATGTGATTGTCTATTTGTATGGTTGAATACTACTACCTTCAGATACCAGGCTAATCTTTGCTAGTATGTCGAACCTTTCGAGGACGGCGTCTCAATTCTTCATCAATTTCCTTTTTATATTCTTGCTCACCATGACCATGTACTCTTTCTTCCGGGCCCTAGGAGCATTGGTCTCGTCACTTGATGTTGGTATGCTAAGTGGAGATACTCATTCTTAAGAAACCTGGCTAACCTATTTCTGTAGCTACACGCCTTACTGGAGTTGCAATTCAAGCCCTGGTTGTCTATACAGGTACGGGGAGCTTCACCACTCCTTTACTATTCAACTGACAATAATGCTAGGATATCTCATCCCACCCTGGAAAATGCACCCCTGGCTCAAGTGGTTAATCTGGATCAACCCCGTGCAATACTGCTTCGAAGCAATAATGGCAAACGAATTCTACAATCTGGACATTCGATGCGAGCCGTCTTCCATTGTCCCAGATGGCCCTAACGCTGTACAGGGTCACCAAAGCTGCGCAATACAGGGCAGCACTCCGGATTCGACAATTGTTCGTGGTGCAAACTATATCCGAAGCGCTTACACATACACTCGATCACACCTATGGCGGAACTTTGGCATCGTGATCGGATGGTTTATCTTCTTTGTCGCAATGACGGTACTGGGCAT
Organism: Aspergillus cristatus; assembly: GCA_034509305.1. Taxonomy (NCBI): domain Eukaryota; kingdom Fungi; phylum Ascomycota; class Eurotiomycetes; order Eurotiales; family Aspergillaceae; genus Aspergillus; species Aspergillus cristatus. The sequence goes on along the minus strand of WJBV01000006.1, from coordinate 2,152,406 downwards.
GGAAATGCAGAAACCGAATAAGGGCGGGATGGCGGTTACTGTTTACAAGAGGGGTGAAGCACCAAAAGAAATTGGACAGACAATTATGGAGAAGAAGAAACCTGAAGACGAGGAATCCGGCGAACGGGATACTGCCAGACCCGACTCCAGAGGGAACGAGTCGGGAGATACCATGGAAAAGGTTGAGGGGATTGCTGAAAATACGTCGATTTTCACGTGGCAAAATGTCGCTTATACGATACCGTATAAAGGCGGACAGAGGAAGCTGTTGCAGAATGTTCAGGGTTATGTCAAGCCTGGTCGTCTTACGGCTTTAATGGGGGCTTCTGGTTCAGGGTTGGTACTTCAACATCATACAACAGTATGTTACTGACCTTCTGCAGCAAAACCACTCTACTCAATGCTTTGGCGCAACGTATTAATTTTGGTGTTGTTACTGGCACGTTCTTGGTAGATGGAAAGTGAGTATACCTGACGTGACTGAAAGAGAAAAGTACAATTCTAAACCTCTACAGACCCCTCCCAAAAAGCTTCCAAAGAGCAACCGGCTTCGCCGAACAAATGGACATCCACGAACCCACAGCAACAGTCCGCGAATCCCTCCGCTTCTCAGCCCTCCTCCGCCAACCCAAAGACGTTCCTGTCAAAGAGAAATACGACTACTGCGAAAAAGTCATCGATCTAATGGAAATGCGTCACATCGCCGGTGCAACAGTTGGATCCATGGGTTTTGGACTAAACCAGGAACAGCGCAAAAGGCTCACCATTGCAGTTGAGTTGGCAAGTAAGCCGGAGTTACTACTGTTCTTAGACGAACCTACATCTGGTCTTGATTCTTTGGCCGCTTTTAATATTGTCCGCTTTCTACGACGGCTAGCGGATGCCGGACAGGCGGTTCTGTGTACGATTCATCAGCCGTCTGCTGTGCTTTTTGACCAGTTTGATGAATTACTATTGTTAAAGGCAGGTGGTAGAGTCGTTTATAACGGGGAGCTAGGGCAGGATTCCCAGAAACTTATTAAGTACTTCGAGAATAATGGTGGTAAGAAGTGTCCTCCGGATGCGAACCCGGCAGAGGTATGTTCAGCATTACTTGTCTAACATTACCAACGAGACTGACACATACACAGTACATGCTCGAAGTCATCGGCGCTGGAAACCCAGACTACAGTGGACAGGATTGGGCTGACGTTTGGGAGAACTCCACCGAATACAAAGAGCTGATGGAGGATATCAATCGAATAGTCGAAACCCGCGCTGGTAATACACATCAGAGAAACAAAAATGACGACAAAGAGTTTGCCATGCCGCTCTGGACTCAGATCATGGCTACTACGAGGCGTGCTTTTATTGCATACTGGCGAACCCCGGAATATGCACTGGTAAGTATCCCAGGACTCATCGAAGTTGATCCCTAACAAGGCTGTAGGGCAAATTCATGCTTCACATCTTCACCGGCCTCTTCAACACGTTCACCTTCTGGCACTTGGGAAACAGTTATATCGACATGCAATCACGGCTGTTTTCTGTTTTCATGACGCTTACCATCTCACCCCCATTAATCCAGCAACTGCAACCACGATACCTTCATTTCCGTGGTCTCTATGAATCCCGCGAATCCAGTTCCAAAATCTACTCCTGGATCGCATTCGTCACTAGCACCATCCTTCCCGAAATACCCTATTCCATCGTCGCAGGATCCATCTACTTTAACTGCTGGTAAGCCACCCGACCCAACCACCACCACCACCGCCAACCCAAAGCCTAACATATTTGTTCAAACATAGGTACTGGGGCATCTGGTTCCCCCGCACCTCCTTCCGCACCGGCTTCACCTGGCTCCTCCTAATGCTCTTCGAGCTCTTCTACGTCGGCTTCGGGCAATTCATCGCCGCCCTGTCCCCGAACGACCTCTTCGCCTCCCTCCTCGTCCCCGCCTTCTTCACCTTCGTCGTGGCTTTCTGCGGCGTCGTCGTGCCCTACCGCGCGCTGCCGCATTTCTGGCAGTCCTGGATGTACTGGCTTACGCCGTTTCATTATCTGCTTGAGGCGTTTTTGGGGATTGTTGTGCATGAGGTTCCTATGAGGTGTGTCGAGAGAGAGGAGAGTTGGTTTACGGTGCCGCCGGGGCAGAGCTGTGAAGGGTATGCTGGGGGGTTTGTGCGGCAGGCTGGGGGGTATGTTCGGGATGCGGGGGGTGGGTTGTGTGCGTTTTGTCAGTATGGTAGTGGGGATCAGTTTGTGTGTTTGCCTTTGATGCCCTTGGCTTGGTTATGGTGTGTGTGCTAATGTTTGATAGGCTGCAAGCTTCAACGTCTTCTATCAACATAAATGGCGGGACTATGTAAGCGAGAGACCCTTTGTTCTGGCGAATACTAACATCATAGGGCATCTTCTTCGGATACGTCATCTTCAACTTCATTGTCGTGTTCATCATATCATGGCTATATCTACATGGCATACAAGACTTGAAGAAATGGCTTAGTGCTCGAAAGACAAGAAAGACTGTCAAGCAATGAGCAAGAGTGCTTTGGATTGTTCGTTCCTTTTAGTGTACATTGTTCAGAGTGTTAAGAGGTTCAAGTTCGTGTACTTCTTATAAATTGAATCCACCCAATTGTCATCATGCGAGTAGTTCTACCCCAAGAAAAACGGTGCAACGACCATCTATAATATACTCTAGACAAGCCGCCATAGACCCAAGACTATGTACCAGAATTAGACGGAGAAGGGGTCGGAGCAGAGGGTGCCGCGAGGTTAGACACCGTAAGAGGTTGAGGTTGGTGGTGAGAGTTCCAAGAGTGAGAAGCGCTAGGGCCACTTTGATTCGGGGAGGGAGCAGCAGGACCCTCAGGACCGTTTCCATTTCCATTTCCATTCATCAGACGAGCACGTTTTGCTGGTGGGCCACCGGCTACGGGACTCCGGCTGGATTCGAGGTAAGGCGAGCGATATTGGCTGGATGAGGAGGCAGATTGACCACCAGGTTGAGGAGACTGTTGATTTTCAGGGCTTGAGGCGCGGGCACCCTGCATGGATTTCGATCGGCTGTGGTTGGATTCGTCGCCCATGCGTCGTTTAGACTGCTCCGGAGAATTGTCGTTTTCGTCCAGAACGGGGTTCGAGTATCCTACGCCAACACGGCCCATGCTTCGATCGTGCATCACCACTCGTTTCCATTTGGCTACCACGTTTTCGTAATCCCATCGAGGAGAATGGGGGTTGAGATGGCTTTCCTTCGCGTCCAGCTCTCGAGCAACATCGCGCGGTAATGGGAGAGTATCCGGTGGGAAGAGAGCAAATTCTCTTGGCCACTGGCAGGAACCGAGCCTCTCGACCTGCGCGCGGAGCTGATTTGCCTCCTGCTGAACGCGCGCTAACTGTTCGTCCAAGGATTTCCGTCTGTCCATTTCCCGGGCAAATGCGCGGGTGATTTCAAGTTGCCATACACTGTCCTTCTCCTCCGGAGGAAGCGACATCCAATGTTTATATGCCAATTCAAGATGCCTCAAGCTCATATCCTCGTGCTGCTGGACACCTCGAGTAATCATACTAGAATCCATACCCATACCGAATTTTCCGGACTGAGAATTGTTCGTGGCATCAGCAGAGAGTTGATCTGATTGCCATTGCGCGATCTTGGCCCGAAGAGCTTGTCGAACGATCTCTAGATGCTCAGCTCCCGGAGGTTCCAAGGGGAATGAGGAAGAAGATGGGAATGGGGTCGCGGAGAAAAGGCTCGGGGGAGGCGGAAGCAATTGCAAGCAAAGCGATGGAAACGTTTGAGATTGGATATCGAAGTCAAATGGAGAAATCCGTGGCCGCATTCTGGAACTACCAGTAAACGTACTCGTAAGTATCCTCCTGGTTAGAAAGAAAGATGGAAAAGGACAGAACGTACGTTGCAGCTCTAATGTTGTCCAATACCTCTCGCAAGGCCAATTCCAATGCCCTCATAGTATCAGGATTCTGCGAGCTTGCATTCCGACTAGCGTAGTCCGGCAAGTTTATGGACCCTGTCCGGGACTGCGACGGCGTGTATCGCGCAGCGCCATCCTGGGGATTGTTTGGATTCGGAATATCATTGATAACACCGGTCGCATGCCAAGTTGGCGTGTTGAACATCATACGGACTTGACCATCCCGTGACCTCCCATTGTTCTCCCCAGCGCCGTACGGATCCGATTGGCCTTTCGCTGTGATTCGCTCAGGGGTGTCCCGTTTGCCGGTCGAGGTGCGCGCCTGGCGTCGGGTGATACCACTTCGAATACGTCGGATTTCCTCAACATTGTGTATACCATCGGGCTTCTTCTTAAACAGGAATTGGTCGAGATGTCGACCAAGGGAGGATGAGGTAAAGGATTGCTGGCAATATTGGCATTTTCGGTCCTTGACCGTCTGGCCCTTCGCGGCAGGCGTCTGGCCCTGGTTGTCATCGCCTCCAGTAGAGCCTTCGGGGGTATCGACCTCAGGTAGTCGAGAAGAAGAGGCGTCCTCCATGTTTCACAGCAGCCACGAGGTCAAGGATTGAATGCAGGTGCAGGTTTGCGAGACGCGTGGTTGTCGGTGAAATGCGGAATGACAAGATATGCTGTGCGAGTTGCCAGGTTAAATCATGACCTGGTTTGTCTGCTTCATACGAAAAGTGCCGGATTAAAGCAGGCACATAAATGAGCAGAGACTTTTTATAAGAATGCGTGGTGGTTGAGTTGGAGAGGAGGAAAAGGTGGAAGAAATGGAGAGCGGACGAGGGAATGATGGAAGCTGCAGTGTTTTGCCAAGCTTTTACCGGATTGTGGAGATTCTTCACAACTCTTCCATTCACAATACAATTATGTTTGCTTTTGCTGGGAATACTTTGAAGTGGGTAAATCTGCTATGGAATTTCCAGTGAATTGAATAGATTGCTTTCTTCTGACCCCAAATATATGCATGTACAGATCAAATATCTATATAGATAGCCAAGGAATGCTCGAGAAAGGATACTTGCTGCTAATGAGATCACAACCCGGAAGCAAATTCTATGTATGGAATATCCGTCAATATCGTAGGTCGTCAGCTGCTGGACAACCGAGAAGGGAGGCAACAAGATGAAGGCACTGGGCCGTACTCTGAAGGCCTTTCAGCATTACACTAGCTCAATGGCCAGTAACAACCGCCTCATGTAGCATAGAATTCGTCATTTGTCGGACGTTCAAGTTGATTCTCTTTCCGGACATCCAGCCCTTCCAAAGCGCATATTGCGATGCATCAGTGTTGTCGTGAGATAGCGATGGCCAGTCTGCCAGCCAATTCGGACATGTTTCTGGTAAGATCTTTGGCACTCCATGCCATGCAAATCGCGATGGACCATTCATATACACAGCGTCTCCTGATCGAAGACGAATAATTTCACACCCAATACCATCGTCGTGGCTAATCATGAACAATCCATCGCAACCGAAACTGACACTGATCAAGCCCACATCACACTCCTCGCTGACATCGCGATGGGCGCTCAATGTGTCCCCGGCAGAATAAACGTTCAGGATTGCAGCTTGTGCTTCCGTCTCTGGAAAGGCTGCGCGCAAGAGCTCCGCAACATCATTCGGGAATGGAGGGGGAGGGCCGTCTGGGTATACTTTGGCAGTCCAATCATATTGGCCACCAAGTGTGACCCAGCGGAGCTTTTTCTCTAACAAGTTCTGCACCGTGATCGGCTTATGCGTTCCTGGATCGATGGGGTGGATGGTCCTCGTTGGATCGTCTGCAAAGAATGATGGGAATTGATTCCGAGTTTGGTCTGAGCTTGAAGAAGCGGGGCCATCTGGAACCTCAGTATTTTGCGCCTGATGGGGATAGGTAACATCGTAATGCAGATGAAGATTTGTCTGGTGTTCGTTGTTTGACAGATCCCGGTGGAATAGACGAGACAGCAGTTCGATCTGGACGGTGGGGGGAAACATTGACGGGATCATTAGCAGGCCTGACATTCATTAGTTCTCCGAGTTTATGGGCCCTACCATTCCTTCAGTTACGAAGGAAGATAAGGTGGTTGCTTGTGCTGACCAGAGACGGATCGATGAGTAAAGACGGGAATATTTTCAAGTAAAGGACCTCTGTGCTGCCATACGCTGCCGTCGCCTTTGACGAACTGGTCAAATGCCAGTCGAAAGTCCTCGCTGGACCTCCATTCCGAAACAGAGATACCATCTGGAAGACTGTCCGGGTCCAAAGCCTGGAGATCAAGTATGCTAGAGTCGTGGTCAATTTCCGTTAGAGGAGTTTTCTGATATTTCTTGTAGCGTTGACGGATGGAGTCCGGAGGACGATCATGAGCATTGAGGCCTTTGATCTGAGCCATATTGATCTCCCAGAGTGCTAAATATGAAAAGCGACAGTTCTTTCGCTTGCCAAAAAAAGAATGACGGAATGATAAATAAAGTCACGTGGCAGCGCGTCCACCGCCTTTCGCGGTTTGTTTGGGCGCAACGCTCACCGCCTTCGCTCCCCACCACCAACAGCGAAAATAAAGAAAGAATCAGGATCCATTTATCGTCAAGCCGGTTGAATTTGACACTACTCTATTTCGGGATTTAGCCGCTGGGTGCTTGCTTGGTGCTGCTTACTTCGCTGCTACGACTGTGGCCGATTGGCAATTGGGATTCCCTTCAGCACGCTCGTTGTTGTTGTTGCTTTCCTTCTCTTTCTCCTGACAACAACACAGGGTCGGCCCTTTGTTTATAACAACCTGTGCTCCCCAAGCCTTGAGGAATCAACGCTCCGACGGGTTCTCACAACTGTTGCTCTATTATCTGATACTGGACGAGACTTCGACTTTTTTTTGTCATTGTGTGAATATTTCAAAACAGAACATATACTTACTGCCAACATGGAGAACTACCACCGGATTGAGAAGATCGGAGAGGGTATGTCGGAGATCTGCATGTCACTTCGCAATTGCCTTAGATCCGTCCCATCGAGATCGAACAAACCGTTAGGAAACTGACATTTTCTTCTTCTTTTTAACAGGAACTTACGGTGTCGTCTACAAAGCCCGCGAACTCACCCACCCCGGCCGTATTGTTGCCCTGAAGAAGATTCGTCTGGAAGCCGAAGATGAAGGTGTCCCTAGCACAGCCATTCGTGAGATTTCTTTGCTCAAGGAGATGCACGACCCCAACATCGTCAGCCTTCTCAACATTGTGCACGCCGATGGCCACAAGCTCTATCTCGTCTTTGAATTCCTGGATCTCGACCTCAAGAAGTATATGGAGGCTCTCCCCGTGAGCGAAGGTGGACGCGGAAAGGCCCTTCCGGATGGTACTACAATGAGGAAAGACATGGGCTTGGGAGATGCCATGGTCAAGAAGTTCATGGCCCAGCTCGTGGAAGGGATCCGATACTGCCACAGCCACCGTATCCTGCATCGGGATCTCAAACCGCAGAACCTGCTCATCGACCGCGAGGGTAACCTAAAATTGGCCGATTTTGGATTGGCGAGAGCTTTTGGTGTCCCGCTAAGAACTTACACTCACGAAGTAAGCTGTCTGATGCCACAACCACGCCAGCGATGTAACTAACACTCCTATCCAGGTCGTGACATTGTGGTACCGTGCTCCTGAGATTCTTCTGGGTGGTCGGCAATATTCCACCGGTGTCGACATGTGGTCTGCTGGTGCAATCTTTGCAGAGATGTGCACACGTAGACCGCTCTTCCCCGGTGATTCCGAGATTGACGAGATTTTCAAGATCTTCAGGTGCGCTTCCTGAGTCCTTTGTCGAATTACACAACAAAGAACATCGGACTAACACAAAGTTATTGCTTTACAGACTTCTCGGTACTCCAGACGAGAACATTTGGCCTGGCGTCTCATCTTTCCCCGACTACAAACCTACGTTCCCCAAGTGGAAGCGTCAAGACATGGCTAACGTCGTTCCTGGATTGGAAGACGCCGGCCTCGATCTCATAGAAGGCCTACTCGAGTATGACCCAGCACGTCGGCTTTCCGCGAAACAGGCCTGCTTGCACCCATACTTCCAACACGGTAGCTCTTACTATTCTGGTCGCAACCGGACAAAAGGATACCACTAGTGGTCTGACAAATTGATTTTCACTTTTGTGTGACTCTATCATACGTGGATAGCCGGCAAAGAACCTCTACCTCGAAAGGGATGTCCACTACTGCGGACAACGATACATCCCTTTATTGGCCATCCCGTACCCATTTGTTGTCCGTTTTCATTTCCCTGCGCTTGACTGCGTTTTTCCCGCTTTCTTCTTTTTCTTTTCTGAATTTCTTTTGTTCATGGCGTTATCTGTGGAGCGATCTGGCAGGAAGGAGGTCTAGGCTACTGGATACGATTACGAGGACGTGTTGTTTTGACTTAACGTGTGCATGCATACCCATATCTTTATGATTGAAATATATTTAGTAGATGACTTTAGCTTTCTAGCTAATTTATCTTTCGTTTCTTTCTTAATTGGTTATCATTTACAGGATATCAACACAGTCGATTAAGTCAGGTGGAGGAATGATACCGGACTGAGCAGGAAGAGGTATACTGAATTGAGTCTCCCCCAAGTCTCTGCAATAGTATAGACTTCCGCATCCATTCGAGGGAAATGGTATGTCCAAGAACTTGCTTTCCGCGGCGGCAATCTGCTTCATCACCTCCGCGCGCATTTCGTTCTTCATAGACAACCAGGTCTCACTCAAGGGCCGTCCTTCTGGTTTCTCAAAAAGGATGTATTCAGCACCAACGGAATTTGTACGGTCAGCACAGTAGGCCAGAACCTTGGGAACTGGTACTCCAGTACGGCGGAGTAAATCGAGGGTGGCCACTTCACTGGCTACTGCCAGTCTTCTTGGAACAGCTATCTTGTAGGGTATCTTGGCAAGCACCGTATGGCCATCCTTGAATGAGGTCTGGATGATGCGGTTGTAGCCATTTTCTGTGAGTTTCGAGAGTGAAAAGATCTCACTGGCAGACTGGCCGGTCGACCGGCATACGGCGTCCACAAGCGCATCAACATTGAACTGAACGCGACGCTCAGCAAGTCGACGCTGCTCGTTGAATCTGAATTGGAGAAGGTGAGTGGATAGTCCTCGGCGATGTGGGTATGGCTCCAACTGACAAGAATCGCCCGGAAGTCTACTCGAACAAGTCGTGGTTGCTACTCCATGAGCTCATATGCCGTGTAGTTCTCTTGCTAATTCGGTTGAATGGTCTCGTAAGCATCCCCATCTTTCTCGAAAAGATTAAGGGTTAAGCTGGATGGACTATGCGTAGTGAACAGCTGTCGGTGGGGTTGCAAGGTAACTCCGTGAAACTCGCAACCCTCGTCACGCACGTCGTCCAAGGCGGGCGACTTTCCTTCCTTTTCATTCACTGCAACAAATGAAAGATTCGTCCTCAAACTGATCGTCTATTTACTCATAGGCCACAAGGTCTCTCCTGTTCAGCCTAGTCCCTACACAGCCCATTCTTTCTCCCGGTTATCTTTTCTCTTGTCATCCACTAGCAGCACTGTCCTTTTCATCGGGACTGGATAGATCACTAAATAAACTTATCTAAGTCCAGTTCTTAACTTAAATGCTATTACGACTATGGAATTTCAACGACAATCTTCCATATACATACATATATGTATATTAACTCGTTTCATGGGCATGGATGGGAGATCCTCCTCTTGAAAATGCCAAGGCGACCACATGACAATGTCTGTGCCTTCATTTCGAAGTTGAGCGTTCTATTGACAACTTGGAGATTGGACGAGCTTGTCACTTTATACACAATACGGAGAAAGCATCCCTGATAACCAATGGGGCATTGCTTGGGCCTATGGTACTTTTACAAGTGGACTAGCGTCTGCACGAGCTGGACTGTCTTCATCACTCAGTATCTCAGCAAGCGAGGGAGCACATTTCATGTATTCATGGAAACGAGCAAGGCACGAGAACTTAAAACGAGGAGGTGCATACAACGCACTCAGGCTCTGGAAAGGGAATCATGGCACCGAATGAAGACTGGAGTATTTTTTTTTTTTTTTTTTACCCTGAACCACTGGTTAAACTCTGGAGGGTCTCCGAATGATGGCAGCTTCAATTGGAATCTGACAATGCGACACATCCTGGAGTTATTCACTCCAAGGACGTGAAAGTACGTCTCGACCAGATTGGAAGCAAATCGAGTAAATCCAAGCTCATCATAATTGAGCACGCCTTGACGTCTTAAATGATCCCCGAGCTTCGATGAGTTGAATATCTTATCACCAGCACTAGAGGTAGGGTCAACCTAAAGCATGGAATCGTTAATGACCAACGCCCATTATTGAATATAAGCAAGTTCAAATACCCAAGGTTCAATCAATCAGACCTTTCATCTCGGTTCAGATGTGGGAACGATCGAGTAGTCGTGTCATCCTGGCAAACCGCACCATAAGCGGTTAAGTTGATTATGGGCTATGGTATGTGCGGTGGTCCGCCTGGAAAGCAACTTGCTGGTTGTCGAGGCCAAACCATGGGGAGGCCAGTAGCACTCAGCCCAACTCCTGGCGTACATGGTCAAGTAGACCCTTAGGAGGGAGGGGGGGAAGCATCCTGATGAGGTTATACATGACTCAAATCATCTTTCTCCTGGTTACTGATTTCCCGATAACTTACCTCGCACCTGGGGTTAGTGCTCCTACCTATTAAAGTATACTAGACTGCTAACTTGATAGTAGGTGCTTGGCGCTCTCAAGATGGACAATCCTGCTGCTCCTGCTCCTGTCTCTGTTGCTGGTCACATAACACTCAGTCCAGCCGTATGGCCAGCAACTTGCAAGAGATCGTTTAAAAAAACAGTCCCCTGTGTATGGAGACTTTTCAGATCTCTATGTCTACAATGTTGGCTCGAGAAGGCTAGTGAGGTCACTGTCAGCTACGAAAACGGCATAGCGATATTCCCATTCAAGAAGATTGTTGAAAAACCTCCGGGCTCCTCCCGCGATCGAGTTCCAACGCGGACGACTCTCGCTGAGGAGCTGTTTGAATTCAGGGATTCATATCCCTTTCTTTGTATCAGCAAATGCTCATAAGACTGATGGGAGGTTCGGGAGCATGTCTCGCATCGCGGAGTATAAATGGGGGATGACTACCGCTTGATAATATACGTGACTAGGAAACATCAGATTCTTAGAGCCTAGTCTTATATAGTATCGATATTGCATATGGAGGTCAGAGAAAATGAACATCCTAAAATTGACTATATGCCAGCCTAACAGAAAAAAGCCCATGTTCACGTAGATTTTCCACTGTGATAGCATGTTCCGACAATCTCGCTGGGCCTGGGCAGCTGGTGGAAGCGCTCGTATTCGGTTCAAATCTCTTGGTCAATTGGTCAATTGCTTAGTGTACTGCAGCGGAATACGAGTTCCTGCGGAGTACTTCGTAATATCCTATATGTAGCGTACAGCAAGGAGAGTGCTTACGCCCGGACTCGCTTATTGTGGAAATTTGTCTTACAAAATAAATCGGTCGTATTCGGCTTTCGTGCCGACTTCGTCGTAGACATTGTCAGCATCTTGGCAAGGCTGTGTCTTGCTTGACATGAAGCCCCTGCCTCGATTTTGATTTTAAAAACCCACGGAGATGGGGGTACAATTACCTTACCACTATGTTAAAGCCCAGTGCCCAGTTTGCCTCGGTATAGCCGCATGAACCGGCAACCGGGGCTGTGCCCGTTAAACTACCCTAGACACGGAGTACTCCGTATTACCGCTGTAACAATTGCATATCCTAAATGCCGATCTGCAGCCTTATCCTCTGCACGCATTTGCTGCATGATTAGGGCAATACATGGGCGAATCCCAGGGCAATGTATTCGCCCGGGTGGCGGCGATGCCGATTGATAGCGACATCGCGGCTGAATTACCCATGGGGCTCATTCTCAAGGCTCGATGCGATATAATCGGGGAGAGAAACAAAAGACGCCTGGCCACACCTGTGAATACGAATACCCTGCGCAACCGCATCTCGTGCGACTTGTTGCTGACCTCTTCTATTAACACATCTAACCTGACCTACTATCTCTGTCATTTCCATCTTGATCCCATATCATAGTAAACCATGGACCACGACGACAGGAACGACCTATCCTTCGTACCACCATCTTCACGTTCCGGAAGCCGAACACCGCGAAGGATCAGAAAACAACCTCCACAAGAAACCGTGAAGCAATTCTGGGACCAATTCAGCACCAAGTTCCCAGGAAAAGTCTACACCGTTCTTCCTGATAATCCGTATGCACGCAGCAAAGCCGCGCGGATACCCAAAGGCGCCATTCAGGGCCAGAATGCGGCAAAGCCGTACGACCAAGCTAGGAGCGAGTGTGAGCGGGCTGTTAATCGGATTGTGCGGGAGTGCGAACGCTTGAATCAGAAGTATACGGATCCGCACTTTGATATCGAGGTTGATTTGAAATCAGGGCGGAGGGACCACTTGGATGGGCTGGATGTGTGTAATTTGGAGATGCAGCCGAAAGGCGTCAAGAGGGTTACTGTAAGCGATCTCAAGGCCGCAAGATGATTATTATATTGCGGAATAGTGAGAAAGCTGACGCCTTGGTAGGAGATATTCGAAAACCCACAGTTCTATGTGAACGGGCCAACTGCATCAGATGTACGCCAGGGCCGCGACGGTGATTGTTGGCTCATGGCAGCTCTGTGTACTCTGGGAAACAAAAATTGCCTTATCGACAATATCTGCGTCGCGCGAAATGAGAAAGTCGGTGTTTATGGATTCGTTTTCTTCCGAGGTAAGCGACGATCTTCTAACACACGAAACCAAGACTAACATCTGCTCACTCATATTAGATGGCGAATGGCAACAATGCATTGTAGATGACAAGCTGTATCTGTGTGCTGCAGATTACGATGAATCATTAGACGAGCGACAGGTCTGGGACGATATCATCCGTAAGGACACCGAAGAGGAATACCGGAAAGCCTTCCAGACCGGATCGAGAGCCCTGTACTTTGCTCAGTGTGCGGATGAGAACGAAATATGGCTGCCACTACTGGAGAAGGCTTTTGCAAAGGCACACGGAGACTATTCTGCTATTGAAGGTGGATTTGTGGGGTGAGAACAGTCATGAATCAACCAGTTGAGGACGGGGCTGACATGTATCAGAGAAGCCATTGAAGACCTTACCGGTGGTGTCACCATAGATATATTGTCTAGTAGTATTCTGGACAAAGACCGCTTCTGGAAAGAGGAACTTATGAAAGTTAATCAGGACTTCCTTTTCGGTTGCGGTACTGGTTTCTGGTCCAATTGGTTGTGTCCAAAGTACCAAGGTCGTCCTAGGGACAGAAAGGGTATATTCGAGAATCACTCGTATTCTATCATGGAGGCCCGAGAGATTGATGGTCATCGTTTGCTTCGATTGCGGTATGCGATGTTTTCATTCGACTAAGTGGGACAGTGCTAACACAACCAAGGAATCCCTGGGGCAAGAAAGAATGGGGCGGAGCATGGAGTGATGGTTCTGAACAGTGGACTCCGGAATGGATGGAGAAGTTAGGACACAAATTCGGTAATGATGGGGTACTAATATCCGCATACCTTGAATGCTGAAGGGAAGTACTGACGACGGGTGAAACAGGTCTTCTGGATTTCTTATGAGGATCTGCTCAAAAAGTACCAGCATTTCGAGCGGACACGCCTGTTTGGGCGTGAGTGGGCAGTCACTCAGCAATGGACTACGCTTAATGTCCCGTGGTCTGCAGATTATCACAGTACCAAGTTCATGATTACTGTGACAAAAGAAAGTCCCTTGGCGATTGTCCTCTCGCAGGTAGTTCCCTTCGTATCTTCCTTACTTATGGCCGGTCCACTGACACAATACAGCTCGATTCACGTTACTTCAAAGGATTAGCAGGCGAGTACGACTTCGCTCTCAAGTTCAGGGTGCAGAAGGATGGCGAGGAAGATTACCTTGTCCGCAGTCAGAGCAGCCATCTATTGAAACGTTCCGCCAACGCAGAGATCACTCTCAAGCCAGGTCGTTATTGTGTCCTCATGAAGATCACAGCGTACCGAAACCCCGGTGTGGAATCAACAGAGGAGGCCGTTAGTCGCTTAGCTTCAACGAGGCGCGAGAAATTGGTTCAGATCGGGCTGTCGTATGACCTGGCACACGCCAAGGGTCGTATTGTCGAGACGGAAAGAGAGAAGAAAGCCTGCGAGGAGTATGAGATGCGCCGCAGAGCGCTTGATAGAAAAAAGCGACGTGAGGAAACGAAAAAGAAGTTGCAAAAAGAGTGGATTCGAGAACGGAAGATGGCAGCTCGGAAAAAGAGGGCAACAGAGAGACTTACTGGTCGAAAGGACAGCCTCTCCAGTAATCAATCCCTGGGAAATGGTGTATTTAGAAAGGGATCGCTCGAGGACTCCACGGTCAACAGTCTGGCGACATTCGGAATCAACGGCACCATTCCCACCGTTCAGCTAAACGGTTACAATAAGCTGAAGCGCAAGAGAGACTCGAGGCACCTTAGCATTGACACCAGTTTCACGGCAGATGACTTTGACAGCAGTGATCTGGATCTGCTAGACGGATTTGAGTTCGACTCTGATATCGACATGCCCGAGGAACCTGAACCTGCGAAACAAGCGCATCGAGAGCTCTCAGTCTACTCCCCAGAGGAGTTTATCAGTGACCCTTGGAATGCAGTGTGCGTTGTAGGTCTGCGAGTCTATTCTAAGGATCCGAAGTTGAGCCTGGAAGTCGTTCGTCCTGTGCCGGAAGATGATGTGGAAGCGGCGTTGGATATGGATGACCCTGCGGTATCTGCTACAAATGAGAGGGGCGGATGGGATCAGTTCTCTTTTTAAGATAATGCCTTCATTTGTGTTCTTATCTTGATACCGTAAAATTATAGACGATGCCAAGAGTCATATACTAACGGCGGAAATATCTTCCGCTCTCCGCTCCGCCCTTATCAATTAACGCTGATCAACGTCCCGCGTCACGTCTCCAACTCCCTCCAAAAATGGCGCAATGCGCCTTCTAGCACATTTCTTGACAAGATGGCACTCGAGGCTTTGTCCTTTTGCCTTTTCCACTCTACGAAGAGTTTCCTTTTCGTCTTCTTGCAGACGATACTCCTCTTCATATTCCGATAGGACCTTTGGCATCCCCGTGGGGAGCAATGGGCATGTCTTGTTGAGGTATCATTGCGCGAGATCACTAATAGCAACGTCCATGGCTAATTTATATTGCTGGGAACTACAGTGTAACCGAATCGCTCGCGTCTCCGAAACAAGCCTATCCGAATGTGACCGTTTATCTTCCCCCGGGACCGGTTTTCCAGCGACAGAATACACCTACAAGTACCGATGTGAAGAATTCGGTCTCCCGCAATGACACTGATTCCTTCCACACCCAACATCACCTCGCCGCATCGACCTCCTCAACCGTCGTAACTATCCACTACCGCCTAGGCACAATCGAACCACCCGAGGAACAACTCCCCGACGCAGAATCTCCCAAAGATGACGGTAGCAGTACTGCGAAATCAGCCGTCGCCAAACCCAATGAGAATCAACCACCCCGCCTTGTCCATTACGAATACCAGAATGCCGTTCATGATACATTAACAGCCTTCGACTGGATTCAGAAAACCTTCCAGCCGAATCAGCTGAATATCCTGGGTAGCCACGTCGGGGGCTCGCTGGCGCTGATGCTCGCGCTTACGGAATCGCAGTCTATACATGCTGTCGCGGCCGTGGAACCAATCTGCGACTGGACGGCGTTAGATCAGTGGTGCGAGATTGCAGAATACCTGACAACAGGACCTGAACCAACGCTCGAGGGAATAGAAGGATCAATGGCATACATGACCATATCTAACACTGAAAAGCAAGAGAAGAGGTGGAGAAGCAAGTCTCGCTCCGTTGCACCGCCAGATCTAGTTCCCCTCCTCGAAGCCCGGGAGTCACTCTTCGTCAAACCAGAGCGGTACTTCGACCCGTTTGCGTCGCCGATTCTCTTCGTCCGTACCCCCGGAAGGGCCATCCCCGCAAAGTTCCCGCAATACCTCACCGGCCCCGACAAACCCATCCCGATATTAAAGGAGCGAATCGTCCTCGACGTAATGTCTCTCGGTCTCGCAGAAGACGAAGACACCCTACCAGGCGAGCTGTTAAGCGAAGAACTAGACGACGAAAGCTTCACCCACTACGACACCGAAATCTCATCCATCTACATAGTATCCGATCACACCGGACGAAGATACAACGTCGAGATCCCCATGTACCGCAAAAAACTCCTCCGCTGGCCGCCCTACGGCCTCGAGTACGGTCTCAGCGGAGCAACATGGTTCCAGCCACACCTCCTTGAATTTAAGCGGTTGGATACGACGCTTCCATGGGTTCATATATTCGTCCGCCAGCCTGAGTCTAAAAGGTCCAGGACTGTCCTCTCGGAACAAGCTAAGGATATGCAGAAACTTATGCAGAAGGCTTGTTTGTGGGATGATAGGGGTGGTAAGGAATCTGGTGAGAAGGGTGTTGGTTTGTCGAGAGTCCCTTCGGACGAGGCATGGCCTGCTAGCGCTGGCATGGAGAAGGCGGCTGGGGAGTGGTTGGAGAGTGTTCGGGATTGGCCACGGAATCCTGAGAAGGAAAAACAACGCATAGGTGAAGAGTTGAGCTAGCGGATATTCACGCATGTATTTGTATAGCATCTTGTGTTCACCCACGAGGTTACTTCAATATGAGCTATGAGTAAACTTTTATGATTATCTCGAGTCTATGTACGAACCGTATAAAATGAGAAATAAATATTTCCAATGTCTAACGCTAATAGCAAAATGTATCACATCTAAGGTATTAATCTAACGCATACGCCGTTTCAATAATCGAAAATATAAGGAAAAGGATAGAGTGAGGAAAACAGGAGTAAGCCAACCAAAATATATATATTCCACTCTATATCTACAACGACGATCCCCCAAAAGTCGTAGTCCCATTCGGCGACTCCCACCACGGCTCTATATCAGCAAGACTTGGTATCGTCGATGCTTCAGCATACGAGGCCGAATTTCCCGGTATTTGAGGGAATTGGTTATTCGCCAGTCCCTCGGAGAGGAGCTGGAGCTCTGAGTTGCGGATCCAGTCTATGTCTCCGGATCCAGTCTGGTTTAACGGTGGTGGTATTGCTTGAGCTTGAGATTGTAGTTGGGTAGAAGGTGGTGTTGCGGGGATGGCGAAGGCTTGGTTCTTGTTGGCACTGTTGCTGTTGCTGTTATTGGCAGCAGCAGCAGCAGCAGCAGTAGGAAGAGAGTGGCCTGAAACAGAGAGTCGGGTCCTTTTTCTCGACGGGTCGGCTTCTGAGCGGCCTTGTGCTGGCGGCTGAGATGATTGACGATTTCCCATTTGACGTTTCGCACCAGACCTGCGCATATGCGCTTGCCATCTCCGCTGCAGACTAACCAGGAAGTCTCGTGTGCGCTTCGCGTTCTCGAAAGACTGCCCCAGTTCATCTAAAGCACGGAAGCAGAGGTTGAGATATGCAACCATTTTCGCACGGGTGGTTCCGTTTTCGTTATTGTTGGCTTTCCCGGGGGAGATAGTGACGTATAGGAGCATGAGGGCGGCGCTAAAGATAATGGCGACGACCTGGTTGTTCATGCGGCGGAATGTATAGTGTTTTTCGTAGATCTGGAGTAGTCTGGCGACGGCCATGGATGATTCTATGCACATTCTTCGAGCGTGGTGGTAGCCGGGTCCTTGGCGCGGACTGCGCGGCTGGATGTAGTGTTTCGAGACCCAAGGTCGGTGGGTGAAGATGACTATTTGATGGTATTGCATGCTGGTTGCTGTTAGATTTTTGGTCTTCAAGAGCGTATTTACGTAATGGTGGCATACTGAAGCATCAAAAGATGAGGCAATATTGGAACAGCATCATTTCCAAGATCAATCTGCAATGTCGATGGCAGATTCGCTTTCCAAGCAAACAGGTCTTCGGTTACTCTGTAACACAACCTTTGCAGATCATGCCTGGAGATATCAGAGCATCCGTAGCTAGAACATGTCAGTTACCTCGAGCGCAGAGGGAGACGAGAATCAGACATACAGAATATGACCCACGGGAGATATGATTTCCCAAAGAACCGCAAATTGTCTGCTGATCAATTCATTCGGATTCTTCAATCCAGCAGGAGGCACTTCTGATTTTTCCTGGAGACCATAAGGATACCAAGTCCCTTCTTTCTCAGCCGCTATGTCCGAAGCGGGTTTTGGGACGGTGATGTCTCCAGTATTCATACGGAAAGGCCGCCCTAGGTAGAACCCCCAGAAACTTCACAGTGTTAGTCACGCGAAACCGATCAAAAGGGTCATCTCAACTCACTGGTCGGCAGTATAGCTTCCCCAGAAAGCCACTCGACGCACATCAGCCTCGAAGGCACTTATGTCCCCTTTGTTGACATAAGATGTCGTATCAAGATGCAGTCCAAGGTCGAAAGCAAGTCTCATTGACATTCCTGTCCGTACAATATGTCAGCATTCTAGTTTTCCCGCTCCCCTTCTCTCATACGTACCACTGTAAAGCCATCCACGAGCGTCACGGTTCGAAGACCCCTCATGACAGCTCAAAATGACAAGGGCCTGTACTGTAGCCACGCACGGGGAGTCCAACTCGATTTCCAAAAGCGCCTTTGCCCTGTCTGCAAAAAACTCCGATAGAGACTTGGGGAATGTGATAAACGTCGGATGGTAGCGTGCCTCGAAAGCGCTTCCGATGGAACACCTATATCCACGTTAGATATTGAAACAATGTAAACCAGAAAGCGGACATACATCGCGTTGGTAAGCACTTCCGAATAGAACGGCGTATCATCATATTCTTCCCTCCATTTTGTCCTGGCTATCATATACATCTCCTTGTCAACCACGTAGGTGCTAGTGTTTTGCCAAGTGAAATAGAGTTCGACGAGATGGTCCTCCAACTCCTGATCAACTGGCTGTCCAACGCGCAGGTGATTCAAGATATCTTGTCCATCGTGACGGACTGTGCGCGCATCTGGGCGCTGGCGCTGTTGCGTCGCAGACACATCCACCAGGTTAAGGTTTGAGGTCGCACCGTAAAACCGTAGATGACCGTCACCGGCAATCTTCAGCGTTCCGATACGATGCGAGATCTGGTCGATCACATCCTTTTCTGCCTCGTCTTCTTCGTCGCCGCTGTCGCTGTCATAGAGTCCGTTGTTCTGCGCTTGTTCGAGCAGGACACCCGGTTGCTGAGCAATGTCCTGACTCAAATGCAGACTATCTGGGCTCAGACTGGTCGTTTCCGCTGGCATATTGACTCCCGCACTCAAGTTGGCGTAAAGCGTATCCAAGCTCTCGGCGGTTGGGAGTGTAAAGCCCCAGATGTAATTGTTCAAAGCCCCCGAGCTCAGCGAGAAAGGATTCGCGGCATCTGGACCTTTCTCTGTAGGAGGAAAAAAGGATGGATTCGAATAGATGTTCTGAGACGTCGACGAGGTCACGGGCATGCTCGATTCAGGCGCTTGATTCAACTGGCCCCCAAGAGGAGAAGTCCCGACAGGGATACTCGCAGGAGATCTTCGCGCAGGAGACTGGGCGACATTTTGTTGGGGCTTGACAGGCGGCTTGTTCTTCGACTTGGGGCTCTTTTTCTGTACTTGCTTACGAGGAATCTGAAGAGTATCCAGCACTCGATTCATACCCGCTTCATCCTCAGGTTTCATAAGAGGAGGTTCTAGCCCATGGTCCTCGATAAATTGGTATAACTGGTCAATTCGCGCGGAGAACAGCTCCGTCGCAGCCCGGAGAGACACCCTGGAACCATGGGATAAACGGTCAGCTTCTAGAAACATGCTTGCGAAACCAACCCTTCTTTTTTGTTTATTATCCATGTCTGCAGGAAGTCAAAACTTACTTGCGCTTGTCGTCGCCATGTTGGTATTTGCAATCCTTCCCTTTTCTTTGGCAATTATTACAATGCGGGGAAGCTCCGTCGCACTATCTCGTGTTAGATTAAAAGAGAAGAAAACAGGTCCAAGAATCTTCAATCCGGATGAAGAGAAGATAGAATTCCAAAGAGGGAAAGCCCTAATCAAAATAGGCAAGAAAATCAGCAGACCCAACATACTCTAATCTTGCTCTCCCGACAAGGAACACAGGCCGTGGTGACATGCTTGCGGGGAGCCTTCTTGGACTTCTTCTCCGACTCGGGCTGCATCGCGACAGAACCGGAATGGAATCGGCGGCAACGGGACGGAAGAAGAAGGCTCTGGACGGGTTTTGACGGGAGTGCGTGGGTGTATTTGTGTGGCCAGTGAGGAGAGACCGGGGCACTGGCGGTGGTTATCGGGGAGGGAGCGAGAAGAGAGCGAAACAAATCATCAAGTCAACCGACATCCGGATTCGATTGGATAATCAGACATATCCTGCATTCAGGAGAGACGAGTAAATGACAAGAGAATGGCGATGAAGAAGAAGATAAACAAAGAAGAATAGGGAAAGGTCCATTGAGGTCTGGCTGTTTTCTTTTTTGGGGCCACATGACAGGAATTTCCGGGGAGTCTCTCTGGTTTGCGGGGTGTTGTGGGGAAGGGCGGGGGCGGCCAATGACTGCGCTTCCATTATCAGAGTACAAGAATGTATGAAGATAGTACAATATGCTACTATGATTGTTTTTTACACTTTACACTATCTACCAGTTGCTGGTGCGCTTGAGCGTCTCGTTCTGGATCACCTCAATCCAGTAGTTGTCCGGGTCAAGGATGAACGCCACGTTCCTCATGCGACCATCGGTCAGGCGCTTCTTCCAGTTGACATTCAAGCCCTCGAAGCGATCGCAGGCGGCATTGAGGTCATCAACGGAGATACCTGAAAGCAGAATTAGCGATAATATATCTATACAGTCCAAGAATGCACTTACAGATGTGACCAAAACCTTGAGGTTCCGTGTTGCCATTGTGGTAAACGTCGCCCTCCTGCTTCTCCGTGCCGTAGTTCCAGGTCAACTCGAGGATACCCTCCCACTCAGCGACAGGGTTCCCTGCATCCTCCTGCAGCTGAGGGTTGGACTTGGGGTATGCCAGGAAGTAGAGGTTGAAACCGGCATTCTTGTTCTCGCTGGTGCGCACCAGAGTCATACCCATAACCTCCTGGTAGAACTTCAAGCTTGTCTCAGCTGACTTAACCCGGAGCATAGTGTGGTTCAGGCGGTAGGTGCTGGGGTCCGTAGTGGCAGTCGCGAAATCCTCATCACGGCGACGGATGATTTCCACCCAGTAGCCATCGGGGTCCTTGACGAAAGCAATATTCCTCATGCGACCATCCGTGAGCTTCTTCTGGAACGCGTATCCCGCATCCTCGAGTCTCTTGCAGGCCACCTCGATGTTGTCGACGGAGACAGCCAGGTGACCGAATCCGCGGTACGGTTCTGTGTTGCCGTTGACCACGCTGTAGTTGGGGTCACTCTCCGTGCCGTAGTTGTGAGTGAGCTCGACAACACCGTTGCGGTCCGTCCAGTGACGGTCACCCTGAAGCGACGAGGGGCCGTTGTATGCAAGGAAGTAGAGGGAGAATTTGTTCTCGGGGAAGTCGAGCTGTTGGATCTGGCTGAGGCCGAGGTATTCATAGAACTCCACTGCCAGTCGTTAACTTTCGGTCTTTCCCACAAGGTCGATCTGATCTGACTTACCCGAGCGCTTCGGGTCCTTGACCCGGAGCATGGTGTCTGCAGACCAGGAACATCACGTCAGCTCCATCGATCGATTGGTTCGATCAGGACGATCATGGGACAAAGGTAGGTTACGAACGGTTGAGCTTATAGGTAGACGGGTCGGAAGCCATGGTTGCGAGAGAACGATAGGTTCCTGTTCCTGTGGCTGCATATTTGGTCAGCGCTTTTTTTTTTTTTTTTTTTTTTTTTTCCTCCGTCCGATCAACAGCGGGGATTGACAATGACAGACCTTGAACAATTGATCTTTGTGGAGCGAGGACCTCGAGAGAAAAGCTTCTTAGTAGAGGTAGAGAGCGATTGGCAAACATGGACAGAAAAAGAAGATGAGGAGAAGAAGTGAGCAGAGAGGAGAGAAACACAGAGAATCGCTGGAGATGATGCAGGCGGGGTAAATTCAATACTATGACGCTATTCAGATTATTCAGCTATACCTGGCAATTAGTTACGTTAACTCCGATAGATAACTAACGACTTTGCTATGGATAACACCGAGGTATTCTCTGACTGACACTCCGTAATGAACAGGAAAGATTCTTGGTAATTCGCGTCTCGGCTGTGGTGCAGAGAATACTGGTTTGTCCTTCTACAAACGGTCCCAAGCCCCGCAGTCCGGTATTCGAACACACCCAAAGCCCAAACATCGCCCATTTGTGAACTTGAACGATGTATGAAAACCCTTGAATCCTCAATCAAAAAGATCACTACTTCTAGAAACCAAGCGGCCTGTCCGCCCTGGATGCCATTGATCAACGTCGGAGAATTGGCTCGGAGAATTAGCATACAATGCGGAGAAACAAAAAACAGGAATGAATGCAATGTGAGAGGCTAGACAAAAGTCGGGATACGTCTTGTATACTCGCTATACATTTAAGAATCGGAGAATTAGTACCATCTGATCAATGGAAGTTTGCATTGATTTGTACATGGACTACAGACTGGCCAATAGGAGAATTATTCCAGAGCTACATCCCCAATTCATGGTCTACCAGTGTCACCTGCAATGGCATACACGATACTGAGGATGGACAAGGACATATGTGTATATATATCTATTCGGCCCTCCCTTCCCAGAGGGTATATCGAATAGCATAGGCCATTATCGAGACACCCAGCATGGCACAAATCCCAGAGACCCAGACCGTCGCCCTGGTCCGTACGCTCGGTGGCAATGTCGAGTTCCTCGAGAAGCACCCTGTTCCAACAGCCGGTCAAAACGAAGTATT
The DNA here is from genome assembly GCA_034509305.1 of Aspergillus cristatus. Classification (NCBI taxonomy): domain Eukaryota; kingdom Fungi; phylum Ascomycota; class Eurotiomycetes; order Eurotiales; family Aspergillaceae; genus Aspergillus; species Aspergillus cristatus. Next base: position 2,129,433 of record WJBV01000006.1, on the reverse strand, counting down.
GGCTAAAGTACTCTACACGGGAGTCTGCCAAAGTGGTACGCATTTCCCCCATATCTATTGAAATAAGAAGCCATCGACTGACAGACTGTTTTAGACCTGCATACCAAAAATGGTACCGCTGCTGGTGCCGACGGCAACCCTATCACGAAGATCAAGCTTCCCCATATCGGTGGACACGAAGGCGTCGGACGTATCGTGGCTGTAGGCCCCGGCTGCGGACCAGACTTGAAAGTGGGAGGACTTGTCGGGATCCGGTTTTCAAGTCGCATTTGCCGGCGCTGTGAATTCTGTCTTGCGGGGACGGAGCAGTATTGCGTGAAGGGCACGAATCATTTACATCATGAGGATGGGTGCTTCCAGGAGTATATTGCATTGGATGCGGACTATTTGACCATTCTGCCGGATGATGTTGATCCAAGTGTCATTGGGCCGGTGCTTTGTGCGGGAGTCACGGCTTATAAGGCATTCTTCTCTTCCTTGTCCCGTATGACGGTGCTGACTGGCATAGGCTGTTTTGAACACGAATGTCAAGGCCGGAAACTGGCTGGTCGTCGTGGGCGCTGGAGGTGGGCTTGGTCATTTAGCTGGTGAGTACACTAAACTGGAATCATTGCCCGCTTGTACTGACGTGAAACAACAGTACAATACGCAAGAGCCCAAGGAGCGCTAGTAATCGGGGTCGACGCCGCATACAAGCGTGACTTTGTTCTCAGGCTCGGTGCTAAACATTTCATCGACTTCACATCCACCGACCCGGCACAGCGCGTTCAAGAGATTACTGGACTGGGAGCGCATGCGGCAGTGGTCACGGCCGGTAGTGCAAAAGCGTATGCGCATGCGTGTGATATGCTGCGTGTGGGTGGTACGCTGAGCTGTATCGGGATTCCAATGGGGCGCCCGTGCTTGGAAACTCCTATCTGCAGCATTGTGATCAAGGGTCTGCGTATTACTGGTAATCTGGTTGGGTCATTGAAGGAATGCTTGGAGGCGGTGGATTTGGTTCGTAGGGGTGTGGTGGTACCAGAGATCAAGTTTCGGGAGTTCAAAGACTTGCCGCAGGTATATGATGAGATGGAGAAGGGTGACATTGCTGGGAGGATCGTGCTGAAGATTGGCGAGTAGATCCAGTAATGATTTTTCGTGATCAACCAAACGAAGAGTCATGAAATCTCCGATATACCACTTCTCACATTATCTGCAAGATCCAGGCGCTCATCAATGCCGTCGTTGCTCTGTTCTTCCACAGACCATCTCTCGTTCGCACCAAAATGTAAAGCACGAGCTGGAGCCTTTACCAATGCCTCAGCGGTTTTTGCATGGAGGATTGAATTTAGCACCGAATCCTGTTCCAGAAATGGTAATAACTTCTGATAAAGAGCATGCAACAGGTCTTGAGGGCCAAAGTGAAAGCCCTGAAACGATGAAAGAATGGAAGATGTACACAACACTGTGTCTGCAAGAGAGTTTGCAATCTCGAAGCACTTCAGAAGCTGTATTGATCCAGTCAGCATCTCATACCAATGCTACTGACATTTTGACATACCTGATCACGGCCCAGGGGAAGCAAATCGGACTTGGAAAACCCCTGTAATGAACATAGCAAATCCCGGCCGACATGGACCGGGAACCTAAAAGTCATCAAGTCCAAATACGACGTAGAAGAAAGTAAGTGTCGAGATAAAGCCTCTTGCCAAATGATCATCCGCATCCATTCTTTGGTGATACAGTAGTCTGCCATTCGTGTGGGCGCCCGATCACCTTGGCCCAGGGAGAGCGTCGACAAAGCAGCTTCTGTCTCCGTTAGAGTGTTGACAGAGAGACCATTTGAGTCACTTCCTCTGATAAGAACGTCATCAAGGGCCGCGAATAATCTCGCATGCTCAAGCAAGCCCTGCACGTGAGCGTTCTCAGATGCCTGTGTCCGGTCTAACAACCAAGTTGGACTCGCATAAGACGGTTTCAGGCCAAGATGCATAGCATAGCCCCTACAAAAAGTATGAATGAGCTCCAATACACGTAATTAGCACCCCCAAACTGGTTGGATACCTTTCCGACACCCATAGAAGAGTAAATAGAATGTCGCGGTTCGCAATCACATCCTCATCTGTACTCCACTTCTTTGCTACCATACCGTCTTCATCTAGCTTCAGCAACCTGGCACTTGAAATAGCTTCCTGTATAAACAGCATGGCCGAATTTCGCTTATTGATCTTAGCATGGTACACGTGTAGGAACAGCGAGACAAGCACAGAGCGCGCATCAAGGTTCTCCCTAAAGTCTATTTCTTCGCGCAGACGCAGACACTCCGTTGCCAAAAGATTACTGTCGACCTCTCGACCTTCATTCGTGAGGGGCGCGAGTTGAAGCTGTGCCATTGTTGCTGCGCAAAGCGCCAGAGCCAAGCAGTACGTACTCAGGTCATTACCACTCTCCAGTCTCTGCAGGAGCATTTCGGCATTGACCACTGGCCAAACACTGTAGGAAGAACGTTGGTATCTGCGCATAATGTAAGCCAAGGTTGTCTGAGGAATCGTCTGACTCCACGGATGTGCCGAATCGGGTCTCCTCTCAATAGCAGAACCGTCTCTCGGGACGGGTTCAGCAGGGATATTCGCTGAGACACCACAGCTGCCAGACATGCTGTCGCTAGAAAGGTCAGCAGGCCGCCGGACCTTCGGACCCCTTTTGCGAGCTGGCTTGAAGTAAGTGCAGTTGACCTGTTTTGGCCCGCTTCGACAGGTGTCGCAGGGCCAGGTCCCGCTGCATCTCACCTTGCGAGATATACACCCATCGCATGCACGTTTTGTAGGACGAAGAAACATGGATCAGTTGATATAGAGTTATGGACCTGGACAAGAGATAGAGACAGAAAGAGTGCTGGATGGTTGTCTTTGAGTGCAGTGCGGGGAACTGGCTGTCATTGGTGATACTAAAACATACTAAGCTCCAGTATCCCAGCAGTCAGATCATTTTGGTCAAGGAATATCCCGGTATTCTAATTAAGGGAATGAGTTGAATATTATATGGACTGTGTACTGTATGGATTTTGTAGTTGTATATCGAAGGCCGTTAACGACTCCACACAGTATGGTTGACATAAAGTCAAATCCTACCGCAGAAAAGACGCACAATTCCATGAATAAAATCAATTAATTTTCAACTATAATCCGAGTTAATACAATATAATACCATAATATCAATCGATCTCAGAAATCTGACTGTATGTAGCACTGGCCCAGCGCATCACCGCCAACTGGTCGCCAGATCCCCGACTCCATCTTTCCTTCTCTAAGCAGCGGCCAACCTCGCCTCTTCCAATTCCCTCTCTTCGACTCTCACCAACACCCATTCGTCCAGCACAACACCTTTCAAATCCACCTGAATCCAATCGCGTTGCATCGCAGAATTGACTCCAGTCACTTGCGCAGAAGGTTCCATCGCGATTGTCGTGTTTAATCAAGGTTGGTGGCAGTTAAGCCTCTCCCGGGAGATAGATACATCCAATCAATCTTCAGTTTCCTGCTACGTTCTCCTGTTTTGCATCGTTTCTTTTCTTTTTCTGTCTTATTCTCGTCTCTTATTTGGCCCCCGCGAGCCTTGGTTCAGCGTCATTAGTGACCCGTCAGGCAGTTTTGGCATATCGTCTGGTCGCTTACGGGCTGTTAGGCATCATGCCTCACACTCCGGCGTCGAGGACTGTGGATTAGCCCTCAAGGCGCCAATCCGTTATCCAGTTTTAGCTTAGTTGCTGATCTGAACTCTTTTGGTCACGGGCGTTGGTGGTCGTGTGCTCTTTTACCCGATTTCTTACTTCTGCTCTCTTACTCCCTCCATCTACTTCGATCCATTCTGATCTCACTGCTTCATTCACTGCTTCATTTCGCTGTTCTTGCTTCAAATACGAAAGAAGAAAGGAGAAAAGAAACCATGGCTGAGTTCCAACATCCAGTTCAACCGGGCTACTTCACCCAGAAACAAGTCGATACCCACGAGGTCGGCTTTGTTCCCTACTGGGCTCGCAGCCACGTCCAATACGCCCAGAACCTACTGGAGTGTTCAGACGAACCTATCGAATACGATCACGAGGACGAAGACTATCAGGACAACTGCTTCTTCTTTCCGGAAGATTGTTCCTGGTCCCCGCCTAAAGACTGGGCTATTGACGATAACTCCGAAACTGAAACCGATAGTACTACTGAAGGCAGTCGTACTGAATCTGACTACGAAACTGAGAACGACATCTACACCTACGACGACGACATGATTCCCGGTCTACCTGACATCAAGATGCTCGATGCAGAGGCGTTGAGCGATCTGCTCGAGGATAACCTCTCCCCGCCAGAAATCACCTCTATGATGTAAACCCCTCTTCCCTTTTCCATCCAGATATCAAGAGTAACTAACAAAGACAGGGTTTTTGCAACAAATGGTGCCGTCTTTGCCCACGCATCTTCTCTCCCATCTCGCCAATTGCGCAACCTGAGCGCAACTTACGGCGCTGCCTACACCTGCTATGCCAAAACTGTGTCCAGCGGCAACCTCACCGGTGTGAACCCGGCTAGCCATCCATCTTCCTATATTACCGCACAATCTGTGTCGCTAGGCGATGTGGGATCTATCGTCTTCGAACTCGATGACTCGGTTGCTGTCGTCACTCGTATCGCGGACAAGGTTCTCTTAGCAGCTATCGGACCATCGAAATTGCCGCAACCACAAACTGACGATATCAATGACGATGGACTCATTAGAAACGGGTCATCAAACAATCTCCACACCGCGGATACCGCTACACCAGACAATAACAACAACACCACTACAAACGCGGACGCCCTAACCGTCAACCTCGAAACACAATACCAAATCGACCGCAGTTCCGACCTCGCCCGTCTCGAAAGCCTGAACCTCTCCGCTTCCCCTGCTATCCTGTTGGCACTGGAGTCGAAATCTGCTGCATTGGGGAAATTCTTGGGCCAGAAGTTGGCGGATTTGGAGAGTCCGGATGATTTTTAGCCTTTTTACCCCACTCCACACGTGTTTTATGCGTGCTGTGACTTTTAACTTTTTCTCTGTGTTGTCTATATTACTTTCACTCTTTTCTCTACCATACTGTGTATCTTTGGATTGGCGTTGGTAACGAAATGAATGACTTGTTAACTCGATGGTAGATAGCAACCGAGTGCTTATGATTACGATTGGGTTTTCCTACAGTCTACAACTAGGATACCAATGGACTGAAATCTATCATCACTTGTCGTGAATAAGTAGAGAAAATATGTGCATGTCACTAACTCTTAACTTAAATTAAATACAAATTATTAAACCATATAATCGGGTAAAATGAACCAATCAACGACCAAAGCGTATGAAAAACAAGTCGTGTATAGTCGTATATCATCAGAGAAGAAATTACAAAGAGAAAATTAAGCCTTCTTCTCACCCTCACCAACAGCGCTACCCCCAGGACCCATGTGGAAATGTCCATTACCAGAGCCTGTAGTAGGAGCCGGCGAGGTGGGCGTCTGAGCAGGAGCCTGAGACTCCGTAGCAGCCTTGGTGTCGAGCGAGGGAGTATCAGCGGCAGCAGCACCGGCTTGCTCGCCGTTCTTCTCGCTGTAGGCGGGCGGGTGGTTCTCTGCAGGGGTAGCAGCGGCGCTGCCCTCAGCAGCGGGGGTGGCGGGTGTTGTTACGGCGGGGGAAGCAGGGGTGCTGGCTGCGCTGGCGGAGGTGTTGACGTGGGTAGGGCCGCGGGTGGCGTCCTTGATGACGGTCCACCATTTCTCAGCGTCGGAAGGGGTGTGGGCTTTGAATTGGAGTTCGGTGGTGGTGTGGAAGGCGTTTCCGACCTTGCTGCCGGAGACGTCTTTGCCCTTGACGCTGAACTTGCTGCCGTCGATGGCGCCGATGATGCAGTCGGGAAGGTAGAGGGAGAGTTCGGGGGCGGGGTCGCGGCGGAAGTCGTCGTCGTCTTTGAATTCGTGCAGGTAGCGTGCTGGGGACACGACGTAGTAGCCTGAGTTGTAGCCCTTGATCATGGCGCGGGACTTGCGTTCGAGGGAGCCCTCGATGAGGGCTTTGGTGGCGCGGTGGTCTTGGTTGGGAAAGGTGATGTTGGAGAGGGAGCGGGGAGGGGCGTCGGGGTTGACGAGGACGTGGTCGTTGCGGGTCATGAAGTTGACCCATTCGAAGTCGGGGGGTACGCGCTGGGCGGAGCCCAGGATGTCGGCGTACATGTTCTTCTGGCGGTCAAGCTGGCCGCCCATGAATGTGAAGAACTGCTCCAGAGCGCCCTGGATGGTCTGGATGACGTGTGCTTCGAACTGCTGGAAGTTGTTTTGCACTGCGATGATGTCCTGGCGGTTGTTGTTCTCCTCGATGACCTGCTTGTTCAGGCGGTGGTTGACACCCCGACGCAACATGTAGGGATCATGAGAATGCTCAATCTTGTTTCCGGCCGCTGCATCGAAAGATGCCACCTGCTGGGCCAGCAGCTCGATATGCTTCTGGGTGACACTACGAGCCTTGTCGACGGCCTTGGCACCCTTGGAGGCACCGCTCTGCACCTCCTTCCCCTTGGCCTTGATTTCCTTATGCAGACGCTCGAGAACGGGAAGCACGGAGCCCTTGAGGTTCTTCTCGGTGTCCAGGTGCATATTCACAATTCCCTGAGTGTTGGACCGGATGTTTTCGAACAGACTCGCGATACCGCCGGTGCTTTGAGAGAAATGATGTCCCTCTTTCAAGGGGTCGTTGACAGACTATCGCTGACATCAGCCACTGTCCACTAACCAGATATCAAAAACAGATATACACACCTTGAGAATCTTCTCATAGTCCTTCGACTGCGACTTCTGCACCTTGGCCGTCACACTAATATAGTCCTCCAAGTATCCGCACATGTGCTTCCAAGCCCGGAGACGTTCGACAAGCAGGTTTGTCGTCTGCTCAACAGTTAGTCAATTCCCTTGTATCCTTCCATTTCCATCCGAAACATACCTCACTGCTGTCCGAATCCGGGATCGCCTCATCGTCACTCACGGACGTCCGACGGGTGGCCGTCTCGGTAGTGGTGCTGCGGATGGTCGAGGAACGGGTGGGGAGGGTAGCTGTGGGACTGGTAGGAGTGGACATTTTGAATGCTTTTGTCGAGGACAAAAAATAATGCAGATTAAAGGGTGATTAAAGGGAGATAGAAAGAAGTGAAGAAGAGAAGACCAGCTGAAGTCCAAAGAAGCCAATTAACCGCCAGCCGCGTGAGGGGGACTAGTGCCAATGATGGGTGGGGAAGCGCTTGGATCAGAGAAAAGGATAAGGGTATTAAATTAAATACTCCGTGAAGATATTAAAGATATAGCACTTGCACAGACAAAAAGAACACAAGAATTGAGCAGACTCAAGCCCAATAAATACTGTCGATTCAACACTTGGCAGCGATCGACCGACCGATGAGGTCACTTCCCACCGTTTTCCCTCCGCGACCCCTCCATAGAGTGTGTAAAGTGTAGTGGGATATCCAGGCACACATAGACCTAACTCCGGGGACACTTATTGGCCACTGTCCCAATTTCAAATCCCAAGTTCCGAGCATTTTTGGGTTCCCAGTAGTAGTACTAGTAACCCGATCTAGCTGCTGCGCCACACTCAGATGAATTGGCCAATCGCCGGTCGATCAGGGTCTGGGATCACATGACGCCATTGCAGGGCCAATTAGGGTGGGGTGATGCCACAAATTTCCTGCTTGGGTTAGACTCTCAACCACAGCCACGAATGATGTCATAGTATTCGATTTCTACAGATACGCAGAATACGGCATTCAAGGTAAGGTAAAAAAAAAAAAAAAAAAAAGTAGTCTCGATTCATGTATAGAGATTCCAATGCTATGCTAGAGAAATGAGGTGAGAGATGTGCAGTCATCAAGTTTTGCAGATGCGTGATGAAAATACATAAAAAACGTAACTCATGCGGGCCAGTCAGAGTCAGTGTATGCATGCACTGCTGGCGTTGTATCATTCCTGTCATCCGAAACCAATTCCGACTCCTTAACCAAAAAAGAAACACAGAATTTCAAAATATCCGTCTATATAGTAGAACGCCAATCCCAAAAAACGTAAATGGAGAAATATTGAAGAGGAGAATTCCTTCCGTCTAATCATGTGAAGATGACCCGCATCCTCATGCTGGTGAAATCAGTGTGAACCTCCTGGGTAGGCTCCACTCAATGATGCATATTAGGTAGGTGTATGAATTTTTTAGGCCCGAGCCTGAAAGACGCGGAGGTTGCGGTCCTCATCACCCATCTGACTGGGCGAGCGATTGGAATAGGGGTCGTTGTGGTACTTCCAGCGTCGGACATTGGTTTTCCGACGACCCGCGAGCCGAATCCCGAACGTACGCCCGTTGCGGCGATTGCGGAGGTGTCGGGGTGCGAACGTCGTTGGCAACAACGGTGTTGTAGTCGGGAAGGGGATCGTGTCTCCGTAGATGTATGTTTGACCGCAAGGCCGTGTCGTAACTGGGCACGCGACTCAGAGTTTCGAGCTCTGAAGAGTGGGGATGGAACGGTGTGGCCATGCCCGACGGAATGGGATGTTGAAAATGCTCATGCTCACCCTCGTCAGAAGCCCGTCGGGACAGCACGGGACTTGCCGGGGTGTGAGAGGTCGAACCCGAAGACGGGCCAAAGTAATCGTGAGGCACGCCCAATCGCGAGTCAGGGTGGCTCTCCGGCTCTGACGGCGTAAGATGGCTGACCTGGCTGAGTCGGTTGGTGCGGAGGTTCGCCAGACGATGGTGCAAAGCTGACGCAGAGATATCACTGTTGGTCAAAGCATTCATCGAGGCCAGGTTTTCTGCTGACAAGTTGCGACTGAGCGAGCCAAATGGCGTACCCGGGCTACTCATCGGACCAGGAGTCCGGTAACCACTGGGATCGACGTCGCTGTAGAGCTGATCGAACTGGTGCTCGCCGTACAGCGGTGGCGCTTGTCCAGCGATGTCTTCGATGGCCCTTTGCGCCGTTTGAGGGCTTTGATCGACTAGGTTGTTCTCGTCGTCGAAGGGCAGGTTGGGGGAGATATAAACCGAAACGGGAAGCGTCGCGCGTAGCTGCACGAGTTAGAAACTTTCTTCTTCTCTTTGAATGGCGTGCTGCTTACCTCGCTAACATGACCATCGGGATTATGAAGCTGGATTCGGAACTTGAGCTTGTGCCGGATCTTAATGCCTCTAGTGTCCGTGTCTTGCAGGCACTTCGTAAGGGTCTTGGGCAGAACGAGGTTGCGTGAGAATTGATAGCCTTCGGCAGACTCGTCGATGATTTCCAGGTCGTTGTCCGGATCAAACTCATGCTCATCGGTGACAATCGTCCTGGTGTTCTTGTACGAATTGCGGAACGATTCGGGGTCATCGGGGTTGAGTGTGAGATCGTGAGTCTCAACAAGTTGCGAGACGATTTGTCCAATGCGGAGGCCTTTAAGGAGGGGTATTAATTTGAAATCGACCTGAAGGTTGGTACCGAAAATGACGGCTTTCGTAGGAGTGCTAATCGAGTATTCGAGCTTGTTCGGCCAAATGTTTTCCACCGACTGGAAATTCAACAATTAGCCAACTCTTCACCGGTTCAATTGGATTGAATGAAAGCTCACCATTGCATGTGACAGCTCAAGCGCGCTGGGCTCCAAAGTCCGGATGATCCGCAGCGGCTTCCGAACGACAATATCCTTCGCATATTTTCGATTGATCTCCGCCTTGAACCGGTACGTCACGTAGGTATCTGTCAGGCCCTCAACGCTCTCCGGTAGAGAACCATCGAGGACGACATCGAAGGGGTATTCGTAGTTTCCGGCGCGAAGCGTTTCGGTCTTGCCTTTACCGGGCTCCCTGAATCGCCACGTCTTTTCGTAAAACGACTTTTCCCTCCAGTTCTTCCGGCCGCCGCCGGCGGAAGTCGATGGGAGATGCCAGCTGCGATGCATTAGTGTCACAGAATAACAAAGTAAAACTGCGGGGTGCAGGAATTGTATAACTCACCAAACACGCGAAATTCCCGTTAAATGTAACCGAAGGTGTTTGATAGTGAGGGGTTCCGATAGACACAGCAAAAGACGACCGGTGAGATGGGCGCTGGCGGCTTCATGTTCGCTTCCGCGGAAGACAATGTAATCTTCGTCCAATCTAAGCGATTACACAGTCAGCATTCTGTCGCGATTGTGCGCAATTGCAGCCGATGTCATGGTAAGGAATCAACTCACCGGATGTTAAAGTATTTGGCGTAACTAGCGCTCTCTCTGTTTCCAAAGAGACTGAACGCCATGGCGGAGGTGACGACAACAGCTGCAGGCGGGCAGCTGTCCGAAGGTTACAGTATAGTTACTGATAAGGGGAAAGGAGGGGCACCGCCGGAGCAACACGAATAGACACGCGATTGTATAAACGAAGGGGTCGACGAGAAGAAGCGAAAGTGAGAGATTAGTGCAGTAGAAGCGAAGGTATGTAGGAGAGGGAGACAGAAAAAAGAAAAAGGTGCCCGCAACGGGAATAGTTGTTGGAGAAGAACCGAGAGTGGCGAGCAGAGTAATGAAAATGATGAAAGAGAAGGAAGAAAAAGAAGAGAAAGATCAATCATATAATATAGTCTGCGCAATTCATGGAATAATAATTAAAAAAATAAAAACAGCAGATCCCACGGCCAGATCACGCTTTTTTTTTTTTTAAAGAGGGATGCAAAAAACGGTTACGCGTATTGCGACTTTTGCCTTTTGGTTAATTACTCGTCCGCTTGTTCCCTGAATTTTCATCCCACCATAAGATCTGCAGGAACTTGTGTGTTATATAGTATGGAATAGAGTGTAGAGAGGTCTATCTGCAGCCATGTCACACTGCATATCACCGTACCCTGGATAATACGAAAAAAGCTATGATGTCCCCTTTACATCGTGAATTCAATTTCTGATTTGCAAAACTATCAAAGCCGAGTTTCATGATCGACGTGCTTGTATCATATCTCCGTGGAGTGATGGTGTGATTGCTGAGATTTGGTCTCGTCCATGTGTGTTCAGGTACTTGTACCCCTACACCAGACAATCATGAGATTACGACGCACACAATGCAGATAAATGCATCTTGGACCTTCCCATTTGTACTTGTAGACCTCCTTTTCTCGGCTCAGCTGTATGATACAGAACATACACATGGAATACTCGGAGAGAAGGCCGTTTGCACGGGCGGTTTCGGGAGGGGGATCATCCCGGGACTGTGATTCCGGAATTCGGCAGCAGTCACTAAAGATGATTGTTCCTGGACAGAGATTTGAGTATTCTTTTGTAAGACCAGAGTGATATCAATGAGAGAGCCCTGGCACGAGACATCTAGAACTGTTGACGCAAGCGCGTGACATGATCTAACCCATGCGCCATATCAACCTCTTTTATACCAAGGATATTGCATACTAGTAAAGAATTCTGTATGATTTATCCGAAAAATCCCAATCAAGCAGGTCCCTAACAACACGGTGAGTCACTTTCCAGAAACCTTCAAAAGGAGATATTCCGATCCTTGGCTTCGATGATTTTCGTGGGCCAAGCATTCGGTCGGAGTATTTACCAGAGATGATATCCAATCCACAATTCATTGACAGCTGAGCTTGTGTCTTGCCATTATTATGCAAAATACTAGCAGTATTTTTGATTCGTATCACATTATCGGACTTCAAGATAACACAAGCCAATCATCCATCCACTCGGCATCTCTTCCGTCCGGCTTCTTCCCTCCATCACCATCGCATCGGCATGCCGGGTCTGAGCCTTTCAACGGAGTACGGAGCACACCTCCGTTACCTGATGGGGCCGATGCACCCGTAGACTTTATTACCCTATAAGATCGCGCAACCCTATCTTTTCCTTCTCCCTGTACGGAATAGTTTGAACTAAGCCTGAATAAATTTTTTTTTTTTTTTTTTTTTTTTTTTTTCCCGTTCCCGCGTTTAGGGCGACTTTATCTTCGGGCCGTTGGGGCAATGCTGGACTCCGTGCAGTCTTTTCTTTGAAACCAATGTCGCCGTCGTTAGCTATATAAAACTTATCGGTACGCAGTCCTCCGGTCCTAGCCAGTCACGGCTGGCCCCAAGGTACATACAAAGAAAAAAACTGGATTGCTATTTGTCCGTGCTTTTGGTACGGGATAGAATAACCATATAAAAATAATACCACGGCGGCTCTTGCTCCGTACACCGGCGACTCCAAACAGCATTTTGTACGTACCTTTTTAAACCTCTTAGAATGACAAAATTTGCCACTGTCGAAACCAGGGGTACTCCGTATTTACTGTTGCTTTCGTACCTTGTAAGGCTCTGAAGACTAAAGTCCAATGAGTGTGATTGTTCTCACCACATGGTGAAGAGTTTTTTTTTCTGTGAGATCCGCTTCGGGTTGTAGATCATCGGACGGCATATCTCCGGTCTGTCAGGACTTTTACAGTGGACTTTGGATAGAGGCTGTATTTGCACTTGCTGGTATTTACAGGGAGCTATGATATGATACTGATCTTAGTCTCTCAAGGTCTAGAGTGTCAAAATTTCAAAAGAAAAAATGCGTATTTACCATGCAATCCAGTATCACTAACAAAGTACCCGAGTATCTCCATCCCCCATCATACCCAATAAGAACGTAAAATCCATGCAGCCCGGAATATCCGAAGCCATTAAAACAATTATGTATAGACAACCAGAAAGGTACATTAGACAAGCAAGCCGATCAGCCCAATCCCCGCATCCCAATATGCAACCAACCGCAACATAACCCCTCAAACAACGACCGCCAAGAGTCAAACGACATGAGCCACAAGGCGTAGGGCGACACGCGACCGGGTCTGGACGACAGACGAGGACAAATAGAGCGAACGAGACCAGATCAACTAGCAGTGAGGGGGAGGGCCATGGCGCGGGGGAACGGACAACCCGGAACGAATACACAGTGGGCGATTAAGTAGCCTCGAACCAGCGAGACATATGTACCGCACGGCACTAGCATCACCACACCCAAACACCGGACACCAGCAGATAACAAACCCTCATTCGTGTGTTCGAGCGATTTAGAAAATCCACCCCAGAATCACCCAGATCGCCAACCCGGCTGCTGCCACAATCCCCGCCACCTTCAGCACTGCAACGGTATCCCCCTGCTTTGCCATCCGTGTTAATCGGCTCGCGCTGCCGCGGAGGTTCGAGGAGAGCGAGGAGAAGACTTCATTCTATCATAGCATAAGCGTTAGTTGGTGTCCAAGCACGATAACCATAGGATGGGAAAGACCAACCGAGTGATCGAGTGTGTTGTGATCATGGGCGTTATCATGGATATCGATCGTCACCGATTTGAGGGCTGATACTTTGCTGGAGAGGGAGTTGAGGAGAGCATTGTTTTGTCTGGGCTCGTTCGTTAGTTACTGACGACCGATATAGCCATAGTTGGTCGTTGAGGAAAAGGGGGACATACTGTTCCCGTTCGTAGGCTTCACTCATTTTGCTGGGCACTGAGTATTTCTTTGCGCTAGATTATTCGTTTAGCGGTCTGGAGAGCGGGTAGGCTTTTCAACGTCCAAGAAAATTATTGCGATAAAATATGGCAAGGTGTCACTGGAGAAATGAAGCGATGACGATGACGCGGACCGGGGATGGCGAACACGTGACGTTATCCGGGGATGTGGGCGTACTTTGTAATTTTTATGTCTGAACCAAGGTAACATCCGCAGTAGAAAAAACCAATTGCAATATATTTAAATTATCATTTCATTATGCTATGCTATGTACCCAGGAGAAAGAAGAAAAAGAAAAAGAAGTCACCTGAACCTCGGGTGAGGTCACTGTTCTATTATGTAGCTCAAAGTGCAAGCATAGAGATGTATCATAAGGTATATGGACTTGAAGGTGCAACCAAATGAACATGAAAAGAAGAAAAAAAGAAGAAACCCCAGACGCTATGCAGGAAAATCAAAATCAATGTGCAAAAAGACCATAAATGGCAAATCACAAGACAGGCCCAACAATATCATCATCTCATGGGCATCGACAACAGGCCCTGGATCGTTTAGACATCCAAAGGCGTGTTATAATATAACAGTTGACACAGGATAGCATAACCATATACAAGGGGGTGGATACAATACTTGGAAGAAGTAGAGAAAAAAAAGGCAGGGTACAAGTTCGTCAGGGGACCGAAGTCGAGATGCATAAAATGGGGTATTGTTCTTTTGGAAGGGCCGAGGAAGGATCAATAGTAATAAAAGAATCGAAAATCTTTTGTTCATTGTCACCACATGTCGTTATCGTCGTCGTCGTCGAGTTGGACATCGTCACCGAATGCTGAATGTCCATAATGATTATAATACCCGGATCCATAGCCATCACCGTTCTGATAGCCGCTTGAATGTGACCCGTAGTGGTCATGTGTTTCATCGCCATAGTCGTACGCTTGAGACTCCTCATAACCGTCACCATATTGCTGTGCCTGATTATGCTCGTTAACACACTTGCGCAGGAAGATTGACAAAAGTTCAAGAACTTACCTCTTGGTATCGCTGGTATTGTTGTTGATATTCCTCCTCTTGCCGCTGCTGCTGTCTTTGAGCTGCAGACGTGACTAACGTCATATGCGGATGCATCTGTTGCACCTTGGCTAGATACGAATACATAAAGTTGCTGAGGAGGACTTGGGAGTGCAAAGCCCGTCGCGGATTTGCCAGCTTGATATGCGCCATCCTGTAGATAGCTCGTTCCTCGAGGATCGGAAACCGGGTCCACGGATAGTCGACGTCTGGTCGAAGTTCGCGAACTGGAGGATCGGGTGAGAAGTTCCGGGATAAGCTCTTCTTGTGATAACTATCGCTGCTGTTGTGCTTTTTCCTCCCTCCGCCAAAGATAGATGAAAAGAGACCGGATTCCTTCTCCTTCTTTGATTCTCCAGAAGATCTCCTTGTGTTGTCTTTTTTCCTGTCATCATCCAATTTCAGATCGGGCCTGTCCATGGCGAAGCTCTCGCGCCGTGACTGATTACTACTATCGTCGGAGGACTGATGGGAATTGGTGCTATCGTGGACTTTGTCGACGAATTTGGACTTTATCCTCTTGGCATCGCTGTCCTTGTCCTTCTTCTTTTCTTTATCCTTGTCTTTCTCTTCAGTACCTAGTAGCCAGTGCCAACTCGATTTCCGGCTGCCACCCTCGGAATCCTTTCTTTCCTTCGACTTCTTGCTCTCTGACTTGCTTTCTGATTTACGGTCGTCCGAGAAGGTGGGGATGAAGGACAGGCTATCGGTCCGAGTTGTGTTTCCGGGGAGCGCTTGCGGGCTGTTGGCGAAATCGTTGAGGTTTGATGTGTTGTCTTTACCGTGTTGGCGTGATTGAGCTGAGCTCTTTCTTGGTAGAAAACTCGACGAGGACTCGGATCCTCGTCCGGAAGATTTCCTTTGTTGTTGCGAAGTCTGACTGGCAGCCCGGTTATTATTAGCAGACGGTGTTTCCACGGCTCCTGAAACTTTTCGCTCAGGACTTGACCGTCCATTGGAATCGACACGAGGTTGCCCTTGTCGGGACTGCAAAGGTTTGCCAGACTCAGCCGCATAAGCCTGGGCTTGTGCGTTGCTCTCTGGCGGCGGTTGGGAAGAAGCTGTGGTAGGGGTAGAGCTGGAGCTGGAAGCCGGCTCTTGCGCAGGAGTAGTTGGGGTTGACTTGGACTTTGCCTGGGCGCGCGTGGCAGAAGGGGTAGGGTCCGTCGAAACCCGCGTGAGGCCCAGTATTGGTTGATCGGCGGACGAGGTAACAATCGACGGCACTGACTGATCTGATTCGGATGTCTTGGCGAACCTTCGAGGCCGATCCCCTTTTTTCACGCTACCGGCTTTTCTGTACTGCGTTCGGGTCGACCGACGAAGACCGGGGGCCTGTGGCATGGGAGGCAAGATTGGTTTGTCTTCATCGGCGCCAATGGAGAGACCCTGCATGCCATCCAGAGACAACTTGTTTGGTTGTTTTTTATCATCCACCATGGACTCTAGTTCGAGCAGGTTAGGGCTCATATGATCCTGCTTTGACTGGGATCGTTTCCGTTCCAACCGCTCCGCCCCGTCCGTATACCCTTGAGAACTATCAATCTCCCTCGATAGCATCGACCGCTTGCGCCGTAGTCCGCTCGCAGATCCCGGACCCTCCGGACTCAAGCTCGCAAAGTCGGTAGATCTGCGCTTGATGCGTTCCGACCTACTTTCAAGGAAAGACCTAAACTCCATGGGCGCCAGTTCGGGATGCAAGCGGGCTGGAACCCAGAATAGCCGCGAGGCATCATTTTCGTCATCGGAGGGAGAGGGGGCCACGGAGGGGGAGAAGTCGGGAAGGTCGGGATCGCTGGTCGCTACCGCATCCATGGACATGCGGCGGATGGCTGCCAAATTATTTAGTTCCTGAGCAACGGCTGCTGGATTGGATTCGTAATCGACGTCGTTGAGGGGAAAGGATGTTGTCGCGGTGTCGGTCTTGGAGGACCCGGGAGACCCCGGGCTGCTCTCGCGGTCAAAAGACTTGCGGGTGACAAGGGGCGGCGGTCGAGGCTGTCCATTTACCTGCCGCTGATTATTGATTTCATTCAGGTGGCTTTGCAGCTGCACTGATTGGGGTGAGGTTGGGGATGCCGATCCAGCGAGGTTAGGGGGAATTGTCGTGATGGATTCGCTGAGCGGGGAGGAAATGTAGCTAAGGCGCCTCGAATCCCGTTTATCGTATTCATCGTCGTCATACATGTGTCCAATGGCCTCCGTAACATGGTGACTCGGGTCACTAATTGACAGGTGAGGCCCGTGACCTCTCCGCGTTGCATATCCTCCGCCAGCTTCAGCGGCGCTCGTTGAAGAATCCTGTAGAGACAGAGAACTGGTGAGACAGAGTTTCTTCGCATCCATGGAGATTATGATGGGCTCTTTGTAGTCTTTTCCTCCTCTGCCATGGACAGACAGACCGGACCACGGGTTGCAAGTATAGGGAAGGGGTGTATGTGTGTGAATGACAAGGAACCCGGAAAGTTTAACAAAAACGATCGTACCTGCATTAGAGAGAACAAACAGAACCGGAGTCGGACACGCTAGAGGACGAAGATATGCGAGAAATCGGCGAGATTGACGGGGAGGGGCAGCAGGATGCTCGCTCGAGATCGGGAAGGTCAATGTACCACCTGGGCCGGAAGACAGCGAAGGAGAAGGGTCATCGAAGCGGGGAACACGAGTCGACGGCGAGGCACATCCACGGGTACGAAGGAAAGGGAACGGTGTTGAAAGCTAGGCATCCGGCGCCTGTGAAGACAAACTCCCTATATTAAAAAGAAGTAGATATAGGATGAAGAGGGAAGAAAAAAAGAAAGGGAAAGGAAGAGATGGCGGTGGTGTGGAGGCAGAGGAAGGGGAGAGAAAGAAGGACGGAGAATGGAACGATGGGTTTTGGGCGGAGGAGGGAAAAAGAGAGCCTGACTCGCTTTGGAACTACCAGCCAAGAGATCTGAGATTTCGTCGATTTCTTTTATTTTCTATTTTTCTTCGAATCGGTCAATTAAAAAGTAACGATCGATCCTGGTTCGTTTATTTTTTGTTTGTGCAGCGCAGGTCGTTCCTGGCGCTGGTCTGTGGTTCACCTCCGGACTCCGGAGGGAGTAACTATTCCCTACTAGTATCTTAGTGTCTTCAGCTCAGCTCAGCTGGAGGTCCCAGTGGAATTCCTCGGACTGGTCTGGATCGTTTTCTCGAATTCTTCGGGCTGGGAATTTTATTTGACAATTCCTTTTTTCTGCAACCTGTTCTGCAACAATTATTGCAACATCGCGGTATGCCGGACTAGCCCTTTGCTCATGGTTCGCTGTGGCTGGTGACCACCACCACCTCAGTACTTCGCACGCGCTTACTTCCCTTTTTTCAGCATATATTGTTTGCCATTCCTTACTACTTACTGCTGTTCCCTTCGTCTTTCTTTTCTTTTTCTTTTTTCTTACCATTAAATATGCATGATGATCAAGGAGACTCTGTATCACATAGGGTTGCGATCGAATTTCTACTTCCAAGATCAAACCACATGGAGAAAACGAGAGAACTCTTGGTCTTATACTCAGAAAAACGCTCAGTGGTAAGCACAAAACGATAACTGCCGGAGAATTTCCCTGCTCAATACAGATAACTCAACCCAGCGCCATGGTCCCATGAAAATCGAACAAAAACGAATGGAGTCCAAAACAATAAGAAAAGGTTCATTGGTATCATTTCGAAACTACAGAGAGCGCAGTCAAGATGCGTCGACGTAGTTGCTAAACCCCTCGTTAGTAATTTCCAATAAAGGTACAGCATAGAGCGAAAAGGTGCTTACCTGGGGAAAATGCCGACCCGGTCCCCAATGCGCCCCGTCCACCAATCCTCCGATTTATCCGTCCGCTTCAAGATTGTGATGATATCTCCCTTCCTGAATCCCAAATCGCCTTCTTGGTCCGCATCAAAGGTATATAGGGCAATTGCTTGGTCCTGTCGCAGTGCCGAAGAGCCTCCAGTCTTTTGCCCAAAGACCGGCTTTGGTGCCGTGGGCCGGCTGGGTTTGCGGTCTGAGTAGACGTAGTCCTCTTCGAATGGTGCGGTGTTACTGCGACTGCGGCTGTAGGAGTCATATGCGGGGGATCGAGTGGTGTAACTCCGCTCTAGGCCACCTGCTCCCATAGGACGGTCATAACCCTCGTCGGCCCATGTGTTCGCACGGCGAGGTCGGTCGCGATACTCGTAGTCATCCATACTGTCCCTGTCCCGCATGCCCATCCTAGGCCGAGATCGTTGAGTACCTTCACCATACGCAGTGCCTCGGCGGCCCTCCCAGACAACATCGTCATGGGACTGGTCGTAAACCGGAATGTCGTTGTACATTTCATCGCCGTACATGCGATTATTACCGGCAAACGCACGCGAGTTCAAGATGCTCATGAGAGGGGCTGCAGAAGGCGGCGGTCGAATGGTTCCGCTCAAGAGCTGACGCGCAGAAACCCGGCTGCTGTAGAGCTTCTCGTTGGCATCCTTGCGTTCCACCAACATGCTACCTTCCAAGCTGACACCGGCGAAAAGACCCTTCGTCTTAGAGTATGAGAAAATACCCGCGACACCCCTGGTGCTGGCGGCACCCGCAGCTTCCGCATTTCGCCCGACGGGTCCTGCGGCGATCGACACATTACCACCCAGAGTCAGAGTCCCGACTTGCGAAAATGTCCTGACCGCAGCCGCATCGTTCAGAATGAAAACAAAGTCTGTCAGCTCGAATCCAATCTGACCACCAAACCCGGCACCCGCGGTCGCGATAGCAGATGGGGCAGACCAGGTGCCATCTGCTAGACGGGCGATGACAACTCCCGATCCAAAGCGACCAGAACCCAAGAAACCGGCTTTCAGAACCGTAAGGATTGCGAGACCCTATGGATGTGGCTGTCAGTTAGGCCCGGGGATGCGCATGTGAAGCGATATGAGGGAAGACGGAAGTTCAAGCTCACCTTTGCATTGGCAAGAATTTCCGGAGGAATGACTTTATCAGGGCCAAATGCTTGCTTTGGATCAATGAAGGAAGCAAGAATCTTGCCTGCCTTCTTGCATTCGCCTGGTTAAAGAGAACGCGGTCAGCTCATGTCATCTCAGTCAATTTGCGGGGAAGGTGGATGGGACCGGGACAGGTACGTACTGCTCAAAGACGAAGGGAGCGGATTGTGTATCCCGAGAGGCATGTTGACGCTGCTCAGGACGTAGAGAGGAAGAGGGGTGAGCAGTAGTGGGAGGTAAGGGAAGATAGAGGGAAAGAAAGATGAGAGGTGATAATAAAAACGGTTGCGATGGAGTTCGCGCCGGGACCGTCGAGGGGGGCGACCGGAAGTGGGATAGATTGACCTGACGGCTGACAAGTCCGAACACCGCCCAGCTATACAAAGTATGAGGAGACTCTTTGATATCTAAAGAATAAATGTGGAAGGAAGTATTTGCATTCAATCTGTTCTTTATACTCTCTGTATTCCGAGCACTCCGGAGTATGGAGAAAGTGAAAATAGCAAAAAGACAAGGCTGGGATTTAGTAAAATAAAGTGTTATTGTGGCTGAGCAGGAACCCAAGAGTCTGGAGTAGCGTTTGCTCGTGTAGCTGTCCAGAATCTTTGTTTGTCCCTCCTCTAGTGATTGCAATGTTGATATTGAGGCTAATAACGTCTGACAGTTCTTGGCATCTTTACTCGAGTCAGCGTTCTGAGTGTCAAAATCGCAAACACCTGATAGACACCTGAGGCCTAAAGGAACAGCACCGCCACAAGCAAGCTCCGGGCCACACGGTACATAATGACATCGACTCCGTGCATTAACTATGGCCTGAATTCAAAACCATCCCTGTTTCAAGTCATTGGCATATAGCAGGATAATGAATTCAATGATGTTATGAAAGAGATGCTTCTAATCACCTACCTCTAAACCGTTGAAAATGGCTACAGGTTCGGTCTAAGCTTGAAAACCAACTCCCGATTGATGAAAACAAACTAATATCGGGCTTTCTATTCAGTACGAATCTGCGTCTGCGGGGACGAGGGTACTGGCAAGTCCAGTCTCATCACGTCCCTGGTGAAGGGCGTGTTTGTGACTCACAAGATCCAGCCTATTCTACCCCAGATCACGATCCCTCCCACCATTGGAACCCCGGAGAATGTCACGACGACGACGGTAGTCGACACCTCCGCCCTACCGCACGAGCGCAGCAGTCTGGCTAAGGAAATCCGCAAAGCAAATGTGATTCTGCTGGTATACTCAGATAATTACAGTTATGAAAGAGTGGCGCTATTCTGGTTACCATACTTCCGGTCTCTGGGAGTTAACGTGCCTGTGGTGCTGTGCGCTCACAAGGCGGATCTCGGGTCGGACCACAGTGAAACCCAGGTTATCGAGGATGAAATGCTGCCATTGATGGCGGAGTTCAAGGAGATCGACTCGTGCATCAGGGCTAGTGCTCGGGAACACCGTAATGTCAACGAGGCTTTCTTCCTCTGTCAGAAGGCCGTTACTCATCCGATTGCGCCGTTGTTCGATTCGAAGGAGTCGTCTTTGAAGCCCGCAGCGGTTGCAGCATTGCAGCGCATCTTCTACCTCAGCGATAAGGACCGGGATGGCTATCTTTCGGACAAGGAAATCAAGGACTTCCAAATGAGATGCTTCGAGAAAGCACTGAGCGAGGAGGATTTGGTCCACATCAAGGAAACCATCCAGAAGACGTATCCCGCTTCCGTGGCCCCGTCGGGAGTCGATTGCAGGGGCTTCATCCACTTGAACAAGTTATATGCGGAGAAAGGACGTCATGAAACTGTCTGGATTATCCTGCGGGCGTTTCAGTATACCGACAATCTCTCGTTGCAGGAGAACTTTCTTCATCCCCGGTTCGAGGTCCCTCCGTTCGGGTCTGCGGAATTGTCGCCAGAAGGCTACCGATTCTTCGTGAATCTCTTCCTCCTGTCAGACAAAGATAATGACGGTGGTCTCAACGATGCCGAACTGGCGTCCTTGTTTGCACCCACGCCCGGATTGCCTGCTTCATGGGCGGATGGTTCATTCCCCTCATCGACAGTCCGCAACGAAGCCGGTCATGTCACTCTCCAGGGGTGGCTTGCGCAGTGGAGTATGACTACTTTTACATCTCCCAAAACGACCTTGGAATATCTCGCCTACCTAGGATTCGAATCCTCAGACCGAAGCAATCCGTCAACGACCGCAGCGTTGAAAGTCACGCGGCCGCGCAAGCGTCGACGGCGTCCGGGGCGCGTCGGACGAAACGTCGTCCTCGGCCATGTGCTAGGTCCTCCAGGTTCCGGCAAGTCTGCGCTTCTGGATGCCTTCTTGTCGCGCGGCTTTAGTCCTACCTACCACCCGACTATCAAACCTAGGACTGCGGTGAATACGGTCGAACTGCCCGGAGGCAAGCAATGCTATCTAATCCTGGATGAACTAGGTGAGCTGGAACCGGCCATCCTCGAGAACCAAGCGAAGCTCTTGGATCAGTGCGACGTGATCGCATACACCTATGACTCGTCGGACCCCGATTCCTTCGCCTACATCCCAGCATTGCGTGCGAAATATCCTCATCTGGAAGAACTCCCGAGCGTGTTCATTGCCCTCAAGGCCGATCTAGACCGGACCACCCAACGAGCCGAGTATCAGCCACACGAATATACAGCGCTCTTGAACATGCCCAGTCCACCGCTCCATGTTAGTGCCACTTGGAGTTCCATCCAGGAGGTATTCGTGCACATTGCCGAGGCGGCGATGGAGCCCAGCACCGCATTTCCCCGGAGTGAAGAGGAGGACGAAGGTAAATGGATGGCTTGGGGGATTGCCCTTGGAGCGGTAGTATGTGCGGGGGCTGCTGCGGTTATGATCTGGCGACGAGTAAGCGGCAGTGGAGTCTGAATTTTTTATCTAGATACCCGTTGGGATTCTCTTTTTCGTTCCATCTATATTGCTTGTTAGTTGAGACCGGTATATGGAGTACAAGGTATTTCTTCAAGTACTGAGAATGAACAGAGGGTGGCTTTTGGCCCCCTGTTACCGCCGTATTGTATAAGGGCGAGTTCGCATATGAGCACAGTCTAAGATTATTCCTTCATTATGTAGTAGGCTGTGATCTATCCGGACCCCAGATTTGACGACAATCGATATTACAGCCGACAATCATCTTCCTAGTCTGGAAATTGGAGGCTGGAGCCATACGCCATGCTCCAACCCGCCTTGACAGCTCAGGATGCGGCCCGGGGGAACTCCATAGTAAAATGTATCGAAATCAATGGAACATACCACAATGGGTATAAGATCATAAAACAATATGGCTTTTAGACAGATATTCCATAGTACAATAGCACGTACTCCGTAGTATTCTCTCCAGTACTGCTGCTTCTCCACATTCCAACTGAACTCTTGCCCCGCCCGCCGTAAGGAACCGAAAGTCTCGCTCTCGGGGGCCTGTGCAATCTCCGTATCCCAGTCCTTCTCTCTTGACTTCCCCTAACAGACTACCTGGTCCTTCTTTCTGACCCTAGACACTCCTTTCGGCCGTTCAATTCGTATAATGTTCTTTATTTGCCCCCTGTATATCGATTACTTGTATTGGAACGCGTACAGCTTGAGTTGCCTTCTGCTTGACTTCGCCCCATCAATCTCCACAGCGAGCTTCGAACGACGTTAGACCTGGCCACCACGCGCGACGGTCTGTTCCTCTGTCGACATAATAAGCATATACCAACGACCTTTCCTCGCATCCGATAATATTATTTTCATTCGTCGAAAGAGATCTTGAGCATAGCGACCCAGGCTGCACCACCGCGAGGTGCCGCTCTTGGGAACCCCGTTGCGATCGCGTGACGGAGTAGAGACATTCGCCCGAATATTGTCAATACTGGGTGGTGTTTTCCTGGATAAAAACTCGGGGATATATTTCTGTTTAACAGGCGGTTCCTGGTGGTGTGGTTGCAACCATGTTGTAAGGATTATTCCCTCTTCCCTCACAAGACGTCATCTGTTGTTTTGTCTATTCTGTGAATGTTCCCAGACAGCACACAGTGAATAGCAGCATCAAGCACTTTGATGGTCTATCCAAAATGGTATCCATATACTGTGAGTGGCTTTTCTCTTTGCTAACTGATCTCTTAAACGGCAGTGTCCTTCCACCACCGCCGCCGCGTTATACCATCCCAGTTGCTTATGCAGCTGGGGCTTCAAATGGTATGCCTGTGCCGGTTGTCGAGACGAATAATGTCATCAGCCATCCTGAGGATGGATGCCCGTTGCAGGTGGGAGAAGGTAGCGTTTACTCTGCTGAGCCTTACGTGTGATTGCATCTGGGCATAAGTTCGCTAACACTACGGGTTCGAATAGGAACATACCACCTCAGAGATGACCTACACCTAGCGACTCCCCCTCCACATCCATCCGAAGCACCTGTCTTGAATCCCAATCCTCTTGCGACTGGTCCAACGCCGCCAACGTCGGGGGTCAAGCTGTCTCTGGTCAATGTCAATAGTGCCAACAAGAATCACCCATTTGCTTCAAAAGAGAACGTCATGGCCCCGGTTTTTGGAGAAGGAAACCCCGCGCTTGTCTCTCCGGCTACCAAAGACTCCCTCAAGAGGCGGAAACCGAAGAACAACATCATTAAGAGTAGCTCCTCATTTGTTTCGCGCGTCATCACCCACGAGTCCATTACGAAGAAACTGAACGATCGAAACCCGGATGGCCTTTTTGCCTTTGCAAACATCAACCGCGCGTTCCAATGGCTGGATCTCAGTTCCGAAAAGAAAGAAGAATCCCTCGCCAAGATCCTCTTCACCAAGGCGCATATGCTGTGCCACGACGTTAATGAGATGACCAAGAGCCCGAGTCACGTCGATGTTGTTATGGGTTCGTCAGCTGGCGATATTATCTGGTACGAACCTATTTCGCAACGTTACGCGCGCATCAACAAAAACGGCTGCATCAACAACTCCCCGGTGACTTACATCAAATGGATACCCGGGTCGGAAAACTTGTTTATGGCTGCGCATTCAAATGGGCAACTGGTTGTCTACGATAAAGAGAAGGAAGATGCTCCTCTCACCTCGGAGCCTGGCAGTCTTGCAGAGGAAGCCGTGAAATCATCTGGCCGGCAGCCGATGCAAATACTCAAGTCGGTCACTTCGAGAAACCAAAAGACCAACCCAGTCTCGTTATGGAGACTAGCTGGTCATAAGATCTGTCAATTTGCTTTTTCACCTGACCGTCGACACCTGGCTGTCGTTCTTGAAGATGGTTCATTGCGAGTTATGGATTACCTTAAGGAAGAGTGAGTTTACCGAGATCCGATGTGATAATCATTCGCTAACACATAACAGAGTTCTGGACATGTTCCGCAGCTACTACGGTGGCTTAATCTGTGTCTGCTGGTCACCCGATGGCAAATACATCGTGACCGGCGGCCAGGACGATTTGGTGACGATCTGGTCATTCCCGGAGCGCAAAATCATCGCAAGATGCCAGGGCCACAATTCCTGGGTCTCTGCGGTTGCGTTTGACCCCTGGCGATGCGATGAAAGGACATACCGATTCGGAAGCGTTGGTGACGACTGCAGACTTCTCCTATGGGATTTCAATGTTGGCATGCTTCACCGTCCCAAAGCGCATCAAGCCAATCCTCGCCAGCGCACGAGTATGGTCGCACCCAGTGTGCACCATGTTCGTCATCGAGCGGATAGCACAGGAAACCGAGTGAGATCCGATTCTCAGCTTACATCAGACACCCATGACACCGTGGACCAGACTGTCCGACATCAGGTTGAGCCCAGATCGCGGACTGGTCTATTACCGCCAATTATGGTACGTTAAGCGCGGAGTGTACTCTTGAGACGCCACGCTAACATTCTGATCACAGTCTAAGATCGTTGGATCCGACCCGATCTGCTGGCTAGGCTTCCAAGAAGACTGTATCATGGCATCCTCTCTCGAAGGTATTTTCTCCCCCATCCACATTACCGAATACGATTCTAACGGGAATATCAAAAGGTCACATCCGCACCTGGGACAGACCCCGAGAAGGCGTCAACGAGAACCACCACGGCTATTCCTCATCCCCAGCTATAAGCGCCACTGCCACCGGGTCAGGATCTGGACCTGGCGAGTCGGGTAATTGGATTTGAACACCAAAAGTCGACCACCTCAAGTTTTGGATTGTAAATACGCTTGCATGTACTATATGTGCACCTGGATTATATACCCCTTTTCAATGGATTTGCGATTGTATTATGCTCTGTGCGGATAGATAGCCCAGTCTGCAATCTCGCATCAAAACCAACTCTTCTGGACTACAACCGCAGTCCACCCCGCAAATAATAAATACTAGTCACTTGCTCCACCATCCCGAGTAAACGAAGCATCAGCCCGCGCCAAATATCTCAACTCCCGATCAATCTCAGAATCATCACAGCGCACATGATACGATCCCCTGCAAACAAGTCGACGATCCTCAGGCAAATCCCGATGATACTCATAGAACGTAAAAGTAGTAGCATAGACCATCAAACCCCAGCATCTCCCGGATTCCGTGTTGGCATGGTCGAGAGTATGCTCGAGGTCCTTCATCGTGAGCCACAAGTCTTCAACCTCGTTGGTTTCAGCGTCACAGTTGGCTTTGGCGACGGTCACGATGTGGTCGACAAGCCCTTGGCGATCTGGGCTTGGAGCTGGATACCCTGGGACATGGCGATGGCGCTGAATGCGGAGAGTGAGGGTATCGCGGTTCGGTTGTGGTTGGGGTTGTGAGACTGGAGTGACTGCGAAGCCGTTGGATGCGGGGAAGTAGTGGGCGAGGATGCCTGATGCTACTGCTTTCACGGCATCTGCGGAGGAGGGGGAGTCTTCGACTGATTGGACGAGAATATCGAGGATGGGGAAGGAGAGGTATGTTGCCATGTTTGTATGTTCGAATTGGTTAGGCGATTTTTTAGATCCTGGGAGATGGAAACTGAAATCTGGGGCTTCTTATGTCTCATCCAACTCCCCGCGGGGATCATAAGGTGTTTGTTGAATCCTGCCGCCAGTTGAAGGGTTCATAGAAGGCGAGCAAGCTATGGCATCGTTTGCCTGCGGTGGTAACATCCCCATTGCCGTGCCAGGAACCAAAACCACCAGCCCAAACTCTGCTCCAGTGAATATCTTTTGGTCAGCAAGCGACAGTTCAATGGGAACAAGTTGGTCCTGCCGGTCAATGGAGCCACTCCAGAATCCAGTATAGATGTACTCCAACGTCTGATTTCCAACTGTGATCCGGCTAGCTTTGGTCGAGGAAATCAGGATATGATGGATCCAGAGTACCGCAAGGCTGTCAAGCTGGATCCCGATCGAGGTTGCCATCCCCCCGATCCTGGAAAAGGATGGAATGTATGGAATCGAAAATCAGGACCTGGGGATTCAAGAATATTAATCTGAATGGGAAGAGGGCTATGATACGAATCTTCTGATAAACTACCAGAATGGGGACTCCGAACACATGGACTTCAGGGAATGTCAATTGATGCCATTGAGCACTGATAGTTTCGCTAACCTTGACCGCTATTGGAAACTGTTGATTATGGCCCGGCGAATTGCAGGCATGCATGAGCTCCGTGAGTACGCACGGGAGAACGATCTGCCTTTGAATTCCAATGATTTCTATGACCAACCATCATCACTTGTCGGATCGCGTGTTCGGCCATACACTGTCAGTGATTATGAAGTTGGCGAGAGAGGGGAATTTGACGAGGTGAGTATCCAACGGTGTCCTTGAATCTACAGATAGCTAACTTGATCTATTCCAGGTAATTTGGGCCTGCGTACTCCTTGCCTGGAATCACCTGGGTCACGGAGCGCAAGCATAAAGAGATGGCCTTCACCCACCTTGCGTACGGCAACCAAGCTTCGAATGAAACTCGATACTGCTGCATGGCGACCTTGGCGGTGATTCCTCCGGTGGATCAGAGAAACATTCCCGCTTAGGCAGAGAGAGTTGAATGAACGGGGTATGTTAGGGCATAGCTTACGCGAAGAAGGACAGAGCAGAACAAGATGTTCTCGATGAAACCTGCAGCGTTGTTGAAACGTTACAAGGAAAATATCGAACCTGGTCATCTGATTCGTCAACTATTGCAAGGGTATTTAGAAAAAAACTGAATCGAAATATGAGTCATGTGATCAATCTTGCAGCTGTGCCAAATTCAACCTCACTCATACCTTAACCCCAACCTTAGGAGCCACAGTAGCAAGCTAGCCTCACAAGAAAAGCATATCACTAAGACTGAACGCATGGAGAACTTTTCTTCGACGGAAACCACCATTTTCAAGAACATTCTCCAACACCACCTACCCAACTCTCCCAACAGAAACACATATCGAAGAGACCTTGCGCTATTATAAACCAGACCAATACTACCCCGTCAACATTGGAGATAGATACGAAGCCAGATACCAGATCACAGGAAAACTAGGCTACGGCACCTACTCAACACGCTGGCTATGTCGAGACCTCCAGTGCGTCCTGACCAACTCAACAAGCAAGTAACTCAACCAATGCAGCGATCCTTTTAACAAAGCCATAGGGACAACAAGTACAAAGTCCTGAAAATCTCAACATACCTCCAAAAACACCCAACCGCAACACACCGCGAGTCCAAAATCTACGAGCATCTCGCAAAAACCAATTCCACACATCCTGGCCAATCGCACATCCGCGAGGTCTACGATTCATTCGAGCTCCAAGGACATGTTGGAAAACATCGAAGTCTTGTCCTGCAGCCGATGCACATGACTCTTCTTGAGATTATGGGGCTGAATCCGGAGCCATTCAACCTTCCTTTGCTCAAGATAACGCTGAGGAGGATTTTGTTGGCGCTGGACTATTTGCATACGGAGGTTGGGGTTGTTCATACTGGTATCAGCCCCCTTCTCTCCTCTTATCATACTGTTGGAAAGCCGTTACTTACTGAAGCTAGACCTAAAATCGACAACGTAATGCTCAGTATCGAAGATGGAACCATGCTATCAAACTTCGCCAAAGCAGAAGCCAATAGCCCCAGCCCCCGGAAGATAATCAACGACTCGCGCACCATCTACAAAAGCCATCGATTCCGCAGTCCAAAGAGCTACGGCCTCCGAATCCTTTTTGACTTTGGCGAGGCACGGATCGGAAAGGTACATGACACTGGGCCGTTCGTGCAACCGCATATCTACAGAGCGTCGGAGATTATTTTCGAGATGCCGTGGGGAAGTGAGGTGGATATTTGGAATTTAGGATGCTTGGTAAGTGCCCTTCACCTCTGCATTAGGTCCCTGTATGGAAACTGATATTGTAGATATGGGACCTCTTCGAAGGAACACATCTGTTTAACGACATATTCAACACCAATGGCGGCCATGACCCGTTCAGACATCTCGCGCTTATGATTGCCTTGCTTGGACCACCACATAGTGAATTCGTTAAGCGAAGTGAGATGACGGAGCAATGCTTTATTTCCAGCGGTAAGCACATGTCTTCGCGCTTTACTTAAAGTCCAAAAGCTAACGTCAGTATACTAAGCGCTTGGATTGAGCATGAAGAAGCGCCGATTCCGACAGTCTCGTTAGAGAGTCTGGAATGGCGACTCTCTGGAAAAGAGAAAGGAGAGTTTATTCAGTTCATGAAATATATGCTCAAGTGGTTGCCGGAAGAGCGCAAGACGGCGAAGCAGCTGCTTGAGGATCCGTGGTTGGCAGTCGTGATCCCATACTGTTAGAATTGTTTCGCTGCAGGAAATAGGTATCACTGAAATTGACCACAACCAACTGCGTTAACTACTCTGCTGGGATCTAGTAATTCCATGAAAAAAACGAATGGTATGCCGGGGAGTACAGGCTACTACGCTACGGAGTACTCCAGACAGGTATCCATACCAGAAACAATCCATTCCTCTTATCATAATCATAAGCGAGCTAGACATATCTCATATTTATCATAAGCCCCCAGCGGTATCTCTCCTAAAACATCGTGTCCCATAATCGCTGGCCAGCCCTCAAAGACCAAAGTCACCGGACCCGTAGAAACCTGTGTTGTGTTGCAGTCCTCTATTTCTTTCCACCAGGCGGGGTGTAATTCGAGTCACCGCTTCCGTTGTTGTAGTAGGTGCTTCCGTTGGGGTTGGAGTAGTAGTACGAGCCGTTGCTAGCGACAATTAAGCACTGGCCCTCAATCTGGAGATGGCAAAAATAGGTGAGAACAGGAAATAGTATACTAACGAGTTGGAGTAGTGGTAGCTTTTGGAGCCATTGCCGTAGTCGCGGTTGCACCAGTGGTTGCCCTGGAGGAGAGTCAGGTTAGACTTCAAGTCTCGAGGCGAAGACAGAGTGACGGGGCTTACCTTGCTGTTGGTGCCAGCACGGGTGATGTTGTAGCCGCTTCTGTAGTCCATTGTGATGGTGGATATTTGTGGTTGATGGTGTTGATTGAGATGTAGATGTAGATGGAGAGGTATGATGGAGTGAGGGGTGGATGGAAGATGGATGAGAGATGGTGAAGACGAGGAGGAAAGAGGAGAGAGGGCTATAAATGTACTATGGCTACCCGTAGTCCGCACCTCCCTTCTGTAATGGTGACCCGTTGACAACGCGAACAAGAAACAAAGAGAAATCAATGAGCATTACAATGGAATCTGGCGCTCATGGTCTAGCATTGGCATTGCATGGCATATGTACAATTAGAGAAAGATACAAAGAATTATCGAGATAGAAATTACTCCCAAACGTTCGAAAACAAATCATCAGCACCACCAAACCCGCCAGCCGGTTTAGTGGAAGCCGTCGTAGAAGAAACAGGTGCCGCGCTCTCCCAGCCGCCAAAGTCCTCGTCAGCAGCGACTGTCGGAGCGGGCTTGGGAGACGAGGCACCCCAACCGCCAGGAGAAATGTCATTTGCGGTTATGGTCTCGGGGACCTTCATCATATCAGCCGTTGAAGGGGCAGCAGGAGCGGCGGTTTCAGGGTCCGGGTTGGACCATGCGTTGCCGCCTCCCCATGGGTCGATGCTCGACGGGGGGATGTTGGCTGTCACGGCCGGTGTCGACACGGAGGGGGAGGTCACGGGTTTAGGAGCAGGTGCGGGCGATGGGTTCAGGTTGAAGGCTGACTTCATCTCCTCCTGAGGAGATGATACCTTCGGCTTGGGCGGTGGGGGAGCGGTGGTGGCTAAAGGCGGAGATGCAAGACCAAAGAGATCGTCCGAAGCTGACGGGGCTGGCGGGGGCTGGGGCTTGCTCTGTTGGGGTTGCAGCGATGGAGACGCAAAGCCTCCGAAGAAGTCTTGTCCAGAAGAGATCGAGGTGGTGTGCGATTGAGGCTTAGATTGCGGAGGAGCCGTTGGGGATGTCAGGCTGTCAAATAAGCTGACGCCCGCACCGCCACTGGCTGATGCGGTTGGAGAGGACAGTTTGGGGGCTGCAGGAGACGACTTTGCACTGGCATAGCTCGCGAGGTTGGCGAACGGAGACGGTTTTTCCGCCGGCTTCGGGGGTGGAGAGGTGGTGGATGGGAATGACAATCCACTGAACGCATCGGTCAAACCACCCATGTTCGACGATGACGCAGATGGGGGCGGCGGAGAGGCCATGTCTCCGAATGATGGCTGGCGCTGATGTTGAGCGGGAGCCGGCTGAGGTTTCGCGTAAAGCGACAAGATGGATTGCTTCAAGTCTGGTCGCGACATTCCCGACGAACCCGTAGGCGTAGACGAAATGCTGGCTGGACGGCTGGAGGGCGCGGGCTGAGGGCTACCAAAGAAATCGAGTCCAAGCAACGAGTCGTTTGCACGGTGCTGTTTCGGAGCTGACTGCGGTTGCTGAGGCGGCTGTACACGCGGCGTAGGGTCTGTCGTACTAGGCCGCGCTGGAGGAGAAACGATCTCATCATCATCGAAGAGGCTGACCGACGCCGTTTGTTTGTGTTGTGCTGGGGGAGGGGGGTCCCTAGAAACCGGTGGTCGTTGGGAGGCTGAGCGCTCAAGTTTGGCCTTTTCCTGGACGACAGCAAGGGGCTAACCGGTCAGTTTCCTATTCATTGTGTCCAGAGTCGAGTTGCGTCCAATTCACATACCACATCATCGTCACCGGCTTCCAGGGTCGACGGATCGGGCATACCCCCATCCATTACCCAACGCTTAGAATCGTACTTGGTGCGGATAAAATTCTCGATCTTACTGTCGCGCAGCAACCATCAGCATGAGGTTCAAGTGCCATTCAGTCTCCAAGCTTCACTCACGCTTCTGAGGGAACATGACCGGGCGCAAGTTTCGCCTCCCAATATCTGTAGCAACCCATCAGCACGACCATCCTACCCAGTATCTTCGAACAGCAGGTGCACCAACTTATTGGCTCTCGCATTGCCCCATTTAACCACACTCTGAAGTTGTTCATCGGTCCACGCATCGAGATCCACGGACTTCACTCTGCTGATATGTGTACCCATACCCCTATGAATTCCGGAGCAACGAATGCAAATAAAGATTCCCAGGTTCCAAGACGCCCATCGCGGATCTAATCAGAGCATTGTCAGTCTCCCATCATAGCACAGTAATTCAAGTGGCGCAACTTGAATATGGAGGATCTCGTCGGGCAGCGGTTCAACTAACGTTTGTTGCGCTTGCAATCGGCACACGTCTTGTTCGGATCAAGCTTGAGCAGACTCTTAATGACCTGCTGGTTCTGGGCGGCCTGATTCGGGGTCGGACGGCGAGACATGACAGCAGTTCGACTCAATCGGGGAATAACAATAATGGAGGTGGTTGTGCACGAGGGATGGAGGATTAACGGGGACTGAAATGCGGATCGTGGCCCTTTGGGTGGCGGTGCGTGGCGGCCTTGTTGCCTTGTTGTTGCCTTGGGCTGGATATACTAGTTACGGAGTACGAGTATAGAACGACTGTCACTTATTATGAGTAAAGAATGGGCATAATCATGAAATATCAATAGTCATATATTCATATCACGTCACACCCACCAAAACCACACACAATACTCACCCCAAAACACCAATATACTCCGCACACCACATCCATGCTTACAACCACTGACTGAAACCACTACGCCTTCGCCTTCTCATCCCCCTCCGTAAACCTCAAACTAACACTATTCACACAATGCCTCTCATCCGTCGGCGTCGGATACCCCTCTCCCTTAAACACATGCCCCAAATGCCCCCCACAGTTACTACACACAATCTCCGTCCTCTCCATCCCAAACGAACTATCCGTGAACCTCTTCACAGCACCAGGAACCGAATCAAAGTAAGCGGGCCAGCCGCAGCCGGACTTGAACTTGTGGTTGGCTTTGTAGAGGGGCGCGTCGCAGCCGGCACAGGTATAGACGCCGTTTGAGGGGTAGTGGGCGTCGTAGGCGCCGGTGTAAGGGCGTTCGGTGCCTTTTTCGCGGAGGATGCGGAATTGTTCTGTTTTTGTTAACTATTAGTGACATGCCTGGTGGGAGAGGAAAGGGGAGAAGAGAGGGAGTGAGGCGAACCAGGACTCAAAACGGCCCTCCACTCATCGTCGCTGCGCTGGTCGGGGTAGGACATGTCGTCGCTGGATTCGGCTTTCGCGCTTGAACTGAATAGAGATCCGATGAAGGGAATGGTAGGAGCTGCTTTGAGGACTGTCGCTCCGGAAACTGGAAGAGGTAGTTTGCCAAAGCAGCGAGATGGTGATGCGGTGGTTTGGGGTCGGAGGGGAATCGAGAATGTTCGGAGCGCGGCAGTCAGACGCTGGAAGCGCATTTCGAGGAGTTGTTGAAAAAACTGTATTAAGCGAGCTAATTAATAAGATAGAAACGATGGTCTTTGGCCGAAGCTTAAGGATTGAATCTCGTCGCGCACTTGTAGAATCGCGAATTTGCCGTCGCTTTTACGTCATCATGTGGAGAGCATCGAGAGTATTCGTAATTCCAGAACATATATCTATTCAAATCTCTATACAACAAAAGCGAGAAGATTCAGCCATAGACAAAGAAAATACTTGTATATCCATCAAATAATGTCCAATATTTGCCTGTCAAAAGAGACTGTGATTATAGTATTTGCACCTCACACCATTCACTCCTCGTTGATATAGCTTATCGCGCTTACTGCGCGAAAGGAGTAGGGAAGGCAGAGGGAGTTCCAGATGGCGTAGAGCCAGGAGCAAAGCCGGAAGGAGCAGGGCCCGAGGGAGTAGGGCCAGCACCGAAAGGAGCAGTGCCGAAGGGAGCAGAACCGAATGGGTTAGAACCAAACGGGTTCGAGCCAAAGGGGTTCGAGCCGAAAGCACCGCCAGAGGAAGCAGGACCAGAGGGAGCCCGGCCAGAAGGAGCAGCGCCGGAGGGGCCGAAGGGCGAGCCACCGAAGCCACCGAAAGGCGAGGGACCGCCGAAGCCACCGAAAGGCGAGGGACCGCCGAAGCCACCGTGGTGGCCGTGGCCAGTAGGCGCAGGGCCAGAGGGGAAGCTACCAGAAGGAGCACCACCAAAGCTACCGAAGCCGGAGGGAGCGGGGCCCGAGGGGGTAGGACCCGAAGGAGCAGGGCCGGAAGGAGTAGCGCCCGAGGCGAACGGAGGAAGACCACCTTCCTCACCGAACTGACCCTGCTGCTGACCCTCCTCAGAAGGCTGAGAGCGCTTCTGCTGCTGCTGCTGGCCAAAGCCGCCAGTGGGCTTAGGGCCCTGCGGCGGCGGGCCAGAGGGAGTTCCAGAGGGGAACCCGGAGGCAGCCCCGAACGGAGGAGGGCCAGAAGGAGTAGGACCAGCACCGAATGGTGCGGTACCGAAGGGAGCGGAGCCGAACGGGTTAGAGCCAAATGGGTTGGATCCGAATGGTCTGCCAGAGGGAGCAGGGCCCGAAGGAGCGGGACCGAAGCTCGACGAAGCAGCGTCAGAAGGAGCAGCAGAGGGGAACCCGGAGGGACCAGGAGCCGGAGGGAAGTTCGAAGGCAAGCCGGAGGGAGCGCCAGCAGGAGTGCCGGACTGCTGAGGAGGGAAGCCAACAGGCAGACTCGAAGGGGTGCCAGTCACAGACGCCACTGAGCCAGCAGCAGTCGGCTGTTCTTGGGACTTCTCGTTGGGGACAGGAACGGCCAAAGCAGAGCCGCAGAGGGTGAAGAAGAGAGCAGCGGTTTGAGGCTTCATCGTGATAGAATCGGAACGGTCGTAAAGTAAAAATCAAAGTGTAAAATTGATGATCGGGACGTGAGGACGTTAGAGACGTGTGATATGATATTCGTGATTTACTGAGTCTCCAGGACTGATTGTGGATTGTTGTACAAAAATAAAGAGTAACTGACACGGGGATCCTTAGGGGTTTATATAGGTGTCTGGATCCGGAACACGATGGTCGACACACTAGCCAAAGCTTCCGGGGGCGTGCAAAACAAGGCCGAAATTGTGGAGCATCATGCACCACTGGCTGGTTTCTCAGATTAGAACAGGCAGACAGAGAATCACTTCATCCGTCTCTCACTTCCGCTCCGAGAGATTCAGCCCTAGAGAGCCGTGGGGGGCTTAGGGAAAATATACGTAATCCTTCCATCGTGGAGGCTCATATGCATGTGGCTCTGACTGAGTGGACTATGCAATCTGCATGTAGTTTGACGTTTTTTTTTTTTTTTTCTTTTTTGCTCTATTTTCTCTGTTGGGTGCTTTTCCCAGCTGCATTCCGAGCCGAGATGTGAGCTTCCCCGTATGGAGCATAGACTCTCTCATTCCAAAACCATCGTGTTACGTTGACAGTTCGACAACCTCCGTGTGTTTGCAGTCTGTATGCACGGAGGACTGTTTATTGACGATTATCTTGGTGCACAGACAACTCTCCATCTATACATAGCAACAGCACGACAGCCACCACTTCACTCGTCCATATTGCAATGATGCGTCAGTTAATCTGTGTTCTGTCAACGGTGGGATTCCTTTCCACCACAATTCGTGGCGAAAAAATGCTTGTCAGCATCCTCTGTAGTCTATCATACGTCCAAATCACGACTTGCCGATCATTTGGCTGTGAGAATTGCGCGTTCTCTCTCGGCTGGGCCTGTAGAGGTGAGGAAAAAAAAAAGAAATGGCCGGAAGTAAGACGTAAATTAAACTCTCACTGCGTGAATAGCTCGCATGAGAATTGATATTATGATCAGGAATAATTCCTGGCCAGACCAATCTAGTCGGAAGACGTGTGTTTTTCCCCCTCCGGCCCCCAGACAAGCGAGCAGCCAACGGAAAATTCGACGAGCCAACGTGGACAGAATCGGAGACGGGATGAGACGAGGCAGCCCAGTTTCCGATTAATTTTGATTTAAACGATGTATTTCGGAATATCTGGAGATTCATTAAGCGAGTAAAGATCATCACTGCAATCTTCGTCAGTCTCGGGGCGATGCGTGGCGGTGACGGATACGGGACAGAGTTAGCAGGCAGACAACAACAACAACAACAAGAATAGAACCCTCAAGTCAAACCCTGAACGTAATCAGGGTACTTGTTCACGCATGCACAGTTCGGAATAGTTCGAAACCCTCAATTTCCCTCCCCTTGCAGTGACGAGGATAGGGAGAAACTCCGGGGTTTCAAGATCGTTTGGCGTGGTGTGGCGTTCGGAGGGGAAAGGCCGGTGATCGACAGTCTCCGGCGTCGCAGAAGAAAGCTCTGGTCCATTATTATTGACGTAAGGTTTTAATAACCCTAATAAAAACTGGGTTTCTGGGATAGATTAAAGTGTCAATTAATTCGGGGTCCGCTCTCTAGAGATTGCGTTGATCAGGAGAGAACTTTCTCTGAAACGAGTGACTTGGTCTGTGACTACATGTGATTCATGGTCCGACAGGGGAAGAGAACATGAAAAGCAAGAAAAGGCGAGACCAAACAAAAGGCGAATGCTTCAAGTAGAAAGAGGGGCGATGAGCGACAAGACGGGGTTGAAGACACGGAGTCCGCTCAATATATCTTATCAACCAGTGCCATCAAGACCGCGACACAATGCCTGTATGTCGTACGGAGCACTTGACGTCTCTGAGAGTGATCTGGACCATGCCTTAAAGCTGTTCCTAAGTCAAAATGCGCTTTCTAGTCATTTCCGACTAAATGCGATTTTGGACATGCCGTATCCAAGGTATTC
This sequence comes from Aspergillus cristatus, assembly GCA_034509305.1. Classification (NCBI taxonomy): domain Eukaryota; kingdom Fungi; phylum Ascomycota; class Eurotiomycetes; order Eurotiales; family Aspergillaceae; genus Aspergillus; species Aspergillus cristatus. The sequence goes on along the minus strand of WJBV01000006.1, from coordinate 2,092,722 downwards.
GATTCAGTCAAGAGCATTCGGGTAGAGTACTACGGAATATATATAGCCTTATTAGTCTGACTATGAGAAAGTGCAAGCTTTCTAGTAAATATTCTGCTATAGCATTTCGCCTACATCTTTGTGTGAGGCTCGCAAATAATTCATCCGCCAATGTCCGGTAAAATAGCAATGCATTTTTTTGAGCGCCATGCAGAAAGAGAGTCTGTAAGCAGCAATTGCAAAGCTTCCATCATTTTGTAGAGTAGAGCACAGATGCCTCATTGACTGAATGGCCATACGGACTACACTGACAGATTCGAGCTTGTCTACTGTTGCCGCCTGACTATATTGCTCGCCTGCTATGGAGCATCCACAACTAGCCACAGGCTGATAGAAACTAAACTCATGCAGCACAGAGAAGAATATCCAAAGAACATAGTCAATTTTGTGGACAGTGTGATATTTTGGTATAGTTGGCATAGTCAAAGGGGTCATTTGATGTCCATATATATCCTTGTTCCCTTTCAGGGTAGTATACCAAACCAAGCACTGCAGTGAATGACAGCAACCATGCCAAAGGGCACACAACCCACACAGGCCAAAGAAAAATGAGAAAGAAAGAAAATTCTTCCTCTAGATATATCCCCCAACTCTCTCCCTTCCTCCCTCTTCTCAACCATCCGCTTACCACCCTAACAAGCAACCATGGCACGCACATCCGTGTCGTCCCTCGCGCAGGACATTTCTCGTCACCTAAATTTGATCAACGACCAGGAAATCACCGAGAGGTCTACGCGGAAGCACCTCGAAGAAGAGCTCAGCACCGCTCCTCTGTTCTCAGCCCTCACTCAGCAGGTCATCGAGAGCCAATACCAGAACGAGAACGAGAACAACGATGAGAATCGAAAGGTGTATTCTCAATACGGCCTTCTGGGATTGCGAAAGAAAGACGGTCACTCGCAAGCCAATCAACATAACTTGATATATGCCAACATTGCTGCGCCCTGGTCGTCGTTCATCTGTGGCAGCCAGGGTAGTGGTAAAAGTCATACTTTGTCTTGTTTGTTGGAGAATGGGCTGATCAAATCATCGCCTGCTGGAAGCCTGTCATCTCCTTTGGCCGGTATGGTGCTGCACTATGACAAGTTCACGGCGTTTGGCAGTACTCAGTTCTGTGAGGCCGCGTACCTGTGCTCATCTGGGATTCCGGTGCGCGTCCTTGTGTCGCCAACCAACTACTTCGCCATGAAAGAGGCGTATGAGAATCTTCCTGGATTGGGAGACGCGTCCAAGTTGCTTCGCGTGGTGCCCATGTACTTGTCACAAAAGCACTTGAATATCAGCGTGATCAAGACCCTGATGGGGATCAGCAGCGGGCCCAACCAGCCCTTGTATGTTGAAGTACGAAACCTGAAGTTTAAAAAATAATAAAGACAAAGCTGACATGTCCCTAGTTCATCATGAAAATCCTTCGCGATATGGCTCGAACCAACCAGGGTCGCGGTCATTTCGATTACAACGAGTTCAAAACACGGATAGAAAACGAGGAGTTCGTCAGAGGCCAGACCCGCCCGCTGCAGATGCGTCTCGATGTACTCGAATCATTCTTCGAACCGGGAACTGTAATGGTTAAAGGAAAGGCGCCTCAGAAGGCACCATATGACATCTGGCAATTCGACAAGGGATCCTTGACTATTGTGGATTTGAGTTGTCCTTTTGTTGGACGTGATGACGCTTGTGCTTTGTTTAATATCTGCCTGTCGCTATTTCTAAAGGATCGAAAGCACGCTGGACGCATGATTGCTCTCGACGAAGCGCACAAAGTAAGACATCCACAGTCTCTATTTGTAATCCAAAGCTAACTAGGCACAGTTCTTGACAGACACTGCCCCCGAAGCGGTCGAACTCACCGAGACTCTCCTGTCTATTATCCGTCAGCAACGCCACCTGGGCGCGCGAGTCATGATAGCTACACAGGAGCCCACGATGTCACCGGCCCTCTTGGACCTCTGCAACGTCACCATCGTGCATCGGTTTACTTCGCCTGCCTGGTTTGCCGCTATTAGGAAACACATTGCCGGCGCGTCAATAGGCGACGACGGCGAATCCAAATCGATCTTCTCCGATCAACTTTTCCAGCAAATTGTGAAGTTGAAGACCGGTGAAGCGCTGGTGTTTTGTCCCACTGCGCTGCTCGATGCTGTCTGGGGAGGAAGTGGCAGTTCTAGCACCACCTATTCCGAGGCCGATGAAGATAGTGATTCCGGTGTCGAAATCAATGCCCAGAGTGTCTCACAGCTGGGCCCGCGGTACTTTAACCTCAGGGTTCGGAAGAGGGTGACTGCGGATGGTGGACGAAGTCAACTCTCCAAGTGATGCACGCAACCAAATAGCGTCGTCCTTTTCTATATCGCATCTCTGTTTGGATTTCATTTCGAAAATGTGAGGAATAAGGCAAATCTAACACATCCAATGGGCAATAAATGGAAACTGGATAGGTAGCTCAATAAATGCTTTGTTGACCCGCTGATTCTCGTAAGGCCCTTCGGAGATTCCCAAAGCATATATTACTCCGTGGAATTTTCTGGTCGTTCTCTGTGGAGAATTCCAACAGCCCAAGACTGGATCCTCCGTAGTGTACCGGACGATGTAGATATACGGGTGCCGTATCCCGTGAACATGTCTCAATTAGGATGATTGGTTCGGCAAGTGAGACATCACCAAAAATCTTTGCTATGATTTCCACGGCGCATTGATTGACTGATTTACCGATTTACCTGAGCAGAGACGATCCGGTCATAGCCGAGGGGTGTTTATTTTTATATATATATACATATTTTTTTTTTTGCCCTTCCAGTTCCTAGTTCCCTAGTTCGCTCGCCTTGTCGATATCTGCCAATGAGAGGGATCATGACGCCAAACTGTTCCAGGATCTCCGAGACATTGCCATAGTCCCTTTTTCCCTTTTTTGTATATTAGGCCCTGTCACCGAGAAATAGGATTGGCTGCCGGGAGTTCAGTCGTTAGGTTTCAAAGACCCGATGGCAGAAACACACTTTTATCGTATCTTTCTCGGAGATTCAAGATAGCGCAAGGCTATGCTGGATTGTCTAAGTCACTGGAGGCCATCATAGACAACTGATGTCATTTTCGATAGAAAAAGCTGCTCAAAAAAGGCGAAGGAGTCAAGTAGTCGATGAAGGGAGCAAAGGAGATGAATTCGAGGAGTCGAAGAAGTAGAGACGGTCGATCGAGTCAGCTGACGACCACCGCTGTCCAGTGCTTCCACTGCAAGATAATGGCTATTATTGCATATTTATGGACACCCAAATCGGAATCTATTGAATCATTGAATGGATCGAAATCTTCGGCGGTTCAGACCGCTCATCGCCTTTCCCTATTGGGCGAGTTCTATCTAAGCTAACATGACAGTCCAAGGGTCTTGTTCTTGACAGCAAGCAGGATAACACGATCCTGCTGCACCTAGCACAACACTATAATGAGACAACAGAAGCTCTAGGGAGAAAAAGGGAATAGCGCACAAAGCAGCCCTGCGATCTAGTTGAATGAGTGCCAATAGAAGGGCGCTGAAGGGTATCCATAGACCGATGGATTCGACTGCAGTGGTCACTACTAATAACAATTCCAATAATGGACCCTTTCCGAGTATTTGCCTGAACCCTTTTCTGTGCTCGATGAATCCATAATTAACATCCCTAAAATAGATCCTGCTTCCTCGGCCCTGGCCTGAAAAAGTAAAACATGGCCTGGGATGGCTCCCTTGCGAGAGGGTCTATAAAAGGCGCTTTCCTCGAAGTGGACGAAAAATTTCTCTCTGGTAATTTTATACACAAGAACTATTATTCTTAAACACTCGTTAATTATAATCCTGCTGTCGTTCGTTTCCTTCGAAGCTTTCAAAGTACATTCGCTTCATCAATAAACACACTCAATCACAATGCGGTTCACCATCACTTCCGTTGCTGCTTTTGCTGCCACTGCTGCAGGTGTGTTAATTACTTTACTATCCCTCTGCTGAGACAAGCCTGCTGACAATATCAGCCCTCTCCATTACCTCTCCCGAAAAGCACGACGATGTCGACCTGAGCAAGTCGACCACCATCGAGTGGGATTCGGTCAGGTACGTTCACGACCCTAACAACATGTCAACATCCTGTACTGATGAGAATTTACAGCTCCGACCCATCCTCCTTCGATATCTATCTCGTCAACATGAACGGATACCCCAACGTCAACAAGCTGGTTGCGGAGAACGTCAAGACCTCGGACGGCTCTTACACCTTGAAGGATCTTGCTGGTGTTGACAACGGGTATGTTGCCTTCCTAACATTCAATGCTTTGGCTAGATAGATATGGTTACTTACATGCGCAATAGCTCCGGCTTCCAAATCAACTTCATGTCCAACGACGACAAGAACACCGGCATCCTGGCCCAGTCCGCCCAGTTCAACGTGGAGTCCAGCGACTCTACCTCCTCTACTACCTCTGCATCTTCGACTTCGACCTCGACCTCTTCTTCTTCATCTTCATCTTCGTCTGCCTCTTCTACTACCACCAAGGGTAAGACCACCACCAAATCTTGCACATCATCTCCCACAACCGCCAACACCCGCAAACACACCACCACCTCTTGCACTCGCACTTCTTCCTATGCGTCTTCTACTTCTCCCTCTACCACTCTTGGTGAGTCCACTCACTTCACAAAAAAGAACATTTGTACGGATAACTAACACGATTCTGCATAAAGGTACCTCCACTGCTGCCAGCTCTTCCTCGACCGCTACCCCCTCGGAAACCATTGTCCCTGCCAACGGTGCTGGCTCATTGAAGGTCCCTGTTGCGGCCGCTGGCTCTCTCCTGATGGGGTTGTGCATGATTCTGTAAATTGGCTTTGATATGATGACTTGTTGGATATGACTACTTAGTTTGGAGTGAGATGTCTGAGACGACGGAGTGTTCGATAACCCTTTTCTATTTGTGAATTTGTTTTAGTCATATTTTCTTTGGTTATGTGATATGATTGATAATAGTGTATAACTGAATTCATTGTATTTCTTGCAAGTCTCACTTTTGGTGCCTGAAATTTCCAGCCGCCAATCACCTGGGAATACGTTCTGGTCCGTTCTTTGTGCTGTCTGTCTGAGAGTACATCCGGAAGAGGTCGAGGGACCCAGTCTTGGTCCTGCTTGTTGGCTCCTGAGCGAAGACCATGCAGCGTAGATTTCCACCTCGCCGACAGTCGGTCCTTGAACTCCTTCTTTTTCAGGACGGCCTCATTTCCTTTGAGAAACCCTGGGACCAACCGACGCACGTGCTGCTCTAGTTCCTCCGTCACTTTCTCCAGTTCGTTCATCGGGAATGCTTCCCACTTCGGCTCTTGTTCATACCAGCCTGGGGAATAGTCGGGCTTGAGACTGTACAGGGCGAGAGGTAAACCAGTCAGCGCAGGCATCGAGTTTGCAGTTCTGTTGACCTCGCGTACTGGCATATCTTGTTGGTCTGACATTTCTCGATCAGACGGGCCCGATATGATGAGAAAAGACAGAGGATCGTGAAGGGTTGAAGGAGGTCGAAGAGGAACGGAAACAGTCAAATGACGGTGATGATGGAGGGGGCGAAGAAGAAGAGGTTCTAGAGGGAAGAAAGTCGCTCTATAATGACGAGAGTCATCCAAAGAGGGAACGCGACATCGCTGTCTGCCCTTTCCTGCGTCAGGGTTGCACCAATTTTCATTTACTGCGGCTCAGAATGACGGCGGGTCTGGAAGTGCAGTTCTTACTGGGGCATGAGCTGGTATATATATTCAGCCGTTGATTACGCATGGCATAATGTACAGAAATTTTCTTCAATCCACGCAACAAGGTATCATACGCAACCATCCGCTACACAAAATGACAGAATAAATGACGCTAACTGTCAGGGTATCTCGAACACATCCAAAGATCCACATGTAAATAACACACCATATTCCCGGAGATGAATGGCACATAAACATTCAGCGTCGAGAAACACCAAGTACCGTAAAAACACCTTCGCCCACTTCCACTCTCCATCCATCCCGTACAAGTCTCTTGAACACGGCCGGTCCCAGCCGGGATGTCCCATCATGGCTGTGTCGCCCAACTCCGGTAACAATGCGATATCCTTCATATGCGCGGCCTTCCCTGGCCCGCATGTACTTGGTATCACCAAGTGCGTCCCACCAGTCCTGTACTCGTTCACTGGAAATACGGACGGCGTCCTGCACCGAAACTCCGTGTAGATCCAGCATGGTAGACGTCGACTGCGAGTCTACCAGTGCATCAGAAGCGGCGGCGGCGTTGCGTTTCGCGCGTTCCAGATGGTCGCGTCCAATGGAGGAGTAATACGCAGCCGCGCCACCCATCAGTCGATCAGACTTTCCACGTCTGTATGCCATCGAGGCCTTGGAGAATGCTTCTGCACCGGCAACAAAATGCGCCCCTGCGGTTCCTTGTGCCCGATCAAAATCTCTGATCACTCGAGATTCTGGCTTGCGTCGGTTAGGCGTTTCGTCTTCGAGGTCGAGAGCCGGAGGTGTAGCTGTGAACTGAATCAATTGAGACACCGAAGGTGTCATTGGGCGGGTGATCAAAGCAGCTGCTAGCTCATTAGCAGCTGAAGTCGAGTTCCGTGTGATACAAAGTAACCCGGCAAAAGTAATCGGTGTGATCGAAGGAAACTCTTGGGTCAACTCAGCCACTTGCGCAGCCATGACGGGGTTTTCGTGAACCTTCTTTTCGTCTTTCGGCGCATGCGCAATCGCAAGAGCCCTAATAGTCGCGGGTAACGACGCTCCGTTGGCGTGGTAGGTTGAGGTGACCGTCTCCTTCTTCAATATCGGTGAAGTTCGGGAATGAATATAGTCGACATCCTTTAGCCCAGCATCCCATTTGTTGATACTCGGGCTCTCATCAAACTCAGACCCCACAGGGGATGACAACTCCTGGTTTCTGTTCTTCTTGTTCTTGGTCTTTCGCTTGCGTCCCTTTCCACTCGAGCCTGCCTGGAAGCCGTCGATACCTTTGGGAATCGAGACTTTGCCCCCATCATTATCGGGAGGTTGCTCGTCGAAGAATGCGAGATTGAGCAAGACATCCATTGCACGGTCGACATCACCGTCGGATTTCTTCAGCGTATGCTGAATAGTAAAGCGGTCGACCGACGGAAACATTTCCATCAAGTAGCTAGTCTTGTCCTCCTCACTCGCCCCAGCCAAGGTAATGTTCCCATCGGCTCCCAGGATATACCCTGCCGACTCAGAAGATGTCGAACGATCATTGCTATAACCAAAGAGATCCCTATCTCTCATATCAATCGAGGAGAATTCCGATGTGAGGCTTGTGAGATCCGTTTTTTGGGATTGGCCTGAACAATCATTTCGAGAGGCACTGCGATCCGATACGATTCCATCATTATCGTTGTTTGTCGTCCCTAAGCCACTGGTGCCTGATGGGTCGAAGGGAAGATCCTCCTGCTCCAGTGCAGACAGCTGAAGGATATCTAAAGTGTCGCGGGCCTGTTGGACCTGATTCGAGTCTGAAAGGTCATAGTCGGAAACAATCGCTGTAAATAACGCTGCATCCAGCGGTGGGCAGTAGGTCTTTTCTAATCCCTGTATAGCAATCGATTCAGCGGTTAGTCATGCCAAGTACGACGTTGAATTCATTGTGCGGTAACCTGGAGATATCGAGTTGTCGGGGTACTAACTTGAAAGAGGTTGTCGCTTTTCTCACCCATCTTCGAAGTCGCTTGCTCTGTGTCGTAAACGTATGCGAGATATTCTGAGCATTCCTTTGATGTAAAGTTGTTGGGTTGTTGGTCAACCGCGGAGATAGTGTGGTTGCAGGCTGCAAAAGGTGGGCGGGGATAGATGACATAAGACTGCACAAATTGCACATAATGCATAGGCAAACCCTGCGCTATACCGCTTCTGGACGTCATCCAAAATCGGCTAAATCTGGGGAAATACAGAACTTGTGAAAAGGAATATGGGCTTAAAACTAGTCTTGTACATAGCAATTCAACAGTGAGAACCTGTCTAACCGTAGCATCCCATCAAATCCCCTCTGCTTGCACCTTATAGTACACTCCCATCGAAGAAAAAAGAAAGCAAAAAAGAAAAGAAATCAAACCATAAGTCCGCTTCATGCCATAGACGCCATATATTTTCATCCACACTTCCATCCCGCCTGTCAACCTTTTCACAAAGCCGCACGATTACCAAGGTTCAGCCGTCAGGCCCATAGATGAGACCGGTCTGAAGAGATCGTGATAGCCACGGGAGTTCAGAGAGGAAGGTAGGTAGAGACCAGACAAGCAGGGTATTATCATTCGTACACCGTAGAATGCATAATCAAAACGTGAGAAGCACAAAAACACGTCCACAGAAGATCCTCCGTCGAGAACTAACAAAAGAGTTTTTCTTTTGCTTCATTTCAGTCATCTTCATTCCCCTAATTGCTTTAATAGTAGACCTCCTTCTCCACTGCCATAATCAACTCGGTAAGCTCTTTACGCAAGGACCGGTTGCGGTCCCATGTCTCGATGATCTTGGGACGATGACTGACGAACACGGCCTTCTTCCATGGAAGCCCGCCATACTGCGCCGCAGTGCCGGTGGGGAGGTTCTTAGCAAGATTGCGCAGCACCAGGGCAGCCTTGTAAGCCACACCGACGGGTTCGCCTCGTTCGTTAACCGGAGAATCCATATAGAACCACTTGCGCACGATACGTTCTTGGAGTACAGCACGCTTTGAGGTTGGAGGCTCCGCATCGGGTGGAAGATCCTCGGGTAGATGCGAGGATACATGGCCGGCAACCAGCGGAGTGTCAGCACTGGGACCAGAAGAGCGGAACTTCGTGCAGTTGTCCCATAGACAGGTGTGCACAGGCGAATCGGCCTTCTCCAAGTTATATTGCCCGGGAGTTTCGGTAGCCTTGAGGTTCATGTGGTCGGAGAAAACGTGGGTGCGGAGATCAGCGGCAGTGGTAAATGCGCGTTGGCATTCCTTTGATGGTTTTGTGTTGTCTGCCCATTGGCAGTAGATGTAGGGGAATCCCTGGAATGTATATGCGGTCTCGAGTGGCCGGATTCCCTTGATGATAAACTTTGTCGCGGCGCCAGGGCCATTGATAACTTGGGCCTGAGCATTGGTGAAAGTGGTACTGACATTCTTAATGAATTCTGCCGCAGGGAGGACACCGCCACCGGGAATCCGAGGGTCTGCAAATCGGCTTTGGTAGGCTTGCCACAGCGCGATTTGTGTAATCTCGCAATCACCATCCTCGACAAAACAGCAACGCAGCCAGCGGGAGCTACGCTCGGGCTCTGAGAGCTCCATCAGATCTTTGAGGAGCTCAGAGGGTACGCGAGGTATTTCTGACGGCGGAGGTGCCACCTTTTCTTCCTGCAGTACCGTTTCCTTCTTTGAAGGTCGCCCTTCGTAAGCTAACAATGCAATCATGCGCGGCACAAAGATGATAGGAAGGTTAATAACGTCCATCAGGGTCTCAACATTGTCTGGAGAAAGTGTGTACTGGTACCAGAAGTCCAGTGCGCCACTCAGGATATCCTTATCCAAGTCAAGGAGCGTATGGAAATATAACTGTTGTAAGGTGTCTCTCGAAATGTTTTCCATCGCTTTGTTTGCGTCTGGCTCATCCAGCTCTGTCGCGAAATGGGTCAGAGCCCAAAGGGCCCGCACAACGTGAGCACGGTCTGATGACTCGAGGCATCTGAGAAGAGTAATCCAAAGCGGATCTTGTGTGTCGGTTCTCATGAACTTCGTCACCTCTTCTGCGATATCCAAAGCATCATTCTTGATTTCATTCAAGCGAGGCTGGTTCGGAATGTTGAGGAGGATGACCAGAAAATCCCTTAATAACCCCTTGGCATAGCGCGACACATAAAACGCGTTCTCTTTCAGTAGCACCATATTCCGGAGGACCAGAGTCGCCTCCTTCACATTTCGGAGACGATGGTTGAATTCGTAGGTTTCAAGTGTGTCATTCGGCAGTGTCACTGGTAGTTTCGCAATCTTCTCCAAAAGATCCCGGGTACCGTGTAGTGAGTTCAAGACGTTGACACGGTCAGTAGGCTGCCGAAAATCGTACTCAAGCTCCCATTTGACACCAGTGCAGAGATTTGTGATATCCAAAGCTTTGCCCATGAGAGTCTCAGCAAGCAAAGGGAAGCCTTCGAACTTGAACTTATCCCAGCGCTGATTGGAAATTTGCACCAAGTGATACAATGCGAAATCGACCTCGTCCGAAATACCTGACTGCAAACCATAATGTGCCCGCTTGTAGATATGATCCGCTGTTTAATGTACGGTCAGCTTCAGCCAATCAAATCCGACATCTTTTAAACTTACACTTCGGGACTTCGATGAATCTTAGTGGAAAATAAGGGTCGTAGAAATTGGGTTGCTTTGCGGTCTTCGCTCTGTCGCTGACATTTGAAAACAGGCCCGGTCTATTCCCTGGCGTCGCTACCTCGCGCGTTGACATGGGCACCTGCCTCTGCCCATCCCAGCTCCCCGCATTAAACTGAACACTGCTCGGATTCGCGGACGGGATGATATTGTCATGCGGCGAGGTTGATTGAGGGGATGCGTTCGCGTGAATATGGGAGCGTCTCACCGGAGCTGTATCAGGAATGAATGGCTGGTTGGCTTTGGGAGCCTGGCGCAAACCCTCTATGAATCGGTCAGTATGAAATACGAATATGCGAAAAGCTGGTTTCGAGGTTTCTCAATGCTTACGTCGTAGGGATGTGCGCGGAGTATTGGCGGACATCTTGGTCCTTGACCAGAGGTTTTCGCAAAGAAGCCTTGCGCGTTGAAAGCTGGGACTCTCGATGCTATCCGCCGTATTCCTGTTGCTCCTGTATACAGGCCTATCAATCCCACTTGAGTTGTCGCCAATAAATGCCGCCTATACCTTGCAATACCACGGCTTTCGTTTCAATATTTCTTCGAGGGCAGGACGTATCGGGTCTCGTATTCGAAGGCGCGACGGGTTTTGACAAAACGATCTAATTAAAGCTGATTCCGGTCGTTCCTTGTTTCGATCGGCGATCCTCGGCGTCGAAAAAGCAAATCCAGGTTTTCCTAGGAAGTAGCAAGTGTATTTGCACAACTTGCCTCTATTGCCGCACGAGTGAGGGCTAGGAACGCGATCGAGTTTAATCGGAGAGCCAGTCGACAAAAGGAATGCGACTGCAAGGTATCGACGCGGCCTTTGGTTGATGGAAATCGCAGTGTACTCGCGCAGAAATTAATAACTTACAGTAGATGGCACAAGTAGCAACCGGCTGTCAATGCCTTCGTGGTGGCCCTTGCAAGCTTCGTGAACACAACCTGGTCCTGCGATCCATCCTGGCAGCCATGAGTTCGCGAACATCACGGGCCTCGCGCGTGCCCCGGAGAATAAGTTGATCCGAGAAGTCCGAATTTGTGCTGAGTCATGCTACATGCCTGAAGAAAGCGGCATACATCTAGGATACTCCGACGACAATCCAAGTTCCTAACATCACTTTCAGAAAGCAATTCTGCTCGACAAGTTATGACCTGTCGATCTATATTATGAGACGAGATTGTCTAAAGCTGCTCAAAACATCTGAAGCTGAATGTCTCTCATGGAGGAATGCCGGGTAATTGGCTGTTACAGTATTTATCCTACACCAAACATGTCATAAATATCTACATAAACGGTCTTACCAATATCCTGTCTCTGAAGCTACATGTGCCTGTGAAAGGGGGCTGGAGGATTGGCTGTAGCAGAGCTTGTGTGGCTTCATCCCTTCTTCTCTAGATGGAAAGTGTGAATGTTAAATATCAGAAATGTCGAGCTGGCTAAGTGTTGTCCAGGTCGGGTTAACATCGAGCACAAACTTCAGGTGATGGAACGACACTTGAACGTGGTTTCTGGGGTCTGTACTTCGTACAAGCTCGAATGTTATCCCTGTTTTTGTGCGAACGGCCCGTCATAGAGAGACACGCTTCAATCATGAACAGTCCCTTGACTCGAATGTGCTGCCCATCCAAGATCCTTTAATGAAGGGATGGAAAACTGCGAATCAAAAGAAATGTGTTTTTATTTATACTACTCTTTCATAGTCTCCAGCATCGCGGCTTCCGTCTCAGAGACTTTTCACTGCACGGCTGCCCGATTTTTCTCAGCTAATTGTCTACAGACTACAAGACATTGCGGAATACTACAAGCAACTGCTCGGGGGTATTACAGGGGTTCGCTTGGGAGACTAATGGCTCGAAATACGGGATACGCTTCTTGGGGATAAACACTTATCCCTATAACTTCAGTCCGCTTTACTGACCGTCCCAAGGATATCTAATTGGACACGACCTAAAAAAGATGTCACTGTTCCGTGGATGCATACCCACATCGGCGACAGAGTACCACGAAGGATACCAAGAATTTTCCTTATTCAATTATTCAACACAAGCCTTCACACACACTGCTCCGCACTCCTGCTCCTCCCTTCCCCAAGGCGAATATATGTTGCTCCCGAAGTTCTCCCACAAAGTACCTGCTGATCCCTAGTGGTTTGTCACCAGCAGTCCTCATCTATGGGCGTGACGAGCATATTCCATACATCATACAAAGCACAAGATGGTCCTGTCGACCGAAATGCAAAAATAAGTCGACACATGCTGAGACTTGTCACGGATTCCTCATATCATGAAGCTTACAATACAGGACTCCCATTGCTATATCTCAACGCATTCTTCTACTACCGGCGTATAGCGGGCCGGGGAATTATCATCAAGTTGCCAAGAACCCTGTGGGGCCGAAGGATGAAACGAATGGCTATATGCGCACGCGCCAGGGGCATGAATGCTGCAGTAGCCTTCGGCTACCCTACGGAATTCCGACGATCCCGACTTTTTGTATTCCGAGAGCACACATCGGTCCCGAGTCGGTACTTCAATTGACAAACAATATTGACTTTCTATGCAGTATTTTGGAGACGGAACCTATTAAAGAGCATGAAACATATGCTGTCGAAGCTCACTCGTCTTCCTCGTGTTCCAAAAAGGCCACAACCTTGAATGTTCGAAATCTTCTAAAAGCAAGAGCATCAAACACACCTTCGGGCCCACAGTTGGCACTTCTTGGCCCATAGCCAATCCCTGTTTTCTTTAGAAACTCCCACAATTCTTCGTGGAGATCGTGGGACGAATTGTGGGAGGTTGGACCGGACCGAGTTTATGGAGACGTCCGTGGGAATCCGACTTTCCACGCCAAATAGTGTATGTGCAGTCCCAATCAAACAGGCTCGATTGCAGACCTTGGGAGACATGACTCTGTAGTCTGCAATTGAGTGTTGGTCATTGGCTAGGAGCCGGGTCCGATTCCGACATGTAGCTATGCCTCTATTCAACATGTTTTCAGGGCGATCACTTCCAAAAGTCACAACTACGACCGACTCTTCATACTATGATCGAGAGTATCAGCTGCCAAGCCGAATAAATCATTATCCAACATGCTTTTCTACGTTCACAACATTATAACGGGCAGAAATGTCTGGGATGTTGTCCGAATGTTCGGAATTAGGGTGAAGAAGACCATATGAAGGCAGTGCGTTTGTCTGCTCATGAAGACAACAATTGACACTCGCATTGTGCTTATCAGCAGTTGTCTCATCTTCTTTCCTTTCGTTTTCCCAAAAAGATGCAACTCAAGGACCTGTTCAACGCCGCAGTCATCGGTGGTGCTGTCCTGACGGCCGCTCACCCTGGGCATCATGAGGAGCGTGCGTCCCCGGAGGTTCAAGCTCTCAAAAGGGATGTCCGCCACGGATTGCAGAAGTGCTCGACTCGCTTGGAGCAGAGCGGCTTGCAAGCCCGCGCGGAAGCCCGCCGTAAGTCTGTGGTTGAGATGCACCGCCGGCAGCTCATGGCCCGAGACACTAGCGCTGTCCTAAATAGGACTCACAACATGACTGGCAGTGCTTCCCCATCTTCTGCTGAGGAAATTTCCAAAAGTTCGGACAAGAAAGTCTGCCTTCTCGGTCCGAGTCCGGAGGGAGAGACCGGGCCGTACTGGATTCCCGGAGAAAGAATCCGTTCGAAGTTGCGGGAAGGCGAGCCTGGAGTGCCGGTGATTGTGGAACAGCAATACATCGATGTCAATACATGCCAGCCCATTCTGGATCTCTACACTGAGATCTGGGGTTGCAACGCCACTGGTGTCTATTCCGGTCTTGTCGCGGAGGGCAATGGAAACGCCGCGGACCTTGCGAATCACCAGCGTACCTTCTTGCGAGGTGTTCAGAAGACCAACGCGGATGGTATCGTCACCTTTGACACCCTGTTTCCTGGTCACTATGACAGCCGGACAACCCACTACCACAACATCGCTCATTTCAACGCCGCGCTACTTCCGAACAACACCCTTACCGGTGGAACGATCCCGTATATCGCGCAAATCTTCTGGGACCAGGACATCATCAATACCGTGGAGTCGACCTACCCGTACAACACGAACGACATTCCTATCACCCCCAATGCTAAGGATCGAGTTGTCGGGCAGGAGACCGAAGGCACGGATGCGGACCCGATGTTGAACTACGCTTACTTGGGTGACAAAGTGGAAGACGGTCTATTTGCATGGATTACTGTGGCAGTCAACGTCTCTGCTGTCTACTATTCCTACTACAACAACGTTTGGACGGCCAACGGTGGAGTTGCGGTTGATGGTACTTCGGACGGTGACCCGAGAGGCATTGATGGAGGACTCCCTCAGAGCAGCAGTGATGCCTCTGCTACCCCGTCCAGCAACTAAGATTGTGGTGCAGTATGGTTTTCTGTTGACCTAAAAACTGGGGACGATGTATTTACAATTGTGATACGCATAGAATGATAGAGATATAGAGATATAGATCCTTGTGTGCATTGTTTACTCATCCATAAATTCAGACTGGATTTCTTCGACATAAAGAATGATATATTGTGAGGGGGAGAGTAAAAAGAAAGAAGCTTGATTATGTGTTGGGTAGTCGATGGTGGTCACATGCTCTACCCTAAGCCCACTTCACTCTCTCATCCACCAACACTCCTCATCTTACCCATCCATCCTTCAACCCAAACTTCTTTATATATCATCTAAGCGAGCATATACTATCATGTCAGTGAATTCGACCCAGAAACAATAATTCTATCATGTATCATCCTTCCCAGCAGCCCCCGGAGCCCACCCAGCTTGCCTGCCTGCCTCTCGCGAAGTTCTCTCACACAACCACCTCAATCGGACACAATGGCCCACTGAACTGGACTCATATAATTGGAAACGGTGATATAGTCGGAAGAATTGAAAGCCACACTGTATCTGGATCTACACCAGCACGGGTTTTGTTGAAGGTGTTTCGAGACTACGAGTTATTGGTATCGTATATGAGCGTTTCTGGACCTTGCACTTGAGACGATACTAACACTTAATCCCTCTGATACAGGAAGAAGTCGATCTTACATACCACTCACAAGAAGCCGCGAAGTCTGCCTTGTCTGGACAGAGTGGTCAGGTGAAACCGGTTTTCGCTGTGATCGTGAAGCTGCCTTGTCTTGCTGTGAAATATCCAAAGGACAATATATGTGTGCGTTCTTACTCTCCATCCTCTAAAGACTTTACTTTTTAATTCTAACATTCCCTGGTGCAGATTCGTCGATTCCAGATCAAATTCTCGTCCGATCGCGACTACTACTCAACCCTGGTCATCCTGAGCAACATCAAATGCCCATTCTCGGAATCCAATGTCGGCTCATTACCACCCGCTCGCAGACCTTCACAATGGCGCTCTGGGTCAGTTGCTTCTGCGCCCGCTCCTCCACAAATGTTCCCTAGTGTTCCGGGTGCGCCAGGCATACCGACATTGAACAATATGTTCTTACCGTCCCAGTCGTCTCCGACGATTGATCTAAATCCATCTGCGAGATCATCTACTACTGGTATCTTCCCAGCAGCTGCAAGCCAAGGATTGACTCTTGCTAACGATTGATTTGCGCTAATAGGGCCCTTTCAGCGTCCCGCTTCGTCGAGTACCACCCACACGCTTACAGACCTCGTACCAACAAACAATGGCCAAGCACTGGTTCCAAGTAGCACCGTGCCCTCTTCTCGTCCTTCTACGGCCTTTCATGACGCCCAAACGCTCGATGAGGTTCTACCTCCAAGGCGGGCTCTGCCATTCGCGAAGCCAGCTGCGAAGAAGCCGCGTACAGCAGGAAAGCAGACAAGCAACGCATCCAGACCAAGCGAATCTGGTATGATACACTAGCTGGTCATCAAGAGCTGCCTTGCTAATGGATGATCCGGAACGCAGGCCCCGAAACAACCCAGACATCAATTCGAGATCACTACGATTCAACGCCATTCAAAGCAACAAACGACACGAACAACGCCAGCAGAATAAAGCGTAGCCTTACTTCGTTTCCACAGCAGGGCACGAACAGCGAACCCGCCAACCATCCTCCATCTCAACAGAACACGCAGGCAAGCACAAATATACCTACGCCTATACCCATCCAGCCCGCTCCTCCTACAAGGACTCTCTATCAGCAGGGATCATCATATAACAATACCGCTTCGAGGCCGCAGAGTCATACAAATATATCTCGCAATACTCTACCCGTGAATATACCTCCCCAATCAGAGCAACAGCAGCAATGCAATGCTATACCTATGAACGTGAGCCCTCTTCAACCACAACCGCAGCCACAATTCCAGCAGCAACTACAGCAGCAGCAGCAGCAGCAGCCACGGCAGCCAGACCCCATCGCAGACCTCGCCTCGTATATCTCAGACTCAAAGGCGGAACGTATAGCTAGACTGGAAACTTGGATCTGCTCACAAATCCAAAACGACGATTTCATTTCGCTTGCTGAGGACGTGGAGGGTCTTTGGCAGCGGTTTGCATTTGGAAAGTGGTGATACTTGACGTTTGACTTCTTTGTGACTTTGACGATTTCTATTCATGCCATTTATTGATATTTGTGTTTATCTGGGCCGTGATTTATATATCTTACGTTGAGAGTATAGGGTCAGAACTTTAATTATGTACGATAGTATACTTATTTAGCGATAGAAAGACCAGGAAGAGTCTAATACTCTGTCAACGGAATCACCAAGGAACATGAGTAGAGAGGAGTCTCAAGAGAAGAGCAAATTACATACGTACTGCATAGAATACAAAAGGAACAAGGAACAAAACAGGAGAAGAGAATCAAATTTCCATTTCCAACATCCAAAAAGCAGTTCAGTTGATGAAGCATATACGACATGTTCTTTTAATCCATTTATAGAAGAGAAGAGCAAAGAGTCACCAAGACAAGAAAAATCACCGCTGTCGACGATAAATCAACCCTGAAAACACATTCAAATACCCCTCCTTCGTCAACAACGTAAAATCAACCACCATACGCCCCTGTTGTGTCTGCGCCTGCGCCTCTGTCGCATTAAGATTATTCTCCGGCAGCGCCGGCGGCGGAGACGACGCGTTCGCATTCGCAGCGACAGACCCCTCAGCTCCGACGGCAAGGTCAGCCAGGTGCTGCAGCGAGCGCTGCTCATTGGGCCCCATGACTGGCGGCGGGGCGGCGGTGCCGTTGTTACCGTTGTGGCTGTTGTTCTTGGTCAGGTTGGGATCTTGGAGCTGGGACTCCTGGGACTTTGCGCGGCGCCATTCGAGGAAGATGCGAATCTTGTTGTCCCAGCCCGGGGCGGCGAAGACGTCTTGGAATTCCTCGACGCCGGTGTAGCGTTTTGTGCGGCGGTCGAGGATTTCTTCGACCTTGTTGAGGGCTTCCCAGCATTCGTTGGCGTATTCGGGGAGGACGGTGGCCTCGAGGAGGGTCATGGAGGCGAGAGCCAGACTGTGGAGGTCGAAGGGGGTGGAGAGGCGGGATTGCATGGTTGCCTTGTGAAGTTCGTTGGTGAGCTCTTGCGCGCTGTAGATGATTTCGTATGGGCTGTAGACGAAGATGTGGCGCTTGATGAGGAGCCGGATTGTCCAGTAGAGTTGGTTCTGAAGGCTCTCGAGGAAACTGTCGGACGAGGTCTCTTCGGGGACGTGGAAGCCGCGGAGGTCTTGGACTTCTGAAAGACGCTCGAGAGAGGCTGCGAGGTTGGCGCTGATCAAACGTCCTACGCCGGTGTTGGTTTGGCAGATGTTGTGGTCGGAGGTGGCCAGGGTGACCATCTCAACCAGAAATGAAGAATAAGCTAGACGTTGTGTTAGCCAGGCCCCCTGGTATGCGAAAAACGGGGTCAAACATACAGCCAACACCTGTCGTGACAGAGCCAACCACCCGCTCATCTTCCCGACCACCAATTTCGTGGTTTCCAAGAACACTCGGATCAGCCACACTAATGGCATACCAGCGAGTGAGGATGATCAGTGAAACCCAATCGCGTCGGGTAATGTTGGCGTCAGAATCATGGTCGGGGTCAGAAGCTCGCTTGTTCTTCAGCTGACCAAGCCCCTTCGCCAAATCAGACCCAAGTTTGATAGCAGACTGGATAAGAGTATGCTTCGGAACACCGTCCTTGAGCACGAAGTTGTCAGGTCCTCGGAAGTCGCAGTCCATGATCATAAGCAGCATCGACTGAAGCCATATCAGATTGACCGCAGTCGAACGGACTAGTGCAGGTTGCCGCGTGTAGTACAAGAGGAGATCCTGCGCATTGTCGAATGAAGCCACTTTTTCGAAAGCGCCAGCAACACGACCCATGTCAGTGCGCGTCACTGTGTAAAGACTGTAGAGGAAAACCTCTTGGATTTCGCGACTGCATTGGTGGAGAATCTCGAGCAGACGTTCCTTGGAGTGCGGCAAAATTGGGAAGACCGGATGAATGTTGACGTGGTAGCTGCACCTTATTAGTTCCTGAAGACAACATGCACAAATGGAGAGACGTACGCATTCAATGCACCATCGTCAACGTCCAACGGTGTCATATCCTCTTCCGGGTGTTTTGACACTTCGGGAATGTCCATGCCAGCGGGAAGACCATCTTCGTTGCTGACCGGCCAGAACAGATTACCGGGCTTGGGTGCAGACGTAGCGAGCACAGGATCCGTGGAGGTCTCTGTCGTGTCTACTTTAATTAGTTGGGAGCAGGACCAACGTAGGTAGTGCCAAGAAACGTACCAAATGCATTTTGCGAGCCACGAGGGTTAAACTGCGGCTGCGAGAACGAACTCGGGAGTCCTTCAAAGACGGAATATGTGCGCTTGCGATTGATCGGGCCCGCATCCATTGGCGGGGAGAACTCCTGGTAAGGTCTTGGGGACGGCACTTCGTTCATGGCCTGGTACTGCATGTCGGGATGGACCATGGCGGCAGGCTGCATTTGGCTCTCCAGGGTGTGTAAGCGTTCCGCGAGTTCCTTAATGTAGCTTTAATTTCGTCAGTTAGACCGTTCCTGTCACTTGGTGGAGTTTCCATCTTACCCTTTGCTGGGACCGCGTTTCATCGGGACGCGACTGAACTGGCAGACAACACCAAGTCTGCGACAGTTGGAGCAAGTCTCGACGCCGGATTCCGAGGTAGCATCGCAACGGACCTAGTAGAGATGAAAAGGTTAGCTTTCAGTCCCCCGTCGCGTCGAGTAATCACATAAAAACAAAGTACCTTCTTGCGCCGGCACTCATCACACGCCCGCGAAATCTTCGATCTCTTTCTCCTCGCACTCTGGTCACCATAGCTCAAGTCATGGTTCGGATCCGCGCCCACCTGCTGTCCCGGAGTGAACTGCAGCATGTGCTGTTGTTGGTGTTGATCCGGAGACGATGGACGACCCATCTCCGGGCCGCCGGGGTTGGACGCCCCTAGAACCATCGACTGGCCGTGATGAACGCCATTACTCGACCCGTCTGCCAGGCTAGGACCTGAAGTTTCGCGGGAGAGCTCAGCGGACAAGAGCTCGTCGGTGGTCAACTGGCGATTGGCGTAGTATTGCATGGCGCCTTGGCTCATTTGCGCCGCGTTTGGTGACGGATACGAGGGCGCGGGAGGCATGTCCGACTGCTCGCGGGAATTCATTGCGTCAGATTCGAAACGAGACATGACGGAGAATATCCAGGCGGAGGAGCGTTAAGCATAAAAAAAAAAAAAAAAACAAAAAAAACTCCGGATGGAGAGGTGGTGGTTGGTGGGTATTGATAGTGGTGGTGGTGGAGGGAAGAAAAGGTGGAAGAAGCGAAGACGCGCAAGGCAAGGTTTTACAGGCTAAATTTGCCTGGGCGGGGAGCATTGTGAAGGGGCTAGCGCCAAAAGCCCTCGGCGCAGAGAGCAGGAAACGGCGACCATTATCGCGCAACGAAATGCAAAAATGACCGTGAGGATATACAGCTGGTGATAGAGACTCGGATGATATAAAAGTTTCCTACTTGGTGATGATCGCGCCGACGCGGCGGTCCGGCTTTTTGTTTCTGCGTCCAGCGACGACGGATTAATACTATTTCCCACCGGCCCAGAACTCGAGTCGTCGGCGGAGAGAAGAGATGAGCTTCGATAACGAGACGGAGTGTAGGAGGATAGATGGTCCGGAGGTTGCAAGTCAGGGTGCCTGGAACCTGAGGGAACTCCGGCTGGTGTGGTCTCGCCGTGTATACGGATGAAGCCTGGGATGAGGAGGGAAAATGCTTGTCGGTCTGATATCGATAGCTTCTCAGAAATCTTGGCTTCGAAACAATAATAACTCTTTCTTTACTGATATTTGCCCAGCTATCGCTAGAGTTGTCTGATGCTGCGATATCACGGATTTCCCTTTTGGGACGCGAATGAAGCCGTCGCGATGATCCCAGGCCCGGTGCATCACCAACAACGATGCTGAAATTTTCAATGCCAGAGAGATGCTAACCGCTTTTTGTACAGGAATAAGACATCTTTTTTTCTTTTTTCTTTTCTTTTCTTCTCTTTCTTTGGCTGCTATGCCTGAAGCTATGCCGGGTTGCTGATATTGCTGCCACCGAATTCAGGCATCGATTGTATTCCAGTGTCCAACTCAGACAGACCTCATAATACAAGTGCGAGCAGAGATTGATTCCAAATAACTGTTTCATGCGTTCGAGGGCTCTTCTGGACCAACTGCCTTCTCAGGGAAATGGACCTCTGACCCCGTTACGACCTAACTTTTGTGTCGATATCAGAAGCAACTCCACTTAGCCATGACCAGAACTTCACGCATACTCCAAATGGAAGGTTTTTACAGAGACCGTCGGCCATACTGTCGTCAAATGAAAGGCGCACGGTCATTGCGATAGACAGACTGACATCAGCCACGATGAGAAGACTCGTGCTCAAGGTGTGCAGACTAATCAGGCCAAGGCTAGAATTGATCCTGCAATGTTTCATCAATCCCGACGCGTGGTTACCAGGGACTAGGCACCTGCCATTACATTGCATGGAACAGAACCTCGTTAATTCGGGACACCTAGTTACAAAACTTACGGCGTACTTGTACTCTATACGGCAAACGGTCAAAATCTAACGATATCGTAGAATATCAGCCAACAAGCCGATTCAAGTGCTCGCACTCTTGACTCGCACCGGGCCGGACAGACCGGGGGTATCCGCAAGCCGAAGCGACTCCTGATAGCGGATAGCCACCGGGACTAAGAGCCTCTGAACACTCCACAACGGGGGCGGTCCGCTGGTTACTTTTTCCTGTCCGAGAAGTATTTCCGTTTCGGGTCAAGTGCACGCGCCAAGAAGCGGGTCTGGCCGTGACGGGTTGGGATAGATCAACCTAATTGGTGGCTGTTTTGGGCCAATAACAGATTCTTCTATAGGAGTACTCGTATGGCGTGCAGAGCGGGCTATGTTGATTCGATTCATTATCGCAAGGCTACATGAGGATTGGCAAGTTGTATGCGATAGACGTCTATCTCGGAGTGTTATGGCGCAAAAGTATGCTGGTCAAGATCTCGGAGCTTCTTCTTAATAGGCCATTTTACCCGCCAATAACAACCAAAATACGCCGGTGAAACAACTACTGCAAGTACACCACTGTGCATACAGTTTGACTCAAAGAACTCCAATCTGCCAATGGAGATTAATATACAGACAGTGGCAATGCTAACTTAATTTTCAGGCTATGCTGTTTGGAGTTAGTGCTGTTGGAATTTGATATTGTGCTCTGCGATGGCCATTGTATGCTTTAAGAGTGGCTGGAAGAGAATTTGGGGTTTGAAATGTAAAATAGGTCAGTGTGAAAGTATAGTACTCGCACGAGTAGTGTTGTGTACGTACGGAAAACTAGGGCTTCCAATAGCGGGTATCTTGTGACCTGACAGAATTGTTCAAGGCAGCTGTCACCTGAGCGGAATGACACCACATAACACTGTAGGGTAGATAGCTTACTGCTGCGTTTGGATACTCCGTACTATTCTACTGTTCTGGCTTAGTCCCGGTGAAGGTACCGTTAGCTACTCCGTACATCTATTTCAAACCAACCCTACGATAGCCACTCGTGCTCCGTACTCCATACGGATACTTATGCCCTAACCCCAAGCTTAGCTAGTGGCCCCACCACGGCAACCTACGCATTCTTATCCCCAGAATCAGTCAGTCCCGTCAAATTCAAGACGTGACAGTATCTACCAACCGACCGTCATGAAAATATGAATGTCTCTCTCTTACTCTGAAAACCCACCAGGACAAACTCTAAAGTAGCGCTAACCGCTAGAGTCCGTTCGCATGGTGGGTCATTTTCCCGGTTTCACCCATCCATCGTTTGATTGGCCGGTGGGGACCGCTGACCGCCTCCACCGAGATCGACTTTCTGCC
Source organism: Aspergillus cristatus (assembly GCA_034509305.1). Classification (NCBI taxonomy): domain Eukaryota; kingdom Fungi; phylum Ascomycota; class Eurotiomycetes; order Eurotiales; family Aspergillaceae; genus Aspergillus; species Aspergillus cristatus. The sequence continues at coordinate 2,069,893 of WJBV01000006.1, read as the reverse complement.
CCTCCCACATGACTGTACTAGTCCGTAACGGGGTTAGCGCCGGCGCCGCTACAGCCGCCCCCAAGGGAGTAGTCGGTGACGACATTGTGCAGTATTCAATACAGAATAGAGAACTGGTTTGGAGAATGCTTGATAGCAATGATTTCATGAGAGAGGAAGAACTGGGAATAGAATTGGCGAGAATAAAGGCGAATTGATACAGTCAGCATAGAACCGTCAAGCAGGTTTTTTTTAACTTTTGTAAGTGACACTTTTCTTTTTCTCCTTGTGCGTCCCGGTAAAATACTCCGTACAAATCTTACCTAACACCAACCACTATCATGACCAAACATAAGAACAAACCATGTAACGCTGATGCTGCATACAAAGAAAAAATCTGGTTGTGCGTTGAAAGGACCGGTTCTTGTGGCTTGCATGGAACACGGAAACAATTTCTAGAAGGTTAGCGAGATCAGGGACCGTGGTCGAGCAATGTACACTATGTATTCATGTGAGTGAGTCGACTTTTTTGCACTCTGTATACATGTATGGAGCTTTACTTGTATTGATGGAGTATCTCCCACTAAATTCTAATCCAAAGCGGCAATCCGCCCGCGGCCCCAGAGTTTCGTAACAGGATCCATAGGGCGAAGCGAGATACGGAGTACGGAGACGGAGACTCCAGATAGAGGTGCATATTGGTACAGAGCAGCGCACAGGGTGTGTATACCAAACCTGTACAATATGGAGAGCTGAAAGCTGCATGCTCTCCCCAGATTGAGGTTGCTACTGTCTCTCACCGGCATCACAGAATCTCATATACTGCGTATATATCGGGCTGTGGCTGTGGTCAGACCACTGGACTGTAATGGACTGTACCACAGTCGTACAAGCCTCTTCATCAGCTTACTCAGATGACATTCCATCAGGTAAAGAAAAAGAATAGAAAGATACTCTTACAGCCTCTTTTCATAGAATGCATTCACAGTTACTTAAAACATTTTCTCCCTGCTATGCACAGTACAGCATCCTCTGCCTGGACTTTGCCCTATGCATTCCATTCTGACCATACAGTACAAGTACGGACACCCAGACACACCAACCACGCAACACCCTTGCCGTGCCGTATTGTTACAATACGGTAAGCCCACACGGCGGTTCCGTTTCCCCCCTCCCCCAATAAGCCTACCATTTATTCCTGGCGGTTCCTCGTTTTTCCTGTTCCCTTTTTTTTCCTTTTTTTCTTTTCCTTTTTCTCTCTCTTCTTTTTCTTCTTTCTTTTCTTTCTTCGTCACAGGGTTTGGTCGCAACTCTGCCTCGATATCGATCGCCTTTTCTTTTCTTTTGGCCGCCACAGCCGGTTTTTGGTGTCCTGTCTCACGGCCGGCGCCAAACGGTGCGTAGGCTTTGGCCCCCCGAGTTCTCGTCCTTCCTGTCTATATCTCTCTACTATCCGCTGCTTTTAGCGTGATTGATCACTCCTGGCGACTGCCTTGGATGGCTCTCCTCGCTTCAGCCCTTTGAAACGCGCGTGATTCAGCTTAGCGACAACCTCCCAACCGGTTTCGCCTTTTGCATTACGGTATATACCGCTTGTTTCGACGACGGATTTTTGTGAACTGAAGAATTTCGAAAGATACCAAAGATACCCCCTGTTTTTGTCATTTACTTTTGCTCGTTTGGGAGTTGTTTCCTTCTTGTTGCAGTCGGTCCCGTCTTCTTTGCAGACGGACCGCACCTATACCCTGTCAATCCCGCCTTGACGGCTCTTTACGCTCTTCCCCGACAGGGCTTCCTGTTCGGTTGATCATAATCGTTTGTTTTCTGTCAACCGGTCTTTGAATCGGTTTATACCTCTTTTGTTTCTCTTGAACCCATTGGGAATTTTTACTTGTCGCGAATCATCGCATGTTCCCCGTTCAGTAAACCGCGGAAATGCTTATCGATGGCGAGAAGTGGGCTTGTGAAGCTTGCGTCCGGGGTCACCGTGTCAGCAGCTGTCACCACAGTGGTATGTTCCTTCCTATATTCCTTCGAATCAATAGTTCCTGGCTAACATGATGCATCATGCAGACCGCCCATTGACCCACATCAACAAAAAAGGCCGTCCAGTCTCTCAATGCGCTCACTGTCGCGGCCTACGCAAGTCACGTACAACCCACACAAAGTGCGAGTGTGGTGACAAAAAGAAGAATTGTCACAAGAATGACTCGGATCTCCACACCGCCGACAGGCGAGATCACAAGCGTGAGCATGTTGGTGTTGGTTCCCTGGTTCATATTTCTGATCTGAAGTTACAGAGGACTCCCGTCAACGCTGTGGCTGCTGTCATGGCCAGCGCTGTATCTGTGCGCTGAAAAAGGAACACCATTTAGATCCTGTTCCGGAAACTGGCCTTCCCCCGGCACAGCCTACGATTTTGTCGGAATGCCCCAAGAAGCCTCAATTGACGTCGACCAAGTCGGAGAGCACCCTCACCGTCTTCCGGGACGGTCACCACCATAAGCCACATCACAAGCATAACGACATGGCGCACAAGTGCGGTCTGCCTTATACCATTCCTCGTTCGCATACTTTTCATGCGCCGTCTGAGGTGACCCGCCGCTCGGTCGACCACTTGCCGCTATCGCAGTCAGCAATGATGGGGGAGAACCTTTCCTACCATCAGACCGATCAGCAGCAGCCTCCGCCGCCGCCGCCGTCCTTCTTCGGGCTACCACGTCGTACCAAATCCGAACATGGTTCCCCCGAGAGTGCTCCCGTTTCGGCTACTGAGGACCTTACGATATCTGTTCCGTCACTTGACATCTCGCCCTTCTTCCCTCCCCCAGCGGCCCCGGCTTCGCAGCAATCACCCTTGGAACAATCGAATGAGGCAGGCTCAGAACCAACGGCATTACTAGAGACAGACGAATTTGGCAAGACTCCTTTGAACCAAATTGTCACCAGCGTTCCGCCAGCCGACATGTTCCCGGGCTTTTCCACTTCGACGACCTCCCCGGTCTCCGGCATTGCGTTCCAAGACCCGTATCAGGAACCGTTCTTTGCGTCGCCTGATGCTGAGATGCCGGTAGGCAATGCCGGTTTCAATGCCCCGTCGGTCGATTGGTCCAGTTTCCCGCTTTATTCCTCGGACGCGCCTGCTCCTACGAGTACTCAAGCTCCATCGTACGCGAGCTTCGATTACAACTCGATAGGCCCTAATTTTGCGGCACCATCGTCCTCGGGGGATATTTCGGAAGCAGACGAGTTTGGTCCACTGCCTGGCCTCGCCCACACTGGCAGCGATCTGCACAGTGTGAGTGAGGGTTCGGATATGGACCATTTGCGTCTCAGCTCGGCGTCGTCCTTCATCAGCATGCCGCAGGCACAGCTCCTGGCGTCGAACAATCTGGACTCGATCAGCATCGACGACTTTTTGAAATCGGCCAACGAATCAACGGCGGCATTGGAGCATCAACTGCAGACCAACATTGGCATGGAGCAGAAGCCATTTCCGGATTCCTTTGCTACGTCGCAGCCACCAACATACAGCGAGGGAAATGAAAAGTCCGTCACGGCTGGTCCGAACATGGTCATGCCCACGACCTCGCCAACGGATCCTACATGGCCTACCGCCCTGTTTGATTCAGGGCCGTCAATGGAAGACCCCTTCTACCCTCAAACGTGGACTCAATGATTGTTCTTGTTTCCTTTCTGTTTCTACTTTGCGGGGGAAAATGATTGTCTGCGGGGCTAGCCGTCCTGTGTTTCACCACCTCCACACCGTCTTCACAACCTTGATGAGAGATGATGATAGATGCCCTGTGTACCTTTTAGCCTTCATCTTTTAGATACAATTGGATATTGCTACTTACTCTGTGCCGTTCTGTTTTTCTGTATTCTGTACATTCGGCGGTTTACGCTTATACTCGGGAACCGTTTGGGTATCTCACCTGCGCTGCTGCGTACCGATGTGCAACCTACGATGAGCCGAGTCCCGGTTGCTGTTACCCAACAGCCCGCAACATCCTTTTCATCCAACTGTTTGTACAGTACACAAAGTACATACATAGGTAGAAGCGTACATATGCATGAATCATACATAGACGATCAACGCAATCTAGCGGTGAACTTTTCTCCTTTGTTCTATACATAGTCCCCACCTACCAGTACAGGGGTACAGCCAGACTTGTTCCGTTCCTCCCTTCAAAAAAAAAAAGAAAGTACCAATTGCCCTCGAAATACTCCATACCTCATGTACAGTAGCACGTACAATGACGACCTATGTACGGAGAAGCAACGCAAGGAAAACGACAAGCTTTCGTGGCAAAGGCTTGTTGCGACTTGGCTACGAAATGAAGGGTGTGGTATGTGCGTTTTTGTATCCCTTGATTAATCAGGTTGGGTTGGGTTGTACGAGTGGTATTGTAATATGGGTATTTGAGACTGGGTTGAACTGGGATCTGGCGGTGAATGGTCAAATATCATGGAACATTGATCGGGGTAGGTGCAGGTGTATGTGTCGTGCTGTTTTATGGTGGTGTTTGGTTGTTGACTTGTTTTGGGATAGGGTTGTGGTTGGTTGGGCGGTTGCTTGGTATTTTATCTTCAGTCATCAGTGAGTAGTGCAAATGTCAGTTTTGATATCCCTGTATAGCTTGGAAAATTGGCGATTCTTTATCTCCATCTTAACATGGCGATCTATATACAAGTGCAATGATCTATATACTTGTCTTCTGATACATGGGCCTAGCCTAAGCCTTCGTTCTTATATTTACTCTATGTCTATTTGATTACATTCTACACGAACATTACTTCAAAGCCAACATCTTTTTGCTTGCCGTCCGTCGGCGGTAATCAAGTTCTTGGTCGCCGGTGTCCGATTTTCTTTCTGGATTGTGACCAGGTGGACGTTCGAAAAGCGATAGATAACCTGGATTGTCTCAGAGAAGTTTCTGTGATTACAACAGCCAGCGCACTCTGTGTTCACGTCCATTGCAAGTAGCAATAGGCTCTACCTTTCTAATTACTCACTGACTGACTGACTGTTCTTCAGGTGGTGACTAGCGAACATGGCAGGCTGGCGCCCGATGTTCCGTCCCTTGTAGAGTCCCAAGCAATAAAAGTCTAATTAATGACGCACGAGCCGAGCACAGCTCTTTTTAGTATATTAGTATATATTCGACAGGTCTGGATAGCGTCATCAAGAATCCGCTCTGGTGCTATGAAAAAAGGCATGGCGGTTGAAGCTGGATTTGGAGCATTTGCCTTCCTTGAAAACAATGCAAGCGTTTTTCTCTGGTTTAGTTTCACTGTGCGAGTTCAGATTCATGGCTGATGATTCTAGACAGTCAGCGCATACCCTTCGCCGTATATATATATGGAAATTGCGTTTCTATCCACTTATTATCGTCAGTGGTTTCCAAGAGGTTCACAAAGGAGACACGGGTGGCCTCGACTTCGATCTGAAGAGGCCGGATTTCTTGTCTTTTTGTGACCAAGCCTTCACATAATGGCTGCTATTCAATTCTTATCCAAGCATAAGACCATACTTCCGGTCACCGCTACTAGACCTCATAAACGAGAAGGGTTGGAGGACCACGGCTGTCGGGGACTCACCGTACATCTTGGATTCTCAGCAAGTTCCGGAACGGTTGAATATCAAGTCAGGGAGTATAGGAATCCTCTATTATTGACAACAATCACTTCATATGCTGTTAAGGAGAGGGATTCAGGGCAAGTGGACCCAGAGAGTTTCCTCTAATAAGTCCATGACCTGTTTGAGTAATTATGGTCATTATAAAGTGCAAGGCTGCTGCTAACGATGATACAGCTCGAGCAAGAAGCTGGCGAATAAATGCGAACGGATTGATCTTCATGGCTATATGTCTATCAGATCCGTGATGATTTCTGATCAACACACAGAGGCTGCGAACTACTCCACCTCGTCTGAGCCCAGCCGCCAGGCCCTGCTTACACTGAGCACGAATAACATTATCCGGAACCCCTTCAACTTCGAAAGTCAGACCAGCCGCGACCAACCTTAAAATCACTATATACAGCAAGCATCCTCTGCAGCGATCCTCGCCGCGGCCGACTTCACCTTTAAGATCGGCACAACACGGCATAGCTTCCAGGCGAGCAGTACGAGTCGGTTATTAGTCTCAACAATGTGAATTTTAAGCTCGCGTTTAAGCAAAACACTCACTACAGAACCATTTATCATGACGGAGTCTAGTCGAAGCTTCGCAACTGTGTGGTTCAATGTTTTGAAGACATTGTGGAAGCCTTGGGCTTCAATGGATAATACAGTTCATTCTCAAATTGTAAGTGCTTTCTTATTTGCCATTCAAAGCCCAAGCATACGTGTAGCTGGTGTCGAAGGAGTTATAACTGATTGTTGACAAGAAAAACGTTTCAGTCTGCTCTCCCGGCAACAAATGAGGAGCCTCCACCAGACGGAAGATTGCGAGCACTGACTGACCTAGTCGCGACATGGAGATTTGCTTAACGAACAAGCCACGGAATGTTATCAAGACGGCGCTGAAGAAACTGTGGGCTTGTTACAGATGTGCTCGCAAGGGCCGCATTCATCCCCTCGGACAGAGTGAGTTCCGAGCTTCACTCTCAGAAATCACGCTATGCGACGACTTTGGAGAAGCATGTGCACACGCCATTAAAAAGGTGGCAGCATTTGCTTGTCACAAGGCGTGGGGCAACTTCCGTTTGTTGGGATATCTGGAAACATTGGCGACAGGTCTGGTATGTTTATCTGATCACAATCCCCTGGCATTTTTTCTTCCTAACGAATCAGCTGGTATACCAGGACATTCCGAAATCAATCACTAGTGAGGGCTACCATTTTGGAATAAGGAACATTCAAATAGCGACAAGCCGTCTGGGGAGGCAGAGGGGTAGGAACTTGACGGGCACGCCATGCGGGGAAAGACTTTCCATAGGAGACTTCAATTTTATGAGCTGGAGTCTTTTGGTCTCAACGAGGGTTAGGGGACCGCTAAGCAATTTCTGTCTACGTTCAAGCCGCTCGAGAGCTTCTTACGAAGCATCCGAATAGATCGAACAGCCGTACGATCCTCATGCATCATCCCCCGCGCGGATACATTATTACTCAATACAAGAGCAGAATAACCACTCTCTCAGTACTTCGATTATGCTGACGATTAGTTGCGGTACATCCTCTTCGACTTCAGTGTCGATAAGCCAAGCTTGAAAGTTCAGCATTCCCGCTCTGAGAAACCGAAGATCTGGTCAATCCATTGCACCAGCCATGACGAGAATATGTTTTCAATCCATCAAACGAGCAAGAGAAATTGCAGTTAGCACGGAAACGCCACGGCGTCAACCATAGGACTGTCTTCCCCAGTTGAAGAATTATGCGCTCCTGAGTCTGGCGACAGGCCAAAAAAATTCAACGTCCTTTACATTCCGTTCTTGACACCCGGTAAGGTGGAACCGACTAGCCTTATGTTTTTGCACGTCTACAGATGCCCGAATGGAAACTGGAGAAAGTTGTAGAGCAGGTATCGAAGACCAGGGAAACTCTTGCACAAGACCGCAGAGCACGGGGAGGAAGCTCCATCAGTCTCGGCGCGGACCATATATCATATCGTGCTGGCCCAATGCTCCAGATTGTGACGCGCTGGCCCGGCTGGAGGGACTACACGGAAACCGACAGATGAGTATTGACACCCAGACGTCATTTGCGCATCTAGGTTCTCGTTGTGGTCAAAATCAAGCTTGAAAGGCATCTGGTATAAAATATACATGCGTAGGTCTTTGAGAATACCTGCTTCGCCATGTCCAATGCGCTGACCTATATTCTAGCGGTCACCCACAAGTCCCGAAAGAGAGCCGGAAAGCAGTGGTCAAAATTACAATTTCCCGATCTTAGCTTACCTAGCAAAGCGCTCAATTGAGGTTGATGATTGATCAGAGGCAGTATGTTATTGCCATCCTCCGCCGGATGTTTTGAGAGGCGGTTTCTTTGCATCAACCAGACCCGGCGCAATGCACGAAGCCAATAGGGAGTTGGTATAAATATAAGGATGAAAGGACATGGTATCTTCAAATCGATTCGGAAAGTAGAAGCTTCTCTCACCTTGCCTTATCCAAAGGAAGGATACCAAGAATATGTGAGGACTTCAACCATTTCGCCGACAACATTTTGAAGAATTTGGGTCTATCGTAAAAACAAGAACTGAATCCCAACATCGCATGGTCCCCTGCTTCTATCCCAATCGTCGCAGCAATCAAGTGGAGTGTTTCTGTTGCAGCCCTAGACGGGGCGCCCGAAGCGATGCTCTAGTTCTAGTATTCATACTAGTGGCTACTCCCTGTCGGAACACCGCAATACTGTCGGACAACAGGGTGCCTAAGAGCTTTTCCGAACGAGGAAGAGCTCCTAGACGGTCACATGGCCTGAGTAAATGAGTGAGAGTGCATTTCAGCTTTTCTGCGTCACGTCTTGCTTGATTGCTTCACCCGCACCCCAGAATCATCTCTAGTCCGATCCTGTTTGGGCTTTTGGTCGAGGAGAAGTCTTAAGAATCGACAACGAACTTTCGCAGCCCACTCGATACCGACTAGCCCCGTCATGCTGCCGTCCCATCTAAGACATGTGAAGATAATCGGAGTAGGCAAGCCAGGCACTCTAACCTTAATATGTGGGCAACCGTTCAAAGAATTTATAGGGTGGTGGAAGCGGCAAGCATCTTTGACAGTGCTACATTCCTCTTAGCTTGCGCCGGTCCTGTTGTCTGGTCTCCCTCCTTGAACTGGTCTGCAGGGATTATCCACCCGGGGGCGATGCTGAATTCGCGAGCAAGTGCACCGGTCTGTCCAATTCTGCGGATAGGCGGATCCGGCTCAGCTGATTCCTCTCCAGACGAGGGATTCCCAATCTTTCTCACGGATTCTACTGCCATGGCCTCAAGGGAGGTTTATGGTCCCTTTAATATGTTTGATCGTGCCCAGACCACGCATCGCATCATGTCAGTGCTATTGACACTGTGATCAAGGCAGCTATATTGGTGCCGGAAGATGTACAATCAAGCCAAGTCTCAAACCGGGGCTCATCGCCAGCCCTTGGCCAGATTTCAATCTGGAAATCAGCGGCAAAGATCTTCATCAAGATTCCAAGAAACGCACCCTGGGATCCTCCTATGACCTACTGACCGAAGCAATTGACTCAATTTGACACCCGTGAATGTCGTGCATCATAGCTGGAATGAAGAGGGCTATTTGGTATATACTGAAGCTGTAAATACTAAATAAAGTGAACAAAAATAATGAAAATGAGCTTTAATATGACGGTATTGTAGACCGGGGGCGGAACAACATTGATCCAGCTGAGCTCGGGCAGTCCGCCTACGTGATGTATCTGTCTCGGTGTCTTGCGTCGTCCGTCAATCCAAACGATCTCATTTCTTACCAGCTTCTCACCCCCTCTTTTCTCGTTCTTACTCTGTCTTCTTCTACTCTACCTATCTTATTCCTGACCTCTGCCCACTACCGCCACGATGGGGTCTGATCCGCAGTACATCAAGTACCCCGACCTCTCTCTCGCCCAAGATGTCTTTCACCTCTCGAACCCATCGGCTCCCCAGGCAGTGCGCCAGACATCGCTTCAGAAGCTCCAACATGCCATTAAAGAGTACAAGATGGCTCCCTTCTACCGACACCTCGCACACCCCGTCGAAGGTATCCTGAACAACTCCGGTGAAGGCGTCCCCCAGCACCCGCACGCTTCGGGTACCACCAAGACCCTACTCGATTCGAACATGCTGGCGTCGCGGAATACGCCCCAGAAGATCGATTTCCCGTGGGACGAGGCTCTGTACCAGTCGCTAGTTGAGGATAACAAGAAGGACCTGGAGACTTTCCAGAAGGAGGAAGATGAGGCAAAGGAGGCCGCTGGAGAGACGGAGGTGCTGGCCGCAGGAGGGAAGCATGCTGAGTTCTGGGCGCGAGTAGGAGATAAGGTGAGATTTAAAGATATATTTTCGGTTTAGAGAAGAGGTGGTGGCAGATGGCTGACTCAAATGCAACGCCAGGACAAAGCAATCGAATCCCACGAAGAGCTTCTCGAGAAGATCACGCTCCTCGGAACCAAGATTGACCTCGTGCTGGCCATGATCCGGATCGGAATCTTTTTCGGCGACAAGGTATCTGTCAAGAAGAACATTGAGCGGGCCAATGCCCTCATTGAAGACGGTGGTGACTGGGACCGGAGGAATCGTCTGAAGGCTTACAAGGGATTGCACCTGCTTACCATCCGCTCCTACAACCTTGCCGCTCCTCTCCTCCTTGACAGCTTGTCGACATTTACGAGCTACGAACTCTGCAGCTACTCCGCCCTCGTGATCTACTCGGTTCTTGCGGGCTCGTTGTCTCTGAAGCGTGTGGACTTTAAAGAGAAGGTTGTTGATGCGGCAGAGATCAAGGCTATTTTGGGCTCTGGCGAGGACCGTTTGGCTGCTTTGACGGGCGAAATCTCTTCTGGGCCCAGTGCCGAAGACGAGGAGATGAAGGATGCTACTGCCCAGCGGACAACCCCAGGACCGGCCCAGACTGCCATTAACCTCACCACGTTGGGAACTGGCTCAGGCCAGCAGGCTGAGGCCGAGGAACCTGTGGACTTTTCTCCGCTCGCAAACCTGGTCAACAGTCTCTACAACGGCAACTACCAATCGTTCTTCCGGGCTTTGGCAGCCGTGGAGGACAACTTCCTGACCAAGGACCGGTACTTGTACGAGCACCGCGCTTGGTTTGTGCGGGAGATGAGACTGCGCGCATACCAACAGCTGCTTCAAAGCTACCGGGTGGTAGGATTGAAGACCATGGCTAGCGACTTCGGTGTTACCGTCGACTACTTGGACCGGTAAGTCTTTGTTCTATCCGTCGTCAAGGTGAAATCTAACTGAATTTCCTCTAGGGATCTCGCCAAGTTCATCGCCAGCGACCGTATTGCATGCACAATTGACCGTGTCAACGGCATTATCGAGACGAACCGACCCGACTCCAAGAACAAGCAGTACGCGGATGTGGTGAAGCACGGTGATGCCCTGATCACCAAGCTTCAGAAGTATGGCCAGGCTGTGCGGTTGCGGGGAAGCGAACGGAGCTAGAGGGATAATGAGTTGCATAGCATGTTATTTTCCATCGATCTTCTAATGCCATGTTAGTCCATGACTTTGGGAATTGAATGATTGAGGATTTCCGTTGTCGATGTCGACTGTCTCCCTATGTGTTAGACAAAAGCATGCGAGGCTGCTCATATCTTAAAGTACATTTAATGCGATACACTATGACTCTTTCTGCTTCTCCATGTCGAGATTAATCAGCAAGCAGCTAACCCTTAAGGGACTCTATAGTCCTCTCAAGGGACCTCTTCGCAAACCTCTCCAGCGTCCTCTGTGCTCTCCTTTCTCATATTCTGTCAACGCCCGCAAAGTTCTATCCGAAACTTATGATACTGTCACTCGAACCCATGCTGATTATCTAACTCGCATAAACCGTATCTTCCATAAGAAGGACTAAGAGGCTCGAGACTGGGGTGAATGGATTGATATCCATGACCACGATCCCCTTGCACCGGGCGAATATAACTTTATTATCAGCGACGTTGATGACGGAGAACTGCGATCTGAAATTTCAGAGGCCCTCGGCATACCTTACCTTGGCAAGGCGACTAAAGAGGATAAAAGTAAAGTTTTTAAGTACATAGATGGTCGTCTGCACGGCTATAAGAGTCATCCTATACTTCCATGTGTTGTTCACACGGATGGTGGTGAGGCTCGTTGGGTGTACTTTATTGTGGACACAACTGCCCCAGCAACCTACCTCTCATCTCAAGTTAGTGATCCTACCTATAGAAAGTATATCAGAATGCTAACTTAGTTCTAGGCGCTCAAAGCTCTCAACCTTAGACCTGATACCCCCGGTTTTCTCTACATTGCTGGATAAGTCTACCTATCGCCTCCGAATTCGCACTTTGCTGAGATCAATCTCCTTGGGGCCGACTTCTGCAACGCTAACGAGGCTGTTATTTAGTTCATCGGTGACCGTAGGATGAGAGTTGTCTTTGGGTACTGGAATGAAATCAAGAAAACGAAGGAGACTCGGCCGTGAGTTGATCTTACTGCTAGGGTATGCGAGAAGGGTTGCGGCTTGAAATGGTTTTGGCTTCCTGATGTGACTTTGCGTGTATTTCTAATGCCTGTCCAATTACCGAAGTTGTAGCTTGTACTCCGTATAATTGTTACTGTAAATTTCAGTAGAATACTCCATAGTCCAAATCTTCCAGCTGGCACCGATGGCTCGTAGTCCATTCCCATAGGCGCTTAAACTTGTTTCTTAACACCAGCAAGCGGCAGACTCTGGGAAGAAGTAACTCCTATCTTCACTATATGAGGCCCTTTTTTACAGTCCGCCAGTCTTTCAAAGAACACAATAAAATAGCTGCTCTGTATAATGGCCTATACAATAGACAACAGAGTCTATTTATCCCGCTGGTTTGAACATGATGAACATAAACAAGAAGGAAATATCCAGACTTCCTTTTTATCCACTGGTATAAAGCCCTGGGTTTTTGGCGTCTGGCAATGAAAATGAAGAATTTGTTCTTCTACTTTTCCCTCCTGCTGTCTTACGGACTCCATATGAGATAGCTACCCAGTAACGGCTGTTCAGTGAATACCACTTATCGAACCGTCCATCGGATCCATAACCCCGTCCTTTCCAGTGAATACCAACCCTGACGAACAAAACAAACAATCACCAGGGACACTACTCCAGACATCCTCGATTTCTTCTCTCCCCTCCTCCTGGCTCTCGTTTCTACTCTGTATCTAGCGCCTTAGCTATACGAGAATGTACGTCTCTCTTTCTCCTTCATCATGAGAAGGGTTATGATTGTGCTAATGTTTAGACGGAACAGAGTAAGCTTCAGCTTCCGCTACGAATAGCACAGGGCTTTCCTGGTTCATCGATTGTTTGTTCGCCAGAGGAACAGCAACGGCAACGACAACAACAAGAACAGCAGGGGCCTTCTTTCTCGAACATGTATGACAAGGCTGGTTCTGGTTCTGTTTCTCGCTCTACATCCAGTGCACGAGATATCAGCAACATGCCAGGAACCTCGCATCGTTCGTCCTCCTTCAACCCCCACTCCAACCAAGAAACGCCTTCAAAGTACGACTCGCCCATCTCCTCATGGTCCTCCCCAGCTGAATGATACTGAGACTAACAGTGTTTCCAGGCCTCAGACTCCTCCGCAAGAAGCAAGCTCTAGCACTCCGGTTGTTCCTCCTGCCAGTGCTCCTGTGATACACATCAAGTTCGAAGCGGTCGCCGCCCATACTGCAAAGTGCGATCTTTGCAATACCCGCAACGACTCAGGTATGTCTAGCTGCCAGTCCTGCGGCTGGCAGTCGTATCATGCCTGTACAATCAGCAACGGGTGTACAAGAATGCACAATGCTGGTAGTCGTACGCATACCAACCCAATCGACCGTGTTCCGCTGGTTTCGTCCAAGATCAAGGGCAAGAAAAAGAGTCAGGGTCGACCGAAGTCTCAGCCGACGAGGGTGACGAAGCGGGGACGTGGACGGGACCAATCGCAGCTGAGGGAGAGGGCAGGAGCTAGTCGCAAGGCGAACACTCCTAGCCCTAGTCCCGCTGCAACGGTCACCCGTACTCCCTCCTTCGATACCCACCGTCGGCAGTCGCCCTCTTCTACCAGCAAAGACCCATCGTCCGCCGTCGGTGGAGACTTCTTCGAGAATGGGAAGTACTTTGAGGGCGTGCGGGACCTGTATGCGTTCAGTATTGAGGCATACGGGGTCTGGGCCAACGACCAACGGGACCGCAATCCTGCACAGCGGTGGTGCTACCACGCTGTACGTCTCGAAGAGCTCCATGAGCATGCCTTGCTCAGCGCGACGCGGGCTGTTCTGGAGTTCAGGAGGCAGGAGGCGGAAGGTAGTCGGGTTTGGTAATTGTTGGCTTGGCTTTGGGTTCTGAGTTTTCATGTGGAGGTAGGGCTGTGTGTTGGAATATTGGATGGGTTTGGTTATTGGTTTTGTATTAATGGGCTGGCATGTTGACATGTATGAGATTGGTTTGGTAATTGGGATATTCTTGTAAATAAATCGAAAAACACCAGAGTCGTCGATTCCATGAACATGAATCTCTTCGCATGAAGCTGCTACTAAATGCTTTTAAAACGGAAAGTCCTACCCATAGTACCCGGGTTACTGATCCACGAGCAAACGTAGCATAGGACAACACTGCTCGCCAAGCAAGCTAGTAGGTATTGCCCCTTTTCTGGCCTAATGCCACCTCCTCATCAGGAGGAATATCCCGATAGACAGTCGCATGCTTCTTCACGGTGTCGTATATCCGGCGTCGCTCGAGTTCAGGTCCGAGTTCCCGGTGTGTTTCGGCTCTTAAGCGAAACGGATCTGAGTCGTTCTCTGTGCGCGCATCACTTTCTTGTCTCTGGCGGATCTTCTTGCCAAATGGAGGAGGTATAACGAAAGGGAAATAGTGGACGATTTGTTCCCAGAAGGCGTACATCATCAGCGGTATCCAGAGAGCGGCGGAGACACCGACTTTTTGTAAGATATTGAGTTAGCACGAAGTGGGAGAGAGGCTTGGGGTGATGTGATTGGCAACCTACATATGATGGGGAATATCCATCCTGGAATGTACTTGAGATCGCCAGATGCATCGTGCTGGAAATCTGCGATGTCCAGGGCAAACAGAGACGTAAGGAATGACATTGGCAACTGAGAGATTTGTTAGCGACGGACATGTGTAGTTCATATAGGTGTGTTTTACGAAGATGATAGTCGTGACAGTGAACAACATGATAGTTTTTCCCTGCTGAATTGTTTCTTCGGACTGCGAAAGCGCGATTTCGTTTTGTTCGAGGTTGAGTGTCGCGTGAACCTGGCCGAAGCCATCAGTGCTTGCTGCTCGAAGACTTGTCATTCCATAGATTTCATAGAAAAGCACTCACGGCTGCGTAGATCGTTTCCGTGAGCTTATCCATTTCGCTGATGTCGAGGATGATACGACTAGCGGAAGCCGCTCTTGTACCCAACTCTTGTTGCACGTTGTCTTGGTAGGTAGCGATTGTCTTGAGGATGTTTAGCTCGTCACGGATGTCCTTGACATTGCGGAGGAGGGTTGCTGTATTATTGACGGATGGCGCTTGGCTGCGTATCCCTCTGTTCTCCTTCCTCAGCTTCTCCTTTGCGAAGCTATCAAACAGCTTGGCTTCCTCGATAGACTGTGGCATCGTTAGGATATAATCAAGAAAACAGCATAGGGGTGAACGTGGACTAACTGCTTGGTTGATGGAGTCGGAATAGAGCTGACGAATGGATATCGGAGATTCTGTGCCAATGCTCTGGTTACTGGATATATCCAGTGCTTGATCGAAAAACCGAATACAGCCGTTCACGATGAACCTAGTCAGTTCCTCTGGCGTCGACGGCTGACGCTGGCCCTTGCCTCGACCTGCTTTCATACTTAAATCGTAAAGTATACGGGTAATGACAGGGTCTTGCTGGTCGTCAACTCGATGCGTTGAAGATGTAATGATCGTATCTGGAGGATACAGGTTATTAGAGACCACTATGATATCCGAGAAGATGACACTTACTGGAGTTAATCACCCAAAGCCACAATTGATCAACCCTGAGCAAGGTCCAAGAGTAGCGACCCTCAAGCTGGCCATGTATCCGCCTGGACACCACTTGGTCCTTATTCCGGAGCCGCATGGCAGCGTCCAACTCAGTCCCCACGGCAAATTGGTAATAGGCCTCATCCAGGGTTCGGGAGCCGTGGATGGTCTCGTCTTTGTATAGCTCAAGTAGCTCGTTGTACCTTCTACTGTTTGAAGTAGGTCGTTCATGTTGGGTTGCGAATGTGAGGTATGGCATCTAGATGCTTGTGAGCATTTGATGTGACGATTCACTTTTTATTCGAACCTACATAAAGGGCAATAAAAGGATCCTCCCTCTAAAATTATTTAGCCAGATACTAGAGAATTGTAGATGTTGTTGAACAAAACTCTACCACACACGTTGGCTTCATGAAATGCGTCCTGGAGGTCGAATCTGGTAACTCTAGCCAACTCGTTTCTGTGAATTCATCCACTGCGTTGAAATCGGCTTCGGGGCGTTGATCGTCGAGATAGATTCTCATTGTCAAGTGCTAAAATCACTCGTCAGATCTGCGACACTTGTTGGGCGAGATGGTCCTTACACGCATCCATTCCATCTGTTGAGGGTTAGCAATCTCGCGCTCTTCTTTTTGTTGGTACCTGAATAGTGGGGTCTTAACTGACGGTATTTGCAGGTAGGTGAATCCATCTTAACTGAAAATCATCTTCGGAAAACACTTTGTCGTGCCTGAACTTGCTGAACAAAGAGTCGTGCATTGTTCTCCTGGCTTCTGCCATGATACTCTTTGGGCCTTTGTCGTAAATTACCTCTTGCACACTGCGAAATCGCTGGAGGAAACCGGTCCGGTCTTTCTGGGCGAAGAAGTCGACTATTGCTGCCTCACAGTTTTTTATAGGCCCTTTTTCCAATGATGGCATTCGGTAGTCTGTCTGAGGGACTGATGTTTGAATAAGAGGGGGATCTTGGAGCATGTCCAATATAAGATGGTACGTGGCTTTCAGATCCTCCTGGTCACGTTCGTTGATTCTCGATCTCGTATGGGGCATCTGCGCATAGAGTCTTCCCTCGGTGAGGCTAGGGTCGGCACTTTCTAACCCCCTCAAAATGGTTTTGACAGCCGTTTCTGCAGTCCTCCTTCTCTGGTCCGCTACGGGCGTTGGAACTGTATTGCAAAGCAACTGCTAGACCAGATCCCGCTTCCCTCTTACAGCCGCCCAGTACAGAGCACATTGGCTGTGGTTAAGCGCCGGAATGCCCTTTTTGCCTCTGGTCTTCTCTTTTTGGGTCAAGATTTGCACAATGTCATGTGTCTGTTCTCTCTCTGATGCCCACAGAAAAGTGTCTTCGGCAGTATCTCGTTCAACGTCGACAACATCTAACTTTGCAAGCAGGAGGCGCATCATCTCCGCACTCTTGTTCTTGGAGGCAATGTAAAGTGCAGTGACACCATTGGCATCTGGTACTGCAATGTCTTCCGACGTCATTTCCTTCACGATTAAGGTGGCACGACGGTTATGCATTTTACTTAATGCTAGGTGTAGCGCCGTTTATCCCTTGTCCGTTTTCATCTTCACGTTTGCATTCGCTTTGAGCAGAAGCTCAACAACTTGATCATACTGCGCAGAGGCTATCCTAGTCTCTTGGGATTGCAAGTAAATTTCCTTCAATTCTTCAGATTCTGGTAGTTCCTTGACCTCTACATCAGCCGGGCTATTTGAGCTTGCCATATGCAACGGAGTCCAGCCAGAATTGTCTGTTGCATTCACAGGGGCATTGTGATCCAGAAACAATTTGACGAGCGCATCATATCCCTGGTGGCTCGCGCTGTGCAACGAGGTACGTCCATTGTTGTCGGACATTGTTATCTTGGCGCCATGCTTTAGAAGGAGGGTTGCTGTATTTAGGTTGCCATAATAGCTCGCTCTAGTGAGCGGACTCGTTCCTTCCTCGTCAATGATGTTCACTTCAGCATAGCGCTCAAGGAGGCTTTCAGCAATTGTGAGAAATCCTTGCATGCTCGCTGTTGCAAGAGGAGTGACCCCCTTATTGTAGACCTGTTAACGCTCGCCCCTGAGTTGAGAAGCAAACGAACTACCCCCTCGTGGCCACACTTGCTTGCCAGGAATAATGAAGACCATCCGTCCTTGTCGACAGCGTCCACGTTGGCCCCTGATTTAAGAAGTAATCTCACGATTCCCTCATATCCCCAATCAGTCGCCGTTATAAGAGGAGTCCATTCGTCATCGTCGCCGCGCGCTTCAAGGTTCGCCTTCCGACTGAGAAGCAGTTCAACAGCGCCTTCATGCCCTTCTTGGCAAGCCCTGTACAAAGCAGTGCCGTGATAATCGCCTGGCCTGTCAATGGCTGCGTGATTGTCCAGAAGAATTCGCATGACATCCACATGCCCTTCGTGGGCAGCCATAATCAACGGAGTGCAGATGCAGCCGTTACCACGAACTTTGTCGACCTCTGCACCATGTTTGATGAGCAACTCGACCACCTCTGCAGAGCCAGAGCGAGCGGGCCCTTTCAATGGCGTATAGTTATCATCGCCGAATACATTCACTTCAGCGCCGCAGTGTAGTAGGACGCCAGCAGCATCGACATGGCCGTTTGCACATGCAAGATGTAACGCAGTTCCGCCGGATTTCGTTTTAGCCTTGACACTGCGCCGTGTACAAGGAGAAAACCTATGTTGATCCTAATACCCGCGCTAGCTGCGTGATGAATTGGGTAATAGCCGTCTTCATCTCTGATATCTACACTTGCATGATGATCAAGAAGAAGGGACACGACAAGCTCGCGACCCCGATTGGCGGCGGCGATGGCGAGAGCTGTTCTGCCTTTATCGTCACATTCATTGATTTGGCTCTTGCTCAATTGCTTGACCACTTCCTCAACGAGGTGGAGATTCGCGTTGTCATTGGAAACGAGCGAAATTAATACCTTGTCCCAGTTGCTCGATGGGTCAGCAAACAGCTGACAAAGCTTTTCGGTCAATTCAGGGTCGAGATTGGCCATGTTAACTGTCCCGCACCGGCGATAAGTGACACCTCTATGCGCAGTGCTGTTCAAGAACGACACCCGGTCGACCTGAGGGACAGAAAGGTTCGCGAACCTCTCCGTAAGGCGAAGCAGCCTAGCTTCGAACAGGCCTCACAGTACGGCGCCAGTGAATGGATGATCAACCCTCGGGAAGAACTCGTATCCAAATGAGAAAGATCGGTAGCTATCGAGCTCCACTTCGGCTGGAGCTGAATCGCCCGAGCGCCGTCATTCGATGTCGTGCTGACACTTGCAGTTTGCTGCTGAATATCTTTACCGTATGGGGCTGCGGGATTCAGAGTCGTTCGGTGTCACCGGAAAAGGTTCCAGTTCCCTTCTGTTGCTTTAGGGCTGCATTATTCATCCTATCACTCAGTAATAGATACACAGTCAGATAGAATCTGTTTATTCAACTCAGTATATTTGTTTATATAGTAATTCGACCACATGGCGTGAAAACGAGGGCATCCCGTCCGCTCAGCTGCTGTCACAGGCTGCGCCTGTAGAATAAACGATATGTTATTCGGAGGGATGATCGGAGTGGTTACCTGACTACCTACCCCGCATAACGTACTTTTGTATATAAAGGCTGTCCGATCAGACATCCGTTCTTCTCTTCTTCAACGAAATCTCTTGTATGATAGCTAGTTATTAGCGCTGCGGGCTTAGCCCTCAACAGCTGCACTTGAGCCATAGGTTAATACCAGTCAGTACTCCGTGGTTATCCTTGTCTCTCCCTCATCGCTACCCCAGGGTGACGCCTTGGTGAGCGCTAATTCCGCATTGGTATACATTATACTCTCGCAAAACACGCACCCACCTATTCCCAGTCAGCTGGAAAGGGTTCCTCAGCACATGCTTCATTATCTTCTCGTTTATGTCGACCCTGGTACGTCTGGGTGACTTTAGGTACACAGTTCCCTAAGAGTTCTAACAAGGGAATATGTTAGCCGTATCCAAATCGCGTGCCTTTGATAACTTACTCGTGCCCTTTTTGGCTTGTAGTTCTCAGCTTGTGTACATGAACGAACGCCATTCCCTTTCGAGATTCAGCTTCTTGTATAGCTGGGAGTAATAATGAGGTTGCCCTCCATTATGGGACAGATGTTCTATAGAACATGCCGCATTTACCTCACGGGTGAGTCTATCCTTCATTCCATCGCTACAGAAAGGATAGCCATTCAACTTTAACACTGCATATCGAGATAGACCAACAAGTATTCACCAATGCGCTTGGTCTGTTGAACCGATGTGCTGTGTGCCTCGTTGGCCACGATCTATAACTTCAGAGTCACCCCTAAATAGGGATATGAAGAAAACTTACATGTTGGTATGCGAATATGATCGACTTACATACATTGATTGCCGTGTTGTTGAATGACTCTCCATATGACAATCTCTTTTATCATATTCTTCGAAGCCGGGGTTCCAACTAGCTGGTACTTTTCCATTTGGGCAATTGTTTCGTCAATCAATTTAGCCCGGAAACTAGTAGAGGACTTTGTAGGGTCCAGTCATTCTTTTAGAGTATTGTGGATCAAATAGAACGAGGTGAGTCTGACCACATATGTGGGAGGAGCTTATAGTTTTGAGAACTTCGCCAAGTGGTCATCTATTCTGGTATCATTGTTGCTCTACAGACTAGCCAAATGTCAGTATAGCTGGGATACGCACCGGAATAGAATCATACCTTTCTTTCATCCCATTGGTTTCCTTTGTCTAACAGAACAAACTCAACGCGGCGGAAATCGGTGCCTTCGTATGCTCTATCATTTGGAAAGCCAGTTAACCCTTGCAGGTCGTATTTCTTCTTATAATTGCGGGGTCATATATAGGGCCATTGAGAACCCATTTCGACAATAAACTGACGACATTAGTTTTATACCGCGAACAAATTTGACCGGTGTATCTCCCAATTCAAAGTTTCATATCCGCCAAAAGTCTGGGGTGGGAAGCATGGCGTGATGGCCAGCGAAGATCAACAACAAGAGCTTGGTTTTGTGCCTTTTGCTTTGGTATATTTAGAGCAACTGCTATTCCGGTGAACTGAGCCTGGAAACACCGGGGTATTGACCGACCTACGTAAATGTGAATACGGGAAAGTCACATGATCGCGATAACCATCATGTGATCGACGAAGCGTGCGGACAAAAGTTCGACGGGCAACAACAGAGCGCAGTCACTCGCATAAGCAGTCCAGATTATCGACGCGCGGCTGACCGGACGAGGACGACCGCCATAGTCAACTGATCTCCGCCTTCTAATTGTTTCACTATTTCCCTCATGGTCTGGCAAATGAGACTCGTGTCCAGCATGCGGGCAAGTCCGCTGCTGCGACGCCCAATTCTCCAGGGCGTCTCCCGGCCGATAGCCTTGTCCGGTATGTTCTGATTTCCCCCAATTTGGCGGTTTCCGTTTTGGTTCCTCTTCCCCGATGAGTATCCTGTCGGAATTTGGTGTGATTGGGTGTCTGGGCCGTCATTAACAGAGCGCCGGGTGCCAATCGTCCTTCCCCGAGGTACCTTACGGTTGTTCCCGATCTCGTGACACTGGGGTAGGGGGTATAGTACGGGTTGTATTGTTTTATCTGTGCGTGGTTTATGACTCTTTCCGTGAAACTTCTGTTGTGTACCGTTATATCTATGCAAATGAATCATTGATTTCCAGAGCGAACCACCATTTTATCGAAGAAGCTATTACTGACTCCTCTTGACTTGCCTAGCGTCGCGCATCATGGCTCAAACAACCGTGCAATATACCGCCCGTCAAACCCTCTCGACGACCGTTCCTCATACTCGCAACCTCGACCTCGACAACATCAACCCTCATGTGAGAAAAGCCAAGTATGCCGTCCGTGGTGAGCTGGCTGTCAAGGCCGAGGAGTTGCGCGTGAGACTGGCACAGGGAGACAAGTCGCTGCCCTTCGACAGCGTCATCTTCGCGAACATTGGCAACCCACAGCAGCTGGATCAGAAGCCCATCACCTTCTTCCGTCAAGTGCTCAGTTTGGTCGAGAACCCGTCGTTGTTGGAGAACCCGGAGGCGCTTAAGAAGTCGTTCGGCTACGAGCAGGATGTCATCGATCGCGCTCACACCCTTTTGAAGGATGTGCAGAGCGTAGGCGCATACAGTCACAGTCAGGGTGCCCCTATTGTTCGGGATAGTATCGCTAAGTTTATTGAGGAGCGTGATGGATTCCCCGCAAACCCTCAGGACCTCTACTGCAGTGCTGGTGCTTCGTCTGGTGTCAACACGCTTCTTAACGTGATCTGCAATGGCCCTGACGCTGGTGTGCTCGTCCCTATCCCGCAATATCCTCTCTACACTGCCACACTGTCTCTGTTGAATGCGCACTGCGTCCCCTACCTCTTGGAAGAGGAGCAGGCTTGGGGCACCAATGTAAAGGCTATTCGCGAGTCTGTGATGCAGGCCAAGTCCGCTGGCATCAACGTTCGTGCCATTGTCGTCATCAACCCAGGCAACCCCACGGGTGCTTCGTTGAGCCCGGAGGACGTCAAGAACGTTCTCGAGCTCGCTGCAGAGGAGAATCTGGTGGTGATTGCGGACGAAGTCTACCAAACCAACGTTTTCGCTGGCGAATTCACCTCGTTCAAGAAGCGCCTCCGCCAGCTCCAGCAGGAGGAGCCTAAGAAATATGACGACGTGGAACTGGCTTCCCTTCACAGTGTCTCCAAGGGTATGGTTGGCGAATGCGGTCAGCGTGGTGGTTACTTTGAGCTGGTCGGATTCGACCCCTTGGTTGCTGCGCAGATCTACAAGTTCGTCAGTATCATGCTCTGCCCGCCGGTTGTCGGACAGTGTCTACTCGAGCTGATGGTGAACCCGCCTAAGAAGGGTGATCCCAGCTACGAGCTGTACCAGAAGGAGTACAATGGCATCCGGGACGGACTGCACAAGCGTGCACTTGCTCTGTATGATGCTTTCCGACAGATGGAGGGTGTTGAATGCCAGGAGCCTCAGGTAAGCTTCCTCCTCTCTGTATTATTTCAATGCAATATTAACAAATCGATAGGGTGCCATGTACCTCTTCCCCACAATCACGCTTCCTACCAAGGCCATCGAGGCTGCCGCTGAAGAGGGCCGCGCTGCCGATGAGTTCTACTGCATGCGCCTGCTCGAAGCCACCGGAGTCTGCGTTGTCCCTGGATCTGGATTCGGCCAGAAGGAGAACACGCTACACTTCCGGACCACATTCCTTGCGCCTGGTACCGGGTGGGTTGAGCGGATTGTGGAGTTCCACAACAAGTTCATGGCCAAGTACAAGTAGATGGAGGGGAAAATTAGATGACGGGCGGTGCCTGTTTTGATTTATTCATGCGCATAGATATATTGATGTTGGATGAGCCTATGAAGCTGCATAGCAATGATATGATTTATGATGCCTATTTGTGTACACTGACTACCTTTACCTTGTCGGATCTGAGTGGTGAAGAGGACTGTGAAGCCCCTTCAAGATCTGCTTGCGGATGGGGTTCGACATGGAGAATGGTTAGGTTTACGATGATAGTTTTCTTGGATAAACCGGTATCCCGAGTGAACAGGGATCAACTGATTCATGTGCATAGTGATTCAAGTGTATGAACTGCATGGCAATGACAGCTTGATTTGTCTTCACTGCAACATGGCATTCCACTGCGTTCTCGGCGCGGAAAGCTTAGCGTGACATTCCTAGTACTAAGTAGTCTTGGTCGGAGATATCCGACTCTAAGAACGGTTTGATAGCGAAGGATTTCTTAGTTTCGATTGGATTCGGCCTTAGGTTTTTTTCTTTTTCTTTTTTCCGGGAATGTGATCTCTTGAATCTCCGAATTCTCTCTTTCTGACTTCTTTGTTGCTTTTGTTCCCCTCCCCCGCGCTGTCTGTCACCCGCTTCTTTTGACCCCCGGATACTGGTGAGCTATGGACAATCGCAACATGGAAAAGACAGAAGTCAAGCCAGAAGAATCAACGCTCAAGACTCCTGAACTGGAGGGAGGAGCTATCGACGATGCGCCTCCGCTGGAAAACACCCAGAAGAGTCGCTGGGAGCGCAGCTGGCCAACCATTGCCTGCGGTGCTGGTCTTTTCTCAGATGGCTATCTCAATGGTGTATGTCCTGCTGTCACGGCCGATTTTTTCGTAAATTGGCTAATCTAATGTGCGCAGGTGATCGGTCAAGTCAACACCATGCTCGGCCAAATCTACCCAGACACCTACACCAAATCCCCCGCCAGCCAAAACGTCTCCTCCATCGCCTTCGCCGGTACGGTCCTGGGCCAACTCGCTTTTGGCTACATGGCCGACCACTGGTCGCGCAAATGGGCCCTAATGATCTCCACCATAATCCTTATCGTTTTCGGCGCCCTCTCCGCAGGCGCTTACGGCTACCACGGCAGTCAATACGGCCTCTTCGCAGCGCTCACAGCCTACCGGTTCTTCCTGGGCGTTGGTATCGGCGGCGAGTATCCGGCTGGCTCTGTGGCTGCGGCGGAGAGCACGGGAGAGCTGAAAAAAGGGCATCGCAATCGGTGGTTTATCATCTTCACGAACTTTCAGATCGATATGGGGTTTGTGCTTGCGGCGTTTGTGCCGATGATTCTGGTGTTGATTTTCACGGAGGATCATCTGCGTGCGGCGTGGAGGGTTGCATTGGGGTTGGGTGTGATTCCGCCGTTGAGTTTGTTTTACTTGCGGTTGAAGTTGAATGAGCCCGAGGAGTTTAATCGCGAGCGTATGCGCAAGTTTCCGATTTGGTTAATTATCAAGTAAGTGCCTCCTTGGTGTTCATGGGTAGGTTTGCTGACCGTTTTAGGTTCTATTGGTGGCGTTTGGTATGGATCCTCCGCGCAAGTGTATGTTGCAAGCTAACTGGTTAGACTATCATATCGCTCGTCTGGTTCATGTACGACTTTTCAACCTACTCCTTCAGCATTTACTCGTCGAAATGGGTGTCCATCATCCTGGGAGACAACGCGCCACTGTGGAAGTCGTTTGGTCTAAGCACCGTGATCTACCTCTTCTACCTTCCTGGCTCATTTGGCGGGGCCTTTGTCAGCGACTGGTTGGGCCCGCGCAGTACCTTAGTTCTTGGAGTTGGTCTTCAGGGGGTCATTGGCTTCGTCATGTCTGGATGCTATGAGTATCTTGCGACGCCCAAGAATGTTGCGGGTTTTGTGGTCGTTTACGGGTAAGAGCTGTCGCGCCTTGACATAAGGATGAGATTGACTAAATTGGACAGTATCTTCGTTTCGCTTGGAGAACTAGGCCCCGGAGACAATATCGGACTTTGCGCGGCAAAGAGCAGCGCAACTGCTATTCGTGGTCAGTACTACGGTATTGCCGCAGCTGCGGGCAAGATTGGTGCTTTTGTAGGCACGTATGTCATCCCGATTATCCAGAAGAACGCTCCAAACGAGGTTCGATCTGGTCAGGATCCTTTCTTTGTATCGAGTGCACTGTGCATTTTCAGTGCCGTCGTCGCCTTTTTCCTCTTTCCGAAGATTGGACAGGTATTTCTACGTGTCTCTTCCCTGGTGAGGTCTGGCTGACAATGACAGGACACCATCACCGAAGAGGACCAGAAATTCCGCACATTCCTCGAAGCTAACGGCTATGACACTGCCACCATGGGTAACGCGGAGCAAGCAGCGACAACGACAACTAACCCCCCGGAGCAGTGAACAGCGCCCTTTTCGTATTTTGGATATGCCCGTCTACTAGCCCAGTTTCAGCCCTCGACGCTTTCCCGGTTCTTGGATCCTTTGATACGGCCCTTGCGACATTCATCACCAATAAGCGACAAATTGCGGAAGACGGTTCAGACGGAGAAAACAAGCCCCCCATGCCCACATCCACGGCTGATGAAAGTTATGGAACACCCCCACGCAACAACGAAATCTTGAATGCCCGAATGCGCGAGAGAACAACAGAAAAGAAAAGGGGGAAACCCACTGACACATGCTGTGCTGATCTCGTTTCCATGGTCTGACCGGCGTGTGTGCCCTTGCTATACCATTGTCAATACTTTGCCCCGAATGTACTTAATATATGAGTGTAATGAACCAAAGTCCTATACAAAGCTAAATGCAAAATACAGCGAATGTATAAAGCTTGTTCGCGTCATTCTAGACCCTGAGGCGTCATATCATGCCGTATTATCTGTGCTACCTCCCCGCTACAGTAGAGCGTCATGTCGGGATGACTGAAACCTGGTCTATCACCTTAATGATCTGGGTCTCTGCAAAATGAGCAATGTTATGACTCGAATCCGCGCAGGGCGATTGTTTAATGGTCGGCCTTGACAGGGCAATGGCGGGTATTGTACCTGTCTAGCGTTGGAATGCAAGATGAATTGTCCGAAGTATGACGGCAACGGATGAATTGTAGCTCCATACTCCATAGATGGAGCATCTAAACAGAAACCAGACCGCGAGATAGACAATATGTAGACAATAACATACAAGTACAGAAAAGAGAGAAAGAAGATCATCACATGATTTGCCATTCAACATGGAAAACCCTCCGTCAGGGAAATCTCGGGGGTTACGCCTCTCCTCATTGAGCCGAGGTTTCGTCTTCAGTCCCCGGCGCTGTCAATTACCGACGAACATTCCCTTCTCCGTGTCCCCCGTCCTTGATCTCCTACTTATCTACTTTCTTCCCTCCGTCCTCTCCTTTACCTTTGGAAATATTTTTAACTTCTTTTAACTTTACTCCAGCTGGTCTGTTCGCTCCTTCGCCCTTCGTTGCGTCGCTCTCGGTCGAGTAACCCCTCTCGTGACTTTCCCGGAATCCGACACCCGCTACCCAAACCGTCCTCCAGGAGGATACAACACTTCTTCTATACAAGAGAGGATAATATATTCACAATAATAATCCACCAAAATGGTCGCAGACGCTGTTGTCTACCACCCCGCGCTGGCGCATTACTTGCGCTTTGTCGCGACCACCGGTACGTCTGGACAACGGGAAGCTCGTCTTGCCATAGCATACAAAGAATACTAACATGGCACACAAACACCAGTCGGTCGTGACAAGATTATGCGAACCCTGCAATACTTC
The DNA here is from genome assembly GCA_034509305.1 of Aspergillus cristatus. NCBI lineage: Eukaryota > Fungi > Ascomycota > Eurotiomycetes > Eurotiales > Aspergillaceae > Aspergillus > Aspergillus cristatus. The sequence continues at coordinate 2,043,110 of WJBV01000006.1, read as the reverse complement.
TCCCGCTTCTACGCCTGGTACCTCCTGCGCACGAACCGCCCGCAATCCGCCATCGAGCCCTTCAACGCCATCAAGAAGCAATTCGGCACCACCCGCAAAATCATCCGCATCGGCAAGTTCCTCGAGCACCTGAAAGCCGCCGCCATCGCGGCTGACAACAAGGCCCCCATCGACCCGGTCCTGCGCTACCTGGCCATCGGTCGCCAGCTGGGCTATGCGGGATACCTGACGCTGGACACGATTGGGGTCGTGGACACGATGGGGATCAAGAAGTTGAGCTATGCGAAGAAGTTGCAGGAGAATTCGTACAGGTGCTGGATGGCGGGGTTGATTTTCAGTGCTGTGTCGAGTGTGTACTCGTTGTGGAGGTTGCAGGAGAAGGAGAAGAAGGTTGATCGGAAGGAGGGTGAGGGTGTTGTTGAGGCGAAGAAGATTGAGAAGTGCGTCCCCTGTTTCTTTGGCTGGGTTGAGGTATTTGCTAATGTTTATGATTGCAGGGAACGCTCGACTGCTCGCACTCAGCTCGTTTCGGACGTTTGCGATTTGGCCGCGCCCGTCTCCGCCCTCAAGTACATGGATCTCGACGACGGTATCGTTGGTATTTGTGGTACCATCTCCAGTTTGATTGGTTTGCAGTCCCAGTGGCGCAAGACTGCATGAGTGAGCCAGATGGTTCCTGCGCCGTGCTGAGTGGGTTGTTTGCTATCTCTATATACCGTGGTTTTGTTGGTATTTCCCTGTTTACTACTCTGTTATCTTTACGAGTACCTGTATCTTTATCGTCTAGCAATATATTCCCCTTGTGTTTTCAACGTTTTCGTAGCTCAACCTTTTATGCATACTTGCACCGAGGTCCTACTCTTGAGGCGTCAGAATCCCAAATAAAATAAGCTCAGCCCACCTGCCTGCAAAAGGAATGTATACACTAAGCATGCACCATTATCGCACCTCAAGATAACCTAGCCCAACTGGCATTGGTCTAGGCCAATTGACAAGGATCGATATGTTTCCTGCAAGGGAGGTATCAAAAGCAAGCACCTGGTACAACATGTAGTAATTATAGAAGACAGGGGGAGATAAGCGATCAGGCATTGCTGGTCTTTTCATCTTGAAGAATATGTCTTATTGCGTTATGACCAGCATGCTTTGTTCTTGTTTTGTTTGTTTAGTCGAGGTCTAGACGTGTTGTATCCAACCCAACGGAGGCGTTCAACGGATTGATCCATTACTGTTTCCTTAGAAGTAAGAAAGAAAAGGATGCTCCATCCAGTCCTCGATGTGACTAACCTAAACATCGTCCTCACTTTCTCGGGTACCTTCCTCTCCATTCTTTTTACCCCACAAGCTGGACTAACAGTTAGCAAACACAAACAGGAATCTACATCCTCCTCTTCGGATTCCTATCCCTCAAAATCAAACAACGATGGTATCTAGGCGAGACTTGTAAGACGCATCTACCACAATCTCAATTTTCCAGCCCTAACACCCGCAGTACCCGCCTTCATCACCGGAATCGCCTTCGGACCCATCGGTGCTCGATTCCTCCGTGTGAATGAGTGGAGCTATGACAAAAATACCGGAACAAGCGAGATTGCCTATGTATATGTCTTTCTCATCCCCTCTCCTGGCGCTATGAGCTGATGTCTATTGCTGGCAGGGCTTATCCCGCCTCGTCATCGGCATCCAACTAGTCAAGGTAGGCTACGAGCTACCGAAGCGATATATCAAAGAACGCCTACTAGAGTTACTCATTTGTTTACTTCCGCTCATGATGATTTCGTGGCTCGTGAGTGCGGGATGCATTATGCTCATGGTCCCGGATATCTCATTCGTATGTCCACTACTTCCCCTCCCTTGGGTAAAGCCGCAGACAAAGTGTGTTGATCAAAGACCAGCTCTCCTCCCTGATAATATCTTCCTGCATAACCTGCACAGACCCCCTCCTCAGCCAATCCATCGCCAAAGGCCCCTTCTCCGATACCTACGTCCGCCGCGGCTTACGCGAATTCATCTCCGCGGAAGCCGGCCTAAACGACGGTTTCGGCTTCCCGTTCCTATTACTAGCTGTTTCACTACTACGGTACGCAGAAACACCGGCGAACGCGTTTAGTCTGGAGCAGTTCGATCTGGAGCGCGGGGTGCCGGGGTACTTGGATAGTGTGGGGAAGGGGCGGTTTGGGGGCGGGGGGCTTGTGGCGCTTGAGCATTGGGTTTTGGAAGGGGTTGGGTATATGATTTTGCTGGGGGGTCTGGTGGGTGGGTTTGTTGGGATTTTGGGTAGGTGGGGAGTTGGGTTTGGGGTGAGGAGGAGGTGGATTGATCAGGAGGGGTTTATGTTGGTTCCTGTTGCGATGGGTGTATGTCTGCTTCCCCCTCCCTTTTCTGAGGTCGATATGCAGCGTGCTAAGTAACGTGTAGCTCATGCTAACCGGTCTTTGCGGCTGCATCGGCTCCGATGAAACCCTTGCTTGCTTCATGGCCGGCTGCACATTGAACTGGAACGGCGCGTATCGTGCCGAAACCCAGTCCCGCCATGACTCCTTCAACACAACCCTTGAGACGCTCCTCAACATCGCTACCTTTCTATTCCTGGGCGCCGCCATGCCATGGGACCAATTCCACATGCTCCAGTCTTCAGGGCTGACAGTGAGCAGACTGGTAGGACTGGGGGTGATGGTTATGTTGTTTCGGAGGGTTCCGGCGATGATGCTGGGGTATAAATTTTTGGGAAGGGGGATCTGTAGGGATTGGAGGGAGGGGTTGTTTTTGGGGTGGTTTGGGCCTATTGGTATGCAGTCCTACCTATCTGCCCAGGATCGGCTGTGCTGACAATGTAGGAATCGGGGCGATTTCATACGTCGAGTATGCTCGTCGACTTTTTCCGAGACCCGGGGAGAGTGATAATGAGATTAACCGTTTGACGGCTGTGATGAGGCCTGGTATGTGCACCTTACAGATCACGACAAGAGACTCACACCTGATATAGTGGTATACTGGCTCGTTCTATTCTCAATAATCGTCCACGGTCTCTCCGTCCCTGTTCTCAATATCTTCTATAAGATATTCAAAGTACAGCCTGTCCGCGACCATCCTGTGGAAATCCATCTGTTGTCTGAGAACGAGCCGCTACCAAATAACAGTGTACTGCTGGATAGGCAGCGACAGTCGGTTATTGTGAACAACCAGTTCTCAAGGGTGTCAGAAGCGTCAGATTTGGAAGGTGATACGCGAGATACAGCACGAGATGACACGGGGTCAATTGTTTGTGAGAGGGTTGAGGTTGAGTTATCATCGATCAAATAAGCTCAACCCCTGCAACAAAGAAATTTCCGTATACATCCGTTGGATTCAACAATAACAGAAATATCAATCAAAAAATACCCATTCATTCGTCCGAATACTCATCCACAACCGAAAAATCAGTCCAAATACCGTCTCCCAGCTTAACACTCCTCAGATCATATAACGAGACATCATACGGTACCTCGAGCCTGACCACATCAGCACGCAATGAAACAAAAGATCCATGGGCTGGGGCTGGGAATGATGGACATACCCAACAAATTGAACAGGGGGATAGCTCTGCGCTGAACGAAATGGTCCAAATTCCTCGATTCCTAGTTCACCGAATTTGGTTTCTACTCTGGTGCTGTTAGACGGTGGAAGTTCTGTATGGTACAGTATGGAGATAAAGAGGGGTAGTACAGGTCCCAGATGTCTTTGCCGTATTTTTCATAGGCTGCGGGGGTGTTGTAGCCGATTGCGAGTCTCTATATGTTGATTAGAATGAGTTAACCTGGGCTTTTGAGTTTCTTTTGCGTTTTCTGGATTTTGTGGACTAACAACTTGTGTCATTTTGCGCGGTATCGCTGAATATTCCTGGGCCTTAAAAAAACCACTTGAAAGGCCAGCAGATATGGCTCTCTATATATCTGAACAATCCAAGTCTTCATTCCAGTTGAAACCGAAATTCTGCAGACGAGCGGCTATATATCGCGCCATGCAAAATGCATCCAATGCTTTTTTTTCCATCTAGTCCGGTTTAAGAGTCTGAAGATACGCACTTATGCGGTGGTTGTGCATGATGGAAGCTGATGTTTGCTTTGACCGTTGCTTGCTTGCCCTAACTAATGTTCTTGGGTGTAAGCAGACTTTACCGCTGATATCGCTATTGGGCCTCTTGTGCTGATATCCTCGTGTTAGTAAAGAGTTGGACGTTTAACTGGGGCAAGTGATTTTTTTTTATGTAAGGCTGAGTATATATGCCTGGCTAATTGGCCGTTTCTAACTTCCGGGCTTATTCCGACGTCAGCATAGGTTGGAAACGGGCAACAGAAGAGATGTACCAAATAACTACCTGAGATGCTCATTTTTTACTTCCGATGTATGAGTAGACGTTGTTATGCTTAGGTCCTTGCGGGATCTACATATATATATTCGCATACTGTTGATAGTTGATGGGGCAGCCCTGTTTAATCGAGCGGTTACTATGACTATAATTTTAACCACCGTTTAACGGCAAAGTCGGAACGGAATACACGGCACGGCGATTATAATCGGGAAGGGATTGTAGGACACATGTTGTGAGAGAATCGAGTCATCGTCGATCAAACGTGCCGGGGTTGGTACGGGATATAACAGTTACTGTGTTACTCGTCTTGTGTTACCCGGACATAAAACTGATATCAAGAATCACTTTCTGTCATTATCTCATTCTCGTCTCGTCTCGTCTCGTCACATCCCATCCATCATATCTCATCTCTCGTATCATCGTCCACATCCTCCGCTAGCCACCTCGAGTTCTCTTAAACAGGGCAGGTCTATCTCATCAGCATACTTCGCCAGGTAGATAGCCAAGGTTTCCATAAAACACACCTTTCCACACGAGTTGCAAGTCTTGGTCTCACCGGGGATACCGGCACCGCAGGAGGGGCAGCTGTTGTGGGCGGGCATGGTGATCTATAGATGGAGTCGGAGTTAGTTGATGGTCTCGGGCAGTAGATCAGTAGATCGCAACCCACATACAGATCTTGGGTACCTTGGTGGAATGATAGTTCTGGTATGTAAATAGATTCGTTGATAGGAGTATTTTGAAGAGAAGATGTTGGATTTGAGAAAGGGAAATTGTTATCGTGACCCCGCTTATGGGTGAGTCAGGATTTGATTTGGTTGTGTGTGATTGGTTGGTTGCTTATGGTGTTGCTTACTAGTATATTCTCAGGGGTACGTGTGTATACATTCACTGGGAATGAAGTGATATCAAGTCGCCTCTGTACAAACGCACTGTAGTCATCCCGGCCCGAACCGAGTGAAGACCCAGGAACTTAACTACATCTTACCAAATTTGCACACGGTGAAATAGTAAATGAATGCCGTTGTATGCTTCCGGTCTATGATAATACCTAAGTACATGACCCGTTACATTTAACTATCTTCTGCAGACACCGGACCAGATCCCCTCAAAGTTAGAATTGTCTGGACGTGTGAGTAACCAAGCTCCTCCTCCTGCTTCCTCGCCAAAAGGTGGGCAGTCCTGAGCACGTTTTTGATCTGTCTTCCATTCAGCGCCACCTCAGCCATCTGGTCAAGCTCTTGGCTTGAGAAGCCTCCGATATACGCATCACCAAGGAATTGTGCCCAGATTTGCCGTCTCGATGCTGTGTTGAGCTCCGGATAGCGTAGGGACACATGGATGCGGGACTCGAAGGCAGGGTCGATATTCTCCGCGCGGTTGCTCGTGAGGAAGAGAAATCCCTAAAGAATGTGTTAATGGTGTTGGTTGTTTCGCCCGGGGGGGGGGTTGTAGTTGCTTACCTCGTAATATTCCAGCATTCTCAGGAAGATGGACACGAGCTCGTTCCGTTCCAGATCGGTTGAGTTACGGGCTTCCATGAAGACATCAGCCTCGTCAAGCAAGAGAACAGCATTCCATCTTGGAACGATGGAAAGAATGTCTTTCAAGCTCGCCTCGACCCTTGAGGCGCTCGTTCCAAGATCACCTGCGCTGAGCACGTAAAGAGGTACTTTCATCACCTCTGCAACGCTCTCGGCTGTAAGAGTCTTGCCCACTCCAGGCGGCCCGCTGAGAAGCATGATAACACCGCGGCCTTTTCCTTGAATGATATCATCAAAGCCATCGAGGTGCTCAGAGTGGGCATCAGCAAATGCAAGAATCAGCTGCTTGAGATCTTGCTGTGCATGAGGCAGTACCAAGGAGTCAAATGCCCGGGCATCCCATTTAATGTCTTGCACGCCGTCAATGTAGAACTCCAGCCACCTTTTCTCCTTCAGGGCGTAGCCGCGAATTATGGGGGTTGAAATCATTCGCTGATCATCGGAAAGCTCGTCTGATACGTCAGAATCAAGGTATATTTCATCGTTCGGGTTAAAAGTAGTGTATGCTTTCGTGTCGATGACAATGCGGCTTTTGATGCTGAGTTTCATCTCTCGACTGCAGAAGTAAGTCTTGGCAATGCCCTCATACTGCTTGTAATGGTATCCCCGGTGATCCTGCCAGAGCTTTCCACGTGCCGTCAGTTGTCTCCGGATGGTGGCGTGGTCGCTGTGATAAACTAAAGGGAACGCTGGCAGCGCTGCGATAGCTGACGTTCCCTCATAAGCAGGCACCGACATGCTGTGTGTCACGTAGCCGAAGTCGTCTCCATCGAAGTCAATGTATTTTCCCTCCATTTCAAACTTCCCGTTCTTGGGGCTTATATCGCCCGATTCAAACGAGAAGGCGCGCTTGCGACCGTCCACAACGCTGAAAACAAAGTCACCCGGCTAGAAGATAGTCCAGAGGAGATCATGAGATATCACACCGTTCGCAACAAGGTTATTCCTAGAAGATATAACATCGCGAAGCTCCTCATCTAGTACCCTGTAAAGCAAGTCAACATGACTCTTGGTTGTCATGTCCTGCTCGTTGTTCCTCGCTTCCACAAAACGTTCCCACCGGTGGACGAATGGTTTAAACGGTCGGCTGAACTCGACACGATCAAGCTTCATTGTAATGCCGGGATATCCCTTCATCACATTGTCCAGGAACGTCTTGAGCGGTTGACTTTGCACCACGATCGACTTGACCTGGAGAGATTTGCGTCCATCATAACACTTGACATTCCGTGCAACCAGCACGTACTGGCCTGATTCTTCATTCTCGGCAGGCTGCACGAGATCGTCGGGGTATTCTTTTGTCCATGAGGACCGACCTCTCGAATCGGGCTTGGTTTGGTATAAGTTGTGAACTTGGCAGATGGAGCCCGTCGGGGCGAACAGGACAGACTGTGGCTTTTCCTCTGAAGGAGACATTAGCTAGTGTGCAGACGCTGCTTTGAGGTCAAATGGCCTACCGGTAGAGATATCTCCCATTTTCAGCAGTTGTGTGTTAGACAAGAAATATCCTGAAATATCCTAGTGAGATCAAAGGTATCTATCCTCCGTTTATATGTTTGCCATTACACCTCGTACTTTGCCCGGGCAATACGCCATGAGTCACGAATGAGGCTCATTGCATATCCGCCTGATGATCTGTATAGTGGTGCTAGGTCTAGAGCCTCAATACGAGACCAAGAAAGTACATAGTAAGCAAGAGATCGCCGCTAGCCCAGGTTCAAACCTAGCCTTGCATCAACTATCTAGGCTTCAGCCTCGTTGCGATACGTGTACAGCGTCAATTGCCTCGACGTTCTATCTTCCATGCTTATTATTTCTTTTGTCAAGCCCGTCATTGACCCAGAATTATGACTCACAGGATCTCCTATGTGCCTCAAAGAAAGGATACAGTTTATCTTGCTCCTTACAAAGATCATCTCTGCAAGTGTACTAGTCCCCAGCACCGCGTAGAGGCGCCTGCCCATGCTGGGGGCTTCTATTTATGATGAGAATCGATCGGACAATTAGTCGGCCTGAGTAGCGAGGCCAGGAGATTCTTCATATATCGGCCAGCATGTATGCAGATTTAGCTAGTCAAGCACTCAATCAGCTGCGTATGCGCAGGTACGTTCGTTAGGCAATATACGTCTTTCGTCAAGCTAGTCCTCTCCATATAGACCTCGTTAGTCCGGAATAATTGACTCCCGATTTCCCTTTTGAGCTACGATCCGAGACACCCCGCTTCGTATTCGGATTTAATGTAAATCCGAGGAGGAGGGGCAGTTGAATATTAACAATCTGCTTCTTTTCATTATATTCACTCATGCTTAAGTCTAATTTGTTTACAGATTCAGTGCAAGGCTTTTCACCCATATTGACCTCTGATATGGAGTGCTTAGATATTCCCGTTGACCACAGGCTCGCTAGAATTATTAAGAAATTGGATGTCTTCTCTTCTATTGATAGAAGTTCACATCTTGAAATCCTCCAAGTTTTGGTCGGACCGCGAAACGCGATGGGAAGCTTATTTCCAATTCTGAATTGAACCATGGATTGGAGCTCGCAGGTCCCGGTACAAAAGGCGGGGTCTTAATTTCTTTGCTCCAACCACCTCGAAACCAGACCTTCGAGAATGGGTTCACGGCCGACTTGTGTAGCTGCCGTACGACAAATGCGATCAAGGACCTAATACGTGTCGGTTCTAATGAAAACATGACCATCGACGACGTCAGTACTTTTGACACGCTACCATACTCTCCTGAAGGTTCAGACGAATCTGCACTCATCGAACAAGCCGAGCACGCATTTTGTGACATGGTAAAAGCCAAGAAGCCGGACGTCGTCCTTTGTTGCTATCAAGGCGACTCAAACAATGATTTTATCCGGAGCCTAGGCAGTTTAGGTGTGGGAAAAGTCTTCCGCGCACCAGATCTCCGGATCGCGGCTGATTGCATTACTAAAAGGGTAAATGCATTTCACCCTAGCTATGCTATCAATTATCAACGAACTTACAGCTGTTTTCGTCGATTACTTCTCCTGGAGTTTGTGAAAGCATTTTCGCATTCGGTCGGTGAATGGAAAGATGAAGAATGGATGGTTGATCTGCGATCACATTGCGAAACTCTCGCACGAAATCTTTATCGTATGAGACTTGCTTCACCTCCTTGAAAATCCAGCAATACTAATCAGATTCTAGGGGAGTCAAATCTTAGTCGGTATACAGTCGACAAGAATCGTTGGAAAGCCATTCTTGAGGCCATACAGTGGAGCTTTTCTAGATTGAATTATTTCAATTTTCATGCTGATATCGAGTACAACCAACAGCGCTTTATTGATAGCAACTTGTCTTGGAATTGCGCTGATGCATCCTTATTCCTTGACAAAGTTCAAGGAGCCAACGATAACTCAAAATTCGTCCAAATGCTCTTGGATTATTTTGTGAATTGGTGCAAACACGCCTGTGAGCCATCGGAACTTCGTCAGAACTACAGTGGGAGTGATTTGCGAGGTTACTTTGACCCGAACTGTCTCTCAAAGAATACCCCTCCTAACCTTTTTATGGGCCTTTTTTCCAGTTTTCTGCGGGACATCAACCTTTCCTTTCAGATAGACAAGAATGCTGTGGGTAGCATGCGATTTGACCTGTCTGCCCAGCGAGACGCATTTCGACGCATGTCGATCAATTCAGAAAGGCGTATTGGCCAACTTCGTCCAACTTCATTGTCCGATCCATTGTCCGATCAGTTCAGGAACCTCGGATTGAATAGCACAGGCATCTCGAAAAGACTAGAATCAGCAACCAAAATCAGCCAGAAAATGACGACAAAACCCTATCCGTAAATCCATTCCTTCAACTTTTCGACAAATCGGCTATCAATCTACTGATTAACCCATTTCGACCCTACATTGAACGGCAAACGGAGCCAACGGAACTCGAAAATCTCGTTAACAATATCAATACGACTCCCAATAGGCAAGTGTGGAACTGGCTTTCATCCGAAAACGATTGCTTGAAGGATGCAAAAGCGTTCTGTGAGAGATTCGGTTGGTCGGAAAACATTTTCATGAACTTTAGGCGGTTACTCTGTGGCTACCAGGGCCTTCCGCTCATACTTCTGATGAATCCCAAAAATGATGATCTGACTTTTGAGGACATGGTCAATCGTACGCCAACCTTCTTTGGATAAAGCAAGTTCTTAAGGAATTCAACTTGACTCTTGACGATGTCATGGTACTGGATATTTTTCCCTTTTTGACGAATGACTTTTTGGATTCATTGGACCATGAGGAAAGGAAAGCCAAAGTCAAAGAAGCCTTCAGCCTGGCCATCGAACTTATCCAAAAGATCAGACCATCAATCGTGCTCTCTTGCCAGTGCTTTGCTCGATATACATATCAGCATGAACGCTGGGGTGGGTTTACAAATCCTCTTATTGATGTTCTTTCTTCATCAATGTCTGAGGCCGAACAGCAACGTGTTTCAAAGGTGTCAATTGGTGACCACACTTTCCATGTTATAAAAGCATTTAACCCGGCCAAAATCTATTACGAAGATGGTCAGGAGAAACAAGATATTGACAACCTCCTTCGCGACATATTCTCAAAGGTTTTTTCTGGCTACGGCAAATCAAAAGCCCTTCACAAAAAGAGCCTGAAAGACAAACTCGATGCTACTGCTGCCAAACTTCACAAGATAGGGTTCAAGTACTTGGATTTGATGTCTCACTATGAGAGAATTGAACCATCAGTACCCGCAAGTTGGGCACATGAAGTAAAGGGTGACGGCTTCTCTGAGCTGAAACGTTCCGTGTCAGAGATTGTCATATCGGTTAAGAAACTTCAGAAAGAGCAAATTTAGGCAGCCTCTACTCATGAAATTTATTTGGTTTCTCTTTTTTTTGACGGTCTCGTTCAATATGTCTTTTGGTAGACTATGTCGCGAAATATTAACATGAGGAGGGAGGAGGGAGAACGCTGGGCCTGCCAGCGTCGGTCTATCTTGTGTGTGAGGGGTTCTGGTCCTACCCCAAACAGAACAAAGAGATTAACACAAAGGGATCAAGCATGTCATTTGGCTAAGCGAGCGCTCATGCTCCATGACACCTTCGAGGGTTGGGCGTGAACTTTGGATGTAGGTGGAGTTAAGTGCAAGTTTTTTCTCTTTTTTTTTTGAATGGTCACCAGTCATTTGTCCCACGACTTCGGCTAATACCTTGTCGAAATATTTTGGATTTTGATTTACCTTTTTGGATTCTGATTATCACTTCTCATCTTGCTAAGTTGTTGAAGTTGGCCTATCTTATACAGGCGTCTTTGGCTCTGGCACTGAGCCCTCTATTTCGGTGGCGGTCGCGGTGCACCAGGTTTCTTTATTCCCGTTGTATCATATGCGCCCCTTCCCATGACAGGAGGTAATTGCCAGATTGCAGATGCGCTTGCCATACTATGGTATCTGAAAACCTGGTGAGTGACTCGTGAAATTGAATGCCGGGCACAATATTGTGGTTCACCTGTAGAACGGATAGAAGTATGGCTTGTTTTAAATCTTCTCATAGATCTAAGTGCTTCCGTTAGGCTCATATTGTTTTGTTAGATCAGGGCCCAGCGGCCAGCACTTACCGCTGGCAAACTCTATATATACACCGGGACCTGCAGCGTTGTATAATATCTCGGAGCTTGGAGCACAGTGGCTTCTTCGTTGAGTGTTGATGCTGAATGCGTGAGAGGGCTTTGGTATACTACAACACCTGCCTCTCTGTTAGGGTTTTATCCGGAATATGAATTCCTTTGGCGACAACATCAACTCTGTTGAGAGCACACCTTTGAATCTCTCAGGTCGAGCTCCAACGTCGTCCACCCTGCGATCCTTGCAAGGCTCAAATTATGAAAAGGCTATAAGTGTCAAGGGATTTCACTTACTATGATATATCTTACCGATACATCCTTGATTCACCCAGATCATAAGCCATAGAGAAGTGAGCTCGGGACAAGGCATATTAATTATCGAAGGGCCCCTTTGCACCGAGGGAAAAGTGAGAATTGACGATGTCAATTATCTTCTGGAAAGGCAGAACATCGGACCAGCACGGCTGCATAGCAAAGGAAGCGCATAATGTCGGTACATGCTTTGGAGGGAGTCAAGTCTAGAAAACCAACTAAGAAACACAGAAATTCGAGGAATTCCCCCCAATTTCTGAGGCGCTGTATGGTCTGATTACGTTTACCAGGTATTGGCGAATTGAAGGCGAGGAAAAGATCGATGAAATGCGCTATTTCGGGCTGCTGTTGAGTGAGGTGGAAGGCAAGAATGGCTATTACGAGCGGGTTGGTTCCTTTATTAATGAAAGCATGGCGTTCCTGGATCAGAGATTCCACCCTTGGGAGCCTGGATCTCTGGTGATTACTTGAAGCAGCTTATGGCACACATCTGCGCGGCACAGAATGGCCTTCGTGTATCATGAATGCCCAAACATACTCCGTGCTCTGCTAGCTCGAATCCTGTCGCGCGCGGCCTTGAATGATAATCTCATAGTTATACTGTGTGTGACTGGCTCGCCTACAGGCTACAGAAACATACTATTCCCGTAGGCATATCAAGTGACATCCAAGACCACAGGGTCAGGATCCCATGACATCGGAAAAAAAGAGTCACCGGACAGAACCAAGAAAAACAATCCTCTGAACTACTGTACCCCGCATCCGAACTGCGGAGTCTCCAGACAGAGGGAAGGAACCTTATGGATACCTGCGGTATACACCCTGAATAATGGTCGCAGAAGTGTGAATAAACCACATGCCCTCCTCCCCGATACGGTAGGTCCACTTCGGGCAATGTAGGACAAGGAACCGGTTGCAACAGGATCGAACCGGGACATATAGGGAGGGCTTTGTTCTGACCAACTGAAAATGCCGCATCGGAATGTCAAACATTCCGACTCGGAAGCAGTGCAGGATTGCTATCGAGTGTAGTCCTGTAGCACAGTCCAAAAGATGGGCTATTATTATCAATTATTGAGCAGGCTAAGCTCTTGTTCTGATGCATCTCGTGCAGCACTACGTAATCTTTCCCGAAATGTCTTCGCCTTCCCGAGCCCTGCGGTCGAGACCGTCACTTGCTATCCGTTTGTAGACCGCATTCAGACCGCATTCACTATTCTACCAGTACTTGCACAGAAACTATTGATTCATCGTCCTTGCTTCTGATTCTTCTTCAAAAGTACTGTAGTGGCAACGGAGAAAAGGATCTTATACTGGTACTACTACGTACCATGTAAGAATAACAGCGGCAATAAGTTTTCCCATTGATGCGAAATCAGGACCAGTGCGTATTCTGATTGGCTGTCCACAAGGATACCCTCGGCCCAGCGACTGGAAGGCTATTATGTAAGTGGGGATGGTCGGTAACCAATCAGAGAGGCGATGGTGCTCCCCTCGGCCGGCATTTCGCCACGAAGCCGGTAGAGTATGGAGAGGATGGTTACTGTATTTTGAATAGCCTCTTTTCTGGCTTTCTTCTGCTTTTCAGGATCTAATTGTACTTGTAGAGTTTCCTTGAACCTCCCAATAACGTCATCACTGCGTAGTCGTGACAGTCGTGACAATCATTCTTTCCTATTCGGCACTTGAAGAAGTACTCAACTATTTCTTCCGCTGCACTCTGTACTTTTCTCCTGCATACTTGCAACGTATTTCCCCCCTAAATCACGCGTGATTTTTCTCGCAATACTGTCCAATCCCCCCTGTCCATTCCTTTATCCATTCTTAGCGCTTCCGTAACCTCTTCGTGTCCGCTCGCAATAATCTGGGGTTTTCTCGGGTCTTTTCGGATTCTCGCCACTAATCCGACATCTCCCGTGTGGAGAACCCAAGGCAATCCGCCTCAACGGCTGCTCTCCTACTCGCGAACCACCGAATCATGGCCTCGTCGCAGAACATTCATATACCCCCGGGTCTCCCTCGAGAATCTGGTCCTCTCTACTCAGATTTCTTTGAACAACAAGTCGCAAAGCAGCGCAACAACAATTATCATTCTACTTCTCTAGTCAATATGGTTGCTACTTCTGTTAATCGTACCGCTCTGCACCCCGGTGGTGTTCAGTATGTCATCCTTTTCCCTTTCTGATACTATCTGGACGTGACAACTAACTGTTCCAGGCCGGGTAACCGTCACACTGAACTCGAGGAGGAACTCCACGAGCACGCACACATTGACTACGACCGTGTCGCTATTGTATGTTCCCCCCTCCTATATTCCATCATGAAGTTCTATACTAATGGTGCAGATTGCAAATCCCTCTGTCCCTGCGCTCTACGAAGATGCTCTCGTCTACGAAACCGGCTCTGCCATCACCTCCAGCGGTGCTCTCTCTGCCTACTCCGGTGCCAAAACTGGCCGTTCTCCCTCAGATAAGCGGATCGTCAAGGAGGAATCGTCAGAAAAGGATATCTGGTGGGGACCCGTGAACAAGCCCATGACCACAGATGTAAGTTTTCTTTGTTACATTTCCTTGTCCATGCACTCTCCCTTGCGTCGTCGCGGTCAAGCTTTCTGGCAGCGGCATTTTTCCAACTTGCATGAAAGTGCCGCTGCTATGGATGCTTTGTGACATGTCTTCCTGCGATGTTGAGGCATTTTATGTATCCCTTATCGTGTACAACCCGAAGATAGGGGCATGTGACCCATTTGCCTTTTCGGGCATGGCGTGATCCGCATTCTCCACCAGCCGCATCACGTGCCGTGATGTCATTCTATAGGGCGAGGCTAACTAAACTCCTTCAGGTCTGGCGGATCAACCGTGAACGTGCTGTCGACTACCTCAACACCCGTAACCGCATCTACGTTATTGACGGTTATGCCGGCTGGGATGAGCGGTACCGTATCAAGGTCCGGGTTGTTTGCGCCCGTGCCTACCACGCTCTCTTCATGCGCAACATGCTTATCCGCCCCAAGCGTGAGGAGCTTGAGCACTTTCACCCCGACTACGTGATCTACAACGCTGGTTCTTTCCCCGCCAACCGCTTCACCGAGGGTATGACCTCGGCCACTTCCGTCGCCATCAACTTCGCTGAGAAGGAGATGGTTATCCTCGGTACCGAGTACGCCGGTGAGATGAAGAAGGGTGTCTTCACTATCCTATTCTACGAAATGCCCGTTAAGCACAACGTCTTGACTCTGCACTCCTCCGCCAACGAGGGTCAGAACGGTGATGTTACCGTCTTCTTCGGTCTGTCGGGTACCGGCAAGACCACACTCTCTGCCGACCCCAAGCGTGCTCTGATTGGTGACGACGAGCACTGCTGGACTGACCGTGGTGTCTTCAACATTGAGGGTGGCTGCTACGCCAAGTGCATCGGTCTCTCTGCTGAGAAGGAGCCCGACATTTTCAACGCCATCCGCTTCGGATCGGTTCTGGAGAACACTGTCTTCGACCCCATCACCCGTGAAGTCGACTACGATGACAGCACCCTGACCGAGAACACTCGTTGCGCCTACCCCATTGAGTACATTGACAACGCCAAGCTTCCCTGCCTGAGCGACAGCCACCCCACCAACATCATCCTGTTGACTTGCGATGCCCGTGGTGTCCTGCCTCCGATCTCCAAGCTCACCACCGAGCAGACCATGTTCCACTTCATTTCTGGTTACACCTCCAAGATGGCTGGTACTGAGGACGGTGTCACCGAGCCCCAGGCCACCTTCTCGTCTTGCTTCGCTCAGCCTTTCTTGGCTCTGCACCCCATGCGCTACGCCCGTATGCTCGCGGACAAGATCTCGCAGCACAAGGCCAACGCATGGCTTCTCAACACCGGCTGGGTTGGCGCTGGCGCTACCACTGGTGGCAAGCGTTGCCCGCTCAAGTACACCCGTGCCATCCTCGACGCCATCCACAGCGGCGAGCTCGCCAACGCCGAGTACGAGGTGTACGACGTCTTCAACCTGCCCGTTCCCAAGAGCTGCCCGGGTGTTCCTTCGGAGCTGCTTAACCCCAAGAACAGCTGGACCGCGTCGACGAGCTTCAAGGACGAGGTTAACAAGCTGGGCAAGTTGTTCAACGACAACTTCACCAAGTATGCGGACCAGGCAACAGAAGATGTGATTGCCGCTGGGCCGGTTGTTTCATGATTTCGTTTCTCTGTTTTGTTTCCTGTGTGTTGCTTTGGCTAAATAATTGCATGGCGTGAGTTTTGGTATTTGTATTTCATTTTTATGTACAGGGAAAAGAATGATATCATTGATACCTGAATACTTCATCCTATTCTTTACTCCATATTCCGCACTTGGTCCATACTTGGGTGTAGTCCGTGTAGCATCAACATTGTAACTAGTAAGTAGTATGCTTAGGCCTCTACAAGATGCCCTGCCACCGCCATTACCGACAAGACAGCCACTATCTCGGTTGACAGGAAACCAACGCCGGATTAGGATCTAGGTGAAAATATTTACCGGCAGTTTCCCGCGGGATCCATCATTGACAGTTTACTAGTACACCCCGGTCAGGGAACTAGTAATTATGGACTGGTGATTGGCCTCATAGCCACGGTCCGTGGACCCGTGTGCTAACACCAACAGAGAACAAACACTTACCGGACCGTCACCCGAGGGAGATCCCATTACGGAAGAATATAATTCAGTGACAGGGGTGCGGGAGAAATGGAACTATGGCTAGCACGTATACAACCGTACGTAGTAGGCTGTATGTACCAAGGCAGATGTATATCCTCGGGTGAGATTCGGGCGGAGGGAATTCACGTATCCTTTCATAGTACTTTTCAATTTCTAGTACTAGTTATCAATTATTCTGCTGTATATTGCGGTAGTCATTATCAATGGTATCTATTCGTGATGGCTACGGATATATACTCGGCTCATCTATGGCTGTTTTCCCCAGCTACGGATAGAATATCGATTGTCGGGATCCCGGTCGGTTCTCGTGGTTACTTAAAACGGACTAGCGGGTGACAGGAAGATGTGTAATGTATTGTTATGTAAGTTACCGGCCCCGCAGTTTATGACGTTTTGGGGGGAGATTATTATCGTTGTATTATGAGTTCTCCCCGTAAAGCAGTATGAGGGCATTGTAGATGGTATGTAGATAATAGGGACAGTGTGAGAGTAAACTGGGTATTGATTGATTATAGAAGTATGCAAGAAAAATGAATGGCATTGGTAGTATATAGTATAGCATTATATAGAAGAGCAAGTATAGAAGGAAAGAGCAGTATACGCAGTTACTCAATCGGGCAGATCCGTCACTTTCCGCTGTTTCGTCGGTTATTATATCTGGCTGGAAGGTTGACGTCCTGGCTTCATCTCCTTTTCACCTCTCCTGCTCTCCATCTCGGTTGCGTTTTTGGTTCTCTGTTTCGTCCCGAGCTGGTATATATACTTGTGTACCCCGTTCTTCTTGTTATTGCTTCTGCTTCTGTGACGTTGTGATACTTCCATCTCTACGGTAGGTGTTCATCCTCGTAGCTCTCATCAGGCTATACGATCATCCGCTAACGTCTTATCAATAACAGCCATGGCTACCGTCAAAGAAGCAACTTCCTCCCAGGCCCAGCCTGCCCCCAACTTCCTCCACCACCCCTACACCCGAGCAGCCCTCCCCTTCGTCAACGGCGGTCTGGCAGGAATGACTGCTACCGTCGTCATCCAGCCCCTCGACATGATCAAGGTCCGTCTACAACTCGCCGGTGAAGGTGTCCGGACCGGCCCCCGTCCCTCTGCGTTTGGTGTGGCCCGCGATATCATCACCTCGGGCAAGGTGGCCGACCTCTACACCGGTCTGTCCGCTGGTCTGCTGCGTCAGGCTGTCTACACTACTGCACGTCTGGGATTCTTTGATACCTTCATGAAGACGCTGAACAAGAATGCCGAGTCTTCCAACCGAGGCGTGTCGTTTGGCGAGCGTGCCGGTGCCGGTCTCGCTGCCGGTGGTATTGCCGCCATGGTTGGAAACCCGGCCGATCTGGCTCTTATTCGCATGCAGTCCGATGGGCTGAAGGCTCCTGAGAAGCGTGCGAACTACCGTGGTGTTCTTGATGCTCTGGCTCGTATTTCGAAGAGTGAGGGTGTTGGTGCGTTGTGGGCTGGTGCTTTCCCGACTGTTGTGCGTGCCATGTCGCTCAACCTGGGCCAGTTGGCGTTCTTCTCCGAGTCCAAGGCTCAGCTGGCCAAGCGGACGAACCTGTCGGCTCAGAACCAGACGTTTGCGGCTTCTGCTATTGCGGGATTCTTTGCTAGTTTCTTGTCGTTGCCGTTTGACTTTATCAAGACGCGTCTGCAGAAGCAGCTGAAGGATCCACAGACTGGGAAGTTGCCGTACAAGGGTATGTTGGACTGTGCCGGCAAGGTCATCCGGGATGAGGGTTGGTTGCGGTTTTACCGTGGTTTCGGCACGTATTATGTGCGGATCGCGCCTCATGCGTTAGTGTCCCCACATTGTCTTATTTAGCTGTTCTTCGCTGACCCACTGCTCCACAGGATGGTAACGTTGATCGTGGCCGATTATCTTCGCATTCTCACCAAGTAATTTTCTTTGGGTTGACTTTTTATATTGGTTTTACGCTGTGTTCATTTGTCTGGAACAGATGGATTGCCTGGACGGCGGCTTTACTTTTCCTGATTCTTCTCCTCTGATTGTCTTTATGTGACTCGCAATGACTGCCATGCTGATGACACGTCCTTTCTATTCAGCGCGTTTATTATGTACTGTTAGTCTGTTTTATATACCCCGCGGCCGGTGTGGTCGGGATAGCTTCAATCGAGTGATACCTTTAGTTTATGTGATCTGTAGCAATTATATACACTAAATAGCACTGGGACCACGCGGCATGGCCTTTTCTTGCTTGACCCGAACAGGCTGCGCTTCCTCCTCGTCATCGTCATCATCTTCATCGTCGCTAGCAACTGTAATCCCAGACTTCCGCTGAGCCCTATTTCTCTTCCTCCGACGACCATCTCCCCCATCCTCGTCCTCATCCTCATCTTCATCCTCCTCCTGCTGTCTCTGCATCCTCCTAACCCTCCTCTCCAAAACCGCATCCCTCTTCAAATCCTCCTGCGTCAACACAACCGAACAAACCGGACACTTCACCGCACGCACACGATTCCTCCGATCCCCGCCAACAGGCACCATCATCGGACTATGCGAAATCATATCCATAATCGCCTGCGCCTCAAAACTATGCGGGCACTTCCTCGACGTCAACGGCTCATTGAAAGTAAGCAGCGTCAACGGACACTTCAGCGAGACGCGCTCTTTTTCAATAGCAATATCCTCGTCATCATCCTCAGCGGGAGTGGACTGGTGCCGGCGAGTTTGCGGCCGTGTCTGGGTTCGTGGAGGGGCTGCGGCGGTGGACGGGTCTTCGAGGTGTCTGAACCATGTTGAGGCGTGTGGGAGAGGGGGTATGTCGTCGCCGGGGTGCTTGGCGTCGTGGACCATGCGGTAGAAGCCGATGTAGGTGTTGTTTGTGGAGTAGCGTTGGGTTAGGGAGAGGGCGTGCCAATTTTGGGTTTCGGTGGTGAGTTGGGTTGTTAGTTTTTGGCTGGGGGGTTCGCTGGCTCGTTGGGATTGTCGGGTTTCTTGGTAGTCTTCGTCTTCTTCGTCTTCGTTTTCGGCTTCCTCGTCCGAGTCAGAGTTGGGGTTTCGTCTTCGTCGTCGCGTGTTGCGGGGTTGTTGGCGCTGTGTGGTCCTAGACGCGACTTCTGCTTCTTTGCCTAGGTCCGCGAGAATGGAGATAAGACCGCCGGCTTTGACTTCTGTGTCGACGATGCCGCGCATTTCGGACTCGAGTTTCTCGGTTATAGCGTGGACTTGTTCTTCTGTTCTTTTGAAGCGCTGGAATTCTTCATCCTCCTCGTCCTCACCCTCGCCCTCCCTCTGTCCTTCTCCTTTTCCATCATTTTCATTCTCATATTGACTCCTCGACCTCTTCCTCGCCATGTACCGCGTATACCGCTCCCTCGCATCAGTCAGCCGCTCATTGACCTGCGCCGCCGAGTCGCCGAGTTTCTCGACCGCGTGGGTGATGTGCGTTTGGAGGTCTTTGAGTTTGTGCGACTGGGTGAGGTCCGCGAGGGCGGTTTGGGATTTTTGCGTTAGGGGTGCGAGAGGGCGTTCGTAGGGGGGAAGTTGCTGGTCGAGGGTGGGGATGTCATTGTCATTGTCGTTGTCGTTGTCGTTGTCGTTGGTGGTGGTGGTGGTGGAGGGGTAGCGGCTGCGGCGGGAGGGTATTGGGGTCGCTGATGGCATTTTGTAGCTTGGTCAGCCTGGTGTATTAGGCTTTGGGCTTGGGGAGTACAAGTACAAGTATGTATGTGGAGGAGAAAATACGATGGACGCGACGCGATGCGCTAGTCTGTTTTGGGTATGATTGTGCATGCCTCATATTACAGGCACCTATGGAGTAGTTAACGTAACCGGTAAGCGAGCGCCGCACGTAAGCGAGCGCCGCACCTAACGCGTTCGCGTTGCCCGCGTCGCACCCTACTGCCTTCAACCACCTATCATGCCACCAAAACGCACTCAATTGAAGCGAGACTCCATTGAGCAAGAAGGTAGGGTCCTACTTGCAATTGAGGCACTTCAAAAACAAGAAATCACCTCTATACGCGAAGCAGCACGTCGATTCAATATAGCAGATCGAACACTCCGACGCCGTCTAGCCGGACGACCTCAACGTCAAAACACGCGTGCTAATAGCCATAAATTGACACAGAATGAAGAGGAATCGCTTCTACAATGGATACTCTCTATGGATCGTCGTGGAGCAGCGCCTAGGCCGGGGCATGTACGAGATATGGCTAATCTTCTACTTGCAAAGCGTGGGGAATCACCAATTCAAACAGTCGGTGAAAAATGGGTTTATAACTTCATCAATCGACAACCAGAGCTCAAGACACGTTTCTCACGAAGATATGATTATCAACGGGCAAAATGTGAAGATCTGAAGGTGATTAATCAATGGTTTGACTGTGTTCAACAGACTATTATTCAGTATGGTATCCTATCTGAAGATATCTACAACTTTGATGAGACTGGCTTTGCGATGGGCCTTACATCAACTCAGAAAGTTGTTACTCGATCAGAGTATTATGGTCGGCGATCGGTCTTGCAGCCTGGAAATCGGGAGTGGGTGACTACTATTGAGTCAATCAATGCATCTGGATGGGTGCTTCCACCATGCATTATCTTCAAAGGCAAAAACCTCATCCAAGGATGGTTTGATGATCTTCCAGGGGACTGGCGCTTTGAAGTTAGTCAAAATGGATGGACTACAGATGAAATCGGACTTCGGTGGCTTCAAAAGCATTTTATTCCAGTGACAACAAGCCGTACACTAGGAACATATCGACTTTTAGTCCTTGATGGCCATGGGAGTCATTTAACTCCCCAATTCGATCAAGTATGCGCTGAAAATTCGATTATTCCAATCTGTATGCCACCACATTCGTCACATCTTTTACAGCCCCTTGATATCGGGTGTTTTGCTGTCTTAAAGCGGACTTATGGTCGACTAGTCGAAGACCAAATGCGTGCCCGCATCAACCACATTGATAAATTTGATTTTCTTGCAGCATATCCAAATGCTCGTGTGGAAGCTTTTAAGCCCCAGAACATTCAAAATAGCTTTGCAGCTGCTGGTTTAGCACCATACAACCCTCAACAAGTGCTAGATAAGCTAAATATTCAGCTTGAAACATCTACACCCCCCGGGAGTCGCCCTGGAAGCCGATCAAGTCAAACCAGCCATTTCACCCCAAAAACACCTCAAAACTTCATTCAACTACAACAGCAGGCATCCTCAATTAAAGCCTTTTTAAAGCGCAGGTCAAAAAGTCCACCCAGTCCGACCAACCAAGCGCTCAACCAGCTTGTTAAAGGCTGTGAAATCGCGATGAATAGCGCTATATTTCTAGCCCATGAAAATGGCCAATTACGTGCTGCAAATGAAAAGCAGAAGCAGAAACGCACTCGATCAAATAGAAGAATACCAAATGAAGGAGGAATGACTGTTCAGGAGTGCCAGGAGGCTATACAACCCCCAGTTGAGGCAGTTGAACCACCTAGATTGTCACAGGCTGCGCCTGTAGAATAAATGATATGTTATTCGGAGAGATGATCGGAGGGGTTACCAGACTACCTACCCCGCACGGCGTACATTTGTATATAAAGCTGTCCGATCGGACATCCGTTCTCCTGTTCTTCAACGAAATCTTTTGTGAGATAGCTAGTCATTAGCACTACGGGCTTAGCCCGTAACATTAGATTTCGTTCCTTTTCTTTCCTATCGGCGGCCCAATCGTGCGATAGAGGGATCGACTGAAAATAGTATAATCACGCACGACGACGAGAACCACGACGAGAACCACGACAAGAACCACGACGAGAACCACGACGAGAACCACGACGAGAACCACGACGAGAACCACGACGAGAACCACGACGAGAACCACGACGAGAACCACGACGAGAACCACGACGAGAACCACGACGAGAACCACGACGAGAACCACGACGAGAACCACGACGAGAACCACGACGACAAGAACTCATGCCCACATATGAAGCCCCTACCATTAGCGATCACGAAGAATCCACACTGAGTGCTGAACCGGAAACTACAGACTCACAGGAGACCCCAAGCACTATGAGCCAAAGCAATGATAACAATAGTGTGCACCAGCGCCCCCGACAAATCTTACCAGATCCTGAGGTGTTTAAGGGAGATATTGCTTCCTATCAGAATTTCAAACATCTCCTGAAAGCGAAGCTCCATGTCGACAGGAAGGCCCTGGGAGGTCCTTATGAATGCCTCTGGTATGCCTATGGACGATTGTCTGGCAATGCAGCTAGCCATATTCTTCCATGGATGATTGCCAACGCTGATTCGCCCACTATGGTAAACGACGATACAGTGACCAAACTCTTCGAACATCTTGATTTCAACTATATGGATAAGGAGCTCCAGAGGAAGGCTATGTACAACCTTAGCACATTGAAACAAGGCAACAAAACCATCAATGAACTGCTTGCAACCTTTGACCGTTATCTGATGGAGGCTGGCCAACAGAACCAGCCTGACAATATGAAGATTTTTTGGTTGGAAAACACCCTCAATGACGATATATTCAATCGACTTGTTAACGCGCCTACCTGCAAAACATTTAGCGAATACTGTGTTCAACTCCAGGGTATCTATGATAGGCATCAGAAATACCAACAGCGCTCTGCAGAACACCGACGTCCCCCTAATCGACGGACAACTACACCCATGTTTCCTCCTCCAGCAACCTCCCCCACAGCTACTCCTACCCAAGGAGACCCCATGGACTGGGAGCCCACCATTTCTCATGCCCGAAACCCCCAACGCAAGCGGGCTCGATGGGTCAGTGGTAAAGAGATTGAGCGCCGGAAGCAGGAGAGATGCTGTTTCCGATGCGGCTCTGCTGGTCATCAGATTAGCCAGTGCCCTTTTCTCCCTGCACAACGTCCTACAGCGAGGGTTGCTGAATTCACCGCAGAGGATGTCACAGATGCTGTCCTGGATGACACCCAAGCCACACCAGTGCCTGATGTACCTTTGGGAAAAGCCTAACTCCTGTGCAAAGTCGCCCACAGGAGTCAGAGCTAGATCGGTTACAGAGATATTGGCGTACCTTCAATCAAAATGTTCACTTCAATGGTCCCCCACTGCTAGTCAGCTCCTTAGTCAATGGAAAGAGCAATTGCAAAACATTAGCAGATTCTGGTTGTACAACATATGGTATCATATCTGAACGCTACGCCTTACGTCACCGATTACAGCGCATATCCATCTCCCCCCGGAGCATGCGAGGATTTGATGGTCCACGAGATGGTCTAATCACAGAAGTCGCCTATTTTTCTATGGACGTTGGTGGGAATAAACAACAGGAAATGTATGCATACATTGTTCCCCGCATTGATGGTGAAGACCTCATTCTTGGCCTACCTTGGCTTTACCACCAAGGAGTGTCCATTATTGCGAACAGCCCCCTGGGTGTACCTGCTCTACGTCTGGCCAATGGTGATCATGTCCCCTCGCTGCAGCATGAACCAGACATGGAGATCCATCAGGTCAGCGCTCAATCATTCAGGGTCTGGATGGATCGCCGCAAGAAAAACCATAGTGTACAGATATTTACTGCCAGCATGCGGGATATTGAGAAGGCCCTAGAGGTTAAACATCACTCTGACCCTAGAGAAAAGCTACCCAAGCAGTATCATGCCTGGTTAGAAGTGTTTGAACGGAAGAAGGCAGACACCTTGCCCCCACACCGTGGACCACAGGTGGATCACAAAATTGAGTTAGTAGGGAAGGATGAGAAGGGAAACACACCTGAACCCCCCTGGGGTCCACTATACAACATGTCCCGGGGAGAGCTCCTTGTACTGCGGAAAACCCTGCGGGAACTCTTGGACAAGCAGTTCATACGTGTTAGTGATTCCCCTGCAGCTGCACCAGTCCTATTTGTCAAGAAACCTGGGGGTGGCTTGCGATTTTGTTGTGACTATCGTGCCCTTAATGCAATCTCCAAGAAGGACCGATATCCACTGCCCCTGATTAATGAGACTCTGGAGCGTATTGGAAAAGCTAGATGGTTTACCAAGCTGGATGTTATTGCCGCCTTCCATAAGATCCGCATTGCGAAGGGATATGAATGGTTAACTGCATTCCGCACACGTTTTGGCCTTTTTGAATGGCTAGTCACACCTTTCGGCCTCGCCAATGCACCGAGCACCTTCCAACGCTATGTGAACTGGACTCTACAGGAATTCCTTGATGAATTTGTGTCTGCATACCTAGATGACATCCTAGTTTTCTCCTCTGGATCCCTTCAGGACCACCGTGAAAAAGTCTCCAAAGTCCTGCAACGGCTCAAGGATGCTGGTCTTCAGCTTGATATTGACAAGTGCGAATTTGAAGTACAATCCACCAAGTACCTGGGCTTTATTATTGAGGCAGGCAAAGGCATCCGCATGGACCCTGCCAAATTATCAGCTATCAAGGATTGGACAGCCCCAACTAGTGTACGGGGGGTGCGTTCCTTCCTAGGGTTCGCCAATTTTTATCGACGGTTCATACGAAACTTTGCAAATATCACAGCACCACTCACTGCACTCACCAAGAAGGAAGCAAAATTCACATGGAATTCAGATGCTGACAAGGCTTTCAACCAGCTCAAGGAGATGTTTACCACTGCACCTATCTTAACGCAATTTGATCCAGACCGCGCTACAGTGGTAGAGGCTGACTCCTCTGGCTGGGCTACTGGTGGTGTATTGTCCCAATATGATGACAATGGGGTACTGCGCCCATGTGCCTTCTTCTCAAAAAAGAACTCACCTGCAGAATGCAACTATGAGATCCATGACAAGGAGTTGCTAGCAATCATCAATTGTTTGAAGGAATGGGAATCAGAGCTCATTAGCACACCCAAGTTCATCATTATCACTGATCATAAGAATCTCCGCTATTTTATGAAACTGCGACGCCTTAATGAACGACAGATGCGCTGGGCAGATATATTGAGCCGCTATGACTTCTACCTCCAGTACCGACCTGGGAAACTTGCCCTTACTCCTGACGCCCTATCTCGCCGAGATCAAGACATGCCCAACGACCCAGGTGATGAACGACTGCAGATGCGAGAGAAGCGCCTCTTGGACCCTAATGCATTTGTTGAGACCAGTGAATGCACCATATGCTGTGTGTCAGCTGTACAGGTCGACAAGTCCATTCAAATCCTACCAATCCATACTAGTAATGGAACTACAGAAAATGAAAACACCACCTCAGATCTTGAACAGCAATGGAGCCATGCAGAAGCTGAGGATACCACTATGCCCATACTTTGTGATGCCATCCGTGCAGGATTACCTCATTTCCCTCCTGAATTGGGAATCCGGGTCTCAATTGGCGAATGTGAATTAGACTCTGATGGTCGGATCCTCTTTCGCAAACGACGATGGGTTCCCAATAATGAACCTTTACGAACAAGATTAATGCAAGAAGCCCATGACTCCCCACTGTCTGGGCATCCAGGTAGCAATGCACTATATAGTCTACTTGCTCGACAACTTTTCTGGCCCAATATGAGTGCAGATGTGAAACGTTTTGTCAAGAATTGTGACCAATGTGGAGCTACCAACATATGGCGAGATCGACGACAAGGACTGCTGAAACCCTTACCTATCCCAGATCGCAAATGGCGTGAACTCTCCATGGATTTTATAGAAGGACTGCCAGAGTCAAATGGTTACAGTGCTATCCTGGTGATAGTAGACCGCCTCACAAAAGGGACTATCCTAATCCCTTGTGCAAGGACAGGAAGTGACTACATTGTACCAAAGTTCCTGCAGCATGTTGTGGCATACCATGGCCTCCCAGCTGCTATCACCTCTGATCGCGGCTCACAGTTTGTGGGTGAACTCTGGGAACGCATGTGTAGCCTCCTCAAGATCAATCGACGCCTATCCACTGCCTACCACCCCCAAACTGATGGGCAAACAGAGCGCATGAATGCAGTTGTTGAGAGCTATCTCCGTAACTTTTGCAACTTTGCACAGGACAACTGGTCAGAAATCCTACCTATGGCGCAGCTTGCAATTGCCAACCAGACTGCAGCTTCTACTGGGTTCAGCCCCTTTTTCCTTGACCATGGGTTCCACCTGGAGACACTTCAACTAGTTGAACCAGTCACTGAAGAACTCCAACAATCATCCAGTGGGTCTGCAGGTGCACGAATAGCTGACAAACTCAAGAATGCATTGGAGGTCGCTCAAAGTGAGTTAGCTGCAGCCCAGGAACGACAGGAACAATATGCCAACCGTTACCGAAACCTTGCACCACACTACAAGCCTGGTGATAAAGTTTGGCTCGCCCTGCATAATATCCGAACAAGCCGTCCCAGCAAGAAGCTTGATGTGCGCCAGGCCAAATATACTGTCCTAGCACAGATTAGCCCATATGCCTACCGACTGAACACACCAGAGGGTATCCACCCTGTCTTCCATGTTGACCTCCTCCGGCCAGCAGCAAACAACCCCTTTCCCAGTCAGCGCAATGACGACTATCAGCCCCCAGCTGTGCTTGTTGACGGCGAGGAAGAATACCAGGTGGAGCGTATACTGGACTACCGACAGATCCGCCGTGGACGGGGATTTCAGCGACAATACCTAGTGAAATGGACCGGTTATCTACATCCTGAATGGACTGCTGCGCACAACATGGAGAATACCGCCGCACTGGATGAATGGGAGCAACGCCACGGAAGCCAGAGCCCTGTGAGGGATGGGGATGATTCTTAGGAGGGGGTGTTGTCACAGGCTGCGCCTGTAGAATAAATGATATGTTATTCGGAGAGATGATCGGAGGGGTTACCAGACTACCTACCCCGCACGGCGTACATTTGTATATAAAGCTGTCCGATCGGACATCCGTTCTCCTGTTCTTCAACGAAATCTTTTGTGAGATAGCTAGTCATTAGCACTACGGGCTTAGCCCGTAACATAGATCACCCTTGACAAGACCACCGACAAGGCCTATTTTACCACCTCCGCCAGTCAGACGAAAGTTGCCAAAGTGTAGTAAATGTGGACAGGAAGGGCATAGATCAGACCATTGCCCTCAGAGATAACTTTTTTAATATAATGGTGTTTGGGTGGTTAAAAAATGCATTTAAAATAGTAGGGTATAGATAGGTGCGGCGCTCGCTTACGTGCGGCGCTCGCTTACCGGTTACGTTAACTAACGTAATCCACAAGCGAGCCGGCCGCCTACTCCCATCTATGGTATTTCAATGCATTTAGATCAACTAAAACGCCATTATATTAAGATAACTACCTAATTAGGTCTAACTGGGCATGCATTTCTCTTATGTCCTTCATTTCCACAGGCTCCGCATTTTGGTAAAGCTCTCATACGCGGCTGTAAAGGTGGTGAAGGCCTTCTTGGCTGAGGGGGGGGAGGCTCTTCAATTGCTGGTTCTGGCTGCATAACTAGCTCACGAGCCTCCAAAACTGAAAGGCCTTCTTCTTGAGGTATTTGCTTATTAGACTGAGTGTGTTTTTGCTTCTTCTTTTCATTGGCAGCATGTAAATCGCTTACTTCTTTCTCAAGAAAAGCGGCTGATTGCATCATGATTTGACAGGCTTTAAGAACCTGATTTATTGCAGAATTAAGCGGACTTGGTGGGCTCCTTGATCTTGTATGAAGCAAAGCTTTATTTGATGAAGCTTGCTTTTGTAATTGCATGTAGTTTGAAGGCGTTTTTGGCTCCCAATCGCTACCCCGGCTTCTGGGGGTGTTGGCGTATGAAGCTGAATATCAAGCTTTGAAATCACTCGATCAGGGTCATATGGCACTAGACCAGCTGCTGTGAAGCTATTTTTAATAGTCTCAGGTTTGAATGCCTCAATTCATGCGTGTGGGTAAGCCTCAAGGAAGTCTAATTTGTCAATATGGTTGATCCTAAGACGCATTTTTGTCACGGCGCTCTACTAGGATAATGGAACATCCAACTCATGGGTTCTACCTAGGTAGCTATCGACGAGAATAATCAACATGAGGAAGGAAGAAAGGAGGTAATGCCATATTTAACAACAAAGCAAACGACTGCATCTCACGTGATAGCCAGCCAACGTGACCAGGCCGTCACAATTTTGGTTTCAATGAGCCGGCCATATGATCGCTTTAAGACTGAAAAACAGCTGATATCAAGCAGCTGTAAAAGATGTGATGAATGCACTGGCATACAGATTGGAATAATATCATGTTTCTCACAGATTTGGTCGAATTGTGGTGTTAAATGACTTCCATGGCCATCAAGGATCAAAAGCTGATATTTCCCTTTTGTATGAGTAATTGTCGATGGAGTAAAGAGCTTTTCAAGCCATCAAAGCCCAATTTCATCAGAAGTCCAGCCATTTAGGCTTACTTCAAACTGCCAATTGCTTGGAAGGTTATCAAACCAAGACTCAATAAAGACCTTGCCTTTGAAAATTATACATGGAGGCAAGGCCCATCCTGATGCACTTATTGTCTCAATTGCAGTAACCCATTCATTATTTCCAGGTTGTAAAAGTGATTGCTGACCATAGTATTCAGACCTTGTTACTACTTTTGCAGTAGCAGTTAAACCCATTGCAAAACCAGTCTCATCAAAGTTGTAGACATCATCAGGGTCAATGCCATATTAAAGTATTGTATGTTGCACGCAATTGAACCACTCATGGATGATTTTTGGGTCTTCACACTTTGCATGCTCATAATTATACTGCCTTGAGAATCAGGTTGAAAGCTCTGGGTGCCTTTTCATATAGTTGAAGACCCAATTCTCACCAACTGTTTGAACCAGGGTAGTTCCACACAACATGAGTAGAAGATTGGCCATTTCTCGCACAGTAGTGGGCCCGGGGGCTGCCCTGTGAGAATCCATTGAGAGTATCCATTTTTGAAGTGATTCCTCTTCTATTTGTGTCAATTTATGATTGTTAGCGCGAGATTCGTGTCGATTTGTACAGCCAGTGAGGCGCCGGCGGAGAGTTGTACAAGGCACATTGAATTGGTTTGCTGCTTCTTGAATTGAGACAATCTCTTGCTTCTTGATAGCCTGGATAGCTGATAAGATGCGACCCTCTTGTTCAATAGAATTTCGACTTGATTGGGAGCGATTTGGTGGCATGGTGGGTGGTTAAAGAAGGAAGAGTGCACGAAAATGACGCGAAACGCGGTAGGGTGGCCACTCGCTTGTGGATTACGTTAGTTACATCTACGGGATGGTCAGATTGGTACAGTACTCGATTGTCTATCAATATGCTGGTATTAAACCTTGTAGAAACAGAATGCGTGATAGAAACCTGGACTATTAGCATAATTCAAAACAAGTACACCGTGCTGCACTTACTGGCTGCTTCCTTCTCCTCCTCGGTCATCAGTAGAGCACCAGTCTCCCGATCCCGTACTCCCATGCGTTCACTGAGCGGTCTCAATTCAGGGTCATTCTGCTCGTCTCGCCAGATGTCCAGGAATGGCTTGCGGTAGGAGAGTTCGAGGTTGTAATCCTCGGTCAGACTGACTGGTTAGCGGTGATCGGTGAAGAATGGGAAAAGGAGGCTTACGCTCGAAAAGCTTCCCAGGGCACGACGTATTCCGGAATTCCCTCCACCGCTTCTTCCATGAAATAGGTGTATCGCCATCCAAATGGCGGCCGGAAGACGCCATCGTCCGGCGCAGGACCGGGGAACCGGACTTGGTAGATGCTATTTCCCCATGCTGGCTTGTTATCATCCTCCTCAACCTCACCGTCTTCAGGATCTTCTGGTTTCTCCTGCTTGGCTGCTTCGCGTTCCTTGCGCTTCCTGTTGTATTCGGCCACCCGTGCGCTGATGACGTCTGAGTTGGGACACACGCCCAAGAACCGACCACCCTTTCTCAGCAATCCGGACACGTTGCGAAGCATTTGGCGCGCCTTTTCTTCGCTCTCGAATGCGTAGTGGATGGCGAACATGGATGCGACGACGTCAAATCCTCCACCACCCCATCGCGAGCTCATGACCGAACCTCCCGGACCTGCGTTCGGATCAATCCCGACCTGCTGGATGATAGGGATATCGCCCAGGAACTCTCCGAAGCAGTCCTTGGGGATGAACTCGCCATGGAACAGTGGACCACGGCGTCCGCGCGGGCCACGGCCATTTCTCATCGAACTGTAACGGTCACGAGCTTGCTCGACAGATATATCTGCTGGGTCAAGGCCAACGTAGAGGTCCACTGGCTGCGGAGCTTGCTGCCATTTGCCCAGATCACCTCCCTTACCGCAGCCCAAGTCGACTACTAGAAGACGTCTTTCCTCCATCGGCATTAGCCCGGTGCCTTCCGCCCACTCCTTGGAATCAGCGTAACGAGAGAGGAACTCTTCGTCCGGAGAGAACTTCTGGATCAAAGTACTCTTGATCCAGTTGTTAAAGCTCCGCAGACCCTTGATCTTACTCTCCGTCTTCCGCCATTCCTTTCCTCGCTGCGGCACCGTATTGTAATGCTGACGGACAACATCTGTCACCCCACGAACCTGAGACGTCCGCATAGCATCATTCTCCTGAGCACGCTCCCGCTCCTCCTGTCTCCGCCGTATCGTCTCACGGTCAACAAGCCCCATCCTTGCACCACCACCCGGCCTCTTGCGCGGCCGCGATTGCGCTTCAGGAGTCGGTGCTCTCGGAGGCGGCGAAGGCGAGCGATCCTTCGGGGTATCACGACTGCGGCCCGAGTTCTCATCCGCATCGCGTCGTGCGTAAGCAGACGGTGGTGTTCGGCCACGTTTGCGTAGCTTCTGGTGTCGTTCTTCGAGACGCTTGCGCTTGGAGACTGGGCGGTCTGAGCCTGGTTTGGGCTCCTCTGGTTTTTCTTCCGCTAGCTTTCTCTTCTTCTCGCCGTTTGGGTCGGATGGGCTGGCGACGAAGTCGGTCGCTTCGGGAGCCGGCCTGGTGGCGTCGGGGCTGTCCATTGCTTTGGCAGCTGGGCGTTTTCCTTTCTTCTTTGTGGGCTTGGAGGACTGAGTGGTCTCTTTATCGGGTTCCGGGGCTCCTGTCTGTTCCGTAGAGACGTGACGATGCGGTGGCTCTTCTGGCGCGGCAGTGGAAATTTCTTGCGCAGCTGGTTTCACGGACGGCTCTGTATCATACGAAGACTGCTTCACAAGCACAAGTCCATCAGTAAAAGAATTGACCTCAATCAAGCCAACAAAAAGACGAACAACGAATCGCAGAAACCAGTTTCACTAGCTAGCCGCGGAAAATACCCACACCAGCTACCAGCTACTAGCGCACTCGGAACAACCACGCAGCACAAGACAAACGAGCGGATAAAAAAGATACTCACCGGACCGGGGCCAGGAACAGGAACAGCATACACCGGAGAAACTGGACGAGGAGCTTGCGCTGGCGCTGGCGCTGGCGGCGAGTGCGACTGGGCCTTCTGGTCCACATTGCGGCGCTGAGGCCAAGAGCCCGCGTCGGCGTCGCGGTCAGCCCAGGCGTCGCGGGCGGGATCATACATGGCGCCTCCTGATACTCGCCGGCCGTCGCTCATGCTGTGGCTGTAGAGGGTGAATATGGAAAAACTTGAGGAGAGAAGAGTTTGGTGGTTTTCATTGTGAAAGACAAACTCATTCACTGACGGTTCCCTTCCCTGGATTCCTTGGTTGAGCCCAGCGCTTTCCGTCATTCCCCTTACCGCATCCGGAAGAGATTCACTACAGTGAAGATACAGGGTTATAGAATCAATGGAGAGGATTGATAGAGAGTACTGCAGAGTGTGGAATAGTCACCAGAAATGCTATCAAAGACATTAAATACTTGAATATCTGAGGATCTATGATGTCAATGGGTATATACATAGGAACCAAATAACATGACCTCGACGCCGTGCTTGAGTCAATGCGATAATAACAAGAGAACAATTGATCCAATAAAATCAACGCCCCGGGGTCGACTTCCTGGGAGAATTGACATTCAAGACCTGCCGCATTCGCCGGATCTTAGACCACCACTCGCGATCAGTAGCCTTCTTGGTCTCCTCGTCAACCTCTGAATCTACCACTGACCCATCCATCATTGAAGGCGTCTCCGAGCCAGCGCGGAGAGTGTCCATCGAGGCAGTTGAGCGGATTTGGCGACGATGCTTCACTTTCAGCGCCTGGGTCGAGACTTGCCATCCACTGCGCAATGTCCCTGGTTTATCAGTCGGCTTGCCTGTACCGCTCTGCGCTTGACCGCTGACCCAGGGACAGTACTCCATGTGTTCACTGGCCACTTCCAACAGAGTGTCTAGCTCGGTGTCTCCATATTTTGGTTTGTACATCCAGAGACCAAGTCGTCGGAAACACGCACCACACGCAGCTAGTCCTGCTGCTCCGTCTGAGACAGTATCCCAGCCAAATAGTGCCAATGCGAGAGCTGCTTTGTTGATTGTGATTTTCTGAGATATCTCTTCCTGAGCGCTCTTTTGATTTTCTCCTTCTTCCTTTGTCTCCGGTTTGGGGGTCTCTGGCTGTGTCGTCTCTGGCTGCTTTTCTGGTTCAGTTGTTTCACTTGGCTTATCTGGTTCAACAAATCCGGTTGGTAATACGTTGATGATTTCGTCGAGATCAAGCGACTCCGGTGTCTGGATGGCTTCCTCCACTGGTAGTTTATCCTCCATCTTCACCAAGTTCAAGTACCGTTTTTGTAGGCCGGAGATTGCTACGTCAGGGTTGGACAAGGGCAGGCGATGGATCGTAGCTAAATAAATTAGCATTGAGTGTAGTCAGGAAAAATGCAGTATGCACTCACCATCGCAGCCCTTGTTCCTCCACGGGCAATTCTCACCATGTCCTTCGACCAAACGTTTTGTATATTCCTCTACGAGCCTTGCGCCTGCGCTTCGGTTAGTATCTCCATTGATCCCAAATTATGGGTCGAGTGAAACATACGGACGTCCTTCCTTTCCTGCACTTTCTCCGCATCATACCCATCCAATTCATCTAGCTCGTCCGGCAACTTGACAACCACCGATCCGCCACAACCCCCAACACATGTCACCCGCGACACATCCGTACAGATCCATCCTTGCTTCGCCCAAGCCACTTCATTAACCGCAGTCGGCTTCGGAGACCAGCGATCCACCCGACGAAACGTCTCGAGTCGTTCGAGGAAGCGCTCGCGGTCCCAAGGGACGAAACTGGGTCGCGCTGTCGACGAAACAGAGGATGCTCGCGTGCCGGGTCGGGCGACTTTCAGGATCGAATTCTTGATGGAAGAGGTAGAGGAGGTGTCGTCATCTTTGCTCAAGCGGATCTTCTTGATCGCATCGCGTGCTGTTGTCGGAGCTCCGGTGGTGGTGGATTCTTTGGCTGGTTGGTCGGGGATCGAGGGTTTGGTTAGGGATTCGAGGACTCGGTGAAATTTGCGCTTTTTGGTTTCTAGTGCGTAGGACATTTTCCTGGTTGTATAGTTGGATTGGGCAAGGAGGATGGGTGAAGTGGTTGTTCTGTTGGTCTGCGGTCTTCGAGATGATGTACCGCGCCATACCCAAACCGGCAATTTGCATATATGCCTTAGGAATCAGGCATATTGCATCAAGTCTTCTCTCCAGAGTGCTTCCACAGTGAATTCTAGATCAAATGAAGCAAGGCCTAGCCTCTTCTGCCTAGCACAAGAATCACCTAATAAATTGGGATTAGTAGACAAATATACCCCCTCTGATTGGCCCTCGGCGTCTCGGCCTCCGACTCCGCGATTCTTCGCGGTTTTCGATAATCATGCCATTTATTTGTATCCCTCCCACCTAGGATATTCCCAGGAATCAACAATCATGGCTTCCTTGGGGAGCTCAGCATCCTGGGCCAGAGGCTTCGCGCCCCGGTTATTCAAGGATTTCTTCACCTGTCGCCAATGCCTACGGACTCAGAATTATGCGACCAAATCCGCTTTCCGTAGACAGTTAGCCGGCCTGTCGTTCGCTCAGTCTGGCCAGAGAGCCAATCGTACCATTCTGAACTCGAAGACTGCACAATTTTTCTCGCAGAATCTGAGAAGATCGGTTTCGT
The DNA here is from genome assembly GCA_034509305.1 of Aspergillus cristatus. Taxonomy (NCBI): domain Eukaryota; kingdom Fungi; phylum Ascomycota; class Eurotiomycetes; order Eurotiales; family Aspergillaceae; genus Aspergillus; species Aspergillus cristatus. The sequence goes on along the minus strand of WJBV01000006.1, from coordinate 2,008,621 downwards.
CATCTACGGTTGCCAATGCTGCGGAGGAAGGCGCGACAAAAGCGAAGTCGAGCTTTCCGCAGGTTAGCGATAAATCGGTTGCGTACTGGCTGCTAGGCAGCGCGGTCAGTGTGTTTGGTATTGTGATCTTTGGTGGTTTGACTCGATTGACGGAATCAGGGTGTGTACTTCCATGGGAACTGGGCATGATCATGAACAAGGCTAATCGAGTCGTTGTTACAGGTTAAGCATCACGGAATGGCGTCCCGTCACCGGCTCTCTCCCTCCCATGAACGACGAAGACTGGGAATCTGAATTCTCGAAATACCGCGAATCCCCCGAATTTAAGCTCCTAAACCCGCACATGACCCTCTCCGAATTCAAGTCGATCTACTACATGGAATGGATCCACCGTATCTGGGGCCGCTTCGTCGGTCTATCGTTCATCTTCCCCGCTATCTACTTCGTCGCCCGCAAGAAAGTCAGCAAGCCCATGGCACTGCGTCTTGCTGGAATCGCCGGTCTGATTGGATTTCAAGGATTCATTGGCTGGTGGATGGTCAAGTCGGGCTTGAAGGATGATCTGTTCGCTCCCGGTAGTCACCCTCGTGTCAGCCAGTACCGTTTGACGGCACACCTGGGTGCAGCGTTCGTCTGCTATGTTGCTATGCTCTGGAACGGTCTTGCAATCTTGCGGTCTCGTCGACTCATGGCGGATCCGGAGGCTGGAATCAAAACGCTCGAGGCACTTCGTGACCCCCGGCTCAAGCTGTTCCGTCGCTCCGTTGCTGGTCTGGCTCTTCTGGTCTTCACCACGGTCATCTCTGGCGCACTCGTTGCTGGTCTCGACGCTGGTCTGATCTACAACGAATTCCCGTACATGGGCAATGGCTTCGCTCCCCCCAAGTCCGAGCTGTTCGATGAACGGTACTCCCGCCACGAAGACAGATCCGACCTCTGGTGGAGAAACATGCTCGAGAACCCCTCGCTCGTCCAGCTCGACCACCGCATCCTGGCGACCACCACCTTCACCAGCATCATGGCCCTGTGGGCATACTCCCGCAAATCCCCCACGATGAAGAAGCTACTCCCACCGGCCGCAAAAAAGGGCGTTCACGGCGTCGTCGCGTTTGCGTTCATGCAGGTTGGTCTCGGTATCTCGACTTTGCTCTACCTCGTTCCTATTCCTCTCGCCTCGGCGCACCAGGCTGGTAGCTTGTTCCTGTTGACCTGGGTTATGGTTCTGGGAAGCCGGGTCTGGCACCCCTCGAGGACTGCGAAGTTGTTGCAGATGGCTGTTAAGGCTCGTGGGCAGCAGTTTTCGCAGGCGGCTGCTCATGCGGCTAAGAGGGTATAGTCAGCCTTCTGTCTGGCTTGTTCTCGTTGTTTGTCACGAAAAGATATGGATGAGTATATGCCTGTATATTAACTAGTACCTCTCTTCTTCCTTGTAAAATATGATTCTTTCACTTGTTATTTTCTCTATTTACAGTCCCCGAATCACAGTGATACCGATCACCGATCCATACAAAACATCCAAAAACTCCAAGACACCAACCAACCTCAAAACAACCCCACCACCCCATCCCTCTTCTTAAACTCCTCCATAGCCCTAGCCGCCTGGTCCTGCGCATACCCATGAAGATCGCCCAGTCCATACGCCTGATAGCACCACCTCCTCGCCGGGTCCTTCTCTCGCTCCTCCTGTATCCACTCGCCGTGCGCCTCGAGGCTAAAGGCGTACAAGTTCCTCGCCCCAGCTAGGACCTTGTCCATCTCGGCTTCAGCCTCATCGACGTCGGTGGCGGTGGAGGGGGTGAAGGCCTCGTCGTCGAGAAGCGGGGCGGTGGACTGCCGGTCGTCTAAGGAAACGGGAGAATTAACGGTGGCTTCGGGGGTACGGCTGGGACTGCGAGCTTTACGAACACACTGTCTTTGGTCCCTCTGGGTTTGAGACTGGGTGCGGGGTGTCTGCGCTTGCTCCCGTCCGCGCCCACGTCCACGGCCGCGCTGAGAGCGTCCCGCCGGGTCCTTCTGGACCTTGTTGGCGTTCTCTCGCTTGGGTGGACCTTTCTTCTTTTTGCCCTTGGGCAAGGCACTTGACGAGACAAGCTCGTTCCGGTCGATCGGGCCGGTGTGCACACGGCTCCCAGCGTTGTGCGTCCGCGTGCAGCCGTTCTTGATCGTGCAGGCATGGCAGGATTGCCAGCCGCAGGACGAGCATCGGGACATGCCCGAGTCGTTTCTGGCGTTGCACAGGTCGCACTTTGCAGTGTGCGCCGTGACTGGCTCGAATTGTGTTCGGGTCAGGGAGGGCTGTGTCTGGGCGGTTGTGGTGGCAGACGCAGCAGGAGGCGTGCCGGCGGGAGCAGCTGGGGAAGGAAAGCTGGAACCAGGTGTTCCAGACATATTAGTATACTGAGGCTCGGAGTTCCTCAGTGGGGAAGACTCGCTGCCACTGGAGTATCCAATGGGAGAAGGTTGTTCGTGTTTTCGAACAAAAGGTGAGCCATTGGTTGTTCTCAGCGGCAGCTGTTTCCATCTAAACGTCAGCAACCACGATCTCCTGGGTATCAGTTTCAAGCGGGAAGAGACTAACATTCTCAAGCGACTGAGGCGCTGGATACAGAGCAGAACGAGAACCAGGAGGAGCCGGAAGAGGCAGAAAACGAAAGCCCTTAAAGCAGTTCCCCTGGTGACTGTTTGTTTGGTTCATCATCGTGGATCAGATAGTATTGACTACCATCGATGGGGTGCCGATTAGTCCCGTCTCAAGGAGGTTAGGGTACCGGAGATATCGCTGTTAGGGGGGTATATGGAGTAAAGTCCGGAGAAGTGAATGGCAAGAAAGAGGAAAGAAGAGGTCATCTTTTATAGCTGGATGCTACCTGCGGAAACAAAAGCATTCAGGAAGTTCCCTCCTCCATGGCATTGGAACCTACGGGATAAATGGACTTTGTTGTCTATTGTCTGACTCAGTATACAAAGTACTTTGTTTTGCTTATTGCTTTCTTGTTAGGTGAGACATGTCACTGAGGCATGGACATGGAGAGTTCCCTTGATTGGATAGAAAAAGCATCGTACAATGGATTGAATGGTAATTTGTCTGTCTTATTGTGCGGAAATGATAATGAGGCTGGATATCTCAAAAAATTCTTAAAGGGTATTCCGATTTCAAAAGGTAAACTAAAGGTTTTTTTTATTCCCCTAATGCATCTATTCATTGACATCCTAACATAAACCCATAATAAACAGTCATCAGAAGCATTCAACATCTCTCGTCCAGTTTCGTAGCATCTATTTGTGGGCTATATCTTGTTAGTTCAACGGTAATCGTTAAAGCGTATGGTGAAACTTACCAATGCCCTCTTCCGGCTTGGGCTCAATGCCAACGACCTCAGCAGCAGTCTTGCCCTCCTGGGCGGTCTTGTCCTCCTTCATGAAGGGGAAAGCAAGAACCTCCTTGATACTGTAGTTGTTGGTAAGGAACATGACCAAACGGTCAATACCCATACCCCAGCCACCGGTGGGCGGCAGACCGTACTCCAAGGAAGTACAGAAGTTCTCATCGATGAGCTGAGCCTCCTCGTCACCCTGGTCCTTCTGGCGGGCCTGCTCCTCGAAACGCAGACGCTGGTCGAAGGGGTCGTTCAACTCGGTGTAGGCATTGACGATCTCCTTCTTGCAGACGAAGGCCTCAAAACGCTCGCACAAACCGGCGTGCTGGCGGTGGTACTTGGCCAGCGGCGACATCATCTGCGGATGGCCAGTGATGAAGGTGGGGTTGACGCAGGTCTCTTCGATGAACTCGCCGACGAGCTTATCGAGCATACGGGCGTTGGTGAGCGGTGGCGAGCAGTCGACGCCGGTCTTCTTCAGGACGCGCTGGAGGAACTCGTTGGACTCGGCGGTGTGCAGCTGGTCGCCTGGCGGGAACTTCTCGCCAGTGGCCTCCTCGAGGGCGGGGATCATCTCCACGCGCCTCCAGGGCGCCTTCCAGTTGACGTTGTAGGTCTCGCCGGTCTGGGTGTGGAAAGTAGTCTCGTAGCCGCCGGTGACGTGCTTGACGAGACCCGAAACGAGGTCTTCGGTGGTGTTCATGAGGTCGAAAGCATCAGCGTAGGCCTGGTAGAACTCGCAGGTGGTGAACTCGGGGTTGTGGGTAAGGTCAATGCCTTCATTACGGAACTGGCGACCCATTTCGTACACACGCTCAAGACCACCGACAATCAGCATCTTCAGGTACAGCTCAGGAGCAATACGCATGAAGAGGTTCATGTCGAGCTCGTTATGGTGAGTAACGAAGGGCTTGGCAGTCGCACCACCAGCAATGGCGTTCATCATGGGAGTTTCCACCTCAATGAAGTCGCGGGTGTCGAAGTAGTTGCGGATGTAGCTAACAATCTTAGACCGGGTAACGAAAACATTGCGCGAGCGGTCGTTCATGATCAAGTCGAGGTAACGCTGGCGGAAACGCTGTTCCTTGTCCTGCAGACCGTAGTGCTCGGAGGGGATGGCGTGCAAGCAAGGCGACAGAAGGACGACCTCAGTCGCAAAGATCGAAAGCTCACCATCGGCTCTGTTCTTGGGGCTAGTCCGACCGGGGAATCCAACAATACCGACAATGTCGCCTCTCCGGAGGTGCTCGTGCTGCTGCTCGAACGGCACGTCGCCAGTGGCGTGCTGACCCTGGCACACAACTTGCACCTTGACACCCTCCGCACGAATGTCGTAGAAGTTGAGCTTGGCGCCCGAGCTGCGCTTGGTGTAGATTCTACCGGCGATGCGAACGGTGGTTTCGGGCTTCTGCTCGCCCTTCTCGAGACCCTCGTAGTTCTTGAGGAACTGGCGTAGGTCATCGGTGACGTTGAACTTGTGAGGGTAAGGGTCGGGGGACTTGGTTTCGCGGAGCTTGTTGATTCTCTTGCTGCGGATTTCGAAGTATTGCTATAGCGAAAAAAAAATAACCTTCATTAGCGACAGTCCGATACCGCCACACATATCAAAACCAAAAACACTCACGTTAGGAGTCAAGTTAGCCTCCTCCTCCTCAGCGGAGGCCTTCTTCTGGGTCTTAGGAGGAGCAGCAGCCTCCTTCTCCTTCTTCTTGGCCTCTTTCTCGCGCAGCTTCTGGCGCTTCTTCAGCTCGGTCTTGGAGACCTTTTCGCCAGTGACCTCGTCAAGCAAGAGGTTGGCCATGGAGACCTCGGCCTCCTTAACTCCGTTGTCTGTCATGATGAATTAGATTGTCTTTCGTTATGCGAAACAAAAGAAGGAAAGGAAAATTGAGACGGAGGGGTTTTGGTGGGAGGGACGATGGCAGGTTGATTTTTGGGTCTGAGTCAGGATCCGCGGCTGTTATTGGTCGGTGGAATTTTTTCTGGGATTTACTATGGTACCGCTGCATTCTGGCGACGGTTATGCTACGGAACTTATATTAGGTGTTTTTACTTAGTTTATGGTTCTCCTAAGCTATGCGCAGCTTAATTTGCAGCTCTCTGTTGTTCTCGATATGCAATTGCTGCCAGTAGTTACGAATTGGGTAATGGGGCTTAGGGCTTAGGGCAGCCAGGTGGGGTTGACCCCGCCTTGCCGTTTTCGGTGCTCTATACAGAGGTAGAGTATGCAGCAATACGCACGCAAGCTGCGACAGGAGATTCGCAATTGATAACAAAGCTCCCTATTTAATAATCTCATATCCATAACAATTTCCATCCAAGACGAAGCTTCCACACCAAAGGCGAACGACTGCCGTCCACCGTATCAGATCTCAACAAGCCTCCAACGTAAACATGCCATGAACAAGACCCAAACGTCGTAAAGCGTCAAACCAAATCAGACTTTCCTAACTAGCAGCAGCGGGGATGTTAGAGAAACCGGCCCAATCTTCAGTCTTAATACGAGTCGGAAACGTCGTCTCGGTATCTACCATAGGCTCCTCTTCCTTTTTAGCAGTGGATAACCATCCCTGTGCCTTCGAGATCTTTTCCTTCTCTCTGAGAAGGTACTGGCGACGGCGCTGACGTTCAGGATCTTCGGCCATGAGCTCCATACAACGCTCGACGGCTATAAGATATGTTAGCGTTGATTGTCATGTAGAGGACATCAAGGAATTAAGCTTACCATTTTCATCATAAATTTGAAGCTCCTGTTCAATAACATCGATCAATTCTTCGCGGCATTTGAAAAAGAGCTTGGTGTACACGCTCTGGCAGATTGAATCCACAAAACGAGAGCTCGCAACTTCATAGTATCCGCGAGTGGTCTAGGATTGTCAATTCTGTGCATTACTTAAAAAGGATGCGAACTTACCGCCATCATCTTAACCTCTTGAATAAACATGTCGATACCCAACTCAGCCTCTGTGAGTTTTCTGATCTCAGCATCCCGCCGCGGGTCCTCTCGAGGAAGTCTATCCTGCATGTCCAGGTACTTGTGGGCGCGTTCCAGATGACGCCGAGAACTCAGGTATGAATATGCACTCATTCTCGCATGTTCGAGCGCAAATTGAGACATGCTGAAGGGTTTGTGCCTCTCGATGTTGAAGTTCTCAAGGGCGTGCTGGAAATGCTCTTGCTTGAGTCTCTGCAAGTAACCGTCGATGATGCGTGTGAGCTCGCGGAAGAGACTTGTGCGATGGTATTGGGAGAACACAGTTTCAAGCTGTCGAATCAACATTTCTCTAACGAGTCGATGAGTCGCGTTGAGAAAGGCAGTCATAGGCTTGTGCCAATGTTCCACACTCAACTGGTTCATGATTTCGATAGCTTTAGGATCGGTTTGGTCTGGTATTCCGGCACGATAGGAGTCCTCGTTGATTTCCCTAATCTCTTCCCAGGTGAACATCCTCGCCGGACGGTCGAAGGCATCGAAATGTGGGGTAGAGTACCCCGTAGCTTTACGTGCAGGAATCTCGTTTGGAGTTTGCGAGCCAGCCGTTTGGGCACCCGAGGCGTCACGCTTCAGCGAAGGCTGAACGGTAGTCATCTCACAATCTGAATCGTCTCTCTCACGATTCATTGCCATAACCGTGGAATCAGCTGGAGATAGGAGCTGAACCGTAGGCCGGGTCTTGACCAACGCTCTCTTGAAGTCCATTGCTATATGTAGCCAGATCTTTGGGAGAGGATACTGCCCAGAACCGCCCTCAATATGTGCCCGAATCTGGTCCTTGAGATGGTTCAACTTCCCGCAGAGTATGTAAGGTACATTAGTTGATGGAGGACTGGGCAACTCCTGCAATTCGTGTTCAATGCGGTTCGCTTTTTCGTCGATTTGTTTAATGATTCGAGGGAGACACCCTTGAATTTGGTCAAGTAAAAGATTAGAGAGAGCGGCCTGGAGACGCCGGGTACCAAATCTGTCATGGTATGCCGACAGTTCAGTACTCCAAGGACTCGAATCGAAGAACTCAGCTTCCTCCTCGCGCGCAACAGCATGCTCGATGGAGGGGTCTTTGTTGTTGCGAACGACGAAGTATCCATGGCCAAGTGAGAACTTGTCGCCCTCAAGTATCTCCATCCATTGAGTATACTCGCGCAGCTGGATTCGGTCTGGTTTCGTCAAGACGCCCAGGGTTCTCGACTTTGCTCCGCGGACGTCCCCGATGATGCGAGCCGCACTCGAGTTGGTCGCGTCATCCGTCATTGGCAACGCCAGAAGCACAATGCAATTCTCCTGCGAGATATATTCCTTGACTAGGTTCTCAACGAGAGCAACCAAATATCTTTCCTCGTCAAATTCTGCCTGACTGATGACACCGGGAAGATCGTAGAAAGAAAGATTGGGGAAGTCCGGGGCGGAGATATCAAGACGGACCACATTCGGAGAGAACTTGACTTGGTAATGCGAGCCATCAGTCCCTGCATTCTGCCCGGGTACGTAGTCCGCTGGTGGTCTGCCAGGATTGAGGATTGCAAGTTGCGCCCATTTCACCGTTTCTTGAACATCGTCCTTGTCAGAGAGTATCAGAAAAAGCTCATCTTCCTGGTCCTGTTCAATCCAGGGGCCGAGCTGGAACTTTTTCGAGATTTTGATCTTCCGACTGCCGTCAAAGATGTATTTCCGCGAAAGATAGACCTTGCACGTCCACGGTTGGGAGGGGTCGGAATGCGACAGGTTGATTTCCATCGGGCATCTGGTACAAGTTCCGGCGCTGCGAGGGACCTTGATCTCACTCATACCCTCGATCAGCGAGCTCTTGCCGGTGCTTTGGTCTCCAACTACACAGATCTTCGGGAGCGCAATCTTGTTGTCCTCGATCCCCAGGTGACGCAAACCTTGTATCTTTCTAACCAGAGTTCTCATATCCTGGGATATGAGGTTGATCGAATCCTCAGCGGCAGGCAGACTTGGGGGGCTGGAGAGTTGCATCGTGTCTATTCAGTGTGAGTTGGCTGTCTGTATCCAAGTAAGAGATAAGCTTACCGGTCGAGGCGAGACTTTTTTTTTCTTGAGACATATGCTTCGCTTCGGGTGTTGTTGAGCGCATGTCAATCAAGAATATCCGCTACAAACTCTCGAAACAAGTTGGCAGTCCAGACAGCTCAAGATGCTTGAAAGGGAGGAGGAAGAGGGGTAACACATCGAGGGGAAAAGAGTGAAAGAGAGAAAGGTGAAGGCAGAAGAGAGCGCATGCCCTTCTGAAGTGAAAGAAGAGGTTGGCCCTGCGGTTGGAGCTCCCAGTGAATGGCCAACACCAGCCAGCAACACGTCTTGATTCCATAGGAGCAGTCACACGTTCTCTTCCAAGCTTTGATACAAACACAGTTGATCACAACTCGAGCCTGTTGTGAGTAGCACAACTCAACTAGACCATTGCTCCGGCATGTCGTTTGGGTACACCTTGACTGCCCTCATTGCAACCAGCGCCCACCGGCTGCAGGCCTGGTATAAGGCGATGCTAGCTATCAAGCATGGTCAATTGATACTCCCTTTGTACAGCGATGATTACCAATTCTCAGAATAAAGATGCCGATAAAATTGGCGGCAAGTGGTTCCCAGATCCAACGGTTCACCAACGGGGCTCCTTCTGTTGTTGGCGGTGGGTCTGAGATTCGGTGATCCGCTTTCGGGTCTCTCAGCCAACTTGGTCAATTTCTCCTGTCAACGAGCTGAGCTGTATATGGGTGCGAGTGATCCTAGCAGTATCTTTATACCAATTCATCTATTCTCTATTTTATTCTAAAAGAAAAAAGGTCTCTTCTGTCCTTCAACGTCTCCATGCTTCAAGTTCCAGTCCGCGAACACAACAACCTGGCCTCGACCAAGGCCGTGATCTTGGTATGGATCATATGCAGCCACATACTGTCCTCATTGTTGCTTCAGTCAATGCTGATAGGATATTCGTGAATAGGTCGGGGGTCCATCCAGAGGAACCCGGTTTAGGCCATTGTCTCTCGACGTGCCCAAGGTTGGTGATAATCATGCCCCTCCCCCTCTGTTTTGAGGTTGCATTGCATCTGCCACCACGGCGCATACCAATTTTCAACGCCCATTTTTGTCAACCCGCGCTGACAAAATGCTATATACCAGCCCCTGTTCGAAGTCGCCGGTCATCCCATCCTCCGTCACTGCCTCCAAGCCGTCGCTAAGATCCCCGATATTCGCGAAGTGATCCTGGTCGGATACTATGACGAATCGGTCTTCCGAGAATTCATCAAAGACTCTGCCAAGGACTACCCCCAGCTCCGCCTCCAATACCTACGTGAATACACGGCCCTGGGAACGGCCGGGGGTCTCTACCATTTCCGCGATGCTATTCTCAAGGGGAAGCCGGAGCGCATCTTTGTGCTGAATGCGGACGTCTGCTGCTCGTTCCCGTTGGGTGAGATGCTGAAGTTGTTCGAAGAGAAGGACGCAGAGGCGGTTATTCTGGGAACCAGGGTCAACAACGATGCGGCCACCAACTTCGGTTGTATAGTGTCCGACTCGCACACCAAGCGTGTGCTGCACTACGTCGAGAAGCCCGAAGGCCACATCTCGAACCTCATCAATTGCGGTGTCTACCTGTTCTCGACCGAGTGTATCTTCCCCGCGATCCGTAGCGCCATCAAGCGCCGCACCACCCGCCCTCGTCTGGTCTCGTACCCTTCGTCTGAGCACCTTGACGCATCGTTCGTCGCGGCCAACGCCGAGGAGGAGTCGGAGAAGAGCGAGGTCCTCCGTCTCGAGCAGGACATCCTCTCCGACCTGGCCGACAGCAACCGATTCTTCGTCCACGAGACCAAGGACTTCTGGCGACAGATCAAGACGGCCGGTTCCGCCGTCCCGGCCAACGCACTCTACCTGCAAAAGGCGTTCCAGGCACAATCCGAAGAACTCACTCCTCCCTCCGCGACCATCGTCCCGCCAGTCTTCATCCACCCTACCGCAACCGTCGACCCGACCGCGAAGTTGGGTCCTAACGTCTCTATTGGGCCCCGTGTGGCTGTTGGGGCTGGTGCTCGTGTCAAGGACTCGATTGTGCTGGAGGACGCCGAGATCAAGCACGATGCATGCGTTATGCACTCGATTATCGGGTGGAGTAGCCGGGTTGGCGCCTGGGCTCGTGTTGAGGGTACACCGATTCCGATGGGCAGCCACTCGACCAGCATTGTGAAGCACGGAATCAAGGTGCAGAGCATTACGATTCTGGGTAAGGAGTGTGCTGTTGGCGATGAGGTGCGGGTACAGAACTGTGTGTGTCTGCCGTTCAAGGAGCTCAAGAGGGTATGTTTACTCCCATCTCCATCTTGCATCGATCCAGTTACTAACTTTATCAGGATGTTGCCAACGAGGTCATTATGTAGAGTCCTTTGTTCTGTTATTTTTCATTGTCTACCTAACTTTCTACCTACACCATTGTTTGCAGATGACTTTCGCTCAATTCAAGATGACATTCCAGCGCTCGTTTTGCTGCTTTATTCAAGACAAGACGTGAAACGATGGTCTATTCAAATGACCAGATTGAAGAGATGAGACCAAATACCAACGCCATACCCAATTCCTTTCAATAAATCAAATCAAAATATGTGCAAGATCGTAACTCATCATAGATCGGTGAAGATGAGCAAACAGGTATCAAAGATCAAGTGCCATGATCACTTCGGTCAAAGAGACCTCTCACCTATACGCACCAGGATCATAACTCGTCTGCTCCGGCGGCTGCGCATATCCCGACCCAACAGCACTAAACCTCACCCTGGGCGCCCCCCAAACACCCCTCGCCGGCGCACTATCCGAATAATCCTGCGCCTCCCCGGCATGATACTGCTCCAGATGTCCATTCCTCGACACATTCGACCCCGAGTACGACACACTATCAGCCCTCCCATGCCCAAGACCCCCGCCCATACGCGGATCAGGAACATCATGATAATACCTGGCCCCAGCATTCGGATCATCCGCCGCCATCAGGCTCCCACTACTCCTCTCCTCCAGCTTCACATCCCCCGCCATCATCGGGTTACTGGCCATAGGATCGTACTTCCCGAGTCTAGTCTGGCGCTTGCGCACAATGATATCGAGCGTGACGGCCGCGATGAGCGAGGCGACCGCCGCAACTGTGAAGGAGAAAAACGCCTTGTAGATGCGGCACACGGTTATACCGGTGGAATTACCCCAGTAGGTTTCTGTGCAGGTGGTTAGGATGGTGTGGGACATGCTCCAGCAGAGGACGCCCAGGGCGGCGAGCCAGATGAGGAGCAGGATTGTGTTGGAGGTTAGGTTTAGGCGCGGGGAGAGGCCGCAGCAGCAGTGGACGAGGGTTGTTAGGGTGAAGTTAATGAGGGAGAGGACGACGGCAACGATGAGCTTTTGTGTTTATTAGTTCAGTTGTTTTGTGTGGATTGAGGGGGGTGAAGGGAGACTTACGACTAGGTACGCCCATGGTAGCTTGTAGTTCTGTTGGTGCAGGTGGTAAATAAAGACGGCGAGGATGATGCCGACAATGATAGTGGAGAGAAGGGCGAAGAAGCGGATGATATGGAAGGGGATGGCGGGATACAGCGAGGGTTTGACGGATGACTTTTTGGAACGCATTTTGGCAGTGATTCTGTATATCCTCCGGTTGTTTGAAAGAGAAGAGAAAAGAAAAAGAGAGGCGAGGGAAAAGAGAGACACAAGGAATGTTTGCTGAGGCTGTCGCAACAGTCGATCACCGGCGCGGCTCCACGGGTGTTGCTAAAGAAAGCACGCCTAGTAACGGGGGTTTTGTTGCACTATGTATGTACGCAGAGTGCCATTAACTAGGTAGTGTGTTGTTGTTCCTCTTGAGAGGGAATTGGACCTCATAATAAGCCAGCCTTGTCCAGTTTACTTCGTGTAAAGACATGATGGTGGCGGTGTTGGCCTGGAGATCGGCCTCGACCACGCGGCGTCTATATTTATCCCGCCCACTATGGAGTACTGTTAGAGACACTTTAGGTGTGTTTCTGGAACGGTGGATTCACTTAGTGACAGCCGGATCATACACGGTACTTGCAATTAGGATGAGGAGTTAAAATATTCTTAAAGTGGAATTAATTTCAGGAGAAGCGTGCCAGTTTCTACTGTGTAAACAAGTGACAGAAACTGGAGCAGTGACCGATGGGGATATATATATGCAGATGTCAGCCACGGGACTTTTCAGCCCAACCAACAATGATTTCAAGATTATGTACCCCATAGATTATTATGTGTTCCTTCGTGTTTATATTCGACCCCATTCAAACATTGCGTATTGCAGTTGTCAGCTATCACGTTGTAAGGTCACGTGTCATCAATACAACATCGGGCTATCAAAGTCTGTACTCCGACAATTGCCAGCATAGAAGTCGTCGCGTTTATTTCTGAGATATTCAAGAGGAAATTTTATTACACCGATAATGCTTGATCGATAGCATTGAAGGATTATTTTGCTGCAAAACCAACTGTTGTGCGGAATAAGCCATGGGCCTCCTGAGGACGGTGGCCCTGGGGATTCTGGGGATCTCCGGTCTGACATTCGTGGCTCTGTTTGGAAGACTGCCGGTTTTTAGGTACTATGAAAAGCTCAAGAATCTCGGTTTCTACGAGTCTAACTGGTCGGTAGGAAAACACCCATCAGTTTCCTCTACAAGGTCATTTGGAAATATATCCCAAATGGCATATCTTACTTCGACAACCGCCTGCTGGGTGGATGTCTTACATTTTGCTGTAACCGAACCGGCAAATACGTATGGAACGAGAACCATCCATTAGTTCTAGTAAGTATTCAACGCACTGAGTGACTTTCCCCGTGCTAACGTTCGTAGATTTTCTTCGTGTCCCTGCTTATTGCCGGAGAATACCTGTTTATCCCAACCGCGTGGCCTCGGATCTCCACCATCCATAAAATTTGCGCACCACCGGTTGCGGCTCTCCCGTATTTCCTCTTGTATGCGTGTGTCGTCTCCACGTCCTACATCACCCCGGAGAACCATGCGCAAGAGATGACCCGTTATCCCTACGACGGGGTCATCTTCCACCCGGGACGCTATTGCCCAACATGCAAATTCGTTAAACCAGCACGGAGCAAGCATTGCAGTTTCTGCAAGGCGTGTGTTGCTCGACAAGACCACCACTGTGTATGGCTGATCAACTGCGTGGGCGCGAACAACTACCACTACTTTCTGTGTTTGCTGCTGTCCTTGTCAGTCCTGCTGATCTACGGCTCGCTCCTGGGCCACTCGCTCCTAACTCAGACCATGCAGGTGCTATTCCTTCCAGAGTCTGGATTGAAGTTGGCGCAGAAAAGCTGGACTATGTGGTTTAATGTTTGGTCGTTGGTTATTGCGTCCGAAATCCGCATCGGAACTGTGACTTTATTGGCATTCATGACGGCTCCGCTGGCGATGGCTTTTCTTGTGTACCATACCTACCTCGTCTGGGCTGGGATGACGACCAATGAAAGCGCGAAATGGTCTGAATGGAAAGATGAAGTGACTGATGGCTGCGCTTTCAAGTCTACAAAGGGAGAAATTTACGGAAACTCGCCTGTTCCGGGTGAGAGCCAGAAGCCTCAATCGGCCTGGCCGATGAGCAGTGATCAGATCCTTCTCTTGACAGACGGGGAGCCGCCAGCTGAAGGATACAAGATTTCGTCGAGGTCCAACGATATTATTCAGCCAGATGATCTCGATGCACCTTATGATCCGAGATGGCTTCGCGTGCGTAGTATGGAAGAGGTTGATAACATTTACGACTTGGGATTCTGGGATAATCTGCGGGAAGCTTTCAAGCTACCTGTCAGCAAGAAGGTGCAATAGAACTCTTGAATACTCTATAACTAATTCACTATTTCAAATGCCTGAGGCTTCAATCAGTTTCTAACTATCATTCCCGAAAGAGTAATCGGCGGGACACTTCGGAGATCGAGTAAATCCGAGTATCTTTCTTCGCTCCGCATTGATAATTATTTTAACCCCAACCGCCATCTGCAATCAATAATAAAGACGAATTTGTTCGGCGTTTAGCTTGTACCAGCTGTCATAATCATTATGACTGACCGCGCAGGGCCAGATACAAAACCAAAATGCACACCAGCCGAACTAATGCTGAAGGTCATCTTGACGGGGACCTTGAGCCACTATGAAACCCGCGGCATGGTTGACGACAAGAGGCTGGAGCATATGCTCTCTGCTGGGAAGCAGATTCTGTACAAGACGCACCAGGAGAGTGATGTCAGGTATGCTCATATTTGTCCTCGTTTTTGCCATCCGATAGGTACTGTATGCTAATTTGTTGCTTTTTACTAGACACAATCTGGGTTTGTCGCCAGATATCTGGCAGGGCTTCACAGACGTCCTCACCAAAGCAATCCCCGTCCTCGAGGCCCAATCATTCGCATGGAAGAGTCCTCCGTCCGTTAATTACGACCATTCGTCCTCCAACCTCATCGCATTCAACTATTTCTCGCTGGTCAAGGATATCGAACGCTTAAATGACCTCTGCACGATCGCCCGCAACCTCCTCGCCACGACAAAGAAGGCGCAAAACATGGCAGCAGAGAAAGGGTTCGATCAACGGATTATAGCGCTGGTGGATACATGCGTGAGGGTTACGGCGCGGGGCTTCGACGGGGAAACCAATGCGAGGAACGAGGAGCGATGGCAGAAGGTCGTCAACCTTTACAAACGTCTGTTGATCACATGCCTGCAGTTTTTGCACAATTTCATCATGCACAATGAGCAGCGGAAGATGGTGCTTTGGCTGGACTTGTTTGGCTATCATTCTACGGGGGATACGAACATTATTCAGCCCAAGGAGCCGTTGGATCAGACGATTAGCAAGCCGGAGGGTGTCGCGCCGATTGTTAAGACTGGGGAGAGGATTGTTAATCCGCCGATCCGGGCTCTGTATGATCAGACTGCGGAGGATCTGTTGTTGGAGACTATCTCTAATTTCCCGAGAGAGCCTGCGACGATCAAGGAGGAAGCAGCTATGCTGCTTCTCGCCAATATCAAAGATCACATGGAAAAGCTTTTGGGACGGGACTTGACGGCGATTCAGGAAATGGGTAAAGATCCAGAGCAGGTTAAAGAAATCCGGGCAGTTCTTACCGCCATACTCGGTGCGAAGGTGGACGGATGGTCAGATCTTCAAGATAGGGCCAGGGACCTTCCTCCAGCTCTTCCGGAGGATGAGCCGCCGCGCAAAAAGTCCATTCTTAGCATCGACCGCAGTCCTACTGCAGGCTTCCCTCGGATCTGCTGGGCCGATCTCCCTGACCTTGCCGAGTTCAGCGCCGTCGCTTCAGGGGATGCCGTTGTGGCCGAGGAAGATACTGGTATGCCGCGTTCCGCACAGTCCGCCGCAGAGACATTACAAGAAGCCAAGGATGAGCTTATGGCACGGTTGCAAGAAACGTCGCAAATGGGTGACGATGGTGGCCAAGAGTATGACCATCCCGATGGTGGGACAGTTGCCGATGACGACTCGCGCAGTCTGGAGGCTGTCGCGGACGGAAGCATGGAGGAGGAAGAGGAAGAAGATGACGAGGATGACGATGACTACAGAGGCCGCCCAGGCGATCAACATCGGGGTTTGTTGACTGATATTCCGCTTGTGCTTGGACCTGCGGAAATCGAAGCTCTTCCGATGATTGTCCAGGCCGGCATTGTCGACAGCTTTGGTCTCAAAGGAGGCGAGAGGGTTGGCTCGAGGAATATGCAGGCACTTCGATGTCACATACTGTTGACCCAGGAAACCGGCCGCAACCTGCTTCGCGAACTGTTGATCTTCATTGCCGCCTGGGATCTTCCTGACGACGAGCTGTACTTCAAGATGATGGTGCAAATCATGGATGCGGTGCTTAAGAACGGCTTGATGTCTCACGCTTATTCCGACTTTGGACAACCAAAGGATATCATTTCCCCAGCGCAAGCCGTGGTGGTCAAGATCTTGACCCACATCTTCCGATCCAAGTACTCTCCTGCATCCGTGACAGGAACACAGCCCAATCCCTCAAAGAACCCCGCGCCCCTTTCCAGAGTCGACGTCCTCACCGTGCGCTACATCTTCACCATCTTCCGCGGCAACATCATCCCCGAGACCTGCGCCCTGATCTACCTCCAAGGCCAGATCCGCGCCGGACGCGCACTGCCAGAGGACTTCCCGCTGAACCTGTGGGACATGGAACGCGTCTACGAAGGAGTCTACCAGTTCCTCGAGTTCTTCGCCGTCCTCACCGAAAACAATGACTGGAAGAACCTGCTCGTCAAGTGGGAGATCGTCTACGACCTGGTCACCCTGATCAAGGAGCTCGAGGCTAGCATTCCCAAGGGCCAGTTAAGCTCTCTGCCCATGGGCATCCCCCAACGGCACACCAGTTCTCCCAAAGATAGCCCGCAGCCAGGTACAAGTGGTGGTCCCGTCGCCGTCGAACGGCCCTACGACCCCAGCGACCCTGACCCCGCAGATACCGGCCCAGGCTCGGGAGCCGAGTCACCACCGATCACAGAGGACCCCTCCGAGTTTGAATGGCGGAATCTAAAGAAACTGGTCGTGCTCGTGCTCTCGTCGCTCGTTTGGAAGTGCCCCGAAGTGCAAGACCAGATCCGGAGATACGGTGGTCTCGAGACGATTCTCTCATGCACAAACTTCGATGCGCATAACCCCTACATTAAGGAACATGCCGTCATGTGCCTCAAGTTCCTGTTAGAAGGGAACCGGGAGAACCAGAAGATGGTGGAAGAGCTTGAGGCGAGGGAGGTTGTCAAGGATGATGGAGGGTTGTTGGAACGGAGTGGATTCGAGGCTGTGATTGATAAAACGGGCAAATTGGCTATTCAGCCCAAGTCGGATAACGATGGGGCTACTAGGATAACTATGTGAAGGAATGTCATGTACGAATAGATGATCTTGTATAGAGTTTTTTGATATGTTTTGCATTACATTGGATTCGGAAATTATGCATATGCACTGCTGGTATCTCCGCTATACAACAACACTGAGATCGTACGCATCGATCATCACCAAAATCATTTCTCATCAGTCACCAATATACCATACCCAAACACCTCCATCTCACCCTCTATCAAATCAACCATACATCCCATCCCACTCCTCCTCCTCATCATCCGCCGGCTTCTGCCTCCTCGCCGCCTCCTTCTCCCTCTCCTGCTTCGCAAAATCCGTCCGGTCAAGCGGACATGTGCCCCTCAACCTCAACCACGGCCGCACACACTCGAGATCAAACAGATGCGTAGGATGGCAGGGCAACTGCACAACGAGCGAGTATTCATCTTCTAGGAAGGGGTTGTTGCAGATCGGGCAGACTTGGGATTCTTTGAGGGATTTGCGGGGGACGCGGTCGAGGACTTACCCCACAGCCAGCGTTAGCAATTCCTTGTTTTTACAAGTAAGGAGGGGGAGAAAGTACCATCGCAAAACTCCTCACTAACACCCTCCACCTCCCTCGGCGGCGTATCCGCCTCACTCAACAACGACTGAATCATCGTCGTCAACAAATCCTCCCCTCCCTGCCCACCTTCCTGGACTCCCGCGCTAGTCCCAACATCACCCCCCTCCCGTCGCATAACCTCCAACGCCTCCGCAAGCGAGTAAAACGCCGCGCTTATGTCTCCCGGCACGGGGACGGCATGTTGTCTGTGGCGCGAGGCTTCGGGGTTGGAGATCTCAGAGAGCGTTGCGAAGAAGGTGGAGAGATCGGGGCGGCGGCGGCGGTGGGCGGTAGAGGGAGTGGTGCTGGGGTCTGTGGTGTTGTGTTCAACTGTGGATTTGGTTCTTTTGTTAGTTTGATTAATGGGGGTGTGTAGGATTGGGGTTGGGCGTACCTTCGTAGGTGGACATTTTGGTGGGAGGATGCGCGGGGTGGTGTCCGCTTTGCTGGTTGTCTTTTGGGGGTTGGTTTTGGTGGTTGGGGCGGGTTTTTGCTTGTGGATAGAAAGAAGGAATTGGTTGAGAGAGTCGGGATGAGGGAAGGAGAGGAGGGAGAGATATTTATGTTGAGGTGAGGTCGAGGTAAAGTTGGTGAGGCGAGCAGTGGATGCGGAGGCAGCAAAAAGACGCGTTGACTAGTTATCGATAAGGATCGTTACTAACCAACAGGGATCTAGTAGATTCTGTGAAAGTTTCTAGACAAATTGCTAGAATCCCATTATTATTTGGTCTTTCTGTCTAAAATATACGAGTAAACTGTCAGTTCAATAATCCAGTACAGCTCTCTATCGTGATGTTCTCCGTCCGGTAACGCCCATTCTTCCAAAGACACCGCGCCGACTTAATCTCATTCCCCGGTGTTTCTGCAGTGACGCTCAAGGACCAGGCAATTGGAAAGGATCTACTTGCAATGGTGCCAAGCTAAGAACGACATAATTCAACCTCCAGCAAACGTCCTTCAACATATGCCTACGTGACTGCAAACCAAGGAACCCCCTACGCGCAAGAACAACGCGCACCAGCGCATTGGATTGAGAGAAAAGCAGCACCCAAAAACCAGATATGAGCACAGAAGATGGCGCAGATAGTCCCAATCAGGGTTCTAATTCCCTCTTCCAGGGAAAGCAGTTCTGGTTATCGCAGAATATCCCGCAGAGGAGTAGGTTCAAGGAACTCATTACAGTAAGACCCCTTGCCCTTCACGTGTTTCGGGACTGATACTGATATACCGGACAGGAACATGGCGGAATTATAAGACTACAAGAGAAAGACGCAGACGTCAAGTTAGTCGATCATAAGAGGAAGAACCTCCCTTCTGATACGTCAGTCGCCTCCCATATACCCCCAAAGGTACCCTGTATTAACAGCCGCCAGCTACTCATACAAATACATCGAGGACTCCATCCGCAACAAACGATTAGCAATGCTAGAAGACTACCGCGCTGGCCCATCACCGCAGCGCCCCGTGGGAGCTACTTATATCCCAAGCCGGGGCATCAAGGTTATCTATTCCCTGGAAGATGACCAGATGCTTTGGGACTATGTCCAACAGTTTGAGGGGAAGACTGGGATTGCTATTAGTGGGAATAAGATTTATCAGGAGTTGGCGGCGAGAGTATGTCTAAGATGATAGCGGTTTGGGGGCTGAAAGCTAATGTTGTGCAGAACCCTAGACATACATGGCAGTCATATCGTGATCGATATCTGAAGAGGTTACGTGGACGCCCTCGACCTGGCGGTATGGCGGGGTCTGCGGTCCAGACATCAGACGCAGGGCCTAGTTCGTCAGCTCCTCGGGATCAGGAGCCCGCCAGCAGTCATCGACAGTCGCCAGCTTCTACTACAGGTCGGGTTCCAATAGTCCATGAGATCACGATCGACAGAACTTCTTTAAGAGCTCCTAGTACGACTACGGAAGAACAGCCCCGGCAGAGAACGGAGCCAACTATCAACAAACCGGATGAGCGGAAGCGAAAGAGATCATCTAATATCGAACCTACTGATCGCCCTCAATCCAGACAGCAGGGATCACCAGAACAAAAGAGAAGAAAGGCCCCAGAGCCCACGGCACGAGAAACTCGAACACCAGAAACAACCCGCCAAACCGAAACCACGAATCACCATAGAGACCAAGAACAACAGGATCATTCAAAGCAACCCGAACAACCCGAAAACGAAGTCGACAGCCTATTCCTAGAACTCCCCTTCTTCCCCGCAACTCCGACCCCAGAACCCGAAGAGGAACAAAGCTCACAGCCTGATATCGACGACTGGATCGATGATCATGTACGCAGTGGCAGAGCACAGAACGATACACAGGTGATCGAAGCCCTACGCTGCACGAGCATGGACCCAGGCCTAGCTGATAAGATCCTGGGTAATCTGGTCGCCGGGAAGGGGATACCGGATGATATGCCGGGGGTGTGGACATCGGAAGATGATAGGTGCTTGGAAGGGGCTAATGCCCGGGATATTGAACGCGTGCTGAAGAAGCATGGGACGGATTATTTCAATGTTAGATGGGAGTATCTTGGTTTGGCGAGGGATGCAGGGCTTGAGAACCCTGATGATCAATGATCATGCTGTAATGAGCCCGAATCCAAGATTTCATAAATAATTGGTATCGTATATCGTACGGGAAACCAGGGAGGCATCGGATGAAATCGAGAAAAAAAGAACAACAACCCGGAAAAGGAATAATAAGAAACTGAAATCTCAATCGCACTTACGCATCCTAGCCTGCCCTGTCCAAATAACGGCGCCTGCAAAACCCATGAATGTAAGGATAGACGAGGACATCGACTCTAAAACCGACAGTACATTATAATGAATCACATCATTAGATCATTGCCAGGCAATTTTCATCGCCATTCGAGAAGTTTCATTGATATCAAATTTAACCCTCTTTGAAGACACTGCGACAAGGTTAGCGTTCTGTTTCACCAATTATGGAAGGTTGGAACTTACAGATGAGCCTCATAGAATTTGAGCATCTTGCTGCGCGTCAGTCTAGGTTCGCAAGTATCAACAAGTTGAAAAACTCACCTTCTTCGGGCATTTTTCGTAGCATGTTTCAAGAGACACTTTCGACTTCCTCCCATCTTTCCATTGGATATACGCGTATAAGATGCTTGTTTCCGCTTCGCGCATGATGGTCTCAATGCTTTGCACATCATTTTCCCAGCTTTTGCGATTAGGTGTCCAGTCGGCGTAAACGTCCTCATTCTCGTTCTCCTCCCCTGCTATTGAAGTTGGCGTTCCGATAGCGTTGCCATCAGATTTCTTTTGTCTCTTAGGTGCTGCCTTTTCGGGCGTCTGCTTGGGTCGTCCAACCGACTTGCGCTTCTTGGGAGCTGGCTTTTCTGGACGGCCACCTTGAACTCTGTAGTACTCCTCGACCAAATCCTTTGCACCGTCCCTATCGCACTGGTGAGTATGGCGGCTATACGCTGCGAATTATGCTCGATCACGTACAACAGGTTTTCTTCGGGCTCCATCGTCTGATCTGCCGGGTCCTCGTATCCCTTCCATTTCACTTGAAGCAGGAGTGTACCCTGTCGCATTGTCAGGTCAGCGCATCGCACTTGGCTGTCGCAGGGGAGTTGGGATTGCGCGTACATCTTTAAGGAAGTCATGGCCCACAATCTGTTCAACGATATAGCTGCCCAAGTCAGTGCGGTCCATCTGACGTCCATTGCCGCAACTTACACGCCCTCTTCCTCTTCGCCTTCTTCGCCTTCTTCTCCGCTCTGGTCTGCGTCGTCGGGTGTTTGTTGTTGTTCATCATTGTTCGCGTAGGGGATAGAGCCTCCAGTAGACTCGCCGTCTGACGTCTCTTCCAACGGAGCTAAGACGCGCAAGAAGGTTAGCTCGAGGTCGAGCTAATTCAATCGAGGAACAACCCACGAGGCATGGTGCCGGATGAGGTAAGGCCGAGAAGTCTGGAAAGTAAAGTCACGGTGGTCGCGGGATGTGAAACTTCACAGGGCAATCATTGAACCATGATGATCGGCGGGTTAATTGATGAAAGTACAGGGTGCAAAGTCGAGGTAGATAGAGATGCTTGACTTGCGAAGAGACCGAATTGCGATGCGCGTAGAGAGAGAGGAAGCGCGCTATACCGCCTTGGGAAAACAGCTCACTAGCCCGATTGGGACATCTCCAGAATTTCTAAAAAGAGCCTCCGAACGACTATCGGATCGTGGCCAGATTCAACTTCCCTCCTCCCGCTTCTCTCACTCTATCGAGGGTTTTTGTCTTGGTTATTGTTTAATTCTATTCTCTCCGTGATATTTTAACTTATCTCTTTTTATTAAATCCGACTTCCTGCCACGCGGCAGACCACATTTAAAAAATGGCGATGCGTACGTCTCGGTGCCCCTCATTCTTGAATTTATGGACTAACTGTCAACTTTTCTCATTACAGAGCTTGATTTGTCTCAAGGTCGATATCCCTTCCTGCGAAATGTTCCGACCGTATCGAATTAGCGACTGACAGTCATAACAGCGTCGGTGATGAAGGATGAGCAGGGCCGGCCGTTCATCGTTGTCCGGGAGTACGTTCTTCGAATACCTTTCTTTGCGGTTAATGGCTATACACCGGAGAACTTGTGCTGATGGGAGACGCGTTACAGTCAGGGAAAGAAGAAGAGACAACATGGCACGGAGGCCGTGAAATCGCACATTGTCGCTGCCAAAACGGTTGCCAACATCGTGAAGACTTCTCTGGTATGGTTATCGAACACGTTGCTTGAACAAAATCTAAGTCATATTCTAGGGTCCGCGTGGTCTCGACAAGATCTTGATCTCTCCGGATGGTGATATTACGGTAACGAACGATGGCGCAACTATTCTTGGGCAGGTCCGTCCTCAACCCCTCGACGCTTGTACGAACTTGTCACTGACCTCTCGCGTTCCTGAAGATGGAAATCACGAACAACGTTGCCAAGCTGCTGGTCGAACTCTCGAAATCCCAAGACGAAGAAATTGGTGATGGTACCACTGGTGTTGTCGTTCTGGCGGCGGCCATGTTGGAGCAGGCCGCGGATTTGATTGACAAGGGCATTCACCCCATCCGGATTGCGGATGGATACGATACCGCCTGTGAGATCGCCATTGAACAACTCGATAAGATCAGCGACAAAATCCCCTTCTCGAGAGAGAACACTGAGAACCTGCTGAAGGTCGCAAAGACCAGTTTGGGTAGCAAGATTGTCTCCAAGTCTCACGACCAGTTTGCGCAGATCGCCATCGATGCCGTTCTCTCCGTTGCCGATCTCGAGCGTAAGGACGTCGACTTCGAGCTTATTAAGGTTGATGGCAAGGTTGGAGGTGCTCTTGAGGATTCCCTTCTGGTGAAGGGTGTTATTGTCGACAAGGACTTCTCCCACCCTCAGATGCCCGACGAGGTGACAGACGCAAAACTGGCGATTC
Source organism: Aspergillus cristatus (assembly GCA_034509305.1). Taxonomy (NCBI): domain Eukaryota; kingdom Fungi; phylum Ascomycota; class Eurotiomycetes; order Eurotiales; family Aspergillaceae; genus Aspergillus; species Aspergillus cristatus. The sequence goes on along the minus strand of WJBV01000006.1, from coordinate 1,985,329 downwards.
TCACCTGCCCGTTCGAGCCCCCGAAGCCCAAGACCAAGCACAAGCTTGACATCACATCGGTCGACGAATTCAAGCGGTTGCAAAACTACGAAAGCGAGAAGTTCCAGGAGATGATTCAGAACCTGAAGGCCTCAGGCGCCAACCTTGTTATCTGCCAGTGGGGTTTCGATGACGAGGCAAACCACCTTCTGCTCCAGAATGAGCTTCCCGCTGTCCGGTGGGTTGGTGGCCCCGAAATCGAACTGATTGCCATCGCCACGAACGGTAGAATTGTCCCCCGTTTCGAGGACCTGAGCGCGGAGAAGCTGGGAACTGCTGGCCGTGTTAAGGAGATGACTTTCGGTACTACTCGGGAGAAGATGCTTGTCATTGAAGAGTGCGCCAACAGCCGTGCGGTGACTGTTTTCGTCCGGGGAAGCAACAAGATGGTTAGTCTGAAGTCCCTAGTCTAGTTTCTCTATGGTTTGCTAACTTTGGCGTTCTGCAGATCATTGATGAAGCCAAGCGATCGCTACACGATGCTCTGTGCGTCGTCCGCAACTTGGTCAGAGACAACCGGGTTGTGTACGGTGGTGGTGCCGCTGAAATTGCTTGCTCGCTTGCCGTCGAGGACGCTGCTGTCAAGGTGGGTTTCGGGATTCTCTTAATTCTAATTGCATTAAGACTGACCTGTGAACTTTGTAGAGCCCTGGTATTGAGCAATATGCTATGCGCGCATTCGCTGATGCGCTTGATGCCGTGCCATTGGCCTTGGCCGAGAACTCTGGCTTGAGCCCTATTGAGACCCTCGCATCTATCAAGTCGCGCCAGGTCAAGGAGAACAACTCCCGCCTGGGTGTCGACTGCATGGTGACTGGCAACAACGGTATGTTTTCTGTACTCTGACCAATCTACTACTTGTACTAACAAATTTGTAAAGACATGAGAGAGCACTTTGCTATCGACCCATTGATCGGAAAGCGCCAGCAGCTGTTGCTGGCCACCCAGCTGTGCCGTATGGTTCTTAAGGTATGTGGCCGCTCTTCTCGTTCTCCTACGATCCCGACTAACGTGTTACTAGATCAACAACGTCATCATTTCCGGCGACGATGACCAAGAATTCTAGATTTCTTGTATACAACCTTTGTCTCCCGGTGGCCAACTGCTGCTGAACGGACGTTGCAGTCATAGGGAATTCACAGTTACATATATCTTGGTAATTCGTTTCTCATGTTTTATGTAGACAACATTGGTGTCCAATGGAATAAAAGCAATTGATGTGCTTGATACAACTTGATCCCGAAATAATGGTATATGCGTAAGTAGCCATAGTGAATATTTCATTAGGCTTGCTTCTTTTCTCTTTTTCTTCTCCCAGTCTCTCTTTTTACTTCACTTTCCATCTCAGATTCCCCTTCTTCCCTCTCTTCAAGCTCTTTCTTCTAGTACTTATGCAAAAACCCATATTGAGCCAGAGGCTGCTATGGAGCAATGAAAATGACCTAAGCCTTTACTACCGGCGGGGAATAGACGATGACTATCCTCCACGACCTGAGCGTTGAGTACGTCCAATTGCTCAAAAATGTGGAAAAGCCAAGTCAGGCGGTCCTACCCCTGAAAAACTATGTCGCCATGTGGCGTGAGCTCCAGAAGCCACCGTCTCGTTACTTTCGTAATTGAAATGCATATAGACGAAGATCCATGGACCACAGGAGCTCCAACTATGAAAGATCATACCATTACCAACCAGCGGCAATTTCTTTGTTTGTCTGTCCAGGTAAGCAATCCAACTACTGGGTGTAGTCCGTGGATGTAGCTACATGTTAACCCGTCTTTCGCCAGTTCTTGAAACCTATGTACCGTCAACTTTCTTCGAGAAAGACAAAAGGAACTACAACAATATGAGAACTAAGAACCAATACATGGAATATGAAATCCGTCCATGGTTAGCCAGCTTTCTTTCGAGGCAAACACAATGAGCAGTAAGTTAACACTTTGCAGTCAGGACGAGACCCAACCCTAAACTAACACAATTAATTGCACTAGGGCAGAAGAACAGTGTCCATGATCTCAATATCTCGTTTGGGACTAGTCTTCCTGATCCTGCCTGTCTTCTGGTCCGTTCCAGAAATACGTTTCTGACGGCTATGTCTTGGAGCAAATAGATATTCAATCAGGGTGCATGGCTGAAGGATAGCCACGTCCCTCTAAATCGGGTCCTAAATGGCACTATTCGATGGCTATTCAACGCTCAAAAGGCTTATAATATCCATGGTTTTATGGAAAACGAAAATGTGGTTCACTCGGATCGCATCGAGTCTCCACTCCGCATGCAAGAGACATCAGCGATCGATAATTGGAAATATAAAGCAGGTTATGGAGCAGGAGATACAAATACAACGTCCGATATGTTGTCTTTGTTGATGTTCCGATGTGATGACAATTATGGTATTTTCGGCGGCAGAAAGGGTCCAAGATCACATACGACCACGGCGTTATGGAAATCGACACGAAGCTTTGGCTGGAAGAAGATGCCTACTATTGTGTTTTTGCAGGTGATGAATGAACTGCCGACCTTTTCCACAGGCCTAAGCCAGACAATTGAGAAAATGTGGCAGTGCGGTTCTTCGACGGAAAGCGATACATAACATGACACGTTTTGACGATGTCGCTGCTCCTTCGCTCAGCAGCCCCCCACGAAATTGCTGAAAGAGCTTTTTCGAACTGCATTTAATAAACCCCTAATGGGTTTGACGAAGAACATAGCCTAGTTGTAACAGCAGATTTGTCAGCAGAGACATTTTGAAGAAACCGGGATGTCCATGGAAGAAAGCATCTTCCATTCTCTACAGGAAACATCCAAGATGGCCCACTATATTCTGGGAGTGTGGCTGGTCAGAGAGATAAGGCATCTTCGATATGATGCTAGCTTATGGATCCGTTGTTTGCACGGATATGTTAGGGTTGTGATATTGACGATAAAAGCATTCAGGCAACTATTGCAGACATAGATAGCAAGCAAGCCCATGATAACTTAGTACTAACTTGTCTTACAGTCCTATTAGTGGGCTACCAAGGGCTTGTATCAGAAGTCCTAGAATTATGATTGCTACACCATGATAAAGCAGTTACTTACAGTATCTACTAAATGGCAATGTGATCAGATTCTAGAAACTCTCCAGGACCATTCCAAACCTGAAGTCCAGAAATCGCACAAACAGATGTCAAACTGAGGCCAGAGAGTGGACATAGATTGCCACACCACAGCCTACACAGTGAAGCCGGGCTGCTTGCATGAGTTGCCACAGTCAGTCGAGACGAGACAAATCGGGTACTCGAATCGATGGTGAACGGGACCCTCACATAATTCCTATTCAGAAAGGAGACGCTGTTCCGCCGGGCCCTAATGGAAGTATAAACACAGATGTACCATCGTATGCGCTTATATCGTTCAACCTATTATGAAACGTCAAATCGCCATTAATCTGCATTTCAAATCGCCCAAACCTGAACCGCCCTTTGCAGATGGAGGCAGATATGTCGGGGATTGGAGAGAAGATGGGTGACATTCCATTGACGATTTCGATAGACCAACGAGCATTTTCAATGACCGCTATTTTCCCGTAGCCAGGGATTGCCTAAGCCCAGAGCAGATGAATGAAACCAGCAATACAAAAACAATGACAAATAGCCTGCATACATAGCTTAGTGGGCATGGTATAGCCATAACACCCATCTCGAAGCCGAACGAATATTCGGTTTTCAACATTCATCCAGACCATTCAGCAACAGAGATTTTTTTTTTTCAGACGGCATCATCGACATTGGAAACGACAATGTCTATTATGATACCACCTACCAGTCCCCAGCCGCATTAATCTGTTAATACAAACCTCCCGAGATCCCCAACTCGTCTGGCGGATAGGAGCATTAAATCCGACAAATATGCCCAGCTGTCCGAGGACGAGAAAGCTTGAGTTATCCTTGTGGGTCTTGTTCTCTCCGTATCTGTTCGAGGTAGCGTGTTTCTCAAGGTCAGAAGCATGTAAGTCGCCAGTGTCCCTCTCTTTCCTCGCCTCTCCTAACCCCTCAACCAGTCAAACTCAGGCCTTCCAGGCCGCACTCCTCCCAGTACTTTCGTGCAGGACTACGCTAGACTACTGCATTTCCCTGTCTCCCGACAGTCCCTCCTTTGCTTCTCTCTACGACGTCCTCTCCGCCAGCGTCGGTCCTATCACCCTCGGAATTACTAGCGACGCTGTGACAGGGCATTATAAATTCCTGTGCAATAGGCATAGCGGCGATATGAAGAACGCGAAAAAACTTCATTGACCCATGAGTCCGATGCCATAATGAGAGAACTGCAACGGCTTATAGAAGCACGAGGCCAGACATTTGTGCTTGAAGGCATCGCCTGATTCTTGTTGGCAACCTAACGTCCACATTCCACCCACAGGTTAGGCCCAAAATACCTCACTGTGGTGGTAGAATGTGAATAAACTGAGAGTATCAAACACCGTTGTTCCGGTACAAGGCTCTGGGTTGAAATTTCCGAGTGACGTGATCCTCATATCTGTGAACAGACGGCTAGACAAAACAATCCTTGAGATGTGGAACCTGAATTCTTTCTTAGTGACAAGGCACCTGTATCAAGGGTTCTGTGTACAAATATTCAAGGTGAAACGCGATGAGAACAAACAAGTAATCGTTACTGGAGATCCGCTCATAGTCTCCTTTTAGGAGATGACCCTCGCTCGGACCTTGAAGATTTTATCATTGGAATGAAAAAGGACTGGTTGAAATTGCTCATTTTTCTTGAGGAGATGGCTGGAGCCAACGTAAGTATGGAAGGAAGATGGCAGCGATATACAGGTATTCGCGACCAAAAGGCATCTCTGGTTTATGAGAGACATTATGGTAGTCAAGATTTTTAAGGACGGGGAACGGACCTTGACCTACACGACTGAACATCGGATTGTCGGTCTTGAGGGTGTGCCTTTCTGTGAGCTCGGGGACTCCGGTTCCCCGGTCTATAATAACAAGCAAGAATTTGTAGGCATCCTTTTTGCGGGCAGCAAGCATACCGTTACAAGGTATTTCACCCATGTCAAAGACCTTTTTGACGACATTGTGAAAACAATTGGTGCCGCGCAGTCGCCACTCAATCTCTCTTTTGTGATATTCGTCTTGTCGTTACATGGTGTTCATGCATTTCGCGTCGGAAAGGAAAAGACTTTATTAATATCTACCATCGAACATATTTGACTATGGCTGCGGCTTCTCGCTTGTTTCACCATGGAAATAGATAGCCATTGTAAAATCTAGACGAGTAGCGAACAGAGTAAAGCGATGGGTAACCCAAGCAAGCTAGTTGGCTGCATACCGATCCCTGGGGACCATTGTAATTCAAAGTCACTTCATTCGGGAGTAGAGCATGTTTCTGACTCAACTCATTCATCATCAGAATACTCACTCGTGCGAGCCTTGAAACCCGAGATAGCGAACAGTGTTTCAACATCAGTACTACCATCATCCGCCAATGTCCCGGTTTTCTCCCACTTTCTGATCAGCCCGTCAATCTCACGGTCCTTTCGAGTCATATGCACAACCTCAGCTATGACAGCATGTATCTCGAGAAGTACAGGACTCGGAAGCTCATAACGAGAATAATGGTTAACGAAACTGACTTTCCTGGATTCTGGCAAGTATCTGGAGGAGGTGATAGGATCACGATCTCTGATCCGATATGGAATGCTCCCCCAATTGCCTCTAGAGATATTAGGCCCGTGCGAAACAGGGAAACAGGCATTGGAAGGATACGTCCATTGTGATAGCATTACGCAGCGAATCAATATCCTCAGGACTTAAATCCAGTGAGGGAAAATAGCGCGCCAGCGATTCCCAGAATAATCCTGATCCTAGCCCAGAGAGACCACACGGGATAATGTGAACCACTATTGTTGTGCACTTTATAATTCCCTTGTATTCCGGATCATAGTAAGTTGTCTCGAAATCAGGCATACCTGTTAACGCACATCTGATACCGTCGCTGGAGAGGCAAGCATTTCGAAGTGGTGACAAGCGCTTATATCGTTCGTCTTCTGATTCGAATTCTCTATAAGATATCGGGCACCTGTTTCCATCCGATAAGAAAACGAAAGGTGTCCGTGGCTGTGTATATATTGGGAACAGGAGAGTCATTAAGCGAAACTGGGCGAGGTGGTGGAGGTCTTGATGGGTTCGGCATGGTTTGATATCATCAACCAAGTTCTTCTTTCCGTTTTCTGGTAGGTATTTCAGGAAAGCACGAGAACTTAACCGTGTCATCGCTAGGTTCTTGGGCTTGATAATCAGCAAGTTTCTTTCTTATATCGTCTGCCATTGTTGAGATGGTAGCTTTTCCAGCGGGTTAAAAATGATGAAAAAGCATATACCACCGTAGAGAACTATACACGATTGCGTTGCCGCAGCTGCCTGGTTTTTAGGGTTTATTCAATCACGTGAACAAGCAGTTGAATAAATCTAGTGTATCTTTCTTCTTCTTACAGCCCTCCCGTTCAATTAGCTGAGAACATTCTCGGTAGAACATTCTCGGTATTGGGCGGACGTTGGAAAAATCCTCGTTTATCTGTACAGACCGCCGACCAACACAAATGACACGGGAAGATAAGTCCACAGCTTCTTCATTCGTAGGGTCTCGTAACAAGAGATCACATGTATGACTGATTATGATTTAGAGATCTGGCTTTACATGGTCAGTCCACCGCCTAGTGCACAAGTCGTCAGTACCACCTACTGCCCGGACCTCTGCAAGCCGTGACACAGCACTCGATGATGTTGACATGGTCAGAGATGATCAATTATACGCAATAGTGTGGAAAAATGCAAATTTGTAGTCTGAGATGGCGACGTATGATCACGTGCAAGTCAATCGGGCCACAGCATTCCGAAAGCATGGTTCCCCAGATTCAATTTGGTCTCCACCATACGATGCGGGGAAAGTACTTTTTACAGTGGAGCAAGCATTACACCAAGCCCGGTCTTGCTTTGAAAATGGCATTGAGACTGTAGTGACTTTCTTGAGGGTGGTAATGTATTGCCCTAATTGATGTAAATGGAGAGAGTATGGCTCTTATCGTTTACAGTCGTCTCCTCTAGTTCAAGCATTTATAATCGAGCATGGCAAGGAATTCATAGACACCGCGTCGAATTTAAAGACAATGTTGAAATGTCGCATTGTGAATACCATCCCCCCGTCCTCCCACCAAATATAGTACACAAGGACAGTAGATTCAACCCCCTTAATTCTTCGAGTCGTCGCCACTTTGAACAACCACAGCCGGCTTGATCAAGTGTGTTCGTATATCCATACCATTGGGAAGATCATTATTCTCGGCTCTTCGGACGGCATCTACCCACGTGCTTTCAATACCACTTGCAAGGTGCCGTCTAGCAACACGCTGTTTTGCGATTTCCATGTCAACATCCACGAACCAAGTATCATCCACATAATCAACAATCTCGGACCACGGAGCGATGTTACAAGACAAGTAGTTGGCTTCGAGCATTATGATCGAAATATCTGGGGATACACATGTACCGTTTTCAACAGGATCCCCTACTGCATGGTCAAATTGCGGCGCATATAAAGCCTCCTTTTGTACGTCGGTCTTGCTGAGATGGAGGATTTTGGGAGGGTTTTGACCAATTGCAGTACCAGGCTGCGTTGAAGGTCCAGCGTGCACCGCGGCGTGCATACGCCTCTTCGCGGTTTGGTAGGGAATTCAAATATGCCTTTGGATAGTGGAAGCCGTCCATCGGGAGCGTGATAGCGAGTGGCTCTGTGGTTTGCGAATTGAGATGTGTAACCACGGCGCTTGCGATTGTGGACTTTCCTGAGCCCGGAGGGCCGCTTAGAGCGATGATGACTCGTTTTGAAGCGCATTTGTCATTATTCCGGGATTGGTATATCCCAAGGGCTCGAGAAGCGAGAGTCCGATAGACACATTCCATATTTGAGCAGAACTGAACATTTATCGAAGGTTGCGTTGAGTGAAATTGCCCCTTTTTCTCTCATTCTCTCCAAATTAGGCTCAATAGTCATAGACTGTCAAAATAATTCATTTTCCGGAAGTCGTTCCTTGTGTTGCTTCTTTTCAGGTCTTCGCCAAAAAGGTGGACCGGCGCCCCCACAAGATCGGGCCACTGTCAACCGTGGAGGATCTGCAGGGTGCACTTGCAAAATTCCGGCCACTCTTGTCCGCTTCACATGCTGAGAATCTCCTCTTCGATCAACAGCAATATGCTATGTACTGAATGAGCAGGGATTGCAGACAATCAGTGGTCTTGGCCTTTTTCATTCATCGGAGATTTATGCTTCAGGGAAGTATCTATGACTGGCAAAACAGATCTCGATTCAGCCCTGTAGCGAGGCAAACAATCCAAACAATGGAGATCTAGTTATTTCATTGTTTTCACTACCTAATTCTTAGTTGTAGTGGGCCTTGACCTCCGCATTACAACTATCGGAGCAGCACCAGCCGAGCCAACTCCAATCGATTTCGTGTAACCAAGAGGATCTCTCTCTTTTTCCATTTTTTGTTTTTCTTCTCTTTTACTTCTTGCTCATCATTTGTCTGTCTGCTGTGTATATCAATAACGAAGAACCGTTTAAGTGAATGACGGACAGCCTTCGTCCTAGGGTTAGCTTTGGAAGAGCAGCAAAGAAAGACTGTCAGCCGCCCAATTGCCCCATTCTCTAAGTGGGTCCTGCCATGCTATTATAAGTTTCTACTGCATGTTGAGTGCTTCTCTCGATAAAATCCTTCTCCCAAGCGGTCTTCAAGAAAATCAACGCAGAGCAAAGAAAACATGTCACCAAGCGCGCAGAACCCGTCGTGTTTTCTCTACGGTCCGTTAGATGCCCGGTTTGAGGACCGTCCAATTCCTGTTCTCGAGAATCCGCACGATGTCATTGTTCGCAGTTTGTGGGAGCGATGTGAGTGATCCCAGCACAAATATTGCTGTCATCAGTAATACAATACCATCATACCCCAGTCCCAGTTTTACTGACATCTTTTCGATTAGGTCCATTTCTGGCTGCACGGGGGAATCCGGGCGTTCGTTTCCGAAACCCAACCTCTAACAATGGGCCACGAAGCATCGGGGACTATACACGCAGTGGGCTCCGCGGTGACCTCCTTTCAACCCGGAGATAAGGTCGCAATTGAACCCGGCTATCCATGCCGCCGCTGCCACCACTGCAAAGATGGCCACTACAACCTCTGCCTGGAGATAAAATTTGCAGCCGATCCGCCCGTGCTGCACGGAACACTCACTAAATACTTCATGCTGCCTGCCGATTTCTGTTACAAGATGCCTGAGAGCATCAGCCTGACAGAAGCTGTTCTCATGGAGCCTCTAGCTGTTGCCATCCATGCCGTGCGCCAGGCAGATGTTAGACCTGGGAAGACTGTTATTGTGTTTGGTGCTGGGACTGTTGGGCTCTTCTGTGCGGCTGTTGCTAGGGAATTTGGTGCAGCTGTGGTTGCCTCCGTGGATATCATGGAGCGCAAGCTTTCTTTCGCGCAGCGCTTCGTTGGTGAGTCTGTGGGGAGAACGGTCCTTGCGGATCCATCTCTTAGCCCTGAGGAAAACGCAGTCCGCTTGGTACAAGAGCATGGGTTGGGTGAGGGGTGTGACATCGCTATTGATGCATCTGGTGCTGAGATGTCAGTGCAAACAGCATTATTCTCGCTACACAAGGGAGGAACTTATGCTCAAGTGGGGATGGGAAAGCGCAAGATCGAGTTTCCAATATCGGAGATGTGTGAGAAGGAGATTACTGCTAAGGGTTGTTTCCGGTATGGAGCGGGGGACTTTGACTTGGGGGTGCACCTTGTGGGTTCAAGGAAGGTTTCGTTATCTGGGCTGGTGACAAGTATCTTTCCATTTGAGTCGGCTACTGAGGCGTGGGAAACTGCTAAGCGTGGTGAGGGTACGAAGACATTGATTGAGGGGCCCAAGGATTGAATACGATGTGCATGGTTTAAGGAATAAAATTGTGCCTTTTCGGTATACCATCACTGCAGTCCTGCTTGTATTCATCTGTGCAGAGTACAGATTCTCTGGTCCTTGACTTGTGCTCTTAACCGAACATATCGAGATGGGATCTACATTATGTAACTCTATCGCTCTATGTATATTCAGAGTCCGTACCGGCTACCCGAACGACAACCCGCATATGCTGCAATCTGGAGCTGCAAGTATCGTCAACTACGCCGTACAGCGATATCAATAAATCAACAACACTAAAGTACGTGGTAAACGCATAAAACAAACATGACTGACATCTCCTCACATCCATGAGTCAAGGGGCTAACCCGGGACGCGGCCCGGAAGACAGAATGTGATGAGTCGACTAATATCCATCACTAGGATGGTAGATACATATATCTGACCACGGCGAACTTTGTACAAGGCAGGAAAAACAGCCCGAATATGTATCGAGATCGTATTGATCGTAGTCGAAATAGTTGGTGCGTATACTCCGTGCACCGCTGCCGTATAGCTATACGGCGTGATTGAGTAATTGATCGATGGCTATCGCTTTATCGCATGCTATTAGCGCCTGTATTCCAAAACAGACAATGTCTATCATCGAGTGATCGCCCACGATCGACGCAGCGGTGGATATCGATATCCCTGAATAGAAGCAGAAGCCATTGCGTGCATCTGCACAAGTACATACTCTGTACTGTACAGAGTACACCGTACAGCGCCCGATACAAGACAACTGCAGACTGCACAAAAAGTGAGGATATCTTTGGTAACCAAAAGGATAATCGCAGAAAGTAGGACGGGAATCGGGTATTGCTATCGGCGCATGACCTCCGGAACAACAACGGATGAGTTTTCGCGCCGTTACCTTTCACCGAATCAATGGGTGTTTAATTATTATCTTCTATTGAAAACGTATGCCCCCCAACCAACGCCGTTCCGATACATAGTTCGTCGGAAGATGAGTATCCGGCTAGAAATACTGAACCAGTCTGATATTCCGAGGACGGAAACCCCAATGCGTCATGTGATGTTCTGCCTCGGCTCAGGGGCCCCGGTTTTTACCGGATAGGGACATGTATGTCCTCGTGACCAAACCTGGGGTTTTTGCCACTCTGGGGTTATCCGCAGACTATAGCATACTATGTTAAGCGAGTTGTTTTTTATGGGTTGAATCCGGATAGATGGGCATGATTTCATCCCGGTCCATGGTCATGGCTATGGTGTTGTTGATCGTCGTGCGGAGTTGTTGGAAGTGGAGTACTTGTATGGTATACAAGTACCTGTACGTAGTGCTCTGTACAGATGATGAAATGGTGAAACATGCCGGTAAGAGAACGACGCATGAAAGAAAGCCGGTTAGTAACAGAACTGCGAAACAAGATATAGCTCGTCTGACTACTCCGTACTCCGTACGGAGCACTGTGCTGAGTTATATTTGGTGAGGCGTTGCGTTGAATGCCTTCCCAGGGGTAGTACTAGCACGCCATACATGGCAGTAGACATCAAATGACCCTGTTTATGTATGTACTCTGTACGGGACACGCTCTTGTACTCATTCTAGCCCTATTATGCGGCTTTTGCAGTCTGGGCCCGGTGCGGCTGCACAGAAAAGGGTTCTTTCTTTCCTTTGCCGCTTGCAGGGTATAACCAACCGTGCATATCTGTACACAGCCTGACGTGGACTCGCGCTCACATGAGCCCGAGAGCATGCAACTGTGCCACTTGCACAGACAGCCAGTTCCGGACTGTTGGAAACACTGAGCTGGGCATCTGTCATTGTTTGGCCCCGGATTGGAAGTCGTAGCAGCGTTTGGCTCTTGTGACCGTTGCCCGAAATTGGGCACAAAGGACTACTCCTACTCCGTCTTCCCGTTTCATCTTTGACGGTCGAGGATATCCCGCCAGGGATGAATCGGAAGACGTAACAAAGGGGCGGTAACGCGGGAGATGTTCGCATGATACAGACCAGATAAAAACGAACGAATCACTGCAGAAAAATGGCCCTGAATACCACCGAGGATAAAGAATTGATCAACCAGATCGGAAGTCTGGCGGTAGTTCCCCGGCCCGGTAAGGTATGCAACGAGAAACAATTGGGACATGCCACACCGATCCAGGAGCATCGCAAAAAGCAAAACCCTCGGAAGATCCCAATTAAGGCCAACATGACGAGGAAGGAACAAACAGTTTAGCAGGCTATCCTGAGTATCGGAAAATTTGCAAGGTCATATGGACGTCCCAATCCGGTAAGCAAACAGCTACAGAAAGGGGCGGAAGTGGGAAGCATTTCCGGTGGAAAAAAAAGAAGATTTTTTTTTTCGAGAGCAACGTGACTCAAAACCAACAGTTCTCGAACTCCTAAAGAAAAAAAGAAAGAAGAATCCGAAATTCCGTGGCCACAAAGCAAACAGTTGAACAGAGCGCGCGGTCCTTGTATCATCTAGTTGCAACCATTGCAACAGCAATTCCGTAGTTAGGGGAAAGAAGAAAGTAGAAAGTCAGCAGGACAAACTGAGTGGCCCACGACAGAAACGGACAGGGACGCGAATCCCTTTCTTTTCTTCTTCTGTTGAGGGTTGATGTGATGATTATTGTTGCATGATGAGAATAGAAGTTGAAGGCAAGGCGAATTTGACTGAAGTTGTTCGCGGGCGCCAATCATTGGCGGGACCTGGTCAAGTGACGGATGAATTGTCCAATTCGCTGACTAAGGCAAGCGATAGGTCACAGGATCTGGATGATTGGCGTCTAGACCGCGACCATTCAGTTGGGCAGTCTATGCGAGCACCGAGTAACCGCTGGTTTCTTCATGACATTATTTCTATGAGCATCACCAGACTTTCATAGACAACTCATCAATCACGGTACTCTATCATTAACCGCTGTCAGTTTGTACTTTGTGCTTCACTCTATTATGTATGCTGTTTCCTTATGGCTGTATCCAGCATTTCAAAGTGGAACCTCCGGAAACAGACCGGTAAAATTACTGACCTACCGCTTTGGGGTACAACTTCGGAAGTACCGTAATTTATTACCAAGTGAATTTTCAGGGCGGTAATAAAACGGACCAACCCAACCGGCTGAAATTCTGACCGCCATCCTCAGTTATCCAATTAAAAAATTGGATCTGGAACCTGCTTTTCGGGACCCCCCCCGTTCGCCCCTCGCAATTCTTGCTCCGGTGGTATTCATTACATACGCTACCAATCCATACTGTATGGTAATCTATACCATACATACATACTCTCCACTCCCCTAATAACAGGTATTTTCCTCCTTCCGCTCCACCTCTTTTTCTCTCTCTTTTTCGTGTCGTTCTTCTTCCGTTTCTCCTTCCCACCACCTACTCTCTCTCTTTCTCTCTTCTCTCTTTACCGACCTACCTGATACGGCTTGAATTCTCTCACCCCGTCGACCCTACCTCCCATACAACCCTCCTACCGTCGGTCGTTTCCCACCTTCTCCGCATCCAACTCAGCAGGACGGGCGTGAAGGAAGACAAGGAACGAGCCAGCAATCTGAGGGAAAGAGCAAAGGCAAAGAAGATTGTCGAATTAGCTCGAAATTAGGAAAGGGAAACCCTGACATCCAGCGTGACCTACGAAAGCTCGTGGAAGGGATCAATTCGCGTTCTCTATACCCTGCTAGGTTTCCCGCACCATTGTGTTACTCTCATCCGGATTGAATTCGATATCTACGACGATCCCCGTTCATCCGTAACCGAACCTTTTCTTGGAAGCTCCTCCATTGATCGGCTGCATTCATTGCACAGGCTTTGTTGCAGCTGCGGCGCCAATTCCTTTCTACTTGATCGATCGGTATTCTGCAGCGCATACTGCAGAACAAAAAGCTTAGGTCATCCGGTGATATCCTTTACCAGTTCACGGTGTACTCTCGCCATCGTTACTCTAGCGCCGTACGACCGCACTCGGGGGAGACGGCGACCCCGAAATCGACGAGAAGTTCTCGAACAACGAAAAGGATCACGAGCCTTTAAAACCGTGGCTTCGCTAGAAAGGACAATATGTTTCCTCACTTGGCTACTCCGGTATTGACTGTGGATACAGAGAAGATCCACAAGGTAGATACGGCAAATGCGCAGAGTTTACATGGGATGTGGATGGGTAAGCTTATTGCTGTCTTCTGCGTGACTTTAATTGATCTGGACTGACAATTATCTTTCTACGAAACAGTGTTTTCGAAATGTGCCGATTATATGGACCAGGGTCGTCGATTGGAAAACCTCAGCTGGAGATTATGGACGCGGGAAACATTTTGTGTTGAACCTGAAACCTCGAGTGAGGCGTCGGTATTGCCACTTCTCCGTTCCGAGGCAGGTGACTTGCCCGACCTTTCTTCCAGTGTCGAATCGGCCGCCTCAGACCAAGCGGAGAAAATCGAACACCACATCAAACGCCCCAAATGTGACTACAAGCCGGCAGTAGTTCGTGAAGATTCCATGCTTAACCTCGGTCGCGGAAAGGAGAAGCACATCACGTCTTCTGGCTTGGAACGAATGGTTCTTAACATCAAAGAGAAGAAGGATCTTGAACCTATTCCTCCTACCATGACAGTATCGCCACCCGTCGTTGACATTACTACACGTCCCTCTACGAGACCCTCATCCCCCACTCCTACCCCGCCCTCGACCTCCACCGCGAAGGAAGTGCCAGTTCGTCCATCCCTGGTGCGGAAACAACCCATCGAGTCGACCGAGTCGTGCTCGACCACTGCGCCCGACAACAATGACAGCGATGTACCACAGCAGGATGGCTCTGATACGAGCGTTTCTTCCTCTGGTATTATCCCGACCCGCCCTAGCCTGATCAAGTCTCCCAGCATCGTCCGTGGATTCTCTCCTTCGCAAATCTCCTCGTCGTATCGCTCGCAGCCCAGGTTGGCTCCCGAACCCCGGAAAATGAGCACCCCCGTTCAACGCAGACCATCCCCTTTGAAGAAGAAAGGTGGAATGTTCACACTGGGTGGTTCGTCTGGTGATGATGACGAAAGCTCGTTCGACGATCGTATGCTGGCCCAACAAACACACCGCAGCTCTCTCTCGGATGAATTGAACAAGCCTACAGCCGTCGTCCCCAGTCCGATGAAGAAAGTGACTACAGTCAAGGACCAAGTTGGCACGATCGATCCACCAAAGGATGCCAGCCACGACAGCGATGAAGATGCGATCGAGACCGATGATGACGATATCTCCGAAAGTGCAATCGATGATGATGATGAGGACTCGGATTGGGAAGATTCGGTCACGGAAAGTGGACGGTCCAGCGTGGATGATAACCGCATGTTCCAGCGCGTGGATTCTCGACCCAATCTTGTCTCGCGTCGCTCCATGCTCACGATGATGATGAACCAACCGAACAAGTTGCAGGGTCCTGCCTTCCGTTCCAGCCCTGCCCTTCAGCGACAGCGATCGCGTCTGACATGTCCCAATGGCCCGTCCTATCCTACTTCGCCGCCCGAAGATGGGGACAATTTGACAATGCGTGGCCCAGAAGTGCCTCGATCCAAGCCGATCATCGTGACACCCAATCCGCAATCCGTCGCCCATTCCCCGCGGACAACGCGCAGAAACATGCTTGCTACCGAGTTGACCGAATCCCTTCGACACCATCTCCTGTGGGAGCGTCAGCAGAAGAGCGCAACAGCAAACGCCTTCTTGAAGCGACGACACACTGCCCATGATATGGCCAACCTGCAGGAGTATCCTGGAGCCAAGGGTGCTCGAGGACAGGGCAGCCAACATAAGGAGAAGGACCTATCGAAAGGCAATGGTTCATATTCCAACTATACCGATTATGGACCGTGGGAATACCATGCCAAGGGCTGGTAGCGACCTCTTTGCTTCTTCACCAGCGACCTCTTTGCTTCTTCATTTCTCGACTTCATATCCTCTTCATCTTTCTTTCTTCCTCTCCTTCCCGGGTCACCACTCATGCATATGCCGTTTCCTATTTTCGGAGATAGGTTAATGTGTTTTCTGACCTCGATACCCGATTTCCACCGATTTTGCTTTACGTCTTTCCTCTGTGAAGACCACCGATAAAATACCCCTGTGACAGTTACGATCACGACGACTCTGCATAGCATCTTGGCGCACTTGAGGGATTCATTTTACGTTCATCTGTGGTCTTATTTCTTCGTTCGGTTTTTCATCTTCGCACTGCATGGCCTCGGCTGTTTGTTTTATGTTCTGGACTATTTAGAGGACCGACTACGGAATTAATTATCTTGTACAGTTTTTGTTTCTTCCCGGTTGCACAATGGGCATTTGGGTCATGGTGGTTTCCTTTTTCATGTTTTCTTTTTTTGCTCAGGAAGGCCCATGGGCATTCAAAAATTTCTTTCTTTGGCGGCCTACGACTACGCCTGTCTTCGTCGCGACTAGGGACCCGGCCTTATTAGGCCACTAAAATGCATGTTTACTTTTTTGTTGATTTCAGTTTTGTTTTGATACCAGATACCAAACAGTTTTCTTGCGAGTTTCTTGGTTCACATGTACCTTACTATCTCCACATCATCATAGAAAAAAGCATATAAGAAGTTCAAGATCAGATGATGCCATGATTATCGACTACACCGTAGTTTCAGGCCGGGATGCTTCCCCGGACAAGGATAGCTTGACTATGGAGGTGTTCTAGAATCGCACTGATCGCTCTGGTATGCAGGATGATGGGATGCTTACTTTGACGCAGCCGTGGCTCGTTGGAGAGTCATGCCTTGTGACTTTAACGTCCGAATACTGGAAATGCGACCCGGTGGGAGGGTTCATGATGATGTCTGCTAATTCGGGTATGCCGTAGAATGCTGTACGATTAACTACGTTCGCTCATTATTCGCCTTGGAAAATCAAGACAGCACTTCGTACTCTGTACAACTCTGCACATTCCACTGAGGTAATGCTACATCTAGCCCAGCATGACCATGCGTGAATGAATAAAACACCTTCCAAAGTATTCTTAACTCTTCGAATCAATTCACCCCAGGTGTACATACTTGTATGTAGTAGAACCATCGACCCAAATCTTCGCCACCGTCAGTCATGACAGTCCTTACCCGTTTCGGCGACCAGATCGAGTATCCCCCGGCCGGGGATGCGGGAAAGATGGAAGTGCCTTGAACTTCCAACTTGGTTCTCCGTGGTCTAATTCGCCGGAGTTACGCCGCTGTGTCAAAAAAAAAAAAAAAAAAATTGGGGTGGTCACCTGACCCAACCCAGAATTCAAGGATGTCTTCCTATTTCTCCCGATACCCCAAAGGTGCTGGCCAGTTATATTGCTTGAATGGGGGACAAAGGGAAAAAGAAAAGTGATTGTATTAGCTAATTGGCTGGACCCCACGTGCTAGAAGCCCCGTACAAAGAGAGGAAATTTGCGGCTCAGTTTGTGGGGCTTGAGGCGGGGGGTTGTGATTTGTTGGCTTTTGTTTTTACGAGTAACTGGTTGGGTTGGTTGTTTTACTGTACAGGTACCGGCTAAACAGGGTGTATTTGTATGTATAGGTACTTGTACGGGTGGCTTACGGGTACGTACAGTACAGTGGATCAGTACTGACATCCGCATCTTTATGGAGTCACTATGGGGCCTATGGGGATTTTGTAGATGAAGTCGATGGCGGGCTGGAGCTGAGCTGGTTTTGACCGTTGTTTGAATGGGAATTTTCGGTGATTTGTTGGCATTTTGTAGGGGCGCAGGTACCTTTTATCTTGGCTGCGGGAGATTTATAGGTCAAACACGTACATTATTCTCTTCATTTTCCATTCTCTCAGCTAGTCTGATAGTTTACCTTCTTTTTCTGTTTTCTTCAAGCTGCACGAACTACGTACAGACTACGCATTTTAATGGGTCGTCGCTGTCGGGATATGCACGGAAAACTCAGACCAGAATCCAAAATCGCCGACCGAGACGAGTAGTCTCGGCATGCCGAAGACAAAATTCTCCGGGGCACACCGGGCCGAAATTATGTTGGTTTCCACGCGGAGAAGAGTTTTCTTTGTTTGCTTTTTTTGTGTTTCTTTCCTCGTTTCTTCAATTCTTCAGCTGCCGATGTATTCTTGTGTAAGGAGTAGATAAAATCGATTGCTGCAGATATAGCATACAAGTCGAGCGTACCCTGCATATACTTGTAGATAACGCCTACCCCTACAGATACTTTTGTACAAGAATGTTCACCAACAAAAATCCTATCTTGATCCAAGCGTTCCAACTCTGTCGTCACGGACCACTGCAATCCGACGACTCGGGTGGATGCCGAGTCAAACGGCCTTGTACGAATTGGTTGTAGCACTAGTGCGGTGTGGAGCTATGACGGGCAGGACCGATGTATCGGACGGAGTGTTTGTTGCTTTTATGGAGTACAGTTTACTTGGATATAGGTTGAGTTGGATACGTAGGACGGAGTATGGAGTACGGAGCACCGTCGCATATGGAAGGAGAGCTGTAGTAGAACGTGCAAATGTACTTTAGTGAAGAATGTGCATTGGCAAAGGGGAGCATACAAAGTAGCTGTGCTTTAATCAATGCCATGTGCTGCATTCACAATCTCCAACGAGTACTTGTTCAACTTGTTTGTGTATGGAGTAGCTCTGTTGTAATTCTGATTCAATATCTTGGCTGCATTGGCGCTTTACCGACTACTCTATTAGACTAGATGCTCTCATTCGTGTTGGCTCCGTGATACCTTGCAAACCAGAAAGCGATGTTGGCACTCTCCGTATCAAACACGGAGTACTTCGAGGCCACTCAATTAAAAGTGCTCTACAAAGTATCTACCGACATATTCACTCATCTGACCATAAGCAGACATATCCGCGACAGACGACAACTTCGTACTTAGCACAATTTGTTCAAGCCGAAGTGAACACATTCTGACTCGTAGGCCGTTTCGAGAAACATTCTAGAAATGCGCTTTTCCGAATGCAGCTAGGGCTTGTATTAAAGTCACTGGTAATACATACCGAGTCATGTGTAATTTACGGTACTGTATGCGGCTATGGAGTATCTTACAAAGTCCCAGTACAAGTCTCAGAGTACTCGATACAAGGCCGTAAATGGGTTTATGTTTTGCATGTTCAAACCTCTCGTCGAAGTTAAGGCTTTGTTATAGAAACCGGATGAGACTTACAATTGTTGGACGTCATATTTACATCTTCTCTTTGAATGCCGGAATATGAGCCTCCGGAGACCTGACAACCGAGGAAGCATTCCCCGGCTTTTTGTATTCCGCATTTTACCAAGAAATCATGTGTCCTCACTGAGTTTTCCGCTACAACGTCGAACTCATGTATCCCGCTCTATTGGATTCTAGCTCAAGCTCAATTGAGCTCTCTACGAATACCTCAACTCCCATTGGCTTCGAGCACATAAACTCGAACAAAAAACCTGCTTCAGAAACGAATCATTTTCGTCGTAACTGCGGTAAGTAAAGTAAAAGTAAAGTATTCTGGAAAGGTAGAAAAAGTCTTCAGGTCCGGTGACCTCTTGAGGATCCCAAAGAAGAAAAAGCTTCCTGAATATTTTCGTGCGGTGGATCGAGGTTGCATCCCAGTGAACGGCGCGGGGCATTTTGGCGGGGAAGATTGATGTCACTGCCTGGGAATTCGGGCAGACATTTCAGCCTTATTTTGTCGAATGGGATGCCTGTCGGAGCACTATGTTCCATGAATGTTCTGGAGGTTAGTGCATAAATGCATGCCATACTCCATACTCCGTTACCGTACTCTGTACAAGGCACAATATGACATGGCGCCCCCAGTTTTATTCAGCGTATGCGCGCTATGATTCATATTATTAACTGATTGCCACCGAAGTTGAGCATCGAGGACAATTCCCCATACTATCCCCATAGAATGCTAAGGGTTGAATATGTATCAAGTTCCACTTCGATTCACTCTGAGTCGTCGTGACTCACGGTGGCGTTGACTATCCTTCAACTGTAATTTCCTGTTTTGGAAATCTAGTCACGTGGTCATCCGACCGCCAACGACCACATCCGTATATAGAAACGTATATAGAAACAATAATATTGGCCACTGGCTATATAACGCAACCATCACTATCGTGCCCTTATTAGAAAATCCCTCGGCTATTCTCCTGCATCCAGCACCTGCAGATACCGCGGGGAATCGGACCTGGTCACCAGATCTCTGAGTTGGCAGTTGCGATCAACTGGGATCTATTCCTGCCCGAGCTCGTCGGCATTCAGACGGACAAGTCAGCGTTGGTAATTTTTATTATCAGCAGGTCCCCTTTTTTACGCGCCGCACTTGCCGGGTAAATCCTTGATGTTCCTATGTGCTTCGCGTGATTTGTGCTGGTCGGTTACTGACCGCTTCTCAAGAATCGATCCATGACACCGGGTTCGGCTAACGAGTCGGTTGATAACGAGATAACTATGGAAAGTATGTCTGAGGGTAAGTCACTATCGATGTTGGGGGAAGTCAGTTTCGAGGATCACGCTGTCCGCACGACATCTGTCATATTTCCCGCCGCAAATGCGCAGCTATGGCTGTGAAAAAAGTCCTCCCTCCATGTTGTCGTATTCCAGACCCAGGGCTTGTCGATCGAAGCATGGCCCATCGTCCGGCTGGCTGAATGTCCGTCATTGTGCAGATGTCGGGTGGCTGCTGTGGTCCAGGCGCCGTGCCCGCATTATCTTCAGGCAGCTCAGCTCGTGTTTCTTTCTAAACCTGACAACCCGGCCCGCAACCTTGATCACACGCTCATGCTGATATTTATGGCGCAGGTCAACAGTCACCGATGGTGGGTACTGAGTTGGCAGCCGCTCAGCCTCCGGCTACTGCAGCGCCTAATGCTCAGCAAGCACCCGCGAAAAAGCAGAAGTGCCGCTTCTTTACTTCCCGTAAAGGTAGGTACAATCCGTTTGCGATGTTGGCGCACCGCTTTTTTGGACTTCATGTCATTTGTCATTTGCATTATTGCATAATCTTGGTCATTGATTACGGTATCTCGCATACACGGTCTGGTTTTTTACATGGGTGTATCAGGGCTGGGCCGATCCAATGAGTTACTTGTAACTTGGTCTTGTTGGCGACCCTTTGATCGCCTTGGTGTTGAAGATATCCGTGATGACACCATTCTTATGAGCCATTCATTTGTCTTGATTTCCGTGTTTCATTGCTGACGTTCATCAAGGTTGCCGGTCTGGCAATGCCTGTCGTTATCTCCATGATACTTCCCTTGACCAAACCCGTTCACCGCCAGATAACGCTGTCGACCAAGCCAATGGCGCATCCCAGAGAGAAGACCCTGTACAAGATGTAGCCACCGATCTAGGAAACCTGTCCATGAGGCCACGACCAGTCTCCAAGCCACTAGTTGTTTCAAATCCTACGCCTGCTCAAAGACCAGTCTCCACAGCCGAGAGCCAAAACCCACGGGAATTTCAGATCAACCAATTGCGGCGACGCTTCCGTCCGAAGGAGACCAATGATGATTCCGGAACAACAATGGAGCTTGAGCTGGCCCCTTCAGACCCTGATTTCCCGTTTGAGATGGACAAGCTGCAATGTACCTTATACGTTCCGCAATCGTATCCTGCACAGGCAAAACCAAAGCTTAAGGTTACCAATGCTGATATGGACAAAGCCTTTCAAGATAATGTGGCGAGGGGCTTTGACGACATCGTGGATACTTCGATGCGGATGAATAATCGGGGAACTTTGCTTGCATGGATGAACAGTCTTGACCGTCAATTGGAGCGTTTACTCACGAGAATAGTAGAAAGAGGACCCACTATCAAATTTGTTGCGAACGTTGGCAGCAGAGAGGCGCCAGAGAGTCAACAGCCAGCGCAGGAACAACAGAGGGTTACCAGCGTCTCAGAACAAGTTCGATCTGCTCCAAGATCGCAGCCAGTAGCTGCACCAGCACGTGTGTCCACTGCAGAGGAGAAAGCACAGGCTGAGAAGAGACGGGCAACTGAGACTAAACAGCTGGATGCTCGTCTCGGTAGACTGCCACTGTTCCAGAGATCCGGGGACGGGCTTTCATATACCGTGCCTGTTCAACCGACCAAGGCAGATCGACTTCCTGCTTCGCTCCGTTCCATCAAGACGGTGAAACTCGGAGTACCGCAGTTATACCCCTTGGAGCCTAGTACGATCAAATTACTAGGCGTCGACGGTCCTGAAGCTCAAGCCGTTGAAATTGGTTTTGCGAAATGGATTGGGGAGAACAGCCAGCTCAATCTGATGTCGCAAGTCAACTACTTGATAAGCAACATGCACAATCTTGCAAAGACACCACTTGAAACGAAACCAGCTCCAGCGCCGGTCGAGAAGCCTGTACAGGTTGAACTACCCCAGCAACCACAGACTCCGGAAACGGAGCCTGCGGCTGGATTAGAAGACAAACCTCACATTCATGTTATCCCACGACCTCCGGAATGGTCGATTCCTAAAAACGACGGCGATGGCGAGGAAGACTCCAGTGACTTTACCGATTCTGAGGAGTACTCGGAGGACGAAGAAGATGGAGGAGCCCCTGTCACGATCTCAGAGCTCAACACGGCGGAACGTGGTGTTGCACTGTCTTTCCCGTTCTTGGAGCTCTACGGAATCGAGCTTTTGGAACTCGTGGGTCTCTACATTACGATACGATGCGAGCGGTGCAAGGAAACGCTTGATGTGAAGAATATTCCTCAAGCGAAGGATAACAGCGACGCGTACACACCCAAGGCTGAAACATGCAAGAAGTGTGCTAATGCGATGAGTGTTGGTGAGTTGACTTGAACAAGGATTGTTGGCTTATGAACATAACTGATTGGCGCACTATTCAGGATTCCGACGACAACTGATGCATCCTCATTCAAACCGCGCGGGATACCTGGATTTGGATGGATGTACCGTGGTTGATCTACTTCCCAGGTAGGACCTCTTTCGACGCCTTGTAACGTTTCAGTAGCTGATGCAAACCCCTCTCTAGCAACTTTGTCCCAACATGTGCGGAATGCTCCACGACGTTCCCTGCACCGGGTATTGCTTCGGTCCGTGGCGAGAGCTCGACTGCTATGTGTCGTCAATGCCATCGAAAGATGGGTATGTATTGGTTACTTTTCCACCCGCGCTTACAATCTCTGATAATCGAACAGTGATGAAGATACCCGAGGTGAAATTTCTTAGAATTGCATCTGCCGCAGGTAAGTTCGGATATCATAAGCTGGAATCACATAGATGCTGATAGTTCCAGTTACATCTCGCGATCGTGCCCCACGACGAAAGGTTCGTACACGGTATATAGCCATATATGAGCAAGGAGACTAACGTAAACAGCCCAAGGAGGTCCTTGGTATCGTCGCTGGCCAGGAATTGCCACGACGCGGGCGTTGCACGCATTATGCAAAGAGTTACCGTTGGTTCCGGTGAGTGTTTAACCTTTACTTGACATTGTCGCTACAGTTGCTTACAACCAACAGATTCAGTTGCTGCGCAAAGGTCTTCCCTTGCGACAAGTACGCACCCCATCCACAACCTCTTCCTCCCCCAAAACGAACACATACTAACAACCCCAGATGCCACGACGCAGAAACAGACCACCCCAACGAACACGCAAACCGCATGCTCTGGTAAGCCCCACACTAACCATACACACTAATAAGTAATAAATCACAACTAACAAAAACCAGCGGCTTCTGCTCGCGCGAACAAATCTACCGCCCCGAGAACTGCGGCATCTGCCACGCGATCCTCATCGGGAAAGCAGGGAGTGGGTTCTGGGAGGGTGGAAAGGGGACGAGGAATCGGGTGTTGATGAGTCGGAAGGGTGCGTACATCTCTTTCCTTGGGGTCGTTGGTTATGAGTTGTTGCTGACTTGAACAGATCCGCGGAAGTATAAGCGTCGTGGGGGTACGACGGCGAATGCGTCGAAGAAGAAGTAGATGGCTGTACAGTGACAGGGGTGGTTGTGTGAAGGGTATTCTTACGAGTGGACGATGTGTACAAAACATAGCACACTTGTGTCTATCTAGCATATTTACGAACGAGCGAAAGAGTCTGTGTACGTCCAACAAGCATGGAAACATCCTTCTTGACCTATGATAGCGATACCAAAAAGAAAAGAGTAAACGGCATAGTACGAACAACCAAATCAGGTAAAGTGAAAGTGGAGCAAAAAAAAAAAAAAAAAAAAAAAAAAATTGGCGAGCGCCCAGTGGAGCTCGAACGCGCAATCAATAAAAACTGGACCGACATGCGAGGACTCGAACCTCGGACCATCGCCAACCTACTTGGGACGCTCTTTCAACTGAGCTACACGCCCAATTTTCACTAATATGATATACGCTTAGATGGCCCATGTTTTCATTAAAATAAAAATGAATTTCTCAAGCCTTGAAAAGGCCCATAATAATTACAAAACTTATATGGAGTAGTTAAGGTGCGAATTAATTAATTACCCCAAGTTGATCAGGGGAATAAATAAAAAATGACAAGGGTGGGGTTCGAACCCACGAGATCTTACGATCAGCAGAAACCTCAAGAGTTGTCTGACTTAAGTCTGCCGCCTTAACCACTCGGCCACCTTGCCACAGGTTCATCTACGTCTTCAGCTAGAGAGATTTATGTGCAAAACAAAATGGTGATGGAGATTAGGTTTGCGATGTTATCGTGTGGACAATTCGCTTCATCCTTTTCCTTCAGGGCTTCAAGATATTTCTGCTGTGATTCCTGTAGCTGCTCCTTCTGGTATTCAATGATTCCCTGGTCTCGGGCTTGGGTTTTCTCTTGTTTGAGGTGCAGGGCAGAGAGTTCTTCCTTCAGGCGGTTCACTTCCATTTCAGAGGCTTGAAGCTTCAGGCCAGCCTGATCGGCTTGTCCTTTTGCTTCAGCAATAACAGTCCCTGCCTCCTCAATATACTCGTAAGCAAGGCGGCAGTATTGAAACCATTCAGAGTGATGGGTTGCAGCATGTTCAGTGAACTCCTCTAAACTGCCTGGCAGGAATGGTGGACGTGGGGCCGCAGACATCTTCACAGGTGTCAACTCCTAAGGGTCGGAGCTGCGTAATGTCAGGGTGCAGGGTCAGGTACAGGTATAGATTAGGAATTGACGACGGGATAAGCTACAGGTCAGGCTATCTACAGGTTCATAGACAAGACGCAGCTCGAAGAGCTGCAACAGGAGTTTAGTTTAGTGTGTGTGTGTGTTTCTATTTAACGTCGAGGGTCGGGTCGTTCCACGCCTCCAAGCCTCCTGGAAACCTCGGAAGCGGAAAAGCCCTGGTCCCGGTGCGGGACATACGACGGGCAGATCGGAACTGCCTTTCTTCTAGCTAAACTACCATCTATCATCTAAATACAGGTGGCCCCCCGCGCGGGGGGCTGCTTTGGTTTTCACAACTGTTGAACAGCGTACTGCGCATCTTGGGGTTTTCCTAAAGGGAAACCGAGGTAAGGAAACGGAAAAGGGGAGGATGAACGAAAAGGGAAAAAGGAGGGAGGGGAAGGAGAGGACCAGGGAGCCAGAGGTAGGCCTAGAGGTTCCCAGATTTGATGCATTTAGCATCCTAATGGCGTTTGCAGATGGTTGTATAGAAAAGTGATTTTCCCAGCCAATCTGCATATGCAGTGAACCCTGTCTTCCTAGTGAGGATGTCTGCCACTGTTTGTTGGCCCCATGGGTGTGCCGCTGCTTTGCGACCGTCTCGGCAGAAATAGAAGTGGGAGGGCTCCTGTCACAACCTGGCTTCTCTCGTATCGTACCTAGGGTTCTAGTTAGTTGTATTTCGAGACTGGACACTTACCCTAAGTGTCTCCCAAGTAATCGTATGCTCAATGCCCCTCCGGGTCCGGTTCAGTAAGTCGTATGCGTCGATGGGTATATCGCCCCCTCCAGGCTCCGTAAGATAATCAACAAATATAAAACAATCAAGGTAACGAATAGAGAAACAAGGCCAACCGAGTACGTATACTGGGTTGTTGGTTAAGTGCGGACGAGTCAGAAACTAGAAGGTAACCAATGTTTGATTAACGAGATTGATCGCGAAGAACTAAGCTAAGTACATGAATGAGCATCCTTATATATCCTCTGGTCTGTATACCAGTCCATGTGCCACGGTGTATTCCATATACCATATACCATATACCATCCCGTATACCGTGCCGTATACCATATACCGTATCACGTGACCCGTTCGGATATCAACTTGATCCCTGTTGCTTCCTGCATATCTTTCCTTACCCATTATCCAATGATTCTGTCCTAACTCCCGTGTCATCACGTGAGTCTGACACAATAAGGTCTGTAACAGCTCCTTTCTGTGGCCACATGAGCATGTCAACAGGGCATCATCATGTTTGAAGAGCTCATGGTACTCAGCAAAGTCGCCATGACCGCTCCTGGCAGCTAGGAGACTACCCAGAGCTGCTCGTGGTAGGAGAAGCTCTGGGGGTCGTTTCTCCAGGCCAATTCCAAGGTTTTTATAGCGTGTGGGGGCTTTGTCTGCCCAGTACTGTGTGAAATGTTGCCAGTGCACCCTCCAGGCTGCTCGCTTGGCAGCTGCTATTGAGGCAGGTGGTGGGGGCTGCTCCAGGGGAGCTTGACATCCCATCTTAGCTTCTTTATCTGCCTCGTCGTTGCCTTCTATGCCTGTGTGGCCAGGGACCCATTTTACCTGCACTGTGCCTGGCTGCACGCCGGGTGCTCTGGGATAGTTCGTCCATGCCCGGGCCTTTTCTTGGAAGCCTCTGAAGACAGATTGGCTTGATCCCCTGGGCTGACCCTGGAGTTGTTGTACTGCCTCCAGGTTGTCCAGGCAGATATAAAGGTTGGTGGCATGCCAGAATCTGTGGTTCTTGAGAGCTGTTTGCAGGCCTAGCAAGGCAGCCCTGGCTTCTGCGTCGAAGATCTCCTGATTGGGAAGCTTTGTGTGCCCACTGAGGATCTTGATCCTGTTGGTGCCCCAGTAGCCCACCCAGCCAGCTCCTGCTGCAGTGCTCTCCTTTTCTTTGGACCCATCTGTGTAGACAACCAGCGACGGTTGGGGGTAGTAGTAGTAGTAGTAGTTGCTATTTTACGTCGGAAAAGGCGGTCGCGTGTGTCTAAACAGACCACGTGCCGCGGGGTCCCGAAACGGAACATACTGATGAGAATCGACGGATAAAGAGTTGGCCCGATTACCGAGGCCAGGAGATTCCTATATAGGCCAGCGTGTGCGCACATATAGCTAGTTAAGCACTCACTAAGCACTCAACCAGCTACGTACGCGCACGTACGTTCGTTAGGCAATATACCTCTTTCGTCAAGCTAGTCCTCTCCATATAGACCTCGTTTAGTCCGGAATAATCGACTCCCGATTTCCCCTCTGAGCTACGATCCGAGAGACCCCGCTTCACATACGACGGGCGGAGCGAAACCGCCTATCTGGTAGCTAAGCTAATTCTATCATACACACTGGCAAAGACTCCCTCGTAGGAGCTTGCTGAAAACTCTTGGGCTGCAGAAAACGGCAATATACATTCAGGGAGGGAGGGGGAGAGAAGAAGGTGAAAAGAGAGAGGAGGTTTTATGGGGTAGGGGTTTGGGTTAGTGTGCTGGGCATATTGTGCGGTAAAAATGAGACCTCTGCAACCATTCATGGAGATCCCTGGTTCCTGACTTAGAGCGCAGAATCTCATCTACCTGCCGGCTTCCCCATGGCTGTGGGGAAGCCTTGTGGCCTTTCTGGCAGTAGTAGAAGTGATGTGGTGTCTTTGGGCGTCCATAGGAGCACTCCAACTTGGCATCTTCATGCCCAAAGCGCTCATGATACTGGGTGAAGTCTCCGTGGCCTGACCGGGCAGCCAGGAGACGGCCGAGGGTAGCTCTGGGGAGGGATAGTTCGTGGGGTCGTTTATCCAGGCCAATGGAGAGATCCCGGTATTGTTGTGGCGCGTTATCCGCCCAGAATGATTGAAATTGTCGCCAAAATTCCTCCTTCAACGTCCGGCGAGCCCAGGCATATCTTGTTGGGGGAGTGTTGGTCTGTGGGGTAGACCTGGCTCCTTTCTTTGCTTGTTCATCAGCCTGCTCGTTCCCAGCAATACCGGCATGTCCAGGGATCCAGAGAACATTTACCCGACCAGGTGGGATAGCCTGGCACCGGGGGGACCGGTTGGGCCAGGCGTTCATAGTTTCTTGGAAGGCCAGGATGGTGCTCTGGCTGGAGCCTCTGGGGGAGCCCTTCAGCTGTCGTGCCACTTCCTGGTTATCTAAGAGGATGTATACGTTCTGTGTGTATGGGGCCTGGGCACTATCAAAAGCAGCCTTTAGTCCTTCATATGCTGCAGTGGCTTCTGCATCAAAGACTTCATGTTTGGGGAGGCAGAGATGGCCACAGGCAGACTCCTGCTTCCATGCACCCCAGTATCCATACCATCCAGCACCAGCCACAGCGTCTGAGTTGCTCAAGCGGCTGCCGTCAGTGAAGAGGAACATAGAGAGTGGGGGGCATGTGTCAGCCCATTGTTGGAAGGTTGCCTCAGCCCTGTCTTGGGAAGGGCAAATATTTTGGGTGTTTCTTGGGCTCTCAGCCTGCCAAGGGGGATAGATCAGAGGATCAGTCTGTTCTACTCCCTCCAGCCATGACAGATGGTTGTGGATTAGGCGTGTGTTTGAGGGAAAGGGTCATGTACAGAATAACTGCCTGTGGACTGGATGGCAGTTGTCCAGACTGGAGGCATGCAGTCTGGCAGAAGCACGTTTTTGGTCAAGGATGATCTCCATCGGGGGAATGGCAGTTTCTCGGTGGATGGCTGGAATAGGGGTAGTGCGGTATACTGGCAGAGTTCCCCAGAGGGCTTCTCTGAGTACCCGTTCAAGGCGAGAGAGGGAGGAGTCAACTCAGTTTGAGACCATGTGTTGCTTTCAGGGCTTGTGTCAGCCTGGCCACCAGGCCTCTGCTCCATAGCATAGGACTGAGATGACACAAGCAACTGTAGCTTGTCGCAGTAGGTGTGCCCTAGTCCCTCTAACTGTGTTGGCTAGTGATCTGATGCCAGCGGCTGTCTGCTTGGCTTTTGCAGCCAGAGTCCTGCAGTGTTTGCTAAAGCTCAACCTCCGGTCAAACCAGATGCCTAGCCAACGCGTTGCGCCGCCAGGAGGGGGAGGTGTGACTGTGTGTGAGCCTTGAGAGGTGTGAATAGAGCATGTGGGGTTAGAGTGGTTGGCCCCACGTGTGAAGTGCTGCAGTTCTGTTTTATTGAAGTCAAATGTAAGGCCTTCTCTAGCTCCCCATTGTCTGAGCTCCTCAGTGCAGTGCTCAAGCACAGTACAGTTTTCCTCCAAGGAAGGGGAGGCCACAAGTTGGCAAATATCATCTGCATATCCAAAGCGGCCACGTCGGGTGCGAAGAGGGCCTTGTTTGAAGATGGGCTCAATGTATAGCATGAAGAGGATTGGGGAGATGGGGGAGCCTTGTGGGAGACCTGCTGGGACCTGATATGTCTGGCTTGTATGGTTCCCTAGGCGGAGACTGGCAGTTCGTCCTTGGGTGAAGCTAGCTACCCATTGGACTACATTGATAGGCCATCCCTGCTCCCGGAGCCGTCCGATCAGTCATCCTGAAAGGATAGCATCAAAAGCGCCTTGCACATCCAATGTGAGCATGGAGGCCTTCAGACCTCGTGACCATGCCTCCTCCACATCATGAATCAAAGCTGCGGCTAGATCTGTTGCAGAACGCAGTGGGAGAGCTCCGAATTGCTGGGGGTGGAGGACTTTGTATTTAATAGCAATCCATGCCATTCTGCGGGCTATTAGGCGCTCAAGGCCTTTTCCCAGCACTGACAGGAGGGATATTAGTCTGTATGCTCAGGGGGAGCTTCGGTCCCTCTTTCCTGGTTTTGGTAAGGCCACAAGTGAGGCATCTCAGAAGGGAGTAGGATGCCAGCCCTGGTCCAGGCAGTGTCAGTACAGTATTGAGATGGTGGGGCCTAGGGCGGGCCATGCCTTCCCAAGGATAGAGGTGGTTATACCATCTTTTCCTGGGGTGCTGTTCTTGGGCTTGATGACAGTGGTATATATCTCTTTCTCTGTGATGGCTGGGAAAGGCAGAGTGGGATTGTTAATAGGCTCCAAGTTGAGCACCACATCCTCTGAGCATGAGGCCTTTTGCAGGAGTGCCCAGACCAAATAGCTTGCCTTGTCATCTGTGGAGGTATGGAGTCGGTCACGAGCGAGCGCACACCCTCAGCGAGCACGCTGGGTAACTGTTTTCGTCAAGCAGTTAGGACGATGGATTTCTACCTTCTCGTGGTGTCCGGTGTTAGTACCCTCTCCTTTTGGGGAGGGGAAGTCGAAAGAATCCAACGTGGTGCGGGCGGCTGCTGATGTGCAGAATTTTCACCTACTCAAACAGCAGCTGCCCAACCCACACCATCAGAGGAAAACGGGTTATGAAAACCATCCGACGACTGTCTACTCGATTCGTACTCGAGACCGAAACTGGGCTTGCTTTTCCAGTAGATGTGGTATCGCCTAGACAGGAGACAGGACACCTCTGAGCTTGAACACTCTCTGAGATCGCGCGGCGCCCCCATGAAATCTTGAACAAAATGTTCCAATACACACAGCTGTATAACTTTGTCAAGCGGCGAGGGAGGATACAACTGGTGGAGCAGTGGGTTGTGCAAGTCGGTTGGGAGCATCACAGAATGGCCTGGGCCCAGGACCTTGTTAAGGCGCAGCCACGGGCAACCCTGACCAGGACATCCCATGGCCTCCTCCAAGCGGGGTGCACGACCTAGCGACGATCCTCGAGGAACTCGTTAAGGCGCAGCCACGGGTGATTGGGAGGACTGCGAAACCGGGGACACAAGCTTGGTTAGTAAAGGACGGTCGGGGTATCCTGCTGGGTCAATGGGGGTACTTTCAGGCCGCCTTTGCGAGACACGGTCGGCTGGCAGAGAGAGATCTCGGCTGGTAACGCGAAGCAGGGAGACTTCTCCATGTGGGGCGTGGCACAT
The DNA here is from genome assembly GCA_034509305.1 of Aspergillus cristatus. NCBI lineage: Eukaryota > Fungi > Ascomycota > Eurotiomycetes > Eurotiales > Aspergillaceae > Aspergillus > Aspergillus cristatus. The sequence goes on along the minus strand of WJBV01000006.1, from coordinate 1,954,314 downwards.
AATGGCAGTGACGGACGAGTCGTGAGGACTCGACGAGACTGTCTATGTGGCCCGAGAGGACGGACGCGCGTGTCGGTGTGCAAAGAGACGGAAATCAGCTACCTCACTCGCACTGAGGACCTGAAGTCTAACAGCCAAAGTGGTGTCGTCCTAGTGGAGAAGGTTCTACCTTTCTTCACTATCTCACTCGCACTGAGAACCTGCGGCTGGGCGATGGATGTGATGACGTTCTAGCTGAAATGCCGGTGATGCATGCTTAAGGAGCAAACCTGGAGACACCTGGGGTGAGAGGTTTTTGGCGGGGCCTCAATATCTGGAAGTCGTTCATCGAGAGGTGGGCGCGCGGAAAACCAGGGCAGTGGCCTGAACAAGCAGGCCTGGTGAAGCTGCTTTACACCAGTTGCAAGAACTCGTTAAGGCTTGGCCACGGGCAACCTTGGCTGTGTAGTTATGTCTCTTGGTCCGAAGTCACGTGACCGACCATCAAGTTTTGCAGACCTCAGAGAAACGCATATTCACGCGTCTCATTCGATTCCGCAGGGCCTATAGGCCATACTGTCAACAATGGAGCCCCCGGACCCCAGTGGTGGTGGAGAAATCCACGCGTCAACCCCCCCAGGGGCCGCCCGCGACCTGCCTCTGGGCCACCCACAACAAGATGAGACAGCATTGCCAGCAAGGAACCAGTGCAGAGAAACAGAGCATGATGATGCCAATCAGAAAAGCCAACAGAAAGAAGCCCCCCAAGCGCAGGGGCTGGTAGTTTGTACCCCTAGGGAGGGAGCCACCACCCGAGCGCGTGCTCGCCAGGCCCAGGGAAAAACAGCCCAGGCCTCCCAACAATCAGCAAGAAAATGGACACATGCAGTGTCAAAAGACCTGGAGGCAGGCCTAGAAGAGCGCATGCGAAGCACCTTTCAGAAGTATGAGGCCCAGTTGGAGCATCTAGCCCAGGCCTTCTATGACCAGCAGGCTGTGGTCACTGTACAACACACACAGCTTGAGCAGGCCTGGGTGGAGATTCAGGCCCTCCAGGAAGAGATCAGACAATTCCAAGGACCCAATGAAGCTTCCCAGGCCCAAAACCCTGAGGAAGAACAGCCCCGGGCCCAGAGCCCCAGCCCTGGGGGGGAAGGGCCTCAGACCCAGAGTCCCAGGGAAGAAGAGCCCCAGACCCAGAGACCCCAAAATGAAGCCCATAGAGCAAAGGGCCCCGGGGGAAAGGAAGCCCAAAGGGAACCACCCCAGGCAAGAGAGCCCCGACAGCAACAGACCCAGGGACCAAAACAGGTACAGGCACAGGAAGCCCACATAACACCAACACCAAAGCAACCTACATATGCCACAGTAGCAGCCCCTCCACAGCTACAAAAGAGCCAGGGATGGACAACTGTCACCCCTAAACAGGCCCCAAAGTCCCCCAAAGCAGCAGCCATCCCAGAACTGAAGCCAGCCAAAAAGACAGACAAGGATGCCCGGCGGATCATCTTTCGACGGACAGGGGACCCCAAGGCTCCCAGGGCCCAGCGGGAAGACCTCATCCTTACCCTCAATAGAGCCCTAGCAAGGGCAAGCCTCCCAGACTTTATACAAATTGTGGATGCTGGATACACCAGCAATGGGGCCATCTCTGCTCTGCTAGAGCGGGGGGCCCTGGGGGCCATGATAGTCCCACAACACCAGAATACTCTACTGGCAGCAGCTTGCAGAGCAGACCCTACAGTCACTATGGTTGAGCTCCCTGAACAGTGGTATAGGATAAAAGTTCATGGGGTGGCCACCCGGCGCTACCTGAGCCTTGGACTGGGACTGGCCCGGGAGGAGATTGAGCTGGGCTCCCCAGTCAGGCTTAAGCAGGACCCTATATGGCTAAGCGCACCAACCAAGGTAGAGAGAGATGGCTGAACCACTGCCCCCATTGTGGCAGCTGTGGGCTCCCAAGAAGAAGCCCAGGGACTCATCAAACATGGGCTTCGTCTTGGGGGAACTAGGCACCGGGTAACCCAGTACTGGGAGCTAGGGGCGAGCTGCATATGCCCACAATGCTGTGGAATAGGCCACACAAGCTTTGGGAACTGTAAGGGGTGCCCCCCAAGCTGCTTTGTATGCGGGGGACCCCATGAAGGCCAAAGCCACACCTGCCAGGTGGTCCATTGCCAGGCTGGGGAAGGGAAGCCCTGTCCCCATCACCCACCCAGGTGTAGCAACTGTGGGGGGGCCCACCAAGCCCTGGATAAAAGCTGCCCCAAGCTCCGGGAGGCCCGGAGACAGTGGAAGCAGAAGAAGGACCAGGCACTAAAGGATAGGGAGGCAAGAGCCTACATTCCAGACCACCTACCACTGGCGGTAGTGATTGACACCCCCAGGCCAACCCCCAGGCCAGCTCCCAAGCCGGCCCCCCGAGGCCAAGGAGAAAGTGAGGAGGAACACAGCCACCAAGAGCCCGAACAGCCTATGGAGGGACCAGAGGAGAGCATGGAAGATGCCCATCCAGGCCCCAGTGAAGACACACACCCCCCCACCCAATGTTAGTGCTCCAACACAACTGTCGAAAGGCCTATGCAGTCACCATAGCTGCCTTGGAGCTTGGGCTAGAACTAGGGGTGGGCCTAGTCTGCCTGCAAGAGCCGTACAACAGGGGCTTTAGCCACCGAGGCTACCTCATATACTGGCCAGAAGGAGACTTACGGAGCTGCTGGGTGGCAGTGGCAGTACGCAGAGATTTAGGGGCTACCCTGGTGGTAAATGCACGCATGGATCTCACTAATCACCCATATGCACTGGTGGTGGACATCATGGAAGGCCCCCGGAGAACCAGGGTGATCAATTGTTATGATAACTGGGTAGGAGCAGAGGCCTGCTGGCAGGGCTCCTCCCCACAGAGAAGACGTGCAATAGAGGATATAGATTGGAGGCATATTTTCCATGGAAGATGCCTTCTAGTGGGGGATTTCAATGCTCATAGCCCCATATGGAACCCACAGCGCGGGGCTCGACTAAATGCAGGCCCCCTGGAGCAGCTGATTGAAGACCATGACCTACTAGTCAACAATGACCCAGACATACCCACAAGGCCCAAGACATCCCCGGGGCTCTCAATCATCGACTTATCCCTTACTACCCTGGAATTGGGCCCCCTGGAAGCCTGGGAGACCTACCCAGGGAGACCTACAGGCTCAGACCATGAAGTTATTGGTATGCGATGGGCACCCCTAGCCCCAAAGCCACCAAGGACACCCCGAGAAGGGGTTACAGGATGGAGGATCAAGGAGCTCCAGGAAGATGAGGAGGCAATGAGAGCAGCTGCAGAGACATGGAGAGCCCTAAGCCAAGCACAAGCACCCCTGGGAGACACATGTACCAGGGAAGACATTGCCCAGGAGGCTGAGTGGATCTCAGAGGCACTCACAGAGGTTCTCAATCAGCATGCAAAACCCATCTGGGTAACCCCCTTCTCCAAGCGCTGGTGGACAGACCCAGTCAGGGAAGCCCGAAGGCAATATGCAGGGGCCCGGAGGCTGTGGCAGCAAGGCTGCATAGAGGATGAACACCATAGGACAGCCAGGCAGACATACTACAAGGCCATTCAACAAGCAAAACGGGAGTGCTGGGAAGCCTTTCTTCAGGGGAGCCAGGAGCCTGGGCACCACCCCCCGGGCACTCCTCCTACCCCAGATGAAGCCGCCCGGTGTTGGCTGGCACTAAAGTACACCAAACCCCAGGATCAAGGAACCACACCCACCCTGTACCGAGCCCAGGGAGATACACAGGCTGCAACAACATTCCAGGAGAAGGAAACCCTAATTAGGGAGGCAGCCTTCCCCCAAGCCCCAAGAGACCGCCCAGTACAGTGCCCCCCACTAGGGAATGCACATACAGAGGCCACAGAATCAGCAGTCAAGCAAGCCCTGTTCTCCCAAGCCACCCAAAAGGCCCCGGGAGTGGACCAGTTAAACTTCCAGGCCCTCCGGCTCCTGTGGAAATGGGATTCCCAACGAATAGTAACCCTAGCACGCCAATGCCTCCGGCTGGGGTTCCACCCCCCAAGCTGGAAGGTGGCCAAAGGCATACTGCTTAGGAAGCCCAACAAGACTAACTACTCCTTGGTGAAAGCCTACAGAGTCATTAGCCTGCTCAACTGCCTGGGAAAGGTGGTGGAGAAGATGGTGGCCACCCAGATTGCAGAGTTCTGTGAACAAAAGCAGACTCTCCACAATGGACAGATGGGTGCACGCAGACATAGAAGTGCCCCAGATGCAGTAGGCTGCCTCATTGAGGAAGTCCATCAAAGCTGGGCAGCAAAGCAACTGGCAGCCACCCTCTTCATGGACATAAAAGGGGCCTTTGACCATGTCAACGCAGCCCTACTAGTCAACCGGCTGGAGGCCATGGGGCTTGATGGCTCACTAGTCAACTGGGTAGCATCATTCCTATCGGACAGGCAGGTACAGCTAGTCATTGATGGCCACCCAGGACTGATCACACCTATCAGCTCAGGACTCCCCCAGGGGTCCCCAGCGTCACCAATCCTCTTCCTGATTTATATACAGGGAGCCTTCCCAGCCATTGAACAAGCTACCCCAGGGATCAGAGCTTTGTCCTTTGCGGATGATGTAGGGCTCATAGCCCGGGGGAACTCAGTACAAGGAGTATGCAGCCAACTGCAGGCAGCGGGAGAGGCTGCCATAGCCTGGGGCATAGAGAACGGGGTCCAATTTGACCATGAGAAGACAGAAGCAGCCCTCTTTTCCCGCCAATCAGGCCGCCGGCTCCGGGAACAGATTGAACGGGCTAGGATCACAATCAGAGGCCACCCAGTGAGCTTTAGCTTGGAGGCCACACGCTGGCTTGGGGTGCTACTGGACAGTGGGCTTACCCTTAAGGCTCACTACCAGGACAGGCTCCAAAAGGCTACCAGGGCAGAGGCCCGAATCCGGGCTCTCTGCAAGACCCAGGGGCTCCCTCCGGGGCTCATATGGCGGCTCCAGAAAGCAGTGGTCCACGCCATAGCCCTATATGGAGCGGAGCTTTGGTGGCGGGGACAGAAGGACCGAGAACAGGGCCTACAGGGCCTAATCAACAAACAAGCCCGGGCCATAACAGGGGCATTCAAGACCACGCCCATTGGGCCCCTCGTACGGGAAGCAGCCCTGGAGCCAGCATCCAGCCTACTAGATGCCCGCCAACGAGCATATGCAGCCCGGCTAATGGGCCTACCAGAGACCCAGCCAGCCCGGGCGATTCTCCCAGTCACATTCCGGGAGGGAGACTGCCATGCACAGCCAGGGGAGCAACCAGCTGACGACCGGACATGGGCTGAAGAACGCCCCCCAAGGCCCCTGGGGCAGTACCTGGCATGGAAAGTGAACCAGACCCTGGCTACAGACCCCTCAGGAGGCTTTGAACAGGCAGAACCTGAAGGCATTGACTTCCCGGGGATCATCAGGGTTCCCCAGGCAGATCAGGCCAGGGAGGAAGCCCACAAGATGCCCCCCCAGGGAACCTTCTGGTCAGATGGCTCCAGATTGGAAGACGGCCGTGTGGGAGCTGGCATAGCCTGGAAAACTGAAGGGGACAGCCAGTGGCACATCAAGGGGAGGCCTATGGGCAAGGGAGCTGAAGTCTTCGACGCAGAGCTAGTAGGGGTGGTGGAGGCCCTTCAAGAAGCAGAAAAGCGGGCAACAAGGGACCCAGTTACCATCCTGTTGGACTCCCAAGCAGCCATAGCCCGCCTCAGGCACACCAGGGTAGGCCCAGGGCAGGTTGCAGCAATAGAAGCAGCAAATCTGGCCCAGGGACTAGTCAGCCGGGGCCAAGCAGTGACCATATCAGTGGGTTCCTGGGCACTGTGGCGTGGAAGGCAATGAGAAGGCAGACCAGGCAGCAAAAGCAGCAGCAACACGGCCTCCCATCCCAACTGGAGGAACACAGGGCCAGCTCTCCCTAGCGCACCTCAGGAGAACCCAGACAGAGGCCACCAGGGAGGCCCGGGAGAGGTGGCTCCGGGAGGCCATGGCCAAACGAACACCGGCGGCCCAGAGGACGTACAGACCCCACCGGGGCTGGAGGCTGGACCCTGCGGCAGCGGGAGCCCCCAAAGCCCTGGCCAGCCGATACTACCAACTCAAAATGGGCCATGCGGCAATAGGGCCCTACCTCCAGAGGGTGCAGGCCCAGGAATCAGCAGCCTGCCAGGGCTGTGGAGCACCCAGAGAATCAGTACACCACCTACTCCTGGAATGCCGGGAGAGAGCAGGCCCCCGGAGAACTCTTTTCCAGGGCCTAAGAGAAGCTGGAGCACCCAGGCCAGCCACAAGGGAGATTCACCCAGAGGTCCGACTCTTCGGGGACCCCAGGGCCACCCCAGCCATCCTACGGTACCTACAAGACACCGGGGTGGGAGCCAGGAAGACCCCCAGGGAAGCCCAGGTACAAGCCCGGGCACAGGATGAATGGGGATGGGGAGCTCTGGAAGGAGCAGAGCAGATGGAGGGAGACTAGTGTGGGGGGGCTAAACAGCCCAACAAGTGAAGAAAACGAGGAGGGCCTGGGAACACCCCCAGAACCCGAATGCCCTGGGCGAAGAGGCCGATTGGGGCGAGGAACAGGAGAAGACCATGTACATAAGTAGTAAACCTGAAAGGGGCAGGGGGTAAAACCCCTGCCCAAGGCTTGGACAGTCTGTCATAGCCCCAGGAGCTGGATACGGACTATAAACTTGATTAAATAATAATAATAATAATATAGAGCATTTTCCGGTCTAAGACTATGCATGCTCTACCCACCCGATTTGTGTCTGATAGGGTCTATATACATGGCATTTGCTCTGTCATAGGTCACATGGGAAGCTCTCACTCAGAGATGGCCAAGATGGGTAACAAGATGGGGCATTGTCCATGAAGCCCTAACTAGGGCCTCACAGACTGTGACGGTCTCGTGCAATAGGAATCTATTGGTAGACTATCTGACGGAATTCTAACATGGGGAGAGAAAGGAAAGAGGCAGGCCTGTCGGCGACGAGCTATCTAGTGTGTGCGAGGGGCTTAAGCAAGGCTCAGTGAATATCCTACGCCAGACAGGCCAAAGTAATCAAACATTCTATACAGCGGGCAAGTGTTCATGCTCCGTGACACAGACTAACATGTGGATGGTGTCACGGGCTCGGCTAGGATAATGGAACATCCAACTCATGTGTTCTACCTAGGTAGCTATCGACGAGAATAATCGACATGAGGAAGGAGAAAGGAGGATACGCTGGAATCATCAACAAAGCAAACAACTCCGTCTCACGTGATGGCCAGCCAACGTGACCAGGCCGTCACAGATGGCTAGGAAGCCTGTAAAATGGTTAAAACCTGAAGGGGCAAAGTGAGTAAGCATAAAACAGTGAATAGATCAAAAACCATGAGGGAAAAAAGAATAGCAAATCGATTAAAAACAGTGAATAAACCAAAAACAGTAAACCAATCAAAACAGCAATCCAAAAACAGTAAATAGCATGGAAATGACAAACAACTAACGTGACGGCTCAACACCATACAAACAGTGCCAACATGTCAAACGATGCCATAGAAGCAATTAGAACAAACGGCTGCTTAGCGACGCCGCATAAACCCTATAAATTTCTTCATGTAAATAGGCTTTCCTCTTCTTCTCTTTTCTTCTTCAGATTCGATAGTCTCGTCGACGGCTACACTAGTTTAGATAGGAATATCGTTTCGTTAGTATCTACTAGTCCGAGCCCGTGACAACTAAAAACAAACCTTTTTTTTTAATTCAGTGCCAAGCAGCCACTTCCTGGTGGCTATGCCAGTGTTTCTTAAGTACTATAAAAGCACCTGTTGTCCAGTTTTTGAAGTGAATAAGTGAAAGAGAGATTGATCTTTTCTGGGTAGGGTATGGATGGAGGTCTTCTGTCACGGGCTCGGACTAGTAGATGATAACGAACTGAATTCCTATCTAGACTATTGTAGCCATCCACGAGAATATCGAATCTGAAGAAGAAAAGAAAAGAAGAGGAAAGCCTATTTACATGAAGAAATTTATAGGGTTTGTGCGGCGTCACTGTCACGGCGCTCTACTAGGATAATGGAACATCCAACTCATGGGTTCTACCTAGGTAGCTATCGACGAGAATAATCAACATGAGGAAGGAAGAAAGGAGGTAATGCCTTATTTAACAACAAAGCAAACGACTGCATCTCACGTGATAGCCAGCCAACGTGACCAGGCCGTCACAGTCACTAAGCAGCTGGTTGTCTTAATTGCTTGTATGGTGTTGTTTGCCATGTTGATGTTGTTTGTCGATAAAGGCGCTGTGCTGAGCCGTCACATCTTCCTCTTATTCAGATAGGCTGGGCATTGAAGAATAAGATGATAGGATGTTTGTCTTTGACCCTGTGTACATCTAGTGTTGGGGTCACGATTAGATTGCCTCAATCTAATGATGCCTATCGTACATGAAGGAATAGCTAAAAGAGAGAAGGAAAAGAAGGTACAGGAACAAGGGAATGGTTGGATGTTTATACGCTTCGTCCATACCTCCCCCTTGCATTCCACGCAGGCCGTAATGCCAAGTCAAATCCTGAGGGTTCGTACGGGATCGTACGACAACCCCATAACATCAAAGGCCAATGTATCGAATGGATTTGCAGCTGCTGGCCTCATCCCTTTTAAGCCAGAGAGTGTGGCGGCTCAACGCCATACAAACGGCCGATATAGACAAACAGCGTCAACATGTCAAACGACGCCATACAAGCAATCTGGGCAAACAAGGGCTTAAGCCTTATCGCACAGATGTCTATAAAGACCGTCCGTCGCCTAGATAGATTTCCTTTTTTTTCTTCTTCCCCAGATTCGATGTTCTCGTCGATGGCTACACTAGTTTAGATAGGAATATCATTTCGTTATTATCTACTAGTCCGAGCCCGTGACAAGCTATCAACCATCAACCATGTACTGCATTTCGTCTTCTTCTTTTCCTTGCCTCAGTGGGCTTCCTTGTGTGTAAGGCTAATGTAGCAGAATGAGTAGGGCTGTAGGAGAATACTGGGAGACTACAGGTGCAAGGATCAGACTGTTCCTACCAGCAAACAAGCACAAACAGGAAAGAGGCCTTCATTACAAGGTATGCTTTTTTGCTTTTTCCACAACTGACAACATGATGCTGCATTGTTTAGCACATTCAATTAGTTTTTTTTTTTTTTTTTTTTTTTTTTTTAATCACCGAGAAGTCCTCCATGGAGTGGGCTGATGTAACGAAGGTAACGAAGTTAATCGCTTTGTGACTGGTAAATGACACACGTTCCCACATGCCGCTCAGATTGGCCCATGAGCGAGCTTAGTGCGACAGGAATTCTGCGCTTTTCAACTTTCTTCTCCCCATCCTGAATCTCGTCTTGTGGTATTCTTAGACACCTTGCTCATATGTAGCGGCCTCTAACAATCAATCTTCACAGAAAAGTCATGTGAATCGACCGAACTATTCCCACATCTCTTCAAATTCTGATCTCGTAAATACACAACCTGCTTCACCCGACAGAATAACTCGATTGCAGATAGCCGTCCACTTATTTTCAACCTCCTTCCTATCCCAGAACTGAGGGAATAAGATCAGAAAGTAGGTTTTACCATCCATATCTAATCTTTCCACGTCAGAGCGTTCGTCGCCAACAGAGACCAGTGTCAAACGTGACAGGCCTGTATTTAAGCTATGCAAAACCCATGCGCAATCATAGTGATGTAAAAGTTGAGCTCTGCTAATATGCCACATTTGAAATTCCTTTGGGCGGATACTCTCTAAGAACGGAAAGACGGAGGCTAGAGAGGGCATCATGAAACCTTATCTTGTTAGCAGTGTGTTTTCCAAGAATTTGAATTCGACAAACCATCAGGTCGATTTGCGACCCTGAAAACAATTAATTCTAAACCAGTCCTATCATTTTCAGGTATCTGACAGCACAATTTCGCGACAGTATCAGGACTAAGTTGGAGAAACCGCGCAAGATGATGGCGGAAATCAAACCGCTCAGCACTTTGAAAGTGTTAGCTGTGATTGAGAATTACACTTGGGGTACAAACTGACCGTTCTAGGATTATTCGAAAAAGCATTTCTTTCTCGATGTTTTGGAGAACTGATAAAGGCCGAGGCCGTCTGCGGCAAGGCATTGAGGGCGAGAAAGTATAGGATGCTGAGAAGTCGTAAAGAACAGTGTCATAAAAATCGTTGGGGAGGCGGAAATGGTCGTCCCGGCTATCACCATGAGTGAGCCCGATATTGTGTAGGGCTGTGATACGACGGAGTCGGTCACCGAGCAAAGACCTGTACCAGTCTATTTCGAATGAGCTAATGCCTTTCTCTTGTAGGCCCTGGTGCAGACTGTTGGTCAGGTCATCCATGCAATGGGTTTCTGCTGCAAGTACACGTCTAGAGGCTAAGTCTGGGTATATTGTCTCCAGTACAACTGCTCGCCGTCTGAGCATGCAGCTACTGGGGTATTTCTTGCGGGGAATGCCCGTGAGAACACCGAAATATCGAGGGAAAAAAATTTTATATGAATCTGGACAACGTCGCTTGATGTGTTCAAAGGCGCGAGCTACAACCAGAGAAGGGTCCAACTGTCTCTGAACTTCAGTAGGTGTGTAATTGCGTCGCCATAAGCCGGTCATTCTAATGTGAGCCTCTGCTTTCTCTACAGGAAATTCCGAAACCTTCAGAGAGATTAGTGATGACACTAGATAATGATCAGGACCACTTACAGTCTTGGCCACATATTGGATCATCGACTTTTCATTCCGCACAGTAAGTGGTAAAACCATTATCATATGCCCTGGCGGCATATTGGTACGTAACGGCTCCCCCAAGGACCATGAACCATTACACTCGAATCGTTGGAGCGCATCATAATCTTGAGGGGTTCCTCAAAACAATTCAACAAGGTGAGGCGGGCAACCATAAAAAAAAAAAACTTCAGTCCACGTCAGGCTCATACTGTATGATCTAGAGCAAGTCCAGGTGAGGTATGCCTTCATTCCACAGCAAAAATAGCAGTGATGAGTGGGACTTGTGTCAAAGTAAACGGCTGTTCACAATCAGACAGTAATATATGGACGGAATTGGCGCAGAGACCCTTTTATTGGTTTCCGAGTCTTTCTCTCAGGCCCGTATAATGCTCAAGAAAGGCTGGTAAAATCGCTTTCACATTTTGTAGCCATCTGAAGAGAAACAATTGCCAAGCGAAAGGACATAAGTGTCCAGAAAAAAAAAATGCAAGGAAAAACCCGAGTTGCCCGTGTCAGGAGTATCCAAGGGACCTCAGTTAGAGGGCCAACTTACTGTTCATTAGTCAGGCCGGCTCATGGTCAATCCCTAAGAACGGAAATGGTACTCAATTGTCTACAGTAAATCCATCGCATTTGACTTAATTTGAAGCCATATGATGCTTAGGGAGGACTTAGTATGTCATTCAATATTCATGCCTCTATAGAAGTGATCTTATCTACCGTGGCAAACCAATTTACTTTTACTTTGAGTTTATGATCTAGATAATTCTCTGGCTGTCAGCATTGATAGCTGTACATTCAACGAAGATTATGTATGAACATGGATGGCGGTATCGTGGTAACAATATGTACTCCGTACTTGACGTCCGGGGTGCATGGTCTAGTCGTAGCAGTCACTGGGTGCATGAGGAGGAAATAGGTACCGATATACATAATCAGTTCCTCCGTTCCGGTTACACACCCCCAATATCCGCCTCAACATGAGATTCTCGCGCCCCCAACTGCAACTTACAGTGACTTCATCCCACAACATGCTCCCACAAGCCGAAATGTATGATCAGTTTTGAAGCCCATATAGCTCTTTGCCAAAAAAAAAAAAAAAAAAAAAAAAAAAGGCACTCAAGGGTGTACCCTTCGTGTCCCACTCAGTTCCTGTAGCCGTATCTAGTTACTCAATGGGCCATTCCACTACCACTTTCAAGACTCCCAGGTCATCATATTTTATTTTACACCAGTAGCTAACATACTACACCCTCGAATAAAGTACTGGGTCTCGTCGTTCAATGATTTTACTTGCTTAAGCATGTCCATGGCTCGAGTGACACCTGAGAAACAGGTTCGATACTGCAAGCAATCCATTTTGTGTCGAATCGCGAAATCTTAAATTACATGGCAAAAACAACACTAATTAGTCCAATATGTATACACCTGACAAGCGATTCTCGACAATGACAATGGGCAATGAGGAATGCAAGAGAGTCAACGAGACATCGATGGAAATGCAGCGCAAACTGACCCCCTTCAACAACACAAATCTCACACAGATAAACGAGGAAAAACCACACGAAATGATAAATTAAATAAATGACAAGATAACATGCTCATGCAGTTCCATCATATATGACCGGATTTTTCGTATCAGATATGGTTCTACCAAAGTAACAGTGACAAATGAGAAGGTAAATGCAAACAATCTCATGGCTCATACATCCCCCTCCCTCCTTCTTTACAGATGTGGTCAAATCACAACTTCAATGCATCCAAAATCTTCTTCGCCATCTCCCGATACTGCCACATCCCACCGGCTACCTTTTTGAACTGAATGCCGTGCAGTGAGAACAGCGGCACTTTCACGATGAGGATTTCGAACCGCAGAATCATGTTCTCGCCTGTGTCGCTCTGCACTTGCGTCGTTGTCTCGCCGACGACGCGTTCGCCGACGTTTTGGTTGCGGGGCGTGACGTATTCGTCGGATTCGGAGTTTGAGACGAAACTGCGGTCTGGGGGATTTTGCTGTTGTGATCGACGTTGCGTGCGCTCGTCGTGGTTCAGGAGTCCTCCGAGGCTAATGCGCCGTCGGTGGTTTGAGACCTGTCCTTGGCGATCTGGACTTGGGGGACCGACGTCCACCACCTTGTCGAGGTCGATGCTTGGGGCATGTCGACAGCTGAATCCTCCCTTGATTTCTTGGTAGTTCACAGAAAGCTGTTTCAAGACTCGAATGATATCCGCCCGGATGACCGGCAGGGGCTTGCTGCTGGTAGTCGATACACTGAAGAGACCCTTGAGGTAGACCGGCTTCGACAGGTCCTCTCCTTCGTTGGCACTTTCCAACGCAGTTCCAGCACCGGAGATGTCTGCATCCGTCTCTTCCGGCACATTGGACTCCCGGGCAGCTTCCCGCCTAGCTCTCCGTGCCTGTATACTCTCACGGCGAGCATGACCAAGCGACACCGTACGTGTGCTGTGAGTGCGAGTTGGTGCTCGGGACGTCCGTCCTGCCGTGTCATTAACCGCCACATGGTCCGATCCACTGGTTGCAGGCGGTTGTCGCCCATCCGAAGAGTCCAGAGTATCAGCGTCACCACCACGGCGGGCTGCCCTTCGCGCTCGGTTCTCGGCGGAGCTGACGCTGGTAGATCTTTCCAAGAACTTGTTGGATCGCGAGGCCTGCTCTGCCGATCCGGGTGCCTTGAGATGATCATTATGCGCTTGACTGCCACCAGAATTTGTTGGTGACGGATCCGCCCGTCGGGCTCTCCTCATGCTGAATCCACGGTGAAGAGGAGAAGCCGAGTCTGCAGGTGGCTGGACGTTCAACGACGGTGTGTGGCTGTGTCCGAACTGAGGACGTTCCGTATCGCGGCCGCGGTCCTTGGTCCGGCGCGTGCTGAACCGTCTCAAGATGCCTGCAGCAGTACTTTCCTTCTTCGCAGGAGTTCCTGGCTGTGATCCAGGTTGGGCAGATGCTGCCTGTCCAGACTGCGGGCCAAGGTTGAGATTCTTGACACCATCCCCAAGTTCATCATCACCGTGGGTCCTGGCCCTAGGACGGGATCTCCGACCAGTATCATTCTCCCCGGGGATTTGATATTGGTTGGTGTGTGCGGCTTCTGGCGCCGGAAGGTCCGGCATTTGCAGCATGCTGTCACCGGCTCCATGTGGCAGACCAAGAGCACCGGGCTTGGTCTCGGCCCGTTCTCTATCTATCTTCTCCTTGACTAGATAGTACACTGACAATAACGGACTGTACGCGTTCAGTGGGTCGTTTCCAAGCTGCACTGCCTCGGCAGAGGGATTTGAGAGAGTATCTCTGCTGGCCGAGTTTCGCCGCTTATAGAAATCGAACATCCCCCGCTTCTTCTCCGGCAGACTCGGGGGCGGCTGCTCGCGATAATTGTTCACGGCATTTTGGTACTCCTCCGACTCGATAACCTTGGTGAGCTGCGTCGTAATGTACTCCGGCGATCCAAAGTCAAATCCCGTCATCTTCTCAACCACATCGGAATCCAATGGGAGCTGCACGGGCTCACGGTTGGGGAGATAGTTTTCTGGTGGGCTGCTAAATCCCTTGTTCATCCAAGGATGGTTCATGATTTCCGTCAAGCTGGCACGTTGCTTCGGATCCGTGACCAACATGCGCGAAATGATGTGACGGCATTCTAGACCGGTTCAATAAGCGCATTCCGGAAAGATGAGTGTGTAAGAAAAACGTACCGTTAGTGAGTCCCTGTGGGTACTCGACATTACCCTTCTTAATCTTCGCATGCAATTGCGGCATGCTCTGGTCGTCAAAAGGCACCTTTCCGCATACTAAAACATATAAAACAATTCCAAAACTCCATACATCAACCTCGGGTCCGGTATACTGCCTGGCCTGCAGCAGTTCCGGAGCGGCAAAGTAAAGACTGCCACAGAATGTTTTGAGAAGGCTTCTTGGAGAAAACAGATTGCTCAGACCAAAGTCGATGATCTTTATATCACCCGTTTTACTGATCAGGATGTTCTCGATCTTGAGATCACGATGAACAATGCTGTTGCGATGACAGTAATCCAACGCGCTGGCGATTTGTCGGGCGAACTTGCGAGCCTGCTTTTCTTTGAGTTTGCCATGCGAAATGATATAGTCGAGCATCTGGCCACCGTTGACGTATTCGAACAGCATGTACCAATGGTAGGTGGTGCGCACGACGTCGCGCATGCCACAGATGTACGGATGGTTCACGAGACTGACGATGGCGGATTCACGGGCGGTTCGGATTTCCTTGGAGCGATCGGCCCTTTCCGCCTCGCGCGCACTGCGATGCTCTTCAAAGGACTGTCTTGGGACGATTTTGACGGCCGCCTATATTCATGTTAACCTTGCCTCCCGAGTGAAAGAGAACGAGCTCACCTGTTCGCCGGTTTCCATGTTCTTTGCCAATTTTACCTTTCCCATACTCCCAGCACCAATTGTTTTCCCGAGCGCCCACTGACCGGATGGCGTCGTAATCATCGTGCGACGTTTTGGTGCCGCAGACGCAGCTGACTGCGCTTGCGCACCAGAGCCCGCCTGCGGAGGGCCACTAGACCCTTCGGCGGTGGCAGGACCAGCCGTACCCATGTCGATGCTGTCGCGTTGGTGACCCTGAATGGAAAGGTTGCGCTGGTGCCTCTTCGGGGCGGTATCAGTGTGGTATGCGGCGGCACGTTCCTGGGAACGTTCTCGGGAATAACTGCGACGGGTCGGGGGCGGAAGATTGCCTCTAGCGGAATCGGGATCGCGACGAGCTAAATTGTCAAAAACAGCCTGATTGACCGGGGGAGGATGGAGCTCATAGGCCTGGGTTCTAAATTGGGCAGGGGACTGGAGATGTTGGGGTTGATGGGGCGGCTGGGAAGGCTGGGATGCGGTCGAGGGCCGAACCGCGACACTTCTAGTTCGATGGGGAAGATCGGACGAGGGCGGATGGGCTTGAGGACGAGACGAGGTAGAATGGCTGCGAACAACCGTTGGCGACGCAGACGATGAGGCAGCAGTGGACATCACGAACAGTAGGACAGATCAAAGAAAAAACAGCTGTACCCTCTTTCACTCTCTCTACCCCCCGGGGCGAGACGAATCCCCAGCGCACGAGTTCAGTCAACCAGTTTGTATGTTGGTGTTTCGATCGATCGGTTTAGCTTGGTTAAGTATATGGCAGGATATATTATAGAATGAGAAAAAAGATAGCCAAGAGAGTCGAGAGGATATAAGGACGACTCGGGCAACGGTTGCAGACGGTCGGGGAGCGGGGAGCTGACTAGAACAACGTCAGGCTCGGAAGAGGGCCGATGAGCGGGTTATAGGAGAAAGAAAAAGAAGAGAAAGAAGAATATCAAGCAATTGAAAAGAGTAGATACAGTAGATAGAAAAAGAAGAAAGGTGGGATGAGGAGGAGGAAAAGAAGAAGAGGAAGAGATGAGAGAGAAAGGTGGTGAGTGAGAGAATAATGAGAGACGAAGCAAAGATGCGGCTGCGGAGAAACAAAACGGGGCCAGGGGCATGCGTTCTATTTACAGCACTCAGCATTCAATTACAGATACGAAAGAAGACTGAAGGCTTTAATTAGAGAAGAGAGAATAATTAGAATCGTGCTGTGGCAGACATTACGATGGACATGTACAGAGTACAGCAGAGTAACTCGGTTACGGCGTACTGTAGATACAGCTGACTTGGGCACAGATCGAGTCATGAGAACTGACATCTTTCTCTTGAGATTTTTCTTTTTTTTTTTTTTTTTTTTTTTTTTTTTTTTTTGCATTAATTGCATTAATATTCTTATGGTTTGTATGGTTTCTCACTAGCCACATTCTCGTGGCGGTACATGTTCCACACCACGCGGCTTCGTCATTCCATTCTTCTGCAAACAGTTGCGCCCAGTGTTTCACTCTCTCGGTCACCTCGATTCCAGCCTGTTTCGGATCACCTCCCTTCATTTGGAACATCGCACAGGGTGAGTTGTGCCTGTTACACCATTTTGATACCCTTGAGAAGTTTGAGAACTAACGACATGGCATTCATTCTCCATACAGCTGCGATCAAACCATGACCAGCAAAAGAACCCGCGCAGCCTTCGAGGCCGATCTCCAAGCCCACCAATCTCCCTACGCCGTCTATGGAACGCCCCTCCCCCCACTCGACCCCAGCGTGCGCGACGATGGATCCTACATGCCGATCTGGAAACAGGAAGTAACCGATGACCGGGGAAGGAAACGCTTGCATGGCGCCTTCACCGGTGGTTTCAGCGCCGGGTGAGCTTACGATCCATCCTTCGCATGGAACAGCGACACTAAAAAGTGTTTCTTGCTCAGGTACTTCAACACCGTCGGGTCCAAGGAAGGATGGACCCCTGCGACTTTTGTGTCTTCGCGACAGAACCGGGCGAAAGATGCGAAGCCTCAGCTACGGCCGGAGGATTTTATGGATGAGGAGGATTTGCGCGAGGCTGAGGAGGCGAGGGAGCTTCAGACGAGTAGTGATTTTGCTGGCTTTGGGTCTACGGATGCGGATACTATGCGCCGTGCGGGATTGATGGATCTGCTCAAGACGGGTGGTGAGACTATGGGTGTCAAACTGTTGAAAAAGATGGGATGGCGAGAGGGTCAAGGCATCGGTCCGAAAGTGCGACGGAGAGCCAACCTCGATGACCGTGCTGCTCAAAGCGAAGAGACGTACCTGTTCGCACCGGATAACCCGCCCATGATTGCCTTTGTCCAGAAAAACGACCACAAGGGATTAGGATATGAAAGGGAAGCCCGTCTGGACGAGTCGCATGGCCCCGGAGGAAAGGACTCGGGTGAAGAGGATTCAGATCCGTTCTTTGGCCGACGATTGAAAGCTCCTGGGAAACAAAAGCCGTCCAAGCCAGAGGGGCCACGTCGCGGCGCATTTGGTGTCGGTGTCTTGAACGATACTGGATCGGACGACGAGGACCCCTACTCTATCGGACCACAAATTTCCTACAATCGCGTCATCGGAGGGGACAAGAAAAAGAAAAAGAAGCAAAAGGAGAAAACTGGGCCAGGACCGGCCACGGGTTCAGCATCCAATCCTCTCGTGAGCACCAAACCAGTCTTCATTTCCAAGAAAGCCATGTCAGCCAGGGAACCTGGCCGCTTTAGGAAATGTCACGATGGTCGTTTACCCTTGGATGGATTTGTACTTGCAGACCTGGCTAGTCTCTCCATCTCGTCCCAGGAAAAACGATACACACCGGAAGTCCCTTCGGATTGGAAATCCAGCAAAACTCCGTCGCAAGAGAGGGATACTTCCAACTACGTTTCTACGGCAGACGCTGCCAAAGCGTCTTCACTCGATCCTACATCCCGAGCAGCGCTTCTAGGAGAGGCACAATTGCCTTCCAAATCCATCTTTGACTGGATGACCCCAGAAGCCCGGGAGAGGATAGTAAAATTAACCGGGAAAAAGGATCTACCGCCAGCTCTAGGCGAAAAAGCACCCAAGGGCTACGAAATGTCAGAATCCCAGAAACGACAAGATCTCTGGGATCTGGTTCCAAAACTAGACAAGCAGCTGGCCGTCCAAGCATTAACCCGAGCAGTCAGCGGCTGGATGCCCTACTCAGAGGATCCGGATAAACGCGTCCGTTACCGGTCTTTCCTTGAAGTGCGTGCTGGGCTTCGTGACACCCTTCCCGAACGAGTTCCCGGCTCGACGACCGACGAGTGGGTCTCCGAACTACACGAGTTCACTCGAGCCGCAGAAGTCTTTAAACCGATGAGCGGTATCATGGCATCGCGGTTCACATCCGCGTCCTCTGGTCCTAAAGGCTCGTTACACGAAGCGGAATCCTCTTCAGATAACCCGCTACTCAGCAAACCCGCTGAAAAGCCTGAGGATCCTGCTGTGGTGGCCGCCAAAATTGGCATGTTCGGTCCGATGACCCGGAGCACAATATCGTTCTATCCAGGCCGTCTACTATGCAAACGGTTCAACGTGAAACCACCTTCTCATGTACAGCAAGACCCTGGGGAACAACAGCAACCGGGAGGGCCACCTGGTTTCGCTGCTGGTGACCTATTCCAATCCGCGGGCTATCAGGCTCCTACCACCGGACCGAAGGAGTTGGTTTCGCGGGATGTTCTAAACCAGCTAATGGTGGATAGCGGTCGAGCAGAAATGGGTACGACTGAGACTGCAAGAGAGCAGGTAGTCGTGGAGCCAGAGCGTAATGAGGCTCTGGAGGCTGAACGACCGGGCGAGGCGGTGTTCAAGGCAATATTTGGAAGTGATGATGAAGATGAGGAGATGGAGTAGCTGTCTTGGTGTTACATAGGACATATCCTTGTATGTGGATGTGATACTCGGCACTAACGAGCTTTTTTAATGGAGCAAAGCTTATCATGTGACATGTCACGCGTAACGACCGTTGCGTACCGGTAATGGCTAGTACGGTATGGTACAGTACGGTACATACCGTGCGATACAGGTAAGATATGGTACACCATCTCATAGTAAACTCAGAAGACTTTCTGTCGAGTCAATCCCGTTTCATAATCTTTATTTCTGCGGTTGAATGTCGATCGGGATTCAATTCCTCTTCTTCTTTTTCCTTCCTTTTTCCCATGTCTTTCTCTTTCACCCTTTTTGCAGGGATCTCCAGTACAACAACAAAGGTCACTGCAAGGATCGCTGCCCGGGGCTTACTTACATCTGCTACATACGTAATGGCGTCCTAATCCTCGTTCATCTTCCCCTCATCGCACCACCTTGAACTCTTTCTTGTCTACTTCCGGCTCATTCTTTCACACATTCTTGACTCTCTGCTGGCTGATGGAGTCTCGTTGTTGGCTTATACAAGATGGTAAGTCCATATTTTACCTGTTACTGCCCGACTGTCTTGGCTTTCGTTAGAACGAACTCGTGGGTTATGTTATCATTACCATAGCTCCTCCATAAGGATATTCTCCCGTTTGTCGCAGCTCCACCCTCGAGTTTCTGACTGCCCTGACCAATCTGTCTAATGATTTTTCTCGGCTTTTTGTCTTTTTCAAAGTCCAGTAGTTTAGACAATCTAACTGAATTGTGATAGGGTTGTTGCTTCTCCTTTTTGTCGCGTGACAGTAACCAGCCGCCGCATGCGATTGCGACAGCAGGTATTACTACCACCGAAGAACAACACCAACAACAATGTACAGACGCCTCGCCTAACCCCGAGGTCCACGCCGCCACAAGTTCCACCATTGTATCCAATACCTCCGCCTCGCAAATCGCCAGGCCGACCACTCGCCGTCGCGGGCCCCCGGTAAACCAGTTCCCCCTGAGTGAGCACTTCAATGCGCCGATCCGTCCGCATGTCTGGTACAGCAAGCGTCGGGCGTGGACGCGCACTCAACTGGACCGCGAGCGACAGGAGTTCTTTGAGACTCGGGTGACCGGGCGGTCGGAGATATGGGCCGCTCTGGCGGCTGCGCTGTCATTGATGCGTGAGAGTGACCTTGCAACGGCGCAGAGTATCATTGATGCCGCTGGTATCACTGTTCCTACGGGTGATGTCTGTCAGGGTTGTTATGATGAACAAGGGGCGCTGTACCGGTTGCCGCAGTGTATTGTGAGCGATCCGGAGAATATGGTGCAGGCGGATCGTGTGGATGATTACTCCGACGTGGACGACGATGATATGTCCAAGTTGGCTGATGACGATGCGTCAGGCGATGAGCTTATTTCAGATGATCTTGAGAAACGTCGGGATGAGAAGGGCAAGACCAGTGAGCGGGATCTCATTAGTGTAAGGGCTCGACTTAGCGACAGGGGTGGGCTAGACCTTGTCGTGTCTGTTGGAAAGAATCGAAGCGTTAGTTTCATTGCGCGCAAGATCCGACAAGAAGCCGATGTATGTTCCAGGTTTCCAATGACAAAAATAAACTGGCAGATTAGGCTGACACTGTTGTTTGCTATTCTGCAGATCGACCATCATCAAACAGTCAGAATTGCATATCTAGGCAAAGTCCTCAGAGGACACTCATCATTACCAGACCAGGGTTGGGAGCCCGGCCATGTCATCAATGCATTCATCGCCCCTCGGCCTTCCGCGTCATGACGGCCGGTCCCTTTTACCCAAAAATAACCTGCTTAATGCCCCCTCTACGCTTCTCTTACTCCTTTTCTAGTCATTAGCGATGGCCACCGTTTTCTGGCGTTTGTTGTCTCTGGATTTGCATAATACCCCCATCATGCGGTTTTCTTGTTGTTTTGTTTTGATTTTTCTATTCATTTTACATCTTTGTATCTCTCTTAGCTATATACTTAGTGTCATTTACTATAACTTTCCTAGTACTTACTATTCCATTTTCTTCTCTTTCATTATTGGGGACAAGCATACAAATCGTAGTTTGTATGGAACATTACAGTTTGTATTCGCAAATAGCAAATGGCTAAACCCCGGGATTGCCTCTTATCTACCTCAATGCCTCCGCCCATCTACTCCGCATCCATGCAAGATATATATTCAGCGTGTCTTGGTAACGAATCGATATGCAACCGAGATGTGCAAACTTTGGCAATTGAATCGTTTAGTGAAAAGAAGCCAGTGACCATATTTAAGAAGAAGAAAAGAAGCAAAAAAAGAAAAAGAAGAAGGGTGCAATAATAACCAATGCGCCGGAGCGGCGGAGAAAAAAAGAGCAAAAAGGAATGCATCGTCCGTGAATCGAACACGGGCCTCGTCGATGGCAACGACGAATTCTACCACTAGACCAACGATGCTAGTTGATACTACACTCAACCTTACAATCTATCTATGTCATTATAACTATATGCCAAGTACGCAGCCCTAAGCTTCGGATTTATTAGGACAATATGATTTTATTATTGTTTTTTATCGAACATATCTGATCCAACTAATCTCATACTCCCACCATGACTCTCAGCCATTCCGGACCAAAAATATATATTCATGTTCGTTATCGCAACGTCATTGCATCGGTGCCGGCTTGAAATTGGTTTCCACAAACCGCAAACAGAGCGCACCAGGTAGTATTGTACCTGTCATTTATGATCCAGAGCACAGGTTGGACACCTGTATCTTGATCGGGATTCGTATCAAGCAGGCGCGCGGTGGAGGATCAGTTCCCTGGGATGCGACCTTCAATCTCGGACGTGAACTATTGGAGGGCATACATGATCAGCGCTCAACCTTCAATGCAGAGAAATATGCGACCTCACCCTTTGTTATATTGGTCACTTTTATAGACAGTTCTGTATCCCCGGTATCCCGAATATCTGGGGCGCGTTAGTCGATATCGATGACCTGGATGTGTATGAGTGGCCATACCAATCTCTACTCTGGCGAAACGCTGCGTGTTCCAGAAGAAGAACGACGTGATAAGTAGAAGAAGATGGCAGATGCAGTTCATAATGCTTGAAGAAGAGGGATCGAAATGAATTGATTTGACTGACACTTAAAGGATAGAAGGGGATGAAAATAGTTGCTTTCAAAGTATTCTGCTTCATTAATCAAGTGGTGATGGAAGAGTGAATGCGCCTGGTCACATGATGAGTAAGAGAGGAAGTTCTACAGAACGTTGCGCCTTTCTCTTCTCCACTCCCATTGTTGCCAGACTTTTCTTTCTCCATATCTAACGCGCATATCTCAATACAATCAACCGAGCCACCAGACCGTCACTTGGTACGTCAACCCCCATATCTTACACCGACTCTCGCCATAGTTTGCTTGGAGACTCATCCGCGACACTCCTACCCTCAGCAATGACCTGGTTGAATCTGCGACTATTTGCCTGGCGAGATATTGTGTTTCTGGCCGTGTTCTTCCTCTCTTCTCGAGTGTCGCATTGTATTTGCGACTATGCTGAGGCTAGTACGTCAAACCTTTGCTCTTGAGGGGTGCTTTTTGTGCTACGATACTGACTATGGGCTTCAATAGAGTCCAATCGATGGGTAGAGGGACTTGGAGGGAATAACCGGCGCTTTCATGCGGATTGAAGGTTGCAAACGGATGATACGAGCTACGAGATCTGTCTAGGAGGAGAGATAATGGAGAACTGTGTACGGGTGCTTGTTGGGGTCTGATATCTACTCTCTGTTGCAGTACTTGAATAAGGAGGTGATGTTGAGATGGATTGAATCTAAATATAAACGAAATTCAATCTCGAGCAGCAATATAGTTGATTTTAATCTGGGAATAGTGCTGTCGAAGTAGGCAGACCGGTCACATGATGGCGAATCCCCTCTCCCTCCTCTTCTCCCTCTGCTTCTCCCTCCTACTCATCCTTCATCTCAAAGCATCGCCAATCTCCTACTACACCATCAAAGTAAGCAAAATCACTCTTCACTCCATATCTCTTAATCCATTGATCTCAGAACTAACCCTTATTCGCTCACAGATGACCGAAGCCGCCAGAATCAACGTGGAACTCACCTGGCAGGAAATGTGGTTCCTGGTCATAGGTTTGTTCTTTTATAGAATGATCAATCTCGGCTACGACATCGACACAGTAGGTTTCGTCCCATTCTACTCTGATACCTACAAGATGCTGGTTTGTTGCACACTCGCGCTGACTTGTGGTGGCTCCGATAGTCGTGAACCGTCGTCTTGGGGGCCGGGCCAACCAGCGTGATACCGTCCGTGAGGGAGATATTGGTGGTAGGAAGAGTGTTTAGTTGGGTTGGTGTGGTGTCTGCTTCTCTCGGGGTTCTTGTTATTTTTTCGCTTGTGGGTTGCTACGATGGACGTGTGAATGAGAGTCTGTATTCATTTTAATGATACCACTGTTCTATTGTGTTACTATTCTGATAGATTATCGAGCAGTGCTTTTTTGATTGCATCTTTCTTGTGGCTATTCTGTGTTCTCTAGAAGGAGAATGTGAGGTGATGGTGAATACTACTGAGAAGAACCAGCTTTGGTTTTCGCCCTGCATCCAGGCAAGTGAAAGAGCACCAAGTCATTTTCTCCTCTGCATCTTTCTACATGGCGGTTTTGTATTCACCTATTAACCAGGAACGCGATCACCTGACCACGTTGCTATGAGTCAAATATGAGGGTGCCATATTTCTGCTGACCAAGGTTTCAAACAGCTGTTCTATTTTCCATCGCAAATACTACTATATTGACAGCGAAGATCCTTCAAGGATTACAGCGTCTTTAAACCTCAAGGAATCCCAATTTTGTTGCAATATGTCCACTTTGTCTCCAAAATCATCTCCTCAGCCGCTAAGAGTGCCGAAGCCCTCCGATATCAAGGGCAATGCTGATCGATCTTCTGTTCCTGTCACGCCTTTACCGCTTGTGGGTCGCGATTACACAGTGGAAGACATTCAAGACCGACTGGCATACGCAGATCGGGCGTTGCGCGATCCCAAACGAAAACTCTCCCCCATCGGGGTCGTGCGCTGAGACTTTACGAAGAGGCGTGTTTCAGATTGCTCGATCTCGAAGACGGCAAAGTCAATGAGCAGAGAGAGGAACTAGAAGCGATGAAACACGAGTGGAAATCAACTCTACGGACGTGTGAAGGGTCGATGAAATATACTGCGTGCCTGGTCACCAATCGCTCTTTAGATGCCCAAGGATTACAGGACCAACTGATCATGCTGTGAAAAACTGCCTTTTACACCTGGTACGGCGACATCTTTGTTGAAGTGTGTACGAGAATCGAGACTCAGGCGGAGGCAAGAAAGGTCAATGGCTGGCAGAAGCTGCAGAAACACTACTGGATAGAGATTGATGCACATATTCGGCGGGAAGAAGATGCCTACAGTCGTGTTCTTGTTGGCGAACGAGTTCACCACGAGTGTCCGACATATCTAGCAGTCTGACATGCCTGCAATCGTGTTGGATTGAACTTGAATGACAAACTTCAAGTCATACGCCTTTACTCGGAAAGAAACCAGGTTGTGTATACAAACATCATCCAAATAATCAAGTCCAGCTTCTTTTTTGGCTTGGCAAAACATCTCTATAGCGACTTCTGTGACATTTCCCTTCTCATTTCTGACAATCACAAACTCACCGAGCTCCTGAAACATTTCAGAGGCAATCATTGACCTCTGGTTTGATCGTGACGAGACGGACCCAGACAACTACCAAATGTGGACGCCGACGCAAGAGCTCAAGGATCGTTACAAGCAACTCCAGGGAAACGCCTCCACTGAAAGCGCAGTTCAGAAGACTATGAGTGCTGAGATTGTGAAGAAGGTCAAGAAACGGCTGCGAGAGGTTGAGCAGGAGAACTATATTGTCGGAAAACTATCTCAGGATTTTGATCTCTTCTCGGGAGGGAAAAAGGTCAAACGGGTGACCTCTTCTCAGTTGGAGGCTGAACGCGAATGAGTGGAACGTTGAAGGGTGAATGGTCAAAGATCATGAATTTCGCTCAGAGCGTCAGAAAGGCGTCAGACATAGATTTTCAAAACTACGGCGAACTTGTTGTACCCCCGGAGATTGTATATAACCCTCGTCCCTTTGACGAGTGATGCCCATTGCTTGCCTGGACTAACTTGGGCAGTGCTGTTCCTGAGTCTAGGAACCTGAAGCACTGGGCACCCAATGACGAGTCAGTCACGAGGTTTTCTACATTGGGGGTGGTATGCTTCGACCGATAAATGGGCAAATGCGAAGCTAATGGTCGTCGTCGTCAATATCATCAATGTCATTGTCTGTACAGTACGAGGGCTGTCCATGAGGGAATAGCGGAGTTGTATGCGGTGGATACTTTTGTTTTCTGCTCTACGTTTGTTTCTTCTTCATGTCCTATGCTTGTGTCTACTCTGGTGAAAACACAATCTAAATATTGAGGAATAATGAATGGTGCAATTCTAGCCGTGTTTTCCTGACTCTCTCCAGGAATCACCAGCAAAGAGCACCGCAAAAACCAGCCCTATAAGGCATTGAGACTCATTAGGATATTCATGTGATACTCAGATACGCGTAAATTAGACTTAGCCTCAAGAGAACATCCAATTGGTCTCAATCGGGTAGTAGCTAAAGTGTAGAGCGTGATTTGGGAATAGCCAAGTCACATGATGGGCGTAGGTCGTAAGAAGCTCTCCTCTCCTCTCCTCGTCTCATTTCTCCTCATCTCTTTTTCATCATCCCACCACTACGATAAACAACCCAATTAAACTCCTAATCTAAGCATCTACATTTCAGTAAGTCAAGTCCCTTTTAGTCCCGCGCTTTTTGGCCCCGAGGATCTACGTTGCGCAGAGGCTAACCTTGAAGCTCTCTTAGCCTACCCACCTTTGACCCACGTAGTTCGTCGGATCCGACCCGATTAACAATCAGCAGAGCAGATAATGACAGATACAGATGGAACGAACAGTGACAATTGATATAGAATGGCTAAACTGGAAGAACGTGGGACTCTTCATCCTGGCGGTGTTCTTCTATTACATGGGGAAGTTGGCAGCCTCGTGCCCGCGGGAATGTGTTTCAAGCCCTATGGCCAGTGGCTTAGTGAATATGCGTTTGAGCTGTGCTGACTGGGATAATGGTTTGAAGGGAGACTCGCCAACGCTCGCGCCGGATGAGCGAATGAGGAGGGTGCACTGGCAGATATTTGTGGGGGTTGAAATGGTTTACGGTTAGAAGAGAGAATAGGACTGCTTACGGATTGAGACGATAAAGAGCACCAATGTGTAGTTCCACGTGTAGTGTGTAGATTTGAAACTAGATCCAAGCTTCCAAGTCCTCCAAAACGCGAGAGGGTTAGCTGTTCCATGGGACCCCAATGACCCTGCTGCTTTCCCTGAAGGTCTTGAAGAAAGAATTAAAATGTGCTAAGGACAAAAAAGAAGGTCTGGTGCTATAGAGTACATTATTTAGTATGTTGAACCCAGTCACCTGATAAGCGTAACCAACTTCTTCCCCCGCCTCCGCATCTTTTCTTCTTCCCCGTGTCTGAACGACCAAGTCAACCCACTGCTTCCAACTTCCAAAGCTACAGTAAGCCAAGCCATTACACCCTCTAATTGTCCAGACACTAATTCGAGATACTTACCAGATCCAACCCCCGCACCGCGCCGTCCGTCAAACCAACCCGCTGTCAAACAACCAAAACAAAATCCAAGAACACCAGATGAGACCTGTATGGATCAGGCTCGGGCTCTGGGTATACAACCTAGGAAAAATATCTCTCTTCGCTTTTTCCTGCTATCGAATTCTGAATTTTAGTGGGGAGGTGATGCGGGCTGGTAAGTCAAGCGTCCTTGCGCTTACTCACTGATTTCGGGACGGGATGGGATGCTTTTTCTTGTGCCATCGTGCTGATTGTAACTTTCTCTAGTCTGGGATATTCTAGTAAATGGCAGACGGGGGCTTATGAACGCGAATGCGAATACTGGGTGATGGGCGTGGGGTTGGTCCGGATACTGTTAGGGTTGTTTGAGGTTTCTTGTACTGCAAGAGGACAGTCAACTTCAAATCATGTGGCGCCTTTCCTGACTACAAGCCAGGACTCCGAAAATACATGTTTTCTTGACAGAGAGTCTACCGTCTCATCTTCTTTCTCTTGACTGCACCCTGCCAGAAACAAACCGGGATATTCGTGTACTTGGATCGCAACCTGGACACGAATCTCCACGCGCGCATGACAAACGTTTGGAACCAAAGATTATTCTATTGGCGCTAAACTATGCGAGTATACTGCTATGCGAACATCTCAAATCACCTATATCATTCTCTGATCGCGCTCAACGGTCGATAAACCGCAACTCCAACATTCTCAACGGAGGATAGGCAAGAATCGTAAAGCCTGCACCAAGCCAAATACCCAGCTCACAGCCACCAGTAACGGCTTTTGCGACTGGCCCGGTGTAGTATGCTTGGTCCTGTATCTGTGAGCAAAGAGTTGCAATTTGAATGTGATACAGTACTAACCATGCCAACAATTGCCCCGGCCCAACCAACTAGAAACGATATACCAGCTGCGATTCCAACAGGTAGTTTCCTCCGATTATTCCACATGGACCAGTCGTAATCCCTACCTCGGTTGAAGAGCACGTCTTGCTCGATCACAATCATGAGCCAGATAATAACCCAATACCCAATCAGTGGTAAAAAGTTCCCAAAGATCTGGTACAACGAGTTTCGTCCACCGATAGCACAGCCCGCATAGATGACGGTAGTGAGAATCGTAAACACAGGCCTCGGAATCCTCTGCCAGAAGTTCCCCAACATCTGAAAATTCATCGACATCGAGTACGACCCAGGCGCATTATTCGAAACCACGCCCACCATATTGACAATAGCACAGAAGCTCCCAAACGCCCCAAGCCGGTTATAAGCAGCCATTAGCAGTCCTCCCGGCGTACCGTCATAGATCGCTGCCCATTGTGGATTATGCGCGACACCCGTCCCGAGACCAACGCCCATAAGGATCGTGATCATCATGGAGAAGCATCCGATTACGGTCACGGTCCATGTCTTCCAGCGCTTAATGTCGGGTGGGTAGTATACGTAGTAATCCGCGGCGATAGGGACCCATGCTAGGCTGACGGAGAAGCAGAGCGAGAAGAAGGATAGGCGCTTTGCGTTGACGCGCTCTGGGGGTCCGATTGACGCGGTGTCGAAGTCGAATTGGGGCCATGCTGTTCCCGCCATGATGCAGAGCACCATAAGTTGGGGTAGCCATGCGATTCTGAGGTTACATGTCAGCATCGAGAAAGAAAACTGCAGCACTTGGGCAATACCTCTCATAGAACTGAAACACACTCATTCCGAAGGTGGCCATGATCCAGCTTGCAAGGGCGACAATGATAATGCCGACGATGACGGAGACGTGCCCTCCTGATACCTTGGAGAGCAGTTGACCTCCGACCACGCAGTTCATCATGCCGTATCCGAGATTCGTCAAGATATTGAGCGCACAGCACACCTTGCTGGGATAGTATCCCATAAAGTAGCGCGCGACAATCTATTGCAGTAAGATGTAAGCCATGATTCAACTTCGAACCATGCCGATACCACCCCCGGAGACACATACAAGAGTCCGATTCCCACTCCGCGGGCCCCAAGTACTCATATACCCAACGGCCACATTCCCCAAAAGATTTCCACAAATCGCACAAATCACCGCATCTTTATAACTCAACTTCATCACAAGTGTCCCCATAGACCCCGCAGTAATATTGTTTATGGCCATGCCCATGCTGAACCACATGACTAGCATCTCCAATGCAGCCCACTTGGTGGGCTTTCGGCGCTCTTCGAGGGGAATCGGTTCGATGCCGCGGACTTCCAGACCGCTGATGTTCTCGGCCCATTTCTCGTAGCGTGATTTTTGGACTAAGTTGGTGGAGGGATTGTCGCGCTCGGGTTCGTCTTGGCTGTCGGTGCGGACTTGTTGGACCCGTTGGTCCTTTTCGATGTCTGGCCCCATGGACGTATAACGGCCAAATGGAAAGGGACAAGAAAGAGAGGATAAAAATTGCCGTTACGCTATAGCTTCTCTTGACTCGAGCACATGAGCGAGAAAAAGACAGTTAATGACAAAGGACTCAACCGAACTCATAAAGCCCGCGATAGGGCTGGCTAGGGATTATATGCCTCGAGTCCAAATATTCCACGAGATGCCATCGTTACTCAGTGGAACGGCCTTGACATCACTTTATCTACCACCGCGTCACACCCTGCACCACTCCAGGACCAAGGCATCGCATTCCACAGCCATCACGAGCAAAAATTGACAACCCACCCTCCCTTCGCAACACCGACCACAATCACGCAAAGTGCGTGGGTAACCGTCGGCCCGTCTGGCCTACCTACCTTTGTTATCTGGAGTAGGCCTTGAGGATGATCAACGTGATAGGTTGTTGTGAGCATGTACGACCACAACTCGAGGATCTGTATCTGGAGGTGATCCAATCAACATCCCCGGAATCTCTGCAGTCAACACCGGGAAGTTGAGCTGGGGATTTGGCTATTTCCGTTTGTCATATTACCCCTTCGATCCCAAATTCTTCCCCAGGGTTACAGAGAGCAGGTACCTGCTTACTGACTGGGTCCCCGGCGAATTGGTGCGTAGAATTCCCTGTCCTCCGGAGTTATTTGATAGCATAGCATACCGCGCACTGACCCGCACTCCGCACTGACGATTGGTTAAATCAGTGCCGGCTTTTGAGTTTAACAATGCGTCGACTGGTATGTGAGACTTATGCAAGGAGAGAGAAACGTCGGAGCGAGTGTTGCTACATTCGAGGCACATATTGTTCGACGAGCATTGTGTATATCTTGATAATTCTCTGGTAGAGTTACTGCCCTAATCTGTGGAAATACGGTTGTCACTTTACGAACCATGGGTACCCTGAGTTTGTTTCCATTATAGATTTGACATGTGTTTTCTTCTTGAAGCGGTCAATGGTGATATATTAAGTATGCAACTCACAAAATGCCCTCATAATTACCACTGCACCATTCAATCATAAAACCACCTCTTCCGGCTACAGCTGCGCCGAACTATTTGTGTCGTTTCCTCTACGTCCTCTAGCTGCGTCATTACTTACAGCCACACAACAGCCTCCAGCACCGGAGTCATCAGCTATAGCATTACCGCCTCCGGCAACACAGTTTATTTCAACTGTGTTATTATCTCTAACACGACAAGCACCAGCTACACCGTTGTCTTTGACCCCAGAGATTCACATATAATGCCTCCTCCAGCTACATCAAGAACCCCACTGGTATCAGAGTGCCAGAAATGCTCGGAGAAGTCGAAGACTCCAGAAAGGCCGAAGTTACCGGAGACACCAAAGACCCCAGAGAAACCAGACTGCGAGCGGACGTTCGAGCGCGCTCATGAAAAAATCCTCTCCACTATAAGGTCCCAATTCGAAACTTCCTACAATGCACGGCTGGACTGGGTCAAGCCGTATTTGGACGAGGAAAGGCTCGGAGCCGCTAATCTGCAACGCCAGCACCGTCTGATAGAAGAGCAAAAAGCAAAGAGTCACAGTGATGATGATAATCTTTCAGAATACACAATCGTGTCATCAGATACGGAAACAGAACTAGAAGACCTTAGACCTAGACCCAGACCCAGACTTGGAAGAAGAGTTCATCAAGCTGCGCGAGGAATACTGGAAACACCAGATCCGCTTGAACTCGCTCGTCGAGACGCGGCCCATCGACGTCGGCACGGTAGATGAGGTACTTCTCCTGCGCAGCCACAGGGACCGACATAACCGCACTTTTGCTTGGAGACTGGAGCGTGAGAAATGCGCTGCTAATGGAGGTTGTTGTGGGCGGACTTGTGGCTGCTCTGAGAGGGTTTTGGGGAAGTATCTGGAACCCATTAAAGATGGAGAGGAGGGAAGTGAGAGGAAGGAAGTGCAGGTTTTGGGACATTGTACGGTTGAGTGTGGGTGTTGTATACTGGTGAGGGGGTGTTATACGCCTCATCCGGGTCTGCCTCCTGTATATGGGGATAGGTAAAATGGAGGTAGAGCGTATCTGTTGGCTAGCCAGTCTGTAACCAACGACGGAGGAAGTATTGCTTGAATATTTCCTTATTACTTTTACTGTTCTGCTTTAACTCAACCTTTACCACAATATACCTCGATTGACCTTGCAAAACTACCAGCTGTTTGTAAAGTACATATCAAGCATTGCAGACCCCACCTTTTCCCAACTGAAAACGAAATGTTGACCATAATAAGCAGGCTAGACGAGTCACAGCAGCGAATTCACTCCCGTTAACGTTCTTGCAAAGATTACTTTTCGACTTCATACACCAGCTTCACCACCATCTCTAGTAGAGGAGCGCTCAATCTCCTCTGCATTTCAAACACCCCAAAACTATCTAGTAGCCCAGTATCTCATCTACAATATCTTGAGAAGGCTGCGCAGATGGTTATGAATATGAATCTTCTTCTCCACCAAGAAATCAAGTCTCTACGCGCACAGAATGAGCGGAAGATAAAGAAGAGAGCAAGGAAGAAGGCCAATCTAGGTACAGATACTATCCTATCTGTACAGGAAGGACAGGATCGTCTTCAACAGCTTGATACGCAGGTCTAAGAGCAGGTTAAAGAGGCTATATCTAGACCTCGCCAACGCGCACCACCACGTTTTAGTGGTTGCTGGAATGTTGGACATACAAGAAGAAGTTGTCCTAATATAGTTAACGTAATCGGACGCCGAGCGGCGTCGGACAGCGAGCGGCGCGCAAAATGCCTGCAAAGCGCCTGCGGACTGCAACCAGTAAAATATTCAAAATATAGAACCAACTAAACTATATATATATAAAAATCTATTTACTAGGAAATCTTGTCCGTGTATGTCCAACTATACCACAATTGCTGCACCGTGATGGTGCCCGTCTCTTTGGCTCTCTAGCCTCTTGCAGCTTCTCCGCTTCTTGGGCAAGCTGCTGCCCTTCAGCACCTGTAAGAATCCCTCTCCCTGATATATATGATCTTACAGCTTTACGCTTGCGCTTTTGGCGTTGATTGGCTGCATTAAGGTCTTGGACCTGCTCCCGGAGCATGAGAATTTCATGCATACTAGTCTCACATGCCTTTGCCATTTGATTGATTGCTTGATTAGGCGGGCTTTGTGAATGGCGATTGATCAGGTATTTGATTAGATCCATCTGACGCTGGATTTCCTGAGTAGATTATGGTGTCTTTGCAGTCCAAGGTCCATGAGAAGATGATGGAGGAGTTATCTTTTTGACAATATCAAGTGCATCCAGTACACGCTGTGGATTGAAAGGCACTAGACCTGTTGCCGCAAATCCACTGCGTATATTAACTGCAGATAATGCTCTTGTACGGGAATATCCATAGAGGGTAATGAAGTTTTGCTTGTCAATATGATTGATCCCAAGCTGCATGCTATCTTGGACTTGTTGACCGTAGAACTGCTTGAGAGATGCAAAGCAACTGACATCAAGTGGCTGCAGGTGATGTGATGAATGCGATGGCATGTAGAGTGGTATAATTAAGCGATCCCTGCAGAAATGTTCGAAGTCGGCAGTGGCATGGCTTCCATGGCTATCCAGGATAAGCAGGCGATATCTCCCTATTGTCCGTGATGCAGTATGTCTCTCAAAGACTTGTTGAAGCCATTGGGAGGTGAGCTTGTCATTGGTCCATCCATTATCACTTAGGCCAATGGTCCAGTCTTTTGGGATATCTTGATACCATATAGACTGGTGCATCTTTCCTGCAAAGATAATCAATGGTGGCATAGCCCAGCCAGAAGCATTGATGGCTTCAATAACTGTTACCCACTCACGATTACCAGGCTGTAGAGCTCGAACACGGCTTGTAGAATGATGAGATCCAGTAACAACCTTTGCTGTGCACTCGAAAACGACTGCAGATAAACGGCCCAATCGGAGCTTGGCGCCTGGAACATCAAAATCAGCACCCAAGAAAAACACGTCTTTTCACGCGTCAATCGACCGATAGGGGGCCCCTGGCACCTATAAACCACCATGGAGACGCAGAGACTCCGTGGTGGTGGTGGTATATCGCACGCGTCACCCCCCGGAGTGGGTAACGTGGCCTCCCAGCTCGCGGAAACACAAGGCATGCCAGTTACCCCAACGCCAAGCCGCTGGCAATCCGGGAGCATGATGCAGCATGTACATGATGACGGCAGCATGGAGAGTGCAAGTATGGATGAAAACAAGGGCGAGGAACGCTGGCAACCTGGGGGATCCAGCAGGGCCCCCAGCCGGGCCAGCGAGGCCAGAAGCGGGATCAGGAAACAAAGGATTATACAAAAGTCATGGAGTAGCAGGCCAAAGCATCAAACTTTCCTGCTAGATGCCAGCAAACACGGCCAGGCGTTGGTGGGGGCCTTGGAAGCGGCCCAGTCACAACAACAAGAAATGCACCAGATGATTCGGGAACAGGTACAGACACACCTGGCAGAAGAGCTGTCCAACTGGAGAGCAGAACAGCAGATTCATGAAGGGATCTACCTAGAGCGGATTACAAACATAGAGCAGGAAGTTAGCAAGCTTTGCACAGAGCTTACAGAGGCCCGACACACCATCCAGCAGCCTAGACCGGTGAGGCAACACACCGGCAATTGATACCCAACTGAACCGGGTAAACAAATATGACAACACCCTGACCCCCAAGATGAGGGAAATGAGCCAGCAGTCAAGGCAGGAACCAAGATTTGCAGACCTAGCTGCACTGCTCTCCACTAGACCTGGAGGACAAGAATGGCAGGAGGTCACCAAAAAGAAGCAGAAGAACTGACAGATCCAAGCAGTTGCTGTAGCTAACCAGCCTGAGCCAATCAAGCTTAAGCCAGCCAAAGACAGCCCCAACGAGGCACGGAGACTTCTATTTCACTGTGAGGGAGGCAAGGCTGCCCCAAGATCAGAGAGAGAGGATATCATTCTGGCCATCAACCAGGCAGTAGCAAAGCAATGCTTCCCAGCGTTTATTCAGGTGGTAGATGCAGGATATACCAACACCGGAGCGATCACGATTCTCCTGGAGAAAGGCACCCTGGGCTCTATGCTCCTACCTGACTATAAAGACCTATTGGTTACTGCGGCTCGACAGGCAGACCCAGCAGTGATATCTGTTGAACTACCGGAACAATGGCACCGTGTTAAGTCCATGGGGTCTCAATTAGACGTTACCTCACCTGTGGCCTGGCTCTGGCCCGCGAAGAGATCGAGCTGGGCACTGAATACCAGCTGAAGAGAAACCCAACATGGCTCCAGAGCTCAAAGGAACTGCAGAACAGCAACCAGAAGGGATCGACTATTGTTATCACAGTCGGCTCACTAGAGGAAGCTCGGAGGCTTCTGATCAATGGCATTCGCTTTGGGGGATCCCGGTACAAGACAGAGCAATACTGGGAAACAGGAGTGGACACAGTCTGCCTGTCACGGGCTCAGTAGCTAGTAGATAAAACGAATGATATTCATATCTAAACTAACTAGTAGCCATCGACGAGAATATCGAATCTGAAGAAGGAAAGAAAAGAAGAGGAAAGCCTATTTACATGAAGAAGTCTTATAGGGGTTGTGTGGCCTCGCTAAGCAGCTGTTTGTCTTAATTGCTTGCATGGCATCGTTTGCCATGTTGATGGTGTTTGTCGACAAAGGCGCTGGGCTGAGCCGTCACACTGCCCCAGGTGCTGCCAGTTGGGCCACTGCAGCTTCAAGGCCTGTGGGGACCACCCACCACGCTGTTTTATATGTGCAGGCCCCCATGAAGGCATTGAACGTGCTTACCGGGTAGTAGACTGCCCAGCCAAGCCAGGGACTGCCTGCCAGCACATTCCAGCCAAATGCGGCACCTGCGGCGGTCCACACCCAGCGACAGCAGGGAATTGTCCTGCCAAACGAGCAGCGAGGAAGAAACTGAGAAAGAGAACCATAGAGTCCAAGAATGTATCCCTGCCAGCTGAGAGTCCTCAGCGAATGACCAGCATGGAACCAGCCATTCCGAGCTCACCAGGATTCACTTTCACTGTGGTTAACTGAGACCAGCACCAATCACGACCACGGAGCAGCTCAGCTCCTAACAGCCCCCAGACTGAGCGATATCTGGGACCTGGCTTGACAACAGGCGTTGCAAATACTTCAAGATATTCAGGAGTCAACTCCTTGGTAATTGCTATTAAGCGCATCTGAACATCATCTCACTTGAATTCAAATAGAAACTAGTTCTGTGAAATAGACGGCAAATGCCTGTAGAACAAATTTCTGTCAAGCAGAAGTTTCACTAGGCTGAGAGAAAGCAACGGCTGCGTCCAATTCGCCATGAAGGACAGAGTCTGGTACTGACGCAGTGCTATATCGCAACGTTTCCGGAGGAGTATTATTCGCCTGGACGACCTCCGGCATCTCCGCCAGGGTTGACGTGCTATTACTAAATAGGGTTGGTTGGGTAACCCAGTAAGGATCCGAGCCATCAGGTTGGGCCCTGTTGTGGTCGCTCAGCGTGATGAGCTCATAACTGGTCCAGTCAATGCGAGAGGAGTTCAGCTCCGGACTGAACATGGACTGCTCCACATCCGAGAGGTCACCAAACGGCTCGAAGTTAACGCTGCCCGGGTACTCGGTATTGGAAAGGTCTAGTAGCGGCAGTTCCGTGCTGAATTGTTGGAAGGGGGAGGAGGGAATGTTGCTCTGGTCTATGACAGGCATGACCGTCTCCCACATCTCCGGGTTTTGCTCCTGATGAGACTCACGCGCTGTTAAACTCCCATTTTGAAACTCATTTAAGTTTATGATGTTATCAACCGGACGGCTTGTGCTCTGAAGAAATTTTTCATAGTTCTGTTCATATGCTCCGTTCTCCTTCGGAGCGTTGGCGTTCTTAGGCGCGGGGTTGTGATGACCTTCCTCGCCCAAGGCCAGGAAACTATCAGAGAACACTGCATCAATATCCAAACCGTTGACTAAACGGTTATTGGAATTAGCCAAGTAGTTAGAGCCTTCGTCAAATCCTGGAGCTGCATGTAGCTGTAATTGTTCCTTCTTGCAAGCGCAGATGCAGCGTCCACCATAGTTGCAAGAGCAGCTCTCTATATACGAGAATAAAGTCAGAGGTAAGTCATGATAGTTAGCCCCATGCCAAACCCTCACCTGAGTCACGTTCAATTAATTCCTTCTGCTGCGTGCTGTTACTTTTCTGTTTCCCACAGTCGCACTTGACGTGGGCACTGCGCGACTTGCGCATAGCGCGACAATGCTGGCATTGCGAGGCGGGGCGGCCTTTCTTTTGGATGAGTTGTAGAGGACGGTCTGGTATTTCGTTCGAATGTTAGCAAGGAGATACGTACTAGGATCTTCGGTCTTGGAAAGATGCGGCCAATATCAAATATGCTCACCATGATGTTGACAGTTGCTCACCCTGTGGCCACGGATACAGGATTCGCAAGCATAGGTTTTGCCGCCGATTAACATAATATTCTCAAGATATCGTTGTTCATGTACGAACTTCTTTGCGCCGAGCGTTTAGCAGTTTTAACTCAGTTAAGAAGCACGTTCAAAGGTTGAATGGAAGAAAAGACGGCCGGGAGCGGGGACAGAAGGACCGAGAACAGGGCCTACAGGGCCTAATCAACAAACAAGCCCGGGCCATAACAGGGGCATTCAAGACCACGCCCATTGGGCCCCTCGTACGGGAAGCAGCCCTGGAGCCAGCATCCAGCCTACTAGATGCCCGCCAACGAGCATATGCAGCCCGGCTAATGGGCCTACCAGAGACCCAGCCAGCCCGGGCGATTCTCCCAGTCACATTCCGGGAGGGAGACTGCCATGCACAGCCAGGGGAGCAACCAGCTGACGACCGGACATGGGCTGAAGAACGCCCCCCAAGGCCCCTGGGGCAGTACCTGGCATGGAAAGTGAACCAGACCCTGGCTACAGACCCCTCAGGAGGCTTTGAACAGGCAGAACCTGAAGGCATTGACTTCCCGGGGATCATCAGGGTTCCCCAGGCAGATCAGGCCAGGGAGGAAGCCCACAAGATGCCCCCCCAGGGAACCTTCTGGTCAGATGGCTCCAGATTGGAAGACGGCCGTGTGGGAGCTGGCATAGCCTGGAAAACTGAAGGGGACAGCCAGTGGCACATCAAGGGGAGGCCTATGGGCAAGGGAGCTGAAGTCTTCGACGCAGAGCTAGTAGGGGTGGTGGAGGCCCTTCAAGAAGCAGAAAAGCAGGCAACAAGGGACCCAGTTACCATCCTGTTGGACTCCCAAGCAGCCATAGCCCGCCTCAGGCACACCAGGGTAGGCCCAGGGCAGGTTGCAGCAATAGAAGCAGCAAATCTGGCCCAGGGACTAGTCAGCCGGGGCCAAGCAGTGACCATACAGTGGGTTCCTGGGCACTGTGGCGTGGAAGGCAATGAGAAGGCAGACCAGGCAGCAAAAGCAGCAGCAACACGGCCTCCCATCCCAACTGGAGGAACACAGGGCCAGCTCTCCCTAGCGCACCTCCGGAGAACCCAGACAGAGGCCACCAGGGAGGCCCGGGAGAGGTGGCTCCGGGAGGCCATGGCCAAACGAACACCGGCGGCGCAGAGGACGTACAGACCCCACCGGGGCTGGAGGCTGGACCCTGCGGCAGCGGGAGCCCCCAAAGCCCTGGCCAGCCGATACTACCAACTCAAAATGGGCCATGCGGCAATAGGGCCCTACCTCCAGAGGGTGCAGGCCCAGGAATCAGCAGCCTGCCAGGGCTGTGGAGCACCCAGAGAATCAGTACACCACCTACTCCTGGAATGCCGGGAGAGAGCAGGCCCCCGGAGAACTCTTTTCCAGGGCCTAAGAGAAGCTGGAGCACCCAGGCCAGCCACAAGGGAGATTCACCCAGAGGTCCGACTCTTCGGGGACCCCAGGGCCACCCCAGCCATCCTACGGTACCTACAAGACACCGGGGTGGGAGCCAGGAAGACCCCCAGGGAAGCCCAGGTACAAGCCCGGGCACAGGATGAATGGGGATGGGGAGCGCTGGAAGGAGCAGAGCAGATGGAGGGAGACTAGTGTGGGGGGGCTAAACAGCCCAACAAGTGAAGAAAACGAGGAGGGCCTGGGAACACCCCCAGAACCCGAATGCCCTGGGCGAAGAGGCCGATTGGGGCGAGGAACAGGAGAAGACCATGTACATAAGTAGTAAACCTGAAAGGGGCAGGGGGTAAAACCCCTGCCCAAGGCTTGGACAGTCTGTCATAGCCCCAGGAGCTGGATACGGACTATAAACTTGATTAAATAAATAAATAAATAAATAAAGACGGCCGGGACAGAGCAGAGAGCTATTCGCGGTGGGTCTACTGCCATAGGCGTCATTAATTTTACTCTGTACTCTTAGTAAGATTACATTTGCTAGCAATGTAGTCGGTAAGGTATTCTACTAATAGCCGGCAAGATCATAATCATGACCTCAGCTTCCTGGTAAACGCTATGAAGAGGTCATGTGACATGTTCCACAATTTACTATATAAGGAGTAGATGTGGAAGACGGGTGTGTTAAAAAGTTTAGATACTACACAAACAAGAATTTAATCACAGTCAACATCAGCAGACAGCCCCGGAATGCGGCCATTGCGGAACAAGTCCACGAAGATGTGGTGGTCACGCCGGGCCTGGGCACTATACTCATGCGCAAATCCAACAAGCAAGTCCGCGAATCGGTCCTCATCAGTCGCGATGGCCGCATGAATAGCCTTCTCGGGCGAAAACGGCATTAGTTCACAGTGGCTGCTGTCGTCGTCTCCGGCCCCGTGCATCATGGCGGTGGCCCGACCCAGGTCGGCGACCACCATCGCCATCTCCTCCGGGTCGTTGATGTCTGACCAGTCAAGGTCCACCGCGTACGGCGAAACTTCTGCGACGAGCTGGCCTGCGCCGTCGATCTCGGTCCAGCCGAGCCATGGGTCTGCGTGCGCTTGCAGTGCGCGCTGCGAGATCACTGTCCGGTGACCCTCGTGGTGGAAGTAGTCGGAGGCCGCACTGTTTGTGACGTGTCGGGAGACGGCTGCGGCTTGGGACTGCTTCATGTATATCACCACGTCGTTCTCCAGGGCTTCGCTGTTGCCTTCAAGTAGGATGTTGTACGATGGGAGGCCTGCGCTGCCGATGCCGACACCACGACGTCCCACCACGTCTTTGATGCGGTAGGCGCTCTCGGAGCGGCCCTTATTCGACTTGGGTAGTGTCTCCAGATAGCGATAGAAGGCAGCTGCAACTTTCTCTCGTGTGGCAGAGTCCAGCTCAACTGCACCGCCGCCCAGGGTGAAGCGCCGCTCGAAGTCAACAATCTCGGTCATCGTGTCAAGCAGCCCGATGCGATTCTGCGCGCGAGCGGAGTGCAACGCTTCCAGCAGCGGGCCCTTGGCCGTGTCCAGGGTAAAGCGAGGCACCTCATTCTGATTGGCGCTAGTGGCTAGGGTGTGAATACGCTCACGGTAGGCTGTGGCGTACGTCCGGACAAGTTTGGTGATCTGCTTATCGCTGAGCGCTTTCGCGTATCCGATCAGGGCGATCGAAGCGGCGAAGCGCTTAAGGTCCCAGGTGAAAGGGCCGACATATGCCTCGTCGAAGTCGTTGACGTTAAAGATTAGTCGGCCCTGGGAGTTCATGTACGTGCCAAAGTTTTCTGCGTGTAGATCGCCATGAATCCAAATCCGGCTGGTTTGGTGGTTCAGGTACGGGCCACCATGCTGCTCCTGCTCCAGGTCGTGGTAGAAGAGACACGCGCTACCGCGGTAGAAGGCAAACGTCGAGGCCGCCATCTTGCGGAACTTGACCTGGAATGCGGTAGGGTCTGCCGCAAGAAGGTCACTGAACGTGGCGCCGAAGACATTGAGGATTTCCTCGCCTCGCTGCTCGATGGAGGGCTGTTCGACTGTCATGATGAGTATGTGTTTTTCGATGGTTTCTTGATTGATTGAAAAGACAAGACAGGCTGCCCAATAAATATAATGCTCTTATCCCATGGCGGTTATATGTTCTCACCCCTTGGCGGTGCGGAAACAAGATCTTGGCGAGGTTCCACTACCTGCCATTAGGGCTTCCGTAATTGGGATCATGCAGCAGCCAAGAGTCGGGTGGATAAAACGTTTTGACTTAGCCGTGTGGCGCAGCTTCATAACCACTGCGACACGGCAACGGAGCAATCAATGTCAGTCGGGTAATTTTCCATCCTCGAAAAAGGGGAAGCGAGCTATGACCCTTTATCCAACCTGCCGCGACTCAGCCACTGACCTCCTGGTCGTAAATCAGGGTTGTCAACTGTAATCGATCATGATTCAGTCAAGGATAGATGAAAGAGTGCGTTTTGGCCTACTCACTCGTCTCTTGGAAACCAAAGTAACCAAGTCACAGTAAGCTGCATCGCCTAAACCCAAGAGTCACCACCAAGGCCGGAAGAACTCGGATTAGAATCTCATACCTGCAGTTCCCAGGATCAGGATTCTCCTTTGCTTTTTCCATCTGATAGTCTGTTTGGCCTCTGCTGTTAGGGTGCTCAGCCACAGACTCCGTATCAGTGCAAATGTTTCTGCCCCTCCACGCAATGCCTCTCAGAGGATGATGCAGTCCACAGTGTAAGATTATAGTGGATTATACTACAATAATAGTATGGTAGATTCATGAAATACATCATCGTAATCCCAAATAATTACAAATCCTTTTGCGTGGTCATCAAATAATGGAAATAACTAAACTGTCAAAGTGCCCAAGATAAATACAATCATCACTAAACCATAACTAATTTTGTTAGCCCTCATGACGATCCCGGCTGATTCCCATGCCAATGATGATGTTCGCTTCCGTGACTAGACCCCTGAGGTTCATCCCCGAAACTCCTATTCACTCCTAAGCGCCCATCTTGAAAACTATCTTATTAGTTTTCCGTGCTTCGAAGTCCTTATACGCCTGGGGTGCATCCTCAAGCGCCATCGTCTTGCCACCCAAGAAGGCGACCTTGGGATAAATCTCCTGGAACAGCTTCAATGCCTCGTCAAAGACACTGCGCACAGGACATCTCCCAAAGGCCATGGTGACGTTCTTACCATAACACAGCAGACCATTCAAAGAAATCTGCTCTGTATGGATACCGACGGAACTGATCTGGCCCCACGGTCTGATCATATCGAAAGCGAGCATGAAAGCATCCGTATGCCCAACAACCTCTATAACCACATCTGCCCCACGATCCCCGGAAGCCGCTTTCACCTTGCCCAGGGGATCATCATTCAAGTTGATTGGGATAGCGCCTAGCTTCTGGGCTTCCGCAAGTCGCTCTGGAACGGAGTCGATTGCGTACACGGTTTTGACCATGCTGAGCGCACACGCGATCGTACAGAGACCCACGGGACCGCAGCCGATGACTACAGTAGTGTACTCTTCTCGATCACGCGGTTCAAGATTCTTCAAGAAGCGTGACGCAGCGAAATATCCGGTTGGAAAGATATCTGCCATGAGAACAAGAAGGTCCTCGGGAACGCCTTTGATGAATTAGCTATGTTCAGAAAAGTATTAGTTTTTTTGAAGACTATTTGTGACAGACCTTTAGGTGTTCTAACACAGGTCGTCTGTGCTAAGGGCACCCTGACGTATTCAGCTTGCCCACCGTCGATTGTATTGGCTGGTGTCGAGTTCCCAAATAGCTCTCCCTTTGCGCATCGACTTGCTTGACCGCGCAAACAGTAATAGCACTCCTGACAGGCGGTAAAAAATGGAACAACAACCTGGTCCCCGAGAGCGAAGTCCTGAACAGCTTCTCCCTTTTCGACAACAGTACCAACAAACTCATGGCCACACACAAAACCGACGGGGCATTTCAAGTGACCGCGATAGAAGTGCAAATCAGAACCCTGTATGCGTGTAAGCGTATGTGGAGGCCGGGTGCATGTTGATATGTTACCCACACATAGTGCTGTGGACGACACCTTTAAAATGGCATCAGTTGGCTCCCGGATGCTAGGATACGGTCGATCTTCAACAGCAACCTAGGCCAAGCAAGGTCAGTTTCGATACATCGGCTCGGTAGGTGGTACTTTACCTCATAGGGCCCTTTCAGGACTACAGCACGCATAGTTGCAGGAGGCATGGTTATAGGAGGCTTAGTTTCAGGTGATAAAATGAGCCAAAAGTGATCAATTTAGCCATTCTCTTCCCAGCAGGGAGAGTCATATTTATGCCTAACTTGCTGTATGATCTCATGAATAATCGTATTTTATACTTCATAAACGCCTCGGCCAGCGATCCGCGGCTATGAGTCGGATATTGCATATAGCCGGGAGATGAGGAGATTTTCACCGTGTTGAATGGCCATATAGTTGCCGAATTGGATACTTCTGACAGTTAATTGCAGACCTAAAGAGAGGGGTCGAGCGGGATGCAAGATTTCATCCTTGTGGCCGAACTTTTCATTCGATATGGTGGCCTGTACCTCGGAGTATCCGCAACTTTAAAGAGTGCGGGGTTGTGCCCCGAACCCCAACATCAACACCCGGGGTCGTCAGCTTTATCTAATCTTCCTTGTAATGTCCTATAATGAGAGCACTATACTCTGTGGCGCGCCAAATCCAACGCTTACCCTCTTCTCAATACAGAATATAGCCAGCTTTAACTTATAAAGTATATCGTATTTAAATCGTATTGTAGCCACCGCACAAGGAACGCTAACCCTCTACCCAAAATCTCAAGACAATACGTTGATCAAAATACTTTTAACAGTAAGGTACTCATAAATCCCATGCCGTCCTCCTTCGCGTCCATAACCGGACTCCTTGACGCCTTAACACGAACTGTTAGTGACAAATCACGAGATCGCGAGGAAAATATTCGAAAATACTGAACTCACCTCCAAATGGACTCTCACAAGCGCTTAGCATGCCCAGGTTTACACCAACCATACCGACCTCGAGGCTCTCTGCAACTCTCCACATTCGTGATATTGATTCGGTGATGATGAAACTGCCAAGACCAACATCGCAGTCGTTGGCCTTTTCAATTACTTCCTCTTCAGTTTTGAAAGGGAAAAGAGCGCCAACAGGTGCAAAAACCTCCTCAGTCGTGGTCAGTGACTCCATGGACATGCTGCTCAAGACAGTTGGCTGGAGGAGCTATCCCGGGAGGTTATTGGGCTTCGCTGACGCTCCCCCAAGAAGAACGGAGGCACCCCGACTCGTGGCGTCTGAGTTTCAATGATGTTAGCAGATAGTATTCAAGGATTGAAAGGAACAGTGTGCATGCTTTTTATATGGACCAAGGCTTTCTCAACCGCTCGCTCATGAGCCAGAGGGCCAATGGCCACGTCGCTGTCTGTACCATTTCCTACTTTTAGTTTCTCAATCCTTTTCACCAATGCAGAAGTGAAGCGGTCATAGATGCCCTCTTGAACAAAATTCTATTTGCCGTCACACAGGTTTGCCCGGAGCCTCGGAATTTGACGAGCATACACGCGTCAACAGCGGTTTCTACTTTGGCGTCGTCGAACACGATGAACGGACTGTTACCACCCAGCTCAAGTGAAAGTTTTGTCAAATTGGCACTGCTCTGTTCAACCAGAATCTTTCCAACCCGAGTCGACCCGGTAAAGCTGAGTTTCCGGATAAGCTTGGACTTGCAGAGCGCCTCCCCAACTTCTGCCACATTGTTCAGCGTGGTGACCACGTTGACAGTGCCCTTTGGGAAACCGACCTCCTGTGCCAAGAGAGCCTGGGCAAGGGCGCTGAGAGGCGCTCCCCAGCTGGCTTCCAGATCGTTGTGCATCCTGCGGCCAACGCCGCACCGACCTTGCGAGTAATCATTGCAATGGGAAAGTTGCATGGTACAAGACACGCTGCGACCCCAATAGGCTCCTTAATAGTCAGGATCCGCTGGCCGAGATTTGCGGTGGGCACGACCTCTCCGTGTGTCCTTTCAGCTTCTGCA
Source organism: Aspergillus cristatus (assembly GCA_034509305.1). Classification (NCBI taxonomy): domain Eukaryota; kingdom Fungi; phylum Ascomycota; class Eurotiomycetes; order Eurotiales; family Aspergillaceae; genus Aspergillus; species Aspergillus cristatus. The sequence continues at coordinate 1,910,166 of WJBV01000006.1, read as the reverse complement.
GCAAACCAGTCGAGGAACGACGCAGCATAAATTACCTCACCCTTTGCCTCTGCGAGCGGTTTTCCGTTTTCGAGCGTCAAAACGAGAGCCAAGTCCTCGAGATGCTCCATACAGAGAGCATACCATTGCCGCAACCAGCGGGCTCGCTGTCGTGCCGATGTTTTCTTGTAGGATTTGAATGCCTCGTGAGCAGCAGTCACTGCTTTCGCAGTGTCAGTGGCGTTCATTTCCGGCAGAGTGGCGATTGTCTCGAGTGTAGCCGGGTTGACGACATCGAATGTAGAACCACTGACGGAATCGACCCATGATTCTGCGATGAAGCCCTTTTGCTGGAAGAGATCAGGCCTCTTAAGATTCGAAAGACTTGCAAGCGGCGCCATTTTCGTAATAATTCACGTAGAAAGTGTTTCGGAGATAGAGTGTTATAAGTACGGACAAGTCTCAGTTGAGACATCCGAAGTATTGTTATACCTCAAATGACCATATACCCGCACAGAAGTAACCGATAGCCCGAATCGGCTACTTCCTCCCCCCCGAAGACACTAACCCGTACAGCCCGATCCCCGCAAGATCTACGGGATCGTCCCTCCAGTTGATGTAAGACTGCGGGGAGAGTTTGTCGAATCTCTGCAGATTTTTTTTCACACAAAATGCTCCCCCTGTTCCTTGTCTCCCATTTTTCATTTTTTCTATATCTTTAATTCAAAATTCCAAGCTCAACCCAAGCCCCTTGAGCATTGCAACTATGTCCGCAATCCAGAATCAACTCCAACAAGGCGCTGTCCCTAGCTCTGTGTCGAATGTCTGCCCACCAGGCACCAAATTCCACGTCTTGGAAGTTGGATGGCTTGAGTGTGACGAAGGCTTTGTGGTTCGAGGCGGCAACACAAGCGTGAAAAGCAACGAGAAAAAGTCTTTCGTCAACAAAAGACGAGAGATGCCCATGTACTGCATCTTGATCGACCATCCCCATGAGGGTCTGATTCTTTGGGAGACTGGCTGTGGCAAGGACTATCCCGAGGTCTGGGGCCCGGCTGTGTCTGATATCTTTGCTCGTGTGAAGTATGAACCTCAGCACGAGCTCCGCGCGGCAGTCGAGGCGACGGGCAACAAAATCGAGAATGTCAAGAAGATCATCATTGGCCATCTTCATTTGGATCATGCAGGAGGCCTCGACGAGTTTTTGGACAACAAAGAAGTTGAGGTCTGGGTCCACGAGAAAGAACTACTATCTGCGTTCTGGTCCGTCGCCACGGGAGCTGATGCTGGAGTGTATTTGGGACATTACCTTGAATTGTCGTTGTATGTATGCTCCATTCTTTCACCGGACTTTGCGATGGTCTAATCTGGCTATAGGAACTGGAAAACCTTCACGGATGAGCGCTTGGACTTCTGTCAGGGCATCACTCTCCACCATTTGCCCGGACATACAGATGGTTTGGTTGGGATGCAAATCAACATGCTTGAGACAGGTACCTTCTTCTTCATCAGTGATCATTGCCATGTCATTGAGAATGTACGTTACCCTGATGAATCGTACGACCCTTGCGGCTATCTAATATTCACAATAGTGGCGTGATGGCATTCCCCAAGGATGGTTGGCAAGAGATCACCCAGCCTGGTTCAGGAGCACTCAGCGTCTCAAGCACCTTGAGCGGATTACGAAGGGCCAAGTTATTCCCGGGCACGATAAGGAAACATTTCTAGCGCTTCAGAGGCAAGCTCAGGTTTTTACCTGAATTGCGCGGTTTTTGAAGCGTATATCCGTGCCAGTCTCGTTTCGCTTTTCTTTCCGAATCTCTAAATCTCTTTTCAAACATCTTTGTGGTTGCTTGACTCGGGTTCTAAGTTCCGAAATTCTGGGTGCGAATGTTCATCAATCGCAACAGTCCCTGGCCAATTGCTCGTGGCATTGAGCAAAGTCTGGAAGAATACGTCAATTGCGTAAAGCATGCCATCAACTGAATGGTTACGGTTTATGCAGAGGGTTTAGGAATAGTCATAAATGCATCGTTCAGGGAGTAAATCGCCAGTGACCGCCCCAAGCTGCCCAGGGCATGTTCCAATCTACGAAAGTATTAGAGCGTTTAACTGACTACTGTAATGAAAAAGAAACACTGCGACAGGATCACAAATTGCGGGTGTTTGAGCACGTGAGGCTGGAACTTCATCAGGTTGCCTCCAGGCATGATGCTCTGACAGAGTTATTGCACCGATAATGTCCAGCAAGTGGCGACCAAGTATAGTTACGATTGGAAGCCGCTTGTTCAACCAGGCTAGTGGGACGGTTTTAACGGAGAAGCCCAGGGCTTTATGCCGGATGATACCAACAGTCGCAGCAACTTTGTTGGGATCAAGCATTACACAGGCAATTCAGTTCGTAGAACGCTTTCATAAAGACTATACATTGCGTAGTGATCTAGATGACAGTCACTTCCTAAGTACAGATAGAAATCAGACTCATCCAGGGAACATGTATCTGCATCTACTCAATTCTCTCCATCATTTTTCGTTTTGATGTGGAAAAGCCACATCAATAAGTACTGATCGCTTTCTGACTTTGTCTTCCACGGCGGTAAGCAGATTCTCCGTGATCTTGATATGTGGGTTGCGCTTTAGCACCGTAAAAATCATTCCCATGTCCTGATTCTCTATGATCATTTCCATGATCCTTCCTTTCGATGATATCGGGAATTTGTACTCTGTGGCAAACTCGAGGAGCTCGGTCAAGTCATAATCGTCCTCATATTGGCAAAGACTTTCCACCATGGGCTCGGAAACTTCAACTTTTCATTTTCACATAGTATTTCTGATGCCTGTGAGCGAAAGGCAAGCTCGTTTGCCACCAAGCCTCCCAGACTCCTTGGAGGTCTAGATGAGGCCTTTGCTTCAGAAGTATAGGGAGTGACCGCAGTACAGATTTATCTTTAGCTGCGTAAATCAACATCTTTTCGGTAATAGGCACTTTTGAGCCCAGTCGGGTGAAAAGGGTAAAACACGGTTATTATAGCGAGATTTGATTGCAGCTTTCATAATCTTCTTTGTGACAAGAATATAATTGTTGCGAGTGCTTAGAACAATACGGAGTGATTCTGTTTTTTCTGTAGCTTTCGCTATAATCGCTTCTGTAATGGGGAAGTTTGGATCATGTTTTGAAAGAAGCTTGAGGGCTCTGGGTTCTCCCGCCACAGCTTCAATAAGCTTCTCACCAATGACCAGGAGCTTCCGGTCGAGCAGGATTTGGAGGACATCTTCACAATTATAGTAACTGGCATCTGCCATCCGTTGGATAATCTTGGGGATAGGCGCTCTATCATGAAATCGGTCCAGCAGCAACTCCATCACTTTGCCATTGCCATATGCCGCTTTGAAGACCACTTCTGGCACAGTGGGGCTCTTGAACCTGTCGAGGAGCATGGAGAATGTTGCTTCTGTCATCGTGTAGTTGCCCGCCGCCGAGTGAAGAACATTGTCAGAAATATCATGGTCGGGTTTGAGTTTCAGTAAATGTTTCATCACCGCATCACATTCCCACTCATTTGCTGCTGCGGCACAGAACATTTCATCGGTGATGAGGATGTGAGAGCCCCCATTGTTCATCAGCAGCTGCATCATTTCCTTATTATTGTACAATGCAGCCTCAACCAACACTCTTTCCGAGACAACAATACCGGCCTGCTGTCTTTGAAGCAGCAGTTTGAGAATCTTGACCCCATTGAATGAATTGGATACCACTTTCAGAAGCATCTCTTCGCCCATCTCAAAGTCTGAGCCGCATTTCTTAAGCAGGGATTCCATAATTTGCACTCCTTGGCTGCTGTTGCTGGCTGCAGTAAGAAAAATCTCGTTACTAATATCGGTTGATCGGCCTCTGGCTTCAAGAAGCAAGCTGATAGTGCGTCCATCATAGCTATTGCTAGCAGCTGCTGTTAAAAGTTGCTCTGTCACGTCCACATGATTTCCATAAATCTGAAAGAGTGCTTTCATCACTTCATAACTGGCGTACCCAGCAAATTCCGCAAGGGAATACGATCCCACCCTAAAGCCTCCCCCTCGATGCTTGACAAAGACTTGAACAACACCTGGGTTTGAAGTTGAATGGAATATCATTGACTCCATTACGGTTTTAGAAAAGTGCAGCTCCCCATTGCGCCGTTGGAATAACATCTCCAGCATTCTCCCACCGCAATCACGATTACACACGACGGAGATCAAGACGTCTTCGGTCACCGGTACAATTGCCTTTTCCCCACGGTCAAGGAAGATCTCGAGAAGTTCTAAACCAGAGTATGGGTTCTTTGCTGCACTGTTAATAATATCACTGGTGATTCTATTATCTTCATCCTGCGACTTGTCATACAGCGCTCCCATATACCAGAGCAAGTCAATGATTCCTTCCAAATCCTCCTTTCCATGTTGGCGGTGGTCAATGTACTTCATAATAGTACACACAACCTTCTTTGGCATTGTGATGCTTCGCTGCAATAAGTATTCCAGGATAGGAAGATAACCCCTCTTCGCAGCGGCACTGTATGCGTTTTCTTCGAAAATTGTGTGTTCACGGTAGCAAACCATGGGGTCAGTGCCACTTTCCAGCAGGCGTTGCATAGTGCGCATAAGTCCCATTTTGGATGCCTGATGGATCGCCATCTCACATTCTTCAAGAACCATTTGCCAACTCCAATTATAGAAGTCGGCTAGTCTTATCCAATTGAAGTAGCACCCGGGACGCATGAAGAGATTTTCAATCTGTCGTTGGATTTCTGGGTACTTGGTAGAAGTTAATTCCTCCAGTGCCTTGAAATGATTGTGCCAGTATTTGGCAGCATAGATAAGCAATGGCTGGCTCTCGGCGTCATCTCTGTTCAGCGGTTTATCTTGATCTAGAAGTTCCGAAAGTGACTTTTCCAGCATGGTACGGTGTGCAAGTTTCGCTGATAAGGGGAAGCAGCCGGCGTTCTTCACTGGGTCCTCGGAAAGCAAGAATTCCTTGACCGAGAAATAGGCTAATCTAATTGTATTGTCTTCGGAGCTGGTGGCTTACCGTGAGTCCAAATGAAACAACAGACCATGCAGCCGCTGCATGACCAGTAGGATCAAATCCAGCAACGCTCTTGACGAGCTCTTGAGCCTGCAAAGTAAAAACAATAACTTTCTTTGCGGATTCGCAAAAGTCAAATGGTCCTCCTTCGCGTCTCCGGATTTCCAGGTCACCATTTTTGAACTGGGTGTATTTGTCTCTGGTTTCAGTGATCAGATAGTCGAGGACATTTTCGATGCTATCGTCGCTTCCGCGTTGCAGCAATTTTTTGCTCTCGTCGTCTAGCTGCTCCTGTGCAATTTCCCAGAGGCTTCGCTTTTCTTTCTGTTAGATGGATTTGGAGACAAGTTCGGTTTCGCGCGGAGTTTCAGACCGGCATACAGGTTCAGCCTCAGCTCTAGCCTTAGCCTCAGGTCCAGGCCCTGGTCTCGGTTCATCGTTCGCAATCGTCAAGGGCTCCGTGTAATCGGGGGCCGGTGATACGGAAGACTCGGTACGGGTCGTTCTCGCGACTGCGTTGTTCTTCTCTCGCGTGTTCTTGTCGATGGGCACTCGGTGGGACGGAGGATGATCGGCATCATCATGGTCAATTGGCTTTTTGCTGAAGCAATCGATATATGAACACAGTTTCTTCAACATTTTTCAACCGCGATAGCAGATAAACCGTCTGTTCGGCACGAGAGAATTATCTGTGGAGGGATAAAAGACATCCTCTTCCTTGTGGGCTGAACGAAGCCCATCACATGTGACAAAATATTCCGGCCATGCGTGAATAGCGCTGAGACAAACACGTTCTGTTGTTTGATTAGTCGATGTGCTTTAGCTTCGGGTATGTGTTTGGTGTGTCAATTGTAGCTGACCAACTAGCCGAAGCTTTCTATCGCCATGCAAATGTAATATATTCTTGAAAATGGATAAATGGACGAGGAAATATCTAGAGGAGTGGCAAGTTGATTTCGGCACCGAGCCCAACAGCGAACAATCACTACGCTTTCTCAGTGATGTTTTATCGACATTAAAAGAACTGCCCAGCTCCGGGCCCGAGACGGTCGCTACGATCAAGTCACAACCGAATCTAGAGGATGCACTGGTAGACTTTGAAGCTGTTCTTTTCGAAGCAGCCATCTCCTCGCCCTTGGATTCAAGCAGTCTTGCACGGGTCATTCGGTTGCTTGTACAGGATCTCCCTCCTCCTGTCAGTGAGTGGTTCCAACGAGAAATTGCCCAGAACGCGCGCGAGAGATGGAATGGTACGTCGAAATTCACAAATGAAGAAGTGACCCCATGACTGATTGACTGATTCAACTTTTAGGACCAGATCAGCCCAGTCCCGAGAAAGATCTCGACCAATGTATCCAAGAATGGGTCTCCTTGAATATCTTTGTCGCACATCTTACTCGCGTGCAAGCTGCTCCTCTTGAGAACTTCGCGCTTCGAACACTAAACCGGGCGTTCAGCCAAGATTCAAGACCCTCGAATGAAGTAGAATATCAGGTCCCCGCTGGGGCTGCTTGGATGAGAATCCGGGGCAAGGAGCTGTATTTCTGGACATCATCTGGCACAGAGCCTGGCATCGATCGGAACAAGTGGGATTGGTGGAAGCGAGGTTTTGAGACTTGTTGGAAGTCAGAGACTTTGCGGCCGGAGACGAAGGAGGCAACTGAAATGGCGTGGCATGAAATGAGCAATCTAGAGACCATAAAGCCATCCTGGAGGAATTAGAAGCTAGAGAATTACTATGAAAGTATAACAATTTGTGTAGGAAGTGATTTCTGACCGTATATGGATTTCGTATCCTGGTTGTTTATCCCGGGTCAGGATATATAACTGTCAGGAACCCGAATAGAAAACGCACTATGCAGGGTCACAGAACAATATACTGACCCGCGGTAGTATACATAGACTTCTCTTTGAAGTGCAATATACAGTAAGTTCAGCCCCTAGCTGTACACATGTGTTATTTTACACACCCTCTGGTTGGTCCTCGGCTGCGGGGAGATCGACACAGGTGTCAGAACAAAAACCCCCGCTCTGATTGATACAAACTTCCTCTCAACTCCTCCGTACTCTGCACAACCGTCCATAATGGAGTCCAACACATCGGTCCTCGTATACATCACCCCCCTCCTCCTCGCCTACCCCCTCCTGACCTCCCTCCTCCGCTTCCGCCGACACCACAACCTCCACGAACGCTACCACTTCCCAACCCGCGAGTCCTTCTCGCACATGACAGACGACCAAGCCTGGGAGATCCAGAAAGTCCTCGCGCAGTTGGAGTTTCCGTTTATCTATATCAAGGCGCTTCAGTTTGCGCTGTTCAGGGTACCCCCCTCACCACCCCCCAAAATAAACAAAACAGACTTGATTAACAAACGCAATAGACATACGGCATCCCCAGCATCTCAACCGTCCTCACAAAAACAACCCAATTCTCTCACCCCGCCACCTCCCTAAAGCGCTACTCCGACACCTCCGCGCTAATCCAAGAGTTCATCGCGCACTCACCCTCCTCGTCCCGCGCATACACATCCCTCGCGCGAACGCGCTTCTTACACGCCGCGTACCGCGCCTCGGGGACCATACGCGAAGATGACATGCTCTACACACTAGGCCTGTTCGCGATCCAGCCGATCCGCTTCATCGAGAGATTCGAATGGAGGGGTTTGAGCGATTTGGAGAAATGCGCAATCGGGACGTTCTGGAAGAGCGTTGGGGATGCACTTGCCATAACCTACGATGCCTTACCTTCCGGTGGCCCAAACGGGAAGGGGTTTAAAGATGGTCTGCACTGGCTCGAGGAAATCACCGCCTGGAGCGATGCGTACGAAGAACGGTGCATGGTCCCTCATATCAAGAACAGGGAAACAGCGGACCAGACTACGGCGGTGTTGGTGTATATGTTGCCGCGGAGTTTGCACCATGTGGGTCTGAAGTTCGTCTCGTTTATGATGGATGAGCGGCTGCGGAGGGCAATGTTGTATGATGCTCCGCCACCGCTCTATGCTACGGTCTTCTCTGCGCTTTTGAATACGCGGTGGTTTGTTCTTCGCTACTTAACACCTCCGCGGCCGTATTTCATGCGCTACATGTCTCTTACTGAAACGCCGGATGAGGATAACCGGATCTTTATGACGCAGTGGGATGCTGCGCCGTATTATGTTAAGCCATCGCTCTGGAATAGATGGAGTCCGACTGCTTGGGTTACTTGGATACTTGGACGGCCTTTGCCTGGGGACGAGGGGGAGAGGTATTATCCCCGTGGGTATCGAATTGAGGATGTTGGGCCGAGGTATTTCGAGGGGAAGGGTGGGAAGTCCATGGAGGAGTTTGTGGAGGAGTTAAAGATGGCGAGGACTGGGGGGTGTCCGTTTCATTAAGCGTATTTGATGGTTACGATTTACGAGTCACGATCATTTCGGCTTGAATACACGGTAGTGAGATAAGTTCGAGCAAGAATAAACTGTACTATGTCCTATTCAATAGTCTTACGACCACTGGTCACAATTAAAAACATGAAAGAAATTAAGTGCGCTCGAACAAATTGTGGGGCCAGGCCTCGTAGAGAACGTGAGCAGGGTATTAACGGAGCAAAACTCAATTTACATCACTAGACCAGGATTTACTCCTCACCCTCGAGGGGCTCCTCCTCAGCGCTGCAATAGTTAGCAATTGTCCATCAGTCATAGAGTAGGGGAACTTACTATTCCTCCTCACCCTCGGAGATGGAGGCGTCCTGGTACTGCTGGTACTCAGAGACAAGGTCGTTCATGTTGCTCTCAGCCTCAGTGAACTCCATCTCATCCATACCCTCACCAGTGTACCAATGCAAGAAAGCCTTGCGGCGGAACATGGCAGTGAACTGGTCACCGACACGCTTGAAGAGCTCCTGGATCGAGGTCGAGTTACCGACAAAGGTCGAGGACATCTTGAGGTTGCGGGGAGGAATCGAGCAAAGAGCGGTCTGGACGTTGTTGGGGATCCACTCGACGAAGTAGGTCTGGTTCTTGTTCTGGACGTTGCGCATCTGGTCCTCGACCTCCTTCATGGAGACCTTACCGCGGAAGATGGCCGAGCAGGTGAGGTAGCGGCCGTTGCGGAAGTCCGAGGCGGCCATCATGTTCTTGGGGTCGAACATCTGCTGGGTCAACTCGGGGACGGTGACGGCGCGGAAGCCGTGGCTGCTGCGGCTGGTGAGGGGAGCGAAGCCGACCATGAAGAAGTGGAGACGAGGGAAGGGAACCATGTTGACGGCCAACTTGCGGAGGTCGGAGTTGAGCTGGCCAGGGAAACGGAGACAGGTGGTGACGCCGGACATGACGGCGGAGACCAGGTGGTTCAGGTCACCGTACGAGGGGTTGGAGAGCTTGAGGGTACGCATGCAAATGTCGTACAGAGCCTCGTTGTCAATACAGAAGGTCTCGTCCGAGTGCTCAACGAGCTGGTGGACGGAGAGGGTAGCGTTGTAAGGCTCGACAACGGTGTCGGAGACCTTGGGGGAGGGAACGACGGAGAAGGTGGCCATCATACGGTCGGGGAACTCCTCACGGATCTTGGAGATCAGGAGGGTACCCATACCGGCACCGGTACCACCACCGAGGGAGTGGGTGATCTGGAAACCCTGGAGGCAGTCACAGGCCTCAGCCTCACGACGGACAACGTCGACAACACTGTCAACGAGCTCAGCACCCTCAGTGTAGTGACCCTTGGCCCAGTTGTTACCGGCACCGGACTGACCGAAGACGAAGTTGTCGGGACGGAAGAGCTGACCGAAGGGACCGGCACGGACGGCGTCCATGGTACCGGGCTCAAGGTCGACGAGGACGGCACGGGGGACATATTTGTTGTTGGAGGCCTGTCACTGTCAGAACTGTTTTCCACATAAACACGAATGAATTAAGCAAACCTCGTTGAAGTAGACGTTCATACGCTCCAACTGGAGGTCGGAGGAGCCATTGTAGCTGCAATCCATTTAGATATCCATATCCGATACGCATCCATCCCGGAGACCCGACTGTACTTACACACCAGAGCCGTCGAGACCGTGCTCGCCGGAGATAGTCTGCCTGTGATACTGTTAGTATATCACTAAATCCGACTCTGATTATAATGCAGACATACCAGAAAGCAGCACCTATTTGGTTGCCCTATATGCCCAACCCGAGTTTAGCCTCAGCACGATCCAACCCGTATTTACCACCACCACCACCGCCGCCCCGCAAAACACGACTCATAACCACCACTAATCCCGACAATCGAGAATCAATCGGTACTTACACACTGGCCGGTTTGGAGGTGAACCTATAGCAAAGACATTCCAGTTAGCATCCTGTGTCTGGTATGTGGATGTATATTCGAACGGGTGGGGTTCCGGTTCAGGGGAATGCCAGCACGCGTCTGGACGTGAAAAACCAGCGATTAGGGACGAGCAGACGTACAATCTCACGCATTTTGGAGCTGATTTTGGCGATTTGATTAGAGGAAACGGCTTGAGAAAGGCGTTTGGATGGGGAATGGAAGAGAGAGAGAGGGAGCCAGGAGAGTCGGTCGAAAGAGGACAACAACAACAGGAGAAGAGCCTGACAAAGCGGTGAGCGGGTTTGTTGTGGGTGCGGTGGGCCAATCAGGGGTGATCTTCCATTTCCGGTTAGTGCGGTCACGGGGTAGCTGAGTCAGCCATCAGGGGTCAACACGGACCATATCAATAACTGCACATGAATTATTGATCGCGTTACTGCAATAGTACAACTACGGTGTACAGGCACACAGGACAATTCGCTGTCTGCTTGTGCTGCATCGATATGGCCAAGTACTTGTATGCGAGTGGCAACCATGTGATGCATAGTTACTAAGCAATTGCATAAGGCTATGCACCAGCGTTGTGCCCTAACAAACACACTGTACCACTCGATTCGAGCTATGCATCGTAATAGTTGCACCCAAACCTGCAGCTAGACCTGCAAATACTCGATTAATATAACGTGCATACTCATCTCGTAATGTGCCACGCACTGCAGTCCGACATGCAACATGCAAACATGCAGCCTCGTAGTACCCCAGGAACAACACCACATATACGAGACTCGAGTACCTGGATGATGCCAAGTACCCATGCAGTTGGATTGTCAACTCGACCATCCACAACGAAGAAAATGTGCTGATTGCCCAACCAACATACGCGATCGACGTGTTGAACCTACTACGTAGAGCATATGTGGATCATTTAGAACCGGCCTAATCAAACTCTAGCGTGGTTTTCATATGCATACGGAGTAGGCTAGCTGTAGCAAATCAAGCAACAGCAGCTGAGCTGTCACTATTCAAAGCAAATTGACTTTTGTGAAGCCGTTCCGGCCCGGTTTGTTATCAAAAGTACTATCCCGTCATGTAAGATCAATTCTCGCGAGAGATTTTTGCCATTGGATAGGAGGGCACCAAAGAAAGATAATAAGATAATATGTCAGTGAGATAAAGGAATCAGGGACGGCGCATTTCCACTCCGGTGAGATGAGACTTGCAGTCCTGGATAGCCAGCGCGGATAGCGCTAACATTTCTTTATGCAAATCGTATAGGCGTCTGACCGGACCAGGGTTGTTTGCCCTTGGCGGCGATACCGCAGCTGAGTAACATGGCATGTGAGATTAGACTAGGAAATAAAAAAGCAAACAAATGGACAAGAGGTACTAGTTTTTAAGGAGACAATCGGGATGTATAGATGTTTTGCATGGACAATTGTTCATTGTTGAATGGTTAATTGGACACAACGAAGCTGCAACAATATTGATAGCTCCACTCATTTGTCAAGGATCCTCGATTCTTTATGCCAGTGTCAGACAAGGATATGCATGTAAGCTGCATCCCATCACCTCCAGGGTTCCTTCTCGAGTACATCCTCGCACAGGATTTAAGATAGATCTTTGTCCAATTCGAAGCACAGATACTCGCCTCTTCCTGACAGTCAACGAGAAAAATGGACGGCAAAACTTACAAGCTACGTGCCTCTTGCAACGCCTGCAACGAGTCCAAAGTACGTTGCAGCCAGACGAAACCAACTTGCGCTCGATGCGAGAAAAACAAGACAACCTGTGTCTACGGCTTGTCCCGTCGAACTCACAAAGATGCGCCCCCGATTTCCATGCCGCATTCGCACTCGCACTCGCATTCGAGTTCACACTCAAATTCGCATTCCGGGTCGAGACGGTCCTCGGTACACATCCCGAACGCTACTGCTACCGCTACGACTACCGCCAATTACACCGGAACCACCACGCCCTTTATGTCACTGAGCGAACATCCTCTGACATCCTATCCCCCGCAGCCGAGCGTTGACCAGTTCTTTGCACAACAACAGCCGCACCACCAGCAACCCTCCACAGCAGGCCCAGGCCCAGGGATACTCTCACCTACCAACCTCGATCTACCCAGCTTTATGACGCCCCTCCCAACGCCAAACGAAGACCACACCAACTCGTTATTCTCATCTTTCGGCAACTTCGCCGCCGGGGTCGGGAACGTGAACAGCAGCGGCAGCAACATTCTCACCCCGCTGACGAACAGCCCCGGAACCGGCACCAGTGCGAGTACCAGCACGGATATGTTCCAACAGCCGCAGATTCAGAACTGTACCTGCCACGCGGGGGTTATGGAGCAGCTCGCGTGCATGTCTCAGCCAGCCCGCAACGAGGAGAGAAGATTATCGCTGGATGTGCAGCTCTCGCAGCTGAAGCGGTGCATTATAGCCTCCGAAGCATCTATGGGCTGCAGTCACCATGGGAATGGGGATACTGAGCCGATTAACATCATTACTGTGGCTGTGCTGGTTGGGCGTGTTATCGACGAGTTCGAATTGATGCTCAACGAGCGGATAGGCCGAGGATCGGCAATAGGGCGAGGCAGAAGTCTGTCTTTGGATGAAGTAACAATCAGCATCAGAGAGCCCAGGCTGTCATGGGGTGTTTTGGAACTGGAGGATGACGATGAGTTCGAGTTAAGACAGCGGCTGTATTTGCTGTATTTCCGGAAACTTGAGCGCTTGCTCGGTCAGTTAAATGTGTTTGTTCGGACGTTGCACGATGCAAGAGGCGGGGGCGGGACTTGCAGTACCACGTTCGTCATGGCGTGTGAATATATCCATCTGTGGCTGGAGAAGAAAGCTGAGGGTGTCAAGAGGTTGTTTTCCGCTGCTGATGAATGTACGGGCAGGATCCCCGGTTAGATTGCAACAGGGGACCGGGACAGGAGAGGGACAGTTTTGTAATTAGCAACATAATCTCGGGTTATGTATTCGGAGGTATACTGAACGATATATATCATCATATTCCACATTTCATTTCCATATTTACACCACAGCTTTCTGCGCACGCCTAACCTGCTCATACGTCTCCGGAGCCAAATACGTCGTCACCTCAATCTCCCCATTCTTCGCCAACAAACAAGCGATGTACCGCTGCAGGCCCCGATCCTTTGCCAAATCCCGGTGCTCGGCCAGACTGTAGGCCAAGTCCAGATACTGCTGGCAGTACGCGCCTCGGCCGTGCGCTTCCATCCAGCCCGTGAGCGCCTTCGCCAGGTCGAGATCGCTCTTGCAGTATCGACGGATGGGAACGTAGAAGCGGATCTCGGGCAGGGTCGCACCGGGGGCAATGTCGAAGTAGTATAAGTATCCGGACATAAGCTCCGGATGGCCGTCTGTGTCCATATCGCCGGTGACATCTTCCTCGACGATGGGTGGCTCTCCGTCTTCAGGGAAGTCGGGCGACTGGCCGGTTATGGCGTTGAGGAAGTCGCGGAGGGCGAGGAATTGTGCCTCCAGGCCTTCGCGGTAGACGCGTCCGCCAATCGACAGGATCTCGCGGACGGATGTGAAGGTGCGGTGGGGCGACTGGAAATAGAACTTGAGACGACCGCCCTTGACGTTGTCGACGGCCAGATGGTACGGGTTCAGGAGCTTGCCCTCATGGCTTGTCTTCAGGAACTCGTAGACGACGTCCAGCGCTTTGCTCTCGGGGTAGTAGCCGCGGATGGCCTTGTCCCAGTCCGCCAGAGTAAAGTGACCCGTCTCCAGCTTGCGCGGCGCGTAGTATGTCTTGAGCAACAGACCCTTGCTCAGAAACTCGAATGCAAGAGCGGTACTGGAGAATTGCAACGGCACGCCATCGTTGACCGCTTTCATCAACGCTGACCTATCATGGTCGAACAGGGTAGAAATGAAGTAGTCCGTCGGGGCAAGATCGACGTCCGGCACAAACTGGCTGAGCTTGTGCAGCAACTCGCGGAAGGCGCGCTGGTTGAGCGGGTCCAGCTCTGTGCCTGTGAACTCGCTCATGGGTTCCATGGTATACCGCACGTCAGGCGCCTTGGTCTTGGTGTTCCATTTCCACGAATACTCAATCGGAGACCCGTCAACGGACAGCTGTGACGGCCATTTGGCTGGCACACCACTTGCAGGAGCTGGTCCCAGGTATGGAATCTGCCAGCAGCACGCACGTAATTAGCCCAGATTAATTACGAAGTACAAGGGGCAAATAGATTAAAGAAACAAAGGACCCATACCGCCCAATGATAGTGGAACAAAAGAGTGTTGTACTGTCTCTCAATAGGGTAGCCGGCCGCCTCCAACAACACAGCCAGCTGACGCCCTGTCACCTTCCACCAGAAGTCCTGATCATGATTGCGCGAGGGAAGCAATTGCATCAGCGTCTCCCATGTCTTCGTCGTTTGCAAAGCCATCTTGACAGATAACTGCTGACGAGCTGAGCAAGACCCAATTGGCCTTGATCGTATTTGTACTATCTTTACTTTAAAGCGATGACTGAGTGTCAGTTCCAACCAGAACCGTATTCCCGGTCCTTATTCTCGTCAACTAGTTCCCGAAACATGTCTGATAACCGCCGGGGACAGGTTCTGAATCGGGCGTCGGGAATGGCGACCCCCGGTACGTCAGATATGGTACGTAATCGTTGAGTTCGAGATTCATGTACTCCTGTCCGTTGGGCCAGCTAGGCACTTACACAGCTGACAGTTGCGTATCGCCCAGATTAAGATGCATAGCCCGGGGTACCCGGACTCGGCGGTGGAGTCGGGGACTCGAAATGATTTCAGTGCTCGCGGTTGCGGCGGGAAGGACTGGGATGTGACAGCGGGAGATTTTGACTACAGTTTCTGGATTTGGAATTGAACCCTGGCACCGGCAATGTGTGTTGTCCCGTCCCCTGCATACGTTGCGTTTGGGGTTGTACACACATTTCGTGCTTACGCCACGTGACGACGGCACGTGATTATTGGCGCTCAAGTAGATATTGTCTGCTTTTGAGATAGGAGGTTATTACATTAGTGCTATAGACAAGTAGAGTTATTTGGAGAGGCTATCGATAATCTCCCTGGCTCCTGCAAATGAAAGCTCATCCATGGTCTCTTCCCATAGTTTCAAACCTAACTGCAAACCTTCAGGCTTGTATATCAATGGTGACATACTGTCTCATTGTCAGCACAACATTGCCTATAGGAGCTGTTTCAGGCGGGAAAGAACTCACGGTCTCAGCTTCGCATCCTCTACATACTGCCCATGCACGCTCGCACCCAAGACAGGACTGGCAGCCGCGTGAACAAACACGCGAGCACCAACCGAGCAAGAACGACCAAATATACGACTAACCACATTGAAAAAATAGCCTATAAGATGGCCTTGTCCCTCACGCGAAAGTTCCGAGCCATGACACAAGCCACAATTGGTGGTCGTGATGAGGACGGCATCCGGGGACACTCGTTTCGCCAATTCCGCCACAAAGAACTGGCCCAGGACCTTAGATGTGCCGTAGCGCTCTAGGAAGTCCCATTTTGGGGTCATTTTCTGCTTGAATGTGGGAAGGATGGGGTTGGACTTTCTCTCCTTGAACTTGGCCCAAGCGGCCAGGTCTGAGGATACCAGCACGATCCGCCCGGGAGTGCTGCCAGTCTTCTTTTCCTTAACGATGGGCGCTAAAAGAGTAATTAGGAGAGCATTGGCTAGGTAGTTGACGTGGATACTCTCTTCGTAGCCCGTGGTAGCGACCATAGTCTGGCTGACCTTGTAGAGACCAGCATTGAGGACTACGATGTCCAGCCGCGGCAGGGTCTTAGCGCGCTCCGCAAAGCTCATAACAGACTCATAGGACGCAAGATCCAGAGACCACACCTCAATCTCGGTAGCCCGCGCATCCCGGCCCTCGAGCAGCTCTTGACGCGCGGCTTCACCTCTCTCCACCCTCCGCACAGCGAGAATGACCTTGCATCCCAGATCTAGAAGCTGACGGGCGGTTTCCAACCCCAAGCCGCCATTGGCGCCGGTGACGATGGCTGTTTTACCGCTTAGATCAACATCGCGGCGGGTGAGGGGAGGGGGTGTGACGAATAGTTGGCTGTGGAACAGGCGGAGAACGCCCGCTTCTTTTTCCGGCGAGATGTCGAAGGTAACGGCCATATTGAAATTGGGAAGAGACGGTGAAGTACGGACGAGGCGGGGTTTGGTGGTCTTTAACAATCGCTTACATTACTGCATTCCTTGGGTGCAGGGGTTCTTTGTTTGTCTGCCGATCGGTCGCCACTTTCTATTTTTATTTTCTTTTTCTGAAGATAGAGCTGCTACAAAATTATATTTGAGATAGATAGCCATGTATCTCAGCTATTATTGCAAATTTCCGTGCGTGATACATGTATACATCCGTTTGATTAAGATTTTATAGGTACTTTAGGGCTCGGGATCACTGTATTGTAACAACAATACCGTATTCGGGTATCATCGGAGTCGCCGATCACCGCCGTCACATGACCATCTTTCCTAATGCGGACATCCCGATGTTGTACACATACAAAAACATCCAAAAAGCTGTTATGGCTTGTAAACAGCTGCAGCTGCTTCTACTGCACATAATAGACGGCACGCAATGCGCAGGGACATTTTGACAGTCTTGGCCTGTTCATGGCTCCTCGCAGCCCACGCGGCTTCGGTCAATCTCAAGTCTTTGCTTTTGGACAGCGACATTCAATGGGCATCAGACACGGTCATCAGCTACCCAGATACCCCTGAGTTTGAAGAAGCTACAGTGAGGTGGAACAGTTACAATGCCCCGACATACGCGGGTGCTATCAGTCCGGCAGACGAGGAGGATGTGGTCAAAGTTGTACGTGAGATTTAATCGAGAGTCCCAGTTTGTAGACAAATGTTGATTTTATATGTACATAGGTCAAACTTGCCAAAGAGCACAATGTTCCATTTCTCGCGACTGGCGGCCGCCATGGCTGTACCGACATGGTCGGGCTTCAAAACGGCCTCGCCATTGACTTGAGCCAGATCAACTCGTATACGTTAGATAGCGATGATGCGACTATAACTGTTGGTGCTGGAAGTACCTTTGGCCAATTCCAGAATGCTATTTATGATGCTGGTTTTATGATCCGTACGCTCGTTTACTCTGCCATGAATTCAGGTACTGACATGAAATAGAAAGCGGATCCGTCACCTGCCCTGGCTTTATTGGTATAACACTCGGTGGCGGTATTGGTCGTTATACTGGTATCTTCGGCTTGGAAATCGATGCCTTGGTTTCGGCTCGTATCGTTACCGCGGATGGGGAAGTTCTCACCATCTCGGAAGCGGAGAATGAGGAGCTGTTCTGGGGTGTTCGCGGTGCTGGATTTAACTTCGGCATTGTTATATCGGCTACATATAAACTGCACAGACTTGCTGATAATAGCAACGGGGAAATCCTCACTGCCGACTTTATTATTCCTGCGAACAAGACTTTGTTTTACTTTGACTGGCTGGAATCGCTTAGCGAGACGCTTCCTCTCAATGCCGCTGGTGTGAGTCGGTTTCAATTTGATAGTACTACTAAGGAGGTAAGTCCAATCTCGTCGCTATCAAACAGTTACACACCAAGCTGACAATTCGATACCAGGGCCAAATCGGAGCAAACTGGGTGTTTATTGGACCAGAAGACGAGGGCCGCGAATTTCTAAGCCCCATCCTAGAGCTCCAACCCTCCGTTTCCATGTTCTCATATGTGCCCTGGAACAAGCTAATCGAGACAGCCGGTGGAGGCCAGGGCTCCATGCTTTGCGAGGCACGGGCACCCCGGAGTCTGTACACCGGTCAGATGCGCAAATACACGGCTTCGACCTTACAAGAGACATTTGACAAGATAACCACTCTCTGGGAGACTTATCCCGGGCTTGCGTATACGTCGCTCAACTTCGAGGCATTTCCCAACCATGCTGTCGCTGCCGTTCCTGATGACGCGACTGCGTATCCCTGGAGAGATGCTATTGGCTGGTTGTAAGCGTTCCTAAATTATCCCATCAAAAAAGACAAGCATATTAACGCGGATACGCAGCCAATTCGAAGTAATCTCCCTGGACGGAGTCGGAAGCGACTCTTTCAACGCCGGGGAGCAAACCGGCCAAGCGCTTCGAGACAGCTGGGTGCGGACTTCAGGTTACGAAAACCACACCATCTATGTCAACTATGCTCGTGGCGATGAGACTCTGGAACAAAAATACGGCGCAAGCAAGTTGCCACGTTTGGCGGCGTTGAAGAAGCAGTATGATCCTGATAATGTCTTTGGGTGGAATAATGCTTTGCCTACCGAGTATCCTGGTTCGGGTTGAGGTTATGTATATAGCTCGTTGGCTGGAGACGTGTATGTTTGGTAGATAAAGGACGAGAGGTTGCTTGACAGAGGATTCCAAAAATGAGTCTAGTTTCTTCGCAAATGAGGTGCTTATTTCAGCTCCAGCCATTATGTCGGCTAGCTAAAAAAGCGGCAGAATATGCTATTTTCATGCATATATAGGTCTCAAGTGTCTCATAAAAGAACCAAGAAGCTACTACGCAACAACCTCGTAGTCCCTCCAAATCAACCCCTCAGGAACAGTCCTCCACTGCATATCCCCATCAAGCAACTCCAACACCTTCCCCCATTCTTCCCCCACCCGTCGAGCCTTATCCTCACTCCTAGGAACAATCCTCGCCGGAAACACATTTGGCTGAGTGAATGCGCCATCAGCAAGATCATCCATATTGGGGAAGATCTCCAACTTCGTGACCGGATCAACAGCCCTCTTGAAATCAAACGCCCAAAGCAAACGAGAAATGCTCAGAAAAAGAGACCGCTCTGCGATGTGGATACCCTGGCATCTGCGTCGACCTGCACCAAAGGCTAAATGATCCCGGCTGACTTCTGTGTTGGCCGCAGTTTGCGGGTAATACTCGTGGTCCATGTAGCGTCTGGGATCGAAGGTTCGGGGATTCGGGTATTGTTCGGGGTTGTTGTGGACGGCCCTGTAAGACATGGGATTAGCCGCGCCATTTCGCATCCATGTGCCAGAAGTCCATACCAAACATTCATAAGGATAGTCGCCTTATTCGGTATCCGATACCCGAGATACACATCATCGCGAGTAGCAGCATGAGGCAACCCCAGCAGGAACCCCGGCATCCACCGTAGTGTTTCCTTCGCACATGCCCGGACATACGGTAGATCGGGAACGTCATTTAGATCCGGGAGACGGTCTCCGCAGACGCGATCAATCTCTGCTTGGGCTATTTTGGCAACGGATGGAAAGATGGTGATGGCTTGGATGAAGCCGACGAGAACTCCGGCTGTTGTCTCGGAACCGGCTTGCAGGAGGGACCCGCCGATATAGGCGGCGAGGTCGTCGGAGAAGGATTCTTCTTTTTGGAGCTTTACGAGGTCGACGCAGACGCATGGCTGTGATGGTTTTCTGGTATGAGTATATGAAGGGAAGGGGGATTATGTTGGGTGCATGCCTTGGCTGTCCCGTCCTGTAGTTTTCTCCTGGTCTCGAAGTAATGTTCCCGGAATAGTGTAATCTCTCTTCGGTGTAGCTTTTTTGCTTCCCGTTTGACAGGAAGAAAGAAGTCGGGAACCTTCCTGAGAAAGGGGAAGAAGTCCATGAGCCCGGCGATCTAATCACAATTAGCAATGTTCCAGAGGAGTTAATTTTAAAGACTTACTGGAGAAGCAACCAACTCCCAACTCTCATCAAATATCTACAGAGAGTCAATTCAGTAGGCCATCCATGTTTGGACAGTGTACATACATCAAAGCTCTCCTTGAATCGGGGATCATGAATGGTTGTTGTGCGGAAGCCAAATGTCATCTGGGTTGTCAAAGAGGCAGAGAACCGGCGCATATGCTCGATAAAGTTTTCGGGCTTTTCTAAGAAGTCAACAAGCATCCGCTTAGTCTCTAGGTCCTGATATGGCACGTAAGTGCGTGCAGTCGCGATGTTGAGAATACGGTGCCCGAGCTTCCGGGCCATTTTCCACGTTTCGCCATTGTGCTAGTAAAGACGAAGACAGTTAGAACCAGGAGCAAGTAAATAACAGAGCCAGTTACATACCATCCACAAGATTCTAAGCCCCCCGCTGATAGTGTCCTGGGCGATGAAAGACTCCGGCCTGGAAGCATAGATGGCGCCTCGTTTATCCACAAGCTCTCTGATGGCATCATCCGTGTTGAGAACAATCATAATCTTTGTCCCCAGCATAAGTGAGTAGACCGGACCATACTGACGAGCCCATTTCTCAAACTGTATATGACGCTTCACCTTTGGGATCTGGTGCAGGTTGCCAAGGATGGGGAGTGTGGGCGGTCCAGGGGGATAGTCTTTGGGTCTTTGGCCTATGAGGCTTAGTCGCCAAAGGGCTGTTAGAAGCACAGCCAGTAGAATGGCTGATGAAGCGGATATCATGGTGATAATTGAGTCTTGAACATAGGGTGGAAGGGTTGTAGAGCTGCATAAGTCTTATGGGTGTATGGCGCTTGCTTACGCTGACGTATCAGAACTGCGAAATTCAGCTCGGGAATGGGCCTTTGTATTGCTGAAATGGCGGGAGCTGACTGCATACCCCGACCCCGGTCTTGTGTTCCCGAGTCTTACATATTGCAGAAATACCCGGCCAGTTTGAAATCAGCCTATTATATGAGTAGAAATACAGCGTGTATGATGAGCCACTGAATCTACAACCCAAGGTCCTATAAAAATGTCTACGAACTTTGCTCTTGTCACGGGGTACTCACCCATAACTTCCAGTATGTCCTGTCTTCTATTGTTCATGCTAACGCGAAATGATATAGGTGCGGTCAGGGTGGCATTGGAGAGGCCCTCGTCACTGAGTACACTCGTCGCGGCATCCATGCCATTGCGACAGTGCTTCCTGCGGAGTCGAGCGACCATCTCACGCGAGCCGGCATTACTTTCTTTCCCTTGGACGTCACCAAGGAGGAATCTGTCGTGGAGCTAAAAGCTCGTGTGCAGAAGCTTACGGGCGGGCGTCTAGATGTCCTCGTCAACTGCGCGTGCGTTCTTTCTTTTCCTTTTCCCCCGTGATTCACTACTGAATATGAAGCAGCGGCATCGCGTACACCATGACAGCCATTGACACAGATGTCACTGCCGTACAGCGCATGTTCGACATCAATGTCTTCGGCCCTATGCGAATGGTGCATCACTTCCACGATATGATTATCAAAGCCACGGGGGCAATTGTAAACATTGGCTCAATCGGAGGAGTTGTTCCGTACTTATATGGATGTAAGCATACCTATTTCATTATTCCCAATAAGAAACTGACTCAACTACATAGCATCGTATAACGCAACCAAGGCAGCGCTTCAACACTGGTCGAACACTCTACGTGTTGAGATGGCCCCATTTGAGTAAGAATTTCGGAATTGCGCATTATCATAGAATGACCAAGCTGACTCGTGATAAAGTGTCAGGGTTATTACAGTATGCTCGTCCTATTCCTCATGACAGCCACACGCTAATCAACTATTGCTCATCAGGTAATATCGGGGGAGGTCGCTACCAACATTCTGAAGAACGATGCACATAGACGGCTACCAGAAGGTATGTCTATCTTTCTTGACTGCGTTCAACTGCATATGTTCTGACCTCAATTACCAAGGATCATACTACACTCCTCTTGCGGAGCATTTCCAGCAGCACGTCACAAGAACCCCGCGTAAGAATTCCAAGACTAAAACAAAACTGCACCGAGCTTAACGAATATCGCAGCCGGAACCACGGATAGATTCCAATATGCCGCGAAAGTTGTCGCAGAGAGCTTAAGATCATCCCCGTCGGCGTGGTTTTGGTACGGTAGCCAGACCACTCTCATTCGCTTTCTCGATATGTTTTGCTGGCGCACAATTTGGGTATGC
Organism: Aspergillus cristatus; assembly: GCA_034509305.1. Classification (NCBI taxonomy): domain Eukaryota; kingdom Fungi; phylum Ascomycota; class Eurotiomycetes; order Eurotiales; family Aspergillaceae; genus Aspergillus; species Aspergillus cristatus. The sequence goes on along the minus strand of WJBV01000006.1, from coordinate 1,887,899 downwards.
TGTTATTCATTCCGTTCTTGCCCTGGTGAGGTATAGCGCAGCTAACGCTTTCAGGACTCCATATTTTGGAGGATGTTTGATTTGGGGAAGCTGAAAGAGGCTCATTCCGCGAAGGTCAAGAAACAGGTGTAATATAAATAGAAGTATAAGGTAAATAACAGTGTGGCTATTAAAGGCTCAGATAAAACTCATGCTAACTAGCTGACCGTGGATTGTTACACTATGGGATTTCTTGTGATATATCGTTAGACACTTCATTCTATATAAAGTCGATATGGCAACTACCTACTAGGTGAAGTCAGATATCTTGGTCTATGAGCGTATGCCTGACACATATGAGCCTTTTGAATATGATAACATAACATGAATGAGCAACCGTGACTTGATAAAGGGCTGATTATGTCACGTGCTGCACCAGAATCACATGACAGTCAAATGATGGCGATCACGAAATAGGAAGGCGGACTCCAGCATCTTCCAAACTCTCCAATAAACAGTCCAGCCATGAAATTCTCCTTTGCACTACACATATCACAAAAAGTCTTGCAAGCTTTATAGTCATATCTGAGCCTAGATATACATGCACTACAGGTCGTCCATCTAACCACCACGTCCTTCATAGTCCTTGGCGAGGGAGCCCAGGTAACCCTCCATCTTCTTGCCATTCACATACACATCGTTGCAGTCGAGCAGAACAAAAAGCATACGACCCGGGAGAGTACCATTGCCGGTGATGTTGATCCACTTGTGAGCAGTGGCCCGCTGAACGCTGATGTCGCCAGGACGCATAATGCGCTCCTCGCCCGAGTCCAGGACCATCTTGAACACACCCTCAATGACAACGCCGTAGTCGAGACTAACAGCGCGGTGCAGCGGGGACTCCACGCCCGGAGCAAAGTCGATTAGGCGTGCCACTGAGCCGTTTTTGACGTGAATACCGGGCTGAGAGCTGTCAATGTCACGTCCCAAAAGAAGGAGAAAGGAGAACTCACCTCAGTGCTCCTGGCAAACTCAATATCGTGGTCACCGTTAAGCTCGACAGGGGTCTCCTTGGTCGAGTAGATGATGTTGGCAATCGCTTGCTTCTCGCCCAATGTGCGGTGGTGGTCACCGATATCAGTGGACAAGAACACGGAGCGACCCTCCGAATCATGGCCTGTGATGTGACGCACGACACGGGGGAGACCGGCAATGGGATGCTGCTCCGTACCATAGCTGACATAGTTGTAGCCAGCAGGAGGGGTTTCGGTCTGTTCAGCCATTTTGCTTGTGCGGTGAGTATCAAGAATGGAATACAGATAAAGAGAAACGGCTAGTGTGATGGTATGTATATGATGAACGTCCCATGGATAGTTAAATAAGTGCTGACTCCAGACAGAGAACACCCCCGCCTGGACACAAAGACTATGCGTGCCCGAAGACCTTTGAGATTCTCGGGGAAGGTTATCGGGAATTCAAAACGAGCCATTACCGATACACATTACAAGCAGCAGATGGGGATTGATGATTACAGGAATGCGCATAGAATTAGAGTAATTGTTCTACCTCATGGCAGTCAGCGTGGTGCCGCCGTCCACGATGAAACCACAACCAGTCACATAACTAGATCTGGGGCTGGCCAAGAAGATGACAGTGTCGGCAATTTCTTCTGGGGTAGCGATCCGCCCCATGGGCACTACAGATTGGATAAACTGTGTAAGACCCTGGACACCCTCCTCTGCCTGTTGTACCATGGGGGTGTCGACCCACGAAGGGCAGACGCAATTTACCCGGATACCATGCGACACATTATCCAGGGCTGCATTCTTTGTCAGACCCAAAACTGCATGCTTGGATGCTGTATAGGGGATGACTTCGGGCGCCGCAACGACAGACATGACCGAGGCGAGATTAACAATTGCGCCGCGTGTGGTTCCTCGTTTGGGCGACTCGGACGAGACGAGTCTAGGCTCCTGGGCACGCATTGCTACAGATGCTTCTCGAGTCACCAGGAACATGCCGGTCGTATTGACGTCGAGGAAACGCCTAAAGTCAGCCAATGACAACGTTGCAATGTCGGTCCCTTGTTGAACCCCAATCTGCAAGAAAAACATTAGTATTGGCAACCAGACCAGACAAAGGTTAACACACCCCGGCGCAGTTCACGCAATAATCGATGCGACCAAAGACCTGTACCACCTGCTCGGTTGCAGTCTTGACCGAGTCCTCCTGCGTGATGTCGATCTTTACTCCAATGGCACGAAATTCAGCCGAAGGCGCCAACGCCTGGCACTCGGCGGCAACCTCGACTGCTTTCTTTGCATCAAGGTCTGCAACCACGACTGCAGCAGCGCCTTCTTTGGCAAAGGCCAGCGCGCAGGCCTTGCCGATCCCGCCCCCTGTTTATTCGGTAAGTCTATTGGCGATGACCTGGGAAGTGTCAGAGCTCACCTCCGCCAACGACAAAGGCGTTTCCGGTAATGTCCATTTTCGTAGATGTCCTTGGCTAGGACTTGTTTGTTTCCCCATAGTTGCACTTAATTTATGAAGCACAGATTCGTTTCCCGAACCGACTGTACTGTTCATGCCCGTCAGTGTTCCCGAGTCCCCGGCCTCGGGAATTGGTGCATCGGTACCATGACAACAAAACAAGATGGATCAAAATACATGTTCTAAGTTCCCATAATGGCTAATCTGACCGAAACGGCCGTCTTATCTTACTCTTCTCGGGTACAGGGTATGACCGAGCGTTGCAAATCCGCCCAAGGTCCGGCTATGTTGTGAAGCAGTCCGGGATTTGGCTTTGTGAAAGTGTATGCGTCCGAGTTCGTAATTCTTCCCATGTGATATGGGAACTCTAACAGCTTCCCGGTGGCAAAGATTTGGAATACTTCTCATAAGCAAACTACCCCGAGACATTCTGGTCATACACCCCTAATAAAGACTCGAGGACCAGATGATACCCTCGACCTCGACAGGGCTTCAGTTCACTACTCGAAGCCAGAGCATCTGTTAGAGTGATACCCAGAACCATGCCGGACTCTGAGCCCGTTATCGTGGGTTTGTCCAATACCACCAGCAGCGGAGATGGCAGCCCAATAGCGTACACTGATTCAGAGAGCGGCGTCGTCGGCTTGGAGTCGATGAGTGATGACCCGCCATGCATCGTGGGAATGGGTATGATTGAACTTCCTCATCGAAACCAGCTTCCGGATCTAACCGAGAACACACAGCATGCCGCCTTCCTGGAGATGTTCGATCACCTTCACAGCTATGGGACATGGTAATCAACCAGAAGACGGGCCAAGGCCCAACACCCCCTATCCGCTACAATGTAGATGGTTACTACCATCCAGACGGCAACCGCAGCGGCGGCATAAATGTTCCTGGGGGTTACTTCATCAACGAGGACATACGCCAGTTCGACAATGGCTTCTTCGGCATCAACAACCTCGAAGCTACGTACATGGATCCACAACAGCGGAAGTTACTCGAAGTCGTCTTTGAATGCTTCGAGAGCGCTGGAGCGTCAATGCAGAGCATGTCGGGCTCCAACACAGGTGTATACGTCGGCAACTTCTCAGTCGACTACCAGCCTATGCAGACGCGCGATTCCGACTACCTACACCGTTATACATCGACCGGCTCAGGCGCGACAATCATGTCGAATCGAATCAGCCATGTTTTTAACCTACATGGTCCCAGGTAAAACTGGCTTGTTCTGTCCGTCTGATGTTTATGCTTACACCGGATTATAGTTTTACATTAGATACAGCCTGTTCGTCATCCGTCTACGCTCTTCACCAAGCTCTGACGGCTATTAAGGTGGGGGATTGCGAGAGCGCTGTCATAGCCAGCGCGAACCTGATCATGTCGCCTGAATTGCACATCGGTGCTGCCAAAAGCGGAGTGCTCTCGCCCACGGGGACATGCCACACCTTCGACGCCTCGGCTGATGGCTATGGTCGAGCTGAAGGAGTCAACGCTATCTACGTGAAACGACTTTCCGCTGCTATCCGAGATGGTAACCAGATCCGGGCCATTATTCGGGGAAGTGCCGTCAACGCGTGAGTAGTCATTGACGTCAATCGATCTAGAAAGTAAACTAAGAATTTCTAGTAACGGCAGGACACCCGGTATTGCGCTGCCAAGCGGCAACCTCCAAGAGGCTGTGATGCGCAAGGCTTACCAAAACGCCGGCCTTGACTTCGCGGAGACGGACTATGTGGAGTGCCATGGAACCGGTACTCCGGTTGGGGATCCTATCGAGGTGGACGCTGTTGGCCGATGCTTCTTCCGACCGAAAGGACAAGCACCACTTCTCATCGGATCAGTGAGTGACAATGATATTAAAGGAAGCTCAAGTAAATATCTGACCGAAAACAGGTGAAAACAAACATTGGGCACAGTGAAGCAGCCAGCGGTCTTACATCTGTCTTGAAAGTAGTAACAGCTTTCGAGAAGGGCCAGATTCCACCAACACATGGGGTGGTAAAACTGAACCCCAAGCGTGAGTTCCTCCCCTCACCTCAGAGTTATAGCCAGAATATGACTGACGGCTCTCTCAATCTAAAAGTCATTCCGATTTTGGAGCAGCGTAATCTCAAGGTCGTCACACAGATAGACCAATGGCCCCGCGCACTGCGACGCGCCTCGGTGAACTCCTTTGGCTACGGAGGTGAGCTAATGCTACCCTAAAACGTATACAGGATAATCTGCTGACAGTTACTAGGGGCAAATGCACACGTTATCCTTGAGTCGGCAGAGAGCTATCTAAGTCAGTACTTCCCCGGCAGACTGGTGACGCAGAAGAGACAACTCGAAAACAGCGACCAGGTTGTCGTCCTTCCTGTAAGCGCGGCATCGGAAAAGTCGCTCGAGACACGCGTACAAGATATCTCCCGGGCTGTATCGCAATTATCCGACGCAGAAAATCTCCAGAACTTGGTCTACACACTTACTAGCCGGAGAGACCACCTGCGACACAAGAGCTTTCTCCTCGCCAAATATGAGGGCAGCGGGAAACTGGTGGAGGCCGTGGAAGACGCAAACAATACCAGCAATCGCGAAGGGCTTCCTTTCGGCTTCGTCTTCACAGGTCAGGGTGCGCAGTATGCGGGCATGGCTAAGGAGCTTCTAGCCCACAACCGGCAATTCCGGGACACCATCCGGCGGCTCGACGACGTCCTGAAGGCACTGCCAGACCCTTACACTCCCGACTGGACGCTAGAGCAGACCCTCCTGGACGGTCCAACTGAGAGTCGCATCAACGAGGTCACACGGAGCCAGCCTATCTGCACGGCGGTGCAGGTTGGTCTCGTCGACTTGCTGCGGAACTGGGGAGTTGGCCCGACAGCGGTAGTTGGCCACTCGTCGGGTGAGATCGCAGCTGCATATGCCGCCGGCCTCTTGAACTCGACACAGGCCATTCTTGTTGCGTACTTCCGAGGCTACAGTGTCGGGAAGCTGCGGTCCCAAGGAACGATGATGGCCGCAGGTGTGAGCGCTGAGACAGCGAAGTCTCTCATTGAGACCAAGGAGCTACAAGAGAATGTCCGCGTCGCTTGTGTCAATGCCCCCGAGAGTGTGACGCTGAGCGGTGCCTCGGATGGCATTGAGGCGCTGAGAGTTGAGTTCCAGGACCAGAAGAAGTTTGCGCGCAAGCTTGAGACGGGTGGGCGTGCTTACCACTCTCACATGATGAAGGAGATTGGTGCCTTGTACCAAGATCTTCTCAAACCCTTGTTCGAGGACACAAACTCGGAGACAACAGCAGCAGCCAAGATGTATTCCTCGGTGGGCCACAGTCCTGACGAGCTCCGCGTCTTTGATGGTCGCACAGACTGGGCCGCGTACTGGCGCCAGAATCTCGAGCAGCCCGTGCAGTTCAGCGCTGCCCTTGCTAGCTTGGCCGAGAAGGAGGGTGGCAAGCTTCACCTGATTGAAGTTGGCCCGCATTCGGCCCTCAAGGGCCCCATTCAGCAGATTCGGACTTCCATCGGGCTTGACAAGAACTCCTTACCTTATGCGCCGACCTTGGTCCGGAAGGAAGACGCAGATGAATGCCTCAAGAAGCTTGCCGGTACACTTTTCGTCCACGGCCACGCACTCGACTGGAACAAGGTCAACGGTCTTCCCGAGTCGGGTCATGATCTCGTACCGCTGCATGACCTGGCCCCTTACCCATGGGACTACTCGGCGCCACTGAACTGGGCCGAGCCGCGGGCTAGCGTTGAGCTTCGCAATCGCAAATATCTGCGACATGAGCTTCTGGGTACATTCGCTCTCACAGGGAACGGCATCGACTTTACATGGCGCAACCTCATCCGCCCCAAGGAGATGCCGTGGTTTTCTGACCACAAGCTCGAAACATCGGTCGTCTTCCCCGCTGCCGGATACCTTGCAGTCGCCATTGAGGCCATTTCCCAGGTCACAGGCACGAGGGGCAAAGTAGATGTGGCTTTCGAGTTCCGCAATGTCAACATCAGTGCTGCACTGATCGTCCCCGCTGACAGCGACCCGGCGGCTAAGGACCTGGAACTGCACACCACCATGTCACAGCGCAAACTGTCGACAGTGAACACATCGTCTGACTGGCATGACTTTGCCGTGTCCTCGTGGGCCGCAGGCGAGACCACAGTCCACTGCGCAGGAAGCATCCGCGTAGTAGAGCCACTGACTCAGTCGTCCAAGCATGTGACAACGACAACGGTCGACAACAGCGACGGGTTCGAGGCATCGCCGACAAACCGATGGTATCAGAAGTGGGACGAGGAGGGACTCTGCTTTGGCCCACACTTCCAGTCGTTGACGAGCCTTCGCACTGACTCGGAACGGACCCGAAGCGAAGCCATTGCGTCGCTACGACTGGCGCCTCAAATTCCTTCAAAGAGCTACATCGACTCCTACCCCGTCCACCCAATCACCATCGACGCGTGCTTCCAAGCGGCCATTCTGGGAGGCACCGCGGGGCACTTGCCATCGCTTCAGGCGTGGATGCCCGTGTTCATCTCCGAATGCAGGATCCAACCTTCTGCCCTGGCAACGACGAGCCCCGACCTCGAGGCCGAGATCCACGCCCGGTCCGAGGAGGTTGGTTTCTCGAGTCGCAGAATCGACGCAACCCTGCGTGATGCAAATGGTGTCCCTGTCGTTAACTTGCGAGATGGGCGCATGTCGTTGTATACGGGTAAGTCGTCGGGAGTGCAGTCGTCCTCAGACAAGAACAGCGTCAACCCCATCGACAAGTACATGCAGCGTCAGCCCACACTTCGGGTGAATTGGAAGCCCGATATTGCACGTCTGCATCCCGGTACCGAGCGCCAGCTGCAGGACTACGTTGCTGCCTTTGTGGACCAGCAGCCCCTGGACAGTGATTTGCGGGACGATGAGAGCATTGCCGTCATCGCGGCCCTTGTGGATCTCGCTGGCCACAAGAACCCCCGGATGCGCGTGTTGGAGCTGGGCGGCGATGACGTCGGGTACAAGGCAAAGCAATGGCTGGGTATCTTGAACAAGGAGACGGCTTTTGTGCGTTGCAAGTCATGGCAGGCTGGTGTACTTGACGACAACGGAGAGATTGTGATTGAGGGTGATGGCGAAGACACGAGTCCTTTCGATGTTGTTGTGGTTCCCAGAGTAAGTTTATTCTCTTGTTTGTTTTGCCATTGCATACATGCAATATCTGACGCTAACAGTCGGAACAGAACTCGTCTTCAAAGCAAATCTGGTCACAGGATCCGGAAAGCATTGCCTCTCTTGTCTCTGACAATGGAATCGTCGTTGCTCGGAAGTCCAACGCCGCTGTCGATGTCCTGAAGTCTCTCAAGTTCAACGTTATTCCTCTCGGACAGAGCGTAATCTTGGCCGTGCGCCCGCCGCAGTTGACCTCCCTCCAAGGCCGAAATGCCCTGATTGTGCTCGGCCGGAATCCCTCGTCGACCGTGGCGGAGTTCGCCAACAAGCTGGCAGCTTACTTGCGCGACCACGCCGGCGTAGCTCTCGCAAGCATCGTCCCGCTTGACCGGATTGACACCACTGATATCTCGGAGAATGATATCAGCATATCACTGCTGGAGACGGAGCGCGAGTTCCTCGCCACCATAAGCCCCGAGGACATGGACCGTCTCCGGGCTATTACCGATGTCGTCAGCGACCTGCTTTGGGTCACAGGTGCTAACATGCTGGGCAGCGTCCCGGACCCTAATTTGACTCTGTCGAATGGTCTGTCGCGTGCCCTGATGCTGGAGCAGCCGGCGCTGCGATATTCAGTTCTGGACATCGGGCCGGCGTCGCTGTTGTCGTCTACTCCTAACGCCATTGGCACATGTGAGAACGCCCTGAGAGCGCTGGTGATCAACCAGGAGAAGGATGACAGTGAGTTCATCCAACGCGACGGTATCCTTCATATCAGCAGGTTCGGCCCTGATGAGGATGTCAACTCGCTCTTCCGCCGGCGACTGGAGCCCTTGGAGTCCTTGGAGAAGCAGACGCTCGCGACAGCCGGTATCGCCCGTCTGTCAATTGGAAGGCCCGGAGCGACAGATAGCATGTTCTTCCAGCAGCTGTCTTCAACGACGGGAAAAACAAACCCGGAGGCAGGCTATGTTGATGTTGAAGTCAAGGCAGTGGGCCTCAACGCTAAGGACGTATACGCCCTCGCCGGCCGCGTGGAAACGCGCAACCGCACCACCGCCCTTGACTTCAGTGGTGTTGTGACTGCCATTGGTGAGGGTGTTAAGCATCTCAGCGTCGGCGACCGCGTCGTCGCCTGGGCGCCTAACCACTTCACCACGACGGAGCGGGTGCCAGCCGGAAGTGTGCACAAGCTGCTCGACCACGAAGAGCTCACCGTTATGTCTACACTTGTTACGGTGTATGGCACGGCGCTGTATGCCTTCAACCAGCTTGCACACCTGCGCGCAGGCGAATCCGTCTTGATCCACGCGGGCTCTGGCGGTCTTGGGTTCGCAGCTATCACCCTGGCACAGAAGAGAGGCGCCGTCGTCTACACGACTGCTGGCTCCAAGAAAAAGCGCGAGTACCTGGTCAACGAGCTTGGCGTGCCCGATGCACATATTTTCAACTCGCGTGATGCCTCTTTCGTTGAGGGCATTCTGGAGGTTACTAACGGTCGGGGTGTCGACGTAGTGCTCAACTCGCTCGCCGGCGACCTTCTGCACGCTAGCTGGGCGTGCCTGGCGACCTTTGGACGATTTGTTGAAGTGGGCAAGCGCGAGCTGGTTGATGCCGGGAAGCTAGACATGCGTGTCTTCCTCCGGAGCTGCACATTCAGTGCCTTCGACTTGTCCGAGTTCTTTTACGCCGAGGAGCCCCATAACCGCGCTGTTTGGGATGGATTGATGGCTCAAGTTATTGAGCTCTACCGCGCGGGGGATATCCAGGCTCCACCGATTAAGGTATTTGGGGTTAGCGAGATTACACAGGCATACCGAACCTTTACGCAGCATGACCGTATTGGCAAGATTGTTATCTCACTGGAGAACCCTCAGGCACGGATTCCGGTCAGTATCGTCTACTAGTACAGTATAGCCCCCTGCTAATCCATCTATAGGTCGTGCCCGCATCCTACCTCTCTGTCTTCAACCCTGAAAAGGTCTACCTGCTCATCGGTTGTCTGGGTGGTCTAGGACGCAGTCTTAGTCGCTGGATGATGTCCCGGGGTGCCCGCCACTTCGTCTTCCTTGGCCGTTCCGGCGCCGACAAGCCCAGCGCCCAACAGCTCGTCTCCCGTCTTCAATCTGCCGGCGCCAACGTCGACGTCGTCCGCGGCGACGTCTCCAGGGCCGCGGACGTGACAGCCGCCGTGGCAGCCTGTCTCGCCACGGGCCGACAAATTGGAGGTGTTGTCCAAGCAGCCATGGGCCTACACGAGGCGCTCTTTACCCGCATGCCCAACAAGGCATGGCACACGGGCATCGACCCTAAGTGGCAGGGCACATGGAACCTGCACAACGCGCTGCAGGGCCACGACGACGCGTTGGACTTCTTCCTGCTCACCTCCTCCGTTTCGGGAACCGTCGGGACAGCCACGGAGAGCAACTACTGCGCGGCCAACGGCTTCCTCGACGCTTTCGCCCGCTGGCGCCGCTCGCAGGGTAAACCCGCCGTCGCGGTCGGTCTAGGTATGATCTCGGAGGTCGGATACCTCCACGAGAACCCGGAGATCGAAGCCCTCCTCCTCCGAAAAGGTATTCAACCCCTCAACGAGGACGAATTCCTCCAAGTCCTGGACCTCGCCCTCCTCAGCGAGGCGGCCCACCAACCAGACCAAGCACACCTCCTCACAGGCCTGGAGCCAGCAGGCGTACGCCAACTCAAAGCCCGCGGCTTCGACGTGTCCAACCACGGCGTACTAACCGAAGCCCGCGCCGCGATCCTAGCTGCCTCGCTCGCGGCGGAGCAAGAAGTCCTCGACGAGCAGAACTCCACCTCCTCATCCTCCAGCTCCAACAACAACAACCCCACCACCGCAGCACCATGGTTCAAAGCGCTCCCCGGCACGGCGACATCGACCTTTGCCTCCGAGGCAGACGCCGAGTCGCTGAACGCTGCTATCCTGCGACTCATCAAGAAGCGCTTCTCGAACCTGATCCTCATGCCGCTGGAGCAGATCGATGAGCGCAAGGCGCTGCCGCAGTTCGGGGTGGATAGCATGATTGCGTCGGAGTTCCGGACGTGGTTCTATACTGTGTTCAAGGTGGATATTCCGTTCTTGGATCTGATGAGTGCGCAGAAGTCGTTGGAGGGGCTTGCGGGGGTTGTGGAGGGGAAGCTTGTGGAGGGGTGGAAGTAGCAACGAGGGAGAGGGTCGGCATTGGGGATGGTTTTTTCGTTTGTGGTTTTTCATTTGTTGTTTTTGGTTGTATTTCTGGTTGTGGTTGGTTTTATGAGCTTTGGTTTGTTGTTTTTGTTTGGTAGACACACGAGCGTGCTAGATTGAATACACGACTTACTGGGTTTCTTTTCTCGTCGTAGTTGTACGTGGTCCTTCTTGAGTGTTATAATCGTAGAGCTAGATGATTCACATTAACAAGATACATGGTTTACTATACAATCCACCTGGGATAAAGCTACTTGGCCCTATTCTCAACAACATGCGAACTCTCCAACCACGTCCCAAACTCATCCAGTCTGGATTCCTCCTCTTCATCTTTTGCATCAATGCCCTGTTCAGCCATGTCCTCCAGTGCCTCGCGCTTCTCGTTACTTTTCTTGAACTTTTCTTTTCCGGACGAGACGTATGCTTCGACGCGGGTGCCGGCGAAGTAGCGGCCATCCATGACCTGAATACAAGCTCTCGCAGCTTCAGGATCTCGAAAGCGCACGCTGACGACACCCTCTGGTTCTTTGTCGTAGAGGACCACGTTGGTTATTTCGCCGAGTTTGGAGCATTCGTCGCGGATGTCTTCTTTGATGTCGAGGATAGCGGCGGGGTCCTCCTTTATCTCCTCCAGTGTAAACATGTGCTTCAGAATAACAACCTTTTCTAACTTCGAGCTCGTATTCGCCATTATCGAGGGGTCGTCGTCGTCCCAGTCCGCCAGTTTGCTGGCCAAGTTAGCAAGACCCACATCCCAACCTAGAACCCAAGTGGACATACCTATTCAACTTTTGCGTCCTCGCGATGATCTTCTTCTTATCCCTATTATTACTCTGCACCGGCGCCTCGCGCTGACTCTTAAATGAGAAATCCGCAGCCTGCACCCTCATCGCCCCCGTCGGTCCCGTCTGCCCGAGTCGAAAATCCGAATCATCAAGCATCTGAATCGCGAGGTTCACAGACTCGGGGCGAAAATATACGACTAGTGCTTCACCCTTGAAAGCCCCGTTATCGTCCGTGTACATCTTGATGCGTTCGCGCCCGCTGTCGATTTCCTCTGCGATCACGCCGCATTTCGAGAAGAGGTCGCGAATTTCGGTGAAGGTGGCATCGAGGGGGAGGGAGGTTACGTAGACGGCGGTGTTGGTGCGTTGTTTTTTGGCTTTTTGGGATTCATCCTGGCATGCTTGTTAGATAACTTTGTTGAGACTCGGGGCGGAGGGTAAGGGTGGCGGTACGTACGTCGAGAGCCTGCTGTTTCCGCTTCTTCTTCAACTGCTGCGCTGTGATCTGCTCGTTCTCGTCGACGCCTTCGACTTTGTATGCTTCTTGTTGTTTGCGGAGGAGGTCTTCGTCGAGCTGCAGTTATTCCAATTAGCTCATTTCTTCCCTCCAACCACCGGAGCATAAAACACGGCGCACCGTTTGAATCCACCGCTTCAGCGCGGTATCCCATTCGAATTCATTCCCGTCTTCTGTTTCTAGGATGTACTTGTCGTCGAGCTTGGAGAAGGATATGCGCGGGTCGGAGTCGAAGTCGGAGGGGTCTTGGGGGAAGTTGTTGAGGGCGGCGTCGCGTTCGGTCATTGTTGCGGGATAATGGGAGAGGTAGGGAGGTTGAGTAGATTGGGAGTAGATTGGGAGTTGAGTGTTATGTTGAAGTTAAGTGTGAGAGAGTTGAGATCGAGACCATTTAGAAATCAGTGACGAGACCGAGCTCAGCTGCGGATTATGATTGGTCGGTGAGAGTATCCAATCAGCGTTCATTTTGTATACTATAAATGAATAAATACATTAAAATATCACAAAAGAAATCTAGAGAATAAAAAAAAAAAAAGAGTGTAATCCCTCAGGAAAGAAGAACAAATATATACAACAGCCCAAAAAAACGATTATGCACCACCAACCACCTTAGTCTCAACCGTGCTATTGCCCTCGATCGGAGTGATAGTGTGCCTCGACGCATCCTCGTCAACACCGTTGATCACGTCGCGGGTGATTTCGACGTAGTCGTACTACTCTTTGTTAGCAAATGAGCAATTTATACCCAATGAGAAGGACGTACAGCAAACTCTCCAATCTCGGCATCGTCAATTCCCATGACTTCGTTCTCCTCCGGGGCACGCAAACCAAGGCCCGGGATTAGGTTGATGAGGAAGAGGATGATACAGCTGCCGACAAACGAGTATGCAAGGCCAGACACCGAGTCGGCGAGTTGGTAGCCCAGCTGGATGTAGTTGTGGTTGATCCAGCCGCCGTCAATCTCGGTCGAGCCGTCGAGGTGAGCAATGTAATCGCTGTACTTGTTAGTTCACGATAAGAAGTTCACGAGGGGAGGAGGGAGCATACGCAGCAAAAAACGCCGTGAGAATATTCCCCACAATCCCCCCAATCCCATGCACCGCAAAAATATCCAGCGCATCATCAACCCTCAACAAATACTTCAACTTGGTCGCATAATTGCAAGCCGCAGCCCCCACAACCCCAAAAATGAACGACGCCCACGGCGTCACAAACCCACTCCCTGGCGTAATCGCAACCAGTCCCGAAAGCACTCCCGAACAAAACCCAACAGTCGACCACTTCTTCTCCAACCTATAATCCAGCAGACACCACGTAACACCACCAATACCCGCAGCGATATTCGTCACGACGGCAGCCATCACAGCGCGCAGGTTCGCGCTTAGCGCAGAGCCCGCGTTGAACCCAAACCAGCCTACCCACAGGAAGACCGTGCCGACGACGACGTGGGTGACGTTGTGCGGGCGGTAGTTGAGCTCGTGGGTTCCGTGACCACGACGCTTGCCGAGCATCAGGGAGTAGGCTAGTGCTGCGGAGCCGGAGGCGATGTGGACGGGTGTGCCTCCTGCGAAGTCTAGGCCGCCGAGTTTGTAGACCCAGCCGGAGGAATTCCACGTCCAGCATGCGAGGGGGTCGTAGATGATTGTTGACCAGATGAATATGAAGATGAGGCAGGGGAGCATGCGGCCGCGTTCGGCGACAGCGCCGACTGCGATGGCGACACTGATGTACCATTAGTATCGTTGAGAGCATCCAAAGGGTTGGTACTCACGTAATACAAGCAAACATGCCCTGATAAACGCAAAACAGAATATCCGGAACCTTGTCACTTCCAACCGACGGAGCAGCCAAAACGCCTTTGAGCCCAAAGTTGTTGAGATCGCCAATGTATGCACCGGCCGTGTGCGAAAAGGCCAGCGAATATCCCCAGAAGAACCATTGGAAAGACACCACGCCAACCGACATGATGGAGAGCCATAGGAGGGAGAGGGCGGATTTTCGACGGGCGAGACCTGAGTAGAAGAATCTGGTTTGTTAGCGTAGCCTTTCATGGGGAGTTGGCAAACATACCCAACTCCGGGAATCATCAGGAGGACGAGAGCGGTAGATGTGATGACCCAAGCGATATCTCCTGCCTGGTATAGTTAGCATTGCGCATTTGTGGTTATCGTATGCCCAGCGACAAACATTGTAGTAAATGTTAAGATCCTCCCTCAACGAGTCACCCCCAGTGCCCGTTTCGGACCCATTATACGGGACCGGATATGCCGACATGGCCGTGTCCACAACCAGAGACAAGCAAAAAGAACAGAAGTCTCTGAGCGCGAGTTAAAAGCCGGTCCGTTTCTGTTATATAGACTCAAGCACAGTCCAGTAGTTCAGAATCCCAAAAACACAAATTCCCAAAAACACAGGAGATGACAGACAGGAGGATCAGCCCGATAAATATGCACGTCCCTGCACCGTTGCGACGAGTCAGCCCTTGTACGTTCCGGAGACTCATACGGAGCACCCCGGGTTGGCCATTGATATCCCAGATCGGGACCAAGCCACCGGATACGAGGCGAAGAAAGCGGGTCCTGGGTGGGTTTGATATGCGTCGAGCACGCTCTGGCAGACCCATAGTGGAAGTCAGGAGGAGGGGGACTATTGCTATGATGTATCTGGCAGGACTGGCAGGTGACAAATTGCGATCCTGCGCGATAGAGAGGCTGATAGGCGTGGTGTTATTGATCAGCGATGTAATAGCTTGGTAGGGTGTGAGCGGTTGTAGATAAGGACTCGTTCACAGCAGCATATCATACTGTATTTGTAGTTGTATAAGAAGCTGTCATCGTCTACCTCGTGTCGACAGCAGGTTATGTGCTGTCAGTCTTGGACTCTGCTGAGAGCGTGTCTTATTCATTCCTATTATACCATGTATCCTCGAGTCTCGAGTAGATACTAGACGAGTCTTATCTTGTGATTGATCAAGTATCTTTGCTTATCAGCGTCATTTGCATTGGCCTGTCTTGGCTATGGAATATGTCCGTACGGAACACGGGAGTACTTATCTAGCCAAGACAGGCTACCCTAGGATTCACCCATGGATTCTGTTTCGATTGTGCTACAGTATTCTGTACATGAAAGTTCAGCTGCGACAGGGATGATAGCCGGTAATTAGGGTTATTTGCCATCCTCTGTCTCGATTCTACATTCATCTCTAAATCGGTGTTACATAGTAGGTCTTATACCATATTAGCTTGAATTCTGAGCCACAATATGCGATTCAAGAATCTTGCCAACGGTATTGTTCAGGGACTCTTTGTTGACCCCCCGGAAACGAAGTAGAGATAAGCATCTGCCCTCCGATTGGCCGATACCAACCCTGTCACTTTCCATTTTTAGAGATCACCTGACAATTTCTGCCTCAGGAATATACTGTATAAAAGTACATGATCAACAGTCCTCCACGGGGAAGCAGACATGATGGTGATCAACTGGTCTGCATGTCACTTAGCAATTATTATTCGACTCATTATCTCACCCTTTCTCAACCCTGAGAACTTGAAAGACGTCATTAATATCATCATAGCGATCTAGAAAGCGACAGACACAGAACGCTTGTCTCGGAGTGCTGGATGGTATGTTCGTACAAGTTGCTCATTCTTTTCGGTTGTTTTGTGACTTGTAGAGCACGGGATGCTGCTGCGTCTCCGGTTCCCCATTCTGTGGAGGTCGTGACTGTATTTTTAAATTAGTGCGAGGTCTGGGATGGTGCGGTTGAACTTCCAACCTACCCTCAACATCTCTTATTTTGGCTCTTGGTGGACTAGATTCTTCAACTTTAACATCAAGGAGGGTGTCGTCCTTGTCCCATCTCGGGATTGGAGGGTATTGGAAGTTTTTGTTCGCTTCGTCTATTTTGTATTTGATCACCATTTTTAATTTAGCAATCAATGGGTTGAAGATAGGACAGGTAAAGGCCACGCTATAAAAAGGTGTATGTGTCTTCTGTGTTGATGCCTGCGCGGCAATGTTGTCATTCTCTTCTCACCAATCAAGCTCCCAGAAAAACAGATTGCATCCTAAAGCTTCTGGCGTAGGCTGGTAATTCAGTAATAGTATATTGATTGTATCTAATGTTATACAAGATTGGCTTCTTTGGTTCTGTTTTCATATCGGGAGTAAAGAATTGGTTGTTCTCCTTCTAGATAATACTCAGCCTCCTATAGAAGGAACCAATGCTCCCTTCATTAAAGTTTTGGATCTGAATGAACAGATGTGTAGGAATTGTTGCCCTCCATCGTGGTCATTGAAATGGTCTTCCGAGTTCCAAGTAAATACTCTTGATACCTCAAGGCCAAGAGCTATTGAACTGTAGGGAAGCTGTCGAGGAAAGACTGCAGCCTTGATCTTCAAGTCCATGTTGGTGTCGCTGCGGTCGACATATGGCAGAACAGACGCGCTTGCGAGCAATGCCAATGAGGCAGTGAGAGGAAGCGCATGGTGTGTTTCGTGTAGCAACCAAACGAGGGAATGAAGTGAGAATAGTGGAATGTGATGAAGGAGAAAGCGGACTTTTTCTGATAATAGATTTAGCCGAACTACTCCGAGCGTCATAGTTCGTATGTATTGGTATGGTTTATGCTCCTAGTTAGTGGGGCAGGTTGCATATGCAAACTCTCAGCTGAAGTCTTCTCCAGCTCATTGCCAGTATCAGTAGCAGCTTATTATGTTTTTAAATGCTCATGAATACTCGAGGAAATGCCGCCTCACTATATACTGACTTGGTGATTTTTTCTAAGCCAAAAGAGTCGGGGCTACTGTGTGAAAGCTAGCCGATAATCTCTGTACTGAATCATGGAATGTGGGGTACTATCACATCGGGCTTCATCACAGCCCAGCTCTTCCTGTGATCATCAAAAATGTCTAGGGGGTAGATCTGCAGCATCCTGAAAGGAGGGAATACGCACATCATCAAACCCCGAATGAGCCCTCCAGTATGGGGGAGTTCGCTGAATTGCTTACTGAAGATGGGAAGTTAGCCGCAATGATGACGACTGAGAATGGCTGCAATCACCCGGGTTTGCCTGAGGTTGATGCTGATGTCACTAAGGAGATGAACTGGATTAAGGCAAACATTGTCTGATTTTCACTCCTGTACAACTGGATTCGTCCACCAGAAAATATGAACATGTCGAGTTCTTTGATAGATGAAGTTATCGACACTATTATTTCAACTGCCCTTTCCTCATCCAACGACCAAACTCTCGAGTTCTCCTCCACAAGCCCCGAAAAAGCGAGATCTATTCTATCGCACCTAGATAACGCCACAGAGAGGTCGTCCTGGAGGTCAGCTGTACAAATGGTTCTGGTATGGACATGTGCTGAAAATCATAGGCTGGGGTATGACTCGGTGCTTGAAAAGCTGCGGGTCGTTTTGAACCCGAATTCAATTCACGATGTCCATCAGCCCTGGGTTGAAAACTGGCTGGATGACATGGTGGCTCAGGGTCTTTTGACTTTTGCTGAGAAGAAAGGTTTAGAGAGATATGTTGGTACAAGTAAGTCAGTGTCTTATCTGCAGGTGGATGATGCTGATTTACTCATTCCAGCATTTACGCAATTTGGTGGCAACTATGCATCTTCGCGAAAAGAACCAGACCTGTGCATCAAGCCTGTAGGAATGGCTCTTCCAACAATCGTGATTGAGTCGGGTTGGAGCGAGTCAAGAGAGCAACTCTATAATGACCGTGATCTCTGGCTGAAGGGTGGCCACGGATCTGTCCAGGTTGTCATCATTGTGAAATGGACCCAGAATGCCGCGAAACAAGTTGCTGGCGATGTTGAACTATTTGATCTGGATGCTGACAAGAACGCGAGGATGGTTGAGAAACGAGTAAGTCCAGTAATCTCTATGAGTATACACAAAAGTAATGATTCCTTGCTTTGACAGAGCATCTTCCCACCCCCAGGCTTGTCTGAAGCAGTAGATTCGCGGGGACTGACGATTACGAAGGGTCAGCTATGGGGGCCTCAGCTTGCCGGCACAAGCGACGCATCTGGGTTGCTGAGATTGAGTATCGACGAGCTACGGATGATTACTGCAAGGAACATGCAGGCTCACGGGTATAGTCCAATTATCTAGGTCAGTTATATCGGCATCCGTATGACTGATGGTAGCTATGACGCCGAAAAAATATATACAAAAATCGAGCCGAGTTTCTAACGATGAGCTCCGTGTTGATCACTCTGGCGACGTCTCATATTTTAGACTTGCATTTTACACATTGGAAGCATTCTCTCCCTTATTGTAATTGTCTTTTGCAAAGCTATACATTGCTGTAAGTGTAGGTATGGAAATGACAACCGTCAGTATTCCTATTGGGCGGAAAGCTGCTTCCAACGGACTTGGCTCGGCATAAGGCCAGGCCGGAGATACCGCTTGCTACCATGGTTCATCTTATACGGAGTACGAGAGAGCGTTGTACGAGTACGGAATTACATAGTTAGTTATATCCTGCAGCGATAGGTTGGCAAAGGTTCCCGGGCATAGGCAGCGCCACACGTGCTAACGCTAAACCAGATAAGGAAACGGGCTCGAAGCTCCATCCAAGACTCCGTCCTCAAGTCTTCTCTGCTCACCTCCTCCCCCTCCTCTCCCCTATCACCAATTCCACCATGGAGCCCCCGCCAGGTCGAAATTTTCCGGCCATGGAGCACCCGGAGACCCTCCATCCCGACCTGGTCGCACCGGTCCCTTCAGACGACCTCCTGGAGCGCCACTATCCCATAAGAACTACCTCCGATTACGCGGAGAACTACGAGAACCAGATCCAGACACCCACCGCTGCCATCGCCTCCTCGCCGCCCCAATCCCATGGCCTCACTCCGTGGCCAAACGCCCCCATCACCCGCCCGCGGGGCTCCAGCATGGGCGCCCAGTCGGCTCTCGACAAAATGCCCCCCGTCGATGGCCACCCGCTGGCCGCCGAGCGAGAGATGAGACCGCAGCGTCCCTCGGGTCCCGCCAGAACACCTTCGAACACCTACGCGCCCCAGCGTCGACCTCCCCAATACCACTCCTTCCAGGACGAGCGGCAGCGGTCGTCGTCGGCGAAGCGGAATTCGAGACGGGACGCTAATACCCAGTACCGGGCCCAGGAGAAGGCGTATGTGCAACGCATCCGGGCGAATCCGCAGGCATGGTACCAACGTTTCGACGAGGCGCAGAATATGATGCCGATAGACTCGGATTTGGAGGAGCCGTCGCCGTCGTCGGAAGTCCCGTTCGAAGACGACGCGTACGACCCGGATGTTCAACTCTTTATTGCTCGTGATAATCAGCCGTCGATCGATGAATTGAAGAACCCCAAGAACCAGGAACGATTGGAATGGCATTCGATGCTGGCGTCAGTTTTGAAGGGAGATGTTGTTAAGCAGGAAAAGCAACGGCTTCTGGGGTTGACGGATAACAAGCGGTCTGCTGCTCAAAATAGTGCTATCTGGCTAGGTGTTAGAGCAAGGACCTGTGGGCGGAGTATTGCTCTCCAGCGGAAGCTCATTGAAGAGGCACGAGCGGGTCTTGGGCCTCTGATCGAAGATATTATTAATTTCGAGATCAAGGGAGAAAAGGAAATTGGCAAACCGGCTGTCAAACAAGTCGAAGATGTTGTCCAGCAGATTGAGAAAATGGAGATGATGTACTCCACTCAGAAAGAACTTGAAACGGCCAACCCCCGGGTCGCTTCCGAGGAATACTGCTCGAGCCGCGACGCCGTGTTTGCATGGCACAACACTACAGCGCTCATCAACACCGAATTAGCCATTTTGCAAAAGTGGGTCGGGAATAACGAGCTCGATTTTGTCAAGCCCAGAGTCAAGCATGTCAATAATGATCTGGCCGATGACTCGTCTTTCCTAGACCGCATTATGAAGGAAGACGGGCTCAAAACGCTTCAAGGGCGGCACAACATGCTTCATGGTATCGGCGAAGTCATTCAGAAAGCCAAAAGTACCTTGATTGAAAACGCAAGTTCTTTTGCTAAACGCCATCTGCCCCCGTATATTGAAGAACTCCTCACCCTTATCAACTTCCCTTCACGTCTCATTCAGGAAATTATCCGAGTCCGACTGTCGTATGCCAGGAAAATGAAGGACCCGGCTCAGCAGTCTCCGATCCTGGTCGATCAAATGATTTCGCAATTTCAGATATTGATGAAGGTTGCAACTGATATTAAACAGCGCTACTTGGATATCTCCAGACCCGAACCGGGTTGGGAACTGCCTCCTTGTATTGATGAGAATTTCGACACCGTTGTGCTGGATGCTATGAAATACTACTTCCGGCTTCTCAACTGGAAGTTGAATGCAAACAAGAACACTTTCAAGGAAGCAGAAATTCTCGAACAGGATTGGGAGTTTTCGAACGAAGTTGGTCGTTTACTTGAGGGCGGAGATATCGAGGTGGCTGAACAATTCAGGTACGACTACCTCATTAGATTCTAGGACTTTGATTTGCTAACGATTGGCAGTGCCCTGACTGCAAAATCACTTCAACGCCTGATGATCCACTTTGAACGAGAAATCACTGTCCGGGAAGACGAAGACCCGCTTGACATGGATAAGCGTTACAAGAGTGTCTTGGATTCGACGCGAATTCGTCAGCGCAAGCTTTATCGGTTCTCCCGATTCTTGCGCCAGCTTTTTGAAAACGCCACCGAATACAATGTGTCCTCTGACATCGCGTATGACTTCTTCGAAGCTCTCCTTGCGTCGAACCACTTCCTGGTGAAGTCAGACTCCGGCCCCAAGGGCATCTACATGTTTGCCCACCACGCGCTATGGGGCCGGCCAGTTGATATTCAAGCAATCATGGCTACCTCATTCCGTGAGGAAGATTCCACCAAGGACTCACCTGCTACCCCCTACATCCTGGTGGTTCGTCCAGAGAAGCCAATTACTTGGACTGGGCGGGAGATGGAGGTGGAGATGTTGGAGCAGCCAGCGGACGTGCGACTGGGCAAGCTCCGTCTCATCGTCGAAGGAACGCAGCAACGCCTCTCCAACGCCAGACTTGAATTGGCGCAACTGACCGGAGTTCAGCTCGATATGGCTGTCGAGCAACGTGCGAACCTCGCACGTGTCAATGTGGAACTGAACAAGATCAAGAAGATCTCATTCAAGCTGTCCATGTCCATCATGGATAGTGTTGCCATCATTCGCCAGCAGCTCAAGGAGAAAGGCGTGGAGAACCAAGAGCTCATCCAAGCCTGTTACGCTTTCGCAACGGAGTTCGGTAAACGATCGTCGAACTACGTCGATGCAAACAGACATGCGATGAATAGTGCTCGACTCGTGGAATTGTCCCTTGACTGGGTCTCGTTCATTTGTGATGATTGTGATGCCGCTGACAGAAAAACGTTCAAGTGGGCTGTGGCTGCGCTCGAGTTTGCGATGGCAATCACTTCGAGCAGACATCTCATTTCCATGGACGATGTACAGTTCGGTCACCTTAGATTGAAGGTAGCCGGTTGCATGTCGCTCCTCATTTCTCACTTTGATATCATGGGCGCCCGATCCTCTCTTGCCGCTCAGGCCGAAAAGAAGCGTATAGAAGAGCGCGTTGGAAGAGGAAAGTTTGGTGGCGGTCGGATCTTGACAGATGACGAGGCCACCAAGTTGGTTCGTGAACAACGTCTGGCTCATTTGACTGCTTTTGAAGACTCCCGTGTCGAAGAAGATGCGAAGCGCCAAGCACTAGGAAGAGTCTTGGAGGGATCTAATGAAGCTGACCGGTCACTCACCGTGCTTTCTTCGTCAGCCACCAATGTCACTCTGCGGTGGCAGCAGGGCCAGTTCATCGGAGGCGGTACCTTCGGCTCAGTCTACGCTGCTATTAACCTCGACAGCAACTACCTCATGGCCGTCAAGGAGATCCGTCTACAAGATCCACAGCTCATCCCCAAGATCGCCCAACAGATCCGCGACGAGATGGGCGTCCTAGAAGTCCTGGACCATCCCAACATCGTCTCCTACCACGGCATCGAAGTCCACCGCGACAAAGTCTACATGTTCATGGAATACTGTTCCGGCGGCTCCCTGGCCAGCCTCCTCGAACATGGTCGCGTCGAAGACGAAACCGTCATCATGGTCTACGCCCTCCAACTCCTCGAAGGCCTAGCTTACCTCCACCAAGCCGGCATCGTCCACCGCGACATCAAGCCCGAAAACATCCTCCTCGACCACAACGGCATCATCAAATACGTCGACTTCGGCGCCGCCAAGATCATCGCCCGCCAGGGCAAAACCGCCGTACCCATGGACGCTTTCAACGCCGCAGGCCACAAGGAAGCTCTCGTCCCGCGCAACGCACAATACACGCACCAGCGCAAGAATCAGAATACCATGACCGGTACCCCCATGTACATGTCCCCCGAAGTCATCCGCGGAGATTCCTCGAACTTCGTCCACCGCCAGGGCGCAGTGGACATCTGGTCTCTGGGCTGCGTGATTCTGGAAATGGCCACGGGCCGCCGTCCCTGGTCTACATTGGACAACGAATGGGCCATCATGTACAACATCGCACAGGGCAACCAACCCACCCTGCCGTCGCGCGATCAACTCAGCGACCCTGGCATCGACTTCCTGCGACGCTGCTTCGAATGCGATCAGATGAAACGGCCTACTGCTGCGGAGCTGTTGCAGCATGAGTGGATTGTCTCGATTAGGCAGCAGGTCGTGCTTGAGCCGGCGACACCGGGGAGTGAAAATGGGAGTGGGAGTGCTAGTTCGGCGTCGGGGAGTCGGAATAATTCGTTTTATATGTAATCCTCCCCTTTTTCTACTTTTCCTTCTATTTTCTAATCTACCCCCCTACTTCATCTCATCCATCTCATCCATCTTATCTCTCTTCCGTTATCTACTCATGGCGAGAGACTGCATATGATACCCCTACCTCCTACATCCTTGACCACGATCTATCCACCTACCTTCTTTTTTTTTTTTTTTTTTTTTTTTTCACTTCCCATTCTACTGTACATATTCACACCTTCTATTGTCTTTATTTTCTTCTTGTTACGATATATGGTTGCTCAAGTATACGGGAGAGCTTTATTTCATTTTGGGGTTTGGTGTCTTGGTATACATACAAATATGATGTTTCTCGACGCTCTGAAGGTTTTCCCTTTCCGTTTTAGTGCTCAGTCCTTGCTGCTTTTGGCTCACTGAGCAGACCTGAGCACGCCCTAAGCAGCCTGAGTAAGGTAGCCTCAATAAAATGCACTATGCTAGTGTATCAAATCCATGTCTGTTCCCCTTGTATTCCTTCTGACTGCTGTTCCTTATTACCCTTGCCCCTGCCATCCTTTGTCAATGGCTTTGGTCTCCATGTCCTATAGTTTCTCAAGCCCTTAGAATGCCAAGTGGCATGCCACTTCTATCTCAGCCACCTTTGTCTATAAACATTGTACACCCACTTCTTGAACGGGAGTTGGTCAAAATAGTCATAGTTCTAGCAATGATTGGAAAATGATCAAGGTTGCAATTCCCTAGCTAGCTAGGATACCGAGACAAGCAATTAGTCCTCGCGATGTGGTCCAGGATCAGGAAGAGCTGCTTCGCAACCTGCCAACAATTTCATGGGCCCTTTCAATTGTGGTTTCAGCCGCCTCTACCTTATCACGTAAACAGCTAGCAACACCTGGAAACCTCATTGCTTCGGTCATTTCGCTCCCCTCTGCCACAATAACATGGAGATCGCTGCATAGGTTTGCCATTTCTTGATCGACCACTTGTTTCAGCTCTGATTGGGATTTCCCAAACAGGGAGCGGCAGTCCGTATTGATGGCCCTTATGAGTTTAGGAAATACTGTGGGGTTGGTGAGGTGATCTCTCATATAGCCTTTTCGCCGGGCGTCAACACCTCCACCTTTGTTAATCGTCAGCATAACCATTGGGAAGGTTACTTCATTATGCCAGAGAGTAGTTCATACCCGAGTCACTGTTACACTTATTATAGACCGGCCGCATCAACCCCGCCATGTATGAGCTAGCGTGGCCATAGAAAGCATCTCCTTTTATCAGACTAGATAACTCCATCAGTTTGGCATAGACATTCAAGTTGAGAAAAATTACCTTAACTCTTCTATCAGGCGGTTGAGTAATTGCTCAACACTGTCGATTATACAAGCCTCCCTGTCACTCATGTTGTCAATCAAGTTTTCCAATGCAATCGGCGCCAGCCTTAAATTGTCTGTAAAGCCTGTCAGCGACTACCCACTGAATTGTGAATAGGAAAGACCAAGATATGGAATGTGGACTATACCATTTAAACATTCAATATTTTTTTGAAACGCGGCTCTCACAGCACCATTCAACTGGTCTGTCTGCGAGAGAATCCATTGTTCCAAAGAGAGCCAAGGTCCTTCCCAAGCTGTCCGCGTGCCCTCCAGTAATTCGGTATTCCAGCAATGAGAACCGGCATTTCTTGTCGAATGTGTACCGTACTTTCGGCAAAAGGCCCCGTAAGTAGTGTGATGCCACTGAAATAAGTCAGCCATCTTGAGATCGATTCGGCCCAGTATGGAGAGGGTAGAGACTTACACCCTGCCACACCCCGCTGGTTTGAAGCGCACTTTCTTTCCATTCGGAAACTCGTTCATCTGCGGTATATTTCAAAAGAACTTAACGTCCACCGGATGGTTCACACAGTCGAGAAATGCTACTCACAGGCTACATTGAGTATCTCGTTGTTAAAACGGTCCTCGAGCCTTCTTGGTAATGTTCGGAAACCTGCGTCTTGCAGGATAAGCGCCTGATAGATGTCAGCCGGGGAAAATCTTACATAGAATTACCCTACCTCATGAAAAACCTTTTCGATATCCGACAATACTTGCCGCAGCGTTTTCGCCCTCTCAACGGTGACATTGTCGCAACCCGTCAGGGTCCATTGTTTCACAGATCGCAACACGGCCGGTGCACGATGTTCCAGAAATGTAGCAATGAAGCGAAATTGGGCCTCGGCTGGAACCAATTGACAGTAATGACGGAGCTGACGAATACCACTGAGGTTAAGATAGTCTTCGCCATGCACAAAGCTACCTTCACGGTGCTGGGAATACAGGTTGTTGCTAACGCAGAAGACACGAACGCCCTCATCACGCTCCCTCAGGGGCGCTTCGATCCGCTGATTCCGGTTCCAGATCAAGAATCGGTCGAGTCTAGGGAGAATTAGCATTAAAGCCTTTTTTATGTTGTAGCTGCTGGTATAAAATACTCAAAGCGGGCTCTATGGTTGTTGTTACTGTAATGGTATATGTAAGTATGGAAAGGTATTATCATGAATAGGCGTTGGAAGAAATGCTCACAAGAGTTCACGTAGATCGTCACTGCTGACGTCCTGGCTCTGCCCAAGCGCTTCGGCGAGTCTGCTCCCTGCGTGTCTTACCTGTCTTTCTAGCCTGCCTATCTGCGGAGCCAAATCACTGTATTTGCGGGCCATTTCATCTGCTATAACATCCTACATTGCGTGAGCAGACACTCGAAACAGTCGCTTGGAGTGCTAACCTCGCTTCGAGTACACACGATGCGCATTGGCTGTCCTTTATTGCATCGTGATTTTATTTCATTGATACTCTGGTCAGTGATGCACCTTGATATTGTCGTCACAACGAAAACCTCGCTGCAGGAGTGTTTGAGATATCTGTCGGTTGCACGAACTCGAGCAAAATTCAGATCGCGGAAACCTTCAACGTAAATTAGTGATGTGAAACCAGCTACACGCGCAGTTCGGAGTACAAACCAGGCAAGTCTGCCAATACTAAGCCAGTGCGTAATATTGGCGAGGACACGTACACTCTGCGGTTTTGTAAGCCTTATCAAAACAAAGAGATCCATGGATACGCCTTCTGCACAGTCTCCTTACCTGATTAGCTTGATGAAAGGCCAGATTGCTGTCTGTCCTTCACCATGCAAGTCCGTTGTGAGTGTATCAAGATAAGATTGACAGCGCTCAAAGCTGCCCAGTACAACACTATGGTGCAGCACCGGGCCTCCGGGACGTTGTCTACACGAGTGCTGTGCCCATTGCTGAAGTCTCCCCAGAATTCGCGAATGTGCGCCCTCTGTCTGGTCAGCAAGGAATTCGTGCGTGAGGTCTGGCTGATTGCGAAACATTGAATGAAACGTGGCCCATGCCCTGGTTGACTGCTCGCGAATACGCTCTTGTTCTTCCATCTTGGTCACTTCACGGAAGACATCCGTATAATACATTCTGAAACTCTGAAGGAGTTCCTGAAGTAATTCCTTTACTTCTTCAGAGTCCATGTAGATGACTTCGATGGTCCAACTCGGATGATGAGCATCTATATCACGGAACTCGGTAACGACAGAGGTACAGGCCGAGCCCTCAGCGCTCTGTGACAATTTAGTACCGTTCTATTAACTTCTTAGGATTACCGACATACCGACCGGGCCAGACCATTTATGTCCAGCAGTGAATTAATCAATCTGCTCTTGCCAACCCCTGAGTCCCCAATAAATCCGACAGTGCGGGTCTCTGGGCAGTCAAGTTGACTTGCCATTTTCACCTGCTCGTAGTGTTTCGAGAGATCGGATTCTTGATCGACAATCAAAGAGCACCGCTCCATGTCAGAACATATGCTTGACAGATGTTCCTTTACGTCTCTTAGGACAGCCTGAAGGTCGCTATCGTATACAGGCGCTGGTGGCAGCGGTTCCTGTGGCACATCATCCAATGAGGAGGTATTGCTACCGTTCTCGCTGCCGGCGTCCATTCGGTCTCCGTCGAGGTCCAGCTGGCTGGGACTGGGCAGTGGGTCGAAAACCGAAGTGTGTCGCTCGGAGGTATCAGGACGTAGCGACGTCGTATTGCCAGCATTAGTCGATGTCGACTGGCCTGGAGACAAGCTCAGTTCTCTCAGACGCTCACCAATGCCTAAACTGTTTGCTGGTTCAAAAGAAGCTACCGAGCTGTGACTTGGAGTGTAAGCCCATTCGTCCGAAGATTCCGAGTCGGACTCTGATGGCGTTCGCCGTCCTGCGTTTCTTGAGTGGGGGTCACGGCCGGTGTCATGGTCCACATCGTCTATGGATGGTACAATAGCACTAAAATCAAAAGCTTGAGTAAACTGGTCGGGTTGTTGCTGCTGCCTTTCCCACCCGCTGAAGATGAATGGCTGGGGCGGCATGGTAGACTATCGAGGTTTTCAGGGCAATATGAGGGCTTTCCTTGCTCACTTCCAGTGAAAAGTAGGAGTCTGATTTATTCGGTCTCAAGGGAAAACGAGTCGGTAGGATCTTAAATGGTTCCATGCCCCTCTTATCTCAAAGAGGGGCTGACGGCGCTAACAATGCAAATGACTGCGCCGCATCCACAGATAGTAGCATGCCTTACAAAAGAAAAGAAGGGAAGGGGAGCACGCTGACAAGGTGTGACCTATAATACACATCTATCGCTCCATGATCTGAGATAAGGAAACTAGGGTTTAGAAGAAAAGGGTGCTCAATCTGAGAGGTGTTGCTATATCTATACCATGCTTTATGCTCTACAGTAGTAGTATAAATGGTCCAACGGGCATCAATGGGTCTTGTGGAAGTCCCCGGGGGCTTTTCCGCGGACGGGCCGCTCCGGTGCCATGCAAACCATCGCCGATCACTTACTTCGCCCCATCCTTCCATCCTCACTTGTGTTTAGCGCAACACATTGTGGAGATAATTCCAATGCATTTCTTCAGTTGTGTATTGATACTTTGGGCAGAAGGAAACAAAGTGCAGAGGCATTTTCAGAATTCAGGCTTGACCATTGAAAAGGTGTAATTCTTGTGAAGAGTGTCTTATTTTTAGAGAAACATTCACTCTGTGCGAGAAACATCCTTAGAGCCTTTCCATCTCTTTCAAATTCCTTCTCAATTGATTATCTTAATATGAATCGAAGCAAATGCCTCAGGACTGCATTGCCATTTCCCGTCTGGTCAAGATTATTGCGAAAGATTTTGCCGGTTGATTTGGTATAATCCCGCAGCTCCTTCAGGCTATGGAAGAGCTGTATCTCACTATCATTTCCTCTACTGCGAGCCCAATCAATCAGGTCAACAATATTTACATATATCCCTCGCATGGCCTATAGATTCATGTCAATGTGACATCGCTTTATAAAGACAACTGGGAATAGTACACTACCTTCTTGCATTCATGACAGCTTCTTGGTAAAGGTTCAATCCTCACAGCACGACAAAGTGAATGCCAAGCAGCAATGTCATCATCTGCCCCAAACCAGAGTTTGAACTCTTGAGTAAGCGCTTCCTGGTACTGGTCCCAAGCTTGGGCTGAGTCCTTATCGCCTTTATGCCAACCATAGAATTTTTGTAAGGACGAATACGATTCACTTGGTGGCAAATTAGGATTAAATTTAAAGCCGTCAAAGGATTGGAAAAACATGTTCAGTGGCGTTTTTGGCAGCTGAAAATGCGCGGACGAATACTGGAGATGCTGGCTGAGGGCCTTCTGGCTGCCAAATGAACGATCACAGAGCTCACACTTATATGACAGAGTATGTGCGGTCGAGAGCCTCCTCACTGGCAAATGAAAGGTTGAAAATCTCACACTCATATGATGGAACATGCGCGGGCGAATCCCGGGGATGCTGGTCAAGGGCCTCCTGGCTGCCAAACAAATAGTCACAAAGTTCACGCCACGTCGTAGCGACATGGATTGAATAGTACCTTTGAATGAGGTTTTGTAAGACATTTCAAGCGTTTATTATTCGATTTTAGCCACCCCGCGTTGTGAAAACGAATCACAAAAGTACGCAAGGGTGCTGTCACGGGCTCGGTAGCTAGTAGATAAAAGAGATTATTGAATCTGGAGGAGAAAAGGAAAGAAGGAGAAAGGCCTATTTACAGGAAGAAGTCTATAGGGGTTGTGCGGTGTCGCTAAGCTGCCGTTTGTCTTGATTGTCTGTATGGCATCGTTTGCCATGTTGATGTCGTTTGTCAATAGCAGCGCTAAGTCGCTGAGCCATAACAGGTGCCCAATCATATCAACTGCCAATATCTTGTGCTAGGCGAATTTGAGCACAACTTAAAGAAGCCATGCATTTTTCGTTTTTTTTTTTTTTTTCTTTTTGTATACGTATAGCGCACAATATGTTCAGCCTTCTCTTTTATTTGTTGCCAGCTGCCAGTACGCATTAGGCTTGAAGACCAGGTCTTGTCCGGAGTCTTTTGCCAAATCTGATTACTGAGGCCACCTTTCACTCGATGGGACAGCTTATAGATTTAGGAGTGTCTTCCTTATGTGTCCCTCCCTAGTTGACAAAGATGTCGTCGAGGACCCTAATATTGATGGCATCTAGTGATAACTTTCACACAAGGGGAGCATGTCCAACATTGATGAATACTGGTTCCTGACAAGCCGAGTAGAATGATAATTACTGTCACAGGCTGCGCCTGTAGAATAAACGATATGTTATTCGGAGGGATGATCGGAGTGGTTACCTGACTACTACCCCGCATAACGTACTTCTGTATATAAAGGCTGTCCGATCGGACATCCGTTCTTTTCTTCTACGAAATCTCTTGTATGATAGCTAGTTATTAGCGCTGCGGGCTTAGCCCTTAACAATTACAAGGTCATTGGCATTACTCCGCTTAGTTAGTTCTGCACAATTTGAGCATGCGCATTAATCAGGGGCAAGACAGGAATAGAAAGAATGTTGACTGTTTGCCTTGCCTGGCTGTTCATGCAAATTTACCTCAGTGCCAGTTGACGCAAACCAGACCGAGTTGAAAGATTAAATTTTAAATTGGATACTTACCGTACTATAATTTTTCTTACCAAGCTGATTCTTGAGTTGGGATTCAGGGCTTAATATATTTCCAATAGAGCAGTACCATACAGACCGTTGACACCCCTTCCCAAAGAATATGAACATCATATCCAAGGTAAGTTATCGTGAGCCTAGACACGCTTAGCTGTTCTATAGTAGTCAGAGGCCTGTTCTGCTGTCATTACACAGTAACATCCTCATGCATCAAAAACTACCTCATTCTGCTCTTCAAATATCCTGATATTCCCAGTCTCCTCGTCAAATGATAGCCTCCATTGACAGTTACCATGGAATGGCTGCACCATCTTTATCTCTCTCCGTACAGCCGGTATATCATCATTCGCAACCCGCTGATTCTCAGTCAAGTCTGACTCCAGGACGGTTGCGAATTCAAAATCAAATTTTTCTAATGTCGTTGGCCAGGGAGTTAGGGGTAAAGAAAAATGTAGGAGACATACCCAATGTATTAAGTCTCTTTATGGTGGATTTCAAATTCAACACTGCAATCGGAGATCTCCATGCATTTAGCGTCAAAATTGGATAGGGCCTGTTTATAATCCCGGAATAAAGACATAGCCGTAGTAGTTTCTTTGATGAGGAAATCGACAGTTGCAGAACATAGAAGGAGCGATGTTGGTTTGTTAAATATCAACAAGCTGCTAGATGCTCAGTAGAGGGCCTCAGAACTCATGCCCTGTTTTGCATTATGCCTATTTTGCCTCGTGCCCTGTTTCCCCAACATGGAAAGGCCTGTAAAGCCACAAATCCAAACACAAAATTAAGGGTGTCATGATTCTGCTCCTTAGATATTGTTACGTATGACGGAATTACAATGACTCCTTTAACGCTGAAATCCAATATGGATTAGTGCGGTTTATGATATGGCTTGGGAAACGACTCTTGAGTGTACAAGGAAAATCTGTTTTTGAATATTGCTGTATCCAGCCATTTAGGCCTAGATTCAAGTCAAGTACCTATCTATTGGTTGATATTTGGACCAGGTTGCCAAGGCACATGACGTTCGTGGAGACCAAAACATCCAGACAAAAAGCGCTTTACGGGTCAAACGAAGATAAATGGAAGACGAGGGTTCTTTCTTCAAGCTGTTTGATTGCTACAGGATTCCTGTGGACGTGTTTGACTATAGAAAGCGTCATATAATAACACAAACGGAGAGCGGCTTGGCTTATGCCTGGAATTGATAGGCTTACTTTCCCCCATAGGATTTCGTCAATATTTTTCCTTTCTTACCCCTACAGGGTGTATCGCTTGATCTGCCCGTCATTATTTTCTACTTGCAGGAACATAAGTTCGAATGCATATGACATCAAGACATCTAACAGTAACTTGTCCGTCACGTTTTCCCCTCATCTTCTTCTACCTTCATTTCGTGGCCATTATTTTCTCCTCTCAAATATAAAGGAAAGCTTGAAGCGTCTCTGACTATTTTCATTTAACTTCCGCCTTACTATCTTGACTTCCTCACAAGGGAATAATCACATAATGAGGAATCCTCAGAACCCTGATCAGTCTGCTCTGGCTGATCCCGCTTTGCTTGACAAGATCGACAAGCTTTTCGCTTGCAACATAGGCGAGTATATTTCACTACCCCAACTGGTAGTTGTTGGCGGCCAATCTAGTGGCAAAAGCTCTGTCCTAGAAGGACTAACTCAGCTCCCCTTTCCCTGTGATAGCAGCCTCTGCACGCGATTTGCGACGCGGATTATCTTCCACAGAGCGAAGGAGTATTCTGTTCGCAAGATTACTGCGTCCATATTAGCTGGCTCAGATGCAAGCCCGGAGAAAGAGGCCACACTCCAAGAATGGACATGGGATAAAGATGGCTCGTTTGATCCTTCCGAATTTTCACATGTAATGGGTGAGGTATGTGACCCCTTTTGAAGTGCAGGAAGTACACAAGGCTAATGACAGGATTAGGTTCACTCATTGATGGGTGTGTCGAGCTCGCCAGGCAACTTAAAACCAACATTTTCAAACAATGTCTTCCATCTTGAAATTTGCGGTCCTGATGAGGACCATCTTAGTGTCATTGATGTCCCTGGAATATTCAAGAACACCACGCCAGGCTTGACTTCAAAGACAGACATGCAGTTGGTTCGCGACATGGTACTTGAATATATGAGAAATCCTCGATCCATCATGCTCATGGTTGTTCCGGCCAATGTGGATATCGCAACACAGGAGATTATTGAGTTGGCGCGTGAACTTGATCCCGATGGACAACGAACAACGAACACTTGGTGTTCTCACCAAGCCGGATCTCGTGGACAAAGGTGCCGAGCAGAGGGTGTTGGATCTCCTTTGTGGTGAAGACTTAATCCTCAAACATGGTTGGTTCTTTGTGCGCAATGTAGGACAGTGCGAACTCCAAGAAGGAGGTGTTAATTGCAACACAGCTGAGGATGAATTCAGTAGAAAAGAGCCATGGAACTCTATTTCTCCAGATCATTATGGGATCAACTCGCTCAGGTTGCGCCTTTAGGAGGCAGTTATTGACAATGCTCAGAACTCATTTTCTCAAGTCTGTTTGGAGATCATTAAGAGGCTCAAGTCGCGCAAGCAAGCACTCAAGGACTTGGGTGATGAGTGTGTGACACCTGAGCAGCAATGCAGCTATCTCCTCAGTGTTGTAGCTTGCTTTCAAGAATTAACCTCACATGGCCTGAGCTCCAACTATGGAACGGATGATATTTTCAACAGCCATCCGGATCTTCGCCTAGCAACTCTGGTCATGAATCGCCATACCCTGTTTGCAGATAACCTCTCCGTCTGGGCGCATGAGTATAAGTTCAAGACAGAAACTGACATGAACAACTCGAATGGTGGCCAGCTAGACCTTTTTGGAGGGACTCCCCCAACTTCTGAAAATGAGCATTTGGCTGGCTCAAACGAGCCGATCAAATATATCAAGACCCGCAAAACTGCGAACATGGAAGATTTGGCCGAGGTTATACACGAGTGTACCAAAGAAGTATCTCCCAAGGATCTGGGAATTTATGAATGGTTAACCAATGTCTTTTGTTCGTCACATGGGTTTGAGATGGGCACTTTCAACCCTTCGCTTCTTGCCACAACAATGAGAAAACAATCTGCGAAGTGGCCCAATTTCATGCTGGGATACATTAGTGACATAATTACCATTGTTCACTGGTTTATCCTTACAGCTCTTGAGGTTGCATGCGTTGATCAGCGCGTCAGTCGCAGATTAAAGGCGTGGCTGATGGATAACCTGCTTTCCAAATACCAGGATGCTATAAAGCAAGTACATTTCATCCTCAACATTGAGCAGGATGGCACGCCCTTGACATTGATTGAATCATTACTTCAATGACTCCTTACAGCAATGGTAGTTGATAAAAATTCCACCTTCTGCTTTTGCCTTGACAAGACTAACGATATTCAGTCAAGTCACTCGAATCCAAGCTCAACTCGCGCCTAAAGTTCTCGGTGACTGCAAGCATGGAAAGGTGATTCGCCTCTGCAACATATCTGCCGTTCACAACAAGGGCAACACCAGACATACTGTAGAGGACATTCATGATATATTGCAATCGTACTACAAAGCAGCTCTCAAGCGCTTTGTGGACAATGTCTGCATGCAAGCTGCTGACTATTATCTTGTCAACGGACCAGAGACACCAACGAAGCTTCTTTGTTCCCTTTTTGTCAATGAACTATCTGCGGCAGACTTAGAAGACATCGCAGGTGAAGAAAGTCATGTTCGACATTTGCGGGCGCGGTTGATCAAGGAGATCAAGGATCTAGAGGCTGGAAAGAAGATTCTCCTTTAGAGTGGTGTGTTAAACAGAAATTGTCTTGAACTTTTGTTGCGGCTCTTTCCTTATTCAGCGTTTATCGTGATATTGCCCTCTAATGATGTTATAGTAGCTGCTACATAATGGGAATTTTGTATGGCACACATGGATTTAGCCAATCTAACTGGCAACATGTGCTGGCCTTCGGCACTGGCCTCTGTCTGACCATTATTTCACATCACCAATCATGGATGAAGGTGCAGTTGTAGCCAAATCCAACCAACTCCTTAAGCACAATAAACAGTGGTCTCACTTGAATGACGATTTGGATGAAGGCATTCCTAGATAAGGGGTTGGAGGTAGTTTTATAAAAAAAGACTGAATTGTCAGTCAACTGAAAAAGGCGAGAAGGATGAACATTGGAGGCATTCCTGGACCATACTGGGGATATTCACCCATGGATACTCTGAGACAATCGAACAAATTTGTCCACAGGCAGGGGTCAAGCTAGTATATCTACCCCCTTTTGAGGGTCATCTTCCGCTCGATGAGATAGTTTATAGACTTAGGAATGTCCTCATTATGTGTATGCTCCCTGGTAGACAAAAGATGCCGTCGAGAACCCTAATGTTGATACCATCTGGTGTTAGCTTTCACATGAGGGAGCATGTTCAACATTGACGAATACTGGTTCCTGACAAGCCGAGTAGAATGATAAGCAAGGTCATTAGCATTAATCCGCTTGGTTAGTTCTGCACAATGAAAGAGTAAGAGGTATTGAGATGACAATGGGATGGCAGATGGACCGTATATATTTATATGGTCCAAAGGCTCTTGCCTGGTCAGCTCTGGGTATGGCTATAATCTCGATATGTATAATAGCTTGGGGCGGACAGTCAAAGGATTGGAGCAACGCAATGGCGTTTGGGCAACTTCTAGCTGCATTTTTGGCCATTATTATCTCTTCCATTAGAGATTGATTGCTGTTGACCACATCAGTAGTATTAGCGCGGAATAGATACTCATGACAAAGTGCTGGGAGCGAATCGTGACGAATCGAGAATGAATACAAATTGACACAATTTTTTGGCTAACAAGGAGTATGTCGTCCCTTGCCCCCCCATTTAAGTAGCCTGGAGTTCTAGGACCAAAGGTCTATGTATAGTCTGATTCAAACATCGTCAACATTTGCTCTCATTCCTGATTCAGATGCGCGATTTTTGTAATTTGATGGCCCTCCTGTTATGGAGACAAGGCTGTACCTCCGTGTATTGATGGTGACCTGTCCAATGGAGCCGTTTATACCAACATTAAATGCAGGAATGATCCCAGAGGATTTTCGGATCACGCGCTATACCCACGTAAACAATAACAATATGAGAGGCTCTGAAAATGGCCAACGACGTCTGGTTCACGACCAGGTCTCAATTGCAGATATTGGCCCCACAGTGTATACATTTATGGTTCCGATGGACGCATGGATGTCATCGGTGATGGACCGAAACTAGAAACTCAAGGCATTTCATTCTATCTATTGGTTGGCTGGAATATATTAGCACAGCTTGTAGCTACGTCGCAATACTGATGCGCTCAAGGCGCTTATTGATACTGCTCATCAGGACTGCAGGATTTTGTTCCAGTGCTTTAATCCGATTTGACGGTTATCCGGATGACCGTGCCGGGATGGACTTTAGGGCCCAAGTTAAGTTCCATGTCACCTCGTGTAATCTCAGAAGTGGGTTCGACTAACTATCCCCCGTCCTTATGTGAATTATGGTCGTCCTACTAGATTAGGAATGGATAGTTCTAACTCACCAAGGTTGGCTCAGACACACAGACGTCCACGCGTAGAAGTTAAGTTTGCCCGCCCTACCCGCCCGGCCCAGATGGCTTTGGTTCAGCGGTTAGATTTAATATCAAGCCTCAATCCATGCCCTAGATTCCCGCGCTAAGCTTCTGAGTGGAGTTTAGAGGAAACCGCTCTACACTTGGCTCGCATGCACGGTGAATGGCTGAATAATAGATTTATTACTCTTTCTGCTGAAAATGTGGATGCGTGGGCAAAGGGGGCACAGATATGGTTGTCCTGGGTCGACTCACAGCTATCCGCCGAGAACCCGCGGGGCTTCCTAGTACCGACACAAAGCGTATTCATAAGATCCCAACAAACAACAAAGCCTACAAGTCCCGTCTCTTGATAGGCTTTCTGAGCTATATGAATGGAATGGCATATGCCAGCTGGCAATATCCCATTTCACCAAACGCCGTTGTGTCGGTAATCTCTGCTTTCACCAAAGCTGCAATGCTTGTTCCAGTATCGGCCTGTCTGGGCCAGTTGAAATGGAACCAGACTCAACAGCAAACGCCACGACCTCTGTACCATTTTCAGGTTCTGGATTATGCGAGCCATGGTCCCTGGGGTTCGCTTTCGGTATTTTGGGAAATAAGGTCACCATTAGCGGTTGCGGGCGCAGCGTTGACAATCTTGTCGGTTGCTCTGGATCCATTTGCCCAGCAGATCCTCGCCTTTCCATCCAGAGATGTGGTCGCGCATAATGAGACCGCATATGCCCAAAGAATGGAGAATTATAACCCTAGCCGGAATCAGAGAGGCAGCGAGGAAATGAATGTACTGGATCCTACAATGCAGACTGCGTTATTGACTAGCTTGGCCCAAATCAATAAGCCTCTCGAGCCAATATGTCCCACTGTCTATTGTGATTATCCCGATTTTTCCACTTCAGGGATATGTTCTTCCTGTAAAGATGTGACGGAAACAGCAACCCAAACCTGCCGACCGATCCCGTTCAACTTAACCCTGGAAAGCCATGATTTACTTTGAGATCATCAGCAGCAGTGACACCTTTCGGTCCCTTCATGCCAATTGTTCTTACTCATCTCCGAGTGGTCTCGTTCTTACTCCAGATATTGATGCACTGGCTTCTGATCAATCGAAGAAACTTAAACTGACTCGTCAAGCACTCACTTCCGTCGCAATGTCTGATCCTGTCACAATCGGTTCGGTTTTTATGGCAAAATACAACAGCACGACCACTTACACCCCCAGAATATTACCGCCGCCGAAAAAAAGCCAAAGATGACCGAGTGTTCACTGTACCTGTGTAAAAAGCTATATACACAGAATCATGTCTCGAGCAAGGACCGTACCCTTCAACTTTCAAGGAGGCAGGCAATGACCCCAAGCAACCCTCGATACCATGGTAGTATAATTCAGCTCGTTCCCGAAGATACATCGAGGACCTTTTCAGCCAATTCAAATTACGGCATCGATGAGAATACCTGGGCTCTTCTGGGACGAACCACTAGCCTCTTCAACACCACGCGTTTCCAAACACCACCGGGAAAGGATTCGGGCGTTCGTTTAGGCCAATTCTCTACAATAGCAACAATATCACCGAGTCGAGGTCAACCTGTGCTGTGGAAATCGTCTATACTGCCACTCATCATGGGACGGTTGAAAACTACCCCTCAACATGAAATTGGACACATGCGTCATGTGGATGAAGTGCAATCTGTCTCGAGAAAAATTAGGGTGGTAGTCGAAGAGGAGGGTCAGCCTCTTGTGTTTTCTGAGCGATAGTAAAAGCCTATTTTCTGGTCGATTATATACTTGTTCATATTATAACAATTAATGCATTATATTATACATTACTTTCCATATCAGTTTCAATCTAACTCCATTGACACCATCACCTCAGTACCTATACAGACTCCATCGCACGGTTCGCACCGCTGGCTTCGGCTTCAGGGGCAGGCTGCTGGGCCCTTGCGGCGGTCCGCAAGTGTGCTTGCACGCTACTCCGGATAGCTCGAACGGCAGTAACCGCAAACAACGCACTGTTCAAAGATTTCTAGGTTAGTGACCAATGCATGAAAAAAGGGAAGACAGTCAAGACAAGACATACCACTCAACCGCCGCAATCACAACAACCGCCAGCGTCGCCTCGCAACCCGCAGATTTGCACTCCTTGGAAGAAGGCAGGTCGATCCCAAGCAGAATGACTCCCACCAACCAGAGAATCATGGTACTCGTTTCCACGACAGGCACGACAACCCGGTGCGAGAGTTTGGCGAAGTGTATGGGTGCCAGGGCGAGGTAGGGCGTTGCGAAGAATCCGGTCCATATTCCGTTGAAGAGCATGAATTCTGAGACGCTGTCGTATTTATAGACGCTGAGGACTGTGGTTTGTTAGCGGGGATGGGAATTTCATTGAGCGATTGGATTGATTTGGAAAGGGGAACGCACCATAAATGATAAGACCGAAGACGGCGATGCCCAATAGAACTTGGATAGCTCGGACTGGGTGTATCCAGGTAATTCTGGAGGCCATTATCGTCATTTCTCGTGGTTTATCGGCGTGGGACTCGTCAAGGGATGTTTCGTTCTGAATCTTGCCTGGTTCGTGAGGAAAAAGAATATGAAAAGAAAGTGAAATGCAAAGTCCACATACACGGGACCGTCAGTAGCTTAAATCAAGTCCCCTAAGGCTATTTACGTGGGTCCATCGTGTTGATAGCACTCAATGATAGCCTTAACATGGAGTATCACATGCAAATGTCCGAACCGCTGCTGATCACCGTCGAAAGTTATAAGTGTCGCATGGTGTCAAAAAGATATGTAATATAGATGTAATTGCCTTTCACTAAAAAAAGGCAGTCCAGTGATGCGAGAATCAGGTTATACTCGCAATGTCTTCCCAACAAAGTAACGGCGTTGACGAGATTTCGCTGTCATAGCAGTCCGTCCGTTGATGAATAGAGCAAGATCTGCATCGGATCTGTGATGCCTCGGTAATTTGGACTTTAGCTTTTAAGTTGAAATTGACCCGCCGATTATTTCAATCGGAATGCTATAACTAAGGGGTATTGCACCGGGACAACAACTGCCCGGCTGACCATGGCACCATCGAGGCGCTGATCGACATGAACCCTGGCGTGCGGGAAACGTCATGGCTGGCGGTAACTTATCTGATTTTTCCTTCATCTGTAGCAGGCAGACGAGACCGTCACATGTGATGTCTTGTAAGTTGACTACTCCATAGTAGATCGCGGATCTAAGAACTACCCGGGTGGAATATGCTAGACTGATACAGATACAGCAATCCTACCAACAGTAACTAGAACTCTGTACCAGTGTTCATATTGGCAAAATGGGATATTAAGGCCAAAACTTCAGGAATCACTACTGCCTATGTAACGTCATTCTGTGCGCCAGCGGGTTGTCGACGCTATCCGTTGACGAGAATTCCTGACTAGAAATCTCCTCACCATCTGGATCCGCCCGCCCATCATCGGCCCAGTCCTATTCACCATCATCGAGGATCATTCTGGCCCCAGTTATACAATCTTTAGCCAGCGTCTCCGACGACGGGTGCTTGTGGCACAGGATCCTGAGCACTTTCAGATCTGAGTCCGGCATCTGTTCAGCGAACTCAATAGCCCTCATGACCATTTCGTCATATAGCTCCCAAGCCCGCCTTGACTCGGTGCAATGATGGCTAAATCCTGTGGAGAAACGGTCAGTTTCCTTGAGGCTGAGTGCCAGTTGAGGACAGACATGTATTTCATTCTTGAAATCAGAGCCACACGTATCAATCTCAAGTTCCGAAAGCTTGGAAACTACGAGATCATCCAAAAGTCTTGCCGGAGAGGGAGGTAATGGTGACGGGGAGCTAGAGGCTGTACAGGATCAAACTGACTGCGTGCGCGCAAAGTAAACGATGTCAGGCGGTGGCAGTGGCACATCAACAGACTGAGAGTTTGATTCAATTTGTTGCCCTCGACCTCGTCGGCAGGCCAGTCCCTGGCACTATGCACGTCAATGGTGAGCCGTCGTACAAACACCATGAATTTTGCATGCACTTTCTCAGGTAATTGGAGTGAGCCTATCGACATTGAGGATGAGGTTCTCCAGCAGAATAGGCTCGGCGAGGTCATACCACCACTTGCAGACAAGTAAGCAGACTTGATCAGTGCCTACAAAGCGAAGGATCGTAGAAATGATTTCAATTGGAAGGGTTTGCAGTGGCATTTCATACAATAAAGTGTTGTTGGGTGGATAAATATCACACAACTGGGTTTAACAAAGAGTTATCTATCCCCCTTGGGTCTAATATCGGACCGACCACATCCCTGCACTGTATCCCATCAATATTAATCTTCCCTTGAAGTGTCTGAATAGAAAGTTATGGTTATTTGCTGGGGATGAATTCTGGAATCATGGCAAACCGCTCACTAGGCACAGTCTGAGTATTACTCCCGTCAATACTACCAGTGATATTGTAGTCTCCATCAACAAGTATGTTGTTGTAATGAAAACCTAGGTGACACAGTGCAAATGGGCCGTAAATATGTTCTTCAGTGACCACTGTGGTCAATGATTTCTCAAGCAACCAAGCGGCCGCTTCCTAATCTTGTCACAAGGGCTAGGGCTCCGTCATTTGCGCATCGTCAGTGTCTGTCTATTTTTGCCATTGATAATTATCACAGTGATTATGTTTTCTATATCTGTACATTGCTGGAAAGCAGTTTTCTTTATGAACAGTAAGCAGTAGATGACATGGTGCTTTCCAACAGGTGAGGCGCAAAGGTTTGAAGACTGAGCTGCAAGCGTTGGCATCCAGCCAGTGGGTACAGCAATTGCCTCATATCATTCAATACCATATTTACGCAGTGTGAATGGACCACATGGTATTCAACTCTTCCAGGATCAAGCACTGTTAGCACAAGACCAGCTGCTGGAGCTGGAGTCTTCATGAATTGCGGCACCGGACACATAGAGGCCCAAACCGCACTGGATAGGTAATGTAAATTAGCAACGGGACCAAGATGGCGGATGAGGCATAATGCACGAGTATACTCACAATAGCGCAGGAGATGGCCAAGACAGCAAGGTTGACTATCGTCAGAAAAGACTTTGCGACAGTCTGGAAGTATCGGCCGTAGTTCATGTGCAACCAGAAGACGGCGGGAAATCCGACTGTTCAGTCAATGTCAGAAATCAATCATCACATTCGGTTTCAATGAGTGGCATGTGGCAAGGCAGGATTGATCTTACAGCTGAACCAACTTCCGAATAGTGCACTCTGTGGAGATTGTCTGCATTAGCTGGACGCTGTGAATGAAGGGCTTGGCAGGGTTCGAACATACAATAAGACTGAGCAGATCATTGAACACGGGAATCGATTCTGCCACAACCCATGATACAACCCAAACCCCGAGACAAATGGCAACCCAGGATCCGATTGACAGAAAACTTCGCTGGTGCATCTTGTCGGACCCACGGAATATGCGCACGTAGATGTATTTGCATGCAACATGTCCCAGGACGACTCCGGACAGAATGGTCTGTGGTTGATTAGCATGAGACAAAGGTAAAGGGAGCGATCATAGTCACCGTTGGAATAGCAAGGCCCCAGGCAACCTTGCTCGTGATTGTACTTAGGGAGTTGATGGCGGGTGACTTCACGCTGGGTCCCGCATAGCGATAGATAATCAACGCGCTCACTAGGTACAAAACCGTATCGATAATCTGGAGCATTGCGAGCGACTTGTTAAAAGTTCGCGGATCCTCCGTCTCGGACATGAAGCCAAAGTATGCAACATGGGCGACTGCAGAGTGGGTTCGGGTTAGCTGGACGCATTCCGGCAATCCCGGTGTGGAAGATGGGAACAGTTGCCCAACGTACGGTAAGCAAAGATGATGTTTGTCACGGCCAAGAATCCCTCGCGGAAGCTCACTGTTGTCGTGGCTTGGATTGGGACGTGGCCTTTGCTTTCCACCCCCATGGCAATCATGGCGATAATCACAACAACAAAGATACTCAGGAATGCTTAACATAAGTCAGTAAGGCAATTCTTGTGTAAAAGGATCTTCTGTACCTACAAGCAACAGACATCCAATAGACCTTTTCCATTGTCCGCGGCAAGGCGCCCAGAAAGCAGATGACCAATCCGACAACACCAAACACCAATGTGCAAGTGCCGTGGTCTGTCAAGACGTTCATCAGGATATTGAACGTCACTATATTGCTCGCCATGAGAAAAATCAACAACAGGAGTTGGCCGATTCCCAGGAATTCGCGACCGAAGCGACCCATCAAGAGCTCGCCAGCATCTCCCATGCTGTGAATCTCGGGATGACGGAGCTTGAATTGGCCGATGACATAGCCCGTGTACCATGAAAGGGCAGATATAAAGACAATCATGATTGCAGCGCTGTATTAAATTGTCAGCGCAAGGGTCCTTTGAGAGACTGCCCACAGGGACGATACATACGGTACCATGCCGAGGGTTGCCACGGCGGACGGGAGAGAAAGAATTCCTACTGAGACGTTTTCCGAAATCATAACTGACAGCTTGGTTAGATTGTCAAGTCCAGAGCTGAATGGAATATAGAATTGAGGACTCACGCATTCCACAGTGCCTACAATTTTAGTTAGCGTGTCAGATATTCAACGGATTGCGTTTTCCAAAAAGAATTTGGTCACTTACCACCACTTCATGGTGCGATACTTGACCTCTGCCGTCTCCTCGTTACCAAAAGGC
Source organism: Aspergillus cristatus (assembly GCA_034509305.1). Lineage (NCBI taxonomy): Eukaryota > Fungi > Ascomycota > Eurotiomycetes > Eurotiales > Aspergillaceae > Aspergillus > Aspergillus cristatus. The sequence continues at coordinate 1,845,601 of WJBV01000006.1, read as the reverse complement.
CCCAGGTCTTTTTCTAACGGAAGCTTTTCTCCATCTTCCAGGGACGGCATGTCAACCACCGGTTTTTTATCCACTGTATATGCTTCTTCGTCCATGATGGGTGATTCCAGGATCTCGGCCCTGGTTTTGTTTGAGATATCTGGCAAATCCCAGTTCAATTGAGAGAATTCACGCAAATTTGCAGACATTGAACATCTCAAATGTGCTGCCAAGAACCGAATTTTAAGCTCTGCAGAATCGCAAGACAAGCAAAACGGGACAAATTCGGGCCGCTGGGATTTCGGGGAATTTTTCCTCACATTGGCTCTCTCCATTTTTAGTCCGAAAGGTGGGCCTCGGTAAGGGTACCCCGGCAAAGTTCCTCCCCGGCATCATAATCTATGTACAAGAATTGATTATCTCCAGAGGCACGCCAAACCCTTTAACTGTCTAACTCTGATTCCAGAGAAACTCTCATGACTTTAGATACCGGTGTCGAATATCTCATTCAATACCTGCTCGATCAATGCAGAATTAAAATTCTCATCGTAATGCTTCCTCAAGTGAGAATTATCATTAATCAAGTCTACCGAGAAATCTGGATGAGTGTTACCGGTAAATAATATTGCAATAGTATGTGGCTTGCATCCCCTATAAAACCCCACCATTAACAGATTCTAAAAACCGCTCAAGGTCACCTGCGTCTTCCAGTCCGCCTATGAACGCGACGTGCTGATCAGGCCGGAGAAGCACAATACAGCCTTGGGGTGAAATGCCGTAACTGTAGTATGCTTTCCCACCACCAACATGATATGACTCGCTATCTGCAAAGACTTTGCCATAGTCGATTCCGGTATCTTCATCAGGAGGCCGGAAAAGCTCCGGTAGATTCCATATGTTGACCTCTGTTCGAGATGCCGAATCAACCAGATAGATCGAGAGAGCGCCCACTGACTGCCCCCGATTTCTAATCTTCTGGACGACAGATTTCGGAGAAGATAGAACTGCAGCGAGATTTTCCACCCGGCGTTTTTGAACCTCATCCACGATGTTTCCACCGAAGACGACTAGATTCCACTCCCCGGTACTTGGGAAGATCTGCTGCATTTGGTGCGGTTGAGAATCCGATCGACTGAGCACCAGCTCACTGGGGATCCTGGCGCCCAGTTTAATCGTTTTCACCGGGTCAGGCTGCGGAGAGTGTCCGTTCATGGTAGAGTGCAATTTTTGCCCCCGAATCGGCTACGCGATCACCATATTAGGCTCATACGTGACCCCCGGTCCAGACATGGAAGTGTTCTCCTCCACAAGAGCTTTTCTATGATCGTCATCAAATGTATTCTCGGCCTCTAACATGCCGCGACAGATACGTTTATCGAAATCGATTAGTCGCTTGGCTACGGGGAGCCTTTCTTGATGGTATGTACGGAGGAGATTCGGATGGGCCACGCCTTGGATTACTGACGCCAGGTTTCAGCCCAGGTTGTATGTATCTTGCATGCTCACGTTCATTCCTTGTCCGGCTTTGGGGGAATGGGTGTGGATAGCATCGCCGGCGAGGAAGATTCGATCGTACCGGGATAGTTCTCTGCAATATCTGTGACCAACCTGAATCCGCGCTCGAATTAGCTACCAGTCTTTTTTCTTTGGGGGGGAATGGATCGTTCACTGACAGCATATATCGTGGACCATTCTATTCGCGATGCATCAAATCGGTACGGCTGCATAATCTTTCGAACAGCCTTCATAATGACCTCTGGTTCCCCATCGCTCGCCCAGTAATTGTTGGCAAGCTCAGATGACACCTGGAAATACATTCGGATGAGCTTGTGCTCGCGCGGAATGATCATCAGGTTTCCGGATTCGGATTTTATGATACATCGTCGACGGACGTCCGCTATCCATTTGACCTATCAGCAAAATATACCTTGCCTGCTTCCAGGGTCTCAGAATAGAGTCAACATACGAAAATCAGTCACGGGAAAAGCATCCAAGACTCCCCAGCTCACGTCCCGAGAGGCCCCCTCAAGCTTCAGCCCGAGCTGTTTCCGAACCCAGCTATGCGCCCCATCACAACCAAGCAGGTACTTGGCTTCGATCACATTCACATCTCCATTGCTCTGTGGCGCGCTTTCACCATTTGTGGCATCGGAACCGGTGACGGGCACCAGTTTCACGCGGAGAGGATACGAATGTGCGTCGTGGCTGTCCAACACGCGCTCGTCGATATGAAGCGACACGGGCGTCGTTTCTCGTCGGACCTCGACGTTTGGCGACTGCTGTACTAGCTCAAGCAAGAGGGTTTTGATTCGCGATTGTCCCAGAGTCGACTCCTGGTATCGCGACCACCCGGGCTTGGAATTGGCCGAGACACTTTGTCTTTGCAAGGAACCGTCAGGACATTGGTTCTGTGCGGATACTCGAAATTAGCATCCCATGCCATACCACAGACAGCTAGAGCGGAAAAGCCTCTTTACCCATAGACAGATTTCAATCGTATGATTTGCCTCATCCCAAATCTTCTGCCCCAGCCCAAAACTGTCCAGAATCTCTATCGTCCTGCTTTCGAGAGCTTCATAAGTACACTCAAGCGCCATTCGTTGTTGGGGATCCATAGCTTCCGCCTCTGGGATGGACATGGTAAAGAAGTGTGCATCAAAGGCAGAGATGTCTCTCTTCATGAAATGGGCTTTTCGGACATTCAGAAAATTCCGTGCCGCTCGTGGTGAGGGTGGTAGTATGCGTCCACATTGAAGCGGTCTTTGGGAATGTCGGAGAGGGCACTTTTGCCCGCTGCGATCATATCCCACAGTTTCGTAGGGTTCTCGGCATCACCGGGAAAACGACCAGAGAAGCCAATAATGGCAATTTGCATCACAGGGTCCTCCTCGATTCCGGAGAAGGAAGGCTTGGTGGTGTTTGACTGAAACATGGTGTTGAATTCGTTGTGGACAAAGAGTAGCAATGAGTTGTGCTGAGATTGGTGTTTGATGATATCCAAAGGCAATTCTACTGGGGATCTTGCTCAATATTTATCCTCAAGTCGTGATGAAGAGAGCTAGCACCTCTTGCTAGAAGACGCCTTGCTCACTCGTATAGATCGCAATCATGTTGTCGCCGCGGAAGCTTTTCGCGTAGAATGCACACCATCACAGCTGCCGAAATCTGACATCTATTGTTGGTAACTATTTTTATGCGAACTCGCCGGCTCGGTGTTTAATCAAAAGAATCCTTTTTCGGCGAGTTTTCGAGGTTGTAATCATGGTTGTTTGACGATAAATAGTAAGACCAGGCTGAGTTGCGGCTGTCCGATTTCTGGCCCCCAACTAACATAACACCTGCAACCACGGCAATCAGAGTTCATAGTTCTCAATCAACGAGGGAAAAACGATGCTACTACTCCAATATGCCACTTCAGGGTGGTTGGTAGCGATTGCTGTACTGTCACTGTCCCTGTATAGCGTCGCTCTAGTCGTCTACCGACTTTTCTTCAGTCCTATACGGAGATTCCCAGGCCCTCGACTGGCAGCAGCCACCTTCTGGTGAGATTGACAGCTCGCCGCGCTAGTAGGACACAAGCTAATTCACTCTTAGGTACGAGTTTTACTACGATGTCGTTCTGGGTGGGCAGTACACCTTCCATATTGCTCGCCTCCATGAAAAATACGGCCCTGTCGTCCGAATCAACCCGCACGAACTGCATGTCCACGAGTTCGACTTCTACAATCAACTCTATACTGCAGGAGGACGGACTCGACACAAATGGTACTGGGCGTCGCGGGCATTCGGGGCGGACTCTTCCACCTTTGCAACTGAGCGGCATGAGGATCACAGAATGCGTCGGTCAGCGTTGAACCCGTCCTTTTCCACGGCTCAGGTACGAAAATTAGAGCCACTCATTCAAGGTCGGGTTGATTCCGTCATGAGGAGAGTGAGGCAGTTTAAAGAGGATGGGAGTGTTTTGCCCCTGGACGTGATGTTTGGAGCATTCTCGGCCGGTAGGTTGGAGTCTACAGATCCTAGCAAGAACCATGACTGACAACCCCAACAAAGATGTGATTACCGAGTATGCGTTTCGTCGTCCTGGACGTAAAGTCGAGGCTCCTGACTTCGACGATGATTTCCACACAGCCTGCATCAACGGTGGCAAGCAGCTTTTCCTAACACGACAGTTCCCTTGGCTGCTCAAAGTGGTTCGGACAATTCCTCCTCACATGACACTCAAATTCAACCCTTCCATGTCGTCGTTTTTTGCGATGCACAAGGTAAAGAAAAAGGACTCTTGAGTATCAACATTTACTGATCTAATGCGCTGGACAGGACATTGCGATGCAGGTCAGGTCCGTCCTAGACGAGCCCAGTTCCACCAACAAAGCACCCACTGTATTCCACAAGATCCTAGATAGCAAAACTCCCGAGCACGAGAAGTCGTTCAACCGGCTGGCTTCCGACGCAGGCTCGCTAGTCGGCGCAGCGACAATCACCACATCCTGGGCGCTTACACATGCCGTATTCCACCTCTTAAACAACCCCAGCTGCCTCAAGAAATTGAAAATCGAGCTAGCAGACGCCTTAACCCCCGCTTCCCACGACCGCGGCGAGACGATCCTGCCTATATTGGAACAACTGCCATACTTCACTGCCGTGATCCAGGAAGCATTGAGACTTTCGGTCGGTGTATCGACTCGCCTCGCCCGAGTAGCTCCAGACGAGGTCCTCACCGTGAAGTACTCGACAAGGACTGAGGGGGAGTGGAAGATCCCACCCTCAACCCCTGTTTCGATGAGCCAGCAGCTGATCTTGTACGACGAGCGCATCTTCCCGTCTGCATCTGCATTCCGGCCCGAGCGGTGGATCGAAGATCCAGGCCTGATCAGATACCAAGTCGCGTTTTCCAAAGGATCGCGCGCCTGTCTGGGGAAGCATTTGGCTCTTGCGGAGATGTATCTTCTGCTCGGGGGGCTTTTTTCGTCTTATGGTTCGCCGGAAATCCGGATGCCCGGGGATCTTGGATATCTCGAATTGTATGAGACGGATAAGAGCGATATAGAATGTGCGGTGGATGCTTTTTTGCCATTGCCAAAGGTTGGAAGCAAGGGGGTTAGATGTAGGGTCTTGGCCTGGGAGCATGCAAAGTAGTTAGCAATTTGACGATTCTTCCCTATATCTACGATGATATGTATTTTTTTTTTTTTTTTTTTTTCAGAAAAGAGCCAATTTGCAGTCGGTGTGTTGTTCGTACTTGTGAGTATATGGCGATAAGTGAAAGCATGAGTGGTCAGTTGGTAGTACAGTCCGACGACTTTTAAATAGCTTGGCATACTAGGCACACGTAAATAGCGGGAATTAAAGCTTATCTTAACCTCATATTCTCGGCATTCTATTCCTATCATAGAAATTATCTCCAACTTCAACGCTATGAAACGCATCGTAAAATATCACAACTCAGCCGCCTGAGGACGTTGCGGCCCTGCCCCTTCTTTCTTACGTATCTGGAACACCAGTCCCGGATGGCCCAGCATCATCGAATACACCGATGCGAGGATCAAGCTGGCCATAACATCAGTAATAGCTCATCGATACGTTTGAGGTTAGCCTGGGTACTTACAATCCCTCAAACCAGATGAACAGCGTCTCATCCCGAATCAAACCCCCACTATACCAGGCATGTAACTCGGCCAGCCGGTAGGCGCATCGAATGGTGATCATCAGGATGGTGATAACGAGAAAGGCAAAGAAGATCAAGAACCGGCCATGGAGAGGGTTGGCTGCCAGGAGGCCTGACCGGGAATACCGAAACAGATAGTCGCCCAGCAAGGCACAGAAGATGCAGATGGTGAATACTTGAAAGGCAAGACCGGCGAGGGCAAGGTCTACGCCAATTTGACTCTTCCCGCTCGTCGAGGTGGATAGGCCACCCGCGGCCGCTTGGAGGACGAGAGAGACAACGTCGCAGTTGATGAAGACCCAATAGATGTATCTAGGTGGGAAGCGCGCCAGGCTCGGGGAGAATTCATTAATGGTGAAAGCGAGGGTCACGTATATCGCGGCACAGAAATAGATCGGGGTGGTTGTCACGAGAACTATTCTTGATTAAAACTCTTCCCTTACCTGAGCGAACTTGAATGATGATGAGCAGTAACATACTGATCTGGAGCATAAAAGCATCAAAGTTGAACGGGTTATAGTACATCATCACCCGACCGACATATCCGAGCAGCGCACTCACACAGCCGACGGACATGGCACCCATGAAGAACCAAGTCTTCGATTGAATCCCCAGCCAGATGTGTACCAGCCTTGCCAAGCCAAATAGCCCAATAAAGCTACTATTGGCGGCCAGGCTGGGACGATATCCGTAAAGGGAATACTGGATCGGACATATCTCCAGCGTGCAGTTAGCCTAGGGACCGAAGGTGACAATGTACGGGGGAAGCCCCGGCGGCGAGGACATTGTGGTCAGCCAGGCAAAGGAATGAGAGAAAGTGGAGGAGGGGCTGATTGAGAAGAGGCGAACGAAATATGGTCGACGACAGCCATATTCAAGACCCAGTGAAGTTCAGTTCTTAAGGGTATTACGAAGAAGGGCGCACAGCTGAGGGAGATGGGGCTATGAGAAGGAAATGACAAGGTACAAGCGCTGCCCTCTTCAAAGGATTCGAATGCCGAACGCCAAATGATCGGCACCGATGTTGGGCGGAGCCTTTGGCAGATTGGGGGACAGAACGCAACCAACAGAATAATTCAAGAGCACGAGCGGGTGAAATCCGTTATCTGCATGAAACAGCCAGTTACCGCCGAACAAACCTGTGGATATGATATACGGGAAGGATTGAAAGTTTCATAGTGCCCTAAAAGTCGCCGACAGGATCAAATGTTACTGCTTATGTTTATATTTGGTTTCATCTCTTGATTGGCTATAGATGGTCCTTGATCTTGTTCTATAAAAAGATTCTTTCTATGGCGAGCAGCAAAGACATCAACGGCGGGTTTTGTGGTGGAAATCCGAGTCTTATGATATTTAGAATCAGTGCTACAACATATAATGCTATGCTAGGAAAGAGACATGAACATGGGCCCAACTATTTTCCAGCGAACAGAACGTAATAAACAAATAGTTGCATTGGGAATGAACATTCGCTATATACAATTGAATCAAATCATACAAAATGCCTCGTCGCCCGCTCAAATTGTGAAGTTAAACTGTCCTCCGTATAATTTCCAAAAGCCATCCCGATCTGTGGTCCACGAGGACTAAATATTGTACTCCACATGGACGAGCCCGTCTGGGGCTCCCTTGGGGTGCTCGCCTGGCTTAGCCTTTTGCCCCAAATGAACGTCCCTATCGTAGCCTTCTCGAATTCTTGTGACAGACTGGCCTCGGTAGGATTTCCCAAACTCATCTCGATCCGCGGAGGGCTCGAGCTGATAATTGCACTTTCCATCGACGATGAGTGCGATTGTTGCGCTGCTTGATCCTTGGGTGACCGGGTGTCCTTGACATATGCTCCCATCATGGCTATCACGCTGACCGCGGTGAATGCGATCATGATTTTATCTTGGAGCGCAAAGGCCCGTCCGTAGCATTCTTTCACTAGCGCTGCTTCTGCCGCTGGGAACGCCTTGACGGCCTCGGTGGAGCTCAGTAATTCGGTCAGTTTGCTGGCCCCAATTACAGGGAGTAGTTCGGACTTCAAATGTGATGTGGTGATTGCTTGCCCGAGGGCAATACCGATCACGCCCCCGAGGACACGAACTTGAGTGATGGAGCCCATGCAGATACCTAGCACAGTCAGTTAGCCAGCTCAATATTGAATTGTAAAACTCGGGGTGGTTAACTCACTGATGTCCTGCTCCTTCATACCGACACGCGCGGTCATAGCCAGGCTACTAAGTGCCAGGCCAAAACCCAGTCCCAGAATCACCTGGTACCCAAACTGCGCAGATGGGACTGGACCGGACGTGGTAGGAAGCGTTGTCATCAAACTGAGCCCAATGATCTGCAAAAAAAGTGATGCGACCAGGACATGCCAGCCAATCCCAAATATACTGATAAGCATACCAGCCAGGAAGGAGCCAAAGGCTGATAGCAAGAGCAGGGCTAACATGTCTACACCGGCTTGGACCGGACTGAGCCCATTCTGTAACTGCAATCGCTGCGGAAGAAAGATGAGGGTCATCATGAAGGGAAACCCGGTTAGAAAGGCCGTCCTGCTGCTGGTCAGCTATCTCCATGCATTGAAATCAATAAACTCGACACAGGTACGTACAGAATTGCAAGCCCTGAAAATCGTTGAGTGACGAGATTAGTGGGAAAAAGGGGAAGAATTTTTCGATTCAAGGATGATCGACAGAGAAACCATTGCCATGTACCGAATCCAATGAAGCAGAGCGCCGCGACAACAAAACATGCCACAATGGTGCCACTGTTCCATGCGTAAAAGGTTCCTCCCAATTCAAGCGCAAAGATTAGCAGAACAGACCCGGCCAGAGAGGCGACAATCCCGATAAAATCAATGCCCTGGACGGTTGTCCATGTTATTGGCAGCGGTCCTGCATTGCGAGGAAAGAAGGCTATGACAAGGATGGAGATGATGACTCCCGGGGGAAGGTTGAGGTAAAATACCCATCTCCAGGTGGTATGACTGGTGATAGCACCCCCCAGGATGGGACCCAATAAGCTGGCCACCGTTTAATCCGTCGCCCCCAGATGGGGCGATGAGGAAATCCCACCTCTCACATCAGCTTCTACGAAATAGTATGAGATATGCGGGGGAACAGATGTAAAACACAATCAAGATCCTGCTGTAGAGCTTGTTGGTTTGACATCTTGAACTGTTGGTTTACTGGTGGTTATGCGCCGCATTCCTTCCCCGCGACTGGGCATTGCTTGCATTGCTTAAGCGCAAGTAAGCTTTACAAGGAGTAAGGCATTCTACGGCTGTGTAATGCTTATCTAGTAATTTTTCTTGTTCGTCTCTTTTTTTCTTCTTCTTGGCATTATTGGCGAACATGTTAACCCTGAGCCTCCACGCTCGGAGGTTTCCTTTAATACAGCTCATGTATGCCACCGATCCCCTCTGGTCAACCTCTGATCAACCTCTAACCATACTCCTTCTGTCATATTTACCCGTACAATGATGGAGACTGTTCTGCGTGAAGCATGCGATAACTGCCATCGCCGGAAGACTCGCTGCCCAACTGATGGCGGCGGTCCCTGCACCAACTGTCGAGCCAATGGTCAGGTCTGCACCTTCAATCCTCGTAATCGAACTGGTCGTCCTCGAGTGCGACCATCTCGTTCCAAACGCAACCGAGCGACAACACCGAGTCTTACACAGACGGATGGGGATAATAATGCAGGAAGCAACATACCGACTGTCTTCGACCCCGTCCCCGGTGATACCACTCCTATACCGAGTATAGTGCTTGGTGGAGCGGAGCGGGTGCATGCAAGTCTGCCTGATGAAAGTACCCTCGCAAGTGATCCCTCATACATGCATTCTCCCTGGGAGAGTTCATTGGAACCATTCCCAATGTCGTATGTAACATCCTCACGTTGATTTAAGATTGATGTCCTCGAACTAGCAGACTGATTCATTCGCAGACTCACAGAGCCGTTGATTCCATTTGACAACGAGCTCCCATTTCTCTTGTCTGAAGAAGTCGACTCTCTATGTAAAAGTCCTTCCCAGATAACCGACAATGAAATCTCGCAACGGGACTTGGCTTTTCTCTCCCCGAACAAAGCCCACAGTGTACCTCGGACAACATCACCGGCACTTGCCCCCGAAAGGCATCCTCAGCAATCATACATGGAAGACCGCCCCGAGCGGAAGGAAAATAGTTTGATTACCGTATACAGGCAACTCTCCCAGCTCCTCTTCACCCTACACCTAGCCCACGACACCTCGGTATCAGCGACCGAAGCTCAATCGAACAGATCTTCTCCACGGTTTCATCCCTCTGCGATGTCATGAGTTGGCTCTCGCGATCGAAATCCCCTGCATCCGACTCATCCCCCTGTCCTCTTCTGATCATCTCGATGATCAGCACTGTGGTGGACATATACCGGCGAGTTTTGGACGGTCTCCGGCCGTCAATGGGGCTCATGCAGCGCCCCTCTTCTTCGGGATATGCGCTACCATCGCCCCCGATCTCCATCACGCCTCAATCATCGCAGCAGCAGCCCTCTGATACTCATACGCGACTGCGGTGTTTATCCGATAGCATCACGATGGATTTCGAACTCGGTCTTTTGGAGGGTATCTTTGGCTGGGGGTGTTCGGAAACAAATAATGAGAAAGTGCGTCGAAAGCTAGAGGATACACGGAAGGAACTTCAGGTGTTCATGGAAGAGTGGAAGAAAGTGGCATAGCATTCATGATTTTTTTACGCTTTATGACATGTATTTAGCAATGAACCAGAAATTGAAGATATAAAAAAAAAAAAAAAAAAAAAAAAAAAAATTAATGTTGAAACATCGCTGTAGAAATCGCTCGTTGTATAGCCACAGCAACCTTCGAGGCAAACCTCGCATCCCGGGGAAGATTATGCCCCTGATCATGCACGATAGTTGCTTGCTGACTGCAAAGCCCAGCCGTCACTCTCGACTGAGGCAAGAACGGATCCAACTCACCCATAACATGGACAGTAGGAATCTGGATCCTAGTCGATTCCCGATCCGGGTGATACCGACGCAGAACCACATCGCCCGGTTCACTGGCTGTAATGAACCCGTTGATTTCGGCCGGTTCGACAACGTCGCCCTCGACCCAGTCCCGAACATCGACTTCCCCCGTGTGGGGATCGATGATGGTGTTGTATTTCTTGACCTGATGCGCAGTCTGCAGATCAAAGGGTAGACTGGCGCAGGTGAACACGGCCAAGTTGAACAACTCGGGGGCATGGGGGTTGGTTTTGCGATGGTGCAGCAGCAGCGAGGCTGCCAGGGCGCCGCCTTGCGAGAAGCCGAAGATTCCCTCAAAGGGCCCTTCTTCTTCGATGATCTCCAGAACCAAGTCGTATGCGGCTTGGAGATTCTCGGCGGTGGGTTTGTTGTAGTAGCAGTAGAAGGGGCCGGTGAATAAGGAGGGGACACCAGTCGCCGGACCACATTCGACTAGGCCGTCGACAAATTCGAATTCATAGGTAGGATCTAAGCGGTGGCGAATGGGGGCTAGCTGGGCTTCGTAGACTTTGGAATTTGTTCCCATTCCGTGCAGGCAAAGGAATCTCATGATGGAAGTTTGTATGCCTAGGCTGGAGTCAGGTTTGGTATGAAATAGAGGTCTGGTACAAGATAGATTCCATCCGGCTTTATACATTCCTTTAACCTGCCTTTGACATGCATTCAAACATGCTCAGCATAGAGGATTCTCCAAAGTCGCCGCTCGTCACCAAAACTCGCCGATTCTGACGACTTCAGGCCGTGAAACAACAAATCTCTCCATAGCCACATGGTTAAGATGGTTATACGAAGCTATCATGGAATCTTCAGGTGAGCCGAGGATATGATTTTGAGAGGTAAGGTGGATGCTTGAGGGGAGAGCTTAGGGGCAGCGAGGGCGGTTTGTGAGATTGGTGATGGGAGGATGAGAGGCTTTCAACAGATTATGTGAAATGCCGTCCATAACTCGGGGAGCCAAGGCCCAGAGTAGAGAAATGTGAAAGTTGGGTAATCGTTAACCTGAGCTGAAGCAGCATATGCTACAAACATCAAAAACATGTATTCACCTCGAAGGACAAAAATAATGAAGACATAAGATAAACCATTGCAACCGAAGCGCGCCCGTAAAAAAAAAAAAAAAAAAAAAAAGATTCCCAGCGTGAAATTAGACGAGAAAGATATGAACCGAATAGAAACCGAACCGTTTGTCCAATCGAGACGCCAAGTCAAGAAACCAAGGTCATGAGGCATAAAGGCAATGATAGAAAGAAAACAAATGAGTTGAAAGGTGTATAAACATCAAAAGGAAAGAGAAGATAATAAGAAGCTAGTCCCCACTGTCGAAGAGGGGATGAGGGAAGATAGACATGGAATGGAAGTGGTGAGAATATTGAAGATTAAAAGAAGGGTTAAATGTCGGACACAACCTGGGGCATGGTGGGATGTCCCATTCAATCGTCATGATGGAGACTGGGTAAGGTATACAGGTGGATTAGGGTGGAGGTCGTAAACGGGGTGTCATTGCCGTTGAGGAGAAAACCGGGAGGTTAAAGAATCAACGGAATTCGACAGCGGGAGTACAGCCACGGTCATCGACGTGCTTGAGCTCAAGCTGCTGGTATCTGCAAGGACGTTAGTAAAAGAACTCTCGACGTCGGCAGGATGCAGACGTACTTCTCACTCTTGGCGTGAAAATAGATCCCGGTCACTGTCCCTTCAATCTGGTTGAAACAGATATAATAGAAGCCTTCAAAACTAGCGCCGGATATAGTTCGCACGCGATGGTCAGGGACGAGGAAGTATTCCTTCCACCGCATGAAGATATGCTCGCGCTGTGCGAAATTCCGGTAGGTGAAATCGGGTTTCTTTGCTTGTCTGGCTAACGGCCGCCATGCTGGAAATCGTGCCCAGTGGTTCATGTCCGTTTTCTCAGTCGCACCCCATGCTTCATGACGGGTTTTGAAAGTGTGTTTGGTACCGATGATTTCTCCTTCGAAGAACGTCGTCAAGGTAGGGTGGTCCTCTGTGAGGCCTGGATGCAGACTTGTCAGACAAATTCCCAAACAGAATTGATGAAATACAGACCTTGAATCCGGAGGTAACCACAAAGATATGATTCAGCCATGTCGACATGTTTAATCTCGACGTCAACATTGTACACCTGGCGATCCGACTGTTGAGTTCCGGTGAATTTACTCCCGGGGCGTAGAAACGAGGATGTGTAATTAGGGAGAAGCTTTGCAGTCAGTAAACCAGATGCATAATAATATACCTGCCGATCGTGTACATACCCGAACATTGGAGAATTCATAGCTAAGAAGTGAAGCAACAGACGGCGAATTAGCCACAGACGAAGGCTGCTGTGACGAACATGACGGTTCTCCAGCCGGACTCAATCTCCCCACCGCCGGTTCCTCCTCAGACTTAGTCGCTGTCTTCATCGCGGAAGAGCCAGAAGTTCCTGCGCCCGAATCAACTCTCATAGGATCTGCGGTAGCGGCATCTTCTGACCGCATCAACATGGAATGCGCTGTCGTGTGGGCGGGGGACGGAGCATTATTAATGATGGCATCGCGCTCAGCACCAGCCGAGGGATCGGGGGAATCGCTCCTCGCAGGCAATCGTTCGACTTCCGGCGGACAAGTGGTATGGGAGGAGATATCGTCGACGAGCGAAGTGGTAGATAGCTGTGGTGTGTTGTCACTCGGGGTCGGCATTGGAGGCTACTCTACTTCAGGAGAGAGGACATCGGAGCTGAGAGGGGGAATGACAGAGACGCAGAGGAGAGGGGGAATTAAGAAGAAATTGACAAAGAGCGATAGAAATGAATCAAGAAGATGGGATGGATTGGACTAACCACCGAAAGGGATATAGCGCGGGTCATGCGGGGGAAGACGTGGGATAATTGTGTCCTACATAGCTGACTCAGCTCTCGGCATAACTCGGTTGGGTGGCCCGCTCGGTTGTGGATTACGTTAACTAGTTAACTAACGGTCGATATAAGCAAACAACTCCTCTAAACCTCAGCCTTACCACCATTCTCCCTGGTATTGCTTCTTTGCTTGCGCTATGGATTGGTTTAGTTATGTTATCCCCACAGGATTGCTCACTTATCTTCTGCTCATGGAGTGGCTTGTGTATATTCTCCCGGATGCCAGCTGATCTACCTATGCCAGCAGGCCGAAGCACGCAATGCAATAGTCGGTGACATTGACTATGGAAATAAGGTCCTTCGAATCTCAGAAAGAATTGTGGTCAAATGCGGGTATGGCGTTCTGCTAGGTGAGCCCGCGACTCAGAAGTACGTGTATCAGCATCTCAATTGTCGTGTTGTCCGTGTCCCACAAGTCTACCGGTACTTTCAAGTCCAAGACCGACCGGGATCCTTCTGGGTGAAAGGCTATCTATTCATAGAGTTTATCCCCGGACAGACTTCAGATGAGCTCGATATAAGTAGCGCCGTCGATATCACTGAACGTCTGGCAAACATTGTCTCCGAGTTGGGAAGGGTCACAGCAAGAGATGGTATACCCGGACCACCAATCGGCGGTGGAAGGCTTTGAGGATACTTGTTTGGAGATAATATGACGGAGAGCATTATCAGGTCTGTCGAGGATTTGAATTACTGGCTCAACAAGCGCCTCAGGTACATCAACAAAACAATAGACCTGCGTCCATATCCACTTGTGCTCTGCCACCTTGACCTCTGCCGCCGGAACATTAAGCCTATGCCAGACGGCTCAATATGCATACTGGACTGGGGCCATTCGGGCTTTTTTCCGCGATTCTACGAGGCTGCAGCTGCAGCATGTTATACAAATGATGACACCTATTCAACAATCCTCCTTCAAGTTATTACAAGAATGATGGGACTCACGGATGAAGAGAAATAATGTATGAAACTTCTTGAAAAAGCCCGTGGTCTTAGCATTATATACCACTTGTGAGTCTCAAAACAGCGAAAACAGGGTCCTGTATTTGTTGCTAACTGTTATCCAGTGAATAGAGTACTCATCCCCTTTGGCTTATTAAACGTGTTGAGAACTTAGAGTGTATTGATATGGAGCCAAACAATGCGTCCAAAAAAACCGTGTGTAAGCCCTTTCTAATAAGTGAATGTCCCAGGGACAATTTCGTCGTACTCACGTTCCTGTTCTTTCGAGTAATTGTACTGCAAATCATTCTGCGCCTGGACTACATCTGCCGAACTGATCAAGCCTGTGAGCCTAATATCTTCAAGAATGGTGTTAGTGAGTGCCGAATAAGCAGCCTGTGCTTAATAGAGACTTACACCCAGAATCGGCATCCGATTCCAGTAAGCGATAGTATATACTCATGCCACCCCTTGCTCTCAATGAGTCACACAACGTCTCCGACAGTCAGCCCACATCTTTGAGTACACGAATGTCGTTCCTGTGGAGGGAAGCTTCGGAAGATTCATACAGGCACATCCGCTTGGCGTACTTCCCCATGATATCCGTAGGCTCTCCGTTGATCATATCCAAACGAGCCGACGAGCCGTCGCCGATAAGAAGAAATATCGATGCATGATTTTCGCTGCGCGTATCCCCGTCAAAGATTATGTCGGTTGTTTGCATGGAGACTCTGGCGGCGCTGACAGGGAGGTCATATTCCCCTTCTGTAAGCATTTTACTCATTGTGGCTCGAAAGGATGCGATGCAGCTATGTATATAACCGATCCTAAACCTCTCCTGATATTGTACCACCGGCCCTATCAAGAGGGAAATGAACTAGCAGGAAAGCCTGAAAAGCAATTTTTGTTGTCAAGCACAAGATGCATCCTTAGGGAAGAAGCTACGCTGAGGCAGGCTTTAGATATATTATTTCATTCCCCCGTAAGCGCTTTAGTTACCTGGATACTATACAATCCATACCATTGAAGGCTCGGACGCAAGATGGTTTCGTTGCATCTTACGTGCGGGGCTTGGGCCAACATCAACCCTGCTACAACCTCGAGATAATCAATGTTTGCTGGCAGTGGGCTTGCGTGAGAGAAAATCTACTGGACATCGTGTCTCGCATACATTTGCTGATGCCTCCAAGAGAGGTTAATGTCTCGCTTCAACCACTTCGCAGAGCTCTAGCTTAACCCAGGATATGAACTCCAGCGTGTCATCTAACAAGGATACGAACCAGGGTCCTTAAATGCATTATGCTTGCTTTTTTTGTCATTGGGTGGCTGCTAACCCTTGGTGTACAGCTATGCATGGTGAGAGTACAACGTTGAATACACGGCATTTTTCCGTTCCTCTCAACACTCAAATGTGTTTGCAATCCAAGAAATTCAAATGCAATGACATGTAGACGGTAAACCCAAGTCGCAGTTTTACCTGAGCCAGTATGATGTGCTGATAATCCGGGCATGCAAGGTACTGACTGCTAAACAAATGTCCCAGGAATCATCTCCTCATACTGAAAGTCTTCCTCCTCCATCCGGTAGTTATACTGTAGAGCATTCTGCGCCTGGGTAATACTGGCTGCGCTTTCATCAATATATCCTGCGGCATTCAAATCATCGATAACAGTTTTCCTGTTGATAGTATCAGTAAATACCGAATCAACAAGCAATCACGCTTGATGGAAACGCTTACACCCAAAACCGACATCCCGTCCCACTATCCGCCAACTTATACCTAACCCGCCCCTTACCCTCAACAAGCCCAGTAACATCACCAACAGTCAACCCCTTCACTGCTGATAGGTCGACGACCTTGAGAGGATAATCGATACACCAGTACGAGCATCGCTCTAGGACATAGGTCCCCATAGTATCTTCAGGTTTTGCCCTGTGCATGTTCACGCGGACTGATCCTCCATCGCTGGTGAGGAGGTAGATGGATGGATGGCTTCCGCTGTATGTGTCCGATTCGTGGCCTGTTTCGGGGACTTCGATGATGACCCTAATGTACTTGACGGGGAGGGTGTAGTCTGCTTCAGTGAGGGATGTGCTCATTGTGGCTGAGTGGTTTGGGCCTGGAGCGAGGATGTATAGCTTTTGAGTCCTGTAATGCTCTGCCGATGTTGAACTGTTGAGTTTGTCGAAAGGAAAGTGAACCAGCTGTGTTGAGCAAGGTAGAGCAAAAGCCGCGGTGAATCGGGCTTTGAATAGCCGCGTGGGGTTTATTCGTTCTGGTCAATAAGTGAATTAATTATTGGCATCTTACTCCTGGTCCATACTCTGCAAGATGGTTTCGCACATGTTACATGTATCAGAATAAAGCACAAACACAGTGCTTAATTCCTGTAATTTCTAGATGCCCACCGTGTGTCAAATAGGCTTGTTGATGTTTAAGAGAGTGACTGCCGTACATCGATGCATGTGGAGGATGTGCCTTTTTTGTTTATTACAATAGCAGCCGCGCTTGTGTCAGGGCATGCATGAATACTCGATTTGGGGTTAAACAATGGTTATACGACGTCAGTATTCTATTCTAATTGCTCCGAAGCATGTCCCTAGCGATGGTAATTACGAACATCTATTTAAATCCTCATGCTTTCTTACCGGATGACGGTGGTCATGCCCTTCAGCCGGCGCTCGGTATTGCGACGAGTGTTAACAAAGTCAGGGTAATTCAGAGTCAATTCAACAGCACCAGAGACGACGTGATCGACGGCTTCAACACCCAGCATAAAACTATTGTAGATTAGCAATTGAACAATCTCCGCAGAAACAGATATGAAGATACTAACCTATGGTCCTGGTTCCCGACTTCGTACTTCCATGAGCCAAAGCGGCCGCGGGAAAGAATATCCTTGCTCTGGAGATAAGGAAGGATCTCAGTTAGAGCGCCATTACGCTCTAAGCTGGGAGTGGGATAGCCATGGTCGAAACGACGAACATAGGTGCTGACAATTTCATCTTCGGGCCGAAGTAGCTCTGTGTTAACGAGACCCTGGATGCTGTCGGCCAGCAAAGTGTCCTGGTTGACGGGCTTGTATGAGGATTCGGAGACCTCCAGCATGATGGACCAGTAGGGGCCAGATTCGTCAGTGGAGGCAGGCTTCTCGCCGTTGGCGAGCTGCAGGGTCGGCAGCTTTACTGACTTGTCGGGCTGGTTGTAGGGGGAATAGTTGGAGAAGATGGTTGCGCGATAGAAAGGGGCATTGTCCTCGGGGAAGTAGAGCTGTGCATTGGTCAGAATTGTCTTTTATAATTATGTGATTGAGAGGAACGTACCCAGCACTTGTCTCCAATACGCTCGGGGCGTGTACCACGGACGCCGATTCCGATCACATTAGTGGAGGAGTAGAACAGCGGCTTGCATAGCTGTTGCAACTGAGTATCGCCCAAAGCTTCGGCCAGGTAGTCTACGGCCATTGTAGAGATGAGCGAGCCATAGTGGACAACGGTCCCTGAAACGTTCCTGTTAGCTTGACTGACAAAGTCAGACAATAGCTTCAACTAACCATCTGCAAGGTAGACATTCTTGGCGTCGGCATCAACCTTGATCACCTTGCCATGGTCCCCAAAGCGAGTTTTATCCTTGGCAATGGTGTTGGCAACCGCCATCCAAATGCCACCAGTGCCATCTCGGGCTGGGAATTTGAAAGTGGCATTAGGGCCCCAGTTGCCCGCAACTTTGTTGAGAATAACATTGTTGGTCAATGTCTTGAGATCAGGCGCAGCAACACGCTCTCCAACCCAAGTGGCATTCATCTTGCTGGGAGGAACCGCCCAGACCTTGAAGTTGTATGGCCGCATAAAAATCTCATTCAAATGTTCCCCAACATTGCGACGGTTCCACTCATCAAAGTTCGCAGGTTTATCTGTAGCAACACGAGCGCGAGCATCCAGGGCTGCATCAATCAGACTGCTGATAGATTTGACCTGATCCTCCTTATCAAGCACCGAAATGTTGTTCTGGAAGGGGTAGGGCACCCAGCGACCTTGGTAGCGGACGTAGGAAACACGCTGGTGTTCATACCAGTCCTCGTCTCGGGGGAGGGCTTCCTCGAGGCAATCATCGAAATACTTGTAGTGGGAAAAGATGACATGGCCTCCTACGTCGAAGAGAAAGCCCTCCGGGGTAACGTCGGTCGAGGCTAGACCACCGGGCTTTTCGTTTGAATCGATGATCAACCACGAGGCGCTGTTCTAGAAGATGGGAAATGGTTAGGTCAGCACGGTCAGAGTATAAACCTAAGATCTGACATACCAACTGCTGCAGACGCTTGGCAGCCCCCAGTCCAGTCGGACCAGCGCCGATAACCAGAACATCAACATCACTGAAAGACCGACGGTCAGCACTGTAATCTGACAAGCATTAACAAGAATAAAGGTACATCTGCTTAGCCGCCATGGTGCAAGAATTATTTACAAGATCAAGAATAAGACGAGGGACGGGAGTATGAGGGGGAGACACGAGGGGAATGAGAAGAGGGATTTAGGCACACATTATAACCCGAAACCAACACTTACTGCTGGCTTTGTTGCACTGTCACGAAGCGGCGCCACGCGTCCCCGGGCGCATACCAGACGCAGATCCGCTTAAGCCAATGAATACTGGCGATCCAGCGGTATCCCGAAGCTCAACAGGCTTGTTAGCTATGGATTGGTGCCGCAATTGCCCGGCTGGGTATATGTACTGAATATCTCATGTCCGCACATATGTATCGGTGCCTCCACTGGTCCCGGGTTCGGCGTCCTTCCCGGAGCTCCGTCTCTATGTAAATGCACCCTGAATTACTATTTTACTATGCAGTACTCTGTAGTAATCGTACTATAATCTCCATAGCCAGCTGGCATAAGAAGCCCACAATTTGGGATTGACATTGCGTTTGTCCTCTCTCGGACCATACTCCGCCTCCCCGCGCGATCTGGAACGTCGTGTTCTCGCTGTTGCATACCCTCCAGCTCTTTATATATCTTTACAAACAAATGGCTGTACGGCCAATGTCAACGATTGCAATCCGATGTCCTTGCGATGTAGCCCTTCGAGTCGAAGACTGGGCAGATGCTGGCCTCATCGCACCAACCAGGACAATGAGATGGTGTGACCCACGCCCGCAGCTGCGGGCAGAGCATCTGGACCGATGGCAAAAGTACAGGACGAAAGGTTCTCGATACATATCGACATCGTTATCGACTTTGCCGCGCCGTTATTATCATTCTCCGCCGAGCGACCAAGCCCGCCAATCAATTATAGAAACATGTCCGAGTGCCGCAGAGTGCATATATATTGGGAAGTAGGAATCCCAAGTGACGTTGAGCTGCACTGCGCCCGCAACTGGCATCGTGGCTTTGAACTGGATGTAATTCGTTTTGAGCTGTTTGATATCGAAGTGCACCCTCATGTGGACAGTCTGAGTCTGTCCGTAGTAATTGTGTACAGATGCCTATTCTTCCACCATTGTCTTCAACTCATCACTGGCCTTGATAAAATCCTCCACTTCCCCTACCATTTTATCCAGACACTCCTCCTTGAACTCATCGGCTCTAAGAATTTGAATCTGATGTCATAAGCAAAATACCAGACGGCAGATTCTCAGTGAGCGACTGAGATCGAAAAGAGAGGAACCAGCCAGGTTCTGTAGCACCAGGCACTGCTCCTCGGCATATTGAATTCTTTCATGCAGATAGTTCCAGTCAATTCGCTCTTCTTGTTGTCCCTCCTCGCTGTCACCAGTATCATTGTCGTCTAGTACTTGGGCGTCTGTCGGTGATTGAGACTCATCAGGTGTGTCCTGACGCGCTTCTCTATCGTTTAGTCGCATTTCCGAGATATCCAATACCAACCCGTCTGTAACTGTTTTAGGTTCGTACCAGGACTTCTGTTCATTGTCCCTTTTAAACAGTAATTCAATCACCTATGCATGCAGGGGATGATCATTGAGCTTCTTTTCCCAGGCTTATATAGCCCTAGATATCTTGAACACCCCTAATGGCTGGGAGAACTCAGACAAATGAACTAGCTGCTCGTACATGCTGTCGCACCAGTTCCTGTCGCGTATCGCTTGCTTGTACGAGGGAGAAGCTAAGAACGTCCAAGAATACCCCTGGTACCCAGTCTCTGAACTGACTTTTGGATCCAATGCGTCCGATATTTTCCAATATGTTTCTGCAAGATCCGTAGAATTGACTTCGTACCTGAGTTCAAGGCTGTTAGCTCCACACCTGCTTGAACAGAAAAAGCAGAAGAGAATCTTACCAATTTGAGGCACATTTACTCCTGATTGACCTAGGAATCTTGAACGAAGTGCCCCCCGGTAGGCGCGAGAATGCCTTGGCGAAATGACATAATAGTAATATTCTGTATTCAGGACGGCGTCGTCGTTTGTAGTTGACAGCAGCGGATGGGTGAAAGGATTGAGTAACAGTGGTCTTCGTCTCGTCGTCATGCGTAAAGGCTTTCCAGCACAGCCTGTAATTTTCGCGAAGAAGGCAATGATTCTGCAACCAGGGATCCTCATAGTATTCTGTATGGCATTGTAATATTACACTTGGCTTCTTCAAGCGAAGAACCTCCGCGAGAAGCTGATGGCATTTCTCGTTGGGAAGTGACTTCCTCCAATTTGGCTTGAAGATTAATGCATCAAGAACAGTTACAGTATGGATACTTCGTGCCCCGTTTGTCGCAAACCGGATTAACTCATCGACAGCCTTTAACGTCGGGCAGTCTTGAACGAATTTCTCAAATGAGACGCTATAGATATGATTGGATGCTGGTCGCTGTAGGATAATGACCAGATCAGATGGTCCTGATGCAAGGTCCAGCGCTTTTTCAATCTTATTTACATATAATTCGAGCTCTTGTCCAAAGTTTCGAATGATATCAAGAGCTTGAATATCGTTAACGGTGCCGCGGCGGACTGGTGGTTGGGGACGAGGCAGAGCGGACATATATTTGGGAATCGGGATACCGAGGGGGGAATTTGCAGAGGACATTGTCTTTCCAATTTAGCTATTTTCCGAAACGATATTTCTTTTTTAGTCAGTTTATACCTCGAAGTGATCATATACAGCCCAGAAGGCTTGAATTTGCTGCAAGAACCGTTCGTCTTCTGGTCAGATAATTGTCCCCTTCATTAAGGCTGGTGTGATAGAAACAGTTCCTTTGTAAAAGGATGCGGGGAAATTATATAACCAATAAGCCATTTCCAGGCGACAAGGCTCACCATAGAGCACTACAGCGTCAGCCTTGTCTTGAGATATGGCCCAATAAGCTGGAAGTTATAAACGCTGGCAGGTGGCTGTGCGCTACAAGTATGAAATCATATGGTAACAGTAGACATTGTTCGTACGAATAATGATGGCTTGATTTAATTCTGCGCATAAAAGATGGAACTGGCACCCAAAGAGATTGTGTCGTTGTTGTTTCTGGTATTCGTTCACTTCAATACAAAACGCCCGATGCTCCTTCGTAGAATCCAGACCGCATTCATGATATCGTTCGATTTAGATAGGCTTGATCTGCACGGGGAAGATTGGTTAGAATGCTCCTCATACCCAAACCGAACCATGTATTGATTCTTACCTTGAAGTGAAGGGAGATGAGGGAGAAAATGAGAGCCTTGAGATCCTGGACGAGGTAGTAGAACACACGCAGTCCTTCCGGATCTGCCGATTCCGTCACATCTACTAACGAGCCGATTTTCGCGGTCTATCAAGTTGTCAGAAGCCGTTCAACGAGCTGAAACTGGAACCTCTGTCTGTCGGGGCAATATACCTCGAATGAAATGTGTTCATTGCCCAATCGGATCTCCAATTCCTGTCGACCATCCTTGTTCTTCTGCGGCCATTTCGAATCATCTTCCCTGTTGGCGGCGACGGATTAGTGCGTGACGGAGGACCGAGGGGCATCGCGGGACGCATACTTCAGGATTTCGCTGTCCTTGATGATACGCTTGATCTCCTGGATCATCGCTGCGCTCACGCACACTGTCCGTCCCGTTAGCACGACCGCGCTCTTGACCAT
Source organism: Aspergillus cristatus (assembly GCA_034509305.1). NCBI lineage: Eukaryota > Fungi > Ascomycota > Eurotiomycetes > Eurotiales > Aspergillaceae > Aspergillus > Aspergillus cristatus. The sequence continues at coordinate 1,823,017 of WJBV01000006.1, read as the reverse complement.
GTTTGTTCCTCCACTCACTCTCTTTGCGGATCAGGGAATCATTGCGGTAGTTGGAGTTGTTCGCGTATCGAACGGCGGCGCTGCGACCATCGCCTAGGGTGCGGAAGTCGAATTCTATTGGAACCAGTTAGCAATACCCTCTAGTCGCGAATGAAGATAACCAACCTAGGAACTCATGCCCGAACCGCCCAGAGTGACCGGAGCTGCGAGGCAGTCAGCAGCTGAGGAAACCTGGGCCTCAACAACACATCGGGCTTACTAGTAGCGGAGATAGAAGGGATCGTTTTGCGCCATCTTTTGAGACACTTTTGTTTATTATTTTGGCGTCTTGAAGGAGAGAAGGTAGCAAATCTGGAGGCGGATCGCAGGGTTGGTCCAGGCGGCTTAGTCACCCACACACTCCGGCCAGGTTGCTCCGCCGCGCAAGTGGACAGCATTCATTCTATCGTTCCGTTCATACTTACAATTGTTTTGCGCGGATGACATTCCTGGCTGGTGAGGGGAGCTTGGATTATACTGCTTAATTCTGTCTACTCTCTAATTTTGCTTGCTTAGGAGCGAAGTGAGTGTTCCCCCCCGCTGTTGTTCCTCGTGTTTGTTCGTCGGAGGCCGAGTATTGACAAGTTGCAGGTCTCCTTAGATCTCCTCCCCCCCCTCCTACTTCCCACTCGAACAATCACCACCATGGCGTCGTTTCTGGAAAATGCGTACAGTTTGGTCCATCAGGACAACACTGCGGATCAGCCTTCCTTGCAGGAGCTGAAATTGCAGCTGGAGAAGGGCACCGATGAGACCAAGATGGAGACCATGAGGACCATCATCACGATCATGCTGAACGGAGACCCCATGTCCCAACTCTTAATGCACATTATTCGCTTTGTTATGCCGTCTAGGAGCAAGCCATTGAAGAAGCTGCTATACTTCTACTATGAAATCTGCCCGAAACTGGACTCGAATGGCAAGCTTAAGCAGGAGATGATCTTGGTCTGGTAAGTATGATTGATACATGCCATTCCGTTCCATTAATAACACTGTCGGTGTCTTTCAGCAACGGAATCCGTAACGACTTGCAACACCCCAACGAATACGTCCGAGGAAATACCCTGCGATTCCTGTGCAAGCTCCGAGAACCGGAACTCATCGAACCGCTCCTCTCCTCCGCACGATCGTGTTTGGAACACCGTCACGCATACGTCCGGAAGAACGCCGTTTGGGCCGTTGCATCGATCTTCCAACACTCGGAACCTCTCATCCCGGATGCACCAGAACTTATCCAGACCTTCCTCGACGGTGAAACCGACAGCACCTGCAAGCGCAATGCGTTCGCCGCTCTCATGTCCATTAGCCACACCAAGGCCCTGGAATACCTGGCGACTACCTTCGATAGCATCCCGAACACTGATGAGCTGTTGCAACTTGTCGAGCTGGAGTTTATCAGGAAGGATGCGGTGCAGAACTCGCAGAACAAGGTGGGTGGTCCGGCAGGCGTGAAGGCACAGGAGGTCCATGGCTTGCTAACTGAAATAGGCTAAATATCTGCGATTGATCTTCGATCTCCTTGACGCATCTACGAGTACCGTGATTTACGAAGCCGCTACTTCTCTTACTGCGCTCACCAGCAACCCCGTGGCTGTCAAGGCCGCTGCCGGCAAACTGATCGAGCTCGCTATCCGGGAGGCGGACAACAACGTCAAGCTCATCGTGTTGGACCGTGTTGACCAATTGCGCATCCGCAACGAGGGCGTTTTGGATGATCTCACCATGGAAATCCTGCGCGTGCTCTCTAGTCCCGACATTGACGTTCGTCGCAAGGCTCTTGGCATCGCCTTGGAGATGGTTTCCAGCAAGAATGTGGAAGAGATTGTCATGTTGCTGAAGAAGGAGCTGGCCAAGACGGTCGATGAGACATATGAGCAGAACATTGAATACCGTCAACTCCTTATCCAGTCGATACACAACTGCGCCATCAAGTTCTCGGAAATCGCGGCCAGCGTTGTGGACCTCCTGATGGACTTTATCGCCGACTTCAACAACAACTCCGCTGTGGATGTTATCTCGTTCGTCAAGGAGGTTGTGGAGAAATTTCCCAAGCTACGGGCCTCTATTGTGAATCGTTTGGTTTCGACTTTGAGCGAGGTTCGCGCCGGAAAGGTTTACCGCGGTGTCCTGTGGGTTGTCGGAGAGTACTCGTTGGAAGAGAAGGATATTCGTGAGGCCTGGAAACGTATTCGCGCAAGTCTTGGAGAGATCCCGATCTTGGCCTCGGAGCAACGACTGCTTGATGAAGTTCCGGATGAGTCTGCGGCCGTGAAGGAGCAACTCAATGGTGCCAAGCCTTCCGCTCCGACGGGTTCAAGAAAGGTTCTCGCTGATGGCACGTACGCTACTGAAAGCGCTCTTACGAGCCAATCGGCAGCGGCTGCCAGACTCGAGGCTGTCAAGGCTGCCCAGAAGCCCCCTCTTCGTCAGCTCATTTTGGACGGTGACTACTACCTTGCAACAGTGCTGTCGTCTACATTGACAAAGTTGGTGATGCGTCACTCTGAGGTCTCTGAAGAGGCGGCTCGTACCAACGCTCTCCGCGCCGAGGCCATGTTGATTATGATTTCGATTATGCGTGTTGGCCAGTCCCACTTCGTCAAGGCTCCCATCGACGAAGACTCTGTCGACCGTATCATGATCTGTGTGCGCTCGCTGGCTGAGTTTTCCGAGAAGAAGGAGTTGGAGACCACCTTCCTCGAGGATACCCGGAAGGCTTTCCGTGCGATGGTTCAGGTCGAGGACAAGAAGCGGGCTGCCAAGGAAGCTGTTGAGAAGGCAAAGACCGCCGTGCAGATTGACGATGCGATCCCGATCCGGCAATTCACCAAGAAGACTGACGTTGAGGGTGCTGAAGAAATCGAGCTCGACTTGGCCAAGGCCACTGGCGGCGACTCTACTGTGGAGACCGTGTCCTCGAAACTCAGCCGGGTGGTGCAATTGACCGGTTTCTCCGACCCTGTTTACGCGGAAGCTTACGTTACCGTCCACCAGTTTGACATTGTTCTCGACGTCCTTTTGGTCAATCAAACACTGGAGACCCTGCAGAACCTGTCTCTGGAGTTTGCAACACTCGGAGACCTTAAGGTTGTTGAGCGGCCCGCGACCCACAACCTCGGACCGCGCGACTTCTTGAACGTTCAGGCTACCGTCAAGGTTTCGTCGACGGATACCGGTGTCATTTTCGGTAACATTGTGTACGACGGGCCTAGTTCGACGGAAACCCACGTGGTTATTCTCAACGATATCCACGCGGACATTATGGACTACATCCAGCCCGCGCACTGCACGGAGACACAATTCCGGACCATGTGGACCGAATTCGAATGGGAGAACAAGGTCAATATCAACTCGAAGGCGAAGACTCTTCGCGAATTCCTCAAGCAGCTGATGGAGAGCACCAACATGGCCTGCTTGACACCGGAGGCATCTCTCAAGGGTGATTGCCGGTTCTTGAGCGCCAACCTGTATGCCCGGAGTGTATTCGGTATGTTTCTCGTTTCATCCAACAGAAGGTCATTTACTAACTTGAACAGGCGAGGATGCACTGGCAAATCTGAGCATCGAAAAAGAAGGAGACGACGGACCGATCACAGGATTTGTGCGGATAAGAAGTCGGTCGCAGGGACTGGCGTTGAGTTTGGGGTCACTCAAGGGACTCAAGGCGTCTGCGGCATAAATAGATTATTGACACTGTTGAAGCGTTTATTAGTTACCCATGATATTCTTGTATGCTTGTGTTTAGTATGCTTGTCTTCTGTCTTGTTCTACTACTCTATTATTTATCACTGGAACATATTCCTTTCAATGTGAGCTCGATAGATCCGGATGTAGATCCCAAGTATGTCCGTTTTCGGCTCAGCTGAACTCGATTTTGTGTCTTTGAGAGGGGTTTCTATCTGAAAAACTGGACTCTCAATCCCAAACACAATCATACACTCCAAGTACTCCAACAGCCCCCGGGGAATTTCGTGCCTGAAAAGTTGGTCAAGTGGACCGTTAATCGGCAACCAAGACCGATCCTTCCAACTCCGGAGTACTGCTGTCTCCAACCACTACTCTTCTCTATTTCTACCTATTCTTACTCCCATTCGTTTTCATCTATCGTACAGCTCCATTCTTAGAATACCCATGACTCTCTACTGAACACCAGCGCATAATGTCCCCTTCTACTGCTACTGTACGCACGGAATCGCCGGATACAGGGTCTCGGTTGCTGGAGCACGACTCGACTCTGATTGTTGGCCGGTCGGTGTCTCTGACCTTGGGAAGTGACTCTCTTGCTATTGTCGGTATGTTTTTTCCCTGCTGCTTCATGTCTTTCTTGCGTTCCAGCGATATTCACAAGTGCAGATGAGCGGGCCTCGCGCAAGTCGGATCGCGACGGATGCTGCGGATTCCTCAAATCCAGTAAGACCCTCCATCCTCCATCCCTGATAGCTCTGAGGAGAACCCAAACTAATAGCTGGCCGCTATGGTGCAGAATCCAAAGAAACCCACGCCATCTCGCTATACAACGTCCTCGACGCCGATCTCTCCCCCGCGGGCCTAACCATCACCTATGCGAAACCCGCGACCAAAGACGATGTCACCGTCAACGCCCTGCAATACCCCATCAGCGACGAAGAGAAGAAGAACGCCGACTCATGGATGCAGAAACTGCTCAACCTCGCATACGGCAACGCCATGCGCTACAAGCGGCTCAAGGTCCTGATTAATCCCTTTGGCGGAAAGGGTTCTGCGTCCGCGTTGTACAACAGGTATGCGGCGCCGATTTTCGCCGCTGCACGGTGCCGGGTTGATGTGCAGACGACATCGCACATGGGCCATGCGACGGAGATTTGTGAGAAGATTGATGTGAACGCGTATGATGCGATCGTGTGTTGTTCTGGGGATGGGTTGCCGTATGAGGTGTTTAATGGGCTGGCGAAGAAGGCGAATGCGAGGGAGGCGTTGGCGAAGCTGGCTGTGACTATGATTCCTTGTGGATCGGGGAATGCGATGGCTTGGAACCTCTGCGGGACTGGGAGCGTTTCGGTGGCTGCTTTGGCTATTGTCAAGGGGTTGCAAATGCCTATGGACTTGGTTTCGATTACGCAAGGATCGACTCGTACGCTTTCGTTCTTGTCGCAGTCGTTTGGTATTGTGGCGGATTGTGATCTCGGGACTGATGATATCCGCTGGATGGGCGCGCATCGTTTCACCTATGGTTTCCTTGTCCGGCTCATGCAGCGGACGGTGTACCCGTGCGATCTGGCGATCAAGGTGGTTATGGACGACAAGAAAGCGATCAAAGACCACTATCTCTCATACACGCAGCGAGAGCTCATCAAACGCGATCCCCAAGACACTGCTGGTCAGTCTGGGGGTCTGCCCGAATTGCGATACGGCACGGTGCTGGACGAACTTCCGAGCGATTGGGAGGTTGTTTCAGGCGAAACGATGGGTAACTTTTACGCTGGTAAAATGGCCATCGTATCCAAAGACACCAATTTCTTCCCGGCCGCTCTGCCCAGCGATGGTCTGATCGACATCGTCACCGTCGACGGAACCGTCCCTCGAATGACAACTCTCAAAATGATGTCCGAAGTGCCCAACGGCGGATTCTTCGACATGCCAGAAGTCATCACCCGCAAGGCCGTCGCGTACCGCCTTGTCCCCCGCGAAAAAGAAGGCTTCATCAGCGTGGACGGCGAAAAGGTCCCCTTCGAGGCATTTCAGGTAGAAGTCCACAAGGGTCTGGGCACCGTGCTGTCAAAGTCTGGCCATTTGTACGAAGCAGAGGGACCGAGGATGTGATGCCAGGACTCCCTGGATCGTGGAAGGAAGGGAATTAATGTGGGTTTGTACGGTATACTTATAATCATGGTTTTGGTCTGCGCATTTGTGATGATACCCTCGCGAGATCAGACATAGCACTGGTTTGCTTGATGCGATTGATTGATGCTTCCTGTACACTGCACTGCTGTAATCAAACTACAAGGAGCTAGTACTTAGCGGTAATGTATGCGATATTTTGAGCGCCCATTCCCAGGTTCTATGTACAACGCTATTCAATGCTTTTGGCTAATTAGTCAAATCCACCCCACTCCTCCTCACTCTCCTCATCCTCATCCTCACTCTCGACCTTCCTCTCCTTAAACCCCCACTCAAACAACCTCTCGTCCTGCAACGCCTCCGCAGCACGAGTCCGAACGGGCTTATGCAACCCCTCCACGCGGAGTGTCTCAATAGGACCCAGGATAAGATCCATAGGAACCTCACTAATAACCTTCCTCGGCTTCGCCTCCTCTCCTTCCTCGGAGTCCTCTTGTTCGAATTCGAGAACTTTCTCCAACTCGTCGATCCAGATATCCAGAAGATGGTAGCGCAGACCGTCGGGGCCGTGCGGCATAGGCACGTAGTCGGTTTTTTCGTTGATGGAGGTGTCTTGGTCGGGGTCGAAGTTTAAGGGGTTGAGGGGTCCTTCGGAGATTATGCTGAGGTAGGATTTTAGGTCGGTCCATTTGGCGGCGTCTGAGTCTGTGGTTGTGTTGGTGGTGCCGTTGGATGTTCCGTTGGATTGTCCTTCGGTGTTGTTCTTCCCCTTCGACCGCTTGTTCTGTTTCTTTGGGTTCTTCGATTTCGCAGCGGCCTCCTCTTCTTCGCGCTTGCGCTTCTTCCCGCCGTCATCATTTCCTGGTTGTTGTTGTTGTTTGCCCTTGACGAAGATCTCAAACGCAACACCCACATAACACCTAATCAAATACATATACTTATCCAACCGCAACCGATCAATCGCATGGAACTCGCGTCCAATGGTAATCCAGAACGCGCGCAGGAATCTGTGCACTGTTGAGCGGGGGAGGGTCGGGACGAGGGAGTACGAGAGCGAGCGCGCGAGGGCTTGTTGGGTGAGGGGGCGGTCGGAGTGGTAGAAGCCTGCTTTTGTTAGTATTCTGGCCTATCGATTCGTTTGAACAAGTGAGTAAAAGATAGCGTACAGAAGAAAAGACCCTTCCAGAGTTTGAGTAGGTCGATGAGGGAGAGATCTGTTCGGGAGCGGAGGAAGAGGGTTAGGGAGTCGAGGGCTTTGTCGCGGGTTTTGCGGTCTGCTGTTGTTAGTGTATGATTTATGATAATGGGAAGTAGAGGGGACATACCGCTTGAGGCGAGATCCCTCACGAAGGGGGTTCTTTGTACGTCTGTCATGGTTGGTGTTGTAGAGCTCCGTCAATTCGAGATCGAGATATGTTGCGCTGAGCTCTGGGTTGAGAATAGAAGTATGATCTGATCAATATCGTGAGGTCAATCGCATCAATGAATTCACGCGATGAGTGTCGAGAGAATTGCACCTCTGATTCTGTGGTGCTGGCTGCTTGCTTGGCTTGACGATGCGACGAAGATATCGATGCTTTTTTTTTTTTTTTTGGGGGGGGGGGGATGCTGTGTTTGTGTTGTTTGCATCTCATGTGGGGAGGTAGTAATTATGAGATCCTCGGTTCGAATCCGAGTGCGAGCATTTTTTTGTCTTTTTCTTTTTGGTTGTACCTCCACCGTTTTTGGAAGCTGCGACTCGCCATACCACTGGAAAAGCCGAAAAGAATCACCAAATATGGCCAAGTCAAACAAGTCTCTATTCACTCAGATAATTCACAGACGGTATCCTGGTTTTTGTTTCTCTCGTGCGTCACTCCCCACTGCAAAAGCGTGGCATTGAGCATGTTCGTTCAACTGGAAAGATTGCTGGATATGCGCGCTCTCATAATGCAGGCCTATCCTCAGCTGTGCCATGCAAAAAGAGGTCAGTGGTAGTAGCCACCATAGCATTTCAAGTCGCGCACACCTATCACCATATCGAAAGCGATTTCCTTTGGGACATCAAGTCCATCAAGCAAATGTCCGGCCCGCGAGCAGCTGTTTGGCAGCTCTGCGGTAGGCTTAAGTGGTATCGGGAAGTCATACATACTTTCGCGCATCGCAAAGCAAGGCCGTACGTATGTGGCATATCTCAGCTTTGCGCAATATCTCAGCTTTGCGCAAAACTCCAACAGTTACCCGGGGCGCTCTGTCATTGCCGAAGCATTTGAGATTTCCCACTGTGACCGAGATATGATGCAGGGGGCCATTGAGCTGTACATTGCTACAAACTTGGTCTTCGTCAACCTGTGTCGGGAGCTCGGAATCACTCCAGCGGGACTTTTCGACTCCCAGGTAAAGGACACCTTCAAGGACTTTCAAAGGTCTGTTGTTTATTTGCTCAGGGAGTACCAATGCAAGATCTTTGAGATCCAGAACACGGGCGCGGAGCAGGTTCAACGCATCAGGTCGAATGAGTATGCCGGGAGCTTTGACTATCAAGATTATTTGCGAGAGTTCCTTGGGCCTATGACGCACAGAGTCAGGGCTATTATGAAGACACTGTATGAGCAATTAAAGCTCAGTCCTGCAAGCGACCACTACATCACAAAGCGAAAGGTACAGCTCAAGGCCAAATCCGGGCATCCTCTGCTCCTCTTCTGTGTTGATGAAGCACGGGGTCTTCTAAATCCCCGATACCATCCCCCAGACATGCGATTCCACGCATTTCGACGAGCCCTCAAGACACCTGTCGATCATCTCCGCGAAGAAAGAGCGCAAGCAATTCTTCGCTCTCTTCCTCGACACATGCTCTTGTGTCAATGTCTTTTCTCCTCCTGCGAAAGACGACGCCAGTGCAGAGCTTTCGGATCATATGCTTTACCCCACCCCCTTATACCAACTAGATCTGCTCCCGCTAAACTTCGATATTCTGGTCCCAGTTTCCATTTTAAAAGGCCATAAAATGTGATACTTCATGGATCAAAAGAAGAATAAGAGCAGACTGTTCTATCAAAATCTTCAAGACAAGGACTGATGCCAACACCGGTATGCTGCTGGCAGCAGCCCAATTCAAAACACACCTTTCTCTCTAATACTGCGTTATTGGCCAATTGAGGGGGCGTAAAAAAAAAAAAAGAAAAAAAAAGAAAAGGTACATACAGACAGCAGCAGTGCTACTGTGTGATTATATATTTTAAATGCCTGTCACTTCTTTGTCGTTAAAAAATAGTGTACAAACTATCAATTATGAACTATGGAATTCATACATAAAACTGATCCAGGTCGTAACCTCGAGACGAAAAAAAGAAGATTAATACAGGGGAATAAGCCAAGTCACATGTTCTCTGGGGTTACACCATCCCCAATAGCCGCATGCGGAAGTGGTTGCAACCCTCATCCAACCAATCCATTCGAATCACAACCATCAGTCATCAACATTAATTGGCTCCTGGTCATCCTTCAGAGATGCTTACATTTATAACCGGTCCTACGGGGTTCTCCCCAGCCATTGATATCACCTCGATTGAATCGATCGACTCTGACCCGGAACGTCCTGGTTTGTCTTCGGTGAGACTTGTAGGCCAGGGATCTGAATATTAACGGCTACGTCGGACCTTCGCGGATATTGATCTAAGATCTGTGCTCCAATTAATCTCTGGGGTTGATTCTCAGGGCACTCTGAAGAAGCTGTGTCAGGTACGCCCTTGTCAATTCCTGCGTTTGTTCTGTCTCTGTTATTACTTGCAATTTCAAGTATTTTTGTCGCTAATAACGCAAGCTGATCAGATTGTAGGCTGCAATGGCTGAGTTCAGAGACCGCGACTGGGCCTTGGAGCCCAGTCCTACCCGGCAAGACGATATATCTCCTCCACCGCAACCCAGACCACGCGAAGACAGCACCCTATCCCAGCACATAAGTCCTGAAGCCAGAGCAGAACTAGCTCGCGTTGCTTCCAACTTCCCCAGACGCCATGGCTCCGCCGACTCGGGAGTCAGTGGGATGGACAATAGCATCCATCGCAGAGATACACTGGAAGGCATCGAGATTGGAGATCCGGTCCTTGATCCGACAAACGAGAAATTCGACCATTACAAGTGGGCGCGAATGATGCTAAAGCTCATGGATAAAGAGGGGTTTCCCAGGCCGCCATCGACGGGCGTGGTTTTTGAGAATCTGAATGTCTCTGGGTCTGGGTCTGCGTTGCAGTATCAGAATAACGTGGGGTCCGTGCTATTGGCGCCGTTTAGGCCACAGGAGTATCTGAGCTTCATTCGATCTGGGCCAGAGAAGCAGATTTTGCGCAACTTCGATGGTCTTCTGAAGAGTGGTGAGTTGCTTCTCGTGCTTGGACGACCTGGTAGCGGTTGCTCGACATTGCTCAAGACGTTATCTGGTGAATTGCACGGATTGAAGCTCCGGAAGAGCTCTGAGATCCAGTACAATGGGATATCGATGGAGAAGATGCACTCTGAATTCAAGGGCGAGGTTTTGTACAACCAGGAAGTCGACAGGCATTTTCCTCACTTGACTGTTGGGCAGACTCTAGAATTTGCTGCTGCGGCGCGCACTCCTGAGCATCGGTTGCGCGAGATCAGTCGGAAGGAGTTCTCGAAGCATATTACTCAGGTTGCGATGGCGGTTTTTGGGTTGTCACACACGTACAATACCAAGGGTATGTTCTCCGGAGAAGCGCGACTATTGTGTTAGCTAACACTTCTAGTGGGTGATGAGTATATCAGAGGAGTGTCAGGAGGTGAAAGAAAGCGTGTTAGGTAAGAACTTCGTCTACAAGATTGACTTGAACCTGTGCTAACATAGCTACAGTATCGCTGAGATGGCGCGTAAGATATATCCATCAACCTCTTTCCGAGTCATTAACTAACCTAAACAGTATCCGGTGCCCCCCTTGGTACTTGGGACAATAGCACTCGAGGCCTCGATTCTGCAAGTGCTCTCGAGTTTACAAAAGCCCTACGAGTCGCTGCCAACCTAGCGGGTACAGCCCATGCTGTCGCCATTTACCAAGCATCGCAAGCAATCTACGACATCTTCGACAAAGTAACTGTCCTCTACCAAGGAAGGCAGATCTACTTCGGCCCCTGTGATCAAGCAGTCAACTACTTCACCGAAATGGGCTGGTACCGCCCGCCGCGCCAAACAGCAGGTGACTTCCTGACTGCTGTTACTAACCCCCAGGAACGCCAAGTTCGAGAGGGAATGGAGGACTGTGTTCCGCGTACTGCTGATGACTTTGCGGAGTACTGGAAGAAGAGTCCTCAGTATGAGGCGCTGAAACAAGAGATTGCGGAGTATCGTGAGCAATTCCCGCCTGGTGGCCAACAGGAGGTAGATTTTAGGGAGGTCAAGCGATTTAGGCAGGCGAAGCATGTGCGGCCGAAGAGTCCATATGTTATTTCGACTCTGATGCAGGTTAGGCTTTGTACGATTCGGGCTTATAAACGGTATGTTCAATTGTTTTTGAAAATCTGGGTTATGCTGATGCTGATGGGTCAGGATTTGGAATGACAAACCCTCGACGTTGACGACACTCATTGGTCGGATTGGTATGTCTTTGATTATCGGTTCGATATACTACGGGTAAGGACTCCTTCGCCTTTTTGGAAGATATGTGCTTATTCTATCAGGACGCCAAATGCTTCAGCTGGTTTTCAGAGTAAAGGAGCTGCTTTGTTCTTTGCTGTCTTGTAAGTCACCTACTTTGATATCGAATCTCAACAAGGATTGCTCTTTCAAGTTTGGTGCTAACCAATATCAGGATGAACGCCCTCATTAGTATCACCGAGATCAACTCACTTTACGATCAACGGCCGATCATCGAGAAACAGGCTTCCTATGCCTTCGTACATCCTTTCGCTGAAGCATTCGGTGGCATAGTATCCGACATCCCTGTCAAGTTCTTCTCCGCGGTAGTGTTCAACATAATCTTCTACTTCCTGGCTGGACTGGTGAGTGCGACTTGGTATAGTCCCAGAGAAGCCCGTTCTAACCAAATTCAGCGATACGAACCATCACAATTCTTCATCTTCTTCCTGTTCACATTCATCAGCACGCTTGCAATGTCAGGAATATTCCGAACTCTCGCTGCATCGACCAAGACCCTTGCCCAAGCAATGTCCATGGCCGGTGTTATAGTGCTAGCCATTGTGATATACACAGGCTTTGTCATCCCAGTTCCGGAAATGAGTTCTGTCCCATGGTTCAGCTGGATTCGATTTATCAACCCCGTCTTCTATACATTCGAAGCATTGGTTGCAAACGAATTCCACGGTCGACAGTTTACTTGCTCGCAATTCATCCCCGCATATCCTAATCTAAGCGGTAATTCCTTCATATGCTCCATCCGGGGCGCTGTTCCCGGACAAAGAACCGTGTCTGGTGATGCCTACATCGAGTCCCAGTACACCTACACATACGCGCACGAATGGAGAAACTTCGGAATCCTAATTGGATTCTGGATCTTCTTCATGGCCACATACTTGATAGCCACGGAGCTTAACTCCGCAACCACATCCAAAGCTGAATTTCTCGTCTTCCGCCGCGGCCATGTGCCCCCTCACCTGCGCAACATTGACAAACGCCAAGGAGGAGAAAACCCCATAGAAGCACCCGAAACTCACAAAGAGGATAAACCGGAAGAAGAAACAACGGACGTGATCCCGACGCAGCGCAGCATCTTTACCTGGCGGAATGTCTGCTACGATATTCCCGTCAAGGGTGGTAAACGCCGGCTTCTGGATAATGTCTCTGGTTGGGTGAAGCCTGGTACGCTTACGGCTTTGATGGGTGTTTCGGGTGCTGGGAAGACTACTTTGCTTGATGTCTTGGCTAAGAGGGTGTCGATTGGTGTTGTTATTGGTGATATGCTTGTGGATGGAAAGCCACTTGATAATAGCTTTCAGAGGAAGACGGGGTATGTTCAGCAGCAGGATCTTCATCTTTCAACGACGACTGTGAGGGAAGCGCTGCGCTTCAGCGCGCTTCTACGCCAGCCCAAGACGGTATCTAAGAGCGAGAAGTACAAATACGTCGAAGAGGTAATCGAGATGCTGAGCATGCAGGAATTCGCCGATGCGATTGTTGGGAGTCCGGGTGAGGGTTTGAACGTCGAACAGCGGAAACTTTTAACTATTGGAGTTGAGCTTGCCGCGAAGCCTGCGCTATTGATCTTCCTTGATGAGCCTACTAGTGGTCTGGATTCCCAGAGTTCGTGGGCTATTTGTGCCTTCTTGCGGAAACTTGCGGATCATGGACAGGCTGTTCTTTCTACGATTCACCAGCCTAGTGCGCTGTTGTTTCAGGAATTTGACCGGTTGCTTTTCCTAGCCAAGGGGGGAAGGACGGTGTATTTTGGTGATATCGGGAGGGATTCAAGGACATTGCTTGATTACTTTGAGAATAATGGTGCAAGAGCGTGTGGATCATCTGAGAACGTAAGTCTACACACTACATTGGTTGATGGATTGCTGACCCAAACAGCCCGCCGAATACATCCTCGAAATAATCGGAGCAGGCGCGTCCGGAAAATCCAACCAGGACTGGCCATCAGTCTGGAACGAGAGCCAACAAGCGAAAGAAGTTCAAGATGAACTTGACAAGATCCATCAAGAGAGGGCTTCAGCATTCGACGAAGACAGTGCCGTCGAACACGCAGAATATGCTATGCCCTTTGTTTACCAGTTGTGGCATGTCACGCATCGTGTGTTCCAGCAGTACTGGCGGGAACCGTCTTATGTTTGGGCTAAGATTATTCTTGCTACGGCATCGTCGCTGTTCATTGGGTTTACATTTTTCAAGCCTGATAGCTCGCTTATAGGGTTTCAGTCTGTTCTGTTTAGTGCTTTCATGCTTACGTCTATCTTTTCGACTTTGGTCCAACAGTGAGTTACCCTCCACCACCCTTCAATAAACAAGCTAACAAGTCGCAGAATCATGCCCAAATTCGTCGTCCAACGCTCCCTCTACGAAGTCCGCGAACGACCCTCAAAAGCCTACTCCTGGGCCGCCTTCCTGATCGCCAACGTCCTCGTTGAAATCCCCTACCAAGTCCTCGCCGGAATCATCGCCTGGGCATGCTACTACTACCCGATCTACGGCGCAAACCAAGAGAGTCATCGACAGGGCCTCATGCTCCTCTTCGTCGTGCAATTCTACATGTTTACTTCAACGTTCGCTTCGCTTGTTATTGCCGCTCTGCCAGATGCTGAGACGGGTGGTACTATCGCTACGCTAATGTTCATGTTGACGTTGGTGTTTAACGGGGTTATGCAGCCGCCGGATGCGTTACCTGGTTTCTGGATTTTCATGTATCGCGTTTCGCCGCTGACTTATTTGATTGCCGGTCTTACGGCTACGGGACTACATAAGCGGACTATTGAATGCGCAAGTGAGGAGTTAAGCGTGTTCAATCCCCCATCAGGTATGACATGCTTCGACTACCTGGAAACATATCTTCAGTACAGCCCCGGCCAGCTGTACAACCCAAACGCCACGCAGAACTGTCAGTTCTGCCAGTTACAGAACGCGGACCAATACCTCGCCGGTAGCAATATCTCGTACGGCGACCGCTGGCGCAACTGGGGCATAGGCTGGGCATATATCGGATTCAACATCCTCGGGACTGTGGCGCTGTACTATATGTTCCGGGTGAAGCATTATAATCCGACGACGTTGGTTAGGTGGGTTGTGAACGGGGCTAAAGTTGTTTGTAGGGTGTTTAAGAGGAGGTCTGGGATTACGCCGAAGGGGAGGGAGGCGGATAATGGGCGGTTGTATTAGGTGTGGTTATTGGGGAGTTAGTACTGTATTTAGTTAGGTCTATGATAGGTCGGGTTGGTCGATATATGGCCTTAATGACATGTGTATTGGGATACTTGATGGACTGGGAGTCTACCAACGACAATGACCACTCGTACGTCCCTGATCCGTTCTATTTTAGCATCAACCCAGGAACCCGATATACTTGTACAACGAATCAAACCAACCCCAATACAAGCACTACCACGCAGCCCTGCCCACTGTAAGTGACAGGGCTGGCCGGAGAATTCTCCTTCTGCAGAAAGAATTTCCTGAACAATATATCGGCCACGCGGCCCTGCCAAAACATCGGCGAATCACATCGGCCCGATTCGCAAATAGCATCCGCCCGGAAGCATGCCGGGTTCCGCTCCGCGCTGAGTAAGCGGAAATAAACGGAGTGCCAAGAAATTGCTTGTATAGCGCGGACGTCGAGGCAAAACACCGGTTGATTCTGCTTCTTTTCTCGTTCCCAGGATGTCAATTTGATGGGAATTACCGGTGGGTATTCGTCATGGTCGACGCGGCCTTGTTTCTCGAAGACTGGTCAACGACCTGGAATGTATATAAATGGAGCCCCCGGGATGATGGACTTGGTGAAATTGACAAAGGTCTGAGATCAAGGCAATATGCACTTCTCAAAGCTCCTCCTCGCCGCTCTCGCAACTCCCATTCTCGCCCATCCTGGGGAGAAACATGACCCGCATGTCCTGAAGCGGGAGATCCACGCCCGCGATGCCTTTGCGCACATGGGCAAGCGGGCTCTGGACACCTGCTCGACTTCGCTTGAGGCTCGTCATCTGAACAAGAAGAACGTCCAGCGTCGTGCGCAGCGTGTCAGTTCTTTGCGTGAGAAGCGCGGAATTTCTACCAGTTAGTTCTCCTCTCCCTTTCAAGGCCGAGCCAGAGACCAGTCTTAACATGAATAGAAACGCAACACTCCCGCCGCACCCTCGCGCAACTCCAGAAATGGGAAACCGTCGAACACAACAAGACCAATGTGGTGGGCTACACTCCCTACATGCCTGAGGATATCATCTTCGGTGCGAACACCAGCTGCATCCTCACGCCGACCATCACCGATGGACCGTACTACGTCTGGGGCGAGATGATCCGCGAGCACGTCAAGGAGGAGAAATACTCGGACGGTGTCGATCTGTACCTTGAGGTGCAGTACATCGACATCAACACTTGCCGCCCTGTTGAGGGCGCATTTGTTGATATCTGGCAGGCCAACGCCACTGGTGTCTACAGGTATGCGCCCTACAAACCTACACCTTCTGACTTACTAGATACTAACGAAGACAGTGGAATCTCCACCTCAGGAAACTACGCCGCCGACGGCTACAACTCAACCTACCTCCGCGGCATCCAACGCACCAACCACGACGGCCTCGTCAACTTCGACACCATCTTCCCCGGCCACTACTCCGGCCGCGCCATCCACACCCACCTCCTCACCCACCTCAACGCCACCCTCCTCCCCAACAACACCCTCCAAGCAGGCACCGGCAGCGTCGCCCAAATCGGCCAACTCTTCTGGCCCGAAGACCTGCGCTCCGCCGTCGAAGCAACATATCCCTACAACATGAACACGCAGGACATCGTCTCGAACGACGACGACATGTGGAGTATCGAGCAGGCTAGTGCGGCTTACGACCCGTTCCCGGAGTACGTGTATCTGGGCGAGAAGATTGAGGATGGACTGTTTGCGTGGATTCAGATTGGTGTTAATGCGACGGCGGACTACACGGATAATGACTATTATAGCATTGCGGCTTATCGGGGGAAGAATGGGGGGTATGCGAATGCTGACAGTAAGGCTATGGGTGGTGGTGGCGGTGGTGGTGCTGGTGCTAGTGGTGCGCCTAGTGGAAGTATGTCTGCTAGTGGAATGCCCGGCAGCACCGGCGCATAGAAAGATGCCCGAGTACTCTAGTTTTGTCGATAGAATGGGTGTACAGTGTTGTGTAGAAATGGATGACGAGCGATGCATTACAATCATATCTATACCAAAGACAATTCAGATATGGCGAGATAGAATAAAAACGATATGACCTGCGTCATATAACCCATTTATTGTGGGCAGAATAAATGTGGGCAGAATAAATGTAGTCATCTCGGTCCTTGGGCACCCAAGAACTCCTCATCAAATCCCACGCCAAGTAGTTCAGGTTACTCCATGTCACATTGACATTCACCCCATTGCCTTTACGAAACTGTTGATGTAGCTACAGATAAAAAGCCCTGTCAGTCGGGAGCCCAAGACGAGCACATCAAGATTGACATACACTTTCTTTGAGTTTGAATCCCACGAGAGATCATCAAGACCGCCTTCTTGCGGTAAGACCCCAACGCCAACATACTCTCTATTCAAACAAGTCAGTAAGAAGTAACAAGATCGGCTAGAAGATGAAAGCACATACTCCCAGGCGGTTCTAAATGCAGCCCTGATTTCCTTCCGGACTTGGCACACAGGATGGGGCTGGTATGGTTCCAGGCGGTTGGATAATCCACATGTTGTTTGATCCAGCGCCAGGTGTTCAGTTTGGATACATGACTAGGGATGATGAGCTGGTGTCTGAGTATTGGAGTGCATCTGCGGCAGTTCGGGAGCAAATGAGGAGTGCGTTTAAAGCTGCATGGCTGTGAGTTCTTCCCATTCACGATGGTTTTGGCAGCGCTTTTACACTAACATGTACCTTCCTAATGAATAGGGATTGTGTCAATTGTAGCGTTCTACCGCAGTCAGGACAACTGAGAGATCTTCTGTGGGATTCGAGCACAGGAATTGTGTAAGTGTTTTTTTCCTCTTCCCTCTTTCCACATGGCTGATTCACGCTGCTTCATTGTATTGTAGCTACATCGATCGTTTCCAATGGGCAAGGGCCTTGAACCCCGATAAGACCTGGAATGACCTGACTTTCGCCCTGTGGGGTCTCTGGATGGAGAGCCGATTTGCACCTAACCTTGGCCCAGATGGCTTGAGGTATTCCGGAAGGTATGCGATGTAAGCGCAACACGGGTTCCAAAGGTAATGATTTTATTCAAGGTATCTAAGAATATACACGCTCCACTACCCTAAATAGCCAAGCCAGAAGCCCACAAATAAACATACACTAGCGACCGAAAACAGCAAGCCGAAGCAAACCAAGTCTGATTAAGTATCAACAAAGTGTATAATAAAAAAAAACGCCAGCCAACCCAACCCAATGCAAAGGAGTGTCTATATCAACAGTAATCAAGCACAGCAAGTCGAAAAAGAAAAAAAAAAAAAAAGAGTACATGGACTTTTCACAAGTGAAAAACGCCTGTCCTGTCCTGTGAACCCGTAGGAAAGCAAAGAAAGAAAGAAAAAAAAAAAAAACAATTATAAAACATAGTGGTAGCTGGTCTGGCCACGAGCAAAGACGGAGCAAGTAAAAGAGGGTAAGAATGGAGAACGTTTAACAGAGAAGGAAATTACTCAACGGTACTCCAAAATAGTGGAGTCTAGCCTTGGCTAGACCTCGACCTTGATCTGTGGCTCCGGCTCGACGGTGCCCGTGCGGGTGGAGGCGCATGTTCAAAGAACGGGACCAGGTCCGGATTCTGACTAGGTGGCGTAGACGACGTAGCGTTATATTCGCCTACGACCTGGTCATCCGCCGCAGTCTCGGGATGGATCTCAATGCCCTGCTGCTGATCGAGTCCGCGATGCGGCGCATCGGTGGGGAATTTGATGGATTCGGTCTCCTCGGGTGGACGCTCAATGGGCGACCAGCCAGCAATACTGCCGGCCACAACACCAGCCATCGCGGCGGCGGGGCCAAAGGCGGAGCTGGAGCGAGAGCGGTTTCGACGCCGGGATTCGGGGCTGGGACTCGAAGGTGGTTGTGGAGACAGGGATCCGTTACCGTTTTCGCCAGTGGGAGTACTGGGGGTGGAGTCTTCGCGAGATCGTGAGCCGCTACGGGAGCGGGGCAGGAGTTCTTGTGGGTGTTGGAGCTTGTGCTTCAGGTGGTGTAAGCGACCTCCGCGGAGTGTCTTCATGAACTTCAGCTGGTCACGGATTTCCTCCAAGGCTGGATTCCACTGGAATCGTCTCTGGTCTTCTGTATCGGAGATCAGGAGCTCGGGACCCTTCTTGCGGCGCCAGAATGTGGGAATCAGTCTAGCAACGAACTCATCCGGAATCAACCTGATAATGACCGCAACCGGGAGAGATATCACACCCAGAACAATGGAAACACCCCACTGGGGACCATTGAGACGCTGAACCGAAAAGGCTTGTCCACCAACGAAGATGATCAGAACCTGACCACCGATGATAATTAACTGAATAGCCATAAACCAACTGTTGCGGAAAATACCATCGAAGATGTTGAAACCGTTATCAATGCGACGAGAGTTCCATTGGTTGAAGATTTGCATCCAGACAAAAGTGTTGAACACCACAGTTTCGAGCTGGTCCGCTTCGTGTTCGGTCGTGTAGCCAAAGATCGACTTTCCAGCGAAGTTCAAGACAAGCGTGACAACCAGCTGATAGATACTTTGTCCAATCATCATCTTCCACATCGATAGACTGATAAGAGGCGCAGACTTTGGTTCGGGGCGGCGGTTGAGCAGGTGGGGAGACGGGGGATCGGTTGCCAACGCAAGAGCAGCAAAGGTATCCATGATGAGGTTAACCCACAACAGCTGCACGGCCGTAAGGACAGATTCCTCATTACCGCTAGCAACTGCGGAGATGAAGGTGAGAAGAACAGCAGTAATGTTGACCGTAAGTTGGAACTACACAAAATGTCAGTCTTTGAACAAAACGAGATTCCGGGAAAGATGCATACCTGCAAGAACTTCTTCACGGCATCATTAACAGTACGACCCCAAGACATAGCCTTGACAATCGAAGCAAAGTTGTCATCCATCAGAATGATATCAGACGCCTCCTTGGCCACTTCCGTTCCAGTGATACCCATCGAGAAACCGACATCAGCCGTCTTCAACGCCTGGGCATCATTGGTACCATCACCTGTGACAGCAACGGTCTCACCAAGAGCCTTAAGTCGGGAAACCAGAATCTTTTTGTCATCGGGACTGGATCGGGCAACAACCTGCAAACGGGGAATGATCTGGTTCATTTGACGAGTGCTGAGCTGGCGGAACTTGGGACCTTCGATAGCGATACCTCCTGCGGTGAAAATGCCACACTCTTGAGCAATAGCCTTGGCAGTCATGAGGTTGTCACCTGTAACCATTCGAACAAAGACGCCAGCTTTCTGACATTGATGCACGGCCTCTGCGACACCAGGACGGAGAGGGTCCTGGATACCAAAGATGCCAAACATGGTCATGTCATTGAAGATGTCGTCGAATTTAACGGTCTTACGGTCCTCTTCCATTGGTGCCCCGCGGGGTGGCCACTGTTCGTAGTCACGGTACACCATTCCGATGGGTCGCAGGGAGCGAGAGGCGTATTTCATCATGATATTGTCCAATGTCGAGCGGTCTTCCTCAGAAATGGGCGCTTCAGAAATGTCCTTGGTCGGTTCACGAACGATACGGGTGGCTTTAGAAGCCAAGACCTCCGAGGCTCCCTTGACCAACATCCGATACTTTCCGTCGCCTAACTTGATAATCACGGCCATGCATTTGCGGCTCGAATCGAACGGAACCATTTGCACAATCGTAGCGTTAGACCTTGCCTCGCCCAATGATCCCATGCCAAGATACGTCCGCGCAAACCCAAGCAAAGCAGTCTCTGTCTTGGATCCAACAAAGGTCGTTCCTCCATCTTCGTGGTCACCCTCGAAAGCGGTAGAGTTGAGCACGATGGATTGCAGCAAAAGCTCCTTGGCGGGACCGGAAATGCTGGATGCAAATTCCGAAGGGGACATGTCACTAGGTAATCCGCTCGAACTCTGCTGATCGTTGGCTGCATTGTCGGCGTTGAGTCCGTCCTTCTGAGACTTTTCTCCAAACTTCAACTTGGTTCCCAAAGTCGCGGACACGGCGGACATTTTGTTCTCCGTGAGCGTTCCGGTCTTGTCAGAGCAAATAGTGGTTGCGTTACCCATGGTCTCGCAAGCTCGCAGCAGACGGACCAGGTTGTTATCCTTTAACATACGTGTCGTAGCAAAAGCCAGTGCCAAAGTGACAGCCAGAGGCAATCCTTCTGGCACAGCGACAACAATAACCGTAACAGCAACAATAAAGATCTGGAGGAAAGCTTGGCCCTTGTGGTCGGCGCCTTGAATGTCCTTTAACTGAGCAAGGAACTTGATGAAAAGGACGACGAACAACAGCAAACCCGATGCCAGACCGAGTTTGGCGATGTATTCCGCAAGCACGTTAAGCTTAGATTGCAAAGGCGTAGTCTGGCCCTCGTCTTGGAGGGACATCATCGTCTTTCCATAGCTCGAATGAACACCAACAGCAGTCACGAGGAAGGTACCAACACCCTCAGACACCTTGGAACCAGAGATGATGAACGGATCCATCTTCTTGAGACTCTCATTATCCTCAATAGCACGGTAGACATCGTTACCACTGGTCTTGTGCAGTAAGTCAGATTCACCTGTTGCAGATGACTCGTCGCACTTGACATTGTGACCACCGATAAAGATGCCATCAACGGGAATCAAGTCACCGGGCTCCAGGTGCATAACTTCACCCACCTGGACGTCGAAGATGGAGATCTCCACCGTCTTTCCAGACCGGCTCACTTTGACATAGCGATCTTCCTTTTTCTTGTTCAATTTCACAAATTGGCGCTCCTTCTGCCAGTCATTGGCCGCACCAACGATAACCACAATCAGAATGGCGACGATGATGGCCACACCCTCGACCCATTGTACTCGTGCCTCACCGTCGGTAGCAGTCACAGACTGGTAAATACCCAGTGCAAGCGAAATGATAGCAGCAATAGTCAGCAGAATCAAAACCTTATCGTTGTATGCAATCCATGCCAGTTCAAAGATACTCTTCGCTTTTCTTTCGGGGAGTCTGTTGGGCCCGTAGACGCGCTTACGCTCTGCGTACGACTCGTCTCTTGACTTGGATGACCCGGGTCTAGAAACCTGCTGCTGCTGGATTTGAGCACCAGATTTGGGCAATGATGTTGGAGAGTCAGCCGCCGCCGCCGCAGCCGTCGCCTCTTCGAAATTCACCGTCCCTTCCAGGGTTGTCTCGTCAACACTCAGGCCGCTAGCGATGTCAGTGCGTAAACCCTTTTCAAGACCACGCAGCCCACCCACAGCGTGAAAAGCGCCAAGGTTCTTGGGGTTCAGCAGCTTGTTCAGCTGGCCTGGCGAGAAGGCAAAGCTATTGTCGTCCACTTCGAATTCACCTTCGTGGCCGGGTTCAGGCTTAAGGGCGTCTTCATCGTTCTCGAGGGTATCCTTGGTCAAATCGGAGCGGGAGTTCTGGGATCGTTCAGGGACATAGGTATCCCCACCGTACGAGCTGGCAGAGGGACTGGTGTCCTCAGACTCGATGGAGTTGCCGCGGGATCTGGTACCGGGGACAGCCAGGTAATTGGAGTGCTGCATGCTTTCCGTCATCTTGGAGGCTGGCGAGGAGAAGTTGTGTGGAGACGTTGGACGGCTATCGTGCTCTCGCGCTTCGGACGAGGTAAACGAGCGAATGGATGATGGCGAGCGGCCATCCGACGGAGAAACCCTGCCGTTGTTCAAAAGCGTACTGGTGTCGGAATTATCACCATTACCTGTCGAAACTCGCAAGGACGGCTGAGGAGCAGTTGGTTGAACTTGCGGAGGTTGAGGGCTGTCTGGGGTTACGGCGGAGGTGTCGATGGTGATGGTCGGGGCCCGTTCCCGGCGCAGGGGAGTGGGTTGTCTGGAATCCTCCGGGTCTGGGTTGGAATTTGAGGGATCGGACATGATCGACCAAGGGATGGCTCTTCCAGGAAAGGGAAGGAGGAGGACTAAACGGGAGCGGAAGGGATAAGTGATATCAAGTTAGGAATGCGGCAGGTTCCTGGGAGAGGATATCCAACGAATCAGGTGGTCGAACGGCCAGTCATAGGGTATATATTCGATCGAATTGGCCGTATCAGAGTCGATGGTTAGCAAAGGATGTCGTCCTCAGGCTGATATTCCATATGGCAAGGTAGCGTTTTCGTATATGGATAGCGGTTCCCTTTTTACCTGGCCATCGCAGTCCGCACAACCGGAGTAATGAAACTAGGACAACCGGAGGTCCGCATAGATCGTCCAAGCACCAAAATTCAGAAATTGCCTGCTGTATGGCGGCTGTGGCGAGCGTTGAAAAGAAACAGGGACGGAAGCCAGCTGGCCGGGGGGAATGACGCTGGTTTTTCAAACGACCCACGCTGAACAAGCGCTGGAGAGCGGCAAACTGAATCGACGTCGAATAAAAAGCACTGACGAATAGTAGTCGACGCACAGGTCAGCGATTCGAAACGAGCAGCGCGTTTCGTTGTCCGTCAGGTTCAAAGAGGAAAGTGAGGATGGTTGGGCGAGATCGTGTGCGCTGGACAGCAACGAACCCTTGACTCTGAAAACAGGGAATAGACGGCGGGGAGTCTAGAGTCTAGTGAAGTCTGACAGAGGATCTCCGGGGGGGAGTCAACCTTCTCAAAGCACACCGACAAAGGGACAAGAAGTGGGAGTAAAAGCGAAGCTATGGAGGTAGCTCAAAACCGGAAGAGAGAAAGCAGAATCGTGACAGCTTCTGAGATCAGTTGTGTAATTACATTACCATCTGTAACGGAGTCTGTTTGAATCTTCCGCCAATCAAAAGCGAGCCTGAGTCGCATATGCCCCACAAAAGTAGTCCAGACCACCGACGGGTAACGGTAATACAGCTGCAGTTTATACAAGTAGGTACACCACGACAATTACTTATTTGGACTCGGATGTGAGCATCACTTAAACCCCTTCTAGTATAGCTCTCTACAAGTATTCTGTACTCCTAGTGAGACTATTGGAGAGCGCTACGCGCTGTATAATAAGTGACGAGTACGCACAGTTCCAGCACTTCCGACCTGCCCAACCTGGGTTTGATGTTTGATGCTTGGCGCTTGCACTGCCTCAATGCCTCCTTTTTCTCCCATTTTTCATTATTAACCACCACTTTTATTGGTCTTGGTGTATTTAAAATGAGACACATCTGTCTCCGCCTCGTTACGTTCCCTGTTCTATACTCTGTATAATTTCTCTGTATTCTGCCCTCTCTCTCCTCTACTGTGGCAGGCACTGTACAGAGTTCTCGTCTGCTGCTCTGCACTGACATAATCGTTATATAAGCGCCGATCTACACAGCCACCACTAGCGGGATCCACTGAACTTTAATTTGTTCAAGTTACATCGAGCATTTGTACTCCGGATGCACTTTATGCTGCCACATACCAGACATCAACATCGAAAAATACCACTTCCTTGTACTCTGTACTCTGTACATCAAAGTCTAAGCCTCGTTGGAAAGCGTATGGACCTGTCATGATATCATTAGCTCAATCAAGAAAAACTTGGCTACTGATAAGCATGCGGAGAATACATACCGTACATACCCTCTTTGAGCTCAATGCATTTTCTGCAGTGCTGTCCGATGCAAGGGTGTTGTATGCCCGATCCCGTGTATATCATTGTTGCTCCTCACTGCGCTTCAATACTTGTAGTTCTTAGAAAAGGAGCAATATCAAGGCTTCTTGCTTCTACCCCTGGTATGATTACGGAGAACATGACTGGGATCGGGAAGACGGAAGATGGCATACCGCACGGCCGGCAAGCACATAAAACAGCAAATACATATAAGGCGCATCGTAGGTCTAACGTTTGTGGCTATGTGCGTCTTTCATTATTGCCGGCATCGCAGGCCTGGTCAATAGCGTGCAGGGACTACCCACTCATGTGGCAAGGATAGCGGGTGATGACATTGCTAATAGTAAGTTCATTCTTTCGAGCGGAGAAGCATTCAAGACTGCACATCTCTTCTAAGAATGACGGAGAGAGAAACCCGCAGATGCCGTTTATGACTTGAACTTGGTCTGAACTTCTCAAATGACCAACACAGCCCATATGCAGAAGCATAAGCAAAAACATTGACAGTTAAGCGACACGTCAGTAAGCTCATGTTCGCTATGAGATCCCGCATTGGGAGACTACTCAAACACTGGGATATAGATGCTGCGTCTGGCGGTTCATAGTTGGCTCCTTCTAAGAACGAACAACTAAGCCTCTGAGGTCGCGCGTACATTGAGTATAGCTGGCTGCATGTACGAACTAGCTTTCGATATATATCTGACGTGGAGCATACAACGCTTTGCCCTGAGTACAAAAGTCGTGTATAAGTGGCATTCAAATATGAGATACAAAATAGAGCACAAATGATACGCACATAGCGTCCATCATTCTCACGCTACATGTATCAAAATAAGCCTTCGGACCCCGAACGCTCCCCCCCACAATCCCCAACGGCTCCTCCGTTTTCAAACGCCACCCTCGCCCGAATACTCCTCCCTCGAAAACAACCCAGGTTCCTTTCGGGTAAGCGTGGTGCACGGCCAGGGTTGACTGGGAAGCAGAGTATCCATCCATCACTGTGACTGCGATCTATTCTTACTTATCTTTATGCTGGAATGAGTGGATAGGGGTTAGTAGATGTAGCGTGTTAGTTCTATGCTAGGTAACATACACTTGCGGGCACGCTTGCGGTAGCATAAGGGGGATAGATGCCATGATAATTACTTGATTATCCATGTTGGATGTTAGTATTGGTGTTTGAGAAATGAAAGTGACATAAGAGATACATATTCACTTGGAGAGGAAGCTCTGCAAAGCCAGCGCATGACCGTCATCCAATCCGCGCCTCTACGCCCCCGGGAGACTCAATAGAAACCTCGCAAACAAATCAAGCAGAGCACTCTCCTCACGCTCAAAACTATACAACCTCGACTGTCTAATAACCATCCGCTCCACATCCATACAAGGATAAAGCATCCGCCCATGCTGCGAAACAACGAACGAAAGCAACAGAACCGGAAAATGCACTTCATCCGGGAACCGACGCTCATCATGATAGCGGAGCCGCAGCTTCTCTGGCATGTTAGAGAGCTCTTCTGCCTCTTCTTCATATTTTGCCTTTGGCTGTTTTGCGCGGTTTTGCATGGCGCAGAATACCAGTACCAGTTCACCGTAGAGAATACGATCTTCTTTGCCGTTGCAGGGCTGATACCCTGTCATGACCACGAGAGGATGTGCATCCTGGGAATGGTCTCTTTCTGTTTCGAGAATTAACTCACGCGAGAGCCTAAGGCTAGCATCCGGGTAATAGCCACATAAGGTGTAATTGAGAAGGAAGAGGTTCGGGATTCTAAGACAGCACTATGTTGGAATCGAACTGGAGTTCGATAAGAGCACAAAAACTACCAACCTGACTTCTTGTAGTCCTCTAATCTCCAAGAGATCTGAATCGTCCCTTGCACTACCAGTCGCCCAGTCCTCTACACAGTCACAGATGCGCATCGCGCAGGCCTTTGCATTCCAGTGCAAATCATCGGGTCTATCTTGTTAATCCATAAACCTACGATCCTCGTCCATCTCATCGGGGTTTATAGGGTACTTTTGTATTTCGGTCAGAGACATGGGCTCGAAGAGAAGTTCTGGGTTTGTGTCGACGTCCCAATGCTCGAGATCATATTGAGATATGTGGAGGATGTTGAGCTCGCTTGGATTGTTGATATGATGGCCGTCGTCAGCGAGGGGGGCTTTGTCTGGGTTTACGAGTTGGTTGTGTAGAAAGTCCAGGCGGTTTCGTACGATGTGGTTTGTAGAAGACATATTGACAGTTGAAGAAGGAATCAGGCAAGAGTGGGGAAAGTGCAATGGGATAGAGATGATAAGGGGCGTTGACTTTTCTCCGCATAATATGATAAAGTGCGAATAAGAAGTACGAAAGGTCATCAGTGCTTCGTCATTATTGGATTAGAAGCTTTATTCGAGTTGTACATCGCAACTATGTAGATAAAGGTCCAATATAATTGTATCATTCCAAAGTAGATACAAATCCCAACATAGCAATAGACACCCACCATTCAACATCCACCTCCAGGTTGCCTATGCATCGATTCACCAATCAGGCATCTAGTTGCAGATGCAGTAGCTATAACCAAGTCAGCGACTCCCAATATTCGGAAAGTAGCGGAAGGGTGGAAAGGAAGCATACTCGTCGTCGTCACAGTGACCACCGTGGATGTTACCCTGGTAAATGCACTATTCACATCAGTCAGTATATGTCAATCAACGTGTTCGTGACGGTGAAAACATACGTGGGCAGAGCAGCAGGCAGCGCCACCCTCAATGCCACCAACGCTGCAGGCCTGGCAGGTGGTGCGCTTCTGGAGCTCGGGGTTGGCGAGGGCGTGGCCGGCCAGGAGGGCGACGGTGAAAGTGAGGATGCTGGAGAGCTGCATTTTGCTGGTAGGTAGAGAAGAGGTTGAGAATTTGTTGTTTGGAGTTCTGGTGTTGTCTTGAGGATTGGAACTGAGTAGGATGGTTGTCGAAGAAGCCCGGGCACGATGGGGGTATTTATATTCGATTCTCGATGTCCCTGCCCTCCCTATCCCGTGAAAGATGTAGGCTACAAAGTACAGCCGTAGAGTATGGAGGCTCAATCTCAGATCTCGGACAAGACGCTAAAGTTCGTGTTTCGATTTCGATCATCGCCAGATACGAAGATGGTGGAATATGGAGGATGATCGTCGTATAGATTGGGACCAACAGGCCAACGGGGATTCGATTTCATGACACTATGAAATAGTGGGCTAAGGCTAGAAATGGCCCTGTATCTCTTGGCGCTAAGGGACTCTTATTTCGATTGGTGCAGATATGTTGTAGATCCCTCGTATTGACGGCGGAACAATGTCCCAGTCTGCAGAGTCCCTGACGCGGGATCTCAAAATGACAGCCAATGTGGCGGAGCTGAAGTATTCAGGCACACCGGGGTAGTATATTCATCCAACGGAATTCAACCAAGATAATGCGGTGTGCTTCTCCTTTATACAGCGTCGCCATCCTTGTGTAGCAAACACCAGATTAGCAGAAAGTGGCAGAAGATAGTCGATCAGCCTCCAATTCTCTGTTCATCCCGTTCACCGTCACCCAAAAGCAAACACGCTGCAAAGTAAATTGAGGCTTTGCCTGAGATCAAGGTTTGTCCAGCCCGTGACAAAATTGAAAGGAACGACGCCAATTGGTCGCCATGAACCAAATGGTTGGTGCGGGCTATTCTCGCCAAGCCATTCCGCGGGCTCAGCACCCCACCAAGTCCATCTTCAAAGTACGGAGTCTTTTCCCGAATTCGCTTGTAGATTCCCATCGTGTTGGCACCGGAATGCCAAATTTAGTAGTTTTTCTTCGTCCGCAAGTTAGGCAACCCAACAGGGAACCTTTTCGAGTATAGTGTCGATGCACTGCAGACGTTAGCGCCGGGACAGCTCCAATAGTTTCAGTGACTCAGAACAAGGCTAGATGGGAATGTGTCGGATGTTTTGTGGCTATGGCGCTGAGGTATTTTGGGACCATACTGCTCCAATGCTTGATTTCACAATTGCCGTAGAGCAAGGAGAAGACAGGTCGTCCATTCAGTATCGAAAGACCAAATTCAGCTTGAGATCCCATGCGTCTATACTGTTCCCTTCACTATTCGAGTTGTAGGGTGTTGGGGTAAATCTGACATATCGATTCGTCGTTAATATCGTCGATCTCTTACTGAAATCCTCAAGTCCGCGGAGAACGTATGGCCCCTCACTCAATGGCGATATGCAACAGATCTCCCCGAACCAGATTCAAGAGATCGTCAGAAACTCGTATACAGTTCTCGGCATGACTGTCGCGGCCGGATCCAGTCCGACAACTGCCAGGGTTGGCCTTCTGTTCAGCATGGTAGATGCCCATGGGATGTTCAGAATCGAATGGCCGTACAGGACACTCGTCTCCTTTGGCCCCTGGGTTCGTCTGGTGAGAGCCAGCCACCTGTGCGCCGTGCATTCATTGGAGATCGCCAGACAAGGGCCACAGATTGGGGAAGACAAATCGTCTGGTGAGAGCCAGCCACCTGTGCGCCGTGCATTCATTGCAGATCGCCAGACAAGGGCCACAGATTGGGGAAGACAAACGAGACAGCGCGTTACTTCACTTCTGAGGGATCCTGTTGCCTTCTGGTGCTCTGCTTGGGTCCGGCTGTCCGAACTGTGGGTGGATTTGGATTGGTTCGACATTGGGTAACATTCGGCAAATTTCGTGTTGCTGGAACTGAGAGAGTCGAGAATCCAGTCAGATAAAATGGAGGTCTCTGAAGAGAGAAAGTCATTGAGAAAGATGAAGAAGCGTTGTCAAAATAAGCAGGACGTTATGAACATTGACTAGATAGATGACTAAGGCAAGCACGTCAATATGCCTCCAATTCACTCAATCTCTGAATGGACGCTCATCCTTTCTGAGTGGAATTGATTGGATATATTCATTTATCCAGAAGTCATTAATCTTTCCTGCGTAAGAGTGAGGTTTCAGTAAGGGTCTTTGCAACGAGCTCTACGATGCTAGTGTCCGACGTTTGTACTCACCCCAGAAACTAACCTCCAACGGTGATGCTAACTCAGGAAAGCACAGCAGTGACGCCTGGTTGAATACCCTCCAAGATCTCGCTCAATTCATTCCAAATCTTCTCCTGTGCCTGTTTGCCCTCCTCACTCTTCACAAAAGGTGACAGCGCTGCATTTCCCTCTCTACCGTTCGTCATATACGCCCCATGTGTCTCCGGACCAGCCGCAGCTGCAGCAACAAGCGTACGACTACCGACCTCTGTGGTTCGCGCAAAAATTTTCATGGCGATGCCTATAGCCACGTTCGCAAACGCATTGGACCTGATCTCCCGTTGGAGCGATGAATGACAGAGACCTGGGTTGAGCACATTAAGGATAACGCCGGAGCCCGCAAGTTTCGGCGCGATGTGACGGACAATCAGGACCTCCAGTAACTTGGATGCTGGGTAGCGCTGCGACATGTTGGCGGTTTTCTCATCACTGAGGGTGTCGAACACCCGGTCCGCTTTCCATTCCTTCAAATCATACCACGAGTGTACTTCGCTCGAGACGATCGAGAGATGAGGTGTAGATGAAGGAATCTCCTTGGCAGTCTCTTGAAGCTTTGGGAGTAACAGCAGTGCAAGAAGGAAAGTGCTGATCACGTTGACGGTGATCGTACGCTCATATCCTTCGGATTTGGTGTATGTGTTCGTCGCGATGCCAGCATTCTCCACGACAACATCCAGACGAGGCAGAGTGCTGGCGCGCGCCGCAAAAGCCTTCACGGACTCGAAAGAAGCAAGGTCTAGTTCCCACATCTCACATACATCGGAGCGACCGGTTGATTTCTCAATGTCCTGCTTTGCCTCTTCGCCAGCGGAGATGTTACGAACCGCGATAATGACTTTGGCTGCATCGAGACGAGCGAAATGCCGCGCTGCTTCCAATCCGAGTCCGACATTGGAGCCGGTGACGATAACGGTCTGACCGGTGAAAGTCGCGACCGGATACGCAGGGGTTTCAAAGAATTGATTATATAGGATGTCCATGGTGTGCAGATTTGTTACTTGCTGGGCAGGATGCGCTACGATCGCAGTAAGCGGGCATAGTCACTCTTATATAAAAGTTACCAACAAATGACTGTATAGACGCTCGGATTTAACTCAGCCGTCTATTAAGTCCGGTTAAGTCCGACATAATGCCACCATACCGCCTGCTGACATGCGGACTGCTATAATCAGTAGGCGGTCAAATAGTCATATCTGCTGAATTTAGGGCAAGAAATCAATGCACTTGGGTTGAGATTGTACTATGTATGTATGCTAAGTTACAGAATAGAATTAGCAACAATGTCCAAAGGTGAAAGATGGAAATATCCCAGTTCCCGAGTAAATGCCCATAAAGTACAGAGGACACTTCGAATTGGCCCGAGGTCGTGCCGAAACTCACGCCAAGAGCATTGATCGAAATATGGACTGTATATGTCATGGGCGCGAATTTTCGAGCTGCGATCCCAACCACATTATCCCCTTGAAAAGAAATGTTGAGCCTATTGTCCATGTTCATGACTGAGTGTAGCGATGCAGAATATCTGCATCCAGGATCTCCTGGCTCAACCATCACCAGACCGCGAGCGTTGCCAGGAAGCGAGGCGAGCTCTTGTCAGACTGCAGCAGGGTAGACTGTCACACAGCCAAAGAATCTGCGACCACTATGGGGTTCGAGATAGGTGGCGAATGAGTGGAGAGGAGATTCAGTGGTGTCGTTTTTGGAAAGGTGGGAGAACAAATCTGCGGCGGATCGCGTGGATGGCGGTATCTAAGAGGGTGCTCTCTGTGGATGTGGATGTCGGCTGAGAGCCTTTCTTTACAGATTTGCTGCTCGAGGAGGAGAAGGTGCAGCGGAGGAAGATGGTAGTGTGCAGGGGTGTGATCTGGGTCTAATTTATCGGAGTCAGGGTGTCTGTCGTCAGGTGAGGAAGGGATCGTGGACAGACCTACCTTTTTTTTTTTTTTTTTTTTTTTTTTTTCACTGCCGTTTTCGGTAGTTAGAAGGCTCTTCATCAGGGTTGCGAAATCACATGAATATACTTCATATTATTTGATCAAATTTCTGCATGAATCCTCCAGATACACTATTTTGACTATATCAACTACTCATACGGCGCCATAAGCGTATTCCCCAATATCTTCTTCGGAAACTCCTCCTCCCCCAGGACCGTACTATGCGCCCAAGGCTTCAGACTAATCTCCCGTTTAATAGTACCAACAAAGCACGAACTCCATTTCATCCGCGGGAAGTGCTTCGCGATATCTTCGATGGTAGAGGGGTGGATGAGGGACTCGTGGGCGCCGGTGTTATCTATAGCCCAATTAGCACGGATTCTCTCATGGGTTGTATGGAGTAGGGGAATGGTGTACCCAGGATAGTAGCCAACTGGAGCAATTGTCCCAACGCAGTGATTTTTCCTTGTGAGCATAGATCCTGATGCCTCATGATTGCCTCTGCAATGCTCTCTGCTTGATCCTGTGGTGCTATTTCCTGTCCTTTATCCATCCGCTCCTCTGCATCGATATCCCCATCCGCATCTGCACCATCCAAGCCCGTCGTCGAATTCACGTCCACGTCCCCATCAGCATTAACATCCTGCAAAACCTTCAACGCCAGTATTCCCCCCGCAAACTCAAAACTCAACCTCGTAGAAGTCAAATTTTTCTCCATAGCCCCGATATCATGCAACATGCACGCGCAGAAATACGTCTCATCTGAGAACTCCCACTCCGGAAACCGGTGGTTCTTTATCGCAAGGCCGTAGTGATACACCCGTCTGGAATGATTGTAGGTCTGTTGGGTGAGATTGGATAAGGCGTAGGCGTTTATGCGGGTTGCTAGTGGGGTTGAGGGGATTGGGAGAGCGGTTATGGAGAGGGCGGTTGGGTGTTGGGGTGGGCCGGGGTATGAAGTGAGGAGAGTTGATGAAGAGGCTGGGACGGGAGTTAAGCCGTAGGTTGTTATGGGGTTGGTCATTTTGTGGTGTAGACGTGGGTGGATTGTGTTGTATAGAGTATGTGTGCTCTGCTTTATAGAGGAACTATGATGAGATGACATCATGGTGATGGATTGGTTTGTGTCCATTGGAATAGCTACAAGCGATTGTACATTTGATGTGCTTCAAATACAGTATTAGTAGAGCTTTTCCCGTGTCGAGCAGTTCGTACGACACAGCATATTCCATCTTTTTGAGTGGAACCGAGCCCTAGCTTCGCCGTATTGATGTCGCCCCGGCTCATGAGAAGAGCCAAATATTCTTTACTGAGTTGACGCTAGTACAAATACACCAATCCACGACCATGCATCCATTATCAAACCAATGAGCAACGAATCCCACGAAGATAATAGTACTAATATACATCCGACACCCAGATCAAACCAACCCTAGCTAAATAAACCCTCGCAACCCAACCCAACCAAACAAATATCATGACCTCGCCATCCGAATCTCATCATCCTCCTCCGAGTCAACCTTTACATTCCAAATGCCCAGCATCTCGCCTCCAAGCAACCTCTTCCCCGGCTCCGAATGCGTATTCACCATCGCCTTGCTGGAGACGGCCAACGCGTCGACGAGTTCCCGCATGCGCTTGGCGCCGACGAAGCTGCGCGTTAGGTGCTCGTTCTCGGATACTTGCATTCCTAGGTTCATGCATTGGACTAGGATTTCTCCGGTGAGGACGTGCGCGGCGTAGTACAGGGCGTTGTGGTAGTCGAGGAATAGTTCGGGGATGTAGGTTAGGCGGATTTCTTCGAGTTCGGAGACGTTTGGTTCTGTGTTTCGTTAGCCTCGTGTTCAATTTGAGTGCCAAAGCTTGGTGCATACCGTTATCAGCAGGAATGAGCCACTCGTCGAGAATGGCATCCACGTTCAACCCGATTTCGTCCAGCGCTTCCTGCAGTTCAACCCGAAGGTTCTTGGTCGTACCAGTGTCCCGTCGACGGCGGTTCCTGATCACGTTAGTACACTGTAAACTCTGTAAAGAAAGGAAGAAACCATACTTGTCAAGCTTCTCCCATAACGTGGCAAAGTTTTCCAACGCATCAAAGGCAAGAATCAAAGCTTCCAGATCACGCATCGTCTGCGATTGCTGGTACAGGATGCTCTGCTGGGCACCATTCGTGACGCCATTCGACCGACTCCGCTTATGCGCAGAGCCAGGGAGTCTGATTTTACTCGGACTCATAGGCTCCGGTGTTGACGCGTCCACACCATCCTCCATCTCCATAGGGAACTCAGCGACGTCGAATCCAAACGATTCTCGTGAAAGATCTGAGAGGTTCATGCGTCGACTCAATTCTCGAGCGGCGGCAAGTTTACCGGAGACTAACCAACGTTAGCAAATGATCCGTTTTCGAGACTGCGAAATAAACTTACTGAAAAACCTCCGGTACAACTGAGCACCCAGATGGCAAATCTTACCCCACTGACCGTCAATATACCGAAGCCACTCCAAACTGCGAATCATGTAATCATCAAGTTCCGTGATAGATGTTCCAATAAGATCCTTCCGCACAGGGGCCAGGTACGGTGACCCGTCAGACCTCCGTAGGACCTTGGAATACCGTTTGACGGTCGTCGAGTGGTCGACCGCCTCGACGCTACCACTAATCCACGCCCACTGGTCCTCGAAAACAGCTTCGATATTGATTCCATGCTTCTCCATAAGTCGCACTTGCTGCTTTCTCTCCCGTGGATCCACAATTTGAAGCAGAATCTGACCGAGAGCAGAGTGCGCCAGGTGTTGAGGCAGAAGCGATGCATATAGTGGGATGACATCGAACAGGTCCCTTTCTTCCAGGTTCGAGATGTATCCAGTCACGTTCACGGACACGTTTTCGAAGAATTGCGTGTCGGAGCGAACATAGCCAATCGAGTCCGCAACAAGGTAAAGGTGTGTTGCGATTCTCAAGGAGTCTTCATCCTGCGCAGCGATGAACAGCGACTCATCAACCGGCACGGACGACAGTTCAGGCACATAGCTGGAGCCGTCAGACTTGCTATTTGCCACGTGCGAAACCGCCGAAGCCAACCGCTGGAAGAAGCTGTCATATCCGCGGCCCAGAATGACTGCTTGAATAGTACGGTAAGGGTTCCGTGCTTCAGCCCCAATGCGTTCATTGCCCTTGGCAGCTTGCAGGAACTTGCTGGTGTCGTTGTAACCAGCAGGCTCAGGCACAAAGGTAGCCGGTGTTGTGGGCGAGAAAGCAAGCCTCCTCTGGAACTGTTTGCAGAATCCTTGGTAACGACCGAGCACGACGCTGTTGAAGTGAACATAGAGGTAGTCGTCATAGTTTTGGCAGACCTTGAAGGCCGCCTCCGTCTCGCCGCAAAGCAACGCGTACACCGCACGCTCGAAATCCTCTGAGGTCGAGTTATGCGCGAGGGCTGAGCAGGCAGATTGCCAGGGTTTGTGAGAGCGGAAGTTCATCATGCGGGTAGTGCCGTCATCCACTGGAGTCTTTCCAACATGCGAATCCTTGTCGACACTAGAACCACACAGACTGACCGCCCGCCAATGCTCCAAGCGCTCTTGTGCCCATTCCCTTATCTTCGTCCAGCTCTCACCCTGCCTAACCATCTTCCAGCAAGTCATCCAGGTAGCTCGTTCGTGAAATTGATCCTGTTTCTGAAGAAGGTGCTTTTGTCGCGTAATCGCATCAGGATCCAACTGTGTGATCAACGCCCCCGACTTGTCCGAACGCAGTAGCGAAATAGTGATACCGGGATCGTTGGGCTCGAGAGGTTGAGGCCAGGCGCGCAGTCGCTTCTGTCCTTTGATAGCCTCCTTGGTGTAAAGCCAGCCATGCGCCCACAGGCCTTGTCCGCGCTCCGCCTGCTTCTCCAAATCGGCAATCAACGAATCGATATCCTGAGACTGAGTCTTGGCAGTATGTTCGAGCCATTTCATGACAATCACACATTCACGGGCGTAGGGATCCGCAGTGAGGAATTGCTCCCAGACTTCGCGATCGGACGAGTATCGGTGCAGTTTCTGGAATGCCGTCTCCTGCGCTTCCTTGTCCATTTCATGACCGGCCGGATTATCAATACTGATGAGGTTAAGAAGGAGCTGCCAGGTATTCGCTTCCAATTGTAGTCGTTGGAGTTCCTCTTCGGTCTTTGGATCCTGCGCTGCGGTCTCGTTTCGACTGGCGGACCATCCCATCTTGGCGCGCTTCAACGTAGATTGCTTCGAAATGTCTTGAATAGCATCTTGCGTAAACGTCTGGTAGCTCTTCACGAGTTGGTAGGCGGCCTGGAAGCGTCCAAAGTCATCGGTCCTGTTGCCCTTTTGCTTGAACCGATCCAGCTTCTCCGCGAATGCCTCGATTTGGCGCGTTACACGATCAGCTGTCCGACGAAGGGGGTGTAGTGCTTGCTGTGCGCCGGCAGAGGTGAAGAGTTCGGGGGTAGTGGTTTCTCCTGCTACAGTTAAGCCAATGAAATCAGCTTTCGTCTTTTCCCAATTCAATCCATAGATACAACGCAACGAACCTCGAGAATCCTGAGCGGCGGCTTTCGTATAGCCATTTACCCTTGTCTTGATCCCATTCGCTTGCCCTGCGAAGTGGTCTTCCTCGTCTTCCTCCTCCTCATCTTCTTCCCCCTCGATTTCGTCACTGTATGGCACATCCTCATCCTCGTCCATTTCGTCCTCCTCCGTTACTTCCTCTTCCCCATCTTCATCTTCGTTCATGGGTTCTTCTTCGTCATCGTCGTCGTCGATTTCGATGATCTCAGGGTCATTGGGTTCCCGGTTCGCCTAAACAAAGCAAAATGAAACAAAACGTCAGCTACCGCCAGTTGTCACAGCATCAACAAAACTAACATTAATGGGCGCAAGGCCTGCGGATAAACCGCCAGCGCCTCTGGTCGCAGCAAAAGGAGCCATGAGAGCAGCGAACAACTGCCTTGATCTCCGGCTTGGTTGTTGTGACAGAAATCCAAATAATCCTTTCCCGGCGAACGGAGCGCGTCAGGGCGGTCGGTCCGGCGAGACGCTAAGCCCAACAGAGACTAGCGCCAATCGGGGGACATAAAACTCTTCGCCGCAAATTTTCCCCTTCCTTTTTTTCCTTTCTTTTTCCACAAATGTCTTAATCATAGGCAATCAATAGAGTCTCGGGACGAAGGTTTCAATCTTCTTT
Organism: Aspergillus cristatus; assembly: GCA_034509305.1. Lineage (NCBI taxonomy): Eukaryota > Fungi > Ascomycota > Eurotiomycetes > Eurotiales > Aspergillaceae > Aspergillus > Aspergillus cristatus. The sequence goes on along the minus strand of WJBV01000006.1, from coordinate 1,786,574 downwards.
CAGGTCTATAAGGCCTCTTTGCGTGCTCCGATTGTCTTAGAGCAATCTGGCAGTTCTTACAACTAGCCTAGCCCTTTACTTTCAGCATGGGGGCTTAGACTGCAAGGGAATTGTCACATCCATTTTATACACAGTGGGTTGGTTGTAGTATGTACAGTATTGTTACAGTATCGTCTTTCGCATAGAGAGGTCAGCCCCGTGCCTCCGCCCGTTGCTTCATCTTCAATCGCAGCAGGTTGGCTTTCGGACAGCTCACGGTCTTGCCCTCGTCGCCTTCCTTCTGGTAGAAGGCGTTACAGCATTCGTATAAGGCGTCGATTTGCGCTTGGCACTTGTCTTCGCGATACGAATTTTTGGTCAGGCAGGCTGTAGGGTCAGCGTCGTTCGTCTGGTGGAATGCTGGGTGTATGCCGGTGTACCTTGGATAGCGCACTGGTCAATTGTCAGCATATCGATCACTTATGAGGGACAGGGACATGACATACTGCTCGAGGATGGCATGGAGGATCGTAGTTCAGATCATCTTTGAGGCCCTGCAGCTTTTAGTATCGTGACGCTGTCCGTATCTATATCCAGTCCTTACCATGACGCAATAAGTCGAGGTGAATCGATATATGGAGTTTCCAGATGGGAATGGCGAGGCTGTGTAGGAGTAAATAATACACTTAGAGACAGACGCTGAGACAATTCAGCAAGAATAAAGCACAGTACCACAGCGATGTTGTTGAATGAATTCTCAGTCCATACTACTGTCTCTTCACTATGATATGCTGACCCCCGCAAAAATAATTCTCCGTCGCTCTCTTCATTTGGTGGGGTCCGTTTGCCTTCAACGTCTTCTTTGCTATCTTAAGCGCTTCCTCTTCTCACTCTTACACACTCCTCACACCCTCTTCCCCTCCGTGTCATCTTAGCCGCTTCTATCAACACAAACGCGTAAGTACCAGTACCACCGTTTCCCTTGCTCCTATCGCCCTTCGCGAAACTATGCGACAGACCTTGGGCGTTCTCAGACTAACGTTTCAACGCGAATAGATACCACAAACACATCCCAGTTGTTCACCCGTCCGCAAATATGGCTGCCGAAAACGATTTCAACAACCCCACTCCGGCGAGCGAGCCCCCCGCAGTTGAACATTTAAACATTAAAGTGACCGACAACAACAACGAAGTGTTCTTCAAGATCAAGCGCTCCACACAGTTGAAGAAACTAATGGACGCATTTTGTGAGAGACAAGGAAAGCAGATGTCCACTGTCCGTTTCCTCTTCGATGGCACCCGTGTGCGCCCAGAAGACACGCCGGATACCGTACGTTCCTACAATCCTACCCCTTGCCTTGAGGCTTGTGGCGTTCGGTGGCTAACAAGTGGTTACAGCTGGAGATGGCCGACGGCGACACCCTCGAAGTTCACCAGGAACAGATTGGTGGTTGATTAGGTCATGGTCTCTTTTGTGTCGTCTTCATCCATTCGCATTCGCGAACAGGCGTAAGGTGTTCTTCGGTCCAATCAGGCATCGCCGGGGTTGAGCTTCGCTTTCTTCTTGTTCTCTTTTATCTAGCTTCAAAAGCACTGTTTGAAGCGGTTGCTACTTTGCGATATTCTGCAAGAATGAGATGTTTACGGGGTACGATTGATTCTTTTCTACTCGGGTCAGAGGCCCTGTTTACGTTCATCGATTCTGGTTCTCTATTGCTGGTAGCAGAGTGTAGAGCGATATGCAGTAACAGTTGACACGCTGTAGCTATGATGGATTCAAAGGCTTAGAAGTTTCCAGCATAAGCAAAATAGATCGCATAATCATTTACAAAGTGCTCCGTACACAGTCATACTATACAATAAACAAAAAATCAGTCATCCCAAACCGCAGCCTTCGCCCTCTCCTCCTCCTCCCTCGCCTTAGCAGCCTCCTCCCTCTCCCGATTCCTCCTCTTAATCTCCTGCTCCTTCACAGACCGGTCATACGCCCTCTGTTCCTCCGTCCTCTTCGGCGCCCGAATCCCTAACGCTCCCGCAATCATCCGTCCCGCTACAGCAGTCTGCTTCTCAGGTCGACGCGCTGGACCTGCGGATCGCGGCGATGCGCCAGAGGGCTTTCCATATGCGGGGACGGGAGCACCTGGCGCGGGCCAGGACTGTTGTTGCGGCTGGGATGTCTGCGGGGAGATCGGGGTTGGTGGGGGATCGCGGGGTCCTTCTTGGTCGTTCTCATTATCATTATCCAACCCGGTATCTAGCTTCGTTGTCTTCTGGGTGCTTGAGCTTGTAGGAGCTGTAGGGGTGGGTGGTCCGGAGTCCGCGTCGGAATCGGCTTCGTCTTCCCAGGAGTCTGCGACCTCTTCGGCCTTCTTTTTCGTTGTTTTCACAACGGAGGGCTTTGGCTTGGGAGTTTGGGCTGGGCGAGAGATGTCTTTGATAGAGCCTTCGTCGTTGAGGGAGAGTTGGCGGAGGGAGGATTGAAGCTCCGAGTCTGGTCCGTTAGTTAGACATGACAGTCGAGATGGATGGAGGGTGCGATCCATTGACTTACCCTTAACTGGTGTGGATTTCGTAGCCATTTCAACGGTATGTATACTTCTCAGAGTTATTCAGTATCAGTCCTTGTATATAGTTGACAGTAACACAATCGGCTCATGTCGTCAGTGGGGAGAAAAACCCCGCCCGCAGTTGGAGTTCTGCCCTCTGTTTTAAATGACAATTCATGTTGAGCCGTTCTGGAACGGCCAGAATCATTGATTTTCTGGGTACTGTTTCTATTTTTGAATTCTAGAGATTGGGATATATTCGGTGGCTACTCTTGGCGATCCACGCGATGAGATGAGCAATGTACATAAGCAGTAAGTGACTGACTGTCATAACGCCTATATACATACACCCACCTAATGTTATGCCTCGGAAAAAGAAGTGCGGAGAGGACATGTCGGATGTTCCGATGCCGGCCTCCGACAACCAGTACTTCTACAACTTAATTCGTGATTCTGATATGTTTTGAGAGTCAAATTGAACTACTTGTAAGATAGCAATGGCCGGTCTGCATGCATTACCCGCGCGGATGCCCCTGCGGCATACATATCTGAAGCCAAGCCGTCGCTTCTCCACGTCTTCATGGCGGGCCAGGTATGCGGCTACCCTTCCTAATTTAAAGATTGGGGCGCATACGAGGGTTTTGTTTCAGGGGTTTACGGGTATGTTGTGTTCAGCAAAATGCATGTGATAGTGCTGACAACAGAGTACAGGTAGACAGGTACATGGCCACTCAATTGAAGACCAGTGCATAATGTATACTAAATCGTAACAGGCCACGGCAAACGTCCAAGAATCCTTAGCCTGGGGAACTAAGATCGTTGGCGGCGTGAAGCCAGGTGTCGAAGGCGAGCATCTGGGACTTCCCGTGTTCCCGTCAGTCCGAGCAGTGCGTCCTCGTTTATCTACCACCTGAGCGATAGTACCATGTTAATGAAAACAGGCCCAGCAAAAAGCCAAACCAGACGCATCAGCCATCTACGTTCCCGGAAACCAAACCGCCCGGGCAATCGAAGAAGCTATCGAAGCAGAGATCCCGCTCGTTGTTGCTGTAGCTGAGCATGTCCCGATTCATGATATCTTGCGGGTAGGCCATCTACTCTATATATCTGCAGTTGGGGTATTAATATTATAGATCCACTCCATGCTCCAAACCCAATCCAAAACCAGACTTGTCGGCGCAAATTGCCCCGGCATTATCTCGGCCATTGGCAAATGCCGCATAGGGTTCCAGCCATTGCCCTGCTTTGCGCCTGGTAATGTAGGCATTGTTGCTAAATCGGGGACTCTGAGTTATGAAACGGTGGCATCCACCACGCGTGCTGGTCTGGGACAGAGTCTGTGCATTAGTATGGGCGGCGATGTGTTAGCGGGGACGAATTTCGTCGATGCCCTGAATATCTTTGAGAATGATCCTGACACAGAGGGTATCATTCTTGTTGGTGAGATTGGTGGTACCGCGGAGATGGATGCTGCCGAGTGGGTTCGGGACTATCAGCAACGTTGCGCGAATCCTAAGTATGTACCATGCTTGATGACCCTGGCTGAGGGCAGTACTAACGTATGCAGACCGATAATGGCTCTCATCGGTGGACTAGAAGCTCCTCCTGGCCGAATCATGGGCCATGCCGGCGCTTGGGCAGCTCCTGGTGAACCGGATGCAAGAGCTAAGTATCAAGCTCTGGAGTGTGTTGGTGTGACCATGGTCAATCATCCGGAGAAATTTGGCGAGGGGATGAGGTCTCTTCTGTCTCGCAGGGCGGCTGTATGTATCACTCTCCAAACAACAAGAATATACTAACGAAGACAGACCAACCCCAGCTCAGCCATTAACCAAAAACGAGGGATCCATACCATGAGACGAACCACACTCACACACCACACCAGTCCCAATCTATCACATCCCCAGAAAGTCCAAACCCGCTCCCTCTACATAAAACCCCACCAAGCCCTCGATATGCTAAAGCAAAAAGCCCTCACAGTCTGCGAGACACCACCCTCCGAACAAGAATCTAAATCCAGCTTCTCTCTCTCTCTCTCCGTCGACAGAACAGCCCTATCGCCCTGCTTCATCGCCTCTCCAACACCAGACTTCAGCCCAGCGAAATCCCGCAAATTCCCTTTCCCATACACAACCACTGACCTAAAAAGCAAGAAGAATCCACTTGTTAAAAATATTGCTGCGAAGCTGCGCCTTCCTGAAACGGCGCATCCTCGACTAGCCACCCTCGCGCAAGGATTGTGGAAGATTTTCCGGGAGAAAGAGGCGTTTTCGTTGGAGGTTAAGGTGTATCCTTCTGCGGATGGGAAATTGGAGATATATGATGCGCGGTTTGAATTCGATGATGCTGCGTATCGGAGTGCTGGACGGCAGGAGGAGGTGCATAAATTACGGGATATGAAGGAGGAGGTTCCTGAGGAGGTTGTTGCTGAGAAGGATGGGATTGTTTATGTCAAGTATTTCCCTTCCCATCGTTTCTACACATGGATATGAACTATAAACTAACCATTGTCAGACTCGATGGCGAAGGCAGCATTGGCACACTAGGTATCTCTCCCTTCTCATCTACCTCTCATCCATTCATCAAATCTAACATCAAATCTAACAATACCAGTCAACGGCGCCGGCCTCGCCATGAACACCGTCGACGCCCTAACAATCCACGGCGGCCACTGCGCCAACTTCCTCGACACAGGCGGCAAAGCAACCTCCCAAACCGTCAAGTCATCATTTCAAATAATAACCTCAGACCCGCGCGTCAATGCCATCTTCGTGAATATCTTTGGCGGATTGACGCGGTGCGATATGATTGCTGAGGGGATTATACTTGCGTTTCGGGATTTGGGGCTGAAGGTGCCTGTTGTGGTTAGGCTGAGGGGGACGAATGAGGAGGTTGGGCAGAGGATGGTATGTTTTTTCACATCCCCTATACTCAATGGATTGGTTGTGGTGAGTGAGATGCTGACTGGTATAGATTGCCGAGAGTGGCCTTTCTCTGCACGCATTTGATAGTTTCGAGGATGCGGCGAAGAAGGTGATTAGTCTTGCTAGTGCATAGTCAGAGTATATGTATATAGAAGAAACTCATTTATGGATTCAATTCTGAATTGGGCAAAAAAGAAACAAATAAAAATGAACATGTCGCAACAACAAAAAAAGGCCGACCACCACGGGACTCGAACCCGCAACCAATGCTTGGAGCCCATACAATCTGAGGATCATAGGAGAGCAACACTCTACCATTGAGCTAAGCGGCCATTCTGAATTTCTGCAGGCTCTTATGTATTATCAACTCACACTTGATGTGCATCTCGCTCCGTGCTTTACACGGAGTACTGCACCTGTAAAGTCAATTGATTGCTTGATTTAATAGGTTACTGCTGGGCATGTATTATTGCAATTGTGTCTAATTGTGCAATGCCATTTTGTATCGTAGTCTACGCAAGTGCAAAAATCAAGATATATACATCATGTATGTGGTACCATCTGGAGTCTACCTAACTATTCGTACAAGAAAAGTTTACTCCTTCTTAGGAGGCAAATACCCCTGCGCATCCAAATAAGCAATAATCTCCCTAACAGCCTCCTGCACAGGCTTCTGGTCATCATTCACAATATGCACCTCCGGCTTCAGCGGCGCCTCATACGGCGCACTAATCCCCGTAAACTCCTTAATCACCCCCTCCCTCGCCTTCTTATACAACCCCTTCGGATCCCGCTTCTCCGCAACCTCAACAGGCACATCAACATGCACCTCGACAAACGGCAACCCGCTCTCCTCGCCGGGAGTAGGCACCTCGTGCAGCGCGCGCGCAGTGTCCCGGTCCATCCTGTACGGCGAGATGAATGAGGTAATCGCGACAGAGGCGCTGTCGGCGAACAGCTTGGCAACCTCTGCAATGCGGCGAATGTTCTCGTTGCGGTCCTTCTCGGAGAAGCCCAGGTCTTTGTTGAGGCCGAAGCGGATGTTGTCGCCGTCCAGGCGGTAGGCGTGCACGTTGCGGTCGCGGAGGAGTTGGTGCTCGAGTTCGACAGCGATGGTGGATTTGCCAGAGGCCGAGAGGCCGGTTAGCCAGATGGTTAGGCCGCGCTGGTTGCGCAGGGTGCTGCGCTCTTGGCGGGTGAGGGCGCTGGCGTGGTAGGTGATGTTGCTGGGGTTGTTAGTTGCGTTTTCTTAGTGGTATAGATTGGTATGGGACGTACGTAGACATTTTTGTGGTTGTTGGTTGTTGAGAGAAGAGAGAGGGTGAGAGAAGACAGGAGATAAAATTCTACAGACGGTACGGTACCGTGGCCTCTGACAGCGGGGCGCTGATCGCGGGGTTTGATGCGGTCAGTGTGTTGGACTGAGCAAGTTATCTCTATTCTTTTTTATGTTCTCAGGCTGGATTAAGAGAGCAGCACTACAGCAAGATTCATATCTACTCAATTCCACTCTATTTGTGTCCTGTCCTGGGTGTATTCGTCTCAACTGCGGGATGCTTGCGCGGCGGGGTTGTACTTCTGCCAGGTTCCAGGGGTTGATGTACGCAAGCTGCGGGAATAAAATATGCAGTACTGTAGCCAATTGTTTCAACTAGACAGTCAACTTGCTGCATGAGCATACAGTATCCGTACTTCGAGTGCGTCATGCCCTACTGGTCTCAATATCTACTACTGAACGCAATGCTCAATGATGCTAATGTTTAATTTAGCAGCTTCTCCCTAAGATATCTTTCACAGGCCGATATCTAACTTGTACCGTCTAGATACAGACGATGTATGCAGGAGACATGTTGAAGACAGTCGCTCCTAGAAACGCCGAAACATCCCTTCCCATCCAATGCCAGTGGTATCATGTTGAATTCATCTTCGCCAAACCCATCTCGTTGCAAAGATAACAATGCAAACAAACAAAAGAAAATGCAACTCACAAAAAACAGACAACATAAAATCCAAGACAAGGCTTTTTATATGTCTATAACCGTGCTTTGAGTTGTTGAAAACAAAGCGTAAAATATTACATCATCACATTCGTGAAAGAAAGAAAAAAAGATATTAAAAAGTACAGTTCTTTTAACGCGACCACACTCGGATTAAGTGGCACACGCTTAGAACTTGAGAGCCTTGGGCTTCTCCCAGGAGAACTCCTGGTTGGTGAAGTGGCCGTTCTTGGCGGTCGCCGCGTAGATGGGCTTGGCAAGGTCAAGCTCCTTGACAATGACACCGGGACGCAGGTCGAAGTTGTTCCGGATGATCTGGACCAACTCCTCCGAGGTCTTGTCGGAGGTACCGTAGGTCTCAACAAAGATTGAGAGAGGGTCAGCGACACCAATGGCGTACGAGAGCTGGACAAGGGCACGACGAGCGAGCTTAGCGCTGACGAGAGACTTGGCGATCCAGCGGGCGACGTAAGCGGCGGAACGGTCGACCTTGGAGTAGTCCTTGCCGGAGAAAGCACCACCACCGTGAGCACCCCAGCCACCGTAGGTGTCGACGATGATCTTACGGCCGGTCAGACCGGCGTCACCCTGGGGACCACCAATGACGAAGCGGCCGGAGGGCTGCAAGTGGTAGACAGTGCGGTCATCGAGGAGCTCGTTGGGGATGACCTTCTTGATGACCTTCTCCTTGAGGGTAGCACGGATCTCCTCGGTGGAGACATCGTCAGTGTGCTGGGCGGAGATGACAACAGTGTCCACACGCAAGGGCTTGACAGCACCGTTGTCGTGGGCATACTCGATGGTGACCTGGGTCTTGGTGTCAGGGAGAACCCAGGGGATGGTGCCGTCAAGACGGGCCTCCTTCATGGCGTGGTTAAGCTTGTGAGACAGCAAGATGGTCAAGGGCAGGAGCTCAGGGGTCTCGTCGGAAGCATAACCGAACATGATACCCTGGTCACCGGCACCGAGCTTCTCAAGGGCCTCATCGTAGTGAAGACCCTGAGCAATGTCAGGAGACTGCTGCTCAATGGCAACCAAGACATTGCAGGTCTTGTAGTCGAAACCCTTGTCGGAGGAGTCGAAGCCAATGTCCTTGATGGCACCACGGACGATCTTCTGGTAGTCAAGGTTGGCCTTGGTGGTGATTTCACCGAAAACCATAACCATACCTGCGCTTATCAGTACATGTTCCACAAGGTCCATACACGTGCCAATTGAGCGACAAACAACTTACCAGTCTTGGTGGCAGTTTCACAAGCAACCTGAAGTCGCACAGTTAATTGATTGGTCCCATGTGAGATTACTGATAGCGGTCAATCCTACCTTGGAAAGAGGGTCCTCAGCCAAGCAGGCGTCGAGAATGGCATCGGACACCTGGTCACTACTCAATGTCAGCTCAATTGCTCGTATAGAGGACAGAAGACAGGACAGCTACTCACGCCATCTTATCGGGGTGACCCTCACCCACCGACTCGGAGGTGAAGAGGAAAGTGTTCTTGGGTGCGACTGAGCCCATTGTGACTGTGAATGACCGAATATACGGAAAAGAGAGTACGGAGAAGGGAGTATGGAGGGAGAAAAGGAGTAAGACGAGCGTGGGAAAAGGGAAGAAAAAGAAGAGAGAGGGGGGAAGAGGAGAAAAACCAGGCGGGGAACGGGATATTCAATTAATGCGGGCCGAAAATGCACGATGGCGCGATTCCGGGCGGTGTGCATTGGCAGAAAAAGTGGGCGGCATTTTTACTTGCCGAGCTTACACGAGCTTCATAGATACGCTGCGAGATCCATTCTATACGGAGTACAGCTCTTGCGAAGAAAAAACAAGGAATAAAATGTCCAAGTTCGGCGCATTAGTGATGGGCCCGGCAGGTGCCGGCAAAACCACCTTCTGCAGCGCCCTAATCCAACACCTCCAAACCACCCGCCGCAGCTGCTTCTACGTCAACCTCGACCCAGCCGCCGAATCCTTCGCCTACGAGCCAGACCTAGACATCCGCGAACTCATCACTCTTGAAGATGTAATGGAGGAGCTGGAGCTGGGCCCCAACGGCGGCCTGATCTACTGCTTCGAGTTCCTACTCCAGAACCTGGATTTCCTATCAGAGGCACTGGACCCGCTCAGCGAGGAGTATTTGATCATCTTCGACATGCCGGGACAGATCGAGCTGTATACGCATGTGCCGTTGTTGCCGTCGCTGGTGCAGTTTCTGAGCAGACAGGGGCCTTTGAATATCTCTCTTTGCGCGACGTATTTGCTCGAGAGTACGTTTGTGGTGGATAAGGCGAAATTCTTCGCGGGCACGCTGAGTGCCATGTCGGCCATGTTGATGCTGGAGATGCCGCATATCAATATCCTGAGTAAGATGGATCAGGTCCGGGATATGATTTCGCGCAAGGAGTTGAAGAGGTTTACGAATGTGGATGTGCAGTTGCTGCAGGATGGGGAGGGTGGTGAGGAGGCGGCGGGTGATCCTTTGTCGAAGGATGCGTTGATGAGCGGGGGGTCGTTCCAGCAGCTGAATCGGGCGGTTGCGCAGTTGATTGATGATTTTAGTATGGTTTCGTTTTTACGGCTGGATGCGCAGGATGAGGATAGTGTTGCGGCGGTGCTAAGCCATATCGATGATGCGATTCAATACCACGAGGCGCAGGAACCGAAAGAGCCGAAGGACGAGCAGGAATTCGACCTGGAGGATGGCGATGAGTAACGTCGACTTCCGAGATACCTGACCACCACCAATCGAGAACCGAATGTCTTATCTACGAGTTACACTCGCATCGCGCCGATACAGTCGTCGGACAGAACACGCCGCTGATACCAGTCAGCTGAAACCCAACAAACACACCGCTACCGGCCGGCGCAGGAAACCATTCCGAAAGAGAAGATACCCATGCTATTAACAACCATGTATCTAAGATGCACCCGATCCCATAGCATAACACATAGCAACATAATCATGACCCAGTCAAGCATACCACTCCAATCCTTCCAACCCAACCGACCGAACCACAATCCCAGTACTTTACAATCCTCCCGCTCGTAGCAATCGGCAGTTCACAGACTATACCTCCCTCACACCCCTCAAGATCATAACTCCCTCCCAAAACCCTGCCCACCAGGCGCACTCCCATCAACCCCCCTCTCAAACTCCTCCCAAGCCCCCTTGACCACCCCAAAAGCCCTCCCAGCCTCCATTCCCGCCCTCTCAACACCAACACTATACACCCAATATCCAACCGCAAGTATCACGCCCCAGAAAACAACCCTGAAAACCAACCACACCCAGAACAGCACCATGCGCCGCGTATAATCGAGGATCTTCAGCGAGAGGAATAATATCAGAAGCAGTAGGAAGACGGAAACGAGGTCTGGCGTTGAGGACGTCAGGAGCGAGGAGAGCGGAGATAGGATGTACGGGTCGAGGTAGGTGGTGCGGAGGGTTGAGAGGTGCGTGGAGAGGATTTCGGGGGCGGTGGTTAGGTTTGTGAGGAGGGGATGTTGGGATATGAGGGGGCGGAGGTATTCTAGCATTTTGGTTGTCTGTTAGGTCTGTTGGTTTGGTCTGGGAGTGGTTGGGTAGCGTACCTGGTATGAAGTCCATGTTAAGTGATGACTCTGTATTGCGTAGATGTGGTAGTTGAGTGCGATGCGGAAGACTGTTGAGAGTCTGTTTTTGACTTGCAGATATATTTGTATTCTGTTTTAGAAGGCTTTCATTATTGTGTTCTTTGTTTCTTTGTAGAACGTTGAATGTTGAATCCCGAGCAAGTACGGCAGTAATCAGCGGCAGTCGATGCAAAACAGACAAACCGCGGAAGGGATTATCGATTTCCGTCATGCATCACTACTCTACTCTGTACTGGTAGCTGCCCAAATCAACGAACATCGCACAATTATGATTATCTATATACAGTAGTCATCCACCGTTGCTATGTTTAATCAGGCCTGGATATCCACAGTTGGGCCCTGAATCATCAACGAAAAAACGCCAGACACCCAATCGTGATGGTATAAATATACAAAGCTGGTACAAGAGGGTATGATTAATTACTGACTCAGAAGAGTCTTGAACAGCTCGCGCTCGGCCAGGATTTCAGACTGGAGTTTCCGGGTTTGACGGAGGGCCTCGTCTCTGTTTTACGTTAGCGTCAATTCACGATAATAAGACTAGGAAAAGGAACATACCTGTCCGACTGCAACTCGGCCACATCAATCTGCGCCCGGTTCATCCGTCCGACCACTTCTTCCATCTCCAAGTCAGCGTTGCGCAGGAGTCGTTCGAGCTCCCGGACCCGCTTGGCCAATGTCTCCGGCTGGACGACTTCCATCAATGGAACGCCATTGCCGCTGGTGGTCTTGTCCAGACGGGGAGAACGAGTGCCAAAGAAGGGCGACTGCGGAGGTCGCGGTGAAAGGGCCGCAGGGCTGCGCGATCCGTTCTTCATGCGCTGGAGCTGGTCGTTGTGGCTGTCCTGCAACTGGCGGATCTCCTCTTCGTGCTTGGCCATCTCTTCCTCGGACAGTTGCTGCGCTGTCAGGAGCATGTCCTCCAGCGACTTGAGCTGCGATTGCAGCTCGTTGATCCGGGCAGCAGACACCTGCTGCTCCTTCTCACCTTGGCCGATGGCCTCAGCCAGACGGCGACGCAGGGAGCTGTTGGACTCCAGCTGCTTCCGCACATGAGTCGTCAGTGCTTCCGTGCGGTTGAGCGATTCTGCCAATTCGCCGGTCGCCTCCGCTGGCGACTGGGCGACAACCTGGTCACGGTCGGCCTGCAGCTGCTCATAAGCGGACTCGAGAGAGGAAGTAGTCGCGAGGACTTCGGCAAACCCGTCGCGTCCTTCAGCCGTTGCTCCCGAATTCTGAGACAGAGAAATGTCGTGCTCCTGGAGCAACTCGCGCAACGAAGCAGTCTCCTGCTCTGCACGGTCCAGGTCCATCTTGAGACCTGCCAGACCCTTTTCGCACTGCCACTTCTGCTCCAGGGCCTCCTCGGCCCGCTGACGGAGGTAGTTGACCTCTTCGCGCAGGTTACGGACATCACGTTCGTAACCCAGTCTGCGCGGGGAGCCTGCTTCCTGTGCGCGCGCAAGCTCCATCTCCAGCATCCGAGAACGCTTTTCGTATTCCCGGGCCTGGATGGATTGGCGCGCAAGCAAGTTCCGCAAGGTCTGGTGAAGGGCATCGCGCTGCGCTTCGACGTCATTCATGTGATCAGCCAAATTCTCACGAGTGTCACGCTCCTTGGCCGAGAACGAATTCGACCGGGAGAGCGAACTGGGCCGGGAAGGCTTGGAGTGCATGCGAGCGAGCGAGTTCGAGCGCGACATGCTGATACCCAATCCCGAGGTCCTGCCACGCGTGGGCCGGCCATCATCCTCTTCGGCGATTGATGCGAACCGAGTGCCTTGGAGCTGAGCCAACGAAGCGTTTTCGATCTTCAATGCCTCGATCTCCCCCATCAGACGTTCGATTTCGGATGGATCAGCTGAGGACGATGGGGGCTTGTAGGTGCCACCTGAGATCTGCGGGATCACTTCGTCGCGGAGATGATCTCGTTCGTTCCGGAGTTGCTCCAGTTCCACCCGCATGGCAGTCAGAAGATCCTCGAAGTTGTCTTTGATCTGTCGCTCCTCGGCAAGCTTCCGGCGAGTGGTGTCCACTGTACTTTCCAGCTCGCGGTTTCGGGAGGACAAATCTGAGAGGTCAACTCTTTCACGGCGAAGCTGTGACAGTTAGCCATTGCATGCTTCCACGTCGATGCGAAAACTTACCTGCTGAACCTGGCTTTCTAAGATCTGGACATGCGATTCAGTAGCCAGTCGTTTTGACCGTTCTTCTTGCCATTTCTGTGAAAGTTCGACCTTGAGCTGTGCGCGTTCTTGCTCAGCAGACCGGCGAAACTTCTCCAGATCTTCTGAACGGCCAGAATCATGAGGATAGCGGATGCTGGAACTGGTCCCGGAGTCGGAGAAGTAGTCACTTGTGCGCCGATTTGTGGTATCGAGTGGCATCTCAGACTGGAGTCTCTCGACGAGGTCTTCGAGCTCCATTTCGCGGCGAATGGAGCCTGCCAGTTCAAAGCTGATTTCACGCAACTCATTTTCCAGCTCGTTGACCTTGGTGTCGAGAATCGTGGCACTGCTGAGGGAACCATTGCGGACGGGTTTGGAGTTATCGAGGGGAACGGTGGTGGAGGGTGTGATGGAGAAGGATGCGCTGGGGAGAGACGGCGGCATGGGCGAAGCTAGCGGGGACCGGCCCGCGTCTGAGATTTCTGTACTTGAGGATTCGGCGCCGGGAGAGGTGGGACCCTTCCAGCCAAAGAAGGAGCTAATTTTTCTCCCGGGGGTTTTGGGTTGTTGTTTAGAGTCGAAGGAGTTGGCGGATGAGCTCCGCGCGCCGGCCGAATCTATACGGAGGGGAGGCGGGCGGCTGTTTTCAGGTGGGTGCAAGGCCATCGCGGGCTGGTCGCGGTGATGGCCTGCTGGCGGGGAGGGGAGCACGGGGATGAACGGTTCGCTGACGAGACGGCTATGGAATTGGATCCCATTCGAGAATTGTGAACCGTAGTCAACGTCGTGCTCTGTGGCCGGTGCGGAGGAAGTATTATCTGCGGAGGGACCACGATGGGGGAGTCTACCAGTGCACGCCAGTCAGTAATGAGCAATTGGTCGCTAGTAAATAGAGTTTTAGGATGAGAAAGGAGAGGGAGAAGAAGAGAAGAATCAATATCGAGAGTAAAAGAAGAGGCTAGAATAAAGCACGAGGCAGACAAAGCCCCGGCGGATAAAGAAAGATAGACAAACACAACGTACCGATCCAGGTCCCTTGGCACAAGAAGGGAGTCCTCATCGACCAACGAGGAAGCAGAGGAAGCCAGCGAAGCAGGGGACAGAGGCGCCAGAGAGGGATCCTCAGCAAATGCAATTGGAGGCTGAAGTTGAGGGTATTCGCGCGGCGTTTCGCCCGGAGGCGGAGGGGGCGGCGGAGGAGGAGCAGCAGGAGGCGCAGAAGAGGAGGGCGTTAACGGAGCAGAGGGAGAGTGTGAGACAGAAGGAAAAGAAGAGGCTGCTGGAGTAGCAGCATTATCCGGTAAGGGTTCTCTCGAGACTGTTGTGGGATGTGGTGAGTAGTGAGAAGAGGGAGAGGAGGAGGTTGGTGGTGAGGGAGAAGAGGGAGTGATAGTCTGGAGCGACACAACAGGAGAGGAAGGTCGCACTGGACCGTCTGGGGAAATCATTGGCAGCGCATGGATTGGCAAAGATAGTCAGCAGTCAGGAGGATGATCCGAAGTGTATTGAGTAAGTGAGTGGTAGAGTAGTAGAATGAGTGTGCCGTAGTTAGAGTTAGAAGATAAAGAGAATACCGAAAAGGAGTTGGAGACCGTCCGGAGTGTGGAGGTCTACACTATGCACTGTCCATACTTGGTCTTTCTACTACTACAAGTACAGTATTACTGTCTGTTTGCATACACTCTATACATATAATAATATATTCTTTCTTTCTTGTATATACATTCTACATGTACTCTGTACTCCCACTCATTCTACAGAGTACTGTCCTGTACAGTTCTATCGTGCCCTCAATTCGTCTCAACCGTACATTTACTACTGCCGCCGATCCGACCCACATTTCAGGGGGGGTCTCCAGCATAGTAGCACATTCACTAAATGCATACAACTGCCAAAGATAATAGTAATATTAAAACACGGTAACACCTAAAATAAAGACCTGGTAGAACTCACATAACCACGGTACAGCTAATTGACCCATGGACACACCCTACCTGTACTTGTTTACCGTACTCGACCGCAAAGCACACAACAGCGCGTGTAGATCTCGGTCCCCTCCAAGCATCCCTATTAGCCCTTTAACACGGCCTGCAGACAGCTCAGGGGTCCCTGCACTGAAGCTCGGACTCGCGAGATTGATAAACGTCGTGGGGTGCTTACCCTATGGGGACGAGTACGTAGGGCACGCAAGTCTTCGCGATACGTGTATGGATTGGCTAATTGGAGGGAAACAGTATTCAGTTCCAAGACATTAAGTAATTTGTAGGGTATCTGTAGTGTACCTGCTTGCCCGATAAAACAAACTCAGGGATCTGCAAGGGACTGGAGATATTGGACGGGAAAAAGTACGTACTTCTGTCTATCTGAAGATTCTGCTGCGTACTTTCTACGTACTCCGTGCAGCCCGTCTATCTATCCCCTGTCACTTCAGATAAACTCGGAAAAGCAATAGCTAATGCATGTCTGTGTGTGTTTTCACACACAGGTGTTCTGTTCATACTGTGATTCGGATTTATGTCCCGGTGTTATTATTGACAGCTTGTGCTATTTCGTATTTATATGTACTCGTAAACTGGAGAGGTGGCCCTAGTTTGTATATCCTAGTCTGTGCTGTACTCCGTACGGAGTAGCCACATATATTTCAAACGAATAATGGCCTAGACCAGCCCTAGGAATATATTACTGCACACAAGCCAGCGATAATAATAGAACACAAACATACATAGTAAGCCGATATATCCTATAAAACTCCAAATATACATGACCCAAATATAGACTCCAAACGACCATCCATAGCATACATAGCACATCCTGACTCGTAACAAACGCAAACGCATGAATCAAACCAGTTCAATACGGGATAAAATCAAACCTCATTCGATCCAGATAATGACTCCAGTCTTCCTCCTCGTCCATCTGATTCGCCCAATATTGCTCTAGAAACTTCAATGACTGCAGCACATTCGGTACACGGATCGTGTCGTGCAGTAATGCGAGTAACCCTCGTACCTTTTCCCGATCCTCCCCTCGTGCTTCGCATCCAGCGATAAATAGTGGTGTTGTGAGCATTACCCATGGACTTAAACCAGACGACGGTCCGATTTCTTCTGTGCACTCAAGAATCCGTTTGACGGACGCCTGCACGGCGGGTGACGAGGTCGGTGTTTTTCGTAGGCGACGGTGGATCTGGATCAATGCGCTGTGTTGGAATGCTTCATTGCAGAGGATGAATTCTCGAATGCATTCCGCAGACAGCCCTTCCACTATCCCAGGGTAAAATGTGGGGACTGTCCCAGCTTCCCGGTCCATAAGTTGGTGTACCGAGGATTCCAGAGCCGATGCTTCATTCTGGATACTGGCTTCTTCACTCCCATCTTGGAGACTCCGGCTCTGATGCCGTCGCCAAGCAGCTGCACCGATTTCCCGGAATATCGCAGACAAATGCACCGTAAACCCCCAGTAATCATCCAGATAATCCGGCGAAGAACCCTCAGGCTGCGCCGCAGGCAACTCAGCCTGATCAGTAACACCCCCAATCGGCGGCCCATTCCCCGTCAGCGCCGTAAGCGACACAATCGACCGATACCACCGATCCAAATACCACCGGAACCCCTCTGCCTCTCCGCCTCCGCCTCCCTGCTGTCCCGCCGCAGTCGTCCCCATCAACGCCCTCGCCCCCTCAATATGCGCCCGCCACGAGTTCGGATGAATAGCCCCCGAATGAATCTCCGCGAGACACAGCGTCCGGGCCGTCGCAAGGAGCGCATCCGACCCCCGCGTGCTGGGGTTCTGCAGTTCGTTTCGGAAATGTTCGAGGCTGAGGGCCATGAAGCGCGCGATTTCGGGTGCTGACTTGACCGTTTCTGATCGATTGTTTACTGCCTGCAGGTGGATTGCGGAGAGGGCTGTTGTTGCGTATAGGAGGGACGGGGTTTGGAGGGCCATTGGGATGAGCATTTTGCAGATATCTGTTTGCATTCCGGAGTGGCAGGCGGTGATTTGTGAGGCATCGTGGATGAAGTGGTGGAGAAGGGATTTCTGTTCGGAGGATAGCGACGAGAAGGGATCGACCGGTCGTGTTAGGAGGAGGTTATTTGTGGGAGAGGTAGGCGACTGCACGATAGCGTTTGCGTTGCTGGCGTTGGTGGTGGTATATATAAATTCCCCGGGGGAGTACTCTGTCAGGCGTCAGCACTTATCCCTCTATACCACCGTGGTAAAGGAGTACAAACCAAACTTCTGCATCCCATCCCCCACACACGCCCCAAACCTCGATCGCGAAAATGCCCGTCCTCCCCATTGCAGCTGCATCGCATACCGACACTGCGCACCCGCCGTCTGACATCGACCGCAGACTGGCCTCTGCTCGTCACATTTTTGACGTCGCGCCTTACATCTTTTGCATCCCGTGAACGACCGAGACATAGGTGGTTCGTAGCCTCCTCCGTCCTTTATTTTATCGTTGATGTAGTTTGCGGGGATTTTTCTCGGGGGAACTGCAGATCGGAGGTTGCGGACTTTAGAAATTGTTCGGAGGGCGCGGTGTTGAGATAACGAGCGTAGATTTCAATATATCAAGGACAGTAATAGGATAAATAATAGTGTTGTCAATGTTGAATGAGAGACTGAAAAGGAAGAAAAGATGAGAAACTCAATCGTCCGGGTGCCGAGGAAATGGCTTGGAGAATGGTTCGCTTCTCCTCTCGGTGGCGGAACTGAAATAGAACCTATTGGCAGTGACTCTGGATCTACTGTTGGAGAACAGAGTATTGGATATCCATTGAAGGTATGCTCTAACATACATAGACTGGCTAGTTAGAAAGAAAAAACCTTGTCGTCCTATCCACAAATACACAGGTCAAGATAAGCAAAGGCAGAGTACGCTGGACAACCCATAATAAATGCAACCAAAGAATAGTATTCATTCAAATCACACGCATGACAAACCCAGAGCACAGACAGAAAGCAAAGACATTAGTTATCAAAGGTATAACGGAGCCATTCCCCGACGGCTCGCAGACTCTCCCACCGTACCGATTCATCTTTGTCGGCCATCAACTCCATCACGCGAGTCTTGAGACCCAGCCTCTCAAGCTGGTTCCGTCGCTCTGGCAGCACCTTCACCAATTGGCCCACGTCGTTGCACCCAATCGCGAGCACTTGCTTGTCGTTGTCCCAAGGCTTGGCAAGGATCTCAGCAAGCTTCTTGGGATAGGCACCGTTGCTCTCGTCCAAGATCCGACGCGCATTGTCTCTCCAGAATGTAGGGTTGCGATGCGGCGGCGACCAGCGGAGGTGGCCCGATTGCAACTCGGCTGCATATTGATCGAATGTGGTCTGCGTCTTGGTGTACTCATCGAGCATGCTGGACAGCGACTTGAGGTCCTCGAGGAGATCCTCGTCGGTCAAGTGGCGGCCAGAGAGATTAGTCAGGAGGGCGGGTAGGCGGACAAACGCTGCGACGGGAAGCAGGGTGGTTTGGTTCTCGGAGAGGAGGTTGTGAAGGGTTGCCAGAAGAAGTCGCGTTGTCTTTTCCTTGGGCGACACTCGCAATAGTTGTGTGTAGAGTTGAATGAGTTCATGGTCGCTGCGTTTGTCAGCACTGAATGTGTTCTTCCCACGGAGAATACATACGATTGAAGATCGTCGCCAACCAGTTCAGCTTCGAAACTCAGTTGCCACAAGACTAGCAACACGCGGTACAGAAGCTGAATCCCAACACCACCGGCAAGACCGGGCTCAATGGCCCGTACACTGCTGCCACCAACCGTGCTTGATCCATTGTCCTTTGCTCCTGCGGCGGCACGGAGGATCTCAACCAACGGCTCCACGGTATCCTTTCTCTGGTTCCAGAAGAGCTCTCTTGCCCTTGCTGTTCGAAGCAATGCAGAGTATTCCTGGACTCCAATGTCTTGCAGTCCGCTATCTTGATTCCGGGCCAGGGTGGAGAGATAAGCGTAGAGCTGAGGAAGCGCCTCGTCATCTCTGGCAGCGGGTTTCGATGACGACAATAAACTTGTAGACACAAGGTTCATCAGGAATGTCGAGGTGAGCAGCGGAATGGGATCTTCAGCGTTTGTAGAATGACGGAGGAGAGGGAGGAATGGCTTGTAGGGGTCGGCGTGCGCAATCAGCGCAGAAGCGAGTGACGGGGCATCTGCGATAAAGAACCTTTGTCTTAGTATTCATCCTCCATGTTAATCAAGCAATCCATCAATCCAATGACCATACCGTTAATCAAGTCCACCGCCAACACCAGGATGTACTGTACAATATCGGTCCTCTTGGACGCCGAGTCCAGGACACTCTTCTCATCTCCACCCCCAGAGAGCAAGCTGACATATCCCTGAAGATCTCCATCAACGGTCTGGCGTCGTTGCTCTTTGCGAACCTTGTCCACGGCCTTGATCTTCTTCAGGTGGTCATCGGTGATGTTACCAGCTCGGACAGCTCCCTCCCATGGGATAGGACGGGCGCGGATGTTGTTCTGCAGGGAACTGAGGTACATTGGCGGTTCCAGCGACATTTTTGACACGTTTCCTTTTCCGGACAGTCAGGTTGTACTGTTGAGATTGGGGAGTACTCCGTAGCGAGCAGCGGAGGAGTGACAGTTACCCTGATATGATGGAACGTTCAGTTGTCCGCCGTCGGCCCAGTCCCCACGCCAAGAGATGAGCCTCCCGGAGCGGAAACGCGCAAGCCTGGCCGATTATTCCTCTTGACTATTACACGCATGCTCTCTAGACCTATCCTGGAATGGCTAATCCTGTTCATTTCGTTCGTTTTTTCTGAATTACGGTCGGCGCTCTTGTTGTTTCACACCCTCGTTTCTCTTACGAGTCTGCCTTGTCCCGCACGGTGACGACAAGCCCGCATAATTCGAATCTCCAACTACTGCCTTGGATGAGATGAAAACAGACGCTTTGCTGCTGACAAGGTAGCTGGAGTTTTCAATTCGCAGAGAAGAAGACACCATTACAAAGGGATAATCAGACAAAGCGATACAATCATACACCATGGCGCAGAACCCACAAGGCTCCAAGCCGAAATGGAAAGTCGGCTCGTTTCTACAACAGGCCGTGGCCGGCGTAGAGTCCAAATTGGACCTGATACTGGCCGAGGAGGAAGAACAGAAATTACAGCAGATGCAATCCAAGAACGCTGCTGCGAAAGCCCAGGGGCAACAGAATGGAGGAGGTATGGCGCTTCATGCCAGTCAGATTCCTGTCGCATCGCATGGCTAATTGTGGTATCTCATGATAGTCTCACGAAGCTCATCTAGCGCGCGCAAAAATGACCGTCTTCAGGAACGCCTTGCTCGTGCTATGGTCAACAAATCCAATACGCCCGGGAACCGCACCTCTCAGTCTTCCGCCAGCGCAGCCTCATCCCCAGCCGCCAGTCCTAGACCGAGTACCGATGTGCGTCCAAGCGCGGACATTGATTCTGGCCGGGATTCCCCGGCGGTAGATGTGGAGGAACAATCCAAGAGCTCTTCTCAGGTAGAGACCTCGTCGACTGTGCGAAAACCGGGTAGAAGCAGCGAAGAGTCCGCCTTGTCGTCGCAAGATGCGAAAGAGGTCGCCGCATCAGCTGCGGATGAGCCTGCGACAACAGAAATCGAGGAGTCGACAGATACCAGACCGTCTATTGATGAATCTGCTAAGCCGGAAAGCGATGAGTCTCAAGGTGCCCGTGCGTCCAGGGAAACAGCCCGAAGCGCTACAGAAAGCTCTCTGGAGCCACCAAAGCAAGGATACAGTGGTGATGAAACTACAATTGCACAATTACAGGCCGAGCACAAGGCTGCTGAATCCCAATGGCAGGAGGAGACGCATGGATATATCGAACGGATAGATGCCCTGCAATCCAAGCTCAAATATCTGGCAAAGGATGCCGCAGAGTCTGCCAAACAGGCAGCGGCATCTGCTGAATCGGGAAGCGTTGAGAAACAGCTTCGAGAGAAAGATGAGAAAATCGCGCTATTGCTTGAAGAAGGGCAAAAGCTCTCAAAGTCGGAAATGGATCATAGAACGGCGCTCAAGAAGCTTCGACAGCAACTTATCGAAAATTCTAAGAGCCAGACGGAAGCAAAGAAGAAGACAGAAAAGCTGGAAACAGAGCTGTCTAATGCGGAAGCTAGGGCCCAGCGTGCTGAGGCAGCCGAGAAAAGGGCCAACGACTCACTGGCATCTCATACGAAAACGTCTCGGGATCTGGAGGCCGTCAAGTCCGAACGAAATGCACTAAACGAGACCATTCAAGAAATGAAGGGACAGCTTGCGCGAGCCGTTGCCCGTGCCGAGACTGCTGAATCCAAAGCACAGTCAGACGCTCTTGAGCAGGAGAAATGGCGAACAAGTCAGCTGGAGGAAGAGCTCACGAACTCCAAGACTGAGCATGACCTAAACGAAGAGAAGCTAAATAGAGAGATCAACGATCTCAAGGAGAAGGTCGAGCAAGAGAAAGGAAGGGCAAGGATGCTCGAAACCGAACTTAAAGGCGAGCAGTCAGTCCTGGAAAGCAAGATGGAGAGCCTTCGCACCAAGGCAGAAGAAGCTTCATCTGGAGCTGCAGGGGAATCGCAGGCCAAGTTATTACGGCAAATCGAAACCTTGCAGACGCAGTATGCGGTCGCCAGTGAGAACTGGCAAACACTTGAGGGATCACTATTGTCGAGATTAGCGAATCTGGAGAAGGAGCGGGATGATGTCGCGCAGCGAGAGGGTGAGCTGCGAAGAAAGGTCCGGGAAGTGGTAAGCGCGGTCCATCATTCTCTGCACCTGGATCTATATGCTGATTTTGTCTGCAGAATCTCAAAGCGAAGAAGGCGGACGAGGAACTTGAAGATGCCAAAGAAGCAGCGCACGACCTGAATAACCAGCTCGAAGAGCGCACCTTAGAAATACAGAAGCTGGAACAGAAGCTCCAGAAAGCCTCCGATGACCTTATCGCAGCACAGAAAGACTTCACCGAACAAAAGAAAGCATACGAAGCTACATGGACACAGAAACTCGAAGACGAGCGCGCAAGATGGCGCGAGCAAATCATCCCCCCTGCACCAGCCTTCCAATCTCCTCGAAACGAATCACCCGTGACATTCAACCGCAAAGCAATGACCCTCGATCCTCCAGGGTCTTTCTCAGACTCCCGACCTACCAGTCGTCGCTCCTCCGTGATGCCCTTCGCATCACCAGACATTGGCACTCCCCCACGGCAGAACTCATTCCCCGCCTCTACACAGGGCGTCTTCTCTCCGCCGGTTGCTGGCAGTCTACACAACCAACCGATTACAGAAATGCCATCTATCCACTTGGATCCGGACGAGATGAGCGGTTTCGGCACGCCATCTGCGTACGGGGGCCAATCCCGCGGAATCAACGATATAATCTCCGAATCGACCGTCGGAGCCGGACCATCCGTCCAACTAGTGGAACGCATGAGTGCCGCCGTTCGTCGGCTAGAAAGCGAGCGCGCCGCATCAAAGGACGAACTTGCCCGGATTACCTCCCAGCGCGACGAGGCCCGGAAGCAGGTGGTTGATTTGATGCGGGAGACTGATCAGAAGAAGGCCACCGATGCTCGTATCCAGGAGCTAGAGGCTCAAATGGAGGAGTTGGACCAGCGGTATCTGACTACGCTGGAGATGCTTGGGGAGAAGAGTGAGCAGGTGGAGGAGTTGCAGGCTGATATTGCCGATCTTAAGAAGATATATCGGGAGTTGGTTGACAGTACGATGAAGTGAGGGAGCTTATACTGGTTTTCCTTTTCGCTATAGCTTTTCGGGGCTTAATTCTGACTATACGATGGCATGTGTTGATGTACAAATGTAGAGCATACTTTAGTTTCTTATCAAAATTTTATAATCGAACATTTTAAACGTGGACCTTGTGGTCTTGGGTATCTAAACAGTGTTTTCCCTAGCAGCTCCATAGCTTGCGCTTTTATTCTTCGTACAGATCAGACCGGTCAAGGAAGTTCAACGCCCTCCTTCTCAGCCGTCTGTAAAATATACTGCCGCACCTGTTGCGCATTAGCCTCCCATTCCAACAAGAACAGGCTAGGAAGAACTCACCTTCTGATCAGGAACCAAATCAATCGCCAACCGCCCCTCCGAATCCCTCTTATCAGCCTCCGCCCCAGCCTTAAGCAAGAAAATAGCCGCATCCCCATGCCCCTCCGCAACCACATGATGCAACGCCGTCAAACCATCCATATCCGTCGCGTTAACAGGACTCTTCCCTTCCTCGAGGAGCATCTTCATAATGGGCACTGAGCCGACGGCCGCGGCGCGGTGGAGGGGGAGTTGGCCGCGCTTGTCTTTTACTCTGGCGCTGCATTTGTTGGCGAGGAGGAGACGGACGGTTGTGATGTTGATTTTGGAGGTTGCGAAGTGGAGGGCGTTCTGGGAGTTTGCTTGTTAGCTGTGGTTGTATGGAGGAAAGTGGTTGGGATGTACCTGGCCAGATGTGCTTTTGACGTTTACGTCAGCTTCTTTCTGTAATAGTAGCTCGATGATGGGGTCTCCTTCGGAGTCTCGCAGGCTAGCTGCGATCATGAGCGGTGTCCAACCAGAACCATCCTGTCCGAGCCGTAAGCATTTAGATTCCTAAGTAGTCTCTCAGAGAAAAGACGGTGACTACCTCAACGTCAGGGTCGAAGTTCTTCTGGGATACTAGCAACTCCACGACAGGAAGCCGATTATATGACACGGCCCAGTGGATGGGAAGACGGTCATCATCGTCTTTCGTTCTTGCAAGCTTGGGGTTAGCCTGAGCAAAGTCAGCATCTGCATATCAATCGAGCTCGATGGCGATGTCTAGATATGCGGGGAGCTTACGCTCAAGAGCGACTCAACCGCTTGCACTGCGAACAGTTAGCATTCGGAATCAGTCACTATTTGGGATTACACACCATTCCCCTCCCTGGCTGCTTCGTGTATAGCGAACTTGTCCTTGCGATCCGACTCCATCTTGCTGGTTGATTGTCTAGCGATAAGAGAGCTCCGTGGAGTTGATCGGAGGGGAAGCTATCGACACCTGACTAGCGGCCTTGTTGCCTCAGGTGTCTTATTCCTCCGCATAGCAAAGCTTCGACTTCATCAAGTGAAGACTCAGCATCAACGCGCCGACTCGACACGATTGTCACCACCACGTTCCTATTCCTTTATTTCGCTGGGCTTATCATTTTGTCGACCCGAATGCGGTGAAGTGGTATTTGAGATCTCTGTCTTTTTTAATCAATCCTTTCGCGCAGGGTTTGAGTGGCGCGACACGCCTACCTGTCTAGCTACGCCCGGTCGATCGAATAACGGCGATTGACCCTATTCCGTCTCCCGACATCTTAATTATATACCTCGAATCTTCTATTAACCAACATGGACATCGTACCCCCGAACACGACGGCGGACGAAGCCGTTCGCACCTCCGCAAAGAGAACCGCCGAACTTTTCGGCTCCGACTACCTCATGGTCACGCCCTCCGTCGCAGGCGGCTCGATCGGCACTTCATATCGCAGAAAAGCAGAATACAACGATGTAAAAGAGCTGCCACCAGCTCTAGCCGAAAAGCAAGCCAAAGCTGCCGCCGCCGGGCGAGCTAAGCGTCCCAAGACGACAGCACAAGCACAAGCACCCGTGGATGGAAGCGGCGCGTCGATGTCTCTTGTGAAGAAGGCACCCGGCCCGACTGCTGGTGGAGTTGGTGGTGAGGATATGCCGAAGAGTTTGATTCAGAGGCCGTCGGCGACGAAACAGCAGAAGCCGGATTGGCATGCGCCGTGGAAGTTGATGCGTGTGATATCGGGACATCTGGGATGGGTGCGGAGTTTGGCGGTGGAGCCGAATAATGAGTGGTTTGCTAGTGGTGCTGGTGATCGGACGATTAAGATTTGGAATCTCGCAACAGGGCAGCTGCGGTTGACGCTTACGGGGCATATTTCGACTGTTAGAGGGTTGGCGGTGTCACCTCGACACCCGTATCTGTTCTCGTGTGGTGAGGATAAGATGGTCAAGTGCTGGGATCTGGAAACGAATAAGGTTATCCGTCACTACCACGGTCACCTGAGTGGTGTATACACTCTTGCTTTGCATCCCCGTCTCGACCTCCTGGTCACCGGTGGCCGGGATGGTGTCGCCAGAGTCTGGGACATGCGCACACGAAGCAACATCCATGTCCTCACAGGCCATAAGGGCACCATCGCCGACATCAAATGTCAAGAAGCCGACCCACAAATCATCTCAGGCTCCCTGGACTCAACCGTCCGACTATGGGACCTCGCCGCAGGCAAATCAATGGGCGTCCTAACCCATCACAAGAAGGGCGTCCGCAGCCTCACCATTCACCCAACGGAATTCACCTTCGCCAGCGCCAGCACAGGAAGCATCAAGCAATGGAAATGCCCCGAAGCCGCCTTCATGCAAAACTTCGAGGGCCAAAACGCCGTCATCAACTCCCTCGCCGTCAACGAGGACAACGTGCTCTTCTCCGGCGGCGACAACGGCTCCATGTCCTTCTGGGACTGGAAGACCGGTTACCGGTTCCAGTCCATTGATACCATGGCACAGCCTGGTTCGTTGGATGCGGAGTCTGGTATTATGGCGTCGACTTTTGATAAGACGGGGCTGCGGTTGATTACTGGTGAGGCGGATAAAACTATTAAGGTGTGGAAGCAGGATGAGGAGGCGACGCCGGAGACGCACCCTGTTACTTGGGCTCCCACGCTTGGCAGGCAGAGGTATTAGTTGTCTGTTCGGGATGGATCGGTTATACCCCTGAGTCATGGTTGGTTTGTTAGACTAAGAGGTTTACTTACGCACTATATGGAGTTCAGCGTTTTTCTGTGTTTTATTGACAATGGTATCGGGTTGTTTTTGTGGAATGGGTTCGAAAATAAGTCTAATACACATCATCTGCGTCCATTTTGCAATACCAAGCCTAGTAAACATAGGGTATCATTATACAGTAATCTAGTTCTATACGGCGGATTAATACACTAACACATCTAATCACTCCCCAACCCCAACCCCTTGGCCTCCACATCCTCCCGAAACGCAGCCCTAACATCCTCCGGCGCAACCCTTAACCTCACCTTACTACTCCTATCCCCCCGATTCGGAATAAGACTACTCCCCAACGCCCCCCTGGATCCAGCACTATTCTCCAGCGCCAGAATACCCGAATTCATAAGCTCCATCGCAGCGAACCCCATAGCCTTCACACGCGCGCCGCTGCCACCGGAGCCACCGAGGAGGAACTCGCGGATACCAACGCCTGCTGCGCCGGCGACTGCGACGGCAGCATCGGCAATGCGTTTGGATTCGTCGAGGATGTCGCCGAAGGTGGATTCGGAGATGCCGGTGCGTTTTACGCGGGCGAGGAGCGCGGCGAGGAAGAGTTTTGCGGAGAGGGGGAGGGTGCGGAGGGATTGTTGGAGGGGGGTGGAGGTTGCTTCTTGGATGGCTTGTTTTATGGTTGCGATAGTGACGCGGCCGGGGGTGTTTTTGGTGGGCGGTTTTTCTGGTTCAGGCTTTGGGGGTGCGAGTTGGCGTTTGTTGGCTCTTGCGGGAGTTTTGCTGGGTGTTGGGGGGAGGGATTCGGTGTCGTCGTTTATGGCGGGTTTATTTTCTTTGGCGGTTGCGCTTTCGTAGGCTTGTTCTGCAATTTCGACGGCTCGCCGGCAGATGTCTAGTGCGCGTCGGGCGTCACCGCTGACGGCTGCTACTTTCCGGCTTGCGAATTGGATGGCGTCTGGGTCGACGATGTTTCCTGGTACGTTGCTTAGACGTGTAGTGATGATTTCCATTAGGTCCGTATGCTTGTATCCCGGGAATGTGATACGAGTCAAACCCAGACGACTGGAGATTTTGTTGCTCAATGTACGTTCGGGCAGGTCCATGGTGTTGGCGACGGCCAGGACGATGAGGCGTGAGTGTCGGAGGGCAGGCCAGTTGAAGAAATTGTACATCACTGATTGGTTCTTCGTAACCAGCTGATCGAGTTCGTCCATGAGGACGACGCACGAGACTCGTCGAGGGGATGGATGCGACAGTTCTCTCTCAAGAAGGTCAAGCGCATGCGACGGAGATACCCGGTCGCCCTTCAGAGCCTCCCAAAGTAAAGAGTAGGACTGATGAGGATCGGTAACCTTCATTCCGTTGATCTCGACGAATATAAAGTCGTCCATCTCCTCTGCAAGCACGGCTGTGTTGAGCTGTGCGACAACCTCGCGGACAGTTGCTGTCTTTCCGGTACCCGGTGTACCTGAGATGTAGATACATGTGCCCGTGCCTTCCATAATTGCGGCGCTGAGATGGTTGTAGACGGTATTGAATTCGTTCTTTCGGCAGGGTAGCGATTCAGGGACGGTGGAGACGTGGAGGACGTTGCGTGCTTGACGATACGGAGAGGCGAAATGCGTAGGCGCAAGGACACGGGTACCAAGAGGGGTGAATTCGAGGGGCTTTTTGACGACGATTCTGTGAAGCATTGTCAGCTTTCGCACACAGGATACTAGACAATGACTGTTCGTACCGTTTGTTACTGGGTGTGGTTAGGGTCTTATGCCGTCGCGACTGCGGTGTGGCACCAATAGCCGTTTTCTGTCTCTTTCTCGGAGTGGCAGGCTCAAAATCGCCGTCGTCTTTCGTATCAACGTACTGATTGCGCTGCTGTTAGTACTAGCATAACTCAATGGACCTGTAACAGAACTCACATCATCATCGACCGTCTTACGCTTTTTGGCCGCCTTCAATCCATCCTTGATCATGTCGATGAGATCGAAGATCCTATCCTCCCGATATACATCTTCCCATTTGAATTCATCTGTATATCTCCCCTGCAACTGATTGACACCTCGTCGACAGACTATACACTTGTTGTAGTCTGCCAATGCCTCTTTCCCCTTAGGGGCCGCGCCGTTCGGATACTTGGCGTAAAAGACCTCCTTGGACATTACCGTAGCTTTCCCATTAATCGACGTCAATGGATTGCTATTGAAATCCGCCGTCAAGTATTGTTCATTCGGCAATGCGTCCGTTCTCCTCTTGTTCTTGGTCGACATGAACTCATCCGGCGAGGCAAACCACATAATGTTGGCTGATTTGACCATCTCCTCCTCGTCATCGTCTTCTTCCTCGGTGAACTGTGTGATAATCCCGACCCAGTCCTTCCCAGGCTCTGGAGACTTCAGTAACACAACCTGTCCCAATCTGCATTCGAACGTGCCCATCCGTGCGCCGACAATCTTGGGTCCTTTTTTCGCAGCCGGCCGTGCAGAACGTCTTCGAGACGGCGTCGCTTCAACATTTTCTTCGTTGTTCTTGTGCTCGTCATGGTTCGTCTCGTATACCCACTCCCATGGAAGGTCCTTGTCACCGAGCTCGTCGTCGGAGTCCTCTCGGACCAAACCGCCCTTGGTCATCCATTTCTGGGCTCGTTCTTCGGCATTGCGTCTGCGTGATTGCCGGTCAGCGCTCCCGACTGTAGGTTCCGGCGACATTTCCGTTCGGATAGTCGATAAGCAATTGAACCGGTGCAATGGAGAGTGGTCGGAGTTGAAGACGCAAAGAAAAAAGAGGCGCGTTCCGGAAGACGCGTTGTCCACTTTAGTCCCGATCGGGTTAGCGTATTCTGGGGATGGTCGACCAATCAGGATGTAGAATTGGATATATATGGTGTTTTGTATAGTAGTGCTTCGAGAACACCCCATGTGTTATTTTGCTGGAATTAATACTATAAGGAAATAAGTCAATTAGACTACATTTGATATGTATTCTTGTACCTCAGGGAATGGACGCATTGACTGGCCACTGCATAGCAAACAATCTTTCTTTGTGAATGCAGATTGGCTGCAATTAGCCAGAAGAATTCCTCTACTATTGCTTTAAATCAATCAAAATCAGTGAATGTTTGCTTTTGTATGTACTGCTGTGGATGAATGTAAAGAGCTCCTTCTCTCTGAGCGCTGTCAGATGGTCTGGTTTCTCAACCTCTCCATCTCTCTCACCTTCCTACTTTTCTCTCCTCAACTTCTCTTTTCCTTCCCCATATCATCTCATCTCTTGCAATTTAGCCCCAATAACTCCTTACTATCGTTGCAGCACTTCTTACTGTTCTATTCTCTGAGAGAAACAGTCTATCTTCGACTGTTGCTCTCTTCCTTCTCGCTCCGTCTCGCTCTATCTCTTTTCTCTTCGCTCTAGCAGACAATGCTCTCTGGCCGGTCTCCAATCACGCAGTGACAACCTCATTTTGGACAATGGAGTAGGTTTAAAGAGATCTATTTCTCTGGATCTTGCAATCGCTGACATCCTTCAGTCATGAAGCTTCCGGTGCCCAAGGTAAGGATCAATCATTTACAGCATCACACGACCCATTCCTGTTCTTGGCTAATAATTAGAAAAGAGTGGCAGCTACCAGGCTACGGCCGAGGAACGTCAACTACACCTGGATCGTCCAAACAGAGAACGACCCAAGCTCCAGCAACCCCTTCCAAGAGTCCCGTAAACAGTCAGAAGCCCGCCACCGGACAGTCTCAGCGCCTTGTGTCGAGTCCTACTCCTGCGGCCAAAGGACCAACCCCGAATAGTCGTGGATATGGTCGAGGGGGTTTCCGAGGAAGGGGACGTGGGAGCTACAACATTGGACGTGGTAATTCTAGCGCCGCAGTATCTCGCAATCCCAACAATCTCTTCAAAGATTCTCCTGCGAAGGCCAAGTGGAGGGCTGGCCAGGAAGCTAACGGTTAGCAGAGCTATATTTATTTGGTTGATGTTGAGCTAACACAATGGGGAAGGATTCATCAAGCTGCCGACTTCCTGGGGATCATTCAAATATGAGTGAGTAAACGCCCATTGCTTCCGTATTAGTCACAGAGCTAATACGTGTCTAGCTTTTTAGCTGCAGCAAAGAGTATGCTCATCGCAAGAAAGACCGCTGCTCCTACTGGAAGATACGAGGTTTTCGAAGATATTGCCCAAAAGACAGGTGCCTTTGTGAACCCACCATCGTCGTATACCCAGCAGGTAAGCAATTCAAACGGTCACACACAGCAGCAGCTGACAGTGGGACAGGCACTCTACATATGGGGGGATCCGGCTCAAGTGGCGTTTGCAAAAGACATACTGTATAAGCTCGTTGGGCAATGCAAAAACATCTGGTCCACCAAGAAGAACAAAATTGAATGGACCAAGATTTACGCTCATTCTAACATGAAAGAGGCAGATATGGACTTGAAGGAGAGACGGGAAACGATACTCAAGCAGCTAAGAAAAGTCCCGGATTTGCCATCGGCTTTCCCTGAGCAGGTGAGTGCTTTCTAACGGGCTTGTTATATACGATGTTGAAGTGCTAAACGGCTTGCTTATTTAGTTGCTCTTTCTGTGGCCAAAAGACGGACCGCCTCTCAACGAATGTCTTGGATCGCACCTCGAAGCTCTTGATGTTATTCGGGCAAAGTTTGGCTGTCACTTGTTCATCCCGAAAGAGCTCCCCGATTGTATTTGTGCCCTTGGACAGAGCCATGATGTTATGAGACAGATCGCCCATCGGCTCCGCACCAAATGGAGCGAGATAATAGCGAGCAGCAACATCAAATCCAAAATCCTGCTCGTTGAACCTCCTGGTCCGAGTTCCATGGGAGGACAGATCGTGGTTAAGAATAACAATCAGTTTGCCAGAGCTTTCCTGCATGGCGATAGCAAGAAGGGGATGGATTTGGAGCAATGGGCTGACCGGGCTGCTTTGATAAAATCGAAGAATAACGACCGCATTCTCAGTGCCATCGAAAAGTCTCTACGCGGCGTTGCGTTTGTTCGTGGACATCTTCGCATGCGCGTCAATATCGGTTCGTTTGTGCTGGATGAATATCGCCGCCCAAAGGACGACAAGCCGTCGTACGCATTCGAAGAGTTCAGGGAGATGTTGATGCATGAGCAGACAAAAGGCCGTTTGGTACCCGGGTATGGAAACTTCACTATTTTTTGCTGCAAATGCATTGCTAACCTGATTTACCGATATATAGGCTGAAGACTAATCAAGATGAGCTCCTCGCAAGTTGCTTCCAAGCCACTGCTCTCCTCGAGTCATACGAAAGCGCAACTCGCGCGCTGGAACGTGCGGAGCCTGCGTTTTCCGTCAACTTCGAATTCCTGGGCTCCAACAATGACCTCCTGCGGCTGGAAGCGGAATTTGCTAGATGCCCTGGCGCGCAAGAGTATGAGGTAACCCAACGACGATGGCTCAGACCTCGCAGCGGTGGCCAAACAATTGACAAGCGATCGCCTCTCCAGATTGCTGTTGTCGACTTTGAACGGTACGTTATTTGAGTTCCTTCGAAGCGAACTGAAACTAAATTATGAGCAGGTCCGACTGGCAGCTAGAGATTAAAAGCCTGGATTTTCAAGAAGCATCCTTGATCGATTCAGCGTTGAGATCCTTTTCTCACTCTATCAATTTTCGGCGTACTGAGAACATGAACGACATTTCGGCGCCGCCACAGAGGAAGGTTATATTTCCCGCAACGGCTCCGGTGTCGAGATTCGTGGAGAAAACAGCGATTCGTTACCGACTGATGGGAACAAAGTATACGTTTGAGATCGCGAGATACGACGAGTACAGTCGCACTCTCGTTCCTGCGTTCCCGGGACAGGATCCACCAACTATCGTTGGTTCAATTTCGGAAAAGCCATCCACCTCCTGGGGCGCGTCCGTATTTCACCCCAATTGGGACAATCTGCTAGGACAGCACGCGAACCTGCCTGTCGGTCATTCGGCTCGGTACAGTCCCAATTTGGACACCTTCTTCCCACCCTACTTCCCACCCCAAGAGCAGTCGGGCTCAGGAGAAAAACATACTGGTTTCTGGAACTTCGTCAGCTTGGTGCAGCAGGCCGCAGAGCTTCTTAGTCCGGCACGGCCTTTGTCGCCGGCGGCGCCCAAGGCGGGCGCCAGTAAGCCTAGCCCTAAAAGCCAGGCAAGCTCAGGTGACAAGAAAGGCAAGACTACTTCAAACAATTCTTCGCCCACTATTGACGCAAAAGGTCTTACTGGAATGATTAATGCCGATCTTGGTACTCTGTTCTAAATGAAGCCAACTTCAATGCACATGGGTGTTGCTTGGTTTATCACGAGTTTACGAGCTTGATAGTCCTGATCCAACGTCACCTTTTTCCTTTTTCTGAGATACGTTGCCAGCACGCATTCGTTTTAGTAGTTTATGTTTTCTGTTTCTTTCTCTTTTCCGTTTTCTTTTCATTCATTGAGATTTATACTGTACATTGCAAAGAAAACTTTATCCAGCGTTTGCCGGGGTGGCCTCACCACTGAGAACCTTCTGCCTTAGGACTAGAATGAAAGTTAGTTGATATGTACTCCGATGGCCGGGACCTAAGCACGTTGACACTCACCATCCTCAACAGCCCTCAATTGCACATCCTTTCCTTGCACCACCTTAGCCAAATCTTTCAGATTGTTCTCCAAGCCCTTAATCTTGGTATTATAGAACTCAGTCGCCTTTGCCGTAGTCTGTCCACAAGTCAGCCATACCAAATCAACCCGCAAAGCACACGAGTGAAACCCCACCTTCTCAACATAAAACCCCGTCCCGACATCAACAAGCACCTTCTCCCGATCCGCCAATTTCCCCTTAACATACAATGAACTTGTCAACGGCACCAGAATCTCATCCTTCCCATCTGTCCCCTTCTGCTGCGACCCCTTGACGCCGTCGTTGATCGAGCGCACGCAGTCTTGGAACTTGGTCTGCGCGGCGCGGAGCTTCGTGTGCGAGGTCGTTAGGTGTTCGAGTTCGGTGGTTAGGC
Organism: Aspergillus cristatus; assembly: GCA_034509305.1. Classification (NCBI taxonomy): domain Eukaryota; kingdom Fungi; phylum Ascomycota; class Eurotiomycetes; order Eurotiales; family Aspergillaceae; genus Aspergillus; species Aspergillus cristatus. Next base: position 1,753,513 of record WJBV01000006.1, on the reverse strand, counting down.
GGGATTGCAGGGCGCGGAGCTGTGGGACGGAGAGGGAGGAGACGTTTACTGTTGGGTTGCTTGTTAGTATCTGTTCTGTTCGAGGAGTGTGGCCCTCAGGGGTAGAATGGGCGGTATGGATGGTGTTCTGGGGCCATGGGTTGGTTATGCGTACTTGCGCCTGGGGGAGCTCCGTCGTTGGATGCGGGGGCGCTCATTTTTGTCTGAGGGTGTGGTGGTTCTGGGATTGAATGGTATTCTTTGGACGGGTGGGTAAGAGGGGCGATTGTGTATCCGGGATATTAATCCACCCAGAGATATCAAGGTTGGTGCGAATGTTGAGAGAGGAGGGACGGACGTAGTGATGCGTGCGCGGGGAGCTGTGGTGACGGTGTTTTTTTGATGATGGTCGGCGGGCGTGGAGATAGGGGACGGTGGGTTTGGGACACGGGTGTTTTTGCGGTGGGTGGGTATTGCCACGCACTATTTGTACATACGGATGCCAGGTACAAGAGGGAGATTGATATTCATTTCTATAGTACAGTGACAACCACATAAAATACATTTTATAAAGCGTAATCGTCATTTACAATCGTTCAAGCAAAGACCGCACAAAAGTCGGCAGCTGATCCAAAGGCACGTCTTCTCTCAGACCCAACCGGCGACATTGCACCTCCAATGTTTGCTGGTTCTTCCATCCTTTGCCAACGACCACAATGATCGGGTACCCAATGAGATCAGCGTCCCCAAGCTTCCAGCCCATTTGCTTGTCGCGGTCATCGAGGATAACATCAACAGGAGTGGCGGGGTCAGACGAGACAAGCTGATCGTATACCTTCTCCGCTTCACCCTCGAGACCTTTCCCAGGCACGACGATAACTTCATACGGGGCCATGACCCGTGGCCAGTTAAGACCCTTCGAGTCTGCGAGACGGTCTGCTACGGCGGTGATCATCCGCGAGACGCCAATTCCGTGACAACCCATTTGCATCGGGACGATTTGATCTTTTGAGTTCGTGGCACCGAGCAAGGACTTGTCAACCATGACAGAGGCGCTGAGGACGTCGCTGTAGCGAGTCCCGAGGTGGAAGGTGTGTCCTAGTTCGACTGCGTTGTCGAGTTTGAGGGTTCCCTGCGTGCATTTAGGGCATTTGTCGCCGTCGTGGACTTTGATCAGGTTGAGGCCGTTGGTAGTGTTGGGGAATTTGTCGAGCATGAAGTATTCGATTTCGGTGGTCGCGCGGCCGGTTCCTTGGAGGAGGTCGCTGAGGGGAGGGCGTTGGTAGACTCGTACCTGGGCGTCGTAGAGATCCAGCACGCTGGGTGTTGAGCCGTTGGTGGTCTTTTGGGACTTGACATATGCGGTCCATTGTTCGAGGGGGTTTTCCACGCTCAGGTCGATGTCGACTCCTGCTGCTATGGCGATGGATTTCACGGCATGGGAGCTGACTTCTCTTTCCATTGGTTCTGGGGACCCGGGTTGTTTGAAGAATTTAGGATACCAGCCTCGTACTAGAGTTCTCTTGTCTCTAGATATGGCGAACCAGGCACTTGTCGAGACCGTTCCTGCTCCGTCTGTGGACGATTCCTCCGTCGCGAACCCGGCTTGCGAAGGCGAAGAGGCAGCACTAGCACCATGGGCTTTACCATCTGCAAGTTCTTCATTGTAGACGTGATCGCAGTTCGAGCAGCTGATTAGCGTATCTTCTCCCTTGGAGCTGGGGAAGTGGAATTCGTGGCTTAGGCTTCCGCCCATGTTGCCCGAGTCTGCTGCGGCGACTAGGTAGGGGATTTTGAGCTCGTTGAATAAGTGTGTATATGCCAGTTTCACGGCTTCGTATGTTTCCAAGGCTTCTTCGACGTTGTAATCAAATGTGTAGAGGTCTTTCATGATGAATTCACGGCCGCGGAGGAGGCCTTGTCGCGGTCTGGGCTCATCGCGGTATTTTCTTGCTGCACTGCATTAGTCTCGACTGCTCAAGTAAGCTCAGAGGTTTAAATTTACATATTTGGTATACCCGCAATGGGAGATCTTTGTATGACTTCGTGAGACTGCCGACTAATGTAGTGATTTCCTCCTCGTGTGTAGGGGCGAGGAGGAAACGGGATTCTTTTCTGTCGTGGAATCTGAAGACCTAGAAAGCCCTATTAATAAAGACTAATATAGAAGAGCGTTGAGATACTCACCTCTGAACCCTCCTTTAACCGACCAGACTGCTCCCAGAGCTCTTGGGATGATAGCGAGGATAACGAAACCTTAGAGGCGCCTTTGCCTGTTAGCACAAGAATGATTCCAGAGGAAAAGACGCAGCTCACCAGCAGATCTCATATGCTTGTCAATAAGACGTTCAAGCTTATCTTGGACACGCAAACCAAGCGGCAGCATATGAAATATCCCAGAGTACGCCTATGTCAAGTTAGAGACCGCTATCCCGAATTCTGGAAAATGGTACAACCTGTCGAAGAAATCCGCCCCGGACCAGAAGGTCATTTGCATCCTCTGAATACTGTTAATTCTCCACCACATTTCTTCCGTGGATATCTTGGATATGAGGGCATACCCTTCTCGCCTTCTACGGCTTTCTTGGAGATGCCTCCTGTCGGGATCCAGAAGTTGGATATCCGGCTTCTACCATCGGTCTGCAACAAAGCTTAGCATTTAGCAAGAGGAATAGATTTCATTTCTATACATACGTGTAAACCGCATCTTGGGATTCTATGGAATCGGACAATCCCCAAAGATACTCGATGCACCGCCGAGATACGGCCCGGACTTGGGCGAAGCCCGAACACCATGAATTTTGATAGTTATAGTAACTGGCTAGAGCAATTGAATAGATAGAAGCCGAATATTCACAAATTAAGTATTTCCAGTTCCAAATTCGCAAACATAAATCGCCTTGTATGCAGCACACAGGACTCCGAAGCGGAAATCCGCAACAACATTTCCCCGGCGGACTTGATAATTTCGGGGCATTTGGGCGGCAGAAAAAAAGACAAGAAAAAAGTTCACGCCTCGATTTATGATCTTCAATTTCACATTCCCAACAATACACATTCGCCATGGCGAAGAATAATAATAAAGGGAAAGGCTCAGCCATTCCAGATGGCGGCGTCGCATTGAATGATTCCAACGCCGGGGGAGATTCCCTCCCCAATTTCGAGGAAAACGCATTCGCCGGCCTGCGACAGAAAATCGAACAGAAGTTGAAGGACCAGAACTCCAAATCGAAGAACAAAGGCAAGGGTGGCGCGAAGGATGCTCCTAAGAACGATACCCCTAAGAAGGATGCCCCGACTCCTAAGAAGGACACCAAGAAGGAATCAGCACCGAGAGCTGCGCCGAAGCAAGAACCGAAGAATGATAACAAGGGCAAGAAACGAGATCGCAACGGTGATGTGATCGCGCGGGAAGAGAAGTCTGCTGGGAAGGATAAGGTGTCGAAAGCGAGTGATGATACCCTGCGCCAGGAGATCTTGGCACTCGGAGGTACTGAGGAGGATCTCGATTTGGTTGCAGGTGTTGAGTCCGAAGATGAAGTGGAGGACGCGAATACCTCGAAGAAATCGGGCAAGAAATCTGACGATGATGCATTGCGCAAAGAGTTGTCGAGTATGCTGGCGGCTGCGGGTCAGGTTGTGCCAGAAGACTTGAAGGATGACGAGGTGGAAGAGGAGCAGGAAGAGGAGGCGGACGACGACGAGGAAGAGGAGGGAGATGGAGATGATGAAAGCGATGAGCAGGAAGAAGTTGAGGAAGAGGAGTCTGATGCGGAAGAGGAGGCTTCTCCTGAGCCTTCTGCTAACGCTGAAGAATACTCGAAGGAGACAAAAAAGGAACCCGTGAAATCAGAAGAATTCGTTGTTCCCAAGGAATTCGCTAAACTGGTAGGTATACCAACCCAGACCAACTGCTGGAAAAGGTTGAGACTAATAGAAAATAGGTTATTCCTCCGAGGTCTGACTGGTACGCTACATCTCTCCCTTCGATCAAATCTGCGAAACTAGCGACTACACTTCCCCGTCATGTGGTCGACCGATTGCACGAACATGCCTTGTCGCTGTTAGAGAAGGATACAAAGATGTACAATGCAGCGCAACAAGCTTCAGCATCCTCATCCCACAAGTTCTATTCGACCATCATGGCCTCCGGTACCCTCAGTGACAAGATCTCCGCACTCACACTGGCCGTCCAAGAATCTCCGGTGCATAACACCAAGGCACTGGAGACCCTGGTCGGTCTTGGAAAGAAGCGAAGCCGTGCGCAAGCAGTCGAAGTGCTTCGCTCTTTGAAGGATATGTTCGCCCAGGGTACACTTCTCCCGAATGACCGACGACTCCGTTCATTCGCGAACCAGCCGTCCCTCATGGCTGCATTCCAGGGAGTCGACAACAACTGGACTGCCCATGACCCTCTTCCCAACGGTCTCCAGAACAGCCATCTCATCCTGTGGGCTTACGAAAACTTCCTCAAGGACCAGTACTTCGAAGTCCTCAAGATTCTGGAAGTCTGGTGCAATGACGAGATCGAGTTCTCCCGCTCCCGCGCTCTGAGTTACGTCTACGAATTGCTGAAGGAGAAGCCGGAGCAGGAAGCTAATCTTCTGCGACTGCTGGTCAACAAGCTTGGTGATCCGAGCAAGAAGATCGCATCGCGTGCTTCGTACCTGCTCCTGCAGCTGGAACAAGCGCACCCCCTTATGAAGCCGACAGTCGTCACAGCTGTTGAAGAGGTGCTTTTCCGGCCAGGACAAAGCCAGCACGCCAAGTACTATGGTATTATCACATTGAACCAGACTGTCCTGAGCTTGAAGGAGGAGAAGACCGCGGTCAAGTTGCTTGATATCTACTTCGCGCTTTTTGTTACCCTGCTCAAATCTAAGAAGCCCGTTAAGAGTCAGCAAGGCAAGAACAAGCCCGGTAACAGGAAGAGTATCAAGAAGGCGAAGGAAGAGGAAAAGGGTCTTGCTCAGCAGGAGGAGATGCAGGACAAGCTTGTGTCTGGTGTTCTGACTGGCGTCAATCGAGCTTACCCTTTTACAAGCTCTGACACTGCTCGGTATGTTACCTTCTTTTCCTTCTGCGGTGAGCAATAGCTAAACTTTTTTACAGTCTTTCAAAACACATCGACACTTTGTTCCGCATTACGCACTCGTCAAACTTCAACACGAGCATCCAAGCTCTCATGTTGATCCAGCAATTAACGTCATCGCACCAGGTCGGCGCTGACCGATTCTACCGGACATTGTACGAATCGCTACTTGATCCCCGAGTTGCTACGTCATCCAAGCAAGCGCTTTACCTCAACCTTCTGTTCAAGGCATTGAAGAATGATGTGAACATCCGACGCGTCAAGGCGTTTGTCAAGCGTTTAGTTCAGATTCTTGGGATGCATCAACCGTCGTTTATCTGCGGCATTTTCTATCTGATCCGCGAGTTGGAGAAAACATACAGTGGTCTGCAGACGTTGCTTGATCAGCCTGAGGAGAATGAAAGCGATGACGAAGAGGTCTTCCGGGACGTGCCTGATGAGGACGATGAACCACAGCAGCCAGAGGAACCTGAAGTTAAGCCGCAGAAGCCTCTAAATGTATACGACCCGCGCAAGAGAGATCCCGAGCACAGCAATGCCGATAAGACATGTCTCTGGGAACTGGTGAGTGATTTTTAACATCTACGCATGTAATGTCTGAATCAAACTAACACGTGGTAGCTCCCTTACATGTCGCACTTCCATCCATCAGTATCGGTCAATGCGGCCCACCTCCTCGACCACCAAACAATGAGTGGCAAGCCCGATCTCTCCATCCACACCCTCTCGCACTTCCTTGACCGCTTCATCTACCGCACGCCCAAGGCAGACAAGGGCGCACGGGGATCGTCCATCATGCAGCCGCTTGCAGGTGGAGAAACAGCCGATCGGTTGGTTGGCGCGGGCAAAGCCGCGACGCACGTGCCGCTCAACTCGGAAGCCTTCTGGAAGAAGAAGGCGGACGAGGTTGCTGCGGAGGATGTATTCTTCCACGAGTACTTCAACCGTGTCGGGAAGGATAAGGAGAAGAGCAAGGCGCGGAGTAAGAAGGACGACAAGGACCCCGTTGCCAAGGATGAAGAGGATGGGGATCTCAGTGATAATGAGGATGAGATTTGGAAGGCGCTTGTTGATTCGCGGCCTGAGCTGGAGGACGGTGATAGCGATGATGATCTGGACATGGATGATCTCGAGTCTGCCTACGATGCGGAAGAGAATGCGGATGAAGGCAGCGGTGACGAGGGCGTTATCTTCAACGACGAGTCCGACAAGTCAGATGAGGAGCCCGTCGACGAAGACATTTCCGAGCCAGAGCCAGCACCCAAGCCCAAGAGCAAGGACTCCAAGAAGAAGGACGAGGAGCCCTCAGACGAGGACGACGATTTTGACATGGACGTCTCCGACGACGATGCCTTTGTTGGAAGCGACGAGGAGCTGCCTATGGACATGGGCGACTTTGGAGAGGAAGAGGAAGAGGAAGAGGAGAAACCGGCCAAGGAGAAGGACTCGAAGAAGCGGCGCAAGCTCAAGCACCTGCCTACATTTGCATCTGCGGACGACTACGCGGCACTACTGGCTGGGGAAGACGATGGGATGTAATTTTTCTTTACTTGAACATAGTATACTGCAGATACCAAAAGCATTCTTTTACATCTTTACTTACTTGTATGTCATGTGATGTAGAGCTACCACAGGTAAACTTGTACCTGAACAAAGAACACTGATGATACCTTAAAGCCAATTCCGACCTCATCTAAGGAGTATATCGGAGCAGTGTCAATGTTCGATTGAGTCTGGGTCAGGGCATCCGTATTGTAACCAGCGAGTAGTACTCGGTATAGAGTACGTAGAGGCATGACATCACGTGGACGCTTGCCGGAGAGAATTCCCATGGACCAACCCTGGCCTGGTCAGGGAGCTCCAAGGCATCCGATTGTATATATTAAGGAGGATCCATGTATTCAGGTTGATGTAGGGATTAGCTATATGTACAAAGTACTGTATGAGGCTGTATGCACGTGGAATCACGCCATATCCACTTCCGGTCATCTCAGATCGACTAACCGTATTGGGACTGTCATTTGAATTTTCCTGGTTCCAGACTTTCGTATGATTTGGTGGCTTTGTTTTAGTGCTGTATTTTATTTGATAAGACTGTATTTTATCTTCTCATGATCAACACCATACTCTCTATACAAGTAGAGATAAAACTAACTCCATCATACTATGCCGGCTCACCTTTGGATAAAATAAACGCGCTAAAAACGGATGCGGGGGCAGTGTTGGCATAAGCCAATGACCGGAAACAGGCCTGTGGGCCGTGCACAACACAGGCCAAACTGTAAACATCATGGGCCGCGGCAGTGGGTATGTTTTAGTGGGCTTCTTCGTCACTACTCGGTGACCCCGGCGTAATTCTCGTAAATGAATACGTAAAGTACTGTGTCTCTCACTCTAGCCCGTAATGCGTATAATCAACGACCTCCCGAGATTCAATGGGGCCATAAATAATTGAGATCGATTCCTTTTTTGAATGAATTTTCTTCCCTTTTCTGCCAATTGAGTTGCATCCGTGAGCCAAGTAGCGTTCGTAGTCCGCTCATTACCTGTTTGAGAATCCGGATAAGGTCTCGTCTTATTTCTTTTTTCTGTTTCCTCTTCGCAGCCTTTTTCCCTTCGCTTAATCTCTCTCTCTCTCTCTCTCTTGTTCTCTTCAAGTATTCTCTTCTCTGCGTTCGTCTGTTTGTTGTCGTTTTCTTTCTCTGAGTAATCGAAAGTGAGGGCTCCATCTTGAATACTACCTTATCTCCATCTCTGGATTTCCCCCCGGACTCCCAATGTTAACACTTCTTTCCCCAGTTCTTCCACACTCAAATTCCGTCGACAGGCGCAGTACATGCATCCCAAGGTGCTCAGTATTTCCTCTTCTCTTCGCTCCACCGCTTCCTTCCACTCGCGGCTCGTCCGCTTCATAAAATGGCGGCGTACGACTACGACCACGACCAGGACCACGACAAGTCCAAAGTGCCAACCGTCTCCCCTCAAGACGACCGTCAGTCCTCGTCGCTTTCCGACAAACTCGAGAACGACCACGACCATGACCCGGCCAAGCTGAAGGACTACGATCCGGCCAATGCGGAACATCGCGTTGGTAATGGATACTCGGATACGGAGGAAGAGGTTGTGCGGCAGATCGAGCTGGAGTCGGAAAATGCCATCAAGTATCGTACTTGTAGTTGGCAGAAGACGGCCGCGCTGCTGTTCTCAGAGTACATTTGTCTGGCGATCATGTCGTTTCCGTGGTCGTATTCTATTTTGGGATTGGTGCCGGGGTTGATTCTGACGGTATTCATTGCGGCGGTCGTGCTTTATACGTCGTTGATTATTTGGTACGTTTATGGTTTATGTTGGACAGCGCGCATTGGGGTATTCTAGAATGAGCTGACTCCCGCAGGCGGTTCTGTTTGCGACATCCCGAAGTTCGGGACGTGTGCGACATTGGCCAGTACTTGTTTTGGGACTCTAGGATTGTCTGGTACTTGACTGCGGTGATGTTCCTGTTGAACAATACCTTTATTCAGGTACTGTATTTGCTCCTATTTCGGTTGCGATCCATATCTAACATCAATTGCAGGGTGTGCACATCTTGATCGGCGCGGAGTGGCTCAACACCATAAGCAACCATGGCACTTGCACTATTGTCTTCTCCGTGGTTACCGGCATCGTTTCGTGGATCTGTTCGCTTCCGCGAACGTTCGACGCCCTATCCAAGGTCGCCACGTTCTCCGCGCTTTTCACGTTCATCTCGGTCCTGCTGGCCATGATCTTCGCCGGCGTCGAATCGCATCCGGCAGGCTACACTCCCGCCAAGGGCGATCCGATCTATACGGCCCTCCCCGTTGCAGGAACGACCTTTGTGTCCGCCGTCAGTGCGTTCTTGAACATCAGCTACACGTTCATCGGCCAGATCACGCTTCCCAGTTTCATTGCCGAAATGAAGGAGCCCAAGGACTTCTGGAAGTCCGTGACAGCTGTGACCGTCGCAGAAATCATCGTTTTCAGTGTGGTTGGCGCTGTCATCTACGTCTACACCGGCAACCAGTACATGACAACGCCTGCCTTCGGATCAATTAGCGACGAGGTGTACAAGAAAGTGTCATTCTCGTTCATGGTCCCGACCTTGATTTTCCTTGGCGTTCTCTACGCCTCCGTTTCTGCTCGGTTTATCTTCTTCCGTATCTTTGAAAACACCCGTCACAAGGGTAACCATACGGTGGTCGGATGGGTCTCCTGGGGTGCCATTCTCGCAGTGCTCTGGGTCCTGGCCTTCATCATTGCCTCTGTAATTCCCTTCTTCAACGACTTGCTCTCCATTATGAGCTCCCTGTTCGATTCCTTCTTTGGATTCATCTTTTGGGGTACGGCTTATCTCCGGATGAGACGGGAAGACTATGGACCGGGCTTCTATAAGAAGCGTGGCATCCGCGGCTGGCTGGGCTTCCTTCTGAATGTTGGACTCATTGGCGTGGGTCTTTTCTTCTTAGGTCCAGGAACCTACGTAAGTCCCTAACTCTCTCCTTTTCCGTCTCTTGACCAGTAACTAATAACTGCAGGCCTCTGTTATGAGTGTCATTCTCAGCTATCGGGCTGGAACCGTGGGAAGCCCCTTCTCCTGCGCCAGCAATGGTGTCTAAACTAGACTGTTCTCTGTAATTGTTTGATCATTTTCTTTCAAGGGATCTACGTTCGAGACAGGCCGTCGTAATAGCGTGAAGGTGTTCTTGATTGATAATGCCGGGTGATTGTGGGTGGGATTTTCTTCTTCGCGTCTGTTTAATACTGCAGAAGTTAGTTCATCGCGGGAAGAGTCAACGACCTATCTTTGGGGTAGGTTGATTTCCCAGCCGAGTAAAAATGTAGATAAGCTTAACCTATTCTGATTCTTGATACCGTTGTCGGACATTGCGTCATCCCGCGGGGATTCCCTATCTCCACGTGACTTTCCCGTTATCTCGCCGACTGTTTTCTCTCGTCCTCCGGTGCGACTTTTCCCATTTTCTTACAATTCCTCTCTATACCACACATCAGTCCATAATGTCGACCCTCCAGCCGTTGCGAAGAGGCATCAGCCTTCTGGGCGCAAGGTCTCTGACCTCGCAAGCCGCTCCTGTCGTCTCCAATGGCTCGCGACAAGCCCTCCGCCTCCGCTCCGCCGCCACTAGACGCCCAGTAGCTAGTTGCGGACCTGCGCTCCCTCAGTTGCAGGCGCGCTTTGCATCGTCGGAGGCAGCGAGGAAGACGCAGCTGTATGATTTGCATGTTGCGCGCGGTGCGCGGATGGTTCCTTTTGCGGGGTTCTCGATGCCCTTGCAGTACTCGGATCTGAGCCATCTTGAGAGTCATAACTGGACGAGGGAGAAGGCGAGTTTGTTTGATGTGAGCCATATGTATGTTCCCTGTGCATAGCTTGCGGAAGGGATAGTGCTAACTTGAGCAGGGTTCAGCACCGTCTGAGCGGACCCGGGGCTATGGATCTTTTGATGAAAGTGACTCCCTCGTCGCTTGATAAGCTCCGCGCCAACCAGTCTACTCTGTCTTGTCTCTTGGAGGATGGAACTGGTGGTATCATTGATGACTGCGTGATTACCCGCCAGGGCGAAGACAGCTTCTACTTCGTCACCAACGCCGGCCGTCGTCAAGAGGATCTCGCCTTCTTGCAGACGGAGATCGACGCCTACCGCAGCACCAACGGCGCTGACAGCATCAAGTGGGAGATCATCGACAACGCCCTTGTTGCTCTCCAGGGCCCCTTGGCTGCCTCCGTGCTCCAACCCCTCATCCACGGCTCCGGCCCTGAAGCCGACCTGACCACCCTGGGCTTTGGCAACTCCCGCACCCTCTACCTCACCCTCCCCGACGGCTCGCACACCGCAGAGCCCCTCCTCATCTCCCGCACCGGCTACACCGGCGAGGACGGCTTCGAAATCTCCATCCCAACCACCATCCCCACCCTCCCCCAACAAGTTGTCGACCTCCTCCTCGCCAACCCAGACCAAGTCCGTCTCGCCGGTCTCGCAGCCCGCGACTCCCTCCGCCTCGAAGCCGGAATGTGCCTGTACGGCTCCGACATCACCACCGCGCAAACACCCCCCGCCGCCTCCCTCGGCTGGGTCGTCAGCAAAGACCGCCGCGACCCTGCCACCGGCAACACCAACTTCAACGGGTCCTCCGTGATCCTCCCGCAAATCGCATCTCCCGCGAAGACCCTCTCCCAGCGGCGTGTCGGGTTCACCGTGGAGAAGGGCTCTCCTGCGCGCGAGGGCGCGATTATCGTTGATTTGAATGATGAGTCGCGCACGCAGATTGGTGTTATTACGTCTGGGTTGCCGAGTCCGTCGCTGGGTGGGACGAATATTGCGATGGGGTATGTGAAGCAGGGGATGAATAAGAAGGGGACGGAGGTTGGTGTGTTGGTTAGGAATAAGGTGCGCAAGGCTACAGTTGTGGGGATGCCGTGGGTTGAGACGAAGTTTTATCGACCGTAGGCTATTACTCCTAGGTTAGGGCTTGGTTTCTTTTTCTTTTTGTTATGTGTATATAATGTTTGGCGTGGTTTCAACCCCTTTCGTTTGTAAAAGCGTTGTCTAGTATGATTTCGGGTGTGTATTCAACATAACCTAGAACATGAATAAATGATGTTCATCTGCTATCTTGCCCTAACATTCTAACACCAGTACGTAGTATAAACTACCCCAACGAAGGCGGCACATCCCCCTCTCCAGTCCCCCACCCACTCTCCCTCTCCCCCAGAACAAGCACCAACTCCCGCCCCTGCGTGAAAAAGTCATGCCCCACCCAATTCCTGCCATACCGCTCCCCGTCCAAAAACGCCTCCTGCACAAATACCCTCTCATACCCCGCATCAAAGCCCACCGTTTTCACCCTCGCCGTCTTTCCCGTCAGCGGAGAAGTAATACTTACTTTCTCGAAAAACGGCGCAGAAATCAAATAAACATCCTGTCCCGGATTCGGAAAGAGGCCCATCATCGCCATCGCGACGAACGAGCCCATTGCGCCGCTGTCATCATTACCGGGTAGGCCGTTTGGTGTGGGAGAGAATGATGAGGGGATGTATGCGTGTGCGCGGAGGGTTGATTTTGCAGGGCGGCCGGCGTAGTGGTATTGGAAGACTGTTAGGAAGGAGGGTTCGTTGCCGATGTAGGTGATGCGGTTGTTGTGGAGGTAGTCGAGGCGGGTTGTAAAGGGGGTTGGGCCGCCGAGGTGGGTTATTAGGGTTTGCATTTGGTGGGGGACGAAGAATTGGTATTCCCAGATACTGTCTTCGAAGGTCTCTGCGGCGTTGTTCTGTAGGGAGCATGCGCGGCCGCTGGTGTCGATGCTTGAACAGGTGATGGGATCCTGTCACCCATTAGAACCTTGAGAACCTTTCATATGTGCTGTATGGGAGACTCACCTGATACCCCCACGACCCATTCAAATACCTAGGTTGGAAAAAACCCCGGAACCCCGTATCCTCACCCCCAACAACCGACGCCTGATCCTCCCGGAACAAATTCCTCCAATACCCAGCCCTCTCCTCATACACCTCCGCATCCCCGATCTCCCCCAGCCCGCGCGCAATCTGCGCAATGGCAAAATCGTTATACGCGTACTCCAGCGTCCTTGAAACACTCCTCGTCATCGGCCCGAAGCCAACATAATCAAAGTCCTCGACGGGGATGTAGTGTAGGGATTTCCAGCTGTCGAGCCCGCCGCGGCCTTCGGCGGACCAGTCGAAGGGCTCTTCTTCGGCGTCTTTTTTGACGGCGGCGTAGCCGGCGGACCAGTCGATGCCGTCGGTTAGGTTTTTGATGTAGGCGTCTGCGAGGACGATGTCGGCGTTGGAGCCGCCTTGGGTGTAGCCTGTTTTGTTAGTTGGGGAGTTTATGGGGGAGGATGTGTGTACCTTTGCAAAGGGACATGCGGCAGTCTGGGAGCCAGCCCAGATGTTTTTGGGTGTCGATTAAAGAGCGGATCATGCGAGTTACAGATTTGGGATCGAAGATGGTCAAGAAGGGTAGTTGAGAGCGGAATGAGTCCCACAGACTTTTATGTCAGTGTCATAACACGCAGAAAGGCCAAAGGACATGCATACCAATAGAACGAGTCAAAATATGGCTCCGTACTATTCCACAGCGGATTCTCACCAGTATAATCCTGCGGATTAATCATGGTACGGTAAATACCACTGTAAAAATTAGTCAAAAGAGACGAATTGACTCCCTTCCTCGATACCCTAATAGGAGCCATCTTCTCCGTCCACATGTCCAAAGCGACTGAATGTGTTCCGGGAAAGTTGAAATCCGGGACCTCAGCCTCAGCACTTCTGCATGCTTGCTCGCTGCTGATGAAACTGATACCGACGCGGGCTTGGATTGTTTGATCGGATGTGTAGTTGAATCTGACGAAAGCGCCGCCCTAATGGAGTGAGCTAATAGATATATGTATAGTAATGATAGGTTACATACTGGAAGAGGATATCCATTTATGCTGCGAGAGATATTCAGCTCCTTGACCTCCGTGCTAGCACGTGAATTGACGAAAATTCCATTATCCCGTAACCCTGCCTCGCTTTGAAAGTCCGCGCAGAAGTAAGGAACATAAGAACCACTTCCAAAACTTGGCAGAAAACGCGCATGGCCCATCATGCGGCCTGTAGATGCATCAACAGATATAGTCCCATTATCCTGTCTGCTATCCGACAAATCTGTCAAATCTAGCAAGATCAACGGACTCGATGTATCACTCTCGTTCGGGAAGCGGAAGCGGAACAGGGATGTATGGTGAGAAGCTGTCATGTCCACCATAATCCCCGAGTTCATCGTTAATCCAAAATATCCGGGAGTCGCAGTCACGGAATTTGGATCGTAGCCGGTCTTGCGGTCCTTTTTGGGATAGACGCAGCCATTGACGTCGTCACCGTCGCACTTCACGTATGGGAATAGAGGGAAGTTTCCGAGCGATGGGGATCCTCCGGTGCCTGAATCATGTAAGCCCGAGAAGCCGGTGATGTTGCTGCCATCGTATGCAAATCCTCCCTGGTTGGTCGGGGAGTCTGTGTCGGCAACGGCTTTGGCCATGCCGTAAGGCATTGACGCGCCGGCGAAGACATTACCTGGAGTGAGGTAGATAAGTTAGTCGGGTACACCATGGTATATAAAAGGAACACAATACCTCCTCCAGCGCTTCCAATAAGCGGGCTTATATATTCCAACACATCATAATCCAAAATATCTTCACCATTGGCACCAGCTGCCAGAAACCCAGCGATGCCTACAGAAACGTACGAGAAAAGTGAACGAGGGGCCATCATCACAAGCAACTGCAAAGAACCTTCCTAGTCACAAGCAGAGAGGGAGGGGTGAAGAAAGCCTGAAGAACATTATCGAGTAGACACATACCGATGAGCGCATCCCCCTTCCCCTCCCACGAGTAATCCAGGGATAGGATATTTAATGACACCCCTCATGTGTGTACCCGTCTTAGCTCTGGAATGTGGGCATCCGGCATATGTTTCTTGAGGAGCTCTGTCGATCGCTGCAGGGGATATTTTCGTCTTGTTATCCGATTGGTATCTCAGTCTCGTGGCACATATCTGTACGACAGGGCAAACAAAGACTTCTGTAGCACCGTCACGCACTATTTTATGTGACAGCGGCGATATTCATGGTTGTTTTGCTTTTTCTATCTTGTTGGGGTAGAGTTCGTAAGCAGTGTGATTCCTTGGAAGGATACCGTTTGCCATGGCGCAGGATATCAAATTGAGGAGTCAGCCTTTCAGTGCATCATATTCCCAATGACGATATACGGAGCAGGTCGTCTCCCTTTATCAAGCCGGTGGGATGGAAGAAGTGTATGCCGGCATATCATTATGAGAGATGCTAAAACCACCAAGAAGCTCGCATGGACTTCGAAGTCGAAGCGCCAAGACGTGTCTTGGGGATAGTATCACGTCGTTCTACGTTTCTACATTCGAAAAGCGACCACAAAACGAATGCATTATGATTAAAGGCTAAATACAAGATAAGGATAGCTGAGGATTGGTGCATCACTTATCCAATGCAGCCCCGAGGCCTACTCAGTGTGAATACAACTCTATTGTCTCCAATGAGACCGAGTCTTCCGAGATAGTGAGGATGAGACGAGCAATTAACCCTCAGCAGAATTCTTGTTCAGCAATATGCTCTCCAAAGACTTGCCAATCTCCGCTTCATCATTCCTATTGAATCTGTGAATCATGACCAAGTCCGAGTACAGACTATTAACCGACTCTGCACCCCTCAAAGAAGTGCACTGATTGTCTAATTCAGAAAAAAGCGCACTGGTCTCAGCGGGCAGCATGATGTTCAGCTGCCGGGCGGTATTATGAATCGAGCGAAGCATTGCCTTTCCGAGCACCCAGCGCCGGGAAATAGCGTTTGAGGCGATGCAAAGGCTGATAAATGCTTCGCGATTGTCGTTGTCATCTAGATGTTTTAGGAGCGTGGATAGGGCGACGGTTATCCATTGGACATTGCCAGCTGGGGCACGGTCAATGCCCCATGATGCACGGCAGGTTCCCTCTAACTGTGCGGTTTTGCGAGCTGAGGTAAGTCTCAGGTTGAGAGCATCTTGATACTTTTCCTGGGGCAGTTCGTGCTCTTTGGCTTTCTCTTCGACGAAGCCGAATATGATAGTGACGATCGCACAATAATACATACTAGGAACCTTGTCAAACCCCATGCCTATTGCTGTCAAAACGAGTCACTGGGGGCAATTGCCAAACTTACTGTAATGACAAGACGTGAGGGACGTCGCTGCTCTCTTCTCTTAAGCAGGAAATCAGTTTCTTCTTCCAATCCTGTAATCGAGCATGCACATTTTGGACATTCTGCAGCGTCTCCGAGAATGTCATATTTTTCAATCCAGATTGAGGGTCAAAGAATATTGTAGACACATCGTGCTAATTCTGCTCAGGTCAGATGATGCGTTCACAAGATGGACCATGTGAGATGGTACGGCATAGGACTGTGTTGGATATGGATACCACACGTCCAAAAACTCTCTGTTGGAGTCTGGGGCGCGAAGATACGGTCTTTTTGGCGTCTTGATCAAAGGAAATCTTTGACAGCTTATAGAACTCGCGCTGGTCAAGTAAGCATACTGCACACGAGAGTTTGGAAACCATCTGCTCTTACGTTGTGATATTATAAATTCCCCATACAGCATTGTCCACGACATGTGGTTCGTACCCCAGTCCATGTTCCTTTTCAATACTGTCCATCAGGTCCTGCAGCGCGTATGCTTGTTGACCTTGGTAAACCCAACCGCGTCCATCTCTGCCGATCAATGCTGCACTGTAACAAAGTAAGTCTTTCTGTCCAACAACTGGAGATAAACATACTTACCAAGCCCAAAGAACACATAACCCCTGAACAGTCGACAATGTGACCCGTCCTTCCTCTTCCTCATATAAGCGCTTGGCTTCCTCGTAAAAGTGAACCCCCTTGGAAGACCGGTCATTCGCATCTGAATAAGCTTCCGGATAGTCTGAGTAGGCCTGATTTGGTCGTTATAAGGCGTTGGCGATAGAACGAATGGTGGTCGTCATACGCAAGCATCGGCTAAAATAATATTCACAAGAAACGGTGAACAGTATTTGGCGTTTTGTGCATTTCCAAATTGCATGTCTCGGATGAACATATCACGGTCGATCCAGTTGAAGTACGGATGGTACCAGGTAAACCACAGGGAAATCAAGTGCGAAAAAAAATCGTCATCATCCGTGACTTTGGTCCATGGCTTGGCCGGTACCTTCCAGGTAGGAATGTCTGTGAGCCTTCTTACATCTAAAAGTCTTCGTTGCGATCGATATTCAGATTCACTCAATGGACGCAGCCGGTCTGCGAGCTCAACCAACTCGGGCGGCTTCTCCGACTCATCGTAGAGGCGTTCATTAATGTAAACGGGGCAGGAGCAAGTTGTCGGGAGCGTTGCTGTTCCATCCGGAGTCAAATCTTGCTACTCTCTTGACAGAGATAGAATTTGACATGTTCACAGAGAGCAAATGAGTGCATTGAATAAAATTGTATGGTTGGAGATGTCGAGCCCTGAGCGGAAGGATCTGTTAGAAAATGCGATATTTGACTGGCCGGAAAAAACAACCGACATGACGTACATCGTCATTTCGCAGATCTAAGAACCGGATAGTGTGCTTCGTGTCTACAGAATGCTGTATGATGTTCCAGCTGCGTATATCATCATAATCGTACTCCGTATAGGGCTCTTGCACTCGAATACTCTGTACGTAGTCTTCAATTCGAGGTGAGATGTACAGTGGGGGTTCAAGAGTAAATACACCCCCTTTTAGCGCTAGTTACACCGCCCTGGATTCTGCCAGTTTGAATTTTTCACGCATTTGCGGCATTTAACTATATGGCTACTCCAGAGTATATTCAACATGCCTCGTACATCTGGAGCCAAGGAGCTTGACCCTACTGTACGGGCAAGGATCTGTGAGCTTCATGATATTGGTGTTACAGACTTCAACGTATCAGTCCCACGTGACTATGCGGGGAGTCAAGGCAGAATCATTGGATCACAATTCATGATGGAAACGCGGGAAGAACAGGGATCAGGCCGATATACGGGAACCACATCACGTGACTACTTAGTAGTACGCCTGATAGTCAAATCGGTATACGAATGGTAGTTCTACTACCAAATCACTACCACCAGCACTACCAACCCAACTACCGCTCATAGGAGGAAAAGATATATAAGGACGCTCATTCATGTACTTAGCTTAGTTCTTCGCGATCAATCTAGTTAATCAAGCATTGGTTACCTTTCTAGTTTCTGACTCGTCCGCACTCAACCAACAACTGAGTATATGTACTCAGTTGGCCTTGTTTCTCTATTCGTTACCTTATCGATTCTATTTGCCTTACGAAGCCTGGAGGGGGCGATATACCCATCGACGCATTATCAATTTACCTTTGGACCTTGAGGGTCATCGGAAGCATACGCATATATTGGAAGACACTTAGGGTAAGTGTCCTGTCTCGAAATACAACTAACTAGAACCCTAGATACGATACGAGAGAAGCCAGGTTGTGACACCGCGCCTCTCGGTGATAGATTACGTTAACTTAAGCTATTTACTCTTGAACACGCACTGTAGTCCTTTCTGCGAGTCATAACATTATCTCTAGCCATTAGCGTTACTGTATATACAGGCGGTGAGAAAAGCGGTACAACCAACTGTCTGACATTCAGGTGAACTATGTGCAGGTCACAGCTATTCTGCTCTGTAGTTTTGGAGGTTTCTGCTTCCAATAGATACAAGCAAATAGCGAGGGAGATAAATCACACATTAAGTATTGTCGACAGCGTATCGTTGGGGACAGGCTCAACAATTGGATCATTGACCGGTCTCCATCCCAGCGAAACACCAATGCACGGAACAGCAATACGCAGCGCTATAACGATAGGGCCCTGCCAATTGCCATCATGTCGTCTACCATGTTCCGGCATATCTCAAATCTCGTAGTAACAGGTGCCTCCGTCTGTGCAGAGAGTCGAGAATTATGCCCATACTCTATGTGCAGATACTCCGTACTCTGCACTGCACAACTAGATTAAGTAATCACCGATCAGCCGAGGTTATTTTTCTGCCATGGCTTCACTAACCTATAATATATTGCAATGGCCACTCACCGCCATCCTGCCCTAACGTCTCTTTCATCCTCACCAATTAATTCCACGGGAATCGACGGGGATCCCGAGGCATCTTTCAGTCTTTTTTTAAGTGTCCCCGTCTGTTTGCCTCTTTTTTTATCTTCTCAGTCTACGGATCCACCATATTCTGCCAAAAATATCTGACGGTCTAGCGGCCATGCGGCATTTCCCATCGTCCGTCGCGCTTCGGGGGTTCCCCACCGCTGCCACCACCAGGCTCACGGCACGCCCTCGTCTTCCACTCCCTCGTTCTGTATACCTGCGAGGATCTAGATCTCGTTATTCTACTGGTATGTGGTCGCCGGATTACTCATTGTGTTGAAAGTCTCTTCCCGTGGTTTATAAAGGATCAATGGATCTCTAACTCTCATTTAATAAAGAAACAGCTCCCGTCCCGCCGCATCCTCAACAACCTCAACAACCCCGTTCCCGCTTACGCCGTTTCGTCGGATTTACTTCTATCGCATTTTTCGCTTTTACTGCCGGCTTATTCTATCAGACTATACAAACCACTTCTCGAATCATGGCCGCCCCTATGCCTTCGGATGAGGAGACGCTCACCAGCTTCGTCCCTCCCGATGCGCACACGCAGGAGATCGAAGATTTCATCCACAACCACCCCCTTTCCGTCTCGCTGCGCGAGAACCCTGCGTTTACAGAGTCGCGCCCACATTTGAAGATCCCCGAGTACATGCGCGCACGCAATCTCACTGCCGGGACCCTCGCGGGACCGAACAAGATCGTTGTCCCGCCGGTTGTTTTCAGTGAAGAAGGTGGTAAGAGCATGATTTCGCTCCTCTATCTCGGTTCCGATCTCTCAGGACACCCTGGTATTGTTCACGGTGGTCTCCTGGCGACCTTGTTGGATGAGGGTTTTGCGCGGTGCTGTTTCCCCGCTCTCCCGAACAAGGTTGGCGTGACTGCGAACCTGAACATTGATTACCGACTACCCGCAATGGCCAATTCCTACGTTATTATGAAGGCGGAAACAGTCAAGGTGGAAGGTCGCAAAGCGTGGGTGGAGGGCCGCCTTGAGACCCTGCCCAAGGATGGACAAGAGCCAGCGGTTCTGGTGGAGGCGAAGGCGCTCTTCATTGAGCCCAGACAAGCTGCTGTATGTTCTCCCTGGCTTATGCATGCGAAACAATTCCCGCTGACTCTATATTGCAGGCCATGTCCAGTCTCTACAAGGTGACATAAAGCAATTCACTTCGTGTCGCATCTTCCCTCGATCCTGTGATACCCTATAGACGTGCGGAATCGAGAACGAGTATGGAAATCAGACTATATAGCCAGGCGCATAGAAGGCGGGTTGCATTGTTTTCGGTTCTTGTATTTATTTTCAGAGCTTGGCCATCTGCCGTTTATAATAGAGTGCACATTGCCAGCTTTTCCTAAGCATCAACTGACTTACGGGTACAATTTCAATAAAAAACATATCGATAAACAAGCACCAGTTTATTCTTTTTCTCAGTTCTTTTGGTAGCTGTGAAGCTGTCTGTACAGGATCGACGTTCGCCGACCGCCTCCACCCGTACCGCCCAGCTCTCCGTATGCAGACAACAGAACGACTACTACCGTCACCACCGTCAATACCATTATCATCTGCTGCTTTATGCCCGCCTTCCGGAGCATGGCCCTGTGAATTACTTCTAGTTGTTCAATCTATCCCTCTCCTATACCGCCGCCATGTCCAACACCAAGTACCTCCTCGTCTCGCTCCCCACGTCTATCACAACCTCCAACCATCGCGACGATGCTCTCGACGCCATATCTACAACGGTATCACCCGATAACGGCTCAGTAGCTCCCTTTCCGATCCCCGAATTCAAAATCGGTACTCTAGATGCTCTGGTGCAGCAGGCCGATGAGCTGTCGAAGCTCGAGTCAGCCTGCCAGGGTGTCGTGAGCAAAGTGGGGGATGCGTTGAAGAATATCCTGGACGATGAGGCGCAGATTGATAAGATGAAAGCTGTTAATGACAGTATGTGGGACAATTTGTTTTGGGTTGTGGGAGAGGACGTGGCTAATATCGCGGGTTAGAGCCGGTTGATCAGTACTTGCGGACGTTCTCGTGGAATAAAGTGAAGTATCGCGCTGATAAGCCTCTTGGAGAATTGATTGATCTGCTACAGAAGGTAACTATACGGGACTCAATGCGTCACTAGTGTACCGTGTACGGAAGATATTAACGTATCCCAGGAAGCTGCTAGTATCGACAATGATATCCGCTCGAAATACTCCCAATACAACCAGGTCAAGAACAACCTGGCCACACTTCAACGCAAACAGACGTACGTCTATTTGCCCTTTCAATTCCGGTGCCTGACTGCTAACATCTTCGGCTCGACAGAGGTAACCTTTCCACCAAGTCCCTCGCATCCGTAGTCGACCCTCGCAGCGTCATTCAGGATTCAGAATACATCGAAACACATCTCATCGCGGTCCCTGCAACGCAAGTCAAAGACTTCCTGAAATCATACGAGACTGTGTCGTCTATGGTCGTTCCCCGCTCCGCAAACCTGGTGGCATCTGACGATGAGTTTACGCTGTACGCGGTCACCACGTTCAAGAAACACAGCGCCGAATTTATCCACAAGAGCAGAGAAAACAAGTGGATTCCACGAGACTTCAAGTACGTGGAGGGCGGAAAGGAGCAAGAGCGGAAGGAAGTTGAGCGTGTTGGCGGCGATGAGCGGAAGCTCTGGAATGAAACCCTCCGTCTGGGACGGACAGCATGGAGCGAGGCTGTGATGGTTTGGATTCATGTGCTTGTTCTCCGGGTGTTTGTGGAGACTGTTCTCCGATATGGTCTTCCTCTTGATTACGTTTGCACGATCATTCGGGTATGTACCAATGCAATTGCAGGTGATTTATGTTGCTAACGATGGAACAGGCACCAACCCCGAAGCAAGCAGACAAGGCAAAACGGAACATGGACGACAAGTACTCGTACCTGGCCGGTAATGCCTTCGGGCGAGACAAGAAAGGCCGAGTCAAGAGGGACGACCCGGGCGAGGCAGGCGGCGAAGCCGGCGGAGCAGAGTACACGGCATATGTGTATTATGACTTTGAGTTCAATTGAAGCGAGCGCTTAATGCTTTGGTTGAGGTTGGCGAGCGATGTCTTGTCCTCTGTTGTTCTGGTTCATTTTACTTCACTACCCTGGTCGGTACCTCTGATACCTTCTTTCTGATGTTTGATATGGTAGCATACATATATACATTCTGCTCATGTTTGTGATTGGCGATGCTCGTACTGTCTTGGGAGTAGATTCGGCGTTATCTTGGTACTTAGCGCACTCCACTGCGATGGATCACCAGCAGAAAGACACGGCAATTCGCAGCATTGATCTTGAATAATTCTAGATCCTCAATTTATCTAGAAACCCCCATGAATCCAATGTCTCTAATACTCCGCATTGTGCTTGTGCTCGAAACCCCCCTCTGGCGGTGACGCGTGACGCCAAGCCGTGTTTGTCCGCGTCGCCAGCGATAAGTGCTATCAAGGACTTTTGCATCTACCAGTACAAACTAGTCATTCCTCTAATATACTTACGTTTCAGCTTTTATCGTTGGTTTATCCTAGAACGAGAATGCATACAATTTGTTAAACGCGTTCATGGCCTCGCGTGGATCTCCCGTTGTTCTCGAATCCGTCAATTCACTCTCCGATGCGTATGCGCTTCCACCGCTGAAGAAGCGCAAGACATGGCATCCTCCTGCTAAGGATCTGGGGGCTTCGTCGATCGTCATCCGGGTAACCCATACACACACAGCCTTATCTTTTTTGTCCGAGCCAACCATTGACAATACTCCAGGCCCCCGCGACATCACTATCCGACGACCGCTACGTCCTCGACCCGATCACCCTCCTCCCCCGCTCCAGAGTCCCATTCTCCTGGCTCGATCCTTCGTCTTCTACACTATGGCCCGTCCCCTCCGGTAGTCTGTTCGTGGCGGACGTCCCCATCCTCGAGAATGATTTGCGCGAACGAGTCGAGCCTACCGTACTGGCGGTGCGATCTACGGCTGACGGAGGTCTATATGTCGTCGAGCGAGTGAAGAAGGGGATCTATGCGGTTTCGCGATTAGGGCCTTGGGTTCAGGAGGGCGATATCTTCGTCGCCGTTAAGGGATGGAGCGCTTCTGCTGCTGTCGCTGATGAGCAGACAGCGCGATGCCAGTCACCTGTTGCGGATGGGACCGTTGAGTGGTGGGAAGTGGCGCGGGTTGAGGAGCCTCTCGTGGATGTCGATGCGCTTTCTGGGAAAGGGGCGAGACTCGATATTTGCGTCGCATTTTTAGACCAGGAGGAGGATAATGTGTTACCTGTGGAATCTGTGGAGAGCCAAACCGCTTCGATCACTGCCCCCAATCTCGAAAGGAGCTCGAGCACCGGTGCTCGCATGCCGAGTATCGCCATAAATGATACCCAGGAGCAGCTCGACGCGATGGTATCAGTGGGTGCCGATGACCTGCAATCAGCCCAAGAGCTACTGGATGGCTTGAGGGATCAGTATTTGCAGGCTCTCTACATCTCCAAGACATCTCTGGCATACTTTGCCAAAGGTCCACAGACACGTTGTCGCAATGCCTTCCAATCTACTGAGCCCGACTCTTCCAAGACGCCCGTTGATTTGGTCAACTTCTACCGAGAAGCTATACTCCCCGCGAAGAAGATGGATTTAAAATACAAAGAAACGATACCGGCGACAGTCCGCGACGTCATGCTCAGTGTTTCTGACGACGACACGGCTCAGACGAAAAAGCGCAAGAGTCGAAAGAAGAAGAAGCTGGGGAAGAATGGACTTTACCCTGATGAAGAGGATTTCATTCGAAAGTGGTGGAAAGACAGGAGCCTGTCGGAGAATGGTGTCGCGATTGAGACCTCGCGAGAAGAAGAGATGAAGAAGCATGTGGCTGATTTACGACTGCGCGAGACTCAACTGCAGATACTTCTTATACTGGAGACTATGGCTCTGGAGTCGGCTCTCCCTGACAATAAGAAGCAAGACGGTGGAAACGGAGAAGATCCGCCAGACGAGAAGTCAAAGAAATCCAAGAGCAAGAAATTACAAGATCTGAACGTGGTGCTTGAACTGCATCTTGATCGACTGTGCATTTGGCACGCCGTCAACTTTGACGATATCGCCATTCGCGAATCGATCAAGGATACGGAAAACAACCACCTGTCTGGAAAGAAGGCCGAGAGTGACGCTGTGCGAGACTTTTGTACAGAAGTTATCGTTCCATTCTATGCGTCGCGCCTCCCGGACAAATGCAAGCTGATCACACGGAAATTTGGCGTCTCCAGCTCCACAACCCCTGCGAAACAATCCCAAGCGAAGAAGACACCGCGACGGGAATCCGAGTCCGCAGCTAAACGACAGCTACAACAACAGCAACAGCAACATCTGAAACCCCGTCGTTCATTGCAACGCGTATTAACCGACGAGAAATCAGCCACCTCTCAAGGACGATACCCCCTCCAGCGGTCCAAGACGGCACCATCTAAGCCAGACAGCAGACGGGAATCCATGGAACCATTACTACCAATGACCAGCGCCAACGTCCGGGGCGGTATACAAAAGGCCAAACGAGTGGAAAACCGCGAAGTGGACCTCAACGCCCAAGCAAGGCAGCACGAAACGAAACTGAAGAAGGTGCAATTGCTGGCAGACCAGAAGAAAGAACTGGACGCGGCGATCAATGCATTGCGGCGGCCAAATCGCGAATTGGTTGCCAAGGATATTGCCGAAGACGCGGACAAAAGGACGGCGTCTTCTGGTGGCGGTGGCAGTTCACGCAAACAGAAGAATCCCGTCCGGAATCCGTTAGGGCAAGGCGTGCAGGTCATGGCTACGCCCAAAGGGAATCGGAAGAGGGATGCTACTTTCGACTTACCACCACCCCCGCTTCCCATTAACATGGTGCGGTCATTCCCTGGACATTCGAACGAACGCTCACCTCCACCCGACGAGAGTGATGCGCAAATGGTCCCTGGCTCCACGGTCCGTCCTAATTCGTTCTCGACAGCGTCTGGCAGAGACATGGGCGCTATTCAGGAAACGCCTACCCGCCGTCCGACCAAGCCATTCGAATCTCCTTGTTTTTCCAAGTCCAAGAGCACAACTTATACATCCAACACCCTCTTCCGGGTCCCTAATCGTCCATCTTCAACCCAGCCAACAGAAATGGCACCCTCGACACCCGTCTCATCACGGCGTATCCCAATCGCGCAGCCACAATTCAATTCCTCCATTACAGAGACACCTCCTAGGATACAGCAACAAACCACTGTTCCCATTCCAACTCCTACTATAGCTGAGCCTGCTGCTGCACCGCCGAGTGCTGTCCTAAGTACACCGGTAAAGAAGGGCAGTGTCCAGGAAACACCGGTTAAGAAGAACTCCCTTGCTCCTGGCGATTCGTCCACGGTACCTGTGACGCCGGAGAAATCGATCTATGAGCAGTTGGGGTGGAATGAGGAGGATCTTGGGTTTTAATCACTGTCAGCTTTACTGCGATTATGGTACGCCGCGGGTTTGGTTAGCGGGATGGGTATTGTTACTATTATTAGCGGCTTAGGTCTTCTTCTCTATATATAGGCTACTATACGAACGGTTTTTTCTGAAGAAGCTGTCACTTGGTCCTCTAGGTCCTGTCATTCACAGTATGGAAGGGATCATGTTCTTCCTTCACTTAAAAGACTACTCGTCCCAACTCTCTCCCCCTAACTGGCGACATCTTTATGGATCCCTTGGAGCCGAAAGTTGCCATTCTATACCCTGATTCCCTGGAAAAGGGGTTCCTTCCAGTGCCCATCACCCTGCAAGAAGCCCGAAAAAGCCCGAAAAAGACATAAAAGTAGATTCGGCATGCACAGAAAGCAACTGCGTGACCAATTGCAAGACTCATTAACAGTTACCAAACAAGCAGCTGCTTGTAAAAAGGCGTCGAAAGTACTAGGAAAGGTTGCCTTTGCCTACAGATTGTGGCACTAAGCGGATTAGTTTCCAGAACAAATGAAATCGACGTGTGAGTCCAGGCTTGACAGTCACACTGCTTTGGTAAATGCTGACTCCATCAAACACAGAGTGCCCCAGGGTTTTATGAAGACCAGCACCATGTATGGCGTTAATGACACCATAGCAATTGGTGACATTATCACCAAACTACTGAGCCTGTGCTGTGCTCTTGTCAAGGCAACGCCTGAGATGTCATCTT
The DNA here is from genome assembly GCA_034509305.1 of Aspergillus cristatus. Taxonomy (NCBI): domain Eukaryota; kingdom Fungi; phylum Ascomycota; class Eurotiomycetes; order Eurotiales; family Aspergillaceae; genus Aspergillus; species Aspergillus cristatus. The sequence continues at coordinate 1,727,494 of WJBV01000006.1, read as the reverse complement.
CTTATCCCCTGATCGCCAAAAACAAGAAAAGAAAAGAAAGAACTTATACCAGCACGAAATATATCAGAATGCGGTCGACTGCATTCTCATGTTCCGGGCATTTCACCCAGAAGCGCAGTATGATGCCACCTCCTATGAAGTTGAGGATGGCCCAGTAGTATTTTATTTGCCGCATCTTGATGCAGAACACTGCTCCACCTGACGGCAAAGCGGTTATGCAGCATGGTATACGAAAAGAGTGACCGAATTTAATTCGGGCTTCTCGTATATCTATTCTCGCTTCCCCGTTTCCGAAATTCCAACTCTCGGAGATAGGTTTCTTACTCCACTGTAGTATAAACTGGGAGAGATGACGGATATACTACTGTTTGAAATCCCAAGCAACGGGGCCTGCCATGAAAGATGGTGGCAAGTTGAATTCACAGTATTAGGCCTGAATTTTTGTAATTTACGCAATGTTAATAGTATATTATAGACTGAACAAGGTGCGTTTTTCTAGCCCAGAACGACCAGCTTTAAATCTCAAGCTCAATCAAGCCTAGGAACTTGCTTTTTGTCAATGTAATGATGCACTTGATAAGCTTGGTATATCCGCCGGGCCAAAGATGAGCATCAATTGCGCATATTCAATTATTAAGAATGCTGATACGACAACTCTCCATCAAGAGTTGTAGATAAACGGCTTTCAACTGGCTCTTTCAACATCCTGAATACAATAGAAGCGTACAAGGGCTATTGATTGAATTAGACCGGAACAATGCACATGATCATGAACTTCCTTGGGACTGGTATAATCGCTACGAACGGGTTGTCTGGGAGAACGGGAAATCCATATACGAATACCAAGTTCGTCGCTCATAGATAGGAAAGAAACTCATACACAGTATAAATAAGCAATAAATTTCAACTTTGAACTAACAAGTTATTATTTGGTAGATATTGCAGTCATTTGAAAAGTAGCAAACAACAAACCATCAAAAACCATCAAATTAAATGCATGCGTAGTATGCAAAGAACTTCATCAAAGCGTAACTCATAGACTTCGCAAGAGGCGATCCGTTTACTCAATGGTGATCTTCTTGACACCCGAGGCAGTCTCCTTGGGAACCACCACAGAGAGGATGCCGTTCTTCAGGCTAGCCTTGACCTTGTCCTGGTCAATCTTGTCGGGGAAGCTGAAGGTGCGGTGGAATTCGCCAACAGAGCGCTCGCTCACCCAGTAACGATGCTTGTTGTTCTCAGACTTGGTGACGGACTGCTCTCCAGTCTTGACAACGTCACGGTTCTTACCCTGGACGTCCTGGCTCTGGGGAGTGTCATGGATGCGCTCGGTGCGGCCCGAGATCACCAGGGTATGGCGGTCGGAGAATTCGATGTCAATGTTCTCCTGAGAGATGCCGGGGAGTTCGCCATCAAGGTGGTATGCATCATCGCTCTCGCGGACGTCAAAGCGAGGCGTGAACGAACGGAGAGAGGAGACTTGACCGCGGTTGGAGCGGTGGACATCGTAGTCGTCCAGAAGACGGAAGAGAGGAGCGAAGTCTCCAGCAGAAGGCATGGTGCGGAAGAGAGACATTTTGAGTGTTGGTCAGAGGTTATTCTTCAAAGAGACGCGAGATGATTGTTATTCAATTGTCTTGTGGAAGCTTGATGATGTGAAGATGATGGTCGATTTGAACATTGCTGAGCATCCTTATATACATAAGAGGCGCGATTCTAGAGCCTGCCATGATGTCAAAGTGACTCAATATCGTAGCAGCTGTACAGCACGCGAAAGCTTTCGTGGAATCGCGTTAGGGCTCGAGCTGTCGCGCATGTTCGGCATCAAAACTCCGACGCTGCTAGAAATTTCTCCGCCTTTCGGTAACAGTCATGTCATGTGCTCTCAAAATGACGTCATCGACCGTTCGCGTCGAGGAATGGTTGGAGATCAGTTTGGATGACACTTTGTCTGGCATTGATGATTTCTTCTTCTACTTCCTCTTCCGTTGGCGCCTTCAGGCCACAGTTATCAGTCTGCAAGACGAGTATCGATCACACCTGTTCGCCGATACGCGAAGCTACATGGAGATAGCATCTCCTACAATCATTAGCGAAACCACCTTCACCGGCAAACTGCCAAAACAACTTTATGACCAGGACCCTGTAAATTACCTGTATCTCCTCCCGACCCCAATATACAAAGTCCTATAGTATAAATAATCCGAAAACGATGATACTCTCTGGGTTATGCTCAATCTTTCTAATATCCAGATCCACGCCTCATTTTCTGTGGTATATTTACGTGTTAACTCATTCTCGATTTTCCCCGTCCATTCCACTACTTCCACCGGGATATGTAGGTCTTCATTTCCCTCTAGGGCATCTTTGGACAAAAGTAAACGACGATTATCCAGGGAATACCACCCGTATTCCCCTCCCTCTGGTCGATATCTGACCATGCGTATTTCTGGAAAGCGGCGAATGGCCTCTTGCCTAGGTTCAAGGGCGAGGTTGCGAAGAGTTTCACTTTCTTAGTGGAGATATGGGCCGGTTTTGCCGAATCTCCATTTGACATTGTTCTGGGTATAAAGAATTTCTTTGATAGCGAGTGATATGGGTTTTGTCGTTTCTCCGATAGCAGGTGATCCGAACCTTCGCGTTCCTCCAGCTATACGCAGTTTTTGTGCAGTTTCCCAGAAACCGAGTCACTGTCGCCCAAGAACTTTTTTGTTCCAGCAAAGGCTACAAACGGCATACGCGCGTCCCAAAATGCATGGCTACAACTGACAACGGTGCCCTCTTCCAACGCTTATTTCAAGGTATTGGTCCAGTGGATGGAGCATATCAGCGCAGAGATTGTCTTTGCACACCAGTTGGCGAAAGCTGGTATTAGAGGCATTGACCAACGCATCGTGTACAAACCGTATACCCACACATCTACCAAGATGTCGACTTTCTGAGAATCGACACGGATAGAATGACCGCCAGTCAAGTCTCGAGGTTTCCGCTTTTAGTCGTTAGAACGCCTCGGAAAAGACATCTGATCTATCTATTGCGCGTTCAAAGTTTATCAAGTTGATCGGTTATGAGAACCATCGCAGAAGCCGATGCGGCATGTCGCAAAGTGCCGTGCAGACATTCGGAAAGCCAGCCAGCCGATTGCCCAGGGACCACATGCAATGCGGACCTTGTGATTAAGGCTATGGGCTCTTCGAGAACCAATGCTCGGATTTTCTGAAGACTAGAACGGATAGTGGAATTCTGGGGCGATTTACGGAGTGGTGCTCGCTACAAGCTACAAATATTAAACCACCGCTTGCATCCACGCACTTCTTTCGAGTGATGTGCTTCAAGAACCCAAGTTCTGATTCACCCAGAAGCTATTTGATGGTCCGATGTTAGTACTCTCGAAGTAGACTCCCTGAGAACATACCTCGTTGGCAGTTCAAAAGCGGTAAAAACTACAGACATCGCGAATCGAAAGAGGTCGATTAAAACTTGCTAAAGAATACTCACGCAATTAGGATGTGATATTCCCCATAAGTCGACGAAATATAATGCTGAACCTAGAGACTATGACATGGTCGCATGTTGCAGCAATCGCACACGAGATTTGCTATTGTGTCATTATACATAGCCGCAAGCCTACTAGTTATTTATTGCTATCTATGGATTTAACCCAATAACCGTGAAGAAGTGACCCGCTGTTGGACGATCTACTATGTCCGCCGTCTTGATTTGAACATCGCCACCAATCAACCATTTACTTTCTTTCTACACATCAAATCTCGAGCTCGTCTACAATTAACGAATTCAATATTTCACCGGGAGAGCGGTTTACATTGCAGTGCTCGTAGCGTTCAATTTATTAAATAAATGTTATTGTTGCTACTATCTCCTATCCCAGTCATATTCGGCACTTCAACATAACCACCAACCACCCGCTGACGTAGGATACCCGCAACATGATTAGGGCTAGACGCCATCGGTATCAATCACGGTAAATGTCCGGCAATAGTCATGGCCTTTATTGCCGGCGTCTCCAGCAAGATACTAGCAGTATCATTGGTGGACTCAGGAGTTCGGCATGGTCCGAACTGACAAATGGGACTGGGTGCAGTAATATCCGACGTCTGGGGCCTCCGCATCCCCACCCCGATTCTGGGGTCGGGGAATCCCCCGGTCAGCAAATAGCGAAACCTCCCCGATTGACAGTTGGGACTGGGCATTATGTCCAGATGACTAACTTTTTTTTCGAAGGAATTAATCTCACGTCTCCGAGGAGTTGATAACTTTGTCTGAACGTTAGTATTTTCACTGTACATATTTTTCCTCACCCTGACGGCGTGAAGGTCTTCAAAATGACTGCGTCTATGGAGATGCAGGGTCGTCGACGAGACGATGTCCAGCAACCTTCGGATCCTGTTAAGAGCGATGAAGTCTTTGTAGAGAGCACAGAGACCGGAATCCCCACCACATATGCAGATGTAGTGTCCTCGCGCATCTCTAAGGCACATCGCGACTATCTCATGGAACGCCATGGGACATTAGAGCTTGATCCCATTCCTAGCATGGACGTTGCCGATCCATACAATTGGCCTGGGTGGAAGGTCTGAGCCCCATGAGAGGAATGCTTCTGTGCAGACAGTTAGCTGACTGTGATCCATTTGCATTTCAGAAACTCGCAAACCTGATATTGGTGGCATTCCATGCTTTAATGGGGACATTCGCCGCGGCGGGTATCATCCCTGCATATAAAATGTATAGAGTTTTTCCACTGAATTATACGATATACGCATATGCGCTCATTGCTGACTGGAGACAGCATCTCGGAAGAATATGGGGTTACCGTGCAAAAAGCCAGTTACCTGACCTCCCTCCAGATCGCCATTCTCGGAGGTGCGCCATTGTTCTGGAAGCCCTTGTCGAACCGATATGGTCGCCGCCCGATTTTCCTCATTTCCTTGATATGCAGTCTTGTTTGCAACGTGGGTTGTGCGAAGAGTACCGATTATGCCTCCACGGCTGCTTGTAGAGCTCTCCAGGCGTTTTTCATCTCTCCTGCATCCGGTAAGACCAGGATCACGAAGGTACGTTGCGGCGGAAACAGTTGACGCATTCATATAGCAATCGGAAGCGCAGTTGTGATGGAAACGTATTTCAAGAACGAACGTGCGAAATACATGGGTGTCTGGACGTTGCTGGTTACCTTGGGTATCCCGAGCGGTCCGTTTATCTTCGGGTTTGTTACACAACGGGCAGGCTATGTGTGGATTTATTGGATTCTGGCAATTGTTAGTAAATTCCTTTTATTTAATGACCATTGACTGACAAAATTGTGATTAGATCAACGGTGGCCAATTCATCCTGTACCTCTTCCTCGGACCCGAAACTCGTTACGTCGGTAGCTCCGACGACCCCAATGAGCCAAGCTGGAAGCGCGAGTATCTGTACATCCGACGGATAGACCCGACCCCGTTCACATGGTTCGAGTTCGTGAAACCCCTCACTATGGTCATGTACCCCTGCGTGATTATCCCGGCCGCTGCATACGCGATGATCTTCTGCCTCAGCAACGTGCTAGCAACCGTCGAAGTACCCGAGCTACTGCAACAGAAATTCGAACTCGATTCAGAGCAGCTGGGCCTCCAATTCCTAGGCCCAATCATTGGTTCCTTCATTGGCGAGCAGATAGGCGGCACCATGTCCGACTTGTGGATGAATATGCGCCAGAAAAAGATCCAGCGCAAGCCGGAGCCCGAGTCCCGCCTTTGGCTCAGTTATCTGGGCTATACCCTGTCCGTCGTTGGTATTATTGTTTTCCTCGTATGCACGGAGAAGGCCAAACAGGGCCACTGGAATATTGCACCGGTTATTGGTATCGCCCTTGGCGCTGCTGGCAACCAGATTATCACCACCATCCTTATCACGTACGCCGTGGATTGTTATTCCAAAGAAGCCGCTAGCATAGGTGTGGTTATCACGTTCGTTCGTCAGATTTGGGGTTTTCTTGGTCCGTTTTGGTAAGTCGTTTGTGAAGTCGTCGACGAGGATGAAACGAAGAGGACGAGGAAGAAGAAGGGTTTTCGTTTTTCGCTTGCTAACGGACGCTGGTCTAGGTTTCCGCCAATGTTCGAGACGGTCGGTGTGGCTGCGAGCTCTGGCGTTGGTGTCGCTTTGATAATCGGAGTCAGCGTAATTCCTACCCTCTTTCTGCAGTGGATGGGACGGACGTGGCGCCCACCTATTGATGAATAAGATATCTTGGCTTGTGATCGAATAAGAAGACGACGGAGGATATATAGAAGGGTCATAGAACGGATAGACCAAGAAACTGGGCGGGCAGGCGCGTGGACGCTGGTGGTTTTGAATATAGACGTGTCAGTGTCAAGCCAAACGAAGAACGTAATTCATAATAGGTGACTGTTTTTTTATAACCGTCTCAATCTGCAATAGTAGCGTTGGTCTTGCAATTGGTCCCAATTGCGTTGTCATCAAGGGCGATGCGAGTAGGAGCAATAAAACCATGGCTGATCGAGGCAAAAAAGGATCCGAAAAAAGAAGAAGGAAGTTGAACAATGGTATGTTCGTGAGCTGGTACTGATATGTGAAGAGCGTAAAGAGGTTTGGTAGATGTGTTCTAGGGTCGCTTCCCTTTTGGACGCATCCCCATAACAACCTCAACCTATTGTACAACTTCGGTCCAGAACAATATTTTTCCCTGCAGACTTGGTACAACGACAGAACACTTCCAACCAGCGGTAACGTCCATTCCTCGATCCCTCCGCCGATACGTCTACTTCGTTACGTCTATCTCGATACCTCTTGCGACCTTTGTTCCGATACCTGTCTCAATACTCCTATTCCTCCAAGCGCTGCTATACCTCCTTTCCGTCTTTTGTCTGAGGCTCTGGGTACCTCCAACCGCGAGTTAGTTCTAAGTCGCTACAATGCCAGGCCCGTCGCTGGAATTCGCAAAGTCCGGTCTTGGACGCGACGCGGTCCAAGCAGGAATGGTCAAAGACGATCACAAACCTCGTGAACTGGGAAACGAGCTGCCACTTGCTGAGGAGGAGCATGGTTTGCTGGAAAGAGAAATGCATTTGATCCAGAAGCCTCTGAGATAAGTCGAGTTCTTTCGCAGTGTGAGTTTCAGCAGTTCAAGTATTCGTTGGACTCAGGTGGCTGACGCCACTCCAAAGCGAATAATCTGCAGACTTACATCTGTCTCTTTTCCCCATCTGGCGAATCTCTAGCGCTCAACAAATCGAGAACCCCACCTCCTCTTCCAGTCGACGTGTCCGCAATTCGTTTCGAGCAAGGTGTAACAGCCTTTAATTTGGCTATGATCTCTACCGCGCGATGGCAAATAAAACCACGGCAAATTACTGTACGAGGATCAACTGGATTACAATGTGCTGCCAATGGCGAACAAGTGTTTCGAGGCCGTGTGATAAGCTAGATTCTAAGTCGCAACCGATGACTACAATGCTAATATGATACAATCATTACAATATTATGCAATAAACATGCTTTTTTTCGTTAAAAATCCGGCGTAAAAACCGTTTCGTGAACAAAGACCGGCGGAACGTTCAAGTTCTACGGGGAAGTATAGGACGAGAATTGATGAAGTGATGTTATTAAAGGTTTACCTTGAATCATGTCATGCTTCAAGCTCGATTCCCGCTTCCAGCAGCTTCGATTCGTGATTTTCCTCACGAAGGTGGCTGAAGATAGGGATGAGGGACAAGATGTTGAACTGCTTTATCGAGGTTCGGGTTGCGGGTCGTAGCAAACAAACAAGGCAAGAATATTTGTATTTGACATGAATGCATGAATATTCTGCTATCTATGGATAATGGTCTTCACCATTTCCTTCATTGTATTCCCCAAAATTTAAGGCGGCGAGGTAGATAATATCGATTGCATTCAATCCTCTCTCCTTTGAAATCCTCGATCTCCAATTTCATCAACTCGTAAGCAAAGATGACATCTTGGCCATGCTTGACCACGCCAACCGCCTCTACTTCTCTGTTGCTTGTTATCTCTTCCCTGAACTCAGCGTGATCTGAAATGCTTCTGGTAGCCTCGAATCTCTGGGCATCGGTAACCTTCCCCTCGCGAATCTCAATATCCTTAGCCACCATAATACCGGTGATCATATAGACAGGGGTCCGAGAAACCAGGGATTCTATTAGGTTTCATTGCCTCTTGCACCTGAGGGGCTACAACCAGTCGTTCGAGTACTTTGGGCGAAAATCCACGAGCGAAGTACGACACCTCGACCCCTTTCACTCGTAGTTTGCTCCTGCGACCATTTTCTTGTTGCCAGCCTTCGCGGTCATCCGAGCAGCTCGTGACCATTTTCAAGCAATCTCCCTGTCCTCTTGCTGAAAAGTCTCAATATGAGGGTAATCTTCCTTCAACGTATCCGAATCAGATGAGGGGGTGGTGGCGGCTCATAGGGTCTGCGATTAGGTTCCCGAGCGCGATAGGCCCCGTGCCCGGTTTGGAATCAGAGTTGGACGTGCGTATATATGTGCGTGGTGGTGACATAGTGGCTTGTAGCCTATCTGAGCGAAGATGGGTTGGAGCAGGTAAAAGGGCGAGCCCTAGCTCAGATGAACGTGGCACAAGGTGCTTGGAGAATGCGATTTTTAAGGGGCGACGAAGGACAGATGTAATAAACAGGGAAGAAACAAACTGAAGATTCAGACTTATTGGTCCAGTGATAGAATTCGTTTGAATTTTGTCTGCCTTTTCAATTTTGCTTTCTCTGTCGTTTCATTCATCCATTCACTGTCTTTTTGCCTTCCCTTCAAGTCTTCATTTCTTCGTTTCTCACTCACTACATTTATTTCATTTCTGTCTGCATTGACTGGCTCATTTTGTGTACCACTATTCTGCATCACGTCAATAAAAAGAGAAAAGGTGAGAGGAAGAAAACACCGAAGAGAAAAAAAAAAAAAAAAAAAAGCAAAAAGTGATTCCGACACGGGGAATCGAACCCCGAGCTGCCGTGTGAGAGACGGCGATGTTAACCATTACACCATATCGGATCTTGTTGTTGAGAATTTTGAAAATAGTGCTCTATAAGCTAATTTTATATAAATGATATACAAGATACTGCATACTGTCTCCTAGAGGTGAAATTACAGAAGAGCGATGTGTTGAGGCTTTCATAAATGTCTTCAAAAAAAAAAAAAAAAAAAAAAAAAACTCGTTACTTGTCGGATGACTTGGGCGTGTTACTACAATCGTATCTCGTTGGATATGTATTTTGTTGCATTGAACAAGAGGACCGTTCAACCAGTAGTAGAAAAATCAACAGAGACTTATCCCTCCAAGTTATGCTAGATACCAGAAACCGCTAAAAATACACACAGCAAAGCAAATCATAGTCTGGTGCAGTTATCGCCCAAAAGCACTCCAATATTCCATGGTGGTTGGTCTTGGCTCTGTCGTTGGCGGGGACAAAGTCGATTGTTTCCCGCAACTCCACGCGCATCGCGTCCTTCATCGGACGACATCTTACCACGCCTGATTCTCACGCCGGGGATGGATAATGTGCTTGGCTGAATTCTATCAAGATGAATGACGCGACTACTTCTTTGCTCACTGAGCACTTCAGTTATACGCCCCTGGTGAGTTTCCTTGCAGTGACCGACCGAGACATGCGCTCGCTCGTCGCTCCCCAAACAATCTTTGCGAGCCACCATAGAAGAGGAACCATACAGCTAACACCGTCGCCAGTCCCTCATAGACGATGTCATCAACTCAATCAACAACCTAATTTACCAAGCGATTTCAAGTCTCGAATCGGGCCTGCTCGGTACACCCCCCGAACGCCTAGGCTTCTCGCACGCCAACAATGGCTCTACTATCCCCGACACGGACGAGGACGGGAACGTGGTCTATCCAGAGGCGAAATTGGAAATCGAAAATGGCCTGCACCAGCTGGAGACGTTGCTCGAATCGACTGTCGACAAGGCATATGATAAATTTGAAATCTACGTGCTGAGAAACATCCTTACCGTGCCGGAGGATCTGATCAGTTGGGTTCGGTTGAGGCACTATGAGGTACGCGACACTGGATCGTGCAGCGTAACCCAGCTGCCACAAGGTCCTCACTGTGGACGCTTAGCTGATTGTTACTTTTGACAGGGTCTTACTTTCAACCCGGGCCCCGATACCCCCACACCCGAGACGGTTCTTGACCATCGCAAAAAGTTAAACGAAACGAGAAAACTCAATCGGTCGCTGAAGCAGGAGCGTGCTCGCAACGACGCCGTTATCTCCCAGTTACGATCCATACTTTCGACCGTGTCCGCTGCGAAAAACAACGAAGATGCCACGGCCACTGCAGGCAAAGAGTTGGATCTTTCGTTCTTGACGTCCAGCCCCGCAGCACAACAGCTACGCGTCGGTGCCGTTACCGGACCAAATACTCACCACACTCCTCTTACGACCAACACTACCTTTATTTTATCGCAACTCCCCGCTCTACAAGCGGTGCTCAAGCAGCTTCGTCCCAAGCTGGCTAGTCTACCGAAATCAGCCGAATTGGCGGAGAAAGACCTGAAGAGAGACGAAAGAAAGGAATACATTGAGAGCAGAATCAGGCTTCACCTGGAGCGTGCCGGTCAGCTTGCCGTGGGTAGTGATGGTGATCCCATTGTTGCAGGACGACGTATCGGCAATTCAGAAGCGCATGCCCTCGAAGCTGTGACGAGCATCCTTACGCAAGGGGACAATAAGCCGGAGTAAGGGGAAATTACTTGAAACAGGGCAGAAGTATTTTGGTGTTTGTCACTCAATTGGCAGAGAAAAAAAACTATGACGACCATGAGACGCTCCATGTCTCCTGGCCGCGTCTGAATGGAACCACGTCCAACTTTTCAGACTGCAGGATGTTTGCGATATTTTCACCTTTCTTCTCCAGGGTAATGAACTCGTTCTTCTCCTCACTGATGCCATAGAATTGCCGGCCGAACTTGCTCAGGAAACCCTCAAGAATCTCGGGGGTGATGTCAGATTCCTTGAGGACGCCATTCTCACAAGCTTGCTCGAAAGAGTCGACCACGACCTGGGTAGTGTACGGCTGGGTGAACACGCCTGCCGCGATCTTGTCTCCGCCGCGCTTGGAGGCAGCCGGATGGGGCGCACTGTCCGAACCGAAGAAGAACTTCGGGTTACCAGATGCCGCAGCCCGGAGGAGAGCGTCACGGTCCGCGGGGGTCTTGGCAACAGGCTTGCAGAAGCAGAACGGATCTCCGGCCCAGGAATCAATGATAATGGACAAGTGGTGAGCCGTGATGGTACCGGCAACGGTGGGACCGCACTTCTTGACTGCCTCAATAGCCGCTGCTGTCGTGCAGTGCTCCAGGATAATGCGAAGTTTAGGAAAACGCTCGTGAAGCTGGCCCAGAACCGGCAGGAAGCGCTCCTCAGCCGACAAGACCGTCACGTCGCCCGTGGAGGGTGCCTCTCCGTGAAGATTGAGAACCATATCCTGACGCTCCATCTCCTCGAAGACGGGGTAGAACACGGAATAGTCGACGACACCCGAGGAAGAGTTGGTAGTCACGCCCGCCGGGTAACTCTTGACACCAGTGATACCTCTCTTCTTCGCCTCGATAATGGTCTCCGGGGTCACGTCCTCATGGAGGTACAGAGACATCAGGTAGTTTACGTTGGGCTCAATCGTTTGCAGGCGTTGTTTGTATTCAAGCGCGCGGTCGACGGTGGTAATTGGTGGTACGAGGTTTGGCTGGCTTTATGTTACTCTATTCGTTCATGATGTTTCTCGCATGTTGATAGATACGAATTGAAGTTGCGTACCATGACAAACACCGTGTTCACACCTCCCTGTCTGATAGTGGGAGTAACCAGTTCCATCATATCGCCATCACGCAGATGGACTAACCTCAGCAATCAGCATCGCATCGAGCCATAACAATGTAGTCCATGTTATCCGATAAACGCACCATGGAAATCCGCGGACGCGGGGAGCTTAACCCCCTGCAACTTCTCAAGAGGCATGCTGGATGTATATCTCGATCCGAGTCCAAACGCAATTGGAGCAATGCTGCTGCTTTTCCTGGTCAATATCGTCTGGCAGGCTCGAATCATTTGCAATGGTTCCGTATCTTTTCCTTTTCCCGCGGATTTTTTTATGGAGACCCGTTTGGAGGGGCTTTTGGCTGCGTTCTTATTGGTTGAAGATCACGTGCGGTATATGACGTCGAACTTGTCCGAAAAGGGAAAATCGGAACTACAAACTATGAACTATGGATGTTGTAGTTGAAATGGGACTTGATGATTATGATAGTATAATACTATCAAACTGAATTGCTATATGCCAGACTAATTGATGATTGTTGCGTTCTTGTTTGCCGAAGGTCAGGCGAAGCCAAAGGCAGAGACTGATTTTAGCGTTTGCACCGTTTGAAGAACAAGAGCGAGAAATTCACCGTCATGGGGCGGAGATGCTGGCAGAATGGATGGAAAGATGGTTGCCAGGCGACCTTTATGGAATCAGCCACATCCTGCCAGCTGTCCCCATCTACGTTCTCATCAAATCTTGTCCAAGTCAGTCCTAGTGTGCCGGTGGCCCGGGGACTGTTGATTGAATACAGACAATATGGGTGATATTGGTCCATATTTGCCTAAGCCGGTTGTTGGGCAGCATGAACAAGAACGCATTCCTGAGGAACCCGACTGCGACTACGAGCTTCGAAGTGACGAGGACGACGAAGAAGAAGATGAAGGAGAGTGGTACTTCGACATTCAAGTTCTCAACCATCTTTGCGGGTACTTTATGACAGACAGTACAGCGGTGAGAAGTGCTTTTGATAGAAACGATGCGGTATCCTTCCTTCTGCCTTGCTACGAAAGCTTTTAATATCGTTTTATCGGAGGTACTATCATTTGGTTATAAAGGAGAAAATGATACACGCACATACTGGGCCGAGGTATGGCAGTCATTCAACGAGTGAATATATGTGACCTGATGCTTGCCGAAGTCACTTTACCACTGAAAACATATTCAATAATTGAAGCAGGCGTTACTTCAATTTATCTAATAACACCATACAGTTGCTTGCAAAATCACCACAGCTATTCTCAAGCGGAAAAGCCTCACTTTGTAGCTGGCCTGTATACAAAAAGGTTGGTATGTTGCAACAAACCAATTCCTTCCATGCCATTTTTAGGACTGTAGAAAGTCGAGCAGGTCCTTGTTTACTTCGCCAATGTTGATATTGTGGATTGCATGAGAGCCTCCCCGGTAAATTTTGAGCTTCCCTTGAGGCAGGAGCTTCGCTGATTTGAGCCCGGCAGCCTGGACAGGAACAACCTGGTCATCGTCGCCATGGATGACAAGAACAGGAATGTTAATCCGTTGAGATCCTCGGTGAAATCGGTCTCCGAAAAGTCTTTGATACAGTCGTACGTCGTCTTGAAGCTTGAGTCCATTCCCTGCTGCCACCAACTTCGGATTTGGTCCTCACTCTTCTGGGCACCGGATCGATTGAACCCAAAGAACGGTCCGCTAGGAACGTCCAGAAAGAACTGAGCGCAATCTTTGTGCATGGCCTGCCTAAAAGAGTCGAAAACAGACTTGTCCGTGCCCTCTGCATTTGCCGTAGTCTTTAGCATTAGAGGTGGCACAGCGCAGACGAGGACGGCTTTTTTGACGCGACTCGTGCCATGTTTGCCGAGGAAACGCGTGACTTCGCCTCCACCATGCGAATGTCCGACCATCATGGCATCTTGGACATTGAGATGTTCGAAAAGCTCCTCCAGATCATCGACAAAGGCATCCATATTATTTCCATACCAAGTCTGCGTTGAGCGTCCATGACCACGTCGATCATGTGCGATAACACGATAGCCTCGTTCGGCCAGGAAAACCATTTGTTCTCCCAGTTGTCACTGCTCAACGGCCAACCGTGCGAGAAGGTAACAAATTTTCCATTCGGGTTACCCCAGTCCTTATAGAATAGCTCGGCCCCATCTCGAAGTTTCAGATATGGCATAGTTGAACGAGTTGGTGGATGAAGGTGAGGTTCGATATTTTGCAGGATTGTGTTAGCGTATTCGATCCTAATCCCCGAAACTCCCAAGGGTTGATATACATCACGCTTTTTCTTATTGCGTCATTACGCTTAACCATTGAGACGGACAGTTTATTGCCCCGACCTGTTCATTAGTCATCGAGCGTTGTTTAACCCTAAGCGGTAGGTGACAACAGTTGCCCCGGCTGGAATTATATATCTCAATGCCTCCAACTTATGTATTGAGTCTGAAGTCCCCGAAATTACTTTGGAAATGGCGGGATTCGTCACTGCTTTTGCTGTCGGTCCGGTGCAGAGGATCTGTCGTGAAATCAGCACTTGAGCGGAGCAATAATCACTCCGACGGATGGACTCTTATTTCATTCTATTGTCTCCGAGCTCGTTTTCTACAGCTTCAAAATCTCAGCATGGATTCCAATAAAGCATTGATCTTCAAAAACATTCCCCAAGGCCTCCCTGTCCCTGGTGAAGATCCGACTGTTGAGTCTGTTGCCCGTACCGAGGCTCCCAAGAATGGGCTTCTTATCAAATCTCTCTATGCGAGTTTTGATCCCTACATGCGCGGCCGTATGCGCCCAGCCGAGCTCAAATCCTATTCTCCGCCCTTCCATCTCAGCAAACCCATCGACGCCTTCGGTATCGGCAAGGTCCTAAAGTCAAACAACGACTCCTACAAAGAGGACCAGCTCATCATCGGCGAGCTTCCGATTCAGGAGTACGTCGCTCTTGATGAGAATTCCACTGCTAGAATCCGCTCTCTGGAGAATCCCCTCGGACTAGACATCCGTGTCTTCCTCGGCGCCTTGGGGATGCCCGGCCTAACAGCCTACTCCTCTTTCTACGAAATCGGAAAGCCGAAGAAAGACGATACTATTTTCATTTCCGCTGCGAGCGGCGCCGTGGGCCAGGTTGTCACGCAACTGGCTAAAAGAGAAGGCCTAAGACTCACTGGAAGTATTGGCTCGGATGAGAAATGAACTACATTTCTACCGAGTTGGGTTTCGACGCCGGCTTTAACTACAAGAGCGAGAAGCCCAGAGACGCTCTCGCGCGTCTCGCTCCGCAGGGATTGAATATTTACTACGACAATGTTGGTGGCGAGCACCTCGAGGCTGCTCTGGATGCCATGAATGATTTTGGTCGCGTTGTTGCCTGCGGTATGATTCCTGATTTGAACGGTGGTGTTTATCCGATTAGCAACCTCCATAATGTCATCAGGAGACGCATCAGCATCCGCGGGTTTATTGTCTCGGATCCGGGGTTCGCTGATAAATACTTCTTGGAGCATCAGAACAAAATGCAGCGATGGATTAAAGAGGGCTCTATCAAAACTCTCGTTTGTAGAACTCATTAGGGCTCGAGGTTACCTTTCTGTAGGGATTCCTGAAAGCTTAACGAGCAAGTATGGCTTTAAATCTCGTATACTACGATAGAAGGATAACGTGAACAAGAGAACGAGAGACAATGAGAGGACTCATGATACGCAGAGTACAGTTACAGATTCACTATGCATTGGAAATTGGGTGCCTGTTGGTATATCCACCGGACTGTATCAGTATTCAAGTACCATTCACCTTTTTCCTCACTCTTTCTTCACCTCATATCTAAACAGCTTCGTCTTCATGGGACTTGGAGGATAGTCCTTATCTGTTGATTATTTTTTTTCATATAACGGTCATAACAGCAGCTACTCAAACAAAACCTGGAAGTGCCGTAGCACTAGCTCAAAATAGGGTTGTCGGGGCATTATCGCTTGCAATGGTAGGAAATTGTTGAACAAGGAATGAAAGGAGGAGAGGATATGAAGAGCGTGGAGGATATGAAAACATCTGCATTTCAAGATGTTTACATTCATTGTATCCAAATGATAGCTTCCCTGCCTGCGTGTCTGATCCAAGTCGAGATGAGCGTGTGTATTCATGGTCTTATTTCATCATTCCTATTTCTCATGGAGTCTCTTGAAGCAAGGGCTTTTTTTGCTTGTATTTGATTATAGATTCCTGCTTTTCCATCACTGTTCCCATCCAGAAGTCTTTCTTTTGTATCTCCGTCAGAGCTAGCACCTCCCGCATCACCTGTATTTGTATTCGAGCAATCGCCGTTCTGCCTACGCGTGACATCTCTCTGCCCGGACCGGCCCAGTTTGAAGTCAAGCCTGTCACCGCCATAGAAATTATGATCCTTGCAGGTGTAGCGCATTCTCAAGGGAGCAGCTGTCGCCCAGGCGTGCTGTACACCGCACACTGGAGTCAATAATGATCCATCTGAGCACCATGTGGGTGTCGTTTTTGCCATCTGTTCACTTTGCTCCACCGCCATGGCCACAGCCCGGCTAGTAGGGGCTGCTGTGGAAACCCAGGATCTGGTACCGCTCTTAACAAATTTTGCAGCGGGCATGATGCAACCCTATACTCGTTGTTGGAATGCTGTCAAACCTTGGGCCAAAGGATTGTGCCGTAGAGATTCTATAAAAAATCGAGGTCGTTCTTCTAGTAATGGTTGAATAATTGTGTGGTCAATCGAAACCTAGCAAGACGTGTCGAGCTTAGCTAATGATTGCTATGTTGAGGATCTCTTGTCCCTGACTCAGTTTCGATGCTGCGGCCGTGGGTAAGAAAGCTCATCCACATCAACTTTTGCGGATATATTCCATTTGTTCCTCTCAGTCCTGAGCTTGCAGGCATGGATCGTGAATAGAAACTGGATAAGAGATGATATGGCATTGGTTGTGAAGATAGCGGAGCCCTTCTATTATCACTTTGGAAATTGGTTTCAGGACATCGAGTGGAATATTGTTCCTGATGAAACGGTGTCTCAACTGCCACAGAGGCTCGCCCAGGGTATTAAACACCATGCAAACATGTGTGCCATCAGACCCAGCCAGCTTGAAGGAGTCCAGCAGAGTGGCAACAAAATTGCGACCTATATGTTGAGGATTTGCCCTGATTATATGCTCAGTGATACGTAGCTCCTCTTCAGCAGAGTTTTGGGTTTCATGATCGCTCGCATTGATTTTGACGGCAACATAACGGGGTGGAGACCAGCGCCACCTAGATATCTTGTTAGACAGACAGCCACAGCATGCTAAGCATGATTTTTGACATACTAATAGAGATCACGGGCCAACCATACTGTCGAGATGGTCCCATATCCGAGTTTTGTGCAAACCTGGTATCTGCCATTGAGTACTTCGTAGAGGCGCGTAGGATAAAAATCTTTCGCATTATAATGAGGCGTCCGTTCCTCTTCAATAGGTTCAGCAGCTGGGAGGAATTCTGCTGGGATGGAGGGAGTTGGACAAGGACTGGTCAGGAGAAGTTGTTTGCGAAATAACCACATGTTTAGAGAATTCACGGGACTGTCATTTTTATGATTCTGGAGTACGGGCTGTTGGGTTATATATAGGCCAGTAACAGAATGTAAGCCACATGTCACACTATGTAATCATCAAATCCACATAAGGACAATGATTGGCTATGGAGTACTACATAGTACAATCGGAATGTTTGCTTTCTTCTCAATTAAGAACATCGCCAGATTTCATCTCATCGGTTTTATCAAATATTTGTCCGGACACGCGGAGCTTTGGCTCTTTCTCAGACAAATGCTCTCGGCCGCTATAAAACATCAGAAAGAGATATACATACTGGAAAGGACTATACATACGCTACATATACCTTCTTGGCTTGTCCACCGAGCTGACTGTTTCCTTTAATTGAGTTGGCGATCTATTTCTCGTAGGTTGGATCGCTTTCGGCTCTCCCAGACAATCTCGACCGATGATTGATCATCTGTTGAAGCCGAATCTGACATGTCTAAGATTAGAATTGAATAAGAGCAATATAGACTGAGAAGTTCGAAAGCTAGAATGCTGGTGACTTGGTATCTTTCACGATGTCTACGGCATAATACGTCCCTTTTAATATTGTAAGATTCTACTAACTGACCAAGCTGAGCACAACGGGTTATCACCATTTGGGATATGCAGGAAAATGGAAGATGACTAGCAAGCAGAATGAGTTGAAGTTTAGGTTGATTGTTAGAAAATGGCGGACACGAAGACCTTGACCGGTCATTAGATGTTGATCTCTGCAGCGGCTGATAGCTTGTAACGGGATTGCACCCCGATATAACGATCAAGACGTGCCATCTTATCCTAAGACATCAGTATCTTCTAAGTGTTTCTACGCAGTAGCTTCGGAAGTATCCATATACAATTCTCATTATACTAACAAATCCACAATGTACAGACAACCTTCGGAATTACAACTTCGTCTGCCTCAAAGCAGTACTATCAAGCCTAGTCCCCTCATCATCCTGTTCCGCCACTGTCAACGTCGGCAGCTCCTTGGGCATCATCCTTCGCGGACTGGTCCCGGGGATAACGGAGTACTTGGAGAAATTAGATACACCGTAATACTTGCGCAGGAAGTCTTCGTCGAGTTCAAGAAGACCATTGACGGATTCTGCTGGTGCGTTTAGCATGCCTAGAATGGCGTCGGAGAAGATTGTCTGATATGTTAGTATTTTTCATTTTCTTGCTGAAGATAAGGACGGTGGCTTACTGCCCGTCTGAGGTTTGATTTATCTTCATTGGAGGGTGTCATTTCTGTTGCGGCTGATTCGATGGCCTTCGATGCGTGTTAGTTAGGAGGAATTAAATGAATGAATGCCGTGTGACTTACAGTTGCCGGCCAGATGCTAGTAATGGCCATCTCCTTCCGGCCTTGCCGGACAAAATCCATCGCCAAACCTTTCGTTAAGACACTCATTCCAACCTTGCCTACAGCAAATTAGCAAGACGCACAAGAGCTAAGTCAAGCGCAAACATACCCATAGCATACGCCGTCTTCCCCCGGAAAAACCTCGAATAAATCGGCGGTGAAACAACAATCACCCTCCCCTTCCATTCATTCTTCGCAAATACCGGCAACGCAGCTTGCACGCAAGCATATAGCCCCTCCGGATTGACCTTCTGCATCAACTGGAACCGCTTGACCGGCGTCTTCTCAACAGACGACCACCAGATTGCTCCCGAGTTGTAGACCAAAACATCTAGTTTCCCGTATATGCGGGCACTTTCGTGTACTAGATTCTCGACTTGAGTGACGTCTCGCACGTCCACGGGGAGAGCGGATGCTTCGCCACCGGATTCACGGATCTCGCGCTCGACGGTGTTGATTGTTGAGTGTGAGGAGTTCGGGTCTGGTGGGAAGGGGACGGTTTCGTATGCGTTGGAGGTTGTTTTGGCGGCCACGACGACTGGCTTGTTAGCTTTGCTGTCTTTTTCTTTCGAGTCCGTGATAGATGATGATGGACATACCGGCGTAGCCGTTCTTCGCTAGATCTATGGCGATTTGCCGGCCGATGCCGCGCGAGGAACCGACTACCAGAGCGACATTCTTTGTTGCTACCATTTTTATGAATAAGTGTCAAGTTGATGGATTCAAACGGTCCAACGAATGTAGCGGTAAGGTCAGAAATAGCTAGTTATCTATGTACCCCAACCCCTCAACCTCGGTAGTGAGGAGACCGAGCTCGGGTCGGCCCGATTGAAGACGTCGGCGTGGCGTGTACGGAGTACATATGGCAGCCGAGGATTATCACTAATCTTGCTGCATAACTCTCTTTTCTATTTGATTCAGAACAACATCTGAGTTGCTATTGGAAACTTTGCTTTGATCTCGAGATCTGCTTGGAGTCGTATCCGTATTCGGTTTAGCGTATCTATATCCGGTCTCCACAGTTTTTGATGCATTTCATTGGACAGAAAGCGCGTATCGCTTACACCGCCCGGCAGAATATCTTTCGCGCTCCCATCGCATCGATTCCTGGACACTATCTACATAGCACTGCTGATATCCATTGCTTCAAATTCCATTGCTTCGTACCCTTCGATTTAACCCACCATAGTACGAGCGCACCTACCGTGACAATATGTCTGCGAAACCAGAAGACATCGACCTCGAACTCGGCGACGAACCATACGACTCCGCCGAAGATGAAGATTTCGAACTAGACGCAGCGCAAGACGAAGAATCCGAATTGTCCTCAGACTCCGAACCCGAACCCGATGTAGCCCAACAGCCAGCGAAGAAGAAACGCAAGACAGCGCCAAAGGGGAAGAAAGCGACGGCGACGGAGGATGGGCATAAGGAGGAGTTGGATTCGGGCGACGAAGCGACCATTCAGAAGGCCAAGGATAGGAAGCAGAGGAAACAGAAGGGACAACAGGCTAAGGGAAAAGGTGGTGACGAGGATGAGGATGAGGAGGAGGATGTTGATTTCGATGATGATGAGGAGGGCGGTACTGGGGGGTTTGTCCGTACAAGGGCCATGAAGATGCGGACGTACGCTTGACTTGGATATTGTGCTATATGTGCGTGGATACTGACTTTGACTTTGTACAGACAAGAAGAACGAAAACCACTTGCGAAGATTGACGGCGCGACAGTCGACGTGAACGCACTATGGGAGAAAATGAACGCCACCGATTCCGGCACCGTCGCGCTTCCCACACACACCAAGAAGATTGACGATACCCCAGCGCAGGAAGGGAAGAAAGATGAAGCTCCCAAGGAAACGCCCGCAGAAACAAAAGAACCACAGCAACCACCCAAGTACGCAGAAGAAATGGTCAAAATCAAGCGCACCTACAAATTCGCCGGCGAAATGATCACAGAAGAGAAAATTGTTCCCAAAGACTCCGCCGAAGCAAAGATCTTCCTCGCCCAAGGCGAGAACGTTGACGCCGTAACCACAGCCGACGTCGAAGCTGCCGCTAACGCCAAAGCCGCCCTCAAGCTCCGCCGACCGCTCCGCAAGCTTTCGCGATTCGATCCCAACCCGACCGGTGCTATCAAGAAGAGCTGGGAGAAGCAGCCGGTTGCGGATGTGACAGACGTACGGGGTCCGAAGATCAATACGGTTGAGAAGTCGAGGTTGGATTGGGCTGCGTATGTGGACCAGGCTGGGATCAAGGACGAACTTACGGTGCACAGCAAAGCGAAGGAGGGATACCTTGGTCGGATGGACTTTTTGGATCGCGTGGATGCCAAGAAGGAAGAGGAGAGAAGGAACGTGAGGTTGAGGGGGCTATAGCGTACCCGATGTTGACAGTCGTGATCGCGCGATGTACGGGATGAAAGAGAAGGTCATCAGGAGGATGCTCGTGAAGATCATAAAGAACTGAAACTTTCTTCCAGTCTCCGGCTCGATACTGCCAGACCCAAGGCATCACTTGTCTTCATGCCGGATGGAGGGCAGCACCGATACTGCTAGACCATTGGCCTGCTCCGCAAGCCGGATTATGACTACCCTACGTTGAAACCAATTCGTTCAACGTACAAACGCTAGCAAGGAATGTCTAGTATGACATCTCGTCTAATTGATCTGGCAGAGAGCTCCACTTATATACACAGCCTAACCAGGCTGACATGATCACCGAAACATGACACTTCACGGATTTAGTCCACCAACGACACACCTAAGAGCTCTTAGGCGGATACTTGACAGTGTCAGGACATTGCGTCTCCGAAACTTGACTCAGTTAGCCTGCCTGCCAAACGAATCAAGAAATGGAAAACCTACGCGTCTCAGTCGGCTCATACTCCCCATCAATCGCATTCCCGCGAACGTTGAAGAAATACCACACTTCACTCAACGCTCCATCGCTGCAGCCGATATGCGGCTCATAGCCACCGTGCAGCGAAGCAAGTGCTTTCTTGACAGCGCTGAGCTCGTAGGTCTTGGAGCTATCGGGTGTGATGTTTGCGTCGGCGAGGGCCTACAAATTACGAATTAGCAATAGAAACCTTTTCTGAGGATAGAATACATACCTTGTATGTGTCGAGACCCTTGAACAAATCCACCGTCTTCTGAAAGTAATCACCGACTTCCTGCTGCGGGGTGTAATCGTTGTAGCACGATGGTTTGATCGTGTTGATACACGTTCCTACACCATTAGCCTCTTTCCCTACACATCTGTAAATAATTGGGTGTATAACAAACCATGCTTCCCAAACTCATGCTCCCAAAAACTCTCATCATCACCCTCGTAATCCTGCCAATACGTCTTCATATACGACAGCAGGTCATCGCGTCCCTGGCTCTGCAGGATCGACGTGATGTTTTTGTATTCCCGGGACGTATCGCAGTATTGCTGGTACGTGCCGTCGCAGTTATCGGGCCAAAGACCATGGATCGTCCACGAATCAGCCGGACCAATCGCGGGATCGTAGTCCCAGAATTGCGTCTGGAGGAGTGTACCACCAGGGGCGTTGAAGCAGCACGCATCGGAGGATGGAATGGTGGTTGTGTTGTGGCAACTAAGGGGGAGGTCTGAGGGGCATGATTGCAGTGTTGCCAGGGTGCTTGTGGTAAACGCGAGTGGGAGGAGTGATTTGTGCATTTTGAATCTTTTCCTTTCCTTGGTTTTCTTGGGTTGTTTTTGTTTATAGTTAGTATGGAACAGAGGGGCCTTTTATATTGGTCTGGCTGATAAGATTCCAAGCTATACTAGTCTCCGGTAGTATCGGAGATTATGTACCACATGTGTCCAATGCGCGCGCTGATTTGACGATTGATAGAGCTTCAGGAGGATTGATCGGATCGTGCCGCAGCGATTGATTATCTCTGTAGCTTGTGTACGGAGTACGCCGATGTATCTACATAAATCACCGAGACAGTAGTTTGGTTTCTGATAGCTAATTATGTGTCGTTGTTGGACAATGTGAATTGTGATGCTCGTGGGATTTGAGACGAGTATTGGATCGCATTGTATTGCATTTTCGTCAAGAGGTGATTGATTGAACCGTACTACTGGTTCTGGAGTTGTGATGTGTGCGATGTATGAGATCGAGGTATTGGAAGGTCCCTATGTCGGAGATTATGTACAAGTATATAGCAGTACGATCATCAAGGATCGATCTGACGTTAAAATTGCTTCCCATCAGATCAGATCATCGCTTGATCGGCGTCGATCTGTACCTGACATAGTACGTCTACATCATCACTATTCGACACTGGCCTGCTCTGGTATTTACAATCACAAGCTCTCCTTATATATCCCCTACCATCACGTCCACGCTTCCCAATTCAGCACCTCCTGCGCCCCCTCAGACCCAACGATATAGCCCTCTTCGCATTTACTATAACTCACTTTCGGCTGCTCCTCGTAGAACCGATCATACTTTTCATCCATCGCATCACTCAGGCTCTGCACTGATCCGTCCGGATGCAGGACATCCCACGGCTTGATGCATGTATTTGCCTTACACGACTTCAGGACCATGAGGAGCGCGTCTAGGCGGGGGATTAGGGTGGATAGATCTCGGTTGAAGAGGTGTGGATCTGTCGAGGTTGTGTTGGCGGATTGGCCGGGGTAGAGGTTATGGATTTCGTAGGGGTCGTTCTGGGTTTGTTAGCTATACGTATTTCATGTTGAGGATGAGGAAACGTACCGCTAAGTCATAGAGTTCGTGCTCGTTGCTGCACCAGACGGAGTAGTAGAGGTTGTATCCCTCGTCCAGGATGCGGATGGACTTGTATGTATTTCGCTTCGTGCCTGGTGGTGATGCTACAAAACATCAGCCCTGTCTCGACCAGATACCTGGACAAAATACTCACCAACACTGGTATACTCTCCCTCCACAGGCGCACTACCCCAGGACTCCACCGTAACATGCTCATGAACTATCCCGATCGACTCCTGAGCAACGCGCATCAGAGTCCCATCGAAATCCTCCCTCAGCGGAAGTCCAGCTAACTCAAATAACGTAGGCACCAGATCAATATGCGTCGTAACCGTGATTTCTACGCGACCCTCAGGAACACCCGGTCCGCGAATAAAAAAGGGAACACGGATATCCTCTTCATAGCCAGTTGACTTGCCTGGTGCCAGTTTGTGTTGACCAATATGGTATCCGTTATCGGATGTGAAGATGATATAAGTGTTTTCCAGCTGGCCGCTGCTTTCTAGGCGTTCGATCAGTGAATTGACGAGCTCGTCGACACTTTGAAGCGAGCGGAGACGCTGGCGGTAGTAGTGATCTTCGTAGTTGACTATGGTTTTGTTCTGAAGGGGGAGGGTTTTGATCCAGTTTGCTCCGCTTGGTTGTGCTGTATTAGCAACTGTACAATCCAGACAACATTCAACGTCAACGTACGCCTTTCGGATTAAAATTCTCCGTACGAGGGATTTTGGCATCTTCAAAAAGATGCTCATATTTCGGCTCCGGAATCGCAGCAGTCATCAGCGTATATATGGTTGCAGTCATATTCAAAACAGCTCTACCAGAGCTTCCTCTTCATGGAGGTGCACTGCTATAGGCAACAAGATACAACTGAGCGAGTCGCTTACCCCGACAATCGTAGAAACTCAAGAACAGTAGACCGACTAGTATGTCACTATCATGTGGTACCTAGGCACAAGAGACGGTCTGTCTACTCCGTACTCTACACCTACTCATATCAGCACAGAATACCATCAACGATGATCAACAACTCATCCATCATCTCCGCATAAACAAGACAACTAAGACAAGCAGATTTGCACATTCCACGTACTGCAAGTTGCAACAACATATTCACCACAGAGTACAGAGTAGTAACCAGCAATAATACTACCACCGCACCAAAATACCGAGTACCGAACACCCAACCGACAATCAACTAACCAACCAAACCAAAACCAACGCAGGTATGCACATACACATATGCATCTTCTGCATATATCCACCTCCTCAACCGATTTTTACTCGATAGTGCCGTACAGGTCTGACCGCTAAGACGCATTGACATTTACACACACAGTACGAGATAGATGGCCGGACGGACAATGTTCGGTCGAGGAACGGACGGTGAACAGCAAAGCAGGACAGGGTGTGCTTGGTATGTGCATCATGTATTATCTGTATGTATTCATGTACTATGTATGTATGCATGCATGGACTGGCCAGTCCAGTGAGGCGGAGGAAATTGATCAGCTACATGCTGGGAGAGAGAGGGGGGTGGGTGTTTGCGGCCATATGGCGTGGTCTGAGCGAGGGAATAAAAGGGAATAAATAAATGACATCACACACAGGTAGAGCAAGGACCGACAGGTAATAAATATCTAATAACAGTATCTTGAAAACAATAATATTGTTTACCTTGTAGGAGGAAAAGCCGTTGGGCGATTTGGTAAACGCAAAACGCAACGCAGGGATAGCCACACCGCATGAGAAAAGAACCAGGTACCAGGAACAAAAATGGCGCTATTGAAAAGAAAACAGCAAATCAATGGGTCGGTGGGAGGATGGATGCAACGCGCTGCAGATGCAATGCAACTCAAATCGAAATTATTGGAAGAGAAATCATCGTATGCAAGGGGTCTGGGGAGTCGGAGAGACAAAGACCTCGGTTGGTGGTTTCGGAGTTTCGGGGAGCAATGGACTCGTCTTTGAGCCCTACGACGGTGAGGGACAAGGGGATTAATGGGGGATAATGTGGTAGAGGAGTGAAACCGCATGAGACTGTTTCACTTTCATTTTGTTTCGCTGCAGATCATGGTTCGAGTAGATCGTTACTTTGCCTGTACGTATTGAGCTCCAAACTCCAGACGCTCAGGGCATTGCAGAATATTCCGTGATCAACCGTCAACGGTCGGTTCTCCAATAGATCGTAAGCTATCGCCAATATCAAGCCAACCCCAGTCAAGCCTCCCGTCGGTCGAGGCTTGTGCGTCGGTCCCTCCGAAAGGACCAAGATTCGTTTCGTTAGTGGAGTTCCTGTAGGTCATGCGATGGTTCCAGGCTTGAGGTTAGCATGTACCTGTACGGAGTAGTCCCATGTATGTACGGAGTGGGTTCATGCACCACGAACTAGAACGAAGTAATGTGGCGGAGCATCAGCATCAAGACCATTCCCATGCCAAGACATGGAAGAATGCTATCATAGGATTAATATTAATGGAACATTGGCTGACTGGGGGTATCAACTGTTCCTGTTTGAACATCTGTGCTCATCTTCAAACTTTGTTATTGCATATGCTCCTGTGTCGAAGACTATGATGGTGACGATGTTGGAATCTGAATGACGGATGATTCTACCGGCAGTCGAGGAATGTCGGGATCCTGTCCATCGTTCCGGAGAATGTACATGACAGCGCTGCACAGAGAGCAGAGGACTCTACAGAATGCACTCGGGGACCGAGTTCACTTGGCGGTAAAAACAGTGAAAACTGTCAATGTATGAGGATCACCCGCCCTTGCTGCTCTGATTACCGTAGAATGCGTTGTCCTGATTTTCGATCCGCACATGACGGTGATCGATCCGGACAAGGCTGGCCGGTATAGCTGTAGTCAAACGCAACCCGCCTTGATAGGAAAGGGCACAAGACAAGACGGTGAGTCTGAAGCTTCTGGCCAATATATTGAATGTTGGAAGGGGACTGTTTCTGTTCCATGGATGAGAATTTGTCAGGATTCTGTCCCTGCCTCTAGACTGCAGGGACGGAGACAAGAACCAGGAAAACCTGAGGTCAGTCGGGCCATCCTTGCGGGTTTGCATCTGACCCATACATGGGCATAGTTGTGGCTTAGGCCATACCATGGATGTGTTGATCGCTTGTCAAAATCGGTACCCTGGGCTGGTAAACGATCGCTAGCGCTCCTTTATATACATTAAGATATCAATATAGCCAACGTCATCCATGTGAAAACGACGGGTATTAGATCCGGGGTAGAATGATTCGCATTGACTGGACCATCGTAGTGGACAGATCCCATTTGCCATGCGAAAGGATTCATCGAGAGAGGAACTATTCCCACACGTCTGTCTGTCTATATGCGAAGGTCAATATCGATGGCGGTGAATTGTCCGCATAGGTGGCGGTGTAGTGGCTGATGGGGGTAATTATCAGCCACAATATGGACCTGAAAACCAGGCAAACAGGCGGGTCTCAGATTCTCCACAGGGCTAACCGATCCGTAAGTCATGTACAGAGTTCTCGATGGAGAATTACGGAGTACAGGGCACTGTTTACTCCGGTATTACGCTACGAGTGAACATACAGAGCATACTCTATCAGACACTCTTCAGGAAAGAAACGAAGAGAGACCAGTTCAGGATTCCAGGGGATGCAGAATAGAGCAAGTGGAGTACTCCGTCCCCCGGTGGAGGTCAAAGTTAAGAAACCGTGAGAGCTGTCAAACCAACGTCAGCAGATCCCCTGATCATCGTTCTGTTCGTGTTCGGCAGTGTTCTGGCGAGATCACACGGGAAAGAGAGCTCACATTGTCCACGTCGTGATCTAGTTCTGTCAGTGTACGGAGTATTGACAGCCCGTACAGACACACCGCACCTTGGAATGTGACACACTCCTTCTGCTTGTTCCATGCGTCTTCAGATCGCCGGGGGGTGGCAGTTCCTTGGAAAGAGAACGTGAAATTGCATTTGATGGTCGGGTCTGAAAGGGTTGCACTGGAAGACTTGGAAGGAATTAGAAGAAAAAGAAACGAGAAGACACCGTGTCGAGATTCAGCCGCTCACGAGGCACCACCCGACCAGGCTGCGTACTTGTACATACAGAAGAGGGACTCGTGAGAGACAATGGGCATGCCACGATGACCTCACAGACAGACAATTCATTATTCTTCGTTCATACAGAATAATTAGTCGTCGCTTTTTGTTCCCCCTCTTTTACGCTGGTTGGTATGTATTATGCTTCGGATGCATCTACTCTTGGATATGATAAGCCCAATACGATATGGACTGGTCCAACTGCATAGCAACTGACTCGTGACAGGTCAGACCCGGCGGTAGCCCCAGAGCATCGAATACCGTCCATCCTATCGTTCCGTTTCCATTTCATCGTTATTCTCCACATTAAGTAATTTCTTCTGCTTAATTAAACAGTATCATACTAGGAATCCAATAGACGAAGCCGTTGAGATTTTCCGGCCAGTCACAATGCGATCCGAGAGGCTGGTCTTGGTGCAACTACGACGGTCTACTTCCTAAGCAAGAGTCTCTCCACATTCCAATCCGCACACACAGACGGTGTCAAAGCGTTTTCTGACGCAGAGGATACTCCCCGGGTGGGTTTGACTTTGGTACTACGAAAGTGTGTACTCTCTCGGTGGCATCTGTGATAGGTGTGGTAGGCTTGCCGGTGACGAAGATCTTGTTCTTCTCCTGGGTTGTTGTTCCTTTTGATGTGCATCCGATCGGTAAGTGCGGAGTACTTGTACGTATTATGTACAGTCGATCCCTGCAAATCAATTGTTTTGTTCCACCAAGAAGAGTACGGAGTAGGTTGGAGAGAAAAGAGGCTGGTGACCGAGACGCGATGTTTCTGGCTCGTTTCACTTTCCATCATTGCTATGTGGCGAGAACGATGCGACACGGGTGGTCATTCGATCTGGACAGGATGGGAGCTGGTTGGTCCGAATCAAGATGCCTGCTGCTGTGGAAGGTGGACAAAGTCCCAGATGTTGCAGCAATGAGCAATGAACCGAATCCGCCCAGCCATTGTTGATCTGCCAGAATCTGGGACTAGAACCGGGGATCGACTTCCGCGAAAAATGCTGAACCTGAGCACAATGAGAGAATGGGTAAATGGTATTGTCACTGCGTTCTAAATGAGTGGCGCTCTTTTTTTTTTTTTTTTTTTTTTAATTTTTTTTATTACGCCACAGAATGACATATTACCGTAGAACCAAAAGAGGGTGGTTGTTATTATTGTAAGGCTATCTACGATTATGGACTGTATGCGGTTGGGGGATAGACTCCCAGCATCACCATCTTATTATCAGCGTTCCCACTGCTAAACTCACTATTATTCTTCCCAAACGGGCATTGGCATAGTTAGTTTGTTTCGGCGTATTGGTCTCCACCGGATCGCCGGCGATCGTGGGCCCCTCTGTATCTGTACAGAGTATAGTTAGTTACATACAAGCGGACCTGACGGTTTGGAATGGGGCAAATGAAGATTCGCTGCGGCTGCATCGAATAGATACGATGATATCATATATGTCATTGGTGGACTGGAAGATTGAGCATTCCAATGATGTTGTTCCCCATTCTTTCTACACACATAGTGCAGGACACACATATAGATAGACACACATACATACATACACAGACACACAGACACACAGACACAGCACGAAGTCTGATCCACTGCAAATTAATTATTGTTATAATTTATTTTTATTTTTTTATTTTCTATTTTATTTTTTGAAATTATTTTATTTTATTCCCCAAGTGAGGGATAGGGCGTGTCTTTCTGTCTGTCTGGCTGTAGTCGCGAGCTTTCTTCTCATCTTCGAACGGCTCTCTACTCCGTACTTACCTCAACGTCTTCTTTTATACTTGCATTCTCGAATCAATCTCTCTTAATATAAACCCCCCTTCATCCTCTTGTCTCTCTATCCTGTCTTCACTCCTCCCTTCGACTTCATCCAAGACAGCAGCATCGATTATATCTCTTCTATATAATCAATCCCCTTGCGACTTGTTTCTTCCTTCCTGCGTCTATAACTATCCCACTCTACCCCTCGTTGTCCAACCTGAGACCCCGTTCAATCGCTATCCTACGGCAACACGATTGGTCCTTGAGGGGCTTCTTCTGTCCTAAACCGCGATCCAGGCGCTGTTCCAGTTGTGTCGCTATTGTCTGCTGTTACTCGAGGAACTGGGTTCTATACTGGACATACCGTAACATTCCAGGTCTCGCTTGGACCTTTCGGTTTCTCTCTCCCAGGCACGCGACAACGCGCTTTTTTCATTTGTTTAGAGTTCTAAACACGAATTAGAAAGATAATGGCATACGAGAGTAAGTGGACTATTGTCTATACTGTCGTTGTGTGATCGGCCCGGCTTGTCCTTTCCGGGGTTGAGCTGTCTGTTTATTTCATCTCTCGTTTGTCCTCCATTCCTGGCCTAGCATTCCTTTCTTTTTTTTTCTTTTCCCTCTATCACTCTGTTGTGTTTCTTTACCTTATTTCCCCCCTATCTACTTCTCTTTGCGCTTCGTTTCAACCCGCGTGCACTGTCCTTCATTCCTTCGGTTGATTGTACTACACTGCAGTCCTTCGTTGTCGCTCTGCACTCTGCACTCCTTTCTCTCCCACACTCGCCCTCCCCAAACTCGACAAACATTCCTTATCCTGAATTATTTGGCTACTGCATACATTCATTGCGACCTGCATAATCATAATACTATTGTTCTGCACTGGTCAGTGACTAAACCGTCCTGCACAGGCGCCCACGTTGAACCGATCCCTCGAAAGCACCTCGAAGCCACCGAAGATACCGACGAGATGAGATCTCAGGGTACTATCGCGGACCGTTTGCCTTTGGAACTTGACTGCCCGTCCTTGGGATCCAGCGAGTGCCCCTCAATGGCTTCTAGTTTCTCGCCGCTTGATTCACCAACACCTACCAGCATGTACAGCCAAACATCGCTGACTTCGCCCAGCTGGCATGAAGGCGGTTCATTCTCTGTCCACCCTAATCAACACTACGACAGACACACTGGTTCTACGCCCATGCGCAGCGCTTTTCGACTGGCTGACATGACTGCGACGACCGGTGATTCTATGGCTATGCCGTACGCCTTGGACACCCAGGACCGCATGCCCATGCCCGAGTACCTGCCAGGCTATGATGACAATGTCGAGCAGTTTTGGATCCCATCCGACATGCCCAAGACGTACGACAACCCCCATGGGATGCAATATCTCTCTGGCATGGCATCCTACCCGACCATGGCGCGCACGCACTACCGTCACGCGCCGTATCTCCCAGAATCGGCCACCAACCCATGCTTATCGCGACCCATCTTCAGCCAACCTGAAAGAATGTCCAGCTCGATGTCCATGGGCAACATGTTGCACTGGATGCCGCCTACCGAGTCCATGGCTCCCCAAACCATCGCACCGTCCCAGGCCTTCCCCCAAACAGCGCCTGTCACACCACCGCCGTCCTACTCTGACTTCCCCACCTCGCTCAACGCCTTCAAGCAAACACCTACGACCTCCATTCGCTCCTGCTCACTGGGCACTCCATCGGGGACAGAGACTCCGGTGAGCCGTGTATCGGGTGGCGCAGGTGACTTTCACGAGGACTTCCCTCTGTCTCCCTACCGCGACGGGATGTCCCGTCCATCGCGCCTGCCATCGCGCAAGCTCAGCAGGAAATCGTCCAAGAACAACTTGACCCTGGAGAGCCTGCCGCCAATCATCAAGCAGGTTCAATTCAAGTGCAAGGAGCCAGGATGCAAGGGCCGGTTCAAGCGTCAGGAGCACTTGAAACGGCACATGAAGAGCCACTCGCAGGAAAAGCCGCATGTGTGCTGGGTTCCGGGATGCCACCGGGCCTTCTCACGCAGTGACAACCTCAACGCTCACTACACCAAGACCCACAGCAAACGGGGCGGTCGCAACAGGTATGTCGCGACCCTGGACGAGACCAGCCCCGACTACGACCCTGACTTCCGGGGCCAGCTCACTCCCGATGGCCGTCCTATTTATGGGTCCAAATTGGATGACCCGATGGACACTCGGGAGTTGAGCGTGGATGCTTGGGACGAGTAAGTGAGTTGACCTGAACTGAGTGAGCGAACGATGATACCCATACTTTCCTTTGTTTGCCTTTCCTTTGTGACTCGATTGCATATTTCTCATATTTCTTTTTCTTACTTTCCTTTGTGATTTCCTTTGTTCCGATCCACATACACCGGCTTGGCCCGGTTGGCGTGTTGAGGCGTTTGTCCTGTAAAACTCCGTGTTCTTCATTTCTTTTGTCTATTGCATCTTACATCTTCCTCTTGAATAATATTGCATGGCTGGTGTGTGGCTTGTTGGGTTGGGTTGGGAGGCATTGTACGAACCAACTTGTTTGTTGATCTGAAATCTGACGGATCCATCCATGTCTGTCGAGAAATATCCATGAATAATACGAATTAGATTAGATTCATGACAATAATACTACATACTAATGTCGCTATCCGCTTTTCCTCTACAAGTACTGACTCCGTTCCTGACTCCACATTACTGCTATCAACTATGTGCATGCATTAGTGCCAGTAGCGTATGTTACACACAAACATACCATACGATACAAATTCTTGAAAGGTCTAGAATAGAAACCGCAGACCAACCTATAAGTAGTTTAGTCTCGTTAACTCTAGTCTGGACGCCATCCGATTGGTCTGGTGAAAAGAGTTTGTTACTTGTTATGCAGAGAAGATATGGAGAGTGATATATCACTTCCTTAGTACTTGTCCGGCTTGCCTATTGTAGAATGGACTATGGTAGTGGACTACTGTACTTGTAGAGGAGAGGCATGTGGCGCCTCGCATGGTTGGCATGTACTTTTCTGTACAAGTCCGTATGGAGAACGGAGTATTTACTGTGCGTGTACAAGTACGAGGACTCGAGAATCCTGATCATCGTAGTCGAGGAGGGGCAGAAGATATGATATGAGATGCGATGGGGTTATATGGGGTGATGTGTTGAGTGATTTACATGTTCTGGATACCGAATACCGGGATAGAAGTGCTCTGCTAGCTGTGTGCGGTGCATGCTGGTGCTGCATTATGTAGTGTAGTGTCTGGCTTTGCAGGTGTATTTGTGCTTGTACTTGTGCTTCTTTCGTGCCGGGGTTGAGATGGCGGGGAGGGGAGGGGAGGGACGGTGTACTTGGAGGTGAGTATGTATGTATGTCTTGATTGTAGAGTATGGTCTCGTGATATTTTTGTTCGGTTGGCTCTCGAGTTCGTTTTAACGATATTCTACTCTGTTACTCTGCTCCGTACTCGAGAGATGGAAGACCCATCTTGATAATATCAGATGCTATATCACCACCCATATTATCTAGCAGCAGTGATGGCCATCTTATCGGCCAGCTATCAATATGGAGCGCAAGCAATATACCTACCGCTATCCTTTTGCAGTGTCTCACCAAGGCATGCCCCACTCAAAGACCGCAGTAACCAAAGTACGGTGAAGATGCGAGGCATGCCACTCTATCGCTCTGCGCGGAGACAACTGAAAAGCGAGAAGAGGCGATATGTAATATCCTGATGCCTAGCTACTCGCTAGAGTAAACTAGGTAAGTCTACTGAATGGATCGAGGTCACTTCACTTCACCTCCACTCTAGTTCTGCAGCAGAATGCTATCGACTACAGTATCTACTATCATCGATGATCAATGTATGCACAACAACGTTTTCTGTAGAACGCAACTCTGCACTCGGCCGTATGGGGTACTCCGTACTCCGTACACCACACTCAGTCTAATCAAGCCATACATACCCCCCTCTCCGCAATCTATAGTCCCGAAGCCTCACCCATACAATCACACTGTACACCGACTTACTCAACCACGCTAACAGCCTCATCCAGAAAACATAATACACTTGCCCTTTATCCCACCAATCAAAACACCCATCGCTTCTAACAACTCTCTACTCTGCAGACAATCTGATATCACATGCACGCAGCCGAAGGCCCATCTCAAAACCGGTTTCTTCTTTTCTTCGTTCTCCTTTGCCTGCTCCATCATGCACTTGCCTTTGGAAGACGAGCTAGTTGGCAATAAATTGACCTACGAGTCAGTGTCACCCCAAACTCAACCGTAAAAAGTAGTCAAAGTAGGGCACGTTATACAAATTATGCCCATTTATGCAGCATAATAAAAGTGGATAGGGCTAACTATTACTAAGCACCGGGGGTGGGATAAATAGCGCGTCGCACACACAACGGGTCTTGCGGAAATTTTCTTTTTTGTATCTGTACCACCACATGTCGTTGGCATTATTGCTGCGATATCGAATGCGATATCAATCGATTGATTGATATGAATTGATAGACTTGGTTATGTGCAAGTTCTGCATTGATATTAGATTTTGCTCATTTGTTTAGTGTTTGTTATGAACATCTCCATTCTATGATGACTCCTTTCTTTTGGCACGATGCGGACGTTTCCATGTTCTGCGGTGGGTGCTCAAAAAAATTATCAAGCTCAACAGTCTGATTTTGGAGATGTTTTTATATATAGAGTAGAGGATAGAATGGATTTCGCTTTTTTACTTGTAATTTCTGGTTCTCCATATAGCCGTTCTATTGTAGATGCCACAGATCGATTATATCCGATTGGCCTGCTGATAGTCAGTGAGACACAACGGAGTACGGACAGCGAATCTCTACGAGACCAGATACATTCAAAACATCAATTCACTATTGAATACAAGTTTGCCAACATACGCCTGTACAATGGTATATTCTGTCCGCCCCTGAATAAGCCTTCCCAATTGGTACACGATGCACACAAGAACAAGAAAAAAGCGAAATAAGCCAACGCAAAGAGGTTAGTAGTTAGTAAGAGAAAAAAAAGGTAACTATGAGGTTAGTAGAAAAGTAAGTAACAAAAAAAAAAAAAAAAAAAAAAAAAAATTACAAGCATCAACGCCAGTCTTCCTATACAGAGTCCAAAACCATAAACAAACCTGGTAATGATAAATCCAATGCAAGCAAAAAATAAAAGTTCAAGGGGTGTGGACGGTCGCCGTCCACGTCTGAGAAGAAGAGAAAAAACCATTATGCATTCCGCATCATATTCTGTTGCTGCTGCTGTTGTTGCTGCTGCATCACCTGGGCCTGAACAGCCGCGAGCTGGCTAGCACGCTGCTGCTGCACGGATTCGCGCTCCCGTTTCATAAGCTCGTTGACCCACACTTTGGCGCTGCGTTCGAGTCCAAGGCCATACTGCTGTGCGATGTGCGGCGGATACTGCGAGGGCGGTCCGTATTGCCCGGTGAACCGGTGCGCCATCTCTTGCCGGAGGCGGAGAAGTCGTTGATGGTATAGTTGGGTGTAGCGCTGGGCCATGTTCATACCTTGGAAGTTCTGCGGGAGATGGCCGCCGTTGGCTTGGGCTGCTGCCATTAAGATTTGTTGCTGCTGTTGTTGGGGGGTCGTTTGGGGGCTGCTTTGGTGGCCTCCGTTTTGTTGTGCCTGCGCCTGTTGGTTTTGTGGTTGGGGATGTTGTTGCGGGTGCTGTTGTTGATTCTGCTGAAGCTGTTGCGCCATTTGCATTTGATTGAGCTGCGCGCGCATCAGCTGTGTCTGGTATGCCTGCTGATTGGGTATCCGTTGCTGTTGCTGTTGCTGCTGGTATTGCTGGATGTTTTGTTGCGCATGCGCGTTCGCTTGCAACTGGGAAAACTGCTGCGGGGTAAGGCCGCTGTGTCCAAGGTTTCCCTGTTGAGCGGCGATCATTGCCTGTTGTCTCTGATGGAACAACAACTGTTGTTGCTGTGGCGTCAAGCCCATTCCACCACCGCCCATCTGCGGCGTGGCCATCATGCCCTGATTCATCACCGGAGTTTGAGAAATACCTGTGTGGCTTGGGCTGCCTTGGCTCATTCGAGGGGTCGCATTTCGCATAATCGGAGTCGCATGAGACATTGCAGGCGTTCCCTGGGTCATTTGCGGTGTTCCATGCCGGCTCTGTCCCCCTTGTTGGCTTCTGGACGGGGCCATAGGATGGCCTATGACGCTCGGGTGAGCGTGCTGCAAAGCTGACGGAGGTCGCGGTGGGCTGCCAGCTCCACCTTGCGCAGAAGATGTGATACTCATAGGAACAGCCCCTTGTGTAGCCATCGTATTTCCAACCATGGGCGAGGAGACGTTGAGCGGTGTCTGGTTGCGAACCACCGGAGAAGACTGCTGCCCTTGGCTGACGCCGTTCGCTTGGGCCAGGCGACTCTGCTGCTGCTGAGCAGCAAGCTGTGCCTGCGCCTGTTGCGCGAGCTGCTGCCGTCGAGCTTCTTCTCTGGCATGTTCTTCGGCCTGCCGTTGTTCCAGAACCCGACGTCGTTCTCGCTCCATCTCTTGCTGCTGTCTCTTGGCCATCTCCTGTTTGAGCTTGATTTCGTGCTCCCGCTTCGCCTTTTCCTCGTGCTGCATGCGAATGTTCTCCAGCGTCTTGAATCGAGAGAAGCGCGGCTCAAATGGCGCACCGCCGCTAGTTTCATCAACGGCGGATTTCGTTCCTCCTGCACCATTCGAAACGCTTGACTCCAAACGTTCGTCCATGATGAGCATAAATCGCTCTTCCTCGGCTGCCAGCGCTTCATCCGCTTCAAGTTCAGCCACAGTTCGCTTGCGTCTCTTGGGCGATGGTGGCGGATCGCGATGCAGCGGGCTTTCCATGAATTTCAAAAGGTCTTGCACAGCTCCTAAGCTATCCACAGGTTCCAAGAAAAGTGGTGGCGCCAACGCCCTAGTCAGCTTAGATTCGCATTCCAGTAAATGTTGCGATTCAACCAGCATCTTCGGTCGCTTTGCGACATGACCGTTGTTCTGGTCATTCGAAGACTCCGCACTGACGACTTGTTGCCTGGCAGCTCTCGGGTCAGGGGTAGTAGCAAGCAGCGTCAATTCCGCCTGCAGCGAACGAGCGGTAGGATGGAGGACCGTTGTAAAAACTTTAGGTTTGAGCGGAGCCTCTTTCGACGGCGCATCTTTAACAACTTCCTTGTTCTGTTCCGGAGTACCATTGGGTGCTGTCTCTGTCTTTGCGGCCGCTTGTTCAGAGGCCAGTTGATTATGTTTAGGATATGGCACAAAAGGCGATGGAGTAATATGTTCGTTGTAGTTGTGAATTGAAAAAGGTGAGTTGTTTTCGTTCGATTGCGAGGCCGTTGCTTTTCTGGCCTGCGCTGTGGCCGACTTGTGATCAACCACGCGAACGATCAAACAACCTAGCGGCAAAATCAGATTAGCGCTATGACATGGTCACCTGGTATATGGCCAAAATAATACCTTCGTAGAATCGAACATTGGCCCGCAAGAGTTCCTCCATCATATCATGAGGAACAGTCCCTGCGCGAATGTGTTCGATGATTATTTTCATCTCAGAATTATAAGGAAAGCTTCCATCTTGTTGTTCGAAACGAAAGTGGGTCGGATGGAGGTGGACAATAAGGGAGGGAGGATGTTTTGCGTATTTCTTCAGGATGTAGGGCGTCGTTTTCACTTGAAAACCATCGTCAGTTCAGACCGTAAACAGAAACCAATTTCATGATAGGCGCCTTACCATATGGCTCAGGACACTTCTTGCCTACCCGGCGGTTATTGTCCGTCGGCATTGCCTTCGACATTGACCTTTGTACCCGCGTAGGCTGGTCAACGATTCGTTGCGCATCCCTTCTCGGTCGAGTAAGGGGGCCCTTGTTGTTGGAGTTGTTCAAAAAAGACGCGCCATTGACGCCATTCGCCATTTGACCGCCGGTGGCATTCGCCGCATCCAATTGACCAGACCCCGGGAGACGTTTCGACGCAGAAGAAGGAGAAGAGGAGGAAGGGGATTGTTGAGGTGGCCTGACTCCGTTGAGCCCGGATTGAGACCCCAGAGGCGGGGGTGGCCGCTTCATCTTGGGAGGGTGAGAGGCGGGTTTGGTAATGACCGTTGCCATGGCTGGATTGCGGTCGCGCTGCAAGACCCCCCGTGTAATGCGATGCGACTTGGGGGAATTCAGCGAATCGTCGATGCGACTGCCCGTATGATATCGCGCCGCGAGATTTAAAGATGATAAATGAACGCCGTCGCTTCCAACGTCGTCAATGAGTTAATAGCCGATGCGCGAGACATGTGGGGAGCGGAGGACGGGACCGGACGACAACGAACTGGCCGGAGTCGAAGCGGAATGATGTACGAAAGCGAGGGAAAGTAGGCAAACGAGACACCGGGGTCCAAGAAGTAGAGAATCGCGGGGATGACGGTGGGATCCGTCGGGGGATGGCCATCGGACGACGGTGAGGCTCTGCAAGAGGGAGTTGGTTGATGCCAAGCCGTGGACGAACGAGACGCCGGCTGCTCACATGACTACCGCTTTCGGTTAGTTCGACCGCATTGAATAGCCAAGAGTCACTACTTCTATTGCTAGAAAGAACAGTGATTGATTTCTCAGTGAATTATGTACATGGCCAAAGCTGCAGGAGTCAAAGAGCAGGGAAATGTACAGTCTGCGCATACTGGGTGCAATGAAATGCGCGGTGTTTACTATTTGGAACGAGGTGAAGTCCTCGCGGTTGCTACTTGCTCAACAGGCATACAGTTGATTCGTAGAGCTATTTTCATTCAGGCGTAACTAGAACAGAGATCAATGATCATCCATCCATGTAGAAACATTAACTGAAAAAGCGAACAAAAGACGAAGCAGGGGGAATCAAAAGCCAATCACGACAAAGGCACAAGGGGAAAACAGGAAACAGGTATAAATATCAAGCCATTAACCCATATCGACATGGCAACCCGATTGAGTTCGAGCATGTACGACGACTTTTAGTCCAGGCCGCGCACTCTGCGGCGCCAGTCCAATCCAGTACGGAGCACATCCACAACATCGATGCGCTTTCCAATACCGGTGATACCTTCTTTCTGCCACCACTTCTCACCATTCTCAGCAAGGGATGATTCTTCGTCACTGTCAATGAGACCACCACGGCCACCTTCGTCGCCAACGACAACAACTACCTGTCGCACCCATCCGGAGATATGCTGAACAGCGCTTCCATCCTTGCCCGCCAGGGACTCTTGGACATACACGAGTTCCGGCGAGAGATGGCGCACAAGGTGTACGTATCCGGATTCAGTGCTAAAGGGCATGATTGTGTTTTCCTTCTCAACAATCGCCAGGGCCTGAGAGTACAAGGTATTGAAGAGCGGTGTCTTGCCCTCAGATTCGTCCATTTGGCGGGGTTCAACGGTGGGAAGTTGAACGGACGAAGCAGCGTCTTCGGGGTTGATGTTAGAGTAGGATGAAGCGACGGACAGAGATTTGTTGGGAGAGGTTCCTTTGTTGTTACCATGCTTCAGGTCAGGAGCATAGATTAGAACGAAGATCTTGGTGTTCTCGTCGATGTGTTCGGGGAGGTGAGACAGAATAGACTGTTCCAACATTATCAGCATGCTTGATAATCAGAAATTGAGGAATGGAACTTACCGCATGTTCAAAGGTGGAGTCTTCAAGATCATGGGACGACGCAGACGACACGACAATGGCAACGCTCTTCTTCTTCCCAGGGGTTGCTCCGCGAGGAGTCGGGAGCGCACCGCTCATCGCAGGAGCCTCGTCAACTTGCTGAGATCTTTCGTTGTCCCTGGACTCTACTTCTTCCGACCATCTCGAATGGTCTTCGAAGTCACCTCTATTCTCTTCTCGGATCGAGGCAAGTCCACCGACATACGCTCCTGCAGCAGCCACTCCGGCCGTCGCAACTCGTTTGGCGCCGTCGAAGATCTGCTGAGGACTGGGAGTCCGTCGTAGAGTGTTGTGCATACGAGCCATCATGCCAGCATCATCATTTGCTATATCAGAAGGCATGGCTTCCCCACCAGGACCACGCGCGGCGGGGAATCCATCCTCCTGTTCGTCCAGATCGTCCCGGGATTGCTCGCCGTGATCGTCTTCTTCGTCTTCATCGCTCCGCTCACTCCAGATCCATGCTGCGATGCCAGCTGTTGCAACGCCAACAGTCACGGCCAAAGGTACCCAGTACCCGAGAACAGTTCGTCGGCCCGTTGGGCTGAAACCAATGCCAGCTCCACGCCTGCGGCGAGCATCAGGTAAAGACATTGCTGTCGCAGACGTCGATTAAACCAGACGCATACAATCTCAGATCGGGTCGCGGATCGTAGAGGTCACATCGCATGTCTCTCCTACGGAGGGAGACGAGGTTGGAGGCAGGGAGAGGAAGGAGGAAGGGACCTGAGAAAGACGGAGGTTGATCCCATAGCCTCGGAGAGCCGAGAAACATGTGGCTGGAGGAATCATTGGACGTATGTTTACTGCAGTTGCCGCGGTATTGGTGTACGGTACCGTATTGTAATTTACGGGTTTGCACGGTTTGCACACACCCTGACTCAGCACTGCTATCGGCACGTGACGGTGGGCGGTTTCTCGAAAAAAGCACAATTGACTGTCCGGAGTGAGTCAGGACAGCGCAGTGTTTCCCTTTGACCTTCTGAATATACGCCTTTTTGAGCTGATAGAGAGCTCCCTGCGGCTGCTCTGGGCTTATATCCCCCCCCGATCCAAACGACATCACTTTTGTCAGAAGCTCATCTCTTTCACTTCCCCTCCCCCGCTGTCACCACGATACCAGAAGTCCAACTGGACGAGCAGTCGCCATGCCTCATTCAGTCCCTGTGCCCCCCACGGGCTTCCAGGCTCTCATTTTGTGTGGACCTGGTGTCTCTCTCAACACCTTTACCTCGAACCCGGAAGAATTCCCCAAAGCTCTGATCCCAATTGCGAACCGTCCGATGCTGTGGTACCCATTGGATTGGTGCTATCGCATGGGAATTACCAGTATGCACATGTCTTCGACCCAGCTGATTTGGCGACTAACTGATCATGATCAATCTAGACATCACCCTCATCACACCTCCCGCTAGCAAGGCGCCGCTGGAAGCAGCTCTCTCGCAGAACCCCCACCTTACCTCCCTCCCCTCGCCCTCCGCGTCCGTCCTCGCACCGGCCGATCTTACCTTGACGACTGGTACCGCAGAACTACTCCGTCTCCCCGAAGTCCAGTCGTGCATCAAGTCCGATTTCCTCCTCCTTCCTTGTGACCTCATTTGCGATATCCCAGGCGAGTCTCTCTTGGAGGCATGGATGGTTTCGCAAAGTGCACTGGGCGGCTCGACAGTTCGCGACGGGCGCTATACGTACGGTCCGAGATCTGTTGGAATAGGTGGTGAACAAGGTGGCCGACGGGGTGGACTGGGCGTGTACTACCAGACCCAAGGCAGGGAAGAGAGTGTCAAGGGAGAAGTGACGGACTTTGTGGCTACAACTCCTCTCGAGCAGGACGAGGCACCTGCCGTGTCGCATCCGTTGGATGGACCGGCTTCGATACGGTTTGGGTTGTCCAAGCTTGTGCTGTCGATGCCGATGGATACGTTGAAGGAGAAGATGGAAGAGGATAAGGGGTTGCTCATTCGTCACTCTCTGGTTAAAAAGCATGCGCAAGTGAAGATGCTGTCTAGCTACCGCGATGCCCATATTTATGTTTTCCCGCACTGGGTAAAGGACATGGCGCGACTTAACGAAAAGTTCGAAAGTGTCAGTGAAGACCTGGTGGGCTGGTGGGCCAAGTCGGAATGGCAAGCAGGGTTGGGGGAGAAACTGCGATTGAGAGAAATCTTCGAACCCGCTAAGCAGGAAGACGGCGAGAACACCAGCTACGATGGCCCAGCCATTGAGGAAGAGATCGACTTGAAAGCCATGAGTACTACCAAGGCCGGTGCCGGCACATCCCGCGACACAACCGCACCAGGCAGC
This sequence comes from Aspergillus cristatus, assembly GCA_034509305.1. NCBI lineage: Eukaryota > Fungi > Ascomycota > Eurotiomycetes > Eurotiales > Aspergillaceae > Aspergillus > Aspergillus cristatus. The sequence goes on along the minus strand of WJBV01000006.1, from coordinate 1,686,094 downwards.
GTCCCCGAACTGGCCCCCTCCCGAACAAACTCCAACCTCGAAACCGCCGCCAAAGAATCCTCCGCGAAAGACCTCATCGTCCCCCCAATGCTCGCCTACGTGCACTCCTCCATGCCCTCCGCCCCTCTTCTCCGCCGCATCGACAACTCCGCCATCCTCCTCTCCATCACCCTCCGCCTCGCCAAACTCGAATCCATCGAGGAAGCCGGCCGCACAGCCTCGCCCTTTGCCCACAACCAAAAAGTCGCATACCCCGCCGGCATCGCCCAGCGCTGCACAGTCACGAAAGCAGACTGCCTGCTGGCGGAGAACGTAACCGTCGAAGAAAAATGCGTCATCAAGGAATCCGTCATCGGCGCAAACTGCCACATCGCCAGCGGCGCACGCCTCACCCGCTGTCTTGTCATGGATGGTGCCGTGGTCGGCGAACGGTGCCAGTTGACGGGGTGTATTGTCGGACGGCGGTGCAAGATCGGTCGCGAGAGCGTGCTTAAGGACTGCGAGATCCAGGATGGGAATGTCGTTGAGGAGGAGACGGATGCGAAGAACGAGAAGTTTATGATTTTCGAGGGGTTGGATGAGGATGATGAGGAGGAGGGGGAGGGGGAGGGGATGGATGTTGCGGGGGAGTTTGATGGGGAGGGGGATTTGGGATTTTAGTCGTCCCTATTCTTTAAAGGTTCATGATTATGAAGTGTTTATGCCCGGGTAATGAGGATAGATGCTGAAAAGTTCAATACCATTGTCTGTTCCATTGTTCATTTATTTTTCCCACTGAGACAAGAAAAAGCATTCATCACTTTTGAAACATGCATGAACCGCCAACAATGAATTTTTGTACTTCTGAATCAAATTTTCGCCAACTGAGCCCTAACCGCTTTTCGTATCCATAATCACCAATCCAATTTGTACTGAATGAGACGAAGTCTTGAAGATGACCGTATGAAGAAGTGAAAAGATGAACTTTGAAAACATCGCTTAACAACATGACCATGACTTCACCTGAAGCATCCATAGAAAATCCCGTATAAATATCATCGCCATCGCAATCGCTAACCGACAAACCAAGAGAATAATTCGAAAAATGAGAAACAGAGAACAGGAACTTAAAAGTATAGGCACAAAATAAAAACAGAGAAGATAACAACATAGAAGAAAAGCCCATATATCATCCATCGTATATGCATGTTGCAACCCCCCAACCCAGCCAAGCAACACCAACCCCGTATACCTCACTCGAACGCGACACCACTCCACTCGACTCATGCCAACTCAACTAGAAGAACAAGGAGCCAACATCGCCACCGGGTTACTATATCTCTGTATATACTCCTCCGTCGGATCAGCCGTGTCGTCGGCCGGGGGTCTCTCGATGGTAACCAGAGTGCCTTTTGGTTCGTTGTCTTTCTTCTTGGTGCTGCGGCCTCGACCTCTGCCATTTGTGGTGGTTGTTGCATTGGTTTTGGTGTTGCTGTTTGAGCGCGAGCGAGGGGTTTTGGTCGCTGTTGTGGATGCGGAGGGAGGGATGGTTGTGGTGGATTGTTTTGTTACGCGGGCGGTTGCGGCGGTGGCTTTGGAGATGCCCCGGGTTGGGTCGTTTGTGGTGGTTGCGGTGGTTGTAGTGGAAGGACCTGTGGTACTGGCAGTGTTCGTAGGAGCAGCGCCTTGAGTGATCGCGTTTCCGTTGGGGTTGGTGGTACTGTTGCCGTTGTCGACAATCGTAACGGAGGCTGTTTTCGCTTTCCTGGGTCTACCCCGGCCCTTGCGCTTAGGCTTGGTCGCGGCGGCGATCTGGTGCACTTCTTCGGAAGAAGGTTGAGTGACGGCGTTAGGGTCGTTTTGGTAGAATACAATTCGAGGTGGTTGCTGAACAAACTCCTGCACGACAGGTTGTTCAGTGCTCATGTTCATGTTCATGTGAGATGGAGTACTTCGACCCGAGCCACTGGTCTGGACACGATCGTAGACAGCCTGGTTACCGTACTGGCTCGACAACAGAGGATCAATGGGCTGGTGCACGTTTTGTCCCTGGCTACCTTGGACGGCCGCAGTGTGCTGCTCCGAAGACGCAGAAACATCCAGCATTATGGCATCACCAGACTCATCGCAGAGCTCATCGATGTTCGTAAATTCCAAGAATGACGCCTGCTCGTTAAAACGCTCCTGCAAAGCCAAGGAGTCGCTCTCGGAAAGAGCAAAGGTAGTGTCCAATTCAGGAAGTGGAGTACAGGGTTGAGCATTGGGATTGGGAGAATGAGGCTTGTCGCCGGCAAAGTAGACGTTTTCGTCAGGGAGATAGACGCCTTTGTCGCCCCAGTTTGTGCCGTCATAGGGAGTTTGTTCAGGGCGAACGGGGGCATTGTGAGTTTGCTGGGGAACAGCGTGTTGGATCGGAGCTTTTTGCTGAGGAGCGCTTTGCGGTGGAACATCTTGCTGGGGGACGGCTTGGGGAGGAACGGCTTGGGGAGGAGCCTTTTGCTGAGGAGCATTTTGCTGGGGATCGTTTTGCTGAGGGAGGATCTGCGGGAGATCCCTGTGCGGGGGGACGCTCTGCACATTGTGCTGAATTGGAGTGTTCGGCTGCCGTGGGCGCTGAGAATGGACATTCACGTTGACAGGTTTTTGAATAGGATGCTGGATCGGGGCGCCCTGAAGTGGGACCTGAGCGTGAACGTTCACGTTGACGGGCCTTTGAGTGGTAGGTTGGACTGGATGGGCGTGGACGCTGGAATCAGCAGTATGCCGAATCAGGGCTTTTTGTAATGGAAGTGGAGCGTTGGTGTTCGCGTTGGGAAATTTTTGAGTAGCGTGATGGACGGGAGTGGCGATTTGCTGTGGGTGCGCGTGGACGTTGGGGTTGGCAGGTCTCTGAGCCTGGCGAGCATCATGATGGACAGGACTTATACGCTCCTGCTGGAAAGTGGCATCAATGGCAGGACGAGTTTGAAAATTCTGAGCCTGCCGCTGGATAGGGCGCGGTTGCTGCTGCTGGACAGCGGTATCAAAAGCGACACGAGCCTGAGCAGGATTCTGAACGTGGCCACCTTGAGCCTGAGCATTCGGCTGGGCAATTGGAGGCTGCGAAACTTGCTGCAACTCTGCATCAAAAGCAGCACCAGCGCCAGTCAGACCTTGGCTCGGATCCTGGTTTCCGTTTTTGATGCCAGACCTCTCCTCCAACTCGATATAAGCTGCAATTTGTTCAAAATCGACCTTCGCGAATTCGCCTCCCACAAGATCCAACTCGTGTTTCCACTGAAGAAACGTTTCGGCTAGAAGGGCGTCTTCTTCGGCTTCGAGTAGCGGGGGAGAAACAGGAGTAGGGAAGGACTGTCGAGGGAAGCTCTGGGGCGTGGGAACGGGGTGGTACGCAGGTATAGGTTGAGATGGAACAGAGCGCTGGACGTGGGACTAATCGTTAGCCTTTTCCGTGAGAGATGCGATTGTTAGCTCTCACCTGAGCCTGAGCGTAAGTTTGAGTCGGAGCCGGAGCTGGAGCTGGGGCTGGAGCCGTTGCCATGGGTTTGGGTTGGATAGCGGGTGTAGGTTGAGAAGTAGGAGGCTTCTGAGCGATCTGTATCTTTTAAGTTAGTTTCTATCGACGACTAGATTTGTAGCTCTTACCTGAGACTGAGTCTGAGACTGAACCGTGGTCGTAGTCTTAGACTGCTTTGAAGTCGAGGCTTTGTTTCTCTTAGTGTTCTGAGGTTGTTTATTCCGAGAAACAGGACGACCACGCTTGCTCTGCTACACCAAGATTAGTCTTCGAAATCAACGCCCAAAGCACTCAGCTCATACCTTCGCAACAGGAGAGCGAGGTGACGGAACCTGAGTAGGCTCAATAGCAGGCTCTGGAATAGGAGTACCTGACTCAGAAGCAGGAGGCGAACGAGAAGCAGTAGCACCATCGAGTCTCAACGCAGCATACTCTTCACACTGCACATGATGTCCCATTTCAAAGAACAAAGTGATAAGATCCTCCATGTTTTTATCGTCAGCCTCCACCTTGAAAAACTTGGCAACCTTCGATGCAGAGAGCCAGTTGTTTTTTAGCTCTTGGATATTAGGAATCGCGGGGAGGGTGCAGAGACAGCAGGAGTCGCCTGAGCAAGCGAGAGTAATTTCGTCAAAGGTGTGCTCCATGTTGAGGACGTCGAGGGGGCATTTGAGCTGGGTGAGGGTGAGGTGGTCGCACCCGTACCAAAGGATGGTAGGGTGACGCATGTTGATGGTGTCGATGGATTTGATGAGGATGGGTAGTAATGATGGAAAGATGGTAATGGTTGTCGAGAAGAATGTAGAAGACGAAGATGATGTGTGAAGAGGAAGAAAGGAAGAAGAAGAGAGAGGAAGAGAGAAGAAAGAAGAAATGTAGGGCTTATATAGCAGGCATGGCGACGAGGCCAAACAGACCATCCTCGACCTACGGGACGGAATATTCTATTTTATTGTCGTGCATCAACAGCTCCGGCCCGTGCCGAAGAAAGGGTCCAACAATAGGAAGGCTGGTTGCGGGGGTTCCCATTGAGGGCTAAGGTGAATGGCCAGGTGGATATCAACCCTGCTCGAGCACGCCATCTGACTAGTCGAGGATTCACCCGTGGCTAAACAGAGTTATTGTCGGATAAAGACAGTCTGAGCTTGTCTTTGGTTCTCACTGCTGATAGGGCAATGGCTGTTTCAATAAGGACATCACGGGGAGCTTGTGTGGAGCCCGTCGTCTCGTGATATTTGATCTGGACCTGGGTTTGTTTGGTTTGCAGCTTTGCCTAATTGATTACGTTTGGATTGATATGGCGAGAAATACAAAGTCGTTCTCGAGGCATTCTAATATGCTATGATGCCATACCAGATGATGCTCGAGGATGGTCGTTGCTATGCCTCTGATATTACGTAGGATCCTCGATGGTGATACAAGAAGCTGCTTTGAAGCTGCTCTTATACACGCTATTTCCTACCTTGCAACACAAACACTTTAAATAGTAGTACCAACCTCAATTTCCATAGCGTACATGTAGACTAGTTTTGGCGAAGAAGGCGAAGAAAAAAAAGATATTCGAAAACGGCATTAGGGCTAACCGAGAAGCCGACACAATGCCAACGGCAACCCGCATTTCATCCCCACAGAAAGACAAAGAAAAGACTAATGCCAAGCAGACTCTGCAGTGCTGCCTGTGGTACTCTTTGTTCTGTCTGATAAGAGCCTTGCATTGTATGATGTAAGCAGTGTTGATAACTTAAAAACAGATCTCAGAAAACTCAATCACCCACTTGAACTCAATTTCACATTCCACTCTCTCAACTTCAAACAATATATAAAGAAGCAATGAATATAATAGGCCCAACTCCCCTGGGCTACTTTGCCTCGCTGCCTTTGAAATACGTGCGCTAATATGGCTCAACTTCTTCCCCTGTGGTGACGACGGCGGCGGGGAAAAGTACACCCCCAAAACAGACCTCGCAATCCTTTGCACGAATCCAGACTGGGACCGCAGGGCCTGGGAGATAATTGACCGGGATGTGTTCCATGCGGGCGCTCCGCCGATTTGGTCAGAGGAATTTGAAGATGTGGTATGGGGTGTGTTTGGTGGCTTCGATGTTTATAGTAAGTGTCTGAGAAGAGCGGGGACGGACTCGGAGTTGGCGCAAGGCGGATGGTTTATGAGAGACTGGGTTAGGAGGCACTAAGGACGACTAATCTTGGGGTTCATGTAATTATTCTTATATATAAGGGTGTCCTGCTGTACTGGAAGAACTATGCTCATTTATACCCTGTGGATGATTTTATTTATCTTAGGATATCGTAGTTCTTAACAAGTAGGAATTGAGATTACGTCACTTTGAACTAGCCTTTGGAGCTACAATAATAAGTTGAAATTAGTATCACAAATACCTTCGACACACTGTGACATGTACTTTTCTGTGTACACACCTGCTGCCTACAGAATGCTTGATAAGAGCCCTAGTCAATACACCAGGGACGGATGTGAATGGTATGGTCGCCGACTACTACCTCCGCATTCACATCAACTTCTGGCGGAGGGATGGCAGCCCTACGGCAAATAACCTTCGTCGCGAGATGCTCAGACAATACTTCACATACGGCACATCGACTACTAACCAACCGTCTGCATTCGAGCAGGAGATGCTCCGCATAGCGGAGACATACCCCGACCTAATGGAGAAGTATGACCGCGACATGAAAGTCCTCACAGCAATCCAGCGCATCGTGGTATGCGCCTACAACCAAACTAGGAAAGGCGGGCTAACTCCCTCCTCCACACCAAGCATCAGCTGGGACCGCAGGACATGGAAGATGGCTGACAAGTACTTATTCTGGGAAGCGGGTGTACCACCGATTGGATGGGACGAGGACGAAGACGAGCATGAGGAGGCGGAGTATTTCGCCAATATCGATCCTCACTATGGGGGTTTTAGTCTCAGGGCTTATCCAGAAGTGTTTGGGGAGGGCGCGGGTTCGAGGTTTGTGTTGTTGGGGAATTCTGTGGAGGATTGGTTGCGTATGCAGGAGTATCGGGATCGGGAACGTGCTCGGGAACGGGATTGGGATGTTGAGAGTTTGCGTTGTTCGAGTTGTAGTTTTTAGTGACGTGCAGTGTGCACGGAGTCATATTTTTATATATGGCCACTCCTGAAGTCGAAGCTTTTCTCAAGGTAGTGGTCATACAATACAACTAGCATCTGTTATATAAGGGCTAATCGACCTTTCCCAATACCATATCAGTATATGACCGACTATGATGCCACTGTATTGTACGCCGTTGAATTTGACTGAAATAATCCGAACCTTTTTATCCCACAAGGAAGAAACCAAGAATCTGTAATGTAACTCTTATCACTAACTCGTAGTTTAATTAGGCAGAGCTGGAGGCAGGAACAGTAAAACAATTTACTCGGCCTTTACAAGAAGGACCTTTTCTTGGCCCCTGGGGCTCCGCAATTGGGTTGAGGGAGTTTTATTATGGGTATTTTGGCGATTGTACTTGGCAGTTCAGTGATAGGGCTTATCATGGGTGCTTGGAGAGGGCAGAAGAGTCACAACTGGAGAATTGAGCATCAGTATCGGAGTTCGGATCGAGTTTATGAGCATAGATATTGAAGTGATCTTGAAGTTGCGAAGCATACTTAGTGTCGTAATGTTCTACTAATGATTTGACCAGTACCACGCATTTCTTAAACTAGAAGCAGTGATATCTCATACTACAACTTCTCAGTACATTGTATCGTTTGTACTGAAACGGAATACCTGCTCTTCTTGCAGCTATACGGAAAGTTCTAGATATATGCTTTCTTTATGCGATTATATGTAAGTATTCCATGTCGCCCACCTATAATTAGTCTTCTACAGATCCCGTTCATCTATCGTTTAGCCTCTGGCATCGTACCTTCGTATCCTTTTTCTTTTCTTATATATATTGCGACGGTTAGGGCTATCCATGCCAGCAAATTATATTACCCCTCCCGAAGCGAGCCCGTTCGCGTTCTAAGTATATGATGCACTATGATGCCAACCCCCAGTATCAACCTAAGTAGGCAGCCAGCAATCCCAAACAAGCTCCCGATACAAAATATAATAACAATGGTAGTGGTTCCTATAACGTCCGACTCCCAGAGTTATCGACGTAAACAAAATAGGCAGAAGTTGCGGCATAAAACCACCTCGCCAGGAGCAGACTCTCGAGCATTTCTACAACATCTCTGATCTTATTCACTACACAAGCAAACAAGCAACGAAGCTATATACCAACAAACAAGAAGACAAATAGTCAAGGAAGTATATATAATGGCAGCAACTGCACTCATTACTGCAGCCATGCTCCAGAACTCTGGCCACATGCACACGCCACTCGACACCAACAAGCGCACTGGCATCCCCACTGTCAGAGTCAAGCCCACACCCAACATAAGCATCTTCCACGCGAGCCGCCTGGAAATCGAGCTCTCGCCTCTCGCGGAAGAATGGATGAGTATCATCTTCGGCACTCGCTACTACAACTTCCCAAAGATGGTTATCGCCGATGTGAACGATGCTCGAGAACAGGGACTCTATGGTTTGCCTTTCCGGCGGATTGACGAGGTTGTCGTGAGGCTCTACGCGCCGATGAGTGATAACCCCGGACAGTTGTTTGTTCTGTTTGATAGGGTGGTTAATCTTGTCGATATGCTGCGTCGTGCGCCTGTTATTCAGAAGATGAGTATCGTGCTTGAAAGCCTCGATGGACAGGAGTGGCATCATGAATCTGTGACGGTCAGGGGTGAGAGAGAGAGCTTTTTTGCGCCGTGGGCGGATGACTCTGACATGGTGGTTGTGCCGTTCTGCAGTTTGAAGAATGTGGGTGGTGTTTGTGTACATGCGCACTCGAGGGAGTTAGAGCGGTTGATTGACTGGAAGGTTATCGATTGGGCCGTTGGTGTAGTTCGAGGTCGGTCATGGGAGGCGTACGTCCCCGGTCCGACTAGGGCTCGGAGGTTCGACACGACGACTTACTACGCCTCGTACACCCACCGGCCTGACCGGTCTACGCCGGGCACGGATGTCGACCGGAAGGTCGCTGAGTATTACCTCCGCGTGCATGTAAATCTCCTGCGCCATGACTTCCGCGATACAGGCCGGCACCAGCGCCGGGACCTCCTGAGACGGTCGTTTGCCTACAGCTCCGCTACGACCACGGCGGCCTCGCCGTCTTCCTTCGAGCGTGATATGGTGTACATCGCTGAGAACTACCCAGATCTACTGAGGAAGTACGACCGCGCGATTGAAGTCCTTCTCCACTTGCAGCGCATCATCGTCTGCACGTATGGCCGCACTAAGCCCAGAGCTGACACGGACAAATACATTGACACGAGAGCCCGGTTTGACGACTGGGATGAGGCGGCGTGGAGGCTTGTCGAGCGTGCTTTTGGGGATCCGCTGCCGGTTATGGGGTCGTTGGTTTTCGAGGAGTGTGCGGGGGAGCTGGGGAGTTTGGTTGATTATAATGAGTGTTTGGAGAGAGTAAGGGAGGTGCGTGGGGACGATTGGTTGATGGGGGTTGTGAGGGTGGGGCAGTTTGTGCAGGATTGGGTTCGTGTGTTTGTGTATGGGGAGGAGGATGAGGATGAGTATGGTGAGTATGATGACGAGGAGAACGAGGATGTTGATGAAGAAGATGCACAGGAAGATGAGGAGGGTGAAGAGAAAGAGGAGGAAGATGAAGAGAACGAGGGCGTTGAGAACGAGGCTAAATATGAGGAAGTTGATAAGGAAGAAGCGGATGAAGAGGAAGAAAGGCTCTGCGATGATGGCGAGGACCAGGACGAGGGCGATGGTGAGAACGAAAACGAGGAAGAGCAAAAAGTTGTCGAGGACGACAAGAAAGAGGACAATGACGAGGGTGAGGTTGAAGATGAGGGTGAAGCGTACTACGAAGAGGATGACGATGACTGGGATTTCTGTGAGTGTTGTGCTTAGATTGAGACATACGGCCACAGTACGAAGTAGCTATATCACACCATTCCAGATCTAAATCGATTCCAGATACCTTGTTAGTATAGGGTTTCTTGCAAGGGCTTAACTGAGACATGCAGAGAACCGTTGTCTAAAAATAGCTCAGATAAGATGCTTGAATAAAGCAGCCAATCAGAATCCCGAAGTGAGATCACGCTCCTTCCATATTAAGAAATGGAGCTGGTTTCCCTTTTGGGCGATGTGCATGTCACCTGGTTTTTCATGGATTCACGTCCGAGCACATCAACTCGTTTAGAGATTCCACGTACTTTAGTGTACGGAGAACGGCGAATGTACATTGTAGAACCGTCTAGCAGTACCCCATAAGTGGTGTATGGTTGTCCCGGGGATAATGCGGAAGACCGGCACCGGGGTCGCCGTGGCATGATGCGCACCGTACTTTCAAAAATAATCGTGCGTTCCTGCCGAGCCTGTTGAGCCGTGATGCAGTGCAGAATCTGGGGAAGCTATATTACGCTACCGTCGTCGCCTGTAAAAAAAAAAAAAAAAACCTGATAAGCTACGTATGCGATGGAGACGTGGATACGTTGTCAGGCGGTTGATCCGCAGATTGGCGTTGTCATGGTCGTTTTGGGTATTTTGCACGGGGGCTTTGCATCTCACTGAATGGATATTAATTGAGGATAGTACTTGTACAAGTACGGCAGTGCAACATTCTCCGTAATATGTACGAATGCTTGTACAGAGTACTGTACAAGCACAGTGCATTGATTATCCATGAATCATGAACGCGAGTGGTTGTTTTGGCGGTGTCGATCACACGGGAACTCTGGTGATCTGCGCTCGTTTTTAAACAGAGGAGGAATCAGACTCTGGAGAGAAACGGCGAGGAACCGCTTCTGAGCATAACGGCTGAAACTCGAGGGAACAATTGCCGGAGAATTAACCGCGGATAGACCCGTTAATTGCGAATCGTCTGATCAGTGTGCTGCACTCTCCAGCTGACTAGCACAGACAGTATGGCGTACTCCGTACTTCCTCAAGAACATCTGTGCATATGCCGTACCGTACCCGCGCTCGTGCTCGTGCTCGCTCAGCTCAGGTCATAAATGCTCGCACTGCCGTGATGGCTGACATCATTCAAGTGGTCCATGGGACCGATTAGGTTCAGCGGAGGAGCTTCGATTCATGGGACAGTGGGCGTATCTGGGCGTATCCAGGGCATTCTATGGGTTTTGATACGGTAGCATCGGAGTTGATACTGTAGCGAGCACGGAGCGCAGAGGACGGAGTGCGCACAGGGAGCTGTGTGAAATGTCAATGGTCCGGAGGCAAGACAGGTATGCTATGCAAGTCCGAGGACTGCCCACTCTTATCTCCATGTTCCGAGCAGCCGCGGAAACTGGAGAAGGTCTACAAGTACAGTAGCAGTTAAATTACTGTACTCTGTCATTACAGCCCATTGCTGGGTGTCCATGTAGTGAGTGGTTGCTATTTCAGAGAGTATCCTGGACTGTGATGTACAAATACAGTCAGGATGGCAGTGTGAAAATACTCTGCAATTCTCTCATCGAGTCTCAGAGTCGAGTTAGGGGCAGTGGATCCGGCCGGGAGTAGTACTGGACGGTGATTGGCCAGTGATTGCACCGATAGGACGGTGGATTCAGGAGAGTATTAGCAGTACAGAGTATTGTAGAGAGTGTGATGTTATAGAGAGAGTAAGGGAGAAGCAAAGAAGAGAAGGAAAGAAAAAGTAATAAGCCGTTATGCTGGGTTGTCAGGAACGAAAGTAAAAGAAGAAGTATCCTCTGGATGTCTCCCGTCGGCTCCGCTGTCACTGTGCAGTACTCGTAATAAATAGTCCTGAGTATGGTAGTAATAGCAGAAATAATACTGCCGCTAAGAATAATATCAGAATAATTATCATAAAAAAAAAAAAAAAAAAAAAGAGTCGTGGTGACTTTCTCTGTCTGCCAGGACTTACTAGTATTCCTGGTGGTGTCCCCTATTATCCATCCGCCATCCTCCATCCGCCCATCGAGATCTCTCTCTCCTCTCACACCCTCCCAATTCCCCTCCTCTCTCTCTCTCTCTCTCTCTCTCTTTTTCATTTCTTTCTTTTCTCTTTTTCTATCTTGATTCTATTGTCATTTTTCTTTTATCTCTTCTCTATCTCTTTTTCTTTTTTTGTAATCAGTGTCTCCCCCTCCCGACATCTCTCTCTTCCCCCCTTTTCCCTCCTCTCCCGCCCGCCAACCAAAGCGCAAGGCCAGTGATCGGCCCATCGTGTCGCCTCGCTTGAACATTCCTTGACCTCTCTTCATTTCGTTCATCGTTCATCGTTCATCTTCTCATCTTCTGTATCAGCCCGGGTGGTGTACAACGGTCGTACATGGCTCGACAATAACAGCACGTCGCTTTCCGACCATCCTGGAACCTTGCTGTTCCATTTATTCTCTCTCGCCTTAAGGTCGTCGTCGTCGTCTCACCGTTTCATCCTCTCCTCGTTCCTCACCCCTCGTCCTCTCTTGAACCTGCATTTTTCTCCTCGATTCTTGTCCTACCGCGTTCTCTGTGTTTCGTTTCCTCCGTTGCATCAATCCTCTTAGGTACGACTCCCTGATAAGACCTTATCTTTTTTTTTTTTTTTTTGTGACAGGGAGGCCAAGCGGGCTGAGAATACAGGGCAATTGACAGCCTCGTTCACTGCAGCTTGCTGACATTCAACCAATTCTAGACCCTTGATTCCTCCGATTGTCCCTGTTTCGTCTCGATCTTGCTGCGCGGTGCCCGTTCGCCTATCGAAATTCGTCATCCCCTGAATCGTCCCCAAAACACGCGTCCAACCGTCCAACCCTGGGAGGATACGTGGTGGTGGAAGCAACCAAAGAAATCAACAAAAGTCCAACATCATGGCTGCATTGGTTCAGACCATCCCTCAGCAAACTAGCACGGTTCCTGTGCTGCAGACTCGTCCCGCTTCGTCGTCCTCGCAGCAACATCAACACCACCATCACCATACCGCTCGCAATTCCTCCATGTCTTGGAATCCTTACGCCCCGGCGGGCAGCTCTGGGAGCTATCGACCTAATGCTCACCAGGCTGTGACCTCTTACAACACCCCCAATTCCCCCAACCCGCAGAACCGTCAGTCCTGGAACCCTCATCTTCGGCCAGAGAACCGTACCATCTCGGCTCCATCAGCTCCGCCGCTAACGGCTCATGCCGGAGGCTCTTCGCATTCTGTGAATCATCCTGCAGCTGGTCCTGTATCTTCGACGCCTCCAATGCATCTCTCCAAGGACGATTCGGTCATTCCCACTCGCAAGTCCTCATCGCAGCAGTCGGTCGACCAACCCATTCGTCCCCTTTCGACCGTGAATCTCCCCCCACCCTCGCCCCTGATGAACATTTCCTCTCCTACTGTCGCCAAACCCTCGCCAGACCGGTATCGTCGTGGGAATAGACGGGCGGAAGGTGCTGCGGGTGCACAGTCGACCAATTCTTCTCATCATCCGGGGCCGAGTGTGGATGATAGTCAACTGGCCTCTCTCCCCGGCCATCCTACTGCCCGGGGGCACGTCCGGGTCTCGAGTGCCGATGATACCTCTCGTCCTGATAGGCCGCAGACGGAGCTGGCCAAGAGATACCGACGAAGGAGCTGGGGTAACATGGATAATGCTGGTCTCATTAATCTACAGCTTCATCTGCCTTCCGCATCTCCTACGCCCTCCACCACCGGCCAGGATTACTTTGACCAAACCAAGCCTACTCAGAACGAAGGAAGCACCCATTCGGCACAGTCCTCGACTTCTACTGTACGTTCTCTATTCTTGTTCTTTTCTGGAACCCAACTAACTGGATAGGTCCGTGATGGCGATTCGTCCTCGTCAGCTCGAGGCAAACCCGACGACACACGAGTGAACAAGCCCTCGCCTTTATCACAGCCCGTTTCGGCCGACGCTAGTCCTTCCAACCCGCCAGCGCCTCAAGCCGCTCCCAAGGAGCGCAACATGCCCACGGGTCCCGCACACAGCCCTGCTACGCAGCGCGCCGCAGAGATAGCCAACAGCAGCGCCAAGGGACCGGGCAAGTCGCGGTTGCGGCGAGCGTTCTCGTTTGGAAGCGCCTCTGAGCTGCTCAAGGCCTCGAATAATGCGCAGAAGAAGGAAGCACTCTCAGTGGAAAAGACCCGACGGGAATTGCTCAATGAGGAGCTGGGCGCGGAGCAGGCCGCTATTGCAGAGCAACAGGAGGCCAGTGGCTTGGGAGAGAGTATCTACTCGCATTATCAGGGCCATCTGTTTAACCGTTCCAACGATAATTTGTCCGTTTCTTCTACCGCTTCGTCGGCGTCAGTGATGCTGCGCAAGATGGGCAAGGGTATGAAGAAGTCGACGCGATCCTTGGTCGGTTTGTTCCGTCCCAAGTCAGTTATGAGCACTTCTTCGACAGACGGCATTGCCGTGGAGCCTAGCGTCCCGCAGGTGTCCATGGTCAATATCGAGGCGGACCGGAACAGTGTTTTGGTTAATGCTGATCCCCATCTTCCCCGCGGGGGAACGGTCTTCCCCAAGGTGGAACCGAATTCCCAGGATGCTGTAACTGGTGCGAGCGGCGCAAGCTCGGATGGATCGCGGAAGAGCATCGTGGGAAGTGACAACGAGCGGGCAGAGGTTCTGGCAGCCGTTAGGAAGGGAATCTTGAAGAGTAAGTTGACCAATCAACGCCATAAAGAAACATGAGCTAACGCACTATGCAGAAACCCATTCCGAACCTGCTCTGTCGACACCTGCCAAATCGAGAGATGCCAACAGTAGTGAATCGCCGCATTCGAGTACTCCCAGCACACCAGAAGACCGGTCCGGAAACCGGGTCAAGATTGCCGGCGAGGACTACTTTGCTGAATCCAAGGGTGCACCGAGTCCTCCGATGGCTCCTAAGAGCCTGATCTTTAGCCCTCGCATTCAGCTCCATGAAACATGGACCAGCGGCGAGTATGATCGCCGGGGTGACGTTGCGACCTGCAACCGGTTGACTCCTCTTCTTGCCCAGCAGATCAAGGAGGAGCTCAACAACTTTAAGATGGTGAGACAATCTTGAACCGTTTGAGTCAATGAACGGCTGCTAACCGATAACAGGAGATGGAGGTTCACGAGACCTCAAAAGTTTACACCCACTTCCTTTAAATTGCAGCATTCGATGGCGTTTCGTTTCGTTTCTTCATTTTGCATGGTGTCATTTGTCGTTTCCTTTTAGAGCGATCCTTGTTTCTTTCGATTGCGCGTTCGACTCTGTCATGGATGTCCGTCACATTCATGGCGCGGATTACGACCATCGCCTCTCTTGACGCGTTCCTGGGAGTTACGGTGAAAGCAGCATCCTAGTCCTGCTCTACTCGGTCCCTGGTTACCGGGTTATTTAATTCCCTCGTTCTGACCAACGGGGTGTTGAATGTTGGAGATATCCATGCCATTGACTACCAGGATCATTTGGCCTCGATCTATTGCATGCTGATTTTGAGCATCGATCTACCTATCGTTTTTCGGCCCATGACGTACATGGTTTCTTTTCTTTCCCTTTACCATTTTAAATAACTGCATCTTTTTTTCTCTCTTATTTTTTTTGAAAGTGTGAAAATTGGTTTTCTTTTTGTTCTTGCACTGGCCGGCTCTTTTGATTCATTCGCTTACTTTTTTTTTTTTTTCTTTTTTTCACGAATGGACCCAGTCCCCTGAGTACCCATTTAGATCTCTTATTTTCCTTTTCTTTCTTGTACTGTGCATATGTTTTCGTGTGTATCTTTTATCACTCATTCCTTCTCATTTGTTGTTCGTCGGTAATCTTGGGTTGGATGATATGGATCTGGAACGAGAAACCAGCTTTCTCCTTCAATTACTTTCTTTTCGCGTTTTTAATTGCGTGAGATATTTTTGTGATTAACTGTATCATGGACGTTGTCACCTACTTAGGGTCATTTGTAACCCACTTAACTTCCTATGAGTTCGCCGGTCATGACGAGCTAGGTAGATGAGAATCGCAACTCTATTCGGATTGCTAGTAAAGTCTGTAGGCCGGGATGCATCTATGCTTTATATCAACCCTGACCCACCGTGAGCACAGGAGTCTCAGTTCTGTGTGTATCCAGAGACAGGACCTCACCCACAATCAACACCCCACCTCCGCAATTTTCCTAGCCGTGACCCCGTGGGTATGATATCTCCAGATTTTCACCCCGCGATATGAACCCGCGTCCGACGGAAGACAGAATTCGCCGACGTCTGCACTACTGTACTGTTTACCGTATGTCCGGAATTCAGTGTTGTACAATAGTACTGTAGGATCTCGTAGGGCAGATGACCCAGTCCCGGATAAAAAAGAAAAAGCACGGCCATGGTCCAGGGTCCATGTCAGTTTATTCTTCCTGTTTGTGAATCTCGTGTCACGTCGCATTGGAACGGCCCTCATTAATCACACTCGAACAGTGGCTATCTCGGTTCTAGCCCGGACAGGTGCTAACTCTGTTTGTTTTGGTCCCCAGGTTTTTTTTTTTTTTTTTTTTTTTTTGGGTGCTTATGGACCGTGGCCCTGGTTATGTTGACGGATAAGACTGAGTAGAAGACTTCTAGAAGAGACGGCAGACAGGGGTTCCCTTGCTCTGATGCTTGATAGTGAAAAGTGCCAGATGTTATTGCATCCATCCCGGGTTTCCTCTTTTTTGAACAGTTTGTTTTGCTCTCTGTTGGTTTGCATTAGCTGCGGTGCATGAATTATGTGGGGTTGGTTGTTCTTCGGGCTTGGGGTCGGGGTTTTTTCTGGGGTTTGTACGATACTTTGTGTGAAAGTTGTTTTTGTACGACGACTTCCCTGTCCTTCATCCTTGTCCCTGGGGGTGAGGGATGGTGTTGATTGTTAACGTGGAAGCCTGGTTACTTGTTTGTACTTCATAAGTACATGCATGGTGCGTCTTGTTTAGGGCTTTGTTGATGGGCTGGGATTTTGATTTGATGGGGATGGGAGGTATGTTATAGAGTTATAGGGGACATGTTTTTCATGTACTATACATGAATGGAATAGATATAAAGAGACCAGGTTTGATGTTTCGGGACTATGTCTAGTTTGTAAAACAAGATGTTGGTCTTCTCTGGTTGCCATGTACCATATGCCATATACTTGCGAAGACAAAACAGTTGATCAGACCGATAATATCAGAGAAAACGAACTGTTCTGTCTGGTACTCTTCGTTTGTAGCTTGTTAGATGCCCTGATAGCGTTTCGTCAGCAAAGGGCGATACGAGTAAGTTTGGCCGACGGAAGCATAGGGAAGTATCTCAAGAATCTGAGGAAACAGACGAATGGGCTGCTACTACAAGAAGTTGGTCTTCGATTAACCCCGAAACCAGTGTCAACAGTACGCCACTGATAATAGGATTGTGTCACATCTGCCAAAGATAGATACTATGTATAGCCATAACCGTATGTTTTCTTTCGGGAGAAATAGGTCGCCTTTATCGTGCAGTGAGCTATATATCAATCCGCTATCATATTTTCTGTCTATGTTGGCTCGTAGATTGCCAAATAGCCTGCGGTCTGCCGGCCCCAGCCGGGTGATTTCCTCTTGCGAAAACTGTAAAGTGGAGGGCCCGAGTCCGGCGGACATTTTGGAGGTCAGGTGTTTGAGAGGGTGCTGTGGTGGCTTAGATTTCACTAGCAATTCCGGTGTTGTCGTAAGTCGGGAATTATGCGCTCAGGTCTTCGTTCATCCTGTCCGAAGGACAAAGACAAATTGGGTGATCATATCATATGGACGACAACGATGCAATCTCCCTTGAGTCCCTTATGCCAACCCTTAGATTGCGGAATACCTGCCTAATTTGTTATTTGTTCAGCACACGGAGAAGCGTGTCTGAACTTGTCGATTTGTCGTTTCTTTTGTTTTCTTTGTGTGCAATTATGATTCTTGGCCCCAACTCATGCCTTCTTCATAATTTGTCAGTTAACATTCTCGGCGTTGTTTCTCCAGATATGACCAAATCGTTGTTGTGATAATGCTGAGATATCTGCCATCTCAATGAGTATGAGCCAAACAAAACGGAAGGGGTAGATAGAGACCGAGTACTTATGATGGGAATTTTAGGAAACCATAAGTTTCTGCACAATTTCCAAAGCGCAATCCCCGTGCCCCTTTGGCGATGATCATTGGGCTGCGGGCAAAGGACTATCCCAGCAGCCTAAGCCGCTTTTCACCCACCAGCGAAAACAACGCCATCCGAAGATGTTTCTCCCACGTCCCCGTCTTTTCCACATCATTGTTGTACCCCTCCAATGATGCCCCCAGAAAGAACTCGTCGTTCGCTCCACCGGTGCGCCAAATGCAACTGTATACGCAAGGGGTCTGGTGCCTCAGGTGTTTGCACCAGCGCCGCCGCAAGTGGCAGATAAAAGGTGTTCTTGATGGCCCCCTTGGGTGCTGGCGCCAGAGAGGAAAGAAACAAACCAAGCAAGTCATAGGGGCTCCAGTATGGCATGCCCCTTCTTGACCCGGTATTGTCTCTATCCTTCAACCCACTCCTCGTTCAGCTCCCGCAGTATGTGTTGGTCTGGCCCCAGGCCTGGGGTTCGGAATTTGGCCTAGTTGGAAAAGCTGCACGATACCTGCAGTATCAGGTAGTCATCAACGATTTCACAATAAACCATATCATTCTGAAGAACACTAACGGTCCTTATTTCAACCGTCTACATGTGACAGTCGTGGATACCAAGTAGATCATGCAAGACCGACACATTATTCCAGGTGGTGAGGGCGTTACCCAGGAATAGAACCGGGCGTTTTTTAAGCCCTTTTCTGGTTGGCTTTAAAGCCTCTTCCTCAGGGGATTTTCGTTAGTACACCCCTATCGGAGAATGATAGTCATTGTGTAGTAATTTGGTTTGCAACTTGCTAAGTGTGTTAAAAATCCGCGCCAGTTCATGGATCGCTTGATAGCGAGCGATATGTGCTACAGAAAGCACCTTTCCTTTGACGAAAGTCCGTATGTGGACCATCCATACGCGTTGCGCAGCTCGTGAACCCCTTTTCAAAAAACCCTTCAAAAGACCTTCCACGAATAGACAATAAGATGTCCAAGTCTACAACTTCTTTGAATCAGACCCTTTAACACCGGCGAGGGTGATGTCTCTAGCAACCACTTTTTCAGGTCACAACCTCTTCATTGTCCGGCTTGTCAACCTCTAGATTTAAGGGCCCAATGGTTGTAATAGCTCGTGGTATTCCTGCGTTACGCGAGAACCAAATCTGCAACCGTCTGTCCTTGATCGTAATTGAGAGTATGACTGTTGAGAGCGCTATTAAAACTCACACTGCATGCAGTCTGATTTGGACAGCCATCATGCAGTCTCGTTCATCAGAAATTCCAATATTGAGTGCTCGTCTTGCATCGATTCAATCCATCCTTCTTCGTTGCCGGTGAGTCCCTTGACGGACTGGTTTGTTAGTCGATTATAGACGGCTTGTTCTCGGATTTTTTCTTCTAAGGTTTCGACGGCAAGTGCTCGGGTCAGAATCAGTTGCTTTTGTTCTTCCATAAGTTTTCGGCGTTTTTCTTCTTCAACGTTGATGATTTCCATGAGTATATCGCCTTTGTTCCGTGAGCTGGGTTGGTACAGGGTTCCATTTTCCGAGGCGGCAATGAGTGGAGTTCGGATAAGCAAAGCCAAGCGGAAAGTTTTAAAGACCAGCTCGGACAATATCACTCGAAGGTGACGAACCGCGTTCGTTTCTGCTGATGTTTTTCGCAGTGGTCTTGTCTTGATGTGTGCAACTTGGTACTTAATGTAAAGTTTGCAGAGCTAAAGTGTAGCAGGGTAAATGGGCCCTTACGAGGCTGTGGCTTCGGTGCCATCGATCCTGCCGTTTGTTAAAAGATTATGGTCCTGTGGCCAGCCCTGGTGGTAGCCCTTTCTTGCGAACGTCGCGAATACGGTCCGAGATAGTGAGACAGGCGAATGATTGTAAACATTTCCTGTACGGGTTGGGCATAGCCTGGTATCCGTAAGAGCCATTATATGCTCGATTGCTGGTTTGTGAGTGAATTCCTCAAGTCCAGCCACAGATTGCCAGAATGACGCTATCTCCCTCGAAAAAAAGAAAGAAAAGGGAAAAAAAAAAAAGGGCGGGAAAAGAATCTGGGTTAGAGTCGGTAAGAATAAACCCCAGATGTCCCCTTCTTTATCGTCATGGGGTTTGGATGTGCAACGGCATGATTTAGCCAGTGTTTGTGTGTATATACACTACCACTATCTGCGCCGGTTAGCAGTTAGCAATCTCGAAAAGCCAGATCATATCGAGCAAGACTAACCCGGTTTATTCTTAGACCATATCGGCCTACGGAAAACGAGCGAAATATTGATGACTGACACCATAAAATAAATTTCTCGCGGTTGTCTCTCGTCTTATTGCCAGCGGACGAGTTATCGCCGGACATTGTCCAGGAAATCATGTCTTCTGGCCATTTAGCGTGTATGCAGCTGAAAGTACCATGGGTTAGCAGGCCATCTCCCCACGAGACGTAAAATCCTGAAATAGGTAATAGGTGACTGTAGGCTACGTGCCAGTTTACACCATCGTACTGATAGATAAGTTGTAAGTGGAAGTGGAAGTAGACGAAGATACCTTGCCCGTATTTCAAGGAAAGCAAGTAGGAGATTATCATTGACACCAGTGAATAAAGAACACATATTGAATAAAGCCTACCTTACCTTGATCCTAATAACCGCGCAAACTGTTAGTGGAACTCTCCGCTTTCTGGGATGGATCAGGAATTGGAGTCGGGTCTATCATAGGCCTAGCATGCTTTACCACGGAATGTCGTACGAAGAATTTGCTTTTTTCAAAGTGGTCAGGTAATGGATATGGATGACGACCAATGACTCTAGTCACAGCACGCAGTTCAGCCTATCACTGAACGGTATCTAGATATTATCTATAATATACCCATCCGACCTGCCAGCATCACCCGTCTTCCTTCTAGAGACAAGCGACAGACATATAGATATTTACACAAACAGCTGCAAAGCACCCAGCCCTAACTCCGTGGAACATGTAGCATAACAATGGAAATAAGAATGAACGGGAAAAGGGAAAAAGTGGTAATCGTGTTATCGGGACGAAACATCACTGCTCTCGTGTTATCATCATTCATGATGATACGTGATTTTGGTTGTGGTTGTAGTTTTGGGTTAGGTGTTGGTTTTGGTGACCGGCGGGTGTTGACGAGTCAGCCCGCGGTATTAAAGGTGGAGAATGAGAATAGGATAGTCAATTCGACTAAGACTTCTGCAAAACTCCATAAGGGTTTGTAGTCTCCGCAGGAGAACTACCGGCACTGCCCTCAGACTTCTTGACTCCTTTCTTCACAGGCGAGAATCCCTCCTGACGACCACCGTTCGCAGCCTTCTTGGCAGCCGAGGAGCGCGTCCTGATGGGAGAATCCTTGGACTGGTCGTTGGCAGCGGGAGATGCCTTGCCCTTGGTAGCCTGAGCCTTGACTGCTTCGTCCTCGGTGGCTTCGCTGGTCTCGCCGTTGACCTCGACGGCCTTTTGAATCTCGCGGCTAACGCCCTTCAGAGCATCCAGACCAGCCTTCTCGGCGGCGTGCATGTGGGTAGGCTGGGGGACGCTGGGCTCCTTGCGGTACAGGTACGAACGGACGAAGAAGCGGACGAAGAGGTAGGTCAGAGGCAGGAGGTACGAGACGTTGAGCGAAACGGCGAAGGTCTGACCGGTGGTGTCCAGACAGGGGACCATGCGGTAGTCGACGCCTGGGAGCTTCGCACCGACGGTGGGGAGACCAATGGGCTGCTGCTGACCAGAGGCCAAGCCAAGCTTCTTCAACCACGATCCGGAGGCACCCGCACCAGCACCAGCACCAGACTCAGGCGCGTCCCAGAAGGGGAGGGTGTAGTTGACAAACAGATACGACGCGGCCATGGTGGTTCCGAAGAGGAATTGGGTGATCTGCATTGAAGTCAAGGATCGCTTGATCACACCGGGGACGCGGATGCGGAGGGCGGTAAAGGTGTAGTAGGTGTACTGTAGTCACAGGTCAGTTTGAAGAAAGAAAAAGGGAAATCTTCAGGGAAAAGTACCATCATCGCATGAATGAACGAGTTGACCAGAGTAAAGATCCAGATCGGCGCCGCGACGTAGCGGATACCAGCCCACATGCACATCATAGCACCGGTATGGTGGTAAGTCTGCAGAGTAGAGCTCTTTTTACCCTTGGCCAGGATAATCGCCGTGTCGAAAACCTCGTAGAACTTGGAGAGGTAGAAAATCCAGCCCAGAAAGGCAAGACCCTGGTTCCACAGACGACCATCATCAAGCGGATCCGGAATACTACCCTCAATCAACGAGAACTGCGGGTTGGGCATGGTCCATTGCTCCGTGGTAGTGTTGTACAAAGTTGCATTGCCATATCCACGAGGACCACCAATCTTGCACAGCGAATCCGCCCACCCAGCTAGCCCGTGGGGGTTATTGAATCCCGGCAACGAGTTGCGGAAGGCCCTGAACATAGCGGCGAAGGTCCAGGCGGAGTAGATGGCGAGGAAGACATTGTGCAGGATGACGAAGACCTTGAACCAGCGGGTCTGGCTGAAGGCGTATGGCTTGTATCCGCGACTCTTGTTCACGCGATTGAGCAGCACGACGGTGACGGCGTAGAGGGAGGCAATGGTAACGGGGACGCGGACATCGAGGAGCTGGTGGAAGAGCTCGGTAGGGATGTTGAATGGCTGGTACCAGGTGGGTTCTGCGAGTTGTGGTGCCGGGAGAGTCGCGGGAAGCTCGTTGGGAGGAAATTTCAGCATAGACGCATGAGGAAGACCAATGCGCACGGTGGCCGGACCCGACGGGGTGACCAGGTTGTAGTCGAACATGGTGTGTCTAGTTCAGGGTGTGGAGTTGAACTAGTCGAGAGGAATAGAGGAGAAAAGGAGGAAGGAAGAGAGGAAAAGGAGGGTGGAGGAATTTTATAGCAGTGATCCGCAGAGAAAGTTGAGCTATACAGCAAGAATGAGGCCCAATTGGCTGGCCCACCGGACCTGGAGACAACAAAAAGGGCTGAAATGACTTAGACTTAGTTAGCTAACTTAACAAAGTTGCCTGAATAAGGTGCCCTTTTCCCTTCAGCCTCAGGATTTTCAGGATTTTTTTGATGGTGGATCCGCGCGGTGCATTTGTTGGGGATTGGCAGTCCTTCCGACCTCGGCTCCCAACGATTTAGTCTGATTTCCTCCATCTTGTGAATCGCGGAGATACTACAAAGTAACTATGCAAGAAGTGCCATTATCACACTGCACAGAGACTATTAGGTACTTTGTACCAACCAGACATGTTACTCTGCAGTTTCTTTTTCTTTTTTCCGGTCGCTTACCCCGGACGGCACGTGACCTGTTTCCCGATTCGGCAGGTGTAGCGACAACTACACTACAACCGGTTGTACAGCGATTAATTACTGATTAGTTAAGGTTTTCAACAGTGCACCTCTATTGATACAAGTACAACTATACAATGATCATACAAAATCATACAATCCTAGGCTTGGAGCTGAGTGGCAACGGGGGAGGTCCCGAAGGAGACGGCGCCGTCTGGACCGACGAAGCCCGGATATCTGCACGTTTTGGTGGCGGCGGAGGCGGCTTCTTCTTAGCTATGCTCTCCACCCCCGCATTTGATGTGGAGGGGGTTGATGCTGATGCTCGCGGAGGCGGTGGTGCTGGTCGTTCACTAGGCTGAGACCTTTGTCCCTCGACGAACGAACCAATTCGCTTCGACAATCCGCTCATTTTCTGTTTGCCAGCATCGATCTTGTCCGCATGTTGTTCGCGGAAGTTGCCCATCTTTTCCTTGCCCGTATCGATCTTGTCTGCATGTTGTTCGCGGAAGTTCCCCATTTTCTGTTTGCCAGTATCAATCTTATCCGCATTTTGCTCACGGAAGTTGCCCATCTTTTCTTTGCCAGCATCGATCTTGTCTGAATGTTGTTCACGGAAGTTACCCATCTTCTGTTTGCCGGCATCAATCTTGTCCGCATGTTGCTCGCGGAAGTTGCTCATCTTCTGTTTACCTGCATCGATCTTATCCGCATGTTGGTCGCGGAAGTTGCTGATCGTAGACCTGACTCCCCCAGAACCCGACGCGGGTGGGTTATCTTGTGCTGGGGTACTCGTGCCTCGTCCAGGCGGGGGAGGCGGTGCAGGTCGACTGTAAGACGATCCCGTTCTCATTTGAGAGAAACGGCTCTGCAGTTCGTTGACAGGGGCCCCTCCCGGTGAGGCAGTGCTCTGCCGATCCTGGTTTTCGCCCCCAACTCCCAGAGCAGGAACCGAGACACCGGCATTGGCCAGTCGAGATGTCGCACCCTGATTGACATATCCCTCTGACGCTGGTCCTAATCCCGGTTGTGGTATCGGCGAGTATGCGGGCGGAGACTGTACGGGTGTGGAATTCGTTCGCGGAGGCAGTCGGGGCGGAAGACTGGGTGGAGGTCTCGAGTTCGAGTTCCCCGAAGATGCAGAACTCCCTGAGATTGAGGAGCCCACTCGTTTCGGCGGTGGTGGAAGATGATCTGTCCTCAGTCCCGTTGTATTGACCCGATATGGTGCCGGAGGTGCAGCCCGTCTCTCTTCTTCCGCCGCTTGTTCTTCTGCCTCCCGTGCCTCAATCTCTGCCTGGTGTTGCTGCTGTTGATAAATCTGTTCTTGTCGTAGCGGAGCGTCTAGACCACTGCGATCCGGAGTCGTTTCGTTCGGGAGTGCCGACGGGCCGTGATATTTGACGTGTTTCGGAGGAGGTCCAAACGATGCCGGGTCTTTGAGCGAGGATAGCGGCGTGGAGGTGTGTTCGGACTTTTCGCTGCTAGAGTCTTTCCCTTTTCCCATCCATCCTGCCTGCATGGAGATTAGTGTTCGTCATTCGCGTAGTGATGGTGGTCTGAACAGACCACTTGGTTGATTCCTTTGAAATCGCTTCGCCAGCTTTCTTTTCCACCATCGCGGGCTTTGGGGTGCCAGCCCTCCTTCATGATAGTTCTGAAATCGCTCATTTTGACGAATCAGTGTGGTATAGCCCATAGGCAATGGTGTAGGTTGGATGATGTTGAACCGAGCGACTCCGCTCTTATCTCCAATCTCCGCCATCACGTGTTTCTGCAACCGTCTCGCTACCAGGGTTCGTTTTCGTCCAGGAACATGTTCTATTGTCCACTTGTATTGTCCGGAATGATACAGAATCACATACAAAATCAATGATATGGAGAAGATTATGTGTTGAAATCATCTGCTCTACTCCATACAGAGTATCTATGCAGCAGAATCCTGCAAAGTGCCGAAACTGACAATCCCGCACTAAATCCTACAGCCAAAACAGATAAAATGTGATATCTGCAGGAATCACGCCGTCTCTGGCTAATGCGTCCGCTATTCCATTCCAAGTATAAGCCGACCTCCACTGCTCGGGCGCGTACGCAACGGCATCCACGCTTTACCACGATTCACCAAAAGAAGAATCTGTACTCCGGCGCATACTCCGGGCGATAGCCAGCATCAGACATGAACTCGCGCAGTCTAAAATACCTGCCATATTGACAGCGGAACAGGATAGCCTGTAATAATGCATCATGTGTTATATGCTCGTGTTCTGTGTCCGCTATGGTGGCTGATGCTCGCTGATCTCCCCCTCCGGCCTTTCAATATGGACGAATCCAGCAATCAGCATCGTCTGCGCCGTAAGATAGCGCTTGACGCTACTGCGGCTCAGCCTTGTGCTTTTTTATTGTTATTGTTATTTTATTTTTATTTTTTTTTTTTGGGCTCATTTGAGCCGCGTGCTTACTCTTTTTCTCCTCTCGTCTCACTTTGTTTGATTTCTTACTGAGGGGTGCAGCTCGAGTTTTCATCCTGATACCTTCCTTTTGATAGTATCCCGAGATGGCGGGATATTAATGACTGAAGCTGGCTTTGTTTGATTCTGCTGCCATCTGTGATAGGCTATTCAGAGTAAGCGGGCCGAGTGTGCCTTGTTTGATCGAGCGCTAAGAGTTCTTCCAGTATATCGTCTCTTTATTCACGACCGGTCTTATTGACAACGGAACCCGCATCTGATTCAAAAGGAAACCATACCACATGGCTCAAAATATAAGTGAGAACACCTCTTCTAAGTCTCAAGGACAACAGCGATGTTCATCCGGATTATCGACTCACACTCACACTACACAGCTCCCATAGCCGCAGAAGGCGCCGTCCGCAGCGGCTGGTCCGATACAGAGAATAACAACCCGTATCAAGACCAAGACCCTAATAATTGGCGGAGTAACACTGCAGCACAAGCGACGCCCTCTTCCATACCACCAGCTGAATCCAGCGTCGGTATTAATCCCAGCAACGTCGCATCCGCAACCCCTACAACACCAGCAAGCAGCGATACCAGTACCAAATCCAATACCAACCACAACGGTGGCTTGAGCACAACCACAAAAGTCGCCATCGCCGTCCCCGTCGCCGTAGGCGGCGCAGCCCTCATCGCAGCAATCGTCTTCCTACTTCTCTTCATGCGCCGCCGCAAACAACGCAAAGCAGCAGCAGCAGGAGCCCACACACCAGTTAACTCCCAAGTACACATACCAAAAGGACACGCCCACGGACAAGCAACTTCACGAATGGAAATGGCCACTGCCACAGCTCCCGTCCCGGCAAGCAATAACGGCAACGGCTGGACAATGCCCTCCCAAAAACAAAACATGAACCCGCCCTTCGACGGCCCCCTGCCGCAACAACACAATTCGACCCCCATCCTCCCAGAAACCTACCGCTCAAGTGATCCCGGTATGGGGATTGGATTGGCGTTAACGCCTGAGAACCCGGTCCCTTCGCCCTCGCCGCCGTCGGCGGGTTTTGGTGCGGAGTTCCCGCGCGCGCGCTCGCCGTTTAATCATCCTGATGATACGTTGTCGGATATCTCGAGGGTGAGTGGGCGAAGACGGGATATTGATGGAGATGGAGATGGGGATGGTAATCGGGCGAGTGTTATTTCTTCTGTTTCGTCGATTGATGAGCGTGAGCATGAGCGTGGACATAGGGGTTTTGGTGGGCATTAATGCGTTTGTTTAATTTAGTTTCTTTGGGTAATGGATGCGTACGAGAATGATTTTAATGCTGAATCAAACTTTTATTTATCCCCTGTACTCTGTACAGATCTATATACATGTCTTATTTACCTGCCTCCGAAATCAGGCGTATAAGCCTTAACCCTCCCCTTCATCAACTCCCGCAACGCCATAGTAGCATACTGGCTCGAGCCAAGCTGGAACTTGAGCACCACGGCCAATTTATCATCCTTCCCGCCCTCGGTCTTCGCCTCAGTCTTCTCAGACTCAGGGGTGGTAACGGCCTCCAGATCCGTGACAATGAACTGCTCATCGTCCTTCTCGTACGTCTTTATTTCGAAAGAGTAGTCTTCGCCCATCCGGCTGAGTAGTTTGCGGTAACTTCCGCTGAGACTAACGTCCTTCCATTTACGGCGCATGTCGAAGGGGTCTAGTTTTCCGCCTTCCTCGCTGCCCATGAAGCGCTTGTAGAAGTCTGTCATTGCGTTCGCGGGGTACGATACGTCAAAGCCGGGGAGTGGGAGGACGACGTCGAAGATACTGTATTGACCCGACGCAGCTTCAGTAGCGGATAGGGCGCGCGCACGCGTGAACTGGTCATCTGCGGCGCGGGCGCTGTCGTGTGCTGCAGGTGTGATGATGACTTCGCCGTCAGCGTCGACTTCGTTATTAATCTCGGCGGTTGAAGCGTTCCCTTCTTTCTCGCGGTGTTCGTGCACGAGCACGAGGTCTCCCTCGACGACTTTATCGCCGTATAACCGCCACCGTTCGCCTGCGGCGAAGTTCCAGACTAGACTCTGGTACGCGTGGACGTACATGAGTCTCAGATTGCGGGGGATCATCTGCAGCGCGCCGATGAAGTCGTTCTTCGAGCGGCCCAGGTGGCGGATGAGGTTCATTTCCGCGGAGAACTTGCGGGGCAGCTTTTCTAGTGCTTCGGCGCTTCTGCCTGTGCTTTGGAAGTGGTGGATTGCCTGGGCGCGAGCCTTGTCATCTGTGCTGATGTTGCCGGTGTCCTGGGTTTGGTCTTGCGCTGCGGCGAGGACGTGTGGGGGGTATTGGAGGATTGCTTCACAGGCGGCTTTGAAGTCGCCCTGGAGCATTTTCACGCCGATGGTGTCGGTGCGGGTGGAGAAGGTTCCGAAGCGTTGGAGGCCATAGTAGTTGAAGTAGCCGCGTTCGCGGAGGTTGCGCAGGGCGGAGCCGACGAGCTCGTTGGCTTTGGAGATGGCGGCTTCGCGGTCGTTTAGATCGACGCCGGGGATGTCGGATTCACGTAGCGTAACCACGAACTCGTTGCCGTTGAGATCGCCCAATTCCAGACCGTGCTCGCGGTACTCAAAGTCGCCTAGTCTCGCATTGCGCAGCGTGTTGTTCATATGGGCCAGTCTCTCCGCCTTCACTTTATGCGCGCACGCCCGCTGCACAGTAACACCCCTTCGATCCTTCGTCCCAGCAAACTGAAACGACTTGGGATTTGTTTTCAACTGCCGTGCCAAGAACGAGATCACCTCCATCGTATCCTTGTTCTCCTTGTAGATTGTAAAATGCAAATACGGACCACCAAGCTCTTGCCAGTTATTCCTGTTCGCATCCCGTCCACCGCGTCCATTCTGTCCACCCTGTCCATTCCGCTTGTTGCGGTTCGGCGCGGCAGAGATCCACATCATTCCCTCGCCGTCTGTACTGGACTCGAGCTGCGAGTTGAAGATACGACGGATGGCTTGGTGCACTTGGATTCGCTGGTCGCGGTCGGTCATGACAGAGGTAGCGATCTTGTCGAATGCGCTAGGGCGCGCGTTGGAGGCTTGGGCGCGTTTGTGTAGAGAAACGATTTTGTTGGTAGCATCTTCGCCGAAGTAGGTGTGTAGGGTGGTACGGTCTTCGTCAGAGAGGTTGAACTCGGGAGCGGGCTCAGGTGCAGTTTCGGCCGGTTTGGGTTCTTCTTCAGCTTTGGTCGCGGTGTTCCCGGTCGCAGACTCAGCAGCTGGTTCAGCTTTGGTATCCTTCTTGTCTTTCTTATTCTGCTCCGGCGTCGCGACCCTCTTCAAATGCAGAACCTGACCGGTAGGCAAGATCTCATTGACCAGGAAGTCGGTATATCTGTCAAACAATCAGTTCAACCCCATACACTCCACCATAGATAACACGTACCTCTTCTTCAAGATCCCCGAAAAGCCCTCATTCTGCGGAGTAACAAACTCCGTAATCCCAACCTCGATCTCCTTCTGCAATTGAGCGTCGTCGGCGGCGGGTTTGGCTGCAACGGCGACTTCTTCGGAAGAAGTGTTGTCGTTGTCCGTCTTCTGTCGCTTGCGCGGCGACTCCACGATATCGGCTCCTTCCATTGTGAGTGTTGTGGTTGAGGAGAAGTTGATGTTGAGAAGTTGGGACTGGGACTGAGACTGAGACTGAGCTGCGGAGAGTTTTCCGGCTGAATGCGGTATAGCGTGGGGCTATGCGATTTTGCCCTATTACCGGATTGGGACTGAGATACATGCAATGCATTTAGATGCAGACTAAAACAAAGCTGTAAATGCTATGTACTATGCAGATATATACTAACCAAACATGCGATGCCACCAATTAATCTTCCAAGACCCCCCAAACCGATGATTTATACAGACGTTCGGCCCCCGGAATCCCTCCGCATTACTATGCCTCTGTCCATTCCCCCAGGCACTAACGGGCAGCACACCTAGTCCACCCATGGACTTTCCTTCCGCAGCCTCTGATGCATCAATATATACAGGCTCCTTTATGTTATGGAACGGCACCCATGTTACGCGTCTCTGCGTCGCGCCTGAGGACGAGAGCAAATCGCCAACCCCCTCGTCCGCTTCAACGGATAGGTTGACCAGCAAGTGTGTCGGGGGTAGTGTCTCTGAGAGACTGTCGATGACGGCGTCTGTAACGACGCCGGGGCCACTGATTTCCAGGATTGTGGGTTCGTCGTATCGTGGTGGGATGATGGTCCACCGGTCCATGTGCTGTCTGCTATGCGCGAGAACGCGGACGATAGTCTTTCGAAGGATCGGGCTGAAGCGGCGCGGTGCGTACATGGTGTACTGAATGAATTCGTATGGTCTGCTCCAGTGCCATTTGCGCATGAACTTTGGCGCAACGTAAGGCTCGTCGATTTCAACGCCTACGATGAACGAGACGTTAGGGCGGTTGTTGGTTTCTGCGGTAAAGAGGGGATTAAGCGATGGGCAGTGCTTGATGGGTCGTGCAGGGAAGGCGTCCATGTCCGCGTAGAAGCCGCCGTAGTACCATAGCACTAGGTAACGAAGAAGATCTGCGCGAAGGACATTGTATGGATATGCTTGGTATATGGTTGCGATTTCCGGTGCTTTCAATAGTGTATTGGCAACGAAGGCAGCAGCCCATTCATCTGTTGCGGGCTATACAGTTCAGCAACTGAATCCGATCCAGACGAGACAGGGGTCTTACCGTATATTCCCAACCGTCGTTTTTGTCCTGCAACATCTTCGAATCTGACCCTCGATCCTTCACCTCCGGCATGATCTGCCAGATGCGATCTTTGGTACTATAATCTCCCCCATTCTCCGCGAGCGCAGTGCGCTCAACCTCCTGCAGCATAGCATCTATCCTAGCTTCATATTCGAAATCCGGATCCTTCCGGAACGGCGAAGTATGCACGAACTTGGGAAATTCATCCTCGTACTCGGGCGCGAGTTTGGTCGGACTGGTGAAATCCTGTGTTCTCTTTGTCGGTAACTCAGGTTCCGGAAAATATATGAAGAAAAGATAGCAAACGGCTATAAAGGCTAGCACGAGGAACCGTCTCCGAAAACGAGGTCTATATGCGTAGAGGCGGGACTGATGTCGTTTGTCCGCCCACATGCTGGCGTGGCGACTAATTGCGGGATTTGATGGCGAGGGGAGACATAATTAAAAAGTAGAGGTGGATAGGAGTCGAGGGCGTTAGACGATAGATAAGATTTCTCGTATTCTTGGAGGGATATATTAAGACACGAGGCTGAGGCTACATGATATTCATTCGGGTCTCGGCGGGCGTCTGGGCTGGGGATCCGTCGGTGTTGATCGGCCTGACTTTGGCTATGCTTCGAGGACAAGTAGAGGTGGTATTTGCCTGTTTTATCGAAAGTTCAAAGACCAGATTCATGTATTATCTGCCCATGGGCTGTCTGCGACAATCCATTATGCGATTCTCAAGCGATGAAAGAGAAACTGGCCATTGCCCCTTTAGGCACGAGGCCAAGAGATCGTCGGCTTGGTTGCTCTTTGGGGACTAGAGACATGGACTTTTCCTTTCACCGGTAAATTGGACGCAGATTAAATTTTCACCAGTGTATGATCGGATCCGCCAATTCGTTTCGGACGAGCTGTGGGGTCTCATTGCTCCAACGGGAATAAATGTGGGGTAGTTACTTTAAGCGGAATTGAATTAGGGCTGAACCTTAGGGCTGATTTGCTGTCTTTGTTGACATCAAGAAATTATGGAGAAAACTTCGAACAAAAAGAAAAAAGAAAAAAGAAAAAAAGAAAAACAGAAAAATTCCGGTACGGGGAATCGAACCCCGAGCTGCCGTGTGAAAGACGGCGATGTTTGCCATTACACCATGCCGGAAGGGGTAACCTGCTAGCCAGGGGGCCGTTGGGGCGCTTTCCCACTAGACTAGCAGGGGCTGTTGGCACGGTTGTTTCAGGCAGCGGGCTTACTATGACGCACTGGCCTGAGGCAGAGTACAAAGAAGGCAACAATGTAGATGAAGTATCCCCGATGATGACAATGCCGTTGGAACCTCTTTCATCCATATCTTTGTCGTTTGTTTGAGATTTTGGAAAATACCTTCTGGAGGGTACCGGGAATAGGCCTACAGCATCACAGCAGGATCTCAAGGTATAAATATGACCATAATTCCAGCTTCAATCTCTCATCATCAACCACCTCTCTCATCTCCTCTACTCTCAAACAATCTCTCAACCCACCTCTAACAAATACCAAACAAGGTACCACCCCTTCACTAACAAAATGCCAATTGCACTAGCTGACGTCCAAATGGACGACACTCCCACCAACGTTCAGCCAACCACCTTCCTCCTCCCCGACTTCCCCGATGAAGACGGAGTCCCCATTAACTCCCACAACAACAGCCACCACGCCGCCAACGGCTTCGGCCAGAACAACGGCTACCCACGCTGGCGCACCGCCGCGAATCGCGCCTTGGGCCGCCTCATCTCAGGCAACGACGGTGACGATGGCTTCGGTGACGAAGGGCCCAACGGTGACGGCAATGGCAACGGTGGCAGAAACGGTAATGGCCACATGGAACTCGATGAAGAGCCGGACCTTCAGTACACTATTTTCGTTGGACTGCCGCTGGGCACTCCCCGCGACAATATCTGGATGGTCCTGAACAGGGCTCGTGATACTGTTCTGGACAAGCTCAACAACGGTCAGTTCGACTCCACGGCGTTGAATGTCCGAAACGGATCGTGGGTGCTTAGGTGCGACGCCAATTTTCAATCCGAGATTGTTGGCATGGCTGGTGAAGATAATGATATGGAATACGTGCTAACCTCCCTCGAGCAGTGGCTTTATATGCTCTTGGATATGCAGGTGCAGGGTGCGGAGACTAGCATCCCCTGGATGGCTGGACCCTGGTCCATGGACTGGTTGCTGTTCAGGTTGTGAGTGTGTGCTTGCTTCGTGGGCCTGGGTTTTCCTGTCTGATTCGCAGGCAGTTGTTACGTGATTTGATCCAGGTACGTGCTTTTTTGATTTCGTCCCGGTTTTTATTCCAGATTGTCTAGAGGTGAGTCGTGGAGGATTCGAGTGTTGGCCTTTTCCCCATCCGTATCTCAATGATTCAATGTGGTAAATCAGCGGAGGATTTGAATGTTGGCAGACTGGTAAGTCGGTTCCCATGTTATAGATCGCGTTGGTTTTTGATTATTACAATGCACTGTTTAATATAAATATCTTCATATCATTGTACTTGCGTAGTCATCGCTCTAAACCTATGCAGTCATAAAATCGTAATCATAATGCAAGGCTGTTGAGGCCTGCTGTATGTCCCTGATGTTGTATGTAGGGCATGTCATATCCAGAATATCAAACCGTATAAAACAAGTTGCCAATCTTAGTCCTCCACCTCAATAATGTCCATATCCATATCCGCCCCCGATCTCCCCCGCAAAGTAAGCGGCGTAATCTCCCTCCCACCCCCCTCCCAAGCCATCTTAATAGACTTGACCGTCTCCCAAACCGCCTCCCTAGCCTCCCTTCGATCAACCCCTGCGTTTAACAACTCCTCATACGGCGTATGCATATGCCTTATATGTGCCTCGACAGCCAAATCCGCCTTATGTTCATCGGATTTCATCCCCGTCCGCCCAACACGGCCAGAACCTTTCAGGAACGCATGGTCGAGGATGGTCTCTAGGGAATCTGCCGGCATTAACGGAAATTGCGAGCGGAGGAGTTCTCTCGACCGTGAGGAATCCTTTGCATCGCGGAGGTGCACGGCATTTGCGCGGGAGGAGGCTGTTGCAGCGGCGGAATGGAGGACGGAGGAGTAGATATCGGCGGGGACGCGGAGGCCGAGAGTTCGTTTCGCGGCGTTGTTCTGTGGCCGTAACGTTACTACTTCCCTTCTTTTACAGAATATAGGATGAGGATGGTAGGGGGCACTCACATAAACTACATAAACCACCCGCCGCGATTCCCTCGTCTTACTCCGACAATGCCTCGTAACGTAGACATCGCCTTTGGGCACGAATACATACCCCGACGGCAACGGCTCTCGCTCAAAACAATTCTGCTCAAACGGCTCTTGTGAAGTCGGGAGAATGCCGCGCTTGTATTTTGAGTATTTCTTCGCTTGTCGCTGATTTGTCGGGTTGATTCCTAGTGCTTTGATGAGGTTGTTCTTGCGTGCTTGGGCGAGGATGGAGGTGGGGGATCGAGGGGTCTTTGTGATTTTGCGGGCGTTGATGTGCTTTCTCGGGGTTCGGGGGGAGAATTTCTTTCTTGAGGGGGCCATTTCTATAACTTCGTATAGAGAGAATAGAGATTGGATGAGAAAGGGAGAGCAAGGAGGAAGGCGTTGGGCGCAAGTATACCCCGGATTATGCACACCTTGGAGACGACTGAATCATTTAGTAGGTGGTGGTGGTGGTGAGGGGATTGAATGCTACAGGAGCTGTTGCCAACTGATGCCGGTCATGACTTGGCTGCGAGTGTTGTCTTTATGTGTAGTTGCCCAAGGCCATTTATAGAGGCGGTCTCTGCTTCATTTGATTTGATATCCCTGTATGGAGTATTTCTTTCTAGAAGGTTGCTTTGTAGCGGTTTCCAGTTTGATTACGACTTGTAAGTTTGGTATGCGCTAGTACGATAATTACACGATCAGGCATATATTAGGCAGCAAGGCAGCAACCAGGTAGTTGATTCAGCTACCAGCAATTGATTGATCTCTCCCCTTACCGTCAACTCATCACTATCTCAGATTTCTGGATCTCCTCCGGAAGAAGAAAGCCCCCTCTAAACGTAGCACTATCAGGACCCTGTACGTCTTCCGATTTCACCACCTGCCCCTCAAAGTTCTGGAAAAGAACAGCGCATGCCTGCGTGTCACCAGGCCTCCCTAAGCACAAAACGCTCCCGGATGCATCCGGCGCATTATCACCGTTACCTACCGTCATCCAAAGGAGCGTGGTACTGTAGGTTGGATATCTGTGATCCAATGTATACTGCGTTCCTTGAGCTATCGCTTCACGGGAACGGACATTTCCGGTAGAAATGGTACTCTGATAGACAAATATCGGATCACCACGCAGAACCTCTTCATACGGGCCCATCCTGTTATCCGTGGTGAGCCTGCGGGACTTGCCAAGTGCGGAAGTTTCTCATCTGTGATTAGTGGGACATCGTGGCTGAACCCGTGGGGATACGATAGTAATTCATCACAGGGACATCTGTCATATATCGCGGTGATTGTCCCAATCTAGTGGCATTAGCGAAATCGCAGGAAGAATGTAGATACGTACCGTTGTATGAGTCCCAGCAAGACAAACTGCTTTCCCAAGCGGACTAGTCCCCCTTCCCGTGCCTGTGTCATCCCCGGAATATGTTTCTTTAGCGACAGAATAATGTTCGTAAGCGTGTCTCTCGAAGATGACATCTGTGTATCAGCAATCGGAACAAAAGCGTGCGTGACGGTCGTCAATGCATCCGTCCCAGATGGAAGATGTAGACGTAGACTAACAGAAGCAGATTGGTTTTTGTCTGGTCTGCTGGTGATCGAACAGCCGCTCCTGGTTTTTCCTGCCGTGGTCTTGCACGAGAAAATCCCATATCCTGGCCTAAGACACCCAATATCTGGGATGTTGCGCGGAAAACTACCCTAATTAGTACGACCCCGGTAAGCCTTCATCGACTTCTTTTTACCGAATAAAATAATCACCCATCCCGACATCAACACCTGGAATTTAACAGCCTCAGGGACGTATCTCCCGTATCACGCCCACAATTTCCGCAGACGCAAATTTCCTAGGGTTAATCGCAACGATCGGTAAGTCCATGGTGCCTCCGATTGGGGATATAAATGGAGGCAACGTGTGTTGTGGTAGTATATGGATTTCGCGTCCGCATGCATGGGTATGTTGGGCTTTTTTGCCCTCTCTCGCATTGACAAGCCATAGTGGCCTTCCCACAAGGCCGTTCTTCATTACTACGACATGTTCACAGTTTCTGAGGGATGGGTGTAAGGAGCGGACTAGTTCTTCATCTTCAGGAGTTGTGATGGTCGACGGTAGTGGTGGATTATCGGGAGATTCTCGGGCTGTATATAGCACTAGATTTGTATGGTGATGGTGTTTCTGATATTTGACAACTTTATAATACGAGAAGCATGTTGCATTCCTTCTATCTTCTTCGTCACATTCCATTCTGGCGATAACTAACGAGATTTAGAAGAACAAGTATGGAAGTATGAATAGCTTAGGTGTTGTTATAGTCACATGTCTGCCTGGGTTGAAGACGTCATTTATGCCACATGGCCGGAGTTGAAGCCCTAACTTGACAATCACCGTAGCAAGTTTGTATGTTTCTTCAGCATACTTTCATATATTAATTGACAGTACTCCGGCTAGGAGAACCAATATCAGAATGAGTCATTAGCATCGAAGGCAATGAGATGCTATCCAAAATGGCATAACTCGCACGACTGAGATTTTTGTATAGTGCCTTGATTCCCTAGTAATTCAAATACTGGTGCATCGTCTACCCCCCTCTCCGCCCCCCCCAAGTATCCATAATTGTCGCGACGAAGCCTCGCAACGACTCATTTTATATGCACCTTTTGACGATGAAGTCCACCAGCTGACACCGTTAACTCCTATCTCCGACATGCACTTCCATCTCTTTTAATCCCACAGGATTCCAAAAAACAGTTCCTCCATACTCTATATTTCTTCAATCCATCCTCACAACCCAAAACATGTCCACCCCCGCACCCCCTCGATATCCCGACACCAACCTATTCATAACAGGCCACACCCCCAACGGCACCACAACATTCTTCACCAAAACCCAACCCGAATCCACACCCGTCGGCGACGGCGCACACATAAACTCCCTCTATTCAGACCCCACCTCACCCGCCGACATAACCTCCACCACAATCGCCACCCCCGACCTCACACACGGAACAACAGGCTCCTTCTTCACAACCTACGACATCCCACCGAACTACATTGGTCCGCAACACCGCAGCGCCACGGTTGGTCATGTTGTCGTGCTGAGGGGCACAGTTGTGCTTACGTTGGGGGATGGGGAGAGGGTGGAGCTGGGTGAGGGGGATACGGTTGTGCAAAGGGGGACGATGCATGCTTGGATTAATGAGAGTGGGGAGTGGGCGAGGTCGGTTTCGGTTATGATGCCCGCGAAGCCGGTTGTTACAAGTGGTGGGGAGGAGTTGGGGGCGGTTTGGCCGTTTTGAGGGTGTGCTGGGTATTGTGATGGTGGATTACGGTGTGCGAATGGAATGGGCTTGGGGAGAGAAAACGCGACTCAATACATACAAATGGGCATAAGGTATCAGCCCAAACCCAATAGCTACGAGGACCGCCATGCCCATTCTGCGCTATCTAAAGATAAAAACTTCAAGAAACAGAACCCGCGTACCACCTACGCCTTCTTACAGCCCTGCAAGTACAACTGCCATGAGCGTAACCATGCCTGCACCAAGCAGACTAGGTCTGATTTGAAATGCTGCACTCTCGTCACCACCTTCATAGTCCTCTGCAGGTCTGTCCTTGACGATCTTGAGACATGTCATCTGGGAAGTGGTTTCGTCCACCAGATTGTTCTCGGAAAATACGGTCAGCACGGGCGTAATTTTGTAGACCTGTTGCGTGTATGCAGCCGCTGTATCGTTTCCCTGTTGATCGCATAAGTCAGCTATATGATTTCCTCTGAAAGTAGGAAGGGGGAGAGTACATAGGCAGTATTCTCTGCAATCTCCGACAGATTATCCGACTTACACACAACAGGCCAGCAGTCGGACGAAGAATTCTGCGAACCCCCAATTGTCGACAACTTCGCGAGCGAAGTAACGGTCAAGTTACCCAGCGTGCTACTTCCAAGCCAACTATCGCTGCACTCATCGAACGAACTGCTGTTCAACTAATCCTCCAACTGTGCACAACCATCGCCATCTGCATCGTTGATGATGCTGCGCGCCCGCTCCGTAAGCCTGTCGATACACGCTTGATCAATCACCTCCGAGCACGTTCCACTCGCAGCAGCGGTATCGGTAACATTTTGAGCATCGCCATTATCGTCTCTCGGACCTGCTAGCTCTGTCGGGTATTGGAATGTTTTGGCGGGCGGATCGTTGAAGAAGACAGCGCAGCCGGACAGGTTGTTAACCTCTAGATTCGACGGGGTGCCGAGGTAGTAGACTGATTTGAACTCAAGGGCATCCTCAGAGGCCTCTCCTTCTCCAACGGTGAGATTGACGCCCTTGACTAGGGATAGACTCTCAAGCGGTGAGGGAACGCCTGGGATAGGAGCGGTACCGATGCCCAGAAAGGTGTCCTCGGCAACGTACAGCGGTCCTCAGTGCCCTCGATGGGACATGAGACTGCCTTGCAGCCGACGAGGTCGGAGTCCTGGGCAAGGGTAGAGGAAAGGAGCAGAGAGAGGAGAGTAAGGCTGCGGTATCCCATGATGCTGAGTTGCTCTGTTGAGCTGGATTCTGGGAAATGATTGACGGAGGTGTTGAGGTCAGCTTACTTTTAAAACCTGGCCTAGTGATAGAGCCTCTTCCATTATTTGTAGCGGGAATCTTTGGCATCGGGCGGATGCAGGGCTTAAGCTTGGCAATCGGAACCCCGGATCGGATAGAACCGCATGCCCTATGATGAATGGTCGATAGTATGCTGGATGTGGCACAGGCACTGCCATGTCAGGGATCCATTGTCCGTGATGACAGCGCACATGACCTACAAGCCACCAGTAGTAGTTTGTTGCCAGGACATAAGTCAGCCTGTTTCAAGTATGTCCAATGATGTAGTGGGTCGTCCTTTATTTGGCAGATGTAAGCCTGAAGAACAAAGACGTCATATCTCGTGTACAACTATACGGGTTACACCAGTTGGATAAGGGACCGGCTTCATGTGGTCGTAGCAACAACCTTATTGGAGCCGGGTCTGTGATAACAGGGTCATCCTCGCTTGAGCCTGCCAGTAGCAAGTACGATGGTTTGCCTGCTCGTATCTGTACATTGAACACAAGGGTACCAGGAGTGTTTTTGTATGGACGCATTGAGGCCCCAAAGAGATATAGGGGACACTCAGTAGAAATATGCGTTTGCAAATCAAATCGGATTGCCCATGTGGTATACCGTATACTGTATGCGTACTTTACGGTGTTGATCCGTTTCGTCCCGGTCACTAACACCTATAGTGTTGCTGGGCACTGCATGTCTCATCCTCCAGTGGAGACTGTATCTGGCACATCGGCAATCCAGATGTGAGTCCCAAA
This sequence comes from Aspergillus cristatus, assembly GCA_034509305.1. Lineage (NCBI taxonomy): Eukaryota > Fungi > Ascomycota > Eurotiomycetes > Eurotiales > Aspergillaceae > Aspergillus > Aspergillus cristatus. The sequence goes on along the minus strand of WJBV01000006.1, from coordinate 1,647,420 downwards.
CCTATTTCTTGCTATTGCCTAAATATTACGGGGACTCCCGGATAGATCGAATTGGGACATTGGAAACCTAGACGAGCATACATCTTCGGACAAGTAAATGGCAGACATCATGTAGACATGCATTCAAGGACAACAAGCTATTATACAATTAAAGTAGAATAATCCCAAAAATCGTTAATATACAACGAAATCACAAGTCGAAAGAAAAAAAAAAAAAAGATATCAAATCAAATTCCCGATTCATACGGCCCATTCCTCCCCGTATACTGCACTCCAAACGGATTAACCTTCGCATACTCATCCCAAGCCTTGCAAGTCCTGTCCAGAGCACCTCGATCCAGGATCTGTTCAATCTCATTCGATCGTTCGACAACCTGCTGCGCAAACCCTTGTGACTGGTGAAACCCGATGTGGCAATGCAGCAGCCAGACACCTGGGTTATTTGCCATAAAGCCGATAACCAGATACCCGCCTTTGCCCTCCTCTGAAGGTAGCGAAGCGGTATCTCGGCGGGCAGGGTTGTTTGTGTTTAGCGTCACGTTCGTGGGTGAGTATGTTCCGAGGCCTTGGGCTAGGATTAGGAAGTCGTGGCCTGTATTGCGTTAGTTAGGGTTGCGGTTCATTGGTATAGGGAAGGGTACGTACCGTGAAGATGAATCGGGTGTGGCGCTCTGAAAAATGTCTGGATAACCAATATCACGAATTGGTCTGGTGTATTGACTTGCACTGCTGTCTTATCGGTCATCAAACCGGTCTTGTCCTTGCCCCGTTGAAGTTGCTGCAGCGTCGGGCTGGACCAGGAGTTGTTGAAATAATCTCCTCCCAGCGTCCAGAGATACAGTGGGACGTCCCCGACTGTTTCAAAGCTAACCTCTGAGTGAACGGTCTTGGCGGTGCTACTAATTCGTGCATCGAGGCCAACCCAGGGAACCAGCTGCGAAGCAGGAAAGTCCTCACATTTGGTGTCGAGATTGTCCAATTGGACTGACGTTGGGTCGGTGTTATTATTCGCACCTTCGTAGTGCAAAATGCCCCTGATGTTATCACCCGCCGTGTTGTTGCTGCAAATGGACTGTGGTACCGCGCGCATCCAGTAGTTATCGGCGAGTTGGTCTGCCGTGACAATGATATCGTAACGCTGGCCCGTGTTAATAGGCACGGCATTTGTCTCGAACGGGATGATGGGGACAAAGTCACTAGCGATGACCGTGACATTGTGCTGGTCAATAGCGAACCGGAAGTGCGTGTGTACCGCGGAGTTAATCAAGCGGATTAGGTATCTCTTCCCCGGAGCGAAAGTCGTCTTGAACCGCTCCCCCACCGTTGTGCCGTTCTCAACCCATACATTTTTCCCATTCAGCAGACCCCCCTGCATCTGGGCAGGTCGGAACACCTCCAGCTGAGTCTGGTACATTTCGTCGACGGTCTGATGGGACCAGTCGCTGAGGAATAGCGGGCCCAAGTCCTCGTCATACTCCGCCGAGGTCGGGCCATGAATTACCATTGCTCCGAACACTCCTTCCCATGCCTGCAGGGCAAAGTGCGAATGATACCAGCTGGTGCCGTACTGCGTCGCCTTCCAGACATAGGTGTAGCTTTCACCGGGGGCGACGGGGCACTGCGTCAGTGACGGGACGCCGTCCATCTGGTTAGTGAGAAATTGCCGCACACCGTGGAAGTGTATTCCCGTGCCGTTGTTTTGCATGCGGTTCGTGACATGGACTTTGACGGTGTCGCCCCAGTTGGCCTCAATTGTTGGACCGGGGAATTGTCCGTTGACCAGGAGGACGGGCCGTTCGATGCCATCGGGGGCAGCGGTGGTGTTGATAATGTCGAAGTGATACTCTCTCACGACGCCAGTGTTTGGGGAGGAATCGTAGTAATTAGTGTTGATGTCGTATGTCTTTGGGAAATGGGTTTGGTTGATTGGTTGCTCGGAGTTTCGGCTCCATAGAGAATAGTCGTGCCCAATGGCGCGTCCGAAAACGACTGGGGCCAAGAGCCCCAGAAGAAGAAAGTTCATAAAGATCCACCGTAGCATTGTGAGATCCATACTTGATACAACTCCACTGGCATGTCGACGGGCTCTTCTTATATAGGCCTTTTCTGACGGCAGCTCCGCGACCGCTTGACTACAACAATGAGCCTCAAGTTGTTCGTGACTCTCCCATCGCATCGTGTTTGGTTCTTACTGTTTTTGGTATTGCTGTGTTTTACCCCCTTTTCACCGACAGAGCCTCGGTTTACATCTCACGTGAACACTAGACACGAAGCGGCTTAGCGAATCAACACGGCAATAAATCGGTATATCTTTCTGTGTTTAGTAACAACTCTGCCCTGCATATGCACCATCCTTGCATGAATATTATGCCAGATCCCTTGGGAACACAGGTCGTGTGAGTCAACAAGTACAAGTACAGAGTAGTGTTCGGGCCTAAAACGAGGAACGGCCCCTGTCAGAAGGGTCTGGAGATGGTCATAGGTCAACGGGTGGATTTACCTTTTAGGACAGATTCGTTGCAGATCCGTATTGGTTAAGCTTTCGTATATCTTTGCTGTTTTGTTCGTATCTGCATAAACCATGGCTGAGTTGTCAGCCCTAAACGAACCACTGAGAACGACCGCTGACTCATCTAGGTCCTGGCTTGAATTGCAATTATTGTCGATTAGTTTTTCTTTACTTAGTAGCAATGCCGTAAGAGTATTTCCGAGTGCGTAACTGATTGGTTGTTTCGAATACTAATTATGGGATTTGCTGTACATGGACGTACATATAGCAATGCAATATCTATGTATTCAGCCTTGGCTCCTTTGCCAACGCCACCTTCGCTTCCTTCAAGATCCTTCTAGGGCGAAACAATGCTTCGATGCCTTTCGTCGTATTGGATCAATTCATAGCCCGGTTTTCAAGGCAGCCACGATGCCCGCTTTGTCCACTAATCCATGCCGAAGATGTCAAAGAACACGCATCTCATGACTCAACGACACACTCGCCAAATTGGTCAACAGCACGCTGATTCAACGTAGCAGTCACAATGTATCGGGGAATCCTAGCTTGGTGACAAGGATGACCCGAGACAAGACACATGGAGATCTGATGAGCTTCTAAGAATGTTTAGACTGTCAGATAAGGCACCATTCCATGAGACAGGGATACCTTTGTAGCAATCGGGCTGCCCGAGGCGCATGATTCCCTGAATAGTGCTAGTCATCCGTCTTATGTTGCAGTGCATGAGGGTCCAGCTGCGCTATTATCTATCTCCAATACATGAGTATGCGTGTGATAATTATGCAGCCCTACCCTAGACTCTATCTCATATCTAATGTCACGTACTCTTTCCTCTGCGGTGTCACCCTATTCAAGGTCATTTGGATCCAGCATTGCGTAGCGAATCTTTATCTACTCACCAATGCCATGGCTATGGCGCCCGCTTACCCGGTTATCCTAGTCAACAAATAATCAGGGATCGCATGAGTGAGAAGAATGAAATTCCATTAGCCCATTTTCAAATTCGGCTACCTAGTTCGGTATAGCTAACCCTGCCAAGTAACCGGAATTGGTAGCCACTGGGCATATTGATCGATTCGTATGATTGTCGATCATCCACTTAATGCTACTGCGGAGATGGGTTCAGCTCCGACAAGAATCAGCTTATACATGGGGTACGTATAGTCCCAACATGGCAGCCTATAGTCAATCCATCGTTTCGGGTAATCGGATCGGGCTGTCCGGACGGAAATCGTAATGTTCTGAGAATATTGCTGGTCACGTATATGTTAGAACGATCATGATCTAGTATTTGGAATCTACTTTTGGCTCGGTGTTGGATCGGGCTGGATACGAATAGAGTTGTCAGAACCGTGTCACAAGATCGATAATGTGTGTTTTCTGAGCCTAGGACCCTTGTGTCACTTCCTCACGCATATAGGCCTCAGATATCAACGTCAATCAGCAATTATCCGGGATCGCTGGTAGATCCGAGCCCTGCTTCGGGGCCGCAGGATTCACGGGCCCGAGCTCGGATCACCGAGTCAGAGATCGGGTATAGGGCAAGTCATACAAGTAAAACCGAATACGAGGCCAAGCTGGGCGAAGACTCCCATTCTAGCAACGATGCACTTGTATATATTAAATGGCATCCGGAATTCGTCAAAGGATGGTCCTCGCCGACCGAACAACGAATCGGTTTTTCAGCGATGAGATGCTGGGCATACATGTCGGGGCCGAGGAAAATGCTATAAATACGGCCTAGAGACACCGCCATGGGGTTATACAGTCAAGTGACAACTATCTCTTTCTTTCTGTATCATCTGCTTCATTTTCCATTTACATACAGAACCAAGTATGTCTCTCCAACTTGCTATAATCGGCTCCGGCCTCGCCGGTCTAGCAGCAGCACGCATCCTTCGCGAACATCACGAAGTCACCGTGTACGAACGCGGTGGCCCCGACGCAGCCACCGGCGGACAGGGTATTTGCCTGTTCTCCAACGGCATCAAAATCCTCCAAACCATGGGCTTCGATCGCGACCGTGCTGGTGCCGTTCCATGCCACGGATACCGAACCTTTGACAAGGACGGCAAACTGGTGAAGGACTTCCCGGTCGACTTCAAGGGGAAGTATGGAGCTGACACCATGGCAATGAAGCGGTCGGATTTTCGGGACGAGCTTCTGCGGCTTGCGACTGCGCCTTCGGAAAGTTGGGTATTCAGGGGAGTCCGGCGAAGATGGTGTTTGATACTTCGGTTGTGGATGTTGAGCCTGATGAGGGTCTTGTGGTGTTCAAGGACAGTTCCACCATTCAGGCGGATGTAGTCATTGGTGAGTTCTCGCGAATTGATATCACAGAAAAGCGACTGACTCGAAGATAGTTGCCGATGGCGTGCATTCACGTCTGCGTCATCGCATCGTCGACTCAAGCTATCAACCAAAGAAAAACGGCATGACATGCTATCGCGTCGCCATCTCGGCTGAAGCTGTCAAAGCGGCACTCGGATACCTCCCCGAATCGTGGGATCCTCGCACAGCAGATAGCCGGATTTCTACTCTGATGGCTGGTGATGGGAGTAGACGCACCGTTACCGCATATCCTCTGCGCAACTACGACTACATGAGCTTTTCTTGTCTTTTCCCCGGTCGTCAGGATAGAGGCAATGTCTTGGAGTCGTGGTACGCGGATGGTGATCGACAGGAGATGGTTGATACTTTCAACGACTTCAGCTATCCTCTTCGCAAGATTCTTGAGTAAGTGCCCTTACGCCCATGTGCAGATGTCTCTGTAACCATTGATCTTAGTATTGCAACCTAGTATTGCAACCGAGGTGAAAGTATGGGAACTCCAAGACCTCGACCCCCTTCCTCGCTGGAATAAAGGCCGCACAATCCTCATCGGCGACGCTGCTCACGCAATGACCCCAATGCAGGGCCAAGGCTCAAACATGGCTGTCGAAGACGCCGATAGCTTCCGTTTACTGCGCCCAGGTCTGACCCGCGAGGAAGTCGAGGGGGTGCTCAAGCAAGTGGACAGTATTCGCCGGCCGCGTACAGCGAGAGTTCTAGGAGATACTCGGGCTATGGCTAAAGGTATTAGCATGGATGAGATGATAGCGAATTTGGACTTTAATTGTGGGTATAATGGTGTATTTGAGGCGTTGAAGAGAATGGAGTGAGCTGTGATCGGTTTCGATTTATGAATTATGCTATTGGGGCTTTCTGTTCGAGACCTGTTCTGCCATAGTGACATCCAGTGAATAGCTATGATATACCAATAAAGGGATATAGTGAATGACTTTAAGATGCTGTGGGAAAGCCACTTGCACTACACTTGTACCATTATTTGATCTCATCCCCTACTACTGTACAACCATCTAAGACCGTCGGTAGCATAGGCTACAAAAAGAAATTTTATTTGATAAGAGGTGCTAGGCCCTCACCGTACGCTTTCTCTTCTGATTTTTTCTACTCCTATCACCATCCCTCCAGTTCCTAAGGTCATATCAGTGATGTATATCCGCCCCAGAGTTTTAAGTGGCCGTAATTGTATGGGTTATTCAAAGCTCACTACATGAACGATGACAGCTCCATTTCTAGGGAGCACATTGGCCCATCGAAACAGCACCGGGAACAACGCGGCAGACGTGAATATCACAAGGCGACCAGAAATACAACTTGCTGGATACAAATGGACGGTACTGGATTCAGGTTGTACAGGATATAAAAGAGCTCTATGTGCGCCATCGAGAAATAAATCCCATGAGATTACCTCTACTCTCATTTAGGGATGAGAAATTCTCCATATCAAGTGTACTAATTTCCACAAGTGAACTTGATTTACACTATTGATAATAGGAATAGCCAGATACGACGCATTCTACCGTGCATGTCAATGAAGCATTTGGCGAGGCCATGATCGATTGCTACAATTCAAATAACATATGACTTCTTCTCAAGAAGGCTGAAGCATGTCCCCACCTCCCATGGTGATGTTTGAATGAACTTCGAGTGCTATACAGAAACTTGGTTATTCCATACGAAATTGAAGAGCCAGTTTTGCGTTGATGTATGGTCAATCCCTCGAATTCATATCGAAAGCCCTTGATAGAGCGCCGGGTCTTTACTCTGAAGGTTCGCAATTAGTTTCAGCAACGATACTAATGAAACTAACACCCAGATAGTGGTCGCCTTGACTGAAAGGCTAAAATGTGTACCTCGGAGTCCGAGATACAGCGATATGACATAACCTAGTCAGGGCCGCCGGTCCATGAAATCGACTGGCAGGACGTCGAGTACCCAAAGCACCGTCTCAATTGGGACCGCAATCCCAACTGGGAAGCGATGCTGGTGCAAGGCCTTGGTGAACGTCCAGAACAGAGCTGCATGAACTATCAGAAAGGCTTGCATAATCCGCCCCAACACTGTCAAAAGTTCCTGTGCCAACTGCCGCTTCGGTAGTCTTGGTTCGGGGTGCCCTCGGGTTACCTTCACAGGCTTGAACCAGCCAACCCAAATCGCTCAACAGCGAAAAACCAGCAGACTCGGGCTTTCCAACATAATCGTAAACAACATCGTACTAACATATGAACATCACTGCTGAGCTGAGACATGGTAAAGTGGGCAATGCAAACAGATGCCTGCCATCAGCGGATCGTCTCTCGAACTCGGATTCTAACGAAGAATGTTACTGTTGGTATGAATTTATTAGAGAACAATTTTTTTTTTTACTTCCTCGGGGCTTTCGTATGGGCTGAAGAGGCCGGAATCTCCATGAACCCTGGCGAACCTTACCAAGTGACTATCTGAGTCGCGTTTGGGAATTATTGTCAGAAGCCCTGGGCTGCAATATAAAGTCAGAAGCAGGTGGTTGAGAGTCAATCAACAAGAATCTGATTATCGATAGTGCAGTTGAAAAAGTTCAGCTGGGTTATGACATGAGATCTAGAAATCGTCTCGCCTTGACAATTGGCCTGGTGATATCCACTTCCTTCAACACCACTACAAATTGGGCTCTTTGAAAAAACCATGGAAGAACAGATAGCAATGACAGATCGTCTTCCTGAGATGAGCTTAGTACAGGGAAAGTATCCCTCACGACGATCGCTTTACTACTGAAAATCTAAGAGTTGCTGGATGTATCTGACTCTTGGATGTATCTTGAAAAATACAGCTATGCCTTCCAAAAAGCTAGCTGTACTGATTGATGCGGGTACAATGATATGACGGCACGCAGAAAGTAAAGTCACTGGGCTATGGTCCCACCAAAATTCCAACAGACGGCACTTTATCAGCCCAAATTACGGTCTATACAAAGAACTAATAAAAGACGCGTGCATATAGACCACTTTCGCAGTTGGGCTAGCGCAGCATCTATTCTTTCAGGGAAGATTGAAACCCATTGGGAAGCCTCGCTCCCACTCATACAGGTGATATGGTCATCTATAACCAATCCCGAGAATAATTTCATGTCTCGACGACGTTTACACTGAACTAGTTCAGCATTATCTGACGACTGCGAATATCACTTTGCGTGCCTGTCAGTCAATTTCGTCGATTCATCGTTTATGTGCTGCGCCTGGGTGTTTCCACGGCGAGAGAAAAAAAAAAATAAATAAATAAATAAAAACGGGCCCAAAGATGCCTTCCCTTCAAATTTATGAAATGAAGGCACCAGGCGAACACGCAGCTTTCTCGTTCTAGGAGCTTCAAGGATCAATCTGCGGCAATATGATACGGCACACCACTTGCGACTGCGTTAGAATTTCTCTCATTCACAAAACAATTGTAGAGTTGACTGAGATCAACTATACATGTGCAACCATCTCAACTTCACCACATGTTATGTGTGTACCTACCGAGCAAGTGTGATTCAGCAGCTTTGAATTCAGGGTGGATGCCTGCATCAAGTCGTTATGACCGTGAAGTGGTACATAGAATGAGAATAATTCGAAGAGATCTTTCGTATGGAAAGGGGTATATTCGAGAACTGACAAACGGGTCGGTCTATTCTCCCAATGAGGGAGAGCCCGAGCCCAGTTTCATCGTCACGGCCCAGATTCGGTCGTTCCAACGCTTGAAAAGCTCGTTTTGGGGTCCCAAATAAATCTGAATCTACGACCATGCATAAAAAGAAATGGAAAGAAGCGGTTAGACTCTTTTGATGGTATTTCCCATTTTGATACCTCCCCCCGTTGAGGGCTGTGGTAACAAAAGGGGCTGAAATAGCAATCATCCACCACGCTACTGCGCAAATACTTGACAAGACGACATAAATGACTGGGCAAAGACTGTCCTTTGGCTCATCGCCCGCAATCTATGGGAAGCACAAGAGATTTCATCATATCAAGGAGTGTTTCTAAGACAAAAGATGATTCAAGGTCTATACTGGACGCCATTTCCCTGATGGCGCACTGGATTTCTACAGGAGAAGAATGGAGCATGCCAGTTTATCATGATGCTCATGAGAGCTTATCCAATACATCAACGTCTTGTGTGTATATTTCTCATATTCAGCATTTGATAACGCCCGCCGAGCTATCTTGCTTGACCCTATCTGGGAGATACTATCGAGTCGATAGTCTGCAACATGGGTCATTACAATGTCTCTATCGACGGAGCACGATGTAACATGTCAGAAACCCACAGGGAGCCTAGCACAACTGTCTCCTCCCCCTATGGACTACAAGGCTAGATGGCAAGACAACATCCTTCGAGAGCTGTCCAGCAACTGGCCTATCCAGTACACATTGAGGAACGAGTCTGGCCTTGTCATCAGTCCGCCGATATCTTTGATGTGCTCTGGACGGGATTAAAACAATGCCTACAAGCTTTGTTCAAAAAGTGCGCAATTGATCCCAGTAATGGAAATAATTGTTAGTGCTCAACTATGGCTATATCTTTCAAAATGAAAGAGCACCTCAACCAGTTCAGAAAACACCAATAGCATCACCAGGCACGAAATAGAGGCTGCAATCTGCACACTAGATGCACGGTTGCGTTCATGGGCCTTAAGTGAGCCTGCGTCGCTGGCAAGAGGCCGGCCCATTCTAGATGCCACCCTCCAGAAAACCACAGAGAGACGCAACAGTCTCCTCCCAAGGACTACAATAACGTCGGATGGCAAGACAGCAATCTGGGAGTGCTATACAGCAACTGGCTATCCAATACGAGGTTGAAGAACCATTAGGCCTTTATCAACAGCCCGGCCGTCCCTTTATGTGCTCTCGAAACCACGCTATGCACGGCATTCAAGAAGTACCGACAGACTTTGTTCTAAAATTGCGCAAGTGGTTCCAGTAAAGGAATAAATGGCTGATGCTTTGGGACAACCCACACGTCGAACAACATGAAGAACCCGTCAAGTTCAAGAAACTAACTCCGGTAGCGTTCCTTCAAGATAACAATGATCGCAAGAGCTCTCGCAGCCGAAATTCTCGAACAGAAAGAAGCCGAAAATCGCGTCTATGCCCGACTAGCCAATCCGCAATCCGTTAGAGGTCTCACAGGAAATGAAGACGGATGGATAAACACGATCCCTCAGAGATCCCAAAGGTTTACAGATACGGTATTCTAGGACGCCTCCGCAGCGGCCCTCCCCCGACTTTGTCCTGGAGTGGACGCGGAAATCAAACTCAAAGACGGCGAAACATTCTGGACCTCTAACCTCTACGATATGAATGAAGAGCAACTCCAGGTCCTCAAGTCTCTCCTGGACGCAGAGCTACAGAAAAGATTTATTCGCGAATCGAGTTCACCAGTCTCCTCCCCAGTCTTTTTCGTCACTGACCCGAGCTCTCAATCACGTGGGAAGGGCCAGCTACGATCTGTCGTGGATTACCGAAAACTCAACCAGAAGATAGTACTTGATGAATTCCCCATCCCCTTATCCCGGGAGATTCTAGGACGGCTTGGAAAGGCAGCCATCTTCACGAAATTTGATGTCCGATCTGTTTTTGCGAACATCCGCGTAAAGGAAGGAGATGAATGGTTGACCGCGTTTAAAACACCCTTTGGACTCTTTGAATACCGGGTGATGCCCATGGGTCTTGCAACCGCACCATCAATCTTTCAAAGGTTCATTAATTCTGTCCTATCGCCCTACCTTGGAAAGACCTGCTTCGCCTATCTCGACGATATTATCATCTTTTCCGAAGACCCACAACAACACGACCAGCACGTGCTGGAAGTTCTCGAAGCCCTCGAAAAGAACGACTTTCACCTGAAACCTAAGAAGTGTGCGTGGGCACAAACCGAAGTTGACTTCCTAGGATACACGGCCGTTGCCAAAAAGGGAGTTAAGATGTCGGACGACAAAATACAAACCATTCGAGAAATGCAACCCCCAAAGTCTGTGCGTGATGTCCGCGCCTTTAACGGACTTGCAAACTTCTATGGAAAGTTTGTTCCCCATTTCGCGGATATCATGAAACCCCTCTACCGTCTCACGCAAAAGGATGTTTCCTTCCACTGGTCCCCTGATTGTCAAAAGGCCTTCCTCCTTGTCAAGGAAGCGATGAGAAACGACATTTCCCTCCACGCTTTTGACTGGTCTAAGGATGTCGTGCTCGAAACCGATGCCTCTGATGCTGCTTATGCAGAAATTATCTCCCAGCCAGACGAAAATGGCGACCTTCGGCCGGTGCTGATGTTCTCCCATACATTTACTGCTCACGAAATTAACTGGTCCGCGCATGATAAGGAACTCTTTGCCATTGTTTACGCCTTTGATCGCTACCGTCATTTCCTTGAGGGAACAAGAAACCCGTCAAGGTCTTTTCCGACCACCGAGCCCTTAGCCATTTCATGACTACTACAGACCTTTCTCGGAAAAACCGGCATCGCCCATGGTGCGAAATCCTGATGCCGCATCGTTTCACTATCGAGTATCGGCCTGGCAAGGAAAATGACGCCGCTGACGCTCTTTCCCGATACAATTTTGATGACGTCCATTTCGAAGATTTCCCTCTACTTCCCCCGTCGCGTTTCTCCGCCCAAGCCCTAAAAAGTCTGGATCATCGAGTCCTAGTCGATATGTTGAACATTGAATAAAGAAGCACTGTTGCGAAACTCTCGAAGAGGGAGATATGGCGTGGATGCAAGCAGAATGCATGTGGATGTTCTCGGGGTCGGTCACCTAGCGTTATGACTGGCGATGCCAAGCACGGTATTTTGGTTTCCGGGCAATATTTAACAAATTCTGGTTACAAGGAGCCTTGATGTGCAAGAAATCGCCCTTGCGAAGTAACAGGCCGGGTCGTCAAATACAGGGTTTTGCAAGAATGATTCTGTTGACTGGGACATGTACAGTTAAACAGAAATTTTCCAGCTGCCGTAAGTAACAGAAATGTATATGCAAGTATGTATATACTTCATCACGCATATCTATACACATCCAAATGAAACAAACCAAACTTTTCCAACCCTTTCCATAACATAAATCATCACTTATGCAAAGAAAAGATGGTTACATCCCCCGATTAAACTCCACCTGCCCATCCAACCCGCCCTTCCCCCAGAACTCCTCCTCCAACGACTTCGCACTAATAGCCTGCCTCTGCGGGAACGCCCCCAACGCAAGCGGCAGCGCAAACAACGACGTCGCCAGAATCAGACCCAGATTAATCGGCATCACCAGCCTAGGCCTCGCCTTCAACCACGCTGTCTTCTCGAGTCTGACCAGGATCAGCGGCGGGATGACCATGATGGGCGTTGCGTTGAGCACGCGCGAGATGGCTGTTTCGCCGACGGCGAGCGTCGCGGCTTTCTTGCTCTTGCCGATGCTTTGCACGGGTTCGCCGGTTTCTTCGCGTTTCTTCTTTTCGAGCTCGGAGAGGACGGGGTAGATGTCGATTCCTTGGCGGATTTCTTCGCCGCGCATGAGGAAGACGTTCAGGGCGGAGGCGCTGGAGACGGCGGCGAAGGGGACGAGACGGCCGAGGATGAGTCGCGTGTTTGGGTTGAGGTTCTTGAGGCGCGGGACGAGGGCGTTCAGACCCAGGGCGACGGAGCAGGATGCGGAGACGGCCATGAGGTAGGACTGGGCCATTTGCGAGAGCGAAAGTGGCGTGGACTTGTTCGCGTTGGCGGAGTTGATCGCGACGTTGAGAGATTGGTTGGTGATTTGCCAGAGGAGCGTTCCGGTTGTTTTCAACCCGGGCGTGAGCATACCACCCGTAACGACCAGGTTCGACAGGACGTAGCTCGACATGCGGAATGGGAGGAAAATCGGTTCGCCGGTGTCTGCCATTGTTAATCACCACCCCGACCATCTTTATTCAGATTCATAGGGACGAAGCGTACCGGGATGAATTGTCGAGTCCACCACCTTCTTCGCGTGCCATAGTTTCGGGGTCATGTTAGGGATTTGGCTCTGTTTGTAAGAAGAAATAAGGTTCTTTGCGTTTTCGAGGCCCGACGACGTGACAAACATCATCCTTATCCATTATTAGCTCTGTGCATCCAAAAACGAAAGCCATTGACCCCAAAAAAAGGCCAATTGACTCAATCGCAAACCCGTATAGCTCACCTCGGATCCGCGATGTCTGCAGCATGGCGCACGCGGCCCCAGTATGTGCTCAGGTCATACTGAGACGGGGGGAGCTCGCGATTCCCAGGAATAGACGAAGTCATGGCGACAATTGCGAAAGCGTGGACTGTACAAGAAAAAAACGCCGCGGGGAATTCTACAAAATATGACTTTCGGAGGGCGTAAAAACATCCCCGTCGTTATCGGGGCGGTCAGCTGATAAGCCGGGTCGGCCAGTCGGGGTACTACCCGGTCGTTTTGACCGCCTTCGCATAGCGACGGCAGTATTTTCTGCATTGTTTTTTTTTTTTTTTTTTTTTTTTCGTACCCCTGTAGAAAAAAAATAGAAAGGTAGGTATTCGATAGTACTCTGGTAATGTAGCATACAACGGTATCACAGTGAGGGTTGCCTCGGACAGAAGGAAATATTAGAGCAATGACAATGGCATAAAACAATGATGCATGCAATAGTTTGTTTGGAACGTGGAATAAAAGGGGTATGTCTAGAAAATCCTGATGCAGAATAAACAAAATCATAACAAATGAAATGCCGGAATCTATGTCGGCTGCCGTGCAGCGTCATCACATGAGAGGTTGGAATGGTATATTCAAGAGTAGGTCCATATCACATGGACTTAGCGGAATCGAAACGATTTGTGTGCGAGAGGGGAAGGAGGTCCTTGTCCGACTCCTAATGGACCACGGACGCGTTGCCGTGACGGGGTCTGGGCACAGAACATGCAGACGTAGACCGATGGTAGATGGGACCGTTCGAGGCCGACGCATTTTGTGTGAAGCCAATGATTGCATGATTCACTGTTCGGGTTAGAATCAAGCTTTGGAAGGCACTAAGCAAGCAACGAACTTACCACTGAATCATGAGATGGCCACCATTCTCCATAGAATTGCAGACGCATCGGGTCCCATTGCTTGGGTAGTTACTATAGCGATTGGTAATAGGAGTCGCGAGATCAGGATCCGTCATGGTCGTTGGAGACGAAGGTACATGCCGAGAGTCAATATCCAATTCAGCACTAAATCGGGGCGGTGATGAGCGAAGGTGTGTCATGGAAGGAGGGCGTGAAGACAAAGTCGGCCGCGGCCCGTAGCTAGCCACCTGTGGCCGTGGGTTCCGACCTCGCTCGCGGAGAACCTTCCGAAGGGCATGCTGGGCATCACCAGAATCTTCCTCAAGTTCGGCCAGAGCATCCGAGGCAGAGCTGCTGCTAGCATAAGTAAAATCGGAGTTCAGCACAGGCGTCTGTCGCTTGCTTGGCGTTCGTCTCCAGTCATCTGATGAGGCAGGTCTGTACGACGATAATTGGGGTCGTCGAGAACCACCTCGAGAAGAGCCCTGCCAAGGAGAAGCCCGCCCAGAAGGACCAGAAGCCACAGTCGAGGTGTAGGAGCCCTTCGAAACCGGGCGGGAACCCGAATCACTTCGGGCAAGCATAGGCCGACCGGCGTCAGAGAAGGTAAAAGAAGGCTGACGGCTGGGGACGGGGTATTCCGAATACTCAGCACCATCATATTCACTCTCCGTGGTCGATCCCTCGAGATCCAATCCGGTAATGGGGTCTGTCAAGCCAGTTGGGACTCCAGGGACCCTTTGCATCTCTGCCTTTGCGCGCCCATCCTTGCCAATTTTCAATACGACAGAGGGTGAGCGAGTCGGGAAAGACGTAGCCACTGAGTTAGACCGGCTCAGTGTATTTCTCTGTTTGACAGGCGACAACCGACCTTTGGACGGACTCTTCTGAATCCCACTGGTGGAAGCCATCGCACCGCTGGAACTTCCCAGCGCAGGCCGGTGGGAAGAGGATGAGAGAGAACTCTGGGTCAGACTCCTCGTCAACCCTGGCCGAACTCCGCGAGGTGTAAAATCTTCATCGTCATCGTCATCTTCGTCTTCGTATGGCGGTTGCATCCGGTGCAAGCTCTGGGCCCGACGCAGCTGCTCCCGTTTGGACTCTTCCGTCTGGTGGTGATAAGGCTGTCGGGTTGGTTTGGAGAGACGCTTTTTCTCCGGCGTAGGTTGTGGTCCACCGAAACGTCGTGCAGGAGAACTGAGAAACATGGCCGGGTCCTCAGCCCGTGTTGATGGCAGACGAGGCGAGGTCGAGAAGGGGGCAGGGAAGAAAGCTGCGTCTGCTGGGCCGGTAGTGGCCGTGGTGGTGGGCGGCAGGGTGAATCCGCTACCGTGAAACTCGGGCAAGTCTACCGTGCCTTCAATGGATGGTAATTGTGGGATGATAGGATCATGCATAGCACTGGTGCCAGTCGGGGGATTCAAAGTATTGCTCCCATTGGAGCCAAATAAGTCTACATTAGATGTACCTGACAAACCCACATCACTCCCCGGTTGTTGGTGATCCAGGTGATCATCCCAGAACAACTTTGCTTGTGGTAGGAACGGCGATGTGGAAGGATCGAGTGTTCCCAGCTGAAAAAGATCGGGAGACGATTGGAGATGTGCAAGCATTCGCGGAGACGAGCCCATAAAACGACTTGGGGTTTCCAAGTGATTACCAGGGGCACTATCATCCTCCAACCCGGTCACCTTCCTCCTCGACGCACTGCTCGGGGGTGGAGTCTGCATGGAGGCCGCCGACTTGGCCGACTTGGGACCATTATCACCAAAAGATCCCCCACCATTCGGTTTCATGGCACGGATACGCTTTGCCGTGTCTGTCCCCTCCACCTTGACACCACTTTTCAGATTGTCCGCATCATCGGTCTGTCGGAGATGATTCGAGGGGGTGCTCAAGCCGAACCGCTGAGGAGTGCGAAGGAATTCTGGACTGGAGGCATACGGATCGGAGGTATCCCAGGTGACTCGAGGATCGTAGAAGGAGGATTCGAGTTTGGGGGTTTGGAAGGTTGAATCGCCAAAGAGCGTAGGAGTCCTCGTGGGGGTTGTAGGTTCACCGCTGGGATGGTTGAAGCTGAAAGAGAAGAAAGGCTCCATCAGCATCATCGTAGACAATTAAGCAGAGGGGAGAGTGGAAGGCAATTGAACGCAATGAGGCATCCAAGAGTATCTCGTATCTCAGTATAGAACAAGAGTGACCACCATCCCCGCAAGTAATTGACAGCTGAAATCGTGAGGAAGGGAGAAGCCAGGAGTAAATAGGGACATACCTGTGGGCGGGCTGATCAAAACTCATGTCAGTAGCAGCGAGAGCCCAGCAACCATTCAAAGCGAGGTGCCAGGCAACCTAGTCCGAAGCCTTCCAGATACTTGGGGAAGCGAGGAATGCTCGGGAGGAGGAGGGAAGGGTGCGAAAGGGATCGAGGAACGACGACGACGAATGAGTAAGCCAGAGATAGGAGTCGATCATTGAAGCCAAGCCAGGGAGTTATAAAGAATCAATCGATCGAGGGAGGGAAGAAGAAAGGAAGGCTGAATGGACTCGATGGTCGTTGGTCGTTGGAC
Organism: Aspergillus cristatus; assembly: GCA_034509305.1. NCBI lineage: Eukaryota > Fungi > Ascomycota > Eurotiomycetes > Eurotiales > Aspergillaceae > Aspergillus > Aspergillus cristatus. Next base: position 1,630,965 of record WJBV01000006.1, on the reverse strand, counting down.
TCGTTGGTTCGTCTTTAAAGGATAGGCTCGGACATCGTTGGGTCTGGTAGAGTTCTTGATCTCAGTTAGAATGACAGAGTGAAAGAGAAGGACACAGAGTAGAACAGAAGACTGTACTCTGTAGTGTAGGAAGGGAGACAAACGTCGAGGGATGAGGCTGTCTTTCAATCGGAGCTCTAAAGCTGCCCTGACGACAGACAAAGGGAGTGAGAATTATTACTACTTTGTCAGACGAGTTTCCCAAGTCGTCTTTCAAAGAGTGTCAATCAATTTGAGTTAATTATAAGAAAGAGAGAAAGAAAAGTGTTGAAAGAAATAACAAGCGAGAGGAATTTTTTGTGGTCGTCCTGTAAATTTCGTAACGATCCAACAGCTGGTTTTATTGCTCTCCGCAAGAAGAAAAGGTCCACTGGACGGAGTAGATTTATGAATTCATTATTTGGATCTGAATGATGACAATCTTACGGTTACGATGTTCGGAAAAGCAAGTACAAGCAGTAGTAGCAGTAAACAGTAGTTGACTAGACTATGTAGTTGTAGCTTACTCCGAAGCTATACAAGTAAAGTACATAGCAAGCAAAGAATTGATATCACAATTGTACTCGTACAGAGTACACTACGACTACAACTTGAAAACATACAAATACCACCCTGGCCCATGGATCGAACATGAACCATTGCCGTCCGTATCTCATATAACTCTCGTCATCGGCTTCATTTCGGCCCCCAGCCTCATCACTCGCAAATCACAATCCCCCCTCCGATCCTGGTCCAAAGTCTGTCCCTCCTGAATACGAATCAACCAGCGTTTAAGGACGGTCTGACGGTTCCAGCGCGGGATCGTTCAGCTACTCAGCATCCACCGAATGATTCAGGACTCCGCCGGAAACAGTAGGTCGTATGTCTCCCCGGGGATGGATGGAGGGGTGACCCTCTTCGGGTCTTATCCTATGCTAAGTGCCCCGTAGCCTAGCCTAGCTTATTTTCTAGGCGTCATTCCGGCTAGGCTGTCGTACTTTGTTCCCTGGAGCCCCCGGTTGTAATGGCAATAGAGGCTGAATTGAATTGGCTACAACGGGTAACTGTTCCGAATTTAAAGACTTACCCGGACAAGATAAGAGTGAGACTCCATGCGACGGCCGGTTCCCTCTGAATAAAGGGTAATGAAGACGGGTTAATTCAGTGCTAATCTTCTGTTCCATGGTGAGAAGATGTATCCATTCCGATCAGTAGACTCGGTTCTTCCCCTGACGGGCGCTCCATGCAAGGAGATTCGGTGTCAGGGATGCAAACAAAGCACAGGTCCGGGATAGCGGTGACAACTGGGATCGTAATCTCAATGCAAGTTGTCATCTTCGGCAGCATACAAAGTAGTTGGTTACGACGCTCTTTCTTCTGTGAATGTCATCGAACGAGTAACAAAATTGTAGTTATAGTTATACAATTTTTGCCCACGGAATCAGGCATAAATACCAGCCACGCACAGCCACAGTGCCACATGCTGCCACGTGCAGTTGCCCCAGGCAGCATAGGAATACGAAAGCTCGTATAAGTATTGGAATATCATTGCTTAATCCTGTTCCTGTGAGTAATTGTAAATCATTGTATCTCGAAACCATGGTGTACAGTAGTGCAGAGTATCAAGCAATGCTTTTTATATTCATGAACAAATGTACCAAACGTATTTAGCATAACATTTTCCCTCGAGTCCTTCTTCATTCATTTCTCATTGAATCGTCCATCGTCCATACTCAGATCACACCTACTGAACAGACAACATATCCATCGCCTCGCTGGCACTCTTGCCCACATCCGAAGCTGTAGCCTGAGATGGCTCCTTGCCCTGCTCAGCCTGCTCCTCGGCCTTGGCAGCGCCGGGGTACTTGCTTCCTTTGTCCTTCTTGGTCTTCTGCTTCTTCTCCTTGGGAGCTTCAATGGGGTAGGCCTTCTTTTCAATCTGTTGCCATGTCAGTAAACGGGTGCAGGGAAGTAGGATAGGCTTGAGAAAGCTTACCTCCTGCCACTCAGGGGACGAAGTGAATTCGTTCTGGATGGGGTCGAGGAGGCGGCGGAGAGCAAGGTTGACGGCGGGTTTGAGCAATTGGGGAGTGAGCTGTTGCAACAGTTAGCACAATCCTTGAGCGTAATCATTTTACACAGTTCAGGACACATACCACATCAGCGGCATAATCTTGCTTCAAGCTCTCAATACCCTTGTACACAAGCGGCTCCGCACCCTCGCGGTCAACCTTGAATGATCGTTCGCCATCGAGCAACAAGCTAGCCGGGAAAAGGACGTGCTCCACGAAGGAAACAAGCCCATTGTTCTCCAACTCCTTCGGGGGAGCGTTGGCCTTCTTGATCTTGCGCGCGGTGACTTCAGGCAGGTCAAGGAGGTCGATCTTGGAGTTGGGGTCACTGGAGGACATTTTGCCAGCCCCAAGCGACGGCACAAGATGATTCATAAGGTCGTGGAGTGTGTCAGCATTGCATTTTGTAGAACATGATGAGGGGCTTGCAGCTTACGAGCACGAGTTTTGTAGCCGACTTTGGGGAGGGTCTATTCAGTTAGTACAACATGCTTCAAACCGGCGGTGTATGTACGTACTTCCATAGCAAGGGCTAGAGAGGTTAGCATGTTATCCATGTACATAAGGGATGGAGCGATGGGCTTACCGAAAATCTTTCTCTGGTCAACACCGCCAAACTGGGCGTGGACATCCAGCGCCTCCTCATCAAGCGCTTGCAGCAGGGGGTACATGAGGCCACTGATAGGTGCATTCTGGCTTTGCTTGACAACCTCGGCACCAGCCTTTTTGGCGTCTGGACGGCACAATCAGCTTTAATTATACAACCCAAGACATAGACATAGACATAGAGCGCATACCATGTTCCGTTACAAGCGAAGCCAACCGGTAAACGTCCATTGTGTATTTCTAATCGATCAGCGCTTTGTCCATTCAATTGAAAGAGGGGGAGAGCGTACCGCCGACATCTGGTAAGAACTACCCAACACAAACTCCAACTTCTCAATGGGCACATTAACAGCCCGCATCAGAGCCGTGATACAGTAGCGGTAGTACTTGGCCCGGTACTCAACCAGCTCAATGGGGGCCTTGAGGTTGTCCAGGAAAGCGTGGACATCAGCCAGGAGGATCTTGACGTTGCATCCTGCTTGGAGGAACTGGGCGATTTTCATAATCTAGTTTCATCAGACATGTCAAATTAGTAGCCTGGGATCATTTGAGCATACAGGGACGAAGTATCCGCAATGAGGCTTGCCCGTCGGGGCGGTTCCTATTATGAGTCAACTCTGGATACATAAATCGCAGCACGATTGCAGCAACGCAGCAAAATATACATAGAGTGTCTGGAGAAAACCTACCCCAGTAAATCCGCAGTGTCTCGCCCTTATCCAGGACCTCATCGATGATTTCCGGATTGAGCACTTCGGCCAAATTCTCCCGGATGAGCTCCAACTTAGCCTCCTTGGTAGCCATGGTGTATGATCAAATGTGGATTAACAGTAGTCAATCACGTCGTTCTGAGCAAGATATAATTAATTCTCTCGTGCAACACTGCGATGGCAGATGGTTGACTCACTCCGGAATTTGATAAAGGGCAAAGTGGGATGTCGAAGAGGTTTTTCCGATGGGTTTATGCCTGAGGCACTCAAGGCCCTACATGTAACTAACGTAACCCAACAAGATGGCTGCTCATTGCTCTTCGTATCATTGAAGAAAAATCAATATTCACTCCTGGAATGAGCTGTGCCTGAGTGAATAGCTCAGCGTCATCTGTGATCCTTCTCCTTCTTGAATTCCTATCGCACTCGTCACACCTTCTCCCCCTTATGGCCAGGATTCAGGCCCAGAAGCTGATTTAGGATCTCTCTGCCTCTTCTCCTCTTTTCTTCAATTGTCGGTCTCATCGACACCCGGGCAGCCGAGGGTTTAGACAGGCCGTCCTATATAGCATCGATACATATACCCACCAGGTGAAAGCAATTCTTGGTCTACAGGTGTGCATGTACCACTCCCTGAAATAAGTCGACCATTTCTTTCAATGGATGTAGCATATGACTATATGGAGTCTCATAAGATTGTACTTTTTCCAGAGCACCATCTCAACGTCTTACCATTCGAAATTAGCTGAGCCATGCCCCGTCATTCAGGAAGTTTCGATTCGACGCCATCCTGATAACTGGGAATGATATTGATACACAGCCCGCATTGTTGGAAAAATGAATGGAAGAGCATTACGCCTCCTATACGTACTCTCTGCATATCCTACAAAATGGCATGGGATTCTGGCACTTATGCGGCTGATCTGGCAACGACACTTCGTCCAGTTGAAGAATGGAACGAATTACATTGACCACATAAACCCCACGTCTGGGTATCCGAGATACATCGAGCTCCAGCTACAGCGCATTTATCGGCTGGGCTAGCACATTCTCCATGTTCAAAGTGGAGTGCTTGAATGCCTAACAACCCAGCTGGGCCGATGGAAACTGTTGCCTTCAATGTAACGACCCATGACAAATGTCCGGCTTCTACCAAAACTCCCGCTGATGGAGTTATGGCTCTTTTGCGCGTCAAAGAATACGGGTTCCCGGACAGAATCATCACATAATTTTGACATACAAGAAACGCGAATACAACTGAAACATACAAGACTAATCACTCATGAGACTACTCATCCACAATGATGAACAGGACTGCTGTGAGAGCGCATTTATATCAAGAAACGTATTGGCCTCAATGTCCAAGAGCCTCAAATTGACTACATTTTGTGCTCCGGCTTCTTCAGTACATTATCTACAGACTTGAGATGCACGACCTAGCCGCGATAGAGGAGGAACTTCTTTCAAAAGCTGTTCCCCCCCGGCCACAACATGGGTGCCACTGTTCCTAAAACATTCGCAGTAAAGAAACTTCTACCTCATCCATATCTCACCATATATATGGATCGAAGATGAGCTAAACAAACTGACCGAGTTCAAAAGACATATACTGACAGTCCAGCTCGCTGCACGCAGAGCCTAAGGCTAAGGACAAGAAAGCTACAGATGGTATATACGTTTCAAAATACATGGCTAAAATTGATGCGGACCCCCAGGGGTGCCCATATGTGAAGCTCGTTCTGACTGCCAACTTCGCACGCCATAAGGCAGGACATGTCAGTGGCGATTCCCGTGTATGGCGCCTGTTTTCTGAAGTTGCAAAACAAGTCATCTGGACTTGTTATTTTCTATATGTTATAAGTAAAGGAACAAGCAGCAAAACTATCATTTATAAAGACTCCTGATGGATTTCACCGTTCAACCCCAAGACTGCCCCCTCCCATCTATCGTCGTGGAGACCGCTGTCTCAGAACCGGAATCAAAGTTTATCGAAGTCGATAAGCGAATTTGGATGGAGGACGGGCCGATACAATGTTTCATGATTCTCGTGCATCATACAGAACGCTTCCTGAAGAACATCACTATCTCACTACAGTCACCCACTGCATAAGGGATCCTACAGACTGAGATGGTGAGGCCATCAAGCTGCAGGTACTTGGAGAATGGAGGGTAATGTCTTGTATCATCAAGGTATGTTGATCAGTTCTGGGATAGTTCCGACTCACGTAGACCAGAGACAAACAGCAACAAGCCCTGGGTTTTCTGCTGTACTTCGCCTGAGCATCAAGTCGGTTTCTGTACCACAGATGTCTTCCGGATAGGACGACCAAGGTCCCATGTCTATCATTTACGATTAACCAATGCAAATATCACTCCATTCGACCCGATAAGAGCACAAGCTGGTTTCTCTGCTAAATGGTCCGTATGTAGTATACATCTCGAATCCACCGGGGAGTAGGGCATTTATGTATATCTCCGCGCCCCGTATGCGGCACAACACCCCGACTCAACTCCCCCCGTCTCGCCTCCAACTCCTTAACCTCGACACTCCCAATCCGTACAAACTTAGTCCCACCCAATATAGTCTATACCCCGGGTACAGGAATAATCTATCTAGATACAGGGAGAGAAATACCTTCATACCCCCCCGCAAACACCACCCGCTCCTCAACACCATCTTTACTAGCATCGTCGCCCTTGAATGAGACTTTCCTCGTTAACCCGTTCTCATTCTCGGATATAATCTCGGAACTCTCAATGACGGAGACGAATTGTTTCGGATCGCGCGCTTTGAGCACGAGGGCTGTCCAGAGGTCTTCTTTTGTGAGTGTTGGTGTGCTGCCTGAGGGGTTGACGGGGGTCGTTGTTGAGGCTGTTATTAGGACCATGTTGCTTGTTGCTTTGTTGATTGATTGGATTGGGTTGATGATTGTGGTTATGGTGTCGATAGTTGATGCGGAGTGAGGGTGGTGGGATGTTGGGAGATGTGGATTGGATTGGATGGGATGGAGTGGAATGCGATGCGATGCAATGCGACGCTAAGTATGCTATCTTTGTAAGCGGCATTCCGCAATCGTAGGATTTTGTCAGTTACTGGCGCATATCTGGTGGAGGTTTCACTGTAAAGTGTCGGATCCTGATGTTACGACGACATCTGGACAAGTCCATGCAATCCATCAACCACAAACATATAAAGTACAAAATATATATACACGAAAGCAATGTAATAATCTCCATAATATAGCATAATCTGTGAGAAAAACACATGGTATATAAACCAAACTCGCCTACCCCACAACTCCCCAGCCCGGTCAGCTGAAAGAATATCAAACCAGGCGAACTGAGCATTACCAAGTAGTAGTCGGAATCAGAAAGATGGCAAAATACACATAAACCTATGCAAGGTATGGAACCTGTATAAACCTGTCATATCACCAGCGCCAATAAAAAAACACAAAAGTAGATAACAAGCCGAACAAGCCGAGCAAAGATGACATGACGAACATCGACGGTGGAGTGGAATGAATAGAATGATCAGAAGCAGAAGTAAAAAATGACAAAAAATAAAGGTATAAGACGCAAATAAGTATCCCCCATAATCCGTGGCCAACCTGAGAAATGAAAAAGAATATAAGAACATAAGCAATTATCCGCCGTGATAGATAAAATGAACCCGTAATTTTGGTGTGTCCTCCACTGTTTTCATCTTGCCTCGCAAGCGGGTCTTGTCGAATGGTGGTGAACGTCCGTTGCGCATAAACTCCTTTCCAGACGTTTCTCATTCCTCCTTGCAAAGCGAGTCGATTCCCGTAGACGTCGTGAGTGGCGGTATATGATATCCATGCCATGCCGTGAGAATATTATCCAAGAAATAAAAACATAAGAAAACAGAACCGCCCAACGTGGTTGTGGTTGTATCAATTCAAAGGCCAACAGGTTGGCTCTGTTGTCCCAACCCGTGTCCATGCCGTGGTATATGAGATGAGTAGCATGACCCACGGGTCATAATGCAATCGAAGAGCGCATCAGGACATCAGCACTACCCACGTCGACGCTGCAGTTGTTGACCAATCCGCAGAGCTTCGGTGCCATCATCGATGAAGGTCTCTTTGAACCATGGATGTTTCAAGGCCTCCTTGGCCGTGATGCGGTTCTTAGGATCGTAGACAAAGATACGCTGTAATAAATCCAGGAACAACCGGTGGAACTCGGTGTTGGTCGGGATGAATTCCTGCACTTGTTAGCAAGGTTCCAGGGCAGAATGGAGAAGGACATACTGCAAGTTGCTTCATGGCCCTCACGTACTTCCGCGAGGCTCGGGTCGTGTCGTTATTCGGATAGTCGAGTTTTCCTCGGTTGAAGTATCTGTGTTGGTTAGCGACGTGAACGGCAGAACGAGGACTGGGAATAGACATACTTGGCGGCTTGGTTCGCGCTTCCATGGCGCCCACCCTGCATAACCTGCTTGACAATCCGAGACTCGATCTTATGGCCAATGACGCACTCCATCATGGCCAGGTGTTCGAGGTTGTCGTGTGTCTGGAAAAGGGCATCTCCCGTGAAGAACTCAACGAGAATGCAGCCAATACTCCAGATGTCACAAGGGAAACTCCAGCCCAAATTGAGAATGATCTCCGGTGCCCGGTAATGTCTAGTAGAGACGACGGACGAGTGATACTCGTCATCAAAGGTGGCAGATCCAAAATCGATCAGTCGAATCTCACTATCCAAGAGGACGCGTCGTTGACGTGCTGTCCGCGATGTTGCATGCGAGGACGAAGGGATTGTTCGGTTGTAGGTGAACGTCTGATAAGCGTTGCTCACGAGCAGGATGTTCTCGGGTTTAAGGTCGGTGTGGATGAGGTTAAGGTCATGGAGGACTGAATTGCATTAGCACCGGCAGAAACAGGAATGGAGAGAATCGATGTACTCACAAGCTACACTCGTGAACAGTTGTCGTGCGAAATTTTGAATTTGAGTGCTTGGGAAAGGCACGAAACCGTTGCCCTTTAAGAAATCAAAAACACTCTGACCCAAAAGATCGGTTACAATGCAAATGTGATTGCGATAGTCGAAGCAATCGCGTAGATGAATGCACTTGTTGCGATTTGCCTTGTCGTTGGAGGAGAGTGTCGACAAGACTCGGAGTTCGATCCTCGAAGCGTCACGGTACTTCTGGATCGAGCGAATGATCTTGATCGCGCAGCGAGACCGGCGCTGCTTGTCATACGCTTCCACGACTTTTCCAAACGTACCCTGTCCGAGTAGTTTGATAATCGAGTCTGAAAAGTCAGCATCGTTATCGAAAGCAAACTCAAGGCAAACCTACATCGATCCGTGATCGGTGTATCCGGGGTGACCACATAGTGGCCATCGTCATCATCATATTTTTCGTTCGTCCGTGCATACTAAAAACAAACAATCAGTACAGCAATCGAAATCACCCTTGGTAAAGAAGAAACTTACATCGCGGACAATCGGGACAGCGACATCCTTGGCCTTGATGGGCGGGTTTGGAGGAGGGACATAACTCAGAAAAGCATCTCCCACAGCCTCCAACTCCCGTCGCTTCTGCTCGTCGCGAGTGGATTTGCGTGTTGTGACGCGCTTCCGCTTCTGCCCGATGTCTGCATCCTCGTAGTAAACACCGTTATTTGTCCCGGTGCTACCCTGCGACCCCAGCGACGTCGGAGCGGTTGTGTGAAGCGAGGTCGTTCTGTCGGTTGACAGAGACGCCCCGGACGATTCCTCTCCGTATTGCTGAGGGGGATGGATGGAATACGAGGGACGGTCGTAGTATCCCACCTCGTAAGCCGTATCCAACCCGGTCCGTCTCCTCTTGCCAGGCGGGTGTATCATAGAACCATTGGGAGTAGGAACGGCAGAAGACGCGGTGGTGAGGGTGTGGGAGGGCACCTTGGAGTGGTCCGGTGGAGGCGTGTCATCGATGACGATGACCTCCTTGGGGATCCCGTTCTTGTAAAATTCACCCCAATCCGGCTTCTTCCTCCTACCATTCTGGGTCGGAGTGGCCGCGGCGCTGTATCCGTTCTGGACGGAAGCCATTGTGGAGGACAGAGGGGCGGGAGCAGTCGGGGGCGCGGCGACTTTGGGGGATTGAGTATACGGGAGGGTGGTTGTGGTGGTGGATGCGGTCGTCGTCGTCGTCGTCGGAGGCGGATTGATGGCGGAAGGATACGAGGAGGTGGCTAGACGAGCGGTGCCAGCAGCGGTGGTGGCCGGATAGGGGGGATTTGGCTGGTAGGTCTGCGGATGAGCAGGATAGGCGTAATGCTGCGGATGATGCGAAGCAGGGTGTGTCGCGGTGGCCGTCGAAGGGGTCGACATAATGCACCACGAAGGATCCAGCCAGTTCGTGACGAACGGCGGATTTGGAGTAGAGAAATGGGTAGAGAAGAGTAAGTGTATTTATTGTAGAAAGAGGATGAAGAAGAAGGGATTGACCGTAGGAGGAGAAAGAGGAGAGAAAGAGTGAGAGGAGGCGATTGTCGTCGGTTCGCTGAACCGTCCTTAGAGTCGGCTAGAGAGACTCGAGAGATTCCAGAAAAGAAACCAGCGGGAGGCGAGTCAGCGTACTGTATTTTTCTTTTTCCGATATTGAGGGGGAAAAGAAAACAAGTAAAGTGTAGTAAAGAAAAGAAGAAAAAAGGAATGAATCAAGAATGAAAAGGAGAAAGTACTCCAAGAGACTCTCTCTAACTCTGTGTGTGTGTGGGAGTATCTCTTCCGGGCCTCTCTTTTTTCGCGATGCGTGGGGATGACGAACGAGAGCGCGAGAGCGGTCGGGAAGAGACGGTGTTCAGGACATTCTCTTTGGTGAGAGAAGAAGAGATGGACAACGACTATGGAGAATACCCTTAGTAGACTAGAGAAAAGAACAGAGACGATGGTGAAATGATGATGCTGAGAGGAGTTGATCATGGATTATGCGCACCGGCGCAGTGGCTGTTCACAACCTATGGACTATTTTGTACAGACAGCCTGATAAAACACCAATTGCCCGCCCAGCACCCGATCTACATTATTATTAGTGTTTTCTTCTTTATTGCAGCACTGCAATTGACCCTTTCTTAGGCATGTTTGGCTGTCTACGGGGCCATTGCCGCAGTCACTGTCTCATACCATACGGCTATGCTTACACTTGGTTGTTTATTCCTGTCAGGATATATAGACAAGTATATATACAAATATATACTGGCATACTGACAATACAGTGTCTCATTCTCTTTCATGGTCCTTGCATCAGCCGTGGCAACGCGACCACTGCATTGGAGAACTTGTCGCTCTCCGTACTGCAGCATGTCATGCGTTCCCACCCTAACCGTATTGGGTCTGGTCTGGTCGGGTTTATTCCGGAGCCTTTTTCCTGTCTGTACTCCGATACACTCCTGTACAATCATACAAGCTCGTGGCATGCTGTATAGAAACTGTAGAGATCGAACGTGCATTCAATACTCTGTATACTCTGCACTTGCAGTTACAAGTAGAGCACTTATTCCGAACGAGTGCGTTCCTGGCGTGCAAGGGATCTCGTGATGTAATCCCCGAGATCTAACCCGATGCAGAAATCCTCCCCGTTGTCCGTGCTAGCATCCTCTACTCTATTTATATGAAATCTATCTGTCAAGGATTGATTCTACAATTAGATTTGTTAGGTATTCAACTAAGAACAAGAATGACAATGCCCGTGGTCGCACTTCTAATCCCCAGCAAAACATGCATGCATGAAATCAAGACATTCTGCACACTGGCACCAAAAACCCCAGTCAAGAATAAACACAAGGTAAAAAGAATAGCAACCGTAACGCCAACGACCACGGCCTGCCTAGTAACCGTGCGGAGTTCAGAAGGTAGTAGAGGGCTCCATCCCTGCTGAGGATGGGTGGCGAGAATACAAACAAACTCGTGAACCAAGCATCAATCCATTCGATCTTCTTTCAGATCCTTGGAATACGCCTTTTGCACATGCTTCGCCCCTCGTCCATCGAGTTCCAGCATGAAAAGAACGTCCCGAAGTTGGATACCTGCGCCCCCTTCTTGGTCCTCCCGCCATGTCCCAAGTTGCTTGGGTGGAATGACCGCGGGTTCACCGTTGCGGCCGGTTTTCTCGCCGCCTGTACTGGGGGTTGCTGTATTGAGACGCGACGGCGTACTAAAGCCACTGGCATTCGTTCCGCCCCGATTTAACCAAGAGTATGACTTCTTGGTACCGAACACCCGGCCGGACAGCATGCTGTTGGTCGCCATACGCGCCGTCTCAACGGATTGCTGGTGTTGCTGGGCCTCACTGGCCTTGGCATCAACCATTTTTCTGGCTTCCTTCTTGGTCATTCCCTTCTTATCGAACCCAGCAGCTTTCTCCCCAATGGGAGTAGAAGGAGTAGACCCGGTAGGCTCCGTCCATTCCGCCCGGTTTCCGGTACTCTCCCCCAGGATGGCATTTTCGCTGCGTTTGACACGCTTTTTAGCACGAAGTTCTTCATTCGATACGTCCTTTTCCATGAGCATGCGGTATTTCTCAGGAAGCGATCGGGTCGTCGACGATTGATCGGTCGCAGAATGCGGCCCTAAAGATACAGGTCAGCAACAGTCTATAAACTCTGTCTGTTTGAGTCGCCATACGTTTGAGTGAAGACGACTTGGGGCCCCCGGTCCCGTTCGCCTGTTCGGCGGAACGGGCCAAGTCTTGCCACTCAACTGGTACCGCCCCGTGTGAGTGGGCGCGCCGAGATCTGGCAAGTGATGACGAATAGTCAACCACGTTTCTCAGCCGTTCTTCGCAGCAAATCGACATGAGATTCAGTATGTCCACCAACGGCGCGCCTTCCTGGTTCAGAATCGTCTTTCCTGTCCGCACAATTGATGAACCATCTGGTCCTGTAACTTCGATCGGCTGTGGGCGGCCCGGTACCGGATGGAATAACCCTTCTGCGGGTATACGAACGCCAAGTTCGAAGCCGCGTCTCTGCAACTTTTGCTCAAGAAGCTTTGTTAGCAAGAAAGGCTCTTGCAGATGGTACTGCGCGCGTCTGGCCGCTTCGCTATCCTCGCGGATCGGTTCGTTTTGGGTTGTGTAAGGAGCGGGTGTTGGTTCGGTGTAGTAGGAATCTTGTGTTTTGATCTGTGAAGGCTCACTGAAGCTTGCTGTGGGAGTCGGTGTCCCAGCCGTAGAGGTTTGTGATGTAAAAGAGGTAGGAGCCTGTTGTAGTTGCTGCTGCTGCTGTTGTTGCTGGGGAGGCGGTACCTGTTGAGCCCGTGGAGGCTGTACACCAGGCCCAGAATAGCTACTCGTAAGAAAAGCCTCTTCTTCCCTGACATCAATACCAGAGGACGCCAGAACATCCGTCAGTTCAGCAGCATCCGTCGCTTTCTCTGCCGGGCGAGATGGAGGTCCCATTGTGCCCGACGGCGGGGGAGGCGCAGGCGTCGGTGCCGTGCCGTTCATATTTGTCCCGTTCATCATTGGCGATTGATTCTGCGGTAACTGAAGGGTCCCAAAGCTTGGAGATGCATATGGTGATTGTGTTTGGGTCTGAGGGAGAGGAGAAAAAGGCTGTCGCTTCTGAGGTGGAAGGCCACCATTCACTGGAGACGCCGGGTTGGGAGACGGGGAGGGACCAGGAGGCGAGAAAGGTTGGGGGTAATGCTGCTGGGGTTGTGTTTGCGCCATCTTGGTGAATGTATCGCTTTGATCTCGAGGGAAAATTTGCGCGATCTGTCACTTTTCAGAGGCTGTCGCGGCCACCAAAATCGATAGTCGTCCGCGCGTTGGTCGTAGATGTGAGCGGACTGCTCGAACCGCCGCCGCCACCAACTGTAACCATCTCAAGACATCGGTTCTGCAATAGTATGGCGATATGGATTCGCTGGGGAGTTGCCGACCAGCACAATAACCGATGCGCAGTGAATGAGTTGTGAGTTCGTCCGTCTTGTTCGCGGCGGGAAGGGGAGCTCTGGCGGTTTCAACGAGGTTTTTGCTTGGAGAAACGCCGCGGCAAGCCGGTCACGTGCGTTTATGTCAGCACCTTGTCGATCCGGCCGTCTCCAAGAGAAGTTCAACGTCGACGAGGTCAGAGGAGTAATCACTCCTTGTGCTGCTTGTTTTCTTTATATATTTACGCGGTGGCTCGCCGCTTGTTTCGATACTTGCCTTTTCGAGCCTACTGCCCTGAAGAGTCTTGTCATGGCTGCCGTCCACTGCGCAAATTGAGATTCGGACAAAACCAGGCGGCTCCGACTTTCATTGTGTTTCCACCATCGTCTCGTTAGATCTTCGTTCGAGATATTCAATGCTCCTTGGGCTTCTTTGCTGAAACCGTACCGGTCTTTTTCAATCGCGTCGCGTCATGGCCGCAAAGCGCAAGGCGTCGGCCTTGAACACGGCGGTCGACGATGAGCCCGTCGACCCGTCCGATGAGCTCGCCTTTTACTGTTTAGGTGGAGGAAATGAAGTCGGCCGGTCATGCCATATTATCCAGTATAAAGGGAAGACAGTTATGGTACGTGACAACGAACCCTCAAGGTCCAGTGAGCTCAGAAAGACTGACTGATTGGTACAGCTTGATGCAGGAATGCACCCTGCGAAAGAAGGCTTTTCCGCGCTTCCGTTCTTCGACGAGTTCGACCTGAGTACGGTTGATATTCTCCTAATTAGCCAGTACGTGGAATATACCCTTCCCCTCCCCAAGACCTTGGCGCACAATCACACTGGACCGTCACGAGAAGCGACAAGGGCAGCAAGATCTTTGGTTGTCATTAGTGGAGGAATACTATACCTCAGTGATACAGGCCCTATGTCTCTGCATGTACATCAGAAACGCAATAATAGACTGTTCCTGCGTCATCCTGTTTCCTGTTTTGTATCTGTATTGTTGGATGCGCTATCCGCTGCTACTCACACATTGCACCTTGGGACTCCATTTCCAATTGTAACGGATGGCTAATCTGTGCTGGTCTATAGTTTCCACGTTGACCACTCGTCCGCCCTCCCCTATGTCCTCAGCAAGACCAACTTCAAAGGCCGCGTTTTCATGACACACGCCACCAAGGCCATCTACAAATGGCTCATCCAAGATAATGTCCGTGTAAGCAACACTGCATCTTCGTCGGATCAGCGCACGACCTTATACACCGAGCACGACCATCTGTCTACCCTTCCGTTGATTGAAACAATAGACTTTAACACGACGCATACGATTAATAGCATCCGCATCACTCCTTTCCCCGCTGGACACGTCCTCGGTGCTGCTATGTTCTTGGTTTCGATTGCTGGTCTGAATATCCTGTTCACAGGAGACTATTCGCGGGAAGAGGATCGCCATCTTATCCCGGCTGAGGTGCCCAAGGGGATCAAGATCGATGTCCTTATCACTGAATCGACCTTTGGCATTTCCTCAAATCCGCCCCGTCTGGAACGCGAAGCAGCCCTCATGAAATCTATTACAGGAGTATTGAACCGTGGTGGCAGAGTTCTCATGCCGGTCTTCGCGCTAGGTCGCGCACAAGAATTACTGCTGATTCTTGACGAATACTGGGAGACGCACCCCGAACTTCAAAAGATACCCATCTATTACATCGGTAACATGGCGCGGCGATGTATGGTCGTCTACCAAACATATATCGGTGCCATGAACGACAACATCAAACGTCTTTTCCGTCAACGTATGGCGGAAGCAGAAGCCGCTGGCGACAAGAGCATCAGCGCCGGTCCTTGGGACTTCAAATTCGTCAGGAGTCTTAGGAGTCTTGAACGGTTTGACGATTTGGGAGGGTGTGTGATGCTTGCTTCGCCTGGTATGCTGCAAACAGGAACCAGCAGAGAATTGCTTGAACGGTGGGCCCCGAACGAGCGGAACGGAGTGGTCATGACCGGTTACAGCGTTGAGGGGACAATGGCTAAGAATTTGCTTAATGAACCTGAGCAGATCCCGGCTGTCATGTCGAGGTCTGCGGCTAGCGTGGCACGAAGGGGAGTGACAGGTGGTGGTGACGAGGAGCAGAAGGTTATGATCCAAAGGAGGTGTACTGTGGACGAAATCAGCTTTGCAGCTCACGTTGATGGTGTTGAAAACCGGAACTTCATTGAGGAGGTTGCTGCACCTGTTGTGGTAAGTAGTCTAAACACAGCTTTTCCGAGGCGATAACTGACTCGTTCAAAGATCCTCGTCCACGGAGAAAAGCACCAGATGATGCGTCTCAAATCCAAACTCCTCAGTCTGAACGCCGACAAAACCGTCAAAGTAAAGGTCTACACACCAGCAAACTGCGAAGAAGTCCGCATTCCTTTCAAAAAGGATAAGATCGCAAAGGTCGTCGGCAAACTCGCACAGGTTGCGCCCCCCTCAGAGCAAGACGATGGCCATCTCATGGCCGGAGTTCTCGTGCAGAACGGGTTCAACTTGTCGCTAATGGCACCGGACGACCTCCGCGAGTACGCAGGTCTGACTACAACAACGATCAATTGCAAGCAGCATATTACGCTAAGCTCCGCAAGCATGGATCTAATCAAGTGGGCTCTTGAGGGAACATTCGGAGCTATCGAGGAGATCAGTGATAGCTCGAAAGATAACGTCAAGAAGGAGGAGACGAATGGGGAAGAGCAGAAGCCCAAGGAAGAAGCTGCAGATGAAGAAATCCCGATGGAGAACACACAGACATACTTGGTTATGGACTGTGTGATCATCCGGTATAACGCTCGCACTCGTGAGGTGGAATTAGAATGGGAGGGCAACATGATGAACGACGGTGTCGCCGACGCAGTCATGGCCGTTCTGCTTACTGTGGAGAGTAGCCCTGCATCAGTGAAACGTACGTTAACCCTTGCTCAGATACATCGAAATCAGCTACTGACAAGCCACAGAATCCGCCAAACACAAGCACCACCATCACCACGACGACATCGACCTCCCCAACCCCCACTCCAACCTCGGCCCCGAAGAACGCTTTACCCGTCTCCTAATGATGCTAGAAGCCCAATTCGGTTCCGACATCTCCCCCATCGAACGCCCCCGCCTCCCAACCGAAGTCACAAACACATACCTCAAGAAAGAATCCGAAACCGGTACCGCCACCCCAGAAATCAAACAGGAAACCGACCAAGAAACCCAGGACTCAGAACGCCTCGCAGACCTCGAAGCAGCCGAGCTCGCCCGTCTGCAGGCTCTGGGCATCCCCGTCCCGGGCATCGAGATCAAGGCCGATAAGCATGTTGCCAGGGTGTGGCTTGAGGATTTGGAGGTTGAGTGTGCGAACGCTGTGATGAGGGATCGGGTGCGGGTTGTTGTTGAGAGGGCTGTGGAGACTGTTGCGAGTATGTGGACTGAGGGGCCCCCTTCGGCGGGGTTGGCGAATGGGTCTAAGACGAAGGTGGAAGAGAGTAAGGGGGTGGAGGTTGAGACTAAGACTTGATTTTGAGGTTTGCTTTTGTGATGTACGATAACCGTTTCCGGGGATAGATACCCAGTTATAACAATTTAGTCGGGTTCAGATTAAACAAACATGCATTATCTTCAATTAGAGCTAGCCATTCCCAATACTGTCATCAAATTAATGAAGTCATTTGAAAACATCCTCAACAACCTTCACCGTAGTATCAACGATAAAGTCAATTTCTTCCTTGGACACATTAAAAGGCGGCGCCAGAAGAATATGATCTCCTCGGATTCCATCCACCGTTCCTCCAGCAGCATACAGCGAGATGCCATATCCTGGCGACAAGCCCGTTCCTTGGACCTGCGCTGCGATACCCATCGCCGGATCGAAGGGCTCCTTTGTGTCCTTGTCTTTGACGAATTCGATCTGTTCAAGTCAATAATGTTATCCATGCGATGGAGATAGACTGAAGACGTACACCCCAGAACAAACCCTTCCCTCTGATATCACCCACATACGGATGCCCACCGAGTCTCTCCTTCAGCCCCTGCTCCAAATAATCCCCCATCTTCTTCACATTCTCAAGCAAATTCTCCTCCTGAATAACCCTCTGCACCGCTAACGCCGCCGCACACGCAATCGGGTGTCCCTGGTACGTCTGGAAATGGCGAAAGGCACCAGTCCCCTTGTCCATGGTTTGCACGATGTGCTCTGCAATCAACACGCCCGAAATGGGAGCGTAGCCACCACCAAGTCCCTTGGCGATGGTTTGGATGTCGGGTACCACGCCTTCTTGTTCCCATGCGTGGAGGGTGCCGCAGCGGCCCATGCCGCTCATGACTTCGTCGAGGATGAAAAGCGCGCCGTAGCGCTGGCAGACTGCCTTCATGGCTTGGAAGTAGCCGGGTACTGCGGGGACGCAGCCGAGAGACTGCATATGATCATTAGCATGAGTGCCATTTCAGTGTATGAAATGAGTGTGGTGTACGTACCGCGCCAACGACTGGCTCTGCGATAAACGCGCATACAGTATCCGGTCCAACGCGTTGGAATTCTGCGTCTAGCTCTGCCGCTAGACGTGCAACATACTCTTCATCTGATTCACCTTTTTGCTTCCCGCGGTATGCGAAACATGGGGAGACATGCGAGGTGTTTTGCGCCAGGAGGGGCTCGAATGGCTCACGTCTGAGGGGGTGACCTCCTGCCCCTAGAGCACCAAGTGTGATTCCATGGTAGGATGGACGCCGGGAGATGAATCGGGTACGTTGGGGCTGCGGCGTGGGTAGTTCGAGGTAGTATTGGCGGGAAAGTTTTAGGGCTGCTTCTACCGCTTCAGAGCCTTTTCGATGTCAATTCATATTCTAATAACAAAGGAGAGTGAGTACAGACCAGAGCTAGAAACATAAAGCTTTGAAAGTTTTCCGCCGGTTGAGTCAACAAGCAACCTAGCAAGATCTTCCGATGCCTGCGTTCCAAAAAAGGCCGAGTGGCAATACGACAGCTCATTGATCTGTTTTATCACAGCCTTCTTGACCTTCTCATTACCATGGCCCAAGCAAGAGACTGCAGCACCGCCAGTTGAGTCGAGGACTTTCTGACCGTCTTCGAGGAAGATGTAGCTTCCTTTTCCGCCGATGGCTTTCTTGGGAATGAAGCGGGTGTCTCGGTGGAGGACAGCGCTGGTAGAGGGAACCACTGCTCTTGTTAGTGACTGATCTAAGTCTGGTCAGGGAGCTGACATTTACCGGTTTGAGTCATGGTTGCACGGTTACGAATTGATGTTCAGAAGTAGTCGATCAAGAGTAACAATCGAGTTTCTTGGTCTTGGATTCTGACCAATTCATATCGATCACACAGAGCATTTCAGCCCTCTTATAACTACATCAGCCATGTCCCAAGTGACACCGTTACCTCAGTGCTTCGATCTATATTTGCGGGGTAAAGCGGAGTCAGGAATGCCGATGCATGTTCGGCATCCCGATGTCAGAGCTCCCGAGTCTGATAGTGGCTGATGGCGCCGTCATATCGTCCATCGGCGATATGAAGCATGTGTTGTGTCAATTGTTTGACCGATTGGTTCTTGAATGCTGATATGCGACTGATAACTTCGGAGTTGATGGGATTGCCGAAGTGGGTCACGGTGGTTTGTAGAGGGTAGACATAAAGCGTTGTTCAAGATATATCTGTGTCGGAACAGTAAGATAGCTTAGAATGTCCCAATTCAAAGATAGATATCCCAGAGCTCAGCTTTAAAGAGAAAAGGGTAGTAGATATTTCCCTAAAAACATCCAAGATTGATGAGACTCAGCTATAGCTCTAGTATGCCATCGCTAAATCCCAAATAGGAAAGGCCACAACTGCCAAGCCAAGTCCTCCGCAAAACCTCCGCGGGCAACACTACCGCCAACTACACCACTTCTCCAACACAACCCACACCTCACCACTGAAGAGTGCAGTGACTAGATTTTGTCCACAACAGCAATACCATGTCGCGACAAGCACAAGTTGAAGAAGTCTACGACTCCGACCCCGAAGAGGTCGCACCCTCCTCCGACGATGAGCTACCTCCCCCCCTCACAGACCAATCCATCCTCTCTGGTGCTGGAGTTCCCCCACCAGGAGGCTCTGCTTCGATCCCAATGAGACCTGCCCCCGAGCCGCAGCGCGAAATCCCCAGACACTATCAGTGCTTGTACCCGGTTTACTTCGACAAGACCCGGTCGCGGGCAGAAGGCCGCAAGGTCGGAGCTGAATTGGCAGTTGAGAACCCGCTGGCGAGGGATATCGTGGATGCTGCGCAGATGCTGGGGTTGCAGGTGGGGCTTGAGCCGGAGAAGTTACATCCTAAGGATTGGGCGAATCCGGGACGGGTGCGGGTGTTGTTGAAGAACGAGGGTGGGAAGTTGGCGAATCCCAAGATTAAAAATAGTAAGTTTCTACATTACCCTTGGGAGAATCGTGTCTGTGTGCTAACTCGTCAGAACACCACCTCTATATCCTCGTCGCGCAATATCTCAAAGCCAACCCCACCACCGAGCAATCACCCTATCGTCTGAGAATCAGAGGTCTCCCCACCCCCGAGAAACTCCCTGCTGCTCCCCCCGCGCCCAGAGGTTGGAAAATCAGCAAGATCCTCCCCATACACTCTCCCGCATACAGTGGTGGCGGTGTTAGCGACAACCCGCTCAAGGACGCTATGGCGGAGATGCAGAACTTGCAGGGTATGCCTGGGATGCCGCAGATTCCAGGAATGCCGGACATGTCAGCGATGATGGGCGGCGAACCGTCGTCCGCAGGTGGTGGTGAGAAGAAGAAGAAGGATAAAAAGAAGGGCAAGGCATGAGGGATGATGATGCTTTCTTTCCATGGGTTGTTTTTGTCTTATTGCATTGTACAGGCGAAAGGCGTTTGTGTTTACGATGATAGAGGGCATGCTGTTCTCGATACCGATGGAATGAAAATGAATTGGGAAGTCTGATGTGCTTATCATTGAGCCACCACAGAAGATCTATTGCTTTATTATTACCCCTATTGCACCATCAATCAAGAGGTGACTGTAGCTAGCCTGCTCAAGCAAACGGGGAATGACCTCTTGCCTGTCATCCTCAATTCTTCGTTGAGAACCCTTCCAGTGTCACCACTACTGACCATCAGGAAAACTACCCATACCTCCATGTTCTCATACATGCTGCTATTATAGTCTTCAATGGTGAGCTGACAATGAAGACAAAACGCAATAGGAGCCAGGAGTCGACTATACACAAAACACGCAAGAGTTTCGACGCACCGCTAAAACAGCTCCCAATCTTTTGATAAAAAACTGGCACCCAAACCTAGCGATCGGGTTCGATCATACCCACAAAGCACACAAATGTCCAGTCTCTTCAGACGCCTGACACCGAACCAGTGCGAAAACGACTTAAGCAATCTTGCTTCTACAGGCTACCGTTTCGAGAACTCTCAGTCTCAACAAGATAGCCACAGATCATGTGTAAACAATATGGACAAAGACGAGGCCAAGAGCACCTCTGACAGGTCATGGCGACAGTGTCCATATTTCATCGAATAAACTTGCACTTTGCAGACTACAAAATGATGTACACCAGAATGAATGGCTATGATAGACCTCAATGTCTATGTCAAAGGGAATGGCGGATTTGACACTGTATTTTGAATACGATGGAATTTGAAAGGGAGGGCTCACTGCCTTCACTGGCAATTTCTACCTCGCCTGCCGCCACCCCAGTCCTTTCGGGGCTCACTCGACATAACGGTAAGCTGAAATGCCTGTCACTTTCAAAATTCGCTGACCTATGCTCATGAAAGCTCACCTTAAACGCTTCGATGGACTTTCATATGGCGACATTACTTCGACTGCCAAAAATGACAGCCTGCAAGCGATGACGAAATCAGAGGAAGCGTTGCGATGTCTCGCTGAAACAGCAAAGGTGCACCTTATGGCTCAAGCTCAACCAAGACTGTGAATTTGAGCAACAGACAGCAAACACACCACGCACGCAGGTGTCAATGGCCTGCAACCTGTGCCAGAAGAAAAGGAAACCTTGTGAGACTTGCAATCACGGCCTAGACCAGAAGAAGCGAAGTCTGCTATGCAAATTTGATAGCAGAGACGCCGTCTTCTGTTTATTAGTTTAACAGGACAGCGTCAGGATCTACCCCTCGATCCATCTTCACGATAGTTGGGAAGCTGATCCACGAAAAAGACAGCTATTTTGGAAAGAAATAAGTAAATTCACTCACCTGCTACAGCCGGCATAGCCGCGCCGTTTCGCGGCTCTCGTTCCAATTGAAGAACGTGTCGTCAGGGAGAGTGAATACGTTGTCGTTCGTTCGGCTCCTGATGGTGAGAAGACTCAGGTCAAGGAATCCGGTATTGTCACCAAAGAGGACATTGGCAGGTTCAAGTTTGGCTTCGCTGATCCCAACGAGATAATCAAAAACCCCAAGGCGAATGACAACAGGGACCAGGGAGCTCTGGAACTTTCAGCCAAGTATAGAACTGCCACCAGCGCCGTTACTCTAGTGTATCCAGACAATGAAAGGACTCACTCCATTCCCTTCAAGGACTGCGTTATCCAGTACAGGGAGAGCATGAATTCGAATCAGGGTAATTACTACGCTAACTCCAATATGACCGTGGGTATTCCTAAGGTCTACATGGATAAGCTGTTCAAAGATGCGGCGAGTAGGGGTACTAGGAAGGAGGATTCTATCAAAGTGGGAAATAAGAGTAACGTGGTCTCCTACGGCGATTACTACTGGTACTCTTGCGATCTCAAGGATCTCGATCGCAAGCATGTGGGTACTATTACTCACATCGGATTTCTCAATGAGAATATCAGAGATGTTTTGATCGAATCAAAGGCACACTCATGGGTCTTCCGGAATTGGTGTGCCACAAATTAACCAGCAGCTCAAGAATGACGATGAGGCCACACGATGTGCACCAGCACTGGATCAAAAGCGAGCTAGATGCAATGAGACCAGCTTTCCTGAACCAATCAGAATATAATAGCCTGCTTGTCCGTGTCGGCACCAGTGAGTACTTGGCTACCACTCACTCCAACAGATGTATGCTTATTTATGATCAGCATTTGGAGAATTTACTGTTCCATATCAAACTTCATCTAAAGAGCCTGACCTGGCTATAATCCCAAGCCATTCACAACCTTTATATACCCAACAATGGTATTCAAGGTTGAATGGTTGACCGGCTCTCATTGACAATGCAAAGCTCTGGCTTTTGGGTGGTCAGCCTGCATGCAGATGGTCATAACAGTGTGCTGGTCCCTTACGGAAGGGCATATAAGAGGCGCCTAAAATTTTACGAAAGGGACGAAAGTGGAAATTTGGTAAAACTGCGTCAAGCGGGCAGCAGAAGCTCGTGGTGGGAGACCGTCAGACCTTCAGTGTTGGTTTCGCTTATCTTCTAACATAAAAGGACTTCACGATCAACTTCCGGATGGTCAGAATGGCGTTGGTGAGCGAAACATAGAGCTCCATGCAAAGGCAGGGGATCGCAGTAATGCCGACCTCAGGAAACGAAGGCGTTCAACAAGATATTATGCCATGGCCATATCCTTTCCAGGCACGTCCGAGTGAAAGATGTGGTACACATAAGTAGCTCTGCCATCAAAATTAGTGGAACTGACGTTGCACTCCGAATACAATCGACTTCCGAAGGGGAGCGTTCACTGCCTTCATTGGTAAATTTACTTGCTCGATGGCCCCTCTAGTCCTTGGGACTAAATCAGGGTTCAGCCATACCGATTGACAGTAATGTGGAAGGCCTAGGTCATCTTTGAAGATATCTCTAATTTATGTTACTAATCTTAACTATGAAAACTTCGGTGCAATCTCAGATGGCGAGACTTGCAACCATCTTTTGCACCAGAAGAAACGATGTCTATCACATATCTTTCAACAACAGGGACGATGACTTCTGTCTGGCCGACAGGAAAGCAACGGGCTCTATACCAACAAAATCCGTCGGCCAATCGACGCCCATGGAGGAGACTAGCTTATCAGGAGGAATCCAGTTGCTTCACTCACATGGTACAACGGCATTGTCAGAGTGAATCATGGCTTTCAAAGAAATATTCTACCAGATTTCACCCTAGCAACCATCTCTTACCACCATTTAACACATCTGGTAGCCCTGTTGAACCAGATACAAATATCCGACGGCGTTGGCGAGAAACATGCCTACGCATTCACATATACGAATCTGAAGCACCAGGACAGAGCGAAGTGCATACACGCAATATCGGTGGCCCCGGCTACAAAGCCGAATAGTATAAAGGTATATAAGACTGAAAACCTACGGTTGGCGTTCTCGAAGCCCTAGAAGTTTGTGGCAGTCGAGTCTTCAGCTGCGTCAAATGAGCAGCAGAAACTCGGGGCAGAAGGTAGACAGAGAGAAATCCGATACCGTTGAACGGCTGAAAGAGATTTCAGATGTTGGTATCGATCATTAAGCAGAAATGGGCTTCGAAATCAATCTTGAATGGTTAGACTGGCGTTGGAATCTACATTACGCTGAGCGAAACATGGAGTTCCACGCAGAGGTAGGGGTCGCGCTGCTGCTAGCAAACCCCAGGAAATGAATTAGTCCGTCCAACAAGACATCATCTCATTGTCTACATCCTTGCCAGGCATGCCCGAGAACACTGAAGAGAAAGATGTGCGAAAGAAGCCATCAGTGGGCATAATTTGTCGCCTACACCGATGCAGAGCTGCGTCAGTGGATTTCTCGCAAGCATGACGCTCTTCCGGTTCCCTTGAAGGTTCCCTTGAAGTGTTCCTTGACGCCTGGAAGGAGATGTTGAAGAACGAGCCTTGAACATGACAAGATAACCGAAGCTGTATCTTATGGTAATGAATAGTACGATCCCATTAGGAATTGACGAACAGGCATTAGTCCAGGTGCATATACATAGTTTTAAGCAATACAATATGCAGCACGATGTCATTCTATGCATCGATGCCAACGAACATGAAGTATGTTATACCCTCACACTCATTGGCCAACTCCCGATACGATAAGATCCCCGGGCGGAACCAAGATCAGTCATTTAGTCCCCCAACTCGGCAACTCGGGGGGTGAACTATTACCATGCCATCAGTCCAGTAATTCTCTTGCCACGCGCCTTGCCATTCCTAAATCGAATTATCGTGTCGCGCATGCGCTTCAGTACCTCTCATGCGCAGCCCAGAAACTAAACCAACGGAGCACGGATACGGTCTTGTCGATGGAGTGAACCCACCCCCGCCACGGTGACCGAGGTTACTGCATGGTAGCGAACACCATGGACCAAAGCCCGACAGACGGTTACGCCGATTCCGGGCTTTGGAATCGTGAACAGAAACCTTCAACTACGGCTAAGAGTAGAGGAGGTGCGTCGACAAGTGGTCGGCAGATCACGCGCAATCGCGCTAGTTATAGCTGCCACAGTTGTCGGCGGCGGAAGGTGAAGTGCGATAAGGTACGAGTTTTACATTGTTTGGGGCTCTTTAGGCTGTGTCGCATGCTAATTTGTACAGGTTCATCCAGTATGCGGGAATTGTGCGAAGAACGGAAACGAATGCGTATACGATGCCGCGCCACAAAGAGACACCGGATCGCGCGCGGGACAATCGAAGGGTGGTGGACATGGAGTGAAACGAAGAAGAGAGTCGAGGCCGCTGGAGGAAGATGTCGACGAAATACAATCGATATACGGCCATTTACGGCAAGCTGGATCGTCTGAACAGAAGTCCGGATCGCAGGCGATCGAGGCGCGACTCGCCAAATTGACGTCGATGATCGAACGTCTTAGCAAGTCCAACCAGCCGCTCGATGCTACGGAACGACAACTTTTAGCGCAGGATGTCAATCTTGAACCTGCGCAGGGGCATACGCGGCAAGGTAGCGGACAGACGAGGCCGACTACGGCTTCTCGTCCTGCTAGCCCGCGTCGCGTGACTGATTCGAGTAATGATGAGTTTCCAATTCCCTCCGGACATGCGACAGATCTGGTCGACCCAGTGGGTAGCTTGAACTTGGGGCATCTGAGCCTTGAGGATGGAGGGAAATCAAGATACGTCGGAACTACTTATTGGGCGTACATTTCGCGCGAAATTACCGATCTCAACCAGTTGCTGAGAGACCAGAACCGCTCACATACAATGTCTGCAAACGACAGCTCGACCGACGAACCAATGGCGGACTCGACAGCCAAGACTCCAGGAGATCCATGGAAGGCATCTGATGGCTCTAGTGGGCCAAGTGACCGCTTGTCTAGCGGAGGCGCGCCTCAGAAGCTGTTTCTTTCACCTGGAGAATCACCAGATGTGAAGGGGAGATTAGTTGAGCCGGAAATGCTCGAGCGAATGCCGACCAAGCGACAAAGCCATGTCTTATACAAGGGATTCATGTCGGGTGTACATGCCATCAGTCCGGTTATCCATCCGCCTACGATTTTGAAGTTATACAACGCCTTTTGGGATTGGTATGACTATAGCAGTTATTCCGGAGAGCCGTGTCCGGATCCCTCTTTTATTCCATTGTTATATGCCATTTGGTACGGTGGTTCAGTCACCGTCTCGATGCGGACCCTCCAGGCTGAGTTCAACGTCAACTCTCGATCCGCGCTCTCGAAAACATTCAACGAGGAGGTGACTCGGTGGTTGACCAAAATATCTTTCCCACGAAGTACGTCACTACAAGGCCTGGCAGCATACCTCTTAGTCCAAACCATCCTGTCCAAGGAGGAAGAGCCCTTGACCAGCAGTCTATTTATCAGTCTTGCCATGCGTGTCGCGCAAACAATGGGCCTGCATCGCGACCCCGCCAAATTCGGCATTGAACCTTGCGAGGCCGAATATCGCCGTCGGTTATGGTGGCACATCGTGCATATGGATGGCGTCGTCGCGATGTCTAGCGGGCTGCCTCCGCTGGTTAGTGATGAGAATTACTGGGATGTCCGTGATCCCAGTGAGGTTAAGGATACGCTGTTAGGCACGCCTGAGGCAGAACATTATGAGCAGCTTGTGTCTGCCAATTTGCGGTTACGGGATAACCCAGATGAGCCGACGGTTTGTGGTGGGCCGTCTTTGGTGAATGTCTACTATCTGTCTGCCAGGGGGAAATATGTTATGGCGCGTAAGTGTCGCCCGTATCAGGTCATCTATGGAAGCTAATCTCATTCTAGGGGCCGTTCGCCGGATATTGAAGATCCAGCTCGGGACCAAACCAGTGATGAGACGGGACATGGAAGAGCTCAGATCCATCCTCCTCGATCTCCAGCTGCAGCTAAACTCAATTGTCAACAGAATTCCGGACGTCATGAGTCTGGAGACGACTTCTGTGTCTGACGATTCACCGTCCTACTCTTCACGGTCTCCGGTCGAAGTACGAACCACTGATACAGAGCTTCCGGGTGAAGGACCCAATCGGTGTCCGGAACAATATCACTCTCCTGTCCTTGTTGCTTTTCATAAGTGGGCTAAGATATTGCTGTCGCTGTTCATTGATAAGGTTAGTTGCTTACAAACTACCTCTTTGAAAACGCTGGCTGACAAGTAAGGCATTCTGCGTCGCATACCAACCATTCCTGAAAAACGCCAAAAGCCGTATCTGGCCATCAGCACGCCAGAGGTATGCTCACCCATAACCATCTTCAATAAAATCAATCTAACGAGAACAGCGCCCTCCGCCACTGCCATGGCTTCATGGAAAAATTCATCTCCCTCGCCAGCGACCCGGACTTCCAACCCTTCCAATGGAGCTGGCCCGGCAACCACCAACCCATGCACGCAACCATGATCATGCTCATCGACCTCTACGAGCGCCCCCACAGCCAAGAAGCATTCAAATCCCGCGCCCTGATTGATAGAATCTTCTCCCTCTCCGGGCCCGACGGCGGCGTCGTCGGTGGTGAAGACGGCGTTTCCACACAAAGACCTCTGAAAGACGGCGGCCGCGAAGCATGGGATATGATCCGCCGTCTGCGCCAGAAAGCATGGCAGAAGGCTGGTCTTAACCCGCAGAGACTCTGGACAGAGCACGCGCAGATCCAGGCTGGTGTTGTTCCCGGTCCGGAGGAGTACTCGTGTTTCGCGGATTCGAAGCGAGTGCCGGTGGACCGGCAACTATCGGACTTCTCGAAGACGTTCTACAATATGACACGGAATCATATGCTTCCGAACCCCGTGTCGGGTGTTAGGCCTAGTCCGCTGCGTTACCAATTGCCTCCGCCGGTACCGAGTTCTCTTCCGACGACACTGCAGACACTTCCTCCGACGCCGACGCCGCAGTTTCCTCATTCCCCTGTACTACCACCACAACCTACCCGCTCCCTCGACGCAACTCTAGCCGGTTCGACCGTGTCCTCGCCGGAAAGTCTCCCGCCGCTAAGTACCATCCCGTTTACACCACCACCACAACAACCACAAATCCAGCCACAGGCTCAACCACAACCTGCTGCTACCGTAACACCACCACCAACCGGCCTTCCCTTCATGGACACCTTCCCGATCTCCCCCAGCGCACAATCAATGTCCATGCTCATGCCCGCAGCAGTCCCCACGCCACCGTCAATGGTCGATCCGAATCTGAACAATTTCGACTGGGATCAGTGGGATGCGGTGTTTGGGCAGCATTTGCCTGTTGCGGATGAGTTGATGGAGTTGGATCCGGTTGTAAGGTTTGAGTTTGCGGATATGGGGGGTGCGGGTGCTGGTACGAGTGGGTTTTGATTGATACCTTGTTTTGCATTTGGATGTCTGTTCTGGTTAAGGTGCATTCGCTGTATATAGGTGTATGAGTACTATTGATGTTGTATATAGCCTCAAATTCAAGTTACTAATAATACCGAAGAAGAGAATTTTATCTATTAGGCACACAGAGAGCAAGACGTAACAATTCATGAGGCGTGACTGGCAGGATACGAAAAGATGCGATATAGCTAAATAAACAAACATATCCAGGAGGGCGAGAGGTAGGAAGACTCAGACAGGACTACAGCGATGTCCATACATCCATATCTTGGTCCCTTGTCCCATCTCACTTTTATTAGGTCGTTTCGCATTTCCCTCATCAAGGTTCAACCGGTAAACCGAGTTTAGACCTTGACCTCCTCGAGACCGTGCTTCCAGAGAGTGGCGTAGGGGGTGACACCGTCCTCGCGGAAGTCAATCAGGACGTGCCTGCAGAATGTTAGTGGAATTATTCCGTCGGGATAAGTGCAGATCGGAACATACATAGCGTCACCGTCCATGGCCTTGCCCATGAGAACGTCGTAGTTGTCGTAGTTGCCGAGGATCTTCTTGACAGCGGCGGGGGCACCGGCCTTGAATTCATCGATCTTCTCCTGGGGAGCACCCTTCTCGGTGAGCTTGTTGAGGACCTTCTTCATGTAGTCTGAAAAACTGTTAGTAAGATAATTCCTTATCGCGCGTAGCTATGGTGAACTCACTCTTGAGGTGGGCCTTGAAGGCATCCTTGGAAGGCTTCATGCCCTCCTCGGCCTTGAGCCAGACGAGCTGGAACTGGTCCTCGATGTCGTGGACCATGACCGACTCACCCTCACCACCCTCCTCGTTGGCCTCCTCGGCAGAGGGGTTGGCACCCTCGAGCTGGAAGTCCTCGTTCTTGTTCTTGAGGTACTTCTTGCAGTCGCACTCCCAAAGGACGGGGCCGGCCTCCTGGATCTTGAAGGTGTCGGCGAGGAGCTCGTCTCCGGAGACAATGTCCTATAATTGAATTCGTGTTAGAGACTTGATCATTGAAATCCTGGAGAAACGGATTTTTTTTTCTGCCCCTCCGTGAGAAACGTGGGGTCAGACACAAAACGTACAGTGTAGATAAGCATTTTGACGGGATGAGAAGAATTAAATGTCTAAAGCGACAACGACAACAAGAAGACCGGAAGAGGAGAGACGAAGAGAATAAGCGGGCTGGAGAAAGGAAAGAGAGGAAAGAAGTGAAAGAAAAACCATACAGAAGAGGGGAATTTGAAGTTTTAGTGGCGCCTCCTAAAGCGGTCTAGCGGGTTTTTATTTTTTTTCGGGGGCGCACTAGTCTGTTTTGGGAAGATCGGGACTGTCAGAGGCAATCAATACGAGAAAATGGAATGCGTTTACAAGAGTATTATAGTCAATAGGAGTGCTAAGATAAATTTGCTGTATACGAGTATGTATGTCTGCAGCAATCCTAAGGAACCTGGCATATGTCGTTTCGGCCTGGAGATTGAGGCTGCTATAAAAAAAGAGGAGTCGTAACATACGGTGTGTTACACTGTATCTTTCCTGAAACCCACTAGTTCTGGAATAAAAACCCGTTCTGTACCGTACCGTACCGTACCACGCCGATTAGATAAGTCGATCGGCTTCGACGACTTCTTGTGGTGCCACCGCTTTGGGATGGTTCCTGACTCTGATTCTCTTCTCCTTCTTCAACGTCAACTTCAACTATTCTTTTCATCTCTTTTGTCTTATCATTCCTTTCCTTAACCTAAGAAATCTCGCGCTGGCATTACAATTCACGGCTTCTTTCCGGTCATCGGAATCTGCGGCTCGTACCTGCTGTCACTGCCGCTGTTCCCCTGATCGTGTCCGCCTGGAAATACCTCACTTCTCACTGTTTCCCTAATCTCTTCTTTGCGCTCGTTCCCCTAGATATACTCTTTGTCGCTGGATACTTAATTCTACTTCTTGCAATCACTCCTACTCGAGTCTACGTTTCTGCCCATACCGTGCAGTCGCCACTCGTATCCGGAGATCCTCAATTATCCAACTCATTACACGCCGATTTTATGCGCTGATTCCTTCTTAACCAATCCTCTATCCGTCGCACGCTCGTCGTTCAAAATGGCGTCCAATTCTTCGGTCGTTTTCGACCTTCCGCCTCTTCCGTCGTATACCTTGACCCCCCGCGAACCTCTCCTTGCTCCGATCCCCGATAACATACTCGCATTGATTCTGCCGATCGTCGCCTATTGGGGTCTATCAATGGTCTATCATTTTATCGACGTCTACGATCTCTTCCCGCAGTACCGTTTGCACACACCCGCAGAGGTTCTCAAGCGAAACCATGTCACGCGCTGGGACGTGGTTCGAGATGTCATCCTCCAACAGATTGTTCAAACAATCGCGGGTTTCGCCGTGAGCTATTTCGATGAGCAGGAGTGCGTTGGCAAGGAGGAATACGATGTTGCTGTCTGGGCTCAACGCATCCGCATTGCCCAGAGGGTGTTGCCTGGTTTCTTGGCTCTGTTTGGCATTGACGCATTGGGTCTGGCCAAGAATTTGTCCCGGAGCGGCCATACGATGCTTGCTGGAGCTCTGTCGGGTGGAAAATACCCTGGCATGACTCAGTCGATTTTCCTCGAGTCCGGCGTGGAAGCTATTGCGCCAGCCTTCACCGAATGGGAGATGACCTTGGCCAGTTTCATCTTCTGGTACTTTGTCCCGTTTGTGCAATTCGTCTGGGCTATTAGCGTCGTAGATACTTGGCAGTACTTTTGGCATCGTGCCATGCACCTGAACCGCTGGCTATATGGTAAGCAGTACAACTGTCCGTGTCATGAGTGGTTGATTCTAACTATCTCCAGTCAAATTCCATTCGCGCCACCATCGCCTTTATGTCCCATACGCCTTCGGTGCTTTGTACAACCATCCAGTCGAAGGATTCCTGCTTGATACAGCCGGTACGGGTGTGGGATTCCTGACCGCCATGATGACGACCCGCCAAAGCATGTGGTTCTTCACGATGTCTACCATTAAAACAGTCGATGACCATTGCGGCTACGAGTTCCCTTGGGACCCCCTTCAGAAGATCACGTCCAACAACGCCGCCTACCACGACATTCACCATCAAAGCTGGGGTATCAAGAACAACTTCTCTCAACCATTCTTCATCTTCTGGGATCGAATGTTGGGTACCAAGTGGGAGGGCGATGTCAAGAACCGCTACGAACGGTCCCGGGAGAGCGCTCAGAAGAAGGTGGAACAAGATGAAGCCGCCGCAGCCGCCGCTATCAAGGAGCGCAGCGAAGGTGCAGTGGTCTCGGAAGAGCCAACGGATTCGACTGCTCGAACGCGCCTTCGCAGAAAGACCTTGTCCACCAGCGTTGAAGATCTCAAGGGTGTAACCCATGGTGTGGCGAGCAGTGTCCTCCAGGCCTGAGTTCTTCTTCCATCATTGCATAACAATGGGAGTTTGTGTCAGAATTGGCTTGCATTCTCTTTTGCCCCGCCTACTTGACCATCCTCGGGGTTGCAGGACTTCCTTGGGAGATGGCGGTTGTTTTGCTTGTCTATATTTTTTCTCGACTCGCTGTATTAATACTTTTGGCGGATGATCTGGGCCTGTATAATATGTAATTTCTTGTTTTGGAGTGCGTTAATTGCAACGAAATTGGAATTAACGACTATTAATGCATAATAATACATGTCTATCAACATTTTTTTTCTTTTTTTGGCTGTAATGAAACTAAGCAAGACCAACAGACGCAACATCAGCTCTATTACCATTCACAACATCTTTCGACGAGCTATCTCGTCATCGCTCACGAAAAGACTCCATGTCGTAATCGGACGACCTGGTTCTCTAACACCCTCATCGTCGGACGTTTCCTGGCTATACTCAGATTCAGAATAGCATGTCTCTTTCCCGATCAAATCGCGATAATCCATTGCCAGAGCATCCGCGTCCGCATCGCCATCGCTCATATCCGGTCCCTCGAGCTCTATGGCTTCTATATTTCTGGCCAAGGAAGAGAGGGGACTCTTTTCATGATTCACTACCTGCTCCCAGTCAAGCATGTCTCGAGAGGGAATCGTGCCGGCAAGAGTCTGCTTCGTGTTGGGAGTGTGTTTTCTGGGCGATAATGGACTGACAGGTGATACTGCAGTTGTATCACCGAGAAAAGGGTCAGTTGGTACTAAGGTTTCATCCGGATCTTCGTCTGGGAGTGCTTTATATAGCGAGATGATCTCGTCTGTTTCGTCTGTCTCCGTGTCGGGTGCCTTGTCTTCTTCTGATTCGAGTTGTGAAATGCTTTGCTCAAAGCACTCCCTCTTTAATTCCGGATCCAGGTGAACAAGGATAGACTCCGTGCTCGATTCCTTAGCCCGACCCCTTTCAACCTGCTCATGCGAACGTCTACCCCGTTTCTTCCTCGCAGCAGCCTTCCTCGCAGCCTTAAAATCAATCGCCAACTGCCCACTTTCATGCAACACCCTAAACGCCTCCCCATGACACCCAATACAACCCTCCACAAACCTCAACAGTCTCGGAGCCCTAGATTTTTTCCTCGTCCTCGTCCGGCTCAAAATCGCAATCCGCAGATTCCGCAGAAACAACGGCTCCCCCACTATCCGCGCAAGCCCACACGCCTCACACTTATTATAATGCTTCCCCGGCGCACCAATCGGCGTCTCACCGTCATCCTCCGGCGATCTTTCTCCCCAAACCCGTCGAATAGCCTGAATCGACCGCAATAGCTTCCGCTCAAACATCCCCAGACACTCAACACCGCAATCCATCTTCTCCAACCGCCGCGTAACCTCCCCCTTCACCAAATCAAATAAATGCCCAACAACATACGCGTTTAACCCGTTATGCGAAGCACACAGCTCAGCCACACGCCCGATATACCGCGGCATCATCTGCACGAGTTTATTCCGGCGGAGTGCGCAGGGGAGGTGTTTGATTGCTTCTTTGAGGCGCTCGTTTGGGAGGTTTGAGCCGGGCGTGTTAGGGGCGGTGATGGTGGGGCGCGGGATTTGGTATACGGGTGGGTTGTCTAGGAGGAGGGTGTGTGTTAGGGCGAGGAGTTCGGGGGCGGTTAGGTCGGTTGCTGTTAGGGGGTAGCGGTGTTTGATGCGGCGGGTTACTGCTTTTTCCATGGTGGTGGCCAGATTGGTGTTCTGTATAAATGTGGTTTATTAGATGAGTTTCGACACTCGTACAGTTCTAGTTCACTGATAGAGAATGCACTGAAATCAATCGTTTGAACGCAGCAGTATTATCTGGAATAGGAGTAATCTAGCTACGATAGACATCATGACGACAGGGAGTGTCTTCTCCATATATACAGCCAGACGTCAAAGAGCTTTATGCGTATAATGAACCTTTGTCCTTTTGTCTGAGATGCCTTTTGTCTTGAATTCCTTCGTTGTCTCATTAGGGCTTTGTTAAGGCTATCCGACAATGGCTTTGTGGCGATGGTATGAGACGTTGTATGTGTCATAGAATACTTATGCCTGGATGGTAGATGTGATAGTCATATTTTATTTCTCCTAATTCCTATTAAGCTAAATACATTGACGTCCTAGTAAATGGTAGACGAAGTAGAAGTCCGTTCACCTATCGCAAGACATTATTAACACAGTATCCAATGTTTCCCCTTCTTCCAATATCCAGAATTTCCAACAAAAGCGGACAAAGCGAAACCCCAAAACATCCAATATCCATCCACTAATCAAGAAAGTCCTTCAAATCCCACCAAACCCTCCTCCTCATCCCCCTCATCCCCAGACAACTCATCATCCGAATAATAACTTTCCCGCGGCTCAGCACGCTGCCCATTCTCACTCGCCCTCGCCATAACATTCTCCACACAAAGCTGCGGACACGCCTCAAGCAGCTCCTTCGCGCCATCAATCTCATCCCACAAATACTCGTCCTCGGGGTGCATAATGCGGAACGGCAACGAGGGCCCGAAGACCCCGCTCTTATCCTCCTGCGCGCTCGCAATCGGCATGTTGGGGCGCGGGTAGCGCACGAAGACAAGCTGTGACCAGCCGTGGCGCTGGGGACAGCTGAAATCGCCGTACGCGAGGATCGTCAGGTTGGGGAGGCCGTCTGGCCCGAATGCCCAGTTCACGAAGGTGAGGAGTCCTTTCATGTCTAAAAGTTTCTTTGTTTGCCGCTCTGTTTGGTCCAGTGACATCCGCAGCGCGAGATATATTGGCAGCGCGCGGTCGTCGGGGATGGGGTGGCATTTGGGGCGGCGGAGGGATGGGGGGACGCAGTGTTTGGGGAGGCCGGCGACTTTGAGCCTGCGGAGGAGGTTGCGGGGCTTGTGGTAGGGGCCTGTTATGCGGAGGTGAAGGAGTTTGAGCGTTTGGGCGGTTTGGGTTTTGGCGATGCGGGTGCGCTGGGTTTGTTAGGTATCTGGTATATGGGATTGGATAGTTGGGAATGGTGAGGGTGGCTTACCAGGTCGCAGGGAACGATGTTTATACCCAAGGCTTCGAGGCGGAGATTGTCGAGGACTTGGAAGAGACGGTGTCTCCAGAAGAATGGGCAGTCTCGGTTGTAACCCATTGCCAGCTTGTCGTGGTAGTGGTATGCCAGACGCTTCAGGGTTTGCGCATGCTTGAGGATAGCCCACGGTGTGCGCTCGGAAGACTGCACAAGAAAATCCATCGCGCGAACATACAGCTGTTCAAGGCCGCGGAAGGATTCGAGGAACTTGGGAACACCCAAACCAACAGTTCTCGGATCGAACATGCTGTCGTCCTGGTTCGGGGTTGTGTGTTCATCGTAGTCGCACTCGAGGGCTTTCAGGTTGATACCTCGAGAAGTGTATCGCAGAGCCCTGAGGAGTTCGAGCACGCATCGACAGTTCTGCAACTTCAGCTTGCGGATCTGGCTAAAGTTGAATGTCGGGTAGAGGACTGAGTACGCCAGTTTGAACGACACGTTTGCAAGGCTTATAGTGTGCAGCGCGTCGAACTGGACGTAAAGACCCTTGGGAACGGTCGAGAAAAGACAAGTCGACTGCAGACAGTACTCCAGAGTACGAGGAGCCAGCGCGTAGCGGCCCTCGAATCCAACCTCCAGCGATTCCAGGTGGCGGCAGTTCGCCTCGATGATATCGTAGAGCAGGTAGCTGTCGATAAAGTCTGCCTGTTTCCAGGAGAGGTGGCGTAGGTTTCGAAGGGACATCAGTCCTTCAAGGCCATCTGTGTATGTGTAGTCCGGGTACACTCTGATGGATAGAGACGTGAGTTGGCGCTGGCGGCGCGCGAGGTAACCGTGTGCGCTGAAGATTCCTTTGGGCAGACAGCAGCCAAGGTGCCAGCTATTAGTGTCAGCAAATAGCTTCCTTTTGAATGCTGGAGGTGACATACCTAAAGCTCTGCAAACTATTATGCGGCAAACGAGTAAGCACAGCCTGCACGTTTCGATGCAAGTTCAAGAATTCCATATATTCGATCATGCGGCGCCTTTCCAGACTCATCTCGTTCACGTTCATTCCCCATAGCATAGAGATTCTTGCATGGTTGTGCAAGGGGGCCTCGATGGTCAGGTGTCTGATCCATTTATACACACCGCGTGGCTGCAGGCTTGGGGTGTCGTCTATCAAGGCAGGTCGCAGGAAGCGAGATTCGTTGAGGTCGCGGTGCCTTTCGTGGGTGGTGACAAGGGTGAACTCCCTGTATAGTTCTGGCTGCACTGAATAGTGGAAGTATTTCGACACCAGGGAGAGTTGGAAAAGGTCGGTGTTGGAGAGCTTTGCTATTAATTAGTGTTTTGATATCCTGGATTTTCTGGTTGAGACGTACCTTTTGTATTATGCTGATAAGCAACTCTCCTGGGAGAAGCTCCAACATGGTGGCGCTCTCTAAATCCAGCAGTCGATCTTCCATGATTCTGGGGAGATTGAAATGAGAAAGTGTGAAGAGGACGATGGAGAAGAAAGAAAAAGAAAAAGAGGCTGAGTTTATATACATGTTTTTTTTTTTTTTTTTTTTTTTTTTGAACAAAACAAAACAAACTACATCCTATATTCACTGCTTGAGCATTCACTGCTTGCCCTAGGTTGGGTCGTTTGCTTCAGAAACTCACAGCGTATGAATATTCGAGTTCCTTGACAACGTTGCGAATCCAGATGTTTATGGCGTACCATATACAAGCAAAAATTTCGAATTACCACGGAAAATCCATGATTCCAGGTGGATGTCAACTCAATACTACTTTCTTCGCACTACGACGCAGTTTCCTCACTGGTGAGCTCAAGGAAACAGGTCCTGAGCTTCATCGAACGATTTTTCTGAGACAAGAGGAAGTACGGCCTAGACATGGCTTCTTCTTCGTTACAACTACTAGCCTATTTGGTTGCTAGAGGAGATGTGATCCCAAGCATGGATCCAGTTGGGGTGTCGCCATCAGAGAGGGTATGTGGTATACTATGAACGAGACTGAACCATTTTTGGAGCGGCCTCTGTTTAGTGGTTCGATATTTACAACCAATATACTGCAATACGTTGTTTCTTTCTGGAACATATAATATGATCTATTTGGTCTGTTTTTTTCCGTCTCTTGGATCTGTGGTGATGAATTCTAGGAGTTTTTAGTCCGCTATGGACGGATTTTGGTCCTTCTGCAGAGAATGCCTTACTGAAGGAACATCGATGGAATGAGAAACTCCCTAGCCTTTTATCAAGAATCCAGATGGCTCAGTCGTCGTTCATTTATGAGAATGATTCAAATTGACCAACTGGGGGTAAAAGACATTCCTAAGACGAGAGGATCCGAGTAACTGTGCGGAAGCATATCCATGACTTCGTTTTATTATGTGAGCCTGGCCGTATTTCCTTTTTATCCACTTTGATTAGTACTTATTCAACAGAGCGCATACTTATCACAGTCCAGCAAGCAATGTCTACAGAGTCGCCGTTCAAAGAAGAGCACGCTAGCCGGTACATAAAACCGCAATAGGCCTGTTGAGATGTACAGCGAGAGACTACGGAGATATAAAGACCCGAAAGGGTGTGTCGTTGTGATCGCCTACGTCCTAAAGTTAGAACTGCAGCTACAAACACCGGTCTTTGATTTGAGCCAACCGAGCAAAGCTTATTACAACAACGCTCAGTCTTACATAGGCTGGTTAACATCAGTGTGAATCGCTCTTTTTTTTCTCGGGATTCACCAACATTCAGCAGCTTCTTACCAACTGACTTCCGCCCACAACGTCTTTGGGCTGTCTATCCGGCAGCAGGCAATCAACAAGGGCCACTATGATGATAGGTGGATCGGCTAGGCCTGAGAAAAATATCTGGGACCCCTGCGACAACTGCTACGAGTTGATATTGACATGTACGCAGTTGAGAAAGGCGACTTTGATAAGAGATCTGACATGCCACCATGAAGGTGAGCGAAGAAATCAAGGCACAGCCGGCACAGGAAAACGATATGAAGGTCGAGAAGGATGTCGGAACTCCCGTCCATGGGGAAG
This sequence comes from Aspergillus cristatus, assembly GCA_034509305.1. Classification (NCBI taxonomy): domain Eukaryota; kingdom Fungi; phylum Ascomycota; class Eurotiomycetes; order Eurotiales; family Aspergillaceae; genus Aspergillus; species Aspergillus cristatus. The sequence goes on along the minus strand of WJBV01000006.1, from coordinate 1,593,414 downwards.
AGTGCAGGAATATATGCAGCCAGTGTAGACTTATGACATGCTGAAGCTTCTATTGTAAGTACCCCAAGAGTGTCTACCTTCTCGCTTCGTTTTGTTTTGTCTGTACTCAAATCAGAACATCCTGCTTAGGCGGCTTTACCTCGTTTTAGAGCCTATGGGCAGTTGAAGTTACCTAATTAATCCCGCTCCTTGCTATAAATTTGCAATTGGAACGAGGACACTGTGAGGGCTCTTCCTGAAGTGACTATTCGCATATATCTAATTGTCCTCTGCATAGAAATGCATCTTCGTGGTCTGGTTTTATTCTCGCCGAAGATATTCCATGCCAATAGCATAACGCGGTAGACCACCTGTCACGAACATGCGATCTCTGGTGATTATAAGGTTTTCTTCGACAAAAATTCCTAATTCATAGTGAGTGTTCTTGGTATATACCCCTTGCAGTTGAGCATAAGAACGAGATAAACTGGCAGGAAGCGTTAAACCCGAGCTCTACGTCTATCACGTTGTTGATCTCTATGTAGTTAAATAGCCTTACTGTTTCCACAATTAACAATCCATGACTCTTCATTAAATCTATCATTGTATGCGATAATCCGTTGACGCCTCAGGCATTAATGATAACAGGCACTAAGGCAACAACACAACTCCGGTAACCCTCTCAGACAAGTTTGGTTCGGTCCGATAAAAGAACATAAAATTGACCCGTCGTTCCGGAACACACGCTCAGGAGCTTTCTCGAAGGAGCTCTGCCAGAATTGGATGCATTGATCGGGAGCTATGATATCTCCTAGGCTGTCCGGATCAGGGCGCAATACCAGCGTAGCGGTGCTGAGTTAGTGGAAATTGAGGGGCCCTGTCGAATTCAATTAGGAACCGGCTCCTTCCGTGGTGGCCTCGCGGCCGATCAACGCCATGGAATACCAGCATGTTATTGTCCGGCCCGGTGCAGGTGGTTTTGCAGCATTCGACAGTGGCATTGACGAGAGGTAATCACCCCTGGATATATCTGGTATGTGAAGATATTGACACGAGACCCAGAACACTATGGAGCTATCGAATCCAGAGAGTCACGGCTGTCATTGCCACAGGCAATTTTCACTTGGCTGCGCTGCTGCTTTCAGGGACGGTGTTGTTTCTGTCGATGTTGGCAAGCTCTCATCGTGACGTAGCCAAAAGCTATGTACCCCTTCCTTATGCCCTGATGCACTTCATTGCATCTACGAGCGCTTGCTGCCTGAGCTGGGTCGACTTCTGTGATTCAGGAAACTGGAAATTCCCTGCCTTGTTGAGCTACGTCGTAGCGCTGGGCATATTACGAACATGTTGCAGATCCCACAAGCGCAAGACTCAGGTATATCGCCATATGAGTCTGGTGACTACTGTGGCTTTGCTTCTGGGAATCATTCAAGATTTGCTTCCGATGATAATATTTGACTCGACGTATTGGCCAAGCTCTATAGAGAGTGCCTTGCTAGCTTGTCTAGCCGTGGTGGTGGTATTAGTACTAGCTACTCCCCGACCAAGATGTCCATTCATACCTGACGCAGAAAGTGACGAATCTACAATAGATGAGTCACCTGAAGAGACGTGCTCCCTGTTCTCATACTACTGCTCGTACGAGTGGATCACGTACGTGGTCCTGCGAGGTTTCCAAAGAGACCTCACTATGGACGATTTGCCTCCTTTGCCAACATACGATGAACCACTGAAATGGCTGAAGAATATCAAGAAGCAGCGAATCAAAGGCGGAAAAACATTTCGCACACTGTACGGGTTGCTCAAAAAAGAAGTCAGAACTATGATGGGTTGGGCTGCATCTACGGCAGTGGTCGAGTTTCTCGCTCCATATTCGATGTTGCGATTGCTAGCGTATCTGGAGGATCCGTCAGAGGCAGTTGTTCATCCAGCTCTTTGGATTGTTTTGCTCTTCGTTGGACCGACTGTTCGTTCGCTATGCTATCAGCAATATATCTTTACGGCCACTCGGCTTCTTGTCCGCGTCAACATGTCTTTGGTCCAGGAGATCTATCAGACGGCCATGCGATCACACATTTATGACGACTCTATCGGAGATCCAAGTCACCATGAACCTTCAGGACAAACCAATAAGTCAAAAACGGCCCAAAAGTCTGGCCAGGCTAATCTAACGAGTCTGATGTCTTACGACGTCGACGCGATTTACAATTCACGAGACATCTTCTACGTCGCAACAGCATGTCCAGTATCGACCACGATCGCCATGGTTTTCCTATATCATATGCTTGGCTGGCCTTCGCTGCTAGGTGTCGTTGTTCTATTCCTTCTTACGCCCCTCCCTGCCTTGGCATCGCGCAAGATATCGCGTATTCAACAATCTGTGCTGCGTGCGACTGATGTTCGTCTCTCGAAGATATCCGAGTTCTTGAGCTCAATTCGGACATTGAAGTACTTTGGATGGGAGCCGGCTGCGATCAACACAATAAACAACATTCGGGGCATCGAACAACAGCGTCTCTGGAGACGGAGTGTTCACGCCGCTGGAATCTCCATGGCCGGGGACCTGTTGCCGTTCATCAGCTTGCTAGTAATGTTTTCTGTCTTTGTTATTTTCACAGACAATACCCTGCACGCCCCAATTGCTTTCACATCGCTGTCGATCATGGAGACATTGCGATCTCAGTTTGTCTGGCTTTCGAATATCAGTCGATTCTCTGCCCAGGGAGCTGAATCTCTCCGGCGCGTGGACAGATTTTTCGAGTCCGCTGAAGAGATACAGAGACATCCTGAGGGGCCGCTGGAACTGAAGGATGCCACCTTCCGAAGGACGCCAATTGCTGCATTTAGATTGCGGGATATCACTCTTCGCTTCAAAAGGAATGCTCTTAACGTCCTTACTGGCCCAACTGGTTGTGGAAAGACTTCTCTCCTGCAGTCACTGCTAGGTGAGACTGTTCTGGAATCTGGAAGTGCAACCGCACCCCGGGATATTGCATACGTTCCTCAAGCACCATGGTTACAGAACGACACTGTTCGGCAGAATATATTATTCTACAGTCAATACGACGAAGCTCGGTATAACACTGCCATCGAAGCAAGTGGCCTAGCACAAGACTTGCAGCAGCTCCCATTTGGCGATTCTACAGTCGTGGGAGAAAGAGGGACATCACTTTCTGGAGGGCAGAAGCAGCGGGTATCGCTGGCCAGAGCTTTATACTCACGTTCATCAACACTTTTGCTGGACGACATTTTCTCTGCGCTTGATACCCATACTACGAGTCTTGTCTATAAGATGTGTTTCCGGAGTGGTCTTCTCACGGACAGGACTGTTGTTCTTGTTACGAGCTTGCCCGTTGCACTGAAGGATGCAGAAATGGTGATTCGTCTGGAGCACGGGAGGGTTGCTTCTGTACAATCATCCCAGCGAACTTCTCAAGTTTCCACGCCAAGTGTGGAAGAAATTGAAACCGGATCTCTTGTTTCTAGCACCCCGCAGGAGGCTCCTCAAGATGTGGAGCCTCTGACAGAGCATGTCTTATCCAGTGATGCTGCTCCGGAACAAGAAGTTGGCACGAGAGGAATGGCCAAAGAGACATCGGCCACTGGCCGTGTGCCTCGTACACTATTCTTCCAATATATGGTCATGTTTGGCGGTTTCTTCTACGCCGTGACAGCAATAGTGGCCACCCTCACAGTACAATTCGCCTATTTCGCCATCACCTACTGGCTCTCAGTCTGGACAAGTGCTTACGACGAGTACAAACATCCAAACTCGATATTCTACCTATCCGTCTACGCCGCAACCATCATCCTCTTCCTCCTCCTTCAACTCGCCAATAACCTCATCTACCAATACGGAGGTTGGGCAGCGGCTAAGAAAATGCACGCGAAATTGGTGACGGCAGTTCTATCAGCTCCCATTTCCTGGTTCGACGAGAACCCCATCGGAAGAGCAATCAACCGGTTTGGAAACGACACGCGCTCCCTGGACACAGTCCTAATAGACTGGCTCCGCATGTCAATCGAAAACTGGCTCCGATTCCTTCTCCGCATCGCAAGTATCGTATCCATCATGCCCATCTTCGCCCTCCCAGTCACTACCATCTGCGCAACTGGATTCATCATCGGGGAGATGTATACCCGCGCGCAGATATCGATTAAACGACTGTGCTCCGTCAACTACTCCCCCGTCTTCTCGCACTTCACAGACTCGCTAAGCGGTATGGCCGTTATCCGAGCTCGTGCTGGTATGGATGAAGTTTTTCAGGGCCTCCTTGCTGAGAAGCTCGCCGTGCATACTCGCTCCGCGGAGGCGCAGTATAATTGCAACCGCTGGGTCTCTGTTAGATCGGACTTTTGTGCTGCGTCTGTTGCTGCGGCGGCTGGGTGCGTGGCGTATTTCAGATCTGGATCTGCTGGGTTAGTGGGATTCTCGTTGACGAATGCAATTGGTCTGAGCCAGACTATCCTCACGCTGGTGCGTACGATGAATGAGTTGGAGATCGAGTTGAACTCGTATCAGCGGATGCGCGAGTACGCAGATATCCAGCCTGAAGAACGCTTAAATGAAGAAGAACAACGCAAAAAAGCAGAAGCCATCCCAGCTAGCTGGCCAACATCCGGCCTCATCGAATTCCAAAACGTCACAGCCCGCTACCAAAACGGCCCCGACGTCCTGCGCAACGTCTCCTTCACCGCACGACCAGGCGAACGAATCGGTATCGTCGGACGAACAGGAAGCGGCAAAAGCACACTAGGCATCTCACTACTCCGTTTCGTCAACATTGTCCAAGGACGCATCATAATTGACGGCATTGACATCAATACCATCCTCCTAAACCGCCTCCGCAAAAGCGTCACCCTCATCCCCCAAGAACCAGTCCTCTTCTCCGGCGACGCCCGCTCGAACCTAGACCCATTCAACGAATCCGGCGACACTGAACTCCGCGCAGCACTCTCAGCCTGCACGTTCATCCAACCCTCGTCATCCACAACTAACACAGAAGACCCTAACCACCAGCAGCAGCAACAGCAACTAAGCCTAGAAACCCCCGTCGCAACAAACGGCGAAAACTTCTCCCAAGGACAGCGGCAAGTCCTATCTCTCGCACGCGCTCTCTGTCGGCGCTCGAAAATCGTCCTCCTCGATGAGGCGACTGCCTCCGTCGACCAGGAGACGGATATGCATATGCAAGGCGTGTTGAGGGAGGTGTTTGGGGATTCGACGATTATTGCGATTGCGCATCGGTTGCGCACGATTATGGATTATGATCGGGTTGTTGTTATGAGGGAGGGGGGGATTGTTGAGTACGTTTCTTTTTCTGTTTGTTCCGGGTTGATGATTTATTTGCTAATGTTTTGCAGGAATGATTCGCCCGCGAAGTTGATTGAGAAGAGGGGTGTGTTTTGGGATATGTTGAGGAGTACGGGGGAGTATGATGAGTTGGTGCAGTTGGTGGGAAAGAAGCCATGATACTTTGATTCGCATATATGTTTGCATTTCTGTACAGTCTGGTGCGATTGTTGGATACTAGATTGAGATCAAGTCGCATTCAACCACATCCAGCTATTGGTCACTGTAAACAATTATTCAAACACACCACTATGCAGGAGGAATCTGCTGCTGATCCTTCGGCCACTTCGCAATCGTCTTCTCCTCACCCGTCAATGTGAATTTGACAACAACATCCCGCTCATTATTCAGCGCCAGCTCGTACTTCCCAGGATACAGCACCCGATTCCCAAGCTCGTCAGTCCGAGCCACACTATCAATAGTCACGGGTATAGTCAACGTCTTGGATGATCGCGGCGTCAGTGTGGACAACCGATCAAACCCAACAAGCCATTTATTCGGATACGGCTCTGGGCCGGCGGTTGTGTTGGCGAAGAGCATGGCTGTGTAGTCTGATGCGGTGCGGCCGGTGTTGGCGATTCGGGCCGTGAAGTTGAGGAAGGGCGTTTGTTCAATGCGTTCGTAGCCCGGGTGCGGCTGGGATAGGAGGTCATCGATGTTATATGCATTTGCCGTTTTGTTGGATGACGACGCGCTGAAGTTGGTGTAGAAGAGGCCGTGGCCGAATTCGTAGACTGGTGTACCCGTGTACCACATGTATGTTTGGCCTGGGTTGCTGCCGTTGGGGCGCAGGTTCATGTCGATTGCTGGGAAGGCGGTTGCGTATTCGGCTGGGTACTGGGTGACGACGAGACGGCCTGCGGGGGCGCGTTTGCCGGTGATGATGTCGCGTAGTGCTGGGCCGCCGGATTGGCCGGGGTAGCCACCCCAGATTAAGGAGTTGACGTTTTTGTTTGATTTGAGGGATGAGGAGTCGACTTGGCCGCCGCCCATTTGGAGCACGACGAGAGGTTTGCCGAGTTGGCTTAGTTCGTCGATGAGGTCTAGCTGGTTGCCGGGCCAGGTGATGTTCATTCGGTCCATGGCCTCTGCTTCGAGGGTGTTGTCGATACCTCCTGCGAAGATGATGGTGTCGGATTTCTTCGCTGCGTCGAGGGCTTCCTGGAATCCCTCTTTGGTCTCGGTAGTGATGTTGGTGCCGAGCGCATAGTTGACTGTGAGGCTGGAATCTTGGAAAGCTTCCAACAGACTGGTGAGATACGGAGCCTTTCCGTAATAGTTTCCGAGCATCTGCCAGGTTGCATTGGCCCATCCTCCGATCAGCGCCACACTACGGGTCGAGTTGGAAAGAGGAAGGGTTCCGTCGTTTTTCAACAGAACGGTGCCCTCCACAGCGGCCTCGTAGGCGATGTTCCAGGCGTCAGTCGTCACGACATCGTTCCAGTCCAAGTCGCGGTATTCGCTCTCGTTGCCATCGAAGTAGCCAGCTTGAATGAGGTTGGTGTACAGACGGCGCACACCCCTCTCGATGTCTTCACGAGAAACCAATCCCTCGTCAAATGATCCGTTGAAGTAGTATTGGTAGGTTGTGCCACAGTCGATGTCGGTTCCGGCGCGGATGGAGTCAGCTGCAGCGCTTGTATAGTTTGCGGCATACTCATGAGGATCGAAGACATTTCCCACCGCTCCGCAATCGCCAGATACGAAACCGTGTTCGACAAAGTTGAACGTGTCGCGAAGAAGAGTCTGCAGGAAGAACGAGTTCGAGCAGCTGGGAACCCCATTTACCGCATTGTACGAGCACATGAAGCTCTTGACCTTGGCATCCCTTGAAGCAACAAGGAACTGGGGCATATAGTACTCTGAAAGGTCCTGTTGGGTGATGATCATGTCATTTCCCAGACGCGAGTGGTCATCCCAGTTCTCGATGTCGTAGCCGCCGTAGTGCTTAGCGTTAGCAATAACCTTAACGTGTTCAGGGTCCAAGCCGCCTTGAATGCCGGTGATATATTCGTACGCGTAGGTAGACGCCAAGATGTACGCATCCTCTCCGGGCGTTTCTTGACCACGGCCCCACACCGGGTGTCGGAAGGTGTTGATGTTCGGGGAGTATGTAGTCAAGCTGAATCGTCCGACGTTGTTGAATGCACGAGCTTGTGTCGAGATAATAGATCCGATTTGGTTGATCAGGGTTCGGTTCAGCGCAGACATGGTCAAAATCGGCATTGGAAACGACGTTCCCCAGCTCCAATCCCCTTCCGGAGTGAAGTTGGTGTGAGCCAAGCCATGGAGCGACTCATACCAGACTTGGTATCGGGGCAAACCAAGTCTTGGAGCACCACCGCCCGTGTTGCCGGAGTTATTTACGAGCTCGTCAAACGTGAAGAGGGAAACGAGAGAGGCGGCTCGGTCGTAGGAGTTGGCTGAAGTGTTGCAGACCAAAGCTTCGCTCAGTGGCCCATTCGTGCAGTCGGGGAAGGATAGCTCGATAGTGGCCATAGCAAGTGGATCAAGGGGTGGTTCCGGGTTGACATTGTAGTCCGTATCGCTGGTCTTCGTCTGGGCTACTGTGGTCGACAGCAACGCCGCCAGCACGGCGAGAACGGACTTGGTAGCCGGCATGGTAAACAAGGCCTTGAGTGATTGATGCCATTTCTCAGTTCGGAACGTCCGTATTTATATTATTGCAAAGCATATCACAGTATAATCGGATAAAAGCCGATTATCCAAGGCCATCAGCACTCATCCAGGCCTGTATACAAAGCGAATGTCCGAAACCCCAGATGTTCATCCGAATCCAGAAAGTCCCGCAGTCGATCTCGGCCGTCCAAAACGCGGGGAATCATCTGGACTCTCTCTCTATGTGCGCATTTTAGCCTGAATATTTGCCATAGAGCTTGACGTCAATCTGCAGGGTAGTTTTCCCTTCTCGTGAGATGAGATGCGCAGCATCCATGTACTCCGGAAGTGTTGACTCCCGTTGTCATACGGAGTTGACTGTCGTCGGAATGAAGCGATGCGTCTTGAATTCAGGCTAAATCCTCAATCTTGTCTTTCGTGGCATGTTGCTTTTGTAGGAGAATATAAGCGGTAGGCTAATCGGAACGTTCATTGACCGAGTAGTAGTGTTTACTCCGCGCCGGGAGATGTTCGGGAGAAATCATGACACGCTAGTCTGTTTTGGGACATACTTTATGTGGCTTGGTATTTGTGGCTTGTCATAAGTGGCTGGTGACATCTATGCAACTATGACGTTTTTTCTACAAGCATTTGGCAGCGATGCCGAGGATTGATCTCATATCGCGATATATTGAAGCCCGTGGACTAAATTCCTTTATCATAGCGAGACGCCCAAGCTGGACTAACAATCTGGCGAACTTTGTTCTTCCCATTGTGACCATGGAACGTAAACTGTTCATCGAGACCAGTTCCCAGGCTTGAAAATGAATTTAAATCGCCATGACATCACGGTGATTGCTGAGCTTGATAAGGGCAAAAAGCGCTCTTATATCTGTAATGCATTGTCAGTATTGATGAAAACCACGCGAACGCAGCAATCATGTCCTTAATACTAGGATACGTCCATCAGCTCATCGACACATCCCTCTCCTTCCTGAAGTTGATCCAAAGCCGGGAAATAGGATGGCTTACGATAGTACGCGAAACGGGCGAATTCAAGCGCGAACAGCAGCCGCTATGGAAGAAGTTCAAGTTGCTGTTGCTTTTCAATCCGTTGACGGAATGGCTGGATCAGACGCATTTGTTCCGTCTCTATACGCATGAGAATAATATCGAGGCTGGTCTGTCTCATTGCGCTCCGTATAGCGGACAATAGACTGACAACTTTTAGGACAAAAAGAAGTAGCGGCGCAGTCGCACAAGCAGATCAAGAGCTTCATTGACTTTTTCCACATCAACATGAACGATTTCTCGCCATCTGATCCGGAACAGTACGGGACATTCCAGGACTTCTTCATTAGACGCCACAAACCCGAGGCCAGGCCTCTGTACGCACCGAACGATAAGAAGAAAGCCGTCGTGGTGGCCGACTGCCGGATAGTAGTATATCCCACCGTTGAGAAGACGCGCAAGCTCTGGGTGAAAGGCAACCAATTCACAATCGCTAATCTCATCCGTGATTCTGATCGTTCGAAGCCTTGGGATAATGGAGCGGTGGCTTGTTTCCGGTTGAGTCCCCAGGATTACCATAGGTACCATTCTCCTGTGGAGGGCAAGGTGAAGTGGTTCAAGCAGATTCCTGGCGATTATTTCGAGGTTGATCCTATAGCCATTCAGAGTTCCGTTAACATCTTGACCGAAAATGCCCGCTGCGCCGTTTGTCTCGAGACCAAGGAGTTTGGAGAGGTATTGTTTGTCGCTGTGGGAGCATCGGATGTCGGAACGGTTGAGTGAGTGCAATGCCTTCACAGCTGACTTTCAATATTCTGACAGCTACCAGATTCCACGACAAGACGATGACTGCGGGAGAGCATATCAAAAAAGGAGAAGAGCTTGGCCTCTTCAAGTTTGGTGGATCGACAATCATGGTGGCCTTTGAGCAGGGCCGTATCCAGTTCGATGAAGACCTGGAACGCTGGAGCCAGAACCAGATTATGGTAGATGTGAAAGTTAACAGCAGCATGGGGACTGCAGTCAGTGAGAAACAGTGAGGAATGTTCTGACAACTGATGTTGTTTATTCGAGTCGGTTTGAGACTACCAAGGGTCTCAGTTTGGATATGTTGTAAAAATGTATTGCAGTAGTATGGGAAAATAAGACTTCAGAAATGGTTGACGGACAATGAAGTCACGGCGTTATTGTTATTTATTTCCATCAACTCCCGACTAACTACAGAGAAGACACGCCCACCATGATATGGAATATTCAGACGGAAACAAACGGCAAAACCGTCGCCTCCTCCATCTCCAGAACCCCAACCTCAATGCCAATACCAACGCCGCAGTATCGGCCAACTCATCCTGAACAGAGCAGATAAGCGAGCTCGGCGCCAGCCTAAAAATAGGCAGGCAGATGATTCCAACACAGACAATGCAGCGCAGCTCGACATAATCAAGGTCTACCTCGAAGACCTTGGCCCCTGGGCAGCCGCTGGGAGTCTCTGCAGACTGGCAAGTATTGGGCAAAGAGTCTTGGAGGGCAAAGGACCCCCCGAGTTCAAATCCGAGCTCAAATCGAAAACCGCAAACACAATCCTCGGGTAAGAAGCCCAGATGCTGTGTGTGAGGGATCTCCTTGACTACCTGGCAAGCGAGGGGTTGATAACGAATGTTTTCGGTCCCGAAACTGCTGAAGATATGGTTAAGGACAAGCGGGAGCTTGTGAGGGATCTGTATGACAGGTTTCGGGAGGCTCCTCAGGTACATAATCTAGCGCTACCGCTTGCGAAGGATTGTTTTTGTTCGTTCTTTCCGTATCCTCGATCCTGGTTGTTATACACGGTGGCGTATGAGAAGTTTCTGCGTCCGGGTACTGATCCAGATCGGGTTTTGGGTGCTGTTCAGCGGCGTTTGGATGAGACGGCTCTCTAGTTGTTTATTGTTGTTGTTGTTGTTGTTGTTTTTGCCATACGATAGCTTACTCTTTATTACTTGCTCTTGATGGAAGAATCCCTGAATATATCAATGTTTATATTTCGCCCATGATTATATACAATCGTAACAACAACGACCGAATCTATTACGCCTGGCTCCTCTAATATATGTGTGGTGTCGGTAACTTCTATAACAAACACAAGACGGAAATGCGACGAGCGATGCTCATGCTTTTGACTTGGAGGACTTCACCTTCCCACCCGTTCTGACCTCTTTCTCGAGTTCGTCCAAGGCGGCGCCGTAGCGCGACTTGGCATCGGCCATATCTTCAAGCTTCATGTTCACCCGTTCGACCTTTGAAGCTCTGGTGATCTTGCCATCAGAACCTCTGGCAATCTCGTTGGTAAACCATCTGCCTTCTCTGTGTGCGAAGAGTGTCCATGCTGATCCATCCTTGCCGGCACGTGCGGTACGGCCAACACGGTGGACGTAGGTAGTGATGCTAGGGGGAACGTCGTAGTTGACGACGTGAGTCAGTGATGGCAGGTCGAGACCACGCGAGGCACGATCGGTCGCAACAATGACAGAGATCTTGCCACGGCGGAAGGCTGTGAGGGTCTTGCGGGAGGCGGATGACTTGTTCGATTTGATGATAGTTCCCACCTGGCTAGCCAGAGAAGGATCGAGCAGACCAAGCAAGCGAGAAAGTCGAGATGCTGATTCAGAGGACTTGGTGAAGATAAGGACTGTCGTCCGCGAAGGGTCGGGCTTCGGTGCGGCCTTGGCAGGTTCCTCCTCTTCGGAGCCAGATGAGCTATCAGAGTCGGAGTCGGAGTTAGAGTCCGATTCAGATTCGGACGATGAAGTCGCTTCTGAGGACTCAGATTCAGAATCAGAGTCCGAGTCGGAATCCGAATCGGAATCCTCCGAGGACGATTCATCAGAGTTGCTCTCGTCGGAGCTGGTATCATCAGAACTTGTGTCATCGTCAGAACTGGTGTCATCTGCCTGCACAGCGCGGGCAGATCTTGTGCTTGAACCAAGACCAATACGAGAACGCAAGAGGCGCAGAAGATAAAGTGGTTTCTGCACACCATCCCCAACGGAGATAGAGTACTCCTTTAGTGTTGATGGCAGATTAAACTGGTCGTCTGTAAGAGCGACGTCCTCATCCGCGGCGGCACGGTCAGCTGACCCAATGACAGCCAACTTAGGGTTGGTCAAGCGCAGAGAGTTCAGCTTCGAGATGTCCCTGGTCATTGTGGCACTAAGAACCACCTTCCTGGGATCCTTGTTCTCGATAGGAAGCCCAAGATCCGACATGAGTCTTCCACTGAATCCGAAAGTATCAGGAGACTTTCTCGCATCCAGAGAATTCATCACAACATCGACCCATTCCTGGAAACTCTCATTCAGTAGTCGATCAGCCTCATCAATCACAAGCCACTGGAGATGCTTCAAAGTAAAGCCCTTCGTGTAGCGAAGATGGTCGACAAGACGACCTGGCGTACAAATAAGAATGTCGACATTAGGTTCGGGTTTGTGTAGGTAGCCGGGTAAAGACTCGCTAGGGTCTGCTGCTTCGGAGATATAATCCTGCATGTTGAAATTCGCCCAATCATCTGCGGTGAATTTGAACTGCTGTCGCGACTTGAAAGACTCGGGACCGTAAACTTGATCCACACGCATCAATAACTGCTGCTCGTCTTTGATGGCGACATTGCCCACCGCTGACCCAATCTGTAAGCCAGAGCCCGCGGTGCATAGCTCACAAGCCTCCCTAGCTTGCTTAACCAATTCTCGAGTAGGCACGACGATAAGACCTCTCAGTCTTGGAGCGGGAATATGTTTCAAGTTGGTAACCAGCGGAAGGACATAGGACAACGTCTTTCCGGAACCAGTCGCGGCCGAAATACACAGGTCGCCCGAGTGCTCCTTTGGTCCAGGCAGAAGCAACGGAATAACAGTGGATTGCACTGCAAATGCATCTTTGTATCCGTGCTCTTCAAGAATGCGTAAAAGATCGGGTTTAATGCCAAGATCGGAGAACTTCGCTTTTGCATCCGCTGAGGTTCGCAGGGGGTTTGCCAACCAACTAGGAAGAGTTGAATACGTTGGCAGTTCCTCTTCTTCAAACGCGGCCTCTGGCTGGGGCAATGGCTCCAAACCTTGTGCCACTACAGGTTCTGCTGTTATCACTTCCGGTTTTAATTCCTCCGTGGTTCCCTTCTTTGCCTTTGCTGCTTCTTTCACCTTCGCAGATCTCTCGAATTTGGATAGAACACCGGAGTACTTGTTCTTCTGAGCTTGCGGTGTGTCGTCCTCGCTGTCATTCGCGGCCTCAGCTTCCTCGGTCTCCTCCTCATTTATATCTCCAGCAACCTCATCCCCCTCATTATGTCCCTTGGAAGTTCGTCGCTTTGAACTCTTCGACTTCATCTTGGCCTCAGATTTGTTGTCACCTGCGTTTGGAGAACCCTCTTCGCTGCTCCTCTCCGGAACAGCACTTTCTTTCCGGGTCGCATCCTCTTGATCATCGGTCTTGTCTTCGGATTTGCGCTCTTTCTTCGATGGCTTTTTTTTATGAGAGTCTTGGGTCGAGAGGGAGCTCTTGTCTTTCTTGGACTTCTTAATCGGCTTGGATGTCGAGCTATCGACGGAGGTGCCATCTAGGTCTCTCTTTCTCTTATGCGATTTCTTTGCGCTCTGCGGGCTGTTCGACTCATTTGTAGGGGGATCATGACGTGCAGATCGGTCCTTTGCCATTTTCAGGGATATCGACCGGTTCGAGGGGTTCGTAGAGGGGATTTGGTGCTGCGTCGTTGAGAAAAACCCTCCGAATAATTTCTTCCAGCGGGGGCAATTTCCCGACGCCGACAATTGGCTGCTGGCAGAATGGTCACACCGCCCGTTGGTCCGCCTGGGTCTGGACTTCCCCGGAGGACAACTTCGATGCGCAGACATCCATTAAGGCCCCTGAATATCTCTCGATATCAGAATTTGGCAGGATTATGCGCCATGGGAGCGCGATCAGGACCATTACACTGATGTTGTTTGGAGCTTTTTTGAGCGAAAACGACAGCCAATATGCCGTATAACATTGCGTGAGTTCTGTCGCATTTAAGCTCCGGAGTATCAGTACTAACTCAATTGGCGCAGTATGGTTAGCGATTTCTTCTTCCCTCAACCAGGTCCGTTTCTGCTATTGATGTGGTACTCTTGGGGGGGCATTGCTGAGACTATAACAGGGGGAGTTGAAAGTCACATCTACCAGCTGTCGACCGTAAGCACACCGGACGGTTTCATTTCGGACGAGCCTAATACTCATCGCGTTTCAGAAACTTATCGATCGCGGACATAAAGTCATCATCATCACCCATGCGTACAAAGGACGAACCGGAGTTCGATATCTGACCAATGGCCTCAAAGTCTACCATGTCCCGTTCTTTGTCATATACCGCGAGTCGGCCATGCCCACGGTGTTCTCCTTTTTCCCCATCTTCCGGAATATCGTCATTCGCGAACAGATTCAGATTGTACATGGGCACGCTAGTCTGAGCTGTTTCTGCCATGAAGCTATTCTACATGCGCGGACCATGGGGTTGCGAACGGTGTTTACAGACCATTCGCTGTTTGGGTTTGCTGATGCGGGATCGATCCTTACGAATAAGCTCCTGAAGTTTACTCTGAGTGACGTTGACCATGTAATATGCGTCAGTCATACATGGTAAGTCCAGCCATGAGCCGACTGTGACAACTGCTAATCTACCGGTCTCAGCAAGGAAAACACCGTCCTCCGAGCATCCCTAGACCCCCTAATGGTTTCTGTGATTCCAAATGCAGTGGTTGCAGAAAACTTCTGTCCGTTATCATACGCACCTCGCGCAAACGACCGAGAACACGGGGCACTATCAGAATTACGACCGCAGCCAAAACCGATTGGACCAAACGATATAATCACGATCGTGGTGATTTCGCGTCTTTTCTACAATAAGGGAACAGACCTTTTGATTGCCGCTATTCCACGTATTCTTGCTTCCCATCCGAATGTGCGCTTTATCATCGCCGGCTCAGGACCCAAGGCCATTGACCTAGAGCAAATGCTGGAAAGAAATGTACTTCAGGATAAAGTGGAAATGCTGGGTTCCGTTCGACACGAAGAAGTTCGCGATGTCATGGTCCGCGGCCACATATACCTCCATCCCAGTTTAACGGAAGCTTTTGGCACTGTGATTGTGGAAGCTGCCAGCTGTGGATTGTACGTGGTGTGCACCCGTGTCGGTGGTATTCCCGAAGTGCTTCCTCAACACATGACAACCTTTGCGAAGCCAGAAGAGGATGATTTAGTCATGGCGACTGGAAAGGCGATCGGTGCATTGCGCTCGAATAAAGTACGCACTGATCGATTCCACGACCAAGTCAAAATGATGTATTCCTGGACCGATGTTGCACGGCGGACGGAGCGAGTCTATGGGGGCATCTGCGGGGATATCAGCCCAGAAGAGTTTTACGGCTACTATCCCGGACAAGGCTGGGAAGCTAGCGGGGATAGAGTGCGAAGCTTTGCCTTGATCGATCGGCTTAAGCGATACTATGGCTGTGGAGTGTGGGCAGGCAAGCTGTTCTGTCTGTGCGTTGTCATTGACTTCCTACTTTACGTCTTCCTTGAAATGTGGTTTCCGCGGGCAAACATCGACATTGCTCGCAGCTGGCCGAAGAAGCTGAACCAGCAAGAGGAGAAGCTCAAAGCTCGGACCAATCGTGATCCTGGAACTTCTTCCTGAAGAATTTACTCGGTGGGGAGTGGTTCTAATGCTTTCGATCATTCGCTCATATTAAAATGTACAACAACCGTGGTACCCATGCTAATCATACATGAATCGTTACTGAAAATGAAAAACAAGTTTTTAAACGCCAACACCAACGGTCTCCACTTTAGCTCCGCTTCGTGCCGGGCTCGTACTTCCACTCCGAAGCCAGCGTCTCAGCAGACTCAGGCTGGATATCTTCCGCACCAAGGATCCCCTTGTTACCATGCTGGCCGCCACGGGCCTGGTCACGCTCAAGACCCCGCTGGTCGGGAAGATTGCGCTCATAGCCGGGGAGTCTGCTAGCACCCACACCCTCCAGACCAACACCGCGGTGCTTACGGTGGGACTGGCCATTATGTCTGAGCTCGCTGCTGGTCTGGCCAGAACCAGGATGACCAAGACCGGTGTAGACGTCCCGCGACGTGGATCCCTTCAGGGTGTCACCTGCGGAGGTCTTGACGGACTCCTTGCCGTGGCCGCGCTCGACATTGGGGTTATTTGCCTGGCTGCCGGATTCATTGACGGTGTTGGGGGTGTAGGAGTTGCTGGCGGGAGCGGTGCCCGGGGAATATGTCTCGGCATGGAATTCGGGGGCGTAGTCGCCGGGGGATGCCTTGACGCCTGGTTTGTGCTAATTTGTTTGTTAGTATGATTTGGTCAAGTTAAGTTGAGAGGGGTGGTTAAACGTACACCGCTGTGCTCCCAGGGGGCGTTGGTAGGCTGGACACCGGGCTTGAACTCGCCCTGCTTGGGGGTAGCGACGGAGTCGATGTTGTTGAGTTCGCTCATGATGGATGTAATCGTGTTAATGTCAAAGATGTATAGAAAGGATAGGGAGTAGAATGAAGAGATGCTCAGGGTATCAAAGACAGAGAGACTGAATGATTCTGCTATGCCAATTCCAGAGGCGACTCGTACCCTACTTTATAAGGGCATTTGCTGGATCTCCCAATCCGACAGCCTTGGCAGGGTTTGGGTGGATGACGTCAGGTTGACCGGCGTTGACTTCATAACCATCTCACAAACCAGTATCCCACTAACATGTACTAGTAACGAACACTGCGAACATATGGGCCATGACGTTTAAGATAGGTTGCACTGAATTCTGGTTGAGGTCCGCCAGGAACAGTAACCGGCCTGTTCTGTGCTATGGTGTCAGTGTCCAGGGGAGATGCCAGGACATGTTGTCATTGTACTCCATAGGGAAGCTGCAGAAGAAAGGTGAAGAAAATTCAATTGGATTCTAGCTAGTTAGGTATCATTAGGGTATGTCAGCTTCTCCTGTTTCCGTCCCGTCTGCGCCTGAGACGATCCGATCCCAAAGTCCAAACAAGGTATCTCGGAGAATTAAGGTGTTCTGGCCCATTGGCCATTCCAGCGACCATTTTCGGGTTTATGCTGTTTCGTGTCGTGCCGCATGCTGTGTGCGTATGCCTTTACTTCATTACCGGCGGCCTCCCTTCCTTATTCCACTTCACTCGACTCTGTACCCATTCCACCGCTTCTTGAACACCAGTTCCCATCAATGCGCTCACCGGAAGCACGCGACTATCCCGCACGTCGGTTCCCTTCTCACCCTCAAACACCTTCCGAACGAACCCCTCCTTGATGCGCACAACCTCCACACAATCCTCCCGGTCCTGCTTATTCGCCAAAACCAATATCGGCACCCCCGCGACATCAGAATGCTGCAACACCGACTCCAGAACCTCCCGACACTCTTCTAACCGCCCAAAGTCGCTCCCGGGCGCATTAATCCCCACCATCTGCTCGGTGAAATGCTGGGTAGCCTCGGACGAACTAGGTCGTCGACCCGTAGAAAACAGTCGAGAGATATCCGGATCCTGTCCGACGTCCGCACTATCTACCACGAAGATGATCGCGTGGCAGCTGGTGTAGTAGCTCTGCCAGAGACCGCGCATGGATATTTGTCCCCCCACATCCCAGATCTTCAGGTACATATCCCTTAACGAGATGTTTGCGACATTCTGGCCGACGGTCGGGACGGTTTTGCCGGGGTTGGGGGCGGGGGCACCTTCGGGACGGGGCTGGTAGAGGGCCTTTATCTGTGAGAGGAGGGTGGTTTTACCGGCGTTGTCGAGGCCGAGGAGGAGAACGGAGTATTCTAGTCGCGAGTCGCGTTAGCATAAGTCCGTATGTAATGAGTCACGGGTGCATACCCTCTTTGCTGGTGGCGTAGAGGTACAGCGATTTGGCCAGATGGTACATAGTTGCGACGATGCGGCCGGAGACGCTGCGGAGTATAGGCCAACTCCGACAAGACGCAAGTGGTCGAGATTCCAATCAGAACAGGCAGGAAATGGGTAAAAGGAGGAGAATCATGGCATCGCGGATGCTGCGATTCTCCTGGAGTATCGTTTTTCTTTTCTCTCCTTTTTATTCGAACTCTTGGTATGTCTATCTCCTGTCCAACGATTGTATCTCCTGTCAGCGACTTTCTTGGCCGATCCGCATCCTTGGCCCACGCGTCAGCCGCGTTCGGATTAGGAAATCAGGGCATGGGGTTGAGGAGTGGGATACCCTATGCCCTATTTCTGCATTGGGAAACGGCATGGTTGCCATGCATCAAGAGCTGAAGGGCATTGACAGCAGATCAACTCAACTACATCCTACATAGTGCAGAGATTATGGATAACTATGAATTCAACATGTCTACCTGATACACAGCAAAAGGGTATCTGCCCGCCTGATGTCTGGATGATGCTACCCCCTAACCAGGTCAAGCATGGAATGGTTCCAGACTTGCTTCTCCCCACCATCCGATGCTCCTTCGGGCTTTTTAACGTCTCAAAGGATCCCACTAATTGATATCCCCCCCCTTACTATCATTCGTCCATTCACGGCGCCGTTGCTTGACTAAGAACTCTCCAGTTTGTCAGCCGGTTCTTCCGACGTTCGCGGAAATCCGTCCATCTTTCCTCCTCCTCCCCCCCGCCGGCGACATTGCGATATTTTCTCATTTCCCGTTACGGCACTTGAGACTTAACCTTGGTCAAAGGCTGGGCTCTCCATGGCCGTTGTCATTGTTCCTCCTTCTGAAGAAGGTAGTCTCGTGTGATTGTTTACCTTTGTCTCGTGTCTTCGACTTCTAGACCCGATAAGCTCGCCGTAGCAGTGGTCGCATGTCTCGGACAGAATGTAATGGGCGGCCGGAGGCTCAGAATCTGCCTTTAATGGAGGTTGACACCATCATCGTGGGTACGTTGAAGTATACCATACTACCACCAATAATGCACCATGTTAACGCCAAGATTCGACAGGGAATGGGCCCGCGGCCATGATCCTGTCTTACATTCTCCATGGACACATCCCGCATTACTCGGCCAATCCCCCCCATCCAGACCCTCTACTCCATGCGAAGCTGCAGGATGCATCCCCGTTACTTGATCTCGATGTCGATACCTTGACAAAACACTTTGCGGCGTCGCGACTTTCCTACTCCACCCAGGCACTTCCCGTTAATGTCCTGCTCGACACCCTCATCCGTCCTAGCGTCGATGTGGAAGACGCGGAGTGTACTACAAACGTTGAATGGAGGACTGTGCCTGAAAAGGCTGTTTCACACTTGGTTATTGGCAATGCGCCGCAGGCAGGTGGGCAGTGGGTGGACAATCCCATGCCTGCGAGCTGGGATATTCAGACCTTGAGTTATGCGGCTATGTTGTCGCTGCCGGTATATTGTTATGCGCGACACTATCACAAAGTGACTGGAAAAGAACTGCCTGCGTTTACTCGCCCGACGCGGCGTGAGATCACGGAGTATCTACGCGAATACCCAAAGGCCGTTGGAATCGACGATGTCTTCCGATTCCATGAAACAGTATCTGACGTTTCTAGAACAGCGGACGGCTTTTACATCGCCTCTCATAATATCCGCTGCAAGCACTTGGTTTTGGCTAGCGGCATCTTTTCAGAAGTGATACAGCCCCTTCCGATGTTGAACCCGTTAGTGTCTCTTGAACCGATTCCTGAGATACCGCTTCTTGTCGTTGGTTCCGGATTTTCAGCGGCGGATGTGATTATTTCGGCTCCCAACAACCAAAAGATTCTGCATGTGTTCAAATGGGATCCTGAGAATCGACCGTCACCCCTGCGCGGATGCCATCAACACGCATATCCCGAATACGCCGGTGTCTACCGGTTAATGAGACGAGCTGCGGTCGCTGCAACACCGACCGCAAAGCGACCTCGAAACAAACGAGTAACTTCAAGCTCCTTCCTCGAAAGCCGATCTTGGGACCAAGTCTACGAGGGTCAACCTAATGCTGAAATTACTGCTGTCGAGATGAACGAAGACCACGCCACTGTGACCTTCCGTCGACCAACCGGCGAGACATTCACGCGCAAGGTGCGCGGTCTGGTATATGCTGCTGGTCGACGAGGTACCTTGAACTATCTTGACCATGATCTACTTTCCGAAGTACTCGGATCCAACGACGGGACTGAAACAGATCCCGTCATATCCAGCCAGTCGCTACGCGGCAAAGCCTTCGAGAACTTGGAAGTTGCTCGCGATGTATATATCATCGGCAGCTTGACTGGCGATTCGCTCATCCGCTTCGCCTACGGAGGCTGCGTACAGACGGCAGGTCGATTAATTGGAGCATCTACCGGAGAAAGCGAAGGCACAAGAACACCTAGTGGTTCAGTGTCGTCCAGGCCGAGGACGGCGCTTCCCGTTATGAATGGCATCGATGGACATCATATCTATCCTCATGAACATCCTCCTACGTCCTTGGATAAGGATAACAACCATTACTCGGTCTCCGCCGCAGCTGAGAAAGTCGGTCTCGGTGGGTGGTGGAGCTCATTAATGCGATTATGGGGATGAGACGTCACGCTTGTATATGAAGTTAGAAGTATTTGTACAAATATGCATGCATCGAGAACCGGATCCCTAATGATTATAAATCTCTTTTCTACTCCAACTGATACTGGCTTTCTATTCTACCCCGACTGGCACTTGCTATATTGGGGCAGAAATGATGATATAATCGGGGAAGATATAGAGGATATAAATGTCCCCTTCGCACAGCAGCTCATTATCACCTCCACACATCAAAATGGCAAACCAATCCCTCCCCTTTACATGCGCCGTAGTGACCGGCGGCGGCGGCGGCATTGGCAAGGCATTGGCTTCATACCTAACCTCCAAGGGCATCAAAGTGCTCATCGCCGGCCGCACCGAATCCAAACTGCCGCACAGGAAACAGGTGCTGCGGGCTACTACACTCTTGACACGGGGGATATCGACACCATCCCATCATTCATCACCAAGATAACTACCGACCACCCCGACCTCGACTGCCTGATCAACAACGCGGGCGTCCAACGCCCGCTTGAAATCAACAAACTCCCCGCCTACGAATTCCTCAGCAAAGCAGACCAAGAAATCAACATCAACATCCGCGGACCCATGCACCTAGCCCTCAGCCTCCTCGAGCATTTCCGCACAAAACCCCGCGCCGCGATAATCAACGTCTCCTCCGTGCTCGGCTTCGTGCCCTTCTCGATAATCAACCCCGTCTACAACGGGACAAAAGCATGGGTGCATTGCTGGACGACGAATCTGTGCACGTTAGATTAATTGGGCTGGGTACGGTGACCGAATCAAGGTTATTGAGATTGCGCCGCCGGGCGTGGAGAGCGATTTGCATCGCGAGCGCGAGGATCCGGATGATAATAAGAAGAGTAAGAATAAGAGCGTGCTTAGTATGGAGGAGTTTATGGGGGAGGTTACGCGGAAGCTGGAAGCTGGGCAGGAGGTTATTTCGGCTGGGATGGGAAATGAGTTGGTGGACAGGTGGTACACAGCTTATGGGGAGATATATGATAAGGCTGCGCGCAAGTGAACAATTGTTGATACACTACTAAGTACATACAGAGTATACCAGGAGAATCAAACAAGCATCTATACATTTTCCCAAGGCGTAGCTAAAGCTAAAGCTTCGCCGCCCACTTCTCATCGCCCCCAATATACCGAAACACCACCCTCGAATCCCGATCATAACAATCCTTATCCTTCGACCCCCCCTCATACGTCCTCAACCCCCGCTCCCCAAGCTCCAGCCTAGCCCCCACGCTCTGCGCCAAACTAACAGCCAAAGAGAAATCTTTCTTCATCAACTGCACCTTAAACCCGCCCTGGTACCCATGGCTACTCGGCGCATCCGCAACAACCCCCGGGCACGGGTTGAATTTCTCACAGGTCGCATTCTGCGCTGTCCCCGCCGCAAACACACTCGATAGCACGCGCGGGTCCAGTCCAGCGCGGATACCCATGTTCAGTGCCTCGGCGCTGCCAATCGCAATCAGACCCGAGAGGTAGTTATTGCATAGCTTCGCCGCGAGACCCAGCGACGGCGCGCCGCAGGGGATGATCTGCTTGCCCATCAGGCTTAGCAGCTGCGTTAGGGTCTGCAGCAGGGGGTCGGTCTCAGCGCAGCCGAGGAAGAAGGCGATTGTGCCTTTTGCTGCGCCGAGCGTGCCGCCGCTGACGGGGGCGTCGTAGAAGGATGCTCTTGGGTGGGTTTGCTCCAGGTGTTGCTTTACGAGCAGGTTGGTGGCGAGGTCGATGGTGGAGCAATCTATTTGAATCCGACCTGACAGATCGACCGTCGTGATGCCGGTTTTCTGGTCTAAGTACACGGACTTGACATGCGTGCCTTCGTGGACCATTGTGAGGATGTATTTCTGTGTTTGTCAGCATTCGTTTATTCGTTCATCAAGCATGGAGGATGGGCGGCTACCGCATTCTCAGCGACATCTCTGGGCGAAGACGAAGGCACGATCTTGCCGGGATACTTCCTCTCGAGCTCCTCGACGGGTGCTCTGGAAATGTCAAAGACGTGGATGCGCGCGTTGGCTGGGAGTTTGGCGGCGAGTTGCTCGGCCATGTGCTTGCCCATGGCACCGAGGCCGATGAAGCCGACTTGGGTGAAATCTGATGTCGCCATGCTGTGTGTCTGTATTGTTGCTATTGTCTACATAGTGTATGTCGTGTTGTATATAAGAGCGCAATATGCGAGGATGCACTCTGGCGTTGGGGTTGGGGTTGGGGCTTTGATTGGGGGACTTTGGGGATATTGGGGAAGTTCGGGGACTCATTTTCTTTAATGTACAGCTATGTGCATAAGTGCATAAACTATCCATCAAAAGACAGTTACAAAACACTAACTTCCTTCTCAGCCTTCGAAGCACGCACATAATCAATCGCCTCCAACAAATACGGCACAAACACCGCCGGGTTCTCCGTCGCCGGGAAATGATCCAGATCCGGCATTCGCTTCAACCTCGCCCCGGCAATCTTATTAGCCGTGTCCTCGGACATCTCGGGCGTGTTGCTCCAATCGTACTCGCCGGCGAGGAAGTAGATTGGGCATTTCTTTGTGTCGATTGTATGCACTCTTCCGCGGCCGTCCCAGCCGTTGAAGTAGAAGTCTAGGTCGCCGTGATAAGACGCCGTAGGCTTGCGCGCTGTAGGTGTGCCAGAGCAATTGCCGGTTTTTCGTGGGGGGCTGTTGGGCACATCATCTGGGTTTGTTAGCAGGTGCAGATTGAGGTGGGTGTAGGGGTCGTACTCCGTAGACCCATTCTGGGTTGAAGGTGGCGCTGTTGATCAGAGGGGACTTGTCCTGCCGTTCGCGTTGCATCTCGACGCGCTCGCATCTATTGAAATTGGGTCAGCCTTGCCCAGTGGCTTGAGACAATGGTTGTACTCACCCTTGCAGCGGAATAGAACCGCCAACCCCGACCTCCTCCGCACGAATAGCAGCAGCAATACACGCCTGGCCAGCCATCGACGCACCAAACAGAATAGGCTTCTTCAACCCCAGCCCTTAATCACCCCTGCAATGCAGCTAAGATACGCATCTTCGCTATTCGTATGCCCACCAGCCGGGTACTCTGGGCTGGGAAAACTGCGCCCATGCGAAGGCAAGTCAAATGCATACATCGTACACTGAGCCCTCATCCGCGCATCATTCATAACCCCGTGGTACTGCCGACTATCAGACCCCGCCGTGTGCAGGAAGATAATCTCGCACGGGCCCGTGCCGCTGCTCTCGTAGAAGATCTTGCACCGGCCCCAGCCCTTGCTCTGCACGAACATGTACCAGCCTGTCAGATGGTCTGCTTCCTGCTCGGGCTGGACATAGACATCGTTCGGTCCGCAGTAAGTGCCGTGCAGGACATCTAGCATCGTACGCCAGACGTGCGCGTAGTTTGCGAACGCGATCTGGTCGCCGATCACCGCAACGCCTTCCTGGCGGATGTTCTGCCCGTACAGAGCCCAGAAGCTCTGGTACGGCATGGCTGGGTTCTTTTTGAATAGGTTCTCCAATTGCCCGGGCAGCGCGGCGAGGGAGAAAAGGGCATGTGTGTACTTGCCGACGCGGGCACTTCCTGTGCCCTGGTTGAAGGTGAAGATGATGGCGTCGCCGCTACCGACAGATTTGATTGCGAAAGACACTGACTCTGAGATATGGCTGGTGTTTGTGAATGCTAGGAACTGCGGGTCTTGGTTGACGGCTTGGTTGAATTCTGGGAGGATGCCGCCCAGTTGCGTGGGGAGATTGTACCAAGGGTGTTCGGACATGGTGATTGTTCAGCGAGAAGGAGATAGTTGGTTGCTCGTGGAGGCAATTCGAGATGCATTTGTCTTATAATCCATCCCATCGCCGGTGAGCCCTTACCCCATGTTCCCCATAGCCTGGAGGGATGTTTGGGGTAAAGGGCACTGGGGATGGGGAAATGATGCGCTGCATGACATTGGCATTATTAATTGCCGGCATTAGCCGATAAAATGAGATCTCCATGAAGTACACGATTACAGGAACAAATAAAGACTACAAGGCAATCTTAAGTGTATTTGACTCGTACATATCATTCGTCTCTCATTGAATATCAACCATATGGCCTATGTTCCATCCCCAGCCTGATCACCAAATGTCTTGGGCTCAAGAAGATCCGCATACACAAACAAGGCCCTGCTAATCAAATCTACTGCATTCCACGTCCTCATACCCTCGAGGATCATCGCCCATGCCCTCACTACCTTTGCCCCGAGCAGCTGCGGCGCTCGATCGATGATATTAGGATTTCCTCTCGGACTTGATGATTCCACTTCGCGCAGTGTTTCTTTGATTGTCATAAGCAGGTTTTGTTCATCTGCTTCTAGAGGGTACTCTAGGTTTGTGTGTGTGGCTTGAATGAATTGGTTGAGGACGTAGGCGTATTCCAGTGAGCAGACGGCGTGCATCACTGACCAGCTCGGGGCGCGGCCGACGAAGTGAACGCCCATTTGTTGAGCATAGGGCTGCGGTCTGTGTATTGTTTAGCACATGTGGACACGGGATGAAGGATGGGGGAATACATACAGCATGTCTTGCAGCCGTCAGTAGTAAAGATCCCCGCTGTAACGTTGATTGCTCATGCAGTCGCTTCGCAATTTGGATATGATTTTGCTCCAGGAGTGAATGAGCTGGCCCGATATGAACCGCCAACCTGATATATGCGAGATGGAAGAGAGCCTAACATGATGCGAATTAGAATTTGGCGTGTTCTCCAGGGTCAGAGATATCTCACAGTTGAATTGAACGCAATCGGACCATGCTTATCTAGCGGACTATATGAAGATTCCGGATTCTGTTCCCACGCTATTTGTCATTTGCGCAGAGCGCGCCGTAGTGAAACAGACATCCCGGGAACCATTTGGTTCTCCATGCCCTGTAGTTGCATAGAATGCTGGATA
The DNA here is from genome assembly GCA_034509305.1 of Aspergillus cristatus. NCBI lineage: Eukaryota > Fungi > Ascomycota > Eurotiomycetes > Eurotiales > Aspergillaceae > Aspergillus > Aspergillus cristatus. The sequence continues at coordinate 1,567,947 of WJBV01000006.1, read as the reverse complement.
GAAATGATGCGCTGGAGCAAAGCATGTATCAAAACGTGGCCCCCGACTGACGAACACGCGGGCATAGAATCCATATCTTGAATCAACGCGGTGATGCAGTCGTTAAAAAAAGGTGGGTGGTTGGACCACTCGTTCACTGCGAACCAACTATCGGAATCTGGCGCTTTCCACTCCATCTCCGAACATGGGAGTCTGAGCTTGATGTCTGCGACCATCAGTGGTGAAGGAAGGTTGAATGTTATAGTATGAAGATCAAAGAAGCAGAATATGATGAGCTTGGTGCGTCTGGCACTCTCAGCTCGAGCCCACTCTTGCCATGTCATGGGTACCACAGGGGACTCGGAAAGACCATGCTGGCGCACGAGCATTGCTAGCACGCTCTGTGTTGCAATTGCATGTCTTACTAGGGAACGATGTTCCCCGCCCCAGGTCGCCATAGCCATCAGGAAGAACAACGTCTGTATGGACTCTGTGAGCGCGTGATTATCTTGAGTACTATCCAGTCCCTGGTCGTCGATCGCCACCCTTTAACGGTCATCTAAGTTTGACCCGGAGGATGAGTGTGGTGTGTTCGTCAGGTGCTGGAGTGAATCGGACGGGGGATATGCGACGGTTTCCTGGTCTTTTTCCCGCTGTTGTATCTGCTCGAGAGCGATTATCCTGGCAAGATGAAACAGCTTCAGACCGACCGGTTGCCTGGTTGTGGTAGTCGGCGATATGGACGGGGGATCTATGATTGAAAGCTCCGGGTAGAAGGGTTGTTGTTCAAAGGGGGCAAGCAAACGCTGTCCAGATAATTCAGGCCAAAAGGTTGAGGGGTTCTCTCGGGGTCCATAAAAGCTGGTCCCGCTCCATTGAGATACGGCGACATCGAACTCAGCCCTGGCTGGCTGAAGACAGTGGGAGTTGCGAGTGCATCTCCTACAAGGCTTGGATCGTGATCTGAGGCGCTTCTAGGGCCAGGGCCCACGCCGGCGCTCTGGATTCCTGATGAGGAACGCAATTCATCATCAGGCGACGGTCCGCGGCCATAGGAGGGACCCTGTTTACCATCTGTAGATGGTGCTGGGTTGCCGTCATTCTCCGGGGAGTCCTTATTCGTATGGGCAAGTTTGATGTGGCGATTTAATAGATCCCTGGAGGATGGTCAGGGAATGAAGTATTTCCTACAGTTTAGGACATACCTTCGACGGCATGAATACCGACAAAGGTCACAATGGAATGGCTTGAGGTTGTAATCTGTCCGTGTCAGTTATTGCTGGGAAGCCGGAGGTGAGGGGAGGCGGACGTATGCTTTCATGCCGTTGAAGGTGCTCGCGCCGATTGAAATACCGTTGGCACGTGTCACATTTGAACTTCTTTTGGGAGGATTGGGCATGATGCAAAACAATCATTTCGCATGAGAAAGGAGGATGAGGAAGACCGCAATAGTGTCCCGTCGGGGAAATCGATTCTGGGGAAAGTCTCGGAGCCGGGGCCCAAGTCCAGATACTACGTAGTAATCACAATAACTATCACTATAGAGCCTCAGGCAGATATCTCCCTCTTCGCTTAGCATCTTTAGCCCATTCAACATCGTGAGCCAAAACAACTTCCACCTCACCCAGAGAGGTTTCGCCCCGTTCCAAACGGCCAATCCTCCGCGCCGTCTCCAGCGCCTGTGCACGATCCGCATGGATGCAACAAACCCGACCATTATCGTGAGGATCCATCCATTCCGCAATATTCTTCTCTCCAGTCAAGATTCGCTGGTCATGACATGCATCGCCGGCAAGGTAGACATATCAGTTCGCGTCGACACGGCATAATAGATTAATGTGTCCCGGAAGATGACCGGGTGCATGGACAATAAACAGACTCCCACGGAGAATACGTCGATAGTATAGGGCAGCTCGTCCAGAGATTCCCACGTCCGTTCTTGCAAGCCATGGTCGCGGACTGTAGTAGTCCGGCTGGGATCATTCTTCCCCGGAGCACGAGGCTCAATCGTTCGTTCGTGTGGCAGTAATCCGCTTTCAAAGTTGCTGTGGCTACCGTTGGACATGGTGCTGTTTCCCGACAGGAGATCCAACGATCCGTTGCCGACGATGAATCGCGACCCGGGAAAGTCCCAGGGCATGCCAATATGGTCCCAATGAACATGCGACAGAATAACGTAGTCAATGTCTCTGCTGGTCAGGTTTCCAAGGGAAAACGAATAAGTCACATCTGGAAAACCTGATAGAGGCTGTCTTGTTGCGAGATGTTGTCGAATACGGTCCATATAGAGATCTGGGTCTCGGCGGATTCCCAGGTCAAACACCAGACGGGTGAGCTTCCCGGAGGATTGGCATTTATGCTGAATTAAGAAGGAAAGCGAGGGCACTGTTTTTCTAGATTTCGAATCATTGTCCACTGGGTCGATGAAGAATCTCTCGGGGAGAGTTAGACTGCCAGCAGCGAGTGCGTGGACTGTAACAGTATTTTGTTTGTCCATGGTTGAAGAAAACAGGGAGACCAGCATGACTTGATGGGATACGATTATCTTCGGGAAACAGTAAGCATTTTGACTGTCTCGTGAGACGAGAATCTTGGGGATGTCTCCATCCGTTTGGAGGAGCACCGGCATAGATGTTCACGGTTTGGGGTGGTTGTCTACTGATTCCCGACATAGAATGCTTCTAGGATATATTACAGCTTAGAAACATGTTTTCTTGTACATAACTTCCATTACTGATAGAATAGGTGTTGCGCAGATATCTAAAGATGAGGCTTATGTTCACCATTCTCCTTCGTCTCCTTAATCGTCTTCTCTGTAATCTTCGTGGCCTCAATGCCCGCCGGTGCAACGCAATAGATCGTAGCTTGCAGGACAGCCTCGCTAATCTCCTTCTCGGTCAAGCCATTGTTGATAGCGCCGCGCGTGTGAACCGCCAGTTCAGGCCATGCCTTGAGGGCAATCAGCATGCCAATATCTAAGGAGCGTCAGCCAACAGTGCTTCATAGTGTATCATATAACCAGGGTCCTTACTCAAGAGACTCCGTTGTTTTCTCTCCAGACCGGGCCTGGTCCAAATGTGGCCCCAGCACCACTCAGTCACCAGTTCTTGGCCGGGACGGGCAAGGTCGCTGGAGCCATTGGCTAGAAATCTCACCACATATGCGTCGCCGACAACTGCTCTGCGGACTTTGAGTCCCTCCTCGAAGAGGGACTGGTGGAGGGGCTTGAGTTCGGGCTTGTCGGCCATGATGATGAGAAAGCGGGAGGGGAAGAAGAATGTAGAAATGGAGGAGTAGAAGATAAAGCTAGTGGTTTGAGATGGTTACTTGCATTAGTGACATCGCCATTATTATAGACCGGTGCCTCCTCGGTTCCCCAAGGTTTCCCCAACCTTCCCCTCAGTACCCCAATGTCCACTTCTCCCCCAAAGATTACAGTATACGGATGGCTATCGATATGGTGATATAAATAAACTGTTCAAGAAGAATCAGAGATTGTCGGGGTTTTTCTTGTGGAAAAATAAAAAAGATAATATTATCCACGATGTCGTCACCAATCACGGTAAGTCCCTTTGGTATCAATCACCACAACATAGGGTTACTGGCACGCAAGTATAGCTTAAGAATCCCTCGTTATTCCACAACCTTGCCTTTTCACATGGGAAATGGATTGAAGCCCGTTCGAAAGCGCGCTTCGACTTCGATGGTAAGCTCCGGGTCAATATCCTACAACGCAGAACACCAACTGACAACCACAGACCCCGGAACCGGAAAGGTATTCACAACCTGTCCCGACCTCGCAGCAGAGGACGTCGATCCCATTGTCCAATACTCCCACTTCCAGACATACAAGACCATCAACCCCAGAACGCGCGCCCAGCTGCTCCTCAAATAGCACCATCTCATCCGAGACAACCGCGACGATATCGCCACAATCTTAACGCACGAGACCGGAAAGCCTCTGAACGAGGCCTATGGCGAGATCGACTATGCCACCGGCTTTACTTGGTGGTTTGCTGCTGAGGCGGAGCGTATCCGCGGGGAGGTGAGCACGCCTGCTGCGCCGAATCGTCGGATGATGGTTATCAAACAGCCCATTGGTGTCTGTGTGGCTCTTGTTCCGTGGAACTTTCCCATCGCGTAAGTGCTATCGTTGTACACGGTTGTGCGCGGATGCTGATATCTTGAAGTATGATTCTCCGGAAGGTGGGAGCTGCCCTCACAGCCGGCTGTACGATGATCGCCAAACCGTCCCCCGAGACGCCTCTCACGATCCTGGCATTAGCGTATCTGGCGGAACAAGCCGGCTTCCCCCCCCCCCCCCCAGTGCCTTCAATGTAATCACTACCTCGAACACAAACACACCCGCTCTCTCAGAGACCCTGTGTAAGCACCCCGCTGGTCCACAAAGTCTCGTTCACAGGATCCACCGCGGTGGGCAGCATCATCGCGCGACACTGCGGCGAGGGAATCAAGAAGGTGACCCTGGAGCTGGGCGGCAACTGCCCCTTCATCATCTTTGATGACGCGAACCAGGAGCGTGCACTCGAGCAGCTCACGGCGCTCAAGTGGCGACATGCCGGCCAGGCCTGTCACTGCCAACCGCATCTACGTGCACGACAGGATCTATGAGGAGTTCCTGGTCAAGCTCGTTGAGCACGCCAAGACTATCAAGGTCGGTCATGGACTGGAGAAGTCGACTACCATGGGACCCCTGACTACTTCGCGTGGCGTCGACAAGGCCCGTCATCAAATCGAAGATGCTGTCCAGCATGGCGCGAAGATTGCTCACGGAGGTAAACCTCTGTCGGGCGCTGCGTTTGGCAACGGTTACTACTTCGAGCCCACTATCCTCCGCGACATGGATGCCTCGATGCAGGTGACGCAGGAAGAAAGCTTTGCGCCTATTGCTGCGGTGTACAGGTTCAAGACCGAAGATGAAGTCGTACAGCAGGCAAACGATACCGACATGGGCCTTGCAAGTTACGTGTTTACCACGGATGTGAATCGTTCATGGCGCATGCTGGAGAAATTGGAGGCGGGTATGACTGGGCTCAACACTGGGAACTCTTCTGCGGCGGAGTCGCCGTTTGGTGGGATGAAGATGTCTGGGTATGGGAAGGAGTCTGGGAAGGATGTGGCTGTTGCGGAGTACTTGGCGTCAAAGACATGTACCATGACTGTAGAGGGTGCGCTGCCTTGATCTTATACAGCATTCATGATAAGGGCCTGCTCAAGACGATGAGATGAAGTCCGAACAGAAATATTTGTGCTCGTAATCCTGGAACGTATACATTGTCCTTGAAAAGGCTTAGCCTACATCAATTTTTGGAGCATTTGCTAGCATACCAACTTTTATACAAAGAAATCACATTTGTCCAAATGAATGCTTGTCGAATCTAACCCATAATCTGCAATTGGTCGTCCGGCGGCCACCGCACCTGCGCAAAGCTCAAACATCTCTTGATACTTTGTAGGTACTTGCGAGTAACCTCGTCACTGAGGATATGTGCTTGCTGGTCGCTCTGATGCAGTTTCTCTCGTGCGGATCGCTCGTGGATACCAACCATGGTAACACCAATGGGCCATGCACTGTTTATCGGAATAGTCAGAATCTGCTTCAAGGCATAGGGGTAGGAAACTTACGCCTTTCCAATACTCAACCGCAAGTAAGCATCATTAGCATCGACGTATCTCCTTTGCTGCGCCTTATGGACGATCTCCAGAATAGGTTCCAACATCTTATCGTCCACATCATATTTCTCCAGCTTCTTAAACAGTGGTTTCAGGTTATCCCTCGACTGCGCCATGGCATTGTACGCCTGTCGACCCTGGAGACTCTGCCTGACAGCCAGATCCCGCTTCGCCAAAGCAAGCTCCCACTCCGAAAGCACCATGTTGAAATACGACGCAAGTTGTCGGAACAGGAACTTCCGGCCCTCGTTATCTTTGGGAATGGTCTGGGAGATTTTCATTTCGACTTCAGGAACCAGCTCCAGCGTCGTAGGAATCGGGCCATTGGACAGTTTCGGCTTTGGCGTGAGAGCGCGCTGCACGAGGCGACGGTATCGTCGTAGACGGCCGTTATGCGATTCTCCAAACAAACATACAGGCTCTTCCAGCTCGCGGAATTTCTGCGCAAGTTCTTCGTCCGGGATATCATCCTCTTTCTCGCCCTCGCCTGGTGTCCCCTCCTTGTCGCTTCCACTGCCAGGCGGTGGTAACTCTGGCAGACCGAGCTTCTTCCTTCGTTCTCGTTCCTTAACTGCCTCCTCTTCTTCTCTCTTCTTGCGTGACTCCTCTGCTAGTTTCTGTTTCTTCAGTTCTCGTTCGCGTCGCCGTTCGGCTTCTTCATCGTCTGCCTTGCGCTTCAGCGCCATGCGCTCTTCGCGTTCGCGGCGGAGGCGTTCTTGTTCTTCATTGTAGGCGGCGATTCGGGCGGCTTCTTCTTCGCCGCGACGGGTGTATTTCTTTGCTGGTTGTTGTTCTTTGGCTTTTTGAGAGGAGTCGGTGCCTTTGGCTTTGCCGATTTCTTTGGACATTAAAGCTGCGAAATCCATTTTGATGTCTTTTCGAGCTTGTACATGTAAAAAAGGAACAAAATGGATTAGTTCATGAATGATTTCTGGTGAATTTAGAATGTTGAAGAAGGTGAATGTTTGCGGCGGTGGAAGTCGAAGTCAAAGTCCGACAAAGCTCCGGATTTCTTCTCGTGACGAAGACACCTTCAACCTCAACCGTCAAGCTCCAACAACGCCACACCACGAACCAGCGTTCTAACGAGCATACCAATTGACACGTCACCTTACTCCCGAATATACTGAAGCTACGACCTCAACAAAAAAAACCAAAATGGCCGCGCGAAACGCGCCCCAAATCGACCGCCAAACCACCACCCCCTTCCACCTCAAGCTCTTCTACCGCCTCAACAACTTCCACCACCTCGCCGACTTCTCCCTCACCCCGACCCCCTCCTCCACTTCATCTTACGGCGGCCCCGCCAGCGGTCCCAACGCCATCAGAGCCCAGTCCCCCCCGTCCGCAACCACCGCACGCCTCCCGCCCCATCTCGAAATCTACACCTGGCAATCATGCACCCTGCGCGAGCTCAGCCAGCTGCTTACCTCGGCGCTGCCGTCGCTTCTTCCTGATCCGCCTGTGGGGACGAGGTTGTGTTTCCGGCTGATTTACCCCGATACGAAAGCGGCTGCGGCGATGGGGCCCGGGGCGGATGGGAGAGGGCGGTATTTGAGCAAGGATATTGGGAATGTGATTATTGGGCCGCGGGATAGTCCGTATCATAACGGGGAGGAGGAGGAAGATGCGGCAGCGGCGCCGCCGCGCGGTTTACGGTTACAGGGGAATGATACGGAGAGGACGTTGCAGGATGTGCGGTTTGTGATTGGGGATTATGTGGATTGTGCGATTTTGCCGCCGCTGGAGGATGGGTCTGTTGCGCCGCCGATTATCTCGGGGAGGGGGGCTGTTGGGGGGCCGGGGAGTATTGGTGGGGGGATGAGGGCGTTTCGGGAGAATGGGTTTGGGTTTGGAAGGGGTGGGAGGGGGAGAGGGGGTGAGAGGATTCCGGCTGGGGATTGGAAACGGGGGGAGAGGTTGCCGGATGGGGGTGGACGGGGTGGACGGAGGGGATGGGCGCCGTATTAGCTGTGTTGATGGGAAAGGTGTGACTGGCATTGGGGATTTAACTGGATGTAACTCGGGATACCCAGTCGAGCATAATAAATGATCCACTTCAACGAACATGTCTTGCATTACTATCATGTTTACAATGCCTATCAATTGGCAGCGTCCAATCAGAGACGAAGTTATCGTCAGCATACAATCTCATGGGAAGAAGGAAGAAATGCAGTATATTTTAATGAATACACGTCCAGAGGAATAGGAATATAAACCCCATAACACACTCCGGAACAACCGTAGATATCACTTAAAACTCCGCAATGGTATCCTCCCTCCTCTTGCCGCGGAAGTCATATTTGCCCTGACCGGTTAGCCCCAATTCATCCCTTATACCAATGATAGCGGGCACATACATCGGTGTTGTAGGCAACGTAGCCCAGAGCGCCGGGAATGGCAACCATGTAGAGGAACGAGAACCAGGCGTGGCGCGGCGTCCAGCGGAAGTACTTGTAGCGGTTTGCGGTGAGTTCTGTGGTGGTCAATGTCAGTCGTGCTCATCCGTAGGTATCTCTCCAGCATTCAAGACGCAATTGGTATCTGAGCATCAAGTATGTCTCTTGGTATCTCTTGCATCGGAATCGGGGAAACGGGTGGGTGGAAGTACCGTAGTATTTCTGGAGGGCCGGGTCAAGGACCAACGCTGGAATTCGTTAGCTCTGCTCTTAACTAGCAGTTAGGGGGGAATGGCATACACTTGCTTGGACCGGCCATGATTGCAGTTGATCGTGGTTAACGGCGCCGGTGGGAGAGAAGCGAAGTTGAGGTCGAAGTCGCGGATGCTTGGCGCTGAGTCAGATGTAGTTATGCAGTTATGCACATAACTCCACTCCCCATGAGATCTCTGAATGCGATAACGAAAACGAAAACGAAAACGCTAAGAAATAAGATAAAATAAAGTACAATCTAGACACTCCTGCTAGTCTCTCTATTCCTCGCATTCGTTTCTATTTTGAGCGCTGACTCAGAAATGGACTCGTCCTCTGGCGCTGCACTCCACCGTGACATCACGCCCAATCCTCAAGCGTCTTCACAGGCTTATCGCCGAGGTTGACCGCGTCTGCCCTATATATGGGCGATCCCCTTCATTTTTGAGTCGTTCACATTATTTGAACTTGCACAAAACACTCACACGCACACACAATGGCTCAAGACACCAAGGTCACCCTCTACTGGCATGTCCCATCTCACCCACGCAAACAGCGCTGAATTTTCTAACCCGACAAAGGCTGGAGCAATCCCGCTCCCAGCGCATCCTCTGGCTCCTCGAAGAACTCAACATCCCCTACGAACTCAAAACCTACAAGCGCGGCCCTGACATGCTCGCCCCCAAGGAACTCAAGGAAGTCCATCCCCTCGGAAAGTCCCCCGTCATTGGCATCGAGAATGCAAACACCACCAAGCCGTTGATTCTCGCTGAGTCGGGCTTTATCACGGAGTATCTGTGCGATCACTTCAATGGGGAGAGGCTCGTGCCGAAGAGATACAAGGAGGGCAAAGAGGGAGAAGTTGGCGCGGAGACGGAGGAGTGGATTCGGTACCGGTACTACATGCACTATGCGGAGGGGAGTTTGATGCCGTTTTTGCTTCTGTCGTTGGTTATGGACGGTAAGTCTAGCCCCCCATTCCAACACAACAATTGTATCCGAGCATGTGGGCTAATGAAGCGACAAGGCCTCCGCAACGCCCCCGTCCCGTTCTTCGTCAAACCCATCACCGGCATCGTCGCCTCCAAGGTCGAGTCCGCCTTCATCAACCGCAACATCGACAACCACTTCCGCTTCCTGGACGAGCAGCTCAAGACCGCTCCCGGTGGCGGTCCGTACCTCTGCGGTACGGAGTTGGCGGCTGCGGATATCCTGATTAGTTTCCCGATTATCGCAGCTATGGTGCGGTTGCCGGGGGGTGCGGAGAAGTATCCTAATGTGAAGAAGTATGCGGATTTGTTGCAGGGGACGGAGGGATATAAGAAGGCGGTTAAGAAGATTGAGGAGGTGGAGGGGAAGTTTGAGCCTATCATGTCATGATTTCTGTGATTATGGTGTGGTGTTTATGGGATATGTGTTATGTTGGATGTCTATGTTATGTCCTAGTTCTGTAATGTATATGGATGCAATATCGAAACTATTAAATGACAACGGTCCTGGTATTAGTATCTATGAGTCTCCAGAGGAACACCACTATATACATTCAAACGAGAGCCAGATAGCACCGGAAAAACAGAACTATGCGAAATCAGAACGCCGGCCAATAGCATCAACGCTCACCCCCAACCTCTCCATCTCCTTCACATCTAGGACTCCCCGTCCATCAAACACCCATTTCGGATCTTTCATATTATACGCGATACGCGCCCACTCCAGCGGTTCCAGCACCGTTGGACGGCTCGACTTCGAACGGCAATCAGCACAGTCAGCGGGACAGGTATCTTGAGGTGTCAAATGGTAGGTCGTGCCATTGAATACCCATACATCCTGTACGCTTGGATCGCTGTCGAGGCTGCCGTCCATTTCGGAGGTATAGGATTTAGTAGACGACTGTCCGGGTGAGTTCCGGAATTGATCGCAGTCTGTGATGACAAGCACCGCATTCGCCTGGGAACAAGCAAGGTATGGATCTCCATAGACCCTGACTGCACAGGTATCACCACAGACAGTCTCAACTTCCCGGAGAATATCATCCTCCCGACAGTAAGGATCGAAAATGGCAATCTCCAACGGCTGTTCCTCAAGCAATAGCCTGATCACATCAACAGCCAACGACTCACGCGGATCCCCCGTCCCCTTCTTAAACGCAAACCCAAGCAGCGATAACTTCTGCCCGACCAAATTCCCCCGAAACCGCTGAACAGCCTTCCCAGCAAACCGGTTCCGCTGCGCCTCGTTCATCACATTCACCTGTCTCCAGTAATGCGCAACATCCTCTAACCCCAGCGACTCAGCCAGATACGTCAAGCTAGCAATGTCCTTCCGGAAACAACTTCCCCCGAACCCAAGACCAGCTTTAAGGAACTGAGGCCCGATTCGCGGGTCCATACCGATGGCTCGGGAGACCTGGTCGACTTCTGCGCCTGTGCGTTCGCAGATTGCGCTGATGGAGTTGATGCTGCTGATCCGCTGCGCGAGCATGGCGTTGGCGACGAGCTTGGCTAGCTCGGAGGACCAGGCGTTTATTTCGAGGATGCGCGTCGAGGGCACCCAGGCGCTGTAGATACCGGCCAAGACGCGGGCTGCGTGGTGGCCGGACGGCGTCCCCGAGGATCCGATTAGGACGCGGTCTGGGGTGGTTAGATTCTCGATAGCCGAGCCTTCGGCTAGGAATTCGGGGTTGGAGAGGACTTCGAATGGGATTCCTGGGCGGAGGCTGGATAACTATGGAGTATCAGTTAGCTTAGTCCATTTAAGCGAGAATAAGCTGTTTTAGGGCGCGCATGTACCAACTGCCGGACCCGCTGCGCCGTCCCACACGGCACTGTGCTTTTCTCCACAATGATAGTTCCGGGCTTTGCGTGGGCTGCTGTTTCGCGCACAGCCTCGTCGATGGCCGTCATGTTTGTTGCTCTCCCAGCGCCTTCGCCGAAGGTTTTGGTTGGCGTGTTGACTGCTAGGAAGACCATGTCGGCTTGGGATATGCGCGTCGAGTCGCAGGTGAAGAACAGGTTGGGATGGCGTTTTAGGGTTCCTGTGATGTTTGTGATGGGGTCATTGGCTTCGATTGCTGTGCTGTCTCTAGTCGCGCGAACTACGTTGGTGAGGCCCGGTTCGTGGACGGGGAGATGTGGTGATGTCCATTTCTGGATGCGTCGGGGGTCGCGGTCCAGGACGTTGACGGTTATGGTTGGGTTGTTCAGCGCCAGGACTGCGGCAGTAGGTCCTCCTGTTCAGGTTAGCAAGAAGTCCCTTTTGTCCTTCTCCTTCAGCGGATAAGCCTACCTACATATCCCGCACCCACGACGCACACATTCCTCACAGCACCCCATGCCGCAGGGCCCTGGAAGGAGATATAACCAGAATCAGGAGAACTCAGCGAAGGCGACAAAGCAAGATCATCCGCCTTAGAGGGTCCAAATAGAGGACTCGAAGCAGGCGTAGTGAGGGCAGTTGAGCCCGAGCCGCTCCAGGAACTCTCGCCCGAGGTACCCAGGGGAGAGGCGATGAAATCCATAGCGTCTTCTTGGTCTGCCATCCTGGCTTATCGATGTATATTCGCATAGTACATCCCGGCTTCGGATCGAGACTCGTATGGTTTATACACGGTTTGATCAACTGCCCCTCCTTCGGTCGAGGGGCAACACCCTGTGATCGCTAGCCGTTATCGTGACCATGCTGTACCGTAGAATAACCAGCAGGATTTCTCCTCTGATCCAGAAAAGTCGTTGCATTCTGCACGCGGGGTGTCTCCCGGACTGCCAGTGGTTGTTGTTCTTGACTCGTCCCGAGCGAGGGACCGGCCCACGTGCCGCCGGCTTGCGATATCCTTATTTCGGGACCGAATAGAATTCGTCCAAGGTTTATGAATCTTTCGTCACGATAAAGAAGAGGGATGAAAAATGAGGAGGGCTTGCTTTTTGTTCAATATTCAAAAGGTGGGGTTGTCTGCGGTTTCGTGGACAATGGGAGTGTTTCCAGCGCTGCAGTATGGCCCTAAATACCGCCGTCTCTATCTCTCCACGAGATGACTTCCCGGATGTCCTCAGAGGCAAGCGCATCTTGTTGACAACAGAATCACTCGGCCCAGTCAACGGCGTCAGTCGCACAACGCGCAGTCTGATCGATTACCTCCATCGCAATGGAGCAGACCTGGCAGTTGTTGCGCCACGCTTTGAGGGCCAGCAACAACAGCAGGCAGATGAAAAGCCATTCTGCGAAGTGCGCATACCCGGATATCCACTACCCTACAATCCGGACTTGACAGTGGTGTATCCATTTCACCTTGACGATGTCTATCGCCAAACCTTCGAGCCGGACGTGATCTATCTGGCTAGTCCTGCCTCACTTGGCTTTCAGATGCTGCTTCTTCTCCGCCAGCTGCGACGTCCTCCGGCGGTGCTGTTAAATTTCCAGACGGATTTATCCGCATACAGCGAAATCCTCCTGCCGGCTCCGTTGGACCGGTTTGCTGTCTGGCTTCTCGCGACGGTACAGGGGTACCTGTTCAGTCTCCCCGCCGTGCATACCATCTTCTACCCCTCTTCTGCTATATTGGGATATCTCGAGAAGACAGGAGCACCGCGAAACCGGTTTCGTAAGCTAGGACGTGGCGTCGACACCTCACTATTCAACCCATCCCACCGCGACGAGAACTACCGCCGGACAATCGCACCCAACAACGAAATCATTCTCGTATACGTATGCCGCCTAGCCCCAGAAAAAGGCTTCGACTTCCTAGCTCGCGCAGCAACACGCCTCGCAGCAGCAAACCTACCCTTCAAACTCCTCATCGTGGGCGGTAATCGCAATCCAGCCGTCGAAACTCGCATCCATCGTCTCTTCGACGCAGTCCGGGACCATGTCGTTTTCACCGGCTTCCTGACGGGAGTAGATCTCGCGCGCGCATACGCTGCTGGGGATGTGTTCCTGCATTGTTCTGTAACTGAGACGTTTGGGCTTGTCGTGCTTGAGGCCATGGCTAGTGGGATTCCGGTTATCGCGCGCGATCAGGGCGGACCGTCGGATATTATTCGTAATGGGAAGACGGGGTATCTCGTGTTGCCGGACGATTTGGATGGGTTTGTCGCGTTGGTAAGACGGGTGTCGCTTGATAGCGTGCTCCGGTCTAGTCTGAGCAGCGCTGCTCGGGGGTATGCGGACGAGACGACGTGGGAGGCTATTAATCGTCGCGTTGCGTGGCAGATTGCGGATACTGTTGAAGCGCAAAGCATGCGAAAATCAATCAGTACATCTCTAGAGTTGATGTTGGATAAATTGGTATGGACGGTGGTTGAGAAAATGCGGCTTTTGGTTGCTGTCGGGGCGGTATATTTGATGTGGCTGATTGCCGTGGTGCCTTTAATTGTTCACGGGGAGAGGATAATACCACGGACTTTGCGCACTATCAATATTTCCTGGAAATAAGATACTTGGTGCATAAAATACAATCATGGAGATAACGAGTATATGACTCCTTATCCTCACACTCTTCTGACGGTGTCATTCTTGCGATTGCATTTGAACTAGATAATGGCCTTTTGTGCTTTCTTTCCATGCTCCAACAATATTGACACACCACTCAAGGAAATCGCCAAAGTTCTCACCTGCATGATCCTGATATTGCCTCTTGATGAAGCTTTTCAGCTCCGCAAAAAATTCCTCAATCGGATTAAGATCGGGAGAGTAAGGCAGTAATTATACAAGCTTGACTCCAGCAGCTGAACACAGATCTTTTACTCATTCAGTATGGTGAAAAGACGCGTTATCCATGATGAGAACTGCCTTGGGCTTGGGCCATTGACCACAGTGCTGCAAAAGTTGCTCAATAAAATCTGCAAAGAGACTAGCATCAGTCAATCCACAGAAAATCTGAGAAAGCATTATTCCGTCTTGTGCATAAGCAGGTAGAATTTGATACCATCCCTCTGGAACTGGGAAATCTTGACTGGCGTTAGTTACCCCTACTGATGACCATCCCATTTTCCTATGCCCTGCTCGTCTATCACATCCTGACTCATCCACATAGACCAAATGATACGAACAGAATTCAGATAGGTTATAGAGATACCAATCACACAGGTCCTGGTTTCATTCCTTGGCTACTTGGCGGGATACCTTTTTAGACCACCCGATCGATCGAAGCGCCCGGCTGACAGTGAAGGTTGAGACATTGACATGGAATTCTTCCCACAGAAACTCCACCATCTCATTCAAGTATAGGTCTGGCCTCTCTTGTAAGCGGTCGCGGAGGGCGTCTAGCATGGAAGGGGTTATCATTCATGGCCGGCCGCCGTTATTAGGAGGTGCGCGAACGTTGCCGAATAGCTGCAGGTTGCAGTAGATGTTAATTATAGAATGTTTGCTGCAGCCAGCAGCGTCGGCCATCTGGGAAGTAGTCAGTGAATCACTGAGAATCATGTCATGAATGAACTTGAGCTGCGAGGCGGCAAGTCGTGGTGCCATTGTCAGCTGATGCAAACAGTAATCGATAAAAAGGTCAAAATAGGACAGATGTCAGCTTCCTGGCTGGGACGGTGCGGCCCGAATCGACGCTCTACAGGTCCCGAGATCTTGTCGCCTGAGGCTAAAGTCTGTTTCACATAACTATCGTCGGGTTTACTGTAATAGTAGGGGAGAACAACCAAAACAGTACCCCTGAGCACATATATGCATGCTTTGCTATAACGTTAACTCTGCTATCCATGATTGTTTACCTGTGTGTATAGTCTATTCCATGATCACTGCTACAAGATGAGTAAGCTTCAAAGGCTGTGGTAGATTTGAATCATTGGTTCTTTTAACCGCCAATCAGAATACAGTTTTGCTTTCAGCCTCACCTGACGCCTACCCCTCCTAAAGATGCAAGGATTGTGCTTTTTCACTCTCCAACCCAGTACTTCTTATATTTCCTAAGCTTTCTAAAGTGGTTGATTATGGATCCCCTTTCTGGCGCAGCGAGTGTTATCGCAGTTATCCAATTAGCCGCGGCCATCACACAAATATGTGGCACATATCTCAACAAAGTCAAAGATGCGAAGCGAGATATTCATCGCTTTCAAGAGGAGGTTATCGCCCTGGCCCATGTACTGCAGTCTCTTGATGAGCTCCTTCATGGACCCAATAGCGCAAAAATTACTGCTACCCAAGACCTGGTCAATAATATTACAACATGCTCTTCAGCCCTCGCAAAATTGAAGGAGAAAATCGAGCCGGAAACAACACAAAGACATATGAGAAAGTGGGGACTTCGAGCCTTCAAATGGCCGCTGAAACGGTTGGAGGTAGATGATGCGATCAGTGAAATTGAGCGGTACAAAACAATGTTTAGTTTGTCCTTGCTAGTTGATCAAACGTAGGCTCCATAATCCAAACCCTTTATTATATATGCAAAAGTCTAACTCTGAAATAAACCCAGGAGGTCCAGCAATTTGATTGAGCAAAAGATAGATCTTGGCAGGCTACAGACTGCAAAAGGAGCGGCATTTGACTCCTATGACAATCAACATGCTGAATGTCTTCCAGGGACCCGAGTTAAGCTGCTTGGAGAGATTGAAGATTGGATGAGATCACTGGATGGAAAATGCATATTCTGGCTGAACGGCATGGCCGGGACTGGAAAGTCAACAATCTCCCGAACAGTTGCTGGCCGTCTTAAACAACAACACCTACTCGGAGCGAGCTTCTTCTTTAAGAGAGGTGAAGAGGATCGAGGAACAGCAAAGAAGCTTTTCCCAACATTGGTAGAGCAACTGGTCATTAGTGTACCTCACATGCTCCCTAGAGTGCAAAAGGCGATTGAAGATGATCCAAATATCCCAGAAAAGGTGCTAAGGGAACAATTTGAAAAGCTTCTTCTGGAACCACTGCTTGATATTGAACAGGACAAGATCACAACCAGAGTGATTCTGATTGATGCTTTGGATGAATGTGATTCTGAAGATGATATACGGGTCATTCTCCGACTTTTGCCACAAGTCCAAAAGTCAACTTCATTGCAACTCCGCTTTCTATTAACAAGCAGGCCTGAGTTGCCGATCAGGCTAGGCTTCAGAGAGATTACAGGTATTCACCAGGATTTGGTTCTTCATGAGATCCCTAAGCCAGTGATAGAGCATGATATAGCATTGTATTTTGAGGATCAGTTCTCCCGTCTAAGACAAGAGCGCTCGTTATCATCAAATTGGCCTGGGGATGCAACTGTTAAGACACTGATTGACAGAGCCGTCCCTTTATTCATTGCAGCTGCTACCTTATGTCGATTCATTGGTGATGCAAATTGGAACCCCCAAAAGCGGCTTGAAGCAATTCTGACAGATCAGTCAGTTTATGTGTCCAAGATGGATGGTACATATATTCCTGTGCTAAAGCAGCTTCTTACTGGCCAGAATGATGAGGAATCGAAGCAATTACTTGAAGATTTCAAGGAGATAGTTGGAGCTGTGATTATTCTTGCCACCCCACTCTCAATCAATGCCCTCAGCCAGTTGCTGGACAGAGAGCGGGAAGATATTGGATGTCGGCTAGGTCAACTCCACTCAGTTCTCAGTGTACCGAATGATTTCAGCACACCCGTCAGACTTCTCCATCTATCATTTCGAGATTTTTTGCTGGATCACCGGAAAAGCAAAGGCGAATTCTGGATTGATGAGAAAGGTGTAAACCAACATCTTACAGCACAATGTCTTCAGACCATGCAGCGCAGTCTGAGAAAAAATATCTGCAATCTACCCAGTGAGGGCACCCAACGCAATGAAATTGACAGGGATTCTATTCATTGTAAAATACCTCCTGAATTGCGATACGCCTGTTGGTATTGGGTTCAACACCTATTACAGAGCCAGGAGCCAGTCACAGAGTTGATTGGAGCTTTTTCATTTCTTAAAGAGCACTTTCTTCACTGGTTGGAAGCAATGGGTATTTTAGGATATATGTCTGAGGTAATAGTGACTATTAGGAGACTAGAGTCACTTATACAGGTTTGTCTCAATTGAAGGCTCTCTGTGGTTCCTATTTATACTAATATACGCAGGGCGACATACATTCAGAAATATCAGGGTTCCTTTACGATGCGAGACGGTTTGTTCTTAAAACTCAACAGATAGCTGATAGTGCTCCACTTCAGCTTTACTCATCAGGGCTTATTTTTGCTCCCAAGGGCTCAACAATCAAAAAGCAATTTCATGGCGAATTGGCGGCTTGGGGCCGACTGCCACGGGTTGAGGAGAATTGGAGTATGGAACTACAGACCCTTGAGGGCCATTCTGATTGGGTTCGGTCTGTGGCCTTCTCACCTGATGGTCAGCTGCTGGCATCTGGCTCTTCTGACAACACTGTCAGGCTCTGGGATCCCAACACAGGCAACCTGCGCCAGACCCTTGAGGGCCATTCTAATTGGGTTCAGTCTGTGGCCTTCTCACCTGATGGTCAGCTGCTGGCATCTGGCTCTTATGACAAGACTGTCAGGCTCTGGGATCCCAGCACAGGTGACCTGCGCCAGACCCTTGAGGGCCATTCTCATTGCGCTTGGTCTGAAAGCAATGCTCAGGTATCTATTCTAGAAAACCAGTGGGTCTGCCTTCGAGAAAGGAGAGTATTATGGCTTCCACCCCAATATCGCCCAGTTCAATCAGCATTTAGAGCAGGTATACTAGTTCTTGGTCATTCATCTGGAAGAGTTTCCTTCATATCACATTTTGCTTGACAGCTTTAGTGGTTTCTATAGAGTTCTTAAAGTTCAAAATAACATTCTCTTACATATTTTAGTCTTGTAAAAAGGAAGGCTTGGAGAGAATCAAGACTACATACTTTTGCGGTTTTTGTAGAAGAATAATGGGGATGTTTCCACTGGCTTCGGTTGCCACGGTTGCCACTGACACTGTCCTCCCAGGCTGCTGAGTCAGCAGAGACTCACCATTTCCGTTTCGGCCCATTACACCACTAAGGTGGTAGGCATGTGCTTCCAGCGGGTAATTGTGTATCGTACATTACACCCAGTGGCCGCTTTACCTGCACCTAATCTTACAACTAGCGTCTGTGACGGCTCAGCCCAGCGCCTTTGTTGACAAACGCCATCAACATGGCAAACAATGCCATGCAAGCAGTTAAGACAAACAGCTGCTTAGCGAGGCCACACAACCCCTATAAGACTTCTTCGTGTAAATAGGCTTTCCTCTTCTTTTCTTTCCTTCTTCAGATTCGATATTCTCGTTCATGGCTACTAGTTAGTTTAGATATGAATATCATTCGTTTTATCTACTAGCTACTGAGCCGATCCAACCACCTTGAGGTTATTCAGAATCAAATACATAGGATGATCGCCAGCAACTGCCGTCCCAGAGGCAGGCATCCCCACACAAACCACAATCCCACCCACACGGACCATACGAGGCGCGACTCGATATGCAGCGGCTGACGATGCGGTTACTATCACACCGTGTGCGCCCCTCTCGTCTGATATGTTGCGCACAGCTTTGGGTAGATCGTGGACTTTGGTGTGGTCGACGAATGCTTCACAGCCCAGTTGAGAACAGAGTCGCTCTTTTTCCTCGCCAGTGTCGACGCCGATGACCCGAAGCCCCATGGCTTTGGCGATTTGAACGCCCATATGTCCGACTCCTCCGCCTGCTCCTATTATGACGGCCCATTCGCCTGCACGGAGATTTGATTCTCGGAGCTTGTATAACATTACTCGTCAGCGAATGGTATCTCTGTTGAACTGAAAAGGGCCACTTGCAGCTCTTGACATGGTAGATCCGCTGCACATGATAGAACCAGCAGAGAAATCGTCAACGCCGTCCGGAATCCGACTAGTATATCGTGCCGGGCTAACAATATACTCTTGATAAGTACCTAGGTCAAGCGTTAGATCACTCCTTCCCTCTCTCAGATACACGCCATAGTCGATTGAACCATACCAGGAACTTTCAAACCAGTCGGAACAGCACCAGAACAATGACATTCCATATCCTCGCACGCTGGATGATTTGCTTCATGTTATGGATCTTGGAGTGACTCGCATTGGGGCTACGGCGACGGTGGCTATTCTGGATGAGGCGAAGAGACAGGGGATTGGGGAGGAGCCGGTTGAGGTGTCGTTTAAGCCGGTGAAGGAAGAGGGTCAGACTGGGGGGTACTAAAAATTCTTTATGAGATGGATTCTCTTGCTGCATTCCATTCCTCGGGATAAAAATGTATGCGTCTACATGTTGTATGAGATTACCCAACCACTACTATGTAGAAACAATACCCCGTGTTCTTTCACCTTATATTATATGGAGACAATTCACATGCTATCATAAGACATGAAATTGTGTCTGAAATCCTGCAATATTACTGAAGCGGCATGTCTGTATATGCCATGCATACTGAATATAGACTAAGAATGACACCGAGTTGATTAGCTGTCTCGGAATCAACTCAATCGGGAAGGATTCATATTCTGTTCATTTACTTATTCCTCATCCTAACCAAGATGCAACGCTGACTAGGCATATGGCCATGGCCGTCAAGATATTCTTCTGGTCGCCTCAAGGATCGCTAACCCAGCCACCATCAACAACATATGTGCTCCCTGTCACCCCACTTGCCTCATCACTCCCCAGAAACACAATTACCTTTGCAGCATCCTCGGGAAGCAGATCGCGTTGCAAGCTCTGCGCCTGCATGACTTCAGCACGATATTCAGGCGTAAGGACCTCCTCCCTCTGTTTTCGCGTCGCAATCGCCCCCGGCATGACGCTGTTTATTCGAATATTCGCCCCTCCAACTTCTTTGCTCTGCACCCGGGTAAGTCCCATGATCGCCGCTTTGCAAGCGCCGTATACCGGCTGACCCGGGGCCGGGATGCGCCAGGTAATGGACCCCAGATTGACAATGCTACCACCCCCAGCTCTTTTCATCGCCGGGATAAAGGACTGAGACAGGAAGAACACATGTCTCAGGTTCGCATTGATGTTAAAATCCCAGGCCTCAGGCGTAACGCTTGACGTTTCGAGTCGCGCGCTGCTGCCCGTCGCGGCAGCGTTGTTGACCAAGACATGGACAAGCCCGTGCTCTTCTAAGATCTTTGCCGCGGTAGCTTCGAGGTCAGGGAGATTGGTGAGATTGCAGTAATAGAAGATCGGTGCTTTGATTGAGGGACCTCGGCGTTCCTCAGCCTTTTTGGATCGTGAAATAACATGATCGATGGTCTTCTGTGCTGCGGTTTCGGCGATGTCCAAGAAAAGCACTTTGCAGCCCTGTAAGGCAAAGAGTTCGACGGATGCGGCACCGATTCCTTCGGCGCCGCCTGAGACGACCACAGTCTTGCCGTGGAGGCTGTAGGGTAAATTGCGGGGAGACCTGATGTCATGGTTGAAGCGAGCAATGAAGGGTAAATCTCGATGCACGAAAAGGCAGTGAACGGCGATTATGCGCTTCTCAATATTTTCTTGATGTCCCTGGGGCTGTCAAGAGAAATGAGGGGCGTTATACCCAAGGTGTCCATTTCCCCGGGGGGGGGGGACATGGATTCGGGTTTTGCCAACTAAGGATTGTGTACAAGTAGAATAGGTACTATGTAATGAACCACTTGTGTTGGCTTATATATTAAATAAAATTTACTTCTTCACAAGAAGTCTCCGTGGCGCAATCGGCTAGCGCGTCTGACTGTTAATCAGGAGGTTGGAAGTTCGAGCCTTCCCGGGGACGTCTTTTTTTCTTTTCGTTACCTTTTTTGTTCCACTTCCGCCCCCTTCTTTCTTTCTTTATTATTATTTTTTCTTTTTCTTGTGTGACAATGGCGTAATTACAAGTAATTTGCTAAACATTTCCAGTGGATTAAACCCAACGAGATGGCTTCGGTATGTTAGAAGACAGAAGAACGTAAAGATGCTCTCGGAGTACAAGGAAGCCAGGTAGTCACAGAGTCAATTGAGACGCCAGAAAATCGAGTTCCTCTTTATAAAAACTGTACTGACTCTTCAAAAAGGCCGTGGAGATTATATAGGTAGGGAACTTGAAGTCGTACGCACTGAGCAATCTAATTTGTTGACTTGGGCGTATTATAGGGCGTCATGACGGCTATTGCTGGAAGCCGCGTGTACTTGTATAAAGTACACCAATACTACAGGTAATTTCACAGGCATAAAATTCCGAAAAGATACTAGCACTTACTCGATCTGCGTATGGTGGCGTACCGTGATCTGATCCGACGTGAGATGTCGCCTGTCATTAGCGGGGTGAGGGATTATCAACCTTGCATATAGCGGCTGTCAATATGCTGAACTGTCCCTGGTCTGGACCACCATAGCTTGGAATTGCTAAGCTAGTAGTTCTTATTTACATGCTGATTTTCTTGGCCGATCACCGGCGGGTGCCCGAGTAAGACAGCCTCAAACATACCATACTCTGTATACTCCGCAGAGCCAATCCATGCTTGTTTTCCCAATATCGCTCTTATTTACTATCTCTTTTACCGCTTTTGAAGAACTAAACAGCCAGTGATCATCGTATTGCTTACTCCCCACCAGACTGGCGCCGGTAATCCCTGTATAGCAATCAAGCAATCATTCTAGTCGGATTATCGAACCCCCGTGTGTTCCTTTCTCGTTTCTCCAGCCTTACTTCTTTTTTTTTTTTTTGGTTGGAGTAACTAGTTGGAATGAATAATTGGCCTGACGGTTGTCGGTAGTTAGCCCTAATCAAATGCGGTATGGAACACGGAGCGCCCGTAAATGATTACTTGTCTATCGTAAATTTGAGTATCACGCGCGTCTTTACAATAATTACCTCCGCATTTGGCGCCCTCGCTTCTTAGTCTGTAGGACATTCCTCACTCAATTCAAAGAAATCATCTTCCTCATTCTTCTCGACACAATTTTTCTTCAACCATGGACACTAATATGTCCATTGAATATGCACCCCAGGAGGAAGAAGACATCTGGATTGACCAGATAAAGTCCCTCCACTTAAATGGCCGTCTCTGCGACTGGGTGACCACCTTTCATCCCCAGAAACTCCTCTGCTCCCCAATGCCCGGTATTATCCATGGCTCGTACAATCTCATCCAGGAATTTCTTTTCGAAGATGGCACTGTATGGTTACTTCGTTTCCCACGGGTGTCGAATGTTAGCCCTGAATACGTCGACGAGAAGGTAGCTACGGAGGTGGGCACTTTGTTTAATCCGTGAAAGAACGAGTATTCCTGTCCCAGACGTCATTTCCTGGGGCCTTGCGAATAGTAATCCATTGGAACTGGGGCCGTTTATTCTGATGGAATTCATTGAGGGAGTGAGTTTGGGTGAGGCATTGAAGAAGGACGACGGGTCGAGGCTGCTCAGGGAGGACATTCCGGAGAGAGATGTCGAATTTGTGTACAGGCAGATGGCGAATATTATGTTGCGGCTTTTTGAGATTGATTTTGACAGAATTGAAAGCTTGCCCACGCCAAAAACGGGTTATTCTGTGCCTATACGCCCGTTGACATGGAAGACACATGATATTCTCCGGACCGGGGGAGTTAACACTTTTGGTGCGTCCAATTTTTTTTTTTTTTTTTTTTTTCGATCAATACTGAGTCTGCTAATTGTTTCCCCAGGTGACCGAGCCCGGGGATTCTCAACCATAACGGGATACTTCCAGTACATCAACAGGCAGGACTGGAAGCAATTTCGACACCAACCTAACACGGTTATCGCTGGTGAGCTGGATGGGATTACCACATATGCATCACTGGATATGCTGAAATCCATGATGCCTCAATTCGTGGATACCGAGTATGAAAAGGGCCCTTTCAAACTTATTTGCGACTATTTTAGTCTAGCGAACATGATAGTCAAAAGCAGGGAAGACCTCACAATCGTCGGGGTCGTAGGCCTTGAGTGGGTGTATGCTGGACCAGCTCAAATGTTTGCTTCAGGTCCCTGGTGGCTTCTCCTCAACCGACCAATCAATACAGAGTGGGATTTCCAGGTCGAAGATCCTCCCGAGGTGAATGAGCGTTATTTCAAATCCCAGTCTCTTCAAGAAGGTACTGGCGGAAGAAGAGGCAAAATTACCCAAGCGCCGAGAGAAAGGGGCGGTCTCTGAGCTTGTACAATGGTCCGAAGACTCAGGAGCGATGTGGTTTCACATGCTACTCTCAAGTGGGTTCTTTGACACGTTCTCGTTCCCATTCATGCATTTGCGTGGGTACTCAACGGTGGGGAGATCATGTCGAAAAATTCAAAACAGACAAGAAGGCAAAGCAATTCGTGGCGACTAAGCTGAATGACTTGAATCAGTACGACAAACGGGTGGAAGAGCTTGAGCAACTCAGAGCCTCCAAAGATAATGGCCAAATGACAAGGGACGAGTTTATTGCTGCCGCCTATAAAATTGTGCCTGCGACACCAATTTCTCCTCGTCGACCTTCTCTGCGTCAAAGGATCCGAAGCATATGGAGGGGGCTTTGGAAGCGGTCGTGAAAATGGTACCCCGACTTCCCTTACTATTCAAAGCCGTCAACTGTACGAGTTTCTTTCTTCTGGTTGCTGGTGCCGGCGTTTTCGGCTACTGCGATTTTCATAAGGATTTTGACGCAATTGCTGTTCTGGATATCGTCTCGCCCGTCCTAGGAGCGAGTAAAAGGAAAAGAAAGGTGAATACTACACTTGCTTTGCATGAAGCGGCTGTTGCTTGATCTGGAGAAGGGCTTCTATCTTTCTTCTATCTTTTCTTTTCTTCTTTGTTCTTTATTTACTTTTCGCCCATGGATGTAACTCAACACGAGTAGCTTTTAATACAGACTTGTCATTTAATATAACTCCAATTGCAATGAACATCTACTCTTTTGGTTCCAGTCGCACCATCTATGATACTAAGCACGGCGAACTGCAATAAATCCAATCGGTTCAACTATTCTCTAAAAAAGGTAGGAGGCTGGCTTACCCAGTGTATACCTGCCTGGCGGAAGACTATGCAAGGCCGACTCCACCGTAACAGTCGAAGACAAACTCAGAACGAAGTTTCCGGTTGGGAATGATCCCATACCCATGCAAGATACCGTTCGAGCGGTGCCAGGTTGATCGCGGATCCCAATGTCTTCGTCTTCTCGGCTAAAGTAACTAGTTACTTATCATCTCAAAAGAATCGGGTCTTTGACCAATACAACACGACACAACGGTCCTCGATATACAAGTTAGAATCGAAGACCGCGTGGGAGTCGTAGAATGACATGCCCGATGGACCTCGTTCTGTCAAGACGCTTTACTGACGAAGCCGCTTTCTGTTCCGCGATTACTGGGTTTGCTGCTGCAGGATAGTCATGCTCTACTATACATTTTTCCCGTTGGGTTTGGGAAAATGGCAGCATGCGAGGGTGTTGGGGTTGTCAGGCCATTCCACTTTGTTTAGAAATATATCAGCGGAGAAGTAGCGAACTTGATACTAGTAATAAAGTGAAAACGAAAACATCAACATTGCACTCCCCAAACGGTAGCTCAGTCAGTCAATTAACTCCCAAGGGTCTATTATAACTTGATAGCAAATGGAAAAGACAAAAAAACAAAAGCAAAGAGGACAAAAAAAAAGTGTTCCGAAGAAACCCACCTTAGCTGGTGAAAGCCAACGGAGCAAAAAATGTGGACTCGCCGGGAATCGAACCCGGGACCTCCTCAATGCGAATGAGGAATTATACCACTAAACCACAAGCCCACTTGTTGTGATAGGAGCTGTTATCTACAGATCTATATCAGTGACTATATACTACTTTGCATGATGTTGTCGGTACTTCACCAACTGTACATTTTCTTCTTGTTCTCGATTGAGCGATGAGTACACTGTACCGATAACTCTCCTGGTATAATTGATGTGATTAATACACATCGTAGGAATCGCCTATCCGGACCTGCTCTACATAGCACTCCCTCCGGAATGTACTCCCCGTAGAGACAGTTACAACTGCCTTATCAATCAGCAATTTAGAGAAAACACTAGCCACGGAGGACCAGCCTCACTGTCATATTCAAAAGTACGTGCCTAGAGCGTATAAATACAAATACACAACCGAGCACAAGTACAGTGCACAGCTAACACCCGGAAAACATACCCCAAGCAGAATAAGAACAAATAAACGTCATACACGATCACCAACTATCGAATTGTACCCGACAGTAGTTCTACTCCAGCACGTGAAAGGGGCCATAGATAATAGATTAAACTACGCACTATGGACCACACCGTACATAGTACAGTACTCTGTACAGAGGAGCTCGATATTAATTGCCACCTCTTAACTACTATCTCTGGCTGATCATCACATCATGTTTCAGAACCCAATAGCCTCATATCGCATGTCTCGTCTCATCTACGAACTAGTCTCGCCACGAGTTTCCGGATTGGCGGTGATCGATATGAGTTTCCTGGGCTGTGACGTTATGGTGCAGGAGATTGATGGCCTTGAGGATTACTGTGTACAGCTGTATGTAGGTGCTACGGAGTACTCTGGAGTACATACCCCTGATGCTAGATTCAACGGTGATAGACGGAAGATCGGTGGCGAATTCGTTGATACAGATACAGAAACAGAAACGTCAAAATAATCGTTTTCTAGCGAATGGTAGGGTGTGCTTCTGCATCACCCACATTAGAGTATGTATTACATAGAAGTACAGATTGTACAAAGTAGTTCAGAATAAACAATAAACACGTGACAAGAACAAAAGCCTCCATATGTGCCAAGAAAACAAGACCCAACCGCTCCCAGTATATCCATATGCAAATTCAGAAGAGACAAAGAAGAGGAAAAAGTATTGTCGGGAATTGACCAATCCCCAAATGTTCAACAGAAGAAAAGAAGAGAAGGACGCTCCAACAGAGACGAAAGAAAGACAAGAACAAAAACACCAACAGTATAATGCACAAGTAATGCTCCGATGACCGGACACTCGTATAAACCGACCCGCCAGAAAAATAATATCGAAGGTAAATAAGAATTATAGCGAAGAAGAATCGAAATGTATTCCCACAATGGCCGGGCGATAGCACTTTTTTTCGTTTTCATTTTCTCTTTTTGTGAGGTTGTCTATTCAAAAGTCGTTCGGCGTTTGATTGTTCGTAAAAGTGTATTGCTTCGGTGCTTGCGAGGGAAGCTGTTGAGCAACGAATCGGTGAGCCTCCTGCTGGTCAGGGAACTCCTGAATCATGAACTTCTCCTCTCCAGTCAAGGACATCGAAGGAGACATGGCTGCATGGTCGCCAGCATGTCCGCTTGCATCGTAAGAAATCGGGGAGACTTCCGCGGGCTGCACCTGGTAGGAAGGATCGGGCGAGGAAATGGTAGGCGCGTCACTCCAGCTGCGGGCCGTCAGAGGACCAGTTTCGCAAGGGGCCGAAGTGGCATAGTCAGGGAAGCTCGTGTAGTGGGCGGGAGCGGACATAGGAGGGGCAGCACTTTGATACGGATACGACGACATCAGATCCACGGTCATGGGCGTAGCTGGGGGAGATGCAACATTGATCTGCATGGGCTGTGTGGTCGGGAAGAACTGGGCAGATGGCTGCGCAGACAGACAGTAGCTGTCGCTAGGCGATGTCGGAAGCAAGTGATGCATGTCTTCCGGAGTCAACGGCGTCGGAGGAGCCAGAGCGTTGGTAGTGACCGTGGGCTGCAGCATAGACGCCATGTCTGCCTTGGACGAGTTCAAACCAGCTTCAGCAAATGTCGAGAAGTTGAGAGGCGATCGCTGAGCAGCAGACGCCTTCCGCACTCCCGCATACCGCGAGTTGAGAGACTGGGCCGACTTGGATTGTCTGACACCGTGAGGACCACCATAGCCCGGCACCCGGGAGCTAGGCGACATGTTTGCGGCTGCTGACAGCATGGAGTGAGATTTCGAGGTTCCGATCGCAGCGGGCCTTGGCCTCTTTCTCCGGGCAGCCAGGTCGAGTTCCTTGCCAGCTTTGTCTGCTCGGTGTGTCAGCAGCGGCATGCCGCGTGATGGTGCCGTGGTGTGAATACCAATGCCTTCCAGGTGGTGGGCAAGCTCATCAGACGAGGTTCGCCTTGTCAGCGAAGCCTCTGGCTGTAAGGGATATTGCATGGCGGCGTCGTATGACGACCCAGTATCAGATGTGCGATGACCCATCCATTCTTCTTGTGCGTGGAATCGCTGGCGTTGCGAGCTATCCTTTGTCAGTATACCGCTATATACGATGGAGATAATAATATTTGAGCATACCCGTATGACTCCTGAGAGCCCCATCCGATCGGGTTATCCTTGGGAGCTTCCCATTCCAGCGGTGCATTGTATCCGTGGCCGTTGCGCTTGTTGCTGCCGTTGTGTGTCGTGATGGGAGAAACGGATTCTTCCATATTGTCAGTAATTGGTTGGTTATTCCCGTCATCTCCGCTGTAGGTATCACGGGCCGCAACGGCAGCATTCAAGGCCCTTTGTAAAGACGCGAAGGTCGCCTCACGGGCCGACTCACTTCGGGTCTTCTGATGCTTCGAACGGGATGACGAGGGAGCAGTCGATGATGATGTCTTGGTTCGCTCACCAGTTGAAGCAGTTTCATTTGAAAGTTCTTGCTTGGGGGTCGAGGTCTTGTCCGCCTCTTGTGTCGGGGTCTTGTCGCTTTCCTTCTGATCCGTGGGGTCCGACTTGGCCCGCGCAGCCTCCTCAGCTTCAGCCTTGGCCTTTTGCATGCGCTCAAATTCCTCCTGTCGCTTTTGCTGCTTGGCCTTTGCCCGTCGATTTTGGAACCAATTCTATATCCACAGCATTAGCTTGAGTTTCACTTATACCGTAATCAAAAAGGCAATACTGACGGCCACTCGAGGCAGACTCAGGTTTGTCTGAGCCGCCAATTGACGCTTGGTGTTGCTGCTAGGCTTAGGGTGAGCCTGGAATTGAGCCTCCAGGGTCTCCACCTGTTCCTTTGTCAATCGAGGGCGGGAGAGGTTCTCTGCGTATTCCTCGTAGTCCATGATCGGCTGGTGGTAGAAGTCCATCATCTCGAACGGCGGCGGGTGAGGATAGAGGTAGCCATCCATGGGGTGAACCATGGACGGGTGAGGCATTGTCGTCGGGTCGAAAGCCATGGGCTGGTCCATTGGGACGGCGGTATAAGGATAAGGATGGTGAATGTAATTCATTGTTGTGGTTGAAGAAGAGAATATTGCATTGAACAATTGGAAAGAGGAATCGAGAGATTAGAGAAACGGTGAGATTGGTTGGTCGGTGTGAGGCGTCGCAAAAGAAGATATCGGAATCGATATAGGTATAGTAGTATATAGTAGTTTCCAACACACAGAAAGAGAAAGAATGATACGAAGGAATGGAAGGTATGTCCGAAGAGGAATCGAGACGATAGATATGTATAAAAAAGGACGAACCGGGGAAAGGGAATAGTTAAGAGAGCACTGTTGTCAGAGAATGACTGAAAAGGAACGAACTAGGCCGATGGAGCCCACTGCCTTCAAAAAAAAAAAAAAGAAAAAAAAAAACAATCGAAGGAGTGTGTCTGATACCAAAAAGGAATGGAAAGGAGGTGAAGCCTCCAGTAACTAAAAAAAATAAAAAAAGGATAGAATGAGGGTCGGAAAATAAGTGATAGAAAAAAAAAAGTAAAGTAAAAAATACAATACAGCAGGAAAAGAGAGTTGAGATGGAGTTGGGGGGGGGGGAAAGAAGAAAGAGAGAAAGACGGAGTGAGAACAGGCTGAGAGAAGCGCTGTCCGGTGATTGGCCGCCGCAGCAGGGGAAAGAGGTGTGAAGGGCGTGTTTCTAATTGGTGGATCGCTGCTCGAAACGGGAGGTGCTCCACTCGCGGCTTACGGGCTGTACTTGTACCTGATACCTGTATCTGTACCTGTACTGTACCTGGTAATGAGTACGAGTATTATACTTTTTACTTTTTATTCTATTACTACTACAGAGTACTTTTATCTTTTAGAATGACGTAGGAGTTAGAATAAAAGAGATACTTAGATCCTTATGAGAAGTGTATAGAGTACTGTACAAACAAACAATTGCATACACACTGAGTAGACACTGTACAATCACATGTTGTACAATACAATACGCCTCGGCGACGGTCGAGCCACCGAGTTCTGGCGAATGATCACAAAAGTGGGCCGAGCGGTTCCAGTTCTAGGGGGTGGCGGTTGGGCAGCAGCGGTGACAGTACGTTACATTATCTGGGTTATTATACAGTACAGGTATAGAGTACAGAGTACTTGACAGCTGAATATAGGCAGCAAGGAAGATGTAGATACTCGTGCTGTGTAGTTGTATATACATCGTAGTAGTACTCTGTAGAACTAGTACTCCGCGGGGGTAGTAAGATAGCACTAGGGGCTAGTAGCCCATTGCGCCGCAGTCCCACCGTCGTGATCAGATTACAGCACGGAATACAAACACAGACTCCGTAGTTTGCGAGATAGACCATGCCGAGTCAGTTGGCAGGAACAAGAACAGGGATAAAAGCAAAAAAAACGCACCTAACGGCCAAATAAGCATATCAATTGCCGGGAACTGACACCACTTGACAGTTGCTCTCAAATCATACCGATGAGTTCTGATGTTCTCATGCTCCCTGACTCAGCTGGGGGTGGTCAATTTCGTCAGTTCCTGCATTAGCGCCATGTTATGTTGTCAGCGTCACTGTTCATCGAGATGTGATAATCTGGTTCAGGGGGATCCATGTGCAGATCAGATGTAGATTTAGATTCATCTTTATGTACATACTTGTACAAGTATATTGTAATTCTTTTTGATATGAAAAACAGGAGACACAGCACTATGAATACTTGTACAAGCAAGTACAGGCGATTACAAGTCTGTACAAGTACTCTGTACTCTGTACAGTATTGTGACAAGCCACGGGAATCGGGCTCCATCGAACCTGATTTGCCAAGACCCGCCCATCCTGGATCGGTGGTACATATTCCTAATCTGGTTTAGTCCCAGCGGACCGTCTTCCAAGGTCCCTTTCCGCTGTTTTTCCTTTTCTTTTCCGACTGCCCCGATTTCTCCCTTCTTCCTGTGTTCTTCGTTTCTTCAGCTGCCGTCAAGATGCGCGGTTCGCGGTATTGTACACTAGTATCCATCCTGTATTCAGTACAGTATCTGTACAGTACGAATCCTACCGGGGACCTCCCTTCCGATGAACTATCCGAGGCCCCGGCACTGGACTATGTGTAAGCGAGACACGGATTACTCTCCCGCCTTCCCTGCCGCTTCTTCTCCCTTCTTTCCAAGCACAGATCTCCATCTGTCTGATTGGCAGCATTGCTCGCAGACCTGTGAATAATAATAAAAGGACAAGTGACAAAACAGAAAAGCAAAAGAAAGAGCAAAAAGCGTGGCAGCAGTCAGCCAAGAGCCGCTAACATCAATAGTCGATAGATCCCGTCGATCCCGGGATCTGTACTTGTACTCTATACTCTGTACAGTACAAGTACACTCCTGTAATTGCTCCCAGGTTGCCGGGTCGCCCGCCAAAGGGACAGATAGCCCACTTCCGGACGATCCCCCAGTCACGAGGTTGATTGATTTCCAAGAATCGCTGACTGCAGCGATCCGGCCATTTATCGGTGGCATTCAAGTGAGGGGTTCTTTCTCTTTAATACTAGTTATCGGACAAGTGGCACTCAGGCGCGTTACAGGCTAGGGTTTTTTCCTTGGTCTTTGTCTGAACGATGAAACTGCAGGGACCAAACTGCCATGGCTCCTTCTTAATTCGACCATCCCGGGGTCTATCTTTTGACAATTATCAAACGCTCCCCAGCTTGCAAAGTCCGATAGCGGCGGCCTTGTTCTTGAACCTCATCCTGGCCCAAGCATTAACTGGCCCGGGTTTTGCGGGAAATAATAATACAGATACTACCCTAGTTTTGACTCCGGTTGCTCCGAATGCTCTGTAGATCCAAGATGGGACTATGGAGAGTGGTTCTCCATAGTAATCATGACGCTGATGACGCCGGTGATAGTGATTGTGACAATCAATCGGCTTCTGTTTGACCAATTGACGTGATGCAGATGAATTGGAGAATGGAGAACATTTTTTTTTTTCAAGCCGAGGGAGAACCGAACTTGGCGGCGTGGTGGGGTTAGGGATACGTAGTATGTAGGACTCTCTGACAGGCAGAACTTTTTGATTACTTTTGGAGATCTCTGGCTGAAGTCGAATGATGCGCACTGGGTCCGCTCACGTGTGTACCCTGTCTAGTGTGGATTTGCATCCCAAATGGGGCCTGAGTTTGACATTTCCCTCACATTAATGATCGTCTGTGTATCTCGGCAGCATGATAGACAGAGCATTACTCCTTAGAGATAGTTCTGATGCCAGTACACAGAACCGGGACCTTGTCAACATCATAGTTCGATCCTTTCTCACTGTTTAGAAGGAGATTCATTCATGCTTCAGGAGGATCCGCAGTGAATCCGCACGGATCGCTTCCCGTTCCTAGAGACTATTGAACCGGAACCAGACGCTGGGCCGTTGTCGTCCCGGTGAAAAATGAAAGGCAAATTGGGCAGCAAAAAGGACAGTATTATTGGAGCTTGAGTAAGAGAAATTCCCCGAAATCCAGCTAATTCCCTCAAAGTCACCTTCAGCATCACCACTACTACTGTGATGGCATCTCTGGATTTGGATTTTGAATTGTCTGCCCCATGCACTAGTAACTTGTCGCCTGGCACAAGGTTCGCCGGAACTGTACGATCCTCCATTCCACCTGGTGCCATTCCATCCCCTTGGGTTTTGGAGTCCTGAGTTTTACAGTTCCATGGAATCATTCAGGGGCTGAAATTGATGCCTGTATACTATTTACCGAACAGGGAAATCCCGTGGCGGTGCACACTACATCTCAGCCGCAGTCTCCGCTTCAGCCACAGCCACACGTCCCTCTCATGCAGGGAATTTGTCATGGCGGCTGCAAGATGCAACCCTCCAACAGACAACCGACACCATCTACTGTACTCGGACGAGAATAGAATGACGGTGTGTGCGCGTTGTTGTGCGTGATGAAAATCTGTACGTTTGCGCTGGCCACATTTCTGCTGTCTGACTTCTGACTTCTGACTTTCGGTAGGATTGTCGCTGCGTGACAGCTGAGTGTGTTCTTCTCTTCAGGACCACTGCACTGAGTACTCCGTTTTCCGTACCCTGAGACAGACCTGACCAAAAAAAACCATGCACGGTACTTACCCGCAGGGTCTACCGTGCATATCCGCATCCCTTACATCCATCAGCCCAGATGCAGTGATGCAGCACCGCACTCTCCAGCTGCTCGTGTGCACAGATCGCGGTCTTATGGTTGGTTTACAGGTTCGTACATACAAGCGTATTTGTACAGGTGCACAAGTACATACTGTACGTATCTGTGCACACGTGTACTTGTCAGATACAGATACATACACGCCACACCGTACGATACATGCATCTGCACCGCACCTGCTCATGCCCATCCACTCGCTTAACCGTTTCAAGGCGAGGCACCTCGGCTCTGCAGGTGAGGTAGCAGTGGCAGTCACATCTGTCCCGTCCTGCAGGAAACCTTGGTCGATATTGGCGGGCAAGATAGGCTTTTCGGTGAAGTCAAGGCGGCAATACTACTTGCACCTCTCCCTTTCGCAGAGTACCAATTGCCCCCTCTTTAGCAGTATCTGGCTGATACTGTTTCCTGAACAACCGGATGGGGGCCGTACCACCGTAGTCTGTTCAATTGAAGCAAAGCGTAACTCGTGTACCTACAGTAGCCCAGCAAGGCTCACCGCCGCATGGCTCACCGCCGCATTGCTTTACACCCTAATGATTGGATCTTGAATCTGGATAAAATCTCCGGCTGCCTTGATTCGAAGCAAAAGAGGCTCATCTTCCCCTCGATAGTGTAGTGCATTGACAGCAGCAACAGCAACAACCCGTTTGCCCTATGGGATCCCATGCTTTGTACAGATAGTAGAGTTGAGTTCTATGTCTATCCCCAGCATGAGATGTTGGCTTTATCGGGCGGTAACTGACGGTACGAGCGTGGTCCTGGCTCGATTCGATTCGATTCAACTCTGGTTCGTTGGGGTTGATGGCCGATCTCGCCTTTTCCAAGGACGGCCTTAGGTACTCGTATATCATGCAAGGTAGATACATGCATATGTACATGTCACATCGTTTGACCCTATCTACAGAACGAAGGATCCAGAGCTTCACCTTCTGTTCCATGGATCGTGAAAGCCCGCCTTACCTTACCGCTTATCCCATTGTCCTCCCTACGAAGTACTACTCTTAATCGAATGCCTATTGAAACGCATCCCGAATCTCCAGCGCCACCTTCCCCCCCTCAACACCCTTCACCTCAACACTGCTCAAATCCTTCACAATCCAATCCGCCCCAGCATTCCGCAACTGACCCAGCGTATGTGTCGTCGCAAGCGCAAGCACCTTAAACCCCGCCGCCTTGCCCGCCTTAATCCCCGACGGCGCATCCTCCAACACCACAATGGATTCCGACCCCGAGTTCTCAAGTCCCAGCTTCTCACGACCAAGAAGATAGCAGCGCGGGTCGGGCTTGCCCAGCTCAACGTCTTCGGCTACAACCAGGACGCGCGGGTGTGCGAGACCCAGGACACCGAGCCAGCCGTCGACCAGCGCACGGGTGCCGGAGGTCACGACGCCCCAGTTTGCGCGGGAGGATTCGAGGGCGGAGAGGAGGGTGCGGGCGCCGGGGATTTCGATGGCATCGGAGCCGTATTGTTGGGGGATGCGGCCTTCGATGTAGCTGACATCTTTAGATTGGGGTATCACTGTTAGTTGCCGTCCTCTTTTCTGGGACATGGGTATGAGTAAAGTAGGTGGACGTACACTCCCAATTGGCCTTGCTCTTGTCATACAGCGCCAATGTATCGATACTTCTTCGTCCGTGGGACGTAGCCAGGATGGCTTTCGGGTCTACGCCCAGTTCATCGCCGATTCTGTATTGTATAAACATATGACCTTATTCTGCAGTGATTTGCGGGACGAACTTGTGCCAGTGCTTGACGATTGCTATCACGGATTAGCTGCGAGCATAGTCTATGTAAAAAAGAATAGCATACCATCTGTCGAGTCAACGATTGTGCCGTCGAAGTCGGAGAGGACTCCGTCGAAGGTGTGGATTTGCGGAGGGGCTGAGAAGGATCCTTCGGTCATGGTGGTGGTATAATCTAGCGATCTTGGGTATCTAGGAAGTAAAAACAAGTCAAAGAATCTCTATGCAACAAACAGAAAGAAAACAATGCCGTACAATCGATCACCAAATCTGTAGAACAAATGGCGGGGAGATATCGGAGATCGGCGAAGGTTTTTCCGGTTATCTTAGCGCCATCCGGATTTTTGCAAAATTTCTCGACATTTTCAGGTGTTTTCCTCATTTGGTATCAACCTCTTATCTTATTCTTTTGTTTATTACATTGGCAAGATGGGTTTTAACATAGGTATGTTTTTCTCCCACTTCCTCTTTGCTCGCTGCAATCGCTAACTGGTGCAGGAAAAACTTCTAAGCGGACGCCTACCCGGTTAAGGCACAAGATCGCAAAGGCTTCTGCAGCCAAGGGTCGCAAGGAAAGAAAGCTTGCGAAGAAGGTATGCCAATTTTTAATGTACACATGCGTAAATTCGAATTCTTACATTTTCCGACAGAACCCCGAATGGCGCTCGAAAGTCAAGAAGGACCCCGGCATCCCCAACCTCTTCCCGTTCAAAGACCAACTTCTCCATGAAATCGAGGAAAAGAAGCGCCTGAAGGAGGAGGAACAGAACCGGATTCGCGAGGAAGCCCGTGAGCGTCGCCGTGCGGAGAAACAGCAGCAGAAGGCGCAAACCGGAGCAGAGGGCCAGACTATGATCGATGATGAAGAGCTTATGGACGACGATGATGATATGGATGCGGATGCCGGTGACTCGTCGAATCCTATGGCTGCACTGCTTGCTTCCGCGCGGGCTAGAGCGGCGGAGTACGAAAACCAACACGACGATGACGATGACGACGATGAGGAGATGGATGAGGATGATGACGACGAGGATGGCATGGATGAGGACGAGGAGAGCGGTGGAATGTCGCTTGGCGCTTCATCAGTGACGCCCTTGGATTCGAATTCGTCCAAGGAAAGCTCGAGACGCGCATTCGACAAGGTGTTCAAGCAGGTCGTCGACGCAGCGGATGTCGTCCTCTATGTGCTGGATGCCCGTGACCCCGAAGGCACCCGGTCGAAGGAAGTCGAGCGCGAAATCATGGCCGCCCAAGGAGGCTCGAAGCGATTGATTCTCATCCTCAACAAAATCGACCTTGTACCCCCCCAGGTGCTGAAGGGCTGGCTGGTGCACCTGCGCCGGTACTTCCCTACCCTGCCGCTCAAGGCCTCCAACGGCACCGCCAACGCACACAGCTTCGACCACAAGCAACTGTCCGTCAAGGGAACCTCGGAGACGCTCTTCCACGCCCTCAAGTCGTACGCACACAACAAGCAGATGAAGCGCTCGGTCTCGGTCGGTGTCATCGGCTACCCCAACGTCGGCAAGTCCTCCGTGATCAACGCCCTCATGTCCCGTCTGAACAAGGGCTCCAGCAACGCCTGCCCAACGGGCGCTGAAGCCGGCGTGACCACCAACCTGCGCGAAGTCAAGCTCGACGGCAAGCTCAAACTCATCGACTCCCCCGGTATCGTCTTCCCCAACACCAACAACTCCGACAAGAAGTCCAAGAAAAAGAAGGCAGACGAGCACGCCCGTCTCGTGCTGCTCAACGCCATTCCGCCCAAGCAGATCGAGGACCCCATCCCCGCCGTCAACCTTCTGCTCCGCCGCCTATCCAAGTCAGAGCAGCTCATGAACAAGCTGGTCGAGGTCTACCAAATTCCCGCGATCCTCCCCGGCCAGGACCAAACCACCGACTTCCTGATTCACGTCGCCCGCAAGCGCGGCCGTCTGGGCAAGGGTGGTGTTCCCAACATCGAGAGCGCAGCGATGACCGTTATCAACGACTGGCGCGATGGTCGTATCCAGGGCTGGGCTAACGCCCCGGTCTTGCCTGTTGCAACTACAACGGCTGACGGAACTACAACAGCCCCCGCTGCCGGCGAGGGCGTGGACACAAAGCAGATTGTCACGGAGTGGGCGAAGGAGTTCAAGCTCGAGGGATTATGGGGGAATGGCGAGGGTGATGAGGAGATGGCCGAGTAGATTTTTCTTTTATTTCTTTATCATATTTTATTTATGGATACCAAGGCGTTTCTGGTATAAAAAGGTGGTCAGTGATAGTCATGCAAATATAAGATTGTTAGTTGTCTACAACATTATCCTCTCAATAATTTTTCTCGATAAACGTTCAACCACTCAGAACGCGCTTCCGCGGGCAAATCGCGTCACTCGCGGAGATCTCTTCACCTCTTTATCTTCCACTCTACACATCTATATCTGCAAGACCTATAACCTATATAAACCGGAACGATTCTGGGAAGCTCACCACTCTCCCTCGAAAACCCATCCAGCCTCGAACAACCCCATATACAGACCGCTACGCTACGATGGCCCGGAAATCCACCAGCACACCCGCCTCACAAGAAGACAACATTATGCCCTCCTCGCAACCCTCGTCCTCGCCTCAAACCACACCCTCACAATCGCAGCCCCAATCCCAACATCAGCAAGTAACAGAGCAGCAGCTTAAATCTCGTGCCGAGAATGGCGTTAATGTTGAGGTATCCCCCCTCCTTCCCTCCCCGAGATTAAAAGATTGCTCTATACCCAAACACAATACAAAGACAAAACGAATAAACGCTAATACGGTGTGGGTAAATTGAATAGGACTACCTCCTCCCCCGCAGCCTAACCGCGCGCCTCGCAAAATCCGTCCTGCCCCCAAACACCACAATCCAAAAAGACGCCCTCCTTGCCATGCAAAAAGCAGCCACGGTGTTTGTCTCGTATTTGTCTTCTCAGTACGTTCCTCTTTCGTAGCGAGAAAGAATAGCTGGTCCTGGAATGGTGGGCTGATCAAACGCAGTGCGAACGAAGCAACCCTGAAACGAACCGTCGCGCCAACGGATGTATTCAGTGCGATTGAGGAGTTGGAGTTTGGGAGGTTTAGGGAGAGGCTGGAGAAGGAGTTGAATGTTTATACGGAGGTGAAGGCGGGGAAGAGGAAGAAGGCTGCTGCTACTCCTGGTGATGGTGCTGCGGGTGGGGAACAGAAGGGCGGGGAGAAAGCGGATGAGGAGGAGACTGCGGTTCGTGGTGCAAAGAGGGTGAAGAGGGCTGGTGAGGAGGGGCAGGCGAAGGGTGATGATGTTGAGGGTGAAGGGGAGGGTGATGACGATGAAGCAGAAGCAGCAGAAGAAGAGGAGGATATCGACGAAGACGAGGCAGAAGAGGATGAGGACGAAGAAGAGGAAGAGGGGGAAGGCGAAGAAGCACAAGAAGACGATATCAACCTAGTCGAGGATCTGGATCGAGACTCCCGCGCGAAACGCACCATGGACCCCGATGCTGCTGCCGATAGTGACTCGGATGATGAAGGGCCGGGCTCGCAGTTGCGTGGGGATATGGGAATGGATTAGATACCCTAGTACATTCATAATGGCTATATTGGATAATACCGAGTATCACGATATGCAATCAATGTACATTATACATCCAACTAACAAGTTATACTCAGCCGCTGCATCAAACATGAACCCCCTCATCAGAAAAATGTAGGAATACATATGTATTAAATGCCACCCGAGAAGAATGAAGCAACCAACGCCATGATATCCAGAAACGCCAAACCAGACCGCAGCGACTATGCAAGCATATCCTCATCTCCAGAACACGGATAACCAGGAGAATTGAGACAAAATGAATCGTCCATATACAAAGTGCAGTCCTGATAACCAAGTAGGACGTCCAAAAAAAGAAAGAAAATGACCTGAACGCCAGCAACATATAACACTGGTATCTTAAATCCACTGCCACCAAAACAATAGAGAGGAAGACAGAACAATGGGAACTCCTGCAAATAGTCACACGGGCCGGTTTAACAGATTGTCGAATCCTTTCGGAATCGAAGGCGAATGGATCGTATCCAACTTATCACCCGGCTGCTGAGACATAGGGCCGTTTGTGCGGGCTGCCCCGGCCGGGAGGGGAAGCATAGCTTTGGATGCTTCCTCTTTGGAGAGTTTGTCGGCACCTGCTGCTGTGCCCTTGGTGACTGCGCTAAATTTGGTAATCTTGGAGTTCTTGGGCTGTGCCTTGGTTCCCTTCTTGGGAGCCTTGGGCTTAGTAGCAGGCTTCTTGGCTGCGGGCTGTTTCTTCGGAGGATTCGTCTTAGCTGCACCAAGGACATCCTTGAGGTTGCGTCCGCGACTGGCCGGGTTGGGACGAGCAGCACCCTTGGCAGGTGCTTTATGCGGCAGCTCCACATCCTCATCGTGGCTGGATGATGGCGTAGGGAAGGCCGTGATGGTCTTCTGCTTCTTCTTGGGCGTCTCGATGACAACAGAGACCTTGGCCTTGGCTTGCTCCATCTCGGATTCGTCGAGGAATTCTGGCGTGTGGTCGTCCCAGCGTCTCAAGTTGGCTAACCTGGCGACTTCTTCGCAATCCCCTTTGACCATCAGGTCAAACGAGTCTTCGAATTCCTTGCCCGTTGGCGGCTCATTGTTGATCCACATGGTGACTCCGTTCTTGCGACCCTTGATCACATGGCAGAGGCTCTTCACCAGGCGACGCACTCCGGGAATCTTCATGCTGGTGCCAACGACGATTAACGCGTCCGGACGCGAACGGATATCCGCGTTCATTACTGACGTAATGGCTTCCTCGTCGGGGTTGTGTTCGTTGTAGAGGACAATGCGGGGTCGCATCTTACCCACACCGTGACTGCGCTGACCGGTTTCGAGGCGGAATTGGTTGGTGCGCGAACACTCGGGACATTCAGGGGCGTCGGGACGGGCAAACATGTCGCGATCGAAGTCCCCCAGGTGACGACATTTCTGACACACCATCTTATCCAGACTGCCGTGGAGCTGGATCGTGCGCGGCCAAGGGGCCTTGACATTGAGAGGGACCTGCGTCGCCAGCGGGGGCATAGAGGTCTCAATTCCGTCAATGTTCTGCGTATACAACCGTGTGAGACGATTTTCATGCCCAAGGGAGGCCAGCATGTGGTGGAAGGCCGTGGGGCTGGTCTTCTCAGCCTCTTCCGACAGCGACCGCACCATGTCCTGAAACGACGCGGTCAGGGTATCATCCTGGTAAACGGCGGCGTCGAAAAGGAGTTTCCCAGACGCCTTGAGATTATGTTTCTTCTGTAGCGACTTGAACAAGCCATCAGTGGAACGAAAATCCGGGACTGGTAAGTCGTCAAATGTTAGTTCGTGGAGAATGGTTGTAGAGGTGAGGTAGGACACGTACTACCCGCGGACGTCGAGATGCCCGCCCCAGCAATGACGACAATTTTGCGGTGTTTCCGAAGAGTCTTGACAAGTAGATCGACTTGCGACTGCTGTTCTTCCTGCGACAAAGGCGAATCTGGCGTGAGGTCGAGCTCGCGAGAAACGCGCTCCTTGGGCACTTTGGGGGTCGCGACTCGGCGTCGCTTGCTGGCGGGCGGCCCTTCTTGGCGTTTGTCCTCCAGCGACGGCGGCGGCGAAGGAAAGAAGCCAGGAGGAGCGATGGGCGAGGACGGAGGAGAGCTTAGCTCTGAGGCGTCTGAGAAATCATCATCCATGGCGATATAGGGTAGAGGCCGTTGTTAGAGGTAGGAGGTAGAGGTAGGGTGGTGGTGTCGTAGTCGTAGTGGGAGTAGGGGTGAGGTTAGGTCACAGTCGGGGAAACCACATCAAAATTCAATCATGGAGAAGGAGGAGGTATAAAGGCAAACAAAATATATCCAAAATCATGAAAAAAAGAAATGTCTCGCAGTGAATGAATGCCAAAAAGTTGCCAATATCGGCCAGGGCAGGGCTGAAGAGAGGAGGTTGAAAAAGAGAAGCGAAGCAACCCAAGAGAATTTAATCGCGCTCCGACAGAAGGTCAAGAGAGACTTGGATCTGCTCGCTTGGGTCCGCCCACAGTAGTAGTATGGGGTACTACACTATCGAGGAGTAAGCAAAAAGAAAATGTTTGTTTTGACCCCGCGAACAGCGAAGACGACGCCAGGAATGCGGTTGACAGGCTGGATTGGAGAGGGTTTCTTTCTGATGTTCTTAAATGGGCATCATTCTTGCGGGTTACTGAGTATGTGATGTTATTGCTACTCTACTCTACTCCACGGTGTGGATGCTGTTCAATTCCAACACACATACACTTTGTGTGCTATGATAATGTCCTCTGTTTCTAGAAGAAATTATGATTGACCTGATCTATCCCTATCATAATCACATTTGTATCATTCTAACCCATCGATCTGAATTGTTTTGATCATGTTTTGGTTTTGCATCGATGCTTACTTCATCCTTGCGGATGCTGCATACAGCCAATCAAGGCTTCGAATCTGACGGGAGCTAACTGGGTGGGGTAACACGCTCAATTACTATTGGCCATCCCCGTTGGCACGACTACCGACCGCACATGACCTCACCTGACCGCTGAGTCAGCCGCTTTCATGCGAGTTTAGGCGATCAAAACGAGCAGAGATACTTGTAGGCTCGGAGGATGGTTATATGATATCCGGTGATTTCTCTTCTAGTTTCTCTGTTTCTTCTCTTTGGTTGTTGACTTGAGATACCCCTTCTTTGCTGTACCGCTCCGGTTCTAATCGTATACGTTGGTTGTTCGTCAGTTCCATATCGCAACTGCCCAGAAAATAATGGTGCATTAATCTCGACTTTACTCTGTTTCCTCCCCCCAGTATGCCCTTGATCATGGACCACGGCATCAATGTGGACGATTTGTTTGGCGAGTCCGGCTCTCTCGAGCTGGGTTTGTCCCCAACGGCTCCTAAAGGCCTAGCGCAACGGCTAGATGAGATGCGCTTATTAGGATGTTGCCAGTATGTGATTACCGTATATGTATAGTTATTTATATGAATCCACTGACATTGTATAGAAAAATTGCTTGGTCACGGCTCGGGTGCATCGCGTACATCTCCCGAGACGGCCTAACGGTCAATGTCCGCTACCTTCACTGTCAACCCTCTGATGGCAGATGGTGTCTTAGCGAGGATACGCCTTTATTTCCGGTCACTGAGGCCCATGGCAGCCATCCACTGGTCCATATATGCTGGAATGAGAGCGGTTCGGAATTGGCTGTCGTGGACTCGTCGGGCCGCGTATCAATCTATTCCATCTCCATTGCCCTCAATAGCATCGCTGGCCAGCGCCAGGCAGCTTTCGACCCTGATGATGAGATAAACCAGGTTGTTGGGATGACGTGGTTGAACACGCAGCGTTCGGTATGTTGCCTTCTCTCATTCCCCTTAGCCGTGTATTGACATGTCAGGTCCACGCATTTCTCCAAGCGGCCAAGGTAAATGGGCGTTGGGCATATTCTCCTTTTCGCCGTCGGCCAATCGGCCCTTTTCATCCGGCAAATAAAGCAGCTCTGGTTTGCGTGACCAGATCCGGTCTGATCAAGCTGCTGTACCAGAACCCCGATAGTCGATGGGCAGAGATCTCTGCAGAGTTGAAGAATACCAGCTACTCTGACAGGCTTCTGACCCATGCTTCTCTGGTGGCAACTCAAGGTAGCGAACCCGCTCCCCTTGATACGCAGCAGGACTAACAACGCAAAGCCGGCATCATTGTCACCACGCATTCGGTATGCCAGAAGATTTGTGTCTATCGCGTCCACGTCTCCTGGAACCCTCCTCAATGGGATCCAAGTACACCTAAACAGTCGAATCTCTTTCCAGTACCAAGTTTCCGTTTTGCACACGGCAACGTCGAAACGCCTAGTGGAATCTGGAACACATATCGCAACACAGGCGAAAATGAAGAAGCACCGTCGTCAACCAATTCCATTTACGCCCTGATGCACTTGGAAATTATTCCTGGTGCCGTCGATAACCCGGCAGGCTCCACGGCAAATCCTTGGATCCTTGCTGTCTATTCGAACCCTCTCGCTGCCACCCCTGATCACACAGGGCAGAATGGCTCTGCTAGTATCATTGTCCGATGGCAATTAGAAGCAGCTTCACAAAATCTTCATCCCAAGTTTGACGAGGTGGTGTCGAAAAAGAACCACAATGCTCAGGTTAAGGTACGTCTTTCAATAATTCGATTCACGGGATCGGTTGCTCATGATGGCAGCCGAAAATGGAACTATGTCGGCTCGAAGACATCCATTTCGATAAATACGTGATTTCAGTCGACCAAGCAGAGTATGGCACCGTGCTGGCTATTACCTACGACGACAGTTCAATAACTTTCTACGATCCGAAGACAATGGCTGTATTCAATGGAACAGATGATAACTCGACAGTGACATGTTTAACCCAAGCGGGATTCCATTCTCCTCCGGAGGTTTCAGGCCTCCAGATCAGCTTCTCTCCCAGTGCCTGTGCTGCTGTCATGCTAGACAGCGAGGGGCAAACACAACTACGGCTCATGGAACATTCTTACGGGGCAGAAAACAGTCTCTTTGATGAGAGTAGGTTTATTTCACTGGAATTATCGATCTAGACTAACAATCTTCAGGCAAGTTCTCTGCAGCCATTGCAGCGCTTACACTGGCGTTTTGTCGGGGTTGTGGGAGTGATATCAACACGGATGATATACTAATGCTTGTCATGCGCCAACTCTCATCTGGTCAGTTTTATACCTCCTTCTCAGAACCTCCCATCTAACGACATGCAGAGGCTCAAACCGCGTTTCTCAACGAAGTCTACCGCGCATTACCCATCAACTGCAACTTCACCGTGGATCAAGACAAACTCATGAACCACCCTTACATCCCCCGCTGTCTGAGCCTTCAAGCCGCGTTGGGGTTCAGAGATAGATATAAGCCACGAATTTTCACATCCGCCGTCCCCTGGGCGATTCTGCATCTTCGCCATGGGGCTGTTCTGTTTGCTTATTTCTTCCAGTACATCAAGGGTATTCAGACAGACCCTCATGATTCGGGTAAGTTTGTGTCACTGAGCTTACCATGCAATATGCTAATATCTGCAGGCGTACTGCGGATGGTCCTGGGTAATACCAGATGGGTCCTCGATTTCTCCCAATACATCCTAAACGAAGTGTTCGACCTAGCAGATGAATTCGAAAGCGTCCTCTCCGACCAAGAGGCCTTCACCCAGAAGCGTAAGCACCACTCCCTTACTTACATTTCCCGTTCTATCCCTCTGACAAGATGCTAGTAAAAACAACAACCTCCCTTCCCCTCATAATCCTCCTCTCCAGCATGTCCCGCACCTTCCTCCGCTTCATCTGCCGCGGCCTCCGCGGCGTGCACTCGGGCTACAACCCCTCCGCCGCAAACCTCGTCGGCGACTCCCGCATCTACTACTCCGAAACCTGCCACCTCCTCGATACCTCCCCCGTGCGCATCGACGTCTACGAGAAGTTCCTGGCGGGCGTCGATTCTGCTGTCCGGCATGCGTACCACGGCGCTGGGTTCGGGGATACAGAGCGGCCAGGGCCGGAGAAGGAGTTACTTGTGAATGCGCGGATTCCGCCTGTTCTTATGAATGCAGTTTCGGCGATTTTTAGATCGGTCGTTCCCGCGGTGAGGGGCGAGGTTGATCGGTTGACGATTTATTTGGGCGATTATACGTGGTTGGGTGTTGGGGATGATAAGCGGACGGAGGTGTACAGGCGGACGAGGGATGTTGACATCCTCAAGAAGATCCCGTTGCGGGCTGTTGTTGCGGACATTGGGTCTGGGGCGAACAACACTTCTACGGCTACTTCTACGGCTACCAACGACAACAATAAGACCGGCGCCGGACAGCGCATTCGTCGCTGCATTCGATGCTGTGAGGTCTCGAGCGATACGCACCCGCCGCGGTCTTTGCCTGCGTTCCAGATGATTGCAAGGCTGGGCTTGTTGCGCTCGTGTATTTGTGGGGGGATGTGGGCGTTGGAGGCGCGGTCGCCGGCTGGTCAGTTGGATGGTTCGCCGGCGCCGGGGTCGGGGTTGCAGACTGAGTTAAGGACGCCGGGGTTGATACAGGGGTCTTGATGCATGGGTATATTGATTGATTGATAGATAGATAGATATTATTGTAGTTTAATCGATTATGGTTTTAATATTGGGTTTGAGTGTCTTTTCGCGTAGGAAAAAGTAGTCGGAGGCTATTCATTACTCATTCAGGAAGCTTCATTCAAGATCGATTTGCATCCCTACGATACAGAAATCATGTCCTTTTTGTATGCTGAAAAAAGAAACTTGGTTG
The DNA here is from genome assembly GCA_034509305.1 of Aspergillus cristatus. NCBI lineage: Eukaryota > Fungi > Ascomycota > Eurotiomycetes > Eurotiales > Aspergillaceae > Aspergillus > Aspergillus cristatus. The sequence goes on along the minus strand of WJBV01000006.1, from coordinate 1,523,307 downwards.
AAACCGACCCACGCAAGGTCTAAGCCAACTCGTCATTCTACTAACGACTTGTTCCCGTAACTCCAAGATCCGCTCCCATCTTTTATTTAAGCCTGCGCGAAAAAAAAAAAAAAAAAAACCATCAGCCATGTCCCATCACACACCAGTTTTACCCAAGCGATATTCATCCAGAAAGACCGGTCATACCTTAATGGCGTACTTCCGCTGGGGGAAGTGGATCTCCTTCTTGCGCTGCTTCTCGGTCTTCTTGGCGGCCTCGTTCTTGGTGAGTCTGCGGCGCAGGGCACGGGTGTACTTGGGTCTGAGGTCGAGAGGGAGGAACTTCTTGTTCTTGTAGAACAAGCGGAGCTGGGCGCGCTGGTTGAGGTTGATGACGGTGAGAACGCGGGCGATCGACTTGCGAACGTCGTGGCTGTAAATTTCAATTAGTATTTATTGGTCGTATTTTGTGGTGATTATGCGATTGGGATGTAGTGTCGTTGTCGATTCCTTTTCCTCCTCTTGTATATTTCGCCTCATGCGACCGGTTTCGTGTTCGGGGTAAAAATCTGGGATTCGGGATAACACGCACATTCTCTGGGTCTTCGAGGAGGCACCGCCAGCGATCTTCTGGACACGGAGCTGGTTGAGCTCGGTCTTCAACTCCTCCAACTGGTTGGTGAGATCATCCTTGCTCTTTCCCCAGAGCTGACCAGTCTTGACCTTTGTCGACTACCAACACGCAAACTCGTCAGTTTTCGATCTTGAAAAATTCATCGTAAATTCATCCAAAAATATCTCCTCGCATAGAGAACTGCTGGAATAACAACAGGCAAACATACCATGGTGGGCGGCTTCAAATCGAGTCGTACGGGTTGTCGAGACGAGAATTGAAGATGGACCAGGTCAAATTGGGGGGATTGCCTTTCGTTGTGGGACTAGGGCTTTTTTTTCTGCTTTTCCGTTTCGTGTGGCCGCCTTAAGCGGGCACGTGATGTGGTGTGGCTGGTGGAAATAGCCACAGAGTCTGTGTCTCCGCTTTTTGACTTACATAACATCATCTGTTCCGATGGGTTGCGGGCCGAGATAGGCAATGTCGTTGTTGGCTTGTTGTCAGTACTAGCTGGTCTAACTGTCCTTCTTCACATCTTATCTTTTCTTGCGTGCTTTGTGATTACTCTCGTCTTAATCGGATAATCTGACCGTATGGCTTCTTCTACTGGAACTGGGTGGGCTCAGCTCCGGCAGCAAGCCCGCTCGCTTGAGACGCAGGTGTGTACAGAATGCCATCGATGAGTGATACAGAGATGCTAATTAGATGACACAGACAGAAAGCCTCCTCCATACATACGCCCAATATGCCTCCATGACCAAGCCCCCACCAACCCCCGCAGAAGAAGAACTCCGCCTAGAGTCGCAGCTCAAAGACCTTCTCCAGAGAGTACGCACTCCGCATAATATACAAACCATCAAGAGAGAAACGGACAGAGGCTAACAGCACGCAGAGAGAGACCCTAATCGCCCAACTATCCCGCCTCCTCGACTCCGAAGCAACCCTCACCTCCTCCGCCCTCAAACAAAGCAACCTCACCCGCCACCGCGAAGTCCTGCAGGACCACCGCCGCGAACTAAACCGCCTCACCTCCGCCATCGCCGAGTGCCGCGACCGCGCAAACCTCCTCTCCAACGTCCGCTCCGACATCGACGCCTACCGCGCCTCCAACCCCGCCGCCGCAGAGGCGGACTATATGCTCGAGGAGCGGGGGCGGATCGATCAGAGCCATACCATGATGGATGGGGTGTTGAGTCAGGCGTATGCGATTAATGAGAATTTTGGGCTGCAGAGGGAGACGCTGGCGAGTATTAATCGGAGGATTGTGGGGGCTGCGAGTAAGGTTCCTGGGGTGAATCATTTGATTGGGAAGATTGGGTCGAAGAGGAGGAGGGATGCGATTATTTTGGGGGCGTTTGTTGGGTTTTGTTTTTTAATGTTGTTGATTTTTAGATGAGCGGCATTGCGGCTCGTTCGTTCTTCTCTTTCGTTGTGCATTTTGTTGATTGGCATGGGCTTGTTTATATGGGTCAGGCGTTCGAACGGAGTGTCATTACTCGAACACATACTTAATACTGCTGTGGATGGGCGTGGTTTCTCGTTATACACGTCTATGCTATTGTACATACCAAGCTAATTATACAATGACCCTGGGTTTGGCCTTTTCTGCGTCCCTCCAAGTCTCTGCCGGCATATTGGATTCCTTGCTTATCCTCCTCTCTTCGAGTAATCTCTTGACACCATTGTTCAAAGCATCAATCTCCGGTCCCTGAGCAGGACCACTTCCAGCCCACCGAATGCGACAGTTCTCATCCAACAAATAAACATACCCAACCTTGCTGTTCATCATGCCAATGCTCTCCTTGATCCCATCAGTAATCCCCTTCCTCACCAGGAAATACCGCTCATGCTGCTCCTTCGCAAACTTCCCCCTCATCTGCCACATAAACATTCTCACCAACCACACCTTGAGCCTATTCTCTTCCAGATTAATATCAACCTTCTGCGCAACTTCCACACCCCCCTTTATACCATTCAATATCTCATAAAGACCCGGGTTATGCTTCTCACTAGTGAAAGTAGCAACCTGTGTTTCGGCCCAGACACTCGAAAACACATTCACGACGGAGATCCGGCCGCGAAAGAGCGACGTCGTGTTCTGCGGCTGTTTGGGGGAGGCGAGCGTAATGCCGAACATATTGGGGAAGTAGAGGGCTTTATCGCGTTTGAAGAGACGGAGGTTCGAAAGGAAGGTTTTGCCCTCATGGTAGCGCATGTTGGTCCATTCGCGGAAGTAGGGCTTTGCGACTTGTTTTGTCCTGTACGTCATTGGGATTAGATCGTATCACTTAGTGATTGGGCGAGACGGGATGGGGACATACAATTCCTTCCGCCGCTCGATGTGTCTATCGTAGCTGACAAAGTCATCTCGTCGTTGTCTGAGGGTCCGTTCGTCAAGGCCGGTGTTTTGGCCTTCTTGAGGTGGGATCACGGAACCGATTGGGCGGTCCAGGGCGCGGGGGGTGTAGTCCTGTTCATTGGGTTTGGTTGGTTGCGATGGAGAGTGGTTCTGGTTGAATTGGACTCGATCCGACGGTTTTGAGGGAGTAGACTCGTTGTTGTTCTGACTCGGGCTCGAGTAGTAGCGTAGCGATAACCTCGAACGGAGAAGAGCAGCGGCGGCAGGATTGCGGAATTGACAACTGAGACAGCGGCTCCCTTGCAAAAGGGAATACCCCGACAAAGGCGAGAGAGATAATGAGCGCTTCCACATGTTGACCGGAGTGATTGATGACTTCCCCGCTGGTCCTTCCGCGATGTTTTCAACTCCGACGTTATCACCTTCCCTATCAGCGTGGTCCCGTGACTTCGCGCCGTTCCATGGTTTCCCCCTGCCCTTACTGTGGTACATTAAGACGTTCACAACTCGACCACATCTTACATTACCGTTATTCATTTTCTAGGCAGCAGGCCGCACAGGATTATCCATGGCTGACCAAATCTTACTGTCAAACTCCGGACAACCCAGCAAATGGGGGAAGCGACGACTAAGAATACTAATAAAGAGGCCTTTTTCAAAGGACTCGAGGAGTTGGATGATTTGACGGATAACGATAACGATAACGATAACGAGGCTGGTGATGGTGATGACTTTGCTCGTCTTATAAGTTTTTCGAGAAGAAGTGTGGAAGATCTGGATTCTACGCCTTCGTTCGTGGCTACTTCTTCGTCGTCTTCGGCGGGTTTGGAACTCTCCTACACGAATACTGTGCCCGAGTCTTCGTCGCGGAGTGGAACGGCATCCAGGACAGACGAGATGGTGTCGACGGCGAAGAGACCACCGCCGTTGAAGACCGCAAAGACAACAGTGACTCTGTCCGAGAGGAAACAGGAGGGCCCTCCTTGTAAGAGAAGACGGACATATGCCGCCAGGACTGTGCCGGAACAGCAGCAGATCTTCAGGGGTCTTGTATTCTGTTAGTCCTTTCCCTGGCTCATGGTTTGTGGGGAAATGAGGAACTAACAGGCGTCTAGTCTTCTTCCCCAACAGCGATGTATCTCCCGTACGACGTCTGCGGATCCAGCGTGCGCAGGAATACGGTGCCTTCAGGGCTAGGTCATGGGATGAGAATGTGACGCATGTGATTGTCGACAAAGGACTGAAGTATGAGGACATCCTTCGTCATATGAAGCTGGACACTTTTCCAGCTACTATCGCCCTGGTGGATGAAGGCTATCCTGCTGAGTGTATCAAATTTCGATGTGTGCTGAATCCTGCGCAGTCGCGGTTTCGCGTCAGTGGGTTCCCGATGCCGTCTGTGGCTAAACAGCCATCTGTCGAGGTCGAGGAATCGTCAGGTGGTTCTCTGCCGCTCAAGCCGCCAAAGGGACAACTGCAACATACTCCGACAGAGTCAGAGCAGATGTCGAGTGGTCAAGCTAATCAACTAGTTCAGGGACAGCAAATCGAGCCAGAGTCGGCCAATGTGCATGAAGAAGTGCCCGCTAAAGAAGGTCCCACTGGTGAACGCGATGCCCTAGATGATATCATCGAGGAAACTAAAGCCACGAAGGACCTGGTGAGTTAACCGATCATTGTTTCATTACTTTAACTGACGATTGCAGCCTTTGGACGAGTTAGAACCTGGAGAGGAAAATACAGATGCAGCAGATTCATCAGAGGGGTCCGAATCTGAGGCAGAAGAAAGAAGAAAGATGTCCGCGCAAAAGCCCGACCCAGTGGTAGAATCATGGCAGCAACGATTCGCGTGCATGCAGAAACACGAAGTGAATTCAGATTTCAAGAGCCCTAACAGCCGAACGATCGAGGTCTTGCAGCAAATGCTCGATTACTACGAGAGAACCGCAGACCACTGGCGAGTGATTGCCTATCGCAAGTCAATCAGTGCTCTTCGTAGACAACCCAAGAGAATTGTAACACGAACACAAGCTAGGGCGGTTACGGGAATCGGACCACGGCTGGCAGACAAGATCGAGGAAATTGTTTTCACGAATCGGTTACGTCGCTTAGAGAATGCCAACTGTTCACCGGAGGACTTGATTCTCCAGAAGTTTCTGGGAGTGTACGGCGCTGGTGTTTCTCAAGCATCTCGATGGGTCGCTCAAGGTTTCAAGACGCTTGATGACTTGAAAGCGAAAGCTACCCTGACTAAGTTGCAACGGATTGGAGTCGACCACTATGATGATTTCGCGCAACGTATTCCACGGAAGGAAGTCGAAGCACATGGTGCTGTCGTCCAAAAAGCCGTACACAAGGCCGATCCCAACATGCAAGCCATAATCAGTGGATCATACCGACGGGGAGCCGCCAACTCGGGAGACATCGACATGCTAATCACTAGACCCGACGCAACGATCGAGCAGATCCGCACCCTGATGATGGAAGTCGTAGTCCCGGATCTATTCCAGCAGGGATTTCTTCAAGTCAGCTTAGCTAGCACGTCGCGCGGGGATGGATCTAAATGGCACGGAGCGTCCGCGCTACCCGGCAGCCCGATCTGGAGACGCATTGATCTCCTCTTCGTGCCTGGATCCCAGATCGGAGCGGCGCTGATCTACTTCACGGGCAACGACATATTCAACCGCAGTATGCGTCTCTTGGCTAGTAAGAAGGGCATGCGTCTTAACCAACGAGGGCTGTATGCAGATGTGTTGCGTGGAGAGCAGCGGAAGAAGTTGTTAGAGGGACGGGATGAACGACGCATCTTTGAGCTGTTGGGAGTGCCTTGGCGGCCTCCGGAGCATCGTATTTGCTGAAATCCTGATTCTGGAGAGGTGGGGCATGATATGAGCCTACTATTGCTAGATCTAGAATCGCTAATGCAAGATATTTGTTCGGTGACGGGAGTGCAGATGGAATTGTAGATGTGTGTCCATACAGGCGAGTGGAAGCCCACAATGCATACTATTTTTTTTTGAAGAGAATAAAAATGAATAATATCATAAGAAAATTGAGAAAATGATATTGTTATCTTGTACTCTGTAGAGTGAGTAGATTGCAGTGGAAGAGCGGTCTCTTGCCTATTGTAGCGATAGCTGAGTAGTAAGAGCTGTAGTACAGTCGAGCTCGTCAGTGATCTCTCCTTCCTTCTTCTTCCTCTCATCATCATCCTCATCTTCAACACTCACCATCGTCCATCCTTCTCTCCTTCCATCTACTCTTCGTATATTTCTAACCATCTCTGGTTAATCTACTCTGACCGATCTCATCACCGCCTTTTGTGCGGTGAAGCTCATCGCAGCAAGCCCGCCTTTGCCTTGTTCCAGACCGCCCACTGTCGGCGTGTTTTTGCCATCCTTCGACGTAACGGGCGTTCGTCTCATCTTTCGCGGTGACCAGAGGATCAACTACGCTACTATTTTGTTGTGGTCTAGAATATAAGAGACCGGGAAAGAGAAATTGATCTCTGCCAGCTGCAAGAATTGCGCAAGTGGCGCGTTTTCCTCGCCGTGTGGCTGCCACACCCTTTTTTTTGCCATCGAGTTTCGACCACCCACACCCCCTCTCTACCAATTCCGGTCGTGATTCTTGCGGCAGTATTATTGATTCTGCCACGGTCCCTACAAGTGCTATACTAACCCTAGATTTGAAGAGTAGGATTGCTTTGGATTCTGCTACTCGACTCTCTGTTTTCTCGGTGGTTTCGCCTTTGCGCATTACGTGTTAGTTCCTCGGTTTCGCACAAAACAATAATAATACAACACACGACGCCACAATCCTCTCTCTCCCATCGCATCGATAAACACCTCCATTAAAACACCCGCAATGGGTCGCAAACCAAACCAGCTTATCCTCGAGTTTTTCATTCGCGGCCAGAAGCTCGAGGACGCCAGTAACCGCTACCAACACACGTGCAAGGCCTGCGGCGAGAAATTCCCCAAAGGTCGCATCGATAGCTTAACCAACCATCTGGTCAAGAAATGTCAGGCCATTCCCCTCCGTGACCGGCAACGCGTCCTGCTACGACTCCATGAACTCCCCGACCTGGCCGACGGCGATCCAAACAAAGATCCGAACCTGGCAAGGGCGGCCAAGGGCAAGGGTGTCGATGATCTGCCTTTCACCACTCGTCAGAACTTTGATGGTTTGAACGTGTTGGCTGAGGCGTCGAGGCAGGTGGGCGCGTCCGATCATGGTAAACGGGGTCAGGGGGGTAATAATGGCAACAATGGGGGGAACAACAATGGCAACAACAATGGGACTCCCGCGTACACCCAGTCCACTGTCGGGGGTAAGACTGTTGTCGTCGATCCAGCGCTCGAGGCAGAGGGCTTCCAGGGTAATCCGATTCAGCCTGATAATCTTGAAGAGGACATTAAACCACAAAGTAAGTTGGCTAGTTGATTGTCGCGTCTGCGTCGTGGACTTGGCTAACAAACAACAGTCCCAGACTCCCCTCAACCCAGCGCGTCCGGCATTCCCGCTCTCCCCAATACCTCGCAAGACCAACCGTCCTCCGCATCCCCTCAATTGGGTGAGACGTCGTTGACACCCGATCCTGGGGCGAATGCTCGCCAGTCGCAATTGTCGATGATTGCCGCGTCGGCCAGTGAGATGGTCCCACAGGGCTTATCGTTGGACCACGACGGTGCAGGTCTTGGAGAGGGTCTTTCCAGACTGGCGCCTTGGAACCAACAGCTGTCTACCCACGAACAGCTCCTCTTCGAAAGCCTTCAAGAACACGATCCCTCGTTGACCGCTGCCACGCAGCGGGCCGCCACTTTCCCTCGTCCGATTGCTATGAACCCGAACTCCCAGGCCAAGGGGTTCGTTAATGAATTCGGTAACTCGACCAAACCGTCAAAACCCAAGGTGCGCGGGCGATTCTCTGCGGCTCGTCGTAGGGAGGTTCAGGAGGTTAGGAAACGGGGTGCTTGCATTCGTTGTCGTATGCTTAAGAAGCCAGTATGTTTATTCCGATGTGACTTGCGGTACAATGTGCTCACTTACTTGTTTAGTGCTCCGGTGACAGCCCGTGTACCACTTGCGCCAGCGTTGAAAGCGCGCGTCTTTGGAAGCATCCCTGTATCAGGACTCGTATTGCTGAAGAATTCGAACTTTACAACGCAAGTACGTTCTCTCCTGCCTCTCTGTCTTCGAGACGTTAGCTAACGGTTATAGACCTGCACGCGACTCTTGCCTACCATGACGTGAGCAGTATCCGAAACCAAGTCAAGTTCGAGCACTATGCTGGTCGCATCGAAGTGACGCATTTTGAAGAGAGCATGATCTTTGTCACATTTAGTGGTCTCCAAGGGCACAAGCCGTCCGTGTCAGCATTGGACCCGCAGCTTCAAGGCCTTGGAGAAGACCAGTTTCAGGGGCCTTTGCACGAGCTGCATCTACTCGACAGTGATGCAGATGACCTGCCGGGCAAGCTTGAAATGTACATTAAAAAGACTGCTCCGTTCTTCTACGAGCGAGAAGCGTCCGACTTTATGAAGCCTACTCTGCTGCTGGCCTCAGAGTTGAGCCAAGTGAAGAAGGTATGTCGAGTTTCTTGGTAAGGAAAAACAGAAACTGACTTTGATAGGACACTCTCCTGGAACGTGTGCTTGAGCTCTGGGTTGCAACACACATCCTGGTCGACTCTGAACTCCGTTGGAAGACATACTGCAACCCCACTCTGCCGCCAACCTCGATGCACTCTCTTGCACAACCATCCGACGACGGACGTATGCCGATTGACGAGATCACCAACCCAGAATCGTATTCACTCCTATGCAGCCAGCTACGCGCAGCGACAGAAAAGCGCGCCTCGCAACTCAGCAAGTCCGTGATGAACGACCTCGAACGTAGACTCCTTCAGCGCCAGCAAAGCGGCTGGTTCGAAACTTTCCTGGTGGCCCTTATCCTTCTGAACTGCGTGGAGCGGGCGTGCTGGCTCTTCCGTTCCTGGGACGATGAAGCCTTTACGCAACGTTGGCCACTGGACAAGCGCCCTCCATACTATTCCAACCAAGGCGACCGCTTCTCGGACATTCTGCATATGTTGCTGAAGATGCGCAGTTTGCCGCCAAAGGCCACTCCACGACCGGACACGGGGTTTTTGAAGGCTGTGGATGGTAGTGATGAGAACGCTGCGAGATGGTTTGAGATGGTTCAAGTTTCTCGTAAGTCACCACTTCCTCGTTAATTGCAGCGTATGCTAACTGACTTATTAGCCATCTACCTTGAACAACGACAAGCTGCCATGTTCGATCCGAATGACTCGCGGTCATTTGATTTGCGGTATGGGGCGAAATTGCTGCCACCAGCTAATATTTATGCATGATGTCGTTACTCTTTAGCTTAAAGATACTAAATTATCGTGACGATTTGATTCAGCAGGAACGTTTCTTTAGGTTCTTTATGAAAAGGAGGTAGTTGTCTTTAGCGGTTGATGCTTATGCTGCGGCCTTAATAATATCCACGTTTTGGTTCCAATGTAGTATCCTTGCCATTCCAACCCACCTGGTTTAAGACACATCATACCCAATCTAAGAACAGCGTACAGCACAAATACGAGCACAGAGTACACTACCACTCACTCTTTCCCCTAGAACTACCAGGCGCAGTAGTAGCAGGCGTACCACCTCCCCAACCGCCTCCCCCTCCAGCACTAGCACCAGCTCCTCCCACCTCGGACGGACTCCTCGCCCAATCCCGCACATCCCAATCAGAAGTCCCGCTAGCAGCGCGTCCACGTCCGCCTCCATTGCCATTACCGTTGCCGTTCGGGTTATTCGCGCTCATGAGATCAGCGGGCCAGGCATGATTCGCAAACTCAGATGCAGCGTTGTTGTTGCTGCTGCTGTTATCCCTGACAGGGCTACCGGGAGGTGCACCCCAGGCATCATTGCCGCCACTGTTATTGTTGTTAGCGTTCGAAGAAGAGTTGTTATTGTCTCCCCAGGCGGAGTTCGAGTTCCCATTCTGATCATTACTGTTGCTGTTGTTTGTATCGTTGTTGTTATTGTTATCGCCCCAACCCCCCGCATTCGACTTCTGGTCCTCGGGTTTATCGCCCCACGGCGAGGAAGAGGAATCGTTGTTATTGTCGTCGGATTTAGCCTTGGGGGGAGGACGCTTCTCGAGAACCACGTAGAAGTGGCGGAAGTCGTTTGCTGTCCAGCTCATTAGGTATTCACTATCCGTCGTCATCATCACCGATTAGCACAACTTATCCAAACCAGACTATCCAAATGAAAAGGAATGGAAATTTTGGACGCAACGTAATCTGTATACAGGGAGGGAGAACATACAACCCCCCAAAAACATCCTGGTTCGCACGCATCGCCTCGGTAACCGCGACCAACAACAGCGGCGCGACGACGAGCGTCTTGCCTTGCGTTTGGGACTTGATGAGCGGGGAGGTCGCGGAGATTGGGAGGCCGGTTTCGTTGAGGAGGTGGAAGAGGTCGGGGGATTCTTTGCGGAAGATTAGGAGAAGCGTTTGTGCTTGGGATTGTTCCTGGGGGGTTAGTTGGTTGGTGCTGGACTGGGATTGGGGGGGGGATGTGGCTTACGGTCATTTTGGTGGGTAGAGTACTGCTGACCTGAGGGTGTAGTAAGGAGAGAGAGAGATAGAGAGGGGGGAAAGTAGCAGAAGGGTGTTTGTGGGAATACTAAAGTAGGGCTGTGAATATCAAGTCTATCAAACCGAACAAAGACAAAGAAACACGCTGCAATCCATTAGGTCATTACCATTAACCATGCATACCCATTAATCAAACAAAAGCAAACAATCATCATCGTCATCATATGTATACAAGTGTATCAACTGCAGAATATAACAAAGAAAGAAGTAGAAATAAACAATGCCCAGCGCAAAGACGCACACATCAACCCGCCAACGAAGCCACCGAATCCCTCGGTCCACCACTGCTATTCAACGGATCCCGCACCTGCTCCAGCACAACAGCGTAGTACTTGCCTTCTTCCGAGGTATCGTGGTATGGTCCTGCAGACATGATCGCCCTACATCACTTTTCATTAGCACCCCGCTATACCCCCCGCATATATGCCGAGCAGCGCATCCTGCGGACAGGAGGCAAGGAAAACGCACCACCCCTTAAACTTAGGCTGATTGAAAATCTCCGTAAACGCGCGCAGAATCCGTAACGGCAGTTCGAGGATCGAGGGTAACTCGGGGCCGGGGCCGCAGATCGGGAGACCCAGTTTGTTGACGGGGAGGTAGATGAGTTCAGAGGGGTTCTGGGGGTTGCGGGCTTCTTGGAAGATGAGGAGGCGGCGAGATGACATTTTGTTGTTTTGCTTTGCAGATTTTGGTTTATCGGAGAATGGAGGAGGGGTTATGGTGTTGCGCTGCGTTGCGGTTCGAGAGGATAGGTACTGTAGGTGGAGTTGGCGTGCAGATTCAATGTACGTCCTATCGATAAGATCAATTATTCGGGCGCATGGACTCGGTATGCGCTCGCTTATCGACCGACAAAGAAAGAGCAACAATGCGCAGATGCGATGCTGAAGATGTGACTAGGGGACCGCGTGTGTTCGCGTGTCGCGTCTAATCCACGTGTGGTGGGGTGATCGGCTTGCCGTTTCGGGTATTATCACTACACCAACACATAGTAGAGTAGACAGATTCGACATCGTTTATATATATCGATTTATATCAGTAGACATTACGTCTTATATATATATATATCAACGTCCAAAGACATCAAAAGGGTATCATCAATCAATCCATCCCACAACAACAACCAAAATCAAACGAAAATATTCCAAAAAAACAAAATCAAGCATCCAACTCCCCATCCAAAACCCTCCTCGCTGCATCCAGTCTCCTTCTCAGCACCCTTACTGTCTTCTCGTCCGGCTCTGGGCCCGTTGTGATATTCTGCAGATCCATACACACATTCCCCAGACTCTGGAATAGCTGTTCCAGCAACCGTTCATCGTCGTTGTTCAGCCCCGTATTCGGCTCTATAGGCGAGTAGGGATTGCTCGAGGCTGCGCGCACCGTCGAGACAAGTGACGAGGCGAGAGCCGTTGGTGTTGCGGACCCCGTGGTTGCAGAGTCGGAGCGCGCAGGTGGTGGCTCTAGGGAGCCTGTTGAGGTGGGGATGTGGCCGTTGATGCGGCCGGGGGGTTCGCGGCGGGTGGCTTTTGGGGTTCCCATTTCTTCTTCTGGGAGAGCGTCAGGGTCGGGGAAGTCTTCGTCGTTGGGGGAGTAGCGGTGGCGGGAGCGGAGTTCTGTACAGTTAGTTGTGGTCAATCTGGGCGGGGAGATGTTAAAGGGGCTTACCATCGTTAAACTTCCGGTCCCAGTACAGAACACCGTTGAAGTCACCCTCCTCTGCGGCAGTAGCAAAAGTAGCGTCAGTAGACACCGATGCTCCACTGTTGGCCCGCGAATGTCTCGTAGAACGGTTGTGTACCGGCCGTGTAGTTTCAACAGACGAATTGGAGATATTGCTCGCACGACGCAGTTTCGAGCGCGAGTAGTTACCCAGTGCACTATGCAGGATGAAATGCTCGTAGTCGAACGCATCCTCGCGTTCCTCATGAGGCGTCGCGTCAGGATTAGGAGCCCCAGGGAAACCCTCCAAAGGATCGTCCAGATCATCGTCCAGAGGTTCGCGTAGAATCTCGTCCAGTGCCTCGCGGTCGATCTCGGTGTCGTCAGAATCGTCGAATTCACCCTCTTCTGCGTCTTGATAGAGGCTCTCGGTGGAAGGTTGTTCGCTGATCTGGGGGCTCGTGTCGGTCTTCTTGGATTCGTTTGCGGTTACTGGCTCATCGCTCTCAACAGTACGCGGCGACTGGCTCTTAGAGCTAGGCGTCTTCTGGCTCACTTCCCGAGCACTCTCGGACGATAAACGTGAACCCGTCGGATTGGGACTCAAGTGACCGCGCCGGTCTTTATATTCCATAGCATGCGCATACCACGACTCCGCATCTGTGAGGGGACTTGGCGTCCGCAGACTCTGCAGGCTGCGACGACGGAGACCGTCCTCCTGCGCCTTCACTTTCAACGATGAGATCTTGATGTGAAGGCCCTTCATCTGGTCCTGGAGATCGCGCACTTGGAGCTGCGACTGCGTGCGCGAAGGTGGATCTGCGGGATAGACCGAGTTGAACTCGTCTATGTTGTTGATCTTGGTTTGGTTTTCTCCGTCTGATACAATGCCCAGTCCTGCTGGAGATGTCGGTGTGCTTTGCTTCGAGCGCGAGCTGTTGCTGTTGAGGGCTGGCGAGCTTCGGTGTTGTTGCATTGACGGTGTAGTGGCCCGATGGGTGAGATATGCCCTTGTTGGTTCATAGCGGAATGACCTGTCGTCTCGAGATAGGGTGGTCGACCCCATTGCACTGACGGAACGCGAGATGCCATTGGCTTCGGTGGCAGAAGTGTTCTGTCCCGACGGGAGGTTGGTCTCGCTTAGTACTCGGGAATGCCGATTACCGGCCGCATCTTGGTAGGTGCTATACATCGGACGAGGACGAAGGGCAGCGGAAGCTTGGCGATCTGAATTGGATATAGTGCGATACAGCCCGCCTACCGGCTGGCCAAGTCCCAGCTGTGGTGAAGGCGAGGCCGACGCCGACATTGACGGGGATCGCATCGACGAACGGGCTCTGGTGAGATTGCCCTCCATGAGCTGGACACATCAGTCACTGCAATTCCATGCAAGATAGTCCAGTACATACCGTAAGTCTTTTCTTCGCATTATCCAGAATCCTCTCCGCCTCACTGCTCAGAATCACCGACGAGAATTCCTCCCCCGGCGTGCCCCCCTCAGCAACCGGCGCAAGCGGTGTACCACCCCGACCATTCGCATTCGGGTTAATCATATCGTTCACACCCATATGCAACGAATGCACTTTCCCAGGAACCGCCTTCTGATCCGACCCTTGCCACTGTTGTGACGACTGGCCACCACCATTGACCGTCGCACTCTCCTCTCCCGTCCGATTTCGCGTCGCCGGAGAACCAGCCATCCCCCGCCAGTCCTGCCCCGTAGAAGGCGCGTTCACCGGAAACCGGCCAGTCCGCGACGACGACCGTGGAGGTGGTACGGGCCCCGGCCCATCCTCCTCCCCAATATCCGACAAGCGGTGGCCCGTATGACGCGAAAAGTTCTTCTTCGAAGCGGATCGAGTATTGCCAGTATTGGCGAGGGAATAGGCGACGCCAATGGAAGACGCGCCGCCGACGGCCAGATGATTATCATTATCATTATCATTATTTGGATTAAGTGTATTATCATTGTTATTTGTATATCCATAAAACGCCTGCAGATGCGACAGAGAGGGGAGATTGAACGGCGGAGACGGGGTTTGGGATTCGCGCTCGCCTTCGTTCTCAGGCAAGATCATATCGGGGTTCGTCAATGTCGGTGATGGCGGAATCGCCGGAGATTGACGGTGGCCATCGTCGGTGGGTGTGGCCGCCATAATGCTTGTCGTTTGTCTTCAGTTCGTTTGTTTGCTGTGTCAAGCGAAGTGCGGGTTTTTTTAGCCGGGGCGGGTTGAAGAAAAGGAGAGACAGTCCAATTGCGAAAACGACGGAGAGGGACAAAACGGCGAACGTTAGAATGGAGCCATTGGCATTTATCTAGAATTATTAGTGTGAACGGGCTTCCTATTCCCTTTTGAAGCGGCATTTGGCGTCTGGCGGTGTTATGAGCACCCGAAGGGGATATAAATGTATCCCCCTGTTCCTGAAACTATTCCTCTTTGGGAAACGCGCAACTTCCCATCTCCACGTGACTCCGAACTACGGCTTATTTAGTGGGGCTGTCGCTTCTGATTGGTTGGGCTCTGTCCATCTTTATTTTCCCCTTTCGTACTTGATACGGAGCACCGTGCAGTGACACCTCTCATACTACATGTACAGACATCTTGACTCGTGCTCATTGTGATGTCTCATTGTCGCGCAGACAGTCAGCTGCTTTTAGCTCTCAAATGACAGATCAAGAAAAAGGTTTGGCCTGTCACGTGCCGCGGGGAGGGCCCTATACCTACCTACTTCCATGGAGAATACCCAATGTAGTTAAGAAGCAATGATGATGCAAGCTTATTGAACTGGCACAGACCAATGAATAGTTAGGCATAAGGATACCATAGCAATACGATCTCTAGAGTCCTAAAGAAACAGGTCAACTTCCCTTCATTTATAATAGTCGTGCGGAGTGCATGATCATATTCAGTTGAACTGGTGTTTGAGAACAACATCATTTGCAAAATGCTGATCTGGTCATGGGTAGTCGGATTATGATATCGAGATGATGAAGTAGATGGCATATATTAGAAATCGTTGGCTATTGTTGACTGTGGAAGTGAAAGTCTGCCATTGTGGCTGCAGGCCTACAAGGGTGAATGTTGGTTGCTGTTGGAGGTTATGAGGCTAGGGCTAAGATAAGGAACTGCGGGTTCTGTATATTCAACCCATGGATACCCAAATTAGATCCGCAAAACAATAATCTATTGTCGGGCCGCTACTCAGGGGAAATGATGACTTTCGTATGTCCCCGTATAGACACAATTAAACTTCTCTTGTGGGCCCTCGGGGTGTTTGTTATTCTTATCTTGGATTTTATATGCTTTTTGCGGAGCGACAGTCGTACAGTAATACAGGGTATAGATATCGATTCGAACACTGGTATTAGATGTACAAGCGAATTATGCCGAACAAGTTGAAAATTGAAATGACTTTTTCCTGGCCGCAAACCAAATCTGTACAAAGCCCTATCTAGGGCCAAACATCACAAGAGAAGCAATATACCAATAGAATCGCTCAAATGCACATGTCTATTAAACCTTCTCCAGCAACAACTTCGCCCCGCTACTCGTGGGACCAGCCTTGCCCTTCTTTCCATCCTTGCCTGCCTCAGCTGCGGCATTGGCAATGACCTTCTCCAACGCCTTCTTGTTCTTCTTCAGTGTCTTGAGGAGTTCGTTCTTCTTCTCGAACTCGTCTGACTCTGCCAGTGCCACGACCACGAACACGTTCGAGCCAGTGGCCCATGCCATGATCTCGTCCTGGATCTGCTCGTACAGGTATGTGTGGAAGTTGAGCGGGGGCTGGACCTTCTCGACCGTCTTGGTCGCGGCGTTGAAGCGGCCGCCTTGCACGAGGGACTTGAGCAGTCGTCCCACGAACGGCGAGTCCTTGGTGTCGGAGCGCGACTTGGCGGCTTCGGCGACGGCGGTCAAGGCGGCGGTCTTGTCGCCGTCAGCGTCGAAGAGGACCTCGGAGAGGAGCTGGCAGCCGAAACTTGTTTCGAGGAGGGAGTCTGCGCGGGCGGCGATCAGTTCGAGGAGTGTTGGCGAGGCTGCCTTGACGAGTTCTTGTCGGCGGACTTCGGGGTCCTTCTTCGAGGTCTCCTTGCGGACCTCGCGGATTTCCTTGAGGGCTTCCGAGGTTGAATCTGGGAGGAGCCACTTGACGCGGTCACCGGCGAATGGGAAGAGGATGGGGATACGACCCGTCAGGTCGTTCACCTGGTACATCAGCTCTTCATTTCTAGTCTCCGCGTCGTCGTTCTGGTTCAGCAGCTCGGTGAAGAAAGTCTTTGCGGTAAGCTTGGTATCGTCGATCACTTCCAAGGCTGTCAGGATGACAGTATGCCCGTGAAGGTCACTGGCCATCATCTTGACCGTATCTCTGAAGTTCCTGATCAACAGCTTTCGGTCCTTTGCGTTCGATTGTGCCAGAGCAAGGCACAACAACCGCGATCCGGACTTGGTAAAAGCCAAGTTCTTGACTAGATCACCCTCTTCGTCACCCTTGAGCAGCTCGATAAATTCGCTGGCATCGGTGCTGCCCGTCTTCGTGTTCAGGAAATATTGCAACATCGCGTCGTGCAGCATCGTGAATCCCGTACTCTGCTTCTGCACCAGCTGGTTGATCAGTTCGTGCAGGAAGTGCATCACCGGCGATCGCTTCTCCGGGTTCTTTGCGAGGATCTCGGACAGGTCTGCGGAAGGGACTGCGCTCTTATCTCTGAAAATCGCAAACTCCGGCCCGTACCATTCCCTAAGCAGATTGGCCTTCTGATCCTTGGTCGCGACCTGTCTGTAGATATCATCCAGAATCCAAGAGCCCTCGGGGTGCCGAATAAGACGCTTGACGTGACCATAGAACTCGGGGATGATAATATCCCGGATCTCGGTATCTCCGTGCACAATCAACTTTCCAATCAAGAACTTGGCGTACCGGCTCTGTGCCAGCTCGACGTAGCTACCCTTCAGTTCACGTGCGATCTGCTTCCGTTGTTCGGTGTTTGCGTACTTCAAGGCGGTTTGGATGACACGGACCGAGTCGTGCTTGAAAACGAAATCCTTCACGCGGCCACCGATGATACTGTAGAGTTCTGCGATAAGCTTCTTCCGCTCTTCGAGTGGAACGTGCGACTTGCGACGTAGGCGTTCCCAGAGTTGTTTGGATCGGGCGATGATGTCGGAGTTGGGTTTGGCAGCTTTGCGCTCTTGCTGGAGGGCTTTTTGTTTCGCATGCGATTCGCGCGAGTTGTTGTCTAGAGAATCGCACAAACTCGTTAGCCATATATCCATACCTTGGGATGCGATGCTAGCATACTCTTTTCAGGCTCCGATGCTTTCCCATTCGACTGTGCGCCAGCCTTGGGCTTCTTTTCTTCTTCCTCATCCTCGGAATATTCCTCCTCTTCGTCATCGTCGCCACCCTCATCACTCAATCCACCCATATCAATATCCTCATCCTCATCCTTCTCACCCTCGGAGTCCGAAAGATCGTCGATATCGAATTCATCCTCATCTTCTTCATCAGACTCCTCCACCTTCTTCTTGTTCTTCCCGTTCTTCTTATCTGTCTTTCCAGACTTGGTGGAATCCTTCTTCTTCAAATCAGGCTTAGAAACCGCCTTCTTCACAGGCGCGGCCGCTTTCGTCTTCTGCGGAGGGACATCGCCTCCCTTCACTTTTGTCCGCTTGCCATTGCGCTCGTCTTTGGCGTCCACGGCACGCTTCAAACCGGCCATTTTAATTCGATTGGTTTGCGATTGATATTTGGTTATTCCGGTGTGAATAACTGCCCGGTAATTTTTTGGCTGCAATTTCTTTTTTACTGCCGGGGAAGTTTTTTTCTGCAGGGCGGTGAGTGTGGTGTTTGCACTGTTTGCGGTGTCTATCGTGATAAGCGTCCCAGAAGGGTAATCAAATCAGGGACTCTCGCGTCGTTCTTATGAACTAGAAGAAAGGGTGGCTGATCTACAATGCGGTTAGATGGTAGAATTATTCACTATGGTGGCCATGGCACTGGCTGGACATTAGAGTGCCATCGTGTATGAACATTGCGTAGGATAGTCGCATCAATCATGTTCGAACGGATATATAACTCCCAACGCCTGCATATTCCAAACCAATGCATACCAATTACTATCCATTTGCATTAGGGTCAACAGATGGTGGGTTCACCGTGCCTAGCTCAGACCCTGCACCGCTCTGTCCTCGTTTCCTTCCCGGAAGATGGAAGCCAAACGGAGACGAGATTTTCGAGCCAGCTGAAGACTGGGAGTCATTCGAGTTTGCAAAGTTCAAGTCGCCAAATCGCGAGAATACACCCCTCTTTTTTGGCGGCAGCTTCACTTCGTCATCGTTGAGCCCGACGTCTTCGAATTGCTCCTCTTCCATGGGTTCTGGCCTGTCGAATGCGTTGTGTCCCAGAGAAGGGGATGTGATGCGGGAAAAGCGCGAGTCAAGGGAAGTTCGGGATGGCATTGTGTCGCTATAGCTCACGGGGGAACGGGCAGAGATATCCTACAAGCGAGAATTGCGACGTAAGTCTAGTAGTTGAGAGACGATGAAGCGCATTACTTACAAAGGACCGACGATAAGAGTCAAACGACTCGCGAGATATCGAGAATGGCTCATTTTCATTGACAAGATTTCGATGGTTATTCGACGACCTGTTTGAGCCAGGGTATCTGCTCCAAAAGCTTTGTTTCTCTGGTGGTGAGGGCTATCCATAACAGTCTCAGTCTCTAATGGTATCGATGCGAACTGTGGCGAATCATACCGGTAGATAAGAACCATTGTCATCGACAACTGTAGCGCATTCGTAGATCAGTCAGCGAACCTAGATGCTGTCGGGTCTATCGCAAGCAAATGCCCTACCGCTCAATTTGTACTCTGGAGGTTCGGGGTTGTCGCTGCTCGTCCTGACGCTCAGGGGAGTCCCGCGCTGGCTATCCGTGGAAGGACGCTCGTTTTCATTGTTGTTATTCTCGGTTTGCGCGCCGTTGAAAGCACCGGATTTTCTGGCCAGGAAGTTACGAAAGGGCACCATTTTGAGAGTGGACGAATAAGATATTCAGAAGAATATCGAGATTGAAAGACTAGGTGAAGGAGAATTGGGCATTGAATGGAAAGAGTCCGGGATTATTATGGAGGGGTGAGGCCGAGGCACATGATCAGCACTCGTATGGGGTACAGTTGCATTCAGGCACGGCGCTCGGGAGACCCTGATTTAATTTAAAGATTCAGGGAGTGTCAGGGAGGACGGAGTACTCGAATGCGATTTATTTCTATGTAAGAGCTCCTTATTGTTTGTTAAATTGCTATGTGCAGTACAGAGAAGTTTGAAGACATTGATGTAACACAGGGCTGGGAAATAGGGCTATAGGTCAAAGTTGAGTCGTTTATAAGAATCTGTCATGGATAACCTAGTGGGAGGTTCGCTGCTAAGCACGTGACCTTGCTTCGGCTTCGGCCAGCGGGACTGGTGCCTGGTACGAATCCCGGGGTCGTCGTTGTACTCGTGCGAGTAGTCCACGATCGCTACAACGCGCTAAGCAATGGAGGTGACCCTTGAGGGAAGCAATTCTGCAGAGACTCCTCCACCCTGGGATGGCGTCGCCAGATGACACCGTCTCGTTACAGGGAAATGTTCTGTTTGGTGGAACAACCACTTTTTTTTTTTTTTTTTTTTCTTTTTTTCCGTCTTTGTATTCTGGTATTTTATTCAATTCACTTCGTTTTAATATTTCATGCTCGTAGTCATTTGTTTCTCTGTCGTATTGTAGGCTTATTTCGATATGTAGCCTCGACAGCTCTGCGTAGCGCATTACCCCGTAGCCGACCTCATGCTTCCTAAAAGGGAAGGCGCATAGCATCCACCTTCCAGTCAACCCGCGCCTGCCTCTCTCGACTTGTCTTGTAACGCTTACCAGTCGTTTGCTCGCTATTCCATTCCTGCCATGTCCTGTCAACCGTCCGTCTTCATCGTTACGCTTCCCTGCCAACAAAAAGCAAACGAGCGATCCTTCATTCTTTGTGATGGGTTGTTGACTTGTTTATTCTTGATCATCTCTCGAATACATATCTACAGTCGACTCGACTTACTCCCAAGTATCTTCAGCCCCGTCTAGTCTTTACTGCTGCTGTTACTCCTGTGGACTATCCACGCCAGTCTCGCATTTGCAACCAGACGAACACCCGACATCAGTCAAGATGAAGTTCTGGGTCGGCTGGGAAATGTGGCAGAAGCTATGCTTCGTGAGTTTCATCAAGTACAGAAGAGCACTGAAGAGATATCGCTGACCGTTCCGTCGAACAATAGGTGCTCGCAGGCATTCTGGTAACGAAAGCACCTGCCAACCTCCATGATCCTTCCACTGACTGTATCAGGCTGTCGTCCTCGCCTATTCCTTCTGCGTTCTCCTCCGCAACCGAAGAAAGCTCAGCCGCGCTACGGCAGAAGCATACCAGAAAGCGGAGCACGATACCGAAGCGCAGGATGGCGAATTGCGTCCGATGTTGACCCGTATAAGCGATATCCCGTTCGGTGCCAGGGCTCTCCAACGAGGTGTTCAGGTTGAGGGTATTTGGATCTCTAGCAGCGAAGCGGTGGATCAACTCCCCAAAGAGCCTGCGCCGGCCATAAGCCCTCCATCCACCCCTGTCACCACCGGCTCGCCCTTGAAGAAAGCGTCCTTGGTAGATGTCAACGATGACAAGGAATTTCTGCCCCCGACACCACAGGTGACTGCCCCTTTGAGAGCATTGAATGGAAACGGTATAGGCAACGAGGGGGCTCCCAGCCTCTCAACGAACATACCTCGTGCAAGCCTACACTCTATCCGGACAGCCGCAACGCACCTTGAGCCGCGAGCCTCGCATGAACCGGGACCACGCCTTTCAAGACAATGGTTCGGCCCCCGTAGCTCGTGGTTGAACAAGGCCCCAGAAATATACAAACGGAAATCAGGAGTCGAAGGTAATACCACCCGTAATGTTTGAGCTTGAGATGATGTTGACGAGTTTTCCTTCTAGGAAGATACGTTCGTCCATCATCCGAAGAAATCAGACGACGTTTCAGCAAGCTCTTTGACGAACAACTCCAAGTACAACCAATGGAAACATTCCAGCTAGGCCCTATGCCCCTTAGCGCGGAGGGTGACAAAAAGCGGGTGTCCAGGTCGTCGCGCCTGTAAACTTGAGGTGCCATCTCTCTGTGTTGGATTGAACCAACTATCTTCTGTCGGTCTCATTTTGAATCTTGGGGTCAAGACTGGTTTTGTGGTCATGCATTTTCATCCGAGAGCACTGCTGTATTTCTATCTTGTCGGAAATATCGGTGGACGCTATGAACATTCTTTTATAAGTATGGCTAATTGGGGGTATTTGTACTTTTTTGCTTTGGAATGACTATCGCATGCTGTACGTATTCAACGTTGCATGAATCAAATTGTCTCTGCGTGTCAATAGGCAAAAAATGAATGGTTATTGACAACCCGCTAACTAGTAGCTGCCATAACACGAGCCCGGTGTGAGTCACATGATTTCGTGACGGACCCGACGCGTCCGCAACGCTCAGGCAACATTTGGTTTAGCAGAAGACGATTTGCCACAGCAACAGACCCGATTCCTTTATAATCACAAATTCTGCCTGAATGGAGAGTAACGGAAGGCAACATACTCCTTATCGCTTTTAAGAGTCGCAGAACCCCAACCCAGAAAGTCGGAACTGCAACCGAATTCAAACGCGTGCCTTCGCGTCGATCGACCGTTATCACAGAGACCTTACTTTAGAAGAATCACGAGATCCCACTATCTGACGGTCTCGCAATTCAAATTTTACGATGGCCGGCGAAGTTGAGTCCCAGAATGAATACCTTGACGAGAATGGGCTTCCAGGCCCAGGAGCACCTACCCCGCTCTCGGCGCTGGAGGTAAGCCGTGATCATTGGAGACATAGTGAATTATAGGGAATTGAGGGGGATTTATGTTGATCAGGGACGTCTCTAACGTATGTGTCTCTCATAGGGTGTTGCAGGTTTGACAGGAAGAGACATCAAGCTGTTCGTCGATGCGGGCTACCACACCGTTGAATCAATCGCATATACGTATGGCTGCCGCATTGGAATTCGATCTTCGGCTGCTAATTTACGTTTAGGCCGAAACGTTTGTTGGAACAAATCAAGGGTATCTCGGAGCAAAAGGCTACTAAAATCCTCGTCGAAGGTACGAAAACAGAAGAAGCCGTTTGGACTTGCATGCTCTAACTCGAATGACTTCATAGCTGCCAAACTCGTCCCTATGGGCTTTACAACCGCAACCGAGATGCACGCCCGACGAAGCGAGCTTATTTCGATCACGACCGGATCCAAACAACTGGACACACTCTTGGGAGGTGGGATAGAAACGGGCTCCATCACCGAGATCTTCGGAGAGTTCAGAACAGGAAAGAGTCAAATATGCCATACACTTGCGGTCACCTGCCAATTACCGTTCGACATGGGAGGTGGTGAGGGTAAATGCCTGTATATCGATACCGAGGGGACATTCCGGCCCGTGCGGTTGCTGGCCGTCGCTCAACGATTTGGATTGGTTGGCGAGGAGGTTCTTGATAACGTCGCCTATGCCCGAGCATATAACTCGGACCACCAGCTTCAGCTCTTGAACCAAGCGTCTCAGATGATGTGCGAGACACGCTTTTCGCTCCTTGTCGTCGACTCCGCTACCTCGCTATACCGTACCGATTTCAACGGCCGTGGAGAGCTGTCGTCTCGACAGACTCACCTGGCTAAATTCATGCGCACGCTGCAACGACTAGCAGACGAGTTTGGCATTGCTGTTGTCATCACCAACCAGGTCGTTGCTCAGGTTGACGGCGGCCCGAGTGCGATGTTCAACCCCGATCCCAAGAAACCGATTGGTGGTAACATCATTGCGCATGCTAGTACGACCCGATTAAGCTTGAAGAAGGGGAGAGGTGAGACGCGAGTTTGCAAGATTTACGACAGTCCATGCTTGCCTGAGAGTGATGCTCTCTTCGCTATCAACGAGGACGGTATTGGAGATCCTAGTCCGAAGGACTTGGAGAATGAATAACTGGTGGTGTGCCGGGGTTCCGTTTCGTTTGACGATTTTAACGTTTCCATGAGTGTGCTATGATATCTGCTCATTTATTGTAAATGTATTATTCTATGAGCAACGTTCCCTGTCAGTTGCCAATTCTTGTACTTATAATTCATCTTTCGTTATTTGTCGATGCTATACAATTCTAAAATAATTTACGCAGTCTTTCACGTGATTGACACTATCAATCCTCTCAACTTCGTTCTTCGTTTGTTGACAGAGTACCGACTGAGGCACGATCGCGCATGCTTGCTAAATGCATGAAAGCAACATCATAGCTGAGAATCAAAGTAAATCACTGCCTTTTCTCCATTCAATCAACTGGACGCTTACCCCGCCGAAAAGAAACCTACATAACTCGGCATACCTCGAGGACCATGTCCCCAAGCACATTCCAAGGAATCGCCTACGTCCAAGGCAAAGTCTCCGGCCAACTCCTCGCCAGCAACATAGAACTGAGCTTCTGGGGCGGCACAAACCCCCAAACAGGCGAGATAATCGATCGCCATCACACATTGAGCGGGCAATTTCTCCAAGACACCATTCTCGCTATCCCGGGTGGTCGTGGCTCATGTTCTGGTAGCGGGGTTATGTTGGAGCTTCTGCTTAATGATAAGGGGCCAAAGGCGATTTTGTTTGAGCGAAGGGAGGATATTTTGACCCTTGGGGTGATGATTGCTGAGGAGGTGTTTCGGAAGGCTATACCGATTGTGATGCTGGGACCGGAGGGTTTTCGGGAGGTTTTGGGGTTGGATGGCCGTTTCGTACATGTCGTCAATGGTCGGGTTTATAGTGATGAGTCTCTCGTTACTCTGGACGAACATACACTAGAGACTGGTGCAATTCAGTCTCTACCTCTGGCGAGTGATGTAGAGCTCTCAGATATTGACAGAGCCTTCCTCGATGGTGCCTACGGCGAAGCTGCCCGGGTATCAATGCGGATCATCCTCCGGATGGCAGATCTACTAGGAGCCAGAGAATTGATGGACATCACCCAAGTCCACGTGGACGGCTGTATCTACACAGGGCCAGGATCTCTCATCTTCGCGGAGAAGCTCAGAGACTGGGGAGGAAAAGTCCGTGTTCCAACCTCCCTCAACTCCATATCCATTGATCAAAAAAGATGGCGTGCCCAAGGAATCGATCCCGTTTTCGGTGAAGCTGCTGAAAAACTGGCAGATACCTACATCAGTATGGGTGCACGCCCGACATTTACTTGTGCTCCTTATCAACTCGAAAGCGCACCGAAAGTTGGTGAGCAGGTGGCTTGGGCTGAGTCTAATGCCGTTGTTTACGCAAATAGTGTACTCGGGGCGAAGACCATGAAGTATCCCGATTTCCTTGACATATCAATTGCTCTGACTGGTCGGGCACCAAAGGGAGGTCCTCATGTTAAAGCCAATCGTCTGGCTTCAGTTATTGCGAGGGTTACAGGCGTCCCCGGAGCCGTGAACATCGATGACTCTTTTTATCCTCTCCTAGGTTACCACGTAGGGGCTATATCCCCCGGTCAAATCCCGGTGGTAGTGGGAATTGAGTCATTCAGTCCATGCAAAGACGATTTAAAAGCTTTTGGGGCTGCATTCGCGACTATGTCGAGCGCTCCGATGTTCCATATCGTTGGTGCCACACCCGAAGCAACTTCACTCGACGCTGTAATAAACGAAGAATTCCATCCACGCTCTATCGAGATAGACCTGAAGCAGCTGGCTGAGAGCTGGAATCAGCTCAACAGCGCATCTCATCCTCAACCAGTGGACCTGGTGTCCCTTGGAAACCCTCACTTCTCTCTGACAGAAACCAGAAAGCTCGCTGAACTCTGTCGAGGCCGCGCAAAAGATAAGAACGTTGCTATTACAGTTACCTGCGGACGTTCTACCTACGGCCTAGCTTCTCAGGCTGGCCTCGTTGGGGAGCTAGAAGCATTCGGGGTTCAGTTCATCACTGATACCTGTTGGTGTATGATTACTGAGCCGATCATTCCGCCATCGACGGGCGCTATCATGACGAACTCCGGCAAGTATGCACACTATGGAACTGGATTAACTGGAAGGCCGTTCTACTTTAGGAGTTTGGCTAGATGTGTTGAAGCTGCGTGTGGTGGTTGTATAGCCGATGTGCCGGGGTGGTTGTCGGGTTGACTATTTCGCTATATCCCATAAAAAGGACTTCTCTGCGGCAGTCTGCGTTATTCTCAAGTCACTGTAGCAATTTTCTCCAGAATATTCATTGCTTGTAGCTATTCGAGCATTCACGTGTATGTATACTGATGGCGGTGACCGATGCCAAGACTGTAAAATAGCTTCAGCTTTTTCCGCCTTTATTTGCGCCTTTCAGCGAAGAGAAAAAACAACACCGCGACAGACGCAGCAGCTGACGAGGGTCGACCATGGAGCCTTGAACTGAATGTGATTTTAGTTTTATGAAGCTGTTCTGTCATCAATTCCCACGACCATGGCGAGAATCTACAAAGACACCCGGGTCGATCTGCGGCCGTACTCCTCGACCACCGTCGTCAACATCCCGATCCCAACCCAGGGGAGCGCGCAACGCCGGGCCCGATTCTCGATCTCTGCGTTGACGGATAATGACCTGCCAGTAGCGAAGGACGACGAGGAATTTACGAAACGCCATCTCGCGACCCAGGGATCCGTCTACTTTCGAAAACGCAAGCTCTATCCCCGGTCGTTCCTGTGGAGAGTGATCAACGACAACAGAGTCCTGGAAATCCACTGCGTCGACCTGACCAAGGCCGGAATTGAGCATCACGAATATAATGTCACGCTGCGCTTGGACTTTCAGGAGGAGATCCTCCCGTGCGGTGTCGAGTTCGCGGATTTGGAGGAGCATGAGGCGTTGAACGTGTTTGTTATTACGGCGTCGAAGCAGCTGCACACCTTGACTCTGCGACCTGAGTTCTTCCGCAGGGTGTCTGCGATCGATGATAATGTGTCGGAGTGGTGCAAGACGTGCGTTCCGGCACCGTTGGCCTTTTCGTATCCCCATCGGCTTCATGCTAGCAGTCCGTTGGAGTTGTTTGTTTCCCTTGATAATGGGTCTCTTCTGCGGTTGACCAGGAGGTCTGGTGATGATGGTATTTATTTCTCTTCCTAAACATGGGCTTCTGATCGGGGCATGGGAACTGATGATGACCTCTTAGGCTCGAACTGGTCTCCTCTTACCTTTGACGAACGAACCTGGGGTTCCTCGATCCGGGGTCTCGTCCGCTGGCATACACCATCGCCGGTTAAATACAGGGGACGCAACCTCGACCAAAACGTCGCCAATACGATTGCCACTACATCAGACCAGACATACGTTTTTGTCGTCTGTCTGAACCATACATTGAAGATCTGGAACCTTGCCACGAATAAACTTGTCGCTTCGAAGGATCTCTTGAACCGCCAAGTGCAACAGAACGATGCCAATTTCTTATCCCTGAACCCGTCTGAATCGTCATTTATCCGCGTGTTCAACGCAGAGAGAGCATTAGATGGTGAATACCGTTATTTCGTGGTCACATATTCGCCTTTCGAGGATGGACGCTTCAAGTTCTGGGCCGTTAAGGGGGGTCTCACATCGCAGTTGGTTATTGAGGATCTATACCCGGATGCGCCCCTCAGGCCAATGGACCCAGATACGACAGGGAACATGTTGTTCTGGAGCATTGCCGACTTCCAGATTAAGCCCGCGGAAGCAGGAAAGGGTATGGAGCTGTGGGTTCTCTGGAAGAATAACAGTTTGTGTCAGCTGTACACCCTGCACTTCAACTTTGACACATTGGAGAGAGACTGGTATACAAATTGGGTCTCAACGGCGATGGAGTCACACAGACAGGAGGCACCACCGGCGTTGGTCTCCTCCGATGTCGTTGACCCGACCGAGAAGTGGTTGAAGTACCTCTTGCAGCCCAATAGGTTTACTCCAGAGGTGCTCGAGACTGCTCTGGCCATCTATAGCGAGGCTCTCAGACCGCTCGCATCAACGTCTAACAGCTTTAAGAAGAGCGCATCTCTCCCAGAGAGGCTCTGTACCACAATCGCAGGAACAGTGTCTCTCCGGAAATATGCAGATGACCATATGGACTTCACGAGATACCCCACAGATACAGATACCAAATGGCGGCAGTTCTGGCAGACCGCCGAAGACATTAACAGGCGGAGATTCGAGCCTGTCTCTATTGCCTATGACACCTATTCCGAAACCCCATGGCTGCTCCTTGCTGATAGTTGCGCTGTGATACGGGAGTGCAGTTCTACAGAGCTTCTCCTACACAATACTGGCGCTGAACTTCGCTCGGAAGGAGCCAAGATCGTGGACCGCTGGTCGCACAGGGACTTGGGATCGGAAGTGGGTGAGCTGTTCGAACAAGCGTCTCACTTGATGAAGGTTGCTTCGGGTTTCCGGAAGAGGTTTCCGGCTGAACTCGAAACGGCTTGTTGGGGTGCTATTGAGGCGGAAATCTTCACTGAGCCGTCCTCGTCCATCCCAGACAGATTGGACGTCTTCCGGGAACGCTGCGACTTTGGGGAGCGGGTCTCCAATAAGATATTTGATGGCTTGTTCGCTGCTATGAACGAGCATCTCAGTATCGATAATTTGCCGAGTGAGGTCTTTTACGCGATTCTGGACACAATTCCGCTTGGACCTGGGAAGGACTCGGACCTTCTCGCCACACACTTCGGAGTCAGGGCTACGGTGAACGGTGTTCAGGAGATGATTTTGCAAACGCGTCAACTTCTCGTTGACCTGCTTGTCCTTGTTGTTTTCTTAGACAGCGAGGTGGACCAGGAGGAAGGATCGACTTTTGATGCAGCTGATTTGTTCTCTAGCATCATTCCTCTGCTCAGGGAATATGAGATGATGCACTGGCTTAGTTCGAATGTCCGGAAGAGCACTGGCAAGCCGGCAAGTGATGCAACTGACGGCTCGGGCTCGCCGTTCTCATTGAAGAAGGACACAGGCTCTAACAAGGGCGAGAGGGTGGGAACCATTCTTGAGGATTTGTTCGCTTCTGACATCAAGCCACGTCAAGCGATTGGGCGATCCCAGAGCTATACCTTGACGCTTGGAATCCGAGATGTCCTCTCTTGGGTTACGCGTCAAGGAGAGGTTGCTTACCCGAATGCGTTGGTCTATATCCAGTGCGACCTCATTGCGAAGAACAACATCGATCTCGCGTGGGATTTTCTACGTTTCCAAGCAACCACCTCTTGGGCGACCTACGTTAAGGGACGGTTGTACGTGGCCATGTCGGAATATGATACTGCGGCTTTGTATTTCCGGAAGGCTGCTTATCTTCTTTGTAAGTTGCCCTCGGCTGTTTTTGGATGAATTTTAGCTAACTTTATGAAGCTTGTGGAAAGCCTCTGGGCAACCTGCATGAGATGTCGTCGACACTCCTCGACATTGTTTCCGTGGATTGCTTCCACAACGGTCTTCCCAAATACTTCCAGCACGTTCTCTCGATATTCGAGCAAGTGCGGTCATTCTCGCACGTTGCAGACTTTGCCAGTCTTGCATTGCAAACACTAGAGAGCGAGCTCAGCGAGCAAGATCCAGAGTATAACGTCCTACGAACCGATCTCTTGTCCCGCCTCTTCCACGCATCACTAAAGACCTGCCGCTTCGATGAAGCATACTCCGCACTCACCCGATACAAGGACGTCGCATTGCAACGATCCGCCCTCAACTCCCTCATCACAACCGTGCTCGCGGCATCAGGACCAGGAAGCACCGGTCTCAAGCAAATCCTCCACTTCCCCACCTCCCTCGTTCCCAATCTTGCATCCTACGTAGACGAGACACTCGTCTCGCTCGCCAAGAAACAATCCTCCTTCAACTCCTTCCTGGAAACCGAAAACAACAAGTGGACCGACTCCACGCCCGATTTTCAACGAATCCTCCAGGCCTACCGCATCGCACGAGCCGACTACCGCGGCGCAGCCGAGATCGCCTACCGCAACGTCCAACGCCTCCGACAAGCACGCGATAACCCCTCATCCCACCTCGCCCTCGCCAAGGCCAAGGAAGCCGACGACCAAAAGTCCATGGTCGAGGAAGACGACCCAGAAAGCCAAGAAATCCGCCACGAACTCCTCTCCCTAATCAACCTCCTCGCCTGCGTCGACAAGAGCGAAGCATACATCCTCGTCGAGCGCGAAGACCCCTCTTCCACCCAGCCCACGGGCCCGGACAACAGACCCCGCAGCAGACAAACGCAAGCAGTCGACGACGACGGCAACGTCTCCATGGACGACATCGACACGAACTCGCCTACTGTCCGCCGGCCAAGCTCCAACGCAAGCCGTCCCTCTTCTTCTTCCGTTCAGGGTCACGGTTATGCACAGAACCAAAACCAGAACCAGAAACCGCAGAAACGGGTGATTGTTACGCTGGACCATTTACGGCGCGAGTATCAAGGTGAATTGGATCGGGTTAGTAGGATTGAGCGGGGGGATTGGGAGTTTGGGGCGTTGGATGAGGATGAGGAGGATGTTGATGGGGATGAGACGATGGTTATTTCGTAGTTTGATTTTGAGTCGAGATTGCTGGCTTAGAATATTCCCCGGTTTATTAGTTCATTTTCGAGGATTTAAGGAGATTGAGTTCTTGTTTGGGTTGAGGGTAATTGCATGTATTGTATTTCGATGTTTTGGTTGGGAGCAGATGAGCAATCTACAAGGATTTCCTTCTACTAAATATTTTCAGTCCATTAAAAGTAGAGTACTGAATGTTCGAATCAGTTTTTAGATACAACCATGCTAATGCAAATCCATCATAATATGTGCAGAGCCCTAACCACGCATATGCATATCAATGGTATCACAAACTAGACAATAACATTAACAGTTAACGGTCGGGGTATGTCGCAAGCAGAAAGCATAACTTTTAAACCCATAATATGTACCAGGGAATCCCAAATTAAGTATTTTCATCAACCCAAGCAAAATCCTCATCTCATACCAGGAGAAGGAAGGCTAATCATGCCCATAAACCGATGCACGCGACCACTTCCCCCTCGCCCGAATCCTCTTCCCAAAAATATAGAACAAAAACGGAATCGGAATCAGCGCCACAGCAATAAACCCCAGCACCGAGCCAGCCCATCCAATACCCATGTTATGGAACATAATCTGCGCGAACAACGGAAACGAACCGGCGAACATACTCCGCACAAACGTATTCGCCGCGACCGCAGACGCCGCAAACTTCTGAAACGTATCGATGAGGTAGTTCAGCGCGGCCTGGAAGATAGTGAAGAACCCGAAGCCCATGAGCACGGTCCCGATGACGGGTGCGATCCAGTGGATTGATGCCGAGTTGCCCGTCCACGCCCAGATGAAGAGACCCGCGGCGAAAAAGACGGAGCCCAGCATCATGGGCGGCAGGCGGGCTTCGGGGACGGGGAAGTTGTTGTTTGCTTTGAAGCGGGCGATGTAGAATTTCTGGTTTGTGAGGTTGATGGCTGCGCCGAAGAGGACGCCGACTAGGATGCCGAGGAAAGGTAGCGCGCCGACGACGGCGTTCCACCCGCGGACTTCTTGGAAGACGATTGGGAACGCCGCGAGGCAGAGGTACAGGATGCCGTAGACGAAGGAGGCGTAGAGGGCGACAAGGAAGCAGATGGGGGTGGCGAGGAGTTGGAAGGGGCGGATGAGGTATTTGTTGGCAAGTTCTTTGTAGGTGACGTCCCATTCTTCGTGGCGGGCGTGCAGGGCCCAGTTTCCCGTGCTGAAGCGCAGGCGGCGCGCTTTGTAGACGAGGAGGGCTGGGGGGTAGGATTCGTCGAGGATGAGGATGTCCAGGGTGAGGGTGAACATCATTAGGATGCCGGTTAGGTATTCGGTCCAGCGCCAGCCGAGGTAGCTTTGGACGACTGCGCCGCCGACGATTGGGCCGATTACAGGGCCTCCGACGACGGCCATGGCGTAGCCGACGATGGCGGCGCCGCGTTGCTCGGCTGTCCAGATGTCGCCCAGGACGCCGCCGGTATTGGTGACTGGTGCGGAACCGAAGAAGCCTGTGAAGAAGCGGGTGATCATGATCGTTTGAATGTCTTTTGCTGTTGCTGTGCCGAATGAGAAGATCGCGGCGATGAAGTAGGGTATTAAGACTGCCGGTTTGCGGCCGTAGACTTCGGATAGCGGCGCCCATATAAGGGGGCCGATGCCTGAACACGAGTTAGCCAGTCCTTGGACAGTGTGGTTTATAGGTAGCTTACCAAAACCAAACAAGAGCAATGCGGTTCCTAGTAAACCGACTTCTGAGCCAACGCCGTATTGCGCATCAACCTGTGCAGTGCCGGTAGAGAAGCTAGCTAGTCAGTATCCCACGCCCTAAAACTCCCGTCTTGAGGAACATACATCGAACTTGCCCAAGTTGCGCCTATTCAATTATCAGCTACGGTCAAGGAATCTTCAAAGCAAGGTACTCGCCCATAGTAGTCAACCCATACAACACCGTCGTAATCGCCTTCTTATGAAACGGCCAATTCAACGGCCGATACGGATCATCAGGTCCATCAAAATCAACAATTACATCAGTCGAGGTCTTCGTATGCGATAATGGATGATTAAACGGCATCGTCTGGCCGGGATCTCGACTCCGAATCCTCGAAACTACCGATTGCGCGCGACTTTCAAACATGGATAAGCTAGACGCAGTGGTCTGCTTTTCCAAGTTTCCTCCATTTCCAGTGCTATTGCCGTTGGTCGCATGTTGTCTCTCATCGTCAATGGAGGAAATGTCCTCGTCGCTGGATGATCGAGAGGCACGATCGTGCTCTGTCATTGTCTGTAAATTTTCCGAAAGGAAATAGGCTATCCGGATAACTTTCCGCGGTCAATTCAGATATAACCGTTTTATTGAGATATCAAAAAGCATATCAAGAAAGATGCTAGCCGTGGTAACAGTATAGTCAAAAAAGTCGTGACCAAGGCGTCACTGGAATTCGACCAGAAAAAAAAAAAAGTAGGGACCCGGTAGTAGTATATATTGCATCTCCGAACACAAGTGGAGCCTCCCGGCATTCTCGAAAGCCGTAAATTTTTCAATATCACTGACTGATCGTATCAAGCTCGCGCTTACTTTGGCGCATTGGATTCGTTCCCCAGTGGCAATGCCGTTTTACCCGACTCCATAAAACCCCGTCGGAGGTCCGAAACCGAGCTTTCAACCAGTCCCAGAAGCGAGTTTCATCGCTTGCCGGGCCATAGCCAGAGGTGGGTCATCGGGCCTATTCCGTACGGAGTACTCCATAGGCGCCTCCATAGGGGTACTTCAGACAGCCGTTAAGCCCGGCATTGACATTTCGTTGGACGCCCTACACCGATAGGAGTATCTAAGCATCCATTCGACAGGTCACCAGCCAGATGACTCACGACGCAATGCAGGAAGACAGTAATATCACATCTGGATTCTACAGGCTATCATATCCTTCGCAGGCCTGTGACGGAACCCTCCGACAACGGACAGGACAAGCTTTTGCCGCGGGTCTTAGCCGAAACCTACCCGTGATTTGAGCGTGGAGCTGCTTTCTTTCGTTGTTTCTTTCTTTGGCAGTCGGCGTTGACACTGCAAGTCCGAGACTCGGTGTAGTAAACCATGTCCGAGCATGCTGGGATTTGTATACGGAGTTTGCATATCTCCGTGAGTATGCATGACAGTATATTCAATTCTATCCAATCACTATCCGAAAGCAAACTAATTCTACAAAATCCTCACTATACATAAATACCAATCCAATATTCGTGTCTTTCATCCCAATAAAACCAAAAGAAAATCATACAAGTACATCAAACATAAATCATGAAGACCCTGCAGTTGCAGCAGGATCATGCGTGCTCTCCCACTTCCGCACAGCTTCCATGGCAGCAGTAACCTTGAGTCCGATCCGAGCATCAAGTTCATAGCTCTCCCATCTTGCCGCCTTCTCCAGATACTCCTTGCACGCGAGGGCCTTTTGCCGCTCGATCTTCTCGTCCGTGGCTGAGGACTTGGTTTCTGTTTTCTCGGGGTCAGAGGTAGGATGCCCATGCTCAGCGATATACGTTGGCCGCTCCATCCATAGATTCGCGGCCATTTCAAAATGCGCCACGGGACAGATCCAGTCGTCTTTGAGATGCCCCTTGAACTGGTTCTTGTCGTGGTTGAGGATGTGCGTTTGCAGGAGGTCCCTGGCTTCATCGTGTTTCCGGAGTGAACGCAGAACCGCAGCGCGGAGGAGTTGCAGAATCGCTTTCTCCTCCAGACCCTCCCGTGCCCATGTCTTATTGGCGTCGCTTTCGGACCACGCCAGGTTGATCAAGGAGGCCTCGAGCTGCTCGCGAGTCATGCGGCTGTGTCCGTTCCAGAAGAAGATCATCTCTTCGATGGGGTCCACACCGACTGCCTCGACGAGCGGGACCTTCCATTCCTTGGCGCGGGCTTCCCATTTGGCGACTTTGCGG
Organism: Aspergillus cristatus; assembly: GCA_034509305.1. Taxonomy (NCBI): domain Eukaryota; kingdom Fungi; phylum Ascomycota; class Eurotiomycetes; order Eurotiales; family Aspergillaceae; genus Aspergillus; species Aspergillus cristatus. The sequence goes on along the minus strand of WJBV01000006.1, from coordinate 1,489,460 downwards.
CTCACAAACACGTCAAACGGCAACTGGCGTGCCATGAAGCGCTTCTTGCCGGCCAACGGGGGTGCTGCGCGGAAGTATTCCGTGGCTTTCTCGGCGTGCTTGGCTGCTTCGGTGGGATCTTTTTGGAGGGTTTGGCGGTAGAGGGTGAGATGCGATGATCCGACGATGTAGTAATACAGACTTCGAGACCAGGAGTTGAGATCGAAGCACTGCAAAGTCAGCAAGATGTATGTTCAGGGGCGTTCAGGACACTTACCTCGAGAAAAGACTGCGCACAGAGCTCGTATTCATGAAGATACATCGCATTCAGACTCCGCTCGAAAACTCGCAGAGCCTCCACCTGCTTCAGGGGACTCTTGTTCTCCCCACACAAAAGCTCCAGTGCCTTTTCAAGGTTCTTGTTAGCACCCTCCATGCGGGATTCTTCAAGAAGCCAAAGCTGGCTGTTCGGGAACCGTTTCCGCATGTCTGCAAGCAAACCCTCGAGTCGTTCTTGCGGGTACCCCTCGACGTCGCCGTCTTCTCCAGGTATGGCGTCTGGCATGATATCGCAGTAACGAACGAACCCGTTGTAGTATCCCAGTACTGCAAAGGCCGCAATGGCACCGATCAAGTTGTGGAACTTGCTCGCCTGCCATAGCATCCGCAATCCCCGTTGCTTATCCCCGTAGAACCCGATGATGCTGAGCAGTTTGCTGAATGCCGGCGGCACCATCGAGATCAACAGCAGAAGAATACCGAAACAGAAATTGGCCCCAGAGTGTATGAAGACGTCGATCTGGTTCTTGAAAAGATCGGAATCGGGATCGATGTTGAGCATGTTCGTCGATGCACCTACGGACGCTGTCGAGGCAGCAGCCGAATCGTGGGAGACATCGAGATCGTCCAGTTTGCGCGATAGCGCATCATCCGACGAATTTGACAAAGTGGGATCTGTGTGCGCTTTGCCTTTTCCACGGGCTCTGTTCAATGACTCGCTCGACCTGGTTGATGCTGAAGCCTGCCCGGATTGTCTTTCCTGCATAAACTTCTCTTCCATCTTCAGGATCGCATCGAGGGTCAGATACGCCTTTCTCAGCTTGTAGAAACCCTTGACACTCTCCGTGAGACTCTCATTCAAGACACCAACAACAGCACTCATGAGCTGTGCCATTGCCTGACAAAGCGCAAATTCGGTCCCGGGGGCATAGATCTGCGAGTGGTAGCTATTCGGGGCGTGCGCATTGTGCTGAGCTCGATGTTGGTCGTTGGATGCGCTGGTTTCGGCTTCGACGAGTCGTTCGGATGCTGCAAGACATTATCGTTTAGAGACGGCTTCGATAAGAATGGCAGTCGATATGAACGAACCTTGCCGCATAATCTCCTGCTCAAAACCTAACGTTGCCCGAATAAATGCGACTACACCTTTTCCGAGCTATCCGCGAACAGTGTAAGCGCATCGACCAAATCGTCTTGATTCCCAAGCAACAACCCACATTATGGAAAGACGAAGTCCCCTCGGAAAGACCATCTTCGGCACCATCGACATCATCGTTCATGATCAAGGTCGCAGCTGTGGGGGGCACGATTAGTATGTAATACGACCGGTTATGGTTCTAGAGCAAGTCATACCCTGCAGCGCATCCTCGACTATTCACATTCAATTACAGTCAGCCGGCAGTTCTTCCCTCACACAAATCCATTATCATCCCCGGAAAATACTCACGGTCCCTCAATTCAACCAACGAGTCCAGCGACTGCACCTGAGCCGCGGGCTTTTTGCCATAAAACCACGATCCAACCTTGAACATCTTGATCGCGATAAGATGGAAAGAATGATAGTAAAGAATGCAAGAAGTATAGATAAAAAAATGAGTATGTTCGGGATGCGAAATGACAATGATCGAAATTGAAGATCAACTATGGCTCTCGCATGTCAGAACCGCGAGCCGGACACTTCCGGACCCCGATGAAAGAAAACGGACGACGGATTGGGAAGAATGCAGACACTTCCATCAGACACGGCGCAAGGAAGGGAAGGAGGGAGGGGCGATGGCAACATAACACTGCTGACGAGAACGACGAGAGCTGAGCAATGCAGAGGTGAGGCGAGGCGAGAAACGAGGCGTGGGAGAGAGATTGAGGCGATGTCGACAGAATGCAGTAATCGATGCGACCAGAGGTTCTCGCCGGTCGGAGAGCAAAAGAGAGTAAGATGGAGTCAGGGTGGCTGTTAAATCTCAGCGTAGATTGGCTTTTTCTTATATGATTATCATTGTATGCATGGTATTCTTTGGAGCTGTATGGAGTAGTCGTGCCTGGAGTCTTTCTAGTTGGAGATTAGCGACAGTGGCGCCAAGTCCATCCTGTCATCATCGCCAATTAATCCTCCTTCGACCATCTCAGATTCCTCATACGACAACACCTGCTCTTAATTCCACCTTTAACCTTGAGCTTTGATTAACCAGCTTTCTATCACTCCCCTCTCGATCTCTTCTTTGCCTTAATTCTTTTTACCCACACCGACCCCGCCATGTCGAACACAACACAGGACAAGCCCGAACTCTCGCAGCAACCGCAGCAACAGAAGCCTCCCGTTCTGGAGGAAGACGACGAGTTTGAGGATTTCCCTGTTGAAGGTAGACAATACTTGCCCTTTCATCGCGAAGGACGCCCTCCTCCAGCTGTCCACCGGCGCCAGCCCCCAACCCAGCTACCTAGCTACCTAGCTACTCAAAGACGTAAACGCTAACACAACTCCATCCACAGATTGGGACCAAGAAGAAGCCGAAAAAGCCTCCGGAGCAGCAAATGACAACGCGCACTTGTGGGAGGAGAGCTGGGATGACGATGATGCCGCCGAGGATTTCTCGAAACAACTACAGTGCGTTCCCCGCCTGCCTGCTACCTACCCACAAGGGATACATAGCATATGCGGATTGAAGCATAAGGCTGATGGATTATCTTTTACAGGGAAGAGCTGAAGAAGGTCGAGGCGTCGAGTTAATTGATCGAGAGATGGGATAAGAAACGAATGACAGTCGATATGGGTGCCGCCGGGTCGCAGCGATGCTAGACGTGCCGTGCTGGGATATTGAGTGAGGAGATCGGTCTAAATACGGATAAAAAAGGCTGCATTGGGTGTGTTGTGCCCTGCAGAGACTTTTTGTCTGCTGCAATACGGCTACTGTCGCGGCTGTGGCTGGTGCGGTACTTTACTATATGCTATGAATCACTATTGATTGTTAATGAATGAACCGTCATCAAGTACATGTATGTGCTGTTGCTCGTCAAATACTCAGGTCTATAATAAGGTGGATATCGTATCAAGCTCAGAGCTTGGGGCCCGCTTCTAATATCACCTTGTATTAGAATCCCATTTCAAATGTTTTTATAGTTTCGTTTAATTAATCTGAATTTTCTTGTACATTACATTCATGAACCATCATGTCTCCCAAGCCAGAGAGAGTATATAAAAAAACCGGTTAAATAGCCAGGTATAGATTTCCCAAAAAAGCCCCTTCTTACAGGGTACTCATTTACTTACTCGACAGGGCAGCAACACCAGGCAGGTCCTTGCCTTCCAAGAGCTCCAACGAAGCACCGCCACCAGTCGAGACGTGGCTCAGCTTTTCCTCAGCACCGTACTTGGCAGCGACGGTGGCAGTGTCACCACCACCGATGATGACGATGGTGCCGGCCTGAGCAGCAGCGACAGCAGCGTCGAGAGTTTTCTTGGTAGCGTTGGCGAAAGGCTCCATCTCGAAGACACCGGGGGGACCGTTCCACAGGATGGTCTTAGCAGAGGCAATGGTCTTCTTGTACAGCTCGACACTCTTCTCGCCAACGTCAAGACCCATGTAGCCGTCGGGGATACCGTCGGCGTCGGTGGCATAGCCGGTCTTAGCGTCGGCGGCGAACTTGTCGGCCGTGACGTAGTCGACGGGGAGGACGATCTCGACGTTGTGCTTCTTGGCCTTCTCGGTGATCTCGCCGACGATCTTGCTGCCGGCCTCGTCGAAGAGGGAGTTTCCGATCTTGACGCCCTCAAGGGTCTTCTTGAAGGTGAAGGCCATGGCACCGGTGATGATGAGGCTGTTGACCTTGGGGAGCAGGTTGTCGATCAGCTGGATCTTGTCGGAAACCTTGGCACCACCGAGGATGGCAAGGAAGGGGCGCTGAGGGTTCTCCAGAGCGGTAGCGAAGTAGTCAAGCTCCTTCTTGACCAGGAAACCAGAGGCCTTCTGGGGGAGGTCGACACCGACCATGGAGCTGTGGGCACGGTGAGCGGTACCGAAAGCGTCGTCTGCAACCATTAGCAATCCCCTAGGCCAAACCAGTCGTAAATGGAAACTTACTGATGTAGACATCACCAAGAGCAGTCAATCCCTTGCGGAACTCAGCGACCTTCTCCTTGTCGGCCTTGACCTTGTTGCCCTGCTCATCCTTCGAGCTACCTTCCTCCTCAGCGTGGAAACGGAGGTTCTCAAGCAGAACGATCTGACCACCGGAGGCCTTGTTGACGGTCTCCTCGGTCTCCTTGCCAACGGAGTCCTCAATGAAGACAACGCTGCGGCCCAGGAGCTTCTCGAGCTCGGGGACAACGGGCTTCAGACTGTACTTGGGGTTGACCTTGCCGTCAGGACGGCCGAGGTGGGACATGAGGATGACAGCCTTGGCGCCATTCTCGACGGCGTACTTGATGGTGGGGAGGGCACCGACGATACGCTGGTTGTTGGTGACCTTCTTGTCGGCGTCGAGGGGGACGTTGAAGTCGACCTAGCATCCATTGTTAGCATTGATCCGTCCTTGGGGATTCTTTCCAGTGGAAAACATACCCGGATGAGGACGCGCTTGTCCTTGAGGTCAACGTCTGTGATGGCGACCTTGTTGCTGAGAGACATGACGAACTATAGCTCGGTTGTCAGTACGTCACAAGGGAGAATAGAAAGTAACGTGCGATATACCTTTTAGAGAAGTAAATGTGGGAAAAAGGAGAAGAGAGGAATCAGACAGGAATTAATACCCAGGAGTGCTCGCGGTGAACCTGATAGAAACAACGTCGGTTCAGCGGCGGGGTCCTCCGTAGCATCGGTGGGGCGTCCGGTGAGAGAGTCGAATGCGGACAACAATAATAGGCATTGCTCTATTGCGTGGGAGGCCTATCGGGCTTATGCGGGACTGACATCAGAGTCCCCTGCCATCCATGACGGAACAGTCCGGGGCTGTTCTCGAGCCTCGGGAGAATAGAATTAACACAGGGTGGGAGGGAATTATCAACAGCCGTGGGATTTTCGTATGCTTTTTCTGTTATATTATGAAAGGTTCCGAAACGCGGGAGGGCAAAAAAAAAAAAAAAAAAAAAAAGAAAAAAGAAGGGCCGGGCGAGGATCGAACTCGCGACCACCAGATAACTGGCTACTTATTGGCACATTGCAATCTGATGCTCTACCACTGAGCTACCGACCCAACTTGTTATTATTTTCTTGTCTAAGGATTTCTTTGATGCCTTTTTGCTATAGGAAGTAGTATGTTTCCAGCTCCAAATCAAAGGTTTATTTATAAGTTTGACTCTAAATATAACCGACTTGGAATAATAATAAAAAAAAAAAAAGGAAGCCTTTGATACACTATAGCAAACAAAACGCACCAGAAACATATATAACCCCTGAGCGCCGATAAAAATGGAAGACCTGTAGAAACAAAAAGAAAAACGAAAGATATAAAAGTAGGAATAAATGCAACCGTTAATTGATAAGTTTGCTTCGAACGTCGTTGACAGTTATCGGATGTCGGGTCAGGAGTTTTCTACTCCTCTTCAGCAGAGTTGGTCAAAGAAAGGTATGCGGTCCAGGCAATACCAATCATGGACACAAAGGGCTGCGACACGTCAGTAATCAGTGCACACAATTCCGTGGATTTTGGAGAAACTCACAATCTGGAATTGAATAGGAACAACCCGGAAGTTCAGAACCTGAACCGCAGGCCAAATGAGAAAGTTGGCCTTCAGGGTTGGGATGTATACGTCCTGGAATTTGCGAGCCAGGGCCCGTCGACCACCACCTTCCGTGATGGTCATGAAAGAGAAGAAACACACCAGACCTAAGACAATGGGGTTAGCAATGTCCAGTCAACTTCACAGCGCAATGGGTCCGTACCAAACGGCGCAAATAGAAACTGGTCCGCCGCAACCCGTTTCAGAGCCGGGATAGTCGGATTCTTCTTGGTGAGCGGAAATGTTCGCGATAAGAATCCAAACCACTGGAACTGGATAGGCGCCATGAAGAAACCATAGGACATGAAGCGGGTAAGCCGCTCGAAGTCAAATGGTGGTGGCCGATTGCTCGCAAAGTCCAACTCTCCCACAGCAGGTGGTTTTTTCTTGTCGAGCTCATGAATCTCGATCGAAATCAAATCGCTGTCCGTTTCTGCTTTGTTTGGTACTTGGGATCTGTAGCCCGAGATCAACTGTGCAACGGTATCTGCGACTCCACCAAGCACCTAAAGACATTATTCAGTGTTAATCGACGGTCTCGTCGTACGGTTTCAACGGCAAGGATTCTTACAGCGTTGGTGACCATAGTAGTCAACACTGGAATGAGCAGTCATATTAGCTGGGTCCGAGTATTATAGTCGAGCGGTCATCTTACCCGGCCTCTCCGCATAGTAGGAGTTGAACTTGGCCGCCAGCCGCGCGGCGATCATCATCTCAATCAGAAAGATTATAGCGTGAAGTAAGGGCTGGAGTTGAGAGGCAAGAGTACATGGTCAGTGTATTGGCTTTTATTTTTCATGGAAGGGAGTAGAAGAAGTGATGGAGCCAGACAATTCCAAGTCGTTCTAAACCGCCATGGTGTGGAGAAATATATACATACCACACGACCATAAATATATCTCCTGTCTAGTCCATCCAGAAACCGGCGTCGCGCCAATGAGAGCATATTGAAAGAACGAAGGGAAGAGGCAATAAATAAAAGAAAAAGAGCAAGAGACCGACACCTGATTCCAAAGCCAAAAGAATGGGGGGAGGCAAGGCAGAATCAGTGGACCGGGCCTCAGTATGACGCAAAGAACAGAGTAAGGGGAAAAGGAGGTAGCGAGAACTGGGAGAATAACAGCCAGACACAACAAGTAAGCGCTGGGCGTCCTCAAAGACCAGCGTAAGAATAGATGGCACACGATATACAAACGTCACAGAATGTCAAGTGTGGAGTTTCCATCGAAGATCACAGCGATATCCGAGTCTCCCTCTGAAGTCGGGACACATGGGGATTCCGATCGCGCGATAAGCGGGCGCCAGAGCAGCCAATCACGGTGTATGGGTCACATGATATCAGCTGATGCTCAGCCCTACGTCTTTGTTACTCCTACACGCTTGAAAGCCATTCTCGTCTTCTATCTTTGCTCCTAGCTGGCTGACTACTCAGACATTGCGGTGACTGCTTGCAGCTCCAACGGTCAAAGATGCTGCTGCTCGATCCCCCAGCCGAAATCATCCTCCAAATTGCATACCATCTCGATGAATCACCATATGACTACAAATATACATCCATCAACTCCTTTGCTCGAGCAAACCGCCACCTCTACAGCATTGTCAATCCGTTTCTGTACAGGCTTGATGCGAAGGAGTGAAACGCACTAAGTCATGCGGTGGGAGATGGCCCCATTGAAACCGCCTAGAAAGCCTATAAAGCGGGCTCAAGCGCACACGAGGGACTTCTATACTGGGCTGTAGAGGGAGACGGCAAGAGTCTAGAATTTGTCACCCTGTTGCTTGACGAGGACACGTGGTCCGAAAGGACGCTGTTGAAGGAACTAAAGAATGCTGCTGAAGATGGGAGAGCTGAGATAGTGAAAGAATTGCTTTCGCGCGACGGTGTCGACCCATCAGTGGCGCTTTATAAGCGCAATTAGCCGCTCACGGCAGCTGCCGGCAGCTGTTGAGAAGGGCCACGGTGCGGTAGTTGACGTACTACTTGCAGACCCCCGGACCGACCCTAATGTGCCCTGTCATTTTGAAGACCGGATTATCCTAGAGAAAGCAGCACAAAAGGGATATACCAACATCTTTCGGTACCTCCTAGTCAAAGGCGCTTCTGCACAACCTAATCTTCAGACGCCCATCCACAGTGCAGTGATCAACCGTGATTCACAGATGCTGGAACTATTCCTCAATCGCGATGATGTAGATCCTAATGCAATCTTCAATGACCAGACACCTTTGCATCATGCAGTGAACGCCAATTGTGAAGACCTGGTTGGGTTGTTGCTCACGAATCAATGTGTTGATGTGAATCTCACGGGCATGGTTAATGGCCGGACCCCTCTGCTTGATGCTGTGATACTGGATAATGACAAGATGGTAAAGTAACTTCTTTCTGCTGGTGCAGACTCTGGTCTTTCAGATTGCACAGGACTTTCACCTGCTATGCTAATCGAATGCCCCGATAACCAAGCTAGGAGCGAACTACTGAAGCGGCACCACAAAGATCCTCATAGTATTTCAATAGAGAGGAGAAAAAGACCAAAAACAAACACTATTCCCATCCAAGCCTCAGCTCACTCGCATGAGTAGAGCAAGTTCTGGACAGCATTTCAAGCCACTTTTTTGGAAGATTTTCCTGAAACCACTCTACTTGACCCTAAATGTCGAAGTAAAGAATGTTTTTAGCTTACTTATAAAAGAGTGTCTTCTGCTGCTACCGATGTTTTATCGAGTTTATACCTTACTGATTAGACTTCGAGAGTCTGTATAGGGTTATCAATAACTCTACGTTAAGCCCTAAGTAATGATATGGACGATAGACGAACAATTATAACGACTGGTTGATGGCATTGCTCTCTTATGAATAGTGCTTGACCTGCACTTGGCACTTGATAACAACAACCTCAATCATGTGGGAAGCGGGGAACGTGCTTTCATCAATTGGCGCAATATTACTTGCTATATATCTCAAGAGATGGTCGATTGATCCACCATTTGCAATTGAGCGCTCTCTTGAAAATTGCGGATCCAGGAGGCTGTGACGGCTCAGCTCAGTGCCTTTGTTGGCAAACACCATCAATATGGCAAACAATGCCATGAAAGCAATCAAGACAAACAGCTGCTTAGCGAGGCCACACACAGCCATATAAGACTTCTTCGTGTAAATAGATTTTCCTCTTCTTTTCTTTTCTTCAGATTCGATATTCTCGTCGATGGCTACAATAGTCTAGATAGGAATCCAGTTCGTTATCATCTACTGTTCCGAGCCCGTGACAGAGGCTAGTTAAGCCGTTACAAGCTATCAACAAAGCATGTACTCCAGCAGAGGAGCAGGAAAAGCAAATGAGTCTGATAAAATCGTGGATCGACAACAGAGAAGAGTTGGACGTAATTATCCAGCACGAGCTACGTCTCCTCGACGAGAAGGATGCATTGGAAAATCCGAAGGGACGAGATGGTATTCCGAACCCAGATAATGAGACTTCATTGAAGACAGTCAACGACCAGCTCCAACAGACCGACCCTCGGTTAAAGAAGAATGGACAGAGATTCGCTGATTTCCAGTCAAAATGGGTCGATGAGTCCTGGACACTGGGGTTTCGAAGCATACCAGTCGAGGAAAGATGGGAACAAGAGCGACAGAATTGCCGACTCCGTCTTGGATGCTGCCACAAGCCCCGTCCAGGATATGCTGGTCAACAGCTGGCATTAGGAAATATTGAGCGCTCGCACTGCTCAGTTGAATGTGGCTGCTGTCGTCGATGGGAAGGGGCTCGACAGCTCGAGGTTTCTCAGACATGCCAAGAAGGGACAGTGAATGAATGTCTTTTTAGTTGAATGGGATTGTTTCTTTGTTTGGGCTTAATCCTATGCCCTCGCGTGGTTGGTTTTATTAGGCATAGGTGAATGACACAAGTCTGCTCAATTTTGCTCTCATCTGTTGTCCTTTCTTCTTTTCCTTCCGTGTCATTTTCCCTACCCCAGCGTCGTCGACTTGTTGTTTACGGTTTGGCTTCAACCGCACTTCTCTTTCCACTCCCAAAAGAAGCCGAGAAGCATCTAGCCTCAGGGGAAACGAACTGTTTATCCTTTCATCTCTTTTACTCATCTCCATACCCCTTTCCTCTATCTCGAACTCACCTTCATCGGTCAGACCTAACCCCGAATCTGAGCAACATGGGTAGTAGTAAGTGTTATCCTTCTGCTTTTTGCTTCGTCTGAAGCTGATTGACCAAATAGCGATGATATTGAGTATTTCTACACACCGGTGATTGACGAGGTGACCTGGAATGTCACCATCAAGCTGGTTACCGAAGTTATCCACCAGCAATTTGGTGAACTTCTTCGAATCCTGGATGAATCAAGACTAAGCCCCGATCAATGCATCGAGCAGGCCGTCCAGAGAGTCGTGGCCAACTTCAGCACCTCCACCTCCCCCATGACGACTTCCACCTCCTCTACTGCCGATTCTACAGTCACCTCACCAGTCTTTTGCCGGAACTTGACGGTTGGTACATCGTTGTTTTGATGATGATCATTATTATGTACCTCGGAATCAGAGTTCTCATTGAATCGCCCTTGATCGCACGCTACGCTGAACATCGTTTTTCTCGAAAAGACCAACTGAAGGAAGCTGGAAGGGATATGGGTGAAAGGCAGTCGGGTTTCTCGGCTTGTTGGGCAATAATGTAAATAGACAATGAGCTCCTGGCCAAGAGCGTTAAGTGTCAATTTCGAATCACAGTATGTTTTGCCTTGTAGCTTCGCTTTTGCCTGCGTAGGCAGCTCTCCGTAACCTGTATACCCATAGAGAAATGTTATTTGTCTTAACCTTAAGTTCTCCTCGTAAAGACTATTTTACCAAGATTCCTGATTCCTTTCACATCTCAGATGACCTTTCACCCACAACCTGCAGCATAAGTACCAACAGTTCATTCACCAGACTCACCGGTCCAGAAGCGAACCCTCTTCGTGCCCTCGAATCGACCTTGCTATCATCCTTGTAGTAGCCAACAGAAAATACAACTAGATAAAGCAGGACAAACCCGAAGGATTCTTCGTCACCAAGGGCTCTCAACAGAGTCCCAACTCGCTTCGGTTTCTAAAGCGAGACGCAGGTCAACATGCAAGGATAGAGACATGAAAACAGACCGGTCATATGATCGGAAAGACAGACTACTCCGTATGGTACGGCAGCCCACAGAATGCAGAGACAAATCTCGCCGTGGTCGACACGGAGAGTTACTCCACATACTTCGCTGAACCCCAGCTGATTGGGTATATGAGTAAGTACAAATACTAGGAAATCTTCAATTACAGTTCTTGGCTGGACACTGACTCACGATCCTTTAGTCCTCGTCCATGCCGCTAGAAAAAAGGCCGATGAACGCGACGCATCGGCCTATGGAATTGCTACGAATGGGGAGGATTGGAAATTCTATTGTGTCGACCATAACACAAAAGTAAGATGACATTTTTTGCTATGAGCAGGTACAGGTGCTAACGTAATTACCAAGGTCTCCTGGATCAGTCTCGGTTGGCACATGAAAAAGAAAAAGATTGTGCTTTTGCTCGATAGAATTCTTAAACAACTCGCCACCCTCTCGTCGACTTTGACTCGACAGTTGACTGTTAGCCAGGCTACCGGAACAACGTTTCAGACCGTTGACGATATGGATTTGGGTCCAGATGGCGACAGGGAGGAGAATGTGTAGGTCTCTCTGGGTTTGCTGTTCGGGTTTCTGGCTATTTGCTGCTGGATTTGCTTCAATGTTGTTCTTTGAATGTCAAAAGTGTGGGCGATGCTTGTTCATTTCGACTGCGAATGGAGAGAGCATGGTACGAAGCTCAATTAAGTTGTGTCGTGAGTGAGTACGCTTTTACCAGTCTTAAATTAAGGACTTTCTTTTTTCAAACCATTGGGTATGTCTATATGTAGGTCGCAAAACTTAATGAAAATTACCAACGCAAGCGAGATGACATGCGGTTATTTGCAAGACTGCTTTTTGCACATAGCTAGGCGCAATCGATTTCTTATGTACTACTCGCATAGATATCATGGACTTGTGCTGGCTATACAATCATTGAAAATTCTATTAACAAGCAAACCTACGAAGGCCCCTTCCGGTCGGTGGCTACAATGTCCGGAAGATCCCTGATATCGGTCGTCTCGTTCGTATTAACATCAACCAGACGTACAGCCTCCAGATGGAGTGAGCCCACAGACAAGGGAAGCAGCTTCAGTTCCGCTGAATGGCATGTACCGGGCAGAAGTGGCCTTAAGAAATAGTTAGACTGATACGCGATGGGTAAGGGTAAAGCGAGGAAACTTACCCAACTCGAACATCTGTGCTCAAACAAACCAACTCAGCTTCCTGTCCAGATGCGCTTTTCTGCATCGCATGGACAATGTTATCATCCGTCACTGCTTCCGCCACCTGGTTTTCTTTGCTGCGATTCGACATAGACGAAGACGATGGCCGAGCAACGTGCCCTCGTGGATCTGTCCGCTTCCTTCGCGGAATGGCCACCATAGCGAACTTCCGAGGGACGGTCGAGCGATTCACAACAAAGACTCCCCAAGAAAACGGCTTGCCAACCTCCACACTGACAGGACCAGAGAATGAAATGGTCACACCCACATCTGTCACGGAGTAGGCACGTTCCCTGAAAGAGCTCCGGTTGGAGGGAGGATTCCCACTGTTTTGGTTTGGTGTCATAGGGAGACTTGTTGGGCGGTTGCTTCGCTGCAAGGCTTGACTGGGTCCACCAAATGTTGGGTTGAGCGCCATGGAGAAATCCACGTTTGTCCTCCATCTCATGGCGATGCGTGGTTGGCAATTCTCTGCCAGGTTGATTACTGCTTCTAGGGATATGTCTAAGGTGCTGACCATTACGGTCGTCGAGGGATTAGGATCGGGTCCGTTTTCGGGGGTTAGTTTGTACACAAGGGTAACGTCGTCTCTCGGACGGCATGTTATAGGTGGTTTGAGTCCCGGGACATCGGACAGGGCTTCGATCGTCCCATCGGAAAGGCTCAATTCTGCCTTGTCAAACGTGACATCGCAGTTTATGAATGGAGTCACTTCGAAATCGAGGCTTGCAACCGTGGTGGGCCGACCAGAGTATGAGTTCAGTCGCGAATAACGTATCCTTGCACCTGCCGCGGGTACAACGCGAATCGGGTGCCCAGATTGTTGCTGAACATTGTAAATCGGGTCCTCGCTGTAAGTTGCCGGCACAACTCGTAAGAGCCTCGACGCAGGAAGGAATGGGCCTGTACGGCGGAAGGTCTTATCCGTTGATAAGGGCTGCAGGATATTGGTCGACGCAGGAACCAGAGATGGAAGATAGTCATCGTCCCGGGATTCACGTTGTCGACTCTCTGTCGGGTTCAGACTAGCAGATGCGATGAAAAGAAGGGACGGATGTTGGATGCGAATGCGAGGACGCTCTGGTATACTATCAGCATGGAAGTCACGTACCCACTCAAATATCCATCCTTACTGAGAAATGCCGGAACATTCCAAATCACATAGACGTGATTTCCACGCCCGTTCTCACCCTCAAACTCATTATAAACCACCAAAGGGTCTTCGTCCTTCCCACTGACGGCCCCCGAGAAGATCAAGTCCCTTGTCGGTGTCGGGTTCTCCGCAACGGATTCGGCAGGATCAATCGCAAAGGTATCGAGTCGGACTTCGAGATGTTGCAAGTGTTGTCTTAGACTTTCTTCCGAGCAATTGGACAATCTCAGGACGACGCGAGCGTTGCAGAATTCATCTATATTACTGCAGATGAGTAAGAGACGGAGTTCGGTCTGGGGGCTTCAACTTGGTACGTACCAAAGAATACAACAGAACGCTGGGGGATATATGATAGGACATCTGTCAGATCATCTGCGCCTGCCTCCAGGGCAGACGTCAGCGCAGCTTCTAAGTCGATATCAGAAGCATTAGGCACAACCGTGTCTAGAACGGCATGCCGTAGGAATTCCCCTGGAACCTCGAGGCCCGGCATTGTGACAAGAGCGCAATGTGCCTACCACATAAATGCGCAAAGAAGGAAAAAGTGTCGATACGTTGGTAATCCAGAGGACACTGAGCTCCAGATATCAACTGTTATTTGAGAGGAAGAATGAGGGTCTAGTGTTCCGTAGTTGTTGGTTGTTGATACAGTCCCGCGGCGGTTGTCATGTGCAAACAGTGCAAACACTCTTGGCAGAGCATCGATTCTCCGAACAGCTTCAAGCTTCACTTTTGCTGCTGTTCGACCTGCCGGTGTTCATTCTCCGATTCAATCGTGACAGCGCATCATGAACCCGATGAATGCCCCATCGGGGCCAGCCTCCTTATGGCAGGAGGCTCGCAATAAGGCCGATGGGCGAATCTATTACTACAATGTCCAGACGCAAACGACGCAATGGCAGAAGCCTGTTGAGCTGATGACCCCCGTCGAGGTTTGTACATTCGCTAGTTTGTCTTTTGTATTCCGTGCCATTACTGATAATTCCTGTTCTGTTAATAGCGAGCGCTGGCGAATCAACCATGGAAAGAACAGACTCTTGATAACGGACGAAAATACTGGTACCACTCGGAAACCAAGCAAAGTACTTGGGATATGCCGGATGTTTACAAAGAAGCTCTTGCGCAGGCTCAAGTGTCCCAGCCACCACCACCAACGTAAGTTTCGGTCTGATTTAGGGGAGATAACGGTGGTGCTAACAGGAAGATTGTAGGGGCCCTACGTTTGTCGCAGGCGGAGTCAATTCGTTTCCTTCCTACCCACAGCAGCGAGAGCGCGACGATTATGGTCGAGGATTCGGCGACCGACGGGGCGGCTACGGCGCGCCGGATACGAATGGAATGGCGGCAGTTGCCCCCGTGTTAGGCGCGCAGACGGAACCGGAATATAACTCGTTCGATGAAGCGGAGGGAGCGTTCATGAAAATGCTCAGACGTCATAATGTCCAGCCCGATTGGTCCTGGGAACAGACAATGCGTGCTATCATCAAGGATCCGCAGTACCGTGCCCTCAAAGACCCAAGAGACCGCAAAACAGCCTTTGAGAAATACGCGGTCGAGGTTCGCATGCAGGAAAAGGATCGGGCGAAAGAACGATTCGCTAAGCTCAGAGCAGATTTCAATACCATGCTGAAACGGCATCCTGAAATCAAATACTACAGTCGTTGGAGGACCATTCGGCCAATCATTGAGGGTGAGACTATCTTCCGGTCTACAAACGATGATAATGAGAGGCGACAGCTCTTTGAAGAGTACGTTTCCGAGCTTAGAAAGGAGCACGTTGAGCAGGAAGCTATTAAGCGAAAGGCTGCCATGGATGAGCTGATGAATATCATGAAGTCTCTGGATCTGGAGCCGTACACTCGCTGGTCTGAGGCACAATCCATTATCCAGTCCAACGAGACTGTCCAAAATGATACTAAGTTCAAGTCCCTAAGCAAGTCTGACATTCTGACCGCTTTTGAGAACCATATTAAGGCTCTTGAACGAACATTCAATGATGCGCGCCAGCAGAACAAGGCGGTCAAGCAAAGAAAGGAGCGCCATGCCCGTGAACAGTTCATTGAGCTGTTGAAGGAGCTGCGGTCTCAGGGCAAGATCAAGGCTGGCAGCAAATGGATGAATGTCCGTCCCTTGATCCAAGAAGATCCTCGATACCTAGGAATGCTCGGTAATGCGGGATCTTCTCCATTGGACCTCTTCTGGGATGTATTGGAGGAGGAGGAGCGTTCGCTGCGTGGTCCGCGGAACGATGTGTTGGATGTGCTTGATGTGAGTAAACTTGCCCCAGCTCGTATGATACTTTATCTGACGCATCTCTTCTCCAGGATAAACGCTTCGAAGTTACACCCAAGACCTCCTTCGAAGAATTTAACTCTGTCATGCTCTCCGATCGCCGGACTGCAAACCTTGATGCGGATATTCTGCAGCTCATCTTCCAGCGCGTCCAAGAGAAGGCTCTCCAGAGAAACGAGGAAGAAAAGCATGCTGCAGACCGCCACCAACGACGGGCCATCGACGCACTGCGGTCCCGCATCAAGCATCTGGATCCCCCTGTCCGGGCCACTGATACCTGGGACCAAGTCCAACCTAGGGTTGAAAGACTGGAAGAATACAAGGCAATTGAAAGAGACGAACTCCGCCAAGCCGCCTTCGACAAGGTCATCCGTCGTCTGAAGGAGAAAGAGGAAGATGCGGACAGGGACCGCTCTCGAGACCGTGACCGCGGCAGCCGCCGAGACTACGACCGCGACCACCGATACCGTGGCGAAAGACGCGGCGCTCCCAGCCGCGTCAGTCGCACCCCTGAACCAGATGCCTACGAAGCAGACCGCCGCAAAGCCCAAGCAGACCGCGAACGCTCCTACCGCAAAGTCAGCGGGTTCTCACCCAGCCGCGACAAACGTGAAGACCGCGATCGCGAACGAGACCGTGACAGGGAGCGCTACCGCGAACGGGACCGCGAGCGTGGACGTGACCGTGAAGAACGTGATCGCGATCGTGAACGCGATTGGGACCGCGAACGCAGCGCTCGGCCTCTTAGCCACTACGACCGCGAACGCCGTGACCGTGAAGATGAACGTGAGCGACTCTACCGCACCCGCGGGGACCCGCGCGGCGGCCGCGACGAGCTCGATTACGGTGGTGACACGCCCAGCACGAACGAGCGGCGGCGCAGACGTGACAGCGACTCGGAGAGTGTGGCCAGCCGGTCTGCGAAGCGGTATCGGCGGGATCCTAGCCGTGAGCGTGAACGTAGTCGGGGCGCAAGGAGGGATAGGGATCGGAGGGAGCGGACTCCTGCTAGTACAGCTGGTAGTGCTGCACCTGCCACTGGTCCTGTTGAGGACGCTAAGAAGGTGGATGACAAGGCTATTCATTCTGGAAGCGAGGAGGGGGAGATTGAAGAGGAAGAGTAGTTTGGTGGTTGCACTTCGTTTTGCAGGATAAGTAAGAGTTGATTTGTCCCTGCATTCTCGTTCGGGCACGTTGGTCTAGTCACATGTCAGACCACTAGCCAAGTACACTGGTCTATGGAGAACGAAGAAGCAGCTGCGCTATTACAATTTAATAAGAGATCCAAAATCGACATGTTGACGCATCCTTGGTTACTAGGTACATACACGTAGAATTATCAAAAAGTAAAATAACAACAAAGTGACAAGAAGCATAAAACAAGAAGCATAAAACAAAAAGCGCGCCTCTCAACCATCATGGAACACACCTCTCATTGACAGAGGATCGTCTGCCACTGAGTCTAAGCTGTGACAGCAGAAGAAAGATGCGAAGTGTTCTGTACATGTCAATTATCTGTGAGAACCTTTCAGGGACAACGACAAAAGCACCTAGTAGACCTCTCTCTGTAGTAGATGCACAACCGAACCGGCTACTTAGAACGTAAGCTGACCGAAATAGCAATTATCGACTCAAATTCAAGCTAGGATAAACGGAAGGTAGCCAGCTATCTGTCTGAACTTGACCTCTCCCTCCCCTAGTTATATCCTCACCAGCTAAAAGCCATCTAAATAAATCATAACATCATCTAAGCTTTTGCGAAACCAAAGAAACTCCGATGATAAATGCCCAACCCATAAATGAACATTTTCCGATGCCCACAAACACAAAGCCCTAAGGAAACTCCTATCCTGGAGTCCCCCGAGAAAACAATTCGAGATAATCAACGGCATGCTGGCGTCGGATGGGATGGGCGATATCGAGATGACTGTTTGACAGTAACCTGCGAGGAAACTAGGGAGGACAGACAGTCCACTCCTACGCAGAATAGTCATCCGTCATCGTCGTCATCGCCATCATCCTCCATCGCGCAAGCCTCACCACCGTCACAATGGCGCACACCGCATCGACGCCGTCTGCTCTGAGCAGCAGAGGCCTTGAAAAAGCCGGAACAATTAACTAGGCTCTTTCGCTTACCACGACGCCGGTCTTGTCGTGGGTGGGTGTCGCGTCCATCACATCCGTGATGGTCGCGGTTATGCTTGCCAGGGATGCCCTTTTCAGCTCTCTTCTTCCAAGAAGTACTATAAGATAGAATGTCAGTCACTAAAGTTATGCTTCCCGAGTGCGGAAAGGTACTTACGTAGTTACCGTGCAACTTCTGCTCCTGGTCCATCTGGGACTGGTACTTGTTGATACGGGGACGGTAACTGTTGGGGTCACGACGGAAAGTGACATCCAAGCTGCGCAGGAAGCTGTTGCAACCAGTGACCAAGGACTCGGGAGAGTTGGCGTGAGCATCAATGGACGGCTTGCCGTCGAAGACAATGACACGGTCAGCAAGGTAAGTGGCCATGATGAAGTCGTGCTCGACAATGAAGGCGGTCTTCTTGGCGTGCATGATGAAACGCTTGATGACACGAGAGGCCACGATACGCTGCTCGGAATCTAGGTACGCACTAGGCTCGTCAATCAGATAGATGTCGGCCGGCATACCAAGAGCCAAGACGATAGCGACACGCTGAAGTTCACCACCAGAGAGGTTCTGGACTTCCTGGTCGATGAAATCGTCGATCCTGAGCGGCTTGTAGACATCGGTCTGGAACTGCGGCGACAAGAAAGCAGCCTTGATCTTCTTGAAGAAGAGCTGGCGCACGGTACCCTGGAACTTGGGAGTGATCTTCTGGGGCTTCATACTGATGTGCATGCGGGGAATAGAAGCCTCGCCGTCCGGCTTCTCAGCACCAGCAAGCATCTTACAGAAGGTGGTCTTTCCAGTTCCGTTCTCACCCATCATGACAACAATCTCAGAGTCGGTGAACTGACCGCCGTCAATGCGCAGCTTGAAGTTGCCCAGCGTCTTGGTCATGCTGGGGTAAGTGAAGGCACGTCCCTTGTCGGCCAGGAAGTCGTCACCAGCCTCGGTGAGACGGAAAGAGAGGGACTCCTCACGGAATCGCAAGTTCTCGGTGGGAATGTGACCATCCAAGAAAATGTTGATACCTTCACGGACGGAAGCAGGGAGGGTGACAACACCATAAACCGCGGGCTTTCCGTAAAGCACACAGATGAAGTCGGAGAGATAGTCTAGCACGGACAAGTCGTGCTCGACAACGATGACATAGTCATCGGGGCGGAGCAGCTCACGGATCGAGCGGGCAGCGGCCAAACGTTGCTTGACATCGAGGTAAGACGAGGGCTCGTCAAACATGTAACTGGCGCGTTGTTAGAATCGTCGAGAGTAGTTGTATAAAAAGAAAGGGTCCTCTTACACATCGGCCTTCTGGACACAGACCATACCAATGGCGAAACGTTGCAGTTCTCCTCCAGAGAGCTGGTCAATGTCACGGCTGGCAACCTGGTGAAGCTCTATTCAAGAGATATGAATATTAGCGACTGTATCATCCGCGGAATAGTAAAGAGAATACTAACCAAGGATGTCCATAATGTGGTCCAAGTTGTCCAACTGAGTCCGAGCCTTGATCAAGTCCTTGACACCCTTGACGGGACCCCTGACAGCTCTCGGAATCTGGTCGACATACTGAGGCTTAACGACAGCCTTCAGGTTGTCCTCGAGCACCTTGGTAAAGTAGTCTGCGCAAAATTAGTAACCATCCTGATCCGTTCATTGAGAGCAAAGAAGACGTACTCTGCAGCTCAGAACCACGGAAGTATTTCAGGATCTCTTCCCAGTCCGGAGGGTTCTCATAGCGTCCCAAGTTGGGCTTCAACTTTCCACTCAGAATCTTCAACGCTGTACTCTTTCCGATACCGTTGGTTCCAACAAGACCAAGAACCTGACCAGGACGGGGCATGGGAAGACGGTGGAGCTTGAAACTGTTGGCCGAGTACCGGTGGGTGACCTCGGTCTCCAAGTTGGTAGGCAAGTTGATGATATGGATAGCACCGAACGGACATTTCTTGGGACAGATACCGCAACCAATGCAAAGGCGTTCCGAAATGAAGGCGATCTTGGACTCGGGGCTCACTTCAATACAGAGCTTTCCGGTACGGACGACGGGGCAGGACTTCTTGCACTCCTGGCGACATTTCTGCAAACTATGAGTATCACCGCAACGCATTCCAACAACGTAGGTTCAATTATCGTACCTTCGGTTTGCACTAAGCGAGACAAAACCTGTTAGCAACCATCTCAATCCATCGTTGTAGGGGAAAAGGTGTTTCGAAGCGAACCTTGTCACTGTTGACAATAGCAATACTGAGCGACAGAACACCAGTCAGTTTCTTTCATCTAATCCATAGATACTAGACGAATGCCATACCGGGTCAACTTGTCAGACATGGTGTCTGATATCGCGCGATCTCAACTATACACGTCGGGGTTGTTGTGGTGTATAATGTGAGGGGAGAAAGTGGGCTGTAAAAAAGGAAAAAATAATCCACAAAAAAAGCGAACCCAACTAAATGACCGATGGATGATCTCAACCGTAGCAAACAGCACACAATATATAGATACTGTCCAACAACTGCGATGAGTCGAAAAGAATCAGAATGAGAGAGAGAAATGAAAGCGGCAGTTGGTGTCACCTTTTTTTGCTGGCCTCTCTTATTCTCGTTATTATTGTTCGTGGGCGTCTAATTGTTGCATGCCTGAGGCAGACACTCCCGCATTATTTGTAAGCATGCTGATTGGCTGACAGCTTATGCACCGGCCCGGACATTGATCCGAAAATCACGTGATGCATAAGCAGTGCTAATCCCAATTGGGACTCGCTTGTGCCACCACGTGATCCACGTGACACACACTTAGCCTTGATGCCTGAATTATGAAGCCTCAGGCATCAACACAGCCGCCGACGACCAACTCAGATTCTCTCACTCTTTCTCTCCCTTCTTGTCCGTTCTTCTTCCCCCACCACTTCGACGCCTCAGCCAACCACCCACCAACCCGCATTCGTTCCTTTCCTCATTGATCTTTTGCGTTTCCCCAATTCTGGGGTCGCCAAGCTATGGATCGTGAGTATTTTTCTGTTATTTCTTAGCCTTTTCAGACGTGTTGCAAAGAGTCGTGCGCGACTGGGGTTACTTCTCCACGTCTATCGACCCACCGCAAAAGCTCAAGAACTTGTACATTTACGTTGCTGAGGACGTTCATGAATTTTTTTCAGGCTGAGGACTCCTGGTATTTCGTCTCCTGAGTCTGATTCCGCCCTCGAATCTGAATTTTCACGGATTGCCCCGTCATCATCTCTTGTCGCGTTTTCATCGCACCCGTCATCAAAATCCATCATCCTACATCATACCTCATCTTCTGCTGGACCTCTTGGGTCTTTTGCTTCGATTTGATTGAATACTGAGTCGCGTATGTCTGATTTACCCCCTACTGCCTCTTGCGTCTCCTCCCGGGCTTGCGTGGAGTCTCAATGCTGATTTCTTCGTCGTCGATAGCTACTAGCGTGGTGATCCCATCTACTTTCGACTCTTCTACCATGGCTGCGGTTGCCAACGGTGACATGGCCACCCCGGTCTTCGATACAGCCAGTGCCCAGGACGAGTTGGCTGGCAATGAATCAGATAGCAATGCCTCCCATCCTCCTCGCGACGCATCCGAGTCCTACGATGCTGGTTCCCCCGATGCGGACGGGGACGAAGAAGAATTCACAATGGAGAATGGGGTCCGGGAGAGCAGCCCTTCCAATGATGAAAACTCTTCATCCTCAGAAGCGAGAAGGGGTACCAAGCGCAACTCCTCTCCAATGGATGAAACCCAGTTCATGAGACAGAATCCTGACCTCTATGGGCTTCGGAGAAGTGGCCGTGCTCGCAAGACGCGTCAAATAGTTGACTCGGATTCAGACTCGGATGCAGTCGCGCCGCGTACACAACGTCGACGCCAGGCCGCACCCCGACAAAACTCGAAACGTCCCGCCCACTCCGCCACCCAGTCATCGTTCTCCTCAGAAGAAGAGGAAGAGGATCAAACTGAAGATTCGGATAGTGATGAGTACGGAGGGCCACGCGCTCGTGCTAGCAAGACAAAGCGCCGACGCCTGCTGCAGGCCGCGTCGAGCAATGACCCTCCTCACGGCGAGGTTCGTTTCTCCACCAGAAACGCATCCAAGGTCTCGAACTACCGAGAGGACGATGACGAGTCGATGTTTGAAGACGACCCTGAAGATGTGATGGAGAACTACTGGGTCAATGACACCGTGGAAGAAGACAACCGTCCCGCGGTGGATGTCGTCCTCAATCATCGCTTGAAGGAGGGCGTCGATCCCAAGAACACTGATTTGGATCGTCACCACTTTGAATTCTACATTAAGTGGCAAGGGAAGTCACATTATCACGCGACGTGGGAGACATCTGAGACTCTCGCCAACTGCCGTAGCACCCGTCGCCTTGACAATTACATTCGCAAAATCCTGTCCGAAGAGATCCGCCTTCATATGGACGATGACGTGCCACCTGAGGATCGCGAGAAATGGAACCTGGATCGTGAGAGAGACGTAGAAGCAATTGAGGACTACAAAGTAGTTGAGCGCGTTATTGGAATGCGTGATGAAGAGGAGGGCCCCGAGTACCTCGTCAAGTGGAAGCGTCTCTTTTACGACTCCTGCACATGGGAGAGTGAAGAGCTCGTCAGTCAGGTTGCCCAACGGGAAATCGATCGTTTCCTCGACCGTTCATCCCACCCTCCCATCTCTGACAAGTCCGAGTCTAACCCCGCGACGCGTAAAAAGTTTGAGGCCATGAAGGGCACCCCGAGTTTTTTGCAAAACGGAGAGCTGAAAGAATTCCAAGAGAAGGGAGTAAACTTCATGGCATACAACTGGACCAGGAATCGCAATGTCGTCCTCGCAGACGAGATGGGTCTGGGGAAAACAGTACAGACCGTGGCCTTCATCAACTGGTTGCGCCATGTAAGGCACCAGCAGGGGCCCTTCGTCGTCGTCGTCCCGCTCTCGACTATGCCGTCGTGGGCCGAAACGTTTGATAACTGGACACCGGACTTGAACTACGTCGTCTATAACGGCAACGAAGTCGCTCGAAACGTCCTCAAAGAGCACGAGCTCATGATGGACGGGAATCCCAAGCGCCCTAAGTTCAACGTATTGCTCACAACCTACGAATATGTCCTCCAGGATTCTGCATTCCTCAGCCAATTCAAGTGGCAATTCATGGCTGTCGACGAAGCACATCGTCTGAAGAACCGTGATTCTCAACTTTACATCAAGCTGCTCGAATTCAGATCACCGGCCCGTCTCCTCATCACTGGCACGCCTATACAGAACAACCTTGCTGAACTCTCCGCTCTCCTTGACTTCTTAAACCCAGGTGTGATCCAGGTTGATGAAGACATGGATTTGAATGCAGAGGCTGCGTCTCACCAGCTGGCAGAGTTGACCGAGGCTATCCAGCCCTACATGCTACGACGGACCAAGTCCAAGGTCGAGTCTGATCTTCCTCCAAAGACCGAAAAGATTATTCGTGTCGAGCTCTCGGATGTGCAGTTGGAATATTACAAGAACATTCTGACCAAAAACTATGCGGCTTTGAACGACGGAGCCAAGGGGCAGAAACAATCTCTCCTGAACATAATGATGGAACTCAAGAAAGCAAGCAACCACCCTTTCATGTTTCCTACTGCCGAGAATAAGATTTTGGACGGGTGCGTACGCAGGGAGGATGTATTGCGTGCGATGATCACAAGTAGTGGGAAGATGATGTTGCTTGACCAGCTCTTAGCCAAGTTGAAACGTGACGGACATCGCGTCCTGATCTTCAGTCAGATGGTAAAGATGTTGGACCTCCTGGGTGATTACATGGATTACCGTGGCTACTCCTATCAACGGCTTGACGGAACTATCGCTGCTGCTTCGCGCCGTCTGGCAATTGAACACTATAACGCGCCTGGCAGCAATGATTTCGCGTTTATTCTCTCTACAAGAGCAGGTGGTCTTGGTATTAACCTAATGACTGCGGACACGGTCGTTCTGTTTGACTCAGATTGGAACCCGCAGGCGGATTTGCAAGCCATGGCACGGGCCCATCGGATCGGACAAACAAGGCCCGTGAGCGTGTATCGTCTAGTGTCCAAAGACACTGTCGAGGAAGAAGTAATCGAAAGAGCTCGCAACAAACTCCTGCTCGAATGGATTACCATCCAGCGTGGTGTCACTGACAAGGAGGCGTCTGAAATTCAGACCAAGATGGCTCGTGGAGGCATCGTTGGCGAGCCGAACTCGACGGATGATATTTCTCGTATCCTCAAGCGTCGCGGCCAGAGAATGTTTGAGCAAACCGGCAACCAGGAGAAGCTGGAGCAGCTCGATATCGACTCCGTTCTCGCCAATGCCGAACTGCATCAAACGGAGCAGGCCGAAGAGATCCAAGCAGATGGTGGCGAAGAGTTCCTCAAGGCGTTCAACTATGTTGATATCAAGGTGGACGACCTCACTTGGGATGATATCATCCCTAAGGAACAGCTCGAAGAGATTAAGGCCGATGAGAAGAAGAAGGCCGATGAACGGTATCTTGCGGATGTCATTGAGCAGAATCGGCCACGCAAGCGCAATCAGCCCACGGAAGAGCGAGATACCCGTGAAGAGCGCAAAGCAAAACGGCAAGCCAGAGCACAGGTTAGCATGGATGATGGACACGAATCCGACAATAATCGTTCCCTGGATCCGAAGCGACCGCTTGTTGAAAAGGAATACCGCCATCTCATGCGGGCATTCTTACGCTACGGTGACATTGAAGACCGCGAAGAGGATGTCATTCGGGAGGCTCGCCTGTTAGAACGTGACAGAGAGACTGTCAAAGCCTCGCTTCGTGAAATTACCGACAAAGCTACTAGTCTGGTGCGGGAAGATATGGACAAGTTAGAAGCACTGGAGAAGGCAGGCAAGGTGCCAACGAAGAAGGAAAAGAAGGCGGTTCTCTTTGACCTCCACGGGGTGAAGCGACTCAACGCATACACCATCGTCGAGCGACCTGCTGAGATGCGCATCCTGAGGGATGCAGCGGCGGCCGTGTCGGATTTCAGGAACTTCCGCGTCCCGGAAGCTACCAAGGCTCCGGATTACACCTGCAGCTGGGGTGCACGGGAGGACGGTATGCTCTGCATTGGCATTGCTCGTCACGGATATGGTGCATGGACTCAAATTCGGGATGACACTGATCTGGGACTCAGGGACAAGTTCTTCCTCGAAGAGCACCGGGTGGAACGAAAGACTGAACGTCTTACTACCGAGGATAAGTCGACCAAGTCGCCTGGTGCAGTGCACCTGGTTCGTCGTGCCGATTATCTGTTGTCTGTGCTGCGAGACAAGGTTACCGATGGCTCCAGTGTCAGCGCAAGAAGGGCGGTTGAAAACCATCACCGCAACAACCGGAAGAATTCTCGCGCCCCAGCCAGTGCTAGTGTATCGGCATCACCAGCTCCTTCGATGTCCCGCAAGGGCCAAAGGGAAGTGGATCGGTCGAGGCACCGATCTCATACTCATCGCGACAGCGTGGATAGGCACCATACTCCTGATTCTCGTGCCAGGTCACATCACAATGACCGGTCCCGTCGGGTCTCAGATGCATCAAGCGAAGAGGTGCGTCGGCGCAAGAGCGGCGAGAACGGTAGCTCTGGGAAAGAGGACATGTCTCGATTGTTCTTCAAGCCCATCCGGGAAGATCTCAAGAAGGTGTCTGCGGTTACAAAAGAGAACTTTTCGAACAAAATGGAGCGGGCCTCGGAGTTACGACGTCTTCTCGGCTTGATCGGTGATTTTATCCGGAAAACTCTGCATGGTGAAAAGTCGCTACATTCCTTGGAAGTACGGTTATGGTAAGTTGTCCTAGCGGAACAAAACAGGGTCATGGTTACTCACTATATAATAGGGATTATGTTTCAGTCAACTACTGGCCAAACAAGGATGCAGGGGGAGCCAAGTTGCGCGAAATGTACCAGAAACTGCATGCGCATTCGGCCAAACCTGTGTCCAACGGGAATTAGATGAGCATGAGCATATTTCGAAGCATGTTTTATTATTGTACGGGCATGATCTCTTATTCGTTATCTTTTTATATGTGTGATTTCTTGCGATTTTCTGCAATCGCTTTCTGGTGGTGCTATCAAGCGTTTTCTTTTGCGCTATATCTCCTTTTTGCTTGCAGCGTTTGGGTTGCATGACTCTTTCGTTTCTTCCTGCCGGGATCATCCAGTCTATATATAGATGGACCTGGCAAGGCCACTTGTTGATCATGCGTTTCTTTCGTTTTGCTTGTCTGTTTCGAGGTACATATGCATTGATTGGGACAGCATGGCATCCGGCGTACGGGGACGATTCGACGAAGCGCAGAAAGCGCAGAGGCGCTTTCTCATCTTTTTTATATGAAAGATCTACTTGCATGGCGTGGTGGCGTTGTTCAACTATACTTTCAGATTTTGTGTTATATATTCACCGAGTCTCGATCCCTGACTCCCTGACGCAGATATTGTTTTATTTATATACCCGCATAGTTGGGACAGGGGTCCAATGTACTATGTTTGGGTTGGTCTTTTTCGTTTCGTGTATCTTATGTTTATCAGGGATTCGTCTTGGAGTTTGATATCTGATGTGTTCATGTTTCGGTAATGTGTCAATAGAAAGAATTCATTTGATATCGTGCTATTCGTATAGTTCATTCCCAGTTCGGCTGCACGTCAAATGCAACACCCTCCCCCAACTTGACACTATTCAGTTCCCCCAACGAAACGTCATCTGGCGCTTCGAAGCTGCTCTTATTAGCTCCTGGGCAATCAATAAGATACTTGGGAAGAGCGCCAGGCATACGTAGTAACCAGTAGCAGAGGGAAGTTCGGACTCATATGATACCGTTGGATATCAATAGCACCCATCTCACCGAATTTGTCTTCAATTCTGGTAGCCTTGTTAGAACTTGGGTGTATTTACATATGAAGAGAGGGCACCTACGTATCCTGGATATTCGCATCGTATTTCATAAAGGCTTCATGGTGCTCATAGCGGATTAGAACTTGCTAGAAGGTACGGGGTTAGTCTTGGGAATGGACTTGAGGTTGAGTATTGTGTACGAACATATCATGCCATTTTGAAGGAAGATGATGTAGTTTTGATTCATCAGAGATTTATCTTTATTTCACTTCCTATATCTATACCCTTAGATAAGATGACGACCGGAACATAAGCTGACCGGGAGGGAAAAGAAAGAAACAAGCTAGAACTGCAGTGAGAGCGACGCATGGAGATAGAATAAGCAAAGAGTGTGGCATTCCGCAAGATCCGAAAGAATACAAATCCAAGATACTATACCTCCAATCAAACGCCAGACCCTAGTTCCCGTGCAACGAGAGTACAAGTACTCCATCTCGGTTGTATCGTTTGAAGTTGGAGGGCTATGGATTATGCGCAATTTTCGGTGCACCCATTGCCACATAGCGGTTGGGAACATTCTACTTGATTTCCAGATCCTCATAACATGCATGTCCCAGAAACTCACCACTAGCTCCCAACAAACAAAATAACCCTAGTCAGTCTTAAAGTATACATGCATACATTGCATCGCATCTGACTGATCCGCCCGGTATTCGACTCATCCGACTTTCTGTTGATTCATGCAGTGGAGATCAACCAATCCGTACATGCTTGGCTAATACAACAGCTCAACTATAGTATGGATACCCTCTCCTAGCCAGACATCCTGTAAATCGCTTAGGAAGATGTTCTCCGGTGCGCAGAAGCTGGGATTGTTAGTACTCGAGCATCATTTTGGTAAAACGCCAGATGAGATAGTGCGGTGGCATACATGGTAGTGAAAATAAGATGGGAAGATGCGTCTGTAATCTTTGGCTGGATGTCCGTGACGCCTAACATGCCGTATTGGGTTTCTAGCCTGGGTGACATGTTAGCACCTTATATGAATACTATAGTGAACAGATTGAAAGAGAGAAGGGCTTACAGTTGGTAAATAACAGGCTCGTATATGTCGTAAGCTCTATCGCAGGAATATATGACCGTAAGTTTCTGGAAATGAAGAGTTAGTTAAAGAACCTGGGTTGACTGCAAGTGCGTGCTAAACGGACTTACATATGAAAAGACCATTTTTGCGTGTATTTCTGGGTTTGTGTTTTGGTCCTTGGGATTTTTGATTCAGAAGATTGTCCTTGAGAAATCTTGTTTTTATACACTCAAGATTCAATTCGGGACTGATTTTCAGCTGACGGGGAACCTGCAGCGATAGCCATGTAGGCAGCATGCAGAAAGGATCACCCTCATCTGTTTGATTGGATAGCTCAGGAAAAAGCAGACAAAGGATTACTGACAAACATGCATAGCGCCAGAGAGATGTATTCGTACTACATAGATATGTACTTGCCCTTATTCGGTAATGAGTCAATGGACCAATAGACCTGTATTCCTATAGTACTCCGTAGAGTAGACCTCAACATCAACTATATCTATACTGCCTGTATTCATCCATCGGCTGGATATCAGTCGTAATATTCTCCCCCAGCTTTACATCCCTCAACTCATCCAATGGGACGTCTTCCGGCGCCTTGAAGCTAGTTTGTTTGTTAGTCGCTTCATTCGTCCTCATAGATGTAAGAGAGCAGCCGGACATACCTGCTGATCAAGAGTAGAGGAAGACTCGGGCTCACATAGGATGGTTGGATATCCGTGGCGCCTAGTTCGCCGTATTTGGCTTCAAGTCTGGAAACGGGTACTTGTTAGATACGGTATACGAAAGAGAGGGTCGTATAGTGAGGACTGACATTTCCTGGATATCTTTATCGTATGTCTCGTAGGCGGCGTAGTTGTCATAGCGGATTAGTAGTTTCTGAGCATTTGGTACATCGTCAGTTTTGGCAAATCGAAGGCTTAGGAAAAGGGAAGAAGCGTTGAGAATGAACGAACGTATTTGATGTAGTCAAGCATCCTGCGCAGCAGATTTCCTTTCCTTCCGAGGAGTCGAGAACGTAGAGAATAGAATGGTGGTTACATTGTAAACCCAGCATAGATCTCTTACTTCTTTATACCCTAGAATCGCTGAGATGTAAACCGGGAAGCAAACAACTGCACTGAGATGAGCCTGACAAGGAGTTGGGTACGTAGGATGTAGCGTTAATCACACAAGAATGTGACGATCTTGCAGAATGCAGTAAGCAAAGTGTGAGAGGAACAGGGAATACTTTGGCAGCCGAAGGCGTAATTCTGCAGAGTCTAAATACGCTATCCCAAATCAAACTTTTCTATGCTTGCAATCTTCGGTGTAGTTAATAGATTAAATTTCATTCCACTCCGTAGCTGAACTTACGCCATGTGCTTGTAGATACTACTAAGATATCAACCAAGTGTAAACCTATTGTACTCCTCCACCGGCTGAACATCAGTCGCAATGCCCTCCCCCAACACTACACTCTTCAGTTCACCCAACGAGACGCTAGCCGGTGCATGGAAGCTAAAACAGCTTGTCAGCCTGCTTAGAGAAGAATAATGACAAACGACAAGACACACCTAGTAATCAGGAGCAGAGGAAGGCTCGGATTCATGAAGCACGGTTGGATATTCGTAGCACCTTTTGCACCAAACTTGGTTTCGATTCTGTAGGTAGATAGCATGTTAGTCGAGTCACGATGTACAGGGATCGGGGAATAGTACATTCTCTGCAAGCGGCTATCATATCTCTCGTAGACAACGTAGTTGTCGTAGCGGATCATGAGTTTCTAAGCGGTCCATTAACTTGGTGGATCGTATCCAAGGAGGTGGACGAACGTATTCGGGCATCTCGCGCGGGATTATGTTTTTTTCTTCCGGCTTAATTGGAGAAAAAAACTAAGAATGATCGTATTATCGTATGGAATAGACGGCAAATATCTATCTCACTTATTTATACCCAAGATGACGTCGGGCGTAAGCAGACAAGGGCATGAAACAAACATCTGCAGTGAGCGGCCTATAGACAAGAGCGATGTAGTATTACGCAGGGTATGTGATGGATTTGCAGAATAGATGCATAAATCTGTTCCAGCAGCAGGGAATACTAGAAAAAATATTCCGGAAAGCCCGAAACAATAGCATAGAAAATAGTTACCGCCAGACCCTGCTCCTACTTTCCGTTTGAATCCCGGACAAACCAAAGACCAAACCCTACATCGATGGCATGCACCGCTGACATGCGTCGGTCCCCCTTTGCCCGATACGCATGCATCTAACTCCGATTGATTCATGCAATCAACTCACAGAATTAGGACAACGGCTGAACAATAGTCCTGATACCATCTCCCAATCGTACATCCCGCAAATCACTAAAGAAGACATTGGGTGGCGCCCCGATGCTGGTTTTTGTTAGCACTCAAGCACCATCGAAAATAATACGCCAGATGAGTCTTACGTGGCAGTGAATATTAGATGGGAATATGGATCTGTATTTCCCGGTTCGATCTCTGTAACGCCTAATCGACTGAATTTGGTTTCTAGTCTGTGTGTCTAGGGTTAGCATATGGATACAAGTAGCAGAGGAAGGAGAAGTACATGTAGTAAATATCACGACTGTACATGTTGCAAAAGTTCTCATTGAGGAACTGGACTGTAAGTTTCTAGAAGCAAAAAGATAGATTAGACTTGGCTCGACCGAACCTGGTGAAGGAACATACATAGTAAAGGGTCATTTTGCTTTCTGTATGGTTCATTCTGGATTTGAGACTATCCTCAGATTGTACTGAGATCTCGTTTTTATACCCAACATTCAGAATCTGATATTGGATTCAGCTGACACAGAGCCACATTGAGGCGCTACGTAGCATGCAGAAAGGAATGTCATCTTTCATGATTGGGTATTTCTGAAATTTGAGCATAAGCAGTCATGGCAAACGTGCATGACTCGTATTAGTTGTACGTGGAAAAAGAATCCGAGAGGACAGCATAGGAAATAGACATGTACCTCTAATCACGCTAAATCCGCAGCCCTTCTTTAGTGCTGTCGCTGTCAAGTTTCTTCTATTTGATATCGCTTTATCTAGAGCAGTGGAGAACCATGTGAAGACGTCGCCCAAGTCAACGCCTCCTATATTCCTTCATTCGAATATCAGTAGCAATGCCCTCCCCCAACTTCACACTTCTCAGTTCATCCAAGATACCATCCGGTGCCTCGAAGCTAGTCCCGTCAGTTCCCTTCATATCTTTATACGAAGACATAGATAGTCATACCTAGTAACCAGGAGCAGACGAACGCTCGGACTCACATAGCATTGCTGGATGTGCGTAGCGCCTAATTCGCCGTATTTTGTTTCGAGTCTGGGCATGTTAGAGCATGCTTCGGTTTGAGAGATAGAGAAGTATTGTACATGTTTTGGATGTCTTTATCGTACTTCTCGTAGGCGTCGTAGTTTTCGTAGCGGATTTGGAGTCTCTGGAATAGTTAGTTCTGATTGATTGATTCAGGTAGAGGAGGTAGTTGACGAACGGACATATTGAACGTATTCGGACATTTTGGAGGATTTCTGACGCTTGTTTTTATTGGAGAGGGTAGAAGAGAAGTGGATGCAACAAAGAGCTCGTTTTCTATGTACTTGTTGAGATGATGCGCAGGATGTAAGACGAGAGGAAGAATAATAGGAAACAAACTGCAGTGAGCCGTTACGCAAATGTGATGGTTGTACAGAATGTTTGCGCCGGTAACTGTGATACTGGTAGGAAAGCACATACTCCGGTAGTCAGAGAAATTGTATTAGTAGAAAGGTATTCCGTAAAGCCCGAAAGAAGCATAGAGAATTAAAGATGCTTCCAATAAAAACGCCATTGTAGTTCCCATATGAAACAGACCGCCCAATTAATGAAAAAGAAAAGAATACCTAATAGTCCACATGGAATTTTTGCCCGGGTTGATAAAAGTAATCCGTCTCTTTCAATTGCCTTGCCTCCTCCTCGGGCATCAACCCCTTCTCGAGCTTATACCTCTTCAACGCGCGCTCAGCTTCCCTCGGCGGCGCCGGAAATAACTCATTAGTCACATCATTAATCGTGCCCTCCCTCTCATGCACACCGACAATTGTACCGAACCAGCGCAGTTCCGCATCAATCACGTCGTCAAAAACACTCTCCTTCTCTAACCAGGACTGTTTGCGCTTCGGAATTGTGCGCTCCCATTCTGCGCGCAGGTTCTCGCCTTCCTTTTCTGCCCAGTGGATCTGGCGACGGAGGAGGCGGTAGAGGTCTCGTGGGGGGAGGGAGAGTTCGTGCTCGTCGAAGCCGATTTCCGGGCCGTATTCGGGGAGGTCGATGTCGATGTCGCCTAGGTCATCATCGATGGTTGGGACTGCGGGTGGGTGCTCTTCGGCTGCGCTTTCGCTGGCATCGTCGCGCGGTGGTTGGGAGAGTTTGAGCTTGATGCGTTGGAGCTTGCTAGCTGGGGTTGCGGTGGGACCACCGATGACAGGAAGGGAGGTAGTGCCTTTGAGAGCCTCGAGAGAACGTAGCGCTTCGGCTTCATGAACGGTTCGCATGTGTTTCGTTAGGGCGTCTGAGCGGGTGAAACTGCGATCACATTCTGCGACAGTTAGCCAGACACGCAGGCAAGTTGGTAGATGGTAAGCATACCCGGCAAAGAACAGTAGAACGGCTTCTCTCTCGTATGACTCCGCATATGAGCCCTCAACGCATATCCACTAGCATGCGTCTGCCCCTTCCGATTACAATCCGCCCACTCGCACGAATACTTCTTCTGCCTCGACCCAATATGCTCATTGTGAATGTGCCCCACTAAATCATCCATATTCCCTAAATCCCCCACATCGCACCCTTCCCACCGGCACACCGTCACCTGGTCACTGCCCTGTCCGCTGTAGTCCTCCTCCTGGCTATTCCCCAGCAGCGCGAGCGTGGTGGGCGAGTTGGGGATTTCGCCGGACGTGTCGGAGGAGATGGAGGTCGAGGGGGAGGCGGGCGGTTGCAAGTCTTCTTGGTCTTGGTAGGTTATTGAGACGGGGGTTGTGTTGCCATCCTGGGGGGCTAGGCCGGTGCGACGGCGTTTGGAAGGAGGCATGTTGGTGTTGGCGCTGGATGGGATTGCATCTTCGCGATCTGAGATTTCGTCCGAGGCGATGGATGAGAGGGGGGATCCCGGGGAGTCCATTGCAATGGTAATGGAGTGAAGACGCGACAAATGAAGGATTAGAGGTGAAGTGCAGGTAAAGAGTGAAGGAGTGAGGTTAGAGTTGGTTACTCTGTATCCGAGTCGAGGATATCGGCACGTGACGAGGCTGGTAAAACTCGCGCACAAACTCCTTTTCTTTCCACACAACCTGATCACCTACGAACCTTTACAACTACGCGGGATTGCTGCACTGTATGCGGCAATGGCTAACTTATGGTGAGTACAACTTATTTTCCAAGCTAGTCACCTGCATGATGAACAAAAATAAGAATTCTGCAATACAGACAATCTCCTCTCCAAGTGAGCCGTGAGATTGCATGTCGACATTCTACACTTGATCTGATTGCCATTTTTCCCTGGTGTCAAAGCGCATTCCCAGTCAATTACACTGCTAACGTACAAAAGTATTCATATAGACAAATACAACCGTACTAGTACACCTAATAGTACCGCTTCCCAACAACCCGGTTCTCCTTCAGAATCCCCTCAATCTCCGCCATTTCGCTCTCCGAAAGCCGCGGCACCCCGTTCAAGTTCTGCGTGACCTTGTCCTTCGTAGAACCGCCCGGAATCGGGATAATAGTCGGCATATCCTCCCTCTCACTCAGTGTGAGAATCCAAGCGAGCGCAATCTGAACCGGCGCCACACCCTTCCGCTCAGCAAGGCTCTTGACCTCTTCGATCAGCTTCAGGTTGTGCACCATGTGCTCGTCCTGGAACTTTTGCAGGTTGCGACGGAAGTCGCCCTCGGGGAAGGAGTCTTTGCTAGTGAAGGCGCCGGTGAGCGCGCCCCAGCCGAGAGGGGAGTAGGCGACGATGGGGATGTTGAGTTCGTGGCAGGTTTTAGCGATGTCGTTTTCGAGGATGGAAGTATCCCAGAGGGACATTTCGACTTCGACGGCCGCGATGGGACACACTTTAGCGCTGTCGTAGATGTCAGTAAAATTCCCTAAACAGTAGAGGTAGTAGAAAGACGTACGCCCGTCGAATAGTCTCTGCATCAACCTCACTCAACCCAACGCCCCCAATCTTCCCCTCTTCCACCAGCTTCCCCAGAATGGAAACGGTCTGCTCAACACTCGTATTGGGATCCTGTCTCGCACACTCAAAAATATCAACCTTCTTCTTCCCATCCAGCACCCTCAGACACTCATCCACCGAGCGCCGGATATTCTCCTCCGACCCATCAGGGAGCAATTGTCCCGGCTTCAAACCGCCCTTGATACTCAGGATCACCTGGTCCGCTTTTTCTGGGTACTGCGAGAAATAGGCGTGGAGCAAATGCAGGGAGTTGAAATCGGGAGTGCCGTAAAGTTCACCGGCATTCCAGAAATTGGCGCCGTGGGCGAGAGCCGTGTTGAGGGTTTCGAAGCTCTGGGATTGAGGGGGTGGGGTGGGGGTCCAGGTTAGTCCTGGGTATGTTGAGTTAGTATGGGGTTCTCAATTATTGATTGTGGGGGGAGGTGGCATACTCATTGTGCCATAGCCGGTGGCGCCGACTTCACGTCCGAGGAGGGAGGGCATTTTGATGGTGAGTAGACTAGACAGAATTAAATGGACTTGTGGAAATGTTTAGAAGATGTGAAGAGAAGTAGGTGTATTCTGTATAAATAAGCTCTGCTTTGGACACTAACTCCTAACGCCATCCGTCCGGGGATAACGGATTTAACAAAAACTATAGCATCCCAGCCCTCAATACAGAATTGACATCACTCGTCCAATAACCACAATTCATCGCTGCTATCCAGCGCATTCCGAATTCTTCCGGAAAGAGCATCAAACAGCGAATCCCATAGATCATCCCCATCATCCTTGCCAGTATCTGCAGAGGGAGTCGGGGTTGCGGACGCCACAGTCGAGGATGTCGGCGTGGCAGATGTCGGCGTTGTAGACTTCACAGGCATCACGGTCACTGGTGTCAATATCGGTGTCGGGATTAACAACGCCGATGAGGAGGAAAGGACCTTAAGATCAAAATCCGCCCACCAACCGTGTCTCGACGAGCTCGGGTCCGGACTCGGCGTCGGTGTAGCAGTCAAGCTCGACGATAGCGCCGAGGAAGACATCCTCTCAAGATCCCAATCCGCCCACCAACTGTGTTTCGTTCTCGTGGTTGAGGTCGTACTTGGTGTCGGGTCTGAACTCCGGGCTGGAGCTACTGTCGTTGTCGGAACCACATTCGCTCTTGAGTATTCAGTCGCCTCTGGGGTCGGCGAGGGCGATGTAGACGAACTGGGGCTCGGATCGAGAGAGGAAGAGATATCGCCAAAGGTATCGTGCTTGTTGTCAAATGGATAGAAGCTCTCGTATAGACTCTGGAGACCGATGTCGGCGAAGTATTTCGAGAGGTAATCGCTAACGTCGGGGATAAGTCTCTATCAATCAAGGGTTAGCTTTGTTTACTTTTTGGTAAAGTAGGAATGGGTCGTACTGGGGATGGAGAGCGATGGTGTATCGAAATCGGATAAGCTTGGAGGAGGGTTAGGAGAGAGGAGAGGGCCAGTAGGGTCGTTAATGGTGTCATTTTGACACTATACGGAGTCCTGTGGAGATGAGGATGGTAGATCTGCTTGAAACCTGGGGAAGAAGATATATGTATGTTGTGTTGTTGCTGTGCTATGAGGAATGGAATGCATTCTTGCAGAGTAGAGTAGTATACAGGGGTTTCAGAAGTGCAAGGTGTGGTATCTGTAGGGAGAAGGAATTTTTAGTGGCAAAGAACAGAGACAGAATGATATAACCGAAGTCTTGGGAGAAGTTGGTCAGTTGTTGCTAGACTATAGAACACAGAGAACAGAAAAATATGATGATGTTTTTTTGTTGTCCGTATACATTCCACTACCATTTTGGGATGCGGAAAATATGCTTACATAAGTCGTCTATTTTCCGGTGATTTTAACATGACATTTCCACTACTCTATCTCTACACCACCGCTCTCGACTCGACTCGAATCTACTCTGCTCAATTCTTTTCTTTACATAGTACATAGCCACTGCCAACTGCCGAGTCTCAACTGCCACTGTCTCCAATCAATCACGTCACATCAAACTCAGCTTCTCCGAAAGTCCGTATGTACTCTCTCTTCTCTGCCTCTCAACAAGAACTTCAACACAAATACAATACCCACAATCAATTCGTATGCATCTACGTAAATCCACCAGGCAGACGCAGCAGTGTCTGTGGCTTACGTATTCGGCGGCTACACCAGCCCTGGCCGGAGGTTAGTGTTTGTGGTTAGTGTGCTGGGTTAGTGCGATCTAGTGATAAGATCCACCGGTGACGACTACTCTTTAGTACAGCTCCGGAGGAGTAAAGATAGAGTCAACTCGAGAGAGCAGAGTATATCGATAAATGTGGGGTAGAATAGAAAATATACAGATATACAGAGGTATAGTATTGAGTAGAATATGAGTAGAATATGAGTCGAGTATGTTGCAGTTATCTACGGTTTCGTACATGCTGATTGATAGTTCCGGATATCTACCGATATCTACAGTACTCTGATTGAAGCCGATGCAGATACGACACGTCAGGCTAAGCCTTGTGGCTGTTGACAGCCCTAGGGTCCTACGTACGCAGTGGGCCAGGGTTCTATCTAGCGCAGCAACATACTCCGGAGTCTAAACAAGGACTAGATGCCTCTCTAGCAAACGATTTCATACGCTAAAATTACTTTTCTTTTTCTCTGCCTCAAGACTTCAAAATGTATTCGTACTCGACTCCGGCATCGGACGTGATTTCCTGGATAGTTTTAACCCCGAGGGTCTTCCAGAAGGCGCCGTGGATGGGGCATTTTAGACTCAAGGGCCGTCTATTGGCCCCTGTGAGGAGAGTCTGGGAGAATCTGGATAATTAAATAGCGGAAAAAATAATCGTTTTTGCCTAGTGCTGCATATGGATGACCGCCGAGTCACTATCGAGGATTTTTTTTTTTATCTTCGTATCGGGGTCTGTAATACGATAGTACTGTATAGGGTACGTATGGGTACATACAAGGGTACACTAGCAGGGATCCCACTCGACCGATTGCTGCACAAATAATATGTTATTTTGTAAGGATACAGACGCTATAGAGGGGTCAATTATAGAAAGTGATAGTATGTGAAAGCAGCACGAGAATGATATCCACCCAGATACCCCGAGTAGACTCAGAGTGCTTCGTCATCACTTCGAGGCTTGTTTAGTCTGTGGTTGTAAATACCGTATGGAACGGTAAGAAACCATGAACGGCAAGAATCGCCGGTTATTTGTGACAAAAAGCTGAATAAGCGGAAGCTAGCCGGTGCCGGCAGGGACTGCGCTAGTCTTTTTGTAGCTTAGTGCGTATAGTATAATTGTTTTAATTGGCCGAGTGAAAATGGCCCAAAGTATGGATGTACTTCGGAGATTCTTCTTCTTCTTCTCCTGGTAGGATTATGAGTCCCTTTTTTTTTTCTTCGGGTGGGAGAAGATGGATACGGAGTACAATAAAAGAAAGAAGAGAAGAGAGAGAATAAAAGAATAGCAGTCATTTATTTCATTCATTCCTTCACTGATATACAGACTAAATCAACGAATTCAACTGACAAGAATACTACTACTGACTGCTTGCTGCCCCACTGGTCGAGCTTCTGGAGAAGACAGACCCTGGAGTTTCAAGATAGCGTCAGTTCGTGTCGGCTCTGATTTTATTTTTATTCTCGTTTTTCTTTTCTTCTTCGCATCGCCTTCTTTGCGTCGTGTCGTTTGTCCTTCTATTTTTATTGACGGCCGTCGCTGGCGAGCATACATATACCGGCATTACTCCTGCAGACTCCGAGTCCATCTCGCTCTATCTATACAGTTACACAAGCAAACATTATATAAACAGTACGCTGACTCGATCGTCAATGCATGGCCTCGACTGACCTTTGCAGATATCAAAATATCAAACATCATGATCATGGCTTCCAGGCCCAACTTTGTCTCCATCCTCAACAATGACGACCATCCGTCT
The DNA here is from genome assembly GCA_034509305.1 of Aspergillus cristatus. Classification (NCBI taxonomy): domain Eukaryota; kingdom Fungi; phylum Ascomycota; class Eurotiomycetes; order Eurotiales; family Aspergillaceae; genus Aspergillus; species Aspergillus cristatus. Next base: position 1,451,418 of record WJBV01000006.1, on the reverse strand, counting down.
TTTACCGTCCGTTCAAGCCCTCGGTTGATCAGACATCATTCCTCCTCTTCCTTCGACCCAGTCACTGAAGCGGCCCGCATTCCTTCGCCCGGATCGTCCGTGTGCTCCTACGACTATGCTACTAGTAGCTATGGCTCCTACTTCCAACCTAATCCTTCCTCTGCCTCCGACTCCTACTTTCCTCCGACTTCCTCGACTGTACCATCCGAGCATGTTCGCAGCGCTACTTCCGCAGACCCTCCCTCGCCGTCGTCCATTAGTGCCCCCAAAGACTCTCCTTCGACTTCGACCATCTCCTCCTTCTCCTCTTCCACCACCACAACAACCGCAACCACCGCAAGTGCCAAGCGAGGAGTTCGCAAGAACAAATACCCTTGTCCATACGCCGCAAGTCACAATTGTTCCTCCACATTCACCACTTCTGGGCATGCAGCACGGCATGGCAAGAAGCATACGGGCGAGAAGAGTGTGCATTGTCCGATCTGCAACAAGGCGTTTACCAGAAAGGATAACATGAAGCAACATATCCGGACGCATCGCAACCTTTCAGAGGAGAACACTACTCCAGGCGCGGGTTCAGGGTCAGGGAGGGAGAGTCGTTCTAGCACCCCGACAAGTGGGTGGTCAGCCCGGAGGACGAGCCCGGCGGCGTATCAGCATCAGCATCATCGGCCGATAAGTCAGTCGGATGGGAGGGAGTTTCTGAGTGTCAGACATGCGCCATATTGAGTCCATTGACTGAATGAGTTACGGCCAAACAGTGATGGAGATTATGAAGTGGATGAGTGAAAAGTGGTCCATACTTTCGTTTCTTTTCTTTTGCCGGCTATCGGTACCTGGTTGGGATATTTCAAGCGTTCTGTTGGTTTTGGCGCATGTTGAGCAATGTCTGCATTTCTGTCTTATACCATTGATTGTATACCTGGCTGTTTTTTTTTTTTTTTTTTTTTTTTTTTTTGTTTCTTTTGTGATTCCCGATTGATGCCTGATTCCCTGTCTGCGATTCTACGACTCCTCGACTCCTATTTTTCTTTGTGTGTGTTTGTATGACAATGAACCATGGAACCACCGAACTACTGTTGGACGGATTCCATGGATCTATCTAGGCTATCTTATCTTGATTATATCCATCTCTATTCTATATCTATACTAGATGTTCACTATGTATTACACGAGTATTTCATACTCAGTATCTGTACCTATGCTGATCTGTATGTGTATGTCAATGTCCTGCAATGCATCAATTAACTTTGAATGATGTAAATCCCAATGCAACAGGATGTGTCATTGCTCATTCACTAACTAGTTAAGTCCAGTTCTCATGCTTGTTCTGTCTTTCTCTGTCTTTCTCTGCCGTTCATTGTTTTTCTTTTGTACTGTTTGTCTTGCATTCCTCAGCTCCCATCCTCAACCAATCGACGTCATCGCCCGGCGGCTCATCCCCTCGCCACATTTCTAGCCTCTTATTTCAATCTTCCATCTCGTCTCATCATCTCACCTCATCTTCTTACATCCTTTCATCAAACATATCAATTATTGATACACCAAAAAAGGAATGGCATACTACGACCGCCACTACTACCCACCCCGCGATCGCAACCCCCCTCCCTACCACGGCTCCATGGACGTCGTCCCCGGCCGAAGTAGTCACGACTCCATCCCCCGCAGCGAATACCCTTCCAACCACGACTACTACGGCTACAGCCACAGCAACGGCAGTGGTTACGGACATGGCTACCCACCAACCCACTCACGCCATCCGTCCCGCGTAGCCACCATCCAGGAGGGTTCTCGTCGGCCGCACAGCGGTTACTACGATGGGTACGATGACCATGGCCATCACCGTCGACACCGTCACCATCGCTCCAAGGATGATTATTACGATGACCGTGGTCGCTCGCGTCGGCATCACAAGGCGCACTCTGTTTCTCCGTCTCCAAGCCGTGGCCGATCTTGCAGCCGCGCCCGCGACAGCAAGAAGAGTACTCGCAGCAAGAGCGAGGAGAAAATGCAACAGGCCATCCGTGCAGCTATTACGGCTGGTGCTATCGAGGCGTTCCGCGTCCGCAACGAACCTGGTGAATGGAGAGGCGAAAAGGGAAAACGCATCCTGACTGCTGCTATCACGGCCGGTGGCGCGGATGGACTCGTCGACAAGGACCCCCGCAAGCATGAGAAGAGACATATTATTGAGTCTACGCTGGCGGGTCTTGCTACGAACCATTTTGTGAACGGGCCACAGTCGAGATCGAGGCCGCGGTCCCGTGATGGCGGCCATGGTCATGGACGCGGTCGCTCGAAGAGCCATAACCGGGGAAAGGAACTTGCTGCGGCGGGACTAGTCGCTGCAGCGGGGAAGAAGGCGTATGATCATTACCGGTCCAAGTCCCGCCCTCGTAAAGGTGGTGGCCGGTCCCCTACGCGAGACCGTGCATACTCGGACGAAGATGGATACGAAAGCTATGACGGATCGCCCCGTCACTCCCGCGGCTCCAAGAGACGAAGCAAGAGTGTCTCCGATTACATCAACCAGGGCCTCGCCTCATTAGGCCTCGAGGACTCGAAAGAAAGCGACACCAGCCACAGGGGCAGTGACAGGGACAGGGACCATGATCGGCGCCGTAGGCACCACCATCACCGCCGTCGATCCTCGCCCCCTCGTTCCGACGATGGCTCGTATTCCGACGATAGCGGAACTGCAAGTGATGATTCCAGACGTCGATATAGGAGTCCCCCGAGACGGAGCCATAAAGAGGTACGATAGGACATGACCCACATGGACCCTTGGATCTGCGAGGGTCCGTTCCGAGTTTCGAGCTTGAGGCTAATTTGTGCAGTACCGTTAACCGTTGAACCCCTGGCATTGATGGTATGATGGAATTCTCCTAGGGCAGGACAGGGGTGAAGGATCATGATTTATGATATCATATGCTATGATATGGGAGATCTGATGACTTATGACATGATGAGATGATAATGCTATTATTTATGCTATTTTATGTTATGCTTGATGGATAATTAGAACAAATTGAATCAAATGATGGAAATGGATTTATTATTTTACGAAGTAGACAACTTGCTGCAAGTAAACCTACTTCCTATCAACGAAGTATTACTCTGTGGAGTTTGTACTATTAATGCGCATAAATTAATAGAAACGCTCAACGCTCGTAGATTGCTTGCTGCACTTGAATGATTGAATAAATTCCCTTCCCAAATATCCCAGATAGCGCAAGATGACACGAACATGACAAGACGGTAATGACAGACACAGACAGACAGACAGTGACAGGTATCTAACAGAGCTGAAAATAAATAAAAAAAAAATAAGATAGCGGCAAAGCTGTACACCCATGACGAGAACGAGAGAGAAACAGACAAAACAAGGCAAGGCAAAAAATCGACAACGAGTTGGAACTTTTCGTTTTCTTCCACTTCAACTTCAAGACGAGACAAAATCAAAGCAAAATACACGAAAAATAGGCAAAGAATGCATCCATGTACAATCATAACATATCAAAAAATGAACGATATCAAATATGTCCAGTGAGCTTAGCGGTCGGCGTTCAGATTAAGCCAGCTCATATCCGTATTGACGTTAGTCTGATTCCGGATCGGTGGCCCGTTCTCATCAAGTGTATCGGGGATGATAACACTCGACTGTCGCGCTTGCGAGGAACGGACTCCGTCGTAGTTCACTGACGGTGCTGCCATCGACGACACATTGTTCGTGCTGGGGTAGTAGCTCTGGCTGTACATGCTGCTGACCGGACGGCCGAAGTAATCGTCGTTTCCTGCGCCGACCCACCGCGTACCTTCTGCAGGGATACCGGAGGAATATCGGCTGCGGTCGTAGTCGCTGTCTGATGCCAGACTTATCGAGTCTGCGCTGGAGATGCGGGCTGACTGGCCTTCTGGAATCACGAGGTGGCCCTCCGTTGCAGATGAGGGGTGCTCGGTGGTCGGGCTGCCGGTCACTACACGTCCCAGTGGTTTGGGCTCTTCGAGGAAGCCAAAGTTCAGCGGGGTGAGCGTTGTCATGGGCCATGCACTGCCTCGTCGTTCGGATTTGGCTAGGTCTGCGCTTGCTGTCGGTTCGTCTTGCTGTTGCATGCCAACGAAGTCTGTAGCATTGTTGTCCTGGAAGTACTTGCTCCAGCCTTCATCAGTTCTCCGGTCTCCAGGACGGCCTCCAGCTCCAGCCTCGCTGGCCTCGAGAGCCTTGTCCGCATCCGGTGTGTATGGTCCGCTGAGGAGCTCCCGACTGGACTGTACAGTCGACAGAGGGCTCTTAGTCGGTGCCTTTCCACCGTAGACAGGGTGCGCGGCCGGTGCTGCCTGAGACTTCTTCTCGTCGCCAAGCTTGCCGGAGAAGATCGCCAACGAGTCAACCGACGACGAGCCCAACGGAGCGTGACTCTTGGCCATAGGGTACGCGGATCGCGTCAGCGGCTCACCCTGGTCTTGGATGCTCAATCGGTCCTTGTCATCAGAACCTCCGCGACCTTGGCCAGCCGCCTTTTGCTTATTCTTCTTGTGTTTCAGCAAGAACAGGATGGCAATCAAGATCACGGCAAAACCAATGACACTTCCCAGCGTTGCGCCGACGATGGTGCCGACCTTACCGCTGTTAGACCCATCACCACCTGCAACAGCGGAGGGGCTGCTGGAGGCGGAGTTAGAACTGGTCGGGGTGGCAGTAGTCGATGAAGAGGGAGAGGGAAGAATCTGCTGCATGGATTTGTCACCGTAGAAGAGTTTGGTGGCGTTCATCCAACTATTCGAGGTTTGGTTGAAGAGGGCCAACGAGTTGGTACCACTGCCGCCGGAGATGGCCACCAGCTTACCGTCGTCGTCCTGTGCTAGCGAAAACTGCGACCAGGTCTTTGAGGACGCATATTGATCATCGTATTTTGGGTAATTGTCCACGCTGATGGCCCTCCGCCTGGAACGTTTCCTGGATGATGCGCCAAGCACCTTGGCAGGATTTGCAGGCTTGCCGCCAGGGTTCACCAACAGCAAGCTCTTGACCGTATTGGGCGATTCACTCATGTCGAACGACTGGAGCACCTTGCTGCTATCGGAACCACTGATTAGAGCGGCTTTGACGTCATCTGACAGCGCCTGGGGCAGAGTTGCGCCTGAATCCGACCAGTCACCAGTGCCATTGAACTTGAACAAATGAACCTTCCGGGCCGTTGTCGTACCACCGACCAAAGCGGCTTGATCGTCGCTCCAGGGCAATAGGATAGGGGCACTAGCGGGCGATGCGTCGGCACCACTGTATGAGGAGATGTTGTAGGGTTCGGCGGTGTTGATAACAAAGGTATCGGAGGTTGGAGTAGAGCTACCGTCGCGGTTACCAGCGTAAACAAAGATGGACGAGGAGGATTCGAGGAAGACGGCACCGTGGTTGGTGCGGTTGGACATGTCTTCGGACGTTGGCGTGATGGTTTTCCATTTCTTGTCTTGGAACGAGTATCGTTGCAATCCTGTGTAATTGGACGAGGATGAGCTAGTTCCACCGACAACGTACAAGGACTGTTTGTTTTTCACGCATGCTGCGCCGGAGACGGGCTCTCCCATGGTGAGATTACTCCAGGTCGCATTCTCACTGAGAGCGATTGAAGCAAAGCCATTGGCGGAGTAGGTATAAAGAGTGTTGTCGTGAACGACGGAGCAATGGTCCTCCAATGTCACGGGGGGTTTGGGAACAACCATTTCGAGGGTTTAGCGAATGTTTCTTTTCTTCGAGGATACCAGCCGAAGGATAGGGGGAGAATAGCCAGCCGTCGAGTCAATGGCACGAGCGGAAGAACGAAAGACGTGGGGCAGGGGAACGAGGGTGGTGATATCAAAAGAGAATGGAGGGTGGCTGCCAGAGCACTATCTCATGGTCAAGGACAGCGAGGGAGGGCGGAAAGAAAGGTAGATAGATCGAGGCCCTGGTTATTCTTCGCGATGGGAATATCCGTGTCGCAATCCTTGATATGACCAAAGTAAGAGTATCTTCGCGCCTCGGTTGCCTCTTGCCAAGCGGTCGTGAAATTTATTTTTCTTTTTTTTGTAAACGAGCAGAAAATCCGTCCGACGTCTGAACTGCAAAAAGGAACGGTACAGCGAACAGGGGAATCGGTCGGAACGGATCGGGAATTGAACGAACGAAAGGCGATATATTCGTCGAAAGCGATGCTCAGGAGATCGAGGACAATGGGCAAACGCACAGTTTCAAACCGGCAGAGGGAGACAAAGAGTCAACAACGAACGAAAGGGCAATCAACGAGGAGGGAAAGAATGACGGCGTGACAAGAGGAAAAAGCCCGAGAGAAGAGACGAAGAAGTCTGGAAGGATGTCAGCAGGACGACCGTAATAACATTCGGTGGTGGAGGACGGGGGATGAAACGACGGAGGCAGCTCAGGCCAGGTCAGGGGGAGGGATCTTACCGAGTGCCAGCACAAGTAAAAGAGGAGAGAGAGGGAAGAGAGGATAAAAAGGTGAAAAGGATAGAAAGAGGAGGAAGATGAGAAGAGAGACTGCATAGAGGAAGAAAAGAGAAAAAAAAAAAGAAAGGGAGAGAGTGTGAAGGGGAGGAGGTGAAGTGAAGTTGAGGTTGAGGGGAAGGGAGACAGACACCATAGGACCACCACTATAGCTACTGTACTAGCACTATGATACAAGTGCACTTTAATCCCTTTGTTTAATTTCTTGATTCTACGGAGTATAGCCAGACTACTCCGTACTCCGTAATTAGAAGATCCATACAGAGCTATGTCGTCTATTACTCGAAGAGAATCTATCGCAGACTCCGGCATTCACCACAATTCCAGCAAAATACTGGTACAATTTCAAATCACTGTACCGGAATATTCCCTGCTATATACTCCGTACCCTGTTATACCTACATCTAGTCTGTACTCAATCTGACAGCATCAGACAAACAACGCAAGGTTATCCATACAGTGCAGAGTTTGATTCAGGGGTATCCTCGTTTTCCAGTTGACGGAGGTCCCTCTAGTAGCATGAGGTATTATGCTGATATCAAAGTCAAAGACTGATTCATGCAACAGAGTTTCCAACTCGCGCACATCGAGTCATTCATTTCGCAATTGGAGAGGTTCATCTCTTCATTTCGGAGTGTACCTGACTGATAATCCCCCTGATGAAGTCACTGTGACGGTCTCATGCAATAGGAATCTATTGGTAGACTATCTGACGGAATTCTAACATGGGGAGAGAAAGGAAAGGCAGGCCTGTCGGCGACGAGCTATCTAGTGTGTGCAAGGGGCTTAAGCGAGGCTCAGTGAATATCCTACGCCAGACAGGCCAAAGTAATCAGACATTCTATACAGCAGGCGAGTGTTCATGCTCCGTGACAGTCACAACCTGTTTGACCCGGTCGATCACCTGATCTTCATCAAACAAAGAAATTTCTCGATACAAACCAGAATTGCTCAATCCTACTCAAAAAGAAAACATATCAAAAGTAAAAATATATTTAAATAGAAATTTATAAAATATATGATAAAAACAGAAGAACAAGGCAGCATGTTAAATCATTCCCCGATTGGTCAATGTCTTATTGCACATGCAGGTACCTCTATACGGGGTACAGTGAATATTACAGCTGATACGGTATCGTATTACAGATGGGGAGGATAATGAAGGAACCCCACTTCCCCACTTCGCTGTAAATCTGATTGGCTGCATTTTTCACGAGCGTTGGACCCATTTTATTTGCATATTACTAATACAAGCATACAAGTACTGATGTAGTGTGCATTGCATTACCATGATATTCAACCAAATATACAAACACCAACAGACTACGCCTGACCCTGCTTCCATTGGTGCGCCTTGGCCAACAGCTTCGACAGATTCGCCGCCGACTGGTCGTCCGCCGGGAACACATAGTCCATGTACTCCTCGTACCGGTCGTCGTCCAGCTTTCTTCGCTTCTTGACCCGCCGAGGCATCTGTTTCTCGATCTTGTCGATGTCCTCGCTCGAGCCGTGTGTGTGTTCGAAAGATCTCCATGCGTTGAGAAGTTCCACGCGCTGGTATCGTTAGTATCGTTGTTCTGGGTTGATATGGGTAAAAAACAAAGGGAGCTTACCTCTTCTTTGAGTTCCTTTTCTTTGAAGACGCGATGGGCTCGTTCGAATACTTTCCGCGCGCGGCTCTTGGCTTCTTCGCTGATGGGTCGTTCCTCCTCCTCTTCTTCTTCCTCTTCCTCTTCCTCCGGGACGTTGATCTCGAACCGTGCGTAGTTGATCCACACCTTGACGTGGTCTGTCTTGGCCAGCAGACGCTCGTACAGTGCCCGCACGCGGTCGTATTCTCCTTCATACTCCTCAAAGTCAATGTACGACTTCCACACTAACTCCGGCATGTCCAGTGTCGGCTGGTCAATGCCCAGCTCGTAGATCGCACGTGCACGCTCCGTGTCATCCAGGCCCCGTTCCAGCTCGGCATATTTAATCCACGACTGGCTGTTCGACGAGTTCCATTCGATCTGCTTCTCGTACAGTGTCCGGCACCGCAGGAATTCAAAAAGCTGCTGCTCCAGCGTGATGTAGCCACGGAAAAGCTTGTCCTTTGGACACATGCCAATCGCCTGGCCCAGGGTCTTCCGCGCAGCTTGCAGGTTCATTTGACGAATTTCAAATTGCGCTTTCATGAGCCAGAGCTTGGCGAATGTGAACTTTTTATGAGGGATAAGTTTTAGGCATTCTTGGTAGATTTGGCGCGCGCGCTCAGCGTCCTTGCCCTCCATTTCCTCCCAGATCGCATAGAAGATCCACAGGTAAATGTACCGCCTCCAGTGCCGCTTCTCCTGCGATGGGGGAATCTGGGCAATCGCTCGTTCGTAGGTGTCTCGCACCCGCTCGGGGTCGCCAGAGGTCTCCTCGAGTCGTGCAAAGTCAAACCAAGCATCGTAATTTCGAGGATTCTCCTTGAGCTGCTCTTCGTATTGCACCCGGCGCTTAGACAGAATCACATCTTCTACCCCTTCGCGATCACCAAACTGTTTCTCGAATGTAGTGTATGCCTTATGCAGGGTCATCGACTTGGAGCGCGGAAGCCGGTCCAGCGCATACTTGTAGATCGCCCGCGCACGTTCGTATTCCTTGAGTTTCGCTTCGAATTTGGCGTACGCGATAAAGAGCTTCTCGTCCATGAAATCCTCTCCCAGCATCTCAATCGCAGCCCCATACACCTCCCGCACCAAGTCACTGGTGCCATTCTCCTCCTCGAAGCGAGCCCATTTAATCCAGTTACGCGGCTCCGGGTGAACGATCGTGAAACGCTGGAAGATCGCCCGCGCCCTCTCAAACTCGTTATACCGCTTCTCAAGCTTGATATACGCACCCCAAGCTCCCTCATCCGGCTCCCACGACACCCACCGCTCAAACACCTGTCGCGTGCCGGGAATATTCCCCAGCGTCTCCTCCATATACACATACTTGTACCAAAGCTTATCCACACGCGGGAGAATCGTCACCGCCCGGTCAAACAAGTTCCGCGCATGGTTGATGTTCCGATTTCGCATCTCCGACTCGATATACCTAATCCACAGCACCACCGAGGTTGGTGTGACGTCCAGCGCGCGCTCGAAAATCGACCGAGCCCGTCGGAATTCCTTCTGCTCGAGTTCCCACGCAGCATAGCGCAGCCAGTTGTTCAGGTTCAGTCGGTTGCGCCGTACGTAGTCTTCGAAGTCTTTTCGTTTCCGGCCTTGGTACTCGTGGAGTTCTTCGAGGTCGGCGAAGCGTTGTGTGGGTGCTTGGACGCCGGGCTCTTGTCGGTCGACGGCTTCACGGAGCAGCTGCTCCGCTGAGATCTGGACTGGCGCCGCGGCCTTGTTCTTGACCCTGGGAGGACCTCGTGACGCTTCCATTGTAGCTGGACAGATCCGTCACGTCAATTTGTCCGATGGGGTTGAGGGGAGGTAATCAAGATAAAAGGATTAAAAAAGAGATATACCAGTCCCTAAGCAACAAGACCCCTAATCACCTTTTCACGCCAACTCAACCGTATTATCGTACGTCGAGTTGATGAATCTGCGCCAACAAAAGGGTCGGCAAAGCTGCACTTTCGGTCCTCCACGCCGCCCGGGGATGACTAAGCGAAGCTAAGCTTCTCCAACTTACTTCGACAGTGGCGGAAAACTTCCTAACCACTGCTTGACCTGTTAGTCTTTGACCAGTGAACCGCCAACATGTCGAACGTCGAGGAGCTCATGAGAGATTTTGAGGAGGATGAGGACGATGTCGCGCAAGAGGGTCTACAAGAAGGCCTTCAAGATGGAGGAGCAGAGGCTGAAGAACCCGGCGACGAAGAGATGGAACAAGCGCCAGCCCCCGAAACCGCCAACGAATTCGACAGAGCCGTATTTACTGGCGACGAACTCACACGTTTACACAAGGTTCTGCGCGATCACTACTCAATTCGATTCCCAGAGCTGGAAACCCTCGTGGCGAACCCGATCGACTACGCGAAGACGGCTGCGATTATCAAGAATGGTCCGCTCAATGATATCAAGACGCTGGCAGAATCGACGGACAATCTGGTCGGTACTACGCTTTACGCAGTTTTGGATAAACCGTCCGTGATTGCGGTTACTGTTGAAGGAACGACCTCTATTGGCCGTGAAATGACCGAGTCGGAGTTGAAGATTGTGCTTGATACGTGCGAGAAGATCATCAAGTTGGATCGGGAACGAACGGCGCTCACGGAGAGCATTCAGTCTCGCATGAACCAGATTGCGCCTAATTTAGCTGTCTTGATTTCACCGGAAACCGCCGCCCAGTTCCTCAATCAGACGGGTGGACTACGCGAGCTTGCGAAGATTCCGGCATGTAACTTGGCTGCTCAGGGATCGAAGAGAAATGAGGGGCTGGGATTTGCTACGAATACTAGTATCCGTTCGCAAGGTTTCTTGTACCACTCGCCTCTTATTCAAGAGATCCCGAACGATCTGAAGCGACAGGCAATCCGTATCGTTTCCGCCAAGATGGTTCTTGCTACCAGAGCAGACGTCTCTGGCTTCAGTCCCGATGGCTCGCTGGGCGAGGATTTAAAGCAGCAATGCTTCCAACGGTTGGAGAAGCTTACCGAACCACCACCGAACGCTGGCACGAAGGCCCTTCCCGCGCCGGATGACAAGCCGTCGCGAAAGCGAGGTGGAAGAAGAGCCCGAAAGGCCAAGGAGGCTGTTGCCATGACCGAGATCCGCAAAGCCCAAAACCGCGTTGCCTTTGGTAAAGAGGAAGCAGAAGTCGGATACGGCGCTGGTGAAGGAACCGTCGGCCTGGGAATGCTTGGTCAACAAGATGGCGGACGTATCCGAGCCACCCAGATTGATCAGCGAACCCGGGCTAAGCTCAGCAAATCCAACAAGGGCTGGGGTACTGCGACACCTGCCAGCAGCGGTATCGCTTCATCGCTGCGCGGTTTCGGCCAGGGTGGTCCTGGTGGTACCGCCAGTGTTCTACAAGCAAAGGGACTCCGCGCATCAGGTGTTGGCACTTCATTGGGAGGATCTGGCACAGCGAGTACCATCGCGTTTACACCGGTGCAGGGCCTGGAGCTCGTCGATCCCAAGGTGCAGAGCGAGTTGACACGCAAGCGCAAGGCCGAAGAGGACCGGTGGTTCAAGTCTGGTACCTTTACACAGGTTGGAGGATCGCAGTCACGGAACAAGAGTAATGAGAATGACGGGTTCAAGGTTCCTCCATTGCCGTCGAGGAAGAAGGTTGATACGGGTGAGGGTAAGATGGGGCCTCCGCCGCCGCCATCGAAGTAGTTCTCTTTCTGTCATTTTCTTCAGGCATTTTAAGGCGTTTTCAATTAGGTTTGGTTTCGGAATTTATTGCATGATACCAGTGTGTGATAGAAATTAATGGGATTTTCTGTCCGTAAACGATCCATGGTTCAGCGTCGGAAGTATGTGATTATGGAGAAAATGTCGTGCTCAAAAACTCATGTTCAGGGGCAATCGTTACGCTTCAAAGTTCTCCAGGATTCCCTATGAAAAGTCTAAGAATATTCCGATGTTACTGTTAGATCTATTGACGTTGTATGGAGTACTTCTGTCTCAAATGCGTATCGCAAACCCTAACCAATTACCGCCACCAACCAACACGATGGAATTAATCAGTCTCCAAAGTAGCGGTAAAATAAAGAATAAAAACAGTAAACGGTCCCATAGATCTTCTCCCTTCCTCGGGCATCGAGAGTCTCCAAACTACCGGGACTAAGTGAGATTTTCATGTTCTCCCGATGACAGAATATTGCGTGCTTCGGTGTTGAACATTGCGAAGGAAGGGAGTGTGCAGATGATGTGCTTGGTGCTTTCTGGGGTATATATGGGGATTATACGGCTTGAAGATGTTTTTCTTTATTATTTTCCCGTTATTCTTTGTAGAGTCCTGTTTGACGTTAGTCGTTCTTGTCGGAGTGTCTGTATATTAAGGCATTCGATATCCTGGAAATCCGATATAGCCGCGACGCTTGGTCTCTGTCTGTCATCAGTCAAATAAGGACGAAATGGCCCCCAGAATTGGCAATGTCATCCTTCCAACTGTCAGCATACAACCCACACAACAACCTCTCCCGCAACGACGCCAAACCATCCTCTACCACCACAGCCAGATAACAACGGACTCGGATGCACTCCAGTTCGAAGCCGCTGCATCTCGACAACTCAAACTCCACGATGGTACCTCCAACGACACTCAATCACCAGAGGAGAATCTGTTGATAACCTCCCCCTACAACTCCCCAACCCACCTCCTCGACCTGACAACCCTCGATACCGCAAACCAACTCTTCGCCAAAGCCCTCACCATATTCACCACCATCCGCCCCGACTACGCCATAGCCCCGTATCTCGAGTCTTTTAACTGGGCCGCCGTTTTCTCATTCCTCCGCGAACTCTCGCAAGCAGAAGGGTACCACTTCCCGCGAACAAGTTTCTATGTCGTCGCGTTCCGGTCGAGATTATTCCCCGATGCGGATGGAGACCGGTTAGGTCTGTTAGATGAGCATTCCCATCGGGAGGCGACAGAGAGCGGGGGGCTGTTGAAATACTGGTATGGACGGAAAGATGGGGAGCATCGAAATTTGGCGACATGCCTTTGGAGGAGTCGAGAGGATGCGCGGAATGGGGGGACGGGACCGTGGCATCAGAAGGCGAGGGCGGCGGGGAGGGAGATGTATGAGAAGATTGAGTTCACGACGATGGAGTTGGTTGTTGAGGATGATGTGTCCGGGTGGGAGATGAGGGATTGGAGTTGAGTGTCAGCCAGTTGCATATGAGTATGACAGCATAGCATAGGATTTGATACCCTAGCCTATGAATAGAATGTTCTGTTTTTACATGGAGTGAGGAAAAAGGCATCTTTTCCCGCCCGTAATATGTATAGAGTTCGTAAACTCTTACTCCATTCAGCTGTCGACATCGAGACCCTCCATTTCGACGCTGAACAACAATGAATGACCAATTTCAAATCTGGGGTGCGGGGTCTACGGCAAATTGAATCACCGTGAATAGTGGGTTGATATTCCTTGGATACAATTGGGCTGCTTTTACTATCCACTGTATGTCATATCGGTTCGTTTCCGATCATCCATGATATATAACGGTCACAGATCCTCGTTAGCATCAACCCAGACCCCAACTCATTCAGACACAACTGAACAAGACAAAATGGTCGGAATCCAAACTCAAAACCTAGCCGTCAACGACGGCTCCTTGACCTCTGAAAATGCCGCTCTCCTACGACCCTCCGATCCCAACATGCCCATCGAAGAACTCCGTCAACGCTACGAACAAGACGGCTACCTCTTCGTCAAGGGCCTCCTCCCCCGCGAGGATGTCCTAGAAATGCGCCGCCGCTACTTCGACTTCCTCGCCCCAACCGGTGTTCTCCAAGAAAACACCGACCCCGTCAAGGGCATCTTCAACAAGACCAAATCCCCCGACGACTACCCGGGCATTGGCGCGGGGCATGTGGGCAACAACGGCCGTCCGGGAGGTGACAGCGCAGCGCAGTTTGTGGATAAGGCGATCGAGGCGCATTACAAGGATTGGTATGCGGAGAAGTTCTGCAATCATCCGGATTTGCGTGGATTTGTGGCACGGTTTACGGGGTGGGGGGATGATACGTTGTCGTTTAAGAGGACGTTGCTTAGGAATAATCCGCCGGGGTCGAAGCCCATTGGGGTGCATTATGATCAGATCTTTTTGAGGTATGGGGACCCGACTAGTGTTACTGCTTGGGTGCCTATTGGGGATATCAAGTTGAATGGAGGGGGGTTGATTTACCTTGAGGATGGTACGTCAGCCTACATACCAAGAATGTGCTACAGAGCGCAGCAATTAACGACTGCAGGTGACTCGGTTGGCTTGAAAATCGAAGAAGAATTCACCACCAGAGCCAAGCAAGCAGGCCTCACAGAGGAAGAAGCCAGATCGGCCTTCAACTCGAATATGATGGCCACCGGCTTACTCTCCGACTTTCCGGCTGAGTTTGCAAAGGAACATGGTCGTCGATGGCTGGCGTCTTCCTACGAGGCTGGGGATGTTGTTCTGCACAAGCCGCATGCTGTATGTTCTTTATCCTGGACTCGGTCAGAAAAACAGGCACTAATTACGTAGATCCATGCATCGACGGTCAACAATGACCCGGACAATGTGATTAGACTGGCGACAGATCTCCGGTTCTGTGATTCTTCCAAGCCATACGACAAGGTAAGCGCTATACTACTCCGTACTGTGCAATCTTCGTACTCAGCACTGACTGATGTGATATTGCAGCGATGGATGAACCACTACCGGTTTGGGGATGGAGTGTAGACGAGCATAAGCCGCAATCAATTGACAATCATAATATCAATATTATTCCCATCGTAGGAATATGCATAGTAGTAGTAGTATCATGTATAACATCAACATCGGTAACCCGGAAGGATAGAAATGCCGACTCTCCGCCCGCCGGCCCCGCAGCTCAATTTGTTTCCCCTCTTCTCTTCTGTTCTTTTCTCCCCTTTCCCTCTCTCTTTTCTTCTTCTCTCTCTTTTCTCTCTCCATCCCATTCTCTTATCCCCATATAATCCTTATCTCTCTATTGTAAGTATCGTCTTGAAATGCTTCAATTCATCCATTAAACACACTAACATCATTTACAGCACCCTTTTCACCTATTCACAATGGCTGCTCCCGCTCAGAAGTTCAAGGTCGCCGACATCGTACGTACTACTGTCCCATCCCCACGGTGTCCTCATCCATTGACTATCTCCTAGTCCCTGGCTGCCTTCGGCCGCCGCGAGATCGAGCTCGCTGAGATTGAGATGCCCGGTCTCATGGCCATCCGCCGCAAGTACGGTGCTGAGCAGCCTCTTAAGGGCGCTCGTATTGCCGGTTGTCTTCACATGAGTATGTTCTCTAAGCAATGTTCCTCGGATTGGTACTGACTTCCACAGCCATCCAGACTGCTGTCCTCATCGAGACCCTCACTGCCCTCGGTGCTGAGGTCACCTGGACTAGCTGCAACATCTTCTCCACCCAGGACCACGCTGCCGCCGCCATTGCCGCCGCTGGTGTCCCCGTCTTCGCCTGGAAGGGTGAGACCGACGAGGAGTACAACTGGTGCTTGGAGCAGCAGCTCTCTGCCTTCAAGGATGGTCAGAAGCTCAACCTCATCCTCGACGACGGTGGTGACTTGACCGCCCTTGTGCATGACAAGTTCCCCGAGCAGCTCAACGGCTGCTACGGTCTCTCCGAGGAGACCACCACCGGTGTCCATAACCTCTACAGAATGCTCAAGGAGAACAAGCTCCAGGTCCCCGCCATCAACGTCAACGACTCCGTCACCAAGTCCAAGTTCGACAACCTCTACGGTTGCCGTGAGTCGCTCATTGACGGTATCAAGCGTGCCACCGACGTTATGATCGCTGGTAAGGTTGCCGTTGTTGCCGGTTACGGTGACGTCGGCAAGGGTTGCTCTGACGCCCTCCGCTCCATGGGTGCTCGTGTCCTTGTCACCGAGGTTGACCCCATCAACGCCCTCCAGGCCGCCGTCCAGGGCTACGAGGTCACCACCATGGAGGATGCTGCTCCTCAGGGTCAGATCTTCGTCACCACCACTGGTTGCCGTGACATCCTGACTGGTGCTCACTTCGAGGTCATGCGTAACGACGCCATTGTTTGCAACATTGGTCACTTCGACATTGAGATTGACGTTGCCTGGCTCAAGGCCAACGCCAAGTCCGTCCAGAACATCAAGCCCCAGGTTGACCGTTACACTATGGCCAACGGCCGTAACATCATCCTCCTGGCTGAGGGTCGTCTTGTCAACCTTGGCTGTGCTACCGGCCACTCTTCCTTCGTCATGTCCTGCTCTTTCTCCAACCAGGTCCTCGCTCAGATCGCCCTCTTCCGTGCTGAGGACACTGCTTTCGGCCAGAAGTACACCGAGTTCGGTGCTTCCGGCAAGAAGCCCGTCGGTGTCTACGTCCTCCCCAAGGTTCTCGACGAGGAGGTCGCCCGTCTTCACTTGGACCACGTCAACGCCAAGCTGTCCGAGCTTACCCCCGTCCAGGCCGACTACCTTGGCCTGAACGTCAAGGGTCCCTTCAAGGGTGACATCTACCGCTACTAACCTCCTTTTTCCGCTTTTTCCCTTTCACGTCCACGTTTTGATACACCTTCTATAGACATTTACATTTGTTTCAACATGATGACGATGTTACGATAACATACGGGCTCTTTATCAACTTTGAGCTCAAAAATTTTTGTCCTCAACGGCAAGACAAAAGTGGCATATATGGGGTTTTGTTTTAGGTTTTGTTTGGTTGTACGGGCGGCCTGGAGTATGTTTGCATTCAACAAAGCTTACAGGGTATTTCTTAATAAACAATGTATAATGATGCATACTTTCAAGTACGTAACTCGTAAATTTTGTGTATCTAAGGCAGCTGCATCAACTCGAGCAGCGATTCAGCCACTGCCACAGCAAACCCTGGATCGTTAATGGCGCCGGTATCCCGTCGAATCTCAATCGGCGTCTCAGCAAGCTCTTGCTCAAGGGTATCAAACAACACCTTATCGGCTTCAGGATCATGGAATGCCTGCCCAGGCACATCCAACATACTAACACCCCCAGTGGGCAAAACAAACCGGACCTTCTTCGAGTTCTTTGCACCACGCAACTTCTCTCCAATAAACCTTGCAATCCCACGGCATTCTTCCTCTGTCGTCCTCATCAGCGTAACGCTGGGATTATGCTCATACAACTTCCTCCCACCATCCCCGAATTGCGTCGGAACACTCTCTTTCGTCCCAAAATTCACCATGTCACACGCTCCCACACTGATAACCTGCGGGATCCCCTTCGCAGCAGCAGCGGACAATCGTCCCGGGCCAGCTGATAAAATACCGCCAACCAACTCATCTGCGACCTCAGTGGTCGTTAGGTCGATAATAGCGTCGAGCTGGGACTCAGAGATGAGACGCTCCATAGCCTTTCCGCCAGCACCGGTGGCATGGAAGACGTAGATTTCGTATTTTCCCGGGTGCTGTTCATCGAAGTATTCACGAACCCGATCAACGCAGGGCGTCGTCACTCCGAACATAGTTATACCAATCCTCTTCTTCCCTCCACCACCATCCTTATTTCCCGTAGCATTCTGGAGATAATACCCAGCCATACCAGAAATAGCACTCGCCGCATTCCCCAAAATTCTCTCGAGAACCCAATTCCTCCCCGCAATATCAACAACACTATACATCATGGTGATATCAGTCTCCTCGACATACGACTTCACATCACCAGATGCCATCGTCGAAACCATTAATTTCGGAAACCCCACGGGTAATGCGTTCTGCATTACTCCCGTTGCAAGTGATGTCCCGCATGATCCGCCTATGCCGATTGCGGCGTGGATGGCGTGGGATTGGTAGAGATTGGCGACAGTCGTTGTGGCGAGTGCGAGGACTTGTTTTATGTATTCTGGGCGGGAGAGATTCAATACTTCAACATTGGTATTGGAGGAGGAAAGGAGGTCGTGGTGGGTTATTGTGATGTCGGGGTGTGTGGTTGGAAAGCGGCCGAGGTCGAGGAGGATGACTTTGGTTTTGGTGGAGTTGGGGTTGGTGAGGATTTTGTCACGGACGAAACGGAGTTCGTCGAGTTTGGTATCACAGGTTCCTAGGAGGAGGATTGTAGCCATTGTGTTTTGTTGTGTTGTTCTTGAATGTGGTGGTAACTGTATAGCGGAGGAATTGTTTATAAGGGCTTCAGCTGCGGGGCTGAGGATCCCTGCATTTATTTTATCATCGTGCTTCAGACATTTCACGAGACTCCTTACACTCACCACACTTTACAGACTATACAAGATGCCCCGTCCAACAACCCGCAAAGAAGTCCTCGACAGGCTTCGCAAGACTATTGCCGATGGCTCCATTGTTGTTGGAGCAGGAGCTGGTACCATCCCTCCCCAGGACAGATACGGACGACGGCGGAAACTGATGATATAGGCATTGGCCTCTCTGCCAAATTCATCGAGAAGGGAGGCGCGGACCTCATTCTCATCTACAATTCTGGTCGCTTCCGCATGGCCGGACGAGGCTCGTTGGCTGGGTTGATGCCGTACTCGGATGCTAATCAGGTTGTCGTTGAGATGGTACGCACCTACACCCCTGCCCAATGTATCGAGTAGAAGCTAACAAACGAAGGCCAACGAAGTCATCCCCATCGTGGACAACACCCCCGTCCTCGCCGGTGTCTGCGGCACCGACCCCTTCCGTACCATGCCCGAATTCCTCAAGCAACTGAAAACCATCGGCTTCGTCGGCGTCCAGAACTTCCCCACCGTTGGCCTCATCGACGGTAACTTCCGCGCAAACCTCGAAGAAACAGGCATGGGCTACGAAAAGGAAGTCGAGATGATTCGCATCGCCCATGAACTTGACCTCGTCACTACGCCCTACGTCTTCAATGTCGATGAAGGGGAGCGTATGGCCCGCGCCGGCGCTGACGTCATTGTTGTGCATCTGGGTTTAACGACGAGCGGAACAATTGGCGCGCAGACGGCTGTGACGCTGGATGATAGTGTGAGGATGGTGCAGGAGGTTAGGGATGCGGTTGTCAAGGTCAATCCGGAGGCTATTGTGTTGTGTCATGGGGGGCCTGTTGCAGAGCCGGGAGATGCGGAGTATGTGCTTAAGAGGACGAAGGGGGTGCATGGGTTCTTTGGGGCGAGTAGTATGGAGCGATTGCCGGTGGAGAGGGCAATTTTGGAGAATGCGAAGGCGTTTAAGAATCTGAAGGTTTAGCGTCGGAGTCTGTGGTTGTATATAGATCTGCCAGAGCGGGTAATTGATGGTTTCCTAATTGGGAATTAACCGTGATATAACCGAAGAGGGGACAACGGGTTTTACCCGGAGTATAATATATCAACTGTTCTTTCTCTCTTTTCTTCTCCTTCTCTCTCTTTCCTCTCAATTGAATTTCAATTGCATTCGTACACTGAACAGAATGTCCCGCTCATTGGAAGGAAAGTTTGGCATTGTCACCGGCGGATCGCGGGGTAAGTATACAATCCACTTCTTCTACAGGATACACTTCTAACAGGTACAGGAATTGGCGAAGCAATCGCCCACAACCTCGCCTCCAAAGGCTGCTCTCTCCTGCTGAACTACACCTCAGAATCCTCTCGCGAGCGCACCGAATCCCTCTGCAAAACCCTCTCCAGCACGCACTCCATTGCCTGCCAGGCAGTTCAAGCAGACCTCAATGACACTCAAACCGCAGTCAACACCATTCTCTCCGCAGCGAAGGAACACTCCACCAAAGATGGCAAATTTCAAATCGACATCCTAATCAACAACGCTGGCGTCTCAAAAGACCGCTTCCTCAACGACGAAACCAAAGGCCCCATCGACCCAGACTACTTCTACTGGCAATACAACGTCAACGTCCTAGCTCCTCTCCTTCTCACGCAGGCCGCCGCCCCATTCCTCCCCCAAAACCGCACCGGCCGCATCGTCAACATCTCCAGCGTCTCATCCTCCCTAGGCTTCACGGGCCAATCCGTCTACGGCGGCACAAAAGCTGCCCTCGAAGCAATGACACGCACCTGGGCCCGCGAGCTCGCTGACCGCGCCACCGTCAACGCCATCAACCCCGGCCCCGTCGTCGGGGACATGTACTTTGCAACTGGCGAGGCGTTCTGGCGCCAGATGCAGGGGTATATGGATGCGACGCCGTTGAGTAAGGTGCTTGAGGGTGATGAGAAGATGGATAGTTTGACGGAAGAGCAGAAGACGGCGATTCAGGAGAAGATGGGTGGGAGGAGGCCGGCTTTTACGAGTGAGATTGCGGGGGTGGTGGGGATGTTATGTACGGGGGATGGGGGATGGTGTACGGGGAGTGTGGTTTGTGCTAATGGGGGGATGAGGATGGGCATATAAGCTCTCTGTATCCAAAGTGTGTTGTAGATCGAAATAGAACATCAATTTCTCAATGCATTTAGACAAATACACAGTTCTCGGTTTAGTATGATATCACGTGGAACAATGACATCACATTACTCAATCCGCCTCTCGACCTCACCCAACATCAACACATAACACAACACCAACATCTACTCAACATCCATAACCAATTGACCGCTCATAATCTACAAAATGTCTCTCCGAACAACCCGTCTGACATCCCTGCTCACCCGAGCAGCCGCAAGAGCACCATCCACCACACTCCGTCCGTTACTGGGAGCTTCAGCATCATCTGTCCAAATCCCCAGCCAAAGCTCAAGACAGACCCAACCATTCCCCTTACCAATCTCGAACCAAGTCCAAACTAGAGGCTACGCCCTCGGCGCCACAACCGGGAAATCTCAAGCCGATCTTCTCGTCGACGAGTTACAAGAATTGTACCCATCCCCCGTCCTCATCATCCCACTTTCTCTCCCCGCCCCGAACAAAATGGCACTAACACCAAACAAAGGTACGAAGTCGCAAAGGACGAATTCGAAATCGCAACCGACAGCACCGACAACGCCACCATCTACGCCGCCTCCGACCGCGAATCCTGCCGCGACGCCCTAAACCAGCTCCTCGCGACCTACTCCCTCTACACATCCTCTGAGATCCGGTCCACGGCCGAATCGCACCAGCCGCAGCAGGCGCAGCCGGATGATAGTGGGATGGATGCTGTGGGGACGGGGTATGATCCCGGGGACATTGAGCCGGCGGTGAGGGAGGAGGTTAGGAAGAGGGTTGCGCAGAGGGTTAGGGAGTTGGATAATGCGGTGGGATTGTTGGAGGAGAGGGCGCAGGCTGATTGATTTTTTTACCTTTGGGGGTGGTTTGATTGTGTTGTCTAACTACATATTGTAGAATAGGATATTAAGAGTATATTGGATCTATCTATGTGGCGGTGACGCCAGTATAATACTCAAATATTCAATAGGTATCATAGCCATGAACCGAATTCAAGGTTTTGGAAACCGAAACGCCGAACCCTCATTAGCGTGCATCGTATACCAACTAAGCGATTATCCCGTACGAAAGCGCGAATTCATCAGTCCCGGGTGATGTGGAAAAAGGCGGCATTTCTTCCTTGTGTGTGGATTTAATGTGTCGTTTGAGTTGATCTATGCGTTATCAGTATGATTGATTGTAAAAATACAGGAGCGGGTGACATACCAGGTCGTGTAAAGCTCTTACTACACCCCGGGAAGTGACATTTGTGTCGTCGTTCGCCGTGTGTGAGGCGGTGGCTTGACATATTGGAGGACTAGCAAGGTTAGCTTTTATCTTCTTAATACTAATGGGAACAGGAACTTACATCGCCAGTCTGAAAATTGCACCCAGGGTAAGTGCATTTAAATGGCTTTTCTCCGGTGTGTGTCCGCGAATGGGTTTCTGTCATAGTTAGTTATGTTGTTGCAGAGAGTAAGGACTGGGGGAGGGCATACTCAGTTCACTGCTGTCGGTAAACGTCTTCCCACAATCTGTGCACTTGTACGGCTTCTCGCCCCGGTGGCTTCGTTCGTGCCTGTCTAAAGTGGCTTGTCGGGCAAACACCTTGCCGCAGACGGAACATTTAAAGTTTTTATCTATATCAGTTAGTACCAGACCCATCACAAAAGAAAGGGGAAGTGACGAACAGTTGCTATGCGTTAAAAAGTGCCCCTGAAGCTTTGACTTTTGCGAGAACGGCTCGTTCGGTCGGTGACATCCCTCCCAGCAGCAATAGTAACCATTACCCTTAGCTCCATCCACGGTGGACATATGGCTGGAGATGAGATGCTTCTGGAGAGCACCTGCATCGGCAAACGTAGCCCCGCAAGAATGTTTAATTCCGTGAAGGGTGGTTGTCCATTTGCAGACGTGAATCTCCCGATCAACAGGAGAGAACTCCGGGCTGGTGATCACGGATGAGGCGCCGCCATCTAGTGGCGGAGGGGTCTCGCCCGGACTGGAGATCAAATGGGAACTGATGCTCGATCGGGATTGTCGTGAGTAGGGAGAGTATGGGTGGGCATGGGCGTGAGCGTGGACACGACAGCGATGGTGAGAACGGCAGGGTCCTTTAGCTGGGGCACGGTCGCCCGCGTTGACCGGTTTTGGTTGGTGGCGGTGATGATGGTGACAGTTGTTATCATTGTTGGTGGTGGTATTGGTGTTGACATTATTATCATGGGTAGTGTGATTGAGGTGATGGCTTTCGGCGTGAAAGCATGAAAAGAAGGCCGATGTGTCATTCAGGTGGTAATTGTGCTGACAGTGTTGCTCTTCTGGGATCGGGCAACTCGACAGGTCCGGACACATGCCCAGCATGTGGAAAACATCCGCCGGGTTAACTCCATTCTGCACAGGATACGACGGATGCACCGAGTGATGAAAATGACAGTTATTGAAATGATTCGGAACGTGCGGGTGGCAATGAGCCGCTGGGGTAGACGAGTACGGGGGAAGGAAGGAGGACGGGTCGATAGGATTAGGATGGTGAGAAGAGGGGTCTATGTTAGCCGGAGCGGGGGGGTCTGTGGGCTTAGACTGCTCAAGCTGACTGTGCCCAAGAGTCGAGGAGAGAAGATCACTCGTCTCCAGATTCAAGGGGGCACTCAGCCCTAAAAACGATTCCAAGCCGTGGTCGGCATTGTTCTCGGTTCCATCGAAGCAGTGGTCTTCAAAACACACAGGTTCGTCACCCCCGCAGTTATCATCGCAATGCGATACAGAACACGCATCAGATTGATCGCAATCAACGAAACCATCGCATACCGACGGACAAGTGATGGAACAGTTATCCGCACAGTCGTCCACCTCGCAGCAAGTCTCGTCCACATCGCACCGGGACAAGGTATGATGTTCCTCTCCGGGGCAGACGGGCTCAGGCTCTTCCTCCTTGGGGTCCGATGTGTTGTCAGACTCTTTGCCATCGAGGCGGAAACCCTCCCAATGGCACTCGAGGCAGTAGTCGTCCTTGTTCTGAGCCATTGCGCAAATCTTGCAATATCTTCCGGGGCTAGTCCAAAGAAAAGAAGGGCACACGCGAGCAAAGCTCTTGTGCCTTTGGGGATTAAGATCAACGGAGATCTTGCAGACGGAGAGTCCTCGGTGAAAAGACCGTAAAAATCTAACAAGGTTAACCACCAGTCTTAAACTGATATCGACCTGAATGAACACACCTGTAGCCAGAGGACCTTCAATATCAACGACAGCCAGTATGAAACAGAGGATTCAAAAAAGCGAAAGTGAGTGTGGACAGTGCTTCAGTCAGATAGCCGATACATCGGAAAAGACAGCAGCAAGCAAGACTTCAAAACGTGACCGCCGCCACTCAACTTCTCGTAATGAGGACCTTGGGAGCTTTCCCTCTACAGGTGGGGAGAGATGCAAGCAACAGGAACACTCTCCATCGTCGACATCACCACCGAATCACGACTGTTAGAATTGCTACTCTTTCCTTTTCGGGCGAGGTGGGGGGGGGGAATTGAGCCTGGGCGGACAACAGCGGCAATTTGGTTGAGGACCTTGTGGACAGCGGAGAGCGGAGGACCTTGGGGGTGAGCCAGGCGGCCAATCAGAGGGCGGCTGATTGGGAGATGATGCAACATCGGGCTATGCGCTTGACTAGCCCGATTGAGCTGTTAACCTGGTTTAGGCGAGTCAATTTCCGCTAATTTCTGTCACGTGTACAACGCCTCGTTTGTTACTGTATAGAGCGTTGCGCATGCAGCAGTCTGCTGTTGCATACCTTGGATTCTGGATACCTTCGATACCTTCGATATCTTCGATATCTTCGAGAACACATCACCGCTAGTCTGCTCAGTCAGAATCGCATACTCCGTCCTCATTCAAGGCACCCTCTAATCAGCCAGCACCCGACGGCTGCCTAACACCACTGCGACTGCGATTGCGACGAGTCCAACTACACCTTCACAGATCCACAACTACAATCCTCCCATCTGAGCATTCTCAATAATACACAGACCACAATGGGAAACATTTGCTCCCGCTCCGCAAACAAACCCGACGACCCCTTCTCCCACCCCGGCCGCTCCCTCGCCTCCTCCGCACCCTCCCAACACCAGCACCACAACCGCGCCCCCTCCGCCCCCGTGCCAAACAACCAAAAGCCCTTCAAAGTTCCAGGGCGGACACTAGGCGGCGGTGAAGAGGAGCCGGGGGCGGGGATGGATGCGCGGACTAGAGCGGCGTTGGCAGCGCAGGTATGTCCCTTTTCCCGTGGTGGTAGGACGCAAGCTAACGAGTGCAGGCACGAGCGGACGCAGCGCAATCGTCGAATAAAGGAAAGCTTGGGACGAAGTTGGCGGCGCAGAAGTCCATGATGCAGGCGCAGGCGTTGAATGAGGCGAGTCAGTCTGAACGGGCTGCTAGAGATGCGGATGGGGCGGCTGAGGCGAGGAGGTGGCAATGAGTTGTTGGTTTGGTATACTCGAGTATACATGTTAATGATGCCGATACGAAAGCGTGTTTGATGTTATTTTACATGGGTTTTGCTTGTTGGTTCTGGTCATTGGCGGGTTCGCGCATATGCATTCTTTCTAGCGCTAGCGGAGCTATGGAGTTATGGTAAAATGCGTTTGGTTGCAATAGAAATCACTTGAATGTCCAATATAATACACTTGGTATACTGCATAAACAACCAGATGAAAAGGATTAAACAACGTTATACCGTCCTCCCACCGGCGCCCTCGATTCACTATCCGCAGCTGCCATCGTACCCTCCTTGAGCAACCGCATCAACTCGCGCATCGCATTGGTGACTGACAACTCGGTTTCACCCTCAACAAGAATATACAGCTTGGGGTTCTCGCCCGGTGCAGGCCCCTTGCCCGCCCCGTAGAAGCTTCCCTTGGTTGTAATCGATGTACCCGTCGCTTCGAGAATCTTGGCCACGTTCGTCCGGTTGGTGACGGCCCATCGTGCTTTTTCTGTTGGACAAGTGTATTAGCAATTGATTCGTGTAACGATGCAAACAATAATGTGAAAGAAAGAAAACGGGAAGGGACTTACGAGGAAAGTCGTTGATCTCCAGAGTTGCGTGGAACGCTCCCGCATCCGGTCCACGGTTATCAATGGGCACGCCGGATCTCATCACACCAGCCTTGCTCAAGCGTGCGTGGATATCAGCAACCGCAGAGCCAACCTTGTCCAATGGGTTCTTCGACGCGCTGGCCGGGTCCCTCTCAGTCCGGTGAACAGTGATCTTGCCGTCCAGATCGATACCCTTGGGAACGCCTGGTAATGCCGCGGCTGATTGTACCTGTGAGACGACCTTGTTGAATTTCTCTTCGGCCTTCTCATTCTTCTCTTCCTTCTCGTCTTCCTCTTCGCCTTCGTCGCCGGTCTTGTATGTCTTGCGTTCACGCATTCGTGCCGCATCTCGTTCCTGATCCAGTCGCTCCAGACCTTTACCGCCAAAGCCCGAGGTACTGGTGCTCTTCTTCTCCTTTCCGGCTCGAACCTTCTCCAGGAATGAATCTACCAGTTTTTGAACGTCTTCTGGCACATCTTGTCCGCTCTGTTTCAATGCCTTGGCGATGTCCACAGAGTATCGGTCCTGGTCTTCCGTCAGGAAGGTTACCGCGGTACCGGTGTTACCAGCACGACCGGTCCGACCAGCTCGGTGAACGTAATCTTCCAAGTGATTGGGTGCATCGTAGTTCACAACGAGCTTAAGCTGCTTCACATCCAGACCACGGGCCGCAACGGAGGTGGCGACCAGTACGGGGAAAATGCCCGCCTTGAAGTCTTGAATTGTCGAGTCACGATCCACTTGATCTTTGCCTCCGTGGATGGACATACAAGGATAGCCCTTGCGCATCAATTCACGGAGAAGGGTATCGGCGGCCTCTTGACGATCCACGAAGATCAGGGCTCGAGCATCTTCATTCTGCTCGTCGTCGTACAGATTGCCCAGCAGCTCGAGAAGTCGCACGAACTTCTTGTCTTCGTTGCGGACCTCGACAATCTGCGTGATCTCAGGTGCAACAACGCTCTTGCCTCCAACAACAATCTCAACTGGTTTGGCCAAAGTCTTGCGAGCAAGACCCTCCATGTTTTTCGGGAAAGTTGCTGAAAATAAAACAGTTTGACGTTCAGGTCGTACATTTGCCATAATTTTCATCACCTGAGGCTCGAAACCCATGTCAAACATACGATCTGCTTCGTCCAGCACCACGTAGGTAACTCGCCGCAGATTGGTGACTCTGCCTGCATTCGCAGCAAGCAAATCGATCATCCGACCGGGAGTACACACAATGATTTCGGCGCCACGCTTGAGATCCGCAATCTGGTCTTTAATCGGCGCACCTCCGTAAGCACAGACTGCCCGAAGACCTAGAGCTTTCAGGAACGGTTTGCAGTCCTTGTGGATTTGAGTGGCCAGCTCACGGGTAGGAGTCATGATCAGACCGACTGGTCCCTCCATATTCTCCAACGGCCTCTGGTCTTTGATGTGCCGGAACATGGGTATCAAAAATGCAATGGTCTTTCCGGAACCTGTCTTGGCTACACCAATCAGATCACGGCCACTCATGATTGCTGGAATCGCCTGAGCCTGGATTGAAGTGAGACTTTCATAGCCGAGCTTATCGATGACGTCCAAGGTCTGCACGCCCAACCCACACTGAGACCACTTCTGCACAGGCTTGGGAACATCAACTCCCCGTACTTTGATTCCATCAAGTTCCAGCCGCAGGCTTGCCGCATCCTCTTCGGACATCTGGGCCAGGTCGGATGGCTCCGTGTAGAACTTCTTTCGGAAAGGTTCATATTCAGCCTTGGCGTGGTCAACTGTAGGGATGTCCTTCTTTTTCTTGGTCTTGTTTGCAATGGCAAGGAAGTCATCAGCATCACCATCCCCCACCGCCGTCATGTCGTACTCGTCCGCAAAGATGGCCTCTGGCTCCTGTTCCTTCTGTTTGGAAAATTTGGCGCCAGTGGTCTTCTTGGGCGGACCCGAATCCACCAATTCCGACATAAATGCGTCCAAAGGATCAACCTCCTCCTCTTGTTCCACCTCCATAGATTCTTTGGGTTGATGGGAGGCATCTTGCATCTCGACATCTCCGTTGGGCTGACCATTGGACTGCACCTGGAGTAATCGCTCTTCTCGTCTTTCAGCGGCCGCCCTTGCTGCAGCTGCATTTTCTTCTTCGGTCCCGCCCTCTTGCATATCGACATCGTCGTCCTCATCATCCGCCGCAGGAACGGTATCCTTGGCATCATCTAATGGGGGAGTGGGCAGCTTCTCTAGTTTCCTTCGTGTGGATTCTTCTTCGCCAAACCCAAGTGTCTTGGTGGCAGACGGTTTCTCGGTGTCTGCGGAGGGTCTGGAGCCTAATCCAAATCCACCAACATTGCCCTTTGCTTTGAAGGCAGCTTGGCAGAGAGTCAGCATCAGTTTTAGATAAGCATCAGGAAAAAGCGGGAAACACTTACATGAAGACGCAGCTGAGGGCGCACTAGGTTGCGCAGCAGATGCCTTGACAGCTTGCGGGACCGCAACATCCTCACCAAGTACGGCGGGAGCGGCTGTAGTTGGTGTGGCGCTTTTGGCAATCGCCTTCGGGTCGAATTTTCGAGTGGGTACGGCAGATGTGGCATCGGTAGCTGGTGCAGCAGTGGTATGGAGTACGTTCGCCGTTGGCAATGCGCCAGATTTTCTGTCTATTTCTTCCAGTATGTTCTTCGCGCCACCAGATTCAGCCTGTTCTCGTTGCTTCCGCTCCTTCTCGGCAGCTTGTTTTTGCTTCCATGCTTCCAACTTGGCTAGTCTTTCGGCCCGTTTTCCTTCGTCCGTGCGAGCTGCGGCGGGTGTGGATGGTTTCGAGGCCTATTGAAAGAGATTATTGTTAGAAACAACCAACCATACTAGTAACAGTAAGAATGGATGACATACCGGTGAATCCCTGCCCGAAACACGGTCACGGCTATCATCCCGTCTAGACTTGTGCTTCAAGTCAGCAGAATCGTCTGTCCGTCTCCGAGCCCTGTCGCGGGAATCATCTCGCCTGCCTCGGTAGTCTCTCTCGCGACTTCTCCGACGGTAATCGCGGTCATCATCTCTATCTCTGGAACGCCGACGGTCGCGAGAGCGCTCTCTCCGACTAGGTCTGTAGCTGGGTTCGTCCCGATAATCATCGCGTCTGTCTAACGAGCGGTCACGTCTCCGGTATAAATCACGGTCGCGTTCACGTTCACGGTATCGCCTCTGTGAAATCGAGTTAGAAAACTGAGACGAAACTGGAAAGGAGAACCATTGACATACCCCCGGGCTGCGAGATCGGCGATAACTGCGTCCATCGTCTCGCCTGCTTCGCTCATAGCGATCATCATCTCTGCGACTTCGCTTGGACGAAGAGTATGTGCTGCCTACAGGTGATGGTGAGCGAGAATCCCCGTGGCGAGCCATTGTTGCAGGCCAACGATAAGTGAGTATTACTGGGACTCAAAAGCAACTCGAGCGCGGTAGTTAGGATAACAGAGCGAGTGAGTATGGTTACCCTTTGGTAGAATTGCCGGCAGAAATGGGACCGAATAGCAAGACTGTCGACGCTGTTCCTGGAGTGGCTAACGCTGTTGTTTCCTTTTGGAAAAGTCCCGAGGTGGTTATCAGTCATGTGACATGACATTATCGATAGAATCACGTGCCGCAATTTCCCCGATTCGGGACCAATCAAACGAAACGGGGGACGCGAGCTT
This sequence comes from Aspergillus cristatus, assembly GCA_034509305.1. Lineage (NCBI taxonomy): Eukaryota > Fungi > Ascomycota > Eurotiomycetes > Eurotiales > Aspergillaceae > Aspergillus > Aspergillus cristatus. The sequence goes on along the minus strand of WJBV01000006.1, from coordinate 1,422,168 downwards.
CACCTCCCGCTTTCCATCCCTGCCACAACAGGAAGCTGGTCCAACGTTCATTGTTGCTTTTGCACATCATCCACTAGCACCTGCAGAAACACTTACCTACTGCGGTCTAGCTTCAGTCATTTGTTAAAAAATGGTCTTGAACTTGGCTCCGCGGGGTGCGGGTGCTTTCCGGCCCCTTCACCTTGCTAAAGTCCTCTTTCATCCTCGCGTCGCTTTCATCCACAGCCACGCTCGACGTATCTCTCCAGCTACGAATGGCCTCGTGTTGAACCCAGCTACCAAGGGTATCTTTCCTGTGGGAGTGCGTGCTGGTAGTCTGATCAACTCTTACGCTACTACTGCTGGTCGTGGTCGTTCCAAGCCAGGAGCTCAGAAGAAGACGACCAAGAGCACCAAGACTGGCAAGAAGGCCGCCCCTAAGAAGAAGGCAGATAAGAAAACCACAACCACGTCCAAGGCTAAGGCCAAGCCCAAGCCGAAGAGGAAGGTGTTGACGGAGAAGCAGAAGGAGGCCAAGAAGGCTAAGGAGTTTCGCGAGAAGGTTAAGGAGCTCAAAGCCACTGCTTTGGAGCCTCCGAAGAGGCTCCCAGAGCAGCCTTGGACTGTCACCTTCCAGGGTGTGTATCCCGAAGCTGCGAAGAACAACGAAAAGGGTGTGGCATCGTTCAAGGCCGCCGTGGAATTGGCCAAGTCGATCAGTCCGGAGCAGAAAGAGGTTCGATGGCCCCAGATCTATGATTTCCTGGCTTCGGACACCAGCTGACCTCAGTAAACAGAGATATGTTGCTGCCGCCCATGCCAACAAAGCTTCCAACATTGCCGCCTACGACGAATGGCTCAAGAAACACACTCCTTTGCAAATCAAGGAAGCGAACCACGCCCGCCGGAGACTGGCACAGCTCGGAAAGGCTTCTCTTCCCCAACTTCACGATGACAGATTGGTCAAGCGCCCGAGAACAGCATACCTCTTGTACTTTACCGAACGTTTCGAACATGGCGATTTCAAGCACATGGGTGCAAAGGATATGATAATTCGGGTGGCAGAGGAATGGAAGGGCTTGACGGATGCCGAAAAAGTGGTATGTAGCTACGCGGGACTCCTTTCAGCAACGAAAGCTAACAGAAGGATACAGAAATACCAAAAACTGCAGGCGAATGACATTGAACGTTACAGGAAGGAGTACAAGCAGACATATGGCCAGGATGCTTGATTGATTGACCTCGACATAGATCGGTATAGGTCAAAAGGATTTTAACGCACGTCACGGGCACTGTTTTGTATTTTGTTAGGCGCAAGGATCACTATGTTTACGTTTCGTTGAGCACGGTCTTGAGGGTGTTTTTGAATTGTCTTTTAATGAACTGTATGCTGTTATGTGCTCCACTCAGTGCCTTATTGCAACATGTATGCCATTAGCTTGCTTTTTATAATGATCCTTGAAATGTAACTGTAAGTAAGATTTGTAGTGACAGACCAGCCCAACCCCATGCACCAGCATGAGTCCGCAATAAAATCCTTCAAACCGGACAATATTCCTTTCAACTTGAAGGAACAATAGAGTTCTTCGAAGCAATTACAGTGTGATTAGTAATACATAGCAAGAGACACTCGGTCCATTCGCTCGACAACTGGAGCAGCAACGGACAGTCGAGGATGGCTTTTCGCATGCTTATACTGGCTCTGGCTCCCTTGCTAGCCTTTTATCTATACGATAAGTTCTGCCATCTCCGTTTGAAAGCAATATGCTGGTTTTCCACAGTTGAAGCCGTCCCTGCTTTGGGGCCATCTAAAAGCTTTGCATGAGTTCATTGTCCGCGGTAAGACCGATAGACATATTGGTGAGTTCCTCTCAATACCCAGATGTAGATGGACGTGTACTGACATATATAGACATTGTGTTCCTCGAGGTCAAAAGACATCTCGGCAATGCGCCCCTATTCATTTTGGATCTTCGGCCCGTCCAATATGTGCTGTGCGTGGTCGGGAACCACGAAGTGGCCGAACAGGTCTCGAAAAGCACCAAGAGCTTTCCGTATAGCATGCATAAGTCACCAACGATGCGGCTGTATGAACGCTTACTTGGTCCGAGATCCATCTTGACTGCCGAAACTGAAGAATGGAAAGGCCTTCGCAAGCGATTCAATCCTGGCTTTGCGCCGAAGCATCTCGTGACGCTCTTGCCTGCGATTATGGATAAGGCAGGGCAATTTTTGAGGAACCTTGACCGATATGCTGCCAGTGGTGAGGCTTTTAGGTTGGATGAACTGTGCAGCAGTCTCACGTTTGACATCATCGGTGAGTTATGTTTGCTGGTCGGTCTGACGAAGGACGGCTCTGATATCGTAAATTAGGCGTGGTGACCATGGGCATTGAATTCAATGCCCAGCTCGACAAGGGGCACCAAAGTGAATTTGTCCAGCTCTATCGTGAACTGACCGCCAGCTACCAAGGCGCCAGCAGTAGCAACAGGAGCGTGCAGTGGACCTGGCTATTGAGCCCGCGAACAGCTCTACATCGACGACGATTAGATCATCGGATTGATCTGCTGCTGAAAAAACACATTCAAAGTGTGTTCGCGGAGCGGCAGCAATCTGAAAGTACTGAGAGTAGAAAAGACCGCAGTGTGCTTTCTCTCAGTCTCCAGGAAGCCGATAATCTAGACTCGAATATATTAGACCAGACTTGCGACCAACTGAAGAGCTTCCTTTTCGCCGGTCATGACACGACCAGCATTGTACTGCAATGGGCGTTTTACGAGCTCAGTCGCACCCCGCACGTCCTGCAGGCCATCCGGGATGAGCTCGATGGGATATTTGGAGTTGACTCTGGCATTGGCCAGATGCGAGACAAGCTGTGCTCTTCCCAGGGCGAGGAACTGATTAGCCGCATGTACTACGTGTCTGCTGTGATCAAGGAGATAATGCGACTCTATCCACCCTCTGGGACAGCGCGGTATATGAGCCCTGGCTCCGGATTCACTGTCCAGCTTCCGGACGATGGAGGTACGCTGTGCCTGGACGGGATGGTTGTGTACAACTGCGAGACACTCGTGCATCGCGACGAAGCTGTGTACGGTGACACCAAGGATGATTTTATCCCAGAGCGCTGGCTCGACAGCAACACTCACCGGGCACTGCCCAGTGCCTGGCGACCGTTCGAGCGGGGTCCGCGCAATCGCATCGGACAAGAACTGGCGATGTTGGAGGCGCGAGTAAATATAGCATGTGCCGTTCGACGATATGACTTTTCCAAGGTTGGACTGGGAGCTGTAATGCGTGATGGCCAGGCAAGACCGAAATTGAACGACAAGGGGCAGTATGATGTGGAATCGCCGTTGTATAATGTGGGTTATCTTCGCGTTGTTTCAAGATTGGATTGGATTGCTGACTATGTATCACTACATCTGGAACAGATAATGCAAGTAACAGCAAAGCCGGTTGATGGCACGAGGATGCGAGTTTCAACTGTCGGGCACGTTGGGGGTGTCACTCCTTGATCCGCACGTCCAAAGTACCACTCTCGCGTGAGACTTACATACAAGTACTCTGTACTCTGTACGTTGCGTGCGTATACACTGCGTGTATATACATTTCTCCGATGCAGATGGGTATCTTCAGATTGCGACAAGACGCATAATGTGGGATGATAATGCCCCGGGATGAGTCAACGTCTACATTCAGGATAATAAAATTGTAGCGAATGCGAATTCAGACCTGGTGATCTGCCCTGCAATGCTTGACAACTGGCAATTCTCCTCGTGCCGGCTATGATTGGCGACAGGGCGCTGTCAAAGCCTGGGGGTGCTGCTACTCCTCTGATGCGGTGAGAATGGAATATGTGTCGTCGCTGGGATTCGATATCCTGTGAATAATAACCTGTCCTAATGAATTCGTATTGGTAGAGAGACGGTGCCTGGATTTTTGTTTTTCTTCCATGGCCAATTCTTCGGGGATGCGAAGCTTCGGGTAGTATAGCGCAGACACTCCCCAGCCACCGGTTTCTCTTCCCCAGCGTATGAGGAAAAGAAGGGACGGCAAGAAAGAAAAAATAAGACAATCACCAGCCATTCCAGTATTTGGATCGTGCAGAGCATAATTTTATTCTATTCAGCTGCACTCTGCGCGCATTCCAGTGACCTTCTCTCTCTTCTGCTTTCTCCCCCACCGCCCGTGAATCACTGCTGTTTGATGACTTCGCCATCCCTCTCTTCTCTCTTTTTTCTTATCTCTCTATAATTTAGTATAATACTCTTCTCACTTAATTATCAATATTTTATTATTTTATTTTGTCGTGCATCCAGTGTTGTTTACCGTCCTCCTGATGAATCCTCTGTCGTGATACTCCCCCGCTGCACAGCGACATACGGGCATTGCCATCTGCTCTGTGTGACCGGCTGCGACAACCTGGCGCAAATCAATTTTTATACCGATCAGTTCTGTCATCATTCCTCGTCGCGCCGTTTTGTTTGCACCGTTGATTGCTGAGGATCGAGCTTATCGCGGGTAATATCAACAAACGGACTGCTTGATTGCAGTCTGTCGCGGCAGCATGGATCCCATGACTTCGTCTGCAGGATCGCGCACACCGGGACCTCTGCGCGTAACTCCTCATAGCCGGTTATCTCAGAAATCATGGCATGGATTGGCAGACTCGAAATATGACGTGGTGGTTCCTCGGATCGGGTCGCGGAATTTGGATCCATGGGTGGAATTGGGTATGAACCAGGTGTGTTTGGAGCTTATTACCACTACAGGACTACAGAATGTCACTAACAATGGCAGTTGCCGGGACCGAGTTTGCTAAACGAAGACGACCAATCGATTGCCTGTTATGCCCTTCCGCCACCCTCCTACCATGATGCCGTACACGATCTTCCCCCAGAATACTCCTCCGCTCTTGCACCGTTAGCCCAGCAGAAATGCCTCGTCCATGACTCCGCTCCCTCGAGACCCTCGAAGCCCAGATCCGCGTTTAACGTCGACTTCAAATCGTCCTCCGCAATTCGCGAACACAAGGGCGGCAAAAAGACCAAGAAGAAACCAGTCCAATACTCCGCACCGCAGGAAACACCACCGCCGAACGAACAACCTCCCCCGGACGATGGGAAAGGCGGCGGCGACGCAGGTGGTGCGGGCGATGGAAACGGAGACGACGGCGCAGGCGGTGGAAGGGGAGGCGACGATGACGATGAATGGGGCTTGACCGCAACCGCTAGGAAGAAGAACAAGAAGAAGAAGAAAGAGGAAGAAGAGCGCTTGAAGAAGGAGGAGGAAGAGCGGCAAGCGAAAGAGGAGGAGGAAAGGAAGGCCAAGGAGGAGGAAGAGAGGAAAGCAGCAGAGGCCGCCGCTGGAAAGAAGAAAAAGAAGGGCAAGGTACGATGCTCTTGAACTTTGATATTTAAGAATTCTTCATTAACACTCGAGTATAGGTAACTACGCTGGCTGAACCTGAACAACCTCCAGATTCGTTCCAGGATGTCAATCTGAACGAACCCCTGCCGCAGCGTGACGCCGGTTCGGACGCTCCTGCGACACAATCAAAAGGTTTCAGTCTTGGTGGTTGGGCTGGTAGTTGGCTTACTGGCAGGAGCTCGAAAGAAGACAGCAACAGCAACCACTGGTCCTCCGGCGCCGAAAACGACACCCCGAAGAGGACGCCAGGGGGTTTTGATTTCGGCAACCTCGAACAACCTGCAGTTGCTACGAACAATGCTCCGGAAACGAAACAAACCGAAGAGGATGACTGGGGCGCCTTTGTCACGACCAAGAAGGATAAGAAGAAGAAGAAAGACACCATCGTGGAAGAGCCCTCGAAAGAACAAGAACCCGAGCCTGAACCGGAGCCTGCTCCTCCAGCTCCAGAGCCAGAGCCAGAGCCTGCTCCCGAAGCGCCACCCGCAGAGGAGGAAGAGCCCGAGGATAACTCATGGGGCTGGGGTCTTGGGCTGTTGAAAAAGGACAAGAAGAAGACGAAGAGGGAATCCAAGATGGAGGTGCCTCCACCCGCGCCAGAGCCTATCCCCGAAGAACCTACCGAAGAGAACGCTGAGAAGGCCGACGCCTGGGATCCACCGGTCAAGAAGAAAGAGAAGAAGAAAACGAGTCCTCTTGATATCCTACTTGGTGCAACATCCTCGTCTGCATTAAATCGTCCACTGGCACCCAAGGTTGCTGGCCCAGACGACGATTGGTCGGGCGCTTGGACTTCGTCGAGTAATCAGAAAGTTGGCATGAGGGGGGTTACGAGGGGTTTTGTTATCGATGAACATCCGACTGTTGAGGAGCCTCCACCGGCACCCGAACCACCACCAGCGGTGCAGGAAGAAGATGATGGCTGGTCAGCATGGGATCCTCCTAAGGAGAAAAGGAAGAAAAAGAGCAGATTCGAGCCAGATCTCGAACCTGAACCGGAAGAACCTGCTCCTGAACCAGAGCCCGAGCCAGAACCTGAACCGCCAGCGTCTACGTTACCGGATGATCCTCTTTACGACAACTGGGACAATCTATCGAGCAAGGATAGGAAGCGACGTGAAAAATCACTAAAGCGAAGAGGTCTTCCGATTCCTGGTATAGATTTCGAATGGCCAGCACCTGCGCCCGTACCTCCGGAGGCACCTGAGCCAGAACCAGAACCAGAGCCCGAGCCCGAGCCTGAACCAGCCCCTGAACCAGAACCGGAGCCAGAGCCAGAGCCAAAGCCAGCACCCACATTACCTGACGACCCCCTCTATGATAACTGGGATGATTTATCCAGCAAGGATAAGAAGCGGCGCGAAAAGTCACTAAAGAGAAGAGGTCTCCCAATCCCTGGAATTGACTTTGAATGGCCACCGCCTCCTCCTCCAGCAGAGCCTCAACCTGAACCTGAACCTGAACCCGAACCTGAACCCGAACCTGAACCCGAGCCTGTGCCTGAGCCAGAACCGGAGCCAGAATCAGAACCAGTGCCCACATTGCCAGACAACCCTCTTTATGGCAACTGGGACAATCTTTCAGATTATGATAAGAGGCGGCGTGAAAGGGTAATGAAGAGGAAAGGCCTCCCAATACCAGGTGTGGATTTTGAATGGCCACCGCCTCCTCCTCCTCCAGCAGAGCCTCAACCTGAACCTGAACCTGAACCCGAACCTGAACCCGAACCTGAACCCGAGCCTGTGCCTGAGCCAGAACCGGAACCAGAACAAGCGCCAGCACCTGCATTGCCAGACAACCCTCTTTATGGCAACTGGGACAATCTTTCAGATTATGATAAGAGGCGGCGTGAAAAGGTGATGAAGAGGAAAGGCCTCCCAATACCAGGTGTGGATTTTGAATGGCCACCGCCTCCTCCTCCAGCAGAGCCTCAACCTGAACCTGAACCTGAACCCGAACCTGAACCCAAGCCTGTGCCTGAGCCAGAACCGGAACCAGAACAAGCGCCAGCACCTGCATTGCCAGATAATCCTCTCTATGATAACTGGGACAATCTCTCAAGTTATGATAAGAGGAAGCGTGAAAAGGTGATGAAAAGGATAGGCCTCCCAATACCAGGAATTGACTTTGAATGGCCACTACCGCCTCCTCCAGCAGAGCCTGAGCCCGAGCCTGAGGCAGAGCCAGAACCAGCACCAGCGCCCACATTGCCAGACAACCCTCTTTATGATAACTGGGATAACCTCTCAAGTTATGACAAGAAGAGGCGTGAAAAGGTTATGCAGAGGAAAGGCCTCCCAGTGCCAGGAGTAGATTTTGAGTGGCCGCCTCCTCCCCCAGCAGAACCTGAGCCGGAACCTGAGCCAGAGCCAAAGCCTCCAGCGCCCACTTTGCCAGATGATCCTCTCTATGATAACTGGGATAGCCTCATGAGTACTGACAAGAGAAGGCGTGAGAGGTTGCTGAAAAAGAGGGGTTTCCCAGTCCCTGGAATAGACTTCAAGTGGCCACCTCCTCCTCCAGCGGAACCTGAGCCTCAGCCTGAGCCCGAGCCCGAACCCGAACCTGAACCCCCAGCACCAACTTTACCTGATGATCCTCTCTACAATGGCTGGGATAACCTCATGAGTACTGACAAGAGAAGGCGCGAGAGGTTACTGAAGAAGAGAGGTCTTCCAGTCCCTGGGGTAGATTTTGAGTGGCCGCCACCTGCTCCAGCAGAACCTGAACCAGAGCCTGAACCCAAGCCCGAGCCCAAGCCCGAGCCTCCAGCACCGACTTTGCCAGACAATCCTCTCTATGATAATTGGGATGATCTCTCAAGTACTGACAAGAGGAGGCGTGAGAGATCACTGAAGAAGAGAGGTCTCCCAATTCCTGGAGTTGATTTTCAGTGGCCGCCTGTTGAACCTCCTCCAGCGGAACCTGAACCTGAACCACCCGCGGAACCAGAACAGGAATCTCCTGAGCATGAGCAACCCGCCGCCGACGATTGGGGTCTTTGGGCTGTCCCCCAAGAAAAGAAGAAGAGCAAGAACGGCAGATATGCAGAGCAGCCTCCACCTCCCGCGCCTACTCCACCCTCTTTGGGTCTGTTCGGAGATCCTGAACCTATTCCCGAGCATCATCTGGGTGATCCGTACTACGACGAATGGAATACTCCTTCGAAGCCGCCGAAGAAGACGGAGGAGTCTTCCAAATCAAACGGTCCAAAAGGGTTCTGGGCGACGCTTAGTGCTGCAGCTATGGGCATTAAGAATTCTACGACTCCCGAGAAAAAGGACGGGACGCCAACCATTCCGGAGGAACCCGAGGAAGAGGAGCAGAATGAGCCGAAACCTGCTGAAGAACCGCTCATTGATGTTGGCGATGAGCCGCCAGCAGAGCCCGCTGAACCTGTCGAACCCGAGCCTGAGGCGCCTCCCGCGCCTGCTGCAGACGAGGTAGACGCGCCAGCCGCCCCGCCAACGCCAACAAAGATCCCCGTAAGGTCCAAATCATCAGGGAAGACGTCTCTTCTAAAGACTTTGGAAAAGGCCAGAAAGGAGAAGATAAAGGAGAAAACGCCAACGAAATCCAAGTCGAGAATACCTGAGCTGTCTAAGAGGGTCAAGGCGGCGGAGCGAGATTCAGTGCCCGGAGGATTTCCGGACGCCTTTGACGATAACCCCGAAGAGCCGCCCCCTGATCCGGAACCCGCACCAGAGCCAGAACACGAGGCGGACCCACCGCCGGACCCACAAACAGAACCAACTCCATCGCGCGCGCCGCCAACTACATTGTTGTCCAAAACCGACAAGAAAAAGAAAAAGAAGGACAAGATACTCGAAACTGTTCCTGAGGCGCCTCCTGAGCCGGAGCCGGAGCCACCTGCTGAACCTGAGCCCGAACCTGTGCCGGAACCAGAGCTGGAGTCGGAGTCGGAGTCGGAGCCGGAACCAATCATATCTTGGCCGCTGTTCTCATCAAAGCCGAAGAAGACTAAGAAGAAGAAAGCAGTTGAGCCTGAGCCTGAGCCTGAGCCTGAGCCAGAACCAGAACTGGAACCAGAACCAGTGCCAGCACCCACTTTGCCAGATAACCCTCTCTATGATAATTGGGATAACCTCTCAAGTACTGACAAGAGGAGGCGTGAGAGATCACTGAAGAAGAGAGGTCTCCCAATTCCTGGAGTTGATTTTGAGTGGCCACCACCTCCAGCGGAGCCTGAGCTGGAGCCCCCTGCACCAGAGCCAGAGCCTGAACCGGAGCCTGAACCTGAACCTGAGGAGCCGGAGCCTGAGCCGGAACCCATCTTATCCTGGCCGTTGTTCTCATCAAAGCCAAAGAAGACCAAGAAGTCCAAACCAGTTGAGCCGGAACCAGAACCCGCTCCTGAGTCAGAACCCGAACCTCCTGCTGAACCAGAACCGGAGCCAGAACCTGAGCCTGAGCCTGCTCTCCCGCCAAAACGAAAGTCTAAGACGGTTAAGCCCGATCCTTGGTCGGTTCTGTTGACGAAAACGGAGAAAAAGAAAAAGAAAAAGTCCCAATCTGCTCCCGAACCTCCTCCGCCTCCCCCAGAGCCTGAGCCGGAACCTGAACCCGAACCCGAACCCGAACCTGAACCCGAACCTGAACCCGAACCTGAACCCGAACCTGAACCTGAACCCGAACCTGAGCCAGAACCTGCTCCTGAGCCAGAACCTGCTCCTGAGCCAGAACCGGAGTCAGAATCTGAGGAAGAGCCCATCATCACCTGGCCATTCTTCGTGTCAAAGGGTAAAAAGAAGAAGCCCAAGCCTGCTGAGCCGGAACCAGAGCCTGCGCCGGGGCCTGAGCCTGAACCTGAACCCGAGCCTGAATCAGAGTCCAAGTCGTCAGAAGAAGAACCAGAACCGGAGCCTGAACCTGAGCCCGAGCCCGAGCCCAAGTCTGAGTCAGAGCCAGAACCCATTATCTCCTGGCCCTTTTTTATGGGAAGGAGCAAGAAGAAAGCACACAAACCTGCAGAACCTGAACCGGAGCCTGAGCCTGAACCCGCACCTGATCCAGAACCAGAGGCGGAGCCAGAGCCAGAGCCAGAGCCAGAGCCAGAGCCGGAGCCAGAGCCGGAGCCAGAGCCAGAGCCAGAGCCAGAGCCAGAGCCGGAGCCAGAGCCGGAACCTGAACCTGAACCTGAGCCCGAGCCAATTCAAACGAAGGCGGAAAGGAAGAAGAAGAAGAAGAAGGCTAGGGCTGTTGAACCAGAGCCCGAACCGGAGCCAGAGCCAGTTCCTCTGACAAAGGCAGAGAGGAAGAAAAAGAAGAAGTCCAGGGTTGTCGAGCCAGAACCTGGACCCGCTCCTGATCCAGAGCCCGAGCTTGAACCTGAGCCAGAACCAGAACCAGAGCCAAAGGTAGAAAAGAAGAAGAAAAGGGGATCCAGGATCGTTGAACCTCCTCCTGGGCCTGAACCCGAACCGGAACCAGAGCCAGAGCCAGAACAAGTCTCTGAGTCAAATTCCGAATCGGAACAGGAGCCAGAGCCCGAACCTGAACCGGAGCCTGAATTAGAGCCCGATCCCGAGCCTGAGAAACCTGCGAAGAGGAGCAAGAGAAGCAAGAAGACTGCAACGGTCAGGGAGCCACCGGCGGAGGACACTCAACCCTCAGAGGAACCGGAAGTCGAACACAGGGCTCCTCCAACACCCCCGCCTGAGCCCGAGCCCGAAAAGCGAAAGAAAAAGCAGCGAGCTCGTATTGAGCAACCTGATGCCAAGCCAAGTCGTCGAGATTCTAAGTACCGAGACGCAGAGACCCCAAGGCGATCGAAATCCAACAGACACTCCAAATCGCGCGGACTCGAAAACGAGGGCAAGATGTCATCTGGATCTGAAATTGAGCAGGAAGAACGGGAGCGGCAGGAACGAAGAGAAAGACATCGAGAACCTAAGCAGAACAAGGAAATGGGTTTCTTGAACGTCTTTCTCCGCGAACGGCCGCAGTCCTTTGGCCGGTCGAAATCGTACAGACGGCATGAGTCTAGACGTCCATCTATGGAACTCGATGAGCCTAGAATACCTTCACCGCCGCCAGAGGATCGACCAATGGTCTCTGATAAGGTGGCCAGAATGATGGGTCTGGGTGGTGATGCGAACGGTGGCATTGATGGTCGCTCGAAGTCGCGAAGGGACAAGCATGCGTCTAAGAGAAGATCTAGTAAGTTTATACTTTGGTTATTCGCTACTACACTACTATGAACAATATCTAACATTAATACAGGGGCTCATTCGTATGGCAATGGGGATGACGATATGGTCATCGTGAATGAAGAAGATGCCGAGGGTCCGTCGCCAAGAGATTCAAGAGAATCAAGGCACCCGAAAAGGCGACATAGTAGAAAGGTAAGTAAACATCTTCTTTAGGTGAATAATTAACAGTTCGCTGATTTATTTGTGTCACGTAGTCAAAACCTCGGCCCGATGATCCTCCTGACGACGTTGCTATGGGTGATGCGGATCAGGGCCCGGAAGTGGTTTCAGGACCTGACGACATCGCCTTTGTCGAACCACCACCCCGTGAACGACGCCTTAAACGCTCCAACACTGTGCCAAAGAAAGAGGGTCTCATGGGATTTTTCCAATCGGTTAAACAAAAAGCGACCCGCCAGGAAGTGCCGGACCGGCGCAAGTCCCGTCACTACCATCGCGATGAGGACAAGTACGCGACAGATCCTGAACGGGACGATCGACGCCGGCGACGGGACGATAGAAGGAGACGCCATGCGAGGGAAGATACTGATGCTGAGGGTTTCGCCACTGAACGTATTCCTGGAGACTTCCCAGATCCGGAGGCGGAAGAAGCGGAGGCTAGACGAGCGGCTCGCAGAGCACGTCGTGCTTCGCGCTATGGAGCTCCTGACGATATGGAGGCTCGCGACGCTGAAGAGAGACGGGCTAGGCGAAAGGAAAAAGAAAGAGCTGCTCGTGACGCACACGAAAGACAACTTCGAGAAGAGGAGGAAGAGGAGGAAAGACGTCGGGAGGAGAAGAGAGCTCGTCGAGCTGCGCGCGAGGAGCGTCGAGCCCGCGAAGAAGATGAGGCCCGAGAAGCTGAAGACCGCGCCGAAGCGAAAGCAGCAGAACGACGCGAACGACGTCGCATGAAGGACGAGAAGATGACAAATGGAATGTCAAGACACGGCACGAAATCAAGACGCCATCGCTCGCGCGCCGGAGACAGGGTCCCTGACGAACTTCCTCCCGAGGAATACCAGTACCACACTGAACCTGAACCTCAACCTCGCCATTACCGCTCCCATCGCTCTGTCGATGAAGGTGCCAAGAGACGGAGTCGTCACAGGTCTCGTGGCCCAGAGCCCCCTAATGACCCGCCGCCAATGATGTCCGGAGGGAAAAGAGAAAAGATCTCATCCTGGGTCCATTCCCAAGCCGATGATCCGCCAGAGCCGCCACCGGTCGTGCCAACCTTAGTCGACGTTCCGCCCCCGCCAGACGAGCCACTGAACACGCACTCGATCTCATCAGACGAGGAAGCACGCCGTGACTTGCGTCGACGGGCACGAAGACGCGCGCGCCATCCAGATCATGAAATCGAAGAGAGGCACCCGAGGAGGCGCGATGAGCCTCACCCCGAACCTGAACGGAAGAGCAGCTCTGGAAGTGGTGATCAGCATGGTGCGCAGGCTGGTATTGGGGCTAAAATCATGCCTGGTTGGTTGAAGAGGTTTACTGTGGGATAGTGCCATTCGCTTCTTTGTGGAAATGCGATGATTCGGTCAGCTTGACACGACAGCTTCTAATGATTTGACGACTTTGGATGATTTTGTTCATGCTTATGATTTCATGTTTGGATATACGCCTATGTTTTGTTATGAGTTATGATGTTTCCTGTGTTCTGCACGATCTGTTTATTATCAACGATGTATACCACTTCCATGTATTCCTAATAACGAGTTTGATTATGAGTCCAATAAACAATCTATCCAATCTTTACAATACCAACCACGCGATGCTATATAACACCCTCGCCCTCTTTCTCCTGTGCCTTGCCATCCCTATCCTTCCGTCTGTTTTCAAGATAAAACCTCACCGCCTCATAGATACTCAAATACAACCCCAGCGAAACGGCCGTCCACGCAGCCCGAATCAACCCTCCTTTGAAAAGCCCCTTTATGCCCTCATTCTCCCAAATCTCCTTCCAAACATCGATCGTTCCCCGCGTCCCTATCTTCTTCATCGTATCTGGCCCGGGAGCAGCATCCCCCCCTTCACCACCACTGACATTTCCATTACTAGCAGCAAGCATAACCCTCGTCTTAACCACATCAATCGGCGTAGTAACAACCGAAGCAATCATCCCTGACAAACCAGCCGAAAACCCCGTCAAAACTGCCCGCTCCAGCACAGGATTCCACTCCTGTATCCGCCCCAACTCACCCCCATTCCCATCCTTATCCTTCCTCTTCTCTTCCTGCCTCCAATCAACAACATGCGAGCGCACATATTCGAAAAGCGGAAAATGCAGCCCCGTGAATGGCAAATTCCTCCCCACAAGCGCTGCGTATCCACTCCACAATTTCCACGGTTTATGCCTGAACCGCGAAAACACCTGGATCGCAGCAGTCTGCTGCCCACCGCTTTTCTCGATGACCTGCGCGTTCTGTTTGAGTACCTCTGTGGGGGTGATCATGAGGCAGGAGACCATTTCGGCGGTTGAGGAGGCGATTGCGTGGACGATGGGGGTGGGGAGGGAGTGGAGGACGGGAAATTTGTGGATTGTTTCGTTTTGGGATTGAGAGGAGCGTTGGGCGCGTGTTGTTCTGCTGGTTTCTCCGAGTGTGTATTTTACGGCTTCGTAGGTTGTGAAGAATGCGCCGGCTGTTTGTTACCATCGTCCGTTAGCACAGATATATATATGTTCTCACACTGGTATAGCAGGGGTATATATGCAGAGGAAAGAGACATACAAGCAGGAATCGTAGATAGCACGACACTCCAAACACCCTGATATACACCCTTGAAGAGAACATCGCGTCTTATGGCTCCGGTTTTGGCGTCTTTGTAGCGTTTCTCGTAGTCCGGGGCTTGGATGCGGGTTTTGAGGGTGTCGAAGGGGTAGACTAGGAAGTCAACTGTTACGGCTGCTATGGCGCCGGCCTGCAAGTATTAGCGATTAGTATTTGCATGTATTCCAGTGGTCTGGTTGTATAAATGAATGGATGTATGCCATCACCGGGTGGATGCGGGCAGGGCTGGTGTATGCGTACAATCCAGATGTCGGTGTTAGTATTATACATTAGGGCAATTGGATATTAACGAAGATTGAACAAGAATATGAATTCTAACAAATAACAAGAGCCTGAATGAAAGCAACTCAACCAGACTGGTATCTTATCTAATCGGACGATGGAATAATGAGGTCATCGCCATGTTCATTACCACCGCCACCACGTGTGGCCCATGCCCTATCCAATATAGGGCAATTCGTAGCTCTACAGCAATGTCAGCTTGGGAGGGAAAAGAAATAAGAAAGAATAGAGACATAATGCAGGTCATATCCCGTAACTCTATTCGTCACCGGAATAACGCAAACAAAGAAACTCGTAAGATCAATCAGATACAAAACGAAAAGTAAAAAAAGAAAAGTTTTCCCCTCCCTACGCCGTAAAGGTCATATTCATATATGCAAACCCAGAATCCCCTAGTTATGAGACACAGATCATATCAAGAGACATCCACCTCCTCTCTCTTCCCAACTTTATTTGGCGGTCTCTCCGGGCAAAAGGTTACCCTTGACGGCAAACATCTTGCCTGTCGTGGCAGAAACAAAGCCGTCGATCTGGCGCGCGTACTGTTCCACTTGTCGGCTGTTGAGCATGCTCTCCAGGCGGCTAGGCTCCTGGGGCAGCTTGAACAACCGTTGCCATTCGTCCTCGGGAAGGAGGGGCTGCTTGAGGGTTGCACGGGTGGCGTTCTCGGTCTTGCGCTTTTGCTGCCAGTTGTTGATCTTGGTCTGTTCACGAGCGAGCGCACGCTGGTAGTACTGGAAGTTGTTGGTCTCGGTGTGGTGAGTCTCGATGCTGTCAAAGAGAAGGTCGCAGTTCTTCTCGAGGAAGGGGTCCACGTTGAGCGACAGGTTGTCGAAGTTGGGGGTAAGGATGGACGACTTGGCGTAAGGGCTGGATTCCAAGGCGGCCAGAGATGGGGGGAGGTCCGTAGGGCCCGAGGGGTTGGGGGTCTGGAGTTGGTGGATGAAAGAGGTGATCAAGTGGGAGTTGTGGATTTCGACAGGCAGTTCAACGAAGATGTCCTGGTATCTCAAGTTGGACTTTTGCAACCTTTTGATATGTCAGCTGTGTTCACTTTATTGGAATATAAGGCAAATCGCACTCTTCAGCCGTGAACTTGTTCTCCTTGAATGCAGTCATGAACTTGGGCGACAGACGGAACGCTCTGAGACTCAGGGTACCCTGAGCGCTACGGCTGACATCGTGGACAAGAGCAACTGTCCGCTCGTTCATCTCCTTCTGGTAAAAGAACTGGTTCTCGATCACGTTCATGTTGACAAAGTTGCCCATGTTCGCGCTCGTGTACCAACCGACGTTGTTCGCATCGACGTTGACCTCGCGAAGCATTCGGATCATCTCTGTCTGGTAGGCCACGTTTGCCTTCGCACGGGGAGCAGCAGCGGCCGGGTTGGGCGCAGCGGTGTCAAAGTGCGACTCCGGAGGCAAATCGACAACGGGGAACGGGAAGCAGTTGGTGATTTCCAAAGTACCGTCAACATCCATACCAACGATCGAACCGGTAGCGGTGGTCGGGAACGACTGGGAGCCATGCTTGATGATTTTCATGGCCACCTATACGCGTGGGGTATGAGTATGTGATTTTTTTTCTTTCACGGAGGGGAGTCGTACCAGGGCCTCGACCTTGACGGCCGCGAGGGGAGCTCCTTTTCTGTTGCATATTAGCAAGACTATAGACAGGATATCATTAGGCATGGACTTACTCGGCCATTTTGAATATAGCGCAGACAAACGTATGGACGACTGGCAGCGATGGTGGAGGAGGACAGGTCGGGCTGGTTTGTGTGGAAGACAATTTCCACCGCCTAGCACCTAATCGGGTTAGCGTGCCAAGACTGAAAGATAGCAACTTTTAAGCCTCAACTTGGGCCCAATTGGGAAAATTCAGACAGAACAATAGGCTGTTTTCTTTCTTAGGAGACAAAAAAAAGGCTTTTCCCCCCAAAAAATACCATGTGATTTAATCCAGGGGCAGGTTGGTGGGCAGTTATCTCGCTCCAGAATCAACCGACATGGTAGTACATACTTGCCATCGCAAATGATATCCAAATTGCTTCCCCTCATCTCGTAATCTTACACTTCCTTTATCTTGGGCTAAATTATCCCATAACAACCATGGCTGACCAGCTTGTTGAAGAGACTCTCCGCTACGGCCCTCACTCTCTCCAGACCATCACCGTCGCTACAGTCCCGAATGGACTTCCGACTGGCCTCTGGGTGGTGTATGTCCACACCCCAGAACCGTCAGTCATCTCAAGTCAACAAATCCAACTAACAATACCTTAATATAGTCTCATCCACGGCGGCGCCTGGCGCGATCCAACCCAAACCGCCGATTCATTCCTCCGTCCCGCCGCATCGATTCTCAAATCCAACCCCACCTACAGCACCGTCTTCTCACGCATAACCGGCTTCGCATCTATTAGCTACAGACTCAGTGTTCATCCGAATTATCCACAAGACCCGCAAACCACGGATGCGCACGAACTCCGCAATGTCAAACACCCGGATCACATTCGCGATGTGCAAGCGGCGCTGAGGCTTCTGCAGAACACCTACGGCTTCGGGGAGAGATACCTTCTTGCGGGACATAGTTGTGGAGCTACTTTGGCGTTTCAATGTGTCATGGATGGACTGCAATTGCATGATGAGGAAGAAGATATTGCTCAGCCGAAGGCGATCCTGGGAACCGAGGGGATCTATGATGTGAGACTCTTGCGAGATACCCATAAGCATATTACTGCGTATCAGGAGTTCTCCGAGGGAGCTTTTGGCTCTGATGAGTCTGTTTGGGATGCCGCATCGCCCGCCGCCAAAGGAGAAGATGGTTTGTCTGGAGTCGAGCGTGGTTGGAAGTCTGGCTTAGTGGCCATAGTCGCGCATTCGGAAGAGGACAACTTGGTCGATAGGGGTCAAGCAAATGCGATGACAAATGTTCTTTATCGCTGGGAAGCGCGGAAGGAGCGGACTCGGCGTGTCATTTGGCTACAGCTGAAGGGCGAGCATGATGAGCCGTGGGAGAAGGGCGACGAACTGGCAAGGGCAATTGCTGCCACAATCCAGGAACTACCTCGTAATGCGATATCATAGTTAATATATAACAATTTGACAGAGCCAAGAGTCACCGGCTTAGTAATGTTCTTATGAACCCTAAAGCCAATGTATGACGCCTGGCTGACAGTATATACAAAAAGATGCCTACCAGAAGAGTCATCACTCAACTCTGACTGTCATTATCCAACCCACAAAACACCGAGTATGGACGCCGTTCCGTCGCTTGAGGTTGGCATAGTTTCTGCCATGCTAGTACTCCTCAGCGTATTTGCAGCGGCTCTTCTAGAGCTGACCATCATTGTCGTGAGAAGACGACGGATAAACGTTCTCCTTGAAATCGAGTACCGCTTATGGCGGCGAGGATATCTAAATCTCGTGAAACAGTACGAGCCATCAGAAAAGCGTTCACTTCTGAGGAAGAGAAGAAAAAAAAAATTGAATATCTCCAATCCTGGAAGAATAATCTCATAGTATATGGGGAGCTCTTGCAAAAGGAAGCGTATCTCGTTGATGAGAAGGAAATGTTGGAGGAGAGACAGGCATCGTCTGAGCTTAAACCCCAAGGAGGCGGCTTCATTGGAAGAAATTAAGGGGAGCCTTACTGAAATCAGACCTGGTCTCTGGAAAGCTAGTCAAAGGTTTGTTGAATTGTACCATCAGCAGATTCCTGGCTCCTGGACTTTAGAGGCTCACGCACGACCATATGAAGGAGAATGGAAGGAGGATGAGCTTCTCTGCGGGCTTCGCTCTGGCTGCTGTGCTCGAGGATGTGGGTGCTGCCAGAAGCCTCGTCAGACACGCTAGGAGCGAAGAGATCATACCATCGGGAATAAGTCGGATATGAGGTGCGAATACTGTTGTGGCATATATTAGGGTTTGTTTAGCTGGACTGGGATGCAGGATGTCAATTCCTGTACGAAAGAATGCCAAGTTTAATGGTTATGTTTGCGGGTTGTCTTCGTCTTCTCTCTCGCTCCATTGTTCTCTTCCCTTTTCTATATCTTCATGCAAAACTGCTCCGTAGGTCTAATACTGCAGTCAATTTCAATTCACTACGTAGGCACGTGTTTCTTGCTCACGATGGATAAACTATATATTATGGCTTCTTAATCCGCTGAAGCTGTGTTTGCAAGTTGTCGATCTCGTATTTTTAACTTAGGATAACCCTATCTGTACCTTGGACGCCGATGAGTGGATTCAATGCATCCCTCAATCTTGATCTAACTAGTACGCTACAGCATTGAAAACATTCTGACTATTGCAAAAGACCTTTACCGTGGTTATCAATAAGAATAACGCACGAATATGCTTCCCAAAATGGCAAGCGGCACCTGCACCGCCACCCAAGCCACAAACCGCCACACGCTGGTCTCGAAATAGATATGACATCATCTCTTCGGGTCACCTTTTAAAGATAAGCTGAGATCTCACTTTCCATGCATCTTGGATATCTTCCATCCCCTCTTATTTGAAAGTTGTACTCCAAAGGAACAACGAAAGAGAACTATCATGCCTCTCGTTATTCCCGAAGTCTCCAAGGGTGATAAGGGCGAGTGGCTCAGCAAGCTCGCCGGCAAGAAGATTAGCGAAAACACTAGCGATGTCAACGTATGCTGATCCTTCTACTAAATAAAACGCCTCATACTGATCGAATATAGACATTTGCAAAGACTGACCTCCCGCAAGACCATCGTATCATCAAGCCTAATGACCCGGTAACTATGGATCTTAGACCGAACCGGTATGTATCCGCTAGGTGTAGTATCCTTTTCTGGAGACATAGATGGCTAACAGCTGCTTTGGTGGTAGGTTGAACATCCATTTGGATGAGCAGGGTGTTGTTCATGATGTTGGATTTTTCTAAATATGTTTTGTATACCCGGAAATATTCTGGATTTGATTTTGCTACGAGTATGATAACGTGATAATAAATGCGAATGCCATCCTAAGTCTAAATCATAATCCTCACATTATTGTAGCAACTGAATAATATACTCCCCAGAATCATTCCCGAAGAGAGATGACATCACCATGGGCGTCTACTTCTACTGATGCCACTGTACGTCTCCATACATGTTTCTTCTCGTTAGGGTACATGTCTTGATGCTGATGCTGATTCGAATATACAGACATTCGCGAAAAAAGATCACCCAGAACCTCATCGGATTTTCGGCCCTAACTATCGTATGCTTATGGATATTGCACCGGATGGGTAAGCTTGCATGGCGTCTTGCTCTGGAGCCATAGCATGGCTGACGCAATTGAAACAGGTTGAATGCTGTTTTGGATGAAGAGGGGTTCGTTCGCTATATTGACTTTTACTGAGCATGTTCGGTATACCTGTGATTTGTCTGGATTTATGTTTACATGCATGTTTTGGAAGTTGATACGATGGGATATTATATTAGCTGGTTAGTCTTAGTGAAGAGCTACGTATTCAATCGAAGGATGGATGACTGTTGGATGGAATCTTGTATTGTATGTGCTACCATCAGTGAGCACGCTTTTAAGACTTGAGCGTCATTAATATTACACCTAACCGCCATTAAGAGGCAACTCGTAGAGTACCTTGAATGCATTTTCTTGGTGGCAACTGGCCTGCAGTCACGATTGATCGATTACGGACAGGCTCCGTTCCCTTGTATCCAAATAGTCCTTTGCGGGCTTGGTGCCCGGTATTCCGGATCCTAATGCAATTATTCCGAATCAGAACCGTAGTCAGCCAAGCCAAGAGACGCTGCTGGTTTTGGGGGTTCTGGTGGCCTCGAATTTGTTGCCTTCGTGCCTTCTGCGGGCTTCCCAGGGTTGTTAGAGCCTGGTGACGATTGCGGCTCTTTTTGAGGCACAGCTGGGCCACTCTTCGCAGATACTGGTTCTGTGTTTTGCTCTTCCTTCATGGCGGGTTGGCTTCCTTCCGCTTTCTTCTCAGTTTGTGGAGCGTCTTCATTAGTACCCTCAGCAGTCGACTTGCGCTTTTTACCCGGAATCAGAGAGTCCTTTTTCTTCTCCCGTCGTCGCTTCCGCCCCGGAATCTTCCAGTCCTCTCCTTCAGCAGCTGGAACGATATTGGCAGAGCCGTCTTCTAGGAGAGCTTTCTCAGCTTCCTCCCGCTGCTTCCGGAATACCTCCAGCTGTTCCGCCGTGTCCTTCTTCACAGCTGCTTCCTGGGCCCGTGTAGATTCCATAATCGAGTCTAAAAAATCAACTTCGTCTTCATCCAGCGACCGGAACTGGTTCTTCAATTTGATCTTCTCTTCGAAGGCTTCCTGCTTGGCCACTATTACCCGAAAGATGTCACCCCTAACATGTCAGCCCAGAACGATTCTGCGCGAACCGGGCCCTTCCCCAATGCCCCCGGTCAGTGATAAAGCTTACTCTTGTTCTGCTGCAAGACATCGTAGAGACTCTTCCCGCCATCTTGCTTGCTCAGGTCCGCTTTGCGCTTTCGTTCCTCTTCGAGTTCTCGTTGGACGCGTTGCCAGTCATCATCGCGTTCTACCGGTTCTTCGTTTGTGCCTGCTGAGACGAAGCCGGAAGACATTTTGATCGGGTAAATCGGGACAGACTGGGAATTGATTGTTTCAATAGCGGAGGTAGTGCCGCGCCCTGGGCTGTCGCGCTGGACATTCCTCCGAGGATGGTTGTGGCAGAATGAGGCGGTGGAGGTAATGTGCCTCTAATTGGATGATATTGGCCCCGCTTTCATTTAGCCAAAATGCGCGATTATTCATCACCCGGTAATTAGCTGGCTATTTTGTTTCCTAAACGGTACGCATAGACAGAACTCGGATAAATAACTGCAGTACGAGATGGAAGAATATGGGTACCAAAATGAGGAAGAATGAGCAACAGAGCCTCGGGATGTCGCATCGGGGGTTACTCCATCGGGATGCCGAGGGGTAATTGACGGGTAATAAGTCGCCAGCCATTCCGGTTAATTGGATGATGTCCCTCCCCCACTGGTAGCCCCTCCGCCGACATCATGGATGGACCTGCCTTCGCACCTGGTGGCTCAGCGGTTACTTATAAAAGCCACCTCTCTTCTTGACATTCGCTTTTCTTCTTCCTTCTGAATCCTCTATCACTCTACTAAGAATTCAACCCTCAATCGCACAAAATGTCTAACCTCCACACTAAGTAAGTGATCCCCTCTATTCACTCCTACTACTCCGCACGTGTGTCCGGAAACTAACCAGCTGCTTCAACAGGAAGACTTACACCCTCAACACCGGCGCCAAGATCCCGGCCGTTGGTCTTGGTACCTGGCAGTCCAAGCCCAATGAGGTCCGCGAGGCCGTCAAGAACGCTCTCTTGGCTGGATACCGTCACATCGACACGTGAGTTGCGCCCTGCGAGATAACCGGTGGTATTTGCAGAAGGGAATCCATATTAACAGGCGGCAGTGCTCTGGCTTACGGCAACGAGGCCGAGGTTGGTGACGGTATCCGTGACTCGGGCGTTCCCCGTGAGGAGATCTGGGTTACCACCAAGCTCGACAACACCTGGCACCACCGTGTCCCTGAGGGAATTGACTCGTCTCTCAAGAGCCTTGGTCTCGACTATGTCGACCTCTACTTGGTCCACTGGCCCAGCTCGACTGACCCCAACGACCTGAAGAAGCACCTTCCCGACTGGGACTTCATCAAGACCTGGTATGTTTTTCTAACTAGCTTCCCACGATGGGCGAGGATCTAATAACAAATACAGGCAAGAGATGCAGAAGCTCCCCGCCACCGGCAAGGTCAAGAACATTGGTGTCTCCAACTTCGGTATCAAGAACCTCGAGAAGCTCCTGAACGACCCCAGCACCAAGATCGTCCCCGCCGTCAACCAGATCGAGCTGCACCCCAACAACCCCTCGCCCAAGCTGGTCGCCTACAACACCTCCAAGGGCATCCACTCCACTGGTTACTCTTGCCTCGGGTCCACCGACTCTCCTCTCTACAAGGACCCCACTCTCTTGAAGCTTGCTGAGAAGAAGGGCAAGACTCCCCAGCAGGTTCTCCTCGTATGGGGTGTCCAGAAGGGCTGGAGTGTCATCCCCAAGTCCGTCAACAAGGCCCGTATTGAGGGTAACTTCCAGCTTGACGGCTGGGACTTGACCGCTGAGGAGATCAACGAGCTGGACAACCTGAAGGACCGTTTCAAGGTCTGCGGTGATGACTGGCTCCCTATTAAGGTCTTCTTCGGTGATGACGAGTAAATGCCTTTTACGTGATGATATCCTTGTTCAATAAAATAGAGGTTATAGATATCCAATTGAATGCCTGAATGAATCAAATACCTTCGCCCATTTTTATCAGTTACATAGTAGAGCATCCCACCCGATTATGGAGAATCTACCGGCTAGCTTTGCCTGGAGTGGGACGGTGGAGATGCACTTGCATGAAGTCATAGATGGAGTACAATGCCCTCCATTATCATTATCGTTCCCATTACCTCTGTACTAGGTGTAGTTTTTATAAAAAAATTAACCACCGAGTATCCTTTACCAGGGGCAATAGCAAATCATATGACTGTGGCGACTCGGTCATGTGCCTGCACCGCCACTCGTGCGGAGTGAATCATTCATCAGCCTCTTCATCCCTCAGAATGCTACAACCATCATCTCATTGTCACTGACTTAATCTCTCATCAACCGTCATGATGGCGCCTTCAAGCGGGCACTTGCTGCTCCCAAAGTTTTGGAGAGCGGCTAGGTAAGTCAACTCCTAGACGGTTATCTCGGCATGCCTATCGTCTGACAATGGCTAGGTTCGCCTACGAGAAGGCCTACAAGGCTATTAGGTCCAAACTACCAGAACCGACTCAACAGGTACTTCGAGTCCAGCCAGCGTATGCACGTATCACTCCTCGCCAGCCCATCAACCGAGCTGCTGCTATCCGCCAAGCCCGGAGCCGTCCCTTCTCAACCCGTGCGGCGAGTTCGTTTATCTCGTACATCCGGACTGGACTCCAGGGCGAGCGTGCTGCTTATCCGCTATCCCGCGTTGCCACTAATGTTGGCCGTCTGACTACTCGTGCGCCGTTTGCGTCGACGCTCCGTCCGAACTTGACCGGAGGTACTCTGGGCCGTACGGCAGGTGGATATGCCTATGGTGCTGGCCGTATCGGGGGACAGCGGTTCTTCTCGCATGGACCAGCTGCTCCTGCTCAGGTTATTAACAACGTGTCTGCGGGTGTGCGGGCTTTCTTCCTTTCAGGACAGAAACTCCGCTTCGATGGCATTGACCCAATTTCCGGAAACAAGCGGTACAAGGCTGTGAGCAAGATCCAGGACCAGGCTGAGCGCCAGATGACGGCTATCCCTCGTACTGCTCCTGGTTCCCACATTAACTTCCAGCTTTCGCCTACCATCACCGCCATGGCCGGTGTTCAGAAGAAGTTTACCTCTGTTGACATTGCTGATGCTGAGACTCTTAACTCGGAGGGTCTTATGGACATGCTCTCTGTCGACTTTGCTCGTGCATTGAAGGACTTCGCCGCTGTGCTCAATGATCTCAAACGTCTGAGTTCGTTGGGTGATTTGCCCATCGAGCTACATGATAGATCAACGATCCGCGTGCGGTTCCCTGGGTGCGATGCGGAGACGGTCGAGCGCCTTTGCGATGAAGTCGGAGTCCAGCGAGGCAGGATTATCCAGGATGAAGACTTCGATCTCCATGCAGGTGCTGATTTGGCTCTTCGTTTCCCATTTGCGCCCAGTGTTCCGGCATCTCCGGAAATGGAGTGCTTTTTCCAGAGTGAAGCTTTACAGGTCCCTGAAGAAGTCGACTGGAAAGCGATGATGTCCTCAGAGAACAAGTCGGATTCATCGCGAGGATCCTCGAAGCAGATTAAGAATGAATTTGTTCTGGCAGAAGACATGTTCGGTTCGAACCCATGGAAATCAGCTTCGCCGTCGGAATACTCGAGCATCAACATCAGCGACCTTGGTGACCGTGCATATTTCCCGGAGATATCCAGCGCTGGCGTCCCCAGTAGCACCTCTGGCTACAACAGTGTGGAAGGCATCCATAGGTTCATAGCAGAGTGTGACCGAGCCGCGGTGCGTCAGTAATTGCGTTGTTTGCTTCAGTTTGACAGATATATCCACTCATTTGCTTTCCTTATGTTATTTGTTATTACCATATCTAGCACTATACACATCTTATATTATTTACGAAATTGAAGACAATGTTAATATCTTTTCAATCTGCTGTCGTAGCCATTGATCCCAGCACACGACCTGATGTCCGTATGCGGAGGCGGTAAAGTCACAACGGACATACACTCACCGCCAGCCCCGCGCTAACCGGAACGGGATGATCCACTGATAACAGCATGGAGACGAAGCACACACTGCCATCATCGCGATTTCGAGACGACGCTGCCACATTGCTCTGTCGCTGAACACACCCACCCTGTCGCATCTACCTCCGGCAGTGTGCAGTTTGATGTCCTGAGCCTATCATTCACAGCTGTACGGTTCTGGGGGTTATCTTGCCCTGGGGATTTCCAACCCGGATTTTTCTCTCAGCAACTGCTACAGGCCGGAAAAACAAACAACACAATTCATCTCACATTTGACGGTACTGCTTGTCCGGGAATCGATTCGGCAAGATGATGGAGGATTTTAACAGCGAGACGGACTCGGATTACACCAGTTACTGGAGGGATTGGGTGAGTGGACTTTTGCTTCCCCTCCCTTTCTGGGTACTACCTCGGGCTGCGGAGGGCATTGGTGTCTCGATTGTGTTGTGGGATTTAAGAATATCGCAAGAGGTGGACTATGACTATTTTTTCGAACCTTGGTTTTGTTCGACGTCTGCTGTTCAATCCCTTTCTGTAGCCTTTCTTTCCGTACATAGCTAGTATCATTTCCCCACAGTTGCTAACAATTGGCTCTGCAGTTCATTTCTTCGCGCGGCAATGAGTATTTCTGCGAGATCGACGAGGAATACCTGACCGACCGTTTTAACTTGACCGGTCTGAACACCGAAGTGCCTTACTATCAATATGCACTTGATCTCGTGACGGATGTCTTCGACCTCGATGCGGATGATGACTTGCGCGAGCAAATCGAGAAGTCAGCACGTCACTTGTACGGCTTGGTTCATGCTCGTTACATCGTTACTACCCGGGGTCTCTCGAAAATGGTACGCCCATGACACCTTCTCTGCGCCAATACGAATTGGGACTAACAAGTTTACGCTGGAATCTAGCTTGATAAGTACAAACGGGGCGACTTTGGCAAGTGTCCCCGTGTTATGTGTGATGGACACCCCCTGCTCCCTATGGGTCAGCACGACATCCCGAACATGAGCACAGTTAAGCTCTTCTGCGCGAAATGCGAGGATATCTACAACCCCAAGTCGTCTCGCCATGCTTCCATCGACGGTGCCTATTTCGGATCTTCTTTCCACAGCATTCTTTTCCAGGTCTACCCTGCACTTGACCCCGAGAAGAGCGTGCGCCGTTACGAACCCCGTATCTTTGGATTCCGCGTTCACGCCAGTGCTGCGCTTGCACGCTGGCAGGACCGGTATCGTGCGGATATGATCGAACGTCTGGAGGGAGCTGGCATTGAAGTTAAATATCTCGAGGACTTTGATTTCGAAGGTGAATCCGAGGAGGAGGATGATTTCGATCCTCTCGACACCAGGGGCGAAGGAGTCGTCGGCGATACTGCATCCGGTCGTATGGACCTGGGTAACTGAACGGGATGATTTTCCTCATTTTCGGCCGTTATTGCATCTATTCATTTTCATATTTCTCGGTCTTTGGATTAACGAAATCATCAGGCGTACGGTGGATCTGTTTACTTCTATATCTCATGTATTTTGCTTGTTATAGTGG
Source organism: Aspergillus cristatus (assembly GCA_034509305.1). NCBI lineage: Eukaryota > Fungi > Ascomycota > Eurotiomycetes > Eurotiales > Aspergillaceae > Aspergillus > Aspergillus cristatus. The sequence goes on along the minus strand of WJBV01000006.1, from coordinate 1,395,575 downwards.
CGTTGGCGAGTTTTGAAGACGGCCGGCCTGAGTGCTCTTTCTATCTAAATATACGTTCAGCAGGTGTAATTACTACTAGCCTCACAATAGACATCAAAAAGTTCATACATCAATGAATTATCCAGTTTTGCTGTATACTTGTCAAATTGGGAAGAAGGTCGGGGAAGCTGCGTTCTGGATGTGCCTTCCCAATCCAGCCATCAAGTCATCCATCTCGACCCCAACTGTAACCTCTTCCTCTCGTTCTTCTTCCTCCTTCCACCTCCCCATTTCTCTCTCTTCCTCACTATCTTCTGTTTCGATAATCTGTCTTAGTGCGACCAACTCCATTTTCCATTGACTCGAAACATTCCGTTCATTTCTTAACCATCTTGCATATACGAATCAACCCTTATCCCGTCTACAATGCGAACGTTCATTTTTATCGTCCTTGCCGGCCTTCTAACCGCTGCCGTCGCTCGACCCTTCCAGAGAGAACCGTTCCCAGCAGGCGATGCTCCTGTAACGCAGACGTTATCGTTGCCTTCCACGCTGGTCTTTGAGACATCGACATCGACAACCCTGCCTGATGGTACTCTGGCCCAAGGGGAACCGGGTTATGGCATCTACTCCTTGCTGGTGTCCCAGACCAAGGTCAAGCCAACCAGCATCAAGCGTATCCGGCTTGTGAAACGCCAGGAATACCATATATTGCCCGAACCCAATGACCAAGCGGTTCAGACGACGTCTATGCCTGTGAACGAGACAGCGAGTCCCAATGCTACCCAGACAACCTCTTCCACAAACTCTACGAAAACTGCCGACGACCCGCCATTGGCAACACCGGTCAATCTGGTACCGCACTGGAACACCGAGAAACACGCGATTGCTTTCGCGGTCATATTCATCATCGTTGTTGTTGTGGCATTTGTTGTTCTGTTGGCATTGTACTTGAAGAAGGTGAAAAGGTTTTTCCAGCGGCGCAGACGGGATAAGAAGAGCTTGCTTCCCAAGTACGATGGTGTCACCATCGACGGTGATGAGGTGTCTTCCACTGCGCCTTTGAACAAGGAGAGCAAGTCGGATCGGGATGCTTATTCGTTCGAAATCGATCGCTCGCTTCCACGCTCGCCGCCTCCGGAATACATCGTCGAGGAAGACCCGGAAATGGGCTCTGTGACTAGGGTTTACCGCGTGTCTAGAGCTGAATACAACAACAACTTTCCTCGCCGTGTGTCTGCGTTTCATGAGCAGGAGCAGGAAAATGAAGAGCAGGAGAATGTCGTTGACATGAGTCGACCTGCTCTTCCTCCCGCTGGCAAGCTTCGCGAGTCTGTTCAGAAACCAGTCCTTATCGTACCGAAACCTCTGAATCCTTTGAACCGTGTCAGATCGTTCTCCGCAACTACGGAACTACAGCAATATATCTACGAACCCGTTTCGCGCAGTTCGCAGGATGATAGCGAGCTTCCTCCTCGAAACTCAACGGCGAGTGAGAGCAGGCTTACCAGGTATTCTGATCCGGGCCCGTTTGGCAACCCGAATCGGATGTCTTTCCTACCGAGGATTCAACGGTCGAGTTCACCTCTGTTCACGTTTGATGATGAATAGATTGTTCACTTATTCCAATTCTTTGTCGGCGTTATGATTCGTGGTCGAGGTGGTTGTGTTTATTCTCATGTTATATGGGGTCTAACCGGGGTTTAGTTGGGATTCACATTGGGTCTTATATAGCTTCTCTCGTTTATGTTATGTTGTTAGTACTGGGGTTCGTTTTAGGTAGACTTCCCTTTGCCTGTTAGGAATGGCAAATGGCAATGAAGTGTTTATCAAGGCTAATACGTTCGCTGATATCGAGTAGTCATCACTAAACCGTTCCGGGTCTGTTATGCTGAAAGACAACATACTACAGAACTTTGATCTGTGCCTTGGTGCATTGTGATTATGATATCAGCAAAGGGCTCAGACTGTTGTAAGAGCCACCAAAACAGACAATAATAAACACAGCAAAAGCTCATTTTGTACACTTGGTACTCTCTCGGTACACCCTCGAGCTCCGCTTGGCCACTTAGAATATATCTTCCTAGTCCGACCAGCATCCTGAGTGCCTCTTTTCGGGCCTTGTCAATAGCCCCTATTTATCGGTAGCAGATTCCCTGAAGGTCTGTACGCGGAAGTTTGAGATGATTTGCCGTGTGCCATGGCCAGCAAAATTCCAACGGAGGTCCATTCGACAATGAAGACTCGAAAGTTGTGAACACCACAGTTCTTGCATTTGAACTCGAAGGCTTGGGGGTTTAAAAAGGCCAGGTTCGACCGAGACCATAAGTAATCGGTTATCAGGATAATCACCAGAGGCGAGGGATGATGGTACTGTGTTGAGGAAGTATGTAGCGCTGGCTCAATATTATCAAGATTTTTCATATGAGGGATTGGTTTACAAAATGAATCGTTCGAAATGGGGTTTGTGGGATGATCTTTAGGGCTTTATGGCCCGTTGGACCAATATATGGTCTTCTCCTATTCCCGTAGCATATAAATGAAGTAGTTTGTATAGGATGAAGTCTCTGACTGCAATTGCATCATGTCAGCAGAGATGAAAATTCATGAGCAAGGAAAGAAAGAGAAAGACATACCAAAGCGCGTGGCTTCTTAGCCTTCATTGCACGTTGATCTGGTGGATATTCTGGTGGACGTCTGTTTCTTGTGCTCTCCAATGTGGCCAGAAATTGCACACAACGTTGAAGCCCGTATAGACGGTGTTGATCAGGGATGTGAATTAGACTAATATGTCGGTCTTTGGTGTATGCTATATCGGTGCTATATAGGATGAAATACCTAGCAGAGGCATGGAGGAAGGAAAAGCCAGGGAAGAGTGACAGCTAGAGGCTATCATGGCAGTGAATTGCAAAATCATTTTCCAGGAATCAATACTGATGGTGAATCTCAGGAGCAAGGTGTGTCTTCTCATAAGAGAAATGCAGCTCGTAGCAGAATATATTCATACTTCATTAGCATGTCCGGACTCCAGTCCATCTAAAATACCCATAGTTAAACAGTAAGAAGAAGACATTGAAGCAAAACAATAACAATAAAGCCTAAGATCCCATCTCTCTTACACTTCTCAAGCACCTCTCTATCCTCTTTCCCCTCTCCCGTTCTCTGACAAGCATATCCCTCGCAAACGACTTTATCGCATCTCGTCCAACCTTCTCCCGCCACGACGTCCACCCGGCTAGCTCGCTAACAACAACGTCTTTATTCCAAGTGATCTCCCTCGAAAGTTGCGCTGTCTGTGCTTCGTACTCGTTGATCTTGTTCTCGAGGTCTCGCACGGATTTCTGGCGCGATTCTTCGAGACCCGGGAAACTGAGGTTGAATCTGCGTGGAAGGGAAGAAGAAACAAGTGAGGAGTGCGTGCGGGAGAGACTTCTGTTTGTAGTGGCAAGTGTGGACATAAGGTTAATTGGTCGTGAGAGTGCAGACAAGATTGCGGCCGTCGTATTATCAATGGAGGTTAGGGCAGTGAGGTACTGCAGGAGGGGAGAGGAATCCGAAGTTGAGGTCGAGAGGAACCCAGCGTAGCGGGCGAAAGCGTCAATGTGGGTTGGTGGAAGGGCGTTGGTTGGTTCTTTTAGAGTCGAGAGGACGGACGTGCAGAGGGTGACTGCGTCCGCGAGGTCTGAAGTGGCGTTGTGCAGGGAGTGTCCGCGGCGGATGGTACTGCGTGTGTTGGCATGCACAGCGCGGACGACCTCCTGCGCGTGTGTGACGAATTGTTCCGTCTCTCGCATTCCCTCGAGTGTGACAGGTGCGTAGTCCTCAGCTATAGTCTCGGAAAGAGCTGCTGCCTTTTGGAGAGATCGATCTGCCATCATGTCGGGATGCAACTCGGGGACAAGGAAAAATTCCCAGAGCATTTCGTGAGTGGAGAAGGTTGGATGAGTGAGGAGGATTTTTAGGAACCGGTCGAGCTTCTCTTGCATATCATGGAGAACGGCACGGGACGGTTTGGAGTGGATTTGAAAGGGGCTGCGGAAGTTCGAGAGTGACGGGATGTAGGAGGCTGGGTGCTCGAGTGAGAGACCCTTGGCTAGGTTCTCGAAATCGGAGAAACTGCGTCGACAGGTGGTGACTGTGTATGTTGCGGAGCCGGGTCTAGACTCAACTTCGTTCTCAGGGGGGTGGGGTGCACCGGATTTCAAAACAAATCGAACCGTCGCATCTTCAACGAAGAATGAACGCACCACTGTAGTGACCCGGCCTGACGGATCATCGTATGCTGAGGGAGGGCTCGACAGGAGTATTAGGTCGTCGATGCGATTGCGTACTTCGTCGTCTTTGGCGATCTCGACAGCTGTTAATCCACGGATTTCCTTGAGATGGACATCCACTCTGGGATCCATGAAGAGAAGTCGAACTTGGTCTATACGACCATACTTGCTTGCTGTCATTAACGGCGTGAATTTCTTCTCGTTGGTTGCGTTCGGGTCGCAATCGCTTCCTTCGAGGATTCGTAGGGTTACCTCGGGATCGCTGACTATATGGAGCAATGTATTACCCCTCGAATCGACGTGATCGTCAAGGCGTATCGCTTTACCGTCTCCCTGGGCATCCTGGGCGGCATTCAATGCATCATTGATCATGAACTTGTAATCAGGATGGTCGTAAGACCTGCAGAGTGCAAAAAGTGGCGTTTGTCCATGTTTGTCGCGCTGCTTCCAGGGGAGAAGCTTTCCCAGAGTGGATATGACAGACGGCGTACTGAAAAGGTAGTGGGCAACCGTGCGTCCATGTACATCCGACTTCTTCAAGTAGAATGCGAGTGTGCTCTCGTCGGTCGATTTGAAAAGGAAGTCAAGCAGGATGTTCACTACTTCCGTGTGGCCCAGCTGGACAGCTGCACTAAGCAGTGTTGTCCCTTCAGTGTTTGTGTCTGTAAGTATATCCTGTAGTGGGTAATATTCCTCAAGGCTTAGCAGATATTTCAACGCCTCAGGCTGACGACTTTCGACGGCCATCATTGGAATTGAATACCCGGCAGGATCCTGCGTTTTTGTCAATGTCTCGATCGAACTATCACCTTCGATTGTGCTGGTCATCGATCCGATGGTGGTTGTCCTCGAAGCGAATGAGACAGCTGACGAAGAGGATAAACTGCGGACATCCATGGAAACCCTCTTCGGCGGACGCCGGGTCTCCTTTTGGGAGGTATTGCCAGTCCATGTCTGGAAGGGGAACACATGAGCCAATGGTGGCGTCTCAGATGATGGGCCGTCCTCTATATGAGATGATGATTGTTCATCGTCTTCTGAGAAACCGGCTGGCACGCTGTGCACGGACGAAGTATCGCGTGGAGGTTCGTCATCCTCATCTGTCTTGAAGAGTACGGTTTTGCCTTCTCGCTCCACGGGTAATTCGTCATCCAGCGACTCGTGGTCAGTGCCGGGTTCCAGAATAGCCTTCATATCAGAGACTTTGCCTGCCTTTGTGGCGTTCCACAAGCGCCTGTTGCGGACACTTGCTCTTCGCAAGCCCGCTGAATCCGTCAAAAGATACGTAAGAACGGCCTCAAGGGTGCTCAAAGCATATCCCATTTCTCCACTTTCGACATCGTCGATGTAGATGAAATGCTGCATGTAAAGGAGCCTGGCCTGGAGATGTCGTATTTGAGATCTGATGACCACAACAAGCAATAAAGAGACCAAGATGTCAGCGTTGACCATCATTGGCGCCGTCATCTTCTTCTCAGAGGCCGATGAACTAGCCTTGTCGTAGTTCCCGGGGAACGATATCACTTTGACCGTTTCCAGAAGCGTACCCAGCATATCGTGAGGACATTTCGCATCCAACATCTTTCGAAACACCTCCACTCCTCTCCCAAGACGTTGCAGTAATTCTCTCTTGCCGTCACGGCCCCCTTCGACGGTAATCCCAACTTGCGAAACATCAACACTTTCCATTTGACGAATCCTATAATCCAAGTCTGCGTCTTCAGACTTGCGAAAGCTGCAAAGTCGAGGGAAAAGGAGCGGTTCGTGCACCTGTTCAGCGACGTACCGCTCGATCAACCGTTCAACTAGAGGCCCGGTGAGATCGGTAGTAGCTCCTAAGAACGACAATTGTTGCTTGTCTACAAGACGGAAAAGGTCGATGGCCGCAGTTACTGCAGTCTCCAAGCTCCGGCGCATGAGATCCTCATCATCCTCAAAGTACTCCCCTGAATTGAACGGCAACGGTTCCTGCCCAAAAGCCGATAAACTGCGGTTCGAAGCTGTTTCATCCGCTTTTAATTCAGTACGGCCCCTTAATCTCTCATCGTCTTCTAACATAGGTGACCGCGATGGCGGGGGAGGCAGCGGTTTCCCTAGCTCTTTGCCAAATTCCCGGAACAGTCTGTCAAGACCCGATTGCATCTGCCGTGCAATCATTGGGAAATTCAGCAACAGCTCGCCAAACGTCCTGATAACTTTCTTGGGCGGCGAGGAAACCGGACCGGTTGAGCTCGTTTCTTTGTCGTCGGATTCGACCTTGTTTGGAAGCATGCCAGGTACTGCGGCGGAGATGATCTTGCCGGGATCGAAGGAGCCGATCAAGGGTCGAGAGATGTAGTAGATGAGCCATGGTTGCGATTCGTTGTTCGGGGCGTAGTATAGGGCATCCGACAGTAGTTGGGCCTGGGTTAGAGATTTGAAGCCTAGAGCCGCAAATAGCATATAGTCAGCTCCTGCACGCGCTCGAGCTGTTCGAGGACATCCCCACCTTTGTTGCTGTAAACCGAGCTCTCCTTGATGATCACTGTCCGCCCGTTGACTGTTGACACTTGTTTTGCCTTTCCTCGACTGTCGCGGACGTTCGAATCGTCCTTTCCACCTGCGTGCCCGGCAGAGAACGGAATCCGTAGTACATGACTGCCGAGGAAGTCTTCCGAACCAACGATATCGGAGTAGTAGAGATTTGACTCACGATCGCGCGATCCGGTCAAGCATTCGGTCGTCGGTACTAGCAAGACCTATAGAGAGAACAGACATCAGAACCAGCCCTTGGGATGGACGCCATCCGGCGCGCGAAACGTACATGATTCTCGATAGGCAGACATTGCCCGGGAACAGTGCTTCTAAAGAAGGCACGAAGGAAGGGGTTTAGAGGGTGCATCCAAACGGTCTTGGACGACGGCCCGGTGAAAGATCTCCAGCACTCATCAAGCCGTTCGTTCTAAAGTTGAAAGGGGTGCGTTGCGCTGCTCGCCGATTGCTGTAGAGGGGTGGTATGAGGAGCAGCTCCGGCGCATATGCCGAACGGTGAGTAAACAGACCGTGAGAGGACTAAGCGAAGAAGTCAAGCACTCATTAAATTATCCTTCAGAAATTGAATAAAAAGATGCAATGCAGGATTGGTAAACCAGCAAGAACGGTGGTGAGAACAGTGTTGCTGTTGTTGTCACTATCAAGGCCGAGATTCCAGATTGGCCGGGATGACGCTATACCGCATTCGGCAGATCGGGGATTTTTATATACAAGAGAAGCGAAGAAATAGAAGTGAATAGGAGAAAGAGATACATATAATGCCAATTGGAACAGAAGAAAATCCCAAAGGAAGAAAATATTCGTTGTACTAATAACATGAGGACTAGTGTACAGAAACGGATACCAGAGCTATCCAGACGGTTATTCCCTCCAGCATCCCGTAAGAATAGGACAAATCCTATCTGGATAGATGTAAGGCTATGGTATTCGTTTTCGTGTTGAGTATCAGAGTAGTATCAATCCGTGCCATTTCCCTATTGCTCCCTGCAACAACCAAGGCATATGCAAATCCCAGATATCGAACAGAAGAAAAGAAAGATAACACTTTAACCCAGTCTCCGGACCTTTCTGCTTCTGGTACCTCCAAACTTGATCCGGGTCGCGTCGGTGACTCGGCTAACCAGCCCACGGATGTTCCTCCCCTCGTTACCCAGTAGAACCTTGGTAAATGCTTCCCTGCCAGGCCCAAAATCACGGAACACAATCTCCAGTCGCTGAATATCGAAGAGCAGACCCTTTTCTTGCATCAGGCCAAACGTGTGGGTGGATAGTTGGTACGCTGGGTCATAGCCAGAACGCTGGGATTTGCGGAAACCCAAGTGACCACAGCTTCTCACGAGTATGGGGTCGCCATTCGGTCGTGTCAGAGTCAGGATTGTATTGTGTTTGTGCGCATAAACGTGGAGATGGTGTGGTGGTTGCTTGTCGCCGTACGGATGTTTGATCAAAGCGCTCTCTAGGTTCTCTCTCATGTGCTCGAAATCCTCTGTTACGGCCGGTGGCTTCTCTTGCCCTTGCATCATTTGCGTGAGCGTCGCTATCGGAGACGAGCCCTCGGCAGATTGGTCGTTTTGCGCATCGAAAAGCTGGCGTTCAGTCGCACGTAACCGCTGCTTCTCGCTCTCGTAGGTCCGGGGAGCGGAGGAAGAAAAGGGTCGCACCAGGCGAAGAGGGGATGGTCGGAGCTGGCATTGTCTACCAATTGAAGGCAATGCTCTTGCTAGAGCACTCGTGAATTGCGAATTCATAATGTGGGATGGATGCGGAGGTGGTAGTAAATCGGCGGGCAAAAGATTCGGGAGGAAAAGATCGGAAAAGTCTGGGATTTCTTGGCACTGCAACTGCACTTTTTTTCCCTCCGCGGCTTCAATCATTCCTCTTTTGCCTCCCCCTCCACGCCCTGCTCTGTTTGTCCCGCTCTACAAATACAACATCTCGGGGCCCAGGTTGGTTCTGGAATTTTCGACATTGTTTGCATTTTGAAGTTGAGCCATATATCGGTGCAGAGCATGATTCCGGCTACAAGGATGTCGGCCACCGCGCGGGCGGCCACTTTGCGCTTTCAGCTGTCGGGTCTTAAGATAAATGCAGTGACCACCCAGCAGCTGCTAAACCGGGCTTATACTTCGACAGCTCTAGATGCCGCTATGAACGCCCGGACGACCGTGGTCAACGGCCCCGTATCCCGACTGGTTTCTCCGTACACGGCACTCCCTCTGACGAGATCTTTCCATGCCTCCACGGTCCAATGGCAACAGCAGCAACAGCAAAAGGAGAAGCAGACCGATGAGGCCAAGGAGGAGGGCTCTAAGGAAGAGGGTGAGGGGAAGAGAGAAGGAAACGAAGAAGGACAGAAGGAAACACCTCCGCCTCCCCCGCCGCACGGTGACAAGTCCCCATGGCAAGTGTTCACAGAAACGCTCCAAACCGAATTCAAGGCGTCCAAGGAATGGAACGAATCGACAAAGGCTCTTGCTTCCTCGGCACATGAATTCTCTGAGAACGAAAGGGTCAAGCAGGCACGTGCCGCTTACGAGGCTTCCCGTAAAGCCGCAAGTTCCCGAACTTCCACTGCGTTCAAGACCACTGGTCAAGCTATTGGCAAGAGTGCCGCGTGGACATGGAACACGTCTGTTGTCAAGGGTCTCCGGAAAGGTGTGAACGCCACTGGGTCCGGTATCGAGAAGGCTACAAGACCCGTGAGAGAGACCGACGCTTATAAGACTGCTGTTGGTGGCGTGAAGGACGCCATCGACGACGGTAGCAGCTCCCGCTATGGTGGTTGGATTGAGAAAGAGGAGCGTCGGAAGCAAAGGCAACTGCGTGAAGAGATGGAGGCCAAGTCTGGGCGTCGCAGGACTGGGCCGATGGTTGAGGATCCAGAGTGAGTTGTCATCCAGAACATCTACGTTATTTTCAATTTGTGGTGCTAATCTTTACCTTTTTCTCATAGGGCCGGCACCAACGTCACCGTTCACAAGGACGCTGCGTGGAAGGATTCGTGGCGCGAATTCCGTGACTCCAACCCTATGATGCAGAAGCTCTTCACGATGAAGGAGACTTACAATGAGTCGGAGAACCCGTTGATCAGCACAGCACGCAGTATCTCTGACAGAGTCGCCTCCTTCTTTGCCGAAAACGAAACCGCACAAGTCATCAAGAAGTTCCGGGAGATGGATCCTAATTTCCAGCTTGAGTCCTTCCTGAGAGAAATGCGCGAATACATGCTTCCTGAAGTCCTTGACGCCTACGTCAAGGGTGATGTTGAAACGCTGAAGCTCTGGCTGTCAGACGCCCAATTCCATGTCTACGCTGCTCTTTCGCAACAATACACCACTGCAGGCCTGAAGTCCGATGGCCGCATTCTTGACATCCGTGGCGTTGACATCTCTAATGCTCGTATGCTAGAACCCGGCGAGATCCCCGTCTTCGTTGTCACCTGCCGTACACAGGAAGTCCACGTGTTCCGCAATGCTAAGACCAACGAACTTGCCGCCGGTATGGAGGACAAGGTGCAGCTGGTCACTTATGCCATCGGTCTCACCAGGATTCCGGAAGACGTCAACAACCCGGAAACTCGCGGATGGAGATTGATCGAGTTGCAGAAGGCTGCTCGTGACTACATTTAAAAAGCTTACTTTTCCCTCATACATGCCATCGCACGTCCTCTCGGTTTTCCTACGACATCTTGTTACCGCCCCTTCCCTCTTCCTTCCATCTCTTGATTTAACGGCGCTTCTTATCTCATGAAATTTCTCATCCCATCTATTTCTTGCTTGTCTTGATATCATTCTGACTGTACAATATCGGCTATACGAATAGAGAGCAGGCGGAACCGGCGCTATTCACCGTGATAGTAACCACGATTATATGATTGTTGTTTAATTTGATTTCTCTTTTTCTTGTATTGATGCTGTGTTCCGCCTGTTCTCACGTGGAATTTAACGACTCGTCTTGAAGACGGAGGATTCCACAAAAATAACGGGGTGCTCTTACAGGCGTACTGATTGATGAATTGTCTGTTCTATTTTATATGCTTCTGGGTGTGTGTGGCGTCTATTTTTGTTAAAGATTCAGCATCAACTCCTCCACTCTTGATCGAATATACTGCATCTGGACCTGTCCAGCACTGTGTTATTACACTACTCGTCTTCTGCGGTAAAAGTGGTCTCACAACTAGTAGTGTAGTATCGTCACATAACTCCATTCGCTTCAAGGTTTTACCATAAACTCGTAAACTTCAGGATGAATAATAGCAACTTAGGCGAATAACAATCATCGAAAAGAGCATCAACTGCCAAAACCCTCCAACAAGCCAGGTATTATACTTTAATTTCCTCGTCCACCGCCGCCCATCATATTCCGGGCCCTGCATATTCGTTAGCATCTGATTTATAAAGTGTACTACCTGGGCACAACTTACATGTTTGCAATGTTGGGGTCGTTCATCAAGGTGGACATGTCGGGCATTCCCCCACCACGACCAAAGTTCTCAGCCATCGATCGCAGCTGCGGGTTGTTCATGATTCCGTTGAGCGCGTCAGGGTTGCTCATAAGGTTTTGGGCCATGTTCGCAAACATGGGGTTGTTCATCAAAGAACCGAGGTCGGGCATACCACCGCCACCGCCGCCGCCGCCAAGCATGCTAGCCAGAGAGGACAGATCAGGCATACCACCGGCACCAGCGCCAGCGCCACGTGCACCCTCGTTACCAGCGTTGGAAGCCTCCACACCCTGGGCAGCGTCGATCTTCCTCTTGCAGGTCTCGAGACCCTTCTTCATGGCACTGCTGCCACCATTGCCTTCAGCCTCAATGCCCTTCTCGTAGGCTTCCTTGGCTCCGTGGTAATCCTGCATGTCATAACGGGCGAGTCCCAGACGGCTCCAGGCCTTGGAGTATGTCGGGTCTGCGACAGTGGCATACTCTGCGTCCTCCGCAGCCTTCTCATGCTGACCGGAGGCAGAGTAAGCAGCAGCCCGGTTGGAAAGGTATATGGGGTTCGCCTTGGAGATCTCCAGAGCCTGAGTGTAGAAATTGATGGCGCCTTCGTAGTCCTTGCTTGCCATCGCGGCATTACCCTCAGCCTTCAACCTATCGGACTCCGGAGTGGGCACACCAGGCTTGGGCGTGGGCTGTTCAGCTGCTGGGGCTGGTGCACTGCTGGAAGATGCGGAGGCAGATGCAGAGGAAGCATCACCAGACGGTCTATTCCGGAGCTTCTCGTACACGCTGTAGATGTTTACCAACGACTGTCCACCCACGGCATCCTTGACGGCAGCCTCATCGGAGGGGTCGACCTTGAACGTATCCGCAATGCATGACTGGGCGATCTCAATCGATTCGGCATCATCCGCAGTGAGAGTGCCGTCCTTCAAGCTGGAACCGAGGAAATCGATGACGGCGAGCGCTAAGCGCTTCTTGGAATCGTTGGGGGCCTGCAAACAAATCCGTCAGTATTCATTTATTGATACTTTTCAGTAGAAGAAACAGTGCCAGACATTCTTACCATGATGATGACCGGGTAAAACGATAGAAATCAACTTAAAAAATAATGGATAGTAGAAAGAAAAGGAGACTTGTCGCGGGGGTTTTCTTGGCGGCGCTGCGGGGAGACTTTATGCCTTCTGTATGGGCTAAGCTCCGGTGCACGTGATTAAACCCCGTGCTCGGCGATCCCCAGAGTAGCTTCTGGACGTCTCTTCGACTATCTGTCTCTTCCTCCTTCTTTTCTTTCCTACACAGCTACTGTGGTTTTAGGGCTTCGGAGAACACTTTGCTGGACGGGATATGGTCGCGATTCTGGGACTGGAGCTGGCCCGAGTCCGACGGAGTAACTAACGTCCCCTACGCTAGTTGCGAACGAAGATGACTCGATGTGAGCTCTCTTTTCTCGCTGTGACTATCGTCCCTGTATCGAGCCATGTATTGGCCCAATGGTGTCCCCCGGGTCTACGCGGTCAATGGCCCCGGAATTCCGCCCGCTTTATCCGATGAGGATCAACCAGTTGACCATAAGAATGAGAGCTCCCCGGAGCAGAACGAGTCGGTAGACCCTGCCGATAGTGGGCCTGAGTCGAAGCCGGGATCATGGGCGGATGAGCCCGTTAGTGGCCTCTGTGTGTCGCGCAGTGGTCACTTGTTTGCGACGATGACGGATTCGTCCATTGCGGTTTGGCAAGCCAAGGTATACCTGTTCCTCTTTCGTGCTTTTGGTATTGCGGTGTGGTTGACTGGAGATATGTCAATAGCCTACTGCCGTCGTTGCTGCGGTTGCTCGATCCGCGACGTCAATGAAAACATACGGGCCTAACGTGGCCCTTTTGATGCGTCCCGACTCGACGATCCTTGCCGTGCAGACCCTCAATGGATATCTTCTCACCTATACGATAACCTCCGATCCGAACAGTCGAGTCTACCAACAGCATTTTGACCAGTCTACCCAGTCGCGTCGTCAGCAGCTAGCCCGTCTGTCAGCCGGGGAGGAGGCTAATGCAATCCGGGAGATAAACATTCGCTTTCGGATGGCCATAAAGATGGAATCGGGGATTGTGAAGGCGCTGGCGTTGGACAATGAGCTTATTGTGGCCACTGTGAAGCCTCCAGCTATTCAGTGTATCCGTTGGACGCCAGATGCCAGTGGATCACAGACCTCATCTGAGCTCCTGGGTCGAATTCTAGGTGTCTCCAAGAAAACGACGATTGAGGATATGGTGTTCGACCGTGCAATGAACCTTTTGATATGGGTAACCAATGAGGGACAGGCGTATGGAATTCAGAGGATTTCGGAACAGCAGAATGAACCAGAGGCTACTAAAAAGTTGTTTAGGGGCCACTGCTTCCATGATCCGAAGGATGATGGCGAGAAAGCAATCAAAGTCGCAGTAAATGCGCGGTTCTCACTGTTGACGGTGAGCTGCGCTAATGGAGATGTTCTTGTCTACACAGCCAAAGATTACATGGGAAACGTTCCGCTTTCACAGAAGCTCCAACCTCCTGCATCACCCTCTACTACTGGGGGTTTGACGTTTATGAGTTACTCGCCAGATGGTTACTGCTTGTTTGCTGGTTACGAGCGTGGCTGGATGACCTGGAGTGTATTTGGCAAGCCGGGCGGGAATAGCTTCTCGACAGACCGTCCTCATACTGCTGCTAATGCTGAAGACTGGCTAAGCGGAGTCTCGAACGGATGCTGGATAGGCGGAGGATCAGATATAATCCTAACGAGGCAGGGCGATCGTCGTCTGTGGATATTGGAGACAGCACGAAGCGCTTTAACTGGCTGTTTTTCGTCTGCGAATCTAGCCAGGGGCTTGCTGCAAACAAGCACGGAGATCATTCTCTATCGCGGCCATGATCTACCAGATCTGATGACCATCTCGGGCAAGGACTCTTTATGGCATCATGCACAATATCCACCAACTTACCTGCACTCCCAATGGCCCATTCGTTCGTCTGTTGTTTCGCAGGACGGAAGATACGTGGCTATTGCAGGTCGACGGGGTTTAGCACACTACAGTGTCAACAGTGGCCGCTGGAAGGTCTTTGAGGACCCCAGGGTAGAAGACTCATTTGCTGTGCGCGGCGGTATGTGTTGGTACGGGCATATCTTGATTGCCGCTATTGATAGCGACGGGTCATACGAGGTACGATCGACTTTTCTACTGACTGATGAGACCGCTGAAGGCTGACATGAACAAGCTACGCCTATATTCACGGGAACTGCCCTTGAATGATAATTCCATCTTGCATATAGAGTACCTCCCTTCGCCTGTGGTTTTCATTGGACCGTCTGGTGAAGACTCTCTCCTCGTCTATACTTATGATAACGTTCTATACCACTTCATCATCAACTCGACGCATTCCCATATCACACTTGTGCCTGTTGGACAGATCGCTTTCAACGGCATTGTACGAGCGCCAACTCGGGTAAGGGCAATTAGCTGGGTCCTGCCTGAGGATCAGATGAGTGAGTTAGACTATTGTTTTCCTATATGATGTCTCCTTCTGACAATAAAACAGGAAATGGTGATCCTTCCCAGGATGTCAAGGTGGCCTCCGTCCTTCTCCTGGTTGACGGTAACCTTGTTCTTCTTCAGCCATCAGTTTCAGAAACGGGCGATTTGAAGTATGACATGCGGATCATATCCCATGACGTGGAATACTACATCTTGATGCGTGATCAGTTTGCGTTTGATTCCTCTGCTCCCGATGTGTCACTTCCTCCTAGTCCTTCAGCCGATATGGCATTCAAGATGTACTCGACCAATCAGTCGCTGAGAGATTCTCTTTGGACGTTCAGTGGGAAGAATCTCCTCGCCTGGGGCGATGTGAAGGAGGTCTTACAACTCGAAGAGGTACCCAAGCCTATCGAGGTTCCTCTTGATTTCTATCCCCTGTCGGTGCTCTTGAATAAAGGTATCGTCTTGGGAGTGGAATCAGAAACGATCCAACGGCGAGATGTCACTTTTGCGATTTTGAAATTTGCCATTCGGGTATGTTCTTATCTCTGGTACTTTGAAGAGAGAATACTAACACTAGCGACAGACACATCTATTCCTTCCTTACTTCCTCCAGCACAGCCTTGTTCAGTCCGATATGCCCGGGGCGCTCTCACTCAGCCAACATTTCTCCCATCTCTCATACTTCGCACACGCACTCGAAATCCTACTTCACCACGTTCTAGATGACGAAGTCGACAATGAAAGCCGAAGCAGCAAAACCAGCGACCCATCCCAGAAACACCAACCATTACTCCCATACGTGATATCCTTCCTCCAAGCCTCCCTCCCGACCAAAACCTATCTGGACATCGTAGTCCAATGCACACGCAAGACCGAGTTGCGAATGTGGCGCACTCTCTTCACTTACCTCCCACCGCCAAGGGATCTCTTCGAGCAAGCCTTAAAGCTCAACTCCCTAAAAACAGCGGTTGGCTACTTGCTTGTGTTACAAGCCTTCGAGGACGAGTTAGAAGGCGACGATGCACCAATCGAAGATTACGTCGTCCGCCTAATCGTGCTTGCATCGCAACGAAGTGACTGGGAGCTCTGTGCGGAACTGGCACGTTTTCTGATTGCCCTAGACGCCTCTGGCGATATGCTTAGACGAGCTATCGCCAGAGCAGGTTTGAGAAATGCGAACGGGCTTCCAGGGAATGGGATGAACGGGTCTGGGACGAGCGTTAAGGGCTTAGGGCTGGCGCTTCCGATCCGGACGCCGTCGTGGTCGTCGATTTCGCCCACGTCGTCGCCTATTCCGATGCCACCAGGCCAGGTGCCTAGTGATATGGGTTCTAATGCGAGTGTGGGGAATGTTGCGGGGAGTATGGAGAGTGGTGTTAATGATCTTTAGACGTATACGATGTTCTTGTTCATGTTTTGCTATTTGTATATAAGTCGACGGTTTCATTCTGGATAATGACACGTTATAACTCTACTTGTGTGCATGCACGAATGCGTTTAAGGCTGATGTCATTGTCAACATTTGAATCGATTAGATATTCCTACGAAGCAAGCGAGCAATAGCGAGAACATAATCGCCTTGAGTCTCGATAGATATCCCACTCTATTTGGCATCCCGTTTCAAGTCCACAGAATGGTCATATGTATTTGACATGTTAAATAACGTGCGAATGTCCTTGAGTAGCTCGTGTTCGCTTTTGATCATGATCTTCGAACTGTTATTTCATCTCCAAGTTCTTGCACCAAGCTCGTTTATACCTTGTTGCAACTGAGAGTAAACACGGTCCTGGTCTGCGAGATGCTGGCGCATCTTGGACTTTAAGTCGTTTATCTCGTTTTGTAGGTCTTGTATGGCGCTGTTGGGCTTTTGGTCTTTGAGGGATAGATCTGTACATTCTCTGTTTGGGTCGTATGTGTGCTTGGAAGACATGGTGATTTTGGATGTTCACTGAGACGTCTGTAAAGGACTTTTTTGGGAAGAAGATAATTTATAGAGTCGCTAGGCAATTAGAAAAGGTTGAAGTTAAGAGAAAAAAAAAAAAAAAAAAAAAAAAAAAGGCACGAGAGCGTTCGCGTGTGGTCGGTTTCGCTTTACACTGGTGTATAAACCTATCCAGCGAAGCCTGGGAGGTTCGAACGCAGAACCTCACAGGGTAGCGACAGGCAGCGTCTTCGGGCTCGAGTCCCTTCGACCCTTCACCTCTCATGACATTAGCTACGATGTATGAAATGTCCATTATAAGTTTACTTTCGGGAGGAAGGACGGCTGCCTGAAGGTGCCTGGAACCGCAGGAATCTGTATAGCTAAACATGCTGACCAAATGCACATACTAGCCTTTGAAAGTGGGTTAGCAAGGGAACACAACCTGTCAACTGCACTTCCTACGAATAATCTCACATGAAAAAGTGTAGACGAACTGGCATACCGAAGGAATAGACCCGATATCCAACTGATGCACTAAACCACCATGAAACAAGCATGCTGGCGGTAAAGGACAAGAACAGCTGCTGCGATTGGTATAGATGACAACAGAGAAAAGAAACAGGTTCACTTCGAGTGATATCTGCTATCAACACTTGAGCGAAATAAGTAGGGCTTTTTAGGCTCATTCCAAAAAGTCATATCGTAAGCTTTGTTTACCTACGAATGCAGCAAAATCACAATATTAGGAAACATAATAAGTAGGTCAAAGCCAAGTCTGCATTTTATTTTTTCTTGTGGAAACACCATACAGGCTTTGAATCTGAGACTCTCCAGCTACAGGAAAGCATTGTGTAGACCTCTCCCACATTTTCGAGGTCATGTGGTGACATCTCGTACAAACTATCCTAATCCTTTCATTCATTGTCTGGAGCGTTTCAATGTCTCGAGTATTATCTAGAGTAAACTCCGCGTGTGCTTGTGTATCTGCACCTCGTTGCGGTATAAGCAGGCATGTGCCTGTTCTCCAGACCGCTGAGTACAGGGTCTCCTTCGTATGTGAGTATGTTACCTAGCTCAATTTGCTGTTTTAGTTCGCTTCATTCTTCTCTTAAGTATATGTCGCAGAATACGGCACCGGAACGCCTGGCGCGTCAATATCGCAATAAGGGCGAAGGGGACCGCATCCCGAGACATACCAAACAACGAAAGAAGCCGATAAAGAAACAACCGTAAGGATTGAGCTGTGTTCAATCCTGATCGAAACAACCATGCCACAAAATAGGCCATAACAGCTTAACATCGGCATGCTGCTTTACGCCATAACTTTCGTTTCTCAGGTATTTGATGCGTTTTCCCTTTTTTCTTTTTTTCTTTTTCCCTCATCAGATGCGCCGGTGATGACACGGACTAGCAGGCCAGTTCAGTCTTTCTCTCCTTGCAAACTGTATAGAGGAATTTTAGTGATTGAGCCTAAATCAGGTGATAGAATAATGCTGACTCTGTAAACAGACAAGACCTGCAGCTTCCAGGTCAAGGTCCATCAATAAAAGAGACCTTCTATGGACAGTTCAATAGCTCCCGTTGACTTAACCCCATATTGGGTACAATTCGGTATTATCTCTCAATCTTTGATGGAAGAACAAGGTTAGATCTTCTGGCGAGCGTCATTATGCGAGAAGTGTTTCAGCACATGCGATAATAAATCGAAGGAGGTCCATCAGGCATATGGTCTCATTCATCTTCATCTGTTATCCAGCTCGTTCTGGCGTTGGATCTCTGTTGACTTGTCCTTCCACGAATCTCGTTGATTTATGGCATCGTTAGTTGAGATGCCATATGCCATAAGGTCATTATAGAATTCAGAGACCTGATCTAATACCCTCAAGAAAGAGCATGTATCTAGAACAGGATCGCCTTCGTGGCTTAGTTCGTTTCCAGGCTTTACGTGTCAACTTAGTTCCCTTGACTTGGGGTGCCATTGACCACGAAGGTAGGTTGAGTAGCATAGCGTAGGAACTGGAGTATGGCTCCTTGCATAAGTTTGTTTTCACGTTTCCTAAACTTTCCTTCATATCCTATGCTGGCTTGTTCGTGCTTATTCTGCCTTCGGGACAGCTCTGGGTTGATGGGCTTTTCTTGATACAATCGCCCTATAACTGCAACGATCCTTTCCGTCATGAAGCTTCAGTCCGTGACAGCTCCGCTCATTGTATAAACTATGTCCATTCTTTGTACGATTGCCAAATAGGGGTCGTCATTGTTTCAAAACTCTCAAGTGCCGAATGTGTCAAGCGACGATTTGGTCATTAAAGCTGGAGCTTTCTAATCGACGGTCAATTGAGCTAGCTGTTTGTCGAAAATTCAGCATATAATATTGGAGAATTGCACCGAGCTCAATCTCGGCCGCCAGTCAAGGAGGGTTCAGGGAACAAGTTACTATTCCCTTAGATCCAGCGTATAGCTCGTTATATCACCTTAGTTTCCATATCCTATATCGTGGCCATATAGTATGATCTCCGTGACAGTTATATTCGAGATGGATAAAATCAGACCCAAGTAGGTTAAAGGCAGAAGAAAGGAAGAGTGAACGGGTAGATCCCATTAAGTATGCGATACAAGTGACTCTATCTATTCCAGTCAGTCCTAAAGTGAATATCAATCAGCATCTCAACCTTTTCAAGAAATGCCATAGAGAGAAACGAAATCATTCACAGCTCTCAACCATCACAACCCTCTCTAGTCGAGCGGCATCCTCCACAACCCGTCCCCCAAATAATGCCCATCATCCATAACAACCCCCTTCCCCTTACTCTTCATCTCCTCCGTTCCAACCTTCAACGCCCCCACAAGACACGCATTCTCCTTCCCCTCCGCCATAACTGCAACAATCGTCCCCTTCTCCAACGCATGCTCCGCATCCGGTAACCGTCCACCGGGACTCGTAAGGCCGGGCGCCATCAGCGCGGCGCCTGAGAGAACGAAGCGGATTGCGCCGCGATCGATTTGGATCGTGGGAAGGGCGGAGGGGTAGGCGTGGATTAGTTTGAGGTGCGGGATTGGGGGGCCGTCTTGGGGTTGGTAGAAGAGGGGTTGGGAGTCGATTGTGTAGAGGGTGGATTTTTCGGGGCTGCATTTCATTCCAGCATTAGCTTGTGCCTTTGTAGTATTTATAGTAGGGGGCAGGACGGACAGTTTGATAGAATCGAGCTGTGCCTTTTTCGGGAGGATCTGCTCGATGTACGGCTCGAAACCGGGGTATGAGTCGAGGAAGTTCTGGCGCAAGCCTCGCTGTACCGAGGACTTGACCTTTGATTTTGTGCTGGGGGCGATACTATTGCATTATTAGCTTCTGCTTCTCTGCTTGTGTTGAGGGTTCCTGTTCGGTCGTCTGATTCGACCGTCTGGAAGACGAGGGGTTCAACGCGAGGACCCTGAGGGATAGGAACGGGATTGAGGGTTTCGCAAGCGCCGGAATAACGTATACTCACTCTTTCTTGAACATTTTGGCCACGGAGAGCTTGATATAGCTGCTCAATTCTGGACTCTTGTCGTTGCGGAGTTTGCAGCGATACGGACTGCGCGTTTGGTCCGACGCGGCTGACGCGGGGAAGGGCTATGTTGGTCACGTGGGCGACGTCACTGCTCTACTACTATCGGAGTACAAATTGATTTGGTATGCAGAGTATGCAGAGCACGAGGTGAAAAAGTATTTGTACATCTTCATTGATCATTATGCATAGTCTAGGTCCGAGTGGGAATCATATATCAAAAAGCCCGAACATAACAACTACATTTTTATTTTATAAACCGGTTTAACCCTTGGCAGCACCGGCCTTGATGAGCAAGATATCACCGTCCTCTACGGCGTAATCCTTGCCCTTGGTCATGATCTTTCCGGCGGCCTTGACGGCACCTTCGTCACCGTACTCGCGCAGAGTGGTGTAGTTGTAGACAACAGCCTGGATGAAAGTCTTTTCAAAGTCTGTTACGCTGTTAGTATATGTCATTCGAAGGATAAAGTTGGGGATGGAACGTACCAGTGTGAATGACACCGGCGGCAGCTGGTGCCTTGATACCCTTTCGGATAGTCCACTGGCGGACTTCATCCGCACCAGTGGTGAAGAAACTGGACAGGTTCAAAGCCTGACGCATAGTGGTGATGACCTTGGGAAGACCAGACTTGGTGTTAAGCTTCTTGCACTCCTCCTCAGCGGCGGCGTCATCAGACATGAGAGCCAGACGCTCCTCAAAGGAAGCAGAGATGGGGATCAGAGGACCGGGAGAGTTCTCCTTGATCCATTCGAACACCTTGGGAAGGTACTTGTTCTTCTGGCGAATGTAGTCCTTCTCGCTAAGGTTGACGAGGTAGACGACGGGCTTGGCAGTGAGAAGGAAGAGAGGGTTGATGACCTCGACCTGTATCCATGTTAGCATTGCCACAGCAAGACTAATGGACGCAATTGTGTAAAGGAAACACATGACATTGATCAGACGGGACTTCATCTCATATGACCTCTTGGTTGGATTATAATATGTGAGGCCATCGACGAGCTGGGATTATCGAGCAAAGCTCTTATTCATCATGTAATGTCATGCGCGGAGAAGGGAAAGAGAAAGGGGTAAAAGAATGGGAAGAGCATACCTCTTTCGGGCCCCAGTCACCCTTGCGGACATCGTGACCCTCCTGCAACCACTCAAGCACTCGGGCCACGGTGGCCTCCTCCTCTCTGAGCTTCTTCATCTCCAAAGTCTGACCACCACGACGGGTCTGCTTCTTCAAGTTCTCAAGCGCCTTCTCGACAAACTCAATATCCTTGATCCGCAGCTCCTCGTTGATGATAGTCAAATCCCGAACAGGGTCGACGTCACCCTCGACGTGAATAATCTCAGCATCATCGAAGCACCGAACGACCTGGAAGATGGCATCGACGGCACGGATGTGCGACAAGAAAGAGTTACCCAGACCGGCACCAGTCGAGGCACCACGGGTCAGACCGGCGATATCATACACAGTCAAGTTGGCGGGGACCTCGGACTTGGGCTTGTAGTGGGAGCAGAGCCAGTCGAAGCGCTCATCGGGGACGACGACACGGGCTTCTTCGGGGTTGATGGTGGCATAGGGGAAGTTGGCGGGGTTACCCAGCGACGACTTGGTAATGGCCTGGAAGAGCGTGGACTTGCCGACGTTGGCGAGACCAACCTGTCACAGTGTTAAATCACATTGCGATGTGAAAAGATGTGTGAGAAAAGAAGAAAAAAATCTCAGGGGAAGCGAGAATTTATAGCTTGGGAGAAAATTTCGGCGGCTGGAAAAAAATGGCAAAAAAAGGTGGGGACGTGCTCACATACGATACCACTCTTCAGGTTGTTACCAGGTCGGCCCAGCAGGACCTTTTCTTGCACGGGGGCCTTCTTGGGGGGCATCTTCTTTTTCTTCTTGCTGCTATAAAAGCGACAAGAAAGAGTGATATAGGGTGTGGTGGTAGTAGTAGTAGTAGTAGTAGAGAGAAGAGCAGCAGAAGAGAGAAGAGGGGAACAAGCAGAACCAGCTGCCGATCGGAGAAGGACCAAGGCGGAGGGAGCCGTGATGTCGGCTGCCCACTAGACTAGGTGGGCAATATAACGGAATCCGGTGGAAATATCCCGACTCTTGAGTCGCTATGACGGAATTTAATGGTTTTTTCGCGTGGAAAAAGAAGAAATTGAAATGGGAAAAATTGAAGCCATCCCGAGTTTTGCGCTTCGGTTCGTGTGTGCTGCTTACCGCCCACGTGATGGGGAAGCCCTAGCCGCATGGGGAAAGACAGCAAGACAAGATATAATACATTACTAAAAAGCAAAGGAGCAAGAGACCACCCATCCCGTATATCGCATCTAACGCCATCCTTGTATAAATAACCGACAGTCGACCTTATGTCTCCATGGCATCGCCCGATTCCATCTCCTCATCGACCACTCCCAGTAGCTTCGCGTACGGAACCGTCACCCGTTGGAGATCCCGGTGTTTACCTGAACACTTATTAGCCACAGCTCAATGATTAGAAACACGATGAAAAACTCACCCAAGGCTAGAATAACCTCCTTCAACAACACCTCCCGTGGCCAGCCACACAGGGTATCCGAGCTCTCCTTCCAGTTCCGGTCTTCCTTCTCATTGGCCTGCAAACGCCGTTGTGGTCCTGTCTCATCATCCTCCTCAAACAATCCCCCAAATAGCCCCTTGAGCAGCTCCTCTACCTTCATCTTCAGCCCCTCGGCACCAAGACGCTTGGCGTACATTGACAGGTACAACCGGAACTCCTCCTTAGCCCCCAGTGAGAGTGCCGCTGCCAGACGATTTTCCAAGTGAGCAATCGAAACGCTCGACTCGAAACTCTCGTAGCCTTCTCGTGACAGGAGAACCTTGATAAGTCGTTGTAAGAAGTATGCGCGGCCGCGGAGGAGTGTCTCGTTGGTCGTGTTGCGTTCCAGGAACGGGATAATGCCGGCCGACACGGCCTTTCTCGCCTCTGAATCCTGTTGCGACTCTTTCAATTGAAGATTTCCAACAGGTGCCTCAGTGGTATTCCAGTACTGGCTACCAACCGCCCACCACGCTTCGGAAACACGCTGCCAGTTGTACAAGGCGGGAGAGTATGCGTAACCCTCACCGTTCGTCAACGCAACCACAATCCGGCCTTCAGAGTTGATTCGTGCATTGGTAATCGCCGGAGCTGCAGTAGGGTGGGTCCCCAAAGAGTGAAGCGCTGCATCGAGCACCGGTTGTAGTGAAACAGGGGGGTGAGGGGAGGAGAGATGCTCAACGTTCCAGACATAGCACATGCCCACTGCCGAGATACAAAGGATCCATGGACCGTGGCACTCCAGAATAACAGGCTGTGCCTCCAGTACGAGAGCACTAACTAGACGACGACCAGCTGGAGTCCAAAGATAGACTGACCCATCCTCACAGGCTGCCGCCCACATGCTCTGGTTTCCTGTCACCAGGAGCACGCTGCGTGGGAGGAAGTCTTGCCATAGTGGCTGCTCCCCTCGGAAGAGTGTAAGACGGACAGGCTCCCGATCCACGGCCCGACCAGTCAAGCTGGCTGGTGACGGATTCCGGGCCTCAAACACTACGTCAACGCGCGACTTGTTCGACTCCCCTGGCGTCGATATTGTGCTTGGGGGTTCCGTAGGCTTGCCATTTTCATCAATCGCCCGGAGAATCTGGCTGCGGATCTTCGGCACAGCCAGTCGAAGCTGGCTAATTGCCATGCACGGATTCGTAACTGCCGGTCGAATGAATTCTGGTGTTGGCTGCTGACCTGTGACAGCCGGTTGCTGCTGTGCAGGAAGTAAGCCGTCTGGTGTGGCCGCAAGAATGGGTGTAGCGCCGTTCTGACTTGCGAACGCGACGCGCTTTTCCACATGTCCGTCCTCGTCTCCCTCCAGCTGGGCCAATTTCCGCTTGTTTCCAAAGAGTAGCGCCGCAAGTCCACCCTTGGGTAACCCGTCAAAAGGCTTGGAAAGATCAACAATTGATTGTGGTGCATCCGACTTCCCTTGGTTGTTGCTAATAGATGCCATCAATCGAGCCTGTGGCAGAGAGGATTCTGCAGCCCCAGCCCCGGAAACGAGTAATGGAGCAATGCGCTTCTTTCCTTCTTTCGTGTATGTGGGACGCGACTTCAGTCTCTCTAGCTTAGCTTGGTACGGATCGGGCTTCTCCGGCTCAGTAGCCCCTGCAGCTGCTGTCGTGGCGGTCCCGTTTGGCTTCTGCGCATCTGGCGCAGGCGACGGGGCACGAGCAGGCGTACCATTTGGCGGCGCTGCTGCTGCAGGTTTCCCATTCACGTCGCCCTCGGCCGCAGCATGGCCATCACCCATCAATGCACCCATTCGCCCTTCAACGCCCTTGATTTCATCCGCCTTACTCTTCTCCTCGAGTAACAGTCCATCCGTCGTCTCTGTGATGCCAGCACCTCTCCGATTGGTACCGAACTTAGTAAGCGACTTTTCGTTCTCCTCCATAGCCATCGCAAAGCCCAATTCCCCGTCCTCAAATCTCACTGCCAGGATCGTACCATCCAACGCAGTAGCATATAGACACGTTCCATCAGGACTCCATGCCAGGTCTGAGATCGACTTGGCAGCCATTTCTTGCGCCACGACGATAGGCCGTGGATTGCTGGTGATCCATATACTCAACGATTTGTCTCCTCCGGCACATGCGATTACTGTGACAAGGTTATGTGCACCCCCTTGGTCGAGCGCCTGTTTACTCACGGGCTGCATCGAATACAGTCGTGGCGAGAATGCGCAGACCTCGACCGGAGCTTCATGTCCGATCAGGTTGATATCACCGTCCCACGAGCCACGGTTGATAATCGCAACGGAGCTGACAGGTCCGTTGACGGCATTTGCGGCTGCAATATGCATACCATCGGGAGACCAGGAGCATCGACGGAAGTAGGCCGTTAAGGGAGAATTGTTGAAAGGAGCGGAAATTGTCTGTTCATGGACGAAGTTGTTCATCTGGTCATGGGCACTGGAGTTCGGCTGCGGAGAGGTAAAGCGGAAAATTCGAACGGTACGGTCATCACTGGCGGTTGCGAAGTATTTGTTTGCCGGGTCGAAGGTAATTCCCTTGACATGACTTTGGTGGATGGATAGTGTTTTCAGCTTCTCGAATGTATGCCCCGACCACACCACCACCTTGGAATCCAAGCCCACCGAAACCAGAATCGAAGAATCGTATGACCATCCCAGATCCTGAATATCATTATCGTGACCGATTAATCGCCGTATGGTGCGCCAATTCTCTACGGGTGGTGCTTCGTTCGTCCCTGATTGCGGAGAACATCAGCAGCTATTCAGACCAAGATTCCGCGTAATCGTAAGAACATGGGTTGTAAAAGCCTACCAAACGTAGATGCATGCGACGGAGGATTTGAATCCAGCGAATAAATACACACAATCTTATCATCCGCACCGGACGCCAGGTATTTTCCGTTGGGCGAGAATCGAACGGTATGGATCGTCCCCGAGTGGTTGCTCATCGACGCGAGCTGCTTCGGCTTGTTCGCATTTTCTGCGTTTGCGGTATTGCGGATGGCCTCTGTAGACCATATCCGGACGTATCCATCTAGAAGGAGAACAGAGGGGTCAGAGTCAGGCGCAACGATTCACATTTTCCCTCGCTTCAACAAGGGTAAGCAACAAGGGTATCGCAGCACAACTCACCTCCGGCAGCAGTTACTAGACGACTTCCATCAGGCGAAACATCACAACTGTAGACTTCGAAGTCCTTCCTCTCGCCTGTCGAACAGAATTGTCAGCCATCCATAAGCAAATATTCCCTTTCTGATGCCCGTCACCACTCCGCTGCTCTTCTCAGCCCCGAAGTCCAACGCCCATCGAAACGCCGTAGATATGTACCTCCGTGGGTCAGCCAAACTGGCTTGATGATATGCATCGCAATGAATGGCGCTAGGAACGCGCTCCTTTATAACAAAAGCGAGATTGTTCGGTTCGAATTCACTGGTAGATCGACGTGGAGGAAGGAGGACTGTTGCGTTGGATCATCGCAAAGCGTAGGCCGTACGTATCGAATAACGGGGGGTTTCTGAATAGGACGCGGAGACGTGAAGAGGTTGGTTATTGGAGAGGAATAGAAAGAACATATAAAATATGTCGACGCGCACAAGGACCGGCCTTGACTCCGTTAAGAGGGTGTTCTGATCGAGGTCCAAGAAGGGCGCGCCCGGAGAAAGAGTCGCGATTTCTCGTTGATCCAATCAGCGCCCGCGATTGGCCCGAGCTTCATACATACCATGAAACGAGTCTACTACACTGCTAAGCATTCCATGAACAACTTGTATATGCCAGCGTCTGTGTTATTTATTTATCATTACTAGAGAAGGATACGCTATAAGTGCTGCTATGATGGTGTCTGTACTATGCTGAGAAGGCAGGTCTACCAGATTCCCCGAGTCGATATATATCTGTGACTCGTGCCGTAACAATGATCAGAAAAGGCTATTTTACCCTTGATGCTTTGGGACAATTCAAATCTACAGTCAACTTAATATAACCAGTGCCTAACTACTCTGTACTTGGAGGCCATTGGCACTTCTCTTGCTCTGTCACGTGGAGCCATGTGACTCCGGGGACTCTCTTCTCTTCCTCTCTTCTTTCTTCATCACCTCGAGAGTCATCGACGTTCCATCCATCTTCCACCATCAATCTAGGAGTGTCACGAGAACAGTGCTCTCAGTCACTACCCCTATAAGGGCTACTGCTGATGACAAGAATGGAGAGGTATATGCAATTCTATAACGACGCTAACAAACTAATATAACGGGCAGGGCTCATATCGAGGAATTTGGAGCCTCTGGAGTTCTATATACAAAAGCAGTTGGGTATCTACTGGGCCAGCTTCTCAACAAACCATCCAACCAGATGGTGCGTCGTCGGGTAGTTCCAAACCAGAGTTGGCGGAACATTGAGCTTGAGCGCCTGCTGAAGCTGTCGTCGTAAGCTGACACTCATCACAGAGTCCAACCCAAGATCCGACAAGGTCGCCTTAGAGTCAATTTCATCTGCGGAGAGATGGAGGACATTGGCCACACAAGTCCGAATCTGTTCATCGAGATATGTCTTCAGCTCCGGTCCGGAAGACGGCAGTGCTGGCTTGCTGCCAGTCTTACTCTGATCACCTTCACTAGACTCTGTGGCTCGACGGATAGCGATATCGTTTAGGATGGGCGTTGGAAGCGGTTCTTCTTCATCAAAGACGCGGCTGCGCAGCACCACACCGTGATCCATGTCGTACTGTGCAAGGTGCAGCCACGCCTGGAAAGCGTCGTGGCGACTGACATCCGTGATACCCTTGCTTTCGAGTTCCGCAGTGACGAAATCGCTATCACTTCCCAGGCCCATACCCTGCCACGCGGTCCACTGGAAAGCAACCGCATTGTCACCCAGATTCCGGCGATGCGTGGCGAGTGTGTCGAGGAAAGCGTTCGCGCTGGCATACGAGCCTTGACCGGCGAATCCAAACAGCTGGCCACAGGAGGAGAAGAGGACAAAGAAATCCAGTGATTTTGGCGGGAAGGCCTCATGCAGAGTCAGTGTTCCGCTAACCTTGGCTGACAGGACGCGGTTGAGGGCGTCTTGAGTGGTCTCCACGATGAGCTGGTTCTCTAGCACTCCAGCTGCATGAACCACGCCCAAGACTGGAGGAAGACCCAGCCGGTCCAATGCTCCTAGCAGACTGGATGCGGCGCTTGCACTGGCGATATCAACAGACACGGTGTGGACGCTGACACCTTTTTGCTCCAGGGCTTGGATCTTCGCGATTGTCGACTGCAGGTCACTGTCGTGAATATCGTTCCAGGTTCTCCGCGGCGGAAGCGAGCGTCGGGAAGCAAGCACCAGACGTCGAGCTCCCTGCTCAGCCAAGAACTCTGCCACCGCGAGCCCAAGTACACCTAGACCACCCACAATAAGGTAGGTACCCTCCGGTCGAGGGAGCGATTTGGACGGTTGATGGTTCCGGTCTTCTGGGGAAAGAGCGCGAAGTCTAGCTGTTCGGGCAATTCCGTCGTTGATGCGGATGATGTCGGCCCCCTGGATGTACTTCATGGCGGCTAGAGGCATAACCCGTTGCTCACAGTCAATGAGACCTCCAAAGCAATCAGGGTGCTCGCTGGCAATGATTCTGCTGAGGCCCAGTAGCGGTGCGTGGGCGAGTGCAGTCGGTGTTTCCCCTCGCGTGGCATCATCAGTAAGCACGAAGATCTTGACGGGGAGGGACCTCTGAGCGACAAATTTTGTGATTTCCAGAAGTTGCCAGGTGAAATCCTCGGTCATAACAGGCACTTCCTGAAGTGAATGCACCTCGTGTGGAATGTAAACGACTACCGTGCCTTGTTCAGGCACAAAGTCGTGAGGAAGCTGGTTGCCAAGATCATCGGCTGCAGAAAGCTGAAGTGACCGGATATGGGCAGGCAAGGTCTTTGCATAAATATCGGTCATGGAGGCATCACTGCTGATCAAAATGGCTTTCTCGACGCGAATAGGCTTTTCTGCGGGCAGAGCTGGTGGCCATGCCATTCGATGCACAAGACCTGAGATGCTTCCTCCGCTTGTACCAGGCGTACCCTCGATTTCCGAAAAACGCATGGAAGTAAACTTGGCTAGTAATGTTCCAGACTCGTCTAGTATATGGACATGGCTGGAATACTCCGTGCTGGTGTCTTGCTGCACGTAAACCCAACCAACCTTGGGCGGATTCTGCTCCGTGAGAACCTCCACCTGCTGAATCTGCGCTGGCATGCGCAATCGAGGCATGTCGAAGAAGATGGTAGATCCAATGGATGTTGCGGCATCCAAGAACGGTGCCCACGACAAAGGGTTCCAGTCATCGATGCTTCCCACCCCTGGGGCGACGTCGACTCGTGCGATCATTTCGTTGGTGTTGCCATGGTGCTCAGTCACCGTCCATGGGAATCCCATGGCGCCAACTCCAACCTTCGCGAGGTAGTCGATGGTGAAATCATCCCGTAGCTGTGCGCCGATACGGGTCTTCACTGCGGATATGTCGAACCTCACTTCTGCGGTGGCATCAGATTGAGTGTTGAAACCATGACCAGTAGTGTGGGTGACCCAAGAGCTTTCGTCGCTTTGCTCGCCTTCTGTTAGTCGTGACATGAGTTTCACCTGATGATCTTGCTGCACCACCACCTGAATGTTTCGCGGAGTACCAACGGCAACGGGCACTCTTAGATTGATGTTTTGCAACGTGGACTTGCCAGTAGCGCTCAGGAAGGTATTGATCAAACACGCGGCAGGAATGATTTCTGTCCCAGAAACCGGATGGCTCAACGGGAAAGGCTTCGTTTCCTGGTCCAAAGTCGTCGAGAATACCACCATCTCGGTTCCGGCCACAACAGTCCGCTTGCCCAGAAGAGTGTGCGTGTCAACATCATGCATGTCCGCGGTTCCAGTTGTTGTCGCTTCGCGCCATAGGGGACGATGCATCCAGGGACCCATTGGTATCCCTTGAATCCACTTGCTCACCATATGCTGTTTCGAGTTGCTGATATCCGCTCCGCTACAGTACAGTCGACCGACTGCATGGAGAATGCTCTTCTCTGCCGGCTGGTTTCTGCGGAGGGTGGGAAGGACTGAGAAGTCGTCAATGCCACGGTCCATGATAGTTTCGCTGATTGAGTGGGATACGACAGGGTGACTGGAGACTTCCAAGAACCTCCGGTGGCCGTCCTCAATGGCAGCACCGATAGCAGAAGTCAGCCGTACTGGACTGACCATGTTGTTCACCCAGTAACTGGTATCCCGAGTGTCTTGGCCTCGAGCGTCCGAAAGCGAAGTCGAATACAGCTGGACTGTCGGCTGAGTAGGTTGCAAGACATCCTGGAGCGCTACCAAAAGAGGATCTCTCAGTTGACCCAAGATCGCGGGACTGTGGAATGCGATATCTGTCTTGACGGTGAAAGTCTTGACTCCTTGCTCCTGGTACTGCTGAACGATACTGGCAACGTCCTCCTTGGGGCCAGCGATAACACAGGATGACGGGGATGAGTCGATAGCAACAGTCACAGTACTCGTATCTTGCTCGTTGAGGTCCCGACGAACATCCTCAGAACTCCGGCTGATCAAAGCCATCGCTCCATGGCCCATAACCTGCCTGTATAGAACCGCCCGCCGTGTGACAATCACCGCTCCCTCGACCGGTGAAAGCGCACCAGCAACCACAGAAGCAGCGATCTCTCCTACCGAATGACCGATGACTGCCTGTGGAAAGATGCCATGGCTGTTAAGTACGGCGCTGATTCCGATCTGTACGATGTAGGTCAAGATCTGAACGCGATCTGACGACTCTAAGTCACCCTGCTGCAACCATTCGATGGGCGACGAATCGATCTCCTCGCGGATAACAGCGTCGATTGGTTGGATTGTATCAAAGAAAACCGGGTTGTTGATCAATTCCTTCCCCATGTCCGTCCATTGCGCCCCGTGACCAGAGAAAACCCAGACGACATCCTTTCTCACATCGGACGGGAGGACACGACTTTGTGCAGTCCATGGATCGCTAGTCGAGCGTTGCTGTATGCAATCCAAAGCAGCGAGGGCGCCATCAATGTCTTCGACAACTGCAGATGTCCGGAAGTCGTGGTGGCTACGTCGAGCAGCCATCGTTTGACACACGCCAGCCAGATCAAGTTCAGAACCCTGCTGGCGAATCCAGGAGCTGAGTGATTCTGCAAAAGAGGCCAGGCGCTGCTCCTGAGGTGCCGACAGAAGCAATAGCTGCGCGCCCGTGCTGTGGATATTCTCTCCGTCTGACGGAGAAGGCTTCGTGTACTGCGGGAACTCTTCGAGAACGGCATGTGATACTGTTCCGCCATAGCCATAAGAGCACACGGCTGCGCGACGCAGCTTATCTGGGTTTGGCCAATCGGTCGGTTTCTGCACGACCCGAAGGCCAGCTTCGTGCCAGTTAATCCGGGAATTGAGCGTTTGCAGGTTCGCTTGAGGGGGTAGGATGCCTTTTTGGATAGCGAGGACAGCCTTTATGAGGCCCATAACTCCTGCACCGGCCTCCAGATGGCCGATGTTGGGCTTGATAGAGCCAATATAACATGGATCGTCAATTGGCCTTCCGATACCGTAGGTTTCTGCAATCGCGGAAACTTCTGTCGGGTCTCCTAGGGCAGTGGATGTGGCATGGGCTTCGACGTAGCGCACCGTATGGGGACTTATGTCTGCGGAGTTGAGTGCTTTCTGTGCGACGAGTTGTTGTGCTTTGGCATTCGGGGCCATGATGCCGTTATTTCTGCCGTTGTGGGCTACCGCGCTGCCCTTGATGACTGCCATGATGTGATCTCCGTCGTGGACAGCTTGACTGAGGTTCTTCAGGACAACGGCACCGGCACCTTCTCCACGACCGTAACCATTCGCGGTATCATCGAACGATCGACATTGGCCCTCGGAAGAAATAACCCCAGCCCTAGCCAGGACCGTTGTCAAGCCTGGGCTGCAGAGTGCGTTCACGCCACCGACGATCGCAACCTTGGATTCACCTCCGACGATGGCTTTGACGCCATGATGAACAGCAACGAGTGAAGAAGCGCATGCCGCGTCAACAGCAACACTGGGCCCCATCAAATTCAGGTGATACGAGATCCGATTCGGAACCCCGCAATACGCCGTCCCAATTCCCATCCAAGCATCAATATTCGCCAGGTCCTCCAAAATAAGACTCCCATAATCATTCGAATTCACGCCCCAAAAAACAGCAGTGTCACTACCACCCAGCGTCTTCGCAGAAATCCCAGCATCCTCGAGTGCCTCCCAAGCAACCTCAAGCGAGACACGTTGCTGTGGATCCATCTGCTCTGCTTCTTTCGGAGAGATACCGAAAAACTGACAGTCGAATCCGTCGATATCCTCAACGTAGTATCCGCGGTTGGGTACTTGGTTCATTACTTTCGAGTTGCGGGGGTCTCGGTTGTGATATGGTGCCCAGCGCTTGGGTGGCATTTCGGTAGATGCTACCTTCTGGCCCAGCAAGGCTTGCCAGAGCTGCTCGGGGCTTTGGATGCCGCCGGCGACACGACAGGACATGCCGACGACTGCGACGTCTTTGAATCGAGCCTGTATCACTCAATCAGTATCTGGGTCTTTCTCCGGATGGTTGAAAGCTTACGCTATCACTATGTTCAGTGACGGGGGTGCTCCTCGAGTCATCAGATCTCGATCGTGGTGTGGAAGGAGTAGATGTGGACATGGCGGCTATTCAAAGTCAAGGAGAAAGCTGCTGGGACAAACGTACGGAGTACTTAAAAAAAAAATGCGGCAACGATGCAGTCCTCGCAGCTTCCTTCATATATGCTTGACTAACCTGCAGCTGAACAATAAATGATACAAACTCAAATTACCATAAACAGGCTTTTCATTCAGCTCTCCTCTTCCTGGATAACATGTGTAAGAGTAAAGCGCCTACGTGTTCATTGCGAGCCTACGATTTAGCCCCAGTTATGCTTAGGGATCTACGGTATGGCTATCAAAATACAGACTTTCGCTTATCTTGCCTTTGGTCCGAGCACCTGGAACGCAGAGCTACTAGCGCCATAAGCTTGCATGCCTGCAGGGCATGCATTTCATTTACATGGGTCCTTGCCGGTGGGATCGGGGTCGCCACTCGGGAATTGGGATGGGTTTGTCATCAGCTTCTTCGCTACTGCACCAGATCAAGCAACACTTAATAATTTCGATCGTGGTTTTTCATGGCTCAAATGCAGTGAAGAAATTTAGATATGCCTTCCAGCGAACCTTCAGCGTCAATTGGGTCACGTGACGGTAGCCCTAATCCCCCGGATCCCATCGGGTCCCACCGGAGATGGGAGAGTGGATACATGGCCGCATCCTACATCCTATTCTCGAATTTCTACAATTACTCTTCCTGGGCATACTGTAAATATTAAGGGTTTTGCTCATCTTGTGGTTATGCAGGTACGCGGGTATCAGAGCTCGTCAACTGCAGGATTACTCTGTCCTTGCATTCGCATGCATCAATGCCATAGCTATTCCAGGCTTGCTCATCTATTCGGGATATCCGATCTGGGTGCCACTTAAACCCGTTGATCTGTTCCCCTCATTCTGTGGACCAGTCGCTGAATCGGGGGGCGTGCAGGAGAAGATCGGCATGGTCTATCATGGCCGATCTCGCCATAATGTCGTCGTGTTGTCCAAGCCACATGACTCAATCGAGACATCTCCGGTAATCATTGCGCGGGTGGATCTAGCTTTTCGAGATTTGCCTGGTGACAAACAGGCTCGTATGTGGTCTGTGTGTGGGCTGACAGCCCCTCTTGGTATGGACGCCCTGTCGGCGGTTCCTCGGTGGATGACTGAGGCTGAGATGGGGGTTGGTATACTGACTATTTCTGTCGTGTTTTTGATCTGATACGTACAAAGTGGGCCGATTCTTAGTTTACATTCCGTCATAGTGCTGGGTTAAGTGAACAATAGGCGCACTAGGACCCAATAGCCTCACTTCATGCATCGGAGACAAGTATTATCAAATACACTTTTATTCATATGCAGATCAGCAGGAATCTTCAGCTGAGATTGGAGACTATTGAGATAACGAAGCTGATTGGTATCTGTGCAATTCCTGCGAGCAGCTGGGTCTGTTGCCGGTACTACCTCTCGGCAATATCATTCCGCTGAGTATGGGAGCTGTGGTATAATAACTAGCAGG
Organism: Aspergillus cristatus; assembly: GCA_034509305.1. Lineage (NCBI taxonomy): Eukaryota > Fungi > Ascomycota > Eurotiomycetes > Eurotiales > Aspergillaceae > Aspergillus > Aspergillus cristatus. The sequence goes on along the minus strand of WJBV01000006.1, from coordinate 1,361,632 downwards.
TCCCAGTGAATGGACACAGATTGATCCTTGCTATTCTACGTAACTTTTACTACCAGCCAAAACGCAACATGGCAGAGAACGGCACCCACAAGATCGGGCAAAGGCTTATGGCCAATGTTGTTGACGATATCGCCGAGAGAGATCCAGAAAGAACGGTCTGTATTATGCCGGAGAAAACCGACAGTTCAGATTCTTTCGTGAACCTGAATTTCAGACAGCTCGCTCACGCAGTGAACTACACGTCCTGGTGGATAGAGAAGTCGTTTGGGCGTCACAATAGTTCTCCGCAGGAGACTTTGACTTATCTCGGTGCGAATGACTCTCGATATCTGATTATTGTCATGGCTTGCAACAAGACTGGCTATCAGGTAAGCGGAGCATAAACATGGCACCTAAGTTCATTTATGCTGACATCGGAGACAGCCATTACTTTCCTCCACTCGGAACTCTCAGGCGGCGCAGCTCCGTCTTTTGGAAATGACCGATTGCTCAAAACTCGCGTATAGTTCGGAGAGAAAACAAAAGGCAGAGGAGATCGAAGAATGTCGCTCTGATCTAAAGAGCGCGCAGATTCCGTCCTTGGATGAGATGCTAGCAAGCGCTACCGAACTGTACCCCTTCACGAAGACATTCGATGAAGTCAAGGATGACGTGGCTTTCATTGCTCACAGCTCGGGAACTACTGGTAAGTGACTAGTAAAGTGTTGCTAGAGAAACAAGCTAAAAAACGTTACTAGGATTCCCCAAGCCCATTCGCCTCACATACGGCTACTTTGGCGCCCTCGACCATGGTCGATACGTCCCCATCCCAGAAGGACGAACAGCAGGTGTACCGGATCGATTGACTCCCAACGACCTTATCCTTTCAACGACACCTTTCTTCCACATGATGGGCTTCTCCTTGATGGTCATGACCGTCTTCCATGAAATCCCTTGCGTGATCTTACCGGACAAGCCGCTGTCGACCGACCTCCTGACAACAACCCTCAATGCCACAAAGCCAACAGCAGCTCTCTTTCCACCATGTATCCTAGAGGACATGACCGCATCCCCCGCATCTCTGGATGCTCTTTCGGGACTACGACAGGTCTACTTTGGAGGCGGTCCCCTTTCTCCCGATGCTGGACGTAAGGTCAGCGAGCGTACCAAGCTGGTTAGCTTCCTTGGGATGACAGAAGGCGGTTGGGTCTTGTCACTTGTTCCAGAGGACAAGGAAGACTGGTCGTATTTCGAATGGAGCCCGACGTTCGGTATCAAGATGGAGTCGATTGGTGAGGGTGGACTGGCGGAGATGGTCCTGCACAGGCACGAGAGGCCGGATCTGCAACCCATCTTCCATACGTTCCCTGATATTCCGGCATATCACACCAAGGACCTCTACTCGCCCCACCCGAAGAAGCCAGGCCTGTGGAAGTTTCACGGGCGCCTAGACGACGTGATTGTTCTGAACAACGGCGAGAAGTTCAACCCCGTCACCATGGAGAAAATCATCGAGGGACATCCGTTGGTCGCTCGAGCTGTCGTGGTTGGTTTGGGCAAGTTCCAAACAGCACTCATAGCCGAACCTAATTGGAACCAAGAAGTACCAGGCGAGAGTCAGTTTATCGAGGAGATCTGGCCGACAGTGCAAAACGCAAACCGTATTAGCGTGGCTCATGGTCGAGTAATGAAAGACAAGATTGGTGTGGCAACTCGCGAAAAACCATTCAGCACCACGCCCAAGGGAAGCACGCAGCGACGACTGGTAACCGATAGCTACAAAGACGAGATCGAGGCTCTTTACAACAAACGCGCATCAGCTGATGCTTGGATTGACGCAATTTCCGGGGCTACTGAGCTATCTGATATCCTCCAAGTCGTCCGGAATATGGTTTCAGAGGCTATAAGCCTCTCACCAGCGGAGTTCACGGATCACATGGATCTGTATAGTATTGGTCTGGACTCGCTTCAGACGTTGCAGTTGAGCACGATTCTCCAAGTTGCGGGCTTCAAGACTCTCACGCCTCAGATAATCTACGCAAACCCCAGCGTTGACAAGCTTTCCAACCTTCTCTACGGTATCGTGCACGGTGTTCAAACGGAGGAAAGCGCAACTGCACGGTCTGAGCGGGTCGATGCCCTGGTCAAAAGGTACACAGATGACCTCCGTCAGCCCGAAGCAAGCACAAACGGCGTGAGCAACGGCGTCAGCGGCACGGAGAAAAGGCATGCTGTCATCCTGACCGGTTCCACGGGCTCCCTGGGCACATACATCCTCAACAACCTCTTGAACGACAACAGTGTCTCCAAAGTCTACTGTCTAAACCGCACCACCGATGCTCAAGAGCGCCAAATCCAGAGCTTCAAACAGAAAGGTCTAACCGCGCTCGAAGGCCCTCAAGCAGACAAGGTGGAATTCCACACCGTTTCCCTTCAGAAAGACCATCTCGGACTTTCTAACTCCATTAAATACACTGAGATGCTTTCCACAGTCGACACAGTCATTCACAATGCTTGGCGAATGGACTTTAACATCTCCGTCGACTCTTTCCAGGACCAGATCCAGGCCGTCCGCCGGCTGGTCGACTTCTGTACGCATAGTACTCACCACGCACACTTTTACTTTATGTCCTCCATCGGGGCTATAGGGGAATGGAAGCGTTCAGACGGAAACACTGTCCCAGAGGTACCGTTCGAATCATGCGATGTCGCGCTTCGTCAGGGGTACGGGGAGGCGAAGCATGTTTGTGAGCGAATCTGCCTTGCTGCGTCTAAGCAGGCGGGTGTGTCGACAACTATTCTCCGGCTGGGGCAGATTGCCGGTCCTACCACAGAGGCTGGAATGTGGAATTCGTGGGAATGGTTGCCGGCTATTGTGCAAACATCCAAGACTATCGGTAGGATTCCTCGTACGTTAGGTGCTGCACCGGTGGATTGGATTCCAGTGGTAGGTCTTCATTCCTCAAGAATTTGTATGAACAGAACACTAACAACAATATAGGACATCCTCTCCACCATAATCCAAGACCTCATCCACACCCGCCAAACCCAGGCGTCAAACTCCTGCGCAGTCTTCCACCTCGTTAACCCAACACGCACAACATGGGAAGCCCTCCTCCCCTCCATTTACAAAGCTTACAGTAATACTGCCATCCAACCCGTCGACATGAAAGAGTGGATCGAAGAGCTCGAGCGTATTGAGAAGCCCTCCGCCGAGGACCTTGCTACGAAGCCCGCTCTCAAGCTGTTAGGCTTCTATAGGAGCCTGGTCCATGGTGAGGGAGCGCTTTCTGTCCCGCTTAGTGTGGAAAGAACGAAGGAGGCGAGTGTGACGATGCAGGGTATGGAGCCGGTTTCGGGGGAGTTGATGGGGAATTGGTTGAGGCAGTGGCAGTTTTAGGCGGCTCGTGGATAGTATAAGAAATGGACGTCGAACGTAATTACGATGCCTTCATCTCTTCCATAGTATTTCTTGAAAGCACCAAGGAACAATGACCTCTTTACCACCTGTGTTGATAAAGGTCTATTCCTTGTCGGAATTCCTTGCCTAATATAGACCGGAAGGGCTTGCCTTGTGAACATTGCTTGAAAGTCCATAATGGGGGACCTCGGAAATGAATCGAGACCAGTCTCTATCTTCGGTCCGTCTGAGAGGCTCTTTACTTTTCATTTTGTAGCATTGTGTCTCCATTGCATACTCAGCTATTCTCAGGCAGAAACAAGGCATAATAAGGCACCAACATGTGATCCTCTCCGCATCTCCAACGTCAATCCGACGACTAACTACAACACCACCAATAAACAACACACCCTAAATTCAGACCACACTCACCATGTCGCAATTACCGCCCTCAGCCTACCCTCCCTCATCTTCGCCTTTTGTGATGAACCAAGCTCTCAACGCCGATACCCCTCCACCACCCCCTCCGAAACCGAGCAGTCACGATGTCAGTCGAAACGGCACGCCGCAAACAAATTTCGCTCTCCCCGTTCCTTCACCGCAGGCATACCAGGATGGATACCACAGTCAGGATAGAGCGCGAGCGCAGTCTGTGAAAGCTGCTCAGCCGCCGGCTCCAGATAACCTGCCCAGACCCCCGACGGTGGAGGAGGGGTGGTTACCGGATATTGTGCGGGATAAATCGTGAGACTCATTACCCTGCACATAGGAATACAGACTGGCTAATTATCATTGTGTAGAACCACTGACCTACAAACAATCCTCCAAGACCCCTCCCTCATCTCCGCCCTCTCCAGCCACCACCCCTCCCACACAGCGCACCAACAACACCTTGAATCCCTGCTCAAGTACAACCGCGACCTCGCAACCCACCTCCTGGACTTGCAAACCCAACTCGCCGACTCCCGCGCCTCAACCGAATCCCTCCTCCTAACACACCAATCCCTCGAAGTCTCGTGGCGGAAGAAACAGACCGAGATGGACGCCGCGCTGGCGCCGTGGTCGCCGCGCGCGCTGTACCAGCGGCTGTCTGCATCGATTTCGGAGCAGGAGTCTATTTGTCAGGCTGTTGAGGAGAGTTTTCTCGAGGAGGATCATCATGGGAATGTTACGGAGAAGGAGGTTGGGGATTGGGTGAGACGGGTTAGAGCTGAGGCGGGGAGGTTGGCGGCTAGGAGGGAGGCTAAGGCGAGGTGGGATGAGGGGAGAGTTGGGGGGTGGCGGTGATTTTGGTACGTTTGTATTTTGCTATGCAGTTATATACCCTTACGTTGTATTGACTTTTGAAGATTCGATGTATATGTCCAATCGTGTTTTAGATGCGCCCATCAAACCAATGCGAGTTGGCCACTTTCCACGCGCTCAGCAGCCCAATTGTCATTACCGACATGGCTTGGAACCCCGATTCTTTTGAAGAAGGCATTCCTGCAACTCCTGCTCCCCCATGACCAGCCTCCACCACGCCGAATAGGCAGATTATATAACCGAAACGCAATCCACGCGAATAATATACCAATAGCAGATCCGAATACAAGGTCAACACCGTGGTGCCTGTGATCGGTCCAGCGAGATGCGACTATGAAGAACGCAACTGCGATTGGTATAGTCGGGGCAATGAGCACGTAAATGGGCGGTGCGGCTCCCTCTTTGCGAATAGAGAGTGCTGATTCCGGGTGAGGATTGGGTTCAGAGGTGTCTGTTTGTTCTTCGTGCGAGTTCCGGTGGTTGGGCGGAATAACGGAAAGATAAGGGAATGTTATGGAGAATTTAGAGCATAGCCAGAGGCTAAAATACGTCAATCCGGCAAATGACACTGTCCATGTTAGCAACACGTAACAAAATTGAGAAAAACTCACAAGACGCATGATCACTCGGAAAACTCACAAACCCCGTCTTCGTCAACCCATGCGACCTATTCCGACAAATCTCAGAGGTCACCAAGATCGGAGCCCCAGGCAACTCCTGCCCAAGCCCACCAACCACATACGCAGCAACATTCTCCAGATCGGGATCGCACCGCGCCAGAAGATCCGGCCGCGGCTTTCCAAAGAGAAGCTTCAGCCCCTTCGCAGCCGCATACGCACTAGCAACCGCCAGCGCTATCCCAAGCCAACCCGCGTTAATCTCCCATAGTTTGTATCTCCAGACGATCGAGCGCGGAGTATCCTTGTGTACTGTGTGTCCCGGGATGCGAAGTAGGATTACGAGCGCGATGACGAGAGCCGGGAGGAACAGGGCGAGTATTAAGGCAATTTCGAACGGGACTTTTTCGTGTTTTGTTTCCGGGTAGGAGATGCTCGGGTCTGTGAGGGAGAAGGGGCGGTGGATGGGGGTTTGGTTGGACCAGGTGTAGCCGATTGCGGCGATAATGCTGTATCCTTGTTAAGCTCTGCTATATCAGATAGTAGATAGTGGCGTACATGATAACTATCCAATCCAGGATGTATGACAGTACCAAACGATTTGGGGTTATGTTGCGCATGGTGTAGAATTTTTGGTGATGGGCCAAAACCGATGGTTGGGCGATAAGCTTAAATAATTTAGCTGGGAATGCGGGGAAGCTGCTATTACATCAGTGATTATTTTCAGCTGAGATCTGCGAACGATATGTAGGATAAACAGAAATGTTTCTCATGTACATGGATGCTTGATTGGATTTGAGAAAATAATAGTCAACCCAAGCAGTCAGGCGTTTTTCGTATCTGGATTGAACAATTCGGTTCGAAACTGGGATTAAGGTACTACCAAGTTAGAGACAATGAATGTCCAAACAGGAAAGGAGGAATACTCACACTATTGTAGTAGATGCCACATTAAACGGGGAGCCTCGCAGTGTACCCCCCCAGCCCAACCCAACCACCCAACCGGGGCCTGTTATCGTCGCTATCTAGAATTCTATCCCAAGTTAGCAGTCAGCAACCACCCCACCAAGTAGACAGAACAAAACACACACGTCAACACAACAGACACCGATATCTCAGACCCAACCCCCGCCCAACCAGTCCGTCCCGTAGAGGCAAAGTCCCCACAGTCCAGCATGGCCAGTCGACCGGCGACAACTCGCTGGGACCACTGGCTAGTCCCAAGGTCTTACCGGTCTCCCTCCAGGGCCAGTTGTTGCTGTTCTACTAAGTGGTAAGTATGGTCGTAACGTCGTCCCTGCACCCTACCTAGCCGCCAACCAAGGTGCCTGTGAGGTCTTTGTGTGTCCCAGTCCCGGCCGCCTTCCGTGGACCAGGGGCAGGATGGATGGTAGATAGATGGTAATAGATGGCAGTATATGGCAGTAGACGGTAGTAGTCTAGTAGATGGCAGCATATGAAAATAGATTTGTCCTAGGAAGATAATTCAAGGAGAAAGAAAGAAGAGGAAGAGGAAGAAAACAAACGGCGTACATATGGGTGGAGGCAGAAGTCAGGGCAGGCAGTCATAAAAGCAAACAGAACAGAACCAAGGCAATAAGGCATGAATAGGATAACGAACAACGGAATTTGATGGATTGATTAGAAACATAAGAGTACTTTATATCATGAAAATAAGGAATTCATCGCTACGGATAATACTACATTGATATACACATCCCTCGATTAGACAGAAGTACCCTCAAGGTCCTGGAAGAAGTCCCGACCAAATTCTCCACTGCTGTCGTTGAACCGCAGCTTACGGTCGATCTGTTGAATCTTGCTCATATCATCCGCGTCCAGTTTAAAGTCGCCTTCAAGGTTGGACTTGATTCTCGAGGGAGTCTTGGACTTGGGGAGAACGGAGTGGCCGTCCGTGATAGCCCAGGCTGCACCAGTTAGCAACATTTCTTATCATAAGAAGTTGTAGGGGTAGAACATACCCAAAGCAACCTGCGATGAGCTCTTCCCATGCTTTTTCCCAATCTGTTCCAAAATCGGCTCATCGATCAATTTACCCAGATGTCCGGCTCCTGAGTACAATTCGTTCTGGTTTCCGAACGGAGAGTAATGTGTGACATGGATGCCCTTGGACTTGTGCCAGTCGGCAAAGTCACGCTGCTGCAGCCATGGGTGACCTTCGAATTGGTGCACGGCGGGCGGGATGGCAGCGTTTTGGACGAGACGTTCTATTTCGGCTTTGCTGAAGTTTGAGACGCCAATGGCTTTTACTTTGCCGGTAGGGATGACTTTTTCCATTGCTTTGTATGTCTATGTACGTTAGCTTTGTCTGGGTTGAGGAAGGGCTGATGGGACGTACGTCAAGCCAGTCAATGTCTTCGAGAATCAGCTTGCCACTCGAGTTCTTGGGGAAGAGCTCGTCGCCTCGCTTCCATGCCACCGGCCAGTGGATCAGAAGCAGATCAACGTAGTCCAGACCCAGACGGTCGAGCGAACCCTGCAGAGACTTGAGGACATCGTCGGGGTGGTGTGCATTGTGCCAGAGCTTTGTTGTTACGAACAGCTCATTGCGAGGGATGCCGCTGGATCGAATGGCCTTTCCGATGGGTTCTTCGGTTTCGTATCTATTCCCGTTAGTAGGCGATTCTCAACCGAGCCTCGAATCTACTCACCCCTGAGCAGTGTCAATGTGGCGGTATCCTGCCTTGATGGCCTCTGTAACAGCGTTCTCCTGGGACCCTATGTCTTGCCAGGTGCCGAATCCAATGGCAGGGATCTCAGCGCCGGTGTTAAGCTTGAACTTCGTCGGCATTGTCGTGAATCGTGTCTTTGTTAGGTCGAAATATTTGATAGTTCGTGTCTCGATTGCCTGGTATTTGTTCTCGGACGCCGTTATATGCCTATAGCTGACTGCAACGTCAAATTGACGTTCCATGGCAAAATAGTTCTGACGTTTTCATGATGTTGATGCCCGGATCACAAAGGCACACTTTAACGCTTGCGAGCTTCAAGCCTATTCTGGCGTTAGCACCTTGCACGTCGGGTGATCGACCGGTTTTTCTGGTTAAAGCTGGTCTCTTACCTGTCAAAACGTTCGAGAAATTGAGCATTCTGGGACCCTTGTGGAACGCAATTGACGTCATGGCAGCTGGCCCTATCGGTTGAGATATCCGCTTTCATCTATCCAAATTGAGCCAGGAGTCGTATTTATGCACTTAAAGACATGTCTCTAGTGATATACTGACTCATTGATAGTCCGAAACACTTTAGTCAGGACGACACATGACACAGTATGCCTTCCTAATTCGGTATAGTGGCGCATCAGCTTTTTTAATTGGACATCGTCTTTGTATTCGTTCTACAACTCTCTATCAACATTCAATTGTTGTTGTTCTCACTCGAGCGTGATACAAAGCGTGTTGTATAGACATTTCCTAATATGGTTAGGCCCACTGCACTAGTGGTTCCTGTAGCTTACCGAGCACTAGCGGGTGGTTTAAAAGCGGTTCCGCACCGCACAGAAATTTTTTTTCGACTCTCCAACGCTTCAACCTCGTTGACGAGCACAATGACTGCCATTCGACGCCAACGACACTCTTCTTGACTGACAGAGTAGAATGTGAGTTATCACTAATTCTCCCTCCTAAGCATTCTGCAATTTCAGGATGAATTCCTTAACAGGAGTATCCATCACCGAAAATTCATGACGGACTCTTTTATAAGTCTCTAGAATTACTCTGACTTGCTTCGTCTGTTATTTGCTTGCTGCAGCTTGTCATGGTACATGTTGCTAACTATTGTCCAGTGTATATAGCTTCGGCCATGATCGATCCGCATTTCCCGGTATATTGTAGCAAAAGGTATGCATCCTTTTTTTCTTTCGCACTGCACAACACCACCCACCCCTTCGATGATGATCCTTAAGACACGCTATAGGCATTCCTCAATCTTAAGATCCATGTGGAATCTGTCATACACTCAAGTTTCAGCCTTGTCTGATTTACTCTACTTATCCACGCTTGTCAACACATTTTCTTGTGATGTCAGTCACTAACATGCTGTTGAACAGGTAAATAAACCAATTCGATTACCTACCACTCCCTTCTATGAGGATACTTTGAACGAACGGGCGGACATAACGCGTACATCTCCCGGCATCCATTCCAAGCAGAGCGTACAAACTTTGCGGGTGTTCGGGGGTGTATAGCTTGTTGAGAACTCGTCACCTGAGTCTTATCCGTTCAACATTGCTCGTGTCATGGACTTGGTTGATCCTAATTAACGTATCCATAGGTATTTTCCACCTCCAACCTCCCTTGTTTTATGCCCTCTGCATGTCAACATCAAATGATGAACATGTTATTCACACTGTTTGATCCGGTACACCCGGAGATGAACATTTTTACAAAAATTCTGATTTAATGAGGTGAGTTCTCTACAATGTCATATCTGCTAGCTGTCTTTATGCTAACTGTCGAAGCCTGACTTAGTTGACAACATCTTCGTTGTTTCGAATCACTCATGTTTCGTGACTTGATACTGATTCGCTCTTGAATAGGATAGATCCCATTGTAGTAAAGGATTACCTTGACAACTCTTAGTGTAAGTCCTTTCTGATGCTCTCCTCTCCTTCCCGTCGCCTGATGAATTCTTTAATCGCTGTGTTCTTTCCGAACATCATTGAAGAAACAAACAAGATTCACCTTGGAGAACTGAACTTGATTTCTCTCACTATCTTATATTGCCGTCGCTGGATGAACCCGGCTAACGTTATATCACAGGTCGGAAGCATATTCTTTTAGATAGTCATGAATGAAACGTTCAATAGTTCTCAATTCTTCTGTGCATCGTAGACCTAATCGTAAAACAACCCATGCTTCTTGTGCCATCCCTCCAAACTATCCCCTCCAAACGTCTCATGTGTACTCTTCGCCCCCTCCGGCCACCGCACCCACTCGGGCTTCGAGCTGCCCATAACACAAACCATCTCCTTGGGAACCGGCAAATCCGTATCAATTGCCGACGCGAACGGATGAATCAACTCGGGATAGTGATGATCCCACAACCACAGCATGGTACTGCAGTTCGAGCAGAAGTTGCGCTCCGATGAGCAGCGCTGTTCGTCAGGTGTGCCGCGTGCTTTGATTGCTGAGTATTTTCTACTCCCGTCAGCCCGTCCTCTGTCCGAGATATATAGTTCGGTTCGAAGCGTACTTAATCAACTCTTCCCCATTGGAAACTTTCAGGCTATTTGCAATCCCACCCAAATTCACACTCCCACCATACCCACCAACCTTCCGACAAATACTACACGCGCAGAGTTGATATGGAACGGGCGTTTGGGAGTCCACGGCGAATTGCACGCCGCCGCATTGACAGCTTCCTTCTAGGCGCCTGGTCGATGTGGTTGGTTAGTTGGCGAGGACCTTTGGAGAATCGGAAAGTTGATTGACATACATTGGCATTTTGTCGATCGATTGAGGTTGGTATTCGCTTGTATGGTTCTTGGGAAGGCGTGATGAGTAGGGAATATGAGGAGAGAGTTCAAGGTGGAGTTGGACGTCATCGATATATAAGGCCGGATTGAGGGGTTTGTAGAAAGGTACAAAGTACGCTGAAGGTATGCCATGTATGATATTCCTTGAGATAAGCCCATTATATTACATTTCATTTACTCTGCTAAGCACTACGATTCCAATAAAACAGTGCTGTAGTCGTAGTATCCGGAGTAGACATGGAGGACAAGCAACTATATGTATAGACCAAACAACCTACAACCCGAGAGATCACTAGCTTTGCAATTGTACTGTACCAAGAATTGCCGGCTTCTAGATTTTCGGCTACAGTAAAAACAACAATGCAATGCAGCTCTGCGATTGACATGCATTGAGCTCTATCTGGATCGGCGTTGGCAGTTGTACTGTTTGTCCTGTTTGCTGTGTTTGGCTCTTCAAGTCCCCGACTTTTCGGGATTCGTTCATGGAAATGGACCATCCCATTTGTTGACTTTGTTATTTTGCAAGACGATATATCTTTGCAAAATGGGTTTCGGAAGTCCAGGTACCGGCGCGACAAATTACAAGCCCTCTCCGTGAGTGTTTCAGCTCCCATGACATGACCCATTGCCTCAGCCGTTAACACAAGACTAACATCAAATTCACAGACCGGAGCGTGGAAGCTTCCCTCTTGACCATGAAGGTGCGCTATGCATTGCCTCGTCCATGTCGAATTTGATACTCGAATTGCCCACGAGCAGACCAGCGAACTAACCGGCCTCCCGAACCGTAACAGGAGAGTGCAAACACCTTATCCGAAACTACCTGAAATGCCTCAAGACCAAAGGCGGCGTCAACGACCCGGACTGTCGATTGATGGCCAAGGATTACCTGGGCTGCCGGATGGAAAAGTGCGTTGCGTTAGACCCGGGGATCGTGAGGATCGGCTGATCGCCGTTCATACTGCGCATGGATATGAGGACTTTAGCTGACTATCATCTCTTTGATTGGATAGGAATCTCATGGCGCCGGATGATTTCAAGAACCTCGGGCTTATTTTCGCGAAGCAGGAGAATCAGGGGAGGGATAATGCGGGGACTGGGTCTGGGGAGAATGGGGGGTCGAAGGCTTGAGGGTGAAGAGGGAAGAGGGAAGAGGGAAAATCAATTGACATGATATTCCAAGAAGAGATCCCTTCTGGGGTGCTTTCTTGGAAACGACGATGTGTATATGCACTCAATTTGTGGCGTTGGTTGGGTTACTTCACTCTCTGTCCGTGTATATATATGGACCGGACTGTACAATTGGCAATAGCATGTGTTATGACACATCACGTTACTATATAACTGTCTATTAAACCCAATAATGAAATAAACACCATCAATTCCACAAATCATCAGTATGAACCAAATGCTACATACTACAGAATGCAAAATGCAAAAGCGACATGCGGGGAAGTTTCCTATCGCGATAAAGTCGCGCCCGCTCCAATCCTCACCCAACCTTACCCAACCCAGCCAGCCAGCGCAACCAACTACCCAATTTCCAACAATGTCCTCAATCGTCCGCCCCCCAGACCCCTGCCTGATAGCAATAATCCTAATCGTGCGCTCCCGCGCCGGCCCACGCTTCGTCTTCCACTACCCTCCCAACCCCCTCAGCGAGAACGGCCTCCGACCACCCGCCAGCAAAACCCGCCGCGCATCCCGCTCGAAAAGCGCCCAAGGGAATAAAAGCAATGACTCGAGTTCCAGCGACGAAACCGGCTCGACGTCCGATGACGAGGAGGAGGAGAATCAGAGTCATCTGGCGGGGAGTGGGATGTCGACGACAAGACGGATGAGTAATTTCGGGGTCGAGGATCGGCATCACCATTCTCATCCGCTGTCTGCGTCGCCGATGACTAGTACTAGTGCTGGGGGCGGCACTGGTGGTGGTGGTTCTGGGCCAGGGGAGGCGTCGCAGTCGCAGTCGCAGCGGCCGGGCTCGTTGGGGTCGGGACGGGCGTTGTTTCGCAAGCGCGGGCCCAATTCTGATGCTGAGGATGATACGGGTGCAGGCTCGGAGAGGCAGGAGGATCCATCGCCTACAAGCGGGCCGTTTATACCCCCGTGGGAAACTTTGCTGGGGCTACCGGCTGATGTATGGGAGAAGCTGTTGAGCCCGTCGCGGAGCTGGCATAAGCGGCGATTCGAGGTTGGGATAAACGACCTGGCGTTTGTCGGGTGGCCTGTGTTTGTGCGCGAGGACGGAACATGGCGGAAACAGCGACGGAAGAAGAAGAGCAAGCGCCGGTCTGAGGCGTATGCGAGGGAAGGAGAGAGCCATGACGAGAGTGCTGACGATCGCGCTGGTCGGGAGGAGGGCATTGAGGCGATGGCGGATTCTACGGATACGTTGATCAGTCCCAAGGCTACTGGTTCGCCGGAGCTGAAGCGGACGTCTAGGACGAGTAGTAAGGCGGCGAGGAATTCTGGGGGAGTCGTGGATGGGGATGATAAGGATTCCATGACCATGTTTAACGTGGTGTTTGTGCTTGATCCTCCGTTGCTGGAGTATTCGATCCGGTTGCGGGAGATATATGACAACATCATCAAGAAATTCGCCAAAGCTTTGAAATGGGAGCAAGCGCGTACAGACTATGTTTGGAAAGAGGCGCAGAACATTTCGCACTTCAAGGAGAAGGCTAAGGAGAAGAGTAAGTTTGCTTTAACCACGCTCTGTGTGGTTTAATACTGACAAGTCTAGGATCGTCTGTCACTAATCTCTACTCTGAGCTCATATCGCACTCATCGCTCGCCCGAGCCATCTACACGCTTTATACCAGCACTTCCGCCTCTAAGATTGCTTCTCTTTCCCTCAGTCCCGACGTCTCGATTTCACTTCAGATACCCCCCCTCACTTCGACGCATTACCTACCAGGCCCAACCGACAAGGCGTATCCAGGCCTGTGGCTTACAACTGCAGATAGCGTGACACCGGTAGATGACCCGACAGCTGATGAGAACACTGCGCCGCATCAAGTACTTGCGAAGCATTTCGCTCTGCTGTTGCTCGATAACGAGGCATCGATAATCAAAGACGTCGAAGCATCTGCGAGCGCGCTGGCCCCCGCCCTAGTCCACTATATTCGATGCTCTAAGCCCACTCAGTCTTTTGCGCAAATCTCGACTGCCTCGGGAATCCCACTTTCGACCATCCAAATGCTAGCGAGCCATCTTGTCTACTGGCGACGTGCACGTGCCATACCTCCGCTTCATCATAGAGATACATATATCGTGTCCCCGAACTGCGATATGAGCAAGCTTGACGTCGCTACTGCTGCTTTCCACCAGGCATTCCCAACATGCCCGAGTTTGCCAAAGATGCTGTCAGCTCTGAGTGGCACGCCCAGACCTTATGGGAGCTTTATCCCAAGTAAGGACCACAAGGACACGTATTTCAATATCCTGGCTTGGTTATTACGTGGAGGATGGGTCACGCAGCTCCGTACGTTTGGCAGAATCAAGGTATCCTCAGAGGTCAAAATGGCCGTGGAGCGGGCCGTCCGAAAAGAGCAAATGGATAAGTTCTTGGCTGAAACCGGGCCAAATTCGGTGCCTGAAATTCCTACTGAAAATGAACGCGATGAGCATGTCGACGACGATTCCAGCTCCTCTTCATCATCCTCCCTCGGTAGCCAAGGGAGCGGAGACGAGACACCCATGCCTGGTCGGTATCACGACCCGATGGCTGACAAAATGCATCTCTCACACTCGCTCATGGACTACAACATGCCTTTGAGAACGGCGTCTCTTATCCTTTCGCCCCATCGCGCATCTCCGCTGGAATCCCGATGGCTGGAAGAGCTTGTCTCCCAGTTCCCGGATAACGGGGAGCAGAGTGTGGCCGCTTCTCACAATAGCAGGGAGCACGCAGGATCTCAGATCTCATTGCGAAAGGCATGGCCGACGTTCATCAAATACTTCAACGGATACGATGCGCTTGAAAAGATCCCGGTACGGGAAGGGCTGAAGCGCAAGCCGACCTGGCAGGTGCTCACACGGCTGGGACTGGCAGCAGGGCAATCACATGTAAAATTAGATCCACGAGAGCAGGTGCTGGTCACTGTACGGCATTGGTAGCTATTCACATACTTTTGTATTTCTTCCTGTAATTACCCCATAAAACGGCATGACGCACGTGACTCTCGGAAATATAAGCGCAGATATTAGTACACCGAACCTCCGAAGACCCCCGACCTACCATTCAGAGTTTAGTTTCCTCTACGCCCGGGGGTTCTCCGTTCTTCAGCGGCGTCAGCCCTAGTAAGGTAAAACCCGGACCACGAACTAGACAAATAAACCACGCGGTTTAAGCGATTATTCCAGCCCCATTTTTTAATTCGTACAGTAGCGCCTGGGCCACGGATAACGGCTGCCAGGGTCACGTGATGGCTACTAGGGTGCGGTGCATTCCTGGTATTACATAGTACGGTACGGGGAGTAATTTAGATGGTAACTGCTGGCTTCTCGTTGGCTGAGCGCACGCAGGTACATGCTTGTACATGGCCATGCCTGTACAATGCTCAATGCAGTTCCTGGCTGCTGATGTGGCTGGCTAGCTGTCTGAGATAAGAAGCATTTCTATTTTGAAACGCACATACCTTTGTTACTGTACTGTAGCTTGACTTGACTTGACTCGGTGGTTGTTCATTTCCGAGACAATGAAAAACCGGCACGTGAAGGGATGTCGGTACCATTATTGTACTTTGGTCTACAGGCAGGTCTAAAATAGAACCAGGTATGTGCGTAGTGACGAGTACAAGAATCCGCACGTAGTATTCAATGTATATATATATCCAAGCGGTCTACCTTGCTTTTGGCCTTGATCAGTACTATGCGACAGGATTGTGCTGAATGTATCTATGAGGTATCGGTGTTACCGGTATTCTGACGTACGTGCGCCTATGCTTTGGATGACAGTCGGACCGTGGACTCCGGTACAAGGAATTGGCATGAAAATATCAATTTCTTTACATAAATGACTACGGGATTTGGTTCAGGACAACCAATTTTCAGATTGCTCATATGGTAGTGGTTAGATCGGTGGAATGTACTAATTGTATATATGCGTGGTAATAGCACTCTCACCCAAATGGCCGGGACAGTCCCCTCATTGTTCTTATTATTCTGCATGATACGGAGTACAGCATATGAGAGATTAAAGTGACGACAAGAGAAGTACCTGGATAGAAGCATAGGGTCCCTTGACAATGCAATTGCCGGCAATGACTGGTACGGTAATACAATTCAGGAACATGAATATTTGATACTAGAGAAAAGGTTCTCTAAGAGACGACAATAATACTATAATAACACCACTCTGGAGCACTAGCAATAAAATGGCAACATGCATTAAATTGTGCTCTGTAGATGAGGGGCAGCCCCTCTATACTCCAAGCAGTACTCTGTACCTACAAGTAAAGTACGTACACGGATAGAAGGAGACACTAACCGGAAACATCCGCCGGCCGAATTGTGCGTGTTTTGGCTGTACTCTGTAATGAAAACGCTCCTGTTTCCCGCGCCAGCTTACCTAATGCCACTTCCATAACTGTGTATCCACGCACCCACAATACACACAGAAGAGGGACTTTTCACATTTGTACTTTGCCTACTCCATTTCCTACATAGTACGTCTTTTCCTGACTTCTTTCTTCTTTCTTCTCTTCATCTTTTCCTCCCTTTATTTTCTCTTCTCTTCGCCTGTTGGCGTCTGTGTCGCCTGAAGTTCTGCCTGTCGGTGCTTCATTCCTCCATCTTCCGATCTCTCCTCTCGTCCTTCGCGGGATTTTTTTCTTGATCGGTCGATCCTCTATACACTTTGCTCTGCTTTTCTTTCTTTCTCTTCTTCCTAACGTGAGGTTAGTTGTTTATTCTGGTCGCTATTGACATCGCGTATCTGACTTCTCGTTGGACGTTCCAGAAAAAAGGAAGGAAAAAGGCCCATAAAAAAGTGTTCACCCACACCCACACACACCCACAAAAAAATTATCGTTACCTCAAGGTCCGACTTCCACATTCACACACCAACCTCTCCTTCGTAACCGTCGTCTGGTGCCTCTTTTAGCGCTTCTCGACTCCGTTCCGTCAAGAAGGTTTCTTTCCAGTTGACCTCAAGGTACCTGTTGGATTCTCGGAAAAAAAGAATCGAAAGGCTCAGCGTGCTCTCTCGTCCTTTCGATCCCCATCCAACTACCACTCGTCGATACGTCCTCTCGGAACTACCGAACGTCTCTCGAACGAGCTCATTGTCGTCTGTGTGTGCGCGTCAGCTTTGACAATCCGTGGGCAGGAGCTACGACCCGGATAACCGCGAGTTCGTTGTACGAAGTTCTGTTTACCCAGACTGCGCCTTCCGTCGTCTCGCCCATCCCTCGCACGTTCAAAACAACAATCATTCAAGCGCTTAGACCGATGCGATCCGCGTGCTAGATACGCCCTTCGTACCGAGATTTAGCTACACGTCGTTCACACGGACACTCGCGTGCTATCCAGCCTCGACCTGGTGAAGGATCGATACTTTGTCTACAATCTGCAACTGAGTGGGAGTGTTTCTCCATTACCACGGGAAGTTGCAGTTGGTGGGGTTATAAGTAGGAGGAAGCTGATTCTTGTCTGACTTCCACTGCTGTTGGTGAATTCTCGCCGCCCTTTTTCATTTTCCTGGATTGCCAAGGGACAGTCAACGTTCTCTGGCAGAACAGTTCCCTTTTCGTATCTAGAACGGATATACTTGATTATCTTTCGCCAACACTTCAGAAAGTGAAAACAATGGCCGCCACATTTTCCTACGCCCAAGCAGCAAAGGGCTTGCCGGCAACACAGTCGCCCGCCTCGAAACCTGAGGAGCAAAATACCGATTCCAGTGCGCAAGCGAACGAGGCCCCTGCGACTACCGAAACGGATGCTCCTGCTGAGGCAGAGAAGACCATCGCCCCTAGTGACAAGGAAGCGGAACCCGCTGCGGCCGCCAACGCCAACCAGAACGTCTCCGGGACGTCCTCTCCCAGTGTTGCCAACTCGTCCACCACCGCACCAAAGGATGAAGACTCGAATACAGTGAACGGGTCCTCGGAGTCGACATGGGACAAGCAGTCCCAAGTATCGGGAGCCGAGAAGCCCACAGAAGAGGCCAATGAGAAGAAGGATGAGAAGAAGGATGTCCCACCAAAGGAGCTCAAGGCAGCCCCTCTGCCCTCTGTCAATGTCTGGCAGCAAAGAAAAGAAGCACAAGAGGCCAAGGCCAAGGCTGTGGCGGCTTCGAAACCCGCTTCTACCAAGACTGGTGCTTCCAAGACTGCATCAGCGGCGTCTTCGACAACAGGCGAACCCCAGCAGGAGCTGCCCAAGGCAGCATTGAAGAAGAAGGGAGCAGATGGCGCGCCTGACGGTGCTAAGCGGAATAAGGCCGATGGAGCCAAGGGCCGCGATGAGGGTAAGTTTTGAGGAGTCGCGTTGATTTTTTGCTGCAGATCCCTTTCGGAGAATTCATCGCAACGCTAGTTTCTACCGCTTCGGGACTATTATTTTCTTGACACCAGTAAACTGACAGGCTCTACAGATGTACCTCCAGTGGCCGATGCTTCGATGTGGCCTACCCCCCAGGTTGCCCAGGGTGAGGAGAAGAAGAAGGCTCAGGAGAAGCTCGAAAAGGCCGACAAGACTGAAAAGACCGAGAAGAGCGCTGGTGGCCGCCATGGCAAGGAGAAATGGATGCCCGTTCCCTATGTGCCCAGCGCAGTCTTCAACACCCCGCTTCCGACCGCTGGTGCTCGCAGAGGTGGCCGTGTCGCACGAGGTGGAAGGGAGGCTGGTCGTCACGGTCCCCATGGCGCCGCTGCCGCTGCTGCTGCCGAGAAGACCGCTTCGAACCAAGCCCCCCAGGGTGCCGCCAAGCAGACGGCTTCCGAGCCCAACACTAACCGGGCCAACTCTTTCCCTTCGAAACGATTCAACAGCGCTGAGGCTCCTGCCGGTGCTCCCGACTCGCGCAAGGGCGCTGACCGGAGCCGTGGCCCCAAGGGAGCGGACGAGACAAACGCTGGCAAGCAGGTCAACGGAGACTCATTCCCCCGTCATGGCAAGGGCTTCTCGAGAAACCACGAGTCTGCCCACAAGGGTGACAGGACTCCTCTGTCCGTTGATCCCCAGGCCCGCAATGGTGTGACCCAGGACCGCCGCTTTGAGAATGGACCCAAGTCCGCTGACTTTGGTGGTTTCCACGCCGATCGCGAAAACCACCACCACAACCACCACCGGGAGCGTGGTGACTCTCGTCCCGAGCGCGGACGGGGTGGTTCTCACCGGGGACGCGGTGGCCACTCGGGACATGGCTCGCAAGCCCCCTTCTACAACCCGATGCAGCACTCCTTCGTTCACCCCAAGTCGTTTGGTTACAACAAGAGCATGAACAACCGCGTTCCTTTGCGGTCTCCCTCGCTGCCTAACTCGGCCATGTATGGTGTCTACCCCTTCCCTGCCGACATCAACACCATGTATGCCGCCTATCAGCCTATGCCCGCCGGCCCCATGACGGCGTTCCCCTACCAGCCATACATGGAGCCTTTCTCTCTTATGAGCATGATTTCGATGCAACTGTGAGTTCTCTCCATCTTTACCAAGTTTACATTTATTCTAACAAGACGACAGTGAATACTACTTCTCCGTTGACAACCTGTGCAAGGACTTGTTCCTCCGGAAGCACATGGACTCGCAAGGATTCGTTGCATTGAACTTCATTGCCAACTTCAAGCGGATCAAGACTCTGACCGAGGACTACGAACTCCTTCGCCACGTCTCGCGTCAACTTCGCAATGTCGAGCACTACGTCGGCGAAGACGGTGTCGACCGATTGCGCCCAAGAGAGCACTGGGCGCAGTGGGTCTTCCCGATTGACCAGCGTGACCCCTCTGCTCAGAGCGAAGGACCCCCTCCGTCGCGAGTTGAGAGCTCGCCAGCCCAGAACCACGTTGAGGGAGCTGTTAATGGTGTGAGCCACCACCATTCGTTGCCAAATGGCACATCGAAAACATCATTGTCCTCGACGGCCCCGGAGTTCTCGCCTTCCAAGCCTCTGGCCCCGCAGAATGAGGTTGCAAATGTATGTCCCATTATCTCCCAGTTACGGCAAAGACCAGGAATTCCTGATTTTTTTCAATCTGGTTTTGTAATATCTTACTAACGGTTTGCAAACAGGCGAACTAAACATAGAAACGGCTCCCTTCTTCTCTTCGCCTGGGATGTCAGCGTCCGGTGATTTTCACCAAGTGACAGTTTTCGACAGTCCGCCGATTTTTCGACGCGAAGAAGCGATATTACCTATAAAAATCGTTCGAATCTTGTTCACGAATCATACGCTTTTCGAAAACGAGTTCTTGTGAAACGATTTCTTTTTTCACCGCGATCCGACACGGTGATCATGACATACGTTCTGTACCAATTCTGGTCGCGATTTTTGGTTCAAAAATTTCAACGCACAAATGTACAATGAGTTTAGGAGTTTAGCGTTTGACGATTACTTGTACGATGCTCCAGCAACGGGTTCAACAGGCTGATTCGTTTTATGATGCTTCTTGCGACGAGGCTTTGTCACGATATTGTTCGAGATTTGGCTGAAACCCATGAAGCAGGATGACCGGATGGTTCTGCTTTACGTTCAACCTGCCAAAGTGGAGTTCTATGCAAAGAAGCCGCAAAAAGATCGACTGTGTGCTCGATGCTAGCCTGAGAGCCGAGCTGGAAAAGTGATTTTTGTTTTGCTGACTTTTCTTTTACCCTATTTTCTCTTCTCTTCTCTACCATTTTTTTTCATTATTTGTTGTCGCCTTTTCGTGCGATTTTATGATTTTGCATCATGTTTGAGTCTCCGTTTTCTTTTTGCATTTACCTTCTCTCAAGTGGTCGAGATGCAATTGTCGCCGTACAGCAAATTGCGATATGATGCGCACTCCACGTCTCGACTACTTCTTGTTTCTTCTATCTTGTTCTTTTGTTCAGTTACGGGGGGTTCCTAAAAATTCGTTCCAGGAGTCCGGGCATGCTCTGCTGGCAATGTCTTCAAGTCCGATGCTTGCTTCGACGGTATGCCGGACCCCAAAAATTGTTCTTTTTTTCTTCCAACGACCATAGAGATCCGGGTTTTCGTTTTGCTTAATATTCTGCGGCCACGTCTATCTTCTTCTTTTTTTACTACATTTTGATATTAGTACGAGCATGAAAGGAAAAAGGAAAAAAAACCTTGAAAACACGATTCTTTCCTCACTTTGTCAGGTGCCCTGACCTGATTCTATCGGCATGATAATAGGGACTGCGTCCTATGGCAGAGTCGCGTCCACTCACATCTTCTAGTCTCCTTTACGTCTACGACTCGCACCGGCGTTGATGGTCTCTCGGAGCGGGCTTGGGCTACCTTTCTTATTCTATTTCTTTCTAATTATCTTCCTCATCTTGCATAGTACGGGTATCGGCTTGCTTTTGAAGAGTAACGCGATGTGCATACCATGGGTAAATTGCTTGTTCATGGGACTATTAGTGGCTTGGAATACGGTTTGGATACGGTTCATTTACTTGTTTAGATTTCTTTGGCAGTCTGAATATATAGTTCTGCATTGCTTCTTCCATCGTGGTAAACAAAGTATGTATTCTGTAGTGAAGAATGAGACTCGGAGAAAACATATCACCGAATATTTATGCCTTAGGCAACAAACATGCTTCGACCAATAAGAACACGCGGATGAATGACATCGGACAGCTTCGACTTGCTTCCCCAACAGGCAAACCCGCTGCGACTGCATCTCCCCCTCCAAGCTATTCCTCTTGTATTCTCCACCACTACCAAACTACCACCTATTCGTTCGTTGTCACGATGGAGGTGGCCCTCAGACAGCCAGCACGGCTGCTCCAAACCTCCTCAAACCGTCTCCTCCGTCAACCCCAGAGCCTCCGCCTTTACACCACCATCAACCGCACCCCACGACCACGCCATGTTTCCACAACCCCACGGAGAACCGCACCCGAATCGTCCCTCTTCAGCCTAGGATCCGGCTCCGGCGGCCACGGCGGGATTCCTACCACCTACTTCGCGAACCGCACCTCTCTCCCCGCGAACACGGTCATCCGCTTCGTGCCCCAGCAAACAGCATGGATTGTTGAGCGCATGGGGAAGTTCCACCGGATTCTGGAGCCTGGGTTGGCGGTGTTGATCCCATTCTTGGATCGGATTGCGTATGTGAAGAGTCTGAAGGAGTCGGCGATTGAGATTCCGAGTCAGAATGCTATTACCGCGGATAATGTGACGTTGGAATTGGATGGGGTGTTGTATACCAGGGTTTTTGATGCTTTCAAGGCTAGGTATGTTTCTTGACCTGTTTGCATCGGTGAGAGAGGTTGGCTAATAGATGGGGACGGTTAGTTACGGCGTCGAGGATGCGGAATACGCTATCACCCAGCTTGCACAGACGACGATGCGTTCCGAGATCGGTCAGCTTACTCTCGACCACGTCCTGAAAGAGCGGACAACTTTGAACGCCAATATCACTCAAGCGATTAACGAAGCGGCCAGGGAGTGGGGCGTCATTTGCCTGCGTTATGAAATTCGCGATATCCACGCCCCCGAAGGGGTGGTCTCCGCCATGCACCGCCAAGTCACAGCTGAGCGTTCGAAGCGTGCAGAGATCCTCGACTCGGAAGGTCAACGGCAGAGCGCCATCAACATTGCCGAAGGTCGCAAGCAATCCGTCATCCTCGAATCCGAGGCGAAGCGTGCAGAGAATATCAACCATGCTGCTGGTGAGGCGGAAGCCATCTTGCTGAGGGCACAGGCTACCGCTCGCGGAATCGAGGCCGTTGCCAAGTCGATCGAGGAAGGCAAGGAGAATGCTCACGGAGCGGTCAGCCTTAGCGTTGCGGAGAAGTACGTTGACGCGTTCTCGAAGCTGGCTCGTGAGGGTACAGCGGTCGTTGTGCCGGGGAATGTCGGTGATCTTGGTGGTATGATTGCCAACGCCATGGCGGTGTATGGTAAGGTCAACGAGGGTCAGGCGAAATCGATTGCTGCAAAGGCCATCGGCGTGCAGGAGCAGACGTCGAACGAAGCCCCTCGCGAGAACTCGGAGGACACCTCGAATCAGCAAGATGATTCGTTGAAACAATGAAAGATATGGACCTAGAGTGTACTCTGGGGAATGACTTTTTTTTTACCCTTTCACTTCTTTCATGTTGCTTATATCCCAACTTTACGGCATTTTTTTCATTGATTTACGGTTCTAAAATAGCGTTTTACACTGTCCTCTTATGATTGATTCGCTTCTTGCTATCTTAGAAGGGCGAAGAGCATTTCATCTCTGTTTGCTTAGGTTTGCTAGCATGGTGTACATAACGTACAATTCGAATGGGAGTAGTCTAGCTACTATGTCTATTGATATCGTCTTGCCTCGTAACCATATCAATCAAACATTCGTTAAGATAACTAAATACACACTTGACCTCGCTTTAAAATATAGTTATGCAGTAGTAGCAGCACATGAAAAACTAGCACTACTCGAATCATCATGAATAGCCTTGCCAGAACTATACAAACCAAGACCACACTGAACTCGTTAGCCATGATGATCGCAACAAGGAAGGAAGGAAGAAAGACATACCATAATAATACCAATACACATACAAATCATATTGACAAAAGTCAAGAGAATTTTCCTCGGCGAAGAGAACCATAATCCCTTATTCATATATAACCAGAACATACCCGGGAGACCGAAACTGAACCAGCTGGCGAAGAGTGCCGTCTTTTACCACAATCAGCCAGGATATCAACAAGTATTAATAGGTAGGATAGGACAGGCTTACCATAAGACTGAGAAGATTGCTGAACACCGGAATCGCCTCTGCAATGATCCACGCGATGACCCAGAGAGCCACCGCGACCCCGATCCACGATCCAACGGCCGTGAAATCCCGCTTGTGCATTCTGTCTGTGCCCGCGAAGATGCGTGTATAGATTGATTTGCAGGCGATGTGGCCGCTTATAACGCCAGCGATCACAATCTGCGGAGTCAGTGATATCTTTGTTGGTACTCCAGGATGATATGGAAACGTACAGTCGGTAGCGCAAGACCATACGCAATCTTCGAAATTAGTGGACTTGCTGAGCCGAAGGCCGGAGAAGCAACGCTGTCACCGGCGTAGCAGTATATAACCACCGCTGCGACGAGGTACAAGGTGGTATCGATGCATTGCAGCAAGGTCAGGGCTTTGGGGAAGTCTCTGGGGTTTTTGAGTTCGGTGATCACGTTGAAGAAGATGTTGTGGCTTGCTGCTAGCTATCAGCTGTGGGTTTTCATTGAGGGGTGCAGGTGGAGAGAGCAGACGGACCGTAAGATAAGGTGATGTTGAGGGCTGAGGTAAAACCGGTGACGAGGTTTGTTGGAACGGTTGCTGTAATGGATGGCTTGGGGTTCTGTATGGCGATTGCGACCATTGTGAGGAGGACGGCTGTGAAGATACTGATAAATGCTGTACCCTATTAGTTCTGTATACCAACTAACCCTATGCCAGGGAGACTCACAAGCCAACGAAAGCCACGACATATTCTTCAACGTCCTGGGCAACGACAACCCCAACGACAGCACCAACCCCACAACCCCAAACACAATCGAGCAAGTCCCATGCACCGTAATCGTGTTCATAGCAACCGAAAACGTCAACAAATGACTCGCCATCAGAAAAACAAGATACAATATCTGTCCGCCGAATAGTATCTCTTTACCGAATCTCCCCATGAGGACCTCGCCTGCGTCCGCCATGCTGGAGATATGTGGGTATCGCCATTTCAGTTGGCCGATTACGTAGCCTGTGTACGAGGCTATTAGGCCTAGAGAGATGAGGATGATGATTGCTGGGGCGAGGCCGAGGCCTGCGACGGCGGCGGGGAGGGAGAGGATTCCGAGGGAGATGGTTTCGGCGACCATTAGGAGGCCACATTGCCTGCATGCGCGGGAATATAATTAGCTTGATGTAGTATGTTTCAGTAGGGATGGTTAAAAGGGAAACATACCACCACTTCAAAGTCTTGTACTTGATCTCTGCATGCTCTTCATCACCAAAAACATCTTGGCGGTAGGGTGCGGTTTCAGCTTTTTGGATGTCGTCGGGGAAAGGTGGATCTTGTATCTTCTGTTTGTCTTCCTGGCCGGCTTCCAGAGTAGTAGTGGGGTGTATATCCGGGGATTGACTCATAGTGTATCTTCAATAGGCTCACAAGAGAGTGTAAATTGAAACAGCGAAAAGAAAAAAGGAATAAGGAGATGTAGCGAGAGGGGCATACATAACTGTGTAACATTCCGTAGCTCGTGAGGGGAAAAGAAAGGAGGAAAGCCAGGATAGGGCAAATCATGATTCGTATCTCTTTACACTGCGGATGGATTCCGGAGGAGATATCTTGATATCACCGTGCCTGGGGTCGTCAAGATACCCCAGATAAGCATAACTGATGACCGTCGCGATCGCATACTGACTTGATCGGGTAGACTGAGGGAATTATAGTGATATACTCCACGCTTTACCCCAGATTCCGCACCCCAGACGGGGACGGCTCTCGGCTCTCCATACTGGATAATTCCCGGGGTTGGCTGACAGCATGCTGTTGACATTGACTTTTTGATTCATTGACATAAAGCTATTACACTTGGACTTGTTGGAGGACTGAAGGGGAAGGAGATGGAAGGGGACTAGCCCTATTCCGGAATGACTTGCCTAGTATAGAGTTGAGGCTTCCGAGATAGCGTATCGATGGTCGGAAGTGACTTCCTGCTCTGTTAGCGTGTACTTCGGAATTACCTGCTATCTGGTTACAAAATTGAGAGTTTTGATCCACATGAAGGTCTTTATATGCAATGGTATATTAGATAGACAATCTAGATTAGCAAACTGGGATTCAAAGGAAAGCCTAGAAGAAGGATTTGTCCCGTATAGCAGCCAATAATGAGATTGCAACCGCCAACTCCATACTCGTACGGCTGATACGTAACTGGAAGCCATAATACCTTCTTCCCATTATAAAGAATCCATTGGCGGTCGTATTGGATATTTGGCGCGTAGCGGAGCGCCGGGGGCCCTGTGTTGTAATACTCATCGAAATGACGGAGCTGAGCCGAGAAACCCAGCACTATTCCAGTCCTCAGTCCCAAAGCCAAACCATACGGTATGCGGTGAGGGTCGCTATGTGCTGACCATCAGGTGAGAAACCGATTGAGTAGACGTCGGAAGGGTGCTCAAGGGTATGGAGAACAGTCCCTGTATCAATATGCCACAGCGTGGCGTCCTGATCCGTGGACGTCGTAGCAACCACTCCGCAGTCGGGTGAGAAGGCTATCAGCGCAACCATACCAGAGGGATAGGTGACAGAGCGTCGTGTAAGAGCTGCCGACTCGACATTCCACAGTCTAATCGTCTTGTCTTTAGAGGCAGTTGCTAGTCTTCGACCATCTGGTGACATGGTTGCTGATAGGATGAAATCGGTATGCCCCGCGAATGTCTGCAGGATGGTATCTTCTTCCCACAGACGCATTGTTTCGTAGGCGGCAATTGCTACCTTTCGATTATCCGACAATAGGCCTGCGGATAGAGTTCTGTCATCAGGATCAAATGTCACCATCACAGTATGCGCCTCGATGTCCCATAGCTCTGTTGTTGAGTCGCAAGTAACAAACATGACCGACTCTTGCCTGCCCGGTGGGAATGTCACTGAAGGATTGTCATCGTCTGCTTTGAACGGCCCCTTGCTGATCCTCTTTTGGATGTCATTGAGCTATATATTTCCATCGTTACAGACGGCAATTATCCAGCGGCCATAAGGTGATACGTCCAAGTGCACATCTGGTCTAACGCCACAGGAATATGATTGTACTGCTGACCCAGCACATGCATCCTGTATTTGCAGCACCTGATGACGAGAAAAAAATATAACTTGTCGGTTGTCTCTCGAGAAAGCCACCGAGGTTACCTCCCCTTGAGCTTCAAAGACTGCTCGCTGATGTCCCGATTCGAAATCCCATAGTCGGACGGTGCAATTGCGAGATGCAGATGCTATCAATCGGCCATCCGGTGAAACTGTCACGGACCTGACAGGGCCTGTGTGCCCTGCAAGCGTCCGCAGAGTGGCACCAGTTGCTGCTTCCCATATCCGCACAGTGCAATCGCAGAAGCAGAAACGAGCTGACGACTGTCTGGCGAGAAAGCCACTGACAGGATTGAATGGGTATGTCCCTCAAAGACTTGCAAACAGGGACTCCAGTGCTCATTGAGCATTTTTGGGGTCTTCAGCCATGGTGGAATCTCGGCTTGGAATAGCCGTCTTATTATGCTTGCCTGCGGACTGAAGATTAGAGCCGAGTAGTGGACCTGCAAAGGTGCATCCTCAATGCAAGCCTTGTTGTAAAGGACGAATTGATATATGTCGCATATCAAGGCTAGAAGCTCAGTCTTGTTTGCGGGAGACTCCTGGGCGATATTAAGAGAATGACAACATTAATATGGTCTAGGGTACATACTTCTAGGAAGTCTTTCAACTCCCTGATCATCACAACGACTTTGCTCATCTATCCCATCAGACTCAGGGCTTCCAGCCAATGGAGGATGTGCTTCCTCACGAAAGAGTCTATTCTTCCACCATCGATAAGTCCAATATGGCCGTGCT
This sequence comes from Aspergillus cristatus, assembly GCA_034509305.1. Taxonomy (NCBI): domain Eukaryota; kingdom Fungi; phylum Ascomycota; class Eurotiomycetes; order Eurotiales; family Aspergillaceae; genus Aspergillus; species Aspergillus cristatus. Next base: position 1,334,099 of record WJBV01000006.1, on the reverse strand, counting down.
GGGGTTTTTGTCGACAGAATGTAATTAAATGACCAACCCAGTACGTAGCCGCATAATGCAACGGTGCGAGAGGATTAGGTTTAGAACAATTTATATCACGTACTGAGCAACCTGGATAATGCAAGCCGTAGATATTCCGCATCAAAGTAGTGTCCATTACATCAAGTAGCCGTTGAACCATGATGCCGTGTTCGCGTGTAACCCCCTCGGCAAAAATTCTTTGACCTGCGCCTATACAAAAATAGTCTCTCGCAGACTGATGGATGGCAAAGACATACCCCTGGCGTATAATAAGGAATGAGCTGCATAACTCAACAAGCTGGCTGATATCATCTATACAGTTCTCTGGCAGGCTTGCTGCCGAGGCAAGTTCCTGGAGATTCAATGGACGATATGCTATAGCGGTAGCCCGGAGCATTTGCTTACAGAGTGCTTTGTCGTCTTCACCTTCGTTGTCTTCGATGAGCTGTAACATTCGATCGTATAAGGGCTGTATCCCTGATGGTAGCCCGTCCAGTTCCTTTCTCATTTTCCGACGTGAAGTTGCCTGGAGACGCTGATAGGCCAATGAGACCCAAAGAAATGTAGCACCGGCCTTTACCTTCAGCTCCATTTCGATGTTCTTTTTGGAGTGGAGGGGAGAGCCCCTTCATCTGTGCCAGCTGTTTGACCTTATGCTCAATGAAATAGTTCACAGCTTTAGCAACATGAGCCTCATTAAACTCTAGACTCAGACATAGTGACGAGGACCTCGAGCAAAGACGTTCCTTGATTTCTGGATAGTCACGACTTGACAGGAGCCACTTGGCTCTCGTTGAATCCTCCGAGCTCTCTTTGATAATCCAGTCCAAGAGCTCACACATACCGCTGTCGCATTCGTCCAAAGCATCGATAAGCAGAAAGACTGTATTGAGACTTGGGTCTCTTAGCATCACAGCAAGCATGCTTGTAAGGATGGCGAATGTATTCGGACCGTCGAATATCTCCCTCTCACGGTCTTTTTTGCATATGTATTCGTCGGGAATGTATTTGGAAAGACCGCGATTCATCCATAACAGTTTCCAAATGAGTGCCTGGAGAATAGAATTAGCGTTGTTGAGATGAGGAATGTAATTTTGACAGAAAAAGTAAGAAAGATAACTCCGGGACTGAGCATTCGTCTGGTCAGTAAGAGTGTCCACCAGGCCAATCATTGCCATCGCCTTCCCTTTACCGGGTGTCCCTTTCAGCCACAGTAATCGCGCATTTTTCCTTTCCTGCCATGCTTGTAGCTCGGGACATTGGAAAACCCAGTTGTAGCATTGTCCTAGGACGCCGCCTTTGCTTTGCTCGATGCGAATGTTCTCATTCCGCGGGTCTGTTTCGCAGATGTCATGCAGAAACTTATCCAATACGTTGTCTCTCGAATCGGCATGTGGGTTTTGATCTGTATTTTATATGAGTATCATATTCATGAATGTATTGTCTTAGGGGACTTACCTGCTGAATCCGATAGCATTCTCTGAGGGACTTGCTCAGGCTCCAAGTGTGTAAGCAGCTCTTTGGCGCAAACTGCAGCAGTAGCCGCAGCATGTGGCTGCCATGCATCATTCTTATGTGAATCGACATAATCCGAGATCCCACGGATAGCCACACAAGGAAATTCAGTCATCAAGCCTGCAGCCTCCATTTCAAAGCAGAGAATATCCCCACCTAGGTCGTTGCTGATGGCAATTCGCTTCGCGGCACTTTTTATCACCCTATCGCCTGATGCGATCAATAGAATATCCGAGGGTCATCGTCCGGTCACATTGCCCACAAGACTGCCGGCCGGGGGTATGCGGATAGTCGGCTTGGAAAAGTATATCCTCTTCTGATGGTCTCTGGTAGAGGGCCGCTCCCGAGCTAGGTTTAAGTAACAATCTCCGTAGATAATCTGAGGCTTCACTACCTCGGGATATATAGTCAGACTGCATCTTGTAAACCGCAGCCCGAAGAGCAGCTGGGGGCGACCCAGTAAACGCTTTTCGAGTGAAGCCGCTCTCAGTGTCTTTCCCGTAATCGTACTGCAAAATGCCCCCATGCTGGTCACTGGCCATGCTCACCACGTCGCCCAAGCAGATATCATGGTTCCCGCTCGGAGCGCCTCCTCCGATACCTACGAGAAAACGATACTTGACCAAGGGAAATGTCCGCGCCATATTAGTCGCTGCAATTGCGGCTGAGCTCTTGCCTTGACTTCTGGGAAGGCAGGCAATTGCCACATTGTGGCGGCTTAGTTCCCCGAGTATGTATATATTCGAGTCGTTTGGCTTGATTGGTAGGTTTGCATGCTCGCGGTCTAGTGCGTGGCGGACAGCGTTCATCTCGAATCCCAACGCGCAGATTATCCCGACTGTGTAGTCTTCATAACGCAAGCACATAGAGTCAGCCATGATAGCATGATATACATAATAGTCGAGCTTTGAAGAAATGACAAGACGTCTTATGAAACATATCGGACAGTTGTTCTGTATGCGGGGTGGACAAGGCTCTGGAATATTCAGGCATCAAGACGCTGATACCCACTGTGTTAGCGTATACTTTGGGATCACTTATACTTATAATATTATTTTTTTTAACGATTAGGTTTATCATGGAGCTCGCCAAATCGAGATCCGGGATGTCTTGAAGTGCTGTTCAAACATCGTTCTGACCTGGCACGCGAAGGAAACGAATTCATGAGGTCCAGGGCCGCCCGCGCATGACAGTATCCCTACAAAAGGTGACTCGGATCGTGACATTAGTCGTGAATATGCATGGCATTGACGTTTTCCTCGCGGAAGCTATACAGCTATACACCTGCGAGCCACTGGGCAGCGTCTCGATGGCCGCGGTTTAGCAATTCTCCCCACCGTCAACACGGGCAGCTGCGGCATGTCGCTGATTACATGGGACTGCTCATGCAGCAGCTTTACCTTTTGCTGTACGATTCACGATCTCGCATCCTTGAAGACCTCCACGTAGTCGCCGCCTTGGAAGATGGAGCTTGTCCTAAAGTGGCCGCCGCGAAGCGGAGTCGAGCCAGCTCGGTGTTGATTGGATTCACCAGCAGTTAAGACCATCGTCAATTTATCTATAAGGTGTGGAAACAGAAATTGCAAGTCAGAGTGAATAACTCATGCTTTGTCCAGATTGAAAGACAACAGAGCCGGTGTCCTTTACGGGTGCTGTAGAGGCCCATCTGAATCTGACAGCCATCCTGGTCCGGACCGAGTCCCACCAGTCCTGAGCGGATCTGACCGTCATTGTCTTAGTTTCACGTGAATAATTTGTCCTTCCTGTCCCTCTACTTGACCAGGAATTGAATCCTGCGAGAGTCAATGGCCTCGGATTCGGGGCGATACTAAATTAGGGCTGACCCAGCGCAGCACAAGGTTGGCCCAAAGACAGTGGCCATCATCCTTCATTACGAGGGAGAAGAAGCAATGGATTCTGGATGCCTATATCATCGCAGCGCGTTTCAATCGCTATTCTTTTATACTGCCATTGAAGTGCCTCACGTATACGCTCGTTCAACTACTCGTCTAAGTCGTTGACCATGATTTTTGAGTCTAGGTTCCCTCTTCCTCCTGTACCCAGCACGGATGTATTCAACTACATCTTCCGCCATGGGCGAAGTTCATACCCATGGAGTCGGGTGCTGTATCGAGACGACCAAGCAGGGGAATCCCTCACGTTAGCAGAGCTCGAAGAGAAAAGTCGACGCTTTGCCGATGTCATGCGCTCCGAGTATGATATCCAACCTAAAGATGTCGTCAGTATCCTCGCCAAAGATAAGGTATGTACAGTAAAATACGTTCATTCTTTGCCATTTTTAATCAGCACAGATTCAATATCCCATCGCTTACTTTGCGGCGCTGGCTGCCGGAGCCACTGTGGCTCTCATCCCCGTACAACAGGAGATGTCCGAGACGGATATAGCCACTCGACTGCTAGAATCGCACGTCAAGCTGCTCATCACTGATAGCGACCTACTGGCCTTGGCCGAGGTATCGGCGAGCCTGGCTGGTGCCATTCGTATAATTACATTGGATCACACGGCAGGTCAACCTTGCGCGTCGCTGGAGACTCTACTTCCACGCGGACGACCTGATACGGACTTCTTCCGACTGGAATCCAAGGTTAAGGCCGCAGAATACGATGCCTTTCTCAATCGAACGAGCGGATCCACAGGCAGAGTCAAGTCGGTTTTGACAAGCCATGCGCACTTCATCGCCAGCATGGAGGGCACCATCGGTACGATACCAGATAACACAAATCCCAAACAAAATGTGTGGCTCTCGCCGTTCTCGCTAGGATTCTTCATCAACGCCAAGCTGCACATGGGGCTCAACATCCTGCTGGGTATCCCCGTGGTCCTGATGCAAGGCAGCCTCGATGAAACCACAGTGGACGTGATCGGGCGCCACCGCATTACATTTTTGTTCATCACCCCGCCCATTGCAGCCCGTTTGGCACGGGCTGACCTGCGCGGCGCGGGGGTGGATGTCAGCAGTGTCAAGTGGCTGCTCACGGCTGGCGCGCCGATGCACGGGAACCTGCGAAACACGGTATCGGAGCAGTTCAATGGCGTACATCTGGACTTGGAGTGGGGCACGTCAGAGACGATGCTGATTTCCGTACAATGCGACGAGGAGTCGCGACGTGGCGGATTCAGCGGCACCCTGGTAAACGGCATGCAGGCCAGAGTCATCAGCATGAGGACCGGACAAGATCTGGGACCCGGAGAGTCCGGGGAGATTCTCGTGCGCAATCAACTCTGTCGCTTCCGAGGCTACCAGGACAACGAGAAGGCCAATCGAGACTTCGATGCGGAGGGCTGGTTCCACACGGGCGACTACGGCTATTTGGACAAGGACTGCAACGTCTTCATTGTCGACCGCATCAAAGAGCTCCTCAAGGTAGGCGAGGGGTATGGCACGCACATCTCGGCCGTGGAGCTTGAAGCGGTGGTTTTCGAGCATCCGGCCGTGGCCAGCGTCGCGGTTGTGGGTATTCGCAACGAGTTTACGCAATTGGACGAGTCATATGCGTTTGTCATCCCCAAGCCTGGGTATGCCCAGAGGCGGCAGCTTCTGATGGAGCTGGAGCTGGAGATTCTGGAGTTTGCTAACACCAGGATGACGGGGCTGAGGAGGTTGACTGGCGGGGTCCGGTGTCTGTCGCATTTTCCTACCACGGGATTCAAGATCAATCGGAGGGCGCTTAAGCAAATGGGCCATGCGGCATCTGTCCACATGGCAAATGGAATGGCTCTTCCGGCGGTGCAAGCTCCTGTACAATCTGTATGATGCTGTCTTTTGACTATCTTACTACTCGTATATAAATTCTTTTAACTCTGCAGAAGGCCAATCGCTACCTCTCGCTACCTCCTTCTGCATTCAATTTAGTTTTACTGCACGAAAAGGTTTGGTGCATTTGAATGCACTCCTAATGAGGTGGTGGACCCCATGTAGGTGGCTATGCTGCTTAGCACAAAGTACCTTAAGGCTTATCTTGTGTTTATTAGAGGTAAGACACCTCGTATTCGGCTACGAGGAGGATGGGGCCCCTGTTCCGGACTGTCATGTATTGAATGATTTCCTTTTCTTCTTGTTGCCTGCTGCCCATTACCCTCCACTGACGAAAAAAAAAAAAAAAAAAAAAAAAAAAAAAAAAAAAAAAACAGGTCTAAGAGAATCCAGGTCGTTGTCGCTGCCTCTGCAGAATCTGCCCGAGTCCATCATAAATGACCACTCTCGCACCGGGCCAAATTGGACTGGGGGCAGACAGGGCGGTTGAAATACATTGTTCTGTCTGGGGCCGGACTTGTGCTTGCCATGGCTGTGACGGTCTTTGAGAGTCGGGGACCTGGAAACAATCTAGCATAATCATATCCTGGAGTGGTGGCGTTTTCCCTGTCGGTATTGTAGTCCTGGGCCATTGACTGAATGTCAAGAGACTAGACATTCAAAAGACACGGTTCATGCAGTGCAAGAGTTTATATCAGAAATCATTAAAAATACCAACATGGAAGCACCTCTTCAACCACTGCCGGTACAACCCCTTCTGGAAAACCAACCCCAGGACGAGTTCAGCGGCACCGAAGGAGTTTATTTTCTCCCCAACCATCAGGACGAGATTGAACGCCTGAAACGGCAGCATTTCTTCATCAAAGCGGCAACCGATGATAAGCTGATCCCGATCGATCTGCCCACTGGAGCCAGGGTGCTGGATTCAGGATGCGCCGATGGTGAGTCGAACCGACCGAGCAAATCAGATTGAGCAAAATTAACTCCCGACTAGGTACATGGCTAGCAGATCTGGCGAGGGCTGGACGATCCGATCTGGATCTCCATGGGATCGACCTAGACAGTGCCCTATTCCGTCCTGATCCCCGTCTCCACCTCCAAAAGCACGACGTGCGGAAGCCCTTTCCAGAGACATGGGGGTTTAAGAGCAGCTTCGACCTGGTACACCAACGGCTGCTGGTTTGGGGCATTGAAGCCCACGACTGGAAGACGGTGCTGGCCAATCTGGCGAACGCGGTCAAGCCCGGTGGAGTGCTACAACTGGTCGAGGCCGAATGGGTTCTGGATTCGTACGCGGACGAGCTGGTGCAGCAAAAGAAATTGGCCAAGGTGCAAGAGTGGGCGACTGGATCTTCCGGCATGGACCTGTACATCTGGAAGAAATTTCCAAATCTCCTCTCGCTAGGCTTTCACGACATGAAGATTCAGACCTACCCCCTGGGCTACGGCGCCACTTCCAAGAGACCGCAAGACTGCATCTGGACGGCAGAGCTTCTGCCACAGTCCTTTCGTCATTTGGCGCGGAAGATCCCTGGTACGTTGTATACATGTACTATCTAATACTATTTACTGTACTGACTAGACCAGCCGAGGGGATTCCCGGTGTGGCCCAAACCCCCCAGGAGTATCTATCGTGGTTGGACGATCTTGTGGAGGAGATAAAACAGATTGGATATATGCCCAAGCTCCGATGGTTGACTGCGCGAAAGGCTTAGATAGAAATTCTTTTTATATCCCGAATTCCCCTGTTAATACTATCCTTCAATATTACCCCGTCAGTTAAGCAGAAACACTTGTAACCCGGCTCTCACTTCCCTTCTCCTCCTTGAGACTATGGCCAGCAACATGCAACTGCTTCACACGCGCTTTCACACGCTCGCCCGCAACAACAGATTCGAACTTGGCCGGGTTCGTGGCCGACACCAGTGCGTCCAGCGGCTTGACAAGGAGGTCGAGATTGAAGTGTCCAAAGAACGCAATGGCATAACGATCCGGTACAATTTCGGCCTGGGAGTCGCCGCTTCTCGTGGCGGGAGGCTCCACGACCCGATGCATGGTCGAGGGCAGGACACCGTTGAAGAAGCGGGAGAGGAGATCTCCGACTATTATTTGGATGTCAGGGTCCGCTTTTAATAAGGACGAATGGTCTTGGCATACCGTTTAGCACAGCGCAATCTTCCTTCCGTGGGACGTATTCATATTCGCCAGTGTTGCAAAGCACTTGCAACCCCTCTCCGGAATCGCTAAACAGCAAAGTCATACATCCATAGTCCGTGTGAGGGGCGGAGCGCACCCGAGTCTGGAATGACTCGCGCTCCGTAGCGGGATAATGCAGGCAAGCGATGAAATGGTTTTTCTCGCCAATGAAAGAGTGGAAAGTCTCCGGGGGCAGCCCGACCTCCTCAGCGACAGCGCTCAGCAGCTCGAGAATGACGCCGTGGCACGAGTCGAAGAAACGGACGAGATCCGCACGCATTGCGCGCGACTCGGTGTCTTCCAACCACTGGTTGGGCTTCTCGATATCGTCGTCGCGATACATGCCGAAGAACTCCTTCAAGTCCGACGTCTTGGGGTTGTGGGCTAGTTGGAGGGGATTCGAGTAACCCTGGCTTGGACCGCGACCTTTGTCCATCTTTCCCAGGATCTTCATCTTTTCCTCCAGTGGCTTGGCGAAGAAGCGTCTAGAGTGCGAGAATAGTTCATCGACGGTGGTTTGGTTGACTCCGGGGTGTTTGAGATATGCGAAACCAGTGTCGCGCAGGGAAAGGAAGAGATGGCGTCGTTCGCTGAGTGAGGCTGATGTGCGCTGACCCTGTGCATCTTTTTCGTTCAATGAGTTGAAATTAATCACGGGGAGGTCACTGGGGTTTGCCATTGCTAATCGTATGAGGCCGCTCTTTGGAAAATGTCGTCTGCGTATTTATACGGCATGAAGATGGCAAGTGTCCATCATTCCCATACTCCTTCAGAGTAAGTGCAATATAAACATCCTTGGCTTAACAATTCCATCTCCGTAATTGCCAATTCCTACTGCACCTTATCGGGGCCGAATACGAATCCTGCGCGATCCTTTAAGGCGGAAGTGCCCGACGCCGACGTTTTAATAGGAATATCTTCAAAATATTCTTTCCAGGCTCCGACTTGTACTTATGGAAGCTAGCTGGTAAATTTTCAGGAAGGATGAGTCTAGGCTGGAGTAATGATATCTCTCTGGATGATCATAGACTTTCCCACTGTCCCAAGCCTCTTCATATCGCTATCACCTGCTGCGATAACTGCGTCTATCTCATGTGTCAATATTGCTGGCAAATATGGGACGGCAGGAAACACACCTGTATTGATCCAACACCCACGGCGGATCAGTTCTTCAGCGACTTCCACATTGCGTTCTTCAAGCGCTGCAGTCAAGGCCTCTGTCTTGAAAATCCACCATAGGCCAGCGTGAATCTCTAGGAGGATCAGGCTTTTCTTGGGCCATCCAGGAATCTAAGGGAGCCTTAACCTCAGGGAGGCTATTGGTTTTGGCTGCGTTGAGGACGGTAGTGATGATGCTGGACATGTTGATAAGTTCTGATTCAGGTGTATAGAGAGGATAAGTTAAAGTAAGGAATGATCAAGATGGGTTTATCTCACAAGCCCTAAGTTAGGGTCTTGGGATCGTTTTGGGCTGCAACATTCGGAAGGGATCGGGCCACATCAGACACGGTAAATAGTTGATGCGAGTGTGGCCCGATCCCTTCCGAATGTCGACGCTAGACACACGTGATATCACATGACCACACACGAACGGCACTTTCCTCGTCTCTCTTTCTGAATCGATCCTCACATCGCATAATTCTTTTCTGCTAGTGATACTTACAACACCCTGACCCCAGATGGGCAGTTGTACTGTCGATTCAAAGAAAATACGCACAAAATATGATTCTGCTATCTCCTTGGCTATTCCAAGCTTTGCTATATACACACGAAAAGAATCAAATCATCCTATCTATAGTAGATTCTCCACGGACTGACGAATGTCAGTGGCCAAGAGCCCTAAGATATCACCAAGTACGGTCAGAAGGCTATTGACTTGATCCTCATCGAACTGACCACGGGACCCAGAAAGAGACAGGCTCAGGATATTGCTGTCAGTGAACCGGGACGTGAAATGCGGTGTCCGACAGGGGATGTTGAACTGATGGGTCTCGCAGACCGCGGCCAGCTTGCCAAACTTCACATCCTCCTGCAGCGGAATATTCTGGTACTGGATTACGCTCCCGAAGGACGTGTCCTGAGGCCAGGGCGTGCTTGACTTGACGATGTCTTCGAAGTGGACTGTTTCAAATTCCATCGCGCGCACATGTTGTGATTGGATGTGCTGCAGGAGGTTCTGGACGGTCCAGGTCGGTTGGAGGGTCACCCGAACCGGGACTGGGTTGGCACAGGGGCCTAGCACGTCCTCGATACCGTCTTGGGTGGTGTTGCGTCCGCTGGCCACCTGCCCAAACACCAGGTCGCGAGATTTTGTCTCTTGGGCCAAGGTCAGTGCCCACGCTGCCTTGTGCATTATGGCTACGGTAAATCGTGAAGGACCGAGGGTAAAGGGGATCTTCCGCTCCTGCTCAATCCAAGTGGCTGCGCCTCGTTCTGTGTGATCATCTGTTCCATGAGAACCTATCTCCGTCATGGATGAACCTTTCAGGAGTCCTTCCCAAAACTGGAACGCAGTTGGCGTGTGGAGGCGAGACCGGTGAGCCAACACGTCGCGGAAGTTGGGAGCTGAGCGCAGACTGAGGGAGTCATATGCAGCAGAGAGATCCTGGAACAAGGAGGCGACAGATAACCGGTCGAATTGGGCATGGTTGAGGCGCATTAGCAGTGCGGACTGACCAGATGGTTCGCGAACCAGGATTGCCTGGAAGTAAGGACCGGCTGGGAGGCAGCGTTGAGAGTTACAATCATTCTGGCACGTTTGGAAAATGGCGGTGGGGAAATCAGAGGCATCATCCAAAGGCCGTTAGAGTAGTACCGACGTTCCGGCATCCGCGCGAAGGATAACCTGCAGGATGGTGTTTTGAAACGGAACGAAAGCCGTGCGTAGAATGCTGTATTTCCGAGACACCGACTGAACGGCTCCAGTCAATTTGGTGGAGTCAATTGTGCTTGAAAAGCGGAACACGAAGTATGCGCTATACATTGCCTCCAGATATTCTCGTTGGAAGCTGGTCGTGGGCGAAACATCTTCGACGTCAGCTGAAGCAGATGCCGTTCATGCCGGTGTAACAGCGAAGAACCAACGCCCATGCGACATGGAGGATGTTGGTCACTAGCAGGCCTTGTTCCGAGCAAAATGATTGTAGGGTGTTGGAATCGACAAGGTCTATGGACACAGTTCGAACACTGGGATTACCGTAGTCGGAATCGAGTCCTGACAGAAGATGGCACGGCTCGATCCCTCGAAGGTAATCGGTCCAGTATTGAAGCGCACGAGCGGCGGCCGAGGTTTCCGCCTGAACATGATCAACAAAATCCTTGAACCGAGGGGGATTCTCCAAAGACAATTGTCCATCATATACCAATCTCAAATCTCGCATCAGCAATTCGATGGATGTAGCATCGAAGAAGGCGTGGCTGATAGACAGTCCGATGCGAACGCTACCACCCGCCTGTTGGAGGATGGCCACTTGTGGTGTAGGAGTCCAGGAATCAGGCTCCCTCTGGTCTGTCAGCTCTTGCGCCCGAGACATGGCATTAACTGTGCCATCAGTAATGATAGACACGGATGGCTCGAAATCTTTAATGACCACCTGCTGCGCGAATTCCGTGTCGGGAAACGACACCAGAATGGTCCGCAAAGCTGCATGCCGGGAGACGACTTGGGCCCACGCTACTTGCAATTTCTGCAGGTTAACCGCGGCATGACCGTGAATTGGAGAGACTTCGATGGTCCACAGAGTGTTGTATCGACGGTGATTACGCGGTTGACTGAGGAGAATTCCACGCTGGGCTGGAGTGCACGGATAGACGTCCTCGATGGACATGGCCTGCATCAAATCTTTTAGTGGCTGGGTGGCCATGTTGACAAGCGGTGTCCGGATAGAGAAATCGAGGCCGTCTCGGTTGAATGTGCTAGACTTGCTGCTGCCGCCGCTTGCAGGCTTTGTTCACGCTCTTGGACCCAGCGCTGCACTGCGTCCGCCTGCTTCATACCCCGATTCACACCAAACTTAACACGCAGCGAGCCGTCGAAAACGACACTATTGACCTCCAGCAAAGCAAATCGCACCATTTCATCGCGTGCCTGGCGCCGGGACGTCATACCTTGCGAATCCAACTCCAGTATAGCGTTTGATACGCATGCCGATTGCATCGTTCCGCCGTGGTTAAATGTGAGCTCAAAGGTCCGGTATCATGGAACACACTACGGCCTTCTGGGTTCAGGTAGCGCGAGGCGAAATACGCCCATCCGTTGTTTGGCACACAGTTCCGGCTTTCCTGAGTCTTGCGTATCACGTCTGAGATTGACTGCTCGCGCTGGATGGACACATAAGCGGGCCAGAGTGTGGTGAACCAGCCTACTGTCCGGGTCAGATCGATATCCCGGTTCCAGGGTTCACGCCCATGGCTTTCGACGAGGACTGTTGGCACGGGGCGGTCTTCAAAGACTTGCGCAAAGGAATGCAATAGGCATCCGTGAATCTTCGATGCGAGCGGGATGTTGGGAGTTTTCCGCCGCTGTAGTTTTTGGATCCAGGGTAAAGTCGTACTCAACCATCTCTGCGACAGTGTTAGTGAACGACTGAAGCCCCCAGTATTATGCTGCATCGTCGAATTTCCAGTCATTCGAATCATTATTGGACGATTCCGGAAGGGCTTTATGAGGGGGAAGATGATCTCTCGCATAGCGAGCCTGTTGAGAGCACCAGTCCAGGAAGGGTTCGATGCCGGGAGTATGGTGCTGGCTCCACGCAGCAATTCTTCAAGGTCTGCGAGCATAACCCACCACGAGACCGAGTCCACCACCAAGTGATGTGCTACCAGTGACAAGTACTGCTGGTCATTGTCTTCTCGGTAAATCAGGTCGGTAATATACAGGGGACCCTCCCGAATGTTGAGGGCTTCGTGGGAGACGGCAGTAAACCTCGGAAGGGCAGCCTCATCCGCAACAGAGCATTCCCGGGAATCGAAACTGTTTCCGACATCGTCGGTGATCCGCTGACACCATGTTCCCGAGGGGAACTGCTGGAACCGGGCTCTTAGCATGCTATGAGTTTCTACCAGGCGTCGAATGGCTGTTTGGACACGCTTGGGTTCGACTGGGACTTTTAGTCGTATCGTGAAACCCTGGTCGAAATGGTCGTCTCCGTGTGGATTCCGCTCGAAGGAGGTGGCCTGGATTGGGGACAATTCGTCCCACGTCGTCTCTTTCGTCTTGTTGACGGGCTGCTCTGATACATCCAAGGAGCAGTGACTGGCCAGGCCGGCAATGCTCGTGTACTGCCAAATATCCGCAGCAGTAGCTTGGAGTCCGATGGATTTGCATTGATACGCAATCTGCATGCAGGTGATCGAATTACCGCCAATTCGGAAGGAATTATCGTGGATGCTGATAATTTCTGGTTCCACACGGAGTACAATAGACCAGATTTCCCGAACCTGGCGCTGAAGGTCGGTATCGGGAGGCACAATGGACCGCTCCATTCCCTGATAGGACCGTAACTGGTCCGGAGAAAGACAAGCTGCTGCTCCAGCGATGTGACGACGGTTGGCTTTGCCGTTCTCGTTTAGAGGCATATGAGCGATGGGGATGAAAATTGACGGCACGGCGTATGGAGGAAGTTCCAGCTGCAGCTGAGCTTGCGTTGCTCGAACGGCAGAAGAGAATTCAGTCGATGGCGACAGGAAACTGACTTCCTTGCTCTGTTCGCTGTCGGTAGATTCATCGCTACTGACAACGAATGCCATCAATGCCTCCGGCTGGCCACTGCACGAGATCACTTCGGCCATGACGTCCCGGGCACCAGGGAATGAGTGGAAGACATGATGCTGGACCGCAAGCAAGTCGATTCGTTGCCCTCGTAACTTGACCTGGAGATCTTGTCGGCCCAGACCGTGCAACGTCCCATCAGGGACAATCGAGGCCAAATCTCCTGTCCGGTACAGCCGTGCTCCTTCCTGTGATTGTCTGCCGGAGAAGCTGTCAGCCAGGAGGGCGCGGGCACAAAGGCGAGAAAGTCGATCTTCCCAGAAGGCCCTCGCGAGTAGGCGGGTTGCGATCATCAAGATACTGGGCTTCAGTTGTAGTGTATGCCATTCTGTATCATCGGTCCATTCATGCTTGAGGATCCTTGCCGTCTCATTGGATGCCGGCTTAATGAGATTAGCCAGCGGCTTCAACAACTTTGTCTCAACTCGACCCAGTCAGCGCGGATGACCGCTTAGAGTTGGATAAGTGGAATGTATTGCGCATGTTCCCCGGCCAACAGTCCTGCCTGCATGAGCTGGTTCAGCGTCAATGCCAGCTCCAACTCACGGCACCGGCGGTATGTGCATGGGATGGAGACATGACCTATGAAGAACTAGAACGGTAATCCTCCCAACTTGCAGCCTGTCTTCAAACCAGAGGCGTGGGAGCGGAGAGTTTCGTGCCGCTGCTTTTCGAGAAGTCACGTCTCACCGTCCTCTGCCAGATGGCGGTCATGAAGGCCGGAGGCGCCTTTGTTCTCATGGACCCGGCTCATCCGATCCGCCAGGCTCAGCGTCTCTATGACGAGCTGAATGTCAATGTCGTCCTAACCTCGGACGCCTTGGTGAATGTCGCTGGGCAAATTGGTCGCGAGGTGATCGCACTGGCCGCTGACCTCTCGGGCAGCTTCTATCAAGGGTACAATGGCTTGGAACCCCAACGAGAGATAGGATTCAGGAATGCGGCGTATGCCGGATTTACATCTGGGTTAACCGGGAAGCCAAAGATCTTCGTCCTGGAAGATCTCTCAGTTTGCCAAGCTCTCCAGGCACTATGCTCATCGATTCCCGTTAAACCGCAGTCTCGCTTGTTCCAATTCGCAGGGTATACCTTCGATATTAGCATCATAGACCACCTCTCTGCCCTGGTTTCCAGGGCTTGTCTCTGCGTGCCGTCCGAATGGGAGCGCCGCAATTCGCTGGCCGATGCCATGTGCCGATACCAGGTGGATTACGCATGCCTCACCACCTCTGTTCTACGAACTCTGCGTCCCGCGGATGTCCCTGGTGTCAAGACGGTAGTTCAAATCGGAGAAGCGATGGCGTCGGATGTGGTCGACCGCTGGTCCCGCATGTGTCAATTGATCAACGCGTATGGACCAGCCGAATGTGCCTTGGCATGTAGTGTGCAAGAACGCTTGGGCCCTGGCGCTGAGGCCGCTAACATCGGGACCTGCACCACTGGTGCCCTCTGGGTGGTGGATCGAGATGACTATCAACGCCTTCTCCTCATCGGCGCAGTGGGAGAGCTTGTCATCGAAGGACCTCAGGTCGGTCGAGGATACATGGGAGATCCAGAGAAAACTGCAGCCGCAATGAAGAATGGCTCCGGATTGTGGTTTCGTACTCCACTGACACGTTTATCGCCGCAGACGCTCTGCATCGGTGGCCTCGAATCCTTCGTCCGGTGCTGACCCGGGTATTGCCTTCATGTCGCAATATCCATAGACAGCTACAAGGGGCGCGAAACATTATGGGACCGATTTTAAAGGAACGGACAACAGCAACAGAAAAGGAAGATGGTGCTTTGTAGTGGATGGAAGCGAGCGCTCAGGGACGGCCTTATGACTCCGTCATGGCACAGATCGGCCTTTCTGTGATTAGTATGCATTCGATGGCGGACATGCTCACGCAGGTTCTTTACGATTTGTGTGAGAGAGACGAATTGGTGCAGGCGCTTCGAGATGAGGTTATTTCTGTCATCCAGGCAGAGGGGTTGACTGTCACTGCTTTGAATAAACTTCGACTGATGGATAGTACTTTGAAAGAGTCGCAGCGAATGAAGCCGTCTCTAGTGGGTGAGTGGATGGCCTCCTATACAACAAGCGTTTGATTTGAGTCTTACAAGAACAGCGGTCATGCAACGCATAGCAGACGAGGATGTCGCATTATCCGATGGCACCATAATCCCCAAAGATTCCCAAACGATTGTCGCGTCTACCGCAAAAACGAGAGACCCAAGCGTATATCCGGACCCTGATACCTTTGACCCCTACAGATTTCTCAAACTCCGACAAACAGCGCCCGACAAAGAGACCTATGCACAAGCCACCACACCGTCGCCCGATCACATGGGAATGGGGATTGGGCAAGCATGCTTGTCCGGGACGAAATATAGTGGTTACAGAGATCAAGATTGCTCTTTGTCATATTCTCCTGAAGTATGATTTTCAGCTGCGGGGTGATGTGCGGCCACGGCCATCGCTTTTTGGCATTGTCTTTGCTTCTGATGCTTCCGCGGAGATCACTGTTCGGCGGCGGAAGGATAGCTATCCATGGTTGTCGTAGTATTAGTTATGCTCGGGTCAACAGGGCACAGAGTTTACAGCAACTAGATTGGAAAATCCAAGATCACGTCTATGCAGATCGTATCAGAAAGCAGATTTCAACAACCAGGTCATTCTTTGTGTCAAACCCTAATACGCGGATTTGACTTCAACTATCAGTCTCTCAAAGAGATCAGACGCCGGATTCGTATTCGGTGGCGCACGGGGTGACAATCGGCATCACATTGCAGATCTCCACGTACTGTGCTAGAAAGTGGAGTTTGTACTACATATGTATTTGCATACGGCTAGACTATAAAAGGAGGCCATCGCCGCTTAGTGTAGCCGTATGTGTCCACTCGCATCAACACGCTCCATCTTCAGCTCAGCTACTATCACGTTGTAGATTGATCACAATGTATCACAGTGGTCTGTCTCCAACATTCCTGAACTCTCTATCCTGGCTGACTTGACCTAGCTCTCGTTGTCCACAAGTCGGAACAAGCCTTCGGTTCCTACACCATCAAACAACTTCCGAGTGACGATGTGTTCGTTACCAGACGTCTCTCCGGCACCACTCGCCTGCCGCTCCATACTACCGTCGGTGCTTTTACGGTATACCTTCTCGCTTCTCCGATCGGGACTGGTACTGATTCTGGCAGGTCTCCGGCTCCATCGACACAGTCTCCCTAGAAGCCACGGTAGCCGTGGACATTTCCGGAATCAACTTAGGCCTGTTCTATGGAAAGCCGAGCAGCGAGTTCCGGGTCGATATCGAGCTGGAAATTTTCAAGGGGAGTGTTGAAATTGAGCTGAATGCTTTTGATGAGATTTGGCTTCATATCAGGCCGGCTGGGAACTCATCCAAGTATGCAGCGGAGGGCTCTACTACACATCTGGCAAACTTGCCGAGTCTGTCTTGTGCACCTTGGGTTTAGGTAATGTTTTTTTGACGTTGTTTTTGTTGTTTACAGCGAATAATGGTTCTCTATGGCAAATAATCTATTAAAGGCGTGATGGAATGATTTCGGAGTCCTGTCGAGCACGGTATTTGGCAGCTGCCGGCGATACCACATGTTTGTACATATCATACCTGTGCTTTTGTTAGCTTGTACCTCAAATTGATAATGAATAGTGATACATACTCATTGACCTCCTCAATATTAGTTTCTTGTTCTCGTCAGCCACCTTATATAGCTTGCTCCCCTTCTGCGAAGAAAAGTCGATCCTCTCAGATAGATTCACTCTTGCTCGCGCACTTGCTGCTTGCACCTTACTCGCACGAGGTTTCCGAATTTGCTCGTACAGTCTCAGCCCCGCCCCCACATCTGTTGTGTAGCTGTACAACGGCCCAAGAATAATCCCCAACGCCGCCGCATCTTCAATAGCCTGACATGCCCCCTGGCTCTAATCCGGGAGCATTGGATGCGCTGCGCCACCCATAATACATGTGCGGCCCTTTGTCCAATACGGATACGGGCTATGCACGTACAAGTTTCACGGCTTGATATCAACCGCGTGATCAAAGAGTGCTTTTAGCGTTGGATCGAGCTTGGAGAACGGCGCTTGCAGTTGCTCCCGTGTTCCGGCTAAGTTCCATCCCTCGCCTGACGAACTGGAATTGGTGATGGGGAAGAATGTATATAACGAGTGGATATCGCCGTTGCGGCAGGCTGCTGCGATGATCTTGTCGAGCCCTTGGCCGCCCCAATACTCGAGGGCGTTTCTGGGTGGCGTGGGGAGATTGAGGCGGTGGATTTCGGAGGTTGGGATGATGCAGTGGTAAGAGGTTGAAGTTGCTCGCTTTTTTTCGGGAAAGATTCCTAGGTGCGGCGGACGGCGGACTGTAAGTGCGTATTGATTAGTTGATGCGCTTATCCTGGGTGCAGGTGAACTTACCCCGATACCGTCGGCCCCAACGATCAGATCGTGAGTGGCAGTCACGCCGTTGGAGAAGGTGACTCTGCCCGTGTCATAATCCACAGATGCGCAGGCATGATGTAGTCGCAGCGCACAAGGTTCTCCTTTCCCAGGCCCTGTGGCACATTCCATCAACATGGCATACATATCCATGAGATAGAAATTGTAGTATGCCTGACTGCCCGTAAGCACCTGATAAAGGCCAGTTTTAGCACGAGGAAAGGACTCACTATCCCCATTGCTCAATATAATTCGACAAACCAACAACATCCTGAACATCCCCAGTCCCCTTGTCGTGCCGGATAAGCTTCTCAATAATGACAGGCTTCCCCCGTGCAATGTTCACGCCCCAATTTTCCAGCCATTGACTTCCATTCGCACCGCAGTTAATTGATGACCCTGCGTCACCAGCGTAGTCTGCGCGCTCATAGATGGTTACTTTGGCCAGCGCGGCGGAGGGAAATCGCAGCTGCCAGTCCTCCTGCATTGGCGATTTAGAAATCATGAAATTTAGGAACTGTAAGAAGTACGAAAATACTAACCAATGCCACCTCCAATCACACCGATATCCAACTGGCGCCATCGCGATGATCCATCGGTATCCATATCGAGCGACTCAGGTAGAAGTGTAGACGGCAGAACGGAACACGCAGACAGGTGTACAAGGGATTAGAAATAAACAGCTCTTTAAGCTCCTTATTGTCAACTCAGCTTCAGCTCCTCATACACAATCTATTAATGCATCTCGGTGGACCATCTCTGCCGATCTGTGATAGCTAGAGTCGTGCCTACAAGTACGGATACATCTGTGCCAATGCTAAATGCGCTAAATATGCACGACTAACTTCCAGCGCTCTGGCTGGGCCTCATTGACCGCTAATTCTTGGATTCCAAGGCGTGAGATTCGGTTTCCTCTGTGCGAGATTCATGGCTCGCTAATGAACTCGATTACGTCCGTGCATTTCTTGTGCCGGCATATGCGAGTTCGTCGAAACATTAGATGAGATTCTGGCTTAGATTGAGCAGCTACATAGCCAGCTGGCTTTGTCAACAGTGCTCGGGAAATTATATATATCGGGGCTATCTCAACTTATGCTACCAGGGAGTGATACCCCCCCCCCCCCCCCCCAAAACCAATATGTTTTTTTTTTTTTTTTTTCCCTTCACTAAGCTGCCATAGTATGCCATATCGATGCTGCATATCCGTAGGATGAACTGTTCAATAACGCAACGCCCAACCTGATATAGAATAAACATGTGGTCTACCTGTATCATCTAGGCCGACACTCCCTCCCATCTGTGTCTCCATTCCCTCATCTAGACAAAAGTGGTATCCGTAACCCGTCTGAAGATCTCAAGAAGGCCGGTCACCTGTATGAAGTACGACATGTTCGACCTCTCAGTCCTCTTCCCAGATCTACGACATTTCTCAGCATGCTGAATACAAGGGATTCGAGAATATTCGATTTCGATGTGGTTTGTTAGCGTATGTCCCCAGGTTCGTCTGGCAGCCATCTCGCCTTTTACGAGATTGGCTGAGACTCCAGAGTTATAGTATCCTATATTGTAATTGTTAACTCGACCGCAATTGTTGTATCAAGGGCTCGGTAGCCCGATTCAAAGCCTAGCCTGCGCCAAGTCAATGGTGTCTTAGTGTATGCCCACCAAGCTTGTAAATGGTTTGGAGTTGATGCTTTGTCTTTTCTGGTGCGTGTCGTTGATTTATGTTCTTTCTGTTCGCCATAGGCCGCCGGAGCTTCCGAATCAGTGATGAGCAGAACATGATAACCTTTGAAGCGTCAGTTACTAGTCTAAGCGGTAATTTTGGATTACCGTGCTGTCACCAATTTGATTAGGTTGTATGAGTGCCCAATCTATTATGCACTCTGGGTGAGACATGCTCAGTTCTCCTGAGGCTGCGAAAACGGCCCCAAGTACCTTCGAACTAAGCTCATCCCAATGCCACTTGGCCCGACAATGGACGTATAAGGAGTAACATACTCCTGAGAATCTAATTCTCGAAAACACTCATAGGTTTGACTCATTGCGTTGGTTGTAAGATCCCGTTATCGTATGCCTGTTGATGGAATGAATCTCCAGCAGTTGATGCACTGGTGTTTGGTCTTTTTAGCCCTTTGAGACTGAATGTCGAGATGCAAGAGTTTCTGAGGGTGTCGGCCACTAGGTGCAATCCGGTATTCGCTATCCCACTATTTGCTGTGAAATAAAGCAGGACAGATACATTTCTTATGAATTCTGAGGCGCTATAACCACCTATAGTAAGCATAGAATCCCATAACGTGTTTGACGTGAGCAGTCTGTACTCACATCGTAGCTTTATCAATGCATGAATATCAAGGTGTTGACTGATCCATGCCACCATCTGTGCGACTTCCCGCAATTCGACTGCAAATTGCTGCTTTGGACAGTATTTTCTTGCTTCTGATAGAGGCTTTTATTGTCTGTGTATTGGCGTCCTTAAACTACCCATAAGTCATGGCCACAGTCCAGTAGACAATACCATTCTGCCACCAAAGGTCCATGTAAACCAACATTCTCCATAGTATGTCATCCCGTACTAGAAGACATAAGGCCGAAATCCTTCGTGAGTAATAACAGAGCCCATCCAGCCAGTATGGGTAAGCTTTAGGCCAAAGATTGTTTGAAACCAATCAGAGAATGTCAAGTCTCTCATAATTTCTCCCTGTGCCTCCTCTGGCACACTCTTCAATTGACCAATGATCTGCACTGCATTGTACCCATCACTATTTGAGTGGCACTCATGTCCAACCTCTGTCAATTTCTGATTATTGTAAAGGTCAATGTCCCACAGGATTGTTTGATAGCAGCCTGAAGAAGCTTCAGCATTGCAGAGACACAATGTTGACCATTATACAGCTTAAAGGTGGCCCCCTCTGGGAGGACTTTGATGTGAGTCAGTTCAGCCTGATATAGTTACTCGTTAGCAATGTAGTCACTATGATTAAATGTACAGGATCACTGGTCTTTGTAGTGAGGGAGTTGTGAAGGGCGGATGTGGGCAGACACGGCCAGGTTTTCCTGTCTTTCCATCAGCGGCTAGGCCTGTGATCGCATTCAGGAACTCAAGCGTGCTGATGCGCGATCGAATTTTATCTGGAATCATGATTCTCATCCCGTCCAGAAGACGTAAATATGTGCTGTAACTCGAAGCTCGGGAGGACAGGCCTTGACGTACCCTAAAAGATACCTGGTCATCATCCATAACGCAATGGCGATAAATCTGCTGGATGTTTCTAGCTGGGCCTTGCGATACGGCCTCTGGGGCTCGGAGAAGCTTTGCTTTTGTATCTTATTTCCTTGTCTGCGAGTTTGGGTTTACCATTATAATTGTTGGAAGTAAACTTCCGAAACTGCAGCTCAAGAATGTCTTGTCCAGAACGTCTTGAAAAGTGCAAAGGCTGTTGACATGACACAGACTTGCTCTGTTTTGTGTTGGCTGCTTGAAAGTAAAACAGCGTAGGAAGCCAAATAAAGGGGAAATGAAATGCAGTCACTTGATGTCAGTCAGCTGTCTGGAGCATTCTGTATTCACTATCTCAATGCCAGTCTAGTTAATATACAATACTCACGGTCATTCAACTCTCGAAAAAGCCAGTAATAGTCATTATCGTACTTAGGGTATCAAATAAACAAAACCAGAAACCAAAAACCAAACAAAATCATCCCTCATGAGCCATATCGAAACCATCAAAACCAAAGCCCGCACTCGTAAAGGCGTCTGCATTCTCAATAATCTCCGCCAACTTCTTCAACGGCACCGGCTTCGTCAGGAACAAGTCCATACCGGACCCTATGGCATCACGCTGAACATCCGCCTGCCCTAGACCAGTCAGGGTGACGATGGTCACGGGTTTTCTTAGTGGAGGGTTGTTGTTGGCGAACAGTTCCTGTCTCTCGAAGTCGCGGATGTGCTTTGTTGAGTCGAGACCGTCCATGACCGGCATGGAGATGTCTGGTTGTTCAGTTATCAGTATGTGTGCAATGCTGTGTCATAGGTATATTATTATTATTATTATTTAATCAAGTTTATTGTCCATACCGAGCCCTAGAGCTATGATAGACCATGATTCGTGGACTCGAGGTCAGTGGCTATTCTACAGTCTCTTGTCCCCATAGGTTCCTGAGGCGTTAGCCCCCTTCTAACATCTTTCCAATCCTTTTCCTCGCCCCAGACCGCCTGTATGCGCAGGGCTTTTGAGCACCGTGCTCTCCTTGTGTTTTGGAGCAAGATGGGTGTGGCCTAGGCTGACTCTCAGCCTTGGGCTACCCTCCCTGCTACCCCTCTCCTGTTCTAACTGCTTCCTCCAATGCTTCCAGTCCCCATTCGTCGTCTCTTCGGGCCCTTTCTGCCGTCTGCTGTAGGTGCGCCCGGGGTAGAGCTATGCTGGTGCTGGCTAGGAATTGTAGCAATGCCCTGGTAGCTTTGGGCTCTCCTAGGAGTCGTCCTTGTGGATATTCTTCTGCAGTGGTGGGTCTCAAGACTCCGTCAGTCTCTAGGTCCTTGTAGAGCCTGTTTCGTTGGTGTCGCCATTCCCGACATTCAAAGAGAAGATGGTGTATTGTCTCCCTTGATGTACCGCATCCTTCACAGGTTGCATCCTCCCGGACCTGGATCCGATGTAGGTATGTTCCTATAGCGGCATGTCCTGACTTCAGTTGAAAATAACGGCTTGCTAGGTGTTTGGGAGCTATTGCAGCTGCCAGGTCAAGCCGCCAGTTCCTCTGTGGCCTGTATGTTCGTTGACCTTGTTGGGATCGCTGTCCAAGTTCTTTGTTGAGCCATCTCTGCCTTTGTGCTATAATGGCTTCTGTTCGGGCTCTACAGGTGAAGGCCAGGGATATCTCTCTTGGGCCTCTTCCTGGTGGCTTACTGGCTGCCTGTTTTGCTGCCTGGCCAGCTCTCTCATTCCCTTCTATTCCTGCATGTCCCGGCACCCATTGGATAGTGGTTTGGCAACCTCGGGCATGTAGTCTCTTGGCTATAGCATGTGCTTGGATCACTAATGCTTGGCCTGGCCCTGGCTGGGTGTGTCACATCCTTGCAATGGCTGCTTGGGAGTCCAACAGGATAGTGACTGGTCTTTGGTCCCCCACTTTCTCTGCTAACTGGAGTGCTCGCACAACTCCCAGAAGCTCTGCATCAAAGACCTCATATCCCTTGCCTAATGGGAACCCCCGGGTCTTCCATGTTCCTCCCGGCTCTTGCCAAGCAATCCCTGCCCCGCTTTTGCCATTCTCTAATCTTGATCCATCTGACCAGATTGCTAGCTCTGGAGGGAGAGATTGCGCTGCTGCTAGGGCCTCTGGACCTGGTAGCATCTCTATTTGGCCTGGGAACTGGCTACTGGTTGTCTGTGTTGTGCTCTCAAAGCCCCCTGATGGGTCCACTGGTAGAATATTGGCTAGTTGTCGAGCAAGGTGTTGTCCCAGGCACCATCGGCCTTGGTTGTTTCTCTCAGCCCATTGTCGGTTCCCTGGGGTCTGTTCCCCAGGTTGGGTGTGCTGATCCCCTTCCCGGAAGCTCACTGGGAGGATCTCCTTAGCTGGGTGGTTCTCCGGTAAGCTGAGCAGCCGGGTAGTGTATTTCAATTGTCGAGCCTCCAACAGGGCCTCTGCTGGTGCCAGGCCCGCTTCACGAACTAGTGGCCCTACAGGAGTGGATTTCAACATGCCGGTAATTGCACGGGCCTGTCGATTGATCATGAGCTGTATACCCACTAGACGATCCTTCTGGCCCTGCCACCAGAGCTCTGCTCCATACAGAGCTACTGATTGCACTGCTGCTACTTGAACCTGACGAGCTAGCCCTGGGGCCAGTCCATGACTCTGGCATAGGCGTTGTACCCGGTTTTCTGCAGCCCGTGCCTTGCGCATACAGGTCTGATAGTGCGCTTTGAGATTCAGCCCAGAATCAAGCCAGACACCAAGCCATCGCGTTGCCTCTAAGTTGAAGGGCACACAGTGGCCATCTACCTCCACTTGTGCTCGTTGAATCTGATCTTTCAGTTCCCGGCCCCGTTTGCGAGTAAGTAGGACTGCTTCTGTTTTCCCCGCATCAAACTGGACCACATTACCATGCCCCCACTCAATGGCCACCTTGGCAGCTTCTTGCAGCTTCTTGCAGACCTCTCTAACTGAATATCCTGGAGCGAGCAGGCCTATGTCATCTGCAAATGAGAGACACTGGATACCATTCACCCTCCTCTCAATTGCATCAAATACACCGCTGAGGTAGATAATGAAGAGAATTGGTGACACTGGCGAGCCCTGTGGCACCCCGGAGTTAATTGGGTGTGCTGGGCACTGTGTGTTGTCGATCTGTAGCTGTACCCATCTGTCGGTCAAGAAGGACTGTACCCATCGGATCAGATCCCCATCTAGGTTGAATTCAATCAGTCGGGCTATCAGTCGGCTTGGGTTCACATGGTCAAATGCTCCCTTCACGTCAAGGAATAGCGCTCCTATAAGTTGTTGGAGTTTCCATGCTTCATGGGTGTTCTGTATTAGACATGCCACTGCGTCAATTGCACTCCGTTGCTTGCGACCTCCCATCTGTCCTGGGTGTAGTACCCCCATAGTCTCACAGTGGTGGGCAATCGCGTCTGCCGCTACCTTCTCAACCACTTTCCCTAAGCAGTTTAGTAGGCTAATCACCCGGTAGGCCTTCACAGCTGTGTAGTCTGGCTTATTGGGTTTCCTCAGCAGAATACCCTTTGCCACCTTCCACACTGGTGGGTGTAGGCCTAGTCGGAAGCATTGTCGGGTTAGAGCAACAATTCTGGGGCTGTCCCATTCCCATAAAAGCCGGAGAGCCCGGAAGTTTAGTCGATCAATTCCTGGGGCCTTTTGGACTGCCTGGTGAAACAGAGCGTGTTTAACTATTCCTTCATCCACCTGGCCATGCCAGGATCCTTGGGGGACCTCAACTTCTTGGCTATTCCCTGGTGTCTGGGGGAAGGCTGTTTCCCGAATCAGGGCTTCCTTCTCGTCAATGGAGCTGGCAAGTTGACCCTGGGGCCCACGTAGCGTTGGGGTTGTTGCCATAGTCCTGGGCTTTGTGTAGTTCAGAGCCCGCCAGCATCTAGCAGTATCCCCTAGGCCTGGCTGATCTGTTGCTCCTTCCAGAAAGGTTTCCCAGCAGGTGCGTTTCGCTCGTCGGATGGCTCGATAGTAGCTATTCCGGACCTCTCTCAGTTCTGTTGTAGAGATCTCTTGACCCTGCCATGCCCGTCTTGCCTGACTGTAGGTCCTACGGGCCTCTTTAATCTCTGTCCCCCACCAGCGTTTTGATAGTGGAGTCACCCGTAGCTGTTTTGCATGCCGATTTAATACTGCTGTCAGGGCCTCCTGGATCCATATGGCTTCCCCAGCTAGGTCTTCTGACGAGCAAGAGTTCCCCAAACAGGGTCTGGATTCTGTTCTCGCTTGCCAATCCCCCTTGGCTTCCTCCAGGGCTTGTGGGTTGGCTTGAAGCGTCTGAATCTGCCACCCTGTTACATATTGTGAGGGTATTGTAGATATTCGTTCCAGAGAGGTCCATTCCATGATTATCAGTTCATGGTCTGAGCCGGTTGGGTGCTCTTGGTCAGCAGTCCACATCTCCAGAGGCCCCATACTAACTGTGGTTAGAGCCAAGTCAATGATTGAAATCCCTGGTGTCCTTTTTGGTCGAGTGGGGACTCCTAGCTCATTGTTGATGTAGAGACCTGCTTCATCTACCAAATTCTCTAGCGGTCTGGCATTCACTCGGGCTCTTGCTAGAGGGTTCCATAGTGGGCTATGGGCGTTGAAATCTCCCACAAGCAGGCATCTTCCCTCAAGGACTTGGTCCCATTGCACATCCTCTAGTGCTCTTCTCTGTCTCTCATTCCCCCCATGCCAACAATGGCCGATTCCTAACCAATTGTCATAGCAGTTGATTATCCTGGTTCTTCGTGCTTTTTCCCGGGCCCGATTTAACTCCCATACATCCATTACCATGAGGTATGGGTGATCAAGGAGATCTGTTCGGGCCTCCACAATCATTTCATTCAATATATCCCGCCGGATTGCTACTGCCACTCGCCGGTCTCGAAGAGATCCTGCTTCTGGCCAATATATCTGATATCCTCCATGTCGGAACTCCATATCAATATATGGTTCCTGTAGGCATGCTAGTCCCACCCCTAGCTCCAGTCCTGCCTCCAAAGCCGCAACAGTGACTGCATAAGTCTTGCGGCAATTATGTTGGAGTAGTCGCATTAGTGGGCCATTGACTGCCCTGGGGTGTCAGTGCCCCTCATCTCAGTGTCCTCTTGGCCTGTTGTCAGGCTGGGCCCCAGATATCGCTGGGTCTGGGGGCTGTTAGGAGCTGAGCTGCTCCGTGGTCGTGATTGGTGCTGGTTTCGGTTGACCACACTGAAAGCGAATCCTGGTGAGCTCAGAATAGCTGGTTCCACACCGGTCATTTGCTGAGGTCTCTCAGCCAGTTGGGATATGTCCTTAGACTCCACAGTTCTCTTTCTCAGTTCCTTCCTCACTGCTCGCTTGGCTGGGCAATTCTCTACTGTTGCGGGGTGTGGGCCTCCACAGGTGCCACATTTGGCCGGGATGTGTTTACAGGCAGTTCCTGGTTTGGCTGGGCAGTCTACCACCCGGCAGACATGTTCAGTGCCCTCATGGGGCCCCGCGCATATGAAGCAGCACGGTGGGTGGTCACCACAGGCCTTGAAGCTTCGGTGGCCTAGCTGGCAGCACCTGGGGCAGACTGTATCCACTCCTGTTTCCCAGTATTGCTCCGTCTTATATCGGGACCCCCCAAAGCGAATGCCGTTGATAAGAAGCCTTCGAGCCTCCTCTAGTGAGCCAACTGTAATAACAATAGTTGAGCACTTTTGGTTGCTGGTGTGTAGCTCTTTTGAGCTCCGGAGCCATGTTGGGTTCCTCTTCAGCTGGTATTCAGTCCCCAGCTCAATCTCTTCACGGGCCAGAGCCAGGCCACAGGTGAGATAACGTTTAATTGGGACCCCATGGACCTTGACACGGTACCATTGCTCAGGTAGCTCGACCGATATCACTGCTGGATCCGCCTGCCGAGCTGCGGTGACCAATAGGTCTTTATAGTCAGGTAGGAGCATAGAGCCTAGGGTACCTTTCTCCAAAAGGATTGTGATCGCTCCAGTGTTGGTATATCCTGCGTCCACTACCCGGATGAATGCTGGGAAGTGTGCCTTTGCTACTGCTCGGTTGATGGCCAGAATGATATCCTCTCTCTCTGATCTTGGGGCAGCCTTGCCTCCCTCCCGGCGAAATAGGAATCTCCGTGCCTCTTTGGGGGTGTCTTTGGCTGGCTTAAGCTTGGTTGGATCAGGCTGGCTAACTGCAGCAACTGCTTGGATTTGCCGGTTCTTCTGCTTCTTTTTGGTGACCTCCTGCCATTCCTGCCCTCCAGGTCTAGTGGAAAGCAGCGTAGCTAGGTCTGCAAATGTGGGTTGTTGCCTTGACTTTTGGCTTGTTGCTTCCCTTATCTTGGGGACCTTGCTGCTATTGTGTTGGTTCGTTTGGCTTGATTGGGCATTGGTTGTTGTTGGTGTGTCTTGCTTCATTGGTTTGATTCGTTGGATAGTGTTCTGGGCTTCTGTGAGCTCTGTGCGAAGCTTGCTAACTTCCAGTTCCAGCTTTGTGACCCGCTCTAGATAGAGTCCTTCATGAACCTGCTGTTCTGCTCTCCAGTTGGACAGCTCCTCTGCTAGGTGTGCCCGTACCTGTTCCTGGACCATTTGAAACATTTCTTGTTGTTGGTTCTGGGCTGCTTCCAAAGCACCCACCAACACCTGGGCGTGTTTGCTCACATCTAGTAAAGAGGTTTGATGCTTTGACCTTCCAATCAATGTCTTTTGTAGACTCTTTCGTTGCCTGATTCCGCTTCTGGCCTCACTGGCCCGGCTGGGGGCCCGGCTGGGGGTCCTGCTGGATCCTCTGGTTTGCCAGTGTTCCTGGCCCTCATTTTCATCCATGCTCGCACTCTCCATGCTACCTTCATTGAATTCAGGTTGCATCATGTTTCCAGATCGCCAACGGATTGGCGTTGGGGTGACTGGCATATCTTCTGTTTCCGCGAACTGGGAGGCCACGTTGTCCACTCCGGGGGGTGACGCGTGCGATATACCACCACCACAGAGTTCCTGTGCCTCCATGGTGGTTTATAGGTGCCTAGAGGCCCCTATCGGTCAAATGACGCGTGAAAAAGACGTGTTTTCCTTGGGTGCTGATTTTGGTGTTCCAGGCGCCAAGCTTTGTCATAGGTATATATACTCACCCATTAAGATCAGCTTGAATTTGACGGGGTCTGCTTTGAAGGCATCTAGGGCCTCCAGACCGTTCCGTGCTACTACGTAGTCATAGGCGAGCTTTTTCATGTATGCGACTAGAATTCGCACGTTGATATCGTTGTCGTCTACGATTAGTACTGTTTGTGTTGTGTCGGTTTGATTCAGGCTGGTCTGAGTCGGTGACAACGTAGCAGGAGATGGTGATGAGATCTGGGCGACTCTCACTTCAGGAAGCTTGAGAGGTCTCGTGTACTGCTCCTGACGCATGAAATCCACTTTGGGACTTGATATTGCGGGTCGGATAGGCAGACTTTCCTGTTCACCAGCTGACTCGCGTTTGATCTGTTGATTGGACCTGCAGAGTTTCAGCGTCTTCGCTAGTTTGTGAGGCCCACATGGCTGGCTAATGTACTCGATCACGTTTGCATTACCTCCTGCTTGCGTAGCGGCGTACATGCGACTCGCGTTTGCAGGCGTGGAGCAAAGGACAATAACTGGGGGAGCGAAGCGCTCGCCAGGGGCGGGCGTGATAGACGACAAGTTCATATCCTCGCGCGTGACAATGTACTACTCGCACCGAGGCAGATGCTGCGATACACTTGTGCCGACTATGTGTACGTGTACATCCATACCAAGCCAATCTCGACATATCTTGCTCAGTGACGAGCAGAGGATCTCGTCCGCCTTGTTCCATCCTAATCGTAGGATGGCGACTGATTTGCCGCGCGTGATCTCTCGTGTCGAGTCCACTACGTTCACGCCCAGGAGAGCGCTAGGAGGGGCGAACTCCGGGGGTCGTTGGAGGTTCAATTTCGTCACGACTTTGGTGCCAACGTTTTTCTGGGAACTGATCTTGATTTCTCCGCCCAGGGATAGAACCGTTCGTCGAGTAACGTGCAGACCAAGGCCGTTGCCTCTGGAAAGGGCGTCTTCTTGGGGAAAGGCCGTGAACAGCTCCTCTCGCGCGTATCGTTTGGAAATGCCGACTCCCGTATCCTCCACGGTGAGAGTGACTTGGGATTCGTCCGGCTTACCGGGGTCACTTTGGTCATCTACCAGAGAAGAAGCGTCTAAAGTACACAAACATGTCCAGTTGACGTGAACTTGAGGGCGTTTCCGAGAATATTTAGTACGATAAGGCGCCATTTGCCTGCGTCGGTCAGGAACCTCCAATCGCTAGCGTTTTCAAAAACTAGTATCACTTTTACTCTCCCCGCGGTATAGTCGGCCTGTACACGACTTCTCGGGAAGATACCCATTGGTGTGGATAGTTTTCGATAAGGCATACTTGGGTCCTGCAGGAAGGCGTAGCCGGCAAAGACGCTGTCTACAACCTGCTCCAGAATGGAGTCCAGTTGTATCGCGGTAAAGGCATCCGAGATATCTTCTGCCACTGGGAGGTGAGCGCTAGTTGTAATTTTTGACTGGTCAGCGGATGATGAATCACGACCAATATGGCTTGCAGTAGAGTCTTGACCTGGCTGTTGAAGTCTGTTGATACGGGCGTAGTCGAGAAGGTGGTCGATAGTGTCAAGCAATGTGCTAGCACAGGAATTGATCGCATGAACCATTGCATACTGAAAAGCAGACAACGTAGTGTCACTCAACAGCTCGACAGTACCAAACACCCCGTGCAACGGAGACCTCAATTCATGGCTCAGACTGGAGAGCAGATCTGACTTGGCGTGCTCGGCGTATTCTGCTCCCAGCCGATGGACCTCTGCCATAACACTATCCCCAAGGCCGAAAAGGAAGGTCAGCTCGTCGTCTAGACTGGAGATGCGCTGTGGGATCCGCGTCCAGGCGATACAACCCGAGTACCAGCGCTTCTTGTGCGAATCCCACAACGGCATGAAGATGATGCTTCGGGCACCGGGGGCTAATTCCAACAAGGCTTTTGCATCATTTTGCCGTACTCTCTGCCGGGTTTGCTTGTATTTTCTCGTCCGCTTCACGCCCTGGGCATTGCTGTTGCTGCTATTATTGTTCGAGAAGTCATGAAACGCGCCATCGGTGTAGTGGCTCGAGGAAAGCATGCCGTCTTCCGAGAAGTTAAAGATCTTTCCTCGCGGGTACCGGTGTAATAGGCCCTTTAAAAGAGTCTCCGACATTGCCAGGGCTCTATCGTCGACAGGTTCGCGATTGACGCTGGATGACATGTTTGTCGAAAATGCAAGAATCTCAGATGGTTTAGTGAATGTTTCCGAAGCGTGCGATGTTTTTCTTGGAGCAGTATCGCCTAGAGTAGAGCTTTCTGATCCACTAAATTCCGAATCAGATCGTGACAGGCCAACCAACGAACCGTAGGAGCCGAAGTTGGCATCGAAATAGGCGACTCCTTCTACTTCAATAGCTTCGTGAGCGATGTTGGCTGCACGGGAGAAAGCATCTGCTACCTGTCCGGAGAGAGAATCAGTAGTGCTACCCCAATCTGATGCAGCTTCTATTTCGGGTTTGGTCGACGGTCGCAGATGGTGAGTGGCAGATTTTTCTTTGGTGGCTTTAGTTGCTTGCGCTTTCTCATCCTCCATTTGTTTCGTCTGCTGTGCTAGGTTGATCTGCCCTTCCATTGCTTCTTGGTCTTCGGACGCCGTTCGTTCTTCCCACCGGGATTCCAACCATGAGTTACGTAGACTGCTCTTCCCTTCGAGGAAGCTCCCGATTCCTACCATCATGCGTTCGGCCCGGTAATGCTGGGATTTTAATCGTGGAAACGAAGATCAGGTGGAGGTCAGCTCGGAGCCAGTCATGTTTCGCTGGTCCTATTTCCGGGAATTAGCGTTTGGCTGCTACTAGGGCTGGGCCGACTGCAGTGTTATCCTTAGCGCAATAATCTCAGCAGGCACAGACACAGATGAAACAGGTATTCTTGAAATAATGTAGTAAGAACCGTTTCATACAGTCATTCTAACGCCAGTCGAGATCCGAGTCCTCCGTACTGCGCAGGATAACCGGTTAATCGAACATCCCAATCAGGCAGCACCGAGCAATACCTTCTCCCATATCCATATCCTTTGGACCGGAATCCGATTGCAGACAACGCCATGCATCCTCATCATTAGGTACATCTCATCCGTCCATTTGAGGCCTACTCCGGACATAGTCTTTGCTAAAAACGAATAATGAACCGTGTACAGTACTCCCGGTTCTTCGGCGCGCCCTTTTATACCCCGTAGGACCAGGAAACAGTGCATTTCGGGTAGAGGCAGTGGGTACAGCTGAGCCAACCGGTGAAATTTCCGGACTACCCACAAAAAGCCTTCGGCCGAAACTCATCTTGGATCCCAGATTTTGTCCGATCCAGACCGTGGTTGAGAACGGGCTCGGGTAGAAGGCAACATCGTGGGTTGGAGTTGAAGGCGTAATGTGTCCAGATATTCTTCTGCAGGGATATCTATAATTGGTATTTTGTATATGTATAGCCTAAAACCAGCGCCTTAGAGCACTCGGCCATGGGGAAGTTATGTGTCTAGATCAAATATGACTCTCAAAGGAATATACTCTCAACAACCCTATTCCTCACCCAACAATCATGTACTCCGAGAATAAACGATAAACTCTTGCCCGGAGTTGAGCGTCCAATCTTGACTGCAATCCATGAGGCTGGATCTCATCTCGAGCCAGTGTTGCATAGACAAATGGGTGGCGACCCCAGGTGGGCTCATGTGTACCTGGAGTATGAATTCTCTATCCAGATTCACATCATCATATGTGAACCTCACAGTGAGCATATGTTTCTCAATGCCTTGGACACATATCCTTTATTAGTATTGCGATCCAACAAGGCATCTCTGAATCTTGGTGTAAATTGTGTGCCTTCAAGTTGAAGTATAACATCCCTATCTTGATCAATGATGTGTTCGCGAGGCTTTATGGAAGCCATGAGGATCCCATCGAGCTCATCTGGTGTGGAGCACCATTGCTGATCTGATGTCTGATAGAATACCTGATTCGAAGAAACTGTGGGAGGGAGAATGGGTTGCAAAGTGATTTTTGTACCAACAACTTAAATGGGGAGGGTTCTGAGGTGATGGGATTTCCTTTGTTATTACCCTGCCAGTCTTTGTTCCTTTGTTGCATATATAGTCCAGACAGGCATGGTGTACGGATTTCCTATGTCCGGGTACAAAGCACGAAGAGCTACTGAATACCCTACGAATAATGTTGAGTTGATGAAGCCTCTCCAGCTATGACTACGTCGGCCATCGCACATTAGTGTTCATCTGATAGATCTGATAGATAGCAGTAAGGGTATAGTAAGGGTATATTGAAAGTATTTGGATCCTGACGGTGTATCGACAAGGTACCCGGTGGGTCTTTCCCTATGCGTAGGAGAAGCAATGGCAATGCTGAGACTGTGCTGGCATCGCGTCTCTCGATAGTCTCTAAAGATGGCGTTTAGTCCGTCCTCCGTCGCACATCCCGACCATCCGTTTCAATATTCGACCCATTAATCGCATCCATAACCAACTGCCGCAATTGACTCTGCGCCGCTTCACTGTGGAAATCCTCCCGAGACGCCAGTTCATCAATCCGCCGCTTAAACTCTGGATCCACCTCGTCTAACCCAGCGCTGGCCTCCTGCTCAGACACAGTACCCAGGTTCATATTGATATTCGGTGGCAATGGGGGCGCTGGGTTCAGCGCATCTGCGGGTTGTTCCGGCGGCGGAGCAATCCCAGCGATCTCACGGAGGTATGCTGCGACTTCCGGGACACCATCAGTCTCGATCGTCTCGCGCGCCGTTAACCCTTCATCGTTCTGTCTGTTATAGTCCACACCAAGCTCCTCGACTAAGCATTTTGCGACATCGACTCGTTCGGTCACGAAGAGGCAGGTTTCGCCGTCTTCGTCGAGGAGGTTCACGTCCACATTGTACTCCTTTACCAGGGCGCGCAAGAGATCAACGTGTCCGTACGATGCGGCTGCATGCAACAAGGAATAGCCGTGCTCGTCCTGTTCCGAAGCGATGGAGGGGTTTTGGCGCAGCAGAGACAGCACTGCTTGGGGGTTGTCCGCCGCCAGGACGTAAGCGTTGGGTTGAGTCATGATGACTGCGAGTCAGTCAGTTACACAGTCATAGCAAATAGTCATATCAGAGTATGCGATTCACCTACCTTATACTAGTCAGAGCAATAATATAGCTAATGATAGATAGTTGAATGAAGACTCCGTCGGCGGCAAAAAAAGAAGTCGGAGCTTTGTTTTTGCTGCGGGGCAGAAAAAAGACAGTGACTCCTTCCTCTTTCTCACTTCTTACTCAACTCCACCACAATCTCTCAATCGCTCCTATAAAGAAGAGCGCTTCGTCTTTGTTCCTTGAGGTCTCTGACCTTGATCCAAAAAGGACAGAAAATCCCATCGTCAACCTCCGTTTTGTTTGCCTTACTCTCACCCCGCTTCCTTTCCTCTCCTACGCCGTTCCCATTCCTCCCTCATCGAACATCGCGACCATGGTGCAGCAAAAGGTCGGAGAAGTCGAGCAGCTCGTCAACAGTCTGAATGCGGCGACCAAGAAGTCCAAGAGCGAGGGCAAACGTACCTTCTCTTGCAGAAAGTCCACCTTCCCCGTGGCCCTCACGAACATCTCCGTCGACTCGTGGAAGTTCCTAGATCATGAATACAAACGCCAAGATCTCCCTACCTACGCTCGAGGCCTGTTCACTACGCGTAGAAAGGATGGAACTGCTGAAATCGTGACGCGTGGATACGACAAGTTCTTCAACGTTGATGAGACCAATGCGACAGAGTGGGGGAATATCGAGACGCAGACGCGGGGACCCTACGAGCTGAGTGTGAAAGAGAATGGGTGCATCATATTCATGTCGGGGCTGGAGGATGGGACGCTGCTGGTTTGCAGCAAGCACTCTACCGGAAAGAGGGCAGACGCCGACGTCAGCCATGCTGAAGCCGGAGAGCGCTGGGTTGAGACACATGTTCGTGCTGTGGGCAAAACTGCCAAGGATCTCGCCCGGGAACTGCGCGAAATGAACGCAACCGCCGTGGGAGAGCTCTGTGACGACAGTTTCGAAGAACACGTTCTTGCCTACGACGAGACCGCTGCGGGTATCTATCTCCATGGTATCAACTTCAACGTGCCATACTTTGCGACGCTTCCGGGCTCAGAAGTACACAAGTTCGCCGACAAATGGGGGTTTAAGAAGGCGAACTTCGTCCTGTTTGAGGATCTTCAGTCAGCCAAGAGATTCCTCGACAACTGCGCTGAAACTGGAACATGGGACGGTCGGGAGACCGAGGGATTCGTCATTCGATGCCAGAAGACTGAACCTGGTTCTGGTGTTTACCGGGATTGGTTCTTCAAGTACAAGTTTGAAGAGCCCTACCTCATGTACAGACAGTGGCGTGAGTGCACCAAGTCGGTCATCGCTGGAAAGGTCCCCAGAATCAAGAAGCACAAGAAGATTACCGAGGAATATCTGCAGTATGCCCGGAGACAGCTGGTCAAGGATCCCAAACTGGCAAAGCTCTACAACCACAACCACGGGATCATTTCTATGCGTGATGGCTTCCTCCGGGAGCGTGGTCTGAACGGATCTGAGATCATCGCCATGGAAACTGAGACTGAAGGTCAAGAGGTGGAACACAGTGTGGTCCTGGTGCCTGTGGCCTCGCTCGGTTGCGGCAAAACGACTGTCGCCATTGCGCTGACAAAGCTGTTCCAATGGGGCCACGTGCAAAACGACAACATTGCCCAGATGAAGAACAAAAAGAAGAAGTTTGTGATTGATATTACGAATGCCCTCGCCGTGTGCCCGGTCGTTATCGCGGACCGCAATAACCACATGAAGCGCGAGCGAGAGCAGATCATTCAGGACATCCAGGAAATTGTCCCGAATGCCCGGTTTGTCGCGATGCAGTACGTCCACGAACCCAAGGACCAAATGTTGGACGGCATCCGGGAGGTGACTCGACGACGTGTGCTGGACCGAGGCGACAACCACCAGACGATCCGGGCCGGTAGCAAGAGTACGGATGAGATCATTGGCATTATGGAAGGATTCCTAGGACGGTTCCAGGGTGTGGACACAGAGCGGGCACCGGATGACAATTTCGACGAAGTTATCAACCTGGACGTTTCGGCTTCATCCCGGGAGAACTTGGAAAAGGTAATCAATGCTTTGCACTCTGTCTACCCGAGCCTGATACCCAAGGTGCCTTCCGCACAGGAACTGGACCAGGCAATCGACTCGGCCATGCACGACTACCAAGTTGAGCAGGATCTCAGCTTCTCCTACGGCAAGCAGAAACAAAAACAAGACACGAACAAGGGCAACAACGACAACCAGCAGCAGCAGCCGGCCGCAGGATTACCCTCGCCCGTCGCTCTCGCCAAAAAGATCGAATACTTCAACATCTCCCTCCCCGCAATAGAAGTCTCCAACCTCCTCCACTCTCTCTTCCCGCCATCCACCCCACCCGAAAAAGCCCGTCTGTACCACCAACTGGTGAACAGCCGGCGCGTGCAGGCCACCTTCCATGTGACGCTCATCCACCGCGCCTCAAAGAAGGACCACCCACAGCTCTGGGACCGCTACTTCAAAACCTACATCAACAAGTTACACGAGAAGCACAACGAGAACCCCGCCGATACCTCCGAAACACCCCCCTTGGGTTCCGCGCGCATCCGGCTCGAACGCCTCATCTGGGATTCCCGGCTCATGACTTTTGTCGCCCGCATCCTGCCCTCCGACGAAGGCACCGCCAACAACGGTGGCGCAGATAACAACGGTGGCAGTGACGACGGGTTCTGGCCATGCGCCAACGCACTCCCGCACGTCACGGTCGGTACGGTGTCGCCGAACGTCAAGCCCAAGGAGAGTAATGACTTACTGGCGAGGTGGTTGCAGGTCGGCTCCGGAGGTGAGACGGGAATTTGGGAGGCCGAGATTCCGGGCGTCAAGGTTGTGCAGGGGACTGTGGGGGTTGTTATGAGTCGGAAGTAATCTGTTTTATTATGTCTATGATATGATACGAATAATGAAAGGGACGTGAAATTTGTATGGAGTATGGCGAAAGGAACAGCGAAAAGTGTCAGCGATTAGAAATCACCACCTAGCTAGCATGGTATTACAATATACATATTTGCATCATTATCTACATCCCCATCAAGTCTCCATGGAGTATTATAGTACTTTTATCCGATCACAACTGCATAACAGGGTGATACCTAACCAGTCACCCAATTCGTAACGCGCTGCGCCCCGAACCGCCCCATATACGACAACCCCGTACTGCCCATCGGGAAGTAGCTAACCAAGTACCAGATCAGAGCGGCGAGTTGGAAGATAGACGAGATGAAAGTGAGGATGGTGGAGTGGAGCTATTCAAAGAGTTAGCAGTGATCATGTGTACTTCCATTTTCAATATCGGGATCGGAATGCGATGCAGCGATATCAAGGTTTGACGGCACGATGCGACGCGCCTGCGTCTGCAGCGCACATGCAAAGCCTGACTCGTATTCCATAGACAAAAACGGATAAGATAGAAAAGACGTACCCCGATGGCAAAATACAACGTCAGCGTAATCGAGCCGAAATAGGCAGCCGTAAAAGGCAACCGAGATCCCGAGATCAAATGCTTAACATAGATCAAAGGTCCCATGAGGACCGCCCATGACAGCAGGAACAATAGCGAGCCGACCGACCATCTGCAGAGCGAAAACCGGTTAGTTACTAAGAAGCGCTTGGCAATAATAATAATAATATGAATAATATGAAAAAGGCGAGTGAGTGCGCATGATATGCATCGACTCTGACGCGTGCCTCAGCCACACATGACGAATGCGACGCTCGATACAGTGTCCGCATTCCAGGGTTTGGTATGTCGGGCGATATGGAGATCCTCGTGGCAACAGGGAAGAACTTACAGAATGGCGAATTTGCGGGGTTTCAGCGATAACACGGGGAAGAGGAAAAAGCAAAGAAAGAAGCAGACGGCGGCACCAAGGTTGCATGCCACAAATATGAGCATCCGGTCCCATCGACTTACTGCATATCGTTAGTTTCGTTTCACTGTCACGAGTTTTCTTCTCTTTGTTTAATGCAGGTACAGAGTGCATCAGGTGGACTAGCCAGTGTAACATAAGAGAATATGGGCAATAGATTGATCACTTGAGTTGTATTAATGGTTGGTACTTACAGGCAAGAATACTGTCCTCTTCATCACGCCGATTGGCCGCGGGTAACGGTGCTCCCGGGGATTCATGAGTAGGCAGCTGCACATGTCCCTCGCCTCCAAACGGATTGAATGACTGTAGTCGAGATAGGAAGGACGTATCGTTGCTGGTGCGGACGGGGAGGTCGGGATCGCGACGAGACCAGCCCAAGGAGTTGACGGAATCGCGGAAGGATGTTGAAGCCATGGATTATAGATTCCACCAATCCCGATGGATGGATCGATCGAGGGGCGCGCGCGCAAGGACTCAAAAAAAAGAAAAGAAAGAAAGGCAGATGCAGTACGCAAGTGTCAGTCAGCGGTCAGAACAACGTCTGCAGGGACTATGCACGACGGAAACCAATGAGTACGTGCAGATGATCTGCAGATATGAGCAAGCGATTACAGTGGTTGTAATGGCGGTGCGCAATCACAACGGTGGACCAGATGACTGGGGGGATACAGGGAACGAGGCTCGACAAATGAACGGACGAGAGGTGAGCGGAAGGCGACAGTGATTAGCTTGTGATCGTCTCCCCGGATCGTTGATGAGAACTCGTAGGATATCGAATAGCGAAAGGATTATCCTTCTTTCACAAAAGTTCACGTACACCCTTGTCGAGAAGGTATCAAACTAGCTCGTCCAGTAGTATAGCCGGGATGGAAAGTGGTGTGCGTCGGGTGTATCCGGTTGCGACGTCAAGCGCGCAAAGTGACGAACAGAAAGAGTATGCGCAAGAATGCGGAGATCCTCGAGAATGGAGGGGAAAGAAATAAACAATCAGTAAGAGCCTGCAGGATGATGCTATTGCTGATGCTGGTGCCGGTGGTGATACCGTATACGGAGGAGAAACACAGGATGCGCGCGAATCGAGAAGTAACGTAGGAAGGTTTTTCGAGGCGACGATCGTCCTGAAAGGCTGCAGATTTGGCATCCAATCATCAGCTGACAGCCTCTTTTACAGTCTTTCTCTAGTAAAGGAGGGGATGGAGGGGAAGCCAAAATCGGAGGTTGTGGGTGGGTTAGTGGTTTCAGTTCAGGACAGCGTCACCGTCACCGTCACCACCACTACCACCCTGGTCTTATCACGTACCGGTATATTAATTCTATTCCGCGTAATTAATCTAGAATGTCTGTTCTTTTGTTGTGGTGAATTGTGGGAGGTGGTGCGGCAAGAGAGGTGATAGTGGTGAGTGAGGTGGACAGTGATGATGGCGGTGATGCTGAGCTTCGGAGACGGGGGGATTCGGTTTCCGATGGCCAATCAGAGCTCAGGATGGTGCAGG
Organism: Aspergillus cristatus; assembly: GCA_034509305.1. NCBI lineage: Eukaryota > Fungi > Ascomycota > Eurotiomycetes > Eurotiales > Aspergillaceae > Aspergillus > Aspergillus cristatus. Next base: position 1,295,561 of record WJBV01000006.1, on the reverse strand, counting down.
AGAGTGACACTAGTCCTAATTGAGCATTAGCCTCTTGCGGCCCCACTGTCTCCACCAATGGTCCGCGTGCGATGAGACAATCTCATTTCTCATTGGCTGATAGTATGTATATCTACTAACTCACGCTAACCGCGATAGGCATATCAGTTATCTCCAACAGACTCCAAGGTGGGCGCCCCGTGGGATATGCTTCCGCACAGACCAGACCGTTGTCTCTGGAGTACTATGGATGTATGGCGAGTCATGGACAGTCGTACCGTTGCAGAAGATCCCCAGTGGCGATCCGACTACTACTATGTACGCACACCATCTACTCCGTACAGTGTCTTTGTTCCAATGCATGATACTATTGCTCGCTTATTCTCTACATGATTTGTGTGCTCCTTGCGTAAACCATAGAACCACTAAACCTTGACGGGCCGGGACGGCAATGCTGGAAGTCAAAATGCCATACATTTATTATTATTTCCTATCGATGTCGATAAATAAGTTGCCTCGTATGTACGGAGTACTCCTACTCTCTCGGAGGTCTGATTGGTGGATGCCAATCGCATTCCGCATGTCAAATGATTTGATTTCTCACATTCCAGTTCTGGATGTATTTCAAATCATCTACTATACCGGAGGAGTTCTCCGTATGTACTCCGTATGTACTCTGTACTCTACACCGCGCGATCCGGCTGAAATTCTTGGTGGCCGGAATTTTTTATTTATATTGCTGTCGTCATGAATAGAGTTGAAGTTGCACTCTTTTCGCGAATCGACGTCATTCCCTGGCGGGATTTGCATCTGCAAGTGTCACGGACCCGTCTATCGTATCTGATGGTGGCATAGATCTGTCTGCTTCCGAGACAATAACGCTCGGATGTCCGTGGCTGTACAGTCCGTCGAGGAGACGCGATGCAGTTCGCCTGTTTAGGTGTCTGCGTCTGAGTAAGATGGGGCCTAAGCTCGCCTGGTTCATCGCTGTGTTGCTGTACTCCTGTCTCTATCGGTATACTCTGGTCTATGGTCAGCCTTAATCGTCGATCTTAGATGGAAAATTATTGCATACAGCGTCTGCAGGTAGAGATCGTTTCTTTTTTCCATATGGCATGCCGCTAGTACACGGATTCCCGGATGTCATTTCTCCCCTCCTTCAAGAGACAGGATAGGACAGAAAGGAGATTCTCTTAGACCATGGTATGCTTGACCAGGCATCTGATACATTCTCTCGAAAACGTGAGTCATAGTAGACTGGATGCCACGGTTTGGTTGGCGAACAGGCGCCAAACAGTGTTCATGGGATAAGGCTTGCCTTCCAAAATAGTATCGGACTGTACTACCATCTCGACTGCTCGATAGTCTTTCCCCCCTCCACCCTCCATCAGCATCCATCATCATCAGCAGTAGTCGGAGTTAGGGTGCCATTACCCCCCTCAAGTCAGGAGCAGGTGCCTGGGAGTTAGCTCCAGCCTATCACCATTCAGATTCCCACCCCCCTCTTGAGGATGCCGTTCTGATTAGGGCCTGTGCAGTCAGAAACATAACATCATCGTCATGATCGAGCGAAACTCTAGATATCAAGCTGGTTGATATGAATCGAATGGATCGACATCCTGCATGACCATCACCCAGCCGTATATCAAATGGGAGGTATAGAAGAGTATCCTGCTCGTCTTTAAAAAGTCCGTCTTTTCCCCGGCTGGTGTAGTCTTTTACTTTTTTCTCACGGCACATCCGTCCTCCTTGCTCACTCCCCTGAACTGAATTCATCCATCTGGCGCAATCTCTCCTACTAGCTGGAGATATAAAAGGGCAGCATCACCCCGTCTGAGTTGCCCGACTTCAGCCATATCCAACCTTAGGGTTCATGAGACAATCTGACCTCGTCTTTCACATGTAAGTCATGATGTTTCTTTCGTCATACCTAAAGACAGTCAGTCTTGGACGAGGCTGTCGTTGAGTTTCTCTTTGGGGGATGCCTGAGCGGCTCAGCCACGTGAGATTCGCCATCGACATCCTCTTCGTCTTCGTATTCCTTCCCTTCTTCGCCATCATCATCCTTTGCTTTTTCTCACTCTTATCTCGCATCACTATTAAGCATATTTCCGACAACCAAGCTTACCTTCTCTTCCAGTTCATCTGCAAGAACCTGACTACTGAGTAAGTATAAACATTTCTTTTGCTTTTTTGCTCGTTATTTTCTTCTGTTCTGGCCAAACTTCCACCATTACCGTTACCGCCGAATACCCTCGGATTTGGAACCCGTGCCTCGGGGGTCTCAACAAGTAACGCAAACCCCTCTCTGCCCCTCATCGGAGAACGAGCCCATGGAAGACGAAGATTTCACTGGACAAAGCCGAACCGCCTTCAAACTCACGCCGGAAACCTTACATGGGTGTGTCAAATGCCTTGTTTTTATCGTCCGGGGGCAGATCGCGGGGAAGGAGTCCGAAAAGAGAAGGGCTTCTGCACAGTATCTCAACAAGCGATATGACCGAGTCGAGGACCTTGCAGGATTTCTGAGCATCCCGGTTGAAATGAGGCCATAATATGACGGCTTGCATACTACGCAGGGTTCTTGACAGACACTCCGGGTTCCATGGATACAGAATACCATCCACGATCACTCATTGCGGCAGATCAGGCACACCATCCACCACCATCACCAATACGGACATGGACCGATAATATCGGAGACGGCAGGAGAAGCGATACAGACCAGAAATAAATTACACTAGGAAAAAAAAAAAGTCTACCCCGGACAGTTCATGGCATATCGCAATATACTGCCGGCTTTATCTCCGCGGTGCCTGATCTCACCGCCCACTGGATCTGGCCACCCCACTCGTCGCATCGCATCTCACCTCTTCTTGTCTTCTCCCCACGGAAGACTTTCTTACTACTACTTGGATTCTCTTGACTCTTCCTTGTTTCATCTCTGTCGGATCTGTCCCTTTTCCAACACGAGTGACTTTGTGCCAGTGGCTTTTCTGGTCTTCTAAATTCCTTCCGGATTCCCTCTGGGACGCTCTTTGATATCATCCCGCATTGTTCCAATCCGTGGTTGTCCTGGACCCATTCTGGGCATCGCTTTTTTTCTCCTTTTTCTCTTTTCCACCTCGCCTCCCCCGGTTTATGGATACGCCTTTTTCGCTTCTCTTGGCCTTGTTACTGACATCTTTACTGTTTCTTGCATCTTCTGCTCTTGTTGATTGCGATCGCTCACAGCGAAAACTTATCAGACTCGGAATTATTTTTCTTCGCGCTGGGCGGCAACAATTGCCTCATTCGGTCAAATTAATCCAGTGCATTCATTCCCTGCCGATTCAGCCGTCTGTCAAATCGCTTTCGCTTTTCCATCGCTTCTCATCCAAACCCTTACGTCCCCGGTTCTTACGGACTACCCTCGATTGCCGGAGTACTATCGTCCGTCAACGAATCCACCGTCGAGAGCCGATAATCGATACCTTCGCGTCTTTCACATGAACGCCATTGTCTAGAAGGTAGGCAAATCCTTCGCCCCGGAATACAGTCTGGTGGCATACTCTCCGTGAAATCTATTTTGGCATCTTCTGAAACTCTGCCACGTTTCACGGCTGTGAATACTTGGGATTTCAGAACTGGCAGGACTTGACTCATACAGAGGTGCTACCCAGGTCGCGGATGAATTATCCAGGATTTCTTCAGTGCAACATGGCTAACCTTATGCGCGAGTACAGATACTTGGCGGCTCCTATTTTGATCTACTTCGCGCCTCGCCGGTTCTTTTACAGCGCAAGCATATAGAGCTGTGTGGCGTTTTTCATTCGACCTCCATAACGTTTCTTCAATCAGGAACGCCGACTTGTCTGTGAGTTTCGACCTACACCGAACGAGTAATCGGCCCACGGCCGGTGCAACGAGCTACACCATGACCGAAGCAAGCCTTTTCATAAAGAATGAGCCTGACGAGAACAGTGATTCGAATTTCTTCATCATGTCGCACTCCGGCTACGCCATGCCTAATCAGTTTGGCAACTCCAACGAGGGCATCGATCCCTCCGATCTAACAATGCAGAACAGTGGCTTTATGTCCTTTCCCTTCAGCTCTCAGCAGAATCTCTCGTCGAGTTTCAACTTCGGAAACTCCGGAATCGATACCGATGAACTGCTCGACCTCGAACTCAGCGGCCAAAATGGCATGCCACGGAACGATAATATGAACTTCATCCAGGAACAGCAACCAGCTGGCGGAGTTTCCATGAGTCACCCAGGTCAAATGGGCCATATGTATTCCAACGCTCCCGATGCTTCTATGCAAAGCCCGTTCATGCAGAACAACTTTCAATACGACCAGTTCCGGAACATGAACCAGCAAGCTCAGTCCATCCCAACTCATCTCCAGCGCTCCAATTCACAATTCGACCAAAATTTTCTTGGTGCCAAGGGTCGCCCAAGTATGCAGGTCATCGACCGATCGATATCAGACTCTCGCAGCCCCATGACCCCGAAGACGCCCGCCATGGGTGGACTGGCCTTGGGAACCCCGGAATCTGGCAGCTTCCCGAGTCAGCCTATCCGTACGGCAAACCTGCACCATCGACACCAGAAGACTCTTTCGAACCAATGGGATGGTACCCCTGGAAGCGGTCATTCTTTTGGCGAATCGCCCATCTCGTCTCCGCCCACTCAGACCCACCACGCCGGTATCTCTGAGATCCTGAAATCTGGAAAGCACGCTTCGTTGCCTGCCAAAGTGGACAACCACATGCCTGGACATATGCCGGAGCAGGAGACGCAAGAAGCCAAACGCCGTCGCCGCAGGGCTTCTCACAACTTAGTCGAGCGTCGTCGACGTGACAACATCAACGAACGGATCCAGGATTTGTCGCATTTGGTCCCTCAGCACCGACTGGAAGATGACAAGGTCCGGAAGCAACTGGTCAACAACACCATGTCTCCGTCGGGTAGTAGCACGAACGCTGCGACTTCGCTCCTCGCCGGCGGCAATGGTCGCCGGGCCACTGCAGGCAACATTACGATGGGCTTGCCCATTGAGGAGAAGGAGAAGGGTCCGAACAAAGGCGACATTTTGAACGGTGCCGTGAGTTGGATGAGAGACTTGATGTGGTCTATGCACGTCAAGCTCCAGCAGGAGTCGGAACTGGCCGAACTGATTACTAGTCTCGGTGGAACCTGGCCATTCGAGCAGACTGAGGAAGAGAAGCGGATGCGAAGCGAGATCCTCGATGCCTTGGAGCGCAACGACCCTAGTTCCTTCAGCTACACCAGAGGCCCTGGCAGTGGTCTTCGGGTGCCCAAGCACACGAATTTTGCGGGTGATGCCGTGTCTGGACCTGGCGCTCTCAGTCCCCAAAGCTTGAGCCCGTCATACAACAGCGGTGCTAGCAGCGCCCCTAGCACGGGTCCTGGCCAAGCGCAATACTGGAACAGTTCAGGCCACGCTGGGATGAGCTTCAAGGAAGAAGACGAGTACGCAATGGAGATGAACTAAGCCGTCTCCGTACTTTCAGCCAGGCTGATCTACGAGTGCATGTCACAACATGATGCATATTGCATACAAGGCGTCAAACGGGGGACATGACAGTTTGACCGGCGTACGGGTGACATATGTTCAGACTCTGTCACATTCTTCTTTCTTCTCTTCGAGTTTACGCAGTTGATTACCTGGGATTATCGGTTTCTTTTGTTGTACAGGGGTACATGGGTTATGCGCTTGTTTTGTTGGGTTTCTCTTTTTGTGCTTATGTTATGCTTTACTGTTTGCTTTCGCGATTGGTTTATTACGACAGGACTTGTCTGTCCAAAGTTCGAGAATGATGATGACGATGGTAACGCTTCGGCGATATTCCTCTCTCCATTAGGTTTATGCCTCTACGACGACACTTATGCATTACTCTCATCTCCGGGATTAATCTCTTCTTCTTCCGTCTTTGTTTTGCATGCTTTGTGTTTCCATGGTTTACGTCGATACCCTATGTTTTGTCTTTGCTTTTGCGATTTGTTATTACCCACTTCAGTGTTACTGTGTTTCTTTGTTTGTTTGTCTTTGATTCCCGATTTGGGAGACTAATTGGTATACGAGCTATGCGAGTGCTTGAATGAATGTTATGTTTCTTTCTTACTTTATAGTTCACTGCTTCGGGCGTGAGATGCATTGGCATTGCTGTGCATGGTTCACGTCTATATATATGTTTTTTACTTGGTTACCAGTCCATGGATACTCCACTTTCTACTTCTACTGTCTCGTCCGTAAACATAGAGATGTCAAGGCTACTCCATACTTATGAATATCAAGTCAGAACAACTGCATTGCATATCCAAGATCCTCCGTTTATTTTTATCATCACCCGGCCATAAGGGTATCTGCATGTCATTTTCCTTTTTCAAGATCATATCAATCTATGAGCATATTTTATCGTCCATCACATTCCCTTTTATCTTTTACCACAAGTGTACTTACTCCCCCCGCATCTTACGGAAAAAGTCCATCACACCAGTAAACACAACCAGCAAAATACCACCACCAGGACCCAGACGCAGCACCTTAGGAATAAATCCCTTGTACAACGCACCAAAGCCCTCCTCCTTCATCACAGTCGCAACAGCAGGCCATGCCCAGTTGTACTTGGGCACCTGTCCGGGCACCTTAGTGGTGTTCTGGATCCGCGACTTGACGACATCCATGGGCGTGTTCAGCACGGTTCCCATGATACCACCGACAGTACCAGCGATCAGGTCGTTGCGGGTCTGCTGCGCCTTGTTACCAGCCTCGGCCTTGGGCAGCTGCGCGCGCACCTGGAAGATACAGCCAAAGTATCCTCCGTTCCACAGGATGTGGCGCCACAGGGTGGACTCGAGGCCGTTGTACATGGCTAGCGGACCCTCGGTCGCGACGATCTTCCGGACGACGTCGAACATGCCGTTGTATTTGCCGGCGGAGGAGCGGTCTTGCAGACGGATCTTGACGAGTTCGAAGGGCACGACGACGAAGGCTTCTGTGGCTCCTGCGGTAGCGCCGGTGAGGGTTGCTAGGCCTTGGGTTTGCTTCTCGGCGCCGAAGAGGTTGCGGTAGAAGGAGCCCCAGCTGTCGTTGGCGGCGAATTTGGTGGCGCGCTTGGGGGCTTCCATTAGGATGGGGGCGGAGATTCCGCGGTATAGACGGGAGGGACTAATTCATTAGCTTTCTTTTTCTCATTCTTGTTTCTTTGTAGGTAGGCGTACCCCTCATTCTTGATGATCTTGCGGAAGCAGTCGAACATGCCATTGTATCCCTCTTCGCTTGCGGCGGCGACGTTGGTCTGGAGTTGACTATTACACAGTCAGCACAGCGGATTGAAACCCAGGAACAATCAAGCGTACACTCTTGTCTTGACCACATCCAACGGGTACCTGTTCACATGTTAGCCAATGCGCCGGATCTCGAATCCGATTACGACGCCGATGTCGCCGTGTGATGGAATAAGGAATTATTAATCGCACATACATGACAAGAATCTGCACGAGTATGGATCAGCAATGCTCTCTTATGAACCTGGGTTAGACAACTGGGAGTATATAATGCGTACCTCAGACACACCGGCAACAGCACCAGCAGCGAACTGGTAGCCGAAGGGGAGCGGCTTCTGGGTGTTTGTTTGAGACATGGCGGGGTACGGATAAAAACAATTGACCAGAATATACCAGGAGAGAGGCGTAGAGAATATCAAAGAGAGAAAGAAAGAGAAAGAGGTCAAAGAAGAGGGGACAGAAGAGGAGAGAAGAGGGCAGTGACTGACGCTCGGAGAAGCTCCGGCAAAACGCCCGAATCTCGCCCAATCCGGAAAAGTGTCCCTGCATGGAGACTTACCGAAGTGGGCAGTATACAAACAGGCCATATTCCGGAGGTGTATACAAACAAGGTCTTATTTATCCAAACGATATTGACATGATTCCTAAACTAACGCCATAATTGCTAGTACAATTAACAGCATCCTCCCATCCAGCGACCTCCCACTACCACCCCCAGTCTCTTTAGCAACAGTCCCCGTCGCAGTTACACTCCCTCCAGTAGAAGCAGTACAACTAGCCGAACCGCACGCAAAACCAGTCGGACAGCATCCCCCACCCATACTCTCATCACAGCCAAACCACCCGCTCGCACATGTGGCAGAACCCGTACTCACTGCCGGCGCCACGATAGTCTCGTCGTTGTTGGACACGACCGCCGTCGAGGATATCGTTGGGCAGGAGGTTGTATCGCAGTCGCGGCCTGTACGGCAGCATCCGCCTTGATACACGGCTGAGCAGGCGTAGAAACCGATCGGGCAGATTGAGCCTGTCTCGCTGCTTGATTTGGAGGTTGTGGCTGTCGAAAGACTGGTTGGTCGGGCCGGAGGTACGAGGTCGTCGGAACTTGTCTTGCTGGTGCCGGTGCTCGTGCTGCTAGGGACGTAGCTAGACGGAGGGGTCGTATAGGTCTTGGTAGATACAAACACCGTCGAATGGACAGTAACCGTCACGGTGGATACATACGCACCTGCCATCATCGTTAGTCATTTCACGAGACCACCGGCAAAAGTAGAGCAGACATACAACCACCACTAACACACTCATACCCCGGAATACAACACCCTCCTCCAAGTTTCGCCGGACAAGCCGTATACCCTGACTGGCACGATCCAATAACCCCAGAGCACGTCTGTCCCTGCGGACAACAGCCCACATCTCCAGACCCGGTATCTTGGACTAACTCGCAGATGTCTCCGGTTGTGCAGCAGCTGCTCGGGCGGTTGATGGATGTGCAGCCGGTGGTGCCAGCGGGGCATTGGAAGTCTCGTTGCGAGAGGGAAATGCCTCGTGCTTGGTTGATGGACGCTGGTTGGAATGGATAGGATCTTGGTTGGATGTTGTCATGGGTATCATCATTATCGGTGCCGGTATGATTGCCCATTGATAATCCATCGGAGCCATCGTAAGACCAATAATCCAAGAAGAACTTCTCGCCCTCGTCACTGCTCATCTTCCTCACGCCGCGGATCGGCTTGTCATTGCGTAGTAAATCGGCTTCGATTTCGGCATTGTGTCGCTGAATTCTTGCGCCTTCGTGATTACCCTCTGCGCGCGGGGTCTCTGAGAGGAGCGAGAGTGCTGCTAGAGCGTGTATGAGGCGCATAGTGCTGTTCTATGGACTCGTGGCACCAGTCAATACTGGTAAGTTGTTGACCAGAGCGATGGATAGGAAAGGGAGATCATCGTGCTGATCATGAGTTTAAATAAGAGTCTCGTTTGGGAGGATCCATTTTGTGTTGTCCGGAGATTCATTGGTCGATTGTTTGTTGTCTTGGTGACAATCCGATGGCTGGGGTTGGGCACTGTTTCACCGCCTGTAAGGTCTACTGTAGATATACGATGGATGATGGAGAATAATATCGAACTCGAATAAATCCAACAAATGCCAATGTAACAACGCTCTGATGCTAGAATACTTCCAAAGATAAACATAAATAAAGGGACGGTGATCCATCCCACATAACAGGCCACAGCAACTTGTGGCAGGGTATCGTCAGCAACACACTAAATGATAATAGACCACCAGTTTCAATTCCAAAATAATGCCAGTCGAGCCGCAGACGTCGAGACACCCCGAGGACAAGTTTAAGCAGTCTCATCCTTCGCAGGCTCTTCTTTGTCCTTGCCCTCGTCGTCGGATTCCTTGGCCTTCTCGCCCGCCTCTTCTCCCTCTTTAGCTTCCTTGCCTTCTCCCTCCTCCGCAGGCTTCTCAGTATCATCGGTCGAATCTTCCGGCTTCTCAGCCTCGCCCTCTCCAGATGCCGCGGCGGCAGCTTTCGCAGCTTCAGCCTCAGCCTCAGCCTTCTCCATCTCCGCCGCCCGAGCCTGCATGCGCTCCCAGACCTCTTTGCGCACGCGATCATCCTTGGCCTTACGAAGTCTTTCCGTCTCCTCCACGCCACCGCTCTTCTTCAGCTTTCCTTGCTCGACAAATGCGCCCAGTTCCTTCTGGAATTTGCCGATCCGTCGGGTTTCCAGTTCCTTCTGTCTTGCCTTTTCTGCCCGTTCAATGGCTTCGAGACGCGATTCATGATTTGGTTGCAGGGCACGGACTTCGCCCAGGACACCATCCTTCGCCTTGAGCGGGTCGACTGCCGGGTCAATGGCCAAGTTCCGCCCTGTGGGCCGCAAAGTGACGCCGTTAGGAGTCTCATTGGACATGGCCTGTTGTTTTGTCGCCTGTTCGACCAGTGCAAACGTCTGCGAAGCCTTCTCGAGGTCATCTTGCAAGTCGGCCGCGAGATCTTCCTGCATGGTGAGTTGGTCACGCTCCTCACAGACCATCTGCAACTCCTTCTCCCAGATCTTGGTCCAGATCGGCTTCTCCCGTTTCAGGAACTCTTGCATCTTCTTCATCTCCGTGGTAACTGCAGCGATATCCTTGCTAACAGTCTCCAACTGCCTGGGCAGTGGGCGCACACCGCGAGTGACGACATCCTTGCGGAGGTCTTCGACCAGATCCTGGAGGTCGTCGACACGCGACACCAGTCGCTCAGATTCATCAGCGAGTTCCTTCTTCCCAGAATTGATACGAGAGCGGCCTGCATCTCCCTCATAGGATGGAACAGCAACATCTGCCGCGGCGCTCTTGACACTGCCGGCCTTGGAGCGAATCGAGTTCATCGAGCTGGTGATATCAGAGCTGAAATCGGCGTACGTCTGGCGCAGAACGGCAAGGTCACGACGCAAGCTTTGGAGTTCCGCGAGTTGACTACCGTTGGCCGAGATGTTGCCCTTCTGAGCCCCAGCAACGACATTCGGGGAGCCGGAGACCTGAGCAGGGGGTGCGGCCGCCAAACGGGCCATCTCCTTAGCCGCCTCCAATTGACGGTCTGACACACGCTGCATCATAGTCTCATGTCCATCCAGGGTTCCCTTGATACCTTCGATCAAGCGTCGGACGCCCCCAAGGCCATCGTCAAAGTGCCTTCGAACCTCATCAAGCGTGTCCACGTTCAATACCAGCACCGATCGATCCTTGACATCCGCCAAATCTTCCAATTCGTGTCTAACTCCCGAGACTGGATCTTGAATGTAAATTTCTGGAAGGTCCACTCCATTGTTGTGCGTGTTCCAGGCAAACTTTTCAATAAAAGCCAACTGAAGTCTTCCAATTGTGAGACCACTGGGGCCTTCGGGCAAAACATACTTCTTGATCTTGCTCTTGTACTGTAAGAAGAGGGTCAGCTCCTTTCCAGGAGACGGCTGGTCAGAAACATATTGAGCGCCGCGAGGCGGCGTGGAAACATCCGTCGAAGGCCGTCGTTGACCTGACGTCGGCGTCCCCGGAGCAGCCGCCGACTCGGCACTAGAATCTTTTGTAGGCTCAAACGCCTCGCCAAGAGTAGGCTCCTCTGGGGGACGTGGGAATTCCAGAGATGGTTCTGTTGGTTCTGCGACTGTGGGCTTGTTCAACGTATCAGGTTCAGGAGTAGAGCTTCTCTTGCCATCCGGAGTCTTGGTCCTGGCGGTCGCTGGGTCGGTAGAGGGCTCTGCCCGTGCTTTGCTGCGCTCGTCCTCAGCCGCAGGAGTACTGGTTGCTGGCGTTTCGGACGGAGTACTCTTGGCGGAAGACGGATCTTGTAAGCGATTTGAGGACTTCTGTCTCCCATGGGCGTATGATCCTCGTAGCCGCACAGCGTTCAAGGACTCGCGGACATCACGGCCTCGGTTCGGGATGGGTGTCGTTTGGGTCGGAAGCATAGGAACTCCATTGGAGGACGTGCCTAGGTGCTTTTGAATTTGATATGCAGAAAACCGCCGGGATGCACGCCGTTCCAGCTCGCCACTTCGTTGAAGAGCTCCCAGAGCGTCATCTTGTTTCGGTGTCGGGGGTGGAGCTGGGTAGGGAGAGGGGGCCTGGGACGACGGAGCCGGGGTGGCTTGCTTGGGAGTCGCATCTTCCGGGGGCGACGACTGGGACAGGATGTGCTGGGCCTCCTGTCTGGAGGCTTCCCGTTCGGAATAGCTTGTCCCTCGCGAGTCGCCATGCCCAGCTGAACTCGTTCGGGGCATGGTAGACGGGTCTTCGGCAGAGCCATTACTTCCATAACGACGCCCAGTCCTTGATCTGGGGGAAGTGGCGGTCGTTGTGGCCTCCTCATACGCTTGATTCATAACAGCCGTCTGCCCGGTCCCGGAACTGCCTTGTCGTCCTGAAGATGACCTACTGTCATCTCTTTGCTGCCGCGATCGTAAACGAGCTTGTTTCTTCTTCAACCCATGGAGTAGATTTATGATGATATCCCGAATCCGTGGAAGATAACGATCGAGGCTCTGTGGCGACGCATCCTGACTGAGAGTATCTTCGAGTATGGTACGGAGCAGGTCTGGCACGGGGCCCAGATCAGATGTATCGACGCCGATCGCATTGAATGCACGACATGCCAGGTTGAACTCGTATCCCAGACGCACGTAGACGTCGGACACTTCGTTCTCCGAGGCTTGTCTCCGGGACCATTGTGTGAGGGTTTCTAATAACTGCTTCGTGGCAACGAGAAGATGGGTCACGCTTTTTTCGATTTGGGAAATCTGCTTATCGGGCTGCTCATACAGAAAAGGAAACATCATCAGCACGGAATCCTCGGAAGGAACGTGGACCGCCAGTCCAGCCACTCCTCAAGACTTACCACGACGGTTCTCGACTGCTGGGATCTGGATGAACTCGACGACGAACTGCGAGGTGCGGATGACTGGGACGTCATGGCTGTCTCGACACTGCTCCCCGAACCGGTCGAGAAGTGTTGGGGAGGCGGGCTTCGTGATGGACCAGGACTTCCGGTGGGATGCGGACGCTGGGAACGAGAGGACGAGGAGCGCATGTATAGGGCTGATCAAGAGAAAACGAGAGAGAAAAATAAGAATAGATTCGGATTAGAAAGGATTTAGAGAAAAGAAGACAGAGAGAAAAGAAGGAGGCTATAAAAAAAGATCAGCTCGCACAGAGACCAGGCAGGGGGCGCAAATTAATATTGCATCCCAGGAAGGAAAGAAAGAAAGAAACAAGAAGAGAGGGGAAAAGCACAGAGTGACCAGCCTCTTTGCAACTGACTCAAAGTGCTTGCTTGTCAGTAAGCCCGAAACAAGCCAGAGCTGTACTAGTGGTGGTGGTGATAGTAGGAGTGAACTTCAAATTGGGCCAACATATCTGGTGGTCACTCCGCGGGCCGGTCACATGTCCACAGCCAGCCTCCGCCTTTTGTTCTGATACTTTTTATCTTTTTATCTTTGTTTCAATTGCTGCATGTTTTACTCTGGGGTACAGACAGGGTTATTGCAGATGCTTTTCTAGCTTCTGCATTCTTCTTCGGGGGGAAGTGATATGTCTACTGTTTGTTCCGGATGGCGGGGTGCCTCGGTTTCCCGATGTCCAGCATTACAACTCTGTACCTAGACTATAGACGACATGATTAATTCGCAACATAGGGAGATTTTCTCTACGGAGTAAGGTTAGCTGTACAAAGGATCTGGAGGATCTGTAGATATCACGTAAGCATCATACACCAATCCATACAGCACGATACAGTACTCCGTACAGCACGAGTATCAATCCGACAGCTCGTGGTAGTAAGGACTAAACTGTGCGAAAAGTCCTAGGGCTGTCAATAACCAGTCAAGTACTCCGATGCAGAGATCATCCTTACTCTGACCTGGCTGCCCCAGTCTTTCATCCCTGATCATCTGAAATATGCGGTATGTTTGTGGTACATTGAGTCGGTTACCAATACCTTGCTTGTTGAAGATCATCCGAAGAATCAGCACTAATACCGTGTAAGCATCTGTTCCGAGTATTAGTATCAGTGCTGAGGGAGTGATGGTTTCTTGTATAGTGCCCGATAGAATCTACAAATAAGCATTCTTCTCAATACTCTGTACCCCTCTGTGCCTGCCATCGGATTCCAATGGAGAATATCTCCCATTGTGACCAGTGTAATTAGGTCATTATGGAGAACACACTGACTACTGAGTAGACTAAGCGCATTTGGGCCTCTCAGGCTCTCAGCGTCTCTCCGTAGCCTCAGTGTCGGAGTGCTGCACTTGTAGTGAGAGGACACCTATAGCATCGTGATCATGGCATTATATAGATAATAACACGGACAATCGAATTGATATTTCTTAAACAATGCACTGTAACTGCAGAGTACCCGAGTCTATTCTACAGAGTACAAAGTTACTACTACTCATACTATGGTGTAGCTCCACTCCCGTGACCAGACCCTCCCGAACCAGACCTCACCTCTCCTCCACACTACCAGCTACTACTACTACAGGTCTCTTCGCCTCTTCTGACCACGACAAGTCAACGACTGACTACGACTCTTGTTGTTTCTTTGGTTTTCTTTTCTTCTTGCTTTTTACTTTCTCTTCCCTCTCTCTTCTTGTTGCGGACAGTCACTTGGATCTGCCCGCTCTGAACAACCCCCCTTCGTCCCCTCCGCTCTCTTTATCGACACTCTGATCCACATACCCCCGATCTCTTGCTCCCTCTATCGCCTCTCAGTTCCATCGCCAGTGTATTTCTCGACGTCTGATCCGCCTTCTTGATCTCCTCTCCGCCCTCTCCATATACCAATTCAGCTCTAGGCTTCAGTGAGCCTAGGCGGTGTGCGTTTCTTGCGTGGGCGGCTGTCTGTTGTGTGTGGCCTTTGCGCCTCAGTCCTCGTTTTAAATCCTCCTCCAACATTGCACAAAGCTTGCGTCGTGTACGGTTCCACGACGTGAGATCGTTCCGATTGACGACCACTAAGCCTGATGGCTTCCACCGTCAACTCCGTGTCTACTGGCAACAACGCATCGGGTAATGCTTCGTCGCAGAATCCCACTGGCAGAGCCTCGTTGAGGCCCAGCGCTAGCACCAGAGTGCCCGATAATCGACGACCCTCCCCTGTTGATGGCGGCCCGAGGTACGTTGTCCTTTCTTTGCTTCTGCTATATTTGTCGATGCCTCGATTGCCGGCACTTTCCCTCTCGCTCGCTCCGTTGGATTTCTGGCGTCATCGCAATACACCGCTGGTCTTTGGTTTCGAAAGGAACTAGTTACGGAGCATGTTAATCGTCGATGTTTATATCTCTATGTCGAATCGTTGATGGGTCGAATCATGATTGATGTGTGCGGTTGGCTAACACGGTGCTTCTCCCACAGACGTAGCAGCTCCCAGAAAGCTTGGACCCAGGGAACGAACCCCATCACCCAAAGATACTCGCAACAAAACGGCAACATGGCCCATCAGAAACAGTCTGCTCCTACCAAGGCGCCCAAGGAGACCAACACCTCGGACAACCATGCGCATGACCGCTTGATTTTCTTGGTTACCAGCTTCATTGTGAGCTTATCCCGCATAACATGTGCCTCCGCAGGACTGTAAGAGTTAACTGGTTTTAGGGCTTGAACGCTGTTGTCACTACTAAGAATGGTGAGAAATTCACCGGTATTTTCTCTTCTTCGACCCTTGAAGCAAGCGAGTCGTCCTTTGTGCTCAAGATGGTGCAACGATCCAAGCCTGATCAATCGCGAACCAACGGAGTCAGCGATGTTGCTGCTCCTTTCTTGGGCTCGTCTCCCGAGCACAGCATGGTTTTTGATGCCAAGGACGTGTTGGATATCTCTGTAGCAGACGTGTCGCCGGCTGATGTCACAACAAAGACGTCGAACGGTATGCGAGATGAGATCTCTCATTTACATCTCTTTTTGAGCGCTGACATTTTTTGGTAGGAGCTTCCGCTGGCTTTAGAACTGATACTGATATTTCCGGGAACCTCGCGATCCGTGAGCGGACTCTGAAGCGTTGGGAGCCGGCGGCGGATGATATCGAGGCGCCCCTTGAAACCTCGACCAATACGACAGGTTGGGATCAGTTTGAAGCCAATGAACGTCTTTTTGGTGCCACAAGTAACTACGATGAAACCTATTACACTACCACGATCGACCGTTCCGACCCCACCTATAAGCGGAAGGAGGCCGAGGCCGCTCGCATTGCTCGTGAGATTGAAGGCGCCGACACGGACAATCCTCACCTCAGGGAAGAAAGAGGATTAGCACCGGCTCAGGGTGCTGGCGAGGATGAGGAGGAGAAGTACAGCGGCGTTCGTCGCGATGAGAAGAATTTCCCACCGCTCGTGTCGGGACAGCCGAACAAGTACACTCCACCGGCGCGACGACAAGCTGCTGCTGCTGCCGCCGCCGCCGCCGCCACTCAACAACCCGCTACGACAGCTGCTGCGCCCTCGAGCTCGAAGCAGCCAGCGGCCCCGATTTCAACACAGGCTAAGGAACAGGTTCCTCCTAAGCCCCAACCAGGACCGTCGACCGCAGCAGCTAAAGCGGCCACTGATGCGCAGCAGAAGTCCGTTCCCGACAAGGCTGCCGCAACAACAACTGCTCCACCAGCACCCAAACGAGCGCCGGACAACGCTACTGCCAACGTGGAAGCCGAGGTGCTGGATCACTTCCGGCAATTTGCCAACAATGAGAAACTGAAAATGCAGGAGCGCCGTCGGAACCAGGTCTCTTATGATCGCAATGTCAAGTTGAATGAACTGATGAAGTTCTCCAAGAATTTCAAACTTGCGACCCCGGTCCCGAAGGACCTGGTCCCTATTCTCGCAAAAGACCCCAGCAAGCAGGAGCAGATTATCAGTCGAGCTCAGTCGCAAACTGAAGAAGAAAAAACGACTAGCAGCAGGGCCACTCCAGTTACGGCCGACCAAAAGCCCGCGCCCCCTCGTGGCCCAGGTCCTGCGAGTGGGGCAGTGCCTCCGCAGGCGCAATCGAATCTCAACCGCGGTCGCCAGATGTATCCTCCCACAGGGCCCAACGCTGGACCGAGTGGGCGATTCCAGAACCAAGCACCACAACCAGGCCGCCCGGGCACCGGCATGCTTAGCCACCGTCTCGCAGACAACCTGCAGCAGCGAAAGGGAGCCGCCGCGGGATCTGTTCCGACACCCTTGCCCATTCAGGATGCCCGTCTGCCTCCCTCGGGCCCGGCTGGTGAGCGATCCGGTGTCAGCAGCCCGAACAAGACACCAGGATCTACGAAGTTCAATGTCAGGGCTATGGAGTTCAAGCCTAACCCGGCCGCGAGCTCGTTCACTCCTGGCGCTGCAGCAAGTCCGCAGCCTGCCTTCAGAGGCCGCTCCATCTCTCGCGCCGCGAGCCCGTCTGTTTTCTTCGGATCGAAGAAGCCCCGTCCCATTACCGAACGGCCATCTCTTAACGATCAGTTTAACCCTATCAAACGGATGAAGAAGGAGGCCGCCGAGCAGGCGGACAAACCGTCCTTTAACGGTGGCATTCCTCCGGCTTATAGGACTCTGCCCACCTGGGACGTTCCTGATGGTAATAACGAGAAGACTTACCTGCAAATGTTCAAGTCGCCGGCCACTGTGCCGGGCATGTTCCCTCAGCACCGTGCCAACTCCAACCCCCAACTGCCTCATCAGCCTCAGATGCCATTTCCGTTCCAGCAGGCGGCTCCGGGTATGCCCCCGGTATCTGGCCCACCACACGGACCCCATCTTCATCCTCAACAGCACTCCGTGCCTCCTCATTTCGACGACCCCCATCGTATGCAGTTGTCGTCTTCGACCTCACAAATGTTCCCATCCCCCAGACTACAGCACAACCACGTTGCCTACCCATCTCCTATGGCCCCGCATGCGCAGCTGGGGTTCCAGCAGCCCATGCCTCAGTTTTACATGAACCAGGGGGCACCTCCGCCCCCTCATATGAGGCACTACCCGGGTGCCCCTCAGTTTGTCAATCCACAGGGAGCTATGGCAGCGCCCATGATGGTCCAGCAACCTTCCGGTGGTCCTTTTATGGGAGTTCCTCAAGGCATGGCTCCTTATACCCCTCAAATGCAGATGTATTCGCCCAATCCCAGCCACGCTTACCCTCAACATGCGCCTCCCCCTCAGCCTCATAGCGGATTCCCGAGCCCTGGCCGGGGTGCCCCAATGATGATGCATCAGAATTCCCAATCCGGTCAGCCACCCCAACCCGCCATGTTCATGACGCCTGGGCAGCCCGGGCAACCTATGTATCCTGCTCAACAGGCAGGGCACATGCCTCCGGTACGCGGAAATTACCCCCAGCAGCAACCGCACTTCCAGTCTAGTCCTCGTCAAGCGCATCATTATCCCCCTCACCAGCATCGGACCCCTAGCAATGGCTTCAACCAGGTGCCGCAAATGACTCCTCAAGTACCCCCTTCCCAACCACCGCCGGCCGCATCTCATCCTCCCGAAGCTGCTGAGAACGAAGTGAAATGAATTTCGAGCTTTGTTCGCAAGACTCCCCGCCGCGGCCATCTTCAACACTAACAAAATGTCGCCCACATTTTGGTTCCCGCGCGCTGGGGCTTTGCAGGGATTCAACCAGGAGTTTTGTTCACAATTGGCAACTTCAACAATTTTGGCTCAAAGGCTTGATTTGTGTTTGAGGCTTTCGTGTATCTTGAATTTCGTTTTACAGTGGTCTCTATATCAGGGGAAGTCGGTGAGCTATCAACAATATTGCCGGTACGCTGCACGAGGATGCCGATCTGCAAATGGTCAGTGCTGACTTCCTTTCAGGTGGACGACCCTTAAGTCCCTTCCGACGGTTGATAGCGCATGGGGAAGCGAGAATTGTATATGCCGAATTGAGGCGCCTGTATAGCTGGGGATGAGTTGCCGTGGAGTTGTTATGCATGGACTTGCGAAGCCATGTTCTGGTTGAAAACCTGTTACTGAATTTTCCGAATCATCTACGCGATGAGACTCAGGATTTCATGTCTTACGTCAAGGCCATACGTATCGATGATAGTCAATGGCACCATATATGATATTTGAATATCTTTATCTACTTCTAGGATCTGAAACCCATTTGTGTAGCAACCAAAAGAAGGGATCGTAACTGGCAAAGGTAACGGTTGTCCGGTTGTCAATGAAATCAAAGAGTTCGTACTCAAAGAAGACAGCCACAGCCTTGTCCAGGAACAATATCAAGCATGCCCTAGAGGATATTGTTCCATTCTACATTCTAGAAGGCCTGGAAACCTTATACCAGTTGCTTATTATTGTATATTCATTTTCTTCTGAAGAGTAGCAGTCTATATTCACCTCACTGGTGTACATCTTATGCTCGAGCCATGCAATTGAGATATAAAGCCTTATGAAGACTCCCTCAACTTGAACATCAATCTTCTCATCAATCACAAGCACCTTCTACTCTCTTTCTCAAATCATACCCTCAGAACCCAACCCACTACATACATCAGAATGGCTCCTCCCATTTTCACACCCACTCCCACTCCCACTCCCGGCTCTTTGCCCAATGGTGAGTTTCTTCCCTCAATGTTACATTCTTTCCCTTCTTATGAATCAATTACTGACTGGACATGTGATGTGTGGCTATAGATCTGCTCTACAAAGGCTGCGTTGCCATGTAAGGCAGCCGAATCCGTCCAGTCCGTGGCCTCTCAGATGAAGTCTCCGACATGAATTGAACTCGAATCTTACAATATCGCGTTTCTTGACAAGGAGTTGGGGAGTTGTCCAGCGGTGGTTTGGCTGGTCGGTTTTAAAGGGATAAAGCGAGGGAAGATGTTCAATTGGTGGTATCGAGTATATGTAATATAGATAGCTATCAACATTCTTCTATTGTCAACAAATCTTTCCATCGTAGAGGTAAAATGGTCGTTTATTGCAGTAGAGCCGTGTCCTGTCAACATGATTAGCTAATGAACGCAACCAATCATGAAAATAAAACGGCAAACGCAATAAGGAAAGCAGCATCTCCTCAGGTCTTTTCAGTTTATATTTGGACATCATCCAGCACCCCAAAGACGAAACCGCAACCGCGGTGCTCATCCTTCCCAACCCAAGACCAACACAAAGTCCACCATAGCCCCCCGGCATCGAAACCAGTCGCCAATCCAGCCCCAGCCCCAACACCCGTTGACAACCTCCCGCCTTAATCTCTCGTTCCCTATTCACTCTCTTTTGTCCCACTCGTCCGGCAGTTTCACTGCGACCACTAACGCGCAACCATGTCCGCCGTAGCCATTAGTTCCTGTGATCTCCTCATGGAAGCGCAGTGGAACAAGGAACCCCAGATAACGGCCTTATGTCAAGTAATTGATTGATGTACACATGTCTTTCCAAGGCCAAATGCCGTGGTTCTTCCGACTTCGACCTTGTGCCTTTTACGGTAAAAAGCATGTGTCTACTACCAGCCTGCTTGTTTTGAGGCTGTGGACGAGTGGGTGCAAAAGAGAGATCAAGTTCGCGAAGAGATAAGACACGAGGATTATCACAGATGTTGAGGACTGATAACAAGATATTTTCCTGGTCCGATGGGTCGAGGGAGGGGATTTTGCTGCTGGTCTCGGTTTCGCGCTGGGAGGGGGAGAGTACGCTTCGGGGAGTATGCGGTTCGTGGTTTTGGGCGTTTTGCGCGGTCTGACCTTTTACCATTTGGTCATCATTGGAGATGTGATGCTTTTGTTGTCTTTTCGTAGGGAAGAGGGGAGCTGGGGCGCGTACCTAGAGCTTTGCTTGTGGCGCGTAGCTATCTGTTGGCTAGCTGTCCGGATTAGTGGTGTTAGCTCTATATAAAAAGAGTATCTCAGAGCATTATCAGGAGATTTTGGGAGGGTATGATCATTTTGAAGTAATTGTCAGAAGGCGTGTTTGCTGTTTGGTGGTGAGAACAAGATATGGAGAGCTCTAGGCGGAGACCCTAAACCAAATCGGGGCGGGGCATTATTGCTGTCCGCCCGACGAGTACAAGCAGGAGTAACCACTCCCTCTACTGCCCTGAACCGGTCGAGCTGGCCTTTCTTTTGTTAATAACTAATATAACCTCTTCCATCGCGGAGAAAAGACCGCCCTGTCAGTTCAAACCGGAGAATATCCTGCATCCTGGCCCACGTTGCCAATCCAACGCCAGATCCCACCTGCCTGTCACCCTTCGCACCCTCTAGCCGTTAAACCATACCGTTCCTCTCGTTACCGCTATGGATTTCCTTAAATCCGCCGTCGCGTCTGCAATCGCCAAGGGCAGTTCGTTTCCGTATTCGCTTGGCGACAGAGTTGATATTGGCGATTCGATCTGGGCCCTCCATAATGCGACGAAACGGGTATGGATTCAATCCGGACATTTGGCGCTTTCATTGTTGGCATGGAATACAAGGCTAAGATAAGATTTTCTATGATGTCTAGGAGGATGGCTCGTCCTGCAGTATCTTCACCTTCGATATCGCGTCGAACAAGTCCCGTCTGCCGTTGGCGAAGAATGCGATGCGGAAGTCGAGAACTTTGAGACACCCCGGTGTGATTAGAGTGATAGATACGATTGAGGTATTTGCAGCCTTATGCCATGGCACATCAGCGCAATACTTACAACGTCTAGACGGAGACTAGTATTTATATCGTGACCGAGAGGGTTGTCCCTCTATCCTGGCATGTGAAGCTGAGGAGTCTGAGTGAAGAGACGGCGAAATGGGGATTACATACTGTGTCGGTACGTCACCTTTGTTATAGGTCTACATGCTGTCTAGTGCGAGCTGATTGATCTGGCTTCTAGTCCACGCTCAAATTTATCAACGAAGATGCCTCGTCAGTTCACGGCGCCGTCAGGGCCGCGTCGGTATTCACGAGCGAAAGCGGAGAATGGAAACTGGGAGGATTTGAGATCCTCAGTTCAATGAATGATGAGGATGCGATTATCTATGTTCGTCGAGCATCTTGCGAAAGAGCGCTGAGCATGGCTGACAAGCGATAGACATATGGCAGTATCGTCCCTGATGCGGCTCGTTACACACCTCCAGAAATTGTCAAAGGCGGCTGGGATATTATTAAGCGCCATCCGTTAACTGCCGTTGATTCCTACGGACTTGGTATCCTGGTGTTCGAAGTCTTTAATGGCGGTTTCGCGGGAGGAGACCAACTTGGCAAGACGACGAACATTCCGCCAACCATGCAGCAGAGCTACAAGCGTCTTTGCGCGGCTAATCCGAAAATTCGTCTGAGCCCGGCACACTTCGTCGAACAGGGGAAGAAGAGCGGAGGGTTCTTTCAGACACCGTTGATCCGGTTAACAGATGACATTGAGTCCCTGGGTCTCAAAAACGATGCTGAGCGGGAGGAATTCATCAAGTATGTATCTTTCTTTGTTCCTAGAATTCGGTAACACAGCGGTACTGACTTGAACAGTGAACTGGATGAGCTCTCGGAGGACTTCCCAGAAGAGTTCTTCAAGATGAAAGTACTGCCGGAGTTGCTTAAATCGGTCGAATTTGGCGGCGGCGGTCCCAAAGTTCTTGGGGCTATTTTGAAGATTGGATCAAAACTATCACCGGAAGAGTTCAATTCCAAATTAACGCCAGTCATTGTCCGGTTGTTTGGAAACCCTGATCGCGCTCTCCGGGTCTGTCTGTTGGACCATCTACCTCTGATGATTGACAACCTTCCCCAGAAGGTCGTCAACGACAGAATCTTCCCCCCAATGGTGAGAAATCTGGTGTGTCTTGCATTGTAGAGTTAAGTGCTAATTGTTCACTAGACTTCTGGTTTCACCGATGTCGCACCTGTCGTCCGAGAGCAGACCGTCAAGGCTGTGCTTACGGTAATCAACAAGCTGAGTGACCGTACTATTAACGGAGACTTGCTCAAGTTTCTGGCACGGACGGCCAACGATGAGCAACCTGGTATTCGGACAAATACTACCATTTGTCTGGGGAAGATTGCCAAGAATCTGGGGCAGAGTGTATGCACCAAGATTCTCCTCAACCCAGAACTCAGATGCTAATATGTTGGTGTAGTCGAGATCGAAAGTCCTCATCGCAGCGTTTTCAAGGGCCATCCGGGATCCTTTTGTTCATGCTCGAAATGCCGGTCTGATGGCCTTGGGCGCGACAATGGATTACTTTACGGAGGAAGACTGTGCGACTAAGATTTTACCCGCTGTCTGTTCTGTACTTCTTGATAAGGAAAAGTAGGTGTGCCTCCATCTTTTGGGTTACCTCTCGCTCAAAATTTCCAGGATGATACGAGACCAAGCAAACAAGACCATCGACCTGTACCTCCAGCGGATTAGGAAATTCACCAGCACGATGCCCGACACGGCATTACCGTCGGCCGGTCCGGAAGAAAGCACCAAGGATGCAGCCCGTATCGGGACATCAAATGACAATTCGTGGGCCGGATGGGCAATTTCGTCATTCACCAATAAGATAACGACAGCTAATGGTGAGATTGAGCCAACCGCCAATGGCAAGCCTGCGGAGTCGGACAATGCCCGTTCTGCATCTGCACCCCGTTCAACCACGTCGACCCCCGCGGTGGAGCCGAATCCAGCCAAGAAGATGCTGCGTCCTGCAGCCCAACTCAACCGTTCGGTATCAGAACAACCGGCGCCGGTCGCTGCTAAATTTGAGGAACCCGGAAAAGCGGACGACGATGTCTACGAGGCGTGGGGCGCCATGGACGATGATGACGAAGAGGAGCAGCCATCGAAAGATGACGATCCTTTCAGCCCTGTAACCCAACCCAAGCCTTTACCTAGTCTGACAACATCGCCCAAATCACCCGCTATTCCGTATGATGACGGCGGGGAGCCCGATTTTGCCGGGTGGCTGGCTGCGCAGTCCAAGGCCAAATCGAAAAAGCCATTGCCAAAGGGACTGAGCAAGCCGGCAACTACTACAGCAGCCTCTCGCACTGTTAATACTCCGGCAGCTAAGCCGAAGACAGTTGTTGCACCAGCCAAGAAGATTGATACGACGCCTAAGGACGAGGAAGAGGATGATGGATGGGGGGATGCGTGGGATTGATATGTTCTTCTTTGCTCTGTTACTTGGTAGGCGGGCTTATCGGTATCGGTATCCATAGACGGCGTTTAGGAGCACTCTCTTGTAAACATACCAACATACACTTAATGGAACAAGCAATAGAGACAGAATCATACACAAGCCCTCATTGCTAGTACAACAACACGACAGCCAATCAGCGACCCGGCAGCCCCGTGATCGCCCAACGGTTTTTCTCCGCCGGTTCGACGTCTCTCCGCTCTTTGGGCTCTCCTCGACTTACTACTACTACTTTCAACGACGGTGGACTGGCTTCTGTATGTGGGTTAATGTGCGCAGGTATGCTTGTAGTCTTCTTTATCGTGGTTGCTGCTTTGCTATACGAGCGAAACGCTGACTCTCCAGCTGTTGACACACGTTTCCCAGTCGGCCGATGTCATCTTACCGTTGATTGCGCGATGCCGGGTCGTTGACCTATCGAGACCTATCCATTCCTTTCTTCTTTGACGTTTTCTTGATTTTTCGCCTTCATTATCGTCTCTCCCTTTACATCCGTGATGGATTCCGAAGAGGCACCTCCTCCCCCGTACTCCGCCGTCGACCCGAACCCAAACAATACCCGGGTCGCGAGTGGTATCAATGGGGGGCTATTGCATTTACGCGGTGGGAATTCGCCATTATCAATAGCCACGTCGGGGAGTAGCTCTAGCAGTGTGCTCATCGGCTCCCCATCATCGTCATCGTCTCGCTTTACGCCCGCCAACTTCGAATCCGCCGTCGCATACTTTACCGAACGACCGCCCACGGTATTAGACGATGGCAGAGAAATCCTGCATCACCATTTGACCATATATCCGCGGAGTCAGGCGAAGGATTTCCCCCGCCGGCCGCGGTGCTGGAATTCGCGGAGCGAAGAGATTACTCAGCAGGACTGGGATATGTTCTTGAGGTATTTGTTTCCTCCGCACTTGGGACTTGCGTCGGCATCGGGACATCTGTCGCGGCAATTGAGAGCGCAGATTCAGCGGGATCGCAAGGATAGGCCGCAGGAGACGGACGAGCAGCGCAGATTGCGGATTACGGCTGTGGTTACGGAGTGGAATCAATGTTTCTTTGAACCTCGTGCCGCCAGGCTATTGTTTTCTTACATCACTGATCCGGGGAATGCGCCGACATCTTCACTATGTCCTAAGTGTTATCCTGCTGCGACGAGGGCAAACCAGGAAAGTCGATCTTCGCGGACGCAGTCGGTATTTGGTCGAGGGAGACAGTCGTCGCAGTCGAGTACACCTCCAGCGACACCGGGACACCCTGCCACGCCACCGGCAAACAATGGTCATGCTCCTGGGACATATCCATATCCCCAACAGTACGGCGCGGCTCCTGTACCTTATGCGCAGGCGCCGTATAGCCAACCTGCATTCTATCCACCAGCAGCACCTCACAATGCTTATCCCGCACATGCATATCCACCGCAACCACAACAACCATATAACTACCAACAACCATATCAATGGGGTTGGAATAATCGACAATATCCTCCTCCTCAGTCGCCAAGTTCGGGTAGTTCTAAAGGCGGTCCCTTGGGTTGGATTTCTTCACTTGCCTCCCATCTCACGGAGCAAGCTGAGCGATATGGCGACAAACTCAGTGCCCATGCTGAGCATTATGGAAGACAGGTGGAAGAGCAAGCCATAGCGCATGGTCGCTGGTTGGAGGAGCAGGCTGGGTTGTCGGGGCGGAAGGCTCAAAGTCCGTATGCTGGTTATCCTCGACCGGATCCACGCTATCAATATTACAACTACTACAACAACTATCCTTATCATTATTATCATCAACCTAACGCGACCACGAACGTGAACCCTAGCCCAGTCTCTGCACCAACTACTCCCGCTACCGCCGCTTCAACTACCGGTACGACTGCTGTCGAAGACGATAACGAAGCCCACAACGCTAACATTACCACCCAGCGCACGATCGCACAACCTAATTCACGCCCTCGCAGTTTATCTATTGCTTCCAGAACTTCCGATTCATCATTTACATCAATCGACTCCCTCTCCACCACATCAGAACTGAGCTCCTCTGATCTCGGTACTGTCCGCGCGCAGCTCCTTTCCTTAGAAGACCACCATGACCGCAATCTCTACGAAGCAGCTGTCAGCCTCCGACGCCAACTAGACGTGATACGAGAGTCAAACCGACAGTCACGCTCGCGAAATGGATGGGGACAGTACGGCGATCGCCGCGGCGGGTCATGGAACCGGCCTCAACGAAGTTGGACAGAACGACGAGCAATGAAGGACGAAATGCGCACAACAAACAAGGCCTTCCGGGATGTGCTACGTCGGGCACGAGAAGAACAGCGCGAAAAGCGACGGATGAAGCGTAGTCGTCGACGACAAGGACAACAGTCACTCCAGCAGTTGCAAAGAGGCGGCGCTGAAGTAGAGACTGCCCCTCTACCTGCTTCTTCTTCTCACTCTCATTCAGGTTCGGCGGAATTACCCCTGGAGCAACGCTTGCAGAATCTCGAGTTGGAAAGAGAGAAGGCTAAGAAACATGCGAGCCAGCCGACGGTTCGATCGTCTGCGTCGTTTCCATCGACGGCGAGGTCTATTTCAAGCATTGAGTCTAGTGAAGTCAGTTCTATCAGCACGCCCAGCACTGCATCCTTGCATGAGGGGGATCACCAGAACGAGTCTCGCGCCGGTGGCGAGCCACAGACAGATAGCAACACTCGAAGGCAAAGCAAAGAGCAAAAGGGGGTGAAGCAGAGAAAGTAATGGGGTCTAGACACTCGGATTGAGTCAAGCAGTCTCACGCTGAATCTGGGTGATGAGACAAGACATGCTTACTATTTGGAGTAAGGGATGATCAGTGATCAGCGATTAGAGTCATTGTGTTTTATATCTATTGTTGGGTGTTCACAAGCGTTGTCAGTATCTTTACTTGCATATGTTGTTATTTCGGTCTATTTGGCGAAGATCATGAGGTTATGAGGGTACATTTTGTCAATATACATAGGCGTCCGATGCAGGTTTGATTTAGAGACAATCATATCACAATACTTTTCAATTGCAATATCCAATAGTACACAATCCCCAACAAACAGCCTACGACTGCGCCTCATTCTTCTCAACCAAATCCCCCACACCCAGCGCCCTCCCCATCTTCACCTTGACCATCTTCTCAGCATCCTTCTTCCCCAAATCCCCAACTTCATCGCCCTCATCCGCCGCCTCCCCGTTCTCCTTCTTCTCGCGCTCGCGGTCCGCCTTCTCAATCGCGCTCCAGTCAAGCCACATGGGCGACAGGTCCATGCGCATGGCGTACGCATTCTCGCCGTCGGCGTAGTACTTGCTCTCGACGTTGTCGACCTGGAAGCCGAGGGTGTCGCGGTAGAGGCGCAGGGCGGCGTTGTTGGAGACACGGACGTGCAGGGAGACGTAGTTTGCGCGGTAGCATTCGGCCATTGCGCGTTCTATTCAATTAGCACCACTATCCAGATTAACCATCAATGAAAAGAGGGGGACATACGACTCATCCGCATCAACCTCTCCGCGATCCCCAGCCGTCTATGCGTCCTCATAACACTAATACTCGTAATATGCCCATGCTGCATCCCATCCGTCGGCTCCTCCTCCATCTTCGCCAACACATACCCAACAACCTTGGGATACTGGCCCGACAGATCCCCGCTCCCGGGCTTCCCGCCCCCATACCGGCCGGTGTTCCGTGTGTATCCGTTCCTGGGGCGCACGACGGCGACGAAGGACAGCTGCGGCCAGGTGAGGGCGTGGTAAAGGTAGTATTTCAGGAAGTAGTTTTCGGGGAGGTTGGTGATGTTGCAGGTTTGGATGGAGGGGAGGAGGTCGATGTACGAGGGGTAGCTGCTTAGGGGGACGATGTCGACCATTTTGGCGGTTTTTTGTTTGCCCGTGGCCTCTGGGCTGGGGCTTTGGTGTTTGGTGGTTTATAAAGAGGTAAAGTGTCAATTGAGTGAGCTGTTGTCCAGTTCAAGAATTGAGTGATGATGGCCGAGGCGGGCAATTGATGATGCGGGTGGGCGGTGGTGGTGCGCTAGCCGGTTAGGGATGTATGCCTTAGGTGTTTATCAACGTGGTATTCAATTCCAACCCTATATACGAGTGCTATATACTTGAAATGCTTTGTACAATGCAATCGTCCCTCGTAGATCACAAAATAAAGCAAAGCCCCAACTCCATTACATCCTGTGTAAACAAGAAAAAAGATATCTCAAACGAAAATAAGTCAGAAAAAATCAGAGGTAGCGGGTGAACATCTGGACTCCTGCAATAACGAGGAGCATGGTCATCATGTTCAGACCGGCCATATTCGATGCTGCTGATGTCGTACCGCAGCATTGGCCGTTGTACGTTACGTTGTTCATCTCGGCGGCCACTTCGAAGACTGAGCCGTTGAAGTTGCCTATGTTGTAGTAGTCGACCAAAAGGAAGTTTGGTGGGCGGTTCCAGTTTGCTAGTATTGTTAGTATCGACGGGTTAAAAAAAAAAAAAAAAAAAAAAGGAAAAGTGGACATACTAGTGCAGTTGTCCGCCATACGACCAAGACTGCCATATCCAGAAACAGCATTGGTCTCATTCAACAATGCGGTGTTGGGAATCAACAGGTTGAGAGAACCAAAGTTGAACTCCAAGTTGAGGTTGTGGTTGGCTATATACAAACGGTTGCTGGCATCCTGGGGCGCCAAATTCGGGGGTCGCTGGGTAGTGCAAGGGAACTCTCTGTCCGTAGGCGAGAATGGAGTCTCCCACACCTGGGAGAACTCGTCCATAAGCCACGGGTCCGCCGTCTGGTCGGCCTGGTAGTCTAAAAACATGACCGCCCGCTTGCCGGACAAAATCATGCTCGACAGGGATGGCCAGTCGTCCAACGACATGGGGATCTTGGGGGGCGTGTAGACCAAATCCTTCAGGCCGGAGTTTTCAACGGGCTTGGTGAAGTAACTTGGTGAAACGTAGTCGCTGTTGCCCATAAGGATAGTTACCACGTCGTATGGGTGCGTTTTTATCCATTCTGTGACCGTAACGAGATAATCCTCAAGGGGTCCCATGTTGAGCAGGTCGCAGCTGCTGTGGCAGAGATACATGGTGTCGTTGACCAGGTGGGTTTGGAATTGTACTATTCTGTCAGTATATCCCACGTCCAAGAGAGTGGTGAAAACATACACATCCGAATGCCATCGTTCAACTGGGTTGTCACATCCAGCACTTGATTGGCAGCCACGTTACCCGGCTTCACAAACGGGCTGTTATGAGCGGCCACCATGGTGACGTTGGAGTATTTCTTCGCGCAAAACTCTGGGTAGCCATTGCAAGGCTGGGTGTTGACGACAGGTGTGGAAGTTGGCCTGGCAGTCGCATTGGTCGCGCTGGCCGAGGCATTACCCAGGACAGTAGTGTGCATCCCACCGACGAGCATTGTCACGGAATCCGATGTGGTCGTATAGCTGGACGAGGCATTGCCGGTCGCAGATTCGACACCCATGCTAGAGCCGGAGCCGGTTACGGTGGCAGATGTGAGATCTCCGTCGTTTGACAGCGTGATGGTCGAGGAATAGGTCTGATATTCGCCAGTGGGCACCGTCACTTCGCCGCCGCTTGTCAATGTCCCCTCGAGAGTAAAGGCCGAATTGGTGAGGGCGAGCGTCTCATCTTGTGCCTGCGAGGGAAGAACCGCCCCCAGGAGCAAAGGAAAAAGATGCGTTGTCCACCGCATAGTTCCGAAAGGACGACAAAGTATGATGGAGATGACGAGTTGTGATGGGGTGATGAGGTTAATGAGGTGTCCGACCACGGCTCAGGCGCCTACAAAGCGGCAAGTCAGCATCAACCTTGGTCCTTTTCTGGAGTTCTGCTCTACTTACCTCTTTTGATTGATCTCCCCTCTTCTCTTGGTGCCTAAATCGATCTCCAACAGCAGCACAAGCAGTGGTGAGGTGGACTCCGGAGTAATACAGAATACTCTGTAGTCAGATATGATGAAAGTTGAAAAAAGATCGTCCAGTCAGCGATTATATAATCCGATAGGAGGTGGGATCAGGCAGCCGAGATTGTTTGGTTCGACCAACCACAAAAAAGGGAAGAGGTGGAGCACTTCCATCGCTGACGCCGCGTCGGGTCTCATCGGCCAATTAAAGGGACACTTAAAGTGGAGCAGTGTCAAATTGGTCATAAAACAACCCGATATATAAATCGAGTGCTTGTACAGATCGGGAATGATTCACCAGGTCAGCCACAGATTTCCGCCCAAAGTGGAAATGAGTGGCTGTGAAAGACAGGGTCTAGAGCAAAAATAGTCGCCACTAGCGCTCGATCGACACGTTGATCCATTACGAAGGACCTTCTGCAGCGTGACGCCGGGGACTCAGACAGGGGTGTTTTTCGTACATACTCGTATTGTCACGTTTGTAACAAAAAAAATAGAGCTTCAGATTAACTCAGCGGAATTGACCTTGGATCGAATTTTATCTCACTGTGCTTCCTTTCTCTATTGTCTCATTCTTTCTTTTCACTGTTCATATATATCACAATAGTCGGTATCAAGCATAGTAGCACAGCGCTACCACCCAGGGGCAGGCAGTCGCTGATTGATTAGATCCATCCGCCGTACACCGCCGGTGGGCGCCTGAACGTCACCACCCAGCCACCCAACATCATCTACTTTTTTGTTGTCTTTTTCTCTTTTTTTCTCTTTCTGTCTTCTATCTTTCTCTTTATATTGTTACACAACATACAATTTCCCGGGCCATCATTATGGCCCTCTTCCGCAAAGGCAACTCGTCCCCCCAACCGTCGGGTCCTGGGAGGAAACGCTCGACGGTATTATGGCATCGAGGATTGCGCTCGCTGCTGTACCTACTGGCTTGGATCTTTTTGTTGCTCGTCTGCATTGGCAATATCTCGAATAAGCCCGTTATACGCGATACCTATTTCATGAAGCTCAACCTCACCCATATCATTCCCATCTCCGTCCCCAATGCTGTCCTTATCAACAGTATTGCGCGGACCATCGGATTGCATGATTTCTACCAGGTTGGGTTATGGAATTTCTGTGAAGGATACGCCAATGAGGGTATTACGCATTGCTCCAATGCTCAGAGCATGTATTGGTTCAATCCTCTCGAGATTATCCTGAACGAATTGCTTTCGGGGGCTACCAGTATGTACCATAACCCTCAAGAGATATACTATAGTTGTTGACCAGATACAGTTGCCCTCCCCGCGAACATCACCGATGCGCTCCAAATCGCCCGGGTTGCCTCACACTGGATGTTCGGCCTCTTCATCGTCTCCACCGTCCTTTCCTTCATCCTTATCTTCCTCTCTCCGTTCGCCGTCTCCTCTCGGCCGCCGCAAACCATTTCCCCCGACTTCTCTGTCAATCATGCTCACCCTCCCCACCGCCGGCGCACTTTCGTCCTCCTGCGCTCATTCCCCTTCCTCCTCCTCACCTTCTTCACTGCCCTCTTTACCATTGTTGCCGCCGTCGTCGCTACCGTGATGTTCACCATCTTCAAGAATGTGTTCATGTCGCAGAGCTCCGAGTTCAACATCAGCGCTACATTGGGCACCCGCATGCTGGCCTTCATGTGGATTGCGTCGGCGTTCAACCTCATCGCTTTCATCATCCAATTTGGCTCATGCTGCGCCTCGTGCTGTGGTGGCCGGAAGGCGCGTAAGCAACTGAAACAGTCGCCCAATGGCACTAACGGCAGTGCTTCCAGTGGTTCCGCTTCGCCGACGCATGAGAAGGAAGATGGTCAGGCTTGATGGCCTACGAAATCTACAGTTTTGCATTTTGTTCGTTATCTTTGACTCTTATTTTCATTTCTTTTTGAGTAGAATATTTTCTTGTTCTGTTCTATATACCATCTGATGTTTTTTTTTTTTTTTTTTTTTTTTTTTTTTGTCATCTGTTATCTCCGTCTCCATCTCCATATCTCCGCATGTCGCCATTCGACGCTGCATGTTTGCGCATTACGAATCTACCAGCACACAATGCCGGGATGACACTCCCAACAGTTCAAGCAAAATCCCTACCTGTCAAAAACAATTGGCGCATGCATTCTGCACCACGCTACTATTAACTTCTGCCTAGGGTGGATTGCTTACTTGTATGTACGGGGTAATCCCCCGTCGTCGAATACGCTATTTTTGGGTTTGGGCATATGCAATGCGCTGGCATGGGATATTGGAGATTTTTCTTTCACTTTCCATTTATTCTGTATCTACGTACTCCGTACATAGTATAGTGGCTTATCTTGGTAAATCGTTCGGAGTTTTTGACGGTACACGGTGTTTTGTTATGGATTGGTTGGTTACACACCGGTTTAGGCTTTAATCGGAGTTTATTATTGTGGATAAGTTGGGGCAGATACAAAATATTACAGCATGATTGAGCCATATTGCCCTCACGTAATTGATTTCTGTCCAATAAGAATGCATAAAAGTATATACGTAAAAACATCGCTATGCAAGTAAACGCCCTGGATCTCACGTCACAGAGACAATTGGATATCAGAACACGATAAAAAAAGAAAAGAGATCATTAGAAACAGCGCAGTATCCAGTTCACATCTACTGAGCAAGTTCCTCTTCCATCATCCGCGCCAGTTCATCTTGCTCAACGTCATGACTGTCGTTCCCGTGTTGTGGGGAGAAGGGCTGAGGATCGTCGGTTGACGTATGACCGCTTCCTGATCCGGTTGCCGCACGATCAGCATTGGCTTTGTTGAGGGAAGATCCCGTCCGATACGTGGCGTTCGGCACCTGGTTTGGTCCCTTGAGCCAGGAATATTTTTTCTGTCGGAAGGATTGGAGTACTTCCGCCCCGCTGCCTGTGTTTGCCCCGGAAGGCGGCGGGGAATAATCGGGAGGATGGTTGGGGGCCGTGTTGTGATCGTCTTCTGTAAGGTCTATCGTAACTGCTTGCGGGCTACGAGCTTCCGTGGGAGCTGGTGCTGGGCAGGAATGAGGAGGCTGGGGAGGGGGTTGATTCGCGGTAGCTATCGCTGTGGCTGTGCCCGACGTGGATTGAGAATCCCGCCTGGGAAATGGATTCCGAGCAGGCTGTTGGTTTGGGGCCAGCTGTCCTGGGGGCAGATATGGCGGTAACTGAGGTCTCACATTTGTAACAGCGGGTGGCTGGGGTGGCACCTGGATTGGTCGGGGTTTGTATTTGGCTGGGGGAGGCGCAACTTCAGGAAGTCTCCGTTGAATAGCAACCTCATAAAGGAGATTATTGTACAGCGTCGAAACTTCATTCAACCTGCTCTTCCAATGCTCAATATCCTGTTTGTAAGCCTCAACCCGTTTCTGGTGTCGAGTAGCATTACGCCGAAGCATCGCATTATCATGGTGAAGCAACTCATGCTTGGTCTTCCCCGTCGCCTGGTCCACCGTACTAAACTCGTCATAAAAGCTTTTATACTTATTTCGCTCGGATGTCAGTTGGTGGTTCTTGGAGCGAATACATTCCATGCGATAATTCATACGCTCGTCGACAACTTCAACGCACTTGACATGAAGACTCGGTGTCGATGGAAGATAGCCCAATGGGCCTCTGTATTCAGGGTATGGGGACACATATTGTGGAACATCGTCCGCCCGCTGTAAGATCTCTCGATTTGTGTTGGAAAGTATATCTTGCGCATCGAGCGAAAACCGCTGTTGCGTGACATCGCTGGCAGACTGTGCTGCAGTAGAAAACTGGGCGTATTTGGTGGGAGCAGACTCTGGCCCTAGATCCTGAGGTGTCGCATGACCCGGGCGAATTGGGATATTATCGAATAGCACCGTATTATTCAACGATGTAGGGAACTCCGACTCTGGGAAAAGAAGGTCAAGAGAGTCAAGAAACGAGTTTGGCGTATGCGACCTCTCTATACCGGCTGGCGTATTTAGGGCAGTTTCGATATATTCCGGCCGGTGAAATGAATCAGGCGTTAGAGACGGGGCGTCATCCGAAAGCGCATCACCCGAGTTTGATCCGTCCTGATTCTGCCGCTTCTCTAGGGGTTCCTCAGCGCCGGAATCTTCGGGGAATGCTTCGTTATGAGCGCGTTTATGCGAAAGGAAGTCCGATTCGAGGTCCTGGAAAGCGAAGTCCGAATCGAAGAGGGGATCGTATAATGGTTCCTCCGCGCCAGCTGACAAGTCCTCTGCTTGTTGCGTAGAATCTTCTGTCGCAGTTTTGTCGACTATAGCTTCTCCGTCATTGGGTTTATCACGCTCTTCATATTGGGACGATGCATGGGTGGCATCAGCCGGGTGTTGCTGTTGCTGCTGCTGCTGCGACCCAGGGGAAGGTGTAAGCCCCAGATCATTCACATGCATATGACTGAAAGAAGGAGGCGATGGAAGGCCCTCAGGTGCATAAAGCTCTTGAAGGTCTTGGGATTGTGAAAAAGAAGGGCACATAGAAATACCTTCAGCCACGCTTCCAACCATCTCGACTGAACTTAGTCGAAGATTTTTGAATCCCAAGAATCAAGTTTCGTCACCTCTGTAGGCGGTTCTCTGGTGCGGTGGCTCGAGGTGTCTGACTCGGTCCGTGCAAGGTGTATCGAAGGCAAATCGATGCAGACGTAGACTGGTTGGCGGCAACGACGTCAGAAAATGGATAAACCAATCTTCCAGAAAAGAAAAATAAAATATCCCACACAATAAGGTGAGTTCAAACACCGTACCTTCAGCCAAAAGACACCCGATAGCTAGCACAAGGAGAACGATGCCTTGCGCCACGCGCGTGCCAGGCTATCGCCTCGAAGTCTGCACCAGACAGTCAAGGTAATCCGAATAACAAACAAAAAGATATCAGGATGCCTTGTAATCAAACAACAGCCATCTTAACGGAATGAAGCTCTTGTGTGACGAGGTGAAGTTAAGAGAGCAGAGTCATTGCAAGGATGTACAAGATTGCAATCATGTGACCAACGTTGAATTCAACGGCGCAAACGACGACATGAGTGAATATAAACAATCCAAGGTTGTGATAGAACAAAGAGAAACCCTCCACACTCAAATAAACGAAGACAATGGCTGCTCTATCTGTTTTTCTTCCTCTTCTCTAAGAAATAGTCCAGGATAAAATTAATTTCTGCTTCTCTTTTTGTTGGCCACCGCCCTCCTGACCGCCCCGGTCACACTAAGCCATGCTGGGAAACAACGTCGGCTTATTAACCATCTTGTTCCATCATCCACCTCGAGCAGCAATAGCGAAAGTGGGGGATTTCAGTCCCTTTTTAGTGGAAGAACGCGAGTCTCATTGGGCTGCTGAGCGCCAGGCCTCCGGAAACACGAGGAGCTCAAGATGAGTGTCATCCTTTGCACGGGTATGTTGTCTTGCGGTATCTACTTGTGAGCAAACGGACTCAAGCTGACCGGGTATGATTGATCAACAGCGGGTTATGACCATACTATTCGGTATGTCCAAGCTCATGCTTTAGTTGCGCCGTCGTTCTCATACGGTATTCGTTATGTCAGGGCTAATTGGTACGGAACAGCTTCTGGGAAGCGTTGTCGGGCATCTGCTCACGCACCATCCAACATCCGGATTCGCAAGTGAATCGCCTCTGCATCACACCCGATAAACGTTACTTGGCGGCGGCCGGTCATCACAATGTCAAACTTTACGATATCAAGTCGACAAATCCGAACCCAATCATGACGTTTGATGGGCACACAAGCAATATTACTGGGGTAGCTTTCCACTGCGAAGGAAAGTGGATGGTGACCAGCTCCGAAGATGGAACGGTCAAGGTGTGGGATACACGGACGGGCAGTTTACAACGCAACTATGCGCATCGGGCTCCTGTAAACGACGTGGCTATCCATCCTAATCAAGGAGAGCTGGTCAGTGGTGACCGTGCTGGAATTGTTCGTGTCTGGGACTTGGGAGAGAGCGTCTGCACGCATCAATTGATTCCTGAGGAGGACGTGGCGGTTCAGAGTGTCAGTGTTGCCAGTGACGGTTCCTTGCTGTGCGCTGGAAACAAGAAGGTATTCCTCTTAAGATAATGATGGACAAGGGAGATGGTAAGCTAATGATATTTTCAGGGTAATGTATACATCTGGCGAATGATCCAGGATGTCGAAGTGACCCGGATTGTTCCTATCTGCACCTTCCAAGCGCACAAAGACTACCTCATTCGTATCCTCCTCTCGCCAGACGTCAAGCACCTTGCGACCTGCTCAGCGGACCATACAGCCAAAGTCTGGAACCTCGATTACGACTATCCCCCAGCAAAAATGGCGGCCGCAGCTGCCGCTAAGACCAAGGCCAAAGCTATCGGCAACGGAGCTGAGACAAACAGCTCCACGTCACCAACAGCCGAGAGCACAGACCCAGCAGTGATTCAAGAAAGGAACAGAATTCAAGATCTCAACGCCTTCCGCATAGTCGCTGGATCGCGGGCACCGGCTGAAGAACCTCCGAACCCGTTCCCTGCACAACCAGATGGACCGCCAATGGATCCCACCACGGGCACTCCGTTCTTGGAAACTGTACTGAGCCAGCACCAGCGGTGGGTGTGGGACTGTGCATTCTCTGCCGATTCGGCATATTTGGTTACGGTTTCTAGTGATCACTACGCTCGTCTTTGGGAGTTGAACACAGGACAGGTTATTCGTCAGTACAACGGACACCATCGCGGGGCGGTATGTGTGGCATTGAACGATTATTCTGAGCCTCGGTAATCTTTTCTTTTTGTTCTCTTGTTTTGTGTGGGTAGCATGGCGCCGGATACATTGGTTATGTCGGAGTTAGGATCATACTTGTCTGCTGGGAGGTTTTATTCAATCAATTTTGTTGGGATATGTTTGTTTATAGTTGGTAGTAGCATACCCAGGGATTTAAGTTGATTGTTCAGGTTCTAAATGTCCTCGGGGAATGGTTATAACTTTTCAATCCCATTGAATTATATGCACTGACCCATTAAATACTCACGAAATATGAAACCAACATGGATATACAAATCCAACCCGAAAAATAAACAGCCCAAAATATATTAATCAAACCTAACCAACAGCAAACCAAGTCACACTGACCACAACATCCAAACCCCTCTCCTCAGCCCCGGGGTACTTAAACGTCCACATTCCATCCCGGTTGACATCCCAGAACGCACCAGCGGCAGAGTGCATCCCACGCTTTCCGGCATTGCTGTGCTCGCCGTCCGCGGCGGTGGCCTTGTCGACGACTCCTTGCTGCACGATAGTGCTGTTCACGGTGAAGCGGTAGGGGGCCGGTATTGAAGGGGTGGAGGGGGCGGTTGCGGCGATGAGGGATTTTAGGATTGTGTTCTGCGCGGTGTGTTTGTTATTATATGTATGTCTGGGAGGCTTGTTGGGTTGGGATGTGTGGGGGACGTACGATGATCTGGGAATTCCAGTCCCCAACTTTGGTGTGGTCGTATTCTTTTACCTCGGCGAGGGTAGTTTCGCAGGCCTATCGTTGATTTGTGAGTATTCCCCGCATTCCTGGGTTAGAGTCTGGAAGCTGAACGCACCTCAGTCGTGACCTTGCTAAGCTCCTCGATGGGCAAGGGCTGGTCGCATTGTCAGTAGGGATGATCTCGATTTGCATTCCAGTCGGCCCGTAGCTCAATCAACATACAGAATTGGCGGGTTTCTGCTCGGCGGCCATTATGAATATATTCCGGTGTGGTATTCCTCGACCTGTATGTATCCGATCTAACTTCAAGAACCAATGGTTAGTCGATTGCGCGCGGGGAGGAGGTAACAGCAAACAGCAGCAAACACTTCTCCAGGAGGTGGGAGAATCAATCAAGAAGGAGCATAGTGAAAATAATCTCACCTTGGATATTAGCGCAGTTGGACGGCAGTAAAATCGATAATGACTGTTTTGTAGATATTCTGTAGCGACAGCGTCGGCCGTATTTATTGCTCTCCGTGGCATCAGCATCATCGGGTGGCTTGTTTATTTAGTCCGAAAAGGGGAAAGTGGATACGCACCGCCACATATATAGTTGGACAGTAAATACTCACAGAATTGTTCTTGCACAAGTCTTGAATGACAAGTAGGAATATGCTTTTTGATATTCGCTTGAGCTTGATCTGGTGCCTGGTAACGATATATCTAGATTAGCTTACATCGCTCTACGGTCACCGAGAAATATATATTTTCATAGTCCTGGCTCTGGCTTCCTTGTCCAACCATTCTAGGTTAACCCCAGGCTAAATATGTCCAATGTACATCAATTAAAGACACCATAGTACGAGCTGCTTCGTGATTTATGTTAGTACACATCCAGATACCCCAGATCCAAAACCTGATCCACAGTCAACCTCTTCGTCGGATCTGGCTATAAAACAGCATAAAGAAACACCACGTCAAACTCCGGAACCCCCTTGAGCTACCAGACGATCAGTCCAACGCTCGTCTCCCAAGTCAACATTGACTTTGTCACAAATCGAACAATTGCAGTTCTGGAAGTATTCATTTGAGCGGACGTTGAAATCATGGCACTGGACTGTTCGAACTGCGTTTGCTTTCTGCTCGAGCATGCCGTCTTTAATTATGCAGTCGTATACGCCATGTGAAGAGAAATTAATCCGGGCTTGGAGGAGGTGGAAACACTGTACATTGTTAGTGCTCTGTGGTGATCCAATGGCTGGGAAAACACCCACTGCTATTCCCCATGCCCAGATATCAATGGCACTGGTCCAAGGTTTGTTGAAGTAGACTTCTGGACTTCTGTATGCAATTGAGGTTACTTCACCACGGCTTGGTGCCATGACTACCAAGATATTTATCAGATTGTGCATCAAGTGTTGTTAGCATATCTTACCGGAACCAAGATCAGCCAGCTTAGCATAAAGCATCAACGGCACTGATTCGTCATCACTAGGCGCATTCTCATTGTCGAATCCTGTCAGAAGTATATTTTCCATTTTGAAGTCTGTCATCCCAGTAAGTTTGCCTTTCTGGACTGCGTCAGTTCCTGCAATGAGACTTACCATAATATACAAGCCCTTCGTTGTGTACCTCTCGCAATCCCCAAAGCGCCATCTTCATTATTTGCTTGATCTCTCGCATTGTAAGAGGCCTTCGTGGGGTTTCTCGAATGGTTCCAAGACCATCATGTCCAGCAAGTCTGAGCTGGCTGGCACAATATCGATCATCTTGCAAATGAACTTTGCAGACTGGAAGCGAGTTTGCATATCCATTTCTTTGTGGAAAGCTGGCCATAGCTTCCCAGAGTTGTTATTAGGCCGAGTATGCTTGATGACAACTTGATCATTTCCATTGCCCGAACGAGATGCCCTCCAGATATGATGAGGTTTTCGTTGGACCAGAGGCGCAGGAAGCACGTAGTCTTTCCTAACAGCGACATCCTTTCCGGAGCAAAGATGCAGAAGACGTGCTATTCATCTGCGAATTAGTTTATCTAACAGAGCGTCTCGTCAAGCAGCAGGTTAGTTCAATCGGCAGTAATCAAGAGCTCACACTTGACAATTTGTCTGGGGCTAGATCGTGATAGAAGTTCTGTCTGATATAAGAGCACAAGTACCACTGCAATAGACAGTTACTACTGCTTCATACGAGCACTATAACAACAGCACAGCTTGTTTGGTTCTCTGTGGATCGAGCCCCATACAAATATTACGCCTAAGGCATCAAGACCGTGCACGTGGAGGATCCGCTGGCGGACGACAGCGGCAGAAACCCACTCGGTGGCTGCCGAAAGCGTAGCCTGATTGGTCACCTGATGTATTACATCAACTCCCTTGGTACTTTTGGCATTGCGACGGATTTCTCTAAGCTGCGGCAGCTTGGTTGAATTTGATATCTGACATTCTTTCACTGTTTTTCTATTCTTCAGAAGGAGAATATTACTCCAATAATCTTTGCAAACCGAACAATTCTGTGATTCCAACCCCTGCCAATCAAAAATGTCAAGCCAGCCTCTTCTCCAAACCGCCCCAGGTACGTAACGTCTTAACGTCCCTTCATTTCCCTCCATTCAACAACGATCATCCCAGCTAACACCAAACCCAAAAAAAACCAAACAGGCAAACGAATCGCCCTCCCCACCCGCGTCGAACCAAAAGTCTTCTTCGCCAATGAGCGTACTTTCCTCTCCTGGCTCAATTTCACCGTCATCCTCGGCGGCCTCGCCGTCGGCCTTCTGAACTTCGGCGACCGTGTTGGCCGTATTTCGGCTGGGTTGTTTACGTTTATTGCCATGGCGGCTATGATATATGCGCTGGTGACGTTTCATTGGCGGGCGCAGAGTATTAGGAAGAGAGGACAGTCGGGGATTGATGATCGGTTTGGGCCGACGGTGTTGGCGTTGGCGTTGTTGGCGGCTGTTGTGGTGAATTTTATTTTGAGGATGAAGGAGGGGAGCTTTTAGGGGGGTTGTACGGAGTGTTGTTAAAATTATGATGGTGTCTTTGCTGGGGTGAAGAGCTGGTCTTTTTTCATTGTACTCTATGTACTGAGGGTGCTTATATACATATCGGTCTTTTCGTTATTCATTGTACGCAACTAGCATGAGACGTTTTCGTTTTCAGGATGAATCCAGTTATTGTTGATAGATGTCCCGAGTTTCCAGTAATCCTGCTGTGTACCCTGACCATTGACGGTGTCATTGCCCGTGAACTTGGGCAGTCCAGTAGCTGCTACCCTGGGCATACTGGCCAAATACCGCAATGCCAGCGTTGAGGTTTCGCTCACGGAGTGCAAGGGAGTTACGCTGTGCAGCTTGGATAGACCACTCGCCAATGAAGACGGGGAACTTCCCAGTACCGGTTTTCTCTTTCGCGTCGGCGCAGAGTTGAGCTGGAAGGTTGGCGGAGGTGGTGTTTGGCGGATGCTCGTAGTGGTAGACATGCACGTCAAAAACAAGGTTGGCATCATCAGGTATCTGGTCGTACCAGTAGTCGGGATCCTTGAAGCTGCCCTGGAACATGACGGGGATCTTAGAATTGACTTTGGAAACCCGGTCAAGAACAGTGTTGATATACTTAGACACCCACGCGGCGCCATCGTCAGACAGAACAGCCGGGGTGCCGAAATTGGACATGGACTCCTTGTTGAGGTCGGCTGGTTCGTTCAAGGGTGCGATAGTGTAAGACTGGGGAACCAGAGCGTTGGACGAAGTCGATGACCTTGTCAATGGTCTGGAGGGACTGATCCAAGGCAGTTTGGTTATTGAACCAGTCCCAATGGCCCATAGCTTCTCCAATGGTCAGACCATTGAGTCCTCCCGGGAGAGAATGCACATCGATAACGATGTGCATCCCGTAGTTCGTGATGGTATAGTCCGCAATATTCCTCAAGTAAGCCGTCTGGTTTCCCGAGTACAGTTGCGAGCCGGGAAGGTCGATCCACGCCGCATAGCGAGTCGGAATACGCAAGACGGCCACCCCACCCTTCGCCAGATGGTCGACATCCTTGGTGGTGATGAAGGTGGCATAGCGATGCTCGAGAACCGGACCACATCGGGGACCAAGATTTTGGCAGAGGGTCCGTTCATCCGACGCGTTACCGCCATAGCGAGCCCAGAAAGCGCTGCCAATGTTGGACTCTTGGACCAGCCAGCCTCCAAGGTTGACGCCATTGGCCTTGAAGGACCGCCAGTCCACGTAATCGGCTTGGACGAGGGAGGGGATGGTGCCCAAGGCTGCGAGGAAAGTCCGCACGCGCATTTTGGCGGTCAGGAAGCCGTTATTTTGAGCATGTCGTGCATGACCGTTGAGGGACGTTTATGCGCCTTTTATATGACGGTTTTGGCAGTTCTTCATAACGGCGGACATTCTCCATGGGGTAAAGAATGACAGGAGGACATTGCGGTTCCCCCGCAGGGTTCTCGGATTGTCCGGAGGTGAGGGATCGGGATATCCGGGGTGAATTAACCCGAGGGATATCTGGAGTGCGCTCTCTTGAACTTGGAGAGAGAACTCTGGAGGTACATATACAGATTACTCAATCGGGCATACAGGGTCTGCAGGCCGTGGTGCCACGTGACGTGTCAGGGGCTCGTACTTGTGATGAGAAAACTAGCTTACCGCTTTAGAGTTCTGATAGGTACCCAATGGTATATTGACCTTAGGCAGGCCAGCAGCCAGCACACATGTACTTGCAGATAACAGTTATGGAGGGGTAACGCATAGACATATACCATTCTCTTGACTGTCTTTTCTTTTGTTCTTCTATGTACTTGTAGAGGTACTACTTGTTCTATTCTCTCTCAATTGCACATATAAGACAGTACTGTACTTGTACAGTGCAAGCACGTAATTACCATACAATACACCGCCCTCAGTACCGGCCATTCCAGACTCCGGTCGCAGACCCACTTATGCATCATCGGTGGATAGATCGACGAATGGGGAGCGATCCGGTCTGTGGCCATTGGACAGCGGAACTGGAGAGTGGGGACACGCGGGCATCCGTTTGACTTCTTGGTGTCTTCCATCCGGTTGAGGCGATCGTCTTCGATTCGTTATATTTAGTTTGGGGGTTGTGTTTCGCCCTCTCTCCTTCTCCTTCTCCTTCTCCTTCTCCTTCTCCTTCTTCTGTTTTCTGTCTTCTGTCTTTCTCATTCTACTGTTTGCTATTGCTTTCTACCAGTAAATATACCAGTGCACAATACTCTGAACACTGTACACAGCAGCTGAGTCATCTATAAACACGCTGATTCAGCGATTACGCCACCTCCTCTCTGGCCATCCGTGGATCGCTCATCT
The DNA here is from genome assembly GCA_034509305.1 of Aspergillus cristatus. NCBI lineage: Eukaryota > Fungi > Ascomycota > Eurotiomycetes > Eurotiales > Aspergillaceae > Aspergillus > Aspergillus cristatus. Next base: position 1,252,966 of record WJBV01000006.1, on the reverse strand, counting down.
TCCCTACTCCGGATTCTATCGCTCTGTCCTCTATTGTATCTGTGTCTCCCTCTTACATCTATCTATTCCATCAGACCTGTCATATATCATAATCGCTTTGTTTGTCATCTTCCTCATTTCGAACTCATCTCCCTTCTGATATCACCTGACCTCTTTGTCCTCCACGGTCGCAATTCCCCTACTTCTATACTTTTGCTACTTCTTCCTTTACTACTTGCTCTCTCCATGACTGTATAAATACGACTAGCCTTTAATCCTTTTACTTCCTCTTCGCATGGATGTTTCGCCTGCTCCCCTGGCCCTCAGTTCTTGGAGGCGATATCACCAACCATACCATTCCCAACAAACACAACAACAACAACAACGACAGTCATAACATCACCGACCACAACAACCACTCCCTCTCAATGCTCGCAACCCCACCATCTTGCGCCTCGCACGGCGTTCCTCTACAGAATAGTCTCCCTCTGTCTTCATTCAAATCGAACTCACAACTGAAGCGAAAGCGTTCCCCCTCTCCCGATGCGCCCGACACTCCCGCGCCAACCAAGTTATGTTTCGGTCGCGACCCCAGCGCTAACAGTAATAATGCGCCGGTCGCTCCCTTGTCGCCATCGTCGCAGAGTTCCGTCTCCCAATCCGCTAAACAGCTCCATCACCAACCGTCATCCCCGGTCGCATCGCATACTAAGAGTGTCAACGTCGACAAGCTACGAGAGACTTTGGAAGCCCAACTGAGTCTAGAAGTGCTGCTCAAACACAACGAATTACGTTTGATCGATCAGGAACTCGCCAAATGTCAAGTCGCGTTGGAACAGATGCGTCGCTGCTCTGAGATTCCATATCCCGGTTCGCAAGTCGCAGGTTTGTCGCCCTCGTTGGCCAACGGGACAGGCATGGCGGTCTGCCCTCCTGGAAATGGACCGGTACCGTCGTCGCCTGCCCCATGGGGTATCACAGATGGGCCCTACTCTCGTCACTACGCCAGATGGTTGCTTCCCGATCCTCGATTCGGCGGTGGTCACATCGACGCTGGAACACCTTGGGGCGCTGCTTCTTCCATGCCAGGCGCAAACACTATTGGCACAACCCCCTTTGAAGGTCGTTCTACACGTGGTACTTCAGGCGATTATGCTGCTTTAACCAAGTCTCGACCTCAACGCGGTTCTGCCAGTGGTGCGAAGCTGCAGGCCCTGTCTAACGGTTGTCCCCCTGTTAGGGAACGGGCTGGTCCCATGATTATCCGGCGAAAGTCGGATGGCGTGATGGTCAAACTGGTCTGCTTGGATTGTCGACGAGACAACTTCTCTAGCACCCAGGGATTCATAAACCATTGCCGTATCGCACACAATCGCAACTTTGCCAGTCATGATGCTGCTGCCGTGGCTTCCGGTGAGCCAGTCGAGGTGGACGAAGCCGGTGCGGTGGTCGGGGAGAGCAAGACAGAGACGTCCAGCGGCCCTGCAGCCGCTCCTGGTTATGTCCATCCCCTGGTACGGTCAGCGCATGTGATTGAATCTTCTCAGTCTAGCGCTATTACTCCTGCAACAGCAACTGCTGCTGCACAGAACGCGGCAACACCTCGGAAGCGATTTGAGTCGACCCGCCTACCATCCTCCTCCATGGTGGAAACACCTCGCAATGCTCATATCCGTTCTCTTTCAGAAGGTAACCGGCGTACACCGGGAATGGTGAACCAGGCTTCGTCTTCTTTCCTGGCCTCGCCTATTACACCTCATCTATCTTCGTTGATGCAACATCAGGGCATTGGGGTCGATCTCGGCCAATTAGTTGATGAGGCCAAGGCCACGATTGATCTCGAGGCCTACTCTTCTGGCGATGAAAATGACGAAGGATCGGAAGATGAGAACCCCGTCCCGCCTCCATCATCGACAGACCTGAATGCAGGCATGTCGGAGGCTCGTGGAGGTCGACAACCCATGCGCACGGTGGGTGCGTCTCAGCAACCTAGTACCAGTCGCGATGCACGCAAACCTCAGCCGTTGGAGACATTGACCCCCGTGCGACCGGGGGCTTCTTATATCCCTTCTTACGGATCGACGCCATCTTCGACCATGGAAGATAACGTTGACGGAATGGATCTGACGGTGAACCTTAGCCCACATACAGTCGAATCCAACCAAGCCCCCAGTTTGGTGAGCGATGATGACGATGATGGCGATGCCAGGTCGGACAGTACTGGAAGTCCTGGACCTAGTTCATCGGAAGCAGAAGACGATGACGGCCAAGACTTCAGTCACATCAATGTGGAAGGTGACGATGAGACGACCTCTTCAACCACGGCAGCCGCCACGGAGCCCAAGAGTGGACCTCCGTCACTGGCGAATCCGGCGCCCACAGCGGCGCCTCTGCCAAAGTCGTTGCGACGTGGGAGTCACCCTCGTTCCCAAAACAAGAAAAAGAAGAATGACCGGTTCATTTCTTCGTCGACCGCGCTGGATAGTGGTAACAACAAAGAGGAGAAGCGCGTGAGCTTTGTCAGTCCCCAATTGAGTCCGGACAGCAGTCCGTCGAAGGGGAAAGATGGCCACGGTCGGAAGTGAATTCCTTTTCCCTTTTCCTTTTCTGTGAAGGGCTAGAACCTTCAGTTATATCTTGTGATGGCGTTTCCTTGCCTCTTTTTTTCCCTTTCCCCCCCCTTCACTCTCCTCTGATAAACGAGACATGTTTGTAATTACCGCGAAGACGGAAATTCTGTGTATTCAGATTGACTGCCGAATGGTTTTCTGAGCGCCCTGAGGGATTGAAGCCCTGGGATGTCGATGGATTGACGATATGAATGATTTCTTATGGCGTTTGATACTGGAAGTCAGTACTGGAATGTGAATGGAATATTATCACCATACATGCATGCTCGTACTTGTAGATCACATATACTTTAGCGAATGCTGGATGCCTGCAAGGCTGCAGAGTAACGTGACTTCGTATTGATTTCTGACTAGCTTCACTTTTCTTTCTTCTTCCTCTTCTTCTCTTTCTCTATCTTCAACTCTTCATCCTCGTCCAATTCCACTGCTATCTTCATCAATTTTTCCAATTCTCTGTCCAATTCGCCTCCATCTCCTTATCTGGAATCTAAACCCGAGGTAACCCCGAAAGCCAAGCCCCCCGATTATGTGTTCATCATCCTACTCCATGGCATCCCGATCCGGGTTAAATTCTTTCCAGCAATGGACGAGTGAGAAGCGCTCGGACTGAAAACGCGCAAGAAACGGGATAGAAGAATGATCTTCTTGTCTCTCCTCTCCTTCCCCCCCCTCACTCTCATTTCTCTCTACACCCGTCATGTCATTGATACCACTCGTCCTCCTTTTCGTCTTGCGCCTCGAATTCGCCTCCGCCTTTTTCTCCTGGCACAGTTTCCTGTACGAATTCGGCTTACTGGGCGCCCACCCGACTACCCCCTTCCGTTCGCTCGATATCGCGCCGCCAGAAGTGAACCTCCTGCGATGGGATCCCCGTTGCGAAGACGGTTATGTCTTGCTCAGTCCGCGCGGCCATTTCTATCCCGAGCCGGGACCGCTAATCTACGATAACCGCGGAAACCTCGTCTGGATCGAAAAGAATTGGGGCATGGTTATGGACTTGAATGTCCAGCGGTATCGGGACCAGGATTACCTAACGTTTTGGGTGGGGAAGGATGATGGGACGAGAGGCTTGGGGTCATACTACATGGTACGTGAAACATCTTGGCTTTTTGTCGCGTGGTTTAATCTCCGCATAACGCAGTTAGCTAATGTAGGCTATAATAGTTAAATTCATCCTACGACGTGGCCCATGTCGTTTCCTCTGCCAATGGGCTCCATGGCGATGTTCACGATTTCAAAATCACCGATGAAGGGACGGCGTTGATGACTATTTACGATCTCGTGGAGACGGACCTCACCCCTGCTGGGAAATCGGGAAATGGCTGGATCTATGAGGGTATCTTCCAGGAAGTCGATATCGAAACAGGCGAATTGATTTTCCAGTGGAGCGCTGGCGATTATTACAACCTGGATGATTCCTACTTCGACATTGGAGAAAAGGGTTATGCGCCACACCAAGCCGGGGCCTACGATTACTATCATATCAATAGTGTCGAGAAACGAGCCGATGGAACGTATCTCGCATCGTCCCGCTACATGCATTCGGTGACTTGCATTAGCGCAACAGGGGAGGTACTCTGGGTCCTAGGCGGCAAGCGCAACATGTTCAAGGATCTGTCCGACGATGGCTCAGCCACTGGATTTACCTGGCAACACGACGCACGCTGGCACTCGGATCGAATCATCACACTCCTGGACAACGGCGCAAACGAACACGAGAAGACTGCCGACCATACCCGCGGCCTAATGATCGAGCTGGATTTCGACAACTGGACCGCCCGCACCCTGCACGTCTACCACAGCCCGGGGCACTTTAGCAGCCACTCCCAAGGGAACTTGCAAGTTCTGCCACGAACAGGTAACGTCTTCATCGGCTGGGGCAAACCATCTGCATATACGGAGTTCAGCACCAACGGAACCGAAGTCCTCTGTGACGCCCACTACGGCCCATCCATGTTCTTCTGGTTCGGATGGATAAAGTCGTACCGTGCGCAAAAAGCCAACTGGGTTGGAAAGCCCAGCTGGCCACCGTCTTTTGCGGTATATGCCGAAAAGTCGTCGCACGCAGTGTACGTTAGCTGGAATGGCGCTACAGAAATTGCTGGCTGGCTCTTGCAGCGAACTAGCAATCGTGCGTCGGGCGAGTTTGAAACTCTCGGCTACGAACCAAAGAAGGGATTTGAGACGCGTCTTAAGCTGGCATTGGATGCGCCTGTTGATGGGTACTTTTACCGGGTTGCTGCGGTTGACTTTAAGGGGGAGGAACTGGGGTATACCAGGGTTTTTGCCGTAAGTCCCCATTTACCGGATCTAGAAAAGTATAAAACTGACGATTTAGATCTCCGATGTGACAACACCATCCCCCACCATCGCCGAACCAGACGGCGACGGCTTCCATCAACTACTCATAGCCGCATGTGCAGCAGGAGCACTCCTTGCAGCCGCATGGAAATACAAGAGACAAGTGCTGGGGACGTACGCATATTGTCGACGGTTCATATGGGGTGTAATGGATCGATATCGGTACCGATCGTATCGATCGTATCGGAAATAACGTTGGTTTTGGTTTCGTCATGGAGTTATGATACCCGTTTTTCATCATCTTGTCATTATCTTGTTCGAGTGTGTATTGTACATTAGTTGTATATTGACATGTGAGATTGCATATAGATAGCGATATAATACATATTGCATTGCATTGTGACTTGACTTTGTATACCAACTAGTCTGGTCCCATGTCCTCTTGCACCTTTTGATGTACGGACCTCTAAATACTCACGCTTTCGCCTCACCGCTCAAGCATCGTTGCTTTTCGCTCACTGAGAAGACAGGTCCAGGCATGTCTCGAGTAGTCTGAGCTGTATTCTGTATCGAAGGAAACTATATCGGAGCAACATTGGGGATGCAGTGCAATATGGTGAACACTTGTTGTCTCTATATGAATGGTTGCTTTCAACTTATCTCTTTTTCCCAGAAGGGGTCGATGATAGATGATGTGTTGATTCGAGGGCGGATTTCCCGATAGTGTGTATTAATGGGCCTAGAGACAGATTTCGAACGTCGTTCAACAACTTTTGGAATCAACCTGGCATCCATGGTGGTGAATGAATTCTGTATGAGCTAGCTGAATAGCCTGGATATCTGAATTTCCCCAGGGACAACTCAGCCTTGTACTAGCAAGCACAGATGATATACTCTCAGTCCCATTGTTTTTTGCCCACTGAGCACACAGCACTAACACATCGCCCATTTCACTAAGATCGTGCAATATAGCGAGGTATGGCTCTGCCAGTTTCTTATGTCCATCGGCCTCCCATATGTGTTATCATACCGTTAGTGACCTCCACTGCCCTACGTCCTCCAGAAGATCCGTAACTGAAACTTGAGGTCGCTTGTCAGGTTATTAATCAGTTATCTTCTTGCATAAATACCCTTTCTGCTTTCTATCCACATGTTCTGGAAGAGACATCACATGCTTGGCTTCAATTCAGTAGTACAGCCAGAAGCACAATTGTCTTGCTCTTGGTCTACCTTCTTGTGGTGTTGTCAATGATAGTTTTTGCTGTCTTCTGGCCGTTCAGGTTGGTATATAGACAGCCCGATTCTGTAATGCTTAGATTTAAACCCTCAAGGCTGATATATCGTGATGTGAGCTTCTGCAAGCACTGCTCAAGTATGGAATTTCCTTCCACAACATGCCTGTTTATCCACTTATCATCTCTAGGCTTTTAATATCTGTTTCCCCAAAGAAACATAAGGCTGGGTATCGACCTGAGTAGTGTAATGGATAGGTTTTAGGACAGGGACTGGTTGTAGCATCCCTAGACACCGCGATGCTAATAGAACAATCAGATACCATAATCAGCTGTCCCGCTTGAGGTCTACAAGAGTGCAGCCGATTCGCGGTTACTTGTTGTTCAATACTGAACTGTCACCAGCTCAGTGTTTGTCAAGATAAGGCTGTATCTGGCTTGACGTTGCTCGAGATAAGATTTGACTTGCGAAAAAAAAAAACCTGCTTTCATTTCCTGGACCTCATCTGTCAGTACTGGCATTGCTAGAGTGGCCAAAGCAAAGCATCTTTTGCTGTCTTTCTCTTGTTTCCTGATTGCTCAAAATGAGCTCAACTTTTGCATGGAATATGGAAGCACTGAGCACGTTGGACAATACCTTTACATTAAAAGCATGCGTCCATTAATGGATGTGCCCCCTTGTGTATGTTCCTATATTCTGTAGCCATGGTGTGAATCTCAAACGGTACTGTTGATATGTTGTAGCTCAGCATTGGCCTTGTTTTTAGAAAGCTGTGTTCACATGGCAGCTGGTTTATACCTAAGCATCCCTATGTGCTCATGACATTCAGTGGATGTCATATAGTGCCTAATGGGAAACCGATATTATACTAGAATCTCTGGCTTCATTGAAGACTTCGCAAGCACAGTGCCAAAGCGCCTCCAACTGGGAATGGGTAAGCCCATGGCTGTCGTCGAAAACGGTTTCACTGAGCGACGACGGGAGAAATGGTTGAAGGGGTCGGGGGACGTAGGCGGAACCAAAGCAGGAAAACCGACTTGTATAGGTCTCCCCATCGCTGTCGTTCGTTCGTCTTCTGGATTGCTCCAGTATATGTATAAATGGCAGACTCAGTTGGCCAGCAATCTCTCGAATGGCAATTCATGTCGACTCTAGCAGGGTTGCTTGGTGAATGGTGGAAACATCAGCAATCAAATTGCCTCCATGTGCAAGTATATTTCATTCATAATGAACGAATCCCACGTTCAGAATCGGGGTGCCTCGTTGCGATTGCAAACGGGGAACTATGCGCAAGCCAGCGATATCATCAAGTAAAGATTGGAGGTACATACAAATGGATCACGATCAGCAGCATGCAAAGTCAGAAAGTGTTGACCACCATGAACATTCCAATGGGCCCTCAGTAGGTAAAGTTGGATTTCACATCCAGTGCGTGGGGGTACTAGGAGGAGATGGATGGCACCATTAGTGGTCGTGGCCTTCTGGTAATTATGCATCTGTCTGGAAGGAATGGCTCATTCCTTTGCTCTACCTCTCGTTCCATTAGCAATGTGTGTGACACCGAGGGCACACAGGCAGACATGAAATCTGTCTGATGCTGTTTGGCACCATTAGCTGGCTCGAGTGGGAGGGGGGAGTTTGGCACGCTTTCCAGTACACCTACGCTCGAAGTCAGTGGCCGATCTTCTGCATCAGATCCGCTATCCCTTACCAAGTACTCTTCGCTTTTCACTCATATCAGCCTAACCGTATCTACCCGAATCACTATACTAGCAAGAAGTGATACGGATAGTGACGTGAAGATAGTGATGACGACGATGGGGATAGTGGTGGCGGTGGTGGTATGGTAGTTGGGAAATGGATGGTTGCAATCAAAGAGGGAGCTAGGAAGGTCAAGCGTAAAGACACCCATTCACTGTAAAATTCAGAATACTGATAACTGCTTGATCAAACAATCCCATTCCAATCGATAATGGCTCAGGCTTCTCAGAATCCGTACAGCAAAATAATACAGTATATACAAACTCCGCCGGCACAAAATGAAAAAGAAAACGGAAAGCGAAGAAGATTCATGCCCATCTGCGTGTCGCATTTTGGTCCCAGCTAATGGAAGCACAGTATAGAAAGGTGAAGGGGAATGGAAGAGGAGGAAGAAGACGCCAGAATGTGGTCGAACAAATAACCGCCGGATGAAGGATCTTGCCAGCAAGGATTATTATGAAGGAAGACAGATGAACGATGGTAGTATGCAGTATATTCCGACTCAAACCTTTTACTCCTGACCGAATCCCAACGTTTCCTCCACGGCAATAGACAGCTTATGCTCAAGAGTATCATGCGTCTTATATGGAGGAAGATCCAGTCGGTTGAAGCTGCAAATTTATGTTAGCCAGGTGCGTAACATAAACATAGAGAGAAAATACATACCAGGTATGCGACTTGGGCAATGCACCAGGATCGCCCGACTTTTCAATCGTAAACCGTCGGGGTCCATCAGAGCCTTGAAGATCCTTGAAACCATTGACCGGAATACGCGAGGTACCGGTGGTGAACTGAAGGAGACGAGACTTCTGCTCCGCATCCCAGGTGCGGACGATCTTCCAGAAGTTCTGGATAACATCATCCTGTTCCTGGTAGCCACGGTAGTCCGTGTGCTTCTTCCAGTCCTCCACATCAATATCCGCAATACCACCAATAAGCAGCTCCAATTCGCGTTCATCAAACACGTTGACCAACTCGGCCGGGATGAGTTCGTTGAAACCGGACATGAATGCATCGAATTGCTCTTCAATACGCTTCTTGATCTTCCATTCCGTAACCAACCTGAGGCAGTCAGAAACAATATTTCAAAATCCATCATTAGGGCACAAAACTTACTCAACATATTGGCCCTTGTTCTCGTTGGTGACGGGAATGTCCCGACCACCCGGCATCAGATCAATAGTCCGACGTTCTCCGAATTTCTCATCATCAACGGCAAAGTTAGGTTCAATGATGCCCTCGATATCATTGTCCCTGTAAGATTATTGTCAGTAACCCAGTCCTCCATAGAACACATATAATGGTTAACTTACAGGACCCATGTCAAGTTGCGGTGCAAGTCCTCATCAACACCCTCCATATCCTGAAGCGACACCTTCTTTCGGAGCATCATCTTGTAGAACGCACCGATGAAGAACGAATCAAGGAAACGACGGTGGAAGATAGCCAGACCTACAACGCGACCAATGAACTTGAAGTAGTTCAAATGCTCTGGGTTCACGCCGGAGTGAGGGTTGATCTGCAGGGTATAATTATCGTGGGCGGAGTATTCGAAAAGACAGTAGAAGGGGTTAAACATTTCATGGGAAAGAAGGAAGAAGAATTCACTGCATAAAACTGGTTAGCAACCAAAGTTCCAAAGAGATTCGAAAGAATCCATACCGAGAAAGACCACCATAGTCCAGACCATCTTCACCATCGAACTTGATCATCAAACGTTTCTTGAGATCAGAGGCACTTTGCCGCATGATTTCGGCATACGAGTCCTCAAAGATGTTGTTCCGGCGCACCTTAACATGGCACTGGCCGGACATGATACGCAGAGCGGGCTGCGAGCGGAAGTAGATCAGCTTGCGTCGGAAGTCTCGCTTGTACTGAGGAACACCCTGATCCAAGGACGATGGAAGACGAGGGTCGTCCCATGTGGTCGTCTTGGTGTTGTGGTCCACGAAGTAGACACGAGCCGTGTTGGTCAGACGCATTTCCCAGCCACTGGGCAACGGCCCCAATTGGGACACTGGCTGCTGCTGAATCGTGGTGTTGTTGCCATTTGCATTCTGTCCGTACATGCGAATGTACTGCTGTCGTCGGGGATCAACCCATGTCGTGGTCCGGGTATTATGGTCAACAAAATAGGGCCGTCCTTCGGGCGTCGACCGTTGTTCCCATCCCGGCGGAAGCTCACCAGTGCCTGCAGTGGTGGCGCCCGTGGCCATCATGGAGACAGCGCTAGCACTGCCGCCCGGTGGGGTCTGAGCCTGGTGCTCCTGCAAGTTCGGGGAACTCGCGCCAGTCCGATCCTCCGGTAACATCCGACTCTGATGGGCCCGACGCTCCAGCTGCATATTGGCCTCCCGTTGAGTGCGCTGAGTTTGTTCATTATAGTTATTCGACGGTCTCTGCCAGGTAGTCGTCCGAGTATTGTGATCAACATAATAAGTTCGGCCCAGGTTGTCCTCCCGACGTTCCCACCCGGTAGGTAAACGTCCTTGCTGATCTTCGAACGAACTGAGGTTGGTAGTGCGAGAACTTTGGCTGTGGGGGTTCTGCACAGCTCCGTTGACCGGAACGACTACGCTGGATGGTCTTGTGGCCGACATGCGCTGATTCAGAGACGCACTCGATGCGGCCGCTGAGGACGGATCGCCAGCAGGATGTGAGGTGACCTGCGGAACGAGCCCGGTCGATGATGAGGACGGAATGTGTGACCGGCCATTTTGCTGAGTGGGATTTGGTGTAGATAGATTGGTAGAGAGGTTGATGATCAGCTTTCCATGCACGACTAGGTTATCATTGGACTTTTTCAAATCCCTCGTGAGCATTTCTGAATAAAAAAGGCGCGCAAAGGTTAGCTTAGACATAGACATGGGGTGATTTGCGAACAGAATGACGCACCATCACCGCCCATCTGTATATCAATCACATCTCCCATCCGCACATTGATGACACCGAGGAAACCCTGATCCTTCTTTTTGAACTTCTTCTGGTCGAAAATCTGGATGGCAAGGATACTGTCTTCGTTGACCCGGCTGCACATTGAAAATTGACGATGGTCAGCTTATGATCGCTGAGGTTATAATTCGAGAGGATGAAAGGGTATGACGTACAGGTCGAACATCTCATTCCAGTACGGGTTCAACGTTTTCTTGATCACAGACGTCGTGTGGGTTTGCTCACCCCCGACGGTGGCCACGGCAAACGGATCGGGAAACCCTACAATGATCTAGTCAGCCGACAAAGGAGAAACAATGCAGGACGATTATCAAAGGAATCAGACGTACGGAAGACATCGCGTTTGTATAACCCATCCGCCGCGATAACTGCGGAGTCGAGTGTCAGCTTCTCCGTTGATGGTTTAAGAGGACAGTTAGTTCTTTTGCTTACTTGTGAGCCGTAGATTCGGCTGGCTGTAACCATGATCTGTTAGTTTGGGCCCGAACAGAACAAAGGAAGTAAAGCACGTACGCAGGTAGATTGGAGCCCATTCTGTGCCACAGCGGAAACGCTCACAGTACCACACCTCTGAGAGCAAAAGGGCCGATCAAGGCAAGCCTAGCGGGGAAACTGCGGCGTGCGCATCCACCTCTGTCCGGCAAAAGAACAGAACACCACCTTTAGTGCTGCTAGTATTGATCTCGGACGGAAATCGGACGGGGAAAGGCAAAGCGACTGCTGTATGGGCGGGGGTGGAAGAAAGGACCGAAGAATGGATCGAAACGATCGGGTGGGTTATGTCTTAGAAGAGATCGTCGTTTAACGCCTGGAGGAGAAGGGCTGATTTGACGGCAGCGAAAACGACAACCCGATGGCCGCGAGAATGCCGAGTCGGTAAATCAAGAGATCTCGCCCGATCTGAAGTGGGCGACTGAGAACGAACAAAATGACACTTTCCAGAGGGCGAAAATCTAGGATATCGGAAGATAGAAAGATAGAGAGTGAGAGAAGGACGGAAAGAAAAGGAAACGAGAACGAAGAAGAAGCGGCGCGGACTCTCTTGGAGGGGGCTGAGCACACTAACGTCCAGCAGTCCTGACGTTGAACTGCCGCCTGGGCCAATGAGGCGCTTAGCGAGGGGCGCTGGGCGGAGTAGCCGGAGTGCAGCAGTAGATAGTAGTAGCTGTAGCTGTAACTGTTGTTCTGTAGTAGACGAGAATTAACTGAGAAAGAAGAAAACTGAGATAGATGAAGATGAGTGTAGTAGATGAGAGAGGGGTAAAAAACGAGAGAGAGAGAGAGTGAGAAGACAGATGGTTCGGCCGTTTTGGTCGCCGGGTTAGTCAGGAGGTTATAAGCTCCTGCGATGGTTGACCGAGCTCTGCAATTATATACCTCACTCTGCTAAATAGTGTCCTATAAGCTTTTCTAGAATATTCAATCCATTGTTTTCAGATTACATTCACTAATTATTGTGCTCGTAGTATTCGCTTGTCCGGAGTATACAGACTATCGAGTTAGGCTTCATGATTTCCCTTTCGGTAGACCGCTTACTACATTGGTCTATTAATTCCAGCCCTATAATTTATATTGAAGAACAAAGACAGACTATACGCCACACTCTTTGCTGGAGGCAGCTCTATAAAGGCCAAGCTTTCCACCAAGAATCAGGTTGTTGAAACCAGCTTATGCATCTGATGGAACAGGACTATTACCTCTACGTCCGTACACTGATATAGCTGTGTGCACTCACACGAATCACTGCCGAGTATCATAGCAAGTAGACTCACAACTGCTCGTGGTTCAAATTTATCTTTCAACTCTATGAGAAATCATACGCGTGTGCCTCCGGCTGGACGAAGTGCACTCAACTCACGCATTCTCGGCCCAGGAATAACGAGGTGGAAAGCCGTACTCAGGGCTTTTGCCTTTTGCCTAAAACCATGTTCCTGTGCTGCTAGAGGAATCGAGTCACATAATGATAATATGCTGAAAAACAGCTCTTAACAATGTGGCCAGGAAAAACTTCCAGGAGAACCCGAAACGATATCAACTATACCACATATGTCATGTTCATCGAAAAAAAAGAGGAGCTACGCCCACCAAATTGTTTGCCTACAAGATAGTTACGACTCAATCATACAAAGACCCAACACTGAACCCCAAGGGAACTTAGAGGAGAGTACTCTCTTGCTCCATCTCGTTGCTCAACGCAATTGCACCAACAACATCGGCAAGTGGAGTCTGGATGAAGTGTGCCGCACTCGATGAACTTACTATGCTGGGCTTTTATGGTTGCTAGATCCGATTCATGGTGCACTTATATATTCTGGGGTAGGGGGCTTAGTGACTATACTCAGAGAAGATAGTTTACGCTATGTCCCTTATATTGCTCAAGTCTCGTTATCAATGCAGCAAATTATTGAATGCAAGGTGGGAGAAACATTTCTTCTTTATGTACGGAGTACGGGTACAGGGATAAGGATTCTCTGAGGTAATGTTTTCTCATGCCATGGACTAGTAGAAGTATAGATCAACGTAAAGTATGATATCACAGAAAGCAAAAGAGAAAAAGAAAGTATCTCGAAAATTTTCCTCCTCAGTCTGCTGCTTGATAGTGGTTTTATCGTACAGTAACATCCCAGCCCCCCGTAACTCCAAAGAAAAATCCAACGAAGTAGCCGCTTGTGCACTGGGGAGAGCATACTTTGCTCCTCTTGAAAGCATCAAGTAGCATTGATGAGCCCTTTTATTTCTGGTTTATCCCATTCTTATGCACGCAGTCTTGGCGTGAGAGTCAATGCACGGATTTGGACCCGATTAGTACGGTGCGTAGCCTCGACCGCGACCCCGATAGCCGCCTCCACGGTATCCACGAGGCGCAAAGCCTCCCCGGCCATAGCCACGTCCCCGGAAGCCTCCCCGACCACGTCCCCGAGCCATACCGGGCAGATTTGTTCGCTTGGGAACAACCTGATGGGGCCATTATTAATATTGAAACTGAAGTCGGAGACGCGTTGTAGAACTCACCTTCAGATTTCTACCACGGAAAACACTCTCGTTCAAGATAAGTGCCTGGGCCACAAGACTAGGCTCCGCGAATTCCACATAGGCGTACCTATAGCACGAAAGAGTCAACACATGTCCAACGCCCCATTATACCATTTTCGCGATTATCCAAAGCGTACCCTTTAGGCTGACCGGTGAATTTATCCAAGAGGATTGTAACGCGGTTTATCGAGCCGCAGCTTTGGAAATGCGCCTGGATCTCCTCGGGCGAAGCACCGTAATCGACATTACCGACGAAAACACTCCGGGCATCGATCTCTTCTTTGTTTTCTGCCAGGCTCTCCGTTTGTTGGTCGAGGGTGGATTGCATCTCGCGCAGTTTTGCCGCTTCGGATTCCATCTCTGCTACTCGCTTCTTCATCGCCGCGATTTCTTCCTATATTAGAGGGTTTGTTAGCACATGTCTTTCCGGACATTATAATAAGGAAATGGTAATAGCAACAAGCTGTGGAATTATAAGCATACCTCATCGTCACCACCCTCTTCCTGCTGAGGATTCGTCTCCTCCACGGGCACATCCTGGATCTCTTGCCCTTCCGTCGCCATATTGATTAGGGTAAAAAGAGTAAAAAACAGGGTTTAGGGGTATTCTCGAATAGAAGAAAGAAGAAAAATTCAGCTAATTTGATCCACAGAGTCGGGAAAGGCCCCGAGCAAGAAATGGTGGAGAAGCAATGATGACTTTCTGCTGGTCTGGCCTAGCGTGCCGCGCGGATAAGATCTTCTGGCCTGGAAGAATACAATATCCGACCAAGTAGAGAACAGATGCGACTCCAATTGAATTGAAGTATAGAAAAGAGACGAGAGGAGTAAGAAGCAATTGTCACCTGGAGGTAAAGGAGTTACAAGCAGAAAAAACGGTGATGTCGACTGGGATCGACGCCAGAAGTCACAGTTGCCTGTTTTGGTTTAGCGGTTTTTGTCATCAACACGGTCTTGAGCATTGAATACAAGACGAACAATGGCATGTTTTTAGAATGTGGCATTCACTATTTGCCAGGAATGTTGCTTTTATTAAGTTGGGTTCTGATAAGCTAGGTTTTGTCTGCCTGACAACAATGCTAAAATGAACACGCAAGAGCAGATACACAAGTCTAGTATTACTGATGAGAACTTGACGCTGGAATCAAATAAACATGCGCAAACGTCTGGGATATATACAATCGAGCGAAAACACAGGCATAAGTCATGAAGCGGGAATGGCATTTTTACGGAAAGACACCTTCTCGACCGCAACAGTTTCGGCTCCGTTGGCATCCGCCTTGAGCTGGTAGACATAAAGCACGAGCACATCACCTTGGACCTGTAGAGAATCAGCATGCGCGCGACATTCAGATATTCCGCCAAACTTACATCCATCAAGCAGAAACTGGGTGTAGGGTCCTCTCCCTCAGGCCAGTACCCGGTGCTCATGGCTCCGGTGGCACTTCCGGGATTCACGAAGAAGCGACCTTCCATTTCAAACGCCTCAAACCGATGTGTACCCCCCCACAGCAAGATATCGACATCCATCTGACGAGCGGCGATGAGTAGAGCGTCCGCATCCCCCGGGGGAATGATGGTGTGGCCATGCGTGAAACCGATCCGGAGACTACCGTGGGTAACGACCTTGGAGAGAGGTAGATTGGGCGAATCGACGTCGAAATCACCTTTGACTAGTTGTAAATCGGGGGCGACTCCGCGGAGGAACTCGAAGGTATCGCGGTCCGTCAGGTTACCCAGACAGAGGATCTGGCCGATCTTGCCTGGCGTCAAGAGTTTCCGGAACTAGATTGTGTCAATCGAATAGCCATAGATATATAGCGAGAGACTCATAAAAGGAATGCGACGCGCACCTTGGCAGGGAGATCCTAGGAACAAGTCAGCGACCTTCTTCACTCACGGAGCGAACACGAAGCCACCACTCACAGGAGCTCTGTCAGGGATGAAAAGGTCACCGATGACCAGGACCAGACGGGAGGCCATCTTGATTATAATTCAGTGGATAAAGAGCTCAAGAGCGCATTCCACAACGAACAACGATAATCGTGGCACGGAGAACTGGAGAAGCGCAGTCCACAGTCTGTCACTAGACGATGGCCGTTCATTGAAGCTTTGCGGGGGGAGCTAGCAGCCACGTGATATAGCAGCCCTACGTATTTACCATACAACAGTCGGTCTGCAAGGGTCTATAATGCATTTATCCGAAGCAACTAATGGAAGTCAGAGAATATATCATAAATTATCACTATTGGACAGTAATTGGTGTTGCTCTTGCAGTGGCCTCTAGCATGATAGTATTCGTAATACGGACATAGCATACAAACGCTGTCCGGAGATACCGACTTGATGGAGTTTTCTAAACGAAGAATAGCTCAAGAAAAGCCAGAGTGAAGCCGTTAAAGTTAATTAGGCTATCATTGAGGATGGGCGAGATTTGGCCATTGTCAAACTTCTTTTTTTTTTTTTTTTTTTTTTTTTGTACGTGCGTAGTTCTCACTCGGACGATATGCGAACCGGCATTTGAGCATGTACTGATCCCGACATAAAAGGAGACAATGGATGCTTCAGACTGCATAAAGGGAGTCAGTTCGTATATAAATAGAATTGAGCAAATGCCTTGATATATCTGAGAGATCTCTTTTCTTTTTTTCTTCATTCACTTTACCGGCCAATTTTGCGCCGGCGATTCCTATCCCAAAAAGGAAAATTTTCATATCTTTTGGATTCTACATAGGACTGTCCTATCGAAAGTCTTATATTCGGAATCGAAACCGAAAGCTACGAGAATGTCCGATAGTCGCCAACGCCTGAGTCTGATCTCGAGGCACCTGTCGGATCCGGAGGCCGAACTGAACGCTCCGTTTTCGACCGAGAGACTCCAGAAGCCCCTCCTTCCACCGCTCACAACTTCTTATAACCCACAACAATCTTCTACGACAACCACTTCTTCTTCCTCCACATCACCATCACCAGCTGCCAATATGTCTACTCAAGCCCCTCACCCCACTCTCCTCATCCCCGGTCCCATCGAGTTCGACGATGCGGTCCTCCACTCCATGGGCCACTATGCGTGAGTACCCTTCAACCGAGAGCTCCAGAAAGACGAAAAGAGGACGAAAAATGAGAGAAAGAAAGTCAGAAAGAAATATACTAACGTCAACAGTGAGTCCCACACAGCTCCCGGCTTCGTCAAGACCTTCGGAGAGACCTTGACTCTCGTTCGCAAACTTTTCCAGTCCTCCAACCCCGCCGCTCAGCCCTTCGTCGTTTCCGGCAGTGGTACCCTCGGCTGGGACCTGGTGGCCTCGAACCTGATCGAACGGGGTGAGAACGCGCTCGTCCTGCACACCGGTTACTTCGCCGACTCGTTCGCTGCTTGCTTGGAAACCTACGGCGCCAACGCCACCCAGCTCAAGGCTCCCATCGGAGACCGCCCCTCGTTCGAGCAGATCGAGCAAGCCCTCAAGGAGAAGACCTACAAGCTCCTCACCATCACCCACGTTGACACCTCCACCGGTGTCCTCAGCGACGTTAAGGGCGTCACCGAGCTCGTCCGCCGCGTCAGCCCCGACACCCTCGTTGTCGTTGACGGTGTCTGCTCCGTCGGCTGCGAGGAGATTGCCTTCGACGCCTGGGACATCGACGTTGTCCTGACCGCCAGCCAGAAGGCCATTGGCTGCCCGCCCGGTCTCAGCATCGTCATGACCTCGCCCCGCGCCGTCGACCGCTTCCGCAACCGCCAGACCCCTCCGGCTTCCTACTACGCCTCCATGGCCAACTGGATGCCCGTCATGCAGAACTACGAGAACCTCAAGCCCTCGTACTTCGCTACCCCCTCCACCCAGCTCGTCCACGCCCTCCACACCACCCTGACCCAGATCACCTCGCGCCCGCTGTCGGAGCGCTTCGCCGCTCACACCCAGGCTTCGGACCGCGTCAAGGCCGCTGTCGCCGAGCTGGGTCTGTCGCAGCTTGCTCCTAAGCCTGAGAACCAGGCTCACGGCATGACTGCCATCTACCTGCCCGAGGGTCTCTTGCCCACCGATGTGCTGCCTCTGCTGTTGAAGCGCGGCGTCATCTTCGCAGCCGGTCTTCACAAGGAGATTGCCACCAAGTACATCCGTTTCGGCCACATGGGTGTCAGTGTCACTGACCCCAACCGCAACCACATTGACTCGGCTATTGCTGCTCTCAAGGAGGCTGTTTCCGAGGCTAAGCAGGCCAAGGGTCTGTAAACGTGCGAAGAGAAAACAAAAAAAAAAAAAATAAATAATATAAAAAAGTGATATATAAGTATATAGCAAAGCATTACGAATACATGAATCAATATTAAATCGAATCTACCAAGGAAACCTTGTCCAGCGAATAAAACACATCAATCATTCAGTCAATTGATATCATCCACTGCAAAACTATGCTAACAAGCAACAACGATGATGAGTATAAAGATAAGAAAACAGCATCACCCTCTCCAGTCAGTCAAAATGCTGTAAAACAACACTATGCAATCAACGAAGAACAGAACAGAAGGAATTCAACTTATTACAAGGAATATAAAAGCTGCAGCAAAACTAATAATAACCAGAGAGGGCATGGTGAGTGGGGGTATGGTATAATATGATACGATCATGGCTCTTTTCCAACCATCTTTACAGGAAAGGGACGAATAAACAATCATGCGCGATTCTCATGCTTCTGCTTCCCCTCTGCGCAATGCAAGAAGGGCGCGGACGTCGGTCACGTATTGCAACGCTTCTAGCATCGGGATCAGGTGAAGTAGACCGTTATCTGTTGGGTCGTTGATCCAACCTTCGATTGGAATGGCGTTATCTAGTTATGTTAGCTTGCGTGTTGTATAGGAAATCGGGGAGGAACGTACCCTCGTGAAAAATATAGCTCATAGGGCTGTTATCCAAGATCATCACCTTACTCAAGTCCGGCTCCACTGCGCTCAGATCTTTGATATACGCCCCGTTTCGAAACGTACAATGCTGACGGTAATACCGCGCCTGGAAATACTTCCGCTCTTGTTCCAGCCAGTCAATGACCGGATCGGCGTACTCCTGGACACTGGCCGTGAAGACCACAAGTTTGAACCACTTGCAGACCTTGCGTAAAAAGTCATCACAATGGGGTCGCTTGTGAACGTAGTAGAGAATCGGGTGCTGCGGTCCTAGCATCGTGGGCGGTCCGCCTGGCGTGAGTGCGGTAGTCATGGGTGTTGACAGTTTGACTTCAACCATGTGACCGCTAGACATGCGGCCGCCTTTCGCCAGTGAGTGTATGAGGGTTTCATCAAGGTCCAGAACAAGAGTCTTTTGCGGAATTTTGGCATTGCGCGGAGCCGCAGTGTACGAAGGCAGACGTGGAGGAATCAACGGTCGTGGGGGAGCCGGAGCATGCGGGTACTTGGTGATGCGATGAACAGACGATGATGGAGACGTGGGCGACTTGATACTATCCAGACTGACGGTCCCTGACCGGGAAGCGTCATCATGCGATGACTGCCGCAGATCGGCGCTCTGGCTCCGACGTTGTCTTTGCCGCTGCAGGGCTTCTTCGTTGTGCAGTTTGATCCGAATTGAACGACGGGGGGTATCTGAAGCCTGGTCTGAACTCGAAGTCTTCGCTTTGTTAGACGTTCGACTCTTACCGCCCGAAGTGAGACCCTTCACAACGCTCCCTTCCGATTCAGATGTACTCGACTCTCGTGGATTATGGCTCTTGGATTTTCGTGTACTGCGACGGTTGCGCGCTTCTCCTTGCCTGCCTCCGCTTTTACTCGTTCCTTTTCTATGCGAACCTCTTGCGATAGATCGTCGGAGCTTTCGTACCGGAGCCATGGGGGAATAGTGTCCGTCATCGTCTCGGAAGCATTGCGCCGCAAAGACTCCCGGGGCCGCCAATGTAGATAGAATAAACTTGATGGTTTCCGTAATCGCATCGAATATTCGCTGAGCAATCAATCCCAGAGAGCTTCTTGTAGCCAATGGACCGTCTTTCTTGATTTCGCGTAGCAGTAACGGCGACTTCTCGTCCAATACAGGACCCCCAACAGTATCGGCTATGTCCTCAGTCGATTCGGATATATCACCATCCTGCTTTTCCAGAGTATTATTCGAAGAAACCTCGTCGTCGCTGTAGGACCGGTGCTTTCCGACATCGTCCGGCGGACTCTTGGATGGTGGAACGTTGTCCCCTTGCGAACGGGAACGTTGACGGATGCGATTCGAATTTGAAGACTGGCCAATGACTCGAGACGAAAGGATATTCAGCGAGTTCATCTTCCAGCACGGCCCATGGGCGTCACGGCTGGCGCAGGTGTCTAGAGAGAGGGAGAGCGCGGAAAAGAGGCTAACCGTCAGCCAAGTTCCAGCCACGAGGTTTCACCGTCTGATTGATCTTATCAACTCCAACCGGGGGAATGGCAGATCATGACAGGGTTATCAGGGGTAGAATAAAAGAAAAAGAGGAAATCCAAAGGGCATTGCGATACCAACCTCAATGCGCCAGTCTCGACAACCCGGACAGCTGCTCGGGAACCACCACCGCGACGCTGTTTGCTGTAATTGTTTGCTGCGACTACCTAGCGAATGGGCAGAAGAGCATCCAGAATAGGGATCATAGACGGATTATACAGCGATAGTTATAAAAGAAGCAAAAAGATGGAGAAAAGGTACTACCCGAGTCGAAAATGATGATGCCAGCAATACAGTAGTAGAGAGAACGGTGTGGGGGAAAGTCGTCAGTGGTTCTTGTAGGCGGGCGGAACAAAAATGATTGAACCTCCCGACTCATACCACACCACCACCACTACACGACAGTTACTAATACTCTCACCACAGCAGCTAGATCGAGGAGAAGCTTGCTGGAGGTATCTTACTTGAGGTTCTTTGGGTGGTTCTAAGCTGAGACTCTCTGGTATGTTCCTTGACGGTGTTCGTGGGCTGCATTAAGACTCATCACAAAGACTCGAGAACTACATACAAAATGCCCTCCACGTCGCTGGCCTTGACGCCCGGTCTGGCGTCGTTTCTCAAGTCGCTAAAGACGAACCCGATCGATACTTCCATTGACAATTTGATCTCGTGCGTTTCCCGGCGTCTTGCTCTACTAGAGCCCCTCTGCTAACCTTGCACCCCACAAGACTGCTCAAGCGAAGACAAATTCGTCACTCGAGATCATGCGCAACTGCTACGGCTTACCTCCTCCTTCGTGTTATTTCGGCTTGTCGGACTACAGATGCGGTCAAGTTGATCGAGCGGGTACAGAATGTGGGAAGGCGTCTCGTGGCCGCGCAGCCGCGAGAGATGGTGGTGGGCAACATTGTTCGACGGGTTTTGGGTCTGATTCGCGAAGAAGCAGAGGATGACAGAGAGATGGATTTCAACCTGAGTGAAGCTGGCTCGGAGAGTCAACCGCAGACCCCTCGTGTGCCTGATGGTCGGTTGCGCTGTAACCCTCTTCATGAAAGGTTCAAGACTGACTCACATTTTTCTCAGACGCTTCGGATATTCCATCTGCTCGTCTTGATGGATCGGCCGCCAGAACTTCATTGACATCCATGTTCAGCCTCCTTTCTCACCCAGAGCCCGAACGCTTGCTCCCCGGTACCCCCTCGTCAGCCTCCCCCTCCGGCAGAGTGCCTGGCCCTAGCAAGGACATCCGCGCAGAAGTTATGGAAGGAATCAATGAGATTATCGATGAGCTAGGACAAGTCGATGACCAAATCTCGGCATATGCGCTCGACCACATCCACTCCAACGAAATTATCCTCACCCATACTTCCTCGACCACCGTTCAGAAATTCCTCCTCAAGGCCGCAGCCAAGCGGCGATTTACGGTTATTATTGCCGAATCGTTCCCAAACAACCATGAGGCGACGCATGCTACCGTAAGCGGCGCCAGCGCCAATGATGAGGAATCTATGAGTACCGAATCCTTTCAGAAACCGCTTATCGCCATGGGGATCACCGTCATTTTGATACCCGACTCGGCTGTCTTTGCCCTTATGTCTCGCGTCAACAAGGTCATATTGGGTACTCACTCCGTCCTCGCGAATGGTGGACTTGTCGCGGCAGCAGGTACTCGAGTCATTGCCCGTGCAGCCAAGGTGCACCAGACTCCGGTCACGGTGGTCAGTGGCGTGTATAAGCTCAGCCCGGTGTACCCGTTCGACTTTGAGTCGTTGATCGAGTATGGAGACGCCAGCAAGGTGATTGGATACGAGGACGGTGATCTGGTTGATCAGATTGACGTCCAGAATCCGCTGTACGACTATGTTCCTGCGGAGTTGGTCGACCTTTACATTACCAACTTGTGGGCTCTTTCTTCCTTTCTATGTCTCTGGGAAACGAATATAACTGACTTGACTTTACAGGGGCGGCCATGCGCCATCTTATCTCTACCGTATCGTGTCGGATCACTACCGCAAGGAAGACATTCACTTTTAGTTGTGTTGCGGACAAGAAAAAAAAGGCATATGAAAAAAGGACAATGAAAATGGCGCCATTGTTTTAATGGATAGATTTGAATGATTCCAACATGGATGATGGTATGAATATGAAGTGACGATACCCAGTTATAGAACATCCACGGCAATGTCGATGCGCATATTCCGTATAGTAGAACTTGCCGTAGAACAGTACAATGAATCGTGTATGGATCCCAGGTCTTACAACTACCAAATCTAGGACCGACACCGGTGCACGATTGAAAAGAAAAAGAAATGTTTATTCAGGGCCCCTTTCCCAAAGAAAAAAAACAATCATGGCGCCATCTTTTTATGAGTATCAATCGTAGTAGCTGCACAATATTTTTGCAGTGTCATTCGTCCTGAACCATAATAATTTCCAGACCATAGATCGGACAGATCCCATGACTTAATTCATTGTTCCGATTCCTTTTTCCATGGCATGGGCCCCTCGTCTTTCCGTTGCATCCACAGCCAAATTCTTTACGAACGGGGCTTCTCCTTCTTCTCCTTCCAGAGGGCGAGCAGACCGACACCAGAGACCTTGACGACCTTGAAACGGACACCGGGAATATCACCCTTGGCCTTACCCTTACGACCGAAACCGGCAAGGAGGACCTCGTCGTTCTCGTCGATGAAGTTAAGGCAACCGTCGTTGGGGACTGTTGAATATCAGTCAGCATATATCACCAAATATCGACCGAAATGCGCCATAGTTCCCCGCTATGCTTCCACCCTTCATCATCCATAGATTGTCCCCAAGCTCTTCTCGTAATCCTCCCAACCATGACGCAGACGTAGGAACAAGTATAAATGAAAAAAGGACTACCCACCGAAAGCGGTGACCTTCTTGCCGTTCTTGATCAGCTGGACCTTGACACATTTCCGAATGGCGGAGTTGGGCTGCTTGGCCTCAACGCCGACCTTTTCGAGGACGATACCCTTGGCGTGGGAGGCACCACCGAAGGGAGACGACTTGTAGGCGGTTCCGAGAAGGCGCTTCTTGTAGTGCAAGTCGGCCCAGCGGTTGTCACGGCGGGTGGTCGCGAGCTTGCGCGCGGCGTTGAGTCCTCTAGGCTGGCCCTTACCCATCTTGGCGTATTATGTTCGAACGGACGGCTAACTGTGAGAATCGAGAATGTTAGAATTTTGTCTGGTGGTTCGTAGGTTGATAGGAATCCCCGGGGGGGAGAGAGCAGCAGTTGTCGTGTATGGGTTTGCCTCATGACATTTCGAAATCCAGCAATTTTGGCATATCCAAATTCGACATTAAAAACTGACAAACCCACGACCGCGACAACAGCAATAACGACGTGTACGTACCGACTGGAAAGATATCGCCTAAAGGCCTGATGGGGTGGTTGTCGAAGAGGTCGAATGTCGTCTCGCTAGAGGCACTCGAGAGCCGAAAATGTTCTGCTGTGCGCCGCTCGCCCTAAGGCCCGCTAAGCGAGTCCGGAGCGGAGAAATAGATATCCCGCTCTTATCGATAACATGTATTCCCCTTTTATCAGTTGACGATAAGAGACGACGTGGAGTACAAGACATCATTACCCCAGGAAAATATGGCCAGCACATCCAAAGACAGTCCTCACCATTTGAGGAAGATCAGCTCTCAGCGTCTCCCACCGCCATCACTATTCCAAGGACCCCCTTCTCACAATGCATCCAATCTATCACTTCCTCAGCCTCCATCCAATGTAGGATCTCGAGGTGCCAGCCAGCCTCCGCCGTCGCAGCGCAGTCGCACTCCTCGTGCTCATGATTCTTTTAGCACCCAAAGCCATTCGCTTTCGCCGTTTCGGTCGCGCGCGCAGTCCAAGGGCGAAGTGGATAGCTCTGATGCGATCTGGCAGGAAATGCAAAGTGCCCTCTCCGAGGTTGAATTAAGCGCCGTGACTCGAGAGCATGTTTTCGGGGAAAAGCACTCAGAGGCATTGGAGGATCTGCGACGCAAACAGCTGACGCTCGCGCAGGCGTGGGCTCGGAGCGAGGCGGACGAAGTGGTCGACACATCGGAGCGCCGTCCATCGTTGCAAGAAAACCTGAATGTCACAGCAGAGGATATTAATCATCGGAATCTGGATGAGGAAACTGAACGCGACATCCTCCTGGCGCGCGAGAGGCGTGAGGCGAACGACCGGTACTTTGATCGGGTGAATAATGGTGTGTTGGATGTGGTGGCCAAACTCGAAGAAGTTGCTCAGGCTATGCGTGCTGTGGAGAGGGAGAGCAAGGATATTTGGAGCGACACTGACAGCATGACTACTACTACCACGGCACCATCTACCACCAATGCGAGGTGAGAGACATTGATCTAACTGTCTACACTTGCATTCAAGGAGCGATCATTAAATCGTTGTTCAGCGGAGCCTTCATCCTCCGACCACACACCTGCTGCGCCAATCCTTGGGTAGACATGTCCTCATGCAAAAGGGAAGCTTTCTTGCGCTGGATTGACGGCCATAGCCAGTCAACATCACACTATGATATAGCACCTATAAACTAATACACACATAGAAATAATAATGGATATAATAATCATAACGCTGTTCATAACAAGGGTATCTATAATACACAGAGCATCCGCTCAACTTTTCCTCTCCAATACAATCAAACCCATATTTACTCTCTCTTCACGTACTTCATCGCAGCATTCCACCCCTCCGCAACAGTCTCCCGCGCATCCTCCCACCGGCTCTCATGCGCCTTTCGTACCAGCGCCTCCACCTCCTTATTCCAGCGATGTTTCAACATATCCTTCGTAGTTGGCTGCTCCCGCCTGTATGTTCCATATTCCGTACTCCGTCTGGGATCTTGATCTTGAGGAATGAATCGGCGGTCGTACGCGCCTACGGGGGAAGAGATCCAGTTGAGGGTTTGGACTTGTTCGCGGATGGTGTTGCGTTGGTTGATGCGGTTAGTCTGGTGGGTTTGTATTGTGATGTAGAGGACTGAGGTTGTTAAGGCGAATCCAGCGAACTATTGAGGAATTGGTTAGTGGTTTTGTTTGTGTTTTTGGTTCAATCAAGGGTAGATAAGGAATTGGTCCAACGTACGAAGCCGGTGAAGAATCCCATATTTCCGACTGTTTGGGAGTAATGGCCACTTCTTGTATACTCCAAGATCAAGTCCTATTTTTTTAAATCTGATATGACTGAATAGCGCGATTGGCGGCGGTCCTTGCGAGATAGTAGACAGACGGAAGCTGTGGCACACGAGACGAAGCGATAGTCAAATCCCTTTATCCAATTTCTTCCTGTACTAGCAGCACTTAATTCCGTCCTAAATAGCAAGTTGATAAGTAGAAGTATACAAAGATGTCTTCTGTACAAAATCAAGACGTTTAATTCTGCGGCGTTCCGGAGCGGAAACTCGCTCTCCGATTGGCCCGCTGCGGCTCCGGCTCCCAGAATTGAATTTCTGCCATCACTTCAGCCGGTCTCGACAACATCCAGAATTCCCCGCGGCCCCTCTCGCAGCTCGCAGTCAATCGATTGACTGTTTCAGCAAAATATTTACTACCATTCGAAGCCATCCGATCGATTTCACCCACATCCTCCACAACACAGAACCGAGCGAAAGCAGACCCGTGAAATTCCCGGCTTCAACCTCAAAATACAATCACCATGGCCGGAAGCGCGAACAAATACCGTCATCTCAGCCGTGACTCTGCCCATCGTCAGGCATTGCTTCGGAACCTGGTCACATCCCTCTTCAAGCACGAGTCGATCACAACAACATGGCCCAAGGCCAAGGAGGCCCAACGATTGGCAGAGAAATTGATTACCCTGGGCAAGAAGAACACCGAGACTAGCAGGAGAACAGCCCTGTCAACTTTCTACGTACGTTTGATTTACTTTTGGGGGCGTTCATATACCCCCACCTTGAATGCGCAGCTAACATATTGAACACAAGACCCCGCATGATATCCTCCCCAAACTCTTCGGCCCCCTCCGTGAACGCTATGCGCAACGTCCAGGTGGTTATACACGAGTATTGCGGGTCGAACCCAAGAAGGACGACCAAGCCCCCAGCGCCATTCTTGAGCTCGTCGACGGACCGAAGGATATGCGATTCCACCTTACTGCTCGGACCGTTGCGCGTCAACGCGCACAGGGCTTGGATACCCTTGGTGAAATCACGACAATGAATGTTAGGAAGGTGACCCAGTTCCGGAAGGATGGTGTTGAGGAGTTGGAGAGTGCGATCAAGCGGTTAGAACTTCAGGATGGGAAGATGCAGCCGGCAGCGTCAAAAGCGGAGGAGGTTGTTGAGACGAAGAGACGGTAAATTTGTTAAACTAAAAAGTGGGCATTATTGTGACTGTTCGTCTTTCAGTCATGACTTGTTTTTCTTCATGATCATGTAATTCTAGCTCCGATTTCTTGCGCAGATGTATGACTTTCATTTCATGCCATGTTATCCTGTATAACCCATGTATGAAGATTTGACTATGCATATGATCTAGATGGGTTACCAAAAGACTAGTACTAGGTAGTTACTTCACATTTTCAGATTGATCTATTTAGCAATGTCATTTCTTCGATCTACCAGTAATATTGAGCAACGGCTTCATGTCATTCCAAGCGCCCACGCAACGCAGTCCGCGATTACCATGGACGAGCCGCTATGAAATAAGACCAATATGTACCTAAATCGCCGTTCTTGTTCAATTTTCAGTCGTTCTAAATGGCATGCAGGCCCATTACAGCACGTCTATGTCTGATATAAGAGCCAACATGATTAATCCACGGCTAAAAGAGTTGCACAGACGCCGTTTGTTCTGACCCACGGATTGGTTATTCACAAGCAACACGTTAGTTAGGCTTCAATGGAACACTTGTTCCACCTGAGACAACAAGTGGCCCGTTCTTGGAACCGGAAGACGCATTCCCAGTGTGAGAATCACTCGAGACTGAGATATTCCGGGGCTTCAAGTCAAACCCAGAAGGGACTTCTGAAGGTGGCGGTTTCGGAGGGAGATGGGATGGTGTGCCCCATTTCGCAATGGAGTCTCTGCTGTTCAAAGAGACTCCACGGGATGCGTTACGTCCCTCAGCGAGCTTACTAGTGTCCGAGAATCCGTTCCACTGAGGCTGCACACCAGGGTGCATTGCTGGATAGTGGGGCATGCCAGGTTGATTGCACTTGCCCGGATGTCGTGGCATTGGGCCACTACCACCTGGCACGAAGGAACGTGTTTGGGGATTAAACGGAGATCTAGCAAAAGAAGCGGGATGTGGATTCTGCATTCCCATGCCCACATTCAACGGTTGTCCTGGATATTGGGCAAACGGATATGATGTCGCGTTAGACGCCATAGGCTGCGATGGGTAATTCGGCCAATGAACAGGGGGTTGGTTCCGGTATGTCGGTTGTGGGAAGTTCCCATGATATGCGGGAGAAGACCAATTAGGAGGCGCATGTTGATATGGCATGGAATTCGGAACAGCGTAGTTGTTTAACGCTGGTGACGACTTTGCCGATGGCTGCTGGTTCATCATCGCCGGCGAATGCATGGATGCATATCCAGAGAAAGGGGACTGCTGAGGTACATTCCCACCCTGCCAAGGGATATTCGACGACATCTGAGGGGAAACCGGCATAGGGTATTGAGGTATCGAATTCATATGCATGGGTCCCGAGTACATGGCACCATTTTGACCACTGGGCGCGTAACCCATACCGGGAGGCGCCACACCAGGCCCTACCACATATGGTGGTTGACTTGGATATGAGGGATCGTTCATAGCAGCATTGTACGGAACCGGCCCCTGCGCATAATGCATTCCTGGGTAATAAGCATTGAACTGCGACCTGGCCTCGAAACTGTCATCGTGAGGAGTCTTCTGTCTCTGTGCCTTCTTGCGCCCACTTGTCGAACTTGAACGAGACATATTGGCATTTTGATCGCCATTGGAATTGTCCGACGATTTCGAGTCAGGGAAGTCACGGAAGATACGCTCTCTAACCTCCTGATACTTAGCCTCTCGTTCTTCTCTAGTTAATGTTAATCTGTCCTTGGCAGATGTCCCAGCAGAGGAACCACCACGTTCATTTCCACTGTCGCCAGCCTCCGATGCAGGAATAGAACTCGCTGCTGTGCTACCCTCAGTAGAAGGTCGTTCTCCATCTGTCCGACGCATGATTTTCATGGCTGGTACTGGAGGAGGAGGCGTGTTGTTGGCAGGTTCCAAAGCAGACAGAGGTGCCGGCCTGTTACACTTGTCAACAACTCTGATCAATTGTGTCTCAGAGTGGAGTTAACGCATAAATCACTTACAGTCGACAAAATGGTGTTCTATGAAGCCGAACCGATGTGACATTGTTATCCACAAAATGGGTCAAATGATAGTAATCACCCAGCTTATGCGCGAGAAGCCGCCCAAAAGCATTTGATGGTGGCAATTCCAAGGATTGCTCCCTGTAGTCAAATGTTAGAACATGTCTCTATGCGACGGTTGCCGAAAGCTTACTTAGAATGCTGGATGAAGTTTCGGACTTTGTCCTCTAACTGAAGAATTAAAAGACGATCTTTTGGAGACTTCATTGCCTCTAAAAGCTTCTCGTCTGGGTCCTGAGGGAACCCATGCAAGGTTGGCCCCGAGTTGGGAAGGATGTAGTTATTAGAAACAGAGTCTGGGTTAATTGCACCGTTGGATCTTTGGATGGTTTCATTGTATGCAGATCCAGCATGTTGGAGAATCACCCTTGGCTTGTGGATACTACCATCCCTGAATCCGCGAGCACCAGATTCCGAGCCAGTCAGAGAATTAGGCGCACCTGAGGCAACTCCAGAAACAGATTCCTCTTCGTCGATGGCCTGTACACTAGCGCTATCATCTGGTCGCAAAGAATCTTTCTCGTCCATTGCGAACGTAGCCACGGAAACCATACTTTTCGAATCAAAGCTAGTGGGTTTCGTCGAAGAGCTCGAAAGATGGGTCCGATCATCTTCAAAAGAAGTTTCTCGTTTGAGACCCCCGTTTTCGTGGGCATCACCAGAGGCTTCAGAATTTTGCCGAGAGTTTTTGCCCGTCAGACGGGCATCTTGCACGGCTTGGCTGAGTGCATCAACATCTCTGTCGGCAGACTTAGATTCATCACGTTGGGAGTTGATTGAACTGTTCTGACTCGGTAGACTGTCTTTGGAGCCTTGCGTATCAGGGGGTAGAGATGTTTCGACATGCTGTAAACCGTCCCTTTCATCAATCGCAACGGAAGCAATCGGTTTCGATGGTGCGGGCATAGCAGCAATCTTATGCAAGTCAGTTATATGAGGTTTTGATTATATGACGTACTGCAACGGCCTCGCATTGGGAGCATACCTTTGCAAATGAAAGACGATGTTCGCCTGTAGCGGGACTTTCGGATGCCATAGTAAATGAAATAGTTCCCCGAGACAATCAAAGTTCTTTCTCGGTTGATAGAACAGTATGGGGAGAGAAATGAATATCAAGACGAACACTCGGTGATAGTGATGGCACGGCTGCACTCGAGGTGTTGCGGGTTGAAGAAATACGAAACCGAAACTCGAATTGAGGTAAGGCCACTAGGAGATCCCGCTTCACACGACAGACCCGAAAAGAAAGACGACATATCTCAGAAAAAGCAAGTCCGCCATAAGGAAAGCTGTTCAGGAGTCAGGACCAGTAAATATGCGACGGTGCCGTGGACTGCGAGCGAGACGTTGGGACTTCTCGAATGAGGGTTGGGATAAAACAGGTTCAATTTCACAGGGAAGATAGTAAGAAGACAATGACTAAGTGAGCTGGACTGGTCTTACACGATGGTCAGAAGGACGACGAGTTCATGATTCAGGGAGAAGAGGATTCTCCTACTCAAAGAGACAAAGGATGGTCGACCGGGAAAGCCGTAACAAAGACGTGCTCTGTTGCTGATTCGCGACGGGCACCTAGGTACCCGGTGAATACGGAGATACAAATAACTACCCGTAGGCCTCCGAAATGGGATATCCAGACGGCGACTCTGGAAGGATGTGGTGAGGAAACGTCGGGAGTAAGTGAGAGCGAGTGTGAGAGCGCGGCGGCGATCACAGCCTGTGGTTTTTCGTGGGCGGATGGCGGGTGGGATTAGACGCGCGTCTAATGCCGATTGAGCCTCGATAGCCGCGAGAGAGGACTGCTCTTATTGCTATTAGGATGACTACTACTGTACTTGTCGGCGCGCATAATTATCTCCAATAAGAACATTAGTTCCTCGCGTATTTTCTTCTTATATTTTACTGTTTTGTTTGTATTCGTACTCAACTCCAAATGAATAATCGATATCGAAATGCTCCCGGCCTTAGAGGCCCTACAAAGGCATCAGCGAGCACTCTGTGCCAGAAATGCTTGAAACGAGATAAGTGTTCGCTCCTATGCGATTTTATGCCTATCCCTGACTTTATTCTACGACATTACAGCTATGAATGTACAGTGTCGACCCAAGAACGACCATATTTGGCTCGACCATCGCGCACGCAGCAACTGCAAAATCCGAAGCTAAGGCCGAAGCTCTCCTCAGACACTCCCAACGACCTTTTACGGACGTACGTTGGACCTATTCTCTTCTATTCTCTTCAACCCGCTGCGGCCCTTGAAGCGCTTGACTGACTGCCCGCAGAGAAGGTCTGGCGGACAAGCTATTAGCGAAACGAGAAGAGGAGCGCGGTAGAAAACAAGACAACGATGTGTCCGGCCGGGCTGAGAGTCGGGGCCAGTCATCGAGGCGACCACGATCGGAATCCGCGCATTCTATGAATTCCGTATCAACGATATCTACCAGTCGATCGCGATCGCGTTCACCTCGGCATGGCGGCGATGACAGGGCAGGGTCGCGGCATTCAAGGACAAGGAAAAGGGGGTACAGCGATT
This sequence comes from Aspergillus cristatus, assembly GCA_034509305.1. Lineage (NCBI taxonomy): Eukaryota > Fungi > Ascomycota > Eurotiomycetes > Eurotiales > Aspergillaceae > Aspergillus > Aspergillus cristatus. Next base: position 1,221,725 of record WJBV01000006.1, on the reverse strand, counting down.
CTTCATCTGGACGTTCTGTTTCGCCTTATTCGTCTGGTGAGAGGGATCGTTCGCGATCCCACGAGTGGGCACGCGACCGAAACACACGACGGAGGCGACGGGAATCCAGTCCGGCTGAGCGTGGGCGGTCTGCGAATTTGTCTCGTGATAGTCGCCAGAAATATAGATCTCGAAGTCGGAGTAGAGATCGTGATCAGATCGCAAGGGGCCGGCGTTCTTTGACTCCACATCGCAGAAGACGTTCCAGGGACGCGGCTCCGCCCGAGCCCTCACAAAGTCGTTCTGAGCATGCTTCTGGCAGACGACCTAGGCACGATCCTGGCCATTCTGCTGCGCAGCCTTCAAGAGACCGCAGTCTAAGTCCCTTCAGCAAGCGCCTGGCATTGACACAGGCTATGAACATGGGTAGGTAGGCTATTGTTGGAAAATCGTGTTGAAACGTCAGTCACCAAACTGTTGTACAATAAAACCATTGAAATTAGTATCTTTATAATCATGTAATTGATACAGAACGCCTTCCAACGCCTCTTTTTATGCTGCAAACCCTATTCAAATGTGCATGATAGAGAACACGACGGTCAAATATGTCAAATAACGTAACCTGAGGGCTGCCCATAATTTCCTCAAGGGTATCATCCGAGCCGTTCATTCATCCTCGTCCTCTTCTTCCCTTTCACGCATATGAATTCCTTCAACCAACATTTCTCCCTCAATACCAACTTCCTCTCCCGATTCCCCTCTCGGACCTCTCTCCTTGGCTGCACGTTGTGCATTTTCGATGCGCTGCCGTACAAGTTTTGCGATGGCGTTGTCCGTCCGCACATTAAGAATCTTCATCTTCTCATCCAAGTTGCGCTTCAAATCCCAATTAGGCTTTTTCGGTTGCAGTTGGAAAAGATCTATCGGTTGGTCTGCCTCCTCGTCCTTCTTCGCTTGCTCCGCGGTGGCCTTGGCAATTTCAGCAGCTTGCTGTTCCAAGGTGGTTTGCCCATCTGTCGGGGCCCGTTCAAATCCCAGCTTGGGCCCGCGGGCTTCTGGATCGTAGTTTCGTCCGGAGAAGAATGTCGTCGTAACATCAGGGGCTGCGTCTGTCATCTCATCATCGCCGGCACGAGCTTCTGTCAAGGTTTCTGGTTCCGGTTGCTTTCGTTTCAATGCTGCGAGCTTTGCCAGACGTGCTTTGCGCTCTGTGGCCGCCGCGTCGAGGGAGGCGTGATTTGAAGACATGGGGACGATGTTGAAAGATAATCTCAAATAAAAATTCCACGGAATATCAAAATCCTGAACGGGTTGAAGACGACGAATCTTTCTGTTGCTCCTGTGTACGGAGTAGCGCGCGCTGTAGAGAAATGTCCGTTGAGATGTACTATCGGAAGTAATGCGCCACATCTGGAGATCACCAGCCACACTTCCGGCAGAGCGAATTCGGATCTCTTCTTCTTCCGACGGGAAATTCTGTACATACTTACGTCCCACCACTTTTACCAGACGCCCACCATTCGACTAATATCCTTACGTCTCAACTCGAACCGCGTGGATGGATTGATCCTGATCTACTATACACCGTCTCCCTAATGCGCGTGATTACGAAAACCTGAATGTCATTGTGTCCGCTCCTCCGCTCTCGCTTCAGCTCCGGACTGCAATCCTGTGCCCCGCAACGCAGGATAAGTCTGAGACATTGGCATCGACCGAGGATACAATCGAATGCTGCGATATATGCTATCGGTCATACGCGATACTCGAATACTGCGGCTTCCGGGGTTGGGCGTGTGGAGGAGTCCTCCGCCGTCCGACAGAATGACATCGTAAAAGACGTTCCTCCCTCTCTACAAACCGATTACCACAACCTTTCGGCTTTTGCTGATAACGATCGTATCGGTGGAACATGTCGACACGATATGCGCGAGCCAGGCTCATCAATGCCTCCGCAACATGACACCCAGGACCGTACCCAGCAGGCCCCTCAACCCCCCCATGAAGGTAGCCGCTCCAGTGAGCCAAACGACGTTGGCCCCACGCCACAGATTCTCAGGAGAGGGGGCATTCCGACAAAATATGTGGACTGGTTCAATCGCGAAGTAAAATCGAAGATCGAAAACATTGCGGACGAAGATGTGTCGCTGAGAAGTCTGTCATTGGACCCAAATGTGACTTTCTTGTATTCAGGGAAGACCGAATTTGAACAATGGGAATCGGCATTGAACACACTATTATGGGCGAAACAGCACAACGCAACACCACGAGCCATAAGTGAAAAACCAGCGTTCAATTTGTTGGACGATGCGCAGGATCTGATAGTGATGATCCAAAAAGACTGCCTTGGGTCTTTTAAAACAGCGTGGGAAGAGCTGGAACCACAGGTGAAGGCTGCACATTGGCAGCGTTTAGCACTGTGGTTGCTTCAGCGTTCACCACTTGCCATTCCGGAGTTCTTATATATAACTACGCAGAGCAACCAAAAGCCAGACTGCAGAATGGTTGTGGATTGTTTTCAATTTTTGACCACCCATTATCCTGAGGAATGGAGGTATTGGAGCAAAGGGTCTCTCACACATGCGTCAGTCATACAAACCTGTCTAGATCGCAAGAATTGGCCGATTGCCAAGGTGCCTCAGAACTCCATTCGGCTTTACATGGCATGTACCGATTACAGCGGGTTATGCAACGTTCTCCAATGGATGAAAGAGGGGCATAATTTGGGTGGTTGGAACATTCTGAATCTTGTCAGAGGTTTTGTCAAACACCAGGATGCCGAACGTGCGCTAGAGGCCTTTCAGTACATCACCACGGTCAATGATGAACGGTTCAACATGGACTCCACAGGGGTTATGCGCCATTGTTGTAAGATTCTGACACTTGACTCGGTGGCAGATGGGCCGAACGGCCGCAATTTTCGCATTCTCCCCAAACTTCTTGAGATGGGGATTCGACCTGACAGGGACATGATGAACCTCGTTTTGCTCAATGCATTCAGGACAGGCGATCCCCAGCTGGGGCTTGATGTGCTAGATTTCATGCGAAACCGCAGTTATGATTTTGACGCTTACACGTACAGCATTTTACTCACGGATGCTGTCGGCCGCGGCGATCGAGAACGTGTTGCAACATTGATAAAGGAAATTGAGGGCCTTCCGGAGATTCGCAGGAATTCCCACGTCGCAAGCAAACTTATGCACGCTTACTACCTTTTTGTGGCAAGGAATGTGGACGCTGACGTTGAACCGAGCCGGATCTTCTACGCTATGCTGGACCTCTACGTCGAGTTATACGACATCACCCCCTTGAAGGAACTCCTCCTCGTCCCTTCCGAGTATACACCTACGGTAAAAGGCCTCAACGAGCAGCCGACTTTGATAGCATTATTCCTAGTTATTGCCACATATTTCCGTTGTCAGCGGCGCTATCAGCACGTCGAGCGCATTTACTCGAGATTTCGGGAGCTTGTACTACAAGGCCACAAGCACTTTGCTCCACTGGCAGCGACGGATCATACGTACAATGTGTTCCTCACTACCTTGCGTGATAACCCTCATGGAATGCGACTCTGCGTACGGATTGTCCAAGATATGTTACAATCACCCTCCACCATAGCAGTCAACAACGAGTTTGAAAAACGAAAAATCAACCATGTGAAACCTGCCGCCCAAACCTGGACGATCTTACTCAGCGCATTCCTCTACAACAGACAGCCGTATGCGGCGGAGAAAGTCAAGGAAATGATGGCCAAGCACAATATCGAATACAACCAGGTCGTTTGGAATACTGTCATCAACGGCTACGCAAATGCTCAGAACATCCCAGACCTTGCCATGGCAATTCGGACGATGGAAGAGCAGGGATTCGCGGTCGACGAGTATACTATGAGGAGTCTGCGCTACCTGCATAACCCCGAACGACTGTGGGAGGTTATGGATGAGTTCGATCAGGTCGAAGCCATGAGCCGCGGAGAAGAGAACGTCGGGGAACAGAAGCCCTCAGAGCTACGGGTAACCAGATCCCCAGAGGAAGAGGCGGCGCGAGAGCATGAGGAGCTACTCGAGCAAGGTTTGCGACGTTTGATTGAGAAAAAGAAAGCCAAGTATTAGATGCATAAGATACCCTTTTGATTGGGCTGTTTGGAAGAAAAAGAGACCAGAACAAGGAGCATTGGTGTTTCATTGGGTATTTGGTTGTTTGATGATCTGTAAAAATTCGCTTCTATGTACAATAGCAATAATCATGACAATGTATCGTATGAAATATTATAGAGCAACGCACGAAATTCAGAGATGCAAATATTCGTTCTTTTTCCTTTTGTTTTATTCTTGGGGCTAAACCAACCCAATCTAACCGCCGAAGAAAATAGAAATCTAACAAGATACCCGTGTTAGTCTCCTGTCCAGAAACAGAAGCGACGCATATCAAGGGATACTCACAGCCATCAGAACACAGCAAATACTGACGTACGGACTGAGACGTTCCCCAATCCGAGCGCATTTCCAGAATATCCCGAAGAAACTGTACATAATCAGTTCAAGATGGCCTTTCAGTAGTCGAGGAGAGAGTAGGGGACGCCCTACCCATTCTGGTTGCGGTCCATGATCCCCGGCATGATGGAGTGAGCATAGGTGCTTGTACAGATTATGAGGAGAATGACCACGAGGAGGGATTGGAAGTTGAAAAGCGCAGACTATGGAGAATATAGGGTCAGTATTGCTTTCTATACTGGCATTGCTCACGGATGGTCGCTTACCATCTTGGGAGATGTTGTAGTGTATGGTCCCCTCAGTTGTTAGTTCCTGACTTCTCTATCTCCCTCTTCCAATATAGTAGCACGATTAAGCAGAGACAAGATGAATTAATCACAATAACAACCTCGACTATGCAGATGAACGCGGGATCTCCAGATGGTGAGGCCAATGTTGAGTGTCATTCTGATACTGCCGTCAGAATGACCACGCTCTACCGCCCGCGAGACCGCTTTGTCACCTCCGCGGTGTTTCTAAGTCGAACCAATTGCAACCATTGCTACATATCATCCCAGATTGAGAAAAACAAGAAGAAAATGGCGGAACCAAGAGCGCGTGTTGCGAGACACAAGGGCCAGATGAACTTTCCATCTGAGCGTATGCATTTTCACCCCAATTGAGTTATCGCTCGATTATCGCTCGATAAGACGTTCACATGCTCACCTATCTACAGTCCGCCTCCTCCTTCTCGCCTACGGAGATCCAAGTCCCCATCCATCATTCCCCTCCGAACCGCTCCCCGAAACAGTTCGCGTGCTAGATGAGATCGTCACCGACTTCATCCTCGAAATGTGTCACGGAGCCGCGCAGTACGCCTCCTACTCGCGGCGCCAAAAGATCAAGGTGGATGATTTTCGATTCGCGCTGCGCCGTGACCCCAACAAGCTCGGTCGTGTCCAGGAATTGCTACGGATGGAGCGTGAGCTGAAGGAGGCGCGGAAGGCGTTCGATCAGAATGATGATCAGATTGCGAACTTGAAGGATGCTGGAAAGAAGGGGATGGATGAAGTTGAGGACGGGGATGCAACTTCGGTTGCAGGGAAAAAGAATAAGGGCAAGAACAAGAGGGGTGCTAGGAGGGATTCGGATGCGACTGAGGAGACGATCTCGAAGAAACGAAAGCAAGGTTAAGGCCGAGGTCATGGGCTCTTAGGGTATTTGGGATCGGGGCGTTCAAGGGTTCTTTTCTTCACATCTTCAAGGTTATACCACCATATGCATTGGAGTGGCATTATAATAAGGGTATTTGGGCTAAAGTTCCTATTGCGAAAAAGGCATTCTAAAATAATGAGACAAATTATCCCGAAAAACAGAGTACATGTTTATTGATCGATAATTAACCTCCAGATATGTACACAGCCTATCATTAACGATCTGTCGAGCTATCAAACCAGCAGCCTGCAAGACCGAGTATCTTCAATTTGCATGAAGCAATTATTCATTCCTTTAGACATGCCCCTCGGAGAATCCCACAGTATGACTGGGTATACACAAAGATAGTGCTATAGGCAATATGTCACAGTCGATTTAGCGAAGTTAAAAAAAAATCTTTTAGAATAGGGATAATGAATTACATTACCCAGGTGAAGGTTGATCTCTGTAATCCGGTTGTCGTCTTCCTCTCTCAAATGGGCAAGAGAAGCACAATAATATCTTCCATCTTCCATCTTCCCTCAACCCCCACTTCCTCTTCCAAGCTCCCGTATTTCATCAATTGATATCCTGGTCACTTTCTCCTAATTACCCGCGCTTTCACCCTCGTACCTTTTCAACTGGCACGATGTCGCCAGTAAACAACAAGAGACGCCTCGACGAGGAAAGCGAGCAACTTACCAAACGACAAGAAACGTCCCAAGAGGCCAACATATCACCAATTGCCCCGTCTCAGTCCAGCTTTAATCCTCCTACTGGCCACAGAGCAACAGACCAAACTATCGTCCAGGAACCCTGTTTCCCAGGTCCGCCGGGCCCTCTCCGTATTCGAAGCCGCTGGATCCCGCAAGACAAGGCATTTATAAGGGCGAGCGTGGTGGCTAACAATCCAGAGACTCGGGAAGACGGGACTTTGGTGATAGTCGTTCGGATGAGAATGGCCGGGGTAATCACGGGTATTATCGCAGTCGAGGACGTGGTAGAGGCGGACGAGGAGGAATCAACTCTCGCGGACCGCCACGGGATATCTACCAGCCTGACGACTTTTCTCAGAAACCCGATGCTGCAACAGATACCACGAAGCCTGCTTCGGCTCCTACCATTAGGACAGATGCCAAAGACACGCTGTCCCCAACGGCTCCCAAGGACTCGCATGCAACAGGCATTGATCATGGTCCCCCCCTGCCCCTAAGAATGCAATTCTCTCGCGTCCGACGGGTCCAAGGGCCGAGGTTGACATTTTGTCGCCCGCCGCAGACCCAGCCCCGGCTAATGTAAGTTCGCGCTAACCCACCATAAACCTGTCGTCCTAATGCAACAATGCAGGAATGGAAAGGGGTGATTATACGTGAAATCACGCTCGGAGGAAAGAGCAAGATGGAGACCGATCTTTTCAAGCCAAACACAGCGGCTATTGATACTCAAAGAAAGCTGATCAGCAATGCAATGAGACCGAACATCCTGTTCTATCTCGAAGTGCTGAAAGAGCAAATATTCCTGCTGCGCAACATAGTACTCGATGAGTGGCTCAAAGACGAAACTAGCGGTCGTGTGCGCAGACGAAGAAATGAAGCCGCACACGTCGTTGCCGATACAGATACCATTGATTACATGAGTCGACGAAGTGCAGAATGCGCAGCCAAGTGGATGGCAATTTTTGAAGCCTATTATGGAATCGAATAAATCGAATACAATGCATACAGATGCGCTGTGACAATCTTCGAATCATTCGAGTGTTGAACATCCGAGCCGGGGCTAGGGTTTGACTCGATTCAAGATTTCGGAGACCGAGCTCCCTGTAAAGGCCAAGGAAATCATGCTCTTATGTGATAACATTCTTAAGGAATGGAAGACAGGATTTTAATCTGTTAATTTGTGATGAGTTATGAATATTATGCATTTCAGTACAGTAGTGATACATATTGTGTTTGTGAATCATGTATACTTGTAGTGATGGGCATTCGAGGAGAACTATGGAGAGATGCAAATAGAAACCCTAAGATAATCGAGATTTTCTGTTTTCAGAAGCGAGTACATCATAATAATGCCATTGTGTGACGATGTTTTTTTGTGTGACCACTATCATAATGAGAGCATGAAATAAATCAGCACCTTTGCTGCCTACACCTGCCTCTTCCTACAATCACCGACGCGAAAAAATGTCAGATTATATGAGCTTGATGGGCCGCAAGACCCAGATGCAAGAAGTTAATAGAATCGGATTTCTCAGTAAATGGTCCGGAGGGCACAGCTGACGCACTGAGGACGATCATGCTCAGGACGGCAATGTTCTAGCTGACATCGACACCATCACATTACAGAAAGACAAAGTCCCCAATCTCGCAAACAAATGGATGGCTGCTTTCGATGAACATTATGGGGTTGGCTATCCATTCTGTGTATCCCGACAGATAAAACACCGTGATCCATGATTCATCGAAGTTTTGAACCTCCGCGCCGGGGTGAGGAGTTTGTGCAGGTTCAAGCTGAAGGACCCCAGCCCAGTCGGCCAGATTCTTGTGGCGATGTGTGATTTTATCGTGGATGCTTAGGTCAAGGAGGATGATTTCGAGAGCTTTGCAGCGGACTCGGATGAGCTTATTCTCTACGAGCAAGTGGTTTGAATGTACACTGACTGGCGTTTTGCTTTAGCGTCTAGGGTCAGCAATGGTGCTCAATCTGCGCAATAAATGTCCGTATGGAGCGGATATCTTTCGCTTGTCTATTGGGGGAATAACTTTTCATGACTGGCATATTGCTCTTTGTAAACAGCTTGCTTTGGTCTACATTCATGAATTCGTTCCTCTGCGTAAACCAGGCAAAAGCCCTATTCTTTTCTCGCTGTACATCTCTCCTTTTCTAGTCTTTTCCTGATCTGATCAAAGCCAGATGACTCCCGTACGCCGTTTCCTTCATTCTTTTCTTCTAGATTTTGTGCTGCCCCGGCGGCAGCTAGATGCTCCATGCCAAAATATGAGAGAAAGAGCTGTAAAATGACAAAGAATCTCCGAATAGGAGACGAGACAAAGGCCCGGAAAAGAAGAACAAAGGGGAAGAGATAAATAAGAAATCAACCAGAAAATCGGAAAGGGTAAAAGAAAACCGTAAAAGAAAAGAAATTATTTCCACATGTTACTGTCATTCATCCATTCATTTCTCTTTACGCGCGGGCTTCTTCACTACCACGCTCTTGAGTCCGTTGCTGCCCACCACGGTTTCCTTTGCCGCCTCGTTGGCCGCGCTGTTGACCTTCTCCGGAGCCCTCTCCACCACCAAGGGTAAGCTGCGCGGTGGCTAACCGGTTGGAGAGATCCATCTGGGTGCGGATGGTGTTGGCAAGGTAGGACACCACCAGGACGTCCTGGATGTGGTTGTTGCTGCGTTTGGTTAGCATGAATATCAACAAGAGACATATAATAGCAATGAAAACGTACAAGTCGCGCTCAATGTCAGCCGGCTCCACCTTGGGTGCCAACGCAAGAGCATTGAGAAGGAACTGGCCCAGTGCTGTCGAAGCAGGAGCCTCTTCGTCAATAACAGACTCAACATATCTCGAGACACGGTCGATCATGCCAATAACCTCCTCGACTGCGCGCTCCAAAGCCTCGATATCGGTGAAGATGTTGGCGGTTCGGTTCTCTGCGTCCTTGGCGTTGGCGACAGCCTCCAATCCACTCTTCTCAGCCTCACCATACCGGATCTCGTAAGGGACGGGAACGAAAGCGGCGCTGTCGGCGGCCCGCTCAGCAGTCACGCCGACGGGGGCGGAGATGTAGGCACGGGTCTCGATGTCCTTCCCGGGTTCCGTAGAGACAGTCAGGTGAACAGCGGGGTGAGGCCAGGTACCGTCACCTTGGCCACTGTAGAAGTTCTGGATCAAAGCGGAGAAGGTGTTCAACTCGGACGATGTGGCGTACCACCCGACAAGGAATTCCTTCGGGTTGGCCTTGAGATGCAGCGCGAGCATCTGCTTCTGGTACTCCATGTCCACCTCAACCTGGTCCGTCGTCTCTGTGTGTCCGACAGCGAAGGTGCTGCGGATTTCCACCTCGGTTCCATCTTCAGATCTCGTTCCAAGCAGGGTTCCGATGACACGCTCCTGGTCGGCGTTGCGACGGAGGGAATGGTCCAGGATGGAGAAAAGCGCCTACCCTCGTTAGCCAGGCTTCCACCCCAACGGCAGCCCCGTCTTGATTGCGATGACCGGCACGAACATACCTGAGGCTGGATAACGACGTTCAAAGGAGCGGTCGATGGTGCAGACCCCACTGTCGCTGGGCCCAGAGGGCGAGCAAGGTGAACGAAAGAATCGGTTCCGGCCATGGTGAAGAAGTATATCAAATAATTCCCGGCTCTCTGCTCGCTTCCTAGCTCAATCAGTCCCTCTCAGCTGAAGATTAGAGATTGTGCCGGTTGAGGTGGAGTTCTTTTTGCTCTCTGATTCTTTCCGCCCGCTGGAACTTCGGCGGCTCAAAATGTGTGTGGGAAATTTCGCGCTAAGATAAGATAAGCCGCGAGCAAAAAAAGAGCGAAAAATAAGGTACATACAACCACGCCAACATCACAGCGCATTGCCTATTTCAAGCTCAATTTATTTTATCTGAATCTTACTTTTATATCATTACCAGGAGAATATGGCACCTCCTCGTGGCAGAGGTGGTCGGGGCAGAGGGAGAGGGAGAGGGAGAGGAGGAGCCTCGCGAGGTCGCAGAGATGGCTTCTCGAGTGCGCGAGTCGCAGCGATAGAGTGAGCATCGCGCTTCCGTCTATAGAACTGACAAAGCTAACGAATCTACTAGATCGGATGACTCCTCGGAAGAAGGAAGCGAACCGCCCGAACAAGAGTCGGATAGTGAACTTGAAAACGGCGAACCCATGGATGTCGGATCATCAGAGAGCGAGGAAGAAGAAGACCAGCAAACCAACCGTCCGTATAACGAGTTGCTCCAGTTGCTCCAACCAACCGCCGAATCTAAAGGACCAGCCCGAAAGAAGAGGAAGATTGAGAATTCAAGAGACGAGGAATTGGTGCCGGAAGTCAATGATGAGGCAGAGGAGGAGGAGGAGGAGGAGGAGGAGGAGGAGGAGGAGGAGGTAGAAGACGACCTAGAGGCCCAGGAACCTACGGACGACGAGGATGAGGATGACAAAGGTGACAGCGACGATGAAGATGGTAATTACTTTCGACCCATTTGGTTGTGCACAAGCTGACTTCTCAGCCACCGATCCTTTCGACTCGCATTTCTCTGTCCCAACCGAAGACGACCTATCTCCGAAGATCCAAGCAATGGAGAAGAATAACTGGAATATGGCGAAGAAGGAGGTTAATGGTTTGCGATTGATTCGCAGTGTTCCGAAGCAGGACGGAAGTGAGGCTACTTTACTACCTGCGATGAAGAACATGGCGAATGTCAAGGTAAGTGGCATAGGGACTGTTACTTTCAAGTATACTAATACATAAACAGCTCAAAAGAAAACTGGTAGCTCCCGCCAAGGAGTACATCCCCAGCATTGAAGGTCACGCCCAGCACCTTGCGCCATACATCTTCGACTATCAGGACGTTTTGTACGGCGCCAGGACGAGTGAAAACCAGGAAGCCTTGCGGGATCTTTTGGCTGTCCACGCCGCGAACCATGTGATCAAAACTCGAGACCGTGTGTTGAAGAACAACGCACGCAATGCCAAAGATCCGGACAACGACCTCGACCTTCGAGACCAAGGATTCACAAGGCCGAAGGTGCTCTACCTCCTGCCTACGCGACAAGCTTGTGTGCGTGTGCTCGACTCTCTTTCCAAATTCTACCAACCGGAGCAGCAAGAGAACAAGAAGCGGTTCATGGATACATTCTCCGGGCCTAGAGATCAGGGTTGGGAGAATAAGCCTGATGATTTCAAGGACCTGTTTGGCGGGAACGACGATGACATGTTCCGTTTGGGTCTGAAGTTTACTCGTAAGACGGTCAAATATTTTGCGAAATTCTACAACTCGGATATGATCCTGGCGAGTCCGCTTGGGTTACGGACCATTATGGATCAAGCAGAGTAAGCTTTCTGAATCGGCAAGGTTTTCTACTCCTCTAACTCATGTCGCAGTGCCAAAAAAAGAGACCACGACTTTCTGTCATCGATAGAAGTGGTGATTGTCGACCACGCGGACGCACTACAAATGCAAAACTGGGACCACGTCGACTACGTTCTGCAACACCTGAATCAGCAGCCAAAGCAAGCACATGGATGTGACTTCAGTCGTGTACGGTCATGGTACCTGGACAACCAAGCGCGACACGTCCGACAGATGGTCGTGGCCTCTTCATACGTGACCCCAGAGATCAACTCGGTCTTCTCATCGCACATGCAGAACGTAGCCGGCAAGATCAAGGCCACGCCAGTTTATAATGGTGCGATCACAGAAGTGCCACTGCCCGTATCCCCGAAACAGACGTTCGCACGGTTCGACTGTCTCAGACCAGACAAAGACCCCGATGCGCGATTTAAGCATTTCACCACAACTATCCTCTCATCGCTGGTCAAGGACATTACGGCCGGGCGCGGCAGGAACCCAGCCGCAGGGGGTACATTGATTTTCATCCCGTCGTACTTGGACTTTGTCCGTGTGCGCAACTACTTTGCGACATCGCAGCAGACAACCAACGTGTCTTTCGGCGCGATCTCCGAATACACTGAGGGGCGGGACATGATGCGTGCACGATCGCATTTCATGAACGGGCGACACTCGGTCTTGCTGTATACTGAGCGTTTGCATCACTTCCGACGATTCGACATCCGCGGCGTCAAGCGCATTGTCATGTACGGTGTGCCGGAGAACCCAATCTTCTGGAAGGAGATTGTCGGGTTCCTGGGGATAGATCCGACGGAAGTCGTTGAGAATGCGGAGAGAGGGGTGCGCGCGATTTTCTCCAAATGGGATGCGATGAAACTGGAGCGGATTGTAGGAACGGAGCGGGTTGGGAATATGTTGCGGGAGCGGGGAGGAGATTTGTTTACTTTTGTATAGTTTTGTAGAGTACTCTGATATATACTTTGTAAATTATACAGTTTTAGGGCAGGATGTACTTTGTACATCTGATGGATGTGATCTTCAGCTGATCTGCACTCAGCCTTAAAGATTGAGATTGATTTCTCAGCTGAACTTCTTCCCCTCTCCCTTCCTACTTCGGAGTACATTCAATTTCTATTGACCGCAAGATGGCTTCACCACAATCCTACAAAGCCAGCTCGTCTACACGAACACAAAGCAGAAGTATTCTCCCATCGAACCTAGACGATGCTCAAACACCGCTACTGCGCTCTTCGTCGCAGGAACAGGACGATAAATCCACATCGTGCTGGACGCAATGGAAGACAAAGGGACACGATTTCTGGCTCCAAAGTAAAGGCATGATCCTAGTACTGTTGTCGCAGTTCTTTGGCGCCAGCATGAATGTTATGACACAGTATCTCGAAATTGACGGAGAGCGCGGTGCTGGAATGGATCCTTTTCAGGTATTGCCCACTGCTATAAATATGACCTTATCCCGGCTAACGAGTTAGATCCTCTTCGCCCGCATGTCCATTACAGTCATCGCTAGTTACCTCTACATGTGGTACGCGCAAGTCCCCGACCCGCTAGGCCGTCGACCGGTCATCGGCCTACTAACGCTACGAGCCGTGGGCGGTTTCTTCGGAGTCTTTGGACTATACTACTCAGTCAAATACCTACCTCTCTCCGAAGCGACGGTCCTAACCTTTCTGGCGCCGATCCTGAGTTGCTACACGACCTCCCTTTTTGTGCCCCACGAGACATTTACCTGGAAACAGCAGCTAGCAGGTGTAGTATCGCTAGGCGGAGTCGTTCTCATCGCGCGACCGTTTTCCTTCATGAACGCACCCTCAGACGGCCCCTCAGACAAAGACGGCGCGCAGGCTGACGAACTGCACCACCTCCTTGCAATCCTCATGGCGCTAGTCGGCGTGCTCGGCGCCGCCTGCGCATACACCACAATCCGCATGATCGGCAAACGCTCCCACCCGCTCGTCTCTGTCACTTACTTCTCCGTCTACTCAACGCTGATCTCCTGCATCGGCATGGCTGTCCTGCCCTCCGTCGACTTCAAGCTGCCCTCGACGAGCATCGAGTGGACGTTGCTGGTTGCGCTGGGGATTTGCGGATTTCTGTTGCAGTTCCTGCTGACTGCGGGATTGGCGTATGTTCCACCGGGACAGGCAGCTGGGTCAGGGAATCGCGCGACGTCGATGTTGTATACGCAGATGCTGTTTGCGTTGTTTTACGATAAGGTGATTTGGGGGAATACGCTGTCGGCGATGAGCTGGGCGGGGTCCGGGTTGATTCTGGTGAGTGCGATTTATGTGGCTATGGCGAGGGAGCCGCATGATGATGCCAATGCTCAGCCGGAGGTGCAGCATGCAGATGAGAGGAATGAGGGGAGAGAGGGTCCTAGCGTTTAGGTGGATTTCGACAGATTGATTTGGCGGACACAGGTCACGACTGATGATTCTAAATCCAGCACAGAGTAAATATACAGTGCTGTTCTATATACACAGCATGTACCAAACTAGATAGATATCTAAAAGGAGAGACAGCAATATCACATGACCGTAGCGATACATACCCCACAGAGCGGAGCCTTCCCGAGGGTCCAGGTTGATTGGTGCCGGCGGAAGGTATCCGGGCCAATAACTTTAGACTACGGAGTACTTGTACGGAGTAGTGCAAGTGTTAACTGATTAAACATTACCGATAACGCCATATATTATCATATCCCAACAATCTTCTATGATATACCCCAGACCTTCAAAAAACAAGCAATTCAACAAGTACAGTACATGCCATGGTAATAGCCGCGGATGCATAAATCCAGCCTATTTTCCTTCTTTTTTGTTTTAATGTATATTCTCTCCCCGTGAACAACCAACATCACTCGTCATTTCGTTTATGAGCTGACTTGCGTTGTGTTGGCATGCGTGTTGGCATGCGTTTCTGATTGTCGGCGGCGAGCATCATGATCAGACTCGTGCTCTTCCTCGCTCGTTGGTGATTGAGGTCGACTAGGCTGTTCCATCAGCGAGCGACGAGTGCGCATCATCTAGACACAACATTAGCATTTGCCCTCTGTAGCAACATTAAGGAAACATACCCACGCTCTAACACCCCCTACCAATCCCAGACTATAACCCGTTGCGAAATCTTCGTTACGTCCGTTACCCATTGGGCTCTCTGGACGACTGATCGATTCCACTCGCGACAGATGAGTCTTAGGGCCATTGCCGGTTGGGCTGGTGACACCGCGCGAACCCAGGTCGAGGCTGTTTCTCGCACTAGGAGCCGGACTACCGGGCCGGCTGTTCTGCCAAAATTGACGCAATTCACGACTGAGTTCCTGACCTGTCGAGGCCCAGTTGTATCGGATGTTGTCGCGGATTTCAGACACATGGCGCTTGACTTCCAATTCGTTCTTCTTGAGCCACGACACGTTCAACTCTTGTCTCGAGGCACCGCGCTTGAATTGGCGGGAGATGTACTGATCGTAGTCACGGACAATTCTAAACCCAGTCAGAACCTGCCAAATCAAACCCTTTGGGAAAGGAAACATACCTAGTAATAATGCCTGTCGTGCTAACACCCTCCGTCCTCTGAGTAACCAAGAATTTTCCTTGCGCCTTGATCGGAGCATAAATGTCATCACCCTCAGCTGCACCGTACGGAATATCGTCATGTGCCACATAATCAATCTGATGTTCATCGATGAATTCCGGGGTCACGACCCATGGACAGTTGGGGACCACTTCATCCACCCATTTACAGTGACGAATGGTTTCCGCCCGTTCCGCACCGCTCAAAACCGTCAACCCCTTCCGATCATGTGTCTCCTTATCACCCGTAACCCCGACGAGGAGATAAACGTCCGGGAATGCTTTTTTGGCCTGTTCAAGTTGTCGCATGTGACTGAACAATTAGTAACGGATAAAAGCCAGCGATGGAGAAAGAGAACACACCCCATGTGAAACAAATCAAAAACACCGTCCGCATACACCCGGACCGGCCGTCCAACCGGCGGCGGGTTTGTCGAATATCCAACCGGATCCATCAATCCCGCCTTCTCCGGTGGCTTCAATGCCTCCCTCTTCGCCTCTGGTGTCCTCTCATCATTCTCAATGTCGCTGCTCGGGGTCGTCGTCTCGGACGGCTCGCCGGGATCTTGGTTCGATTTCGCGTCAGTCGCGCCATTGGAGACGGACGATGTGCGGGCCCGCTTGGCTGCGGGCACAGCACCACCGGTCGCGGCAGGTGCGGACGTTTTCGGTTGCTGTTGTCTGCCGGGCGATGGAATTGCGGAACCGGTGGACTCATCACCGCCGTCTTCACCGGAGGCATCGCGCGACGAGGGCTGCAGGAAATCTGGCTTGGGGACTTGCACGGACAGGGTCTGGGACGCGCTGCGCTTGCGTTTGCCTGAGGCAGAAATCGGAGACGACATGGTGGCCTGACTCGTTGAGATTTGTGGATGGGAATTACAAAATTATATAGAATCAAATGACGGAAAAGGAAAATAAATATCAAACAAGAGAATAAGAAACGAAGGAAAGAAAGGAAAAGGAAAACGACAGAGATGGGAAAATGCAATGGGGAATCGGGGGGAAGAAGAGAGGTTGTTGAGAGGACGGACGAGGAAAATGGCCGATGGATGACGATGGCCGCCTGACGGCCTTAGGCCTAACTTTAAGGGGGAACATTACCGTCGATGGTACGGAGTAATACTCCGCTAGTTTCAGGGTTCCTGGCCCGTGTATCAAGCCTTACCCTTTCTCTGTATTTTCCACTACTACCGGGTACACTATGTAAAATACCGCTCTCGCTCTCATTCGCCCTCCATGACTCTATCTCTCCAGTATTTGACGCGAAGACGCACGTTTAAAAATTTCTCAGAGTGTATCGTACCATACATTACCGTAATGCGGGATTTGCAGACACGTGATGCCCCGGGTGGAGTCGGCGGGGCGATCTCACCATAGGCACGTCTTACCGCTTTGGGAAGTACCCTGAATCACGGGACCAGCCGGGGATGCAACCATCATCGCTCATCATCGAAGAGTAGTTGCATGCCCTAAGTACAATGGCACATCCTGTAGGGGAGGAAATGAATAGTTCAAATCAACGTTTTCTGCGGTATCTTGTATCAAAGCATAAACCCACAAGGCGCACTCCTGTCGCGTCGAGGCCCATTGCTCGCGGTTGGGTTCCCTCGCTATCTTATATGGTAAACCCTATTATCCCATGATCTCCAGCAATAGCAGAGAAACAAAGCAGAAGACGTGGGAATGGGACCAGAATGAAAAGAAAATGGAATAAAACTCCTCACCGTTCCGCCGCATCACTATCACATAAAAGAACAGATAAGGGGGTACATAACGTTGAAGGTAAAATGACGAGGGGAATAAAGAGAGAAAAGAGGACAGGTCGTAAAATCACAATGTATCGTTGTCAAAAGCCAAAAGGGAAAAGAGGACGGTCAGTCAATCACACTACGAGGACTTTTTCTCTGCCCCGCTGGTACTGTTGTTCGCCGTCGTGGAAGCAGGAGATTCCGATATATTGGCCGAACCACTTTCATTCTTCGCCTGGGGCCCAGGGGTATCTTCGCGGTCGTTCCGGGTGGTGTCAGAGGATTCACTTTGCGCCTGCCCGGTGGTCGAGGGCTCGTCCTGATCTTCCTCGGCTTGCTCAAACAGCTCCTCACTTTGATCGGGAATCACTTCGGTTCCATCTCCAAGGACAATGATACGGCCCGAGCGGAGACCACTGAACCCACGGGATCGTTCCAGGTCCATGTCATAGTCGTCCGGGCTTGCCACGAATCGATTCCGATTGCGAGGGCCACGGAATTCAGCTGTCGCCCCGTCAGTCAGTAGGGATTGGAGGCCGTGGGTTCCTCGAGAGACTTGCCGTACTCGGGCGGCGCACAAGGGCCGTCCCCGTTCGCAACCCGCTCTGCAATCTGGTTGTACCACTCGTCCTTGGTCCTGCCGTTCAAAAGGCCGACGATCACCATGGTCATGTTGTCACATCCGACACCACCGGTTTCGCTGTTCGACGCGAGACAGTTGTCCATCATGTTCTCACAGATGCGATGGAGATCCTGCTTGGCGGCAATACCTCTCCGGACAAATTCGATGACTTGTTGAGAAGACTGACAATCCCAGATACCTATATGTCCAGACAGATGGGTTAGATGAATGGGGACGAAAGTAGAGGGAGAGGATCGAAAGTCCAAGATAGAAGTTACGCACCGTCGCATGCAATCACAAGGAACTCATCGTCGTCGCTGAGTTCGTGGACTGTCACATCGGGGTAAGCGGTCACGATTTGCTGTTCCGGCGACAATTCGGCGCTCTTCTTAAACTCAAAGTCACCAATGGCCCGAGACAAGGCCAGGTTGCCGTTGACACGGCCAAAGTCGACGAAGCCACCTGCAGCGCTGATACGAGCCTTCTCGCCTAGAATTGAAGAACAGATCAGAAATGGAAAGAAGAAGAGATCGGAATAGCAGCCACGAACCTTCGTTCTGTGGCTTGTGGTCAAACGAGAGGGGCTTTGCGCGGCCCTTGACACCCAACACTGAGCGCGAATCACCTGCGTTGCCCTATACCGAGTCTTCCGTCAGAACCTCCTCCCATCAATGGAGCCGCCAGGCGTGATGTAAAACATACCACCCAGATCTTATGCTTCGAGATGACGCTAACTGCCGCTGTGCAGCCGGATACTTCTTCCTCGTACTTCGGGTCTAACGGAGTCAGCCGTGATGCGGAGGTAGAAAGGAATAAGAGTGTTGTAGATAAGGAGAACGCAACGAATCGTCAACCTTCCCAAACAACAGCCGAGGGACACACGAACCTTCCAAGATCGCCCGATCCGTGGCCAAAAAGCCGTCCTTCAGTGCTTGTTCGATATCGCCTTTAGCGAACGAGTCCTGCTTCGAGACAATCTTGTGGACATTTTCCCCAGCAAACAGTGCCACCTTGTCTCCACCATGACCATCATATACACCGAAGAAGGCCAGTCGTTTGGCGGGATCGGTCGGTTTGTCGGTATTCTCTGTGTATTTTGCCTGGAGGTCTAGCACGGCAGCGTGGGCGTCCTCCATGCTGATTCGCCAGCCCTGCATGGCCGAGACACCGTAGATACAGCATTCATCCTGACCCTCGGAGGAAGTCTAGACGGGACCCGCTGTTAGCGATAATTTCAGGGGTGATTTCAAAGTGAACAGCATAACAATAGACAGAGGTCACCCCTATTCCCTTTGCACATATTCTCTTATTTCCCACAACAGGAATGGGGGGTAGGGGGAAAAAAGAGAAGGACCCTTGTGGGTGTGCGAAGCGAGAGCGAGTTGCGGGTGAAAAGAAAAGGCACGAGGGAAGACAGTTCGAATTTTCTCTCCCAAATAAATCAAACCGGATTAAAGGGGAAAGAGCGTAAAACAGCAGAAAACAATCAGATACACGAGTGATGCCGGCCCAACGACAGATTTTGGAAATACCGCGTGCAAAATTGCATCAGACCAATTGCAATGTGGGGTGACACCCAGGCCGAGAAAAAAAAAAGAAGAAAAATGAGATTTGCGAAGAAATAAAACAAGAACGCACCTTCTCAACCACTGGCTCTGAAAGAGTCTGGCCCATGATTTAATTCTCGCTCGAGAGTTGTTTTTAATGCGCTGGAGAGTAGGAGAAAGGGAGGAGAGGACCGGAAGAGGAACTTGTTGAGGCCAGACCAGTCAGAGGGACATGCACCACCCGATAGAGGACGAGAGCAACAATTAGACGATAGACGCGGAGGCAGTGGCAATGTCGAGTTAACTAAAATAAGTTGAGATTGAGGGTGAAGTGATTCTGGTAGAGAGCTCGAGGGGAGAAGAGGAGGAGGAAGAAGCGAAGTTGGCAAAGTGAGAAGAAGAGCAGATGATGGGGGAGCGGAGCGGCGTGCGGGAAGAACCAGATGACTCCAATCTGGCTCAGAATGATAAAAGAAGAGATAAAAGAGGGTAAAAGAGGTAGAAAGAATCTGTTGGATGTCTTATTATTATTATTATTTTTCCCTCTGACTCTTATTATTACCGCTGGTTGTTCTCTGTTGGTTTTTTTTTTTAGTCTTTGCTGATGATGACGAAATTCGCTAACATAGAAAATATGACCGAAAACAGACACCAATTGATTCGCCAAAAATGATAGATATCGCGGTTTATAACGTGGATTGAGTACTTTATCTATTCAATGTACACATTCCCCCTCTCCCTATGAGACACTTTCTTATTCTAGGCTGTCATTTCCTGCGTTGAACATCAGTGAGGGGTGCTACTGGCGGGCCCCAAGAGGATGTAGCCTGAATGCAGTAAGATATCAAGTGCTCAAAGGAGGAGATGGGATCAACGGAGACAAAGAAATCAAGCATACACATCCCTACCTATTACTGTGTTCTAATTCCTAATATTGCTCCTCTACTCTCATCTACCCCGAAGATGTTCGACTGTCAATCCCTCGGGGCCACACGCTGCCCCGAGCGGCGGTGGGATGGATGATTATCTTATCTGTACTTTAGGCATTAGTACCGCTAACTATAAGTATCTACAGGTGTGGCTACAAGTATGCTTCTGAGTATGTGGATGCAACTGTATATTGATCGATTAGATGGTATTAGATAAGACATCTGGTATACATGTTTTAGGTCAACATAAAATACAAATGCAATGCCAACATTAAATGAATAGTATGCAAAACAAATCGCCTGGATATCATGCAAAACGGACAGAAGAGAATGAACGATCACTTTCTACAAAAATGCCCCAAATGAACTTCCCGTCCGGTCACGCGGGAAGTCGTGGCTGTCTTCCACGCTCAATGTCTGCCACGTTTGTTCACTTGACATGCCCCTCGGCTCATTCTCGTTGCCCACTCCTGCTGACCACAGGCTACTCATCCGCCCGCGGGGGTCGTCTAGCGGCAATGATGGGCTTCTCTGTAATCGACCCCGTGGCAACTCTTCCTCAGTCATGTATGTGCTCATCCGCCGCCAGTCGTAGCAGGAAGAAGACAGCCGGTGCAGTGCGGATGGTCGTTGCTCCCCATAATGACCCCCGCCGTATTGTAATTCACTGTTCACCATGCTATCATGTTCCTCTACATCCTCGAGCCGTCGACCACCTTGAGCCAAGCTTGCTTCTGTCATGAAGTGTGGCAGCGGTGAGAGCACGTCACGGTAGTTCTGCACCAGGCTTGACTGGCTCGGATAGGCTGCCGGTGACGCTTGCATGTACGACGACATGCGTGATGCAGGTGGTAGGTATGCCGACTGCCAGTTATCATTCGTATAGATCGAGGCGGACCTCGCCATCGAGTACGGACGTTCTTGCAGCGACTGACGCTGATCGTAGGTGCTGAAGTTTCCGGTTGATTCTGTATCAGCCCGACTAAGGGTGCTCCGCTTTCGTTCTAATGCCCGGGATCCTGAGGACGTTCGTCGGTTGCTCTGCCCCGAGAACATCGGGTTCGTCGAGTTCCTACTCTTCGCGCGAGTGTGGACAAACGCCTCCAGCGAATCAGACTCCGAAATGGTCGAATTCTCTCGCACTAGCGCACGCATGCTTGCCCGTCTGGCGTACTCGATGCTCTCCCGCGCCCGCGGTGGAGGTCGTGGGAACAACGGGGCTAGATTGCCCAGCCCGCTCTCAGCACTCTGCATGGAAGGGTACGTGTTCTGCCACGATCCGCGACCAGCGGGACCGAAACCGCCTGCCCCATGGCCCGCGCCACTGAGACGGACCGGAAGGCCCGAAGCCACAGAGGAAAGCCCACTAGATCGCTTCGAGAGGCGCTTTGAACGGGACGAGGCCGCTGAATTGCGTTTCAGCGATCGCCTGCCTTGGATGGGCTTGAGTGGCTCCCGTCTCTTAGACTGACTCGTCTGTCGCCGAACTGAGGGACTTGCATGCAATGAACGACGCTTGTCTTGAGCCAGCACGTCTTCAGGCCCTTGCCCCTGTTCAGGCCGCTCGTGTAATGACGAAAAATCCCATCCGACAGTTGATCGTGGCAGGGCATTCTCCTTGTCCGCTGTTGCGTCCTCAGCCGGTTCTTCTGTTACAAAGGTATCTGTCTTCTCGAACGTGGTTGCATTGAAAAATGGCTTCAGCTCCAATTTCGGTGGTGGTGAAGGTGGAGGAGGGCTCTGGGCCGGAGGAGGCATGGAATGTGAAATTGTGTCTTCAAAGGGTTGGCATTGGGGCAATGGTGGCTGAGGAATTGGACCTGCTGGTGGCTTTTCCGATGGAAAGTCCCCATCGTCGTGCGAGGACCCTCCCTTGCGCTTGCGACGCCAGCAGAAAAAGAGTACAATGGCGCTAGCCACAAAGACGCACGGAATAATAACAGCAATGGCAATGATCCCGGCTTTTTTCTGGTGACTATTACCACCAGTGCCAGTCGCGCTCCCGGACTCCACGGATTTGTCAGTATCGGTATGATCATGCTGGCCCGCTTCCGCAACGTCGATGGTAAACTTCCGCGTATCCTTAGTCGATCCTTTGGTAGCAGTCAGGTCGACAGTATATTTCTGGGAATTGGCATCTTCCGGGACAGAGCCATGGAGCTTTTTCTTCCCCGCATCATAGTGCAACCACGAGAGGAGCTGCTCATCTGAATTCACTTCAAGGCCAACAGAGTCGTCAGTCAAAATCGATTCGTCAAAGGTGTATGAGAAATCCTCCCCGATGGTCGCATCACACCCCGCAACGCCATCGAGAAACAGTTGCGAGTATTGCAGGCTGACGATCATATTGGCCACGTCTTCATTGACATCCGTAATCGAAATGGTGACATTCTCGTTCTTCGCGTCAGATGGCGAGGTGCCGCTCAAGATGAGCGTCTTGTTATCCAGAGTGAGCCAGTCGGGGCCCTCCACGGAGATATCTGTCAAATCCTCCTCCGTAGGGATTCGGCCATCCAACGTCAGGTACTCATGGAACGCAGGACTCTTGAATTGGTCGCCTCGGCTCAGACTAAATGTTTGTAGGGTGTCATTGAACGAAAGGATATGCGGGCGGACGGCCATTTCGAAAGTGTAGGTGACAGCACTGAAGCCAAGCACATCCGATGCGATCAGGTTGAACGTAAAGCTTTGCGGGCCACCCTTTGGTGTTGTTCCAGAAAATCGGAGATCGACAGGATCAAATCGAACCCAGGATGGCAACGGCGAATTTTCCGGGGACGTTCCGTAATACACGGTCGAATTCCTTGTGCCGGCAAATGTTTCAGAGTCAAACGAAAGCGAGAACGAGTCACCAGGGCGTACGAAGATCGTTGAGGGTGCTGAGGTAGGACAGAACTTTTCGAGTTGCGGTAGCAATGGCTTTCCAGGTTTTGGACCGTCCTCTGCGCTCACGACCAAGGTCACTTCCATGCTCGCAGACCCAGACGGACCATCTGCGACGAGCTTGAACTTCTGCTCTCCAACGTCCTCCGATTGAGGGGTTCCAGACAAGATACGGCCTTTGCTCTCCACATTGAGCCATGATGGCGCATCCTCCAGCGAGTATTTCGTATTCGCATCAGCGCCACCGAAAGTGCCCGCAGAGAAGACAAACTCGAACGGTTTGGACTTTCGGGCCACAGGGGGTAATTGGGCATTCACGGGATAGTTTGCGCTCAGGCTTGCGTTAACAGCCAGCACAAAGGCGAGGACAATCAATCCGAGGAGCGCCATCGTCCGGGAGGGTTCCGAGGAAGCCCGGATCGATATCCTAATAGACGCAGATGGTCGGCTAAGAAAGGGCAGGGAATACTCTGGCGTAAACAGTCATCCAGTGAGAAAAGAAAGAAAAGAAAACAAGACGAAAAATAAAAGTAGAGAAAGATTGACGAAAAAAAGAAGAAAAATGAAGGAATTACTGGTCCTTTCAGTGAATATGGCCCTCCTTCAAGGTGGACGTGCCCAAGGGCCACCGGACAAGGAGAAGCGCGAAGCGTGTGATCCCTTCCACGAAGCCATACCTGGATATGCTTGATGTCACCGAAGTATGTGCCAACACCGTTGTTCGAGGGAGCGAGTTCCTCCCCGCCCCTAATGCGGATGGGACTCATGTTGTGAATGTAGAGATCCTGCAAGGGGGAAAGTGCATTGCTTTCCTGGGGCGCAGGCACAAAACGCGAGTCCAACGCACTGGCCCGATTCCTCGCCCTTCGGACAATTAGGGAGCGATCGAAGGGGCGACAGCAGGAGAAGCTCCCCTCGTGTCGTTGACATTTGCCCTCGAATTTTTACAAAAGGCTCGGAGGTTCCAAGGAGTTGACGGGAACAGGGGAGGATCAAACACCACATTCAAGATCGAGTACCATCCTGATGCCAGTACGTCCAGGGGCATAGTAATCCGCGATTTCCTCCCGTTCTCTGAACCCGGTGCGAGTATACAATGCCCGCGCGGGCTCCCTGGCCTTATCCACCCATAACTGGATATACTGGCACCCTTCTTTTTGTAGACGTTGCTGGATATATTCCATCAATCTCTGCCCGACACCCTGTCGACGAAGTGCCTCTATCACGCACACCTTATGTAGCAGGGCTGCTCCCTTCTGCCGGACATAGACAGCATACGCGATTAGAACAGGACGGGCACCTGGGGCCGGGGCACTGGTGGCATACAAGACTCGCGTATTGGGCTTCTTTCGCCACAGTTCTTGGCCAAAAGAAAAGGCTTCATTGCTGGGGAACGTCTTCTTCTCGACGCGTGCAATATGTGCGAGAATCTCGAATGCTTCCTTTTGGTTCAAGGAATGAATGTCCGAGATGGTGATATCCGGCATTCTTTCGACGGATCCACATTCAAGGCCGTTAGAGTGGCAGTTTAAGATTTTCCAATAAAGTCTGCAGCAGGGTGTAGTATTATCCAATTGTAAGCTGTTTCAGATGGTGGTATCCTGACGGTGTTTGAGGAGGCGATGGGGAGAGGTTGAGGTTTTTGACGCGAAAACGCGGAGCCTCTCCCGATCCACTGACAACCACCCCCCAGCACCGCATTGCATAGTTGCTAGATCCAGTTCGCAGATAAATCTTCCCTTGATATCAACTCTCTTCTATCTACTCTGCGAAATATGCCTTCTCAAGCCGATGACAAGCGCCAGGCCGCGCGCGAAGTCATCGACATTCTTCACGAGATCTCAACGCTCCTCGTGCGTGATTCCTCCCCTTAAACAAGAAGGTATCCAAACTAATCTCTGTTAAATCGGACTAGAATACGCATCTCGATCGGACAGAGCTATCCCTATGTGTCTCGCTAATCGAGAACGGTGTCAATCCGGAAGCGCTGGCGGTGGGTTTCATTTTTCCCAACTTCTTTTCTAATGCTCTTCAGCGCTCCCTGCCAATGATCCTCGTAACTGACCTGGAATATAGATAGTGATTAAGGATCTTCGAAGGGAGGCAGCTTCTCAAGGGCATTATCCAGACGAGCAGATCATGCAGGAGTGAACGCTCTAGTGTTGTGCTTGGGATGCCTGGATGGTTGGGTGCTTATAGGTTAGATCTTTGGCGTTGATCGGTTTGGCTTATTATTTTTTCTACGATATATAAGATACCCGTACTTTTTTGCAGTTATGAACACAGGCCACTGGTTATGATATTCCTTGTATTAAAATAAAATAACGGGTTCGACTGCCTCATACTCCCAGGGATAACCTTGGTATCATAAACAATAAAAGACAAAAAGTAAAACAGTAAAAGCTGGGACAAACCAAGCCATATTCTCCTAGGCGAGTCAAGAAGAAGAGAAATTAAAACATCCTATGACTTTCCTGTCTCTGCCTTGCTGTTGTCATCCTCTACCGTCGCCTTCTTAGACTGCTCGCCCTCACCAGTGGTGCTCTGGTCTTTGGCCTTCGTATCCTTCTCATCTTCGCTGTCGCCAAGGCTGAATGGATCATGCTCTCCGACAGGGGAAGGCTCAACTGTAGTTAAAGGCTGCCACTTGCTCGGTTTGCTAGGAGGGGCGGGCTTAGCCGATCCGGATGCACCTTGGGAACTGCCAATCTCCGTCGGGGGACCCTCCTGGAAGGACACCTTTCGCCTGTCGGGTGAGGAAGACGAAGTTTTGTGTAGGTCTGGATTGGCAAGCGGCCTTGGGGGACGCGGGGGCGGAGCTATTATCTAAGTCAGTATTCGAGTACGACGATTGATGGATTAAGAACGCGGAAAGCCTTACCTTCGGAGTCTCTCAGCTCAAGAGCAGCAAAGTCATCATCCAAAAGCTGAGGGTCTGCGTCATAGCGTTCGCGATCTCCACTGCGACGGCCCAAATCTCCGCTTCGCCTTGGTCGACTGTAACTTGGTTCCTCGCCATAGCTTCGACCAGACTGTTCGTCCTCCATGCCCTCACCATCCCAACGTTTCTTCAAGTTCTGCACCCACGAACTGACCTTCGTCTGAGTGTCCTCGAATCCTTTGCGAAGGTTACCACGGATGACAGGGAGATCATCTATAGATGACATCCATTAGCGAAAGATAATATGAAAGCAAATCCACCGTCAGCATAACGTACCATCGAAGAAGCTATAATCTCTCTCCTCAGATGCGTCACTGCCTCTCCTCTGTCGGTAGCGAGCTTCCTCGTCCCAGCGGGGCTGCGGCACACGGCGATTGTAGTGTTCCGCTAGTTGACGGGCATAAATCTCATCCGCTTCCACTTGTCTTTGAGCCGCAGACGGCCGGGGTGGTTTTGCAGGGGGTACGTCTTCAACTTGCGCGTTGGGATCGGTCATGCCTAGAGACACAGCGTTAGCATCCACACATCCCACTGGCGTGGACTTGAGTCTGTACGTACCCAGAAGAGCATGGAACGCCCGCTCCACATTCCAGTTGCTAGCAACCAGCACAGCTTTGACAACTGAGGCGTCGAGAGTTGGGAATGCTTCTTTAAGGGTATTCTCGGCTTGTTGTCGGGGGCTCAATGGACGCGGGGGCTTTGGCGGGGCAGCTTCCGTATCACCTTGCTGAGCAGTTCCTGAGGAAGCAGAAGTATTGACGACACCGGTCTCTTGAGGTTCATCATCAAAATCCAAAGGACGCGCGGTCGTGGGCGATTCTGGCTTGGGACTGTTTGGCCCCACGGGCAGCTTGTTAGGCGCCTTAAAGCCAAGTGTAAGCTATCCGTAACCTAGTATACGAAAGGGGGATCAGGAACACATACACTCTTGTCTTCCTCCGACATGATGGCGATGTATTTGGAGGATGAGGTGTCAAATGTATCACAGGATGCGAAAGACAACTTATATACTCCAAAGCCAGCAGGCAGACGAAATTCCGGGGCGAATCGAACGTTTCAACGGATTCCAACCATCAGCCACTCCAGATTCGCGGTGACGTTGGAGACACGTGATTGAAGTTCAGAATGCTTACGTAACAGAAGCACAGAATTGGCGGAGCTCTGTATACTTGCGCCGTACAGTCTGTGTTTATGCGATGAGAGTCGGGTTGGAGCTTACTACCAGTTATTTCTGAAGTTCAATATGTTCGAGCCCTTTCTAATGAACAGTTGCACATAATTTCGCGTGAGAAAGCTGGTGTGTTCAGAACAACCTTTGCAAACAATCCGTCCAAAATGACTTCAGAAATGGATCTTTCCACCACCTTCATCCCATCGCTATACAAGCCTGCTGCACTGTTGCCAATTACACGGCATAGGCGTAGTCTACTTTATCTTATCGAGACCTATCCGGTCACCATTGTTGTTGGACATACCGGAAGTGGAAAGACAACGCAACTTCCGCAGTACTTGGATCAAGCAGGATGGTGTGCAGATGGGAAGGCCATCGCGGTCACGCAGGTAATGTTTGACTTCCCCATTGAAGAAGGATCAAAGTAGCTGAAGTCATTTACAACAGCCACGGCGGGTAGCGGCTACTACGGTGGCCACCAGAGTAGCTGAAGAGATGCGCTGCAAGGTCGGCGAAGAGGTGGGCTACTCGATCCGTTTTGAGGATCAGACCTCTGCGTCTACAAGGATCAAATTCCTAACGGATGGGATGTTGCTTAGAGAGGCCCTTGTAGATCCTCTTCTGTCCCGTTATTCGGTTATTATGGTCGATGAGGCACATGAAAGGTCTCTCAGCACAGATGTTCTCTTGGGTATTTTGAAGAAGATTATGAAACGGCGGCCGGAGCTGCGCATCATAGTCAGCAGTGCTACCTTGCAAGCTGAAGACTTTCTCCATTTTTTCGCGGGAGAGGAATTCAAATATGACGCGGATCCGGGGGAGCTCGGTGGGAAGGTTGGAAGAATCATCAGTCTCGAGGGGCGAATGTATCCAGTCGATACCCTTTTTCTCGAATCACCTGCAGAAGACTATGTAGAGAGAGCTGTCAAAACAGTATTTGACATACATCTGCAAGAAGATGAAGGGGATATTTTACTCTTTTTAACAGGACGGGAGGAAATCGACACGGCCATTCAATTGATTTCCGAGCGTGCTGCTACGTTGCACCCTAAGGCACAAGCCTTACAGCCACTACCTTTATATTCTGGTCTTACCACAGACCAGCAGATGTATGTTTTCGAACCAGCACCGGACAACACGCGCAAGGTCATTGTGTCGACCAACATCGCGGAAGCATCAGTGACAATTGATGGGATTGTGTACGTGGTTGACTGCGGCTTCGCAAAGCTCAGAGCGTATAGTCCCAGCACTGGCATCGAAACGTTGACTGTGGTGCCCATTTCAAAGGCCGCTGCAGTCCAGCGAGCTGGTCGTGCCGGACGTACCAAGCCTGGCAAATGCTTCCGTCTTTACACGCAAGAGGCATACGAACACCTTCAAGATGCAACAGTCCCAGAAATCCAGCGATCAAATTTGACGCCTGTTATTATGCAGCTCAAGGCTTTGGGCATAGATAATATTGTCCGGTTTGATTTTCTGACACCTCCTCCCGCGGAGCTAGTTATCCGTGCATTTGAGCTTCTATATTCCCTTGGTGCTGTGGATGCCTATGCCAAACTCACCAAGCCATTGGGGATGCGAATGGCCGAACTTGCGGTTGATCCTATGATGGGCAAAGCGCTTCTTTCTGCCTCGTCATTTGACTGTCTGAGCGAAATTCTCACGATTGCCGCCATGGTCAGTCTCCAGGGAGCCGTATGGGTACAGCATGAGGGTGATAGGAAATCGTCAGAGAGCAGTCGCAGGAAATTTGCCGTCGAAGAGGGCGACCACTTGACGTATCTCAACGTCTATCAAGCATTCATCACGAAAGGGAAAAAGGATTCCAAGTGGTGTCGCGACAACCTTCTCAATTACCGGTCTTTGCAACGTGCCGTGAGCATCCGGGCCCAGCTTAAACGCTATCTTGAACGTTTTGGTGTCAAGGCCGACGAATCACTTTCGTCCTCCAGCTATCGACAAGCAGATTTAAGCAGAAAACCTGAGCAGATCCAGAGGTGTCTAACAACAGGCTACTTTGCCCATGCTGCTAAGATGCAACCGGATGGAACATTTAAGACCGTCAGTGGTGGTCTTACACTTCACGCGCATCCCAGTTCGCTGATGTTTGTGAGTCGCCCTTGTCTGTTTTTGAAACGTTGAACTTGTCTCGGCTAATCTCTTCAATAGAACCGGAAAGCAGATTGGGTCATCTTCCATGAAATCATACAAACAGGTGACAAGACTTTTATTCGAGATGTCACTAAAATTGAAAGGAGCTATCTTACAGAATACGCTCCCAACTTTTATAGAGTCCAGTGATTAGTTCATGTTCATAGAGATTTACCTGTACCCTATACCCGAATTGAAGACAAAGTTATATTGAATTGATGCGAATTCAACAGATCAAAAATCAATCCCAGTACGTAGATCACAAAGTACTAGTAGTAGCTATGAGTATAGGACTGGAAGGTGAGGTCATCCTGGGGCGGAGACATGCCGCTTCCCTTTTGGGCAATCAGCTGGTCCCAAGATTTCTCCGTCTTCTCCATCGTCTCTGGTGACAGTCTTATCATCTCAACACCAAACAGTTAACCGCAAACGACGAATATCTTCCACAGAATCACTCGAAATGTCAGGACACAATCATAATCATCATGATCATGGTGGTCATTGCCATGGTGAACACGACCATTCCAACGACATCACCCCGGCTGTTCAGTCCCTTCTCTACACCCAGATTCAGTTCGATGCCATCAACACACTGAATGGTATATCTAATTGAGAACCCTTCTCAGAGTCGCTGCTGACTCAAGAGCAGAGGATAGACCAAGATCCGGAGCTGCGATTGTTCAGAAGTCATGGGCGGAGAGATTGAACGACCAGCCTGAGCTGGAGAGTGACGCTGATGAGCAGCTGCTCATGCATATCCCGTTAGTATAACCCCAGATTCTCGGTCTTATACTACAGTTCTTTTCTCTTTTCTGTTACGCTGTTCTCTTGATTCGATATTTTACCCCGCCATGCCCCTCATCTTATCGCTACAGCCAAGCTCGTCAAAGCATGCTAGCTACAAAACAAATCATTATGCCACATATGCTAATGGATCCTCAAATGATGTAGATTTACTGGTCAGGTCAAAGTTCACTCGCTTCTGATCTACACTGCACCGACTCCGTCTGCCCCTAAGACCCTGAAGCTGTTCAAGAACCGCGAGGACCTCGACTTTTCAACCGCCTCAGAACTCAAACCGACGCAGACCCTGGAGATTCCGCAGCCGGTCCCTGGCGCCGATGTTTTTGAGATGCCCTTGAACCGTGCTCACTGGAACACGACTACCTCGATCACCCTCTTTTTCGAAAATAACTGGAGTGACGGAGAGGAGGATGTGACCAAAGTCGGGTACATTGGATTCAAGGGTCAGTTCATGGCGTTGAATCGTGAACCTATCAATTTCATCTACGAAGCGGCAGCGAATCCGGGAGACCATGTCTCAATTACAGGAATCAATGAGATGAGAGGGCGGATCATGCCCGGACAGTGAGTGATCGCAGCATTTGCAGGAGAAAAGGGAAATTGTATTCTGGGAGGAAAAAGCGATTGCATA
Organism: Aspergillus cristatus; assembly: GCA_034509305.1. Lineage (NCBI taxonomy): Eukaryota > Fungi > Ascomycota > Eurotiomycetes > Eurotiales > Aspergillaceae > Aspergillus > Aspergillus cristatus. Next base: position 1,190,980 of record WJBV01000006.1, on the reverse strand, counting down.
TATTATGATTGTATCCATTATTGAGACGACGTCGATGACCTTAATCCATTAGTGAGCTGGACTCATAAACAAATTAATGAAACCCAATCTCTAATCGCCTGAAGTCGACCATAGCTCTAAACACATCATGCAAGAAGAGATAAACAGAACCAACCACCAACGCCAGTAATGCTTCCAGTATTGAACTGATAAAACCCGAATTCGAACGGCATCAAGAAGCTGGGACCGCAGCTCGTGCTTCCTTTCTGACCACTTCCCCTTGCTCTGTCGTCTCCTCCTCTCCTGTCGCTGCAACTTCTGGTATTTCTGGCTGTTTTGGAGTTGTCGTAGGAGGCTCTGGCAATACCACTGGACCTTGCAGCGCCGCCAGTTCCTCTTCGACTTCGTCTTCGTCCTGGTTCGAGAGATTTCCCGCAAGCATTTGGCTGATTTCCTATATCGCCACCAAGTGGTTAGCATAAGATTACCCAGGTAGAATGCTCCAATGTCCTCACCTCTTGATACGAGCGCGCTTCTTCTGTCTCCCCCATCAGCTTCTCCACGCCTTCAATCCCGCCCATCTCCTTGTTGATAGCCTGCAAAACTCGCGTTCCCTGTTGCAAACCGAAAAGCACATCTTTCTGCACGAGCGAGAACTCTACCTGCCCGACTAATTGCTCAAGTTGCTCGAGCTGTCCATCACTCTTGGCCAGCAGGGATTCCTGGTATTTCTTGCGGCGAAGGGCAAGAAGGGCACTCCTTCGATCACTCCGGGCTAGGCATTCTTTTGCGATTTCGGTTTCGCGCGTTGTGAGGACGGTGATGCGTTTCTGGTACTGATGGAGCTTATCGCGTTGGTTCTTTAGGTCGAGGATCGCACTGACATTGGATGGAACAAGTCAGTGGTGCGCAAAATGGGACGTATGCCACTATCAATAAGGCAGTACTTACCGATCCTGAGCAGATATCTTGGGAGAGCTGGAGATGTTGCCCATGGTCACCACATTGTCTATCTGGGGTTGAATGTGAATGTTCGGAGACCGATCGATATGATGCGAGATAAGTAAAGTTACCCCAGAATTGGCATTGACGTTGTTTGCGTATTGTTTACTGTATCCACCGCCCGTCGATTTGCAGTTTTAATGGTAATTTTCAAATCCCCGCCGGCAAATTGTTCTTCCGTCCCGCCCAAATTTCCTGGAAAATCGCAAGAATTGAAGCTTGACGACTTCTAGACCAACGATTGAATTTGGGCATTATAATCTCCTGGAGCTTGTGAAAATGCGCCAGGGGAATCGCGGAGGCAGGCCGACTTTGCGGCAGGGCTTGGATCGCGATGTGAGACTAGGAATTCTCGTCACTGCGTGTTTCTTCAACTGATACCTTTTTCGTCCTCCGCAGGTCTACCAAGTTGTGCGCAAAATTGTCGACGACCAGATTGAGAAAGATCAGCTGCGGCTAACCATTCCCGCCATATATGACAGCATCAAGAGATCGAATTCCAGCCTGAACCGGAGACCGAAGAGGGTATTAGAGGACAGTCTCGAGCGAGTCGTGGAACTGGTGAAAATCGATGTATTCGGAAATGATGAAGAGGACTCGGTAGAGGGTGACTTTGAGGGCTTGGAAGAGCAGCAGCCTCCGCCCCAGGTACGTCTTATGCATGAGCGCAATGGCATGTCTAGAAAAAACTGACAAGGTTTAGGAGTCCAACAGCCTCAATAAGAGCCTCGTCAGCATGTGGAATACCGGTTCGAAGACGCAAACACCAACCGAAGCAAACGGCACTGATAATACGTCGGCACCTACATCGACGTCAACAAAAAAACGAGAACGGCAAAATAAGGGCGAATCTTCTTCCAAGCGACGGAAAGCCGAATCCCAAATCGATAGATCGCCGCCGACACATGTGAGCCTTACGGATTTGGGTGGATTGGACGAAGTCATTGAAAACCTGGGTGATCTCGTGATTCTGCCGATGACCCGTCCTCAAGTGTACCTGTCATCGAATGTCCAACCACCACGAGGTGTCTTATTACATGGTCCGCCAGGATGCGGTAAAACGATGATTGCGAACGCCTTTGCGGCCGAACTCGGAGTTCCGTTCATCTCTATTTCAGCACCATCGATTGTGTCGGGAATGTCTGGTGAATCCGAAAAGGCGCTCCGGGAACACTTTGAAGAGGCCAAACGAATCGCACCTTGCCTTATCTTCATAGATGAAATAGACGCCATTACGCCAAAGCGCGAAAGTGCGCAGAGGGAAATGGAAAAGAGAATCGTCGCACAGCTCTTGACATGTATGGATGATCTGGCTTTGGAGAAGACGGAAGGGAAGCCTGTTATTGTTCTCGCAGCGACAAACCGTCCGGATAGCTTGGACGCAGCCCTACGTCGCGGTGGGAGATTTGACAAGGAAATCAACATGACTGTTCCGTCGGAACCTGTACGGGAGAAGATTATTCGGGCTCTCACACGCAAGATGCGCCTTGCAGACGACCTTGATTTCAAGACGTTGGCCAAGAGGACGCCGGGTTTCGTTGGTGCTGATTTGAACGATCTCGTCTCGACAGCCGGAGCTGCTGCTATTAAAAGGTACCTTGAAATCCTGAAATCCAACAGTGGCGAGGAAATGGATATCGAAGATGAATCGGACGAAGTTAGTCCCAAGATTAAAGAATTGCGACGGCTTATTATGCATGCAAAAGAGAACCCCGTGGGCGAGGAATCCCAAGTGGTTGAGGTCTCGAATCAGGATTTCTTCACGGCACTCCCCAAAATCCAACCATCATCCAAGCGTGAAGGCTTTGCGACGATTCCCGATACTACCTGGGCAGACATTGGTGCATTGGGAGGCGTCCGTGATGAGCTCGCTACTGCCATTGTTGAACCAATTAGAAACCCCGAAGTCTACGAAAGCGTCGGTATCACTGCACCAACAGGAGTCTTGCTCTGGGGTCCGCCTGGTTGTGGTAAAACACTACTCGCCAAAGCCGTGGCCAACGAGTCCCGCGCGAACTTCATCAGCGTTAAAGGACCCGAGTTACTTAACAAATTTGTCGGAGAGTCCGAACGGTCCGTACGGCAAGTCTTCGTCCGCGCTCGCTCGTCTGTACCCTGCGTTATCTTCTTTGATGAACTGGATGCTCTTGTCCCCCGTCGTGACGATACAGTCTCTGAAGCCTCTGCACGTGTCGTGAACACACTACTCACCGAACTCGACGGTTTGGGCAGCAGCCGTCAAGGCATCTACGTGATCGCAGCAACCAACAGACCGGATATCATCGATCCCGCTATGCTCCGTCCAGGCCGTCTCGAGACCCTCCTCTTCGTGAACCTGCCAAGCCCAACGGAGCGTGTAGAGATCTTGCAGACGCTCCTGCGCAACCTGTCCATCGAGTTCAGCGAGGATCTCAGGAAACTGGCCGAGGACTGCGAAGGGTTCAGTGGTGCGGACTTGGGAAGTCTGCTTCGGAGAGCTGGATACTCCGCTATCAAGAGGCGGGACACCATCAAGTTCGAGGACTTTGTGGCCGCCAAGTCGTTTATCCGGCCCAGTGTTACTGATTTGAAGAAGTATGAGAAGTTGAGGAGGGATTGGAGCGGAGGCGTTATGTAAATATATCATAGACTCGGTTGTTTTGGTTACGGTTGGACGTATATAAATGCCTTTAATGGGGTGTTCAGGACTTTCTCCATGATGCTTTCTAATCTCCATTCTCATTCTGTAATACTTAAGAATAGCCATATCTCTAATCTCTTCTGATTATTATTATTAGCGCTATATACAGCAAATGTAAATGCTATGTACCATATGTCTATTAACAAGCCCCTAAGCCTGCCGCGCAGCAGCTTCCAACTCAAGCTTCTCATCCACAGTCAATTCACTCTTTGCACTCTCGATCCGCACGAACGCAATCACCACAGCCAACGCAAAACCAGCCAACCCAACCTGGAACCAGAATGCCGCCTGGTAACTCTTCCGAAGACCCAAATACTCCTCAGTGTGAACCTGGACGATATCGGCAAACGCCAACATGATGGCAATTCCGAAGTGGAGAGTACAGTTGATCAACGCGCCCGCTAGTCCTTGTCTTTCCTTCGATAGATTCGTGGTGATGAAGATGTTGGTCACGTTGAAGCTGATGTCTATGCCGATTGTGCCGCCGATCATGGCGGGAAATACGAAAGCCCAGTAGTTTCCTCCGAGTGGGATCAGTGCGAATAAGAGACCGGATGCGAGGTAGCCCAGACAAGCTATTATCATAAGAATGGTTCCGTTGAGCATGTGGAGTAGATAGCCTCCAGCGACAGAGAGAATGAGCCCACCAAATGCCATGGGCACTGCCCACGCAACGACCTGGAGGGGGCTGGCTCCCATGAAATCCTGCATGCTGTTACACGATGTTAGTAATCGGCCATTAGGTATCTGCGGGAAGGGACGACACTTACTATAGACAAGCATAGAGAAGATAAATCCCAAGGCAGCCATACAAGCAGAGGAGAGCGAGAATAAGCGGTTTCATGTACTTCACCGAGAACAAATCCCCGGGCATCAAAGGATTCTCGACAACCCAGCCCTCCACATAAATGAAGGCCCCCAAAAATAGAACACCAAGAATCAGACAAACAATGATATATGACGTCTTCCAACCCTGGGGAGCATGTGCACTGTCCGCAATGGAAAAAACAAACAGCACCATGCCTGGTACGAGCAAGGCGGATCCGATCCAGTCCATACTAGCCTTGGATGTTGCTCGCTTCTCGGCCCAATCCGAGGGAATCGAAAAGTAAGACGACACGGCCGTGATAGCAGAGAAAATGGCACCGAAGAAGAAATACCACGACCATGACAGGAATTCACCGCAGATACCAGAGAAGAAAATTCCGACGAAGAACCCCAGCGCTGCGCAGGCGCCATAGATGCTAAAGACGAGGTTTTTACGAGGTCCTGGTCGGTACACTCTGCCGAGAATCATGATACTCGAGGGTAGGAATGCTGCCAATCCCAGTCCCTGCAGTGCTCGGAAGATAAACAGCATCAACCAGTTCTGGGAGAATCCGGCGATGAGTGAGGTGATGGTCAGCCACACCATCCCTCCAAAGTAAAGCACGAATCCTCCAAACATGTCCGCCAAACGACCAAATATGAGCAAGGTGGCCGTGACGACAAGGGACAAGGCCGTGGCTGGCCAAATGGACTGGCTAGGAGGGATGTCCAACTCCTTTATCAACGTTGGAAGGAGGACATTAGAGCCGGATACATAGTATTCCTGCATATCTTGTTAACAAGAACACCCTGATAATCCCAGGACAAGCAGACATACCGAAAGGATCTGGCACATGAATATCGAGAAACAGAATGCCAATTCTGTCCATTTATTCGAGAAATGCGCAGGGCGTTGTCGCCCTAATCGCTCGATTGTCTCCGCATCTGGCAATGTTTGGGCATTTGGCCCTTGACCTTCATTATTGGTACCCTTCTCTTGAGCAGAAAGACCAGCATTTTCTGCTACGTCAGCCAAAGGATTGGCATTGTGTTCCGGCGTTTCGGGGTTCATAGCCGTGTACAAAGGGCTCGCTCGGAAGAAGGTGTATGGTGTTGGAAGAGATGGTGTACTCTCAAACACTCATTACTCGCTCACCTGTCTATATATAATATTTACGCCACGGAGAAATTCTACACAATTCGATCGCTTCTCCTTCCAGTATCCTCATCGGGAAGGTCCCGGGTGAAGTTCAACCTTTATCGAATCTTCATCATAGTCACGTGCTCAATTTTTTTTTTCCGACGGGAATCTTGGCAGCTAGAGGAAGCTTTACTGCATCGAGCTAGTGACTGGAGAAACTAAGCTGTTTGCGGTATAGTTCCCGTCGTCGATTAACTTCTGCTTTAGGAAGTTAGCAAAGGTGGGTCCAAATACAGAGTTGTGACTAATGAAAATTACTGTCGATGAGCATAATTTTTATGAAGGGGATAAAGCAGGAACTTTTACTATGGATATATCTTGAACAACTATACAACCGAAACAAAAATACAAAGAAATAAACGCCATTGGGTAAATGCGCAGATTGCCTGTTGAATTTACAATTACATCCACAAACGACATGTTCCATCTGCACCAGCACTGACACACCACGCTTCTCTCGGATGCCAATCCACCTCCAACACACCAAGTTCACCGGTAATCTTGTGGCCCTTGAGGACCTTGAGCGGCACAATACTGGCATTGCTGAGCATGTCGCCCGTAACGCTGCCGTGGAAGATTTGCAGAGAGCCATCGTCACTCGCGTCCGCAAAGAGAGGGTAGCGGCCGCCAGGATGGAACTTGACGGACCGGATAGCCTTGCGGTGATACCGCAATGTCTTGTACGGGCGCGGCGAGAGTTCGAGATCGTGCCACAGGAGACGACGGTCGTATGACCCCACAATAAGGTTGTCTCCGCCAGCAGCGGTAGAGGAGGTCGGATGAATATCGAAGGAAGAGATCCAGCGGGCACCGGGCTGGATGATCTTGACGAGGAGCTGGCGAGAGAGATCGTAGGCACGCACTGTCCGTTGGTTGGCGACGAACAGGACCGGCTTCGATGGGTGGAAGTGGGCGGTTTGCGGGGGTCCACCACCCTTGATACGGCGGTGGAAGGGATATTGGGTCAGATGCTTGGAGAGAGTATGGATAGCGATGGCCACAGAGGCAGGCGTAGACGAACCCGGGCATACTGTGACAAAGTAGTCGCCGCGACGGTGCCATGAGAGCGACTTGGCAACGTAGCGAAGAGGGATAACAGCATACACGCCAGAGTCCGCAAGCGAGCTCGATGGGCGAATCCATTGAGGAGGCATGTTCTTCTTGTTCGCATCCGCACCAGTCGGGGCTGGTCTCGAAGCTGCGTATCCCCACCCAGCATCAAGAATCTCAAGACTGGCCTGTTCGACTTCGGGGTCGACGATAGGGGGAACCGCAAGGAAAACATCGTCACCCGCGGCTGCAGCAAGGACAACGGCATCCTTGCCAGGCCTCCACCGGACCACATTGACCGGGTCTTCTTCACTCAGGGTTACGCTCCAAAGCTGGCGACCAGTTAGAAGCTCCCAAACACGAACAGTTCCATCGTCACCACCGGTAGCAAGCCAGAGGCCGGATGGATCGATGGCCAAGGTACGCACGCGTCCCTTGTGACCTCTGAAAATAGTGGCACAGGCAGTTGGGAACGGCTTCAACTCTTCCGGACTAGGCAACTTGGGGAGGAGGCTCTCGGGATCGATGTTCAACTTGCTTCTCCGAACTCTAGGAGCCAAGTAAAGATCCAGGCAGCGCTCGAACTTCTCTTTAACGAAGTTCTCATAACCAGGAACTCTCCGGAGGGAAGCAAAGTCATTGGGCAAGAATTCGCTTTCCCGATCCTCTGGGTCTGTTTCCTCCCAAGTCTTCCGCTCCTTCTTATCAGGCAGATACTCAGGCGGCGGGTGATAACTCTCCTCGTAGCCAGGCGGAGGAAGTTTAGGAGCAGGAATATGCATATGGGGATTCGCATCCTCTGCCTCGTCCGCCCACAGGTCATATTTGATTACAGTCGGATCTTCTTCCTCCCGCTCCTCCGGGGCCTTGTAAGGGAGAATACGACCCTCTCTGATCGCCTTTACAATCTTCATCACCCGCTTGGCTTCGTGCTTCGATGGAACGAACCGGCGCTTTGGTTCGGGAGCAGCGCTTAAAGGCATAACTTCTTGCTTGCTGGAGAACCATTCGATCGTCGGTTCGTACGGGTTGTAACCTTCGTCGGGGATTTCATTCATCTGAACCTTGCGCAGCAGCTCCAGCTCATCTTGGCTCAGCTCCAGCGGCTTGCCAGTCGAGGGATCCGTAAGACCAGTGAAGCCCTTGGGAATCTCGATACTATCCAGCAATGCATCTAGAGCCTCGCCCTTCGCAGGACGCATGATCTTCTTTCCGTTAATGTCATACCCAATATGAGGATACTCGTCGTAGAAGGACAAGGGGATGTTGCCGATGGTGTTTGCATCTTCGTCGGCTTCGGAGAGCTCAGAGTTATCGTCCGGGTTGATCTCATCGTAGAGATAGCGGTCATTTCCATTGGCGTCTTTTTCAATGCGAAAGTTAATTTGTTCTTCCTCACTAGATTCGCCGTCGTCGTTGTCCTTCGCCGGCTCGTTGACCGCTGCGCCAGACTTTTTCTTCACCAAGTCTTCACCATCGGAAGGAATCTCGTCACTATCAATGTCCTCCTCCCCCTCACCTTCCTCTTCATCGCTGCTGAAGTCATCAACCAATTCCACTTCCGAATCGTCTTCATCGCTCGAGAGATCGTTGGCGTCGTCCGAAAGCGCTCCATTCAAATCCTTCTTGCTCAATTCATCACCAGAATCACCAGAAAACGTTCCTGCTTCCTCCTCCACATCGCGCGTAACGGCCTTTCGCTTCTTCGAGCCTTTTGAAGCGTCCATGATGCTGCGTCGGAAAGAATGTCGAGATTCGCGACTCCCCAGAGCTTGCGGACATTTTTTTTTTTTTTTTTTTTTTTTTTGGGATACTTCCTGCTCCCGCCTTGACCGCCCACATGACACACCGCCTTCTGCCCGCATCTTATCGCTTCTATCATTTGGAGGCAATTCTTCCTTGTGTTTCATACATTTGGTGTTAATATTGCCTTCAAGATGTCACTCGGTTGTTTGGACTGGAATCCGTTGATCTTCTCTTCCATGGAGTCCAGTAATCATGATACAAGTGTGGAAACAATACCGTCGCTGAAGCGACATGCAGCTTGCGATGAATGTAGTAAGTCGCCAGCGGCCTCTCAATGAAACGCCTTGGTTTTGTTTGTATGGACAACTGAACTGTGCTTTGGGATAGGGAAAAGGAAATTGAAATGTTCTGGAGAGTCTACGGGGTGTACTCGATGCATCAGGCAGTCTTTGGTCTGCCATTATTCAATACAGAAACAAATGGGACGGCCGCCTAAGAAACGAATGCGTGGAGACGATGAAGACACAGAATTTGGTGGTATACCGGGAATCGAACAATGGCCAGAGCTTGGCAGCTCTCAATCACCTGAAGAAAATGCACTCGCCGATGGTCTCTTCCCTCAAGTCTATTGTGCACCGTATCGAGTGCCGCATGCCTTCCCACATCTATTATCTATGGATAATGATTATGGCCAATCTTTGCAAACACACAACACTGGAGTCATGGAGCCGTTGCCCGCTACAGAGAGCCCGTGGCCGGATTTCTCCAGCGTGTCTGCGGCAACGGCTTCATCTTTCGCAAAAAAGCCTGCAGGATCGACTGACACAAAGTCCAGTTCTTCTTCCAGTGCCGTGCCACAATGTTCATGCTTATCATACTTATATTTATGTCTCAGCCATCTTTCTTCGTTATCACCTTTCCCGATTTCTCATCACACAATATGCTCGTTGTTTATTGGTACGAAGACGGCCCGGGATGTCATACGTTGCGCGGAATGTCCAAAAACATACGCCACGGGTGTGCAAAATGTTATGCTCACTGGCACTTTACTGAATGTTGTCGCTGATGGATGGTTGCGCGTGTCGAAAGCCGACCCTGTAGAACTTGGGAAACAGGCTGCCCCGCCTGCCTACGTGACTTTACTAACACAGTCATCCCCAAACTCCGCAGAGAGCTGGAGACAATGGCTTCACCAAACAGTCAGAAATGCTGTCATTGGGGGACTAGTTGACCCCGCCGGCCGCGTGCGCTGTTCAGATTCGCCGAATTTACTCTCTCTTGTTACGGAATTCGAAAAGCGTCAACAGAAATGGCATGCAGGGAAAGATGCGCCTATATGGGTGTCTCCACAGAAATCGTCGGCCAACTTTGAGGGTCAGGGTGACCTTACCAACGGTGATCATCAAAGTGATGAGAAAGATTATCTTTGCCTTCGCGTGATTCGGAGCATCAAAGATGTCATATCCAAATTCGACTTCGAACCGCATGAATATCCAGATGGCGCACACTTATAAGGTCGAAGTTCTTGTTGCATTTGCGTCTGGTATATTGGCAAAATGGGGCATTAGGGTCAACCGGGCATGTTGCTTTTCTTATAACGAGTTACGAATATTTGCGCACGAGGCGTTATTCTGGCATTTGAATTTGTTGTATACAGCAGGTATTATGTCAAGCAACATGTTATTCCATTTTCACAAAATTATGTTCGCCCATTTTCTATATCTGTGTATTAGATGCAATATTCATTAAGCAAAGATATAAGATATGGCAAGAATCCCAGAAGATTACTCATCCTCTTCCTCCTCATCATCCACAATGTAACGGTTCTTCTTCCGAGATGACGCCTCACCTGCTGGTGTGGCCTCTGGTGATGCACGTCTTGGTTTAGCAGCCGGCCTTTCAGGCGCGGCAGTATCTTCATCAGCTTCAGCATCGGCGTCCTCTTCCTCGTCCAGCACTTCTTCTTCCTCATCGTCATCGTCACCGACTTCGGGCTCTTCATCACTACCGACGAGGAACCCGTCGTCTTCATCATATTCATCTTCACGGGTCCGACCCCGGCGGCCATAATCCTCATCATCCGTGTGGATTTCGCCGCGACGGTTCGGTTTGCGGGATGTCTTCGTACGTGGTCGCGTGGTGAGAAGGCCGTCATCATCTTCCAATCCGCCCACAGTAAGACCAGCTCCTCCGGTGCGGGAAACGCCAGCCCGGCGACCGCGATCCATTTCGCGATCCGCGAGTTGCTGGCGCCGGCGAGCTGCCTTCAGTTTCTCACGCTCCGCCAGCTCAGCCTGTCGCTTGGCCAGTTCGGGGTCTTCCTTGACTTCGATGACCGGTGCCGATCCGTCTGCAGTCTTTTTGCCGCCGCGGGTTGCCGCAGCCAGCGATTCTTGAAGTCGCTGGACGGCATCATCCGTCTCCATTGTTGTTGGAAGAACAGTGAGACCGTGTGTCAAGTGCGAAGTCAATCTGAAAACAGAGGAGGTTTCCGCGGCCGCGCCCAGGTAGACATGAGAATCCAACTTGGTGTCATAGTTGCCAGATCGGTCAAGAGGTGCAAGTGCTTTGGTTGATATCCTGTACTGTTCCTTGGGGGCTGAAGCGAGTTGAAGCGTCATTGATCCATCTTCCCATCGGATAACGCGAGCATTGGATTGTAGGAGAGCGGCATCGTTCGGGTCATGGCGCCAGCAGAGCGATGTAGCTGCAGTGGCGTACGGGGGCGCAACATAGGTCTCGGGGTTAAACTCTTCTGTTTCAAATGATAGGAAATTGGGAACAGGCATAGTGTAGACCTGTGTATTGCGCCATATCAGTACAATTGGGATCAGGCAGTTGCCTTCATCATGTACATACCTCTCCATTTGTGGTTACTGGCTCTGGCGCTCGACTCAAGCTCAGGTCCATAATGTTGACAGTCTCCCCAAACTCCCCTTCTCCTCCACCCTCGTAATCCATGCGATCTTCTGTTCGATCATAACGGCCCTCGTCGTCACCGGAATCCAATTGTTCATCGTCGAGTCTTCGCTGGGATTGACTAATGGAACAGGGTCAGCCGGTGCCGTATTCACAGCAAAACACATATATCCATACTCATCCTCTGCCAGTTCTTCCAGTCCCCCTTCATCTCCATCTGAACCAAAGAGATCCGCGTCGTCGTCGCCATTGGGTTGGTCTAAGTCCATGTTGTCTGCGACTGGGGTGTTGCTGTGTTCGCTCCCAGGACTCTGAACCCGACCTGAGCGTCCCGGACGACGTACTACCTCTTCATCTGACGAGGACATTATGTGTATGAATCTCGGTGAGCCGACGTAAAATTGGAAGAATCGAGGTCGGTCAGATTCCAAGGCCGACTGAAAAACACGCTCCGACTATCCAAAGAGTTCCGAGTCGCAACTATTCGATTTGACTTCCCAACAGTCTGTATCCTTGTGCCTCACCGTATTCGAGACTTCGTCAAACGGAATCACTTTGAGCGTTGGAATCCTGTCCTTATTACAGTATTCTACTTCGTTTATCGTGCCGGAGCTTAACTCGCCTCGGAGCAGCAGGATGATCCGCCCCGCCCCCAATCAGGACTAGCTCCGGGAGCAACTCCACGGGCCAGACCAAAAGAGGCGATTCACACCAATTGCCTCAGCGCTGCTTCTACTTCTTTCCCCTGGCCCATCGCCTGCTTGTTATTCTTTTTTATTCCAGTTGATTGTCTTGTCGGCCCTTAGGAATTGCGTGGTTCAAAATGGCGACCTTTTTCCAGAGTGTGTAAGTGATTCATTGGGAGGGAAAGTTCAGGGACTGATAACTCCTCCGGTTGTCCCCTGATTCTCCATGCTGCGGAGGAACGCTACACAGCACAAAGAACCGTTCTCTTTTGTTTTACTTTATTTTTTATGCGCGCTTTTCTCGTGGCGTCTTTCTATTTACCCGTACTTTCTTATCATGCCTCTCACCGCATATCTTGATTCAAGTACTGGCGCTAACTTGGACTCGTCTCAACTTTAGTCGCCAAGGATTTGGCAGAGGAGGTAACAACAAAAACAACAACAACAACGCGGCTCCCAAGTCTCCAGCTCCGCTGCCTGTCGCTCAAGCTCCCCAGATTTCGCCTGCTCCTAACTCTCCGTCTCTCGGTTCGCCGCTGCCAATGGACAGCCCCGCCGCATACGATCCCGATGCACCCAAATACTTCTTTCAGGAGAAGTACGCCCCTCTGAACGTAAGGGGTAACTTCTTGACTCTCTGTGCCTGTCCGAAGAATGTGGAGCTGGGAGAATGGTTGGCCCATCAGAGTAAGCAGCGGTCCTTGCGCGGTATGGCTGGAGTATACTTGCCAGAGACTGACACCATATAGTTGTCGAGCAGTACCGTTTGCTTCATGCGATGCTGCAGGTGATCCAAGAGGTCAATGGTGTTACTGGCCTTCCTATTTGCAATGAGGCCACCTGCCCAACCATGTCTGCGGGACGGTGAGTTACAACACCATGGATATGGAATCTGGAATTGAATGTCCGACTAATGGGCCCTTCTTCCTCTAGTCTGACTTACACGTGGCTTGTGGACGGTCGTGCCGCAAAGATCTCGGCTCCCAAGTTCATTAACCGTGTCGAGAAGTGGATCATCAGCAAGATCCATGACCCCGTCATGTTCCCAACCGACAAGGTGGCTAATGCCCCAGATACCTTTGCCATCAATGAGGCCTCCGGTGCTGCCCCATCCAACCCTCCGGCGAATGCTACAGCAGAGGAGTGGATTGGCAAGTCCAGTGGTTTCCCGCCGTCTTTCTACAAGGACTGCCAGGGTATCATGAAACAGATGTTCCGTTGCTACGCCCATCTCTACCATGCTCACTGGCTGAACCCCTTCTGGCATATCAACAAACATGACATCCTCAACATGGCGTTCGTTCATTTCGTGACCGTCGCCAAATACTATAAGCTCGTTTCCGACAAGGAGATGGAGCCCATGCAGCCCCTTATCGACCTATTTATCAAGCAACAGCGCATTCCGCCAGAGGCAGTCGGGGGCGGACACTGGGCGCAGCAAACATCTAGCTGAGCTAGAAATACGCTCGTGACAGGCTACCTCGGTCCTTCTTTTGCTCGCTTCTCGACGGTGATTAATTGTCTTCTAACCTGGTGTTGGAAACTTGTTTATCTCAATTTCTACGCAGTACAGTTTTGGCTTTTTGTTTATGAGCCATCTTTAACGATATGGGCAGATCAACGCAGTGGACGGTACACCCATCAGATCAAGACATTGGAGCATATGGTATATTAGCAGATATCCTTGTTTTTATTGTTGGTTTTCTTGTCTTCATTTATCCCTGCATATATGCTTGAACTAGTTTTTTTGAGATCAGGGTTGCATGTTTTTCGTCATTATCTACATCTAAGCATGATTGTGTTCTTTAGCCCAGTCAGATACACAGTGCATTACCTCTATGGCGAGGATTCGTTTTTGGATGGAATCTCTGCTTTTGTTTCTTTGTTTCTGCTAGGAATAGCGTAATGTGGAAATGACTTGACTTTTTTGCCTCTGCCCTTGAACGTTCTTTGCCGAATCCTGATGTGTAGTCCCTGTAAAGCTCTAGCATCCAACGACATGAACTGAAAACCAGGACTCTTCGAGTTCAATTCGACTTTGTCGGATCCGTGTGCGATTTAAACTTGTCAAAACACTGTCTTGTTTGTCGCCATCCACACTGTTCGAGCGAATAGGCAGACTGCAAGAATGATGGTTGAGAATCAACGATCCCCAGTCAAACCGCTCATTATCCATGACTCCATTTGCCCTAGATGCCATGAAGATAATATGTGCGAGTCGGTCCCAAAATTTTGAACAGATGAGTCCGAGAATCACAAGTAGATCCCGTTTTGTCCCTCCTCTGCGTCTCTATTCCCCGTCTCTTGATCTGCGCCGTCACGATGCGCCTCGTTGCCAACGGTCCCGTTAACCACGGGCTGAGTTTCTGATGGCTGCGTATCTGTATTGTCCTTATTCGTATCCGTCCCATTCGTATTCGCAACCTCAATCCACTGCTGACCCCGCCTCTCCACTTCCGCCTTCAACAACGCGATGCGCTCAGTGAACCTCGCAAGAACACCTTCATTCTCCGATACGTAGCCTTCAATCTCGCGTTTGTCTTCTTCCGATTCGCAGGATTCAGTGACGAATGTTTTCATTTCATCGTTGGAGCGGTGCAGGTGGGCGATGGAGTTTTGGAGCTCGGAGGCTTTGGCGAAGAGAGCGGAGAGGGGGAGTTCTTTGATTGCGTCTGCGAAGGTATAGTGGGTGAATATAGGGTTCGTTTGGTCCGACATTTTGCTTGGAAATGTTCTCTGGTCTTGGTGGGGTGTAGTGTACCAGTCTGAATGTGGGGGTTGTTTTCTGTATCCTTATCGCTATCAGCACGTGCATAGACGATGTAGATTGAGTGCGTACAGCGAAGTGCTATGCTCTAATATTGTAGTGGTATACCCCTGTAGAGCGTGTAAATTACAGTGTATAGGCAGGAATTATGTCATGAAATCACTCGCTCTGTAAAGACGCACTCCCCAAAGTCAGCATCCTAAGACCGAGCACGTGACTTTCGGAGAAATCCTTCTCGGAGCTTTTTAAATCGGCTCATTCTCCGCCAACAACGCTACCCAGCCTGTTGCAGCTGGATTCGCTCCCATAATCGCAGGATATGAGCAATGTATTCTGCGTCGCATGGCGGGTTCCATGCCCAGGGCTCCGGTCCCTAAGCATGTCCCCGTCCATTGCAATTCCGCTCCGCTCCGCCTGTCGTGATCCCCGCACTTCGCTCCCATCACGGTATTCAAACTATACCAGCCGACAGTTTTTCGGATCACTTGCGCCATTTACCCTCTCCACGGGACGTCCACTCCGTGTCGGATCGAACCCATCTCCTCCAGTTGCGATTCTTGCTAGACCATTCTCATCTACCCGTTCTTCGCTATCCGACTCTACCCCTCCGGTTGAACATGGCGTGCAGCTCCGTCCCGAACCGTTCTCTGCTGACGAAATCAAATCGATATTTGGAAAGGCAAAGGTTTCACCTGTAGTGGGTAACCGGGTTCTTGCCGTTCTACAAAGTAGACGTGAGGCCGGTACTCTGGATCTCGATCTCCCGGAAGACATAACACATTCGGTCCGCAAGCCTAGTCTTGATGCAGCTCTCAGATTCCTCCGCGCAAACTACCCACTCGACGAGGACGCAGCGATTCTTGCCCGTATTGAGAGGGAAGAAGTGGAGGAAGAGCAAAAGCTTATCCGCCGTGCGGAAGAGCTGGGATTGTACAAACCGCAAAGTGGGACTTACGACGCTGAACGGGGCGAGAAGGATGATCCCTCTGGAAAGAGTGCTCTGTTGGAATTTCGCAAGCGGAACGAGGCGCGTATCCTGGAGCAAGAAGAAAAGAAGCGCCAGGCATGGCTTGAGGGTGAACAACAAGATCTTGAGATCCTGAAGCAGCAGGCGGAAAAGAATAAGGCGCTTCAAACGTTTGAAAACACCACAGCTCTGGAAGGTGGGTATATTTGCGTTTCTATGCGGTTTTGGCGCCTTGTTAACCCGGTGCTATAGCTCGACCGCGCGCCGACCCCCAGCAACGTCCGCTACTAGCCTGGATTCAGAAACACCATTTGCGTGGTATGGATAACAGCGTCGACGTATCTCAAATGACCAATGTATGCTCTCAATGCACATACGATGAAGGACTCTACTTATGTGTCTGCAGGCCCGCCGGATCATTCCATCTTTGGCGATAACGTTGCTCACCATCGGCCTTGCCTACGTTTTTGCCCAGAACTACGAACCTCCGCTGAAGCAGGATCGCATGTTCCCCGACACCCCTCCTGCTGCTGCGACAGCCATGGCCATTATTGGCCTGAACCTTGGTGTCTATCTTTTGTGGAAGGTTCCACCGGCTTGGAGAATGCTCAATCGCCATTTTATTATTGTTAACGCTTGGCCTCGCGCAACGAGTATGATCGGAAGTGTCTTTAGTCACCAGACGCTGAAGCATCTTGCGTTGAACATGGGTCTTCTGTGGTTTATCGGAACACGACGTGAGTATTCGGCATTCGGATGTGGTGGTCGAATCATGCTAACATGCTTCAAGTACACGACGATATTGGCCGGGGTAATTTCCTAGCCTTATACATGGCAGCCGGTGCCTTGGGCTCGTTCACGTCTCTTGCGGCACACACCCTGCTTCTCAAGGATCTAGCCGCGACGTCTCTTGGTGCTAGCGGAGCAATGTCAAGTCTCGTCGCTGCTTGGTGCATGCTCCACTCAAAGTAAGCAAACTCAAAAATTTTTCCCACTATCATGACAATAACTGACAACCAACCAGCGACAAACTCACTATCTTCTTCCTTCCCCGCGAGTGGCAGGAAACCTTCTCAGCGCCCGGGTGGCTAGTCCTAGCTGGTTTCGTCGCCTTCGAAACCATGAGCATGGTGGCTCCTTTCCGTGCCGCCAGGTTTGACCATTATGCTCATCTTGGTGGTTATCTCACGGGCACGGCATGGGCGCTTGCTTGGAAGGCAGAACAGAAGAAGCGACGAGAGGAGAAATCGTGGTGGGAGAAGCTTGTGTCTTCTGATTGATTGGTGTTTGACTTTCTTGGGCTATCGTACGGTTCCAACGAGTCCTGTTTTATTAGATATTTGTTAGCATTTGTATACCCTTCTATGTGAAAATTGGACAGTCATGTATTATAGCACAAATCTTTCGAATCCAGTCTAGTATAGACTAACCTTCGACTTATCTCGTCTCGACCTATTGTCCTCGGCGTATAACCATCAAAGAAGCAACAAAGCGACTTGAGAATCCAATAATAGAGAAGCACGAAAGAAATCGGACAATTAAAGTTAACTCCCTTTGTCGATGTGCCGAATCTCAAAAGTAACGGGATTCTCCCTTCTCTTCAACTTAGGGTTGTGCGATATTCAAAGAGCCGTCGAAACAAAGACACATTGTAAATACCATGCTCAAGGGAATCCTCATATTCTTTTCTTTCTCGCTCTTTATCCTTCGAAACAAACAAGACAAAGATTCAGGCTGCCTCAGGCATTGTTTACATTTTGGAACCATACATTGTCCCAAATAGGCAATGCGACCTCAAAGAGACCTCAGGCCCGGACCCTTTGTGATCAGCTTAATTTTCTTAGAAAGATCCAGACAATCAGATATTTTCAGATAAAGTAAGAATGCCATAGAGCTGTAGTTTTTTTCATTTTTATATGTTGTAGACAATGCAAATGTCCCTAGGGCTCACTCATTATCACCTGGTTAGGCATACTTATCTGGTTGCCATCTTTCATTCACAGACCAAACACGCCACCAGATTTATAAAAAGGCGCTTCTCGCGTTGTTGATGTCCCTTTTGGTCAATTTTCTGCTTCGCCTCTTCTTTTTCTCTCGCACACAATTCTCGTTCTTTTCTTCGACGTCTGGTCACAGTCTTTGGTTTTTCCCAGCAACCACTTCTCATCTTCTGCTTTTGGCTTCCAGCAACCAGCTTTGGTCGTAACCCTACCTTTCTTGTCACCTCTTGTCGTCCCATACCATACGCGTCCCATCGAGCTCTTTGGTCTCGCTCGTCAAGTCGCCATGAGCCAGGAGACTTCTCAACATGATAACAACGCCAATCACGTCACTGGCGAGGACCCCGTGCCTCGAATGAGGATTCGCTCTCGTCGACCTGCTGACCCCATGGCTTTTCTCTTCAAGATCAAGAGGAACCGACAGGCCATCGTGGATTCTCAGAAGCCAGAGTCTGTCGAGAGTAGCTCGTCCTCCTGCGAAGATACTTTCCTCATCTCTGAGAGCGAGGAAGAGGTTGAATCTTTGGATGGAAACCAAGCTCAGGACAAACAGGCTGTCGAAGACAAGCACAAGAATTCGAACGATGACTCGAACCGCGAGGTGGTTAGTGATCTGTTCAAGAAAGGGGAGCCATCAAAGCCCCAAGCCCAAGATTCGAATGATTCCACCAGTGTATCAGCCTTTGCTGCACGTGTCATCCACCCTTGGCACATCGTTGACTACCACTTGTACTTGCTTCAGATCGAGGGCAAGAAAGACCTCACGGCGCGGCGTAACGGTATTCTGTTGCGTGATGGTGTTGAATGCCGTTCCCTCTACTATGATGAGATGTTCGAAGACGACACTTTCGATCCTGACCTCGTCGGTCCAGAACCCAGCATTCTCTTTGCAGCTTTGCCTGTCCCCGAGCACCACATTAAATTCAACGGCGCTGCGTACGTGCTCGAATACGACTGGAACTTGAGAACTCTCTGCGCTCGTCACTTTGCCTGGGTGCCTGAGGACCTGCGTAACATCGAGTGTGTGTGGAACGAGGGCATCATCATCTACTGCGTCCCAATCGTCGAGATGATCGATGTTATGAAAACCGCCTTAGAACAACGATACCGTCGACTTGAATTTTTGAGCACCAACCCTCGCTGCACAACTTCGTACGTGGCACACGACGATCCCGGTATGGAACTTGTCGTTGCATACTCGTTCTGTCAGTTTGCCGTTGATTTCGCGGAAGCCCTTATTCCAGAGGAAACGGGCGAGGGTATTGAAATATTCAAGTCGGAATTGGAGGAAATCATGGAAGAGATCCGTCTTACCTTGCAACGCGCTTCGTATCGGGCGTGGTTTGCCGTCCGCGAAGGCCTTTCCATGGAAAAGTTCTCCCACAAGGTGCACTTCGACCGGTACCTCAACGATCTCTTCACGTACAATAAGTCGGTTGAGGAGGGAAGTCTTCGTGGCAAGAAATGGCATGCTCCCGGGCTGGACACGTGCAAGAAAATCCGCGACAATGACGCTATGAAGCGTCGGGCTAGCAACGAACGCCGTCTGAAGGACCTGTTTGCCCCCTTCGATCAAGATGAACATAAAGAGAGGCAGGAGAGAGCGTTTCAGGAGATGCTGGCTAATGCAGACAAAAGTCAAGCTGACGCTCTCATCGAAGAACCTCTTCAGGCCCCGTTGACGCCGCTCTGGGGCGAATTGAATTTTGACGAGTTCGAGATGAGCCCCGGGTCCCCTGTTGTTGTCCACTCGGCCCCATTGCAGGATGACGGTCTCGAAATCACCGAGTACCATCACGCTCCTCTTTTACGCCTTCTGAATAACGTCCTCGACCTCGTCCAGGAACAACCGGAGTTGGATACGTTGGAGAATCGGGGACGGTTTGGCGCCCTGCTGACTGAAATGGGAATTTGCGTGGTGAAGGATACTTTGGATTTATTTTCTATTGCGCCGCAACAGGGTTTCGACAACGACAATTGGAGTCTTGTGGTCCACGATGAGGCCAGTAACGAAGAGGATGAGGAGCTAACTGCTCCTGTTTGTCGCCTTCTCCCGAGCCCTATCCTTGATTAGCTGCTCTCTTCTCATTCTTTTGTCCAATTTTGCTTCGTTTGTCTTTCCTTTTGTTTCTTCTCTGGTCTCCTGGTCTTCTTTTTCCTGGTGTTATGTTCAGGTTCTTTTTCAGTCTCCCTTTTTTGTCTGGGTACGATGTCTTCCCACGCACATTTTGTCGTTATTTTGCTGTCGTTGAATCTTTTCCGCCCATCTCCTAGAATCTGTTTCGTTCGATCTTTCGCGATTTGTCTTGTTGATCTCGTCCTGGACCTTGGTGGCAGCTTGCAGGCTTTTGCGTCGCCCTTGAACATTCCCTTCTCTTTTTGTATGAGTCCTGGTTGAGGCTCGAGCTTGGTCTCGTCTGAACGCTTTTTTGTCATTGAGTACGGCTGAATTGAGCTGAATTGCAGGAAATGGTGAAAGGAAGAAAATAGGAGGAAAATCTGAAGGAAAAAAAAGAAAAGAATTCACACAAATACACAGAATCTGGAAAGCTGGTCGATGCTGTAACTAGGATGTCTTATGGCAGTGTTGGAGTACAGAGAACAGGACACAATGAAGTGAGCACATATGCCTTTATATTTCTGGCAGTTCCTAATAGTAGAATGGATATCTCCACTAGAGAACAGCTGGTCTGATAGTAAGTGGCATTCTTTGACTCATTCTGGAAGGAGGTGGTCGCCGTATGTCATGTGCCTGGCATAAGCGCCTTATGCATCCTTATGCGCATTGATACGTAACACATTGCATGATAGCTGCGCCACTGCGGCTCTCAGCCCAATCAGTAGCTGCTTTGTGGCTTTACGTGGCTCAGATGAAACTGGTCCACAGATTCATCGTTTCCTATTGGTCAATGGCCTCTCCACGCCTGTCATCGCCAAGACCAGCCACAGCGCTAACCCAAGATAGCAGCACTCCTGTTTTGGTCAGCCCTACTGCTAATTTCCGCTGCTGACTTTCGCTCGTGTTCTCATTCCTCAGTCTTTCCTTTCCTTTTTTTTTCCCTCTCTGTCGCTCTCTTTCCATCTCTTTTTCTACTGTACACACTTTCCCTGGTTCTTGTTCTCTTATGCGCGGACGATCACCGTCAATAACCCCTGGGGATCGGTGACTAATCCGCGCCTCGAGAGACTATTTATTTTTTTCGCCCTCGATAGAACAGGAGGGAGACAAATAAGTGGGTAGCATTTGCTCTGTGATTGCCTTTTCTATCTTTGTTCTCTTTGCGCGTATCGTTTTAGCCGGACAATTGCAGGACCATGGCGGAATCCTATCCAGGGGCACAAGGTGAGTGAACGCATGCGCGAGATTGATATGATATGTCGAATTATCTGTACAATGATGCTAATTTATGTGTTCCTCGTGCGCAGGTGCCCCGATCCAGAATGGTGTGCCGCACGTCGACGTGATTTCCGGTCCTCTGATCAACTTCAAGAACATGCACATGCAACCCTCGTCTGCGATTTGGCATGGAAGCGTATTGATCGTGACGAAGCCTGGTCAGCCTCAGCCGCCGCAGCTTCACTTGCGCCAGGCAGGCCCCGTGGGGGACATCCATAATGCTCAGGTCAACGGGGGAAACGTGCCGACCCAGCAAGGGATGGTGATTGAAGGACTGCGTCTCTACGAAGACCCAGGCAAGGCTTTCTGGCGGTTCTCAATTGCCATCCCTGTCGAACCTTACGAGGCTCGTTGGGAGTATGACATTCCGGGTTTGCAGTATGTCGAGGGGGAATTGGCCAACTCGCCTTGGAACTTTGTGGTCCCTGGACTGAACCAGTCAATGCGCCAGATGTTCCACTCCTGCAATGGCTTTTCGGTTGGTACAGACATGAACGCTTGGGTCGGCCCCAACTTGTGGAAAGAGGTGCTACGGGTTCATGAAAGCAAGCCGTTCCATGTTATGATTGGTGGTGGTGACCAGCTCTACAACGATGGGATCCGTGTGGATGGTCCTCTCAAGGAGTGGACCTCGATTGCCAACCCTCACAAGCGCCGCGCCCATGACTTCAACAATGACATGCGAGCCCGCTGTGATGACTATTACTACGCTAACTACGTCCGCTGGTACAACACGGAACCATTCAGGACCGCCAACGGGATGATCCCCCAGATCAACATCTGGGACGACCACGACATCATCGATGGCTTTGGTTCCTACACAGACCACTTCATGCGCTGCTCCGTCTTCCGGGGCATTGGTGGTGTGGCCTTCAAGTACTACTGCTTGTTCCAGCATCACATCGCCCCGCCCCTGTCGACGTACACGACGGATGCTCCCCAAACTATGAGTGCCGTCAACGGCACTGCAGGCGCAGACCCGCGACAGTTGGAAAACACATATGTCTTGGAGAACCAAGCAGAGGACGACAGCTGGATTGTCGGCCAGCGTCCCGGTCCGTACGTGGAGGAGAAAAGCCGAAACCTGTACATGCGTCTGGGCAGACGAATTGCGTTTATCGGCGTGGATGCGCGTACAGAACGGACCCGTCACCAGGTCAATTATGAAGACACCTACGACCTCATCTTCAACCGTCTCGAACGGGAAGTGGCCGCGGCCAACGGTGATATCAAGCATTTGGTGGTTCTCCTGGGTGTTCCCATTGCCTATCCCCGTCTGGCATGGCTGGAGAATATTTTGAGCTCTCCGGTTATTGCACCCATCCGCCTATTGAACAAGCGTTTTGGTTTTGCCGGCGGTTTGTTCAACCAGTTCGATGGTCAAGTTGATCTGTTGGACGACTTAGATGATCACTACACAGCTCGTCAACACAAAAAGGAACGGAAGATGTTCATCAACCGTCTCCAGGATTTTGCCAAGGCTCATTCGGTTCGAGTGACGATCCTGGGTGGTGACGTTCATTTGGCAGCCATTGGTCGGTTCTACTCGAAGCCCAAGCTGGGTGTCCCAACCGGTAACGACCACCGGTTCATCGTGAATATCGTCAGCAGTGCGATCACCAACAAGCCGCCCCCTAAAGCAGTGGCGAACCTGCTGGCTCAGAGAAACAAACTTCATCATCTCGACGATTACACTGATGAAACACTCATGGACTTCTTCGACCAGCAGCCCGGCGGTG
Organism: Aspergillus cristatus; assembly: GCA_034509305.1. Taxonomy (NCBI): domain Eukaryota; kingdom Fungi; phylum Ascomycota; class Eurotiomycetes; order Eurotiales; family Aspergillaceae; genus Aspergillus; species Aspergillus cristatus. Next base: position 1,168,040 of record WJBV01000006.1, on the reverse strand, counting down.
TGGAAAAGAGTGCAGCCTGGAACCAGGTGACGATGCCATCGCGGAACTTCGCCTGTATCACTGAAAACGATGCTCTGCCCACAAACCCCGAGGTGTCGGGAGCTACGAATGGCTATGCACCAAAGCAGGTGCCCAAGGATGGACATTCGCCGTTGCACAGGGGTGAAGAGGACGTTGGCACCACGCACCCGGCCGCTGATGGCGTCGGTCTCAGTGACATGTATGGTGGTCTGGATGTGTCCATCAAGGTCGAGATTGACCCGCAGAACCGGGACGGGGCTGCCCATGGCTATGGATTTAGCAGTAATTTTTCCCTGCATTCATCTCTCTGAAATCAAAGGACACTAACAATGATATAGTTCCTCCGTTGCAATTCAACCCTCAGGCAGACACTGCCCCCAGACCTGTTTCTGGACGTGCTCACTCGCTTCGACCTCCATCTGCGCGACCTAATTCCGATCGTCCTTCATCGAACAGGCCTCATACGGCTGTCCCCTAATTTAATTACGCGAATCTCTAGGAGGGGAAAGTAATTTGGGATATTTAGATACACATCTGGTTTATAATACGCTTTTTGATACACCTGCAACGGCGCAGCATTGTGGTTTGATTTGGTTTAACATATATCCATTCTTTAGTTTTGTTACTTAATCTTGTCTGATTCTTAATTGAATATTTTAGATTCTCAGCAGTTTGTTCTGTCTTTATTTTGAAGCATTCAATTGGACTCGTATGAATATCAAAGTCGTCATCCTGCTCAATTGCTTGTTGCGTTGTTTTATATACTTGCATTTGACTTGTGCCTTATATATGATCAAAATAGTCTGTTGTCAATAACATAGAATCATGTATGGTATCTGTTTATCAAAATGTTATATATAAGTAGTACGGTGCGATATAGCATATATATAGCCAGCTCCCTTTATCTTGCCATCAATTCTACTTCTCGATTCACTACCATCAGAAAATACGACCATCCTACATTCTTGTCACTATGGTTGGTATATTCATACTGCCGAGTAAATTCAGGTCATGAGTTTCATTATTTAGTATCAACCATACTCCTGGTTTACAAAGACCGCCTATCCCAATGTACTCGTACTCCTTCCAAACCCAAAATCACTCTTCCGTCTTCTTCTCACAGCACCCTCATTTGGACGACGACGCGGTCCGCTCATACTAGCAACGGGCGAGGTATCCCTTGGCCCCCGTCGACGAACAACCTGATATCCCTTATCCAATGCGATCTCAATAGCACAACGAACTTTAAGCGCTGAGACGGCCGGCCAAACGCCCTTTTCACCCTTCAGAACCCAATTAGTCAGACTTTCTTTGCTGGGTCGCTGCAGGAGTTGCGAGAAATCGCTCAACGAGAGATCTGGGACGAGAGTTAAGTTTGGCCCGGGTATCGTTTCTTCAATGAGGAGTCGGCCAGCTATCTGCGGTAGGAGGCCTAGGTAGTCTAGTTGTCGTAGCCTGTGACGGATCTCAGCTGTGATGAGACGCATAAGAGAGCGGGTAATGTTCCATTTGCCCGCTTGTCGTCGGTCTAAAAGGTCTAATTCGATGCTGAGGAAGGGGATGAGGTATGGCCGGGGCTGCGAGACTATGAAATGGTTAACGTTGAATAATTCGGCGATTCGGGATAGTGGTGATTCCCCGTCGTTGTAGTGCACATTAAACCATGGCCGGAAGACAGCGTCTTGTGAGTATGGCCATGGGACAATCGAGCCGGTCTCGTCTTTACAGTATATAGTCACGGGCTGGTTGTTGGTCATTGTAGATGAGTTCGACGCAGCTGCAGCTGACCAAATTAACTGTGAGGTGTCAGCGGAAGACCGGGAAATATGGTAGATAATTGGTCTTGCATACCACATTCGGTGCAGTTAGGTAGTTGAGCAGATTCGGTATCCCAGTCTTGCCAGACGTAGCAACGGTAATGTTCAATATGCGTTTTGAACGCGCGTAAGCTTCTTCAAAGGTCAAGTCGCCCAGATTGTCTCGTACACATTCCTCCAAGAGTTGTGCATCAAGGAAGTATCCTTTATGGATGAATCGTTTCACTTGTTGAAACAATGCCCCCAGTAAACCATTATCAGACCACCCCCACGAGGCTCGCCGGCGATAATCGAAACAGGTTAAATCAATACCATCACCCTCCAGGAACGCCAACAGTTCATCCTCCGTATGAACACAAACGAGCGCAGCAATAAGAGCCCCAGTAGCCGTTCCGGTAATAATCCTAGGCAAGAGACCCTGTGAATGCAGCGCTTTCACCACACCTAGATGACATAGCCCGAAAATCGACCCGCCCTGCAAGAGCAACGTCGTACGACCAAACGCCTGACGGGTATCATGTAACAGTTCCAACTTGGCCTGCGACGAGAACCTGCTGTCGTGCGAAGGGGCTGTTTGCAACGTCGTGACGTGTTGGATGGAGAGCGCAACCTGCGTGATATAGTCATCGATCAATAACTTCGTACCTGCATAGGCGTGGACGTAGAGTTTGGGCGAGGTGATGTTGCCCAGATTGCGAACAAGACCAGAGCGAAGGAGGTTAGCTAGAGTTAAAATATCTTCATCTTCTCGGGCGCTCATGAGAGCCTCTAATCGCCCGAGAATGAGTCGATAGTCGTAATGGCGGTTTGCTGGGTTTTGGCGCCTAGTTCCACCAAGATTAGTATAATGGAGATGAAATCTACCGGGAGATATTCCATACCACACGTCCGTACCCAGTAGTTCATCCAGCTCAAAAGCGCATTCTTCCCATTCCTCGTACGTCTGTGCTGTCTTCAGACGATGCAGCAATCGATCTCGAGGAGACTTGGACCTCCACCATGACAGCAGTTTCTAGCGAACAATTAGCGAACAGACAGTATCGAAAACCAATATGTAGTATAAGGTACATCTCTCCAGAACAGTGTGACGTCCAGAACCATGCTGACAATGGCCGCAAACAAGCCGCAAATGGCCGCCCAGGACTCCATTTCGGCGCTGGATGGACGGCATTTACAGGTGAAAAGTGTTGCGTCTTTTTCATATGCGATACCTCGGGTTAATAAATATGTCACTTGCCAGTCATGCAGGTAAGTGCAGGTGACGAGAGTCGAGAGACATAAAGGAGTAGGACAAAGTGAGGTGAGGTTGGACAGGCAGCTATGTCAGCCGCGGTTGGTCCTATTGAGAACTAGTCGCGCCGCATACAAGTGTCGATGCACTCCTATATTTCCAAGTAGATAAGAATAAGGAATGAAGATTAAGAAATTGAATTGCTCGTAAGTCGAATCGCTTTTTCTCTACACGCCTGTAATCCCCCCAGCTCATACAAGCCATTCCCGTGCACACATTAGAAAAAAAGAATAAAAAGGGCATTGATATTTCCATGGTCCGTTCTTTTTGTATTTCGCTTTTGTTGCTTCTTCCTTAGTGCAAGTAGGCGAAACATAAATTCTCCAGACATCCTAAATCTACCCACCCATGCGGACACCTCCGTCAAACCGTTTACTCTTCGACGATGTTGCCCCGCTCCGACACGTAGAGACCATCAAGGAACTAGACTAAGAGTCAGCGATGATCATAAGTCAGAAGGTTAAGGGTGTTCTGTTCTCACCTTCCGGATATCCTTGTTCCGGACTCTGCAGATCTGCTGGATGTCGGCGGCACTCTGGGAGACACCCTCAAGGGAGTTACCGGAGAGCTGGAGCTCATCCTTGACGCTGGGCGAGGTGATGACCTCGACACCGGGCTGAGCAGTCACACGACGGACGTACTTCTCACCCAAGAAGTTTCTGTTGGTAAAGAACTCATCAGCCAATGTCCATGCCCAATATGGAGAAATCCCAGTGTTCCTCCTGGTTTTGATTTCTACTGGTTCTCCGCGATCAAATTGGCGCATACCTGATCTCAACGTCGTACTGGCCAGTCTCGGCGTTCTTCTCAATGTTGACGTTGATGGGAAAGTGAGCGTACACGTAACGCATCTTGTACTTGAAGCCCTTGGTGACACCGATGATCAGATTGTTGATGATGGTGCGGACGGTACGGAGGGTAGCGACACCCTTGCGGGCACCGTGGTGCATCTCGATCGAGATAACATTCTTCTCAGGGCGGCCGAAGGTAACGGCAATGTGAGAGAGGTCCTTAACGAGCTTGCCTGTAGGAGTAAGGACGTGTCAGTCGCGAATCCCAATTGCCGTAGACAATCTCCACTTGGCATAGAAGATGATCGGACTCTTCTTTGCCTGAGATGCACAAGCCGATGGGGAATTGGTTGCATACCTCGGGGGCCCTCGACGGTCACAATGCGCGAGCGAATGTGAACCTTCACTAAACAGCGAAACAGCAATCAGTTATCAAAATCCAATGAATCCCATCTTGTGTCTTGATTCCCTCTCCACGCAAGAGTTTCCCCTGGTCCGTCCTGGCGCAAACCCCATTGCGATAGACAAAATTTTCCCAGGTGCTTCCTTGCTCTTTCTGGTCGTTCATTCCGTTCATCTTTCCACTCAGCGCCGTTGTCTCGTCTAGGTCGTCCAGGAATCACCGGGGCCGCTCTCTCTCTCTCCCTCTCTCCCTCCCTCCCTCCCTCCTCTTTCACTCAAACGTGGCCAGGGAATAGACACAAGATTCAACACACAAAACTGGCGCAATGCTCACCATTCTCGGGGATGGGCAGCCGTTCCTCGGAGTGAATGTACCGCATCTTGACTGCGTGGGCTGTAGAATGTCCGAGGGGAGAATTGTCGAAGTCGTCGTGCGGTCGGTCGTCGAAAGGATCGAAATTCCTCTGGAGGTTCTCTCGTCGGCGGTGGTGGACCGAAAATCCAAAGGCGGGCGGGTTGTGCGTCGCTTAATTGACTGATTCGGTTTAGCGCGGTCGCTCTAGGGTTGGCTTACTTAAGCCCCTACAAGGAATTAACTATGTGCATAGTAGGAAGGGCCAAACAGCAGAGATTAATAGTGAAATGCCAATTATAAGAACATTACAGTACATAGCTGTCTATGTCTCGCCATGGTATACGAAATGTTTTGTCCTTCCAAAACACCGGCCCAACCATAACGCCCCGAAACCAGCATACAATCACGACCAAACGAGAACCGACGCAATCAATAATCAATGAGATTGCTGAACAAGAAATCTTATTCCTCCTGACTCTTGCGAGTGACCTCCTGGATCCACTTACCCCCCAGATTCTTCAATGTCGAAGCCAATTGATCTTCTTGGTCCAATGCGGATACATCATCACCCCCTCCAATGCTTTTTCCGTTGACCAAGACATTCGGGACAGTACGGCGGCCGGTGCTTTCGCCTAGGACACTCTGAAGTGCCCTGCCCAGTTTGTGGTGATCAAGCTCGACCACATACGGCTCCGGAACAATGGAGTATTTCTTGAGCAAGATGGACTTGGCTTTTGCGCTGAAAGGACAGTAGGACTTGGAGAAAACGATGACTAGACGAGAAGAAAACAAAGTTAGCATCATTCAGCAATACGACATGGATAAGATGGACATACTTGGGGCCCGTTTCAGGATAGCATTCAACTCATCCTTAGCCTCCGCGTGGTCATCGGTTTCAGGAGCCTGCTCCTTCTCCTTCTTAGGCGAATCATCCTTGTTCATCGGAATGGTCATCTTAGTTCTCCCCGCAATAGGTATCTCCTGCATTTCTTCACTGTCTTCCTTGGTTTTATCAGTGTCCGCCTTCGGAGCCTCCACCTTTGGCGCTTCAGGAACGATCGGTTTGGGATCGGGCTGTGCTTTCACGGCGGCCGCTTCGTTTTCTGCATTTCTCTGCGCCTCAATCGCTTTTACTGTAGACCGGTAGAACCGCTGGTTCTGGATTTTGCTTCCGTCTCCCTGGAAGAAGTCACATTTCCGATTAGCATTCCGTCCATAGTGAGGCAGTCGCATAGCCAAGAGATCGGCTTACCGAATAGTAGAAGAGTATTACTAGCAATACTAGTATAGCAATGAACAGAGGCCGAAGTCGCCGCTGTGGAATCATTTTGAAGTGTAGTTTCGGTACTTATGCTCGAAAGATGTTGTTCAACTCAGACGCGCGCATATGAGAGCACTTCGATGTGGCCCAGTTAGGTGTATATAGACCGTTCCTGGCGAGAAAGCAGCTCAATCGTGCGCTCCGGAGATGACAATGACAACCTGGCGATCATGGATAAGGAGCTCCGATAACAACGACGGGGCATTGGCAATGCGACTGAGATTCCCAGATGGTGCGTCTCAGTGCGATGAAGAATATGGCACAAGCCAAGACAAATAGAAAAGATAAGATTGTATATATAACTTTCGCCAAACGAGGTCGAAAGTGTCAAACAGGACTGGCGCGGGGGTGCGCTTCTGCAGGGGGATACTACATACTGGATTAGGCAATTTTCCGATAGCCGCGCGTCTTACGTCACGAGCATACAAGTAAGCGCAGCCCTCCCCTTTTCTTCTGGATAGCAGGATTTGAATGGTAGGTATTGAGATGGAGCATGATAATTTTTTGAATACAGTGTCAGACGATTACAAATTAGATTAAACGCTACATACATATGCTATGAGTTGGGTATTTGGCTCTAAAGACACAAGAAAAAGCAGATGGTATCATGATCAAACAGAAAACGAAAATGAAAGAGGCATAAATGTCGAAGGACTGTATATAGTGATGTGATGAAAGGAGTGTGGCTTGCTGTAAGAGTCAGGGTGGTGGTATCAATAAGATATTAGACAGTAAATGGCCGATTACCGCAGAGCAGCGGCATCGTTGGTAATGGAGTCGAAAATCCAATGAGGTCGCCAGCTTCTCTTTGAAACGCAAGAATGACTTATACTCGCTGCGCAATACCGGATCGCGCTGCTGCTGCTGCTGTCGTCGCCTTCCGTTTGCCTTGGACAAGGATCATCCAGTCTTCCCATTCTTTGGCGATCTCCATTAGGACATTGCCCATGACAGCCGCAGACGCCATCAATCCATGACCTTCATCCTCGAGGATTCGGACTTCGCATCGCCGCATGGTCTTCCCGAGCCACCGGACATTGTCCACGGGAACCCGAGTGTCTTTGCTTCCATGGTGGATTACCACTGCTCGGGTAATATCAACATAACGGAATCCGATCGGCCGGTTACGTTCCAAGCATATTAGCAAATCAATTGCTGGGTTGGCGTTCATGGTCGCTAGCTCCCAAATCTTATGGGTTAACCGATTATCATAGTCAATCCGACGTTCACGTTCCTCGGTCATCGTGGCCTCACGGTCAGCCTCGCCGGTGTTTGCGTTGAGGGTTGGCTGGTCAGAGGCGCCGGGCATCATCTTCTCAAGGGCTTCGAGTTCATAACCTTGCTGGCGTATCTTAGACTGCGCTCGTTGGGGGGCATTAGCCTTAGCCGGAGCCGCGTTATTCGATGTTTCTTTCATCGTTGTCCGATATCGAGTCCTTCGGGGAGACTTTGGCAAGCTCGAAGTAATACTAGCACTTGTCGCGCTCATGAAGCTGGAGTTGGCAACCTTCAAGATTGATGTCGGCAAAGCACGGAGAATCCTTTGCGAGTATGGCACAGCATTAGCGGGTACGGGCTCCTTATGCGAACCAATACTGGACAGTTGGGATGGCGGGATCCAAGGGGCCAGCAAGTGAACACGGCCACGGATATGCTGCGGGATTCTCAAAGCTGTGGCCAATGCATAGATCGCCCCAGCAGAATGAGCGAGAAGTGAAAACTTGGTCACTCTAAGATGGTTGCAAACAATCGCAACATCATCTTACCCAATCAGTCAGCTGCCATATCTGAACCATGCTTGTAGAATAGTATACTTACCGGGCCAGCCTAGGGGTGTCCCTGTCTCGTCCATATAAGGTTCGCTTTCGCCAACACCAGGACGGTCCAGAGTGATGAGTCGGAGCTTGAGAGTCCGCGCCAATTCGTCGTAGAACGCCATCAGATATCTCGTAAGACCCATACCCAAGCAACATAGTACAACATGCCCTTTAGGATCTCCGACTTCTGAAAACGCGATCATCCGGCCCGTAGTTGGATGAGGGATTCTTTGCGTCAATTTCGGTGAAGCGACATAGTCAGACACCGCAACATCAACCGAATCGACGCTTGACGGGCGATCAACAGCAACAGATACGCGAGCTGGGGAAGTGGGGCCAGAGGGAGAACGTTTATGGCGCTTCGTCGGGGTCGTTGGCTCCAGAGATTGCTGATGACGAAGTTTGTCCACCTGATCCAACTTGTCGAGTGATTCTCTGGTCGACTTTGATTGTGGTTGATCTGTCATGGATGATAGTGGTGTCCCCGTTGAGGGCATTGTTCTGCTCTTCCCCGTCAAAACCGCTGGGGCTGGTGCGCTCTCGTCGACCACGGCAATCGTTTTGGCGGGGCTGGAAGCTTCCTGGTGTATCTCACTTGGTTTCTGCGAAGGCGCAGACGGCTCAACAGGCGTTTCAGTCGCCTCTCTGGTGGCTTTGGCCGGGGTGTTATCTGTTTCTAATTCGGATTTGATCTTTTGCTGCTGGTCTTTCAGCTGTTGTATTCGTTTCGTTACTTGTTCCGCCTCGTTATTGTCCGCTTCCAATTCAATCTTATCAGCTTTAGCATCTTTGCTGCCAACAGAAGAATACCGCCTGTGACGAGTCGAGCGGTAATACTTCGAACTGGACGAGAAGCTGTGCCGTAACGAGGACTCGCGGGCAGGAATCGTTCGGCCACTTCCAATTCCCCCAGGTGCGGGCTCTTTGAGGATCTGTAGCGATTGATTATCTCTGCTAGGAGGGGCGCTGACAGCATTCGTTGTTCGCGCCTCCATCCCAACACTGACCGGGCGTTCGGCAGCATCTACCATGGAATACATGGAACGTATGCTCGCCCGATTGCGGGGAACATTATACCTCATGGTATCGCTGTAACTGGTCGTTTTGCGCACTTGATCCGCCTTCCTTTCTTTGTCGTTGATGGATCCCCGGGAAGTTTTTCTTAGCAGACCCAATGCGTCCTTGAGACTCCTCCGACCCTCCGAGCTTGACGATGCGACACTAGGTGCTGTTGACATTGGTGGTGGCGGCGGTTCTGCGCTAATGATTCCGAATGCAGCGCCTTCGTACGCTTTTCTGGTGGACGTATAGGAGCCCTTAGACGTAGGCCGTATGGGTGACGCGGGTGGGTCGAACGTGGCCTTTACCTTGGGAGATGGCTGAGCCCTGGCCATGCGAACGACGGGTGCATCGGCCGCATCGTCTGGGTGCAAGTAAGGGCTCTCCGGTCGCTCGCCCGGTGATTTCTGAGCCCCGTACGTCACGCCAAAACCAGGTCCATTTGATGACGATGACGGCGGCGGGTCCGGGATGCTGAATTCGGTTTGAAGAAAACTGGGAGCAGAAGGGATATCAGGATCAATGGGCGGCACGTTATCAAAATGGCTTTGGACGGGTACGGAAATTGTCGAGAGGGAGGAGATCAACGACGAAATAACTTCGGGGGATGCTGGGTCGACGGTCGAGGGGCTCTTCCTTGCCGCGTGGGCTCGCGAAGGGAGGGATTTGCGACGTCGTGCCAGCAGCGCTGACTGCGCAGGTACGCCATTCGCTGTAGAGGGCGCCGGAGTGTGCTGGAAGCGATCCATCGCGCCCTTTGTTGACTTTGGGAGGGTGGGTTAGGTGGGTAGGCCTTGCTCGCCGCGCAGGACTCCGACAGGCCCAGGGGAACTCCGAACACGAGAATAACAATCAAAGACAAAAGTAAGATATGCGGAAAGGACGAATGCGAAATGGCATGATCCTATGCAGCCGTCCAAAACAATTGACGCTGCCAATCAAGTAACGGGAAACTTGATCCGGGTGGGTTGGCGCAAGTTGGTGGTTGGTGGTGGTTGGTGAGGATGGCCCGCGACTCTCCTATCCCAGACCCAGTCAACCACGGTCAGTCAGTAAAAGTGATCAAACTTAGCGTCCCTTGCAAATAAAGAAACGAAAGTCCTTGCAGACAGGTGCAGGAACGATGGAACAAATGATTTTAGAGAACAAAGGGAGGTGGGATGGATGGAGCTGCAGTAGTATCGGAGCAGCGGTGCTGTATGTGACTGAGTACAGTACTCCGTACAGAGTAGTAAGTAGGCTGATAAAGGAGATCAACGGCAAAAAGCAATGGGAAAAAGCAAGGCCCACGCGAATATTCAAACGATCCACGAGGGATTGAGGGGCATCAAAATCATTTAAGCAGTGATCCGTACTCCGTACTCCATCCAGAAGAGTCGTCTGTTGACCACCTACACCAGCAAATCACAGCACCGGATGGTCAGGGTAATTCATGCGAAACGAACATCTTCCGAAAAGACCAATATTCCAGTCTCCTTTAGCAGGTTGTCTTCCACTCAATCAGATTTGGCTTCTCCCAATTACCGCTGGACGGTTCGCAGATCCAAATTTCAGGGGAGGGAAAATTGTCTTGCATGGGACATTTTCTTTTTTAGCCCCTCCCTTCCCAACGTGTGTGTCTTCACACAATGCACGTTGAGTGATGATCGAAGCGAGGGTGACAGTGAGACAGTGAGATTCTCATGCAATTGGATCGTTATACTCCGTGCCCCTGTAGGCCACTGGCCACCACTAGAGGCTTGTTGTCCTCCTCAGTCCTCCGTTAACAAGACGACGGTCCTCGACTTAGAGTTGGCCATTGATGGAGTCTTCCGGTCGAGTTTCACCGGACCAGAATTATTACTTCCATAGGGAAGGTCTTGTCCTTATCTCTTAATGGTCTCTCTCATTCTCGCTGGACTCGGATCGGAGCTTCGACTGGACTCGGACATTCCATGATTTGCCCAGTCATCTGCTTATACTCCAGGGGTGTTGCGGAGTATTTATGAATGTGATATGGCCGGATCACCGGACAAGCGTTTGGAGTAGACTGTACCCGTTGAAATCCTCCGAGTGTACTCCGTCCGCACAGAATACATATTTCTCCGTAAAGTATGCACTGAACGGGTTATGGATGAGCAAAAGGACGATTATTCGCAAGGACGGCGAAGGCCAATCTTTTTTTTCAACCCGACTGGCCTATGTCAGTCATTTATATGGATCTGATATATCATGTTCCCTTGGCTCTCGTCTCCCACCTGTCAGATTGGCTTGGATCCAACGACTTCGGATGAAATAACGCAGGTCATCACATTGTTCATGCTGAATCTGGTGGTTCATTGTTGACAATCCCTTGATTTGCTATTCTCTTTGGTTTATCAACATGGTTTTTGGCAATGTTACAGGCTGTGTCACCGTACTCCATACTGCCCAGGATATATACCGGAGCCGTTAACCGCCGTAGAATGTTGATATGCACATCTCAACGACACCCGTTCGTATAAAAGAACTGGAAGAGGAATTTTATATACCTTGAATTTAGCAACAATAGCTACACATAATAATGCATAATATTGGCTGCTTGATTCAGTCTGCAACACCCGTACTATGTACATATAAAGTCGCTGGTGGCAGGCTTGGCATCAACGTAGGATGCATGTTTCCACCCGGAAAAGTACACTCTCCAGCAACACTCCGCCTACTCCCTTAGCGATTGTCCAACTGAGTGATTGATTGCTTAATTCCTCGTCGCTTGACCTCCGTCACATAACCTATTCTCCGCCTGCATCTCGTTTCGAAGTTAGACATGCGGTGACTTGCGCTACAGCGAAGCTACACCATTGTCCGCAATGGACGCCTATCCCGACGACTATGTCTCCCATAACCTTCCCTTCGTTTTGCTCTCCGGCCTCGAAGCGGAACTCAAGGATGAGCCCGAATCGGTCGACTACCCCCTTCTTCGCGAGAAGGGCTTGAAGATATGCTCGGATTTCCCACCAGTGACCGGTATGACTGCGGAGGAGCTGCGGAGGGTACTCTTGGATGAGAATGCGACACGGATTCCATGGAACTTCAGAGACGATAATCATGAGAGGCTTCTCGGAGCTGGATATAAAGTCAAGAGCATTGGACGGGTGGGTTATTTGTTCTTTTTTATAATCCAAGGATTGCGACATGATCCCGATTGCTGCACCTACACAACCCTTTCAACCCGAGGAAAACCGGTTGTTGAACTTCTAAGAAGAGAACACCTCACTCTTACCTGTCGCTGCCAACGGATTCAAAATCAAGAAAGAGAATTGCCCCTCGCTGACATTTCATAGTCCTATACACTTCCCCCGCGCAAAGCAGATCCCCCGCCGGTATCTCCCCCTACCAGCCCTTCAAGCGGACAACAAAGTGATATACTGCGCGTACCATCTTTCGTCCTTCACTCTCCAATATCTCCGTTAACACCAAGCTCCCCAATATTCCCGGACGGGCTGGTACCTCCGCTATGGGTCACGAAACATCAGAGCCTCGTTCCCGCCGCCGTGATCAATTTCTTTCCCTTCTCGCTGGACCCGAACATGAATTCCCTTCGCGATAACCAGCTAAAAATAGAGATAAACGGATTGAAGAAAGAATGGCAATCATCTGGTTACAAGACTAGGTTCTTGGTTGTTCTTCTGTCTGAAGAAGGTGATGGAAATAACATTGGAGACACGGACGACCGAATAGCTAGTATTCGGCGAGCGACCAACTTGGACCCGAAGTCAATCTTTCTTCTTCCCCCAGATGCTACATCTGGAGAATTACAGGAGTTCACCAAGTCCCTGTTCACTTTGATACAGCCGTCTGTGGCGGAGTACTACCGGGACCTGTCGAAACATGCACGGCGTAAACGGAATAGGAGCAGCATCCCCCCACCCACAGCACCGCCAACCAGCGGGACGTCTCAGACCTTGTCACTACAGGGCTGGCATGTCCGTTACGAGTTCAAACTAGGAATTTTCGCAGAATTCCGGCAAGAGATGGATGCGGCCCTGAGGAATTATGAAAGCGCGTACGAGACTCTGTTTGGGCAAGAAGTCTTTGAAACCATTGCAGGCTGGAACCCGCGGTTTAACCATGCGCGCCTTCTGGCTGATTCACTTGCAATCCGCATCATTCGCTGTCTGCTTTGGGCAGGCCAAACCGCCGCAGCGGTGCGGTCATGGGTCAGCCACAGGGATCGCACGCAGGATATAGTTAACCGGCGGGGCAAAGGGTCGAGAAACTATGGATGGGAAGCCTGGGAGTCCAGGTGGTCAATGGTCATGGCGGACCTCGTTCGCCGCGCGGAAATCTCCCCCCAGGAACAATACATCGCGCTTGCGTCGCATGAAAAGCCAACTTTTACGGGATATGGCCTCTACCCGTGGGAGCAACTTCACCATGAAGGTTATTGGTTATACCGCTCTGCGAAGCATGCAATGAAACGACGAGCTCTAGCGCAGCAAATTCCGGACGAAGACCGAATGCCCCCAGGACAATCACCCGCTTCACAGATTGCGAGCAAATCTTATCTATATGACACATACTTGGCCCCCGAGACACATGTGGAAGCACCTCTATCGGGATCGAAGGGGTTTGATCATTCCTCATTGATCCTGAGCATCTTGAAAGCCGCCCTGGAGGAATTCGCGAAGCGCAACCAAATACGAAAAGTGGAAAGCCTTTGTCTAGAAATTGCGGAAGAATACGTACAGATTGGTTCGTGGTCTGACGGCTTAAATCTTCTGCGGCCGCTGTGGTCGACTCTCAGCTGGCGGGGTTCTGGCTGGTGGCCGCTTATGGAAAGGTTTGGATCAGCCTTGAGGGAATGTGCCTTACAAATGGGCGACGGTGAAATGGTTATTCGAGTCGACTGGGAGCTACTTAGCAAAGGTAAGAAACCAGGCGTTTCAAGGAACTCTATCCCAATTTTCTGACGTGGGTGCGTTTTAGCATTTCACCATCGGCCATCCTGGCACTACGATATCCATAGGAGTCTTGAAGGAATTTCAGATAAGCCAAAACATTCTGTTGTTCTACGAGCCGAGGACGTTCTGTCGAGTAGTAAGTGGTGTTGTAAGATCCCTCACGGAACTCAAGTACTGATATGCTCTTCCCTTTTCTTTGCAGTCACTGCGTGCCTGGTTTTTGAAAAGAGCGAAGGGAATGTTGGCGAGTCTCTACAAGCCCAGCTTGTCATCTCTTCATTTGCTCATTCGTCCGCCGCTCCTATAAGGCTCTCAGACGTTAAGATAGGTTTTGAAGGCTGTCTTCGTCCGATCAAAGTTCAGTCTGATAACAACGCTGAACCTGATATCACAACTCCGTGCACTATAGAGTCAATCTCTCTTCGGGAGGCTAGCGCGTCGACTGATTCCTCTACTGCCCAGTCTCCCAACGGCGGCCCAGCAACACTAAAGGGGATTGCCGACTTGACTATTGGACCTTCACAAACCAAAGTCGTTAATTTGACATGCATCCCCCGGGAGGCTGGCGAGGCCAGTGTAGCCTCAATTACAATGTCTATCGAGGAGGGAAAATTTGACCTCTCATACTTTATCACAGATCAGAGCCAACGCGAATTCTCCTGGTGGCAGCAAACCCCCAAGGGGGTATCGAAACGAAGAGTAGGGAAGGGTCGGGATGTTAATCGATGTAGAATCAAGCGCAAGCCACCCAAGATACGGATTACAACACCTAACCTGAGGGATACCTACTATACCAACGAACGAATTATCCTGACCATTGGCATCCACAACGACGAAGAAGAAGCCGCCGACGTGTCAGCCGAGACGAGGTTATTCTGCCGCCCAGAGTCTCTGGCAAGGCTTCAATGGGCGGACGGAGAAAACAACTCAGGCGAGCAGGACACAGAAGACAACTCTACTGACGAGGATGATCGTCACTTCATGAAGAGACCAGTCGGTGTCATGGAGCATTCATCGAAGAAGGAGTTGTCGTTAGTACTGACAGACACTAATGATGCCTCGGACTATCAGCTGGAGATATCGGCTGCATATCACCTTTTGTCCGATGTCCAGACCCCCATCATTAAAACAGAGACTGTGGGCTTGTCTATTATCAGGCCCTTTGAGGCGAATTATGAATTCCTTCCGCGCCTTCATCCCGACCCATGGCCTGACTTTTTCCACGTTGATGATGAACTGCTCGAGAATGGGCCCATATCGAAGCCTCGGGGTCTGCACCAGAAATGGTGCCTTGATGCCAAGATTGTCTCCTTTGCTTTGGAGTCGTTGATCATCGACAAGGTGTCCGTGGTGTTGCTTAGTGCTGGCGGCGGGACCGCCTGTAACATCGGCTCTGAGACCATCGCTGGCCCAGAGAAGACATCAGAGATAGCTCCCGAGGAACTTCGAGAGTCTCAGTTCGTTTTAGACGTGCAGAAAGTTATATTGGGCGACCGACGGCCGACAGCGCTCAATCTCGCATTGGAGATTCACTGGCGTAGGCGGGATTCTGCAGACGGAGTCGACCAAGCTGCCACCGTCTCTACCCTAGATATTCCTCGCTTCGTTGCACCAGCGGGTGAGCCGCGAGTGCTGGCTTCAGCAATCGCATCTAATACTCTGTCCGGGCTGATTCACATGGACTATGTACTGGAAAACCCGTCAACGCACTTCCTCACGTTCAACCTGACTATGGAAGCCAGCGAACAATTCGCGTTTAGCGGTGCGAAGACGACCGTGGTTCAACTGGCACCGCTGAGCAGACACACAGTACGGTACAACCTGCTGGCGGTTCAACGGGGATTATGGATTGCACCAACGCTCGTTGTATTAGATACTTATTTCAACAAGATACTGCGGGTTCTTCCCACAGATGAAATGAGGTCGGACAAGAAAGGAATCCTGGTCTGGGTGGATGCGGATGACTAGAAAATATCTGTATTTAGTATGTTGGTAGCTTTTAAATAATATAATGTAAGGAAAGTTATAGAATAGTGAGGGCATATCACGTGTAGCCCTTATCAGCCAAGAACGTATTAGCGGCGGGAGATCATTCATTGTTTTCGATTCCGCCGGGCGGAGAAGCCGTAGCAGCAGCAGCACCTCACCTCTCTCATAGTACTACAGTACTGCTGGGGATTTGTTTGCCTCATTCAACCATTTTATTTACGCTGTGACTAGTTACTTGTGGTGGATGGTATTTCTTCTGTTATATCTGAGTACCATCCATTGAATTCCCTCGCATCTCTCTTTCAGTGGCCTCCCATCAGCCGGTGCTGGTTAAACGCCGGAACCATGGCGGCACAAGCAGCTTTGATCGCAGACACTATTATGGGCATGAAACGGGCCCTGCGCAAGGAACAAGATTGTGAGTATAGTCTGTCCTTCTCTCGTCTCTTACATGAATACAATTTGCACCATTGCAATGCCGCGATTGACTGCTGACGGCTTTTTCTTCCCTGCGCAGTTTCCGGACCGGACGATTCCATCACGCAACCGACAAATCGGGGTAATAAGCTAAAGGCAAATGCGCAATATGTGCGTGA
This sequence comes from Aspergillus cristatus, assembly GCA_034509305.1. NCBI lineage: Eukaryota > Fungi > Ascomycota > Eurotiomycetes > Eurotiales > Aspergillaceae > Aspergillus > Aspergillus cristatus. The sequence goes on along the minus strand of WJBV01000006.1, from coordinate 1,151,659 downwards.
AGGCGCGCTGGGATACATTAATTCTGAGGAGTTTTATAAGCAGGTACATTGGCTTTCTCTCCCTTCTCTTGATCGTACCCTCTGTAAATCTGGTCCGGTTCCAGAAAAGAGCACAAAATAAAACCCAAAAGAAGAAACGGCAATTACTGATAGTTTTCTCTGATGAACAGAAAATTGAACATGCGGGCTATACGCGTTACATCCTTCAACCGAACCCTGTGCGCTACGATTCAGAAGGCGATGAGCTCGACGAGGATGACGAAGATTCTGAAGCGGATGCGGCAGCGGCAGAGGAGAACCCATTCTCTAAAATTGCGCTCGAACGTAAGCATATGGAATATGTCATTAACAACATTATGAATAATGTATCGCGGTGCTGACTCTGTCTCATCACAGATCTCTTGTGTCCCATCAAGCATCCCTCCGAACTACCTACCCACCCCTCAATGTCCCACGCGTACAAGTCTAAAGCCCTCCGAAATATGACACAGGCGATTGAAGATAAGCTCCGCCAAGAACGCGCCCTGCTGTGGCGGGCAAGAAACCTCTACCGAGAATTCTTAGGCGACTGCTCCTGGATGCCCTGCGGGACGGTTGAGACATCCGAAGACAGATGGATTTTCGAGCCTCGAATCTTGAACATGGAACCTAATACGAGTGGGACAGCTTCTCCTTCTGCTGGTGGGAGCTCCGTGGCCCAGAAGAATGGAGCGCAGGAGTCACTCTCGGGTGCAATGTCTCGGGAAGGCTCTGAGACGGTCCAAGGAGAGGAGGACCAACTATCACAGCCAGTCGAAAAGGATGTTAAGATGACAGACGTTGAAAACAATGAGACCAAGTCAGAAGAAAAGAATGCTGAACAGACGAAAGAACCTAAATCGGAAGAGATCGACACAACGGTTGGAGACGTCTCCCAGCATCCGGGCACAGTACAACCGGATGGATCCCATGCAAATGGCGACGACGCAGAGGATACACAACTCAATCAGAACCAGCTCCCCGGATCGGAGGAAACATCAACCAGAAACGGGAAATCTAAAGCGAATGATGATGACATGGAGGCGCGAAGTGACACCCAAGAAGCAGAGGACGCGGAGATGCAAGATGGGTCACCGGCACCATATCGTCGGATGGCGACCAGGGCGTGGGCCAACACATCAAACCCTCAGCAGGAGGACGGATCCAGTCATCGTTCCTTTACCCCGTCTAACGATCCGTTCACCAGTCTTCCGACTCCGCATCCTCTCTTCCTTGTTCCGGATTCCACCCGCCCAGATCCCAATTACGGACTTCCACCGAACGAAGCCGAGGATACCCGGCGACTCTTGTGGTCGTACATCCAAAAACAGGAAGAGACAGTCCGAGGGTTTGAACACATGCTTGAATCTCTACTTCGTGCGTGTCGGATGAAGGAAGACGTATTAGAATGGTGCAAGGCCGAAGGCCATGTTGGCGAAATGAGCGACGGCGAAGATTGGTACGATCACGAGAAATGGGGCCTAGCGGAAGGAGAGGATTTGAAGAAGGGAGCCGATGAAGATGAGATCGAAGCAGTGGATGAAAGTCGGGCTACGGGCAAAAGAGGACGAGGTCGGCGGGCTTGATGCGACGTTTTTAGCATATTTCATCTTTGCATCAATTTTTCTCCCCTTCCCTCGTCTTCTCCCTTCTTTTCTCTTCTTCTCTTCATTGTTCAAATCGTCCCATAGCATGGAGTTGGCGGTGTTCTTTCTTTTCCCAAGACCGGGTCAATATTCAACACGATTCGCATCATGTCATTTTGTTTTGATCTTTTCGGGTGCCGTGGATTTATTGACCATGTACAACTTACAATGTCCATTGAAGGATACTTTAGCGCTACTCCGTACACAGGGGTGTTATTTTTCGGAAAAAATGGAGTTGGGTCTATATTTAAAGCATATACAGAACACAGGGTTTCTTCTCTAACTTTTCTTTTTGTCTATATTAAAACAGCGTTTTAGGGAGGTAAATTATCCTACCAATTCCTGGAATTTTTCATCGATCGTTGAGGATTAAAAATATCTTAGTGGTATCGTACTCATGGACCCGTAAGCAGTTCGTCAAAACGTCCGGAGATTGACGCTTCTTGTCGTGAAATTGCACAGGTTGTGGATTGTTGAAGTCCTCGTCCAACCTTGCAATAAGTCTCGGTATTTCAGCACATTGCGCTGGTCTTATGCCTCACAGGCCCAGGCAACGCAGGCTGGCTGCCCATTTACTGGCTCTTGCCGGCCTGCTTCGCACGTTCACGCTCGCGCTTGGCGTAAATCCCGGCAGTGAAAGGACTACAGCGGTATAAAGTCAGTGGGTTTGACACACTACGTCTTTCAACGATGGGCGCGAATGGGTCTCGGGGATCGTAGTTGCACGGGCAGATCGGATAAGTTGCATCGGGTGAAAAACAGCAAGAGAGTGGAGAGCACGGGACACTTACTCCTCCCACTGGAGAGCGAACCAGTACAAGATGAAGACCTCAGCCGTCAAGGCAATCCCAGCCACCTTACCGTGATAAAGAGCGACTCCCAGGAAGTTCAAGGTGCTTCCCCAGTACATGGGAGAGCCGGTGACGTTGAACGGGAAGCCAGTGACGGGGGCATCCATCAAGATTCCGAAGTAGTCTCCAAGGTAGGTGCCCGTGACACCAAGAGCATACATGCTGGACAGAACGAGGATGGAGCCAACGCCGAAAAGGACGGCGCCTAGGATCGGTCGGTGCACAGGGGCGTAGTAAGGCTGGTCAGCCAGGGCCAATTGGTAGAGGTGGTCACGCAGAATGCCCAGAGAGAAGATGATGAAGGCGAGGAAGTAGCATCCATAGTAGGGGCTACCGAATATACGAGTCAAGAAGTGATTCCGGTACTCTACAAGATGAAAAGGCCGAGATTGTATGAGCAATTATCAAAGACGATGACAATGGCAGGTTGCTTTTCTTCAATGCCTGGACAGTGTGTGAACACGGGGAAAGATGGAGTAACCAACCAGTGCGGGCAACAATGCTAAGAGACCAGAGTTAGCCATTGATGTTCATACACTTGCCAGCTAGACAATTGAGGCATATCTTTAGGAGATTGACTTACTTCCAGAAAATAGGGTTGAAAGCAATGGACAGCGCAGTCACTGCAAATGGCCAGCACGGGTTAGAATCACATGTCAATCCCGCGGGAATGATGTCAAACATACCTTGAAGAGACGACTGGGAGAAGTCCACGAAATCCGTCAGAGTAGCCATGGTGGTGGATTGGAAACGAGTGAGAGAGACAGGAGAGAAAAGGGAGTTGAAGAAGGTGAGGTTGAAGAAGAGAAGAAGAAGAGGACAAGAGGGACACGAGAGGGAAATGAGGAGAAGGAGGCGGAAATACAATACTTCCGTGATTTACTGTCACGGGTTGTACTGCCGGCACATGACGTCGTTATCCCGTGACCCCGAACTGGAGATCTCGAAAACAACTGAAGCATTTCTCATCACATTCTTTTATTTAACCTCCTTCGTGAGCCAGAGCTTCTTAAGATTCTCCGGAATCTGCTAACCCTTCCATTCTTGCCAATAAAACAGCCATACCCCATTCAACGCGTACATCGGGAGCTGTCAAAGTCCCTCACCGCCGATGTTGGTCCACTGTTATCCGCAATAGAGCAATTGATAAGCTGTCGCTGCTTCACAATGGTCTGCATTGCTTCTCATCTGCATGTCGTTGCCGCTTGACCGGCATGGGTCATCAGTCGTTCGCTCACGTCCGGGGACAATGGCCCGCAGTCGCGATCTCGTTGTTCTGGGGGGACTCGGAGGATTCATTGCATGGGGCTTGGTGGTTCAATGGTTCCCAGTGCTGCGATACCTTGGCTATGCGGTTGCTTTAGGTGCTATAGCATCTTTCATTTCGTTACTGGGTCTCGTGGTTTTGACAACACGGACACGGGATGCTGCTCGACTTCGTGCGAAGACTACGTCCCTGGCATTCATCGCTCCCAAGCACTGGCAGAGAGAAGTCTACGCAATCCGCCAACGCTCCACCTATGACCCCAAGCCCATTTATCCTCAATCGTTCGTCGTATCGGAAGCAGCTGATCAAACTTTGACACTTATCACTCGCGATTTTATCTCGTCATGGTACCAGAACATCAGCCCAAGCCCGGTGTTTGTCAACGACGTGGACAGAATGATTCGGGTTGCGATTGGGAATCTTCAAAATCGTCTGCAGGCAGAGGATTTGGTATCACTAATTGTGTCGCGCATATTTCCCATCTTCACCACCCATCTCAGAGAATTTGATATCGCCGAGCGGTCAGTCCGGGGACGGAATTTGACACGGAATGTAACCGAGTCGGAAGAGTTGGACCTTGCTATTGCAAGCAAATACTGCGAGGGGCGACTTCACCCGGCGGTTGCGCTGTCCCTCTCCGATCAGAAGCTGGCAGAACAGGAATACTTGCGGAAGATCTCCGTTGGGTTACTCCCACAGTTATTTCCAAAGAATATACTCAACAGCCGCGTTGTCGCTGTATTGATCCGGGAAATTTTCGCCTGCGCCGTCCTCTTCCCACTTGTATCTACACTCTCGGACCCAGATACGTGGAATCAATTGATGGAAGCATATGGACGGACAGCGCTCCACGATCGCAAAACCGTGCGAAAACTTCGGGCTGCTTTAGATGAACATGCGTCTCCCATGCCTCATTCAAAACGTGGAAGTTCATTCCCCAAGCTCTCGCCGCATGATTCGGAACGTGCCTTTGAACGTTTTGTCAGGGCAATTCGGAGATGCAATAACCTTTCGGATGCCCGGCGATTTAGAGCGCTTGTCGCCAGCCAGTTGAAACGAGAAAGCATGGTGGAAGAACAAGACCAGGTTTATCTTCGTCGTTTGGAGACGAGCAAGAGGGTCCTTGATCAGAAGGTGCTCAAACTTTCAGCGCCCGGAGGTAGTAGGGTCCCGCATGCTACGGCAACTGCATCACATTTGCGCCGCAATAGCGCACCAGCGTCTCACGAGATGTCTCTAGTGGACGTTATGCGCGATCCTTCTGGTCTCTTTTACTTCATGGAATTCATGGACCGTCAAAAGCTCATGTCATTAGTGCAGTTCTGGATCGTGGTTGACGGGTTTCGCAATCCACTTGAAGATGACTTCGGGGACGAAACATCCCCTAGTTCAACGACCTGGAATGCGACCGATAGGAACGATATGGCACTAATCAGCGAAACTTACTTGACAAAACCCGAGATCAAAGTCGCAGACGGGTCTCGCCGACTGGTGAAAGCTTTTCTAAGTGCGGGCAAACGGGCGACTTCGGATCAGTATCACCAGGCGCGGACAGTGATTTTGACCTCGCAATCTGCTGTCTTGGAGGAAATGGAGAATGTTCATTACCCCAAATTTAAACAGTCAGATCTGTACTATAAATACCTTTCGTCGGATCAAGGTTCGAATTCTGGAGGGACAGCTGCTCACCAGCCTAGCTCTACAGCCAGTCTCGAGGCGCCTGAAAGACGGCCCTTGCCTCCTTTGACTGGCCGTACGTCTCAGGCAGGAGCCAAATCTAAGGATCTCCGTCGGGCTGCCGTTTCATCGACCGATGTCCGGAGCACAGGAAAGCTCTTCGACGATGATGTATCGCCCCGAAATTCTTTGGATTCTGAACGTTCCACCCCTTTATTCGACGATGATTACGACACCGATCCTCTTGCCATGTCTACACATAGTCTCGGCAAAGACTCGCAAAGTGCTGAACACGAAAAAAGTCAAAGTCAAGTTATCGAGACGATGGAGGCAGCTTTAAACGATATCATTACCGATGAACCGCCGAAGAATGGCAAACCAGAAGACAACAATACTAACCATGATGACTTGGTTCCACCTGAGTTATTTGGCAACGGCAGGAGCCCTACCAAATCACCGCGCGGCTCGGTAGAATTGCCACGGGAAGAAATCAGAACCGACGAGAAATCAAAACCTAGCATTGCTTCACTAGGACTCGTCGATGAGTCCCCACGAAGGGGTGTTTTTGATGATGACCTATTCCCAGACCAGCAGAAATTCATCGAAGATGAATACGAAGAACCAGCTGAAACGCAAGACAAAGACCCTGCCGATGAAGTCCATGAAGCAGCCCCTGGTGATCTTGGTTTGACCGAAGCCATCGAGGTGCTCACCACCGAAATCGAGAAGCTGGGCTCCCAGGAATCAGTGGTTGATGCGCTGACTCGGAAAGCTGAGCTAACCAATAACACGGCTGAATTGCGGATCTTGCGCAAGTCCAAGGCTAGCATCCAGCGGGAAAGTCATCGGAAAGAGATGCAGCGCCAACAGTATATCATCCAAGAGAGTGATAACAGCTTATATGGTCGATCGACTGTCCAAATCAAATCCATTGTGGTGGGCAAGGAGCCAGATGGCCGAGAGTATGCTTTATGTATGTCACATATCAAAATCATTTCGTGGAACAATTTGAACTAACTTTTTTCGAAAGATGTGATTGAAGTCCAGAGAAATGCAGGGGAGCAAATGCCAGCGGCATCCTGGGCTATAGCCCGTCGCTACAGCGAATTTCACGACCTGCATCACAAATTACGCACGAGATACCCATCAGTCCGTCACTTGGAATTTCCGCGTCGTCGTATGGTGATGAAATTGCAAAAGGATTTTCTGCAGAAGCGACGGATGGCATTGGAGAGCTACCTCCAGAAGCTATTGTTACTGCCAGAAGTCTGTCGAAGCCGTGACCTACGTGCATTTCTCTCCCAACGAGCCATCATTTCGCGCGACGAGACTCGTCCCCGCGATGACGAGACTAAGGATCTGGTTACCCGGATCTACAACTCAGTCACAGATGGCATGGACGATTTCCTGGCCAATTTCGGCGTATTGGACCAGCTTTCCACGGCTGGACAGAATCTCATCTCCGCCGCAACGACCAGCTACCAGACCGGCGCGTCTTCACCAACAGCTAACCTTGCCAATGCAGAGGATTCCGTCACCGCCGCCGAAGCAGAGGCAGAGCTCAATGCATTTGAAGACCGGGAACTAGAACCGTTTATCAAGCCAATCTGCGATCTCTTCCTGGAAGCCTTTGACCTGAACAAGGGCAACAACTGGCTTCGCGGCCGCGCCGTGGTCGTAGTCCTTCACCAGCTCTTGGGCGGGACCATCGAGCGCAAAGTGCGCGAGGGGGCTCGCTCACTCGTTCAAGACGAGTCGCTGCTCAGGTATATCCATCTCGCACGGGAGACAATGTGGCCGAATGGCATGCTGCGGCAGAATATCGTGCGGACGCCGTCGCAGCGGTCTAAGAGTCGCACTGAAGCTAGCGTAGTGCTGGCGACGCTGGTGCCAGATCTGGCGGGGAATGTCGTCGGACGGGCGAATGCACAGGGTGCGGCAAGGAGGATATTTGCTATGTTAAATAACCAACGACTCAATACGCATCTCGTCTTTACTATCTTGGATGAGTTAGTGCTGGTGTTATTTGGGGGAGTGGTTCCGGGGTGGCTCTGAATTTGTTGTTACTACTTATACCCTTATCCTTTCGGCGTTTTTCTTAGATGATAGATATGACCGTGTATGATGAACTACGAATATGCGGTGAAATGATTATAGATACTATTCCAAACTCGAATATGGCAGAGAAACGGGAACAAAACTATATGAAAGACATACAAAGAAGAAAGGGACGGACCTTTCTTTGAAACATCATGATAAAGGCATGGCCATGGGATGACACAATAGCATCACATCTATGCCTCTTCCTTTGCCTTTTTGCCCTTCTTGCGTGACTGTTGTACTGGGCCCTGATGCTTCTGGTGGACAACCAGACGTGTCCAGCACTCTTTCTTGTTCCACTCGAAACCAGCGAGATAGGGAGCGTCCAGTTCATCATCAGACTATGCAGGACAAATTAGCACTGTTCAAACAACAGGGACACGGCGGATGATACCTTCTTCTTGAATTGCTTGTAAATTGCGTCCAGCGCGTCCTTGATGGTGACTCCTTTGTTGTTGCGAGCTGCTACTTCCAAACCCAGTGGGAAGTGAAGGTCAATCTTCTTGACGGGTGGATTGACGAGGTACAACTTGAGTATGTCCTTGTCTTCGATGCTGTTTGGCGAGGTATTGAGCTTCCTTGAAGGGTGTCAATGGACATGATAGCAATGGAGAACAATGATCATGAAGACGGACACACGTACCACCCAGTCTTTTGCGTCTCGATTGGAAGCACCAGCTCAATCTGTTGGGCCTCTGGGAATATCAATGGTTTTAGTTCTCTTCACTGGACCGAGTGTACCGAGAAACCCTACCCAAGTCCTTAATGTTGAAGACACCTTCTGCCACCGACGACCTGCGCCTATGTTCGATCTTTGTGATGGGAGGTTTCTCGTCTTTTGGGGATGTGCCCAAGCCTGCGACGGCTGAATCAACCCTGGTAAGTTCAGGCTGTTCGGTGGACATGATGACGACGGTAGTGAACTAGGCCATAGTAGGAGTTAGTTATAGTGTCAAGTAGGCTGCTCTCGGAGATAGGAGAGCCTTACCTGATAGCTAAGTATGGGTTAAGCAACAGTGATGTGAAAAAGAATCAGAGAAGAAGAGGAGAAAGGCAGATGAGAAGAAGCAAGGGGGGGGGGGCAGAAGAGGAGACAGAGAGAAAAGAGGAGAAGAGCAGGTGACCCCGAACCAGACCCGGCGATACTACCGGGGATATACTACTATGTCGAGTGCTACAAGAACGCTCTAGGGTTATAACTGGATCAAATCAGATCAAGCAGGACTGTATCCTGGTCATGACAAGGTCCTCGTCTTCCGATGCCTCATTGATAGAATACCACACCACATACAGGGATACACTGCACAATGGCATACTGTGCAATATCCCGTAAAGTGTGTTTACAAACAGTACTTTGCGACGGATCATCGGAAGATCACCTGACGTGGAGAGAGCTTGGTAGTGCACCCCCGCATTTTCCGTTTTAGGATAGTCGATTCAAGGTATACAACGCTCGACGTGATAGCGAATGGCTCTTACTCTGGTAGCTCAAACTTACGGAGGTCTCACATGAGCCTTCTCCTCTTTTAAAATGCGTCATGACCAACATCCAGAGTGAATTGACATTGGATATGCACACGCAATTCCAAGTAGACTATGCCGGAACATGGGTTGATGGTATGACATTGGACGACGGAATGGCGGAACTCTGATACGAGTGACGAATGCAGCGTGATGCATGCCCCAAATTGACGATCAGAAAGTGGAAGTCTGGCTAACATTGGAAGTAGAGCCATGGGTTCGATCAGGCCATTGTCATTCCACAGTCATGGTAGTTGATCATGACGATGGCTGATATACTTGAGCCCGTTTAGGGTTGTTTGCTTATTTTGCTTATTCCGTCTAGTTTGACTGCTTTGCTGTGATTGCATTGTTTACATAGTTTGACCCTCTTTGCCTCAGGCTGCAGCCTAACCGCATTAGGACGAAGAGCTCTTTCACTTCCACCGCGTCGCTTCGTTTTGATTTTGAAGACCTTCTCTTCGTTTCTCATTCGTCGTTTCTTCCTCAGCTGTGCTTTTTGATACCCCCTTATCTTTCTGTTTGTTTGTTTCTCCAGCTCTGGTTTGATTTTGTTCAAGGAAGACAAAAGGGGGGCAAAAAAAGCAAGAGAAAAACGGTCACGAAATGTCGCTCTTCGGTTCCGTCGGCGCTACGTCGACATCAGCAGCTCAGACCAATACCACCGGAGATATCTCCAAGGATGTCGCGCTCAATTCTCCTCCCGAGGACAGTATCTCCGATCTTCGTTTCTCCCCCGCCAGTGAACACCTTGCCGTCGCGTCCTGGGACAAGAAGGTCCGCATCTATGAGATCAACGAGCAGGGACAAAGTGAAGGAAAGGCGCTCTTTGAGCATGAAGCTCCCGTCTTGAGCTGCTGCTGGGCTCCGGTAGGTTGCAAATTGCGACAAGCTCGGCGGGTTTGATTTAACTGACTTGTCGGTGTGCGCAGGATGGGACCAAAGTCGTCGGGGCTGGTGCCGATAAAGCTGCCCGGATGCTCGACCTTGCTGCCGGCGCTACCACTCCCGTGCAAGTCGCGGCTCACGATGCTCCGATTCGATGCTGTAATATGATTCCAAATCCCGCGGGAAACTCCCCCCTTCTCATCACCGGCTCGTGGGATAAGACGGTCAAATATTGGGACCTGCGGCAGTCCACCCCCATTGCCTCGCTCGAATGTCAAGAGCGAGTGTACACCATGGACGTGAAGAACAAGCTCCTCGTTATCGGTACGGCAGACCGGTACATCAACATCGTCAACCTCGATAGCCCCACCAAATTCTACAAAACCATGCAATCTCCCCTCAAGTGGCAGACGCGGACAGTCAACTGTTTCATTGATTCCACCGGGTTTGCCGTTGGTAGTATCGAAGGTCGCTGTGCCATCCAGTATGTCGAAGATAAGGACTCGAGCTCCAACTTCAGCTTCAAATGCCACCGTGAGACCCCGCCCAATCAACGCGACGTCAACAACATTTATTCCCTCAACGCTATCACCTTCCATCCTGTACACGGTACCTTCAGCACCGCCGGTAGTGACGGCACCTTCCACTTCTGGGACAAGGACGCGAAACATCGTTTGAAGGGCTATCCGTCCGTTGGGGGAACAATTTCCAGCACCGCTTTCAACCGCACTGGAAACATCTTTGCCTACGCTGTGAGCTACGACTGGAGTAAGGGCTACTCTGCCAACACCCAACAATTGCCTAACAAGGTGATGCTTCATCCTGTTGCACCAGAAGAAGTGAAGCCTCGAGCGGGAGCGAGGAAGAGGTGATTGCGTGACAGAGGGTTTGCTTATGGTATGAATGGTTTTATTTTATTTCATGTTATATTTTTCTTATTATGTTTGGGAATGCATACGACGAGCGAAATCAGTATAGGCAATTTGCCTTTTCTTCTTTTTTATTGCTTCTTTCAATGAAAAAAGACCTTTGTCTGCCAGGAGTCCTACGTTATGGGTGTCGAAAGATAATGGACAGGAGAGAATTCTGATATGGAAGCGAATTCTCCTTGAAGCTGAATAATGTACTTGGGGACGGTTTTTGGTCAGCATTCGTGTAGTAATAGCTCTTAGCTAGGGCTAGAGTAGGAATCAGAATTCAATATCACATCACATTTTAGTTTCGTTCATCTACATCATTCATATATCTCATGCTATGGCTCATTTTCCCTAAATACAGTTTAAATGCACCCACAGAAAAAAGCATTATTCAGCCCCAGAAAAGAAATAACGAAAGAAAGAAAGGAAAAAGAGAAGCAAATAAAATCGTTCATGATGTCGGAATCGTAACCTGCGAAACACCATCGGTAACCTTCTCAACAGCCTCGTCATTCTTGCCCTCGGTGGTAGCAGTAGTCGCCTCTGCGCCTCCCTTGGCAGAAGCCTCGACACCACCTGCAGGAGCAGCGGCATCAGCAGGCTTGCCGGCCTTCTTTTCCTTCTTCTTGGCCTTGCTGGCGGCCTTCTTCGCGGCAGCCTTGGCGGCGTCTTCCTCCTTCTTCTGACGCTCAGCCTGAGAACCGCCGAACTTCTCACGCCACTCGTCGGCCTTCTTCGAGTCAATGCGCGAGAACAGGTACTTGGCCTTGCCGATCTTGTGGCCGGGCTTCAAGGCAGTGGGTTTCCAGCCGTTCTTGATGTCCTCCAGCGTGGGGATGTAGGCGAAGGGGGCGTCCAGTTGCTCGTTGATAGACTTGGAGGTCGAGGGAAGGTAGGGTGCGAACACACTGGCGAGGAGGTGGATGAGGTTAAGCACGGTACCAACGACTGCGGCAGCGCGCTCGGGCTCGTTGGCGATGAGAGAGTTGTCCAGACGGTTAGCCTGGATCAGGCCATTGCCAGCTTCGGCGATCCTCATAGCCGTCTGCACACCGGCGCGGAGGTGCACGCTCTCCATCTCCTCGATGTACTGACGGAGCAGGCCAGTAACCTCGTCGAGGTTCGGCTGGAAGCTTTCGGGGACGGTGAACTCAGGAATGGTCGAGCCGTACGAAGCAGTGACCAGCTTGATCACCCGGTTAACCAGGTTACCCAGCTTTGCCAGGAGCTCACTGTTGTTACTGTCGACGAACGGACGCCATTCGAACTGAGTGTCACCGGTCTCCGGACGGTTCTTCAGCAGGAAATACCGCCACACGTCGGGGGAAACACCGATCTCCTTGGCGTTGTTGCCAAAAACACCGATCCCGCGCGACTTACTGAACTTGCCGTTCTCGTAGTTCAAATACTCAGTCGTGCTCAAGTGGTGAAGCATGGTCCACTTGTCCGTGGTTCCCAGTTGCGTACCGGGAAAGATGACACTGTGGAAAGGCACGTTGTCCTTGCCCAGGAACTGGTACAACTGCACCTCTTCCGGGTTACGCCACCATTTTTCCCAGTCCGGCGTGTAGTTGGCCGTGATCGAAAGATAACCGATACAGGCCTCGAACCACACATAGAGTACCTTGTTCTCAAATCCATCGAGGGGAACGGGCACACCCCACTTAAGATCTCTCGTAATCCCACGGTCCTTCAAGCCTTCCTTCAACCACGACTCAGTAATCACCCGGGAGTTCTTGGGCCAGTCGCCCTTTTCAATGGCGTTGCGAGACCATTCCTCGATTTGCGGCTGCAGCTTGTCCAAAAGGAGGTGGATGTGCTTGGTCTCGCGGCGGACGGGGGTGGCACCGTCGAGCTTGCAGTGGGGGTTGATGAGATCAAAGGGATCCAACAGGTGACCACACTTGTCGCATTGGTCACCACGGGCGTCATCGTAATGGCATCGCGGGCACTCTCCCTCCACGTATCGATCAGCCAAGAACGAGCCGTGCGCTTCACAGAACGGTTGCTCTGCCGTCTTCTCCGCGAGATATCCGTTCTCATAGAGTCGCTTGAAGATGGCCTGCGAAATCTCGGTGTGTTGTTGTGTCGGGGTCCGGCCAAAGTGATCAAATCCAATGTCAAACCAATCGTAGACTTCTTTATGAATCTTGTTGTATTTGGCACACAGCTCCTCCGGCGTCACCTTCTCTTCAAGGGCCTTTGTCTCTGTCGCAGTTCCATATTCGTCGGTACCGCAGATGTAGAGAGTCGGTCGTCCGCAAGCCTTGTGATATCTATAATAGATTATTCGTCAGTGCCAGTTGTTAAACCTCTATGATAAGAGATGGTTGGATACCTCGCGAAGACATCGGCGCTCAGCACGGAACCGACAATGTTGCCCAAATGAGGCACGTTGTTGACATACGGCAATGCACTCGTCACGAGGATATTGCGCGCGCCCTTCTGGGGCAGAATTTTGGAATCTGAAGCCATTTTGATTCCTTGTTCGACACTTTTATAAAGACAGGCGGGGGGGGGGGGAAAGATTTCATGGATGGAGGGGCAAACAAGAAAGCCGAGAGAAAAAGTGCGGATGATTCATCACTCGACTTTTTTGCTTCTCTTTTGACTGTTCGACCGCAACCACCCGCGACTGACTCACGATCTTGTATAACAGTTCAATTCTATGCTGTTCAAATATTCTCTACCCTTCTGGTGTCTCTAATTCCACCCGTCGCGCTGCTTTGACCAGATGGAGAGCAATAACTTATTGGAGAGTCTCCTAGACCTGGAGGAGGAATTCTACAAAGAAGGCTACGATCTGGGAGCCGCTGATGGTGCGCAAGCTGGATATACCGAGGGCAGCGTCTTTGCTGTTGAAAAGGGCTTCGAAAAATTCGCCGAAATGGGACGTTTGTATGGAAAGGCGTTGGTCTGGGCTCAGAGACTCGCCGACTCTAAAGCATTCAAGCCGCTGGGTACAGACACGGATGATATCTCTACGACCGATGCGATCAATCGCAAAGATTTGGATGCTTCTTTGGACCCTTCCGTCTGCGCAGAAATGGCCACACTTCCGCCTAGTGCACGGCTGGCGAAGAATCTCGATATTCTGCTCGAACTAGTCGATCCTGCATCATTAGTCATGGCAAATACAGAGGAAGCAGTGACAGATGTGGACGAGCGACTGAAGGGAGCTGTCATCAAGGCCAAACTCATTCAGCGCGCGTTGGGGGAGCGTGAAGACACGGCAGATATCCATCCCGGCGCCAAAGATACTCCAGCCGGAGCAGCAACATCAGGTGATGGTACTGGTAGCATCGAGGATATCAGTTCTTTGAAAATCCGGCATTGAGCTTATCATCTTGTCGTTGCCGCTGCAATTGCAGTTGTCGTGGTCACCGTATCGAAGAAGAATGCTCCGATTATGCGCCTTTTTTTTTTTTTTTTTCCCTTTCACGACCCCTCTTTACTTTTCTTTTTTCCCTCCCCGAACCCGCATACTGCCGTCCTTTAGTTTGTGACGGTTCATTCGGAGTTGTTCCGAGTCACGAGTGCAGAGAATATGCCTCAGTCCAGACGAACCTTGTCTTCGGTATCAACTTGCTGCGATTGAAAACGGAAACAGCCTTGTTGTCTCTCTACTTCTTCGGCATTCCTTGCGGCCTCATCGACGATCGGGCTTCCCCCCACAATCGGGCATTTTAGTTGCCCGCTAATAAATTGAATTATTGCAGATCAGAAAGCCAAGCTTGGAAACCGGCTAAACCTTGGGGCTGGTTACTTTGCCGATTGGATTGGGCTGGACGCGTGCTCCGATTAATGCAATGCGAGGCCTTTATGGAATAGTGCTAGCACTTGGTTCGTGGAACTGCGGAGAAACAGCAGCAATAACAAAGTCGGAAATAAATCCAGGGGCCGGACACGATATAAACAGACCGATGGCCTCATCAGGTCAACCTAAAAAAAAAAGAGTGTCCCTTGGTTCCTGGTTCCTGGTTGTTCGCCTCCTTCCCGGTCCTTGCAGAATACACCCTTTCATAGAGCGATTGCCTTAAAATGCACTCGCGATTCGCAGCCCTTTGCTTCCTTCTAACTGGTATCACTCGTGCGCAGACTGGTCTTACCAAACCAATCTCGGAAGACTGCGGTCCCTCGGTGGTATGCATCAATAAATATGCTAATGTACTCCCGTAAGTTTAAAAGTCGAAGAACCATGTGTGCAAGATTGGGTGTTAATAATAGGGAATGTGCACGTTAGATACCACTTCTTCCGCAAGCTATCTACTGCTGATGTCCCTTCGACTTTTGGCGACATTACCTACGGCAATGGTACTAGGTTGAATGACGTCAAATCAGCCGATTTCCTTGTCTTCGACAAAGAACGCGGTCTCGAGGTCCTCGGCTCTAAGCCTAGCTACGAGTTCATGTTCAAAGTTCCCGAGGTCGTACACGAAGCGCCTGTCTATGTAGCCTCGCAGAACAAGCTTTACCTGTCCCAGTTGACGCCGGGATATCTCCCCCAGCTGGTCGTCGATTTGAATCAGGAACCACCCAAGCTGTCCGAGTATCTCTCTAATCCCCCTGTCTACGCTCCCAATGGCGGTACGTTCCACAACGGCAAGATCGTCTGGGGCGCATCAGGTGGAAACAGGTCCATCGGTGGCGGTGAGCAACGGCTGGGGTTGAGAACGGTAGACCCAAAGACGAACAAATCGACAACCCTGGTCAACAATTACTTTGGATACTATTTCAACACGATTGACGATGTTGCCGTGCATCCAAACACGGGGGACATCTGGTTCACCGACCCTGACTATTCATGGTGGAATTCCCTCACCGACACCGCTCCTCAGCTTCCAACCGCCAGCTACCGATACAATGCAACCTCTGGCGCTGTGTTCGTGGTAGAAGACAGCATTACCCAGCCTAATGGTATCGCGTTCAATCCGGAGGGTACGATTGTGTACATCAGTGACACTGGTGCGTATATTTCTTCTCAACTTTTTCAAGACAGTATTCGTCTAACATGTCTGCATCTAGGCGCTGGAAGAAACACGGTTGACCCGAAATTTGGCCAACACAAGAATACCTTCAACTCATCAGTGGGACACAGGTATGTTGCTCTTGGTCTCATGGCCATCTCACTGTCATGGAAATACTAACACGGAAGTAGAACTATCTACGCCTTCGACCTGAGCGAGGATGGCACCCGCGCTATGAACAAGCGACCTGTCTATTTGTCTCCTGAATACGTGCCCGACGGTCTCAAGGTGGCTGCAAATGGGTACATACTTACAGGAAACGGAAGAGGTGTAGATGTCCTTGACTCTTTTGGTCAGCTTCTCCTGACGGTCCAGACCAACTACACCGTTCAGAACTTTGCTTGGACAGGTCCTGAACTCAAGACTCTCTGGTTGATGGGCGCTGGTGGAATAAGCAGGGTCGAATGGGAACTGGGAGGCCAAGAATTGAAGTAATCTCAATATCAATGGCTTTTGACGCCCACAATGATGTTGTAAGTATGTTTATGGATGATGATCTATGTCTGAAATGTCCGCTGGGGACCACGCCCGTCTTGGAAACGAATTATGGGAATATATCGAATTCTTCTTGCTCGTCATAAATTGTATCTTTAAAAGTGTATCAATCGTTATTACTGCTCCAAGCTCCGCACAGCCATGGCAAAAGCACCCTCCTTGTTCTTGTGACCGCCGATGAACCCGCTCGCGTGGGTGAAAATCGCACCCTCGGGAATCTTGGGCTTGCCAGACTTCTCTGCCTCGGCAGCAATGACGCCGTCCAGGTCCGCGTCACGAACTCCACGCCACGACTCAGGCAGAGGCTTACGAGATTCGAAGCTGCTCTCGGAGGTCGAAACACACTGCACACGCCACTTAGCGTCCTCTGCGGTACTTTCGGCGTAGAGGACGTAGTAGATCTCATTTTCGGGATTGATTTCTTGTCCGGCCGAAGCCTCCGTTTCGAAATTGTACAGATGCTCCTTCCAGGGAATGCCAGCCTTGGGCAACACAATGATGCGGCCGGAGGGGTGAACGTCCCGTCGCGAGTGATACGCATCACGAACAGTCGTGCGGGCGGGCAGCCAAGATGTGCTGGCGTGGTGCAGCTTGCGGGTGAAGACGTTTCCAATAAAGGTGCTTGCACGACCAAAGAGACTGTCCTCATCTTGGGGCTCTTCCGGGCAGGTGGGGTCCGGGTTATTCATGTCACCCACCACGGATGTGATGGTGATCCCACCATCCTTGAACCTTTTCTCAATACCGGCCGATGCGATGGCCGCAGGGTCGTAAGATGAGATACCGTTGTCGTTGGCATCGATGGCCTCAATGAAGCTGGTGTAGAGCTTCTCGTACAAAATGGAGACATCTTCATGGTCTAGCGGTAATCCAGTGTGTTGAGCAATAATCGCACGACCAAAGTGCATGTACACCAATCCAGCAGACGAGAGTTTTGTTTCGTGGTTGGGGAAGAAGGTCGCGAAAGTCCGTTGGTGATGGTCATAGCGGTTGCGGGAGTGATCATACTCCCCGCCAACATCAACCACGGTGTGACATTGCTCAAGCTGAGCCGGATCTCTGGTGCGAACAAGGGGGGAAGAGGAGTATGTAGGGAGCAGACGGAGGAGGTAGACGGCGAGAGCCTCGTCGGCATGGAAATGACCGCTTGAAGAAGGAAGCGTAATCAGTAACCAGACAAACGTTATTGGAAGTGAGCAAGGACATACTTATGGGTCCCGATGACGGGAGGAGAAGTCTTGAGCTTCTTTGCAGTAGTTTCCTCGGCCATTCTGAAGAGCTGTCGAAGTCTTAACATAAACCAACAATGAGTCGTTCAGTTGTCTGGACGATATACCGTTGTTGTCACCTCGAGGGAAAATCTGGATGGGTTGCCTTATCGGGACAATAGTTAGGGCTGCTATCAGAGGGCTTCCTCCATCAGGTGGTGTCCATATCAAGACTAGCGTAAGGCATCAATACGGACGGTAATTATCGCCGTATCAGCCTTACGCGCTGTCACATGCTCGTGTTTTTCTCTATTCAGCATTTGTCCCTTATTCCTTTCTTGTCTGCCTTCGTCTTTCCTTTTTCTGTATCTTCTTGTAATCACTGGGATCTTCTTCCAGCAGTGATTATTCTTTCATTTACAACTCTTTTCCCGCACTCTTCGCTTTATTTCTCTGCTTTTCTCTGCTGCTTCTGACCGCTACAATCCTGGAGCCCAGCCTGCAAGTGCCGCGCAGGAACCAGCTGTACCCTGTCCAGCGCAAATTTCGCACCTTCGACTGGTTCAACCCTTCTCGAACGGACAAGCGAACATACACACGCGTCAAAGAGACATATTTTCTTGCTGTGGTTCCGCCTTGGTTGCGCTACTGTCAATCTCACCACGTGAAACTCGTCTTCCTCTAACTCGTCTTCCTCTAACCCGCCTGGAGATAAGATCGAAAAAAAAAAAAAAAAAAAAAAAAGGCACTACATTACACACGGACGTGATCAGAGAAGCTAAAAAAAATTTAAGTGAGGGGCACAGACAGATAAGCAGCTTTATGTGAAAAAAGTCAGGCATCTACACCCTTTTCGTCATTCTGTTCAGCTCTCTCCGGTATACGGATAATAGGTACCTAATACCTAACTGGGAATCAACCCTGGTTCGTCGCGTGTGTCTAGCAGCTGTCACATCATCGATCCTTTTCCACCCCTCCTTCTATCAACAACCCCGCTCGTTCCGGTGATATCGTTTCCTCTTACGCCGAACCCCATGTGGCTCTTCCGCGCCGTCTCGTCGGCCTTTTTCCTTACGGTCACCGTCTCGTCGATTCCACTAGCATTTGATGTAGGTGGGAGGACGTGCGGCTTAGCCTTTTCGCTCTCTTTGGCGACCTTCTACTTTCTCTTTTCCCTTCTAAAGGTCACCACTCCCGACCAGTCGTGGCTCCGATCCTCGTTAATTGTTGTCATCCGTTCTACGCAATGGCTTATTATCCCGATCCTCCTTATCTGGTCGCTGAATCGATTCTCCATTGATACAGATAACTCTACCTCGTGGGTGGAGCGGACTTTCAGCGGAAAGAGAGCCCAGGACTCGTCGATTCAGGAATGGTTGTTTGGTCCCGATGGATTGGTGGAAACCGTGACAATTGGCAACTGGGAGAAGCTTTTGCGTTGGTCGACTCCAGTTTTTCAGCTGGTTGAGGGGTTCTGCAGTTTATTGGTCATTCAGGCTGCAGGTCAAATCACCAGATGGCTGGTCAACCGTGGTGGACGCAGTGATAGCTGGATGGTATGTACCCATGTTCTTCTTGTGGCTATACATTAGGGAGGCTAATTTTCTGATAGATCGGCCTATTGGTGATGTCCGCTTCTATCATATCCAGTTCCGTTTACTTTCTCTGGCGGGTCCTCCAGTTTCCCGAGATTTCAAATGTCGACGCAGCTCTGATCGGTGTTTCCATCACATGTGCCGTGATCCTGTGTGCATGGGGGATCGGCAGCGGTCGTGGCAATCCCGTGGAAAGCTCCCTCTTGTTTGCTTATGTCGTCCTGTGCATTTATCAAATATTTACCGATTACAAGCCCTCGCACCCAGTCGAGCAGATTCCGTCGCCATCGCAAGCAGGAGATTTCCCCCCTTTGCCTCCCATCATCATGGCATCTTACACCACCCTCATGCACGCACTGTCCCTCCTTCCCTCTATCATCCATGCGGCTTTCAATGTGATAAACGCGGTTTTTGGTGCAGTGACACCATCGGTTCTTATCTCGCTCGCCTACCGTCTCTTGGTGCTCTACGCTTCGACACGGATTATCCCGGCTGTTCGTGAATCCGGAGCCCGTGCCTTGTTCCAGGAAGCTTCTCTGGATGACTCTGATGCGGCGGGCCAGTTCCTGGGATTCCTCAGCTACTTCTCTCCCTCTATTCTTATTTCGGTCTATACCAGTCTTTTGATGCAGCATTTCTCCTCGACTTCTGAAGCGATGGGCGGTAGCGGTGAATGGTGGAGCACCCAAGGAGGTGGAGGGGGCAATTTCTGGAGATGGATTAACCTCGCCTGCACGCTGGGATTGTATGCGGTTGAGCTATACCTGGGCGAAAACGACAGTCTCGACACTGGACTGGCAGGTCATTGGAAGGCAGACTGAATTGCCTACGCTAGACCAGGTACGATGATTCGTGGTTCGACGTTCTTGGACCATTCTCTTGTCCCCTCGTTAAGCTTGGGGGCGCTTACATCCAAACCAGCAAACACTGTTACCAGCACCATTACAGAGACCTCTATTTACGAGACCGAGCATATTCCGCTCTTGGTCATCTCCGACTCATGCAAGAGTCGGGCCATTTATAAGTGCTCCTGACAAAGTCCGGTAGAAACCCGCACAGCTTGGGTCTCCGGGGTACTACCTATTATCCTGGCGTCTTATCTGGATACCCCCGAAGCATCCGATTTGTCAAAAGAGGCAATCTTTGCGTGATATTATTAGCATGATTTCGTCCGGTGCTCTGTGGTTGCAAGGCAACCCGTGGAAACTTAGTGCGGGGACAATCTAGTCTGCGTCCTATGACGCGCAATCGGATTGAGCGTGTGAAGCTGCTCAATTCTCGTTGTTTTTTCTTTTCCTTTTTTTGGCTCTTGATTTTATTCGCTACTTGCCATTATACCCCCTTCGTGTCATTCGCTGAATTCTCGTCTTTTATCTGATTCACCACGGTGTCTACATTTCCGTTCCATATAGCCTATTTGCTTATCTACTTCTTGCTGGCCTTTGTCTTTGTGGGCATCTATACCCGGATGATATAGCTTAAGTGGCACTGTGTCATCTCGTTCCGTGCCTTGATTTGGCTTTATTTATTATGTGATTAGTTAGCTAGCTTACATGAAATATGAATGATACTGTGGTCTATATTAACTCCTTTGAGACAGGGTCAAGCAGTAAATGTTTCGATTTGTTGGCCTGCAACCATTATGCATTCATATGTAGACACAAAGATAGCTTCAAAATGGAAAAGAGCAATGTTGAAAAGGTATGAATGGAGAAAGAAAATCGTTATGGACAACGACAATGCGTGGAAGAGAAATCAAACAAGATAGGGCAGAAATACATTCCTCGGAAAGATGGCAATATGATCAATCAATATGAAGTCATATGGACAAGAAGAAAAGGCGTAACTAGAGTGCAAAGCGTGGCATCATATGCGTGGAGATAAAAATGGAAAAGAGCCATCGGTAAAACGCAGACCAAGCACAGGCAAGGACCGAGACACAAGCCGAGCCGGAGGGAACTATGGAGTAAGCGATGACACAATGCAGGAAACCTGCTGTCTTCCTATGTACGCATTCATCGGGCCAGATGAAACTCTGCGTCTCTAACGGCCATTCACCCTCGACTTCCTGTGCTGCGGTCCACACTGGTTGCCCGATCAAGAAAGAGAAGCACGGCTCTCGTATGAAATCGAGAGGACAAGAGAACATATTCCATAGCGCCAGGCTCTTTTTAATAACACAAAGCACTGCATGGGCAATTGGAACGTGGAAAAAAAGCGAAAAGAAGAGAGAAAGACCAGCCCGGCAAGAAGGGAGAAACAAGAAGGAGAGGGGGAAAGAAAAGAAGATCACTATTGCTTGATGGGCACGCCCTCTCGTGCGGGCGGTGGACTAACACTGGATTCCTGCGCGTCCTTGTCCTTTGCAGCTGCGGAGTCTGTGGCGCCCTCGGAATCCTCTGCGCTGGTTTCCTGTTGCAGGAAGCTGCCCTCTTTAGCTGGGCTTCTGCCTTGGAACCCAATGGATCCGGGGTGGCCGCTGATGCTGCTTCCTGGGACCTGCTGGCCTTGGGAACTGGCACTACCACCGTTGCTGGCGGCAGCGGGGTTGTTGGCTCCAGGCGAAGTGGCCGTCAGGTGCGGAATGTTTTCGGGGACGGGGTGCTGGGAGCCAATGTTGGTGACACCGACGTCTGAGGCTTTTCCGGCCTTGCTGAGTGCGTAGTCACCCGAATCGAAATATTTCCGTTCCTAGAATGCCGACTGGTGTTAGATTGATGGTCAAGGGAACGAACTATGAGCGACAATCCCACCTTGAGTTTGTTCTGGAGGAGATCCTTCTTGTTTGGCATTTTGCCATAAAGACGCAGCAGACGCTGCTCATCTGGACTAAGGGACTGTGGTCGAGTAACAACGGTCAGATCCCTCGTCTCTTCTTGGATTCTTTCTGGGGGTGGCCAACTGCCAAGACTCACACTGATGTCAACCTTGTTCTGTTGATGAGGATTCATTTTGGGCGACAGGAGCAAGACCAAACGGTTTTTGCAGAAAAAAAGCAAGGGAATGGAGCGAAGACAAAGCGATAAAACCCGTAGCAGTGGTCGCAGTAGTAAAAGTTCTCTGGACAGGAGCCAACGGTCGAGAAGCGGGGAAGAGAGCAACAGTTGGGCGACAGAGATCCCTGCCAGACGAAGAGGTAGAGAAAGGAGGGTTGAAGAATCTGGAGAGTCGAACAGACACAATCAAATCAGGAAATTCGAGGAGAGAATAGAAATAGCCGATAGAAGAACAGTTGGTGAAGGAGAGGTTGAAGAGAAGAAGTAGAAGAGTAGAAGATGGAGTTGGTTGCAGGCGGAGGAAGAGAGGGCGGTGGGCGGACAGGTAACCACAGCAGTGATACAATTATAGAATTTTATTATCGCTGTCTTTATATGTATATTATCTGCCAATTCGGTTCTAACTGTATACAGCAATAAAAGAGTATGTTTAATTGTCGTTGTTGTTGTTGTTGTTGTGGTGGTGGTAGTGGTGGTGGGTGGTGGTGATTATCAGAAGTATGCAGACTTATGGAGGGGCATTGAAGCTATACACAGAGTACAGAAACTTCACCATACATCCACAAAGCAATAAGGGTATATTTTCTACAAGATAGAAAGAATAAAAACAAAAATAGAGAGCCAACATGTTATAATGATATATTCTGAAGTATTGCATATATATGGCGACTGCTCAACCGCTTCTCTCCACAGTCCATCGCATCCCGATTTGGTTCTTTTCGCGCTCTATAAAATTTCTATTCTCCCAGCAACAGGAGCACCCAGAAAACCAACCTTTCTTTATTATTATTTATTTCTCTAGCTTTACTATATATTTGATCTCTACTATTCACTCAAAAGAACAAAATATGAGCAAGACTCCTGCAACTTTCGTGGTCGAACACCTCGACCCCGAATTAGGTCCCTGGTCTGCCTTGGAATATGGCTGTATTGCTCGTGAATCCCACGCAATAGGAGCTCAATTCCTGCTCAGCTCCGTTCCTCCGTCTTTGCAGCTGCCCCAGGAGCTGGCTGCCGCTCAGGGTCTCGAGGTTAACCAGCGCAGCGTCGAGGAAATCTTTGCGGACCGGAAGGACAAGGTCTGCTTGCTTGATCCGGCGGCCCAGGTTGAGTTGAGCCCGGCCGACGGCGATCGCTTTGAAGTGTTTCTCTTTGGTGGTATTCTTGGTAGGTTTTTTTTTTTTTCTTTCCCTTCCAGCCGTGTATATCATCCTTCTTTTGTGGAAGCTAACTATATGGAACCAGGTGACGATCCTCCGCGGGGTGGGTGATGCTATGAAATGTCTCTTTTCTGCTTTGCAATTGACCAAAATTATTGCTAGATCGCACCAAGGAATTGAGAAAAAAGGGCTACACAGGACGTCGGTTAGGTCCTAAGCAGATGACCACTGATACGGCAGTGCGAGTCACCCGTATAATCTCGCAGGATAAAAGTAAGACCTTTTGCCGCTTGAGTTGTCTACTGTACGGCGGATCAAATGGTTACTGATCAAGGAATAGTTGCTTTGGAGCAAATTCCTTACGTCGACTACCCAGAGATCCGGATCAACGAGAATGAGCGCACCGAAATGCCATTCCGCTATGTCAAGGGTGCGGATGGTCAACCGGTCATGCCTTCTGTACGTTACTGGTACCCGCAGGTACATGCAGAACACATAAGTACTGACTTGTCTAGGGTATGATCGATCTCATCAAGAAGGACGCCGACAAAGGCGTCGATGATCTATTTTAACCTATCTGCGGTCTACCCGGACTACCCTGTATAGAAAAGATAGAGTATCAGACGATATTATGAATGTAAAGAAAATCATGCCTCTTGCAACCCTCTTTCTACTCAGAATAACTACTGGGCCCATTCCATAGTAACAATGGCGCCGAATCCTGCAAGGCGCAGCAAGGCTAACCACTACTTGTACACCAGTTTTCTCTTTTCTTCCCTCGGCGCCATTTTTGTCCCTCTCGGGTTCGCCTTGTTCAAGGCTGATTTCCTGCTTTCTTTCAACGTCTTTCGAATATATAAAGAATATAAAGAATAGAACCCCCGATCCGGCAGGTGATCTGTATCGTGTATTGTATTGATACCGTATTTCCATTTCTGAAACTCAAGAAACTGCCTGCAAGACGGCGTAATCGACCTGTCACACTGCCTCACCGCCTTGGGGGGTTCTAGAAGGCCACGCCAGCGTCTTGCTTCTGTTTCGTCTTCATTTTCATATATCCTCACTCTGTTGATTTGATTCCCTCTTTATCTTCGTGCTGGCAACTACTCTATAACGGCTTCACGCTCCAGACGGTGTTAGTTTACTGTCTGTTCCTCGATACCCGGCTCCTCACGTCATCCGTCCGCGTTTCACTCCGATACGAGCTCCGATGCAGTCGTGAGCACTCGCATTCTGCCGCCCTCTTCTTCAATGAACTGCCTCTCTTCTGGTTACACCGGTTAACGGAAGCATTGGTATATTCTTCTCGAGATTTTGCGTTTTTCTGGGATCGGTCATCTCGTTCAGGGAAAGCCAACAGAATGGTGTCGCTATCCTTGGGCAGGGGCTCAAGGAAGGGAGCGAGCGCTCTCTCGCTCTCCTCCATGACTTCCTGGGCACTATTGCTACTTCTCTCGTACAGTATTGACTCAGTATCTGCTAAATCGGCAGCGGATTATTATGTCCGCTCATTACCGGGGGCTCCGGATGGACCACTCCTGAAAATGCATGCAGGGTGAGTTACGCCCGCGATGAAGCACATACACGGATACTTGGACAGCAGGAAGATGAGACTGACGCATATTAAAGTCATGTAGAAGTGGATCCAGACAACAACGGTAATCTTTTCTTCTGGCATTTCCAGAACCGCCATATCGCCAACCGGCAACGAACCATCATCTGGCTGAACGGGGGTCCGGGTTGCAGCTCCATGGATGGCGCATTAATGGAGGTTGGTCCGTATCGAGTCAAGGACGATCAGACTTTAGAGTACAATGAAGGTTCCTGGGACGAATTCGCCAACATGCTGTTTGTCGACCAACCCGTCGGAACCGGGTTCAGCTACGTCAACACGGATAGCTACATTCATGAATTGGACGAAATGTCGGCTCATTTCATTACCTTTCTCGAGAAGTGGTTTGAAATCTTTCCGGAATATGAAAGAGATGATGTAGGTCTTTGCTTTCGAACCACTCCATATCTGATCTACCCCTAATTTGCTTCGTTCTGCGCAGATCTACTTCGCGGGTGAATCCTATGCCGGTCAACATATACCCTACATTGCAAAAGCCATTCAAGAACGAAATAAGAACGCGACCCTGAGTGGTGCGAGTAAATGGAATCTCCGTGGTCTTTTAATTGGAAACGGTTGGGTATCCCCGGTGGAACAATACCAGGCATACCTGCCTTATGCCTACGAAGAAAATCTCCTCACAGAAGGTAGCTCGCTCGCGAAGAGTCTCGAAGTATCGCAATCGGTATGTCTTTCTCGCTTGGAGGCCGACAAAGACCGAGTCGGCGTACCCGAGTGCGAGGACGTGTTACAGGAAATGTTGAAGCGCACTGTCGATGGGAACAAAGAATGTTACAACATGTACGACATTCGTCTCCGCGACTCTTTCCCTTCATGTGGCATGAATTGGCCCCCGGACCTAGTGAACATCAAACCATACCTTCGCCGACCGGACGTGGTCAGTGCCTTGAACATCAACCCGGAAAAGAAGACCGGATGGGAAGAGTGCACTGGAGCCGTGAGCAGTCGATTTACCGCCCAGAATTCCGTCCCTTCTGTCCGCCTACTTCCAGAGTTACTTGAATCCGGGGTTCAGGTCCTTCTCTTCAGCGGTGACAAGGACCTGATCTGCAACCATGTGGGAACGGAGCAATTGATTAACAACATGAAATGGAACGGAGGAACTGGTTTTGAGACGTCGCCAGGCGTTTGGGCCCCGCGTCATGACTGGACATTTGAAGATGAACCTGCCGGTATTTACCAATACGCCCGCAACCTAACTTACGTCCTTATTTACAACGCCAGCCATATGGTCCCCTACGATCTCCCGCGCCAGAGTCGGGACATGGTCGATCGCTTCATGAGAGTAGACATTGCCAGTATTGGTGGCAGTCCGGCTGATTCGCGCATCGACGGCGAGAAACTCCCGCAAACCTCCGTGGGTGGTCATCCGAACAGCACGGCCGCTGAGCAACAAGAGAAGGAACGGATCAAAGAAACCGAGTGGAAAGCTTATGCCAAGTCCGGTGAAGCCGCTCTGATCGTCGTTATCATCGGTGTGTCTGTCTGGGGCTTCTTCATCTGGCGCAGCCGACGGCATCACCGCGGCTACCGGGGTGTATATCAGAAGGAAACCTCTCACAATGGCTCTTCTGTGCTTGAACGTTTCCACAACAAGCGCTCTGGCGCTAATGATGTGGAAGCAGGAGACTTTGACGAGTCTGAGCTTGATGACCTGCATTCGCCTGGTTTGGATCGTGAACACTACGCGGTTGGCGATGACAGTGATGAAGATGAGCAGCGGCCATCTAGACCAGGGCAGGCGCAGGATCATTTATCGTAATTTTGCTTCTATTTCTTGCCGATTATATTTTGTCTTCTTTTGGGCGGGACGCAGATTTTACACTTATCTGAATATGGCGATTGACTGGATACTGGTACCACAGGATAGAATGGATAAATGCTATCAACATTCATAATTAGTATATAATGCCTCATATACTTCAGAGTTTATGTTATCTCATCATAAATTGGTGCTTTTTATCCTTGAAGCTATCAAGATGCTGATATATATACAATCATAACCCAAGTGTCCAAACCTTGATGCTCCCGTCATCAGCAGTAGTAACCAATATCTCCTCGTCCTTGCCCTCTTCACGACCTCGATCCGCGCGCTTTGCCCATGCGACATGGTTGATCTCGTAGATGCCATGCGCGCCGTCGAGAGTCGCAATGACGTTCCATTCCGTCTGGAGGGAAGAGGGCGAAGTAGTGCTATCCTCACTTGCTTCCATTGCCTCGCCAGCTGAGGAGCCCTGCTGTTCATTGGCGAATTTTTCTTGGTAAACGGCGATACGCCCATCGGCACCCACAGATGCCAGCAGTCCGGTTCGTTTGCTCCACGCCACGGCGTAGATGGAGAGATCGTGCGCCGACGGTAGAACACCCTCCTCTGTCCAGATTTCGTCCGTGCATGTCGGACGGATGATGCTAGGCATGTTTGATGGCTGTTGCTGTTGCTCTTTCGGTTGCTTTCGCCAGAGACGGACAGTGCGGTCGTCAGAGCAGGAAATCAAACGGGGACCAGACAGGGCGTTATTTGTCTTCCACTGCTCTGCCAATGAAGTTGACACATAATGAGAATGAGGCACACTATCCACACCCTCCCAGTCAATACACCAAACCGTGCCCTCATGGCCCTTGAGACAAGCCACCTGCCCCCAATCGTCAATATCCTCTCTCCACAACCGGATGGTATCATCGTAGCTAGCACTAGCCAGACACTCTTCGACCGGATGCCATGCCACGGATTTGACATCGCCCGCGTGCTCCTGCATCACCGCCACCGTCTCGAAATTGTTGTCCCCGTCGTCCAGATCCTCCCAGATCCAAATCGACTTGTCGCGCGAACACGTTGCGAGGAGCATTCCCGATGGCGACCATG
Organism: Aspergillus cristatus; assembly: GCA_034509305.1. NCBI lineage: Eukaryota > Fungi > Ascomycota > Eurotiomycetes > Eurotiales > Aspergillaceae > Aspergillus > Aspergillus cristatus. The sequence continues at coordinate 1,123,797 of WJBV01000006.1, read as the reverse complement.
ATACCGACTTGACTTCGCTATCGTGGCCGTCAAGGAGGACGGCGAAGCGCCATTCTTCTTCATCTTCGTCGTCGACATCATCATTTTCGATCCCGTCATCTTCTCCAGCGTTATCATTCCCGGACTTGAGACCCCAATCCCCCGGGCCACCTTCTTCTCCGCGTCCATAGCTATCCCATCGCCTCCAGATCCCAACGGTCGCGTCGAAACTGCCCGTCGCCAGAACACTCTCACCCTGCACATGCGGCTTCCAAGCACATGTCCTCACGCTGCGTTTATGCCCACCGGTGATCGTTGAGAGAAGTCGGAAGTTTGTGAGTGAGTAGACTCGAACTGTCTTGTCAGAACTGCAGGTTGCGACTATAGGGAGGGTCGGATGCGGTGCTGTCAGCCAGGTTCGTTCGAGGGATGGTGGTGTCAGGTCTGAGAGATGGGTGATGGCTGCCGCGGGTTTGGCTGCCATGATGAATCAATTTAAGGCTTTAGCAAATGAAATTGAGGGAGATTTCTGTTTTTGAATTGATTAAAAATCCTTCGTGGTTTGGAGCGTTCTTCGATCGTTCGGACAGAAGTTGAAGTGGGTAGAAAAGAAGTCGGCGGGGTTGATAGATTACAATTACAGCATGCAACAGAGGTCGATAAGAAGCACTAATGTAGTAAACATTCAAAGATAAATAAATATAGAATGATTCATTCTCCCTTTCCACCATCCATTACTATACTAATGCCCATGGGTTAAAAAAAAAAAAAAAATTATTAACCAAAATCATAAAACCATATGAACACCATCATTGTCCCGAAGAAACGCCTTCATCCAATATCCTTTCATAAAAAACGCCATGACAGAGCCAGTCCACCTCCCGGACCTTCTCCAGTTCTTCCACCAGCTTGCCAACCGCATTGACAAACTCGGGCATGCCAGCTCCCGCCAGACTCTGACTCGCAGTGGTCGTCGTCCGCACCCTCTCGCTGGCACTCGATGCACTGAGGCGAGAGAGAACGTGTGCGCGAAGACGGGACAGGATCAGTCGGGCTACAGGATCGCTGAAGCTGGTCGCAGCTGATCCTGATCCGTTACTTGAGTCGTGGTTGGCGGGCTCCCCTTCCTCTCTGGGGGACGAGGACGAGTCTTGCATGGAGGAGTCGCCGTTCGCATTGGCCTCAACCATTGTCTGGGGCGAAGAGGGAGGAAGAGAAGAGGCAGCCTCACATGCAGTAGCAACTGGTCCCAGGACCCGCCGAATGGTCGCCGCCAACTGCGCACTAGCACTGGAGGGCATGGGGTGCGTCGACTCCAAAATTGACTGCACTCGCCCCGGCGTAATATCATTGAAGTCCAGCGATAAAATCCGGTCCGCTTCAGCCTTCCACTGTGACCGCACATCACGCTTGAGTAGGTTCTTTGCTGTCAGGAGAATCGACGCCGTAGCCACGATCCTATATGCTGTCGCATGCAGGACATGCAGCCGATGACGGTCTAATTCCAAAGTCTCCGGGATCAGGTCGTTGGAAACGGCAGCATTGCTGAGGACCAAATCAGCAAGACCCTGCGCGTAGATCCTTGGAGCTGGAGGCCGGGGTTCCCCGTTGACATTCTCTGGATCCCGCTTCTTCATCTCGTTTACGATTACCTGCCGATGTGTCCGCCAAAATCGCCGTGTCTTCCCTAAGCCTATTGTGCCATCCTGGAGGCCCTTGTCAAATGCACGCTGCTCGTACCCAGGACCCTCCTGGATAAGTTGAGGAGCGGCGACCCGAATCATGAAATTCGTGTGATCCAGCGACAGAAGATCGATGATCCCCATCAACCGCGTGAGACGGTCGATGGCATCTCCGGACTTATCTTCAGCAAATGCGTGGACCTGGGGATCCCGGTATGGCGCACACAATTTCGGCAGGATGGTATTCATAAACTCAAAGAAATTCTCATAAGAGAATGCGCCAGCCTTGCACTGGTTCTCCACCAGTTTAGGATCGAGAACCTCACTGATCAATACGTGCAGCGAGTTGCCTGGCCGAAGCGAACGCAAAAGCCGGTCTTGAACCACCGTGGCCATCGCGATGGTCCAATTCACGCCCAGGCCTGCTTCCACGTCCTTCCTCATCATGGCGCACATGTGTTGCATGATGTGTCTGCGCGGTTCAGTGTATTGGGTCTCGTCGACCCTAAATTCCTTATTGACGAGGAGTTCGTGGACCAACGTGCGATTCTCCGGCAGAGCCGTGAGCATCTTGCTGAAATGCTCATGCGGCGAAATTCGCTGTTGGTCCAGCTCCCGTAGAACTGAGCTGTCTACGTTGTTGAACGTCTCGCTAATCGGAGACGTAACGCCATCCGTCAGCGCTTCATTCGAAGCTGTCCCTTCGGTTGCGGACCGCGGTATAGCTTGTTTGGATGCGCTCCGCTTCTTCGCGCGTTTGGCCTTCTTCAAAGCATCACGCACCATTTGCATCGCTTTTTCGGAACCCACGAGTCGCTTCAGGCGGGCCAGGAGTGTAATCTGGTTTTGCCGGATCCCTTCTCGATAATCATCTGCAACGCCACCGGCCCGGTCATCCTTGACCGTCTGCCATATCAACTCCAACTCGACGAACTGAGCAAGCATGATCTCGGTTAGAACACTCGAGTCGTGCGACTTCCAGGCATGGAATGCAGAAAAGAAGACGTTGTATGCCTCGCACAACGTTTGGAGTTCCGTGGAGATGGCTGATGGAGAGCAGCAGCCGGACAAAAGCAACGATGTGACCTGTTCAAAGGCCGCGAGTAACTCCCGCGCTTTGGCAATCAGGTCCTGCTCCTGTTCCCCATTACTGCTCAAAACCTCTTTGGGATGCGTGACAATGAGATAGCTGCTCAGAAACGTGCGGACGGCTCCTCGACCGCCCATCGTCCCGTTCGTCATATCTTGCAAACCACAGAGACGAAGCACTCGGGCCATGGTGTCCAACACCCGGTCCTCTGAGAGCAACGCCCCGACATCCTCGAAAATCATGTTGTTGATATTCCCGACGTTGATGCCTAGGGTCTGAAATTGTTGCATAACCGTTCTCGCATGATATGTTTTCCAGACTCGCTGAATTGTCTTCGCTGCCGCATCTTGGGTCAGTGACGTGGTCACCTCCCGAGCCATCTTCTTTTCCTCTGTAACCGGCAGGCTACTCGTACGCTGACGCCGGTGGCTCCGCTGATAGAGCATCCGTCGTCTTTCGGTCTCTGCAAACTTCTCCGCCATTTCCAGACGTAATCGGTCATGCTCCGCAGCCTTCTTTTCCCGGTTGTCTTCCGCTATCTTCTTTGCCCGTCGGACTTCCTCCTCACATTTTGCCGTGATTTCTGCCAGCAATCGCTCCCGCGACTGGTGAGCGGCTAGCGCTCTCTCCTCTCGGTGCATGTTTTTCGTAGCGGCTTTGGAAAGAGTAGCCCGTCTTCTCACTTTTTCTGCATGCAATGCGCGGTCTGCAAGTCTAGCCTTGCGGCTCTCGAGGATAGATGTACGGCGGAGGTGTTGCGCAATGTGATCCGTCGGAGATGCGCCCCGGGCGGATGCATTTGAATGATGGGAATGGAGGGAAGAAATCGAACTCCGCCGAGACGAAGCTACCGAAGAGCGTCTGGCTGCGGTGGATTTCCGGTAAAAACGAGCAGCGATATGAGCGGGTAAGCTTAGCGGTGCTATTGGCTTTTCCGATGACATTTCCACGTCCGGCTCATCCATGGATTCCGGTGCGACGGCGGGATCAGCGTCCGGAAGGTGAATCTCGATATCAGAGTTTCGACGCATGGTATGTTTGTTGAGGGCGCAGGAGGGGGATGAAGGACAGTACTGCGCTCGAGGGAAAGGAAAGGAGGAGGGGGGAACGGGTACGATAAGCAGCGGGGGTCCGTTCAAACGAGGTCGAAAGGGAGACGAAAGCCCAACGGTGTCATATAATCGAATCGGAATCGGTAACGATCTCAATAATGCAATACGGATTGCGTCTCACGACCCGTGGAACACGGTCTCATGGGACTGGGATGTAGAACCAAGGCGCATGAGACGCTTTCCTGAAGCCGATATTGTCTGCGGAGAGATCCGTGTTGCGTTTCAGATCCGGACCAGATATCAGGAAGAGAACTCCGAGATATCAGGGGGTGGGAGTAGGAAGAAAGAAAGAAAGAAAGAAAGAAAGAAAGGAAAAAAGAGAACCATCAGCGACAGTCTCTGCCGCCCATCTTGTCTCGTTAATATCCGTGGCTTCTTCTGCCGGACGATGGCAAAATCGAAGGACATCGAAGCCGCAAGCAGACGCGGCTTAATAAGCATCCCCGATTGCGACTAGTTATACGGTCATGCTGGCCCAATTAGGAAAGTCATGCTGATGACGTTTAGGCAAGTCATGTTGACGAGAGCAGCGGCTGATCAATTCCTGACCACGGACTACGAATAACAAAGTATTGCAGTTATGGAAATGCTCTTGTATGGTCCGTATATTGTACTAGGCTTAATGCTAGACCTGCATGATCGAACCCTCCTTTCTCGGTCGTACATAGTAGATCTCTTGGATATATACGGGCTACAACCTCTTGTTCCTGATACTAAGAGACAAGAGTGCGGCCATTATGCAACAGTCCTGTAATATTGGACATCAATTGATCCCCATGCTGGCTGCGACAAGGCTGCGATAAGGAAATAGAGGATCATTTCACTTTTTGGGTGCTTTCAGCAACCGTGTTTCGAGAATTGCTGAGAATGTGCAGTTTTCTTCGCCAGGGCGCTGTATCAATTTGGATAGCGGCCTTGGAATTCATCGATGTCCGAAAATATCAATACTATCGTCGTCGTCATCGTCATCCTCCTCTCGCTCCTCGTCGTCTTCATCATCCTCTGATACACTCGCATCTGACGACTCCACGGCTTCTTCACCATCGACCGATTCTGTTTCCCGACTGAGGAAACCATAGCTGTATTTGAGTTTAGTTCCCCATATGCGGAGCTCGCCGCCATGGTCACTTCCGGTGTCTCTTTGTGTTCGGCTGCCGAAAAGAGACGTTGATATCGATTTGTCGTCATTTTCCCGGTTGGGCGGTAAGCCAAAATAATTGCTAATCACAGGAGACACGGCGCGATCGCGAGTAAGGCTATATGACAAAAACCGGCCACTTGGGTCGGCAGACGAAGGTAGACTTTGCTGTGGAAAGCTCGTTCCCTGCACGGAGTTGGTATTAATCCGTAACGGTGCCATTGTTTGCGACAAGGCTTCATCTGCGCCATGGGACGATGATCTCGCTCTAGAAGCCGAAACATGTCTGCTTTCAAGGTCCTGTTCCGGAGACTCGAGAAGGTTACCATGTAAAAGTCGGAGCTGGGCTGTGTTATATGACTCGCACCTGGATTTTGCCTATATCAGCACAGCCGTCCATAGTACCTAGTGACAGAAACAACTCACATATCGCATTTGAGTCCCAGCCAATGGTATTCCACGACGGACTTTGCTCCACAGTCATTACAGTAGACTAGAGCCCTCGTATCCTTGAACTCTTCTGGCATGGGCTGACTTTGTATGGTGCGGTCTAAATTTCGAAACGTAGATTCCATGTTCGTAATAGTCTTGCTACAGATCGGGCAGCGATATGAGCTTTTCGAGTAGTCCGAAAGGCACCTGTGGTGAATACTATGTCCACATCGCATCACGACCACAGTCTCCGGCGAGGTGAACATATAATCTCCGCAGATGGGACAATCACATTGAGTGGACCGTTCGATACACCGATGGGTGTTTTCAATCGATATAGGCAAGCATACGCTGCATGTCTAATTTTTCGTTCAGTAACCAAGCGATACTTTGCGTTCCGGCGATGCAGTCCCTGCTTACCTTGCAATGGAAAAAGTCCTTGCCCAATCCTTGGCCTATACGACAAATGCCACAATCCGCGCAATGGTATATACTCTTTTTGCTGTCGTTATCCCACAGCTTACAAACCTCGCAAAAATATTGTGCAGCTTGGTCGCCGCACTTTCCACAAATATGGGCAGCAGGCTGAGCATGTCCACAGATCATGCATAGCATGTTCTCCGTCTTGTGTCGAATAAGGTGGTGATCCTCAACATCATCATGGCAAAACCGACAAGTGTACCATTTCTTGCAAGCAACACACTGGAGTTTCACATTCCGCTTATAGTGCTGACAACCCAGCATAGCTGTTTCCTCGAACTCCTCGATGTCCATGTCTTCCGCGTCAAGCACAGGTGATTCTGGCTCATCTTTCGGAAAGAAGGTTGGCTTCAGGTCTTCCTCTGTTAGATTATACGGGTTATCATTCGGTTGGTCTAGAGCAACTGTCGGGGATGACGGATGATCGAACGATAGCTCTTCCCTATGGAATATAGGAGTCGAGGGTCGTTCAGGGCTCCGGGAACTCGAAGGAGCTAGTAATGGCGCGGGTAGGTTGTCAGGATACCCCCTCGAAGCGTTGTATTTCTCTGTCATCAACTCGTGGACCATCCGGGCTTTCTCTGCGCTGCTAGATTTCATGTCTCGAATAGTGTGAATCTTTCTTCTCAACACGCCCATTCCATCATCTTCCGGAAGCGCGAACTGCCAGCCAGATTCGTCCATATCAGACTCACGGCTTTGTGAGCGTCTCCTTTCATGGTTGTTGGATGTCTGCGTTAGCGTAATGAATGCTTCGGCGCTCCGTTCGGAAGGAGCAGGCCCAGAGCCTGGGGATACCAGGTTGTCTTCAATCGACTGAAAGTTCTCTGAACCATTTCCTAGACCGTTTGAAGGAGCAGTATCCGCCCCGCGCCCGTGTCGAGTCGCCCCCGAGTCCAGCGTTGACGTCGTCGGTAAATTGGCGGGGTCATTTCCGGGCCCTGCATATCCACACCCTAGTCCCATATACTCTTGGTTCCGGTCCGACATGGTAATTTCCCTGCTGCCATTGTTATCGGACAGGGGATGTGGTTCTGTTCTGCACTGAGAGCTCGGAGGGGAATCCGATCCCGAATGGTCGCTAGTACTAGTATCCGTCTGGGACGAGAGGCGACGGGTCCGACGAATGACGGGTTCGATCAGCAAAGAGGAGATAAGCCCGCTCATGGAGGGCCGAAAACAGCATCTAATGAGTAGTAGAACATGGGGAGAAAAACCGAGCGAGCAGACTAGGGATGTTCTTTACTGAATTTTAATGGAATTTTGCTCTGGTCAGTTCGTCGTTTTCCTGCGAGGGCGCCGGAACAGGAACGAAGAAGACATGTGACTGAGCCCCTGGGATCGGACGCTGATTCGCCGCCCGTGACACTCGCCGACAATGCCCAATCTTACTACTACGCTGTGCTACTATTGTTTGGCTGGCGAAAATAGCTCGACAGTAATAGGATAGTAGTGTGTACAGTATATGTTGATAGATATACTGGAATACGCATTGTATCAGTCTTGGGAGGTAGAGATGATAGTGTTCCATCTTTGTTCCTCCAAGACCTATTGGTTTTCCATTCAAGCGTATGCACTCCGTATTCCATTAATGTTGCATGGTTCTCATTGTCGAGGGCAACCTTGCCTTCTGGTTTGCTGGAGGAACCGTCCGACTTCACCCAGCCGGAATCGGTGTATAGTCCAATGCTGGCTCCGAACAGAAGCAGGTTGAGAAGCTCATCCCTGAGCTGCATATGTATGCCTTTCTCCATCCACTTTCAGTTGTTCTTCCGGAAAAAGGTAGTCATCGCGGTTTGAACACTGTCACATCAATCGCATACACTGCTTGCTAGCAAATCGCGGGCGATGAATGAGGAATAAGATCGTAAGTGTCATCTTAGGCATGTCCCTAAGCTCTCGTTTAGAAGCATGAGCGTCAACTCAAACTGTTCATTGGCATCTTTGCGGGCATGGGCCTCGCTTCCTTCAATCCCTATACCTTTCAAGCTTCAGCAAGGTTAGAATCACACTTTCTCCTTTTTGTTTCTCAATATATTTTGGAAAAAAATCCATGAGGAGTCTTACACTCGAGCATTTTTCCTCACTTGCGGTTGTTCCCAATACCTAATGATTATCAAATTCTTCAGAATCTTGTGCTCGAGGCCCGCGACATCAGTTGCCTGCTGGAGAAAGCGCACAGTGTTTGCGATCCTCTGCGAATCAAAGTCGTTTGGCGAGGACGAACGAAATCCGGATCGCAAGGTCTTGAGCAGGACATGTCGTGCAGGTACAGAATAATGAAGCGCTTTGAGACCTTGCCGATAGAGATGACGGTATGCGTGGACAACAGCTCGCTGGTCCATATTGTAGTTGCCGGAATGGCCACGCACTACCGTAACAGTGTCGCAAGATGTCTGCAACTACTGCCCTGACGATATTCTTAGCGAAAAGATCCAACTTCGTTAACTGACCCAAAGAAGTTGATCAGGCCGCAACCTGACTAAGCAAAAGCTTTCCCACTTCCTTCGTCTATCTATCCATCCCTCCTCCACCTTTCGCTCTCCCAGATAGACGGGGATAAAGACTGTTTGCAAAAAGCTTTCGCTTTGGATTTTATCAGGCCTTAGCTTCTGAATTTTGCTGCCAGTCAGTTAAGCTGTCTGTTTACTTACTGACCCGACATCAAACCCCGACGCCGCCTGGCTACACGCGCCGTTGTAGAAATGGTTGACTAACTTGTTACAGCGAACTTACACCTTGTCTCTTTTCTCCTCATATCAATTTTATTGCACTTGTGTTTGCGTTTTTTTCTCTTTTCGTTGGCCTTCTCTTTTTCCTCTTGCATGCTCGTTGGTGGGCATTCTAATGTCTGTTGTTCATGCATTGCTTGATCCAGGTGAAGATGCTTCGACAGACGGTTTGAAGGCAGTGATACCCATAGAGTTACTTCAAAAACATGGTACGAGTGTTCAGGAGGCATGCTTCGGCCTCGGCCAGGCGTGCACCAAGCAGGGCCGCCAAAAGGAATGCTCAGAAACACAAAGTGATCATGGAATCTATCACGCAAGAAAAGAAGAAACTCCGGAGTGTCGTATGTTACCGCTATGTTCGTTCCACATATGGACCAGCTTGACCGGTCAATTGGCAGATTTCGTTTGAAACAAAAGCGCCCCCGGGTTATACCTTCATTTCAGCAGGCAATCCTCAGGTCACAAACGCTTGTAAAGAGCTTTGTCGGAAAGATGGTTTGAAGATCTATGCTGTTACGGTAGGCCAAAAGTGTCTCTTAGGCTTATCTGAATTTCTACCATGCTCACAATTTTCTTCCAGACAACCCCTCACATGCGCACCCACAATCTCTCTCAACACGTGCACCGGATTGGATTTCACTTTCCAAGTGCGGTTGTTGCTACTGTATGTATGAATCTGGGTTTATCTCTCACAGCAGCAGGGAGGGTTGTGCCCGTCCATGGTGTTGGCGGTCACATTAGATCCGACAGCCAAGAACTCTCTCAAATAGAGATCAACACTGAGGCCAGAGACGCTCTAAGGGATCTCTTCCCTAACATACCAGACAACGATTTGAACCAGATAATCAAAACAGCATTTCAGAAGGTACGTGGCAGTACTATCAGTAAAACTTGAAAGTGGGCCCACCCGCGGATGCTAAGTCAAGAACAGGGCCAACAAAAAGTTGGTACAGCCCTTGAATTGCCACTCGCTCGCCGTGCGCAGTTGGCAGTAGTGGCACACATTCGTCATGTCTACACTGATTACGACCGTCTGTTGAAGATGACCTCTTTCCACGAAGCAAGAAGCCTAGTTGAAGAGTCAACGTTGGCAAAATTGGTGGCATGGCGTGGAGATGACGAAAATGGGAAAACAGTCCTGGAGGATGTTTTTAGGGAAGTCATTGTTATCTCTGATGATGATGACTCTGAGTCTGACGAAGACGAAAACGGCCCGCCGTCTACCAAGCGGGATCATAGTGTGGAATATGTATCCAGCAGAGCACGCGCCGTGGAACTCCCAACAAAACAGATTGACTTTGCGGATCCAGCTTCGCGGGGCCCCGTACGAGAGTTGTCCGAGGATGAGGCACCATCAGGCTTCCGTGTTATTCCACAAGTACCCAAAAGGAACAAGGTCGATCGCCGGGGATTCAGCAGATACCAGGCCTGGGACCGTGCTATCAATCGTTACAGGAATTTTGCAAACGCCACTGACACCAGGCTTTATGGCAGCTCAACTGACCAGCAGAGATCTTACTCCCTACAACAACCACCACATGGTGTTGAAGTAGGCACAGGATCTATGGATCAACCTATATCCTTCGTGTACACTGCAGTGCCGCCCATACACCATGTAAGTGCCGAAATCATGCCGGCCCTTCCGTCAATCAGGCGCATTTATGAAAATTTGCCTCAGAAGGAGACATGTCGCAATATACTGACCTCTCATGTGCCATATAAGGTACACCCATCGTTGGAACACCCCAGTCAAGGAAATCCAGATGTTGCCCAACCATCTGATATTGTACCGTTGAGGCGAGCGCCAGTTCTTCGAGATGGACATGCCCCATTCCGTCAATTTGACTTGACTGATGTGCCCATTCTTAATAACCCCCAAGGATTTCATGATGGTAATAAATTCCGAGTTGGGCACCAGCCCAGGCTACTGGCTTCTTCCCATACCAGGAATGCGGATGCCCAGGATCGTGTTTTACCTTCCATTGAAAATCCTTCTTCACCCAGGCGTCCAGTCAGTGGCAGGTTAGATGGCCTACGCGAAGGGATTCCCCGGGGCCTGCCAATTCGCTCAGTGACGCCACAGCGTCTTCCACGCGAAAATGATCTTCATAATACTAGTGGGGACAACTCCAATGACCAACAATTTCCCAAGAGGAGGCGAACAGCTTATTACGAACCCGTCAATGGGAATTCGCGGTCTGGGATTGCACCTGGTGTTGTTGAATCAGTCGTTTCAAATGTTCTCAAAGATACCCCCACTGGACCACGATACGCCCCCTATGAAGTTGCTCCAGAAAATCACTCTTCCCGGGAAGACTTACACCTACATAGGAATTTCATTACCCCAACCGGCATATCTACTACAAGATGTTGGCCACAGCACCGGGGCTCCCCTGTTCATGCCAACCCTAGCTTTGAACTTAGACGTGTTGACGGGCAAAGGGTTTATCCTGCTCATAGTCATTCAGTCGAAGTTTCTAAAGGATTATATGCGATTCCGTCGACCCCAGCCCATGCCGTTGCCGTGGATGATAGTTATAGGCGACCAGTACAGATCTCTTTCGATCCAAAGGCACCCCCCGTTTACCATGGAGACCATGAGTATAGTCGTTCCAGACCACTTGAGGACTCACAACTGCAAGCCCCGACATGGAGAGACAGAGATGACGAGCGCTTCACCGATGTTTCTAATAGGAGGCACCTTTATGCAGATGATTTTGTCCGCCCGGTTGGTCCATACGAACCGGAGCCCCTGGAATACACTATGCAACGTCCACGTGTTGCAGAAACTTCTCATCCATCTAGGGTCTGGATTTATGATGGCGAGCATAGAGATGGGCATATTAATACTAGAGCACCAGTCACGTATCGCGATCATCGACCGTTGGATCATCGCGCAGCACCTTCCCATGGATATGCAACCTTTGAAGACCCGCATAGGCCCCTAGGTAGTGACAGGGTACTTGGATCATCGTCACAAAAACAGCGGTACGAAGAGTCTTGGAATTCTGCACGGTATGATCACGACGCTAGGGCTCCCCTTCTTCAAAAGACAACTGACTTCCAGTTGCGTTCCTATATCTTCCTCTCCTGTCTCACCTTTTTATTCACTATTATTTTCAATCGTGACTAACGGTATTATAGGCCTGTGCACAGCCATTCTCAATATACACCGCATGCTCAGATCTGGGAACGTCCTACCTACGTGAGGAGGGTTGAACGCCCAGAACCACCCCATCCTATTTCGGACAACAGACCTATCGTTATTGTGGACTGAGAACATCGACGTTGTTGGATAGTACTGGGAGCGTTGTCATATTGCTATCTCATCTTTTTTGGTTGAAAGCATGTTTATATAAGCAAGAGCCTGCTGTTGCGTGATACCCAGCTGCACATCCTTTCGAATGAGCATTATGTTTTCATTGCCATTCTAATTAATAACCTTGTTCAATCGTAATATGCGGTCGGTCTAGTTTCTTTATTGAGTTGCAAGATAATATGCAACTTCTGGAAGACATCAATGCTATTTCATGTCATGGGTATGTTGATAATTGACCTAAGCAACAACGCCTTGGATGCTTGGCAGAACTAAATGCGAGAAATGCAAAGACAAAAGAACCAAGTGCATGAATCAACTCTGGAATCCTGAAATGTGATGCCGTCCTCACCCAAGTTCGGTCCCTCCAAGGGATGCGCAGAAAGAAGAGAGAGAGGCGGCCCCGAGCAAGCAAAAAGACGGTATTTATGATCGACCAAGTCAAACAGCCATCGTCTGCCCATCAGCTTCACCACTGTTAACGGCCTTTCCTGTCTTCTTGATTGTTGCCAAAACGGTATCGTACGACACAGACGGCTCGGTAACGACGTCGGCGGTTTGGGAGTCCAACTTGACTTCGAAGGATTTGACACCTGTAGATCCAAAAAAAAACTGTTTAGCGTCGGCCTATCACTGCACGACATCGAGGAGTGCCTGAATTGTGCGACATCCCACAGCACCATCTTATGTGGTGACAGGGGACGACGATATCGATGCGGGGTGATAAGCACAACATACCCTCGAGCTTCTTCAGGACTCGCTCCACGGCACCGGAGCAGCCGCCACAGCTCATGGAGACGTTGAACTTGTATTGATGGTCCGACATGGTGCTTGTCTTGTTTGAATAGTTTGTTGAAGGCGTGGACGTAAGACTATCGCGGGGTTGTTGGAGATGTTTGCTTACTATGGAATCATGTGTTTCAAGATGATGTGATTTCCCATCTGGGTATAGCGCCCTTGTGTTATACAAAGTCTTGGCATTCACTGGCTTGCTTAATTGGGAGAAAGAACAACATCGGTATCTGAATAATAGTATACAAATTGCATTAGATTAGATGATAGTTAAACCTAAAAGCCAGCTGCCCGTTTCTTCTTTCTCGTCTTCATGACGCTCTTCTTATTTGCCTCTCTTCCACCAAAGAGACCTCGCTCGACTTGAGTCATGGGAAGATCCTCATCCACAGTGGTGACTTGACTACTCTGTGGTATTCTCCAATGTAAGCCCCCGCTTGTTGGCTGACTGCTCTGTCCATAAATGCCAGGAATGGCCGGCGAAACGGGAGGAGGTGCCGGAGAACTCATGGTCGTTCTCTGTGGTGTTTTCTTCCGCTGTTTTCTTTTGGGGGTCACAGATCGCGACATCCGCTGTGATTCATCCTCTTCAACTGAGAATACAGTTCTCTGCCAATCATAAGCAGCTGGGTCCATACCCGGTACCCAATGGGAAAGCATGGATTCCACGTTCCGGGACATGGAAGGCTGACTCTTAAAAGTCGTTAAAGAGGACAGAGTAGAGTAGACCGGCACTCTTTTTGTAGGCTGGGAATCCGAGACGCCGTTGTTTGTGGCACCTGAATCGCTTCGAGAGGTTGAACCGCCGCCATCTCTTTCAGAGACTGGGACAGACGAACGTCGTGGCGTCACAATCCCATGAGAGCCAAAGCTAGTTTCCGGATTCGATAATTCGGCGTCATCTTGATTGTCCAGATAATCATCATGCTTACCATCGGGTGGTTTGCGAGTGATATTGATCCGGGCCAGGACGAGATCGGCCGCCAGCTTCCTGATGATTCTCTCCTTCGTAATCCGTGTGCGTCCGGGAATATTGTGGGGTAGATTTGAGAGCCAAGTCCTGACCAAACGATCATAGATATATACTAGGTTCGGTTTTTCTTCGCTCTCGTTCGCAACGGGTAACTGCACCAATGGCAAAATCGGCAGAATGGAGAGTCGATGTTCAATTTGAGGATTTGATTCTCGCTGCTCGCAAAGCAAAATGACATCTTTAATGGCTTGGGCACTTTTTTCAATGTCATCCAACAGAAAACTGCTGCCGAAAACTTCGAGTCTAAAATGTGTCAATTTCAGAACATACTTGGCCAATATCAACTTCTGTACGTACAGGGTATTCGCAGCTTGGTCACTCAAGGCTGTATCGGCGATTTCGTCTGCTAGAAGATTGATGTTCTCCTTTAACAGTTCCTCCGAGTCTTGTGAGAATTCCCCTTCACTCGATCCGAGAATTAACCGCCCCGTAGCAACAGCATAGACAGCCGTATAGTTAGTAGTCCATTGAGGAATCGCATGGGGTGATACCGTAGAGATCCCCATACTCGGGATCGCGGTTGCACCCATGCTACGCATAGATTCATCCCAATCATCGACCACGAAATCATTCCGGTAACGAACTGCTCGAGTTTTCCGCGCACTTTGTTGGCGTCTTTTTGCCCGCAATGCATCCCGCCCGAGAGGCTGTTCTTCAGCGTCGCCAGAAATCGTGGGTTCAGTGTACACCGATTCACAGACAGCAAGTCGCGAGTCCAGCAGAAAAAGCTTGGAAAGTCTCGCGCTGGAATCATAGTAACTTTTGCCGACTGATGCTGGCGAATGTGCGATTTGTTTGAATATGAGTGTGAAAAACTGTGCACTATTCGTCGAATCTTGGAATTCCGGCGACACATCGACCGTAGAGGGTACATCCAGGATAAATGGATCTGGAATAGGTACAGTGCTGTTCATTTCTTCCTCAGTTGCATTCGGGCATTGAAAACCCAGCACAAAGTTGTTGAGCCGTGAATACAGAAAGAGGTAAAAATCTTATTAGCGAACAAATGTTAGTACGTGTACAGGACCTTTCCACGGATACACAAGTGCCCATACCTTCATTGGTAAGTAGTGCACTCAACCGCAGTGTCGTATCTTCAGGATCCCTATAATGGCACCAGGATAGACGAGGATATAGAGACCCAACATCATCTTCGCCAGAGAACTCAGTGATTTCGAGCCGGAATATGCTCGTCGTGGTGAGCACATAAACGTGAGATGCGTTTGACGGGCTTCTTTTAATGTCCAAGATCCATTCGGACTTTCTTTTCAAGCCAAGCTCAATTGGAATGGACCAGATTTGATCGCCTTCCATCCGGTAAAGCATGGGACAACGTCGATCAGAAACAACGATGCTATTGACGTCCCCAGCCCATTCAATTACCCCCCATCCATCATGTCGAGGTTGGTTATCCAAATCAGGACTATCGCCATTATCGAGCCATGGCAATGAACCCGATTTAACGCATGTTGCGGCCCAATTGCCCTTATTTCGCCTGTGCCGACCAGAGATCTCCCAGATGCTCCAGTTCCCCCGTTGGTCTACAATCGCGAATTGTCTCTGGTACCAGGGATTGAATGTTATATCGGCGTGCGGGAAACCACCCGTCCGTAAACTGGATATTTCAACCAACGGGTTCGCATCCAACCGGGAGTTACGAGCGTCATTCGAAAGTACGCTATCATTGTCACGGCATATGCGCCTTGGAGCAGGGTCTCTGTGGTACAAAGGCCGAAAAATCGTGGTTGAATCAGGGCATCGAGCGGCCATCCATGTCGCTTTCTCTTCAATTGTCCGTGCAAAGCAAATTTGACGAATTGGGACACCACCGACACGCCATTCCGTGGCGTCTGTTTCACCGATAGAAGGAACACGCATGAAGGTCGTTTGTTGTCTCAGTTCCAGGGTATCTTCCTCCAATCTTCGGAACGAGATGGTGTTGCCACACTCCCCGGATGCAAACACTGCTATTGGCAAAACCCGACTACCCGAATCATCGTTTTCGAGATCCACAGCACAGCCCAAGTCCAAAAGTGAAGATACCTGGGGATCACATATTTCGCTTGTTGTCGTGATAACATGCGAAAAAGTCTCGTTGCTAACCAAGGACCAGCACGCCGCCAGCTCCGGGTGCACTCTCGGCAGTAGGTTCTTATTCTCGACTAAAGAAGACTGAGGAGCAGTGAGAGGAGAGGCTACAGTCGTCTTGGTTGCTCCAGTATACAATATTGAAGATGCTTGGCCAGGCGTCAGTGAAAAAGCCCCTCTTTCCGCCGAAACGCAAATGACTTACGCTGGTTTAGGGTACGAGAAAATGACCAGGTCTGGGTCTCCGGAACATATACCGCTTTACCCAAGTGCCCATATTGGAGAGCACTCGTTGAATGTTCATCCATCGGGCTTTGCTTTACTCTTGATGACATGCGCGATATCTACCCCAGTAAGCATATCGATCAACGGCCGTTTCAATCGAGTCGCGTCAAAGGAATTGGCTAGTAGAAACAGTGCAAATGGCAGGTGGCTTGCCAGAGCTTTTTGGCATGGACGCTCTGGACCAATGTCATCTGCGAGAGGCCGGACAAAGCAGTATTATCAATTAAAAAGATCAAGAATGCGAAAAAGAAAAAAAAAAAAAGTGATGATCGTTGCGCCGCAACTATATTCTGCCGAATTATTGTTCACCGCTCATTATGCCGCTTTTATGGATCCACCCTCTTGTTTCTTCTTTTGTTTCCCTTCGGTGCGATAAGAATCTACAGAGACGCTTGGATTGACATACCTTTTATCTGACCCTAAAGGCTTTAAACCGATACCTTCTGAATTATCCATTTATCGTTTGGTGGGCGGCTGTGCTGTCTATATACCCTCTGCGCGCATCCCCGCTTGTCGATAAACAACCAACAAAACCACGAGGCAAAAACAACCCCATTTCTGAATAGAATCCAAACATATACCACAAAGTCGCGCGACTAGGATAAGCTACAATGTCTTCATCGTTCGACCCGTCTCTTTCGACAAGTGGCATGCGGCCACCCCTAACTACCGCAGACGCGCCCTCAATGGCAGACTCGCTTCCCAGTATAAATTTCGGATTTGAAGATCTGCGCAATCGCATGGCTCAGTTTAGCATGCAATTTGATGCATTTATTGAGCGAGGCAGGAAGCAAGTCTTGGAGGAGAGGAATCAATTCAGGATCAATCTGGCAGAACTTCAGGGTGAGTTGAGGGCAAATGAAACGAACTCTCCATTCTGGGAATCGGAAATTAATCGCCTGATATGATAGAGGATCAACGGATGAAACAGAAGGATATCGAAATATTAAATCTCAAGTCGCAAACGCACAAGCAAACACTTCAAAAAGAGGCTGCTGAAGCTGCTGAAATGCATGCCGCCATCTCCTCCATTACGTTAGAGCGCGATGCCCGTCTGGTCAAGCGGGATCGCTTAAGGCAACAGATCGCAGAGACACAAAAGTCTATCAACCAGAGACTTGACGCGCAAAAGGCCCATGCTCGAAATCTGGATGCTCAATCTCGCCTTAACGTTCCGGAACTCGACTTCTGGCAAGATTATCTATGTCTTCGGATTGAAGGAGCGGGGAGAGAGGATCGGTTGAAATTCATTTATAGTCACTTGCTGGAAAAAGACTGGGAAGCAGAGGCTTGGTTTGAACTTGGGACAGCCAGTCGGGATTATGAGGTGTACCACATGCGTCCCAAGTTGGAAAGGGAGGCCCTCGAGCAAGAGCTGGATATTCTCAACGAGGATCGTGATTTTGGTGCGTTCTTGAAGCGGATGCGCAAGTTGTTTGTTGAGGCATTGAAATGAACGAAACACCCGGCAGAAGGCATTTTACGATTTATGTCCTATATGAAACTACATGTATTTCTGTATAATGTTATTCATCCATATTGAGAATGACTGCAGTATCGGCATCATGATAATAATCATCTCATTCAGTATGTTCCGTAAATGCAATTATCAAGAAAACCATGCCTTAACCCCCCGTAGCTTCTCGGTAGAACGCTATGCTTCGATTTGCTCCCGCAGTAGCAAAGCCCTCAGACCTTCCGACTTTTGGAAGCCACTTGACACTCCAAACGGCCTTTTCGGTCTCGGAGTGCGTGGCAACACATGTTTTGGTATCTATCGACCAGACCTTAACCTTTCCATCAAATGACCTGGTTATTCCTTTATATCAGTTCAAACCGCTCTGGCGCAAAGAATTGCCTTGAAAGCAACTTACCCGCTCAAGAGATATTCTCCTGTGGTGCTCCACGCAAGCGACAAGATCCACGCTGAATGACCGGACAGATTCGCGACTTGTTCTCCAGACGAGGTGTCAAATAGCACAATAACTTTAGAGTCACCGGCAGCAGCGAGGAGCTTTCCGGCAGGAGAGAAAGCAACGGTTCGTACGGGCTTCACAAGACCTGGAAGAGGCATCAGATATGAACTGTTGAGGGGCCTGCTGACTTCAAAGCCCCTTGCGCTATAGATACGACATACCTGACAAGGAAAATGGCATACGACCGGTTTCGGTACTGAAAATGTAGACGCTACCATTCTCGTGTCCACTGGCGATGAGACGACCATCCGCAGACTATTCTGCGTCAATACCCCCAGAAGCCAAACGAAACAGAAGTAGGGGCTTTCAATGCACCTACCATATCCAAACATGTACCGAAGCTGCCCTTGGTCTCATAGTCCTGTATCTGTTCACCACTGGCGTTTAAGTCCCAGACTTTGATGTGACCATCTTGACTAACACCAGCAAGGAACTGCCCATTCTCTGACAGAGCAACAGCCCAAACCTCACCAGAGTCTGCAATTCCTGTTGCACATCCGTCAGCCTCATAGGTAATCTAGTTGATAAGGAAGAAAGTCATGTTACCTGGACCCGCATCATCTTTGGACCAAGTTCCGTCACGGCAAACCCAGATCTGAATCTCACCACCAAATCCCACACTGATGGCCCTTGAACCGCGTCCGTCAGTCACGAGATGATGGCAGCCAACTTTATGAGCCCCTTCAATGGTCTGAGCCAAGGGAAAGTCTAGGTCCGTAGTGGAATGGACCTGAATGGAAGAAGCACCCGAGGCGGACAGAATTTGCTTATCCGTCACAGCCAACGAGAAGATATCGATTGGGTGCGCTGAAATAAACACCTTAGCATCGTTGCATTTGATCTGGGATGATATAGGAAGGTAGTTACCATTGTCCGCGGAGCCCCACGAGAGATATTGTTTCGACTGGACAGTCATGTTAATCAATAAAGACAATCTAAAGTATCTATTTTAGGATTTGCCAATCTTACCATTGTCTGATCCCCGTACCCTCAAGAGGTGTGTGTGTGCTCTACAAGAAGATATGGAATCGGCGGCAGTTGTATGACTTGGTTGGGACAAAAATCCTGGCCGCCGTCGGTGAGATCATCAATGGGCCCTTTCACATCTGGGGAACAAACAGCCCGCAACGAAGCCAACAACTGTGAAAAAAAAAAAACTACTACGGGAGATTCTACAGATGCGATTGATGACCCAAATTCAAGCCTGGTGTCCATTGAACAGAACTCTAGGAAGAAATGGATATACAAAACAGTAACAGACAAATATTTTCCCCCAGTATAAACCAGACGCCAAATGCCATGCCGCACATAACACACTCCCTTTCATATAAAAGTACAATAGCCGTAATAGTCTCTCGTATCCTATTTATCGTCCGACTTCCTCGTCTCATGTTCGCGCGTGAGAATCATGCTGTTTGGGTCTTACCCCACTGCTTCTTGATATCTATTGAGCAAGGACCTCGTGGTTAGTTGTCACTCTGAGTGAAAACGTCCTATTCTTCCAGAGCAGAGTCATACCCGCTACACAATGTGGGCACAAAACATGTGCGCGTTTCACCTGTCCACAACCCGAGCAGGTATTGAGATTCTTCACATCCTTTAGAGCCTTGCCAGCCATTTGGCGATGGCGTCTTTTCATGTGGGAGACCTTCTTCTTCGGTACAGCACGCAGAACAGAATCCCAAATATCAGAAAGCAGATCCGGAATGGTCAACGACAACCCAACGGGTCTGAAGAGGGTTTGGGTCAGAACGGAGGAGCTTTGAAGGAACCGAGACCATTGACCAGCGGCGGGCGAGAACGAAAGGAGTCGCGGAAACATTTGCGAAGACATGGTAGACGGGAGCATTCGTAGAGCCATGGTGGAATTATTGAAAGGAATATATGAGGTGTTCGCAGGACTGATCCAATCTTCCAATTATTCACTAGTATCGAGACCGACCAAAAAAGTTCCTGATCTGGCTCGAGTCGGAGGCCGGAGATGCACTAACCCGATCGGGATTAGCGGCCCCCTGAGCCATTAAGGGGCCTCCTCCAGATCAAGACGAGGAGAGAACGAAGGGCATTCAATCGCTGTTTCTCTTGCTGACTTTCTTTCTGGGACTTTCCTGGTGTAGACAGGAAGGAGTTCTTGGGTATTTATCACTCGTTGGTGAACCGTTGCCGACTCGACTCTTTCGTTCTATCTCTCAATTGCCTTTTGTTTCCTCCCCCCTTTCAAGATATCCTTCGTTTACACCCACTCCTACCACTGCCACTATTCCAACTCTCTTCACGATGGCCACGACTACTACCCCTTCGGTTCCCACCGCGACCGTCTTTCCTCGCAGCCATGTCGGTTTCGACAGTATCACTTCGCAGATTGAGCGGAAGCTGTTGAAGCGCGGTTTCCAGTTCAATGTGATGTGCGTTGGTATGTATACAGCCAGCGACTCTTTCCCCCACTATCCAGATTGTTTTACGGGTCCTCAGCTGACCGTGCGCTCTTCATTGTGAACAGGCCAGACCGGTCTTGGAAAGTCGACTCTGATCAACACCATTTTCGCTTCCCACCTGATCGATTCCAAGGGCCGTCTCACTCCTGATGAGCCTGTCCGTTCGACCACCGAAATTCAGGCGGCCTCCCACAGTACGTTTCGCTACAACATTGGTTCTATGCCAAGGGAGGTGGTTTGCTAAGTCATGGTTACTAGTTATTGAGGAAAACGGGGTCCGTCTCAGGTTGAACATCGTCGACACTCCTGGCTACGGTGATCAGGTCAACAACGACAGATGGTATTTCCCCGATTGATCCTTTTGACCTATAACTCGTTCGAATCGAACTAATGACGCATTCAGTTGGGACCCGATTGTGAAGTACATCAAGGACCAGCATTCGGCATACCTCCGCAAGGAACTCACTGCCCAGCGTGACCGTTATATCCAAGATACCCGTATCCACTGCTGCTTGTTTTTCATCCAGCCCTCCGGCCATGCGTGAGTCATATTCCATATGCTTATCGATAGTTAAGCGCATGCAGTGACTGACCATGTTTAAATATCATAGGCTCAAGCCTATTGACATCGTTGTTCTGAAGAAGCTGTCGGATGTCGTCAATGTTGTTCCCGTGATCGCCAAGTCCGATTCGCTCACTCTCGAGGAACGCCAGGTGTTCAAGGAGAGAATCAAGGAAGAATTTGCCTTCCACAACCTGAAGATGTACCCCTACGATAATGACGAGCTTGACGACGAGGAGCGTGCTATGAATGTCCAGATCAAGGTACGGAGTCTACTAGTTGGAACTACGTTTTCCTTTGTCTAACGAGATACGTTTACAGGACATCATTCCTTTTGCTGTTGTCGGTAGCGAGAAGAACATTGTCGTCAACGGCCAGCAGGTTCGCGGCCGCCAGAACCGTTGGGGCGTCATTAACGTCGAGGATGAGAACCACTGCGAATTCGTTTACCTGCGAAACTTCCTGACCCGCACTCACCTGCAGGACCTGGTCGAGACCACCAGCCAGATCCACTACGAGACCTTCCGTGCCAAGCAGCTTCTAGCTCTGAAGGAGAGCAGCGCAGCAGGCGGTCACAGTGCTACTAGTCGGCCTATCAGTCCCTCCGCTGACCGGGAGCTCAGTCGTAACTCGCAACGGGCTACTATGAACGGCTACTAGACCTCACAGAAGCTGTCGGCTTGGGGCACATGAAATTTTCTTTTTCCCGCTGTTTGGTGTAGCGAGCATCTTGATACCAATCATTGCCACATGAATTATCGCAGACAGATTATATGGCAGTTCTGAGAGTCCATCTCTTCCCTTTTTCTTCCCTCCCCATTTCCTTTTCACCTGCAAGCTGTTACTGATATCCATTTTAACTTTTTCATGTTCTATATCATCACTTTTCCTTTTTGAACTGACTGGGTTTGATTTCCTAAATAGCTGTTCTTTGTTCGCAAGAGCGGGGCCGACACTACAATGTTAATGCGAAGTGTCGATTACATGTACTTAATTTCATTAATTTCTATTAATGAGGAAATATGTTATATTTTGTCCAGCGCTGCTTCGGATATCGAATGTAATATGTACCGCATGAAAAATTGAGTAAGGGAATCATTGCTCATTGCTGCGTGCCGAATTTACCACCGTCAACAATCCAATCCCGCAATTCGACATACGCCTTGTCCAATTCATCATTGACGACAATCTTATCGTGAGCTCCGGGTTGCTTGGAGTACTCAAGCTCGTTCTTTGCCTGAGTAAGACGCTTGTTTAGACTCTCCTCTGTCTCGGTTCCTCGACCACGCAATCTTTTTTCAAGCTCTTCAAGCGAGGGGGGCGAAAGGAACATGAACCGCGCGTTAAGGTCAGTGAGCTTGACTTGCTTCACGCCCTCCATCTCAATGTCAAGAATGCATATCCTTTCCTTCTCCGCGATGTCCTTCACGGCCTGAACGCTGGTGCCGTAGTAATTTCCTCCAAACTGCGCGTGTTCGATGAAACCATTCTTGCTCACAAGGTCCAAGAAGTCCTCCTTGGTGGCAAAGTAATATTCGCGTCCATGCTGTTCGCCTGCTCGAGGAGCACGAGTGGTATCTGACAAGCAGAGGGAATGAGTGATATGGTTTCAAAAACGAAATTGGACGAGGGGCATACGCGAAATCGAGAATCCAAAGGTGTCAGGGAACTCAGCAAAAAGCCTCTTGAGAAGAGTTGACTTTCCAGCTCCAGAGGGGCCTGATACCACCACCGGACGGAATTTGTGCACTGTAGATCAATGAGTTAGTCGATTGCTGTAGGAGGGGCCATGAGTCGAGATTTGTACCAGCACTGGTCGCCATTGTCGTGGTTGAGTAACAAGCAAATATAGTTAGTCGTCTACTAAGATGTAAAAGGCGAGTGTGAGATCCCAGCAAATAATTCATCGATCGAAGAGGAGACACGACAAAAATATTCAGGGACAAAACTCATGAATCCAACATGGTATCGCGGCAGAACCCAAGGCGGTAACTCCACACAACCATATGTTCCCCACGTAGGATCTGTACTCCGTACATCAACATAATTCGACTGTAATTGAGATGCTCAAATGAGTTTGAATGCTTTCGATAAGAACCAGCCTATCGTACAATGCATAAATAAAGGATGATGAATTTCGTCAAGTCAAAGGCAACAAAGAAGAAAGGAAAGAAAACATGAGGGCTAGTTGATACAGAAGCATGCCTTCCTACATCAGTCTAGGATTTTGACTGTCCTTGATTTCCGCTTTTTGCTGCGCTTTCATTCCCGGCTTGCGATTCTTGCTCTAGGAAATTGGACCACAGTTCCGCCAGCGACTCCTTGTGGCTAGTGCCGTTGTCCATGAACTCCGTGGCCAACGTCGGCGTGCTAGGCGTGCGAACGGGAGTGCCAGGAACTCGAAGCTTGTTAGATGTGTTCGATGTTCCGGGGCGCGCAAGGCCTGCTTGTTCGCGTTGCTCTGTTCACGGTCAGTATTGACAGGGAAAGGAAGGGAAAGACTTCTGTTAGCATTGGGCTCACCATCTGTCCAACCCAGGAGTGCTGCAATAAGCTGCAATATCTGGAATTTCTTAGGGTCTGATCTGTCTAGCGCAAGGAAGTGCAGTAAATGGTTGGTGACAATATGTCTAGGTGACCTTGGTTAGCAAGATTTGATACATTGAATTCTGGGAACAGTACCTATCAACATTATCCTCTGGCTTTCCCTTCTTGAGGAACCGCAAGGCTTTTGTCAAATGATCGTTCAAAGTGACAGCTTCGTGTCTGAGCTTGCCAATGAGAAGGTTCTTCTCTTTGACTTCTTTCTCGAATGGGCGCACCCGTTCCAATTCTTCTTGGGCAATTAGGAGGGACTTTTCGGCTTCAGATGATTTGTTGTCTGCATCACGAAGAGATTGCCGTAGTTCTTCTAGCTGAGCATCAGAGCTCTCGACGAGTTCACGAAGCTCTTGCTTTCGGGCTATATAATATCACCTCTTGTTAGTGATTTCTGGGTCATAGATGGTCAGCAATGGAGACGTACCGGTTTGGATCTCTTGCAACGCCCGTTGTAAGCCATCCACAGTCGACGACTGATTATCACGCTCAGATGCGGCCTTCTCATAGGCGTCTTTGAGATTGACCAGCTGCTCTTCGAGGTCGATGACCTTCTCTCCCAAGCTTTCTCTTATCGACCGTTCTTCCATGGCAAGAACTTCCCAATTATGCATGGCCTCCTTGGCTTGTTCGAATTCAGCTTGAATATACGATTCCTGTTCGAGAAGTTCATCTCTCTCTTTCAACCAGTTTTGCTGGGACAGGTTTGTTCGATCTCGCAAGGTGACTATCTCTTTAGCCTTTTCTTCGTTTTCCTTCGCGATCTCAGCGAGTTCCGAGGATTTGGAATCCAATTCAGTTGTGAGATTCGAGTTCTGCTCCTCGAGATCTTCAATTTGTGACCTTGCCTGGGCGATTTCCTCCTACACGAAAAGCCAGAAGAAGAGAGGGTTAGCCCAAATACCATCAATAGCACCACCACCACCACCAGAGGATCGGGACATACAGCATCCTCCTTGAGTCTTTCCCCCAATTGGGCCTTAATCGTATTGACCCTCTCCAGTAACTTCTGGTATTGTGTTTCCGCCTGTCCCTTCTTACTCTCGGCATCATCTACCCTCTGTCGTAGTGCTTCCATGTCTTCCCGATGTCTGGATTGTATTTCCTCCAAGGACTTGCGCATGTCAGTCACCTCTGCCCGCAATGAATCGCGATCTCGCACAAGGGCATCGAAGCGGTCTTTGGATTGTGCATCCAGCGCCGGCGGTTCAGCGTCGCTTTTGGCCTGCTGCTGGGTATCATTCTTGGTCGTAGCGGCAGACTCTCCATCGGAGTCGTCGTCTTCGTTGCTCGCAGTTCTTTCGGTCGCTATGTTGCTGACAGATTTCCCGTTTATCGAAGCGGCTGGCGTGCCCTGTGGCTTTCCCAAGTTTCAGTATAATCTTCCACCATCTATGGCTTTGGATGGAACCACCCACATTCGACTCCGGTGCCTCTTCATCAGATTGGTTTTCCGTATTCTCTTCTAGGTGTCCATTTTCTGTATTCTTGTTTCCTACTTCTTCCTTTGCCTTCGCGGCAGCCTTGTTCTTCTTGTTCTTCTTCGACTTCGCGCCTGTTTCGGCCTCGGGTTAACGACAATGCCAGCTGGGGAGATGTACGAAACATCGAGGAGCGGCTATACCTTCAGGCATTCTTGTATTCTTTCCTTTTGTTTTTTCTTCTTGTCCTTTTCACTCTCGGTTGAAAGAGATATCGGGTCGGGATTCGGGAGCAGCTCCTGTTGTCCTGGGCGGGCGATGGTTACGAAATACTCCCGCCTGTCAACAACATCACTAGCGTGGCTGGTTGCTTCCCGTCCGCATTCTCCATATTGAATGACCATGGCAGAAATCCAATTTCATAATTCAGATTGTGTTCTCTTTCTATCGATTTTCTGTTATCACTATTCCGGGCCCATTAAATTAAAAACCAGCGGTGTTCATGCCCATGGCTTTACAAGCCCTTTCAATTGTGATCTTAATTCTAGGATGGTTCAATTCCAGACATGCTATCTTCCTATCGCTTTTCCTGAGTTATGACAATGGATAAATGCTTTTGGGTATGAATCGTAAATCGAAATCACATAAAGTCGTCAAGGAAATCAGGGTCGCGATCCTGATTGCAACTAGCCTCCATATTCTCCTCAGTCATCAGATCATCGTACGCATGGTCTTTTTGCCATTTTAATTGCTCATGTTCTCGCCTCTCTTGCTTCTCCCTGGCTTTTTGTTCTTCTCTGTCTTTGCGCTCCTCTCTGCGTTTTATCTTCATGTATTCTTCCTTCTCGGCGCGGAGGTCGGGGAATTTCTCAACGCGGGTCTTGTTGAGTCGATTGACGATCGCATTCTCTCGTTCCTTGACGAAGACCTTACGGACCTGCTTAGGATTGTGGAAAGATACCTGACCGGTTTCCATGGATCCATCTTTATAGAGGTTTGCCCATGGAGTGTAGATGATGGTGATGTTATCCTTTTTGTTTCCTGTTCGGTTCACCAAGTTAATCTGGGAGTGGTTGGGAAAGAAAGACTGCGCTAGATGGTGATGGGTAACGGACCCTCGATAGAATTCGCTTTTGTCAGCTGTGCACAGTCATCCACAAGCTCTTGGGGGATGTTGTCCCAAGTTTCACCGTCGCGAAGGCGTAAATAAACGTGAGCGCTGGACAAGTTATCGACGTGAAACTGTGCGACAATAGTCAGAGACGGGTATTTGAGCGTAGAGAGGGTGAAACGAACCCTGTGAGAGCGATAAGAGACAGCAGTCAGTTGGCACGTTCGGAGATAGAAGAAATCGCGACTATGATAGTTACCAGACGTCCTTGTCCAACCCATGATTTATCAAGTCCTCATCTATGACAAGTGAACAGAGCAGGTCAGATCTCTTTGAGCTTGGTCGCGAAGCTGGAGAGAAAATGGTCGGTCCATACTTTCGTACTTGTCTTTGCCGACGTATATGAAAGCGGAGGGTTGAACCACCTTGGAAGTAAAATAATATACCATTTTGCCGGCGTTTTTCCGAGATGCGCTTTGTTTTTGTAGCAGGAAAATTATTGAGGAGATATGGCAATATCTGCATTGATACAGTCTCGCAGGAGGGGCAGATTTCGCGGGATCCGGATTAGTCATACTGATGTACGGAGTAACTAACTAACTAGTTATATGCTGCATCAATGGAATAATAAATCACTGTGAAGAGGACTATCAAAGTCCTGCTTCGATTTCAAACAAACAGATATTGCTTTGTTCGACTGGTACCATGGTCATGTCCATGCATATAGTAATTTGCGTAGAATACGTATGTATACATGTACTCTTGATTCCGAGCCAACCATTCCTCTTTATCAGTGGTCCTTGATAGACAGAAAATGCGTATCACTGGATGATTGGTCTGGACTGCCTCGTAGTAACAGTAACATAGCGCCGTCCTGTCGCACTTCCTCATCTCGGCAGTCATTATGAACAGCACTGCCTTCCCAGTCAGGGACTATGTGTTACGACTCGTACTCGGTTAGGATGCTCATCCGAAGAACTTGCTGATCTCGATACTCCGTACTTTCAACTAAAGAACATGTCTAGAAGTACTTTCTGGAGGCGTTAAGCAGACATACTCCACCGATGATGCACCGGATGCAACGCGCACGTACAGAGACATAAGTACTTATTGGCACCCGGGTACGTACTATGTAGTGCTAATCCAATAGCAGAGCCCATGATTCATGATCAGAATCGCGACCATTAACAGTGGCCGGAAAAATTTCTAGATGTAGTTAAGGAGCGCTTATTGCAAGGGCGACTGGCCGAAATATTAACCTACACGGCACTAAACCGGAACCAGACTGTCGTTACCGCGCCTAACCATACTAGGCAAGCAATAAACTTCGAACCGTTTGTTTCATCTGACGCGCCGGTTTCTTTTTCTTTGATTTTTCTTTTTCTTTTCTGTCTCTTTCCCAAACGGTCCACATCCGTCAGAATCCGTGGGCCGCGGTTCCGAAACGCCAATCAGGGGTAACCACTTTTCTGATCTTTTCCCTATCTAGACAAAACCGTTATGCCAAGCGTCCAGGGCTGCCGTAACGGGAGAGCCCGTTTGTTTCCAGAACTCCACCTGCCACATGGGCCACGAAAATAAATAGATACACGGTCATGATTATTCAAGATGGAGAAGGATACTGTAGTCATGTACACAGTATTGTGCTATCTAAGAAGTAAGAAAAAGAAAAACCAGAATCAGAGATTAATCAATCCTAAAAACAAAAGCACATGATAAACTTTCGGAGAAAAAAAAGTTTATTAAAAAAAGGTTTTCCCCGGAGTGTTTCTCGGAAATTTCCCCTTGGAGCCGTTTCGGCTCCTGTTCAGTATCCTGACAGCTGTTCCTTATGGTGGCTCTAGACTACGTATTATGCATTAAAGTATGTACTGCTCGGTATTGGTATACTATCGAATTAAGAAATGATTAGCTCTGTCTAGATTATTATGGCGTACAGCGGACAACGTCACTGCATTAGACTCGATTCACGACTGTTGTTATTTTTTCCCTCCTCCCCCCCCCTGCTCCACACCATTCCATATTAATTTACAGAAAAGGTTAACAAAGAAGCAAGAAAAAAAAAAAAAAAAAAAAAAAAAGTAGCCGAACGTTGATAGAGTTTCCGATGGCATGATTGTCCTTTTTAAAAAGAGCAACGCCCCCCGTTTCTTGTTCTCTCGTTTCCTTTCTTCCCCATTTCTCTGCCTCTAGTATCCCACTCCTTCTATTCCTCTCTTCCTATCATTCCTCGGTTACCTACTTTGCGATCGAATATTTAAAGAAGAAACATCGGCAGAAGGAGAAAATATACATACATACATACATATATACCAATATGGCCTCAACATCACCGGAAGTTCGCAGAGCTCTTGAAATTGCCCGCGATAGCGCAGACGGTCACATTGAACCAAAGGCCAATGCACTCCTCGAATCAGCCATTGCCGACTTAAGACGCAAACTTGAAGCCCAACCAGACAGCTATGTGCTCTCAGGCGACGAGTTTGCCCTGTTCAATTTCTACCGACGGTCCAAATTCAACGACTCGCCATCCGCCCAGAAAATCGCTCAAAAAGCCACAGAACGGTTTTGGAACAATTATCGTCAAACCTCGAAAACATAATCTATTGGAGAACTATACGGATAATCATTAGGTTTCTCTCGAACCTGTGGTGGTTTTTCTTTTCTTCTTCTTTTTCTCTTTTTATTCGCCCTCTTTTTCCTTTACGGAACCGCATGCGCCAACTTTCTCCGCCGGTTGTCGCGCTGCAGAAAAATCCGACTAGCATTGTGTGCCGTAGCGGGGTGCAAAATTCTGGGTTATACGGGCTTTGAAAGAAGCAAAGGAGAATACGGTGCTATCCATGAAGATTTCACTCGGCAAACCTACCAGCCATTCGGTGGTGCTCTCATGGTGGGAGGCTGTCAATGACGCACAGCAAATACCGAGAATCAATGGGAAATATCAACATAATGTTGAGTATTATTAAACTGCCACATCAACTACCGTCGGAGGGAGAAAATAAGGGGGGAAAGAAAGAGAGAGAAAAGACCATTTAGGCCCGGGGGGATACAATTATTGCATTGCAGCAGGAGTTTTTGGTTGAACTGATTTGTTGTTTTCATTTATCATTTACTTCGACTCTTTTTTTGCACGCTTTCCCACGTTTCATACTCCCTTCTTCGCTGGCCGGCTACGTGTACAGATGGGAATCATTGGAGTCGTGAGCGCGAGTGGTATGCAGCAGTGCTGCATGAGTTGAATGCATTTGATTGCATTGGATTTCATTTTTCATATGAAGCATATATTATACACTCTGTACATGTATAGTAAAGAATAATATACCTGGCCTTATTGGCTTTCATTTGTCCTGTTGTTATGTTCAGTACTTGCGTACCTTCGATATGGGCTGCTTTTCTTGAACGACAGCAAAAGCGGTCCATCTGCAGGCGCCCGTCGGGTTCCGCGGTTCCATGCTGATTGATAAAACCCAGGATGACTAAGGTATCAAAGTAACTAACGTAATCCACCACCGAGCGGGCCACACCACCGAGCGGGCCACTTCCCGACCGTGGTCGAAATGCTGAAGTCAATAACACAACAAAAAAATGCATTTATTATAAAAACTAAGCTCTATTGCGATTAGGACATTGCAGTCTTCTATGTCCAATAATACGACAATCACTGCACCGTGGTGGTGCCCGTACAGGTGGTTGGTTTGTTGCTGAAGCAGGTCCGCCAGGTATGGTAGTAGAGGCTTCTTGGGCATTATTCTCACTTTGTATGATACCATGAGCTTCCTGAACAGAAAGGCCTCCTGTATAGGCTATCTGCCTATTAGAGCGCTTTCTTTTCTGCTGCTGTCTCTCATTTGCAGCCCGTAGACCATGATTCTCCTTTGCCAGAATTGTAGCGCTATTCATGGCCATTTGACAACCCTTAACAAGTTGATCCATTGCAGACTTGGTGGGAGTTGGAGGGCTATCAGAGCGCCTTTTTAGTAGCTTCTTGATGGTAGAAGCTTGCTTCTCCAATTGCTTGAGATTATGAGGTGTTTTCGGATCAGAGTTGGTGGATTGGCTCCCAGGAGGTGTAGGAGTCTTCAGATATATATTGAGCTGTGTCAACACCCTCTCTGGATTGTATGGAACCAAGCCAGCTGCCATGAAGCCGTTCTTGATATTATCCATCTTAAAGGCCTCCTTACGGGCCTGTGGGTATGCTGAAAGGAAATCAAGCTTGTCTATATGATTGATCCTCTGCCGCATCTTCTCTTCCACCAAGCGGCCATAAGTGCGCTTCAAGACTGCAAAACAGCCAACATCAAGAGGCTGTAAAAGATGAGATGAATGTGCAGGCATGCAAATTGGCACAACATTATTCTGATTGCATATCTGATCAAATTTGGGCGTCAAATGGCTTCCATGGCCATCAAGAATCGAAAGGCGGTATTTTCCAGTCATGTAGCGGTTTGTAGCTGGGATGAAGATATTCTGAAGCCAGGAAAGACCAATTTGATCTGTTGTCCATCCATTCTCACTGAGTTCAATCCTCCAATCATGTGGCAGAGCATCATCCTCATACCAGGCCTGGATATGAGATTTTCCCTTGAATACAATGCATGGAGGCAGAGCCCATCCCATAGCATTAACACACTCAATTGCAGTAACCCATTCACGATTCCCAGGCTGCAATAGGGCAGGATGACCTGAAGTTTCAGCTCTAGTCACTACTTTGGCAGTAGCAATAAGGCCCATAGCAAAACCAGTCTCATCAAAATTGTAGATGTCTTCATATGCAATCCCATACTGCATTATGATGACTTGTACACGGTCAAACCACCCCTTGATGAGCTTTGGATCCTCACATTTAGCACACTGATAATTGTATCTTCTTGAGAACTTGGTCTTCAATTAATCATGACATTTGATGAATTTATACACCCAGTTCTGGCCAATTGGTTGGACGTTGGATGAACCACGATTGGAAATAAGTATATTGGCCATATTTTGAACATGAGACGGTCGGGGAGCTGCTCCACGTTGGTCCATGGATAGTATCCATTGAACAAGTGATTCCTCTTCTTCTTTTGTTAATTTAAGGCCATTGGCTCGTTTTTCAGCACGATTTGTACTGCCTTTCAATCGGCGTTGTAGTGTAGTCTGAGGTACATCATATAGGCGTGCAGCTTCGCGGATATTGGTAATATCTTTCTTTTTTAAGGATGAGATGGCAAGTAGGACCCTTCCTTCTTGTTCAACTTGGTCTTTTATCTCTGCACGCGATTTTGGTGGCATGGTGGTGGTTTGAATTTAATCACAAGCTAGTGAGCATCGGAGAAACTGAAACGTGGCCCGCTCGGTGGTGGATTACGTTAATAACTAGTTATTAGATGCTCTGCATCTGCCCTATTCTAGCAGGTCGCAAAAGAAGAAAAAAGAGACCGAATGACGTTATCAACTCCAAACTCCTCAAAAAAATTGTGCTTCCCCTCCATTCAATAGAAAATCGACAACAGTCATAATGCACGGTCATGTAACCATATCTATTACGCATTATTCGCACATGAAAATGCGCCGCCTCCAACGCCAGCCTTCAAATGGTGGTGGATGGACGCGATGGACGAATAAAGACCTGACACGAACTGCTTCTCAATTTGCCACTTTCTGGGCAAGGGTACCATTTTTGTCTGCAAGAACTTACTACAAAACGGCTACAATCATCACAAGAACAGTCATACTGAACAGAGCCGTCTGTCTCCGATCCCGGAGCCAACAGCTTCGATTCAGCCGGAACCAAAAAATACCGGGGATAGCAAACGAAGACAAACTGGCAAGTAGAGAACTCTGTGTGTGCAAGAAATGTCAGTCTCCTATTGACCACGTATCCCTATTGGTCTGCCCCAACATGGGAGTTGGGGTTGCCACGTACTGCAAGGCCCAAGATATCATTGAAAACCGGTATACTTTCTGCAATACATCAAGATATGACCCAGAGGACACCGCACATACATGCCCATAGTAACCTTGCTAAGAAGGATTTAGTATGCATCGCATACGTGCCCTTGCATGACCGGATGTAGATGAACTTCGCAGCGACATGAGCATTGACGACGCAACCGATCGCAATCTATAATCTATTCTCTCCCCAAATCACTTGTTATTAACGATGTGTTTCTCCGGCCAAAAAAAAAAAAAAAAAAAAAAAAAACACTGTTCACGTACCGTTGGGATGGCAATTCCATAGGCGACCTTTTTAACGAGTGAGCTGGCAGAATTGAGCGCTGGGGAAGCGACTCCTAGGCCGACAAAGACGTATATTACGATAGCGCTGACTGTGTAAAGCACCATCTTGCAGAATTGTAAAAGCGCCAGTGATTTCGGGAAGTCTCTGAGATCTTTCAATTCCGAGAAGATCGTGAAGAAGGCAACATGTCCAGCATATGCAAAGACGACATTCGCGATAGCCAGAAAGGCTTCGTGCCCGGAAATGACTGCGGAAAGAGAGGGATATGATTCGGTGTGATATTTGTCAAAGACACTCCAATCATACACGTGAATACAGCTCCAACGATGCTGATAAAACTGACCGATGACAGATATGACAGGTCCTCAAGCCGGCGGGGGAGTGTAAGGATAAATAAGATGACCAGACCAGTAAGCGAAAATGCAACTGTGCACGCAGAATGCTCAGTCAAAACGTTCATCATGATCGAAAATGCCAGGATATGACTGCCCATGCCGAAGATGAAAAAAGGTAAGCTGTGCCATGCCCATGGCCTTGCGTCCAGCATCACCCCAGAGCATCCAACCGGCATCGGCCATGGTATGGATATGCACAAACCAACATTTCACCTGGCTGATGATGAGTTCAGTGTACTTCGTGAAGATACCGATTTCAATGATCACAAAGACTCCCTTGGGAATGATCAGCAGTCTCGTCGCTTTTGACAATGGGTCATCCTACGGGAGAAGCCCAAGCGTTGCAAGTGCTTTGGGGAGTGAGAGAACCCCCAGAGATACGGTTTCTGCGATCATGATTAGCAGAGATCAGGTTTCCTCGCCTCAACTATGTAACCCCGTGTTGTTCAATTTCTGAGAAAATTCCCGCTTGCCTATCGTCACATCCAAACGTTAGATTTCTCCTCCATGTACAATGAATTCAAGATGTATGTGCAGAGACCCACCACCAGGTCATGGTCTTATATTTCACAGCAGCGCCATCTTCGTTTCCAAAGGGATCTTGCATCTCGTCTGACAAGCGAATCTCTCGACTAGGCTTCTTCAATCCTCGACTAGAGATCGAATGCGATGATGTCTCTCCCATTGTGGATGTAGCGGTGCCGACGGAAGAGACACAAAGAGGTGTTCTGAATGCTTGCTGTCAATGAGCTGTTGCATGCTCGTAACGGAGATGAAAGAAGCGAGGTAAGAGGGGGCAAGAAAGGAACCATAGGGAAGGTGGCCCGGCCAGTCACACCTGCCTGAAGGAGTAACATCAACTGCCCTAGAAAAGGGTAGACTCCTTGTCTTGTTCTCCGATTCCTTGCACTCAGGCCAAACTGTGGAGAACGCAAGAGAAGTTGGATAAACACGGGATAGAAGAAATTGAAAATAATACAAATTGAATTATTTATACAGAGATCCTTCTATAGCACATCTATTTGTTTGCTGGGGATTCAGGGCTTATTCCTTTGGGCGACTCCGGAGTTGTCTCTTTGGAGACTGCCACTTTTGGGCCTGCAATGCTCATCTGCACATCAGGCTCCAACATGTCCGCTGGGGGTTCTATGTATATAAGTTAACCGGTTATTCAGACCAAGGGCAATGGAAATTACTCACCAGTTCTGGAGAATGTCTTTCGCTCGGCAATCTGGACATCCTTAACCTTACCACCTTCGACATCGTCTCTAGACATCTCGAGGAAAGTCCCGGGAAGACCCATCGATCGAAGAAAGTGGACTGATTCCTTGAATTCAACGTCCTTTCGGCGAGAATCCCACTTCAGCTCTTCGCCCATCAGGTCGATCACATTGGGAAGCGCCTCAAGGGCTGCCTCGGCGTTCAGGAATGCCAAGCGAGTCCGACGAGCAAGGACATCAACGGCAGTCTGGGCATATTCATGGCGGACAGCGTAGCGAATCTCGCCGTCAATGAAGGGATACAATGCGGAAATGCGCTTGCCCCGAACGGGGAAACGGTTCTCAGTAGGGGATGACAAAGCCGCAACCTGCCAAGCACGGTCACCGTAGGACTCGGTAAGATGCTTGGCCACGTCGGTTTCGAGTCCGAAGTGCTGGATCAGGTTGATGAAGAGGGTCTTAGAGAAACCGTGTGCACCAATCAGACGGACCTGGTGGGTTTGGCAAGAGCCATCAAGAACCGCGCCGTCCGAAACAAGGCCACTGCCTCCGACACCGCTAATGTCAGGGACATCTGACATGTGACGAGGTTTGAGGCCGAACACGTCGATCGCTTCATCAACCGCTTCTTCGGCCATCTGACGGTAAGTGGTCCACTTTCCACCAGCGCAGGTCAACAGACCGGAGGGAGAAACAGTGATGAGATGGTTACGGACCAATGCCTCGGAGCTCTTCACCTTGGGGTCGCGAACCAAGGGACGGATTCCAGACCAGGCGGCAAGGACATCGCTCCGCTCAACATTGATATCAGGAGCCAAGTACCCACGGATTTCCTTAAGAATCCAGTTGATATCATTTTCGGATGGTTCAGGTTGAGGCGTGATCTCGGTGGGTTGGTCGGTGGTACCGGCAATGGTGTTTCCTTGCCAGGGAAGGAAGAAGATAACACGGCCATCAGATGTAGACGGGTCAATCAAACCCATGTCGGCAGGGCTATAGTATCCGGGAAGGATGACGTGGACACCAGAGCTGGGAGCCACGATCTCTTTGATACCAGGCTCGTCCATATTTCTGATGGAATCACTGAAGGGACCAGTTGCGTTGATGATGCCCTTGGCCCTAACGGTGAATTCTTCAGCATCCGGGCCACTCTTTCCGGGAATAACATCCTTGACGCGGGCACCATTCAATTTACCAGACGCGTCCTTGGTCAGACCAGTAACCTGCATGTGATTGACAACAGTACTACCGTACAGCGCAGCCGTCATGGCAAGAGAGACGTTCATGCGTGAATCATTGTGAGCACCATCTATGCGGCGACCATATTAGCGACTTGGTAGGCATTTTTAGAAAGGGCTAGACGGAGTGCATACCGTAGTAAACCATGGCACCGATCACATTGTCTCTCCTCAACATGGGGAACGCATCAATCGCTTTACTCTTGGTGAGGAAGTAAGAGCTTTCAATTCCTTCCGAACCGGCCAGGAAGTCATAAAATTTGGTACCGGCCCAGAAATACGGAGCTTGCCACCACTTTTGCACAGGGACCATAATCGGGAGCCAGTTCGAAAGGTGGGGAGCAGTGTTCAAGAAGTATTTCCGTTCTCTTAAGGCCTCCTTGACGAGTTTGTATCTGTAATGGCAAGAAACGCAAGTATCAGCATTGATCTTACCCTTCAAAAGATGCTGTAAAGACAGATAACTCACTGGTTATAATCCAATTCCCAGACGGCCTTTTCTAGATAACGGACACCACCGTGCACAAGTTTCGTACTCTTACTACTGGTACCGGCACTGAAGTCATCTCTCTCGACAATGGCCACCTTCAAACCTCGAGTTGCAGCATCGAGGGCAATACCGGACCCTGTGGCACCACCACCGATAACAAGGAGGTCGTAATCGTTATCATCGCTCGAATGGCGCTTGAGTTCTTCAATCTGCTCCAAACGGGACTTGATCACGGGGAAACTAGGCGGGACCAATTTTCCTTCACGGTAGCCCGGCGGGGGCACTGCGGGAGCTTCCAATCCAGGGATATTGCGAGGGCGATAGGAAATGTATAGAACACCAGCACCTGCTGCCGCAGCAGCCGAGGTGTAGAGGAGGGGTTTCACGAGTCTGCGAGAAAAGCGCGAAGTCATGGTGAATCTGGTTTTGGGAGGGGTTTCTGGAGAGTCAAAGGACTCAATTCAGTGATAGGACAATTCTTTTTTGCAGCACGTCAATGTCCGTTTTGGAGGGAAGATTGAAAACGGTGACGGAAACCACGGTATCCTGAATTGACCTGCAGCCTTGGTTGGGTGGGGAGGGTGGGAAAAGAATAGACGTGTCAAAAATCGAGAGAAGCAACCGACGCAAATCAATTAGCGAGTTGCAATTCGTGTAGAGCAAGGAAGGAGGAAGAAAAGGAGGAGATAGATAGATAGCGGAAGTAGGAAGGAGGTTGGTGGAGGGAAGGAGGGAAGGAGGGAAGGGCGTTAGGGGTGAATGACCCAGGAATCGAGGGAGAACAATAATGGGGGTATTAGCTGTACAGTTGAAAGTACAGCAAGCACAGCAGGAGGTGCAGTAAGTATTATACGTAGGGTGGGAGAAGAGAAGAAAAAGAAGAAAAGAAAACAGGTTCCCAGTGGATCTTTTCTTCTTTTTTCATTCCATCCTGGCTTCTTTTCGTATTCTTCCTTGGCCAGGTACATACAAGTCTGCCCGGTAATACTGGACTTCCCTGTTGGGATTGTCCATAGCGTCATCGGGGGCTCCATTGGGGGCGGGTCACCATGACGGTGTCGCTGGCGGGATCCCACCAATTAGGAACTCGGGAGCCCCCGGCGTGGGCGGTGGAGGGCCCTCCAGATGGTCGGACATGGCTCCCGAACTCCGGAGCTGGGCTGCCATGTGACACGCAGAAATTTCTGGTCAGCTCAGTCTGGGTAGGCGGTGAGCTTGATCGTATCCCGTGTACGGTCACATGAACCATAGACGAGGTCACCTGAACCATTCTTTTTTTTTTTTCAACCTATTTAAGGATAGTCCCTTCTTGTCTTGCGGTATGTATCTAGCATGTCTAGCCTCGTAAGAATATGTACGGGCTCCATAGTGCTTACCATAGCGATTCTTCTTACTCTGTAAATTTATCAAGATATGAAGGTCACCACTTGTACAGAGTACACACTGAGTGGGATCTTCCAGTTGTCTGGCTCGGTCCACTGTTGCGGGTACATGGCGTAAATATGTGTATTCCCCGATAGCAAACATTATTTTCTTAGTAAGCTATGAAATTCCCAGTCTGAAACTGATAATAATGCCAAGGCCACTGCCAACTGCAATCCGGATTCAGCGGATGACGAGGCAATGCAGTCATAAACCCACTGAACACTTGTTTTCCATTTGGTTTGTATCCAAGTCAATAACAAACACAGAGGATACTAGATGCACTATTTGGCTTGTCGCTGCAATAAATCAACTTTAGATTTCCACGCTAAAACATTACTGCTAGTAGTACTACTATGTGCAGTGTACTACGTACGGAGTAGCAACACATCGAAAATTTCTTCTAGAAACCCCTGACCCCTAAATGGACTGACGATCTAGAATCTCTCCTGGGCCACGGCAAGATAAATCACCTGAACATCCCCCAATCTGGGCGGTGGGGTAGATCGCTGTCACGTGGTGTATATCAATCTCCGAAATTCCGTCGATGAAACAAAGCATTGGGCATGAAGGTTTTATTCATTATAACCTGTTTTATCTAATTTTATCTAATTGAATGCATTGATGTTATTGAGAGATAATCAGAAGGTTCTGACCAACTAACAATTATGTCTTTAAAGCCCTGATCATCCATTACCCAATGTTGTCTGCGCTCATTTCACTTAGAGATTCTGTCATACTTTCTCCGGACTGATCAAGGCACTGTATGACCCTAATTGCCTAGGAGTCTGGTGCTTGTTATTAAAGTATTTGAAATAACAAATGAATTTTGTGACTGAAGACTTGGGCCTTTTCTTACTTATCATGCTTCTTTTAGTACTTCGACCAGGCGTCCAGCTTGCCACTGCAACTATCAAGACATACTGAATCTGTTTGTTCGCTGATTGCCTATACGTAATCGAATTATAGGGAAGGTTGGCGCTGCAAAAGGTTTGACAGAACTGACAGACTGTTGAAATGCGAATTGTTGTGGGACATCCAGTATACATTTGCAAGACTCGACGAACCTTTGCGCGCAAACTTCATAATCTTCTTTAATTCAAAGAGGGAAAAATATACTACCACAGGTTATATAGGGTTACGTACTTAAGGTAGTGCGGAATTCACTTCTGCCAGAAATCCGGGGTTGCGGAAGAATTCCGGGTGCGGAATCTCATCGGCTGTAACAGCTACAGCTACACCACCCACGACAGCGAATGAGAGAATAGGCATTTGCTCGCCTACCGCTGGGTAACCCCAGTTTTGTCCCTGGCTAGTTGTCATGCGGGGGAGTTGATCCAATGCATTTACCCTCCGGCCGATCTTCGAAGGGACGGAAATGTTCCTCTTGAAGAGAACAAGCGAAATTGAAGAGAACAAGCGAAAATGCAGACCACCCACTGACTCTATAAGGGGTCGGTCGATGCCACTGTGCGTTGAAGACAAGAGCCATCTATCCCAGAGCACTCAGTCGACAAAAAAAAACAACATGGCGATAGCGGCCGCTCTATCATCTTTGCTATCCAACCTCAGCCAGTTCCCCCACCAATCATTGGGGCTGGCTGTCATCCTCGTTCCTGTTCTTTATGTCATTTTCAATGAGTTCGTCCGCGCATCCGCCCGTGTCAAGGGAATAGACGGTCCCCGTGGTTTGCCCTTGATTGGCAACCTTGTCCAGATCCGCAAGAATGCTGCTGAGCAATACCGTATCTGGTCCAAGACTTACGGTCCTGTCTATCAGATCCAGCTTGGCAATGTTCCCGTTCTTATTATAAATTCGGCTGCCGCTGCCAAGGTACTTTTTGGACAAAATGCACAAGCGCTCAGTTCAAGGCCTGAATTCTATACGTTCCACAAGGTGAGCTTTTCTTCCTTCGTTCTCGTCCTTTGTATTTTGCGTTATTTGTTCTGTGGGCTCAACTGTTGTGAACAGATTGTTTCCAATACGTCTGGCACAACCATTGGCACATCTCCCTACAGCGAGTCTTTGAAGAGACGCAGAAAGGGCGCCGCATCGGCTCTCAACAGACCATCCGTTGATAGCTATGTTCAACATTTGGACGTTGAAACGAAATCATTCGTTGAAGAGCTGCTCAAATACGGAAGTGGCGGTAGTACGCCTGTTGACCCTATGGCCATGATCCAACGGCTCAGTTTGAGCTTGGCCTTGACGCTCAACTGGGGGGTACGAGTGGCATCACAGGAGGAGGATTTATTCGACGAGATCACCCACGTCGAGGAAGAGATCAGCAAATTCAGAAGCACCACCGGCAATTTGCAGGATTACGTACCTCTTCTACGCTTGAACCCCTTCAGTACGAATTCCAAGAAGGCTAAGGAAATGCGAGACCGTCGGGACAAGTACCTTACTGGTCTTAACCGACAACTGGATGATCGAATGAAGAAGGGAACTCACAAACCCTGTATCCAGGCCAACGTCATTTTGGACGAAGAGGCAAAACTGAACTCTGAAGAGCTCACCTCCATAAGCTTAACCATGCTTTCCGGTGGCCTTGACACGGTCACCACCCTCGTCGCCTGGAGTATCTGTCTACTTTCTCGCCGTCCCGATATTCAGGAGAAAGCCATTAAGGAAATTCAAAAGTTGCATGGAAGTGGACAGCCCATTTGCGACGCTGAAGATGATCAGAAGTGCGCATATGTTGCAGCCCTTGTCAGGGAATGCCTGAGGTAGGTTTTGGCTTTTGGATCCCAAACCCCAAGCTAACGGGATTTCGAAGATACTACACGGTCCTTCGTCTTGCGCTCCCCCGAACCTCCATCAGAGACATTACATATGAAGGTGTTGTGATTCCGAAGGGTACCGTCTTTTTCCTAAATTCGTGGGCGTGTAATATGGGTTAGTCTTATCCCACTTTTCAGGGCCTAGATCCTAGACAGGAATGAGAAGATGCTAACACAATTTATAGATCCCGATGTCTGGAGCGACCCCGAGGAATTCAGACCGGAGAGATGGTTTGAGCAGCCTGATGCGCCAATGTTCACTTATGGGATGGGATACCGCATGTGCGCAGGCTCACTACTCGCCAATCGTGAACTGTACTTGGTTTTCATGCGAATGCTCGGAAGCTTCCGGATTCAACCACATGACGACGCTGATTGGCACCCTGTCCACGGCAACTCGGATCCTACCAGCTTGGTCGCGATCCCTAAAAAGTACAAGGTCAAATTTGTTCCGAGAGACGAGGAAGCGCTTCGAGTGGATCTGGCACGTACGTGAGGATGTTGAAGCGTAAAAGATTATGTTGGACAAATCATGCCAGGGACAATGTACTGTGCAAATAGATAAGTCATGAGAAATGCAATGATGAATGGTTGAACCTATGGGTATGAATTTGGATTTGTATGGCTGTTCAGTTTTATCGGAGTTAGCCCTGGATGATTCGCATTGCAGTCAGGGTTCAGTGGGTTACGTCCCCTTACAGTCGAGGAGCGGCGGCTCAAAGCTTCGTTCGGTTTACTCATTCAGGATCTAAATTGATGGATTAGAAGTATATCTACTTAATCGTTCCGATTGCTATAACCATTCTGCACTCGCTGATGACGCTTCCTGAAAAGCTGTCCAGGTAGAAGAATGACAACCACCGGTGGAAGAAGAAAGAAGGAAAAAAATAAAATAAAATGAACTAAGCACGGTTTCTTAGCGAGTACTAGCTTCTACAAAGTGTGTCATCAATCAGGTTATCTACTTAACGAGAAAAAGATTATGATACCATTTTTGAACCGCCAGAAATATGTTATTCGTCTCAGTCTTCATAATGGCAACACAGAACCGATGGAATACTAAGTATCCATGGATAATGAACGGTATGAGCCTTGGATTTAGAGTGGTTGATTCAAGGGAGTTGGCTATAATTTGCTGGTCTGTATAACTTGTTCCATGGCGCCAACGCTTTGCCACTGAAAAAAATAATAATAATAATAATAATAATAAATAAATGACAGCGATATCCTAGTAAAATGTTCCCGAGTGGAACAAGCATTTGTATATATATATATTGAGTATTTGGATTTTTTTCTATTTACTCGTTCCAGCATCAACACATTAGCTATTAATAGACAACTAACTCCAGAATACAGAATAAAACACCTAAGGAGCCCAAATAACTCGAAAGCATATTCCATATATCATGGTATATCAAACATTCACACACGTGTGTACCCTTGAAACCAGTGGAGAGAGCAAGAAAGGGAAACGAAATGAGAGCATGAACGCCATTATGAACACAGGAGATTTTTAAGAAAAAGGCAAAAAAGCAACGCTATTTCAGTTTGCCGAAGATGGTAATAGGAAAACAGGCATAGAAATGAATTGAGTATTCCCCTTGGGCAAGAGGAACAAGCGGCGTAGGATGAAATTGCGTCATGAGGTCATTCGTCGCTTCAAGTCGCGGACTTGGTCGAAACAGCTGGCGTAATCCCGTAACTCGTTCTGGAATTGGTTTGACAGGGCGGAGTTCAATGAGATGTTACTCCGGAGCGATGAGAGAGATGTTTGTGATGAAGAAGGCGACAAGGATCGAGACGAATGTGAACGGGAAGACTTTGTCGTGGTTGTGGTT
The DNA here is from genome assembly GCA_034509305.1 of Aspergillus cristatus. NCBI lineage: Eukaryota > Fungi > Ascomycota > Eurotiomycetes > Eurotiales > Aspergillaceae > Aspergillus > Aspergillus cristatus. The sequence goes on along the minus strand of WJBV01000006.1, from coordinate 1,081,922 downwards.
GCTTTGGATGAATGAAGTGATTGTTCGGATGAAACGAGATCCAGTTCTGCCAGTCTGCAAGTTTGAGAGCAATATGGACCTCCAAGTGTCTGTCGATCACAGACCAGGCAGAAATCCAGAGACCATTCGGTGGCCATTATAGTAGTCGAAGGGAACTTCTTGGATAGAGATATAGAAAGGAGTGATCCGGACTCAGAGACGATATCACGCAATTCACGAGACAGAAAATAAAGTGCGCTTCCAAGATTAAAAGACAAATGTATGGGTATAAATTTATAGGCAAGATAAACAGGCGGAACAGTCGATATCGTGAAACATAGGTTGACGTGGTCAAGGAAGATAGATATAAATAAGGTAAGTATAGTATACCTCCCAACGTTGGCAACACAAGGACGTTGAAAGATCTCTTTGAGCAATCAAATCCCTTTTTTCCTCTTTTCTTTTATACCTCGTGGACTCCACTTGCAGAATTTTCCTTGTTTGTGCCTGTCTGATGTCCAGGTTGTGCTCTGACAGGAGCCACGCTAGAAACAGTGTGTTGCAGAGAATGGGAGAGGGCCAAGTGACTTGGAACAAGAGGATTTGTCCGTTGCCGGTGTGGGACAAAGAGAGGAAGAAAGGAAATCGAATCTTTGTACTCCGTGGGATCAGTGATGAGTTGTTGTTGTTGTTGTTGTTGCTGCTGCTGCGGTTGTAACAAAGAGGAAAAAACAAAGCAATAACGAAGAGAGTGTTCGAGTCTTCAAGGGTATCAAATCGATGGATGTAAGAAGAATTGAAGATAGAAAGAAGTAGAGAGAGAGGGGGGGAGAGAGAGAGAGAGAGAGAGAGAGAGAAGAGAAAGCGAGGTAGGTACTAGGCTTCTAAAGTACAAAATTTGCACCTAGAATGGCGCCTACCAGGTATATAAGGTGAATCTTCAGGCTTCAGGTCATACGGTATGGATGGACGGTCTGTATGGATGTTGGGTCGTACTATTTTTCGGGTGGGTGGGTCCCGATTGAGGGTATTGTGGGTAAGATGATTCTATTGGATACTTTTTGCCATCTCAAGAGAACTTTGGGGGGGTGCGAAGGGGAAAACGAGGGGTTTTGACTGTTTTGGGTATGAGTAGAGAATGGGGTCGGGCCACTCAGACCCAGTCACGCAATCCACAGTGGACCAGTCAGTGGGGCGAAAAATGGTGTTATCATACGATATGTGCCACTGAGAGGCTGCCTCAGTGTGGGGATTTGCGATTCAAGTTGCCTGCCAGAGGACCTGGGTGGAGTCTGGCAAAAGAGGCCCGGACGGGTGATGTGCGCAGCGGCCTCTTTACCACAAATGGGTTGAAACTTTATCATGTTGTTATGTACTTGTACGGAGTACAGTAAACGCAGAGATCAGAGAGATACATTTGATACACTGCCATTGACTGTCAACTGATCATGCAGCAATCCCGAATTGACAATCAGGGAGGATAAGTGACATATGTAGATATAACTTGTACCGGTATGTATGAATACTCTTGAACTATGACACCATACATAGTACAGAGACCGTTGTTTGTTTTGTACAGGCATGATTACTGAGGATTCTCCCAATACTCTGTACGGGAGGAGGGCCAGAAAATACTGCAGAAAAATAAAAATAAAAATAAAAACCGCATATCAATGTTGCCTTCATGCTTGGGTCATGTGCTTGGCTTAAAAAAAAAAAAAAAAAGAAACATGCATCCTTCAATCCAAAAAGTTACAAATTAGAGCATTTTGCCAATTTGCACCCCACATGTACTCTATAATAAGGCCAGCTCAATCCAAATGAGTTAGATCTTCTATTTCCACTCCTTAACCCAATCTTCTTCGCCTGGCAGGAAGGAATGGCAGTGGTAATACAGGGTATAGTACTAGATATACCTAGGTTCAAACGGTTTTCCCAAGTAGTAACTTCGTTCCCTGCACCAGCTGTCCCCTGATGTACGGAGTACCGAGTACTATTACTCTGTACTACAGTCCCATGGTTAGCCAAGATCATCATTGCAGTGCAGTCAGGTACACATTACCTGCTCGATCCACGATAGACAATACAAGTACCTCGTCGGTATTCTGTATGTAACGACCATTCCTCCCCTTCTCAGTCACAGAGCGAGGGAATCACATGTACAGAGAACATAGTACTTCTCAACTGCTGACAAGGAGCGGGGTGGAGGGGACTTCCAAGTCGCTCACCCTTAATAGCAATGGGTATACACGACCATCGACGGATAAACCGTTGGCTGAAGAAATTCTCGACCGAACAGTGGCTGGATGATCATCATCTCCATGCACACTACCGAGTATGGTAACCACCTTGACGCTGACGGAGATGACAAAGATAACATGATCAGCTTCATTTACTGTTTTTCACTGGCTAATTCCATGTTTGTTTGTATGTCTGATCCTTCCTATCAATACATGGCAGAATCGTACAGAGTACAATCCGGACTCAGACTGAATCGCATATCGCTCTCTAACCAGAATTGTCACTAAAGCAACATCGCTATCCCACCCCCTCCCGACAGAATACCCCATGGGATACGCAAATAAATCCGACAAACGCAGTTCCCCCGTCCCTCTTTTGTCTATCAATATCAATAAACCATCATATGTCGATTGCAAATGCGACAGCCATCAGCAGAAAGCAACTTTTAGAGCGCTTTGGAGAGCTCGGGTCGTCCGTACTTCCCTCTCTGAGATATCCCTAGAGACGATATTCAAGGAGTTACGGCTCATCCCCGTATGTTGAACCACCAGTACATTTATCCATAAGAAGCGCGGGCAATGCATAGTGTAGGATAGAGAAAAGCGAAAAGCGTATGGGTGGATCTAAGAGACCACCGAAAGAGGAGGGGGAAACAAAACGCAAAAGGACCTGACCTTGGGGCCCCTATCGTGCTTCATTCGTTCGACTTTACTTGTGGCTCCGCAGGTATTCGGACAAGGGTTGCCGGTAGCGGGGTCTCAGCGTGACCATCACCAATGTTTTCTGAAGAACCGGCCGGATCTTTGAGATCAACCGCTTTTGCTAAGTGCCCAAAAAAGACATAGTTAGAAATGATGGCCCAAAAGTTTCTTTTTGATACGGTTGGATAGCGAAGAAATGTGAAGCAAAACTCACACGATGCCATACTAATTGCTCGTAACACATTGCCCCAATTCGCAAGAACGCACGCAACCGCTGATGCCAAACGAACAAGATTTCATATTAGCCAGACCGTCTCCATTGCTTGTCTGAAGAAGATCATCTAGCGCGACAAACCTTCTGTGCCATCATTCAAGGTCCCTATTTTCGACTCCAGAGTCTGCATCTGCGTTGCCAACATGGCGCTCAAATCACGCAGTTGTCTCAGGTTTTCAAGTTCCGCCTTTTTGGATGCTATTCGTGTCGCCAAAACAGATGATTGCTGCTGAGAAATGGCCTGGTGATTGCTCGGTTGGCGAAGAGAGGCCCCTGAGCTCCCCGGTGGTAGCATCGTCGGTCGAGATGTATAAGCCATACTTCATTAATAGCCACGCATGCTATATCGTCAACGGGAGTCACAGATCGATAGTTCTTGGGAGATTTCGGGTTGGACAGTCGATTAAAGATGTGCGCGGAACTAAGTAAAAGAGAATCCCACAGGCCGTGCTGTTAATTATTATAATCTATGGGATCAAAAGAATATACATACGTAATAGTATGACATTGGAGAGAAAGGGTTAAGGTTGGAGATCTCTTCTGTGAATGACTTTGGGAACCGGTCCCGCTTTCCCAAAACAACCAGCAGCCGCACTATTCCTAATTCGGTCAAATGTCAACAAGCGTGGAGTGTGGACCCAATAATTCGTATCCCCGACCACGAAAAGGACCATCGTCCTCTGTTTACAAAGTCATCTTCAGCAACAATCGATTGATGTCCCTCACTGACACCTTCCCAAACTCCTTTGTTGCACTACCTTCTTAAGAGTTTGAGCGCCTTAACTGGCTCCGCCTGGATCGTGTGTCCGGATAGGGACGGGCAGTCAATTACTGCCCTGCAGGCCATCTCTCAAGCATGGCTAGATTAAATGAATCTACTGCCCCTACCGAATCTATTGAAATTCGTAAGTCAAGAATAATATCAACGACGTCTTTTCTTCGTCTATTACGCAAAACTGCATGAAACTGACAGTTTCTTCCGCCCTTTCAGTTAAACGGAGATTTGTGAGGCAAAATCGTGAAATTGCTCGAGTCAATTCGATACAGTCCCTTCGCATTCGCAGTCTCGAATCCGAAGTCTCCCACCTTTTATCTGAAAATGTATCACTCCGGGAGCAGACTATATCCCTCGGTCAAGAGCTGGAAAGATATGAAGCAGCCAAAATGCTACATGATGGTGTCTATGATATCAAAGCGAAGCTAGATAGCAAACTGGCGGAGCTTGGTAGCTTGGTGACGGATCTGGGGGCACTGCCACGCAAACTTGGCAAGCTATGCGACGAACGAGCAGAGTCTACCGGCCCAGGGCATTCGCGATTGTCAAACTTGGATTGGAGACGCAGGGCAACGGACGCTGAATACCATGCTGCCACTGAAGATGGAAAACTTCCAGTGATACTTGAAGACAAGTGCTACCCACGGAAGACATTAGAGTATGTATATATTGAATGCGCGTTTGGCCTTGAGACTTCTTCACCGCTTGGATATGACTGACTCTTTGGAAGTCCCCAGGAGCTGCGCGACATCATCCATGATGAGGAATGCTCTCCAAGGTCGCCTGAGATGGAGGAAGTCACACCAATTGAGAAAAAAGAAGAACGCATTCACTTCAGTCCAGAGCTTCCAGAGGGCCTGGCTGGTTATCAGATAATGGACACCGATGCTGAAAAGATCGGTACCTTACTTCCTCCAACTCTCGAAACGAGAAAGAAGAGAAAACCTAGCCCTGTCGCAGTGAACAAGATGGAACGTGCCTTCAGCCCTGACGCGGTTCCTATGCATCACGACATGAACCTCTCACTGAAATCAGGAGCCAAGCGAAAATTTATGTCGGAAGAAGCCGAGTTGTTTTCGTCAGCAACAACGGAAGATGGCGATGATGATTTTCAATATAGCCGAGCTAGTCATCTACAGAGCCCGGAAAACCATCGCACATCCATATATGACGAATTTTCACCGTCTAAAACCCAGGTAGAGAAAGGGGGGGGATCGAGGGATCGTGGTTCATCCAAGCGAAAAGTGCTTGAGCCGAGTATGCAGCCGCTCCCCTTTCATGTTCCCACGCAAGCCTAGCAGAACTAACCACTAAAAACTAACAGAGAGCACAAACATCAATGCGGCTCCATCAACACGGGACCGGCCTGTACGGGATCAGAAAGCCCAGGACAAGGGTCACCTACAGGATACAGACTGGAAATATTCAACCAATGGAAGAAGGGAAATGAGCAATCAAAAAAATGGAATGGATGCGAAGCCGCTCGCCCATGACGCTAATCGATCAGCCCCAGAAGATGACAGCGTAAAACATTCTGTTGAGTGCCGAACATCGAAGCAAAATTCATCATCCGCGCCAGAAATACCTGAAGACGAGGCAAACTCTAGTGCGCTGAGTGCAACCCGGCCCACAAGGCGTCAGAGATCTGTCGTCAGCTATGCAGAGCCCAACCTCAGAGACAAAATGAGGCGACCTACAAGCGAGTTTGCGGATGCGGTTACGGGTAGTAATCCTCGAAGAAGGTCGAACATCCAAAGCCCGAACCCGAATGCTAGCGATGGGGGAGACAATCAGATAAATAAGGATTTGAGCAGCAAGCGAAGCTCTTATCACTTTGAGACAATCGACGGTGTCCAAAATCCTTCTTTTGAAGCACAGGAGGAGGATGTCGCTTCTGGGAATCCAATGACCACGGTTTCCCAGAGGAAACGCAAGACTTTACCTGCAAGCAGCGACGGCCCTTCTGTTGAGGCCATGGCACCGACACACTCAACACGACATCGCAGTATTCACAACGGGCAACAGACCGATAACGAAGCTAGTCTGGAAAATGATCTTGTCCAGAAAAATTCCGCTTCGTTCGCGAAGTCAGCCATAAGACAGGCTCGACGTCACTCATCAAACCCTAGGGGACAAATCCTTGCGTCTGAGAGTGGCATTGGTTCGACCGGAGAAGCCAAGCGCGACCAAAGTCGAGTAAATCCTACAGGTACATTGGCACTGGATTATGACGAATCTATGTTGGCTAGATCAGACAATACTTCTCTGGGGGCAGAAGCATATACGCAATCAATGCACTCCCGGACAGATGTTGAACGTGCCATGGTTTCAGGGACAGATGGCAGAGCTAGACGTACAGGTACCAGGAGAAGAAGCATGATGATATAATTCGTTGACGACTATGATACCAAAGCTTTCCCTTTCTCTTTCCTTTTTTCGTGCCTATTCAGCGAGACGTTCTGTACTTATCAATTAAGGAATAAAATTGGCGATACTAGGGGACAAATACACTGTTGTCATTGCTATCATTATTCCACTTTTGTCGTTGGCCACCATAACATCATTTACATCATCTAATGTAGTCAATGTATTCCCCGAATGTGCAACTCATAGATTGATGGCATATTGAACGGTCTCTGTCCACTTTTGAAAGGATGGAATCGCGATGCCCCCCTCCCCCCAAGGGGTTTCAGTCATGATATGTCACATTGAACGCACATACGCATCAAATTGAAAGTGCCAATTGCTGATCTCAAGGCTCAAGAGCCCTCAAGAAAGCGGGTTGACTGACTTCTTCCTATGTCTAAAAGAGATTTCGGGTTTGATTCATGACTATTTATGCGCCCTGTGACTTATGATGCCCTTTTGATGGTTTTGGCATTTTCTCGTAAGCATTTGGACTTGGCTTTTTCTGCTTTCCTTGCTTGCCACAGTGTTTTGTATTGCAGGCTGTATGTCCTTTTTCTGAGTTTTGCTCAGATGAATGTTGGTGGCGTGGACTCTCATTGTGACCCGGACGATGTTGTAGACGGTTTGGTCTTTTTTGATAGTGATCTGTCTCGCTGTCGCTATCTGAATCTGAATCTGAGTCGGACTCTGATTCTGAGCTGCTCTCACCGACGGGCCGAGGTTTATGATATATACAGCACACTAAATTGCAATCAGTTTTCAGTTATTATCGATATGAGCGGTTTCCGATGTGGCAAAAAGAAAGCAAGTAATGAAGAAAGAGTCATCACCTTTCGAACTCTTCTTGCCCATTCCTTCATTGTCAACAACATCTTGACTCCATCTGATATGGCGGTTTGGGGCGCTTCCAGTGTTGATACCTGAAGAGTTCGAATTATCCTCTCCCCTCAGCCTCAATGTGCCTGAGATACGGATTGCAGATTGCTCATCAGGAACCTGGAGGACCTGGGAGCTTGATGCTGCAGGCGATGGCATTTGGCGAATTTGAGGCATTATTTGCAACCTTAATACTCGGTACGAACAGGCTTGTTACTTAATAAGACAAGAATGAGAATGAGATAAATAGTAGAACGAAAAGGGAGGGGGGAAAAAAAAGACAATGAATACAGAGTACGGAGTCCGAGAGCTGCCACCGCCTTTGCCGCATATGATGAAATGTATATTTATTTCTACGGGCAAATTTATCGAGCTTCAGTTAAGAGTATACCTCAAATCTCTTCTTTTGCAAAGACTAGTTGAGCTGCTAATACCTAAAACTGCAGGAAAATAAACAAAACTAAGGAAGTATCTACTGTTTATGCATCGAGGTGCACAGATTGTGTTTTGAACAACCGCTAGGCACACAAAGCATAGTAAAGGATGGGTGAAAAAAAGGAGCTGTTGTCGGTAGTTCATAGCGAGAAACAGGAAGATAATCGAACCAAAATCAAATGGACCATAAATAAGTGGCTCCCTTCCAATTCAAAGCCCATACAGAGACCAACCATTGAGCCAGTCTTCTCCCATGGGGTTCCCGGACTTTTCCGGACATATTGCAACTCCGGTTGATACGGGTTGCGCGAATTCGCTGCGCAGTTCTTGCTCGAGTCATAGCTCATCTTCTTGGTCCATTTCCGATGGCTTCAACAAGCCCCCGACTTTCATCGCACGGTCCCTCTCCGCAGCCTTCGCATCACGCAAAGCCTGCTCCCGTTCCTCTGCATAAAGCTCTGCGTTGTCGCCTGCAAACTCCTTCAATGAGATTAGGAAATCTCGCAAGTGGGTCTTGAATTTATTGAAATCATCATTGAAGGTAAATAGGCCGATCACGAATTGCTTGATTTGTATCCTGAAATGGAATTAGCACTCTTCAACCATGGGAGGTATGGTATAACTCACTCCTGCAAGTTTTTGAAGGCAGTCTGCAACAAGTTTGCAACATATTCTTGCAAAAACTCTTTATTTGATGTCCCCGGGGGTGCTTGATCAGGCGGGTAAATAGGATCCTGCACCTTGCCGGATTCAATGAAGAAGAACATGCGTGATAGAAGCATTGCTTGTGATTTGAACCCTAAAAACATAGTGAGTCTTCGGTCTAGAGGGGCCAGTAGATATGGATACATACCAGCCTTATGATCGCTGTCGGTGAGAACGAAAAACACGTCCTGCAAGATTGGGATAAAAAACTGACGGAAGAAAATACTCGACGTCTGAGCATCAGTCTCGGCCATGTTATTCATCAGTTCAAGACACATTGTGAGACCAGTGTTTTCCACTTCGCGATTGTCATGTTTGCTGGCCCACATGCAAGAATCAATTACAAACTTGAATTGCGTTGCATCAAGTTTGAGCAAGGCCGGGAAACAGTACAAATTGATGGCCTGAAGCAACTTGAAAAACTGGACACGATGCTCCGGGTATTCATGGAAATCTTTATTGATCATTTCCAACGTGGATTCAAAGACGCTTTCCATGATCAGTGGTATTTTGTCTTCCATCAAATTCTAAAAGCGCAATATGTGAGATCAAGTCGGAATTCAAATCCATGTCGATAGACGTAGGTGGTGGTTGACTCACGTGTAGTTTATGAATGATCGTTGTCATAACGTTCAAGACCTCTGCCTCTCGTGCATCAAGGACATTCCGATTATAATCCACCAAGACTGCTTCGAGGAGTGGCGGTACCATGTTTATACTGACCATTTCCAAATCGTCCGTCTTTTGCACATAAGTGTCAATGAGCTTGAGTATTTCTTTCTTTATCGTCCGGAGCCCTCTGACTTTAGGTGTCTTGGTCGCGATGTTGCCTACGAAACGTTAGTTCTGCTGCACGGGTACAAATGACGCCGAATTCGGGTTGAAATTACCGTCGCTGGCGACAGCGTCGCTGATGAGTTGGCTAGAAGCTCGAAACATATTCAACATATCATGGTAGATACGGCCTATCTGGGAATAGAAGTAAGTACCAATTGAGGAGCACGCGGCGACATTCGTTTTCATGATGTTCCCGATGATTTTGATTGTTTCTCCGTCTTGGAGGATTGAAGGGTCTTGGTTTGCTTGAGCTATAATGGCATCCCAAGCAGAGTTAGGAAGCGCCATCAGATTCTCGATCAACCGATCTTGTAGACCCTTCTGACCCTGGGCCGAAATCATATAACCGCACGCCTCGTAGAACGTATGAACTTGCTGCGGCGAAAGATCACAAGTAATCTTCCTCATGTTGCGAACAATCTCCTCGATAAAAGGTTCATTCTCCCCAGGCTGTAGCGCAACAAAGTGTCGCCTGCATTTGTTTGCAATCTTTATAAATGTATCACAGGCCATGTCCTGAACACCTAGTGTGGGTTAGTATAGAATATGACTTCCTCACGGGCTGCCAAGGAACTGACCTTCGTGTGTTTCATGCATGAACTCGAAAAGCTTGTTCACGACTGTCTTCAGGAACTTCCAATGCGCCTTCAAGAAACGAGGATACTGTCCGACAATATACATGATATTACTCGCCACAACGGCTTTGTTATCCTTCCCACGCTTCATCTCCGTGAGACCGAGGAGGTCCTTGATGACAGTGACTAGGAAGCGCTTCTCGGTTTCCTCGTTCATCGCGCCAGAGATCGATCCGATTGCCCAACAAAGAGTATTGCAGTTCGCCCACGACCATTCTGACCCGTCAACTTGTTTGGCAAGCTTGTCGATCATGATATTCTCTGTATCAACGACATCGAGATGGGTAAGGTAAACCAAGCACTCCCGAATGGTTTTGTAAAGCTGAATCGTGTCGCTTTCCTTGACGAATTCGCGGACAATTTCCCCTTCATCGTTCTCCACAATCAAGACTTCCTCCGGCCGCACCATCTTTTCAATCATGACTGTACGTAAACTTGACAATACCTCTTCATATTTGTGCTTACGAAGAGGGTAATTGGCCAAAGTGCTGGGATGCGGTGCACCCCCATTCGAAAGACCGCTCACGCCCATGCTCACCAGGGGGTTGATATCTGTTATAGGGAGTTGCTGCATCTCTTCGTAGAGTTCTTGGACCAGCCTTGTCCAGTATTCAAGACAGATCTTGAAAACTTCCCTATCGTCAATCTGGCTGATACGGATAAGATAGAAATGCGCGTGGGTAAGATAGTCCCGGTTCGGTAATTTCTCAATAAGCTGGCAGGTGTATGTGTTAGTACTGCAACATCCGGATCTCATGGAGAGAATATCAGTTGAGGTATAGAGGTTCGAGACATACATCAAGATGGGCACTGAAGAAGCTGCAGAGGAAGAGAGCCAGATTAAGCACAAACTCCTGGTCCCTCGAGTTGCTTTTTGAGAACACCTGCTTTAGATCCATTGATAGCGGAATGGTCTTGGAGACTATAGTAAGTGTTTCCGTAAACATGTGCACCAGTCTCTCATCGTAGTTGTAAGGACTTCCAATTTGCAAGCCGCCAATTTCTGTGAGACATTTGAGAGTTACATTGCGAAATTCCGGAACTTCAAGGAACCTCGTTAAAAGTGTGTTGATAATGGGTGTCTCAAAGATGTATCCTAGTGGGATCCAGTTAAGAAAACGCAAAAGCGTCTCAAGCGTGGCTTTGACTAGGCTAGCTTGGTTCGCGGTACCTAGAACTTCAGAGCACAGTTGGAAGATGGATGAGAATTCCTGTGTCATTGAAGTTTTCAGGTCCCTAGCCTTGACGGACGTCATTTGATCCTGCGAGAAGTCGAATACTTCCTCAGACAGCAGTCGAAGGATGGCCATGTTGTTTTCACAGATTGAGAGACTGGTGTGACAAGATGCAATGATCTCGTTGATGAAGGTCGGCCAGTTGCGCGGCCACTCTTGTTTCAAGATGGAAACAAGAACGAGGTTGAGTTTGTTCAAGAGCGCGCGTTCGGTTCTGAGACTTTCTTCCGTTTTAGAGCTTTCGATAATGAAGTTGACAATGAAGTTTCGAATGCCTGAAAGCAGTTAGACTCAAGAGAGGAAGTTTGTATTTTAGCAAGCCAATTTACCTAGGCATTGTTCTCTAGGTAAAACTTTCCACCGGGTCATAATCACATCGTCCAGAACCTGCAGAGCAAGATCTGCCTTTTGTCAGCATAATCGTTCTTCGCTTCCCCTGTCTCTCGCTCATAACGCCGGAATATGGGTTGCCGTACATTTGGTCTGCGGGTAAGATGATTCTTGAAGGATATTCCCAACGATCAACCAAGCATCGGGGTTTTGCTTGAACTGAATTTAGTCAATCAGTCAGAGGTGCATGTTCCAAGTGAGCGTCGTGCAGTGTCCTTACTTCCGTCAAAGTCTGTTGGGCTTGCTTTTGCTATAGTTGGGAGGCGACGATGTCAGCATCCTGATCCGACTTGCATTGGCATAAAAGCAAACGAGAAAAGAAGCAATAGAGGAATAGGCTCTTTCAGAGACAAGCACAAAACTACTTACCAAATCCCCTTTGCCCTCGTAGAAGGCCTGGACAGTGTTGTCCAACTCCTGTATGGAAACAGACATCCCGCTCCAAAAGTTGGCGATGGCGCCTTTTGCACAACTCGATCTTCGACGCGATGCCCGGGATCCAGAAAGAATGCGTGGGGAATAAAAAGAAGAAGACGCTAAGCCCGAACTGCAAGTATCTCTGAGGGATGTACAGAGTACAAGGTAAATTCGGACCGTGCAGAATGGTTGGTGGGGTTGAGGCTCCTTGGAGGGGTTCGTCGGAATGTACCAAGTACGTAGTTGAGCAACCACCCAAGGAAGAAAAGCAAAGAGAAAGGCAGGGAGTTTAACAGTGACGCAAATTTGGGTGTAAGGATAATACAATTCAGGCTCACTGGCGGTGAAGAACTTGGTATTGTTCAACCAAGAGATAGAGAAGCTCGCTGTGCTTAGTCATCCCATTCTAACCTTGTCGGAGTCCCCAAGCATGATGATAACAAGAAAAGAGTAGCTTTGGTCCTCATTCAAGTAATTGCAGTTGCTTCGTATGCCATTAACTTTACTACAAGAGTATGACATCTAAGTTGGGGTGTATTCGCTCTGACAATCACCATGATAAGAGTGATGGACTTTTACCAAGAGAATTCTACTACTACTATTATTATTATTTATCATCCGAGGCCTAAACGCTTGAAAAGGTATGAACGCATGTTACGCAACCAGCAGCATAAGATCGCTTTTGAATACAGGAGACGATTCCCCGTAGCAGTGCATTTCGTATTCTCTTCAGATTCAAATTTGCCGTAATATACATACTTTGGAAGTGCGTACCAATATGTACTCTTTACTGTACATGTGAGCTTAACCTAAAAAATGTTGATTGATACTATAAGAAAGGATTGATGCCCACACAAATGATACATTGTACTCTATACAAAATTTTCGTAGAGCAAATTCAGATCACTAACAAGTAATACGGAGTACATACCGCGGAATAATCAAATACTACTCCATACATATACAGAGTAAACGCGCCTGTCGATCTAATGCGGCGTTAATGGCGAATAATTTGGCGAGCGTCCAATTGTGCCTCACATAGCCTTAATAATAAGCGACAGAGTGAACCACGCAGGCATCTTACTATACATAATAAAAAAGATAGATAACTGAAGATCATTTACAAAAATGACAATTGTATGATTAATAGAATTATAAAATTGCAGTGTGTACTCTGTACAGAGTAGTGTTATACACAACTACAATTTTTTCCCGCGGCCGGGCGCCATGCCGCGCTTCCCTCGCGGAAAGATAGAAAAAAAGAAAAATAAATAATAAACAGGGGAAGGCGGGAAGCGGGAACAAGCGTGCCGACAGCCGACCATCCCCCCTCCTTTGACCGAGAGTGGCGTGTCGCCTGAGCGCGCTATTGCCCAACCTTCAAGCCAACTGGAGACTCGCTGACCCGCGCGGGGCCAAACCAAGCCGGGTCCTGTGGAAAGATTGAAGCCAATCAGCGGCAACAGCGTCGTCGCGCGGCCATTGCCGATCGCGCGCCAACGTCACTTTCGCCCAGTCAAGTGCTTCCTCAGCGGCTCAGCCAGCTGGCAGCCGCAGCCTAGCGCGAGTCTTTTTTCTGGTTTGTTTTCGGGGGCATGTAACTTGTGTACTCGTACGCTACTGACTATTGGTGGTTTCTCTCTCTCTCCCCCCTCTAGGAGTTAGGTTTCCTACTATGTATTATGATATTCTAAGCGCCCATTCTCTCTCTCTATCTCTCTCTCTCTCTCTCTCTCTCTCTCTCTCTTTTTTTCTTTTTTGTTTGCGCTGCTCTGTCCACTACGGTATAACTCTGGCGCTGGCTTAATTTCTTCTACTCAGTGTATTATTGACTAGTACCTCCCCATCGCCCCTCTATTTTCGAGGGCCTTATTTGCTTCCCTCTATTTTTTCCTTCTTCGTTTTCATCTCGGTTTCTTATCTTTTGTCTTCATTTCCTCTTCCTCTTCTTTCTTCCCCGTCCACTGGATTGCTCACTATCAATTTATCTTCAATACATGCCGGCGTTACTGTTCCTAATGATAGCTATCCTGCATCCGAATTTCACCACCCTGATCTAGCATTACTACCACCGCCACTATCCAAGTAGCATCGAATCTATACAGAGCACGAAATAAATTGTCAGAAGAAAAGGAAAAGGAAGCAAGACGTTATTTCCCACTTTACGCTTACAAGCGCATTTCCATACTATCTCATACTTTGTACTGCGACTTTTACCGCCTCACCCTAATCATCCGGTACTCGCTCTCCATAGTCTTTGCGCGCCTCGACAATCGACCCTTTTTCTTTTCCATGCGCTAAGGATAATCGAACACCTTGTTTGCGGAGCGTTTAATAGTCTTCTCGACTCTCGATTTCCTTCAATCGCGTGCACTGTTATCTACTTATCAACTTGAGCGACGTGGGAAGCTATCTGCGTGGGTTGTTCCTGACGTTTTCCACCATCCAACAACATTGTGGTGCTACTTTCACACAGCATCCTGGTATTATATTGTCAAAATTTGTCATTGGGAGTACAATTCACCTGCATGGTGCATTGAGTCCGGGCCCAAGAATTTTGAGGGCTCATTGAAGATATCTTGGGGTAATCGCCCGCGATTCGCAAAAGGAGGAATCGCATAAAAGATTGGTCAAGAAATCTTTCTTATTATTCTTTGACCAGGACGCGAAATCCTAATAACTCCTTCGCCCAATATGAGTACAGTTGCATCTGCGGCAGTTGTGAATGGGGGTCAGGATTCGGAGAAGGAACCGAATGCCGACCAAAGCCCTTCTCGATTCACAGCAGTTAATGGGAGGGAACCATTGGTGCCTGGGACAAACACACCTACTCCTAATCCCCCGCCGAGTAACGAAGGACATCGGGAATTGTCAGAGACTTGGGGGAAGAGCGGATATGATACCCAGTACCGTCAGGAGGAACGCCCGCGAGAAAATGGAGGTATTGGACATGACCAGGAAGATCGGCCTCCACAAGGATCTCCATCTCAGTATGGTCAGTCAAGCATCAACCGACAAAAACGAAAACGGTCAGAGTCAGGCGAACAGCAGGATCCTCAGAACTCCTACCAGGGTACCGGCATTCCCCGAAGCCCTGGTTTCCGCCTAGAGGATAGTGCTGATTCGCACGTCCTGCCTCCCGGCACGAGCGGACCAGCAACAGGTCATCCAGGATCTGAGCTGAAAAATACTCCGCCAGCAATGCACCCTCGGCCCGAAGCGGGTGAGGGTTCTCGGACCCCATCAGGAAATGCCCCGTGGAATGATTACGACTCTCAGCTGATTACCCAAGCGCAACGTGCCCAGCAAATCGACGCCTCCGACGCGCAATTGGCAGAGGCACTCCAGCGCGAAGCTCAGGGTCATGATGCGGTCCAGAAAGGGTGGGGGTCAGTTAACCGCCCTTTAGAAAGTGGCGCACAAGGCGAGCAGCATTCGCCGTTGCCCACTTATTCCCAAGAGCGGCCGCAAGCTGCTGTTCAAGTAGCCCCGAAGAGAAAACGTGTCTTTAGTAATCGCACCAAGACCGGCTGCATGACTTGTCGCAGGAGGAAGAAGAAGTGTGACGAGCAACATCCTGCCTGTGAGTCCGTCATGACAATCTGATATGGGCTTCTAGGTTCTTTTCCTAACCACTCTTTGACAGGCAACAATTGCATTCGAGGTGGGTTTCTATGCGAAGGCTATTCGTCACGGAGTACATGGCAGAAGCCGTCCAATGTGAAGGCACCGGTCCCTCTACAATCCAAAGAAGGCTACGCAGATGTGGGAAGCCACTACATGCATGATATGAGCCAGCAGCATGATCGACAGCAGGGTCTAACGGACCAGCTCGAGGCGGGGAAAATGAGGCCTATGGTTGTCGATGACAATGACCGTACACCTACTGCACAATACACAACCAGTCCGACTGGAGTTGGATCCAGTCGTGGACCGTCATGGTCAAAACGGGTCTGGCCAGGTGCAGGCCATACGGCTTATGTCTCGGACCACTTAGCCAAGAATGACTATCGGGAGGTCCCGCCAATTCATGAACTTTCTCGCGACGAACACACAAAGTCGGATTATCAAGTAGTGCCATCGATCCGAGAACTTTCTTCACATAGTGCTCATCCAAAACCAGGCGTGTCACTGTTCCAGGGCGCAATCGATCAGCGACCTGCGCACGCCAACAATATGGACACCAGCAGCCCGCAAGCACAGGCCAGAATGGCACTCAGCATAGAGCACCAACTATCCAATCGCAACGTCACAGGGGAGGAAACAGAAAAAGAAAAAATGATTCGTGGCGAACTTTATCGTCCGTTCGACATACATTTGGTGGAAGAAAGGGAACGATGCAAGGCTGCTTTGTGGCGATTCAATAATTCCTGCAACCCTGTGTCTGGTTTGAGCACAAAGGAGCAGAATCGCCTGCTCAAGGAGATTTTGGTGCCTCCAAACTCAATTGCCAATTCACCTTCTGGTGCCACCGCCTCTCGACAGGCAGGATCGATTGGACAAGGGGCGGTTGTCGAGGCCCCTTTCCATTGCCACTATGGATATAACATCCATATCAGTGAAGACGTAATGATTTCGGAGAACTGTCTCTTCGTGGATGACTGTTGCATCAGTATTGGGGCCCACACGTGGATAGGCCCCAGGGTCACTATACTCAGCTCCATGGCGCATGCAAATATGCAGGAACGAAAGGGCTCCCAGAGCCGCTACCAAGGACGCCCCGTCACAATCGAGGAGGATTGTTATGTCGGTGCTGGTTGTACAATATATCCCGGGGTGCGCCTTCGACGAGGCGCCTACGTGGCTCCTGGAGAAGTTGTTAAGACTGACATCGTTGCCTATGGATTTCAAGGCCTGAAACCAAGTTATATGTAGCATTTGCATGCAAAACGAACATAATTAGAGATATACGATGCCAATTGTGTTGCTCTCTGTTTCTGGCCATTGATGGCCAATGTCAAGTTTCTTGAATAGGATCTCAAGTGTATACTATACCTAAACTTCTTTGAAAACGTATAGGGTGCAGTATGCCGACTTCGCAGTTTGTACGACCCTATGGTCTGAGTAGAGAAGTTTCGTATGATAAGCAGGAATCGAGCATCAATTGCACCAATATCCCACGTACCCATTCTGATAGTGATCACTATTTACAGAAGTACAAGGCACTCAAGAAAGCCAATCCAGGAACTCCGGTGCGAAATAACTGACTACAATACCAGCGCCAGCCCTTAGGATGCCCTCAGTGCTCTCGAAAGCCATTGACTTCAAGTCAAAGACTCCAGCAGCGGCGCCCGCATGAATCATAGCATATTCACCACTAACCTGGTAAGCAGCAACAGGAATATCCTTGGCAAGTTCTTTCGCATCCCTAATGATGTCTAAGTAACTGCTTGCAGGTTTGACCATTATGATATCAGCGCCTTCGCCAACATCCCGCTGTATCGCACGCCGGGCAAGCCCTCTACCCCCTGGTGGGAGTTGATAGCATCTACGGTCTCCAAAGGACGGGCAAGAACCTGCCGCATCTCGGAAAGGACCGTATAAGCAACCGCTGAATTTCGCGCTATACGACATGAGGAGGACACGGTGTGCCATGCCGGATTCAATCAGCTTCAATTTAATGGCGCGTACTCTTCCATCGTTCATGTCAGATGGGGCAACACAATGCGCACCGGCTGTTGCATATGCTAGTGCCACATCTGAAATCCGGTCTACCGACTGTGCATTATCAAGGGTACCGTCTTCTCTGAGTATTCCGCAGTGGCCATGTGACGTGTATTCGCAAAGACAAACATCCGTCACGATGTAAAGATGAGGAAAGCGAGATCGAAGGAGGCGGATTGCTTGAATGACCGGACCGGCAGGGTCATCTGCAGCTGTCCCCAGTGCATCCTTGGCAGATGGATGCAGAGGAACACCAAATAAGATCACCGAGCGTAGGCCCTTTTGAACAAGTGGTTTCAGAAAAGGAACTAGGCGATTCAAGCCTCGTCGATGTTGGTTAGGTAAAGACGGAATTGGTGCCTCTTCGTCCGGGTTATCCGTAATGAAGAGCGGGTAAATGAGCATTTCCTATTCAAAATCAGGACCAGCGAAGGAGGCAAGCAGTAGGGGCAGGAAAAGAGAAAGGCTAGATACAAAACAGTGCATACCTTGGTCAATTGTCTCTCAGCCTGCCATGATCTACTTAATGGATGACTGTAGCCAGCATGTAACTGACTGGAGATATCACCCGATATACTGACACTTGTGGCAGTGGTGCTTGTATATGATCGAGCAGTAGCTTGAGACCGGGCATGGGAAATTTGAGAGCTCCGGTCATCAGGATGAGCATCTCTGAATGCAATGTCAGAGACCAGATTGGAAAATGACATGGTTAGATTCAACGCTTCGGAGGGTGTCAGAGCAGGCGAAAAATCAAGGAGAACCGAAAGAGTACAAACAATATGCGGTTTCGGGTCTGTGAAGCCGCAAGCGAGCAAGTTATGATGTTGCAAATGGATAGAGATAATAGCGGCTATTTGTCTGAAGTAACATTCACGATTTTTAATTGGTCAGGTGGTTGTAGCAATTACTAATGCCACACACATGCGGAGACCTAATATGTGGCGCTCCAGGCCCTTAGGCCAGTTCCTTCGCATATCCCACCATTGGCACATGGTTTTCTACGCATATGATCCCAATTATCCAGTTAAAACCGGCTATATGGCTCAATCGATTATCTACATGGCCGCGGTTTGACTAAGCAGCCGAAAAGTGAGTCAATTGATATCGCTGCTTATCAATCACCATGCCCGAGAAAAATTGATACATAATGCCCCACTTCCCCACTGGGTACTGTATTACTGATAGTCTTTTGCCACAGTCATTGTGATAACACCCTTCTTCTTTTCTCTTTTTCTTCTTTCATGTCAACGTCGAAGAATATTTACCCCCGGATTTTAGACCAGGAACTCAATAGAAACTTATTTGGACCAACAAATCTACTCGCATACGCTTTTTCATATTTTTGGGCTGCCTAGTTAAAATGGCGCCGTCCATTGCCCTCGACAACACGCCCGATTTCCAGTACACACCAGGCAAAACTCTCCTACTTTCTCCACCGTCATTATCTTCACAGCCAGATAAACTCAACGCAGCCCTTCTTTCTTGTGGCCGAAATGCGACCGATTTGCAAATGCTCGATCGCTTGGCACTTGGCCTTGTGTCTTTGCCAGGTTTGACTTACGATAGTATCATCATCTTGGCTGATTCCGACGATACATTTACTGAAAGCCTAAAGATCCTTGGGCGGGAACTATTTGCAAAGATCGTTCAATCACTAAAACCAGGAGGGTATCTACGCAGCCAAGGGGGAACGCCTGGGTTGTTTGACAGTCTTTACCAATCGGAAGCAATATTGGCTGGGTTGGTAAGCGACAGTGAGAGAGGTTTCCAGAAGCCGAGTTCTGGACAACAGCAAGCTATACCGCTGCAGCTTGGAAGGAAGAAAAAAGACCGTGGGAAATTGGCGAATGGTTTCAAGGCCACTCAACAGTCAAAATGTGAAACTACAATTGAGGGAAACAAGCCCGACGTTATCGAAAAACCCGCTGGCGTTGGCTTTATTGATTTTGGTGATGATTTGGACCCGGAATCTGTTCAAGATAACAATGCATGCTCAGACGACGAGTTTATTGATGAAGATACCCTCCTTGGTGATAATGATCTTGGCCGTCCCATCGTCCAGCGTGAGTATTCCCCCACAGGTTGCTAAGGCCAATCCCTGATATTTCGATTTACATTACTAACCCAATTTTTTTTAAAAATATATTTAGCACCCGAATGTCGTCCCAAGGCCGGGAAACGTCGGCGAGCCTGCAAAGACTGTACTTGCGGCCTCGCACGGAAAATTGAAGATGAAGATGCTGGGAAAAGGGCCAATGCTGACAAGGCACTAGACTCCATGAAATTGGATGGCGATGATCTAGCTGAGGTCGATTTCACTGTGCAGGGTAAATTGGGAAGCTGTGGAAGCTGTGCACTAGGAGACGCATTTCGCTGCGAAGGCTGTCCTTATATTGGTCTCCCCGCCTTCAAGCCGGGCGAAGAAGTCAGGCTATTAAATAATGACGTCCAGCTCTAATTCATGAGATTAATTTTGGGCTGCATCGAAGAGCATTGAGCCTGCGTGTTTTCCCACGTTCCAAAGTTCTGGATTTCATTCTAGTGCAAACCTGCGCGATATTTTCCCCTTCGTAAATTTAAAAGGAACAAAAGAAAAGAAAAGAAGGGAGGTGGGCAACGAAGAGGAAAGAGACAGAGAGAGAAGACAAATACTGAAGACCTCGTATTGGTTCAATCACTCTTGACACTCCTATTAATCTTAGATCATACGTATCAGGCATACCCCTGTATATGAATGTTCAAATCAAATAACTTGATATTTGTTTACCTTCATCAAAGCGCATCGATCCATGCTTGTTACCATGCTGATAGATATGGAAGCTCCATAAATATCTTTTGACTATCCAGGTGGGCACTATAGCGAAATAAAAAAGAAAGGAAAGATAGAAAATAAAAATAAAAGTCTTTTTAGTTATGTGTTATATTAATATAACAACCATATTAGCTATATACTTCGCTTCAAGACAGCACTGTGACATCATTCCTGTTCTTAACAAGACAAATGTTATGCTTTAATACATGTGATCTTAATTAATAGATTTCAAAGTTTTGGTTCTCATATGGCTATAGATGTTGATTAAGTTTAAATAAAGAAATAGGATTAGAACAGCTATAAAATTTAATAATAATAGCAATATTAGAAAAATGAATGAATATCAACGTCTAATACTTGATATTATTTAGTTTCTTAGATTTACAGAGAAGGTACAAATTTTAATTAATCAATTAATTCAGAAACGGGAGAAAGAGCACCTTAATGTTAGTTGTAGTACTGTAGTATTAAGATAATGTTCTCACTCTGTAACTATTTAATCATAAAATTCCACTTAAGTCACGCCTTTACTAAATATCCTCTCTAAGCAGTTATTGAAATCTGATGATAAAGCAATTGGATAAGTATTAAATTTTCTTGAAAGATGTTGGAAACAAATAATTTCTTTTTGGAACTGTCTAATTCATTTAAAAGAACTAAGTAGAGCTACTAAATGTACTAGTCTTTATTTTATATCTAGAGATCTAAGACGTGCGCTCCGATTGCTTTTTCAGAGCATTTATAGAATAAAACACTGATTGGATTATACATATCTTGAATATCTCTTAAATGTTCAATAGTAATATTAGGAACTATCACTTTAAAATCACTCTAAGTATTGCAGCCTCCCTCACAAAAAATGGTATTCATATCATTTAAATGGCTTACCATCTAGCAGCTGCAAATTGGGTTGTATATAATGAAAAGAAGTAGAAAATTTAGTGAGAATTAAGATGTATGATTATTCATAAAAGGAGTTGATAAGCGCCAGTCTATTTAAATAAGAAAGGTAGTTAACCTTGTTTGCTATATAGGATAAATAAAAAGAAGATAAAGAGATCTAAATCCACATATTATTAGTTAATATATTCATCAAAATGCTTAATTCACTTCAAGGTGATTTTATCCAACATATAGCCATTTAGTGAAATGTCAGTTATCCAGGTCCCTGATATATATAAATGTATACATCAGTCCTATAGATGGTCTTTTCCTGATAGAATAAATATAGAAAGAATTGATACATTTACAGAAAGATAAAAGAGATTAAATTATGTGAAAAAGAGGTGGTAGAATATTAAGCTCTTGATGAATATTTTATAATTACCACTTCTCTATGTCCCTGGCCTTATATAAAGCCAATGTCATTGAAGTTATAGAGCTCCTGAGGCTGGATTTAATATTAATTAAGCAAGATTTTCAACTGATTATATCTGTTCTTAATTATCCTAAGATTCTGGGCTTGCAGGTGCTTATGATCTCTTGACTTCTATTTAAATTGTATATATTTAAACCTTACGCATTAAAGAAAGTGATATTGACATTTTTTACTAACATAATTCACAAGCGAGTGGGCCACACAAGCGGGTGGGCCACCTCCCGATATAGGTTGAAAACCATGGCCTATTTCAACACTAGAAAATGCATTTGCGTATAAAAACTAATTATTATTGCGATAAGGATAATGGATTCTTTTCATGTCCCAAAGTATTGCAATCAGAACATCGTGGTGGCCCTCACGCGCGTGGTTGAACTGCAGGCGACGCTGGTTCTGTAGGTGCGCTATTAATGACTTCTTGGGCCTTATTCTCACATTGGATAAGATCCTGCCCTTCTTGAATAGTAAGTCCCTCTTCATGGACCATCTGCTGACAGGATCACTTCTTTTTCCCTTGATTTTTTCTCACGTGCAGCCTGTAGATCCTGGACTTCTTAGAAAGAAGGATTATGTTATTCATATGGATTTCACACCCTTTGACAAGCCGGTTTATTGCATCATTCATTGGACCCAGAGGATTCTGCTTACTTGCCTCAAAAGCTTTTTGATTGTAGATGCCTGCTTTTCCAGTTGTTTAAGATTGTGAGGCGTTTTAGGAGCTGAATCAGTAGATTGGCTGCCTGGTGGTGTAGGGGTCTTGAGTTGTATATTGAGCTTCTCAAGCAACCTTTCTGGGTCAAATGGAACCAAGCCACTTGCTGCGAA
Organism: Aspergillus cristatus; assembly: GCA_034509305.1. Lineage (NCBI taxonomy): Eukaryota > Fungi > Ascomycota > Eurotiomycetes > Eurotiales > Aspergillaceae > Aspergillus > Aspergillus cristatus. The sequence goes on along the minus strand of WJBV01000006.1, from coordinate 1,059,331 downwards.
GCTATTTTTGATAGTCTCTGGCTTAAAGACCTCTGAACAAGCCTGAGGATAGGCCTCAAGGAAGTCAAGTTTATCAATATGGTTGTAACGGCATGAACCACCTAACTATATGAGTGCAGTACTAAGCCTATCGGCTTAGTATCCTAGTCTTTTGCTCCTGGCGCAGCGGTTATCTTTTTAGAATGCACCCTAGAATCGTGGCCGTGACAATGGTTGAAGTTTTACCGTGCTTTATTCTCAACCAGACAGCCATATGCCTGCTTTAAAGGCGCAAAACAGCCCACATCAAGAGGTTGTAGAAGGTGTGATGAATGTGCTGGCATGCAGATTGGCATAATATCATGTTGACTGCATATTTCATCAAATTGAGGCGTTAAATGACTCCCATGGCCATCAAGAATCAGCAGGCGGTATTTTCCAGTCATACAGCCATTTGTAGCTGGAATAAAGGTATTTTGAAGCCATCGTCTTCCAATCTGATCAGTAGTCCATCCATTATCAGAGACTTCAATCCTCAAGTCCTTTGGCAAGGCCTTGTCTTGATACCACCCCTTGATATGGACCTTTCCCTTGAAGATAATACATGGTGGTAGAGCCCATCCCGTAGAGTTAATACACTCAATAGATGTGACTCATTCCCAATTTCCTGGCTGTACAAGGAATGGCTTGCCAGTCATTTCTGCTCTGGTAACTACTTTAGCAGTAGTTACAAGGCCCATTACAAAGCCAGTCTCGTCAAAGTTATAGATATTGTCACGGCCACGATTCTAGGGTGCATTCTAAAAACATAATCGCTGCGCCAGGAGCAAAAGACTAGGATACTAAGCCTGTCGGCTTAGTACTGCACTCACTTATATAGTTAGGTGGTTCATGCCGTTACATGTAATAGAATATTTCTTTAGATTCTGTGTAATATGATTACAGGCTGCTTTTAGTTCTCTAAAATTTAATAGCAAAAAGGGTTATATTCTACTGCTTCTTTTAGGACTCTTTCCTATTTCAATTTTGAATGATAATTTATATTCACTCTAACTGGAGGAAGTTGGTTTAATTCCTTAAAGTGGTGTAGCTACTGATAAACTCATATAGAGAGGGGGAAGAAAGAACATTGAAAATATACAAACTAATAATTGAGTGCTTTCTATTTTAATGTGGCCCTAGTTAGAAAGTGTGTCTCATTAGCATGAATCAGAATCTCGAAACTAAATTATTATTCGTGAGTATTTAAAGCCTTATTATTATACTTGCTACAGAAATATGCATCAGCATGGAACTCCCCCCCTTCTTCCCCCCAAATTAGTAAGCCCAGAGTACAGATCTGTTCTTTTTTCTGATCGGTCCATTTCATCATTGCCTGCTGTCCATAAAATGAAAATCTGCTATAATTCTGCTCAGATCAACATCTGAAATATCAATGCGGCGGGCGGAGTGAACAATTATCATGGGCGATTGCTCTAGCATATGGCGGCTGATATAGACAAACACATATACCACTTCAAGGGTCAGTCTGGAAAATGGAATATGCCCATGTAATTGAAGGGTCGATAGTAGTATAATGATACTAGCCATGTATTTAGAACTGTGTAGTAGCATTATTTTCAAAAAAAAAAAAAAAAAAAAAAAAAAAAACTTCGTATAACCAGTCACTCATACCACGTATTATAAGCAGTCGATTGATCAATCAATCAATCAATTTTTAGGAGACTGTATAAATAACCGTTTATTATCACTGGCAAGAATTATTTTTATCTAGTATCAGTCAACACTGAAGGACACTTTTACCAAATATACCTAGCCAATATAATTTAAAGAAAAGGGAATGAGCCGTTAAGTAAGAAACACTGAATTCAATTATCTTATACATTATTCAAAAAAGGAGATTAGATATGAATATTTGAACATCTTCTAAAGAGTGTAAAGTAACTGCTCAATAATTAAATTGATCTAGAAAATCTCAGAAGATCCTCCTAGTAACAATAGCAAAATAAATAAGCAGCATGCCATATGTAAGTTTTTACTACTATTATTACAACCTATCCCCTAACCTGGTATTTTACAAAAGTTAGTGCATTTTTAATCACATTGATGATTGATTGATATAGAGCGCTGCCTAAATCCATGCTTTCTAAATAGAAGGCAGTCATGCTTACAATCCAATAGCATTCAAAAATATTTTTCCAGCTAAAACACACTAACTTGCACAAAACAGCAAATAGGAGGATAGATGAAAGTGTGTATTACATAATATTGAATAGATTATTATATAAATTGATTAGATTATAAAGCATAATATATAAAGATTTGTAAACATAATGATATCATTGAAAAATAATCTTGATTGAATCTAAATCTCCATGTACTAAATTATACCAGGCTGAGTGATGGTACACTTAAGTTATTTGATCATTAAAGATATATACACATACGCTAATACTCAAATTGCTGTTTTGTTTATCTATAGTAAGAGAAGAAATTATTATATAGAATAATGAATCTTTATATAGGCTTTGGAAGCTTGTAGTAAAGTGCACCGGTGATGTTAAATGATAAATGTATTTCAAGTTATGTCATTACAATAATTGTAGTAGCCGACCACCATCAAGATTCAGAAATTTTAGAATCTGAATAAACTTCAGAGCTTTGATCGTAATTTATTTAATAACAACATTAAAAACTGAATTTCTTTATTGTCAGAATATAAAATCGCTTCTATTATAGCTCTTAATATTTTTTATGTTCTTCTCTTTATAATTTGTATTGAAACTTTCTGGTTTTTTCTCGATAATTCTTGTCCGAGTTTATAATTTGCTTTCTCATCTTTCTAAATAATATGTTTAGAATTTTTATGTAATTATTATTTATTGACTAGAATTTTGCGAAATTCAAGAGCTATAGAATTAATTCTTTTTTCCCCATGTAGATAAGATTTATATTTCTTTATAAAGATTTTCATATCACAAGTTCTTCCATAGAATTAGACTTTGAATATCAAATTTCAAGTCTAACTCATTCAAAGTCCTTCTTAGGCATGTAGATTCTATTATATTTCTTTTCTTACTTGGCTCTTAATGTTAGGTTTGTTCTTATAATTCCAATTTCATTCAAACATTATATGCTCTGGCCCTGTAAACATCTAACTATTATATATACTAGTAGATACGAAGATCTATATTATATTATTAGTTCAATTTTTTCTTTGTCTAAAACAAGCGATTTATTAACTAATGAGCACTAATCTTAATAAAGAGACTGTCCCATAGAATATAAGGCCTGGGTAGTCTAAGGACTGAGATAATGATACACAGGGCATTGCTAGCCTCTGGTAGCTGATGTCTATTATATTATTACCTTTTTAGGGCAAGGGGTCTATTAGTACTAGGATAGCAGATAGTCCTTAGTAGTAACAGAAGAAGAATCTAAAATCTTTCTTATAATATCTAAAAAATTATTAATAAAAAATTTGAAGATTAGACAAAAGTTTTGAATCACAACACTATATATCACATGTTGAAAATCGACTTTTATGGTTTACGCATTTGCGGCATTCTCACCCTCTGATTGGTTGTCCCCATTCTCTGCTTTCCTTTCTGCCACTTCACTTTTTCCACCACTGTACAGGGACTGAAGGCCATGCAAATACAGCTGCAGATCCTTGTGTCCGCTTAAATAGATCATTTTATTAATAATTTAACTTTTTTTAAGGCTCCTCTCTTCATTATTCATTCTCTACATTACTTCTGCCTCTGGAAAATATTTATTTAGTGTTATGGTGTGCGCTGCACAGCCTTTCCTGCCTGATTCCTGAATCCTGCCTGATATATATATGAGAGAGCAGTGTAGAGCCTCTGGCTCTACATCCTAGTCTTTTGCTTTTAGTGCAGTGGTTAAGCTTCTGAATGCTCCCAGGGGTCGCGCCGTGACATTTAGTTTAGAAACATGGCCTCTTTTCCATGTATTTATAATTATATAAGAATTTGTTATATTATATATTCGGTTTATAGCAAAGGTATAAATGCGATCTAAGTAATTTTTTAACTTTGTATTTAATTAAATGATTGTGTAAAATAATCATAAGTTTAAAAAAGAGTATACAAGTATCTATTCCCATAGTTCTAGAGAGCATAATTACCCTTGTAATTGAAATATATACGGGTCTCTATGATTAGTCAAAAGCCTGTCGGCTTAGTATCCTAGTCTTTTGCTCCTGGCGCAGCGGTTATGTTTTTAGAATGCACCCTAGAATCGTGGCCGTGACATTACACCCACTTCTGCTCTCTTTGCTTTCCTGATGCTTATAGCAAAGAAATTAGAAGAAGCGTTTGATTTTCATATAAATTATAGAAAATTGATTTAATTCCTTTAGCTCATGAGCTAATTAAGTGAAGACAAAGCCAAGATATTTATCAAGCTAGATATGTATAAAGAATTCCAAACAATAATATTTTACTGCAAGTTCAAGACTTTTAAATACTAGGTTATGTTATTTAGGCTAATAATATTTATACTTCATTAGAGTTACCTTTTTCTGGCCTTATTACTATAGCAGTTATCCAAAAAGAAATGGATGTAATTTTGAGAGGAATTTATATTACTATAAGCATCCTAAATCAATTAAATAAAGCTTGATATAAAATTTGAGCTTGAAAATATGCCAGTTTTGCCCATTTTACGCAACTGTTGCACTACTTTTTGCCAGGCTCAGGGGTAACTATAGCCTTTAAAAACCTATGATAGCGGTAGTCAAGAACTGTCTAAAACGTTTTAAATATAAAAAGCCCACTTATTCTCTTAGTGCCAACGCGCCCTCCTATTGGCCCACAGAATTTATTTATTTAAAAAAACTTTAATGCATTCACCAATCGTGTTAAAGTCATTTGTCTACGTAGATATCTGCTTAATTAATGTAACCCAGTACTGAGCTGCAGTGGTAATGACTAATTACTTCATACATCTCCTATTTTAAAGCAATCAAAAATTCATTAAATTTAATAAAATATTTCAATTTATATGGAATGCATTCTCTATTGCAATTACTGCAGCGTGCTGGATGCTGCGATATTGATAATGATTCATTAGCCTCCATTTCCTCCAATCTTTCTTTGCTGGCCCTCAGAGCCAGTCAAGCTCCCTATATTCTGAATAAAGACTCAATTCATTCCTTTTTTTTTTTCGCTTTCCGATGCTGTCTGATGTGTAAAGCTGATGAATTTCTTACTATAATAGGATAGAATTCCGCATTGTCATTTCCGCGTCCTTTATAATCTTCTCAAGCATCTATTCTATCATAACTAAAGATAAAATACTGGATTTCAAAGGTCTTGAATGTGCTTGTTCTGCTGATTCAACTAACAAAGATTAATTGAAATCCTCCCTAAATAAAAAAATTGATTACTATTCAAAGAGGAAGATGGAGTTGGTATTTTTATCTTAACATACAAGTTTTATAATCGCCGTCTCTAATTTGAAGAATAACGCTGGCAGCTTCAAGTCTACTCAATAAATTAGCCTTCAAGAACGCACAGCCATAGACTTTATAATAGGAAGATAGGAATTCCATTTATGAATTGCACATTAGCTTATAAACGTTTCAACCATAATAATGCTTGAGCAGTTTAAAACAGCTCATATCAAGTATAGCCATTCAATATGAAAAGATAATATCTGCCATTTATCTAAGAGGTAGTATGCTTTTCAAATATCTCCTGAAGCCATGTAAACCCTAGATTATCATTATAAATCTATTTATGATTTCCAGGCTGGATTGATTTAGCATGGCTATTTCTAGTCTCTAAGCCATATATACCTTTATACTTGATGTTATTCCCATGTGAAAGAGAATTTCATCTATATTATAGATATTCTACTCAAGAATGCTATACCTTTCAATTGTCCCTTATGAAATTGAATCAGCGTTTTATGAGCTTCAGGTTCTCATGTTTGGCATACTAATAGTCATATTATTGTGTATCTATGTGCGTGTTCGGAATCAAGCGCAGGATGGCAGTCAATAAATCAAACAATCCAGCTTTCAGTAATGGTTGCTTTCTTGGGTAATTGAGGTGTATGGTTATGAGTAATTAGACAAGATGATGGACCTTTAATATCTGAAGAGGTTGTAATGGTTTCCTTATTGGAGGTGGTTCCATTCAGGCAGTACATGAGAGTTCTTGAGACCATATCAAATGCATTTGCACTTACATTTGAATTGGCCTTTATAATATAAAGGCATTAATAGCTAGCTTCATATGATGCTCAACAGCTAATGACAAATTGCTGACATAGGCAAACACTGCCAATGGGGCAATATGAGCAAACAATAAGTAATAATCCCAGCATACATGATTACATGATTGGTATATAGTTTTCCTTTAAACTGCTAGATGGCTTCTTTTCTCCTTCTTTCTCCTTTGTGTATTCAAAAATAATTTAGATTTAAATATCATTATTTCATCTACTAGTCATGAAGCCCAATGACATAATATCAAATACCATCTCTTTCTTCCCACATGCTCACAGCAATTGTAGAGCCAAGGTAGTGAATCCCTTACATTAATTAAATAAATCAGATTAAGACTAGTATCGAATGATACTGAAATTCTGACTAGTATAATTCAACTAAGCAATACTATTGCCCCTCATAAGGCCAATTAAGATAAAGCAAATGATGAACCTAATTAAAAAAACTAACAATTCTCTACCCTCATTGATGGAGATGAGATTAAACAATGATACATAATGACCTATAAACAGTTCATCAGCTATGCCACTAAGAAGCCTAAGTGATCGTATAAGAAGCTTTAATTAATTCATCGATACTTTAATGATTGTCTTAACGACTGTAACATTCATCTTACTGAAGAAAAACTTTAAGATCAGACAAGAAATGAAAAAATCATATTTGTAAGATGGATAAGATAAAGACCCAGGTTAATGATAAAAATGTGAATAAACTGCATCAGAAACGAAGAATATCAAGCAGCAGCTCACTGAAGTAATATCTAAATGTGATACAATCAATAGACGTCACGGGCTCGGACTAGTAGATACTAACGAAATGATATCCCTATCTAAAGTAGTGTATCCATCGACGAGAATATCAAATCTGGGGAAGAAGAAGAAAAGGAAATCTATCTAGGCGATGAACGGACTTTATAGACATCTGTGCGATGAGGCTTAAGCCCTTGTTTGCCCAGGTTGCTTGTATGGCGTCGTTTGACATGTTGGCGCTGTTTGTCTATATCAAGCCGTTTGTAGGCTTGAGCCATCACAATAGACAGATCATGTAATCGATGATGAAAGCTGTTAATAGTTATTAATCCTTTCTAATGGTCATTAATCACAAAATAAGCCAAGATGCCTGATTTCTCAATATTAATCAATGACAAAGAGCCTCAATTTGAAGACTAGCTATTTCTAACATATTAGAAGTTTCCTATAATGCAGATCACTTTAAGACTCCCCAACTTCATATAATATATATTGCTAGTTGTTATGAAGGCAAAGCATACAAGCACATTACTTCTTATATACAAGACAATGTCAGTCATAAATTTATATATAACAATTTAAAGAATAATGTCACGGTGCTAGTCCATGATCTATGCACGTGACCGGGCACGTGACCCACAGAGTTATCTATCTGCGCCAACGCGATCCCGTTGCAGCTCTTCGAGCTGCGTCTTGTCTATGAACCTGTAGATAGCCTGACCTGTAGCTTAATCTGTTCGTCAATTCCTACTATATTCCTGCACCTGACCCCGCACCCTGACACTACGCAGCTCCGACCCTTAGGAGTTGACACCTGTGAAGATGTCTGCAGCCCCGCGTCCACCATTCTTGCCGGGCAGTTTAGAGGAGTTCACCGACCATGCTGCAACCCATCACTCTGAATGGTTTCAATACTGCCGCCTTGCTTATGAGTATATTGAGGAGGCAGAGGCTGCTATTGCTGAAGCGAGAGGACAAGCTGATCAGACCAGCCTGAAGCTTCAAGCCTCTGAAATGGAAGTGAGCCGCCTGAAGGAAGAACTCTCTGCCCTACACCTCAAACAAGAGAAAACCCAAGCCCGAAACCAGGGAATTATTGAATACCAGAAGGAACAGCTACAGGAATCACAGCAGAAATATCTTGAAGCCTTGAAGGAAAAGGATGAAGCACTACGCCTAGCAACTCCTGTGGTTAATACACCTGCCCGAACTCCGGAACCCACTGCTGAAATACACACAGTTGCTCCGGTGGGAACGCCTGCGTCGGTTGATCCCCCATCTACCAGCTCTGCCAGACTCTCTGAACGCCTACCTGACCCAGACCGATTTGAAGGTGACCGGAAGGATCTTCGCCGATTCATCTCCCAAATCCATGAGAAGATGAATGTCAACCATGACCGTTATCCCACCCCGCAAAGCCGCATGACCTATGTGACCAATCGCCTGAGAGGGGCTCCATATGCCCAAGTTCTGCCGTATATCAAGAAAGGAATCTGCCAGTTAAAGGATTATGAAGAAATCCTAAAAATCCTGGACCGAGCCTTTGGTGACCCAAACCGTGTGAACAATGCCCGTAATGAACTGTTCCGCCTGCGCCAAGCCAACAAGGAGTTTGGTATGTTCTTTGCTGAGTTCCAGCGCCTCGCTCTAGAAGGGGAAATGTCTGAAGATGTTCTGCCTACCCTGCTGGAACAAGCTATCAACCGAGAACTCCGAGGAATGCTCATGCATAATGAACCCCCAAACCGTGAATATCACCAGTTTGCCAATTTCTTGCAAGACTTGGAAAACCGCCGCCGTCACTATGAGAATAACTCTCCACCTGCTGCCCGAACCTATGCCTCAGCTACAAAACCCACCAACCCTGTCAGACCCACCGAACTCCCTGCTACACTGCAGCCTGCTGAAAACAATACTGATGTTATGGATCTGTCTTCTGCTCACCGTCATACAACCTCCCGTCGAGATCGTGGGGAATGCTTCCGTTGTGGCTCCAAAAACCACTTGGTCCGAAACTGCCCACTACCTGATAATCGCCCTGTGGGAGTCCGCCCAACCTATCTATCACCCCGTTCTCACTCCCCTTCAAGCCCAGAACCTACACCTGTGTCGGAACAATACCGTTCCCCATCTCCAGACCTGTCAGCAAAAGGAGTGAGTCTGGCCTAAGTCGCGACCAGACGATGAATGAGCGCACTATCCATATCTCTGCTGCTGCCACCCAAGGATTAACTGTTGAAGAGGAATCCTACCGTTCAAACCTGATGATTCTGCCCATAACCCTGTCCCGACATGAAAAAGAACTGCTAAGCTATGCCATGCTTGACACTGGTGCTGAAGGAAAGAGATTTATTGATAAGGAATGGGCCCAAGACCAAGGCCTTGAGCTACTGCCACTGAAAAAACCAATCCGCCTGGAGACTTTTGACGGTCAAGAAGCTGAGAGTGGACCAATCACCCACTATGCCCAAATGCATATGAGAATTAACGATCACCAAGAGAGAAGGGCTTGCTTCCTGGTCACACAGCTAGCACACTATCCTGTTGTACTAGGACTCCCCTGGTTAAAGATCCATGATCCCCGAATTGGCTTTGCTGAGCATACTGTCCTGTTTGATAGCAAGTACTGCCAGGAACACTGCAACATGCCCATGAGACCTGCAAAGATACGAGCTTTACATGATATTCCACAAAAGACCCGCCCAAAACACCTGCCTCCCCGACCTGAGCGCTTGAAATGCCGAGATATTGCTGCTGTATCCATGTCTGCCTGCTGTGCCTATGCCCGAAGGAGTTACCGCCTGTTTACTGTCACCGTTGATGATATTGAAGCTGCCCTGAACCCTGTGCCCGATGAAGAAGACCCAATGGCGAAACTACCGCCTGAGTTCCAAGACTTTGCAGATGTATTCTCACCCAAGGAGGCTGAGCGCCTGCCACCCCACCGCCCATATGACCATGATATTAAGCTGCAAGATGGGAAAGTACCCCCATTTGGGCCCTTGTACCCAATGTCCTGAGAAGAGCTGAAGGCCCTGAAGGAATGGATTGAGGAAAACCTGAAGAAAGGGTTTATTCGCCCCAGCTCATCACCTGCTGCATCACCTGTCCTGTTTGTGAAGAAGCCTGGAGGAGGCCTCCGGTTCTGTGTTGACTATCGCGCCCTGAATGCCATCACTGTGAAAGATCGCTACCCACTACCACTGACCAAGGAGACCCTGAACAACCTGAAAGGGATGAAATACTTCACCAAGATTGATATCATTTCTGCCTTCAATAACCTGAGAATCAAGAAAGGACTTGAATACCTGACCGCTTTCCGTACACGACTAGGGCTATTTGAATCCCTTGTGATGCCCTTTGGTCTGACTGGTGCACCTGCTTCATTCCAGCGATTTATGAATGACACCCTGCGAGACTACTTGGATACCTTCTGCACTGCCTATCTGGATGACATCCTGATCTATAGTAAGACCCGTGAGGAGCATACCCGCCATGTCTGCTTGGTTCTTGAGAAACTGCGAGATGCAGGCCTCTTTGCCAAACTGTCCAAGTGTGAATTTGCTGTGCCTGAGACCAAGTTCCTGGGTATCATTGTTGGCCGAGAAGGCCTACGCATGGATCCTGACAAAGTGAAGACTATTGTTGACTGGGAAACCCCAACTTGTGTGACTGATGTCCAAGCATTTATTGGCTTTGCAAACTTCTACCGGAGGTTCATCAAGGATTTCTCCAAGATCATTACACCCCTAGTGAACCTGACAAAGAAAGGCATCCAGTTTAAATGGAACACTACCTGTGAGCTGAGCTTTAATATGCTGAAAAAGGCCTTCACCACTGCACCTGTCCTTAGACCGTTTGACTGGAATAAGGAAGTTATTCTGGAAACTGATGCTTCTGACTACGTTTCTGCCGGAGTCCTGTCTCAGTATGATGATGATGGTGTCTTACACCCTGTGGCTTTCTTCTCCAAGAAACACTCAGTGACCGAATGCAATTATGAGATCTATGATAAGGAGTTATTGGCTATTATCCGCTGCTTTGAAGAATGGCGCCCTGAGCTGGAAGGAACCCCATCTCCTGTCAAAGTTATCACTGATCACCGGAATCTGGAATACTTCATGACAACCAAGCTCTTGAATCGTCGACAGGCCCGTTGGTCTGAGTTCCTGTCCCGTTTTAACTTCAAGATTGTTTACCGCCCAGGCAAACAAGGAGTGAAACCTGATGCCCTGACCAGGAGGTCAGAGGATCTCCCTAAGGAGGGGGATGAGCGCCTGCTACACCAAAGCCAGACTGTTCTGAAGAAAGAGAACCTTGAGCTTGCACCTGACAGTTCATCCATTACCCTGAATGTTACAACTAGAGCCCAAGCTCATTCTGCCAAGAACCCTATTGTGAACTCACCCAGAACACCTGCTCAAACCAGGAGAGTTAGATTCGCTGATGAGACCAATCACAATGTGCCAGAACCACCACAAGATATCAAGAATCTGCTGGACAGTGCATACCCACTCGATGAGACAGTACAGTCAATCCTGGAAGCCCTGGACAAGAATGCCACACAACACCCTAAGATCACCTTGGCTGACTGCCAGAGAAGAGGCAACTATCTCTTCTTCCAAAATCGACTTTATGTTCCAGATCATGGAGAGTTAAAAGCCGAGCTATTGAGACAATGTCATGATAAGCCAGCTGCAGGACACCCTGGTCGATCCAAAACCTATGAGCTCATGTCCCGAGAATACTACTGGCCTGGAATGTATCGATATGTTGAGCAATGGACCCAGAACTGCCACACATGCCGCCGTATAACACCATCCAGAGAAGCCCGTCAAGGCCTCCTGCGCCCTCTGCCTGTTCCTGAAAGATCCTGGCAAGACATTAGCATGGACTTCATCACACATCTCCCGCCAAGCCATGGGTATGATGCAATCCTGGTTGTAGTAGACCGACTGACAAAAATGAAACACTTCATTCCATGCAAGGGAACCTGCAATGCAGAAGAAGTTGCCCACTTGTACACTTGCAATGTTTGGAAACTCCATGGCCTGCCACGAACTATTGTATCAGACCGAGGACCACAATTCATTGCCCAATTCTGGAAACATCTGATGCGCCGCCTGCAAATCACAAACTTGCTCTCAACTGCATATCACCCTGAGACTGATGGCCAGACTGAGAGGACTAACGCTGTTCTGGAACAATACCTCCGCGCCTATGTATCCTACCTGCAAGATGACTGGTCTGAATGGCTACCACTAGCAGAGTTTGCTGCTAATTCTACCCGCTCTGAGACTACCTGTGTTTCCCCATTCTTTGCAAACTATGGATTTCATCCGCGAATGGGATTTGAACCTGTCCAGCCTACCAACCAGCCCACCAGAGATGCAGAGGAATTCGCCTGCCGGATGAAGTTAATCACTGAGTTTGTTCGTACAGAAATTATATCTGCCCAGGCTCGCCAGGAGGAACAAGCCAACCGGAAGAGACAACCTGCCTGTTGTTACCAAGTTGGTCAGTATGTATGGCTAGATTCTCGCAATATCCGGACCCTTCGCCCGCAGAAGAAGCTAGACTGGAAGAACTTAGGGCCATTCCGCATTACCAAGATTGTCAGTCCGCATGCTTATAAGCTTGACCTGCCTGCCAGCATGAGGATACACCCAGTATTCAACGTCAGCCTACTTCACCCTGCTGCCAGAAATCCTGCCCCAGGCCAAAGACAAGAGCCCCCACCACCTGTTGAAGTTGATGGACTCGAAGAATGGCAAGTTGAAGACATCTTGGATTCCCGTTGGGAAAGAAGAGGCCGTGGAGGACCTCGCCTGAAGTACACTGTCAAATGGACTGGTTATGATGAGCTGACTGAAGAACCTGCCTCATACCTGGAGCATGCTCAAGAGATCGTAGCAAATTACCATCGCCGTTATCCCTACAAGCCTGGGCCTGGCCTCGACAGAGCTCGGCCTTGAGGAGGGGAGTACTGTCACGGTGCTAGTCCATGATCTATGCACGTGACCGGGCACGTGACCCACAGAGTTATCTATCTGCGCCAACGCGATCCCGTTGCAGCTCTTCGAGCTGCGTCTTGTCTATGAACCTGTAGATAGCCTGACCTGTAGCTTAATCTGTTCGTCAATTCCTACTATATTCCTGCACCTGACCCCGCACCCTGACAAATAAACTGAACCATCCAAGGATGCATTTATAGTGATCCAAACCATGTCATTACTGCAAAACATTAGTTCTAATAGCTACATATAAAAATTAGTAATAAATTCCATAATTTTCTTTCTACATTTTTATACCTTGCTGCTGAGGCAGGCATTACTAAAGATGATTAACAGAATAAGCTCTATTACAAGCTAATAACTGAGTTGCAGGAGCTGTCCATCTCTAATAGTATTAAGAATGGGAACTTTTGAAAATTCTCCCGTACTATTTCTCAACTGCTAGTTATCTTAAGATTCTTAATTACTGAACCTAGAAGAACTGGAATTTCAACTTCACTTCCACTGATAAGATATCAAAAGAATCCATTTAGTTATATACTACTGTCAAAAAGACGTCTTCCCCCCTAAAATGCTGGTCTTGCAGTACTTCATTTAAATAACGCGAATTATAAGAAATTAATAAAGAAAGGAAAATATTTCCACTGCTAGAAGCATAGTTATCTCACTCAGAAGTATTCTATTAAGATATTCAGTTTAGAACTGAAGGAGCTCAAGCAGAAAGCAATGTTAGGGAATAAAATAAATAATAATGCAGAGAAGGCTAGCCTCAAAAAAAGTCTAACTAATTTGGGATTAGATAGTGTCAATCTAGGCAAGTTGGATTTTAATCAACTAATTGGAGAATACATAATCGGATAGCTTACAATAGAATTAGTATTCCTCTGACTACCTTAACTGATATTAAATGAACAATTATCTCTTCATAGAAGCTTAATGAGCAGCTAAACTGGCAGGTTCTTTAAAATTCCGATATATGACTTAACAAGCTTATAGATATAAAGGGATATAATGGAGATCACATCAGCAATCATATATAGCATCATTTACCACCTATTTAATATAGTAGATGACAGTTCCTGAATTAACTAACTAACGTAATTCCCAAGCGAGCCGATCACCCAACGCGTCTCTCTCGCGTTTGAAATATTGAAGCAGTTCAACCACCCACCATGCCTCCAAAGTTGCATAAAAATTCAAGAAATTTAGTTGAGCAGGAAGGGAGGATCTTACTTAGCCATTTCCGCTTTAGAAAAGTCACAAATTCAATCTATACGGAAAGCTGCGGATGATTTTCGAGTTCCCTATACCACCCTCCAAAACCGCCTACGAGGCAGATCAAATCGATTTGAGAGACGCGCCAACAATCATAAATTGATTGAAAATGAGGAGGAATCACATCTACATTGGATTCTCTCTATGGACCGACGTGGAGCAGCTCCCCGACCGTCTCATGTTCAAGATATGGCCAATATCCTCCTTGCAGGGCGGGGATCTACCAACAACCAAGGCATTGGCAAGAATTGGGTATCCAACTTCATCAAACGCCATGATGAGCTTAAGACCAGTTATTCTCGACGATATAACTACCAGCGTGCAAAATGTGAAGATCCAAAGATCATCAAACAGTGGTTTGACCTTGTACAAATCACTATGATGCAGCATGGAATTGCATATGAAGACATCTACAATTTTGATGAGACTGGCTATGCAATGGGCCTAATTGCTACTGCAAAAGTAGTGACTAGAGCTGATATGTATGGCCGGCGTCAGGTTATACAGCCTGGGAACCGGGAATGGGTTACATCTATTGAGTGTGTCAATTCTATGGGATGGGTCTTGCCACCATGCATTGTCTTCAAAGGATCAGTCCATATTGAGGGCTGGTATCAAGATTCGAAGCTACCACACAACTGGAGGATTGAAGTCCATCCATTAGGATGGACATCAGACCAAATTGGACTCCGCTGGCTTCAAAAGATCTTCATTTTTGAGACTACTAGCCGTATGACTGGAAAATACCGCCTCTTAATTCTAGATGGCCATGGTAGCCATCTTACTCCAGAATTCGACAAAATTTGCAATGAGAATGATATCATTCCTATCTGTATGCCACCTCATTCATCCAATTATTGCCAGCCTCTTGATGTGAGCTGCTTTTCGCCTTTAAAGACAGCATATGGATGCTTGGTTCAAAATCGGATGCGGCAGGGCTTCAACCATATGGATAAACTTGACTTCCTTGAGGCATATCCAGAAGCTCCGAAGCAAGCATTTACTTCAGATAATATCAAGAGTGGATTCAGAGCTACTGGCTTGGTTCCATTCAATCCAGAGGAGGTGCTGGGGCGCTTTACTATCCAACTTAAGACTCCTACACCACCGAGCAGTCAGTCAACCAATTCAGCACTGAAAACACCTTATAACTTCCGGCAACTAGAAAAGCAGGCAACTACAGTTAAAACCATGCTCAGAGGACATGCACAAAACCCCTTATTTGTTCTAGAAATGCTGTTGGACAAAATGATCAAAGGTCATGAAATGGCTTTAAATGAAGCTATTCTTGCACGTCAAGAAGTTCACGAATTGCGAGCCTCACATGAAAAACAGCTTCAAAAACGAAAGCGATCTAGGAGGCAGATAGCTAATGAAGAAGGCCTTTCAATCCAGGAGGGCCAAAATCTCATACAGGAAAGGAGCCAGGAGGAAGAAGCCGTGCCTACTACATCTACAGAACCGGCACCTATGATAGAATACCGCTCTGTACGAGCACCACCACGATGTAGTGATTGCAATATTTTAGGACATAAACGGACCCATTGTCCTAATCGCAATAGAAATTAGTTTTTTTTATATAGAAATGTATTTTTGGGTTGGAAATTGGCTTCATAATTGTGGAAAAACGCGTTGGGTGATCGGCTCGCTTGGGAATTACGTTAATCCTTTCTAATTACTAATCTGGGACAGCATAACCTGATTATCAGAAGTAGTTTGACGATTATGACATTTAGCATTCATAACTACTAGAAGCTGGTATGGTCAAAACAGTAAAGCATTATTATAAGCAGTCTTCACAGCAAGCAGTATCTAGAAGATTAAAGTAGATACTGCAATATTCCTAAGTCCAACCTCATCTATCAACCTAATATGGAGCAACATGAGTGATAATTCAAGAAGTAAAGGGCGTGTTACCAAGTCCCTTAAAAGGAGTCAGATCAATAAGTATGTATAGGAAAAATATTATATACGCTATAGAACCAAGAAATACACAGCACTTCTATTAATCAATATTGAGGATCACTAAAAAGAAGACAATGCATGATAATTGCTATGTAAATAGTATCAAGAATATATAGATGTCTTCTCTAAAGCTGCCTCTTTAATAAATAAATGATTACTTGTGACTTACCCCCGCCTGCTTTTGCCTTTTGGGCAGGCCACATTGATATGTGAATAATACTGATTCGGTAGTTTTTATACATCTTAATTTAATCATGGACTTCTATCAACCACTATGCTTTTCAGGCATTATAAAGCTAAACTTCATATCTTAAATATCCTAAGAATACATACATATAATTAAAATTATACATATAGTGGGTTTAATACTGTTTTCTTCATGACCTTGTCCCTCTCAATGAATATAACATTCATAAAAAGATTAATTCAAGGCTTTAAGAATTATATCATTGAATAAAGGCACATTAGTTCTTTCAGCTAGATAGTAGTTTATATATCAAAATTGTATGGTTGTGAAATGGATATTTTCCATTCTCCATATATGAGTTGTTACTACAGACCAAAAACATATATAGTGTAGGTGGTGTAAATAAGAACAAAACTTATATATTTATTACCCACTACATGAGGAGTTGATTAAAAAATTATATTAGGAGATTTAAAATGTTTATCTTAAAATATAACCAATATTCAAAATAGTATATCTAGTTAAATATGACTACATAAGGAATGACTATCTAATATATAATAAGATATATACTGTATTAAGCCACTATTCATCTACTCATTGAAATAAAATATTAATATTGCCTATAATTATTATTCGCATATCAGTTTGGCCTGCCCAAAGGCAAAAGCAGGCAATTGTACTTGTGAATATTCTACATGTAAGAAGCTGGGCTGCACTTCACATGGCTGCTACCCTATGTGAGCTAGAAAGGCTATCTGGGTAAGGTTCTACCAAGCCAGTCAACTATACACTTAATAAGCACTAGGAGAATGCTCCTAAATATTAGATCAAGCAGTTGGATAGAATTGATGTATATTAATAGTACAGTTATTAATCAAAAAAAAAAAAAAAAAATTGATATTGTTTAATGTTATTCAGAAAACACTGAAGTATCTTTAAAGTTAAGTGAGTTGTCTTTTATGATGTTTAGAAAGAAATAATTGACTAGCAATTTTTAGAGCTTTATATAAACTGAAGAAATTCTATAACATTCATATAAATAAATCTGTGTAGTGACTCACTTGAGTTTTTTATAAATATAGGGAATACAGTTACGTAGCATTTATTATACTTATGACATGTCGTTTTTGGCCTACAGCCAGTTGATTAACATGATAGTACCTGCAAAAATAATATAATAGAAATCCACTTTTAAGGTGAATAAAAAATAATAAATGTTGTTTATCAAAGAAATAAAGAGGTGTTTCTAGCTATAGAACTATAGTAGTAGAAGCTAAATCTTAGAATTGTATATTTAATTCTGAGTAATTAAATACAAAGCTAGAAGTTCTTTTTTGATTTAATGTCTACATTGGATGTTTAAAAAAGGTCCAGATTACTAGATAGCCTTATTAAAAAATTAAACTTACATCAGCACTCCCCCATAAAGAGTTATTAAACTTGAACATTCTCCATATCACTGAAAGAATATAGTGGAGAGGGATCCAGTCTCTTAGATTTCAGTAAACTAACTTACATCTCATTTCTTAGTTATATCCATGGATATACTACCTAGAACCACAGCCAAATCCAGTGCAGATCTACAGGCTATATTTTTATTATCTCTATTGCTCTAGATAGAGTTATGTCCTCTTCTATGCTCATGTATAGATATAAGTTCCTCTATTTTATTGCGATTATAATCCCATCAGGATTCTTTACAGCATTGGGATCATCAAGCCAGACTAAAGGCAGTTTATACTTCAAGCTAACTGCAGTGGTATATTCTCCACTCTAGCTAATTAAGATATATATACCTGTTCTCCCAGGCTGAGATAGTCTTTTCAGGCCTAATTTATTCCTTTATAACCATATTCTGTTGTAGCCCATCAGTGAAACTAGGCTGATGAGATAGATCTAAATAACTTCCCATTACCTACTTCATCTCTGAACTGTATCAGACTGATTATGTTTTATCATAGACTGATGATCTATTTTGAGACACTGGTCTAGAACTGGCCAGTAAATAACTAATCCAGTTGACTTTTAAATGGTCTTATATAGTTATCAGAGACTGCACTGTGGATAACCCTTAATAATCTCTATTACCTGAGAGAGACAAGCTTCAAAGTCAACCTTCTATTTATAGCATAGTATAGCAGTATACTATGAAATTAGAGGTGCTAGAATGCGCAATGTTATACCCAATATTAATGGATCTTATAGTACCCATCTACAAACCATTGATAATTTTCATTATTATACTAATGGCTACCTAGATACGTACCCTTCTTCCAGCTAAAAGGGTGTCCTGTCCTTTCATAAGAATTGCTTTAGGTAAGATGGTTTTCAGTTGGGTTCCTCTTGAATAATGACTTATTAGCTTTAACTATTTACAGTTATAGAGGGCTAGTAGTCTCACGCACTATATAAAGATCATTTATATATTTCTATAACTCCCAGTACAAGCTCACTGAGTAGTAATTAATATATCAGTAACTGCCTCTAATATTTTAATGTTTTAAATAGAGCCTTAAAAAGTATATTGATATATTTTTTAATACTATTAATTAATTTTAAGAGATCATTTTTATAAATTATAACTCTCATTTTCTAAATAAAGGGAAACTGGAAACCCTAATAAGTTTTTTATTCTTAATATATATCTTTAGCAAATAGAGGTTTCTATCTATCATGATAAGGCTTTTCACTGGTATATCTATCATAAATTCTCTTAGCTTAGAGCCTGAGCAATAAGATTATTATGGACTGAATACTTAAGGATTTAAACGCAGAAATAAACTGTACCTTACTAGTTTAATAATTATATAAATAAATACAATATAATTATCTACACTCTGATTAACCTACTGAGTTAATATCAAATAATTATCTATTCTTATATAATTATTATTAATAATGCACTTTCTAGCGTAATCCACCTGGCGGCGGCGGCATACCCTGAGGTTCAATCATACCCTGATCTTAGTTTTTTATGAATTTTTCGTGAATAATCTAAAGGAGAGTGAATGAGGTTAGCGTATTGAGGACTTTTATAAAGGCCAATTTTAATTCCAAAACTGCTTGTGTAAATGCATTTGATGTGTGGTCTTAGGAACTGTTATAAATTAAACTGCGTGAATAAAATCAGTCCTAGAAAGAAATCATCATGAATTGCTGAAAATGATTCAATTAAAGAAAACACAATATCTAGATGGATTCTAGATATATATGAGCATGGCCTACCTTGCTCAATTACTCCTATCTGCACACCTCAAATTTCCTGAGAAGGTAATTATTAGTGAAAACTGACTTATCTAATTAGACACTGTCCTGAGCTTAATTTTAAATACACATGTCAATATGACTATCAATGCGGAAATGCAAGAATCTAGAACTTATAAAAGGGTGGTTTAACTTTGTCCAGGAGATTATTTAGAAATATGGCATATTAGAATAGGATGTCTATAATGTAAATAAAACTAGCTTTTAAATCAGTGGTAGAGCGAATGCCTGAGAAGGTTATAAAGGGTGCATAAATGGCAATATAGAATTCTGTCATATTACAATACGAGATTTATCAGCTTTGCATATCAAATAAGCATTAGAAAGAAAAGTTTACGTGAGCCACTATTCAAGATGGAGACAGTCTAACTGGCAATAGAGTTGCAAAGGCTGAGGGAAATGGAGCCCATACAGGAAGAGCCATCAAGATATCCAGCACAGTGCAGTAATTGCAATAGAGAAGGCCATAATAGATTAAAATGCCACTTTGGAGAGGATAGTTTTGCTAAATTTAATAGATTATCCATTGCTTTAAAAATGTGCTTTAAAATAGGAGACTGTCACAGCTCTTACGCTCTGGCTACAGCAGGCTTCCCAACAAGGTTTAGTATTAGGGCTTGCTAGGGCTCCCAAATGACTTAGCTAGCTACCCTTCTCTCCTTCCTTCTCTTCTCGAAGATAGTCTAGTTCAATAACGTACCTAGAATAGAGTTTATTGCTTCTTAGTCTGAGCCATCAGAAACATACAGAGTAGTTTAGTCGCCGCCACCGCGCAGCTCGGTGGTGGATTACGTTGTATTTCTTCAAAATAGTGTAAAACTCAATTAATTATAATATATATGCTTTAGATTTCATAATAATTTAGGTCTGGGATTGCATTAATAAAGATATAAGAATACTATAAATTTACTCTGGATATTATACTTATAATATTCCTTATATAATAGTTAACTGGCAATGATCTATCTGATATCTATCTAGATTGACAGTATAGAAGGCTATAAGAGCTATAAAATACAAGTAAAGAGTAAAGGCACTAATTTTAAATCTAGTTTAAATTTCAGAATAAAATGGCATAGCTAAGTAATTCAGAGTATATATATTATAGATTGTAGAGTGATGATGCTAGATTATATATATCGGGTTCTATTGCATATATCCATATATTAATAGAGAAAAAGGTAAAATGTACAATACAAATCAAAAAGCCCAAAAGATGTTCAATTAGTTAACAGCTTCTATATCTATATGAATCCTAACTTTTAAAAAGATAAAACAATCTCGAATTATTAAAAATAATAATAAAATCCAATTTATCTGCTATATTAGTTGTAGGTTTTTAAGCTAAAAATAAGATGAAGAACACATTCACTCTTATTCATACTATCTATTATTATTTAATTTTCTGCCCAGTCTAATAGTTTGTAGACCAATCATTCATCTTGATAATCATATATACACAATTTAGCATGCTATCTGATAACTATTTAAGACTTTTTCAACAGTTTTTGCCCTCTTCATTATATTATATTACTCTTATTATAGAAAGAGTTTGTTAGTTAAAACGTCTATAGAAATTTCTAATTAATAAATTATATTATCTTAATAAATGACTTTTAAGTCTTCAGGTAAAAAAATATCAAAAAAGAGTGACTTAAATTTTTTTAAGAAAGACTTCTTATAAAGCCTAACAGTGGCAGTGGCTTTAGCAAAGGAAAGCCTGATTGATGTTCATTAATTTGCATTGGTTTTCTTTGCCTTTCTCCCCCCCCTCCCCCTTCTTTTTTTAAATACAATCACCTTTATAATGATCTTATTGTTGTCTTTAATATAAGAGGTTAGCAGCTTATCACTACAGTATATTTTGTCTTCCACATTTATACACTTTAAGTTCTCGACTCTACAGTGTTCTCCACCTCTAATTGGTTGGGTCAGTTACTCACTCTATTTTCTTTTTCTGTCACTCCACTCTGCACCTTTGCACAAGAACTAAAGGCCACATATTTACAGCCATAAAGTCTCATAGATAATAACTATAATATATATTGCATATATAATAACGTAGTCGGTAAGCGAGTCGGCCATGTGGAGGATTTCACGAGTCGTAATATATGATTGAAGACTTCAAACCATTCCCATGCCCAAAATCGCATATTAAATCAAAAAATTCAGTTGAGCAGGAGGGGACCATGCTCCTTACTCTATTTGCCTTAAAAAATAATGAAATATCCAACATTCGCGAAGCAGCACGTGTTTATAATGTGCCACGCTCTACTCTCTAACACCGGCTACGTGGAAACATATATCGGGATGAGACACAATAAAATGACTCAAAATGAAGAGGAATCACTTGTATAATGGATACTATCACTTGATCGACGTGGAGCAGCTCCCCGACCAGCTCATATTCAAGAAATGGCTGATATTCTACTCTCCAAGCGGGGTCATACGACTACAACAACTGTTGGAAAAAAATGGGTCTATAACTTTATCAAACGCCATGACATGTTTAAATCCCGATTTTCTCGATGATATAATCATCAGCGTGCGGAATGCGAGGACACAAAGATTATCAAAGAGTGGTTTGACCGTGTACAAATCATCATAATGCAGCATGGCATTGCACTTGAAGATATCTACAACTTTGATGAGACAGGATATGCAATGGGTACAATGGCTTCAAAATACCTTTATTCCAGCTACAAATGTCCATATGACTGGAAAATACCGCCTCCTGATTCTTGATGGTCATGCAAGTCATTTAACGCCTCAATTTGATGAGATCTGCAGTCAGAATGATATTATACCAATCCGCATGCCAGCACATTCATCACACCTTCTACAACCTCTTGATGTGGCTGTTTGCGCCTTTAAAGCGGACATATGGCCATCTGGTTGAGAATAAGGCAGGGCAAAACTTCAATCATATCCCCAAATTTGACTTCCTTGAGGCCTATCCCCAACCAAGCTCATAGAGGCCTTTAAGATGGAAAATATCAAGAATAGCTTCGCTGCAAGTGGCTTGGTCCCATTCAATCCAGAAAGGGTGCTTGAGAAGCTTAATATACAGTTTGGGACTCCTACACCACCAGGCAGCCAATCTACCAATTCATCACCTAAAACACCTCACAATCTCAAGCAACTAGAAAAGCAGGCATCTACAATGAAAAAGCTTCTAAGACAGCGGATCCAGAGTCCTTCAAGCCCAATAAATGATGCAATAAACCGGCTTGTCAACGGTGCGAAATTCATATGAATAGTGAAATCCTTCTTTCCAAAGTACGGGATCTACGACTGCACATGAGAAAAATTAAGGGAAAAAAAGCGATCTAAGCGAAAGATAGCTCATACAGATGGCCTTTCTATTCAAGAAGGCATAGAGCTCATGCAGCAGAGGAATGAGGCCCAGAAAGCTGAAGATACTATACAGACGGAGACCGAACTATCCAAATCTCAACCACATGTACGGGCGCCACCACGATGTTCTGATTGTAATGTTCTGGGACATAAAAGGACTCATTCTTTTAATCGCAGAATAATTAATTTTTATATATAAATACATTTTTAAGAGTTTAAAGTAGGTCTGTTTCTCAACATAGGCCGGAGGTGGCCGACTCGCTTACCGACTACGTTATAGCCTGATAATCTAATGAATAACTAGCGATATTACAGCATGTAATAGATAGATAAGCAACTAGGCAGTAAAATGTCAAGAGGCTCCTGCCTTAGACTTTCTCTCCCTAATAGTATTTTAAAATTAATTATAATTAAATTTCTCAAAAATCCTGAGACTCTACATACTGAAGATTATTATAACAAGAAGTTCAATGAAATTTTTATAAGATTAAAATAATATAATTAGACATTCAATTTATAAGGATAGAAATTAAGCCTCTATTAACAACTTTGTATTTATAAAAATTTTCTAAGTTTCAGAGCTCATAACTTTGAATAAAATCAAGTAAATATGTAATTACATAAAAATAAAGTCCTTAAGCACATTTTAAGAAAGAGTATTAAATTATAAATCTTTGCACTATGCCTTGTTAGTCTAGTCTAAATCCCTTAAAAATTTTTATATGACGACTCAACTGTTTATTTATAGATTTGACAATTAATAAAATTATAGTGAATTTCATAGAAAGGTGTCAAGTAGGGAAGGTGATAATGAGTTGGCACTGTTGGTGTATAATAAAAAGAGGGGCTGTGCTTTATAATACCACTCTTACTCTATGGATTTCCCAATATCTGAAGAAGAATTAGCGATTTAGTAGAATAATGACTAATGAATCAAATTGTAAATAAATGTAAAGCCTTGAGCCATAGAGTGTATTTACTGGAGCCAGCATCCAGCCTACTAGATGCCCGCCAACGAGCATATGCAGCCCGGCTAATGGGCCTACCAGAGACCCAGCCAGCCCGGGCGATTCTCCCAGTCACATTCCGGGAGGGAGACTGCCATGCACAGCCAGGGGAGCAACCAGCTGACGACCGGACATGGGCTGAAGAACGCCCCCCAAGGCCCCTGGGGCAGTACCTGGCATGGAAAGTGAACCAGACCCTGGCTACAGACCCCTCAGGAGGCTTTGAACAGGCAGAACCTGAAGGCATTGACTTCCCGGGGATCATCAGGGTTCCCCAGGCAGATCAGGCCAGGGAGGAAGCCCACAAGATGCCCCCCCAGGGAACCTTCTGGTCAGATGGCTCCAGATTGGAAGACGGCCGTGTGGGAGCTGGCATAGCCTGGAAAACTGAAGGGGACAGCCAGTGGCACATCAAGGGGAGGCCTATGGGCAAGGGAGCTGAAGTCTTCGACGCAGAGCTAGTAGGGGTGGTGGAGGCCCTTCAAGAAGCAGAAAAGCAGGCAACAAGGGACCCAGTTACCATCCTGTTGGACTCCCAAGCAGCCATAGCCCGCCTCAGGCACACCAGGGTAGGCCCAGGGCAGGTTGCAGCAATAGAAGCAGCAAATCTGGCCCAGGGACTAGTCAGCCGGGGCCAAGCAGTGACCATACAGTGGGTTCCTGGGCACTGTGGCGTGGAAGGCAATGAGAAGGCAGACCAGGCAGCAAAAGCAGCAGCAACACGGCCTCCCATCCCAACTGGAGGAACACAGGGCCAGCTCTCCCTAGCGCACCTCCGGAGAACCCAGACAGAGGCCACCAGGGAGGCCCGGGAGAGGTGGCTCCGGGAGGCCATGGCCAAACGAACACCGGCGGCGCAGAGGACGTACAGACCCCACCGGGGCTGGAGGCTGGACCCTGCGGCAGCGGGAGCCCCCAAAGCCCTGGCCAGCCGATACTACCAACTCAAAATGGGCCATGCGGCAATAGGGCCCTACCTCCAGAGGGTGCAGGCCCAGGAATCAGCAGCCTGCCAGGGCTGTGGAGCACCCAGAGAATCAGTACACCACCTACTCCTGGAATGCCGGGAGAGAGCAGGCCCCCGGAGAACTCTTTTCCAGGGCCTAAGAGAAGCTGGAGCACCCAGGCCAGCCACAAGGGAGATTCACCCAGAGGTCCGACTCTTCGGGGACCCCAGGGCCACCCCAGCCATCCTACGGTACCTACAAGACACCGGGGTGGGAGCCAGGAAGACCCCCAGGGAAGCCCAGGTACAAGCCCGGGCACAGGATGAATGGGGATGGGGAGCGCTGGAAGGAGCAGAGCAGATGGAGGGAGACTAGTGTGGGGGGGCTAAACAGCCCAACAAGTGAAGAAAACGAGGAGGGCCTGGGAACACCCCCAGAACCCGAATGCCCTGGGCGAAGAGGCCGATTGGGGCGAGGAACAGGAGAAGACCATGTACATAAGTAGTAAACCTGAAAGGGGCAGGGGGTAAAACCCCTGCCCAAGGCTTGGACAGTCTGTCATAGCCCCAGGAGCTGGATACGGACTATAAACTTGATTAAATAAATAAATAAATAAATAGAGTGTATTTATATAGGTATAGATATAAGGCCGTCTAAAAATTATATAATCTAAAAGAGAAAGGAGAGTTCTGTAAACTATTAAAAGGTATTAAAAGTTATAAATTTTTATGTAAGTTTTTAGAAATAAATTTTATTGGCTTTAGGTTATTTATACGCTCAATTTCTTTATTTATTATTAAAAAGCAGGTTTTTAAGATATTTAAACTGTCTGAATTAGAGAAAACTAGCTGCGCTACTATGTAGACCTTGATGGCAGCGAGTAGTGGTCTATTATCATATATGTTAAGTAGATATAAAGGAAAAAAAACATATCTAGTTATTTATTAGTTTTTAATATTTCACTCTGTCTATTATTTGCAGTAGTAGTACTTCTATATTATTAAAATGACGGTCTTTTTATCTTGGTTTTATTCAATATAGGATTAAGTATTTAAATATTTTGAATCGATGAATATGGTATAATAGCTTGAATAATAAATTTTTCTGTTCAAATCCTTATATAATAGTAGATGATAAATATATATTTCTTCACTATACTATCTATACTGTATCTCTTCTTGCTGGTCTGTACTAAGAACGTGTTTCTATTTAATAATTTAATTCAAATTTATTATAAATAAAATCCCGTAGTATCTAAAATATAAAATAAATAGATGGATGACATGCAGGAGAAAGTAAATTAAGTATTGCATTAAGAAGCCTAGTCAGGAAAAAGTATATAATTAACTATGCACACAGATGGATATATCTAGATTTTAGAATGGGATATTTGATATTTATAATATGAACCTGCTCATCCCTTTCTTTTCTCTCTCATCAGCTATCTATTTAATTGAGCATGCTTTCATTTTTCCTTTAGAGCTATCACAGCTCAATAGCCTTACACACTCTCTCTATTTACTCAACTCACCATAGTTATCATCACCCTATTCTATCAACCTATAGTTTCACAATATTAATCTAGAAATTTATTATTATTATTTTTTTTTAAATAGAGTAATAAAGGGCTACAGCTTCAATTATTATAATGTCTACTCTTTTAAAATGAGATTTTGAGATAACTTCAGAACTTACTCTTAGTCTAATCTTCTAACCAGCATTTCTTATAATTCCCTTTTCAATTATTTATCTCTTAATTCTTATTATTCTCTAGATCCGAAACTGGTTCTTTTTAAAATTTTCTTTGACATTACTTTTTTATAAATCATTGATATATTACATGTACATCATAAACTTTTTCCTGATAATAACATTCTCTTTGTATTCTGGTTATATAAACTCGCTCTCTTTAATGCTTAAATATCTTGATTTCTTAATCTGTGATTTTTCTATAATATTATCATGCTTTTCTGATTAGAAAGATTATCCATTTCAGTCTCTTCTTCTCTCTAATTAATCAATTTGGATAGTGCAGTTGAACTAATTAAGTTGATATATATAGAATATGTTCTAGGAGACTGATGTGTTTCTTCATCTCTATCAATATTTTTCAGTCTATTTATCTTTATTTTGTATTTTAATTCTTTATGTGATGACTAATCTCCTTACATAAAAGCATCTTCCCTGTCCTATAAGTTCCCTATAGATATTTCCATCCAAGATCACTAAGATTTATACGGGCTTTTTTAGATTAGATATTCTTAGTAGAAGATATTCTTAGTAATTAAATATTTTTCTTAAGATTTCGTTTTGTTACATTCAGCAATCACATGACTGCATTAAGAAAAGATAATATATTTATCGAAAATATTACTATTATAAATAAGATGGAGATAAACATCTTAAATCTTCCTGATAAGACTTCAATTTAATCTCAATTTGTAGTAGATCTCTAGCAGGTCTGTCTACTTTACTAGTAAGTAGAGAATTTCTATAATGAAGTTAAGAACTTATTATTGATGGACTTCATACGGAAATTATAGAGCTTACAATTAGCTTGAGATAAATAAGGTTTATAGATGTTTTAAAAATTGGAATATTCAGTCTGTTATGCGAAAATCAATAAGGCTATTTCTATAATAAAGCAGTTAATTATGAGCACATTGCTTCTATAATTTTAGATACCATATATACCTCTCTTTTATTATCTTCTAGCTCTTAGAGCTCTTTTCTAAATTATCAATTCAAAAAATATTGGAGGAAATTGAATAAAATATTACGACTTATTATAAAAAAGCATTCTTGATATAAAAAAGATTACTTAACATCTTTACTGGTAGTCGTGCCATGAGTATATCCTTGAGTTCTTCCATATGTATAAATTTCTTTTAATAAGCGTCAACATATAATTTAAATTAGAAACTATACCTTGCTGGTCAAAATGAGTAGAAAGAAAAAAGCATGGTCTATATGATGGCTGAATCTAATAAGAGGAACTAACGTCTCTAATCGAAAAGAATAACTATATGTAAATAAAGAAGCATAGGAAAACAGGAGATTATTGCATAAAAATATAAAAAGGATTATAGAAATAAGTCCTTAACAGTCTATCTTCATCTCTCTAAATTGTAGTAGCTTATGTTTTAGCAGTCTAAGATTCTCTTACATCAATAGATATTATAAAGCTTACTCTTATTGTATGGCATCTTTATCCGAGTCTATGTAATACTGCATAAAGTACAATAACGTGACAAGTCTTTATCAGAGGAATAATATATACTTGTATTGATGCTAATGTAACCTCAAAATCAGTCCATTCTATAGGTAGCAGTATCAAGGCTAGACTAGCTAGGGAAAGAAGGAAGGAAGGAAGGATAGCTGTATGAGGACATATAGGGCAGCTGTGAGCTCTAACCAGCCCTAGCATTAATCATAATTGGGAGGGCTGTACTAAGTTTGATTCAAAAGATCAATCACACTGTCACTATCAATCCAAGCTGCAACAATTTCACTCATTTAAATCATTTTTTTTTTTGATTTCTTTGCTTATACACCATGCATGGACAACTAGGCATAAATAATGGTATATTACCTGAACCACACCGACTGGCTATTTGAATGCTGGTATAGACTATAAACATAGATTCATCATTTTTCTTCTATATATGGCCTTCCTATTAGCTTTTCTATGAATTAGCATGTCTTTTTTGATTCTATCTATTAAATGACTTGATCTAATATTGCAATGATGTAAGGATTCTCCTTTTCATTCCATCGTATCTATTTTATATAGCCCCTTAATTTAATACCCTTTTCAATGGATGAACAGAATCATAGCATAGTACTTAATAAGCTCTTCTAGTTTATTGGTAGGATATAAAGTACATTTTTAGATATTGATTATATATATGAGAGGTCTCTGACTTCTCCTGTTACTGCTGCTCCATAAAAAAGATATGAGTATTAAATATGGAATTTGGGAGGATATTTTCAATGAACTAAACTATTTAGAGGCAACATATTAAAAAAAAATAAAATATGGTCATGCTCTATTAAGTATATCATCAGCAACCTGTGTCTTCAAAGAGAGGATGAGATGAGATGAAAGGGGAGAGATCAGGTCGGCTGAGGTCAATATTTTGGTCGGTTGTGCCAAAGTGGGGCATTTAGCGTCTTGGCAGTTATGTGACCCACATCCCAGCGTGTAATACCTTTCAACCCAATTGATATCTTTCACAGTACTTACCAACCACTAATTTCTTTAAGATGGTTGCCATGTCGAATAATGTGAGAATAGAATGTAAGTTTCGGTTCAGTACAATACCTAACGAAATATCTCGCTTGGGCCGTTCCTGCTTAATAAACGGTCTTGGCGTCACGTGCTTGGGGTGTACCTCGCTTGGGTTGTTCGCGCACCTCGGGTGAGCTATGTCCACATGAAAGGGACCCCGACTACTATTAATATGGATTTATAAACACTGATTACAATGCACTGAGCATATCATTAAGGAGGCTTGATCAGGCAATCTGCTCCTCTATTTTCTTCGGTATACAGTATTCAATGTTTATCTTTGATGTGCTTCCAGGCTGAAAATGTGGTTTTCATAAACAGAAACTGAAGGATGTATTCAAAAAAGGGAAGCTAAAAAAGCTGAAATATAATAATCATTTAAAACGTCAGATTAAATTAAATGGCTTGCTATATAAGAAAGATGTCAAAAGGTTATTTAATGAAACGTTTATAGAAAAACTCATATAATGTGGCGAAAAAATGCTAAAATGTGAGTAGTGACTTAGAATTAATTTTATAACCAGATAGAAAAGATATACAATAATCAGCATATATTACAGATTTTATAATTATATTATGAAGTCCTGCAGTATAAACCAGGGCATCAGGCCCTTGGTATATGTAATAGCAGAAGTCGTCTAGCTCCCACCCCTATAAAATTTATCAAGCTTTTCTAGATTAGAATTATTTAGATTATTATCTAATCTATGGACAACTTAACATTACTACCTACGGAGTTGAAAGTATTCTCAAAGCAGTACAGGATATAATGCTTAGATATCTCAAGTAGATATAGAATATTTTTTTTAATGACTTTTTCTTCATATTATTCAGAATAAAAATGATATTATCCTTGATACATTTCATATTCTGGCCTTGGAGATTGAAAAACATCAATTCATTAGACTATACATCATATTTTAAACCCATTTTATTTAGAAACTTAACAAGACTTTTTGAGGGCCAAATGCTTCAGGAGATTTAAAGTTAACATGAGAACTGTCATCCAGTGACTAGTAAACTTAGTATCAAGTTTAGGACCTAAAATTTAGTAATACATATTAAGATCAATTAGAGGGCTTTTAATGCTTTAAAAGAAGGCAATTATATCTGAATTTTCATTTAATTTTTTTTAGCCAGAAATCAAATACTTAGTAAATATGTATAAGATTGAATTTAGTTCTAATAGCGAATATAAGACCAGTTACAGTAATGCGGAATTAATTACAAAAATCGTGAATATCAGTCAAATATTCATTCTTGCTGCTCTATAACTAGAAAATTAATTCAATAAATATAAAATCCCATTCTCTATCAGACTGATAATAAGAAAGTCTATTAGCTTATTTATATAATATAATGAAATTCTGCTATCTAATAAGAGGCTTTTTATAGACTTAAATAGTCACTCTAATTAAATTTTTTTTTTTCTTTTTTAAGAAGCGCACTTTATCCCCTATAGTTAATACCGAGGTAATTATTGTGAGAATAGAAAAAGAATCCAATGTATATTAATGATATGCTATACTAGTCTACTCCATATACTAAAGTATTCTTACCTTATTGATATTCTGAAAGAACTGGCGGCAGTAAGCACAAGAAATTATGATTTTCGAGATACCAAAAATAAAACACTACAAGCATAGAATTAATAGATGTAGTTCATGTGCCAGGGTTCCAAAATATAAGAATAAGTCATAACTTCTGTTAAATAAGACTCACCTTGGTATGGTTGCCGGAAAGAAGGTATAACAACTTGTAACTTATCCAATGAATTCATTCTCAGTACCATATAGAGGCCCATTGGTTATTAAACTATATCGCATCTGAAAAGACCGCATACATTCTTTGTAGTTTGAAGGCGCATCAATGTTTTCAATATTCCAGGAAACTAATCACGTGTACACATGTATAACCAGCGAATCCCAGGATTTTTCAGTATTAATGTATTATTATTATAATGCTTTCATATAAATCTGTAAATGACAAAATCATGCATAGGAACCATGCCCGGTAATAATCAATAGCAGCTGCACCTTTATCCCCCAAGCTATCACTGACCTAACCATCAATCATTCCGCCTTTTTCGTTGCCCCGATAGCCTTGTTTTCCCTTCGCCGCTTGAGGGCCTCGGGGGAATATTCAGTGTCAAGTAAGTAGTCCCACCACCGGAAGCTGCTGGCATAGTTGCCAATGAATTTCTCGTGGTGGAGGTCGTGGTGGTCAGCGCCAGCCCAGAATGGGAGGAAATGGTGAAGACTCCAAGGAAATTCGTAACCGCTGTGTGCATCGATGGCCTGAAACAGGCGCAACACGATCCAAACGTACATAGTGAAGATGTGCAGATCTCCAGTCACCGCACACCAGAGAATTGGACAGCCGACAGTGCCGAACCCAAGAATCATAACCTCAATCGGGGACGCATACTCGGCTGCCATGCCGAAAGGTGCGGAGTACTGATGGTGAATCTTGTGAATAGCCTTGTATAAGGGGCCCCAGTGAAGAGCGCGGTGAGAGAAATAGTGCCACGTGTCCTCCAAAACAAAGAAAATCGCGATTTGATAGGCCATGGTCCACACAGAAGGGAAAGGAACTGAGGTGGAAAGTCCAAAGAATTGAGCCATTGGGTGGAACAGCCTTGGGGTGACGTTAGTCGCGCTTTCGCGTGGAGCAGAGGACTGTACTCACCAAATTTGAGGCAATTCAACAGTAAAATGGCTAAGAAGCACGAACTTGGCGCAGTTCCATTGCTCCTGCAACGAGGGTATTTTGTTCTGCGGGCGAGTCAGAATGGTGCCTATAATATGCGACTAGGCTATTCCTTCACTTACATTCTGAATTTTGTAGTTTTTGAGCAACCCCAAACTGTCGATAAAGATCCAAGGCAAAGAGCGCCCAAAATAAACAATTTCATGCATCAAGAAAGACATGATGCCTGTAGCGAGCACATCATTCTGCATCCACGCATACCACGTTGTCCATAGCTTCTCGATCAGATTCAGGTGAGTGTTGTACTTCGATATCTCCTCGAAATGGCCCCAATAAGTGTCAGGGGGGGCTGCAAGTAGCGTCGAATTCCTTTGACAACGTTAGATGAAAAGCAACAGGCTGTGTTGAGAATAGGAGAAAGCTCACATTGTGTTTAGCCTGCCTAAAGCAGATTAATAGAGTAGCGCCAAGGACAGACAATTGCTACAACTTAACAACCTGCAATTGGAAAATTGGGATGGAAATAGGATGAGACTTGGATGTGTAAAGAAGAATGAAGTGCTGAGTGGGCGGATGCTAGGTATTTCAGGGACAAGCCGCTGGTCAAGGCTGTGTGGGATCAGGACATCTATTCCCGAAGTGGCGAGACCTTACTTTTTTTTTCGGCCATTTTTCTGGTCTCCCTGACACCACTGCCTAGCCGATTAGGACCGATATTATGCTCCACTATGCACTAGAACCAGCCTATGATTTTCCAACACCGCTGCCGCCTTTTAAGGGGTACATGATTAGTACCCACATGAATCCTAAATCAGCTTGATTGAATTACTAACCATACAGAGTATTACCCCATACCCCTATCATACTCCGTACGGAGTACGGAATACTTCAAAAGGTGTATTATTGATACACACCTGATTTTTCCATGTTCTTGTAACTTGGCCTTAATAATGAGGCATAAAATTTGTGAGCTAAATCAAGTAACTATGCAAGAATGATTGTCAGCATTCCAGAACAAAATAACGTATTCTGTGCCCCAAGACAGTCTAGTCTCTACATAGTGATCCATAGTAGAGCACTGCTGAAGGGGTTAAAACGGTGTTGCAGCTTGGACTTCTGCTTGAAGTATCAGACCGGAATACATAGTGGTATCTCGAATTTGCTTTTGAAGTCTGCTCTAATGTTGTATGATAATATAAATGCCTATAGGACTGGTGTATCTTTATCTCGCTCTCCCCTTTTAATTCAATAGTAGTGATCGATGGAGTTTTCTAAGCAAATCTTTGTTGTTCCCAGACTATGACAACATTAGTGCCCAATGTACAGAGTACTATTTATTATAAACCTTGATACATGACCAAACCTCACCACAACAAGAAAAAGAGAAAGAGAAAGAAAAAAACACTGTTCTTTCAGCATCGGGGATGATCATTATCAAAGAGTGAGGTTTTACCCATATACACACACGAATTGACTCGGGCTAAAAAAAACCATCCAGAAATACTTGTCGACTGGACACCCAGCTTGACAGGTTCCAGCAGCAAGTCATCGAAAAGATACGTGACGATGTAGCGGTGGACTCCATAGGATCTGCTGACCGATTTCAATATCGGTCACAACAATTAGTCGCTTTACAAAGTGCTGTTCAATCACTTTCCATAACATCTACGACTCACAATTTGCTCAAACCTGACAAACTTGTGACTCTGATTTCTGACGTCTCTCGCCGGCTTCCCAAACAGCATGAAGGCCCAGTTGATGAATATACCGCACATGAATTGGATCTTTTTTGGCTAGTGACAGCGAAGGCTGCCATACAAACTCTGGGGTTACTACTGAACAGCTTTGTGGAGCAAACGCATGTTTTCAGCGACGAAATTCTCTACTGGGATGAGATCCTGGATTCTTCCTGGTCCACTTGGTTACATTTAGTGCAGACATCGCCTTTGCGAATATGGCATGGTGCAAGAGGCTTGTATTCCTATACAGCGAACAGAGTAACCCAGGACCGACACTATCATTCGATGTCAGCTAGATGGGCACATTTCTATGACTTGCTTAGACAGTCTGTCCGTCTACACCCTACGTACTCCATGCGAAACATAATTTCATCACATCTTGCGACTTGCAGGTCGGACGTTCGACGAAAGCAAAAATCCTTGAAAACGATGAGGGATCTGCTTGCCAGCAGCATCGGGCTCCTCATGGAAGAATGTTTATCATTCAACCTTGGAAACGACAACAAAATTTCTGGAAACCAGTGGCGGGACACGGTACTTAGAAGCGTCATCCTAATGGAGACTATTCTATGCAATACAACGGATGAAATTGGTGTCGCCGATTTCGAACACAAAGTGCTCACGATGACCAATGCAGAAGAACACTCCGTTATGGGACAGCTTAACGAGGGTCTGATCTCTGAACACCCCGGGATACTCATTGATCGGCTTGTCCATATTCTTCAGGACCTTTTACCAAAGTATCAATTATCTTCAAAGGTAGTTGCTCGGAAATATGGCCATCCGTCACGCCTTATGCGCTATTGGTTGCCATTCTCTTTATTGCTCTTTTCAGCAAGTACTTCTTTGAAAATCTTAGCGAACAAGCGCACCGAGATCATCCGGTGGATTCTAGAAATTGGATCAACAGCAGTCGATTTCTGGAGTAACTGGGTGGTTGAACCAATCCAACGGCTCATTGGGACAATCAGACATGACAAAGCAAGCGAGATTGCGATCATGAGCAAAAACAGCTTGGAGGCAGACCGGGCAAGTTTGGAGAGGATGGTGGTTGATTTCGTTCAGGACCATCAAACGTTGACCAAAGGAGATCCTGCAGCAACAGATAAACTTACTATAACAAACAGCGTCAGAGAAGGTGATCTGACGCCGGTATTGAAAGCATACGAACGAGATCTGCGAAGTCCTTTCGTTGGGACTGTACGAGGCGATTTGATACGGGCTCTTTTGATCCAAATTCAGAAGACCAAGGTCGATGTGGAGATAGCAATGAGCGGCATCGATTCTCTTCTGAAGAGTCAAGAACTTGTTTTCGGGTATGTGCAGCCCGTCGGCACTCGTGAATAAAAATTGACATTATGTAGCTTCGTTGGCATCACCCCAGGAATATTGGTTTCATATTCTGTTTTCCAATGGATTTGCGGCCTTTTTGGTAGCAGAAAGGGCCTGCGAAGAAATGAGGAGCATCACCAGTTGAGACATGCTTTACGGTACTCTTCAAGTCAATGTGAATCAAGGACAACGCTAATTTATGCATAGGAACGTTGACCGGACTTTGGCAGGATCATCACTTACCACAAATGGCATTCTCAATTTCAAAGACCATGGGCTCTTGATATGCGACGCAGAATATCTGCTGCAAAGGGCGAGGGCTGTCCTGAAAGGAGCTGACTTTCGGAAGTTCAATGAGGATGTCAGCGACCTTATCGACATCCAACGTGGTGCTGACAGGCAACTGCAGGTGGTCAGGCGGATAGGGTACACGTACTCTAGGTGGTTCCAGTAATGGCTGTTGGCGATTCTCCCCGTTTCCTGTCGGCGGCTTTCTTCAGATTATGTGGGTAGAATAATTAGCCATGCTATGCCTCTCATGAAATTCCATTGCTTTCGTCGCCGGAGGGCACTTGTCGAATCATGTAGTATAGTAGTTAGGAAACATGGCGTAAGTACGGAGTGTAAGATAAGCAAGTATTTATACTTCATCTATCTAGATATGTATAATAAGTAACTGCTCCATACATGGTAGTACTATTTAATATCTACATAAACTTGTATGGGTGACATTAAATTAGGGATAAATTAGGGATCTTATTGAGTACGTACTACTCTGTACTATGACAAGTATTGCGTATGGGTTTGGGTGGGTTGGCACTAGTCCATACAGAGTAGGTATTATTACAATGGAGAGTACGGAGTACATCCCTAGCTTATCCTACGGAGTACGACTCTACGGTCACCACCTCCACTTCGACAAACAACAGGCACGCACCTCTCTACACAACGTTGTCATTCTTCCATGACAATACACTATTCTCTTAACAGTGAACTACATACCTAATTTCCCCTGATCTTGTTCTTCAACGGACAGTTATCGAAACCGTGAATCGTGAGGCGATTTCAGCCGAGTCCCCTGACCACCTCGCCCCCGCCCGCTCCTTATAGGTGCGCCAGGAAGGCCAGAATAACTGCCACCATTCGGTGGCTGCAGTTACCCTGCAGACGACACTACCGAAGGGAAGAGGGGGGGAGAAAAGAAAAGGAGGAATACAAACAAAGTTCCAACGGCCGCTAATACACATAAGCATCAAACTAAGGGACCGTCACTTTGTTCGGATTTTGCATCTTATAGCTTCCTACGTAACTGGATCATAGCATCATGGCGGGCACAAGGAATTACGATTTCCTGGTAAGTTTCGATCCTTGTCAGTTACTCCCATTTACTAAGTGCCTTTGCCCATATCATAGATCAAATTGCTGCTGATTGGTGATTCTGGAGTTGGAAAATCTTGCTGTCTTCTGCGATTCAGCGAAGATTCTTTCACTCCATCTTTCATCACCACCATTGGCATCGACTTCAAAATTCGGACAATTGAGTTGGACGGTAAGAGGGTAAAACTCCAGATATGGGATACAGCTGGTCAGGAGCGCTTCAGAACGATCACAACGGCATATTACAGAGGAGCGATGGGTATACTTCTTGTTTATGATGTCACTGATGAACGCTCATTTCACAGTAAGGATTCCTTTGTAGCTGTGGTGGCATGGAAATCTCTCGCATTGCTAAACTTTCTTTTATTCCAGACATTCGAACTTGGTTCTCAAATGTTGAGCAACATGCAAGTGAAGGCGTGCACAAAATACTCATTGGAAACAAATGTGACTGGGAGGAGAAACGAGCCGTCTCAACTGAACAGGGTCAGCGACTTGCTGATGAGCTCGGCATACCGTTCCTCGAAGTTTCCGCTAAAAACAATATCAACATCGAAAATGCGTTCTTCAGCCTTGCCTCTGACATCAAGAAGGGCATGGACATGTCCAAGTCAGAGCAAGCCGGATCGCAGGGTGTCAATATAGACCAACAAGGTTCCGGTTTGAGTGGCAGTACTGGGGGGAAGTGTTGTTAGGATTTCGGCTCATTTACAGCCTTGTTTATTACCATTCTAAGTGCCATGCCTTGATACTCGGAGGCTTCGCGATTTACTCAGACTTACCCTTTCAAAAGGTGTGGCACTGTAACGACATGTGTGTTCATAATATGGCCATTTGGGACTGGTGGTTCCTCCATGGTTTTCTTCTCGGAGCTTGTCAACTGGCGTTAATGATTGTCTCTTTATTCTTCTTTTCTTTTTTGTTTCTTTTCCTTTTCTCTCTTGCAATGATGTTTCTGTCACAGTGTATGTGTAATTGGAGGTGAACAATGTGTCTTCATTATATAGAAGTGTTGTCATTCTTATGAAGCCCTTGATGAGACTTGGTAACTGGCATCCATGTTCCTGTGCTTCATATTTCTGTAACTGGCCACTGATGCCCCCCTTCCTCGGGAGAAAAAGAAAGAGAAAAAGAAAAGGAAAGCAGCTCCGTAATGTCCCAGTCTCGTCTACGCTATTATTATTGGGACTACACAGGCATCTATTACTCGCAACGCGAGTACCAATTGGGATAACGACCATTCAACAACCACAGCAGGTCCTTGCATATTGAGTGCTCTGTTATGACACTGACTAGATGATAATTTTCGAGCTTCAGATGACACTTGAGACGGCAGAACTGAACTATCACGCACTAGATGAACCATGGACCACCCATGACAATTCTCAAACGTTTCTGCTTTCAATCTCACCTGCATTGGTACAAGTAGTTTGTTGGGAAGGCAAGTTAATTTCAGTCGATCTTGACCCACCTTAGATTTTCCCCGCAGGAGCCCTATCCTCTGCCCCTCTTTTTTTTTTTTTTTTTTTTCCTCCCTCTCTCTCCCTCGCTCCCTAATCTTTTCCCTCTTTCCTTTCCCAGGGCCATTCGAACTGACTTGAGTTTGCCGTCATTTTTCTTCTTCTTATCTCTTTATCTGCCTTCAGGGACCTACATTGAAATGGCTGTGTTTGTACAGGTAGAGTACACTACCAAGGGTTAGACTGTTCTACGTGTAAATCTTGATCCGACTATCTATATACCAGAAGCTGTGATACTCGAACGTGGGGACTGGTAATTAAGGTTTCACGTGCAGATTTGAAGTAACGATTTATTTTCTTCTCCAAAAGAAGAGATTGACGATATGTCAGAAACTCGCCTTTTCACCGTTCGACCACTGTCAAAACAACCGAGGAGTGATTTCAAAGATGCCTTTCGTGTCAATCTATCGTCTTCATCATTAGCTGCTCTCAAACTTCGGGCTGGAGATGTTTGTAACCTGAAACCGGCTGAAGGACCCCCGAAAACCGCCATAGCTTGGACTGCCACAGAGAACATACAAAATACCGTCGTGCAAACCTCGAGAGCTTTACAAGACTGCTACGGGATCAAAATTGGAGAGAAAGTTTCCATCTACAAGGCGGATAGCGACCTAGAGCCAATTGAATCCGTCTCTTTACAGGATTGCTCTGATTCTGACAGGCTTTCCAAATATGGCCAGCTTTCTCATGCCGATAACCCTCATTGGATTTGGTGCCTAGAGCTTCCCCTATCAAGATGTGAACTTCTCGCTGTTGGTTTAGTCTTTGAGTTAGAACTTAAAGGCCAGCGTAGGAGTTTCAAAGCGGCAGATATAAGACCTCAGGACCGAAGTTCTGCTAGTACTTTATTTCGGTTCACTGAAAACACCAAAGTCAGAATCGGTGAGGGATTCAGTGCAACTGTAGCCAATGCAGTTTCTGATCTCCAAGTGCAGCCGTCGGGCTTAGGTGGGATGTCCCGTCAAATTGACTTGATCAATGAAAGTCTAGCGGATTTTAATTCGAATGAATGGCGGACTGCGATGCCGCCTTTTTACGAACATAGCCGGGGCATTCTCCTTTACGGCCCCAAAGGAACAGGTAAAACTGGACTCTTGCGCCAGGTACAGGCAGCAGGCTGGAGAAAAACGTTCACCATTGGTTCTTCTACTTTTGGCAGGAATGCAGGCGACAGTGAAGCCAAGATTCGCAATGTGTTTCAGGAAGCAATTCGCTGCCAGCCAAGTGCTGTGATAATCGATCAGTTGGAATATGTTGCACCAAAGCGAGCATCCCTTGATTCTCAGTCCCTGGCATCTGTGCTTTGTGAATGTTTAGATATTGTCAAAGGATCTCTGGTCCTGGTTGCAGCAGCTACTCGCCATCCGAATGATGTCGATGATGCGCTGAGGACACCCCATCGACTAGCGACCGAGATTGAGCTTCAAGTCCCTACGTCTCAGGATCGCTCAGAAATTCTACGCGCTATTCGTGGGCATTCCACCACCGCGCTGAGCAACGAACTCATTGAAATGATCGCGGAGAGGACTCACGGCTATGTAGGTGCTGACCTCTTTGCTCTACTGCAACTCATCTGCCGTAAAGCACGACAGCGTCAATTGCCCCAGAAACAGGGACCACCTAGGGTTCTCGACCAAGATCGTGTGGACGAGAGCGAAGGACAGGATGTCAAGGAAGTCATTGTGCCTTTAGTGATCCAGGAGCCCGATGTTATTTCCGCATTACAAGAGACTCGCCCCACTGCCATGCGAGAAGTCTTCTTGGAGACGCCGAAAGTGCGATGGTCAGATATCGGTGGGCAGCACGACATCAAGAAGCGTCTCCAGAAAGCCGTTCAAAGACCACTCAGGGTAAGCCTTCGCCACGAAAACTGTTACAAAAAGAACTAATCCGCTCACAATAATAGTTTCCTGAACGAATGAAAAGACTTAATGTCAATAGCAAGAAAGGAATCCTTCTCTACGGGCCTCCCGGTTGCTCTAAAACACTCACCGTGAAAGCACTGGCTACTGAAGCAGGATTGAACTTTTTGGCGGTAAAAGGAGCCGAGGTTCTAAGCATGTACGTGGGAGAATCTGAACGAGCCTTGCGAGAAATATTTCGGAAAGCTCGGTCCGCTCGGCCTAGTATTATTTTCTTTGATGAGATCGATGCGATCGCATCTAAGCGCAGCAGTACGTCGCAGGGAGGCGTCAACGTGCTCACAACGCTACTAAATGAGATGGATGGAATTGAGGAATTGAGGAATGTCCTAGTGGTTGCTGCGACGAATAAACCTGATGTTATCGATCCGGCTTTAATGCGCCCTGGCCGCTTGGACAATATACTCTACATTGGTTTGCCGGATTTTGAAGCACGAAAAGAGATTTTGAACATCTGGGTCAGCAAGTCGGCAGTCCATCCGGAGGTGGATCTGGTGGATCTGGCATCCAAAACTGAGGGCTATTCGGGAGCTGAGATCATCAGTGTCTGTGAGACAGCTGGAGATGCAGCATTGGATGAAGAAGAGGAGACGGGCCAGGAACAAAATGTCAGATGGCGACACTTTGAGCATGCTCTTGAACAGGTTCCAAGGCAAATCACAAGCGAGGTTATCGAAGAGTATGAGCAATGGAGGGATGCTCGTGAACTCTGATTCCCTAATGTAATCAGTTTTGTGCACCAAATATATATGTTGCTATGTTATACGTATTTATTTTGTCTTTCCTGTAAAGAGAATGAAGGGGGGAAGGGAAATTCTAGAAGAAAAAGGCAGTATTATTATGTACCTTCGGTGGATACCCCGTACTTAGCTAGAACGGCTAGTGGGAACTTAAAAGCTCATACCTACTTTGGGAGCTTCCATCATTCTATAGGTACTCTGCAACTTCAATGCTCTTCTGAACACACAGACATCTGAATACATTCCATCCATTTTGATATCAGTTTCAAGGTTTTGAGGGCAATTAGCTTGTCAACCCGATTCTCCAATGGCTCCAAGAGGGCGCTCGCCTATTGTTTCCCTGCGATCAGAATCATCGCGACATTCTGCAAAAGTGACGAGTCGGAGCCCGTCATTTGAACGTGACACTTCTCGCTACAACGGCAACCGTTCAAAAAGCAGATCACGATCTCTATCACAACCACGCGCACTCTCCAGAAGTCGAAGTCGAGGTAGATCTCGAAGTTGGCATAGGAGCCGATCGTTCAGTCGAACCCCGAGTTCTAACAATACCCCCCCAAGAAGTTCGAAGGTCTGAACACACACGCACACACACACACACTCTCTCTCTCTCTCTTTCTTTTCTTTTTGTTTTTTTTTTAATTCTTTCCCTTGTTTCTCTACTTCAGCTGACTATCTTGGTCTTGCTTGCTGACGCCTGATTTCAGATTGTGATTGAGAAGTTAACTAAAAATGTCACTGCGGCTCATCTACGGGAAATCTTTGGTAGCTTCGGAGATATCCAGTCCGTTGACCTGCCCATGAACAGAGCTTGTAAGGGATTCTCCTGCATTGTGACCATGGTGCATTCGATACTAACGCATTGCAGTCATGACAAACAGAGGAACAGCGTATATCCTGTACTATGACCCTGCAGATGCCGAAGCGGCAATCGCCCATATGCACGAGGCTCAGCTTGATGGCGCTACATTGAATGTATCCATAGTTCTCCCTAGACGGGCATTCTCACGTTCACCGCCACCCTCCCATGCAGGCTTTGGTCGCAAAAGACATGGCCAGCGCGAACCCTCAGATAATCGTCCTTCCCGCCGTTCTCCATACTCTCGCAGGTCCCCAAGGCGATACGGTCGTGCTCGACACTCAGAAAGACATGATCTGTATCGGCCACGCTCACTATCTCGATCCCGATCTCCTCGCCGCTTTCGTTCATTTTCTCCTCATTCTCCGTCGGTATCACCACCAAGGAGAGGTAATCTGCCCGCGGAAAGTCCACGACGTCGTAGGCGCCGAAGTCCTAGTTATAGCAGTTATGACTACAGCAGTCATAGTGACAGAAGTCGAAGTCGGAGCAGAAGCAGAAGTCGCAATTAGTGGAACAGAGGAGATTGTTCATTTTTTGTGGCAGAGCAGTTATCTCGATTCATATCATATATCTACCTGTATAGGTTGAAGGATAAGAAGAGGACCAAGCGAGAAGCTCTTCATAAACTACATGATAATTAGAAAAGGAAATAAAAAAAAAAAAATAAATAAATAAACCAAATAT
This sequence comes from Aspergillus cristatus, assembly GCA_034509305.1. Taxonomy (NCBI): domain Eukaryota; kingdom Fungi; phylum Ascomycota; class Eurotiomycetes; order Eurotiales; family Aspergillaceae; genus Aspergillus; species Aspergillus cristatus. The sequence goes on along the minus strand of WJBV01000006.1, from coordinate 1,017,149 downwards.
GCGCTTCGATTATCATTTAAAAAAATGGACACCATCCAATATACATCGCGGCGAGATTTTTATGATCTGTTGCTTGCATAATAAGTTCGTCCACATGACCGTCCACCGAGAGTGGGACAGATTCCCCAGGAAGGAGACCCCGGAGTTTGTTGCGCACATTTTCTAAAACACTAGCAGGCGTCTCGGGTACACTCGCATGAGAGCGGCGCTATACATAGTACATGTCTCAGTATCCATGTGTGATTCTGATAGACTGGGAGTCTTACCTTTCGGGGGATAAAATCGGTCGTTGGATCATGCAGGAAGGTTTCCAATACAGTCATCAAAGCATCTTCATTCTGGCGCAAAAGACCGAGGCTGATTTCGCATGTTCTCCGAAAGGGACCTGGCCATCGAGGACATTTAGTGAAAGTTTACCCCTGTTAACAGTCAAGAGTCGTACCATTGTACCCATAAGCACCGAATGCATCAGTCATGTTCTGGGTAAGACGGAACGGGACCAACTCAGGTTTATCAAATGTTAATCCCTGGAGGAATCAGTAATGATTTTATGTGGCGTATAGCGCACCATACCTTGTCAAATAAACAGTTGAAATCAACATGTAAAACCCCGCCTGTTCCCTCTTCGAATAGAATATTCTCACCGTGCCGGTCACCCAACCTACAGTGAGAGATCAATCGGGGCTGTCCTTTGATATACACGTACGGATCCAACATACCCTAGAACATATCCCACCATTGACATGACAGCGCAGGACCGAGTATACCTCAGTCTTGCGACAAACCATGCTCCTGTCTCCGGAAACATTTCAACAAACCATTCATGCAACACAGGAGGCAATCTATATCTTTTAGCATTTTTCAATGTATGCCATGTCGTGAATACTAACTTTGCCAGAACCTTAGTTGTGAATAAAGGGAGTTTTGAGATGTCCGAGCATGCTTCGGCCAGGTAATGTGCAACTTCCTTGTACTATGATAGAATGAGCATTTCCAGGGTCTATAATAACTGACAGTGAATTAAGGGGTTCCGATACATTTGGTGCAATGCCCCTTTCTCTCAACAACCTGATGATAGGGTTTCTCAATGGTTGTAGGTTATCAACCCACTCGATGAGCCCACATTCCTCATTCAGGGGTGTCACGGCATAAGTTTTGATATCTGTCTTGGATCAGCCAATGCATATATAAAGAAGGGGGGGGAGGTGCTGCGTCCACAACTTACACATGCGCCGTTTGCTTGACTCAACATCCCGTTTCAAAAACCTGTTGATCATGTTGTTGAATTCCATGAGACGCTGATCTTTGCGAAGATCATCTTTAGGTTTACAAAGAATATTGTAATTCTTCCCATCAGATCCTCTAATGCTGATCTTTCGTGGCTTCTGAAGTGATTTTAAGACCAGGGCGTCGTCTCGAACAGCTATGAAAGTTAGATGTGACTTGCAACTTCATTAGGCGACGTACCATCTATGGTAGTGGGATCTCGTGGGAAAGCGCTAAATCCCTTTAAATACTCCGATTCATGGCTGGCAGGGAGGCTTGGAGTTAACATGGTTTGAAATGGGACAACCAATCGACAAGGCGCAACTTTATGGTTGAACCCTAAGTTCCGTGCCAGACTGATTCTGGAAGCTTTATCCTCTATGCGCGTCACGCATAACTGCAGCATTTCTTCAGAAAACTTCTGCCCCTGATTAATCATGTTGCGCATGTTCGACTTTTTATTCAACTCCTGTTTCGTTTCAGTATATTGGCTAATGAGTATATCGTTTTCTCTTGAACATACCATGATTTTGTGCAGGCAGTTGACCCCCCTCGAGGCTCGGTCTTTAGAAGAAGACTTGACTACAGCAAGGACTGTCCATAAACCTTGTTGAGGAAAAGAGTTAACTGCCCTGGTCACAATTTTCGTTAATAGATCATATACTGTCCAGTTTGGATGACAAATTCGCGCAACCACTTGAGGGAGTATTGTGAATAACTAATGCTATTAGTGATTTTCCAGTCGTTTCTAGGGTTGCATACTTACTAGCACTGCTGGCATCCGGCTCATCGTGTATTTTTTCAGTTGTGTGTGCATGTCGTCCAGGCTCTTTTTCCGTTGGTTCAATGTATGCGCTTGGAAGTCCCTTGATGTTTTTAACAAGCTCGATTCTCAACTGGACGTAGGGGTAGTAGTATCTTACTCATTATCACCTCTCTTTGGATCAAATGGCTGGTCAACGGTCGACGCATGTTCCAGCCAAAGTGTGAGCACTTTCGGCAATGTTTGGAATACATATTTATTGCCATGTGCCAACGAGCGGAGATAGTTATCGATCACGAGTTTCGAAGCTTCACCACTCAAACTGAGATATTGTAAGCCTCGCACTGGCGTACAATTAGAAAAAAAAAAAAAAAAAAACTCACTATATCTGGGCTTCTTTTCCGAGCGGTTTGTTTTTTTCAGAGTCCAATATCTTATTGTAATGCTTACCTAGGTAATAATGCGCTTTCTCCCACCTGATGTCGGTTAGTCGGTATCCCTAACTTCCAAGTGGTACACCTCACCTCGTATGAAGTTTGATAGCTTCACGGTATCGCTGGACTATGACATCTGATTGTGTTTGCCCCGCTCTATCGGTCCATTTTGCTAGCAAGAGATGCGCCTGGTGGACTTAGCATGCAAGCTTCCTAAAAGTTGTGCTAAGATAACTGGATCATACCCTGGCGGCAAGCATGTTCTGATTTTGATCTTGGTTCAATTCAGCATCGCCTGGCAATGGAAGATTTGCTGCAAACTCATTGGCAGCTATTGCACCTTTTAGGGTTTGAATGGCTTTGCGATGGTGACCATCCTTCCACAGAAGTCGCGCGTGTTCAACTGTCGCTGATTTGTCTTTTAATCTAGCAGCATGAAGCATTGAATGGTATGCTTGGTTGATGAAATTGCTTTTACGTGAGAGGCGAGCGCTGGTCAGCCAAGCAGCAGCTATGTCGGAATCTGTAAAATGGCCTCTAGAGTGCTTGTGAGTACAAGGATAAGAAGGGGGGCAGCAGAAGAGAAGAACCTGCCGAGGACTTACGTGAGCTCCATCATCGCCCTCCTCAAGCCAAGGAGGTATTGCTTATCAGTGATATATCCACCAAGGACATCTAAGCGACGGTTCAAAGCATCGGTAACGAGTGAACGTGAATTCGCTCCCTCGCTGCCGGAGTTAGCTATACATTCCACTTCCGTTAAGGCATGAAGCCTAAGGATGCTATCATGACATAATTGTAATGATGCGACGGAATTTGGAGTCAAGGACTTCACGACGTTAAGCCGTAGGCTGTTGACTATTTCCCCGAAAGATATTTTATCGCCCTGTCGGAAAGCGTTGAGAGCTGATCCAATACCAATATTGAAATACCCCGTATTTTGTTCTGAGCGTAACTGGAGATAGTTGTGGAGTTTCGTCCATCTTCCTGTAATCCATGAAGCTTCCACAGCGAAGGGAAGGAGTCGGGAGAGCGCAGAATCGTTCGCTTTGAGGACTTCGAATCGAGTAAGGATAGCATCTAAAAGAAAGTGAGTCGAATTTCAGAACATAAATAGCTAGTGTGGAGTTTTACCCTGCTGCCCAGATTCTTTAAGACAGGTAAGAAGGTTCCATTGAGCATCGCTATTTTCGGGTTCTTTCTCGAGCTGTAATTCATACCAACTTTGCGCGGTAGCCCATCTCCCGGCTTTTCGGTGCTCAAGGACTTGCTGGTCGACGTTAAGCACATGTAAATGAGCTGAAATGCCTTCTAAGCCGTCTGGTTCGTCAATTTGGCTATAGATGTCTTGTAGACGTTGATAGAGCGGTTCGATGTTGGTCTGCTCCTGTTCAACCGCCTGATTATTGCATTGCCTAATGTATTGTTCCCAATGAAAGAGGGCCCTGGAGAAGGATTTGCACTCAACAGCTCTCTTTGAAATGACTTCCGGTGGTATCGAAGCCAAGAGATTTTCGACAGCCTTTATATGTGAGGAATATGCCCCTGCAAGCGACTTCCGAGCGGTTTCTTTATGGGCTCGACTGGAATGATGACCATGGCTACTCATACTGTTGAATTGTTTCTTTTTCCCTTGCAGCCACCTTGACAGATAATCCAGAACTTCAAAAACACTCTGACCGATGATACGTAGGATTAGCTCTTAGGGTTCTCAGATACACATTGGAAACGGGGACGGGGAAAATCTCACTTGGCTACATAATATCATAGCTTCGCTCACATGGTTGCTTGCTTCAGGGAGAGGGTGTGATAAAACAGTTATCAACTCAAACTGCAAATCCAACTTCTCTTCCTCTGAGTCACCAACTATGCGATTAAGCACTGCAAAGGGAAGAAGGAAGGACGCTATGGAGATATCCTGGCCTTTGACAATGCGACTGCAAATTCCGAATATGAACTGTGCATTGTCACCACTTCCTTTCTGCAGCAGATCTTGAACAAATGTCCGTAGCCATTCGCCATGTGTCATTCCAGCATAGAACAGTGGATACTTGCAGTTTGATTGGATAGCGCCAACGGTGACTGTGTACTTTGATGTGAGAAATGGTGTCAATGTGTTTCGTACAGTCTCAGGGAGCTCTAGCCAACGATGGTATTTTTCGTCTGTTTGAACATCACGGTGGCGCTGGATCACAGCCGAATCTAGCTTGCAAAATCTGAGCAAATTCTGCATTGCATACGCGAGAAATCCCTGGGCTCGAGTGTTGGATGCTGATAGGAATGCCTCGACTAAGATGTGTTGTAAAAAAAAGAGTATGAAATCAAACGTCTCCTCCATGCTGTCAAAATTTGATAAGACGAGAATGTCCTTCTTCTCTTTGACCGAGTCTACTCGATTCGGATCTAGACAGCCTATGAGGCCCAGGCATCGTGCGGAAAGGACCGTAATAGAGTCTGAGCTGGTTTTGAATTTCACACAGCAGTCCAAAAGGATCCGCGTTAATTGTGCGACGACGGGATCTGGCTGCTCACTGAGGACAGAGCTATGGAGGAAGCTCTCATGCTTCGATAAATATGGTACCAGCTCCGTTAAAGCCTGCTCGACAACGGTGGCGCTTTCGCTTTGACATCGGCGGATGAATGCAAAGAATTGACTCCGTACATCCATTTGCCCTTTGAGCCCGTCTAGCCAGTTTTCAAATTCAGCCATCGCTGGTATTGAGGCCAAGGAAGGCATTGTGCTGAACGATCCCTGTACTAGATCGTCATGGTCTCTCACGATGTGCTCGATGATCTCGTAAGAAAGCCTCTTACTCGCCTCAGTGAATCTTACCCAGTATTTAATCACAATGGATAGGGTCTGGTCAATCAGGGGTTCAACTTCATCCCGCTCCAGCGATTTTATGAGTACTCCCCAAGCCCCAAAAGCATGATCGCAGAGTCCTGGAATTTCAAGGGCCGATTTCAAACAAGCACAAATCTGAATCATTAGCGCCCATGAAGCAGAAGGCGATACCATATAGACATAAACTAACCTGGGGCAATGCACTGCTAACATGACCTCGAGCGATCTTTATCATCTCTCCAATTGCCAGTATGTATCTCTTCTTTTCAGCCAGCGGTTGTCTGACCTGAAAATCATTGACGGCGTGCGCAAATTGTGTTATTATACCCAGAACATGTTCTTCCACGAAATGGCCTAGCAAATCAACCTTCTTCGATGCACTTCCGTGGGCCGATTTACGTGGAACGAGAGCCGCCAGGAGATCGAGCGCTCTATGGAACTTTTATTCATCTCAGTACCGAAAGCCAGGTCTAATTTTTGGACAACTCACCCTTGATTGCAAGTCGTTTCCTTTAGCCTCTCTCGAGTCTCCAAGGCCTTTTAACAGGTCGCAGGCAATAAGAATCGGTTCGGTTCTAACGAGCTCTGCTAGTGTACGGCCTTTGAAGGCTGCGTCCACATCCGCTAAAACCGACATTGCCATTGCTTCCGGATTGGGCGAGGGTTGACTCAAGAGGAAAGCAAGAATTGCGGCAAGATTATTCTTTTCAGAACAGATGTCGAAAGGCGACTTGACCTCTTTGTAGGTTGCCCCAACTTTAGAGATAAGATCCCGTTTCCGTGTGAGCACCAAATAGGGCAAGATGTAGAGTTCGGTCAACCGAAGGAAGTCATCTACTGTCATTCCAAGCAAGTCACAAAGTTGCTCTGCCATATATGGGCGAGACTGGAAGTTTTTCACAACGGTCACAGAAATGGTCCTCCAGAAGGGCCGGAACAAACCAGCAGGTGTCAAAGAAAGATGCTGCGCTAGTTTGGAGAGCTAATATTTGCTGTTAACCAAGAGCAGGCATACGCATTATTGGACGAGTACTGGAAACAATAACGTAACAATAGGGTAGTGACCAACAAGTACGTACTTCTGCATATGCCACTGCACAAACAAATGGATTCGAATGACCGAGATACTCCACTAGATGAAGGAGGATTATATTCATTTCTTCATCGTCCGAGAGCCTGCTAGGCGCATCAGATTAACCCTAATACTCAACATACAAAACCATTACATACCTTGCAAGTCGGCACAGAGTCAGTATACAGGTTTCATGAAACGACGTCTCATGCTTCTCGGAGAGATTCCTAAGCCATTCTAGAATCACGACGAAGTTACTGCGACGAATCTCTGGATCCAAATTCTTCCTGATGAATGCTGTCACCGAGTGCCTGTGGACTAGTCAATCTCCTTGAATAGTTCTCAATAAAAGCAAGAGAAGAAGGGAGAGGGAGAAGAGGTATACCCAGTGATAACCCGCAGCTCCCTCATCGAACTTCGGAGCGAATGCAGGCAGAATTCACCGAACACCGAGGAGACGAGCTGCATCTGACTAGAGTTCGGAGCATGTACCAAGGCTCTTCTCAAAGCAATCATCGCTGTTATTCTGAGGCCTGGAGCACGCGTGATATTAGGTAAGATATAGGCAAATATATGCCATAACTCTTCAAAATCAGAACATCGCCATTGCGGCACAGAATCATTCTTGAAATCCTCGCTGTCGCAGGCCTGACACAGTGATATGTCTTTGGTTATGGCACCAACGGGTCTTGTTAAAGGATTTCCAGCCATAGAACACGCCGTAACTCCCAGCAAATTTAGGACCTCACATTTCTCTTGCTCGGCAAGCTCCACAAATGATTTGCTTTCATATCTGTCAGCACTTCATTATATATTGGTCACATTAAATAACTTACGAAATGGCTTGTCTCAAGTCTTGGAGGTTCTCGCAGGGCTCACAGTGAAGCAACGCAGATAAATTAGCCACGAGTTGCTGGTGAGTGTTTTGGGTTCCATGTATGACATGAGGACGTGGTAGACATAGGCGCTTCGAAGGGGGAGGATCTTCATTTTGCGACATGTACTGATCTGCAACCGCTCTTAGTGTGTTTTTCTTGAGACTAGAGGTCCCTGCAATATGCGTCTCGGCTTCATTCGGATTTACTGGTGTGGGCCTTTCGAGCAGGCCTTGTATTGCTTTCTGAAAAGAATTGATTAGCCTCGTCATCCTTTAGGCAAACATTATTTGGGCTAGGTACCTGAAGGTTCGAATCGAGTGCCAGGAACATGGAGTCCTTCCTGATATTGATTAGCACGGGTAGAAGTGTGTAGTTCATACACTCAACAAGCATGTTCGGGTCTTTAGTGGCTTCATCAAGGTGACAAAGAAACGAACTCAAGCCCAGCTGAAGATCAGGCATCTGGCTGAAACCATCCAACCTGAATGCCTCACTCAGACATTGAAGCCACGTCTGCGATAATTCTATATCTGATCGCAAAGGACCTGAACGAGAGGACTCCAGCTCGCTTTTGGATTGCAGCGACGCCAGAAATTGCAGAGCGATCCATGATGTACTGTCCAAAGCACTGGACCCGGTGTTCTGATGCAAGTTGAGGATGACTTTCCACAGACGTTGATACCCATTCAAGATCCAAGCCAGGTTCTGACGAGCCAGAAGGTCTTCGTGCTTCATGCAAGGATTGCGTTTGAACCTTGGGTGGAAAGAGTCCAACAGTCGGAGAGCTAAGATTATCGCTTGCGAGTTAGTCCCTAAAGAGACTCTTCGCTCAAATAGTGCACGGGGAAGACCGAGTCTGTCTAGTTCTACAAGAAGAGTCCCTCCTGGGGTCGGTATAGTGGGTTTGTTTCTACCAAGACCTCGCGGTATCGGGAGGACCAGATCCTCTAGGGATAACAATATGTCTGTAAAAATAATTAGTTGAACACCCTTATGAATGCAACCCTAAGCCGAAACAGACCCATTGTGCAAGCTCGCAGGAATGTAGAAACAGGTTGACAGGAAAGCCATGGCCTGAGCTGCGGATACAAGATGCTTGAGAACGTGGAAACGATCTTGGCCTCAATAGTCTCATTATTCCAGTTTCCCAGCAGATCAATCAACCGTAGAAATAGCCAAGTGAAGAGTGGTGCATGGATGTCAACGCCCAGAAGTCCCGGGTCTGATATTTCGACTAAGACCTGGGGGGCTTTTTCAACCGCCATCTGTATAATGTCAAGACAGTCTATGATCTGTCTCTCCAGGCTATAATCACATGGGCCTTCATCCACAGAAAGGATAGGCTCCAGACCAGCTTTTAGGACGATGCAGATTAACTTGTTGACATCTGTGACACTATCGTCAAGACGTAGCTGGCTATATATTCCGCCTGCAAGCTCTTGACGAAGCTGCGCAAATGTCTCTCTGGTCAAATGGTGAGTCTGCCCCCCTTCGGATGACAGACGCGGAGCAAGTTGCGCGGCCAATATTGATGAAGCCGGCTCCGCGGACTTCCAACCGCCATTCTCTTGCGCTGCTGGGTATTGAAACCCTCTCAGCTCATCACCGAGTCCCATATGTGATACTTCAGATCTAAGTCTTTCAGGACTGAGGAAGAACTCACTGTGAGTTTAGGTGCATGTTCACTAGCTGAAAATTGGGGTAAGTACGGAGGACGGAGTATTGAATACTGGAGTAAATAGATATTGCGCGGGAGAAATACCGCTAGACCTGAAAAGGAAGTCAAGACGTAATGTAAATACGCGAATGTATTTTGAATTACAGAACAACGAGAATTTATCATGACTTCATGAAGTTTTGAGAAACGTTAATAATACAAGCCTCGTAGTTGCGGTTCTTTCAATTACAAGTAAATAATACTGACATGTAATAATAAATTTTCATCATGGAGTATCACCTTGTACAAAACCCATTACTCCCTGGATTTCGATAGCCGCAGAGCAATATCAGAATAAAATCTCCAGACTAACTTGGTAACCTACAAGATAGGAGATCAGATGCGAAGATATGGAGGCAACGCACAACTTTTTAGACGTATCTCAGGAGGGTTCTAACCATGCGTATTTTATGAAGCAAGCATTGCTCATGGTAAGGATTATTGAGCTCCCTCGCCGTGCCCTATCGTTGAGCAAGCTCACCGTTCATTAGGGAGAAAAGGCACTTCAGGCAAATGAAACGCCTGTGGGGTGTGTCTTGGTGTATGACGGTCAAATAGTCGGATCTGGGATGAATGACACAAACAAGTCAATGAATGTGAGTTTGCCAGAGAGTATCATGAATTGCTTGTATAAAGGCTGCATTGCCCATTGAATTTCCACGTTTGTATCATACACGGTTAAAAATATGTCACATTGAGTCTATGAGCTGACATTGAACAGGGCACAAGACATGCCGAGTTCATTGCCATTCAACAGATGCTGCAAAGCCATCCCAGATCACATCTGCATTCAACAGATCTCTATGTGACTGTTGAACCATGTGTTATGTGTGCATCTGCATTGAGGCAATACCAAATACGGGCTGTATATTTTGGCTGTGGTAATGAACGGTTTGGAGGAACAGGAAGCGTGCTTTCATTGCATTCTGAGTAATTAAAACACAGTCCTGCCAATATTTGAGTGCTGACCCGCAACAGCCATGCCATTGATTCGCCGTATCCAGTGTATGGTGGACTGTTTCGCAAAGAAGCAATAATGCTACTTCGACGCTTTTATATACAAGAAAACGAAAAGGGTAAGCACATACACCTTTGCACAATGGGGGTTATTTTGTCAACTAGTTGCTCATGCCCATTAGCACCGAAACCTCGCCCAAAAAAGAACCGTGAACTGAACACAAGCTTTGAAGGCGACACCGAGGGCTTCGATTATATGTAATAGTTAGATAGTCAACGTCATCTCGACCGTAATGAATCCATTGTCATAGAAAGCGAATAAGATTGTTACTACTAATGTTGTGTTTTCTCAAAAATTCTTTTGAAAAGATCTTGCATTATAAACCACAGTAGCGCCAAGAGGAATAAGTATACAGGAGCCCACAACAGATAAGGCGGGATTGGCAGTCAAATCTTCCAGCGTTTTCATGCCCTGTAACACTACAGTTTTAGTTAGAGCCGGCCTTCTCAGCTTCAAGTTCCCTCTCAGCTTGTTGATAATACTTGGCGGTGTCAATTCCGTGCTAATTTCACTAGTTAGTCCATACATCATGGGGCGAGACACAGGCAATGTTCAAGCGACTAACCTGGTCGTGATTGACGGCGTTGACCCATGGGATAACATGGATAAACAGCTCAGAATATCGCGAGTTCCTCGCCGCCACCCCTTGTAGGTAAGAGGAAAGTTTCGAGGCACCGTACAAAGGCTCGCCCTTCTTGACTTTGTCAACCATCTCCCTATTGTCCATTTCGACCTCCCTTGAATTCTCCGTAAACCCGTAGAAGCGGTCTGTAGTGTTATTAGCAAGATAAACATGAAAGGCGAGGCGCCATGAGAGTATATCCCGGAATTGACATACTGCAAGACCGCTGATAAAGGATATGGAGACCTCCGACAAAGCCGATAGCTGTCGCTAGACGCATAACCGGGGCGAAACCTCCTTTGCCCACATGGGACGGACTCACCCGTTCCATCATCCAGAACGAGAATGGGGAGGCAGCAGCCATGCCACCAGCAATGGCGTAATCAGAGGGTCTAGCATATCCGAAAACTCGTCTCACGTGTCTAAATTGATGTTAATAACCCTAGACAACGGTATTGTGAGGGGTCAATCGTACGGATCGGAGTCAATGAGCTGCAAGTCAAGAGATATAATTATTAGCAGGATGGCCCCACCATTGCTGGACGAGCAGTCGAACAAACGTACCGGGTAATCAGTATTTGCCCGCTTGGGGGGAACAATCGTCTTGTTGTCGGATGCCATAATGACGATGCTGGGACCGTTTTGAGGGGAATATCTAACGTCGGGATTCCGCTACGACGGAGTTGAGTTCGGAGGAGTGCCAAGAGCGCTGTCTTTCAAATGCGGATTAGCGTATGTGAACATTATCGGCCAATCAATATCCGCGGTAGGTAATACCTACCTTGCTATCGGGCGCATTAAATCAATTATCACCAACCTACTGATCGTATGGTTACTGTATCGAGTTAAGCAGACAATTGATTACTCTCAACCTGTGATATCGTGCTGGGATTTTCTATTTCAGTTGTATATGGAGCTCTCTGTGTGCGTTGGTATTCCACTGGCGTAACATATGCCTAAGGCACCATGTCGCGTAGCCATTATCTATCCACGCGTGTCTAATCAAAGGGTCGCTGCTATTATAGATACGAAGTCAGTTTGGGTTGCATATTGCTTCTATTTATTAACTTACCCACTAGCTTCTAAACATGGAGAACGAAGGCACTAAGGAGTCTCAGATCAATGACCTCTTCGATTATGATGTCGGCTTAGATGACATTCTACGAGATGTCTCGACAACAACATCCAAGACCAATGCTGCGAAGCAACCCTCAGGGCCTGAAGGCCCAGGATTAGGATTGGGTCTTGATGAAGAAGTCAAGGTCTCGAAGAAGCGCCAACCTGTTGCGAAACTGGATGAGAGCCGGTGAGGATCGAATTTAATCGTATTCTTATACTGACGCGGCCTTGCGCTCATATCTTTCCCAGATTGCTTTCTCAGAACGGGATTCCAAAGCTGCGCCGTACAGCTAAAACAAAGTTGCGATTCAAGGGAAAGGGTCACGAGGTACGTTACGCTACCGCTTGACCGCATAAGAAGGACAAGCACTGATGAAATGCCTACATAGTTTTCTGATGCGGCACGCCTATTGAATTTCTACCAATTATGGCTCGATGACCTGTTCCCCCGTGCCAAGTTCGCCGATGGACTTTCCATCATCGAAAAATTGGGTCACTCCAGGCGTTTACAGACAATGCGCCGGGAATGGATAGACGAGGAAAAGCCGAAATCATCGATGGACACGTTCGAAGATACTCTACCGGAAAGAAGTCAAGGAAGCGGACAGCCATTCCCTAATGCGCATATTAGCGAACCACGCGCAAACATCGAGGGTCTCGATGACGACGATACCAATGCTACCATGCCCCAGGAGAAAAACAGGTCAGATGAAGGGCTGTTCATGTCAGACGACGAGGGTGGTCAGCAGACGTTAAACGAACCTGAACCTGAGGATGACGATCTAGATATTCTATTAAGGGAACAGGAAGATGAAAATCCCGCACCGAATAAGGGTTCAACAATACCAGAACCCTTTAATGAGGATACATACGAAGATGACCTTGAAGTTCTGCGCGAGTTAGAAGCTCCAGGTCCTTGATCAATGTCAATTTAAACTATGATGTGTCTTAATAGCATAAACGCGTGTTTTAATCAAAATAGTCTGGTTGAATTATCTCTCAAATGTCCTATATTGATCAGAGTAGTCATCCAGGTATAGAAGTCTTATCGCCTTGCATCCAGCCGGGGACGTATGAATACGAACGTGAATGGTGAATCCAAAGGAATCAATCTATTCAACAACCGGAAAGCACCATCTATTACATACAAGTTCGCCCGGCCACTAGCACAATGAAATAACAATATCAATACAAACCACCACCAAATCAATATGCAGCACACCGAATTAAAGGAGACAGAGCGTTCCAACACGGCTTGGGAGGAATTCAAAATGCCGGTTAAAATTGTTTCCCAAGAAAGTTATGAATACATGCAATCATTGGTTGGCGGGTTCAGTCAAGACGGAGAATTGACCACCAGCACCAGCCCAGTTCAGCTTCTTGCCGCGAACAGCGGTGTTCTCAATTACAGTCGCGATTTCGATATCATCCTGCGTACCCTGTCCGGTTTGGTAAGTCGCAGAAAAGCCCCACGACCACGCGCGGCCGTCCACATCAATAGCAAGCGAGTGATCCGATCCCGCTGCGACAACACTGGCATTGATACCAGGAACAGCCGTCGGTTCAATCAAGATTCGGGGGCGATCGCGCTCATCCTTGATCACCGCTTCATCCGAGAGATTGTCAATTTTCATACCCGTCTGATAACCGTCAAGTCGGCCCCATACAAGGCAATGCCCGTCCTTGTTCACAGCCATGGAGTGGTGAGCACCACCAGAAATCTGAGTAATGTTCTTCTCTGTTAGAGAGTTCACAAGGGTAGGATGCACAATAGCCGCTTCTGCATCACCAGCGCCTTCCCGAATTCCGGTTTCACCAAAACTATTAAGTCCCCAGGCGTACACTTTTCCGGATTCATGGATGGCAAAAGAGTGGAAAGCACCGGAGCTGATGTGCACAATGTTCTTGGGGAGGCCAAATTCCCGAGGCTGTAGACCGTGCAGTCGGTTGCGTTCAATGATACGTCGTCCCAACTGATTTTGCTGGCCAGAGCCCCATGAGAAGACAGCCCCCTTTTCATTCAATGCAAGAACATGGTTGTCTCCACACACCAAGTGCTTGATTTTCTTCAGCGACGGAATAAGGGCTGGAGTCAATTGAACTTCAGTTTTGGCATCAAAACCCAAAATGCCATCGTTGCTCTGGATAAGTGGGCGTTAGCGTGATGTGATATCATTTAAGTGCGTAGAGAGGGGATAAAAAGTTCACTTACCCTGAAAGTTCCCCAGCCATATACAAGGCCATCGTCGGTCAAGGCAAAACTAGAGCTGTCACCAGCAACAACCTCGACGAACACTGTGCCATCGGGAAATGACTCCGCTGGAATAGCGGTGGGTGTAGACTCGTGAGGATTCAGTCCGCTGTCATCGTCCGAATCATCATCCGAATCACTCTTGTCGGCATCATCGATATCTTTGTAGCCGCCCTCCCAAGTAGTGTTCCTTCCGAGCGCGCCTTGATCATTGACGCCCCAAGTCAAGATTTTATTGTCATGAGTGAGAGCAACACAATGCATACCACCAACCGCGACTTGAACGACGCCAATCTTATCCGCAGGCAGGAGAGGATTGAGGCGCGGCCGCTGCACATCGACGGCATTCTTTGCAGGGCCCAACCCAAGCTCACCGGAGCTACCTTCTCCGAACACGTAAACGTTCAAGCGCGTCGAGGGCGCAGTGTTGATGACAACCTTCGGTGGTTTTGGTTTGGGAGCAGCAGCGGGTTTGGTGACGCGAGCCTTCTTGGGCTGTGAAACGGGCTCTTCGCGATCAATGGATGCGGCCTTGCGCTTCTTAGAAGCCGGCGCAGTTGTAGCAGCCTCAGTGGTAGTCTTCGCTTTGCGCGATTTCGCAGGCTCGCTAGCTTTGGCCTTGGAAGTAGCGGTGCTCGACTTTTTAGCAGTTGTAGTGGTTTGCGTTGTGCGTCCTTTAGTTGCAGCAGTAGTAGTCCTCTTTGTGGTGGTGGTTTTCGGCTTTGCAGCAGCCTTGGACTGTGCACTTGCTGCCCTTTTAGGAGGCATGATTGTGCTGAATCAGGATGCGAAAAGCGTCTTGCTGCGCGCGAATGTGCGACGAGTCTGCGCAAAATATACTCGGGTGTCAAGCGTTGTTTATAAGCAGGAGATCCGGTAGATCCGGGAAGGAAAAGCCCAGTTGAATGACGGGAATCAAAGAGATAAAGAATGAGAGGAAGAAGGAAAGGGGGATCCTGGCCAGTTCAGTGTATGAGTGAAAGGGAAAGAAAATTTTTCCTTTGACGCGATGCGACAGTTGTTTTTGTTGTTGTGTTTTGTTCCTCGCTGACAAAGGAAAACGCGCTAACTAACTAACCTCAAACTAGGCTGCTTTGTCGGAATACCACATTCCGGAGAATGAAAGACTAAGAAAGTCATGCAATTAAATAATGATTGGGGTGAATGGAAAAGAGTGGTGTAATTACTCCATCACGGGCAGGGATTCAGTCACTATTATTCTTAGATAGGCAGAAGACAGGCATCATAATCATGAGGGTCATCAATTATCTCCTCTCTTTCTCTCTCTCCCCAGTGAAGATATGCATATATATACACCTCTCTTGTCTCCAATTCTATCCATTTTGCTGATCCATTGCAACATCCACTGTACTGCTTGTCACCTCGGGTGGTGAAGTTGGTCGAATCTTGCCGCACATGATCACATTTTGCCCCAAAGGCATCCATGTTACATCTCGAGGGTTCAGGGCGGCATTCGGTTTGCCCTGCTCATCTCGTTTTGAGTCGGGGCTTACACCCACTCCACCGCGGCCAAGATAGGTAGGAGCAACAGTCACAACAATAGAATCGATAAAGTCGGTGTATTCAGGATTCAGTAATTCGCTTAGAACTGTCCCTCCACCTTCAATCATGACGCTTTTGATCCCTTCAGATGCAAGGGCACGCAGAATAACCTCCCAGCGGAGTCGCCAATTCTGATTGTACTCCACGATGCGAAGGAAGTCACCCCCATGGCCTTTCAGCATCATCAACTTTTGAGGGTGGATCTGTGCCCCTGGAGACACAACAACCCACGGAGCTTTGCCCTTACCCTCCACTGCAGTTCGTAGCATTCTGCATTCGGGTTGAACAGGCCATCGTCCCGTGGGATCAATGATAACCGGCCGCGGTTGCCACATCCTTCCAAGGCCACCAAACCCACCGGCTCCCTCAAGTCTACAATTCAGTCCTGGGTTATCAGCAAGGACAGTTCCGACTCCAATCAGGATTGCATCGTGACGGGATCTCAAGTAGTGTGTCATTAGTTTCGCTTCTGGCCCTGACAGAACAGTTTGCATCCCTGGTTCAAGCGAGATCTTGGAATCCATAGAAGATGCATACGATAGAGTGACGTGGGGTAGTTGGCGCTTTTCATCATGGTCGGGCATATAGGGCTCTAGAAAGTCCAAGGTGAATTGAGGGAATTGCAAAGTATCCGGCGGTAAGGGATGATTCAGACTTTCTTGTGGAGGATTCGAATCAGATGTGTTTCTTTTAACATCGTTGGATCCATGGACTCTCACTATCCCATGTCCCTTTTGATATTCATAGCCATCATGCGGAACGAGTCTCACTTCAGGATTCTGCATCCGCCACTTTGCTGAGACATTTCGGACATCCGTGACTGTACAGAACTTGCCGCCCGCTTCGTAAAGTTTCTCAGGTTCCTCTTGAAATTTTGTGTAGATCGAAGAGGGCAAATATCCTTTCACTGCTTCCTTCCGGGCAAATTCCATAAGGCCTGAATTCCGCTTGACTTTGTCGATATAATCGAGATCATGCGAGTGAACGGTACTGCTCCCAGGAGTCCGCGAAATCGTTACCGTCGAATATGCACCTTCAAACTTAACGACTTTGATTTGAAAGTTGCAGATACCGCCTTCCCGCACCCGTTTCTTCCTAGGACGTTTCCCTTCGGGCAAGGGGCGTGTTTCGGACGAGCGGTGGGTTGGACGCCGAAGACGGCACATGTAATAGTCTGTTGTGCAATGGCCCTCTTTGCTCGAATTCGATCTCTGTTTCACCCAAACGTTATCGATGAAAGGCCAATATGTCTCAAACTCGTCGAGGCTGATCTCGATTGGGTCCTTGCACTCGAACATCACTCGTCGGATTCTCGCAAGATTTGGCGGGTTGTTGAAAAGGCTATAGTTGGCTATTGCGTTCCCATTTGACGAGCGGATGATATGACCAGCGTTGTCGCCATCCTCCCCAATGTCATTTTGGGGAGGCTGTTCATTCCCAGCGGATGAATGATCTGTCTCTTGAGAAGGTGGTTGATCCTGATGTGCCGAGTCCCGCGGTGTCATGGGTTCGTTGTAGGCCGCCTCCATGTCTCCCCCATCCGAGTGAACTGCTAGCCCGTCTTTTGTTTGCGCCGGGGCTTCATTGTGCGGGGATTCCACGTCGGGATCCGACGACATCGATTTCAGGCTTAAGTCGGATGCATCTGAAAGGTCATGGTCCATGTCGTCGAACGTAGCGTTATGTTGGGTTGGTTTCGGATTCAGCTAAACATGCAAACATGGATACAGCAATGCGCATGCACAGCCTTCGCTTTTTGAACAAATTCTTCCGGTTCGGCGGGACGGTTCACTATAAATTCATGTGGTAGTTTACTTTTCAGTTGATAATTCACAGGCAAAAAGGGGCTACTGGCGACTGATCCCCCCACGGGCGCACAAGTTGTCGAGTGGGATTCACGCTGTACCAGATGATGATGGTCGATGGGATTTCGGCGCCTGAGGCTGCCAGCGGGACAGGCCCACTTGCATGTGGAAAGAAAGCGATATTCATCATTTGATGTCAAAACTATGGAATTAGATCTATGAACCCCAATTTCCCTGCTGTCTTCATCCTAGCGAAGATAAACACTGTCTAATATGCACCGATTTCCGCCCCAGCACGAGCAAGAGTCTCATAGACTCTCGGCGGCAACTTATACTTGACCATGCCCGAAAAGATCATCAGATCTTTCGCCATGACCAGCAGCTCGTCAGCCATTCCTTGTCTGATCTCGTTCTCGTACGCCCCGGAGTTCAAACGTTCCCTTTCATGGCCAATACAGGCGATACTCCACATGATGACATGTCCAACATTGCGTGAAATAATCGGAGGGAACGACGAAAATGCCTGGGCTGCGCTCCGAATGTAAGAAACAGAGCTCCTGGCCCGTAGTGGAAGGATGTTCAACTCATTAATAGCCTGTCACGCAAAAATCTGTCAGCACTGCACTGGAAAGAGAAAGGAAGCCGAAGCAAAGAGAAACGCATGTTGAGAACTCACATCAAGAGCTGGTGTCCATTTGCCTGCCTCAACTTCTGCCTTTGCTTCCATCATCCGAAGTAATAAGCCACAGGTGTCACGGTTGACTTGACGGATACGTTGGTAGTACAGAGCATTGGTGTTATAGAGACCGATCATGTTCTTCGCCAAAACAACCGGATCTTCCACCGCAGTCAAGCTGAGGCTACTTCCCGGCTCTGCCACTTCCTGGCCATCTTCCAATGTATGCGTCCTAGGGAGCAGAGGCTGCAGCTTCAGACCTGAACCTCCCAAGTCAACAGCCACTGCATCAGACAACGCCCGGTTAATTATGTCAATGACGCGGTCGTAGTCCTCAGCAAGATGGTACAGGAGAACAGCATCTGTAATCAAGCCCTTGTCATCGGCAACAGCAGCAGCCTGCACTGTTATGGTCTTCAGGAATTCATCTTGATCAACCAGCTTGATTAAGCCCAGGCGCTGCTCAATGACACCCTTGATCCTGGTTCCATCAGACCGTATATCTCCGAGCAGTTTGGCAAAATCTCTGGTTTCCAAGATAAACTCTCGCAAGGCTTCGTGACACACCGATGCCTGTGATTTGCCAAGAGAGCCGGGAAGATCAGCATTGAGGCAAAGCAGCGAGAAGTAGTCAACAGCTGCTTCAACAAAACCGGTACGAAACTCCCGAGTGTACTGCGTAACGAGATATCCAAAGTTGATTTGCGGGTGTTGTTTAACCGTAAACGACACTGTTTTCCCCCTATAGTTAGCAACACACGACCAATCTTCGAAGAAAAGGATGTTGGAATTGGGGGTTTTGCTCACAAATTTCTTCGCCGGATGTATAGAAATCGGAGACACGCAGAAGGCCATAGTAGGCCAGCGCAACTGCGAAATGCACGGCACTGACCGGAGCATAAGATCCAAGGTACGAGACAGCCTGTTCAAACATTCCACCCAGGATCTGTAGGAGGAAGAAAGTACCGTAGCCACCTGGTCCTTCTTGTCCTTTTCCGAATACTCGTTGCCCAATTTCTGTGATGTCGGTCTGGATATCCTCCAGGCCAAAGACATCGCCCGCAACTTCCTCGGCGCGGTCGTCCTCTCTTGCCAAGGTGAATTGCAACCATATCCAATCTTCGACACTTTGGTTGATCCCTTCCAAGCGCCTCCGGCTAAGTTCGCAACGCCCAATGATCTTGTAACATGCCATCCGATAAGGATCAACTGTATTTTCTGGTGCATTGCGCGAACGCTGTTGGTACTCGCCGTTGATCTTCTGCTGCAGATCTCTCGGCAGCCGTCGATTTTGTGCGTAGGTAGTCATGTAGGTCACAAATTTGTGATCCAACGACCGGAAGCCAGGATCTTGGCTCACATATTCCGCTGCTTCAGTGATAAATCCACATCGAAGGAGGTAGAATATCAGTATCCAGCAATAATCGTGACCCACCATCTGCAGCTCCGTTCCATCTGGTGCTAGATCTTTTCGGGCAGCTCGGAGTCGGACATAGGCGCGAATTTTGTTAATCACACTCGGTATACCACCAAGCTGTGCTTCTCGGGGGTTCTTGGCAATCACATTCTCGACCTCGTCATAAAACGACTTCTCAAGAAATGATCGCGAGCCCTCAACTATCCGCTTGCGCAGGTTGATCGCTCTGCGAGAATTCGGCGTTTCGTCAAGGTAATCTTCCGAGAATCGTCGTTCCTGAATGCTACCGGGATCGGATGCGCTCATGACCTTCGGACTCTCATTAACGATGCATATCAGCGCTTGGTATGCGTCAAAAAGCTGCCGAGGGACCTAGTAATGATCAGCCAATGCGAGGATAGACGCTACGTTAAGATTATGACTTACATCTCCGCCAGCATGTTGCTCAACGCCGGAGAATTCGTGAAGTACGGGGAAAGTGTGCCCCTGAAGTCGGGCAGAGTTCAGTAGCTGGACCCGGTCTGCGTAGTAGCCCATCTTTTCTCGCAAGAACCGTAGATCTGGGGCATGGACGGCTGGCCCTTCGCTGCGTTCGGCGGGATCTTCAAAAATCTGAGGACGGGCAAATCCGGTTCCTGGAGCACCGATAACAGACTTCTCTAGACCTGACCGACCAAAGACACTCCTGCGGGAGCCTGGCGACTGGCCAATAGAACCAGGCTGCTTGAACTGCCTCGTTGAGCGACCACCCGACACCTTCGCGGTTGCCCCCATGCTGTCGCTGCCCTGCGCAAGCCCAAAGTGCTGGAATATCTTCCGGCGTTGTTCTTCCCAGTCCAAATCTACCTTTTCTTCCAAGAATGCGTCGAAGTCTTTGTGGGCTCGAGCGAGGCTTTCAGCGATCATCACCTGCCGTCCACGCTGTTGCATATTCCTCAAGAACTTTTGATTATCCGGATCGAAGGCATCCTGTTCTTTGGAAGGGGCTGATATCGTGGCCTGGGGATCCAATGCCTTGAGATCTCGAATTGCGTGCCCTGGCGACACTCCTGACGCTGCCAATAAATAGTGACTGCACAGACCCAATCAGATGTCAGTCGCGTCTTCTGAAGTAGATGAGGCGGCCAGTCTTGAAGAATTTACTTACGCTTTGGAGTTCAGACCATGCTGGGAATCTTTGGGTCCTCCTGAACCAAGCTCTCTTGCCTTTCTTCGGATGTCATCGAGTCCCAATTGAAGGCTGGGCAACTCCTCAAAACTGCTGTTCTGACCAACGGTGGACAATGGTCTCTTTTTACCACGCTCCAGCAAGCTATTGAAGAATGCAGGTTGGGTTGTTTGGCCAGAAGACCGCACTGGCTGCGCTTGGCTCTGCCCAAAGAGTGAACCCTGACTAGGCTGTTGCTGGGCTTGCGGCTGGGAGCCGAAGATGGAGTTGGCGGGAGCAACTTGAGTTGTAGCGGTATTTCCGAAGATGCTGGACTGATTATTCGGAGAGAATATACTCGCTGGCTGCTGCTGTGGTTGCTGTGATCGCTGTTGTTGTGACGATGGTGTGGCCCCAAACAAGGAGCCGAAATTTGAGGAAGCCATTGACCAGGCCTTGCCAGGAGCCGCAGTCGCAGTAGGGTAGCAAAAGTAAAAGGGGACGGTTGGGTATGCTGCTGGGCTTTCTTTGAAAGAGAGTCAACAAAATGAATACTGGGCTCAGATGGGTTGGGTAACGCTTAGTGAATATATGTAAAACTCACAAATCCGAAACGCATAGATTGTAGCTCTGGCCAAGTTCACATAAGCAGCCAGTTACAAAGGCTCACCTTGCTCGTTCGTCGCCCCGTTGATTTCGTGTTTATGGAGAAGCTAACTACACTTCCAAATTCATCTAGCTATATGCCGGATGATTATTTGTTCCGCCTGCAATTTCTAAATGGCAGCGGTTATTTGCCTTAGGCGCCGATGGGAACAATTTTTTGTTCCGCGCCTGACAAGCCCAATTCCTCAATCGATTAAGTCTCTTCTTTCGAGACATTGTTTATGCTCAATACGCCTGTTAAGGACCTTAATAAGTAATAGAGCCATGCCTGCCTTTCAAGCCAAAACTTTTCGTCGCACACCGACAGCGTCGTCGCCTCTCGGAGAACGAATTGGTGCGGCATACCGATCCAGATTAAGCAGGCATCCGTTCATACTATTTGGCCTTCCCTTCATTACGGTCATCGTCGCTGCATCTTTTGCTCTGACTCCAGCTGCCGCCCTTAGATATGAGCGTTATGATCGCAAGGTGCAGCAATTGAGTAAAGAGGAAGCAATGGACCTTGGACTCCGAGGGCCGGATGGGGAAGAGGGAATCAAGAGGAACCCGCGAAGAAGAGTTATCGGTGATGAAAGGGAAGAATATTACGTATGTCATCATAATATTCTCCATTGATTACCACATACACTAACAACTCTGAAGAGGCTAATGGCCAAGGATTTGGATAACTGGGAACAAAAGCGAGTCCAGAGATTCAAAGGCGAGCCAGACGGAAGACTGTGAACACTTTTCGGGCGAACAAGGTCTTGTTCACATCGCATCTACACATACCGCCTGGGTGTCCAGACCTGGGTGGTAGGCGCTGCTAAACAAGGCGTCTCCTATTCGGTTCCCATGGGATCAAACATGCAGTCATCAGTCTCCAGCCAGAACCTGGGAGGGTTCTACTTTATCTCAGTTGACATCAGATACAAAACCATGCTGTGTCTGTGTCCATACTCTCTGACATCGAATTGCTTCATCGAACATGCCAAATGCCGTGTTGTCCCGTGCATATCTGGACCACGCTACAGTTCCAGTCATGAATGCGCTGTGGTGTGAGAGGTCACTGCGTACCGATCTGAATTCTTCCGTTAGAACGAGAGGCAGGATGACATCAGGTCGAAAGAAATCATGTTACGTGAGGTCGGCGTACAAAAACCATGGCATTCTTTACTCCATATGGAAGTGTCAGCAATACGGATCCTGCCGTGTTCCCGGAGCTCTTATTGTCCGTACATACTATCGTTCGAAATGACATACAGAATCCCATTGAATAACCATGGAATTTGCTAGCATATCATGTTCTATAACCACATACATTATGCAGCCAACGGCGTTGGGACTTCTTAGCTTCTATGTCTACTCTACTAGACGTTGTTACAGACCTTGTTGTATCAGTCTCACGTGACGATGCGGGGAGTCAAGGCAGAATCATTGGATAATGAAGTACGAAGGAAATGCAGGAAGGGACAAGGATCCAGTTGATAACCAGCGGACAGGTCACGTGATCTCTACCGCTGAGTATACCGAAGGAACGGTATGATGAACGGTATGATAGTGACCACTGGGTATACCATTTGAATGGTATGACAGATGGTATACAAAGGAAGGGTATATAAGGACACTCGTTCATGTACTTAACTTAGTTCTTCGCGATCAATTCAAGTCATTTAGCATTGGTTACATTTCTAGTTTCTGACTCGTCCGCACTCAACCAACAACTGAGTATACGTACTCAGTTGGCCTTGTTTCTCTATTCGTACCTTATCGATTCTACTTGTCTTACGGAGCCTGGAGGGGGCAATATACCCATCAACGCATCATCAGTTTACCTTGGACCTTGAGGGTCATCGAAGCATACGCATATATTGGAAGACACTTAGGGTAAGTGTCCTGTCTCGAAATACAACTAACTAGAACCCTAGGTACGATACGAGAGAAGCCAGGTTGTGACAGAAGTTTCTTAAGTGTCCATGTAAAAATCCTGAAATTAACTATCAAGTGTGGGGATATACAACAGAAGCCGTTGACCTGTCACGACCTGGCTTCTCTCGTATTGTACCTACGGTTCTAGTTAGTTGTATTTCGAGACTTGAACACTTACCCTAAGTGTTCCCAATGCTTCGTATGCTCAATGCCCCTCCGGGTCCGGTCCAATAGGTCGTATGCGTTGATGGGTATGTCGCCCCCTCCAGGCTCCGTAAAATAATCAACAGGTAGAAACGATAAAGGTAACGAATAGAGAAACAAGGTCAACCGAGTACGTATACTGGGTTGTTGGTTAAGTGCGGACGAGTCAGAAACTAGAAAGTAACCAATGCTTGATTAACTAGATTGATCGCGGAGGACTAAGCTAAGTACATGAATGAGCGTCCTTATATATTCCTCCTGGTCATATCAGTGCTCTGTCATTTCATATCGCTGATATGACAGTTCATAGCCCTGCTATGTTATTTCATATCATCGCTATGCGGAACATATCACTGATATGCCGATCACGTGACATGGCCGCCAAATATCAATCTGATCCCTGTTCCATCTTGCATATCCACCATCAACTGTTATCCAATGATTCCATTCTAACCCGGTATCGTCACGTGAGACTGATACGACAAGGTCTGTAACATGACCATGGAAGTATCCAGAGACCATGGAACTTGATAGATTATGGTCAAAATGAATGGGGAGTTAGTTACCTGTACCTCTAATACTATATGGATCTCCTTTACTCGTCACTGTAAGAGAAGTCTCCGGAAGAGTGACACTTTATGGGATCCAATTTCAAACTATGTTGCTGGTGTTTTTCAGATATAATAACTTAATTACCAGAATCATTACAGCAAGTTCAAAACTACTATATACAAAACCCACATACTTTCAAAATAATGTTGCCCATTCTGCAAATATATTGATAAATGTGCCCCCAGAGCCCGAATGCCCTGGGCGAAGAGGCCGGTTGGGGCGAGGAACAGGAGAAGACCATGTACATAAGTAGTAAACCTGAAAGGGGCAGGGGGTAAAACCCCTACCCAAGGCTCGGACAGTCTGTCATAGCCCCAGGAGCTGGATACGGACTATAAACTTGATTAAATAATAATAATAATAATAATAATAATATTGATAAATGTGGTGCAGTACGTTGCTCGGTCAAGTCAACCTAACAGAGAATAAATGGAGAGGACTGTCTCTTCTCTGTCTCTTTTTATCTTTCATTGCCCTTCTTCATTCCGCATTGCCACAGTCTTTGCTCCATTAATGTGATAGCTCAGCGCCTTTATTGACAAAAACATCAATATGGCAAACAATACCATGCGTGCAATTAAGACCAACGGCTGCTTAGTGATGTCTCACAACCCCTATGAATTTCTTCATGTAAATAGGCTTTTCTCCTTTGGTTTTCTTCTCCAGATTCGATATTCTCGTCATTAGGCTACCTAGTCTAGAGATATATATATATATGATAACGCTCCCAGTTGGTTCCGCTCCCCCGGACGGACAGCGGTTGTATTTTGAACGAAAAATGTCTTGCCGATGACATTAATTATTGCTAAATTAATGACTAGTATGTTATTGAGGCTATGGGTGAGCGCTAAGAGCTGAGAGCTGAAATTGTACGTAGTATGTGTGCTAAGACCTGTATATATTAAATTAATAATAAATTTATCAACCAATTCGCTCCCGTGGCGCAATGGTAGCGCGCAAGACTTCTATACAGATTTTCCGCACTGTTAAACAGTGCAGGGATGTATGCAATCTTGAGGTTGCGGGTTCGAGCCCCGCCGGGAGCTTCCGCTTCTTCTTTTTTTTTTTTTTTTTTTTTTTCCCCCCCTCTCTCTCTTTTGCACGCATTTCAAACACACTAATTATCATTGTTGTCACTATTTATCTGTGATGGAATCTGAAGCGCACAAGCGAGGCCTACTTGGAGTGAGAACTCCATACGGATTCTTTTGTATATTGCCAACAATACAGAGAATAAATGCTTGGTGAATTATCATCATCCCGTGTTATCATTGGGGGATAAATGACGATTCCAGAACGGCCCGCTGCAACTGAATAAATTATGATCAGGGGGAATCCCATGTTTTCTGCACACCTTTTTTTTTTTTTTTTTTTTGCCGCTGGCAGGCATAACGTCATAGGCCTCTTACCAGGTTTCGGTTCCCCTTCAAATTCCCTCGCCTCCAGATTTTTCCTTTTCTTCGCCTCCTCTCCGAGTCTCTTCTCCCTCATTTTCATTCTTCTCCAATCAGTCTCTTATTTTTCCTTCCTCCCCCATCCCCATTCTTACCTTTATTTCTGGATTATTGATCCTACTCCGTCTCCCTTCCCTGTACATAACTTTCTTTTTGACTTGTTCTGACTGATGGCGGTGGATCAATGATATCAAGCCATACCCCTCCTCTCCACAATTGTCGATTATTTTTGGCTTCAATTGGCTCAGGAACCTTACAGACAATTCGCATTCGATCCCTCGCGGAGTTCCCCCCTTTAAATGAGCCCCAAGTTGTGTTCAGGTGGCTAGAACCAACGACTCTCACCTGTCTTTTTCGGTCTCCAATTTGTTCTCATTCCGGTTCCTTGTCAATCTCTCTTCTCTCCACCGGCTTCTTGCTCTTCTGCTCTATCACCTTTTTTCCTTTTTTTTTTTTTTTTTTTTTTTCCCCTGGGTTACTTCATCTTCCTTCGTCAGAAATGCTGGATTGCAAACGCCACCAGAGCTTCCCTCGCCGGTCTTAGAAAAGAAGGAAAAAAGAATCGATTGTGTCTTTTCATTAGTACAACAACTTCCGGTCTTCCTTTCGCTTGCCACCGAAACCTTGAGATAAAATAAGGAACAACGGATACCCGTGCATCCTCACGTTTGTCAACAATAATCTTCGACGAAGTGCCATTCTTCTTTTCATGATTTTCATTTTCCTTTGCAATCCTTTTTTTTTTTTTTTTTTTTTTTAATTCTCATTCACGAGATATCGAGATGGCAAGCTTGGTCATTCGTTTAACATCCTAGCTTGTTCCCCGATTTCTCTTCTTTTGAGGAGGAAGAAAGAAAGAAAGAGAGAGAGAAAAGAATTATGTCTGCCATGACAGGTCCGAGGCATTCCCCTTCGTCCCCGTGGCATCAAGATACTCAAAACCAGCCACTTGCCAGTGCCGGCACTGGTCACCATCATACCGTGTCAGGTCATTTGAGTCCCAACTACTTTGCTATTGGCGCAAATGACGCCAGCAATCCACATGATTTGAGGCAAAGTCTTCATGCAAGGAATAACTGGGACATAGCTTCTCAGCCCCATACCCAATCATCATTCTCCAGTCAAAGACCGCAGCTACTACCCCAGAAGTCAGTCTACGAGGATATCCAGGGCGATTATATGAGAGGTCCCACCGTGAACGAAGGTAATCGCAGAACGTCCGTCTTACACGGCCTACCATGGAATCCCGAGTTGCAGAAGACCAATTCGTCGGAACGCACTGCCGCTCTGCATTCGAGCCCTCGGAATTCCTATTTTCAAGAACCAGAGCATACGATTCGAAACAGCCATAGGCCAGATGTCTCTCAGATCGACGATTCGCGTTCTCAGGGTTCAATGCAACAGACATCCGTTCAGTCGGCCCGTCCCTTTCAGCTGTCGTTCCAGAGTGGGTTGGCAAATACCGTTTCGCACCAAAATACTCCCGAACCCGGGTCTCAGACATTGCATCCCGCTCATGGGGTCAACTTCGTATCTGCCGAGCGTTGCGCCGAGTTAGTCATATCAGCCCATCGGGAATCAATCTTCTTGGATGTGCGTCCGTTTACGCATTTTGCGCAGTCTAATATCAGAGGGTCGCTGAATCTTTGCATCCCAACCACCCTGGTCAAGCGGCCCTCGTTCGACACACGGAAGTTGGAGAACACATTTACGGATGATAGCGCCAAGAAGAACTTCGCGAGATGGAGACAATGCCGCTATATTATCGTCTATGATGCCGCTACAGCTGACCCCAAGGATGCGGGGCCGCTATCAAATTTGCTGAAAAAGTTCACGGTTGAGGGTTGGGATGGTGAAGCGATGATCCTGAAAGGTGGCTTCAAGACGTTCTCGAACTGCTTTCCCGGCCTCACGCAAAACCAGCAAGGAGAACAACAGCAGGCTGCAACAAAGGCTGCCCCGAAGAAGCCAACTTCAATGCATATCAGCCTTCCAGCCGTTGCTCCAGTCGCCGGTGGGTGTGCTTTGCCGGAGTCCTCCGCCACA
The DNA here is from genome assembly GCA_034509305.1 of Aspergillus cristatus. Classification (NCBI taxonomy): domain Eukaryota; kingdom Fungi; phylum Ascomycota; class Eurotiomycetes; order Eurotiales; family Aspergillaceae; genus Aspergillus; species Aspergillus cristatus. The sequence continues at coordinate 989,666 of WJBV01000006.1, read as the reverse complement.
GTCATCCCCTTTTTCGGGAATATTCGCCAACACATGGATCTCCTAGGAGGTGTTGGGCAGATGTCTCTTCAACTTCCCAAGCAGTTAACCGAGTCAAAAAGACGGTTGTTACCCTCCTGGTTGCGGGATGCTTCGAATCCCAGTGATCGAGGTCACGGTGTCTCGCAAAAATTCTTGAAGCTTGAAGAAAAGGAATTGGAGCGCATGAAGCAGGCGTTCTCTTATGGATCGACTTCCGATGCTGTCTCGTCGAAAAAATATCGCATTGCAGGCATTGAAAAGGGGACCAAGAATAGGTATAACGATATTTATCCATTTGATCATTCTCGTGTCCAACTCCAAAATGAGCCAATCGGTGGCTGTGATTATGTGAACGGGAACCATTTGAAAGCCGAATATAGTAACAGAAGCTACATAGCGACCCAGGCTCCTGTGCCGGATACATTCAAAGTGAGTTCCTCCTTTTTTCTTTCTTTTTCTCTTTGTGGTTTCATGGGTCTTTCTGCCCTGAAGTATCTTGTGTTGAATACCGGCTGATATGCTTGTTAGGATTTTTGGCGCGTTGTCTGGGAGCAAGATATCAGATTGGTTGTTGCGCTCACCGCAGAATTCGAACGGGGCCAAGTGAAATGTCATCCGTACTGGGAGTCCGGGACGTACGGGCCTCTTCAGGTCAAAAACTTCTCGCAGAGATATGTCTACATGGACAGGCCGGGTTCGTCACTGGCGAACGACTCCGGCATAAAGCCATCGGCGGCGCAAGTCGACTCCAATCAGCAGAACGAGGGTGATGATCCTTGCATTATTGTCAGACACTTTGGTCTGTCCCACTCTGCGTTTCCATTCCAGCCGCTACGGGAAGTTACGCAGCTTCAGTATCCCTATTGGCCTGATTTCGGCACCACCGCGCAGCCATCTCATCTGTTGCAGTTGATTGAGCAGTGTAACAAAATCATCGAGACCACCAGTAATACCGCTTTCAGCAGTAACGAGGCAGAACCGCAGGGGCAACGGTCGGTTTTGGTGCACTGTAGTGCGGGCTGTGGACGCACCGGTACTTTCTGTGCCGTTGATAGTGTACTGGACATGCTAAAACGACAGCGCTCCAGAGCGCAGCATTCATCAACCAATGATAACAATAACCCGACTGATGGGTGGGTCTATAATGACGAGCTGGATCTCATCGCAAAGACCGTCGCCGATTTTCGGACTCAGAGACCGAGTATGGTACAGAACCTCGGTCAGTTCGTGCTATGTTACGAGAGTGTACTCGAATGGGTTGTTTCTCAGATGTCGGATGGGGATGATATCTCCCAATGAAAGTCCGTCTGAACAGATTGGGGTTCATAATTTTTCTTTTGCACCCGCGCGAGATTTTATTTGGTTGATGCGTTTTTCTTCTCGTTTACATGGGATACCCATCGCAATGATGCAAATTGCTTGGTTTTACATTATGGCTTGGGGATTATCAGCAGGGATTCCTTGGACGAATGACTATACTTATAATCTGTCACACTGCTCTGGTGCATGTATATACATAACGCATTCTTGGGTGTTCTTTGTTCGTTTGGGGACCGTGGCGTATTATGGATTAGAGAAGGGAATAGCCCTAATTCGTACTTTCTCAAGGCTGCTTGCTAATGTTGCATCTACAATGAATTCACTTTAAGCTGGGCTCCAATCCAGGCCTGGCAAAGGACTTCTGCCTGGTTATTGTGGCCAGTCTCATCTGTTGGAGCCTTCTGTACGGAGTAAATATAGGCAACAATGGTGGCTGGGAGCCTCAGGATGCTCTCCGCCTTTAGCGCATTCGATTTATAAAAGGGAATCTTGCCCGGTGCTCGATCCAAGCTGTAATCCTTTTTTGTGTCTATCAGTTACATCTACTTGGATAATTCCCCATATATCTAAAAGCACCCCATACCCGCTTTCTCGAATCATTTTTGCCTAATCTGTGCCCGGTACGAAGCAGCAGCCAACAAGACTTGCTGAAACCATGCTCTTGGAACTACCCCCGGAGTTGTTATTACTTGTTCTGAAAAATACCAGCACTCCGGCATATTTACAAGCCACGGCTGCTTGCCGTGCTCTCTATGAAGTTGCGACAAGTTGCCACAGTTTGGTCTTGCATCATGTATACCAAACACCTGGTGTAGTTACAGGCGTACATTCCCTCGAGACAAAAGAGTTATTCCAATTGTTGATTAAGCGCTCCTTTCGGCAATTATATGGCGCAGAATTCCGCGCAAGTTGCAAGGCATACGGTTTCGAATCTCAGGAAATCGACGTTCAAGCCTCATCACTTGCGCCTTCCGAGGATACCAATCTTGCACTTGTCGTCAAGGGCCAACCTGATGTATTCCTCTTTCACGCTGAAGATGAGGGATCCATTTCACCCCGGGCTCGATTGAAGGTGCCAGAACAGTACGAGCAGCAACTGGGGGTAATGGAAGTGCTCAAGACGACCGTTTGTGGGGAGCGTGATGTTTACGTCCTTTGCCGGTTTACGCCCAATATAGATGAAGATGGTCCGGATGCAGATCATCCGTTTGTCCAACAAGCATTACAGTCGAGCCATAATGGGACGGTCGTTCTGTTTCACTTTGAAATACAGTCATCCGATCACCATATTCGGACGTGCTATTTACCGGATCATTCTGAGTATGAGGCCTTGGCCATTGCGGTTGCCGACAGGGACATGTTTGCTATCTCCTGGCAACATCCTCGTGATAATCATGATTTCGAAGTTGTCCTGTATAATGTAACGGATGAGGTACCTGATAAGGATACAAACATAATCGGTTGGTTATTCCACTACCCATTCTCCATTCTCGTATACCTACCATACATTCGCTGACAAACACTAGAAATTAGTTACGACTCGTCAAGTCTGATTGATGAAAGCGGACAGCGCCCGGTTGGAGGGCCAGTGATAGACCTTAGCTTCAACGACAGATCAAGCCAACTACTTTACTACCACCGGGCACAAACTTTATATGGGTCTTATCAACACCTGACAACATTTGACCTACATCGGAATACAAGCAGGGTGCGGTTCTCTAGTTCCTTGAGTCTTTTGTTCTCAATATCGATTCCATTCTTTGGAACGCATAGAACAACCTCCCGCGACGGTAACCCAGCGTGTAATTGGAGATATCTCTCTTTCGGGATCGCCAAACATCGAGAAGAGAACTGGACTGTTGCGTGCTTATTGAAATCTGAAGCATTCTGCCGATCTTACAACTGCGGGCATGTTTTGAACCTTGAACGCGGGCGACGACTTCAGGGATGGACAATAGTTGGGCACCTCTGCGGCTATCAGGTCCCAACAAGCTCTCTAGGTGGCATTATTGCTGCTTCACCCCGCGGCACACGCATCGCAATGGCCAACTGGAATACCATCTACGTCTGGGCATTGGAACCTAATGCACTTATCGGAGAGAACAGCGATGACTTCTATCGACCATCTTCGCGATCAGAAAGTACTGGAGCGGTCGAATTGCATCCCATTGTCCTTCCACTAGAAGCTGTTTGTTTCAAGCTGCGATTCTTGGAAAATGAAGATGAGTTGTTGGCCCTCACAGATCGCGGCGTGATGCACTGGGACATCAGCCCATTGGCCAAAGGTGAAAAGACAATTTATCACTGGCCCTATAATTGCTCGCTTGCTTGAATGAGGCTGTTTGGAGTAGTTGTGTCGCAATGACTTCTGGCCGCCATATGCTGCAGTAGAAAGAAGCAGACAACCTCGCTCCTCAGCTTGTGCATGCTAATGGTCTTGTTTCACGCTTGATGTCCACTATTGCTTGTTTTGATACACTTTGATATATACTAGAAGTTTGATACACAATACAATGATCATTGTAGAATTGTTGTAGCGTGATCTTGACGACGCACCCCAGGTAGGAGGAATATGTAATAAGGCTGCTCAGCGAAGTGTGGAAGATGTTGCTATATTACCGTTGGCTACTTTGCAAAGAACGTACTCTTCAACACAGACGTTCATAATAGTAATTGTTAGATTATATGCAGTACTCTGTAAGTAGTGCTTATTGTTGACCCTCTCCACCACCAGACATTGCCAGAAACGTTACTACGAGGAAAACCCACCAATATCTGTGGCATAATGTTGTCAGATGCATCATTTAATGAGGGACGGGAAGGGAGGAGAACTCACTTTTGGAAGAATGTCTTCTCGACAACCTCCTGCGGACCCTGCCCATCTGGACTGATCACGACAGGCCGGTTGAGGTGTGGACGTGGCCCTGATTCGGTACGTACCAGCTCAACGCCCGGCTTGATTTCTTCTGTGGCATCACTCGAAGACGAAGACGACGATAGTCTTAGGGAAACACGGTAGACCTCATCCGAAGGGCCCAGATGAAGCTGAATCATTGGTTTGCCATCACCAACACCCGTGAGAGACGACAACGAAGTGAGGGTGCCAACCCATTGCTTGGGATTAGCTGGAGTCGATGTGTATAGGCCAACGCGGACGAGCTTATCGATGTGGTCTTCGGCGTCTGTAGTCTTGCGGCTTGCGGCGGGAGGAGAATACGACAAGACGTTTGATTCCAAAGATGTCGGGTCGTATGATACGCGAGCGAGGGTCGAGGGTTGAGAAGACGCCACGGGCCAGTACAGAATGTCGGTTGCGGCCTGTTCAGAAGAGGACGTCGCGGCCACGAATGAGGCCAGGAAAGAGAGAACCGGAAGGATTATGGGCGAGAACAGCATGATGGTCAGTTTTGTCGGGAGACGAGATAATGTGATCAAATGATATTTTCGGATATCCAGACGGGAGAATTCTCAGGGTATCAGGTTCATGAAGAGGCGCGCTTCATGTTGCGACAGGATCACTGATAAAGATGGTCAGTCTTGGGCTCCGGGGCTAGAAAAAAAAAGGCCATAAACCAATGGCTAAGGAATTTCAAACAAACATACCTGAATTGAATTCGACTTCTACGAGTCGCTTGCAAGGAATATCTGGTGCGGACAAGTACCTCCGCGCATGTAGACAGCTCTGCAAGAAGTTGAATTGATGATGGTAGCTCAAAATGGAAGGTCCGCCGAGGATTTACGATACAATACAGAGTACTGTATTGTTGCCAATCCATTTGCATCATTTGTTCCTGAGGCACCAAGATAGCAACGTTTGCGGATCTATGGTGATACTAATAGCCTAATACCCGGAGATCCCTGTCGCGGATCGCAATTGAGTTGGAATATCGGTGTCTTCCATACCAGCCATTGGCCGGAGGATAGTAGTCCGCTGCTGTTCAAGATTTTTATAGATGGGAAAGTTGGATGCTTGCTCTGGGCATAGCATTTATGTCTGCTTTTCACGATTGTTCTGCGAATCACATGACTCCACCGTCCGATTTCCCCACAAATTAATGTCATCGACCCCCACTGGGTCCGATGCGGTCATAGCTCCCTCTCGCCTGTTAAATCCGGTCCCGCCACCAATCCTGTCCTGGATTAACAACCTGCTTTTTGGTCCAGATATTCTGAGGTACAGATGACTAGCAGAGCATCTCCTGTAAGCTCGTTGCCGCTCTTGTGGGAAAAATTTCCCCAATTCTTCGAGTCTAGTTAGCTGATAGCATTGAAACTACCCAGGAGAAAGGACTCTTTCTATCTTCGACACAGCTTTTCGAAAGAGCTTCCTAATCATCATTATTTCCTCCGTAGCCATCATGGCTTCCCCTCACCACCGTCCTTCCCAGCAGGGCTCCAGTCACCTCGATCATTTCATCGGAATCGACGTTGGCACCGGCAGTGCCCGTGCTTGCATCATTGACGCCAAGGGTGATATCGTCGGTTTATCCTCAGAGAACATTGGTCTCTGGCAACCACAGCAGGGATACTATGTAAGTTAGAGAGCAGAGCTTGAGTTCTTGCTCAGGACCTTTACTGACCCAATGGCCAAACACATAGGAACAATCCACTAGTGACATCTGGCGTTGCATCTGTCTTTGCGTCCAGCGAGCCATCGACCAGAACAATGTCGACCCTGCATCGATCAAGGGTATCGGCTTCGATGCTACATGCTCATTGTCCGTTTTCTCCAATGTCAACAACGAGCCAGTTTCCATAACAGGCCCCGACTTTGACTCAGACCGCAATGTCATCCTTTGGCTGGACCACCGTCCGGTGGAGGAAACCGAAGTGGTGAATGCCACTCAGCACAACCTGCTACGCTACGTGGGCGGCAAAATGTCCATTGAGATGGAGATCCCCAAGGTGCTGTGGTTGAAGAACCATATGCCCAAGGAAATTTTCGACAAGTGCAAATTCTACGATCTGGCTGATGCACTAGCATACATCGCGACCGGGGACGAGAAGCGAAGCTTTTGCAGCGTCGTATGCAAACAAGGTTATGTTCCCGTCGGTGTTGACGGAAGTGTGAAGGGTTGGCAGGAAGATTTCCTCGCAGATATTGGCCTCAAGGACCTTACAGAAGATAACTTCAAGCGGATGGGTGGAGTTGACGGGGTGGTGAGCCTGTTTCTTTACAATCGTTTCAGAAGCTTTGAATTAGGGCCTTGAAAGCTAACCTATTCTTCCGTTTCTTTAGAACGGTGATTACCTCAGTGCCGGTGAACTTGTCGGTCACCTTTCCGAAAAGGCAGCTATGGAGCTTGGCTTACCAGCAGGAATTGCTGTTGGTAGCCCTGTCATTGATGCATACGCTGGTTGGATCGGGACTGTCGGCGCCAAGGTTGATTTCGAATCGGGTCAGTTGAGCGCTGATGTCGCGGGAAACGACAAAACTCAAGCCTTTGGGCGTCTTGCGGCTGTGGCCGGAACTTCTACCTGCCACCTTGCCATGTCCCCTGACCCTGTTTTCGTTCCGGGAGTTTGGGGCCCATACCGCGACACCATCCAGCCTGGATATTGGATGGCCGAAGGTGGCCAATCTGCAACAGGGGAGCTCCTTAAGTATGTTATCGAAACTCACCCGGCCTACCATCAGGCAACATCCATTGCAGAGTCGTACAACGCCAATATCTACGTTTATCTGAACGAGCACTTGAAGGAGATGGCCCAAGAACAAAAGGCCCCCAGTATCTCCTATCTGGCACGCCACTTCTTCTTTTACGGTGATCTCTGGGGCAACCGCTCTCCCATCGCAGATCCGGGGATGAAAGGTTCGGTCATTGGTCTCAGCAGCGATAAGACGGTTGATGGTCTTGCCATCCATTATTATGCCACGCTTGAATTCATTGCGTTGCAGACAAAGCAAATTGTCGAAAGCATGAACGAAGCTGGCCACAAGCTTACATCCGTCTTCATGTCTGGTTCTCAATGCCAGAATGACATCCTGGTTGGACTGGTTGCTACTGCCTGTAACATGCCCGTTGTGATACCGCGGTACGTTCACGCCGCCGTATGCCACGGGGCTGCCATGTTGGGTGCCAAAGCAGCCAGTGCCGATGATGAGGGGAAGACCGAGGACCTGTGGGATATCATGGACCGATTTAGCAAGCCCGGAAGGAAGGTATCCCCGTCTACGAATCAGAACGAGAAGGCTCTGCTCGACGTGAAGTACAAGGTATTCCTCGAGCAATGCTATAAGCAGCAGGAATATCGCGCTCTTGTCGATCAGACAGTGAACTCGTGGAAATAAAGCTGATAATAGATGTATGATTATGTTATGGGATAGGTTACTGAAAGAAAGTATTTCAGGAGGACTAGAGAAAAAGGTGATCTGAACGAACCAAATGTACTGTATTATTGGGCAACGTTTTACGACAATCAAGAATTTCAAAGCAAAAAAAAAAAAAAAAAAAAAAACTTCATTACAGAGATATGCGCATTCTAAACGTAAAGCCGTAAAAAATAGACTTACAAGGACCTAACGCCAATCTGTAACCAGACCGTTAACCGAAGCTATCAAATCCTATCGCGTGATGTATACAAAGGGGTAGTTTATCTCCTGATGTACATAGTGCTAAGCATATGATAACTGTTCCAATCTCCGTCCCTTCCTTCTTCCTTGATTTGAACATCCGTTATCAATACTTACGCAGATGCGCACCTCAATACGCGTTTCCGCTACTAGACCGGCCTATGGTGTAGAACTTCTCGGCCCTGTCAGCGCTGAGGGCTAGTGTATCGAACCGGTCCACACCCATGGTTTCCAGGTTACTGTAGCCGGATAGGTAGAAACCGATGATCACAACAAGATACGTGAGGACAAGGATCGATCCCTTGAAGTAGTTGCTCTTTCCTTCTCCGTGCACGTAGGATAGAAGGAAGACGCAGAGTATGACGCAGATCATGTCCCATTGAGGGAAGATAAGGCTAGATTAAGATGCGTCAGCGAATGTTGATTCCTTTTATGGACTTGGAGAATTTATATACTTACTTGAATGAGTGGTTCAAGAGCTCGGATGGATCGATTAGACGGCCGTAGAAGGCGCTGAACAAGACCAGGGCTGGGATCTGTAGAAGGCAGACTTGTAGTGCGTAGGCCGAGCCGATCTCCATGGACAATGCGATGTTTCCATTCATTGCAAAGGAAATAGCGTTCTTAATGATGTCGTTCATGAGTAAATCGAAGTGGTATAACAGGGACGGGAACATACCAAGAATTCCGTGGTGTTGGGAACCAATGCAAAAAGCGTGATACCCAAAAACTTTTCATCAATGTCAACACTCTCCAACACCACATCTACAGTGTTCACGAGGATTTCAGCGATTATTGCATAGAGCACCGTAGCACCAAGAAGCACGATGGAGCTCTTGGTTCTACTCCAATTGGGCGCATCATGGCCACCGCTGGCATGCGCGTGTTCGAGTCCAACATCCTCGTTCTCAAGAATCGCCTTCACTGGGTCAGGGGTTCCCTTGTCCTTACTATTGGTTTGGCGCGAGGGAGGCTGTTGAATTGACGGCTTCCGCGCTCGAGCTGCATCACGAGCAGCGACAGCTGCAGCCGTAGCTGCGACTTCTGTTACCTGGCGGACCAGGTTTTCATTATCTTGGCTGGAAAGACCGCTGAAATTCTTTAGTCCTGCTGATTCGGGGCGCGGAGGAACGAGATACGGAGACTTGTTGTTACCACGACCAGCGCTCGATGTCGATTGCTCCAACACGTCGTCTGGATTGATGTCCGGCAGACCAACTTGTTTCAAGGACTGTCCCAGTATCCGTTTGTACAACTGAGACTCACGGATGGAAGCCTTAGCGTTGGGGCTCACACTGCTAGACGCTTGTGGTCCATCAGGGAACAGAAGGTGTCTCGGTTCGTAGGGAGCTGGATCCTGAGCGATAGCCACAGCCTTCTTTTCTTCAGCTTCGGTAGCCCATATGAGGGCAGCGTGAGTTCTTAGAGTAAACCATAGACCTATCACATAGGACAGGAACAAAAACAATGCGGCAAACCACGAGTAGGGCTGAACAGCCTTGCGGAAGAACTTGTCATTGACGGCAGGAACTTGAGAAAAGTAGCAACGACGGCAATCGCTGCTAACGGCGTCCGCGGCTGAACTGCAAGAGCGGCAGTTTAACTCGTGCTAGTAACATGAAGGGTCAGTACGGGGATACAAGGGCAAGTAGCTAAAACAAGTGGAAACTCACGCTGCCATAGATTTGGTAGAACAACGTAGGCCCAAATGCAGCGATTACAGCGAACATCAACATGGTGGACGTCACTCCGGCAGATTTCACGTTGAACCGTTGAGTCTTGCGCTTAATAGCACCAAAACACATGGACAGCCCAGGGAGGAATAGAATGCCGGCGAAGATACTACCGATGATACTGCCTTCAACAAGCTGGGCTTTACCCTCGGTCAAAGCGACACAATAAAGATAGACCTCTACTATAGTCGAGAAGAAAGCATTTATGGCCGCACCCAAGCCCATTGATGACTGTGCGGATATCGATGCCACAGCCTGGCCAATGAAATATGCCAATGGGATGATGGAAATAAGGGAAAGCATGAAGATCAAACCTGGATGCGTCAACGGGGATTGCAGACCCAGAGTTTGACTCAGGAAGTAGTAATCAAAAATTGCAAACAATACCACGCAGAGGAGGTTGATTAAGAAGATGTTTGTTCCGTCCACAGTATATTTCCAGTATCTCAAGCCGGCCGCACGGTATGTGCACAAGAGTATGGATGAAGAAGATGACGACGAATCAGAGTTGGGTCGCGTACTTGTTGCATCAGAATGGAATGACAGAGCAAGAGGATGTCGACGGAGATGGTTGAGGAGGACAGTGGTGACACGAGCCATCGGGATCCAGAGCACGAACAACCAGCAGACTAGGGAAACCAGGAGCATCAGGGGTCCAATGAGGAAATAGAAGAACGTATAGAAGACGACCCGACCCAGAGTCCACTTTCCACGACCGAACAAGCGTCGTTTGGGGTGACTTAAAGAGAGATCTCGATGATGGCCTCTCTGCGGCCGGCCAAGGAGACTGTCCTGTTCGCCTGCAGAGTCAACACTGTTCCTACGCCGGCCAACAAGAGACCGATTGCTGCGAGGGCCAAAGAAGAGCCCTCCATGCTCGATGTCGCCGTTCTGCCATTGTTCATATTCGCTGATACTGCGCCCTTCTCCTTCATCTTCTTCAGCATAGTGTTCATCAGTCTCTAGCTGGACGAAGGACCCAAATGGATAGAGAATATACCACGAAAGGCCTGCGAAGACCCTCCCATATGCCACCGCACTTGGTGAATATGCGAAAATGAAGCATGCCACCGCGCCCAGAAGAGCGGCAAGAGCAAGCCACCATCCAAAGAAAAGCGACCACAGCAGGTTGGTCAAGAAAAGCATCATGCTCACTCGACCTCCTGGCGAGGAGTGGATATCGCCTTCTGCTGTCTTCTCCACCGACCGACTCTTTTTGTACAATGCAGGCTTCCATATCCTTATACCAAAGGGATGTGTTTCGTTGATCGCCTGTTGGCGGTCCTTGAGCGTGAAGCTTTCTGCATCACTGGTCGCATCCTCATCGTCGATCTCATGGTCATGGTCACTACTATTATCACCTCCATTGTCATCTGGCTGCGAAGGCGATTCTGCTTCTTCTTGAATTCCCAACCCAGGGCCCGGTAAGTCCGACTCATCTGCGAGGTTAGTATCGGAGTCTGCTCGCGTCAGGGTGGTAGGTCGAGCACTCAATCTTCGTCTCAAAGTCGAGCTTTGTGTGCACAGTGGACGTATTCTCGGGGATGGTTGCGGATTGTTCGCCTGCTTGATGGCTATGTCCTCCTCGACCTCCTTGACGTCGTCATCGGTGGAGAACTCCTGTCTTTTGTGTGGTTTTTGTCGCTTGAAAGACATATGGCGCGAGATAGAAGGCTTTCTCGGTCTATCAGACTGTTGTTGCAAGGGCGCTATTGATGGCGACTGCGAAACAGGCATGCGACTGGAGCTTTCCCCTTCTTCCGGGTCTGCAGGTTCTAATGTACCTGTCGCAAAAAGTGTGAGCTAAATTTGAGCTTTCATTGGGATGATCCGTAAGAAATTGGATGATGCGCACCGTAGCTTCTCCTACTCTGCCCCGGAGGTCTCGTTGGCCGGTGACTGGCCCCAGCTCCAGAAGGAAGATTCTCAGCTTCTGAAGGCATGGGATCAGATGAACGAACGCCTGTTCTATAGGAATCCATATCTTTTCACTTTTCTTCTTTTGCTTCTTATCCTTTGATTTAGGGGGGGAGAGGCAAAGAATGCTGAGACTGCAACAAAAAGGGATACGAAACGGAGAAGCCCTTGATAAGGCAAAGAGAAAAAGGAAGAGGCGAAACACGGGGGGAAGAAATTTACAAATAAAGTGACCAGCACTTAAGGCAACAACAGAAGCAAAGAATTCCTGGCTAGTTATCGTCTTGGACGAGAAATGGCATGGTGTTCTCTTTTAACACTGCCGTCGGAGCGTCAGAAAGAGGCTGGCTAATTCCAGCCGCGGAAGACGCGAGAGCATCAGATAAAAGCCACCAAGGACAGGACAGGTGTAGATTTTCTGCTCATTCAGAGAAAGAGAAAGAAATGAGATCTGGTCTGTTTAAATAAATCAATGATTCTGCGTAGATAGTATGTACTGCCATCCCCCGCCGTCAGCTGAGCGAGTTCCAAGAAAATAAATAAATTGAATGGCTTCATGGATGATGCCATGAGTGTATGCTTTACCGCTTTTGATTGGCCCACTGCCCCAGCTGGCATGGAGAGCGGTCTTGACCAATCAAAGCCTGTCTTGTGATGCAGATAACGTAACCCACAAGCGGGTCGCGCATTTTCCGAACAAGGACAGCTAAAAGGCCTATTTTAAACACCCAAAACAGCATTTATATATAAAAACTAATTACTACTGCGATTAGGACAGTGAGTCCTTTTATGTCCCAAAACATTGCAATCAGAACACCGTGGTGGCGCCCGTACACGTGGTTGTGATGTAGATGGTGCGGTCTCCATCAGCTTTCTGGGCCTCATTCCTCTGCTGCATAAGCTCTATACCTTCCTGAATAGAAAGGCCACCTGTATGAGCTATCTGTCGCTTAGATCGCTTCTTCTTTTGCAGCGTTTTCTCATGTGCAGCCCGTAAATCCTGGACTTCTTTGGAAAGAAGGATTGTACTATTCATATGGATTTCACACCCCTTGACAAGTGTCACGGGCTCGGAATAGTAGATAATAATGAATCGATGTTCCTATCTAAACTATTGTAGCCATCGATGAGAATATCGAATCTGGGAAAGAAAAGAGAAGAGGAAATCTATCTACAGGAAAAGGGGTTTTATCTACATGTTGTGTGGCCGCGCTAAGTGCTTTCTTTGTCTGCTCAGATGGCGGCGTTTGTTGATATCAGCCACTGAGGCGTCAAGCTGGCGTTGAGGCGTCGAGCCGTAGACCTGGACATGGGTACCCAAATGGGTACAGATTTCAGAATCGAAATACCCAAATGGGTCCTTTTACCCAAGACGCTAGTGTATTTACATGAATTACGCATAATTTACTATATTAGTAGTGTGTATGTAATCCAAATACACTGTATTTTATTAACTTGGGTACGAGCCTCGAAGGCAGTTGGGTATTGGGTACAAAGTCTGTACCCAAGTGCCAGGTCTATCGAGCCGTCAGAACAAGCCGGTTTATTGCATCATTTGTTGGTCTTGGAGAACTCTGTGTACGCTGCCTTAGAAGCCTTTTCATTGTAGATGCCTGCTTTTCCAGTTGCTTGAGATTATGAGGCGTTTTAGGTGCTGAATTGGTAGATTGGCTGCCTGGTAGTGTAGGGGTCTTGAGTTGTATATTGAGCTGCCCAAGCACCCTTTCTGGATTGAAAGGAACCAGGCCACTTGCAGCAAAGCTATTCCTGATATTTTCCATCTTAAAGGCCTCTGTACGAGCTTGGGGATAGACCTCAAGAAAGTCAAATTTGTCAATATGGTTGAAGTTGAGCCGTGCCTTGTTCTCAACTAGACACCCATATGCCCGCTTCAAAGGTGAGAAGCAGCCCACATCAAGAGGCTGTAAGAGATGTGATGAATGAGCAGGCATGCAGATTAGTATAATATCATTCTGACTGCATATCTCATCAAATTGAGGTGTTAAATGACTCCCATGGCCATCAAGAATCAAGAGGCGATATTTTCCAGTTGTACAGCTATTTGTAGCCGGAATAAATGTATTTTGAAGCCATTGTGGTCCAATCTGATCATTTGTCCATCCATTATCACTGACTTCAATCCTCCAATTGCGTGGTAAAGCCTCATATTGATACCATCCCTCAATATGGACCTTTCCTTTGAAGATGATACACGGCGGGAGAGCCCATCCAGTAGAATTGATACACTCAATAGATGTCACCCGTTCTCGATTCCCTGGCTGTACAAGAAAGGGTCGGCCAGTCATCTCAGCTCTAGTGACTACCTTAGCAGTAGCTATTAGGCCCATTGCATATCCTGTCTCATCAAAGTTGTAGATATCTTCAAGCGCAATCCCATGTTGCATGATAGTAATTTGCACCCGATCAAACCACTCCTGAATGATTTTTGGATCTTCATTTTTAGCCCGCTGGTGATTATAGCGTTGAGAATATTTGGTTTTGAGCTCATCTTGCCGTTGAATGAAGTTGTAAACCCAATTAACACCAACAGTCTGGATGTTGGCAGAACCACGCTTTGACAGTAGAATATTGGCCATTTCTTGAATATGAGCAGGTCGGAGAGCTGCTCATATTCTAAAGAATATCCAATGTACAAGTGATTCCTCTTCCTTTTGTGTCAATTTATGGTTATTGGCACGTTTCTCAGCGCAATAGGTCTTGCCATGAAGCCGGTCTCGTAATGTTGATTCAGGTACTGTATAAACACGTGCTGCCTGGCGTACAGAGCTGATTTCTTGATTTTTGATAGCCTGTATAGCTAATAAGAGGCGGCCCTCTTGTTCGATAGAATTTCGACTTGATTGGGAGCGCTTTGGTGGCATGGTGGCGGCTTAGATTGCTTGGTTGGGTTGAGATACGTAGAAAACGCGAGGGGTGCGCGACCCGCTTGTGTGCGCGGCCCGCTTGTGGGTTACGTTAAGGAATGAAAGTGCTGACTCAGCGTCTGACCGCAATGATGTGCGTGACTGCACCGCCATATATTATGTACCTCAGGCAGAAACAGTGGCTAGTAGATTACTGAGATCAGCGATCAAGCCACACGCCGACTCCAACAGCAGCTGTTGGATGACAGCCGCTTGACTCCATCCAACCCATCTAACCCGTTCCCTTACCTCTTCCTCCCCTTCATATCGGTATCCTCCCATTCTCTCGACTTTTAAATTACTGATCACTCTATTTCTTCTATTCTGGGAGCTCCTTTCAACATCTTTCCTAAAGCTCCGAGTGGTGTTGTCCTGGGTGCTCGAAGGAGCGTGTCTCGTTCACCCATCATGGCGCTCGACAACTACTACCGCAACAAGATCGAGAGCATGAAGCTCGAGATTATTCAAGGTCAAGCTGTCTTACGTCGACTGGAAGCACAACGAAATGACTACAACTCAAGAGTACGCCTACTGCGGGAGGAGCTGGGCCTTCTTCAACAGCCCGGCTCCTACGTCGGCGAAGTGGTCAAGGTGATGAGTACCAAGAAGGTTCTCGTCAAGGTTCACCCAGAAGGGAAATATGGTAAGTTTTCGTCTGGGTGGAATTATTCTTTTTGGGTTTTGTTGCCACAGGGCGTGGAATGTTTGGCTGACTCAGTCCGTTTTCTCTTCTACAGTTGTCGACATTGCGGATGGCGTTGACATTGGGAAGCTCACCGTGGGCAAGCGGGTGGCCCTTTTGTCCGATTCCTACAAGCTCGAAAAGATGCTCCCGTCCTCTGTTGACCCCCTGGTCTCGCTCATGATGGTCGAGAAGGTTCCCGACAGCACATACGACATGATTGGTGGTTTGGATCAGCAAATCAAGGAAATCAAGGAAGTTATTGAGTTGGGTCTTAAGCATCCGGAGCTTTTCGAGTCGCTGGGTATCGCGCAACCCAAGGGAGTTCTTCTATACGGGCCTCCCGGAACCGGAAAAACGCTCCTTGCTCGAGCAGTGGCTCATCATACAGACTGCCGGTTCATCAGGGTTAGCGGATCCGAGCTGGTCCAGAAGTATATCGGTGAAGGAAGCAGGATGGTCCGTGAACTATTCGTAATGGCGCGAGAGCATGCTCCGAGTATCATCTTCATGGACGAAATCGACAGTATCGGTTCCAGTCGTATCGATTCAGCCGGCGGTGGAGACTCGGAGGTGCAGCGTACTATGTTAGAACTGCTCAACCAGCTGGATGGATTTGAACCCACCAAGAATATCAAGATTATTATGGCCACCAACCGATTGGATATCCTCGACCCGGCCTTGCTGCGGCCAGGACGGATTGACCGGAAGATTGAGTTCCCCCCACCGTCGTAAGTAACTTACTTCTCCCCCCCCCTTGTCTTCTTGGAATGTGCTGACCGCCCACCTCGTCAATCACCAGGGTGGAGGCTCGTGCGGATATTCTCCGGATTCATTCCCGGTCGATGAACCTGACTCGTGGCATCAACCTGACGAAGATCGCGGAGAAGATGAATGGTTGCTCTGGAGCAGAGTTGAAGGGTGTTTGCACGGAAGCAGGCATGTACGCCCTGCGAGAGCGGCGGGTGCATGTCACCCAAGAGGATTTCGACCTAGCCACCGCCAAGATTCTTAACAAGCACGATGACAAGGTATGTCATCCCATCTTCTTTTGTTTCTGCCTGTCTTCTTTTGCCTTGGTTCTGTGGGATGCTGATTGATTGTGTAGGAAACTGCTCTTGGCAAGCTTTGGAAGTAGGCGGCTGGGCATGGCGACTTTTCTTTTTGGAGAGATGGGCACTGGTGCACAACGACATGTAATACTACTCTGCATACTACCTTATCACTAGTTATCCTCCATCTATCTGCAGGGATTGAGGTCTCCCTTTCCTTCCACTTGAGGGTCATGCAATGTACTCCGTAGTGGGATGATTGTGTTATGATTCCACGTGATTAATGACGTGGTACGAGATACTCTATATATGCAATACTATCATGGCTGCCTTGTATGGATCCTTTATTATAGGCTTTGGGTATCAGCGCAGAAGAGTCTGGCAGTGCTAGAATCTTTCCCGAATGAGAGTGAGGAACAGCAGCTTCGTCCATGCACGTCAAGACTAATGACGATGGATGGGACGTCCAATTGGATATATCAGGAAACTGACGCCAGCACAAGCGAAGCGATGCACGGCTCTTTGTTTGCGTATTGCTTATGCACAATTACAGGTCGGCATGCTTGCCAACTCGTATCTACAAGTAAGCGTGTTCGGCCTTGAATAGTTCATGTATTGTTACTGCTGCGTTAACATACCTCATCGCACATACGTACCCCATGTTTCCTTTGCCCAGATGGAGTTCGCCGCCCAATGGTCGTCTTTGGTTCCTCCGGGACGATATATCAAGACATGATACCGGTGGATGCAGTGAAGATGCGAGTCCAACCAATGAGCAGAATAGTTTTCTACAGGTGCTGGATATAGACAATGGAGCTTGAGGCATGGGACATGCAACAGTTGCTTCAAGATAAGACATAATTCTGGAGAGAGCGAAGCGGCAATAAAACATTCCGGTGTGCATATATTATGCGGAACCACTTTAGGAGATGAAGGAGTTGGGAGCTGTATATTAAAAGGGTGTATTTTGGTGTGTTTTGGTGTATTCTTGTGGATGTTTATAGATATAAAGCATCTTCAGTTACGGTTAAGGTGTTTGCCTTGAGCTTATTGGAAATTGACGGGCCAATTCTAGAAGCAGCAATCCTACATAGTACAGAGTAACAGAAACCATAAGAACAACACAAGAGCCAAGACATTGTGTGGCCTTTCTGGCGTCACCCAAGTTACTCCGTATTCTGGACACAAAGGGTTTTCTGTTGTTCTATGCGGAGTACGCAGAATGTGCTGTACTCCGTCGATCCTGATAACTCGGAGGGGGCAAGTGAGGACTCCGTATGGCATCAATGTCTTGGTCGGGATCTGCAGACCATCACTCCGCTCTCCGTACTCCGTTACAGCAACCATCCCGGAGGCGGCGGAGCAAGACCAAGAGCAACATCGGCTTCCTGCCGACAGGGGGGAAGGACCGGGGAACATTCTCACGGACTATGTAAGTGGTTAGTACTTGGCACTGAGAGGCAGTGTACTCTGTACGGAGTACGGGGTGATTGTTCGGAGAATGGATCCCGGTGGTCCAGACCGGGGTTTGTACGGAGAAAGCACTATGTACTCCGTATCAGATTTGAATGAGTAGAAGTGTTCGAGTAATGGAATGTCGTTATCCCATTATGTACAAAACACTATCTAGTACGGGGGTCACCTGATCGCCTGCATAATTTTTGGCTTATGCACACAGCAGGCTTGGCACTTGGCGGATCTGAAATGGTCAAGAATTGCCAAGTAGCCAAGAACCAATAAAACCCAATAAACCTGCTGTGATCTGCCGTGGCATTTGTGTATGCATTGCAGGGGATAAATTAGACTATGTTAGGATCATGATAGTTTTAGTAGGGAGGGGAGTGCATAGTGTACTACTAGGAGAATACATAAGGTACACCGGAGTTGCATAGAAGCCGCCAAGCGCGTGACCGCGGATCTTTTCCAGCGTCTCGGCGTCAGTGGGGCATGAATTTTTCCTTTTTTGGGCGTGTATTGTAAGTTACAGCGCGGTATCCTTATCCTCCCACTTTGAGTCCAGCTAATTGAAGGCCGCCAGATCAGCATCCATCCCATCTGCATTCTGCTGACTGATTGATTATTATGCCACTGCATCTTTACCTCCGTCCCCCCTCCCAGACAGAAAAAAGAAATTATAAGTCCGAGGGTGTGGAGGGATGCATTGTCCGGGGTGAGGTCATCCTGTGTACAAGTATATAAACTTAGTACCCGTTACCGGTCAGTTTACCAGATCTACAACTACACCGGTATCTCTATACAAATCGTATAGAGTCATAGTTTCCATATCTCGGCTCTGTTTTCCAGGGTCCATTTTCCTCCCTTTTTCTTCATTAATTCTCCATTGAACTTATTCTCACTGTTGCACTCGTACAATACGGAGCTATACTAGCTAAATAGCTTATTTCGGTGAGTTGACCCATCGTGATCGCACCTGAATCGTATTCAATGGCCTTAAATACTAATACTGTGCCAGCTCCTTGAACATAATCCCATCTCCTATCCAATTGGCTACTACTCCCGTAGCTTGTCATGGCTCAGGCAGAACTCTGGTCAACATTGGTCACTGCTATCGATCCCGGTAATCACAAAGCCATGCCGGCTGCTGTCCTTCAATCTACCATCGAATTACTTGAGACGGAGCTCATCAAGGCCAAGGCCGCTCTCCAGGAAATCCAACCGCATGTTGCTGCGACGGCTATCCAGCGGGACGAGCTGGCCATCGGGGCCATGACCGCTTACCGCCAACGTCTCATCGCACGAGCCCCCGACTTCTATGGTTCTCGTCGCCTGTCAGCCAAGGAAATCGGCCTGGCGCCGGTGGTGCATGAGGTGGCATCTGACAGTGAGGAGAGTGATGTTGAGCAGCCACCATGCACCGTGACTGTGATGCCGCCCAAACGGGCCTCGCTCGTGGACGTGTTGTCCAATGGCTTGATTCTCGACCATATGGCTCCGTATCTTTCTGTCTCGTCGCTGCTGGCTCTGTCGTCGACTTCGCGCTTTATCCGGTCAATGGTTCTCGACACGCCCTATGTGTTTCGTCACCTCGACCTTACTCAATGTCACGGCGCCCAGGTCGCTCCCTTGGGTGCTGCTGCGAGCATGCCCATGGATGAAGACATGGTGACAGAAGATGAATTCTATGCAGCGCCTTTGAGGGGCGTCTTTGACAACCTAGCACGGCGATCGATCCTCCAGAGCGTGCGAACCTTGATTTTGGATGGTCTTTCCGTCCCGGCTGATGTAGTCGGGGATATTGTGTTGTCGGATCGCTTCAATGTCAACATTTTGTCAATCAGGGACTGCCAACACCTCAACGAGCGGAAACTGATGCAGGTCCTCCAGTATGCGGTGCGGCCAACGCGCCCTCCGGGAACCCCGCGAGTCAAGGGCATTTACCACTTCACCCCCATGGAGAACCAACCTCGCGCCCCTGTGCGGCCTCGATATCGCGATTGGTGGGGCTCTAGATGCCAGTCGCCTAGTGCCACGCCTCCGCCAGTGAAGGAGTCCGCTCCGGAACCAGCCCAGTCCCAGGTACAGAATGCCTGGTATCGCCCATCCGGCCAACTACTCAAAAACAATGTCGACGAGGAATGGGCGAGAACCATCGAAAAATGCGAAGGCACCATTGCCTTCGATGCAGTCTTATGTCGCGCGCCTAGACACAACCTATTTTCATCCACAAACCAGCCAGAAGGTCAATCTCTGAGGCCAGCCATTGCCACGGTAGCCCTAGGACCCCAGGGCTGTGACGGCTGCAACACCTGCCCCGAGGGTCCGGCTATTTGGGGCCAATCCGCTCTCGATAACTTTCCTTTACTCACTCCCGTGCCTCTCCATTCGTCCTCTATCAAGGCCGCCAAGCGTCCTGTCCTGTACTCTGACGAGAACCCGGTTTTTATTGCCCGTTGCACGGACTGCATAACCGATCGTCGGTGCCACCGCTGCAGTAAGTGGTTTTGCTCCGACTGCTTGCCCCAGCCCGTTCGGATCAGGGCCAATCTCTCGCCACATCAAACGGCAGCCCAGGCGTCTGGTAGCGCCAGTGGCAGCGCTAGTCCAGTGCCGGAGCAGGAGCTTGAGCGTGGTATTGGCAAAGACTGCTGGGAATGTGGTCCAACAGTAAGTGACATTATATCAGCTGGCATGGCATGATGAAACTGATCGCTAATGATGAGACGACAGTGCATGAGCTGCAAGATTGAAGTCGAACGAAAATGCCAGAACTGCCGTGGTGAATATTGTATCGAGCATAACGAGGGTTGCTCTGACCATATGGTAAGCTGGATCTCCTCCAGCCAGGTCGGAAGATCAAAGACTGACAGCCTCTAGTGTGACTGGTGCAATACAAGCGCACGCCATCGCTTGAGGGGCTTCAATTGATTCTGTCAACGATCAATTCTGTCCCATGCATAACCCGATTCTTATCTCCCATTCCGATGTGTTTCTTGTTTTTTGTTACTTGTTTGATGTCAATTCAGCTGGCGTAAGCATATGAGAATCCGCGTTGATACCATTTTGTATATATTTCTTGATTCGGTACATCTGGGAATCAAAACTCCTATCATTCCATGACAAAATGACGTTTTTTGTATAAAGTAGATCGGACTTAATAATTTCAAAGCTGCGGCGGCGATATTCTCCGCTGACAGCGGGCGGTATCTTCCAGAAGGCACGCAATGCTTCTGCAGCAACTCGAATGCTTAAGATGTCGTTTCGACAACATCTCCCAAATTTCCAACTTCTCTTACCGTCACCTCTTTTCCATCTTCCCTTCACATGATGGCTGGTGCCGAAGACTCCCTGCGCTGGTCATCGCAATTCATCGTCACCCCGCCACCACAGACCCCGCGACTGCCCGGAGATAAGATCACACTACCACAACGCGCCCTCGAGGAATTGCTCGCAGTCGCCCCCATCCAGGAGGTATCTCCGCGAGGCGCGCGCACACATACCCGCGCCTTCGATCCGTTCAACCCGCATACCTTTGCCGCCGAATCGCGAGCCCGCGAACAGGGCGTCGATCGCCAACACCAACTCCCTCATCCGCTGACGTTCCGCGTCGTGAACCCTCAGAATGGCCGCGTGTTATATGCTGGGATTCGGGAGTTCTCTGCGCCGGAGAATGAGGTTGGTTTAAGTGCATTTCTTCGGGATGCGCTGGGGATCGAGGAGTCGCAGACAAACGGCGAAGCATCGGATGTTGAGCAGTCTGGGGCTATGAACGGGGTAGAGACTCAAGGACCGACCGTCACGGTACATGCGAAGCAGTTGCCGAAAGGTACCTACGTTCGCCTCCGCCCACTCGAGGCAGGCTACGATCCGGAAGACTGGAAGGCGTTGCTGGAACGGTACTTGCGCGACAACTTCACAACATTGACTACCGGCGAGATCCTCGCTGTATCTGGAGGACGGAATGAGTCGTTCAGGTTTCTAGTCGACAGGGTGGAGCCTCAGGGCGACGGTATCTGTGTCGTTGATACAGATTTAGAAGTGGATATACTGGCTTTAACAGAAGACCAAGCCAGAGAGACATTACGGAAGCGGTTGGAAAAGGAGTCTCGTGCGCCTGGGAGCAAAGGAGGCAACTCGATTGGAGGCGCACTTAGCCTAGGGGAGACAATCACAGGCCAGGTAGTGCCTGGGGAGTATGTCGATTATGAGCTTCGCGACTGGAATCGCGAAGACACCATTGCCGTCGAAATTGACGCTTTGGATGATGATACCAATGTGTCCCTCTTTGCCAGCCCTTTCTCTTCTCGCCAACGGAACCGGCCCAGGGACGACGAGCATGTCTTTGGTGACTTTTCGAGTCGGCCGTCGAAACGCATCAAGATCGCGTCGACCAATGTCGAGTTGGAAGGGGCAGAAGCCCTGTATGTATCTGCGCATGCTTTCCCTTCCTCCACAGGAGATGCGACAGATGCGGGTCAGAAGACGCCCGCGCCGTACAAACTACGCATCGTGACGAACCCTTCAGAGTCGGAAAATATCGGGAAAGAAGACGAGTCGGGTCCTCAGGACCCTGAAGATGTACAATGCAAAAACTGTCTGCAATGGGTGCCTCAAAGGACATTAGTCCTACATGAGAATTTCTGTTTCCGGAACAATGTGGTCTGCCCCCAATGCCGCAACGTCTTCCAGAAGAGGTCTCCAGAATGGCAAAACCACTGGCATTGTGAGCACGATGGTTCTTATGGCAATGATGCCGCAAGCAAGGAAAGCCACAACAGGATATTCCACGAAACATGCTCGTGTTCAGCTTGTGGATTCGAGGCAGAAGGTCTTCCACGACTGGCCCAGCATCGTACGACCGCCTGCCCCGGAAAACCAATATTGTGTCAATTCTGTCACCTCGTGGTTCCCCAGCAAGGCGAGTCAGAGCCTGACTTACATGACCCTGAAGTGCTACTCTCGGGCCTTACGCCGCATGAGCTGGTCGATGGAGGACGTACTACGGAATGCCATCTATGCAACAAGATCATCCGACTGCGCGACATGAACACACACCTGCGCCATCACGATCTGGAACGCTTATCGCGACCATCACCTCGTATCTGTTTGAACCATAACTGCGGGCGCACGCTGGATGCACGCAGCGGAGGCGTGAAGAACGACTCCCTAGGCCTATGTAACATCTGTTTCGGACCGCTATACGTCGACACCTACGATCCGGATGGAAAGGCACTCCGCCGCCGCATCGAGCGCCGATACCTCTCGCAAATGATGACCGGCTGCGGGAAACAGTGGTGCCAGAACGAGTATTGCAAGACCGGAAAATCCAACAACAACACTAATAACACCCAACCGCCAACCATGAGCGCTGCAGACATCCTAACCGCAACACGCCCACTGATCAACGCCGTCAACTTGCAACCAGATAGCACGCCCAACACCGCACCATTCTTCTTCTGCACCGACCAAACTGGTCAGCAGCGCCGCACTATGGCTGAGATGCTAGCAGCAGAGGGGGATGTGACTTCTGGTGGGAAGACGTATGATCTGGCTTGGTGCGTTGCTGCTGTTGAAGCTACGAGTGGGAATTTGGATAGGGCAAAGGAGTGGTTGGATAATTGGGCTCCGTCGAAGGGGGAGGATGTTCGAGCTGTTGCATAAGCTATAATAAGGTTGGGTATGGTTGCATGAATGTGTAATAAGTAGTTGATTCTAATTATATGATTTTGATGAAGATAAGCATGCATTTGTGATGAGAGCAAGAGTTGAGTACATATAAGACAGAGAGTTCCACATTCCTCGAACCATGATAATCTTCTCAATTACCCATAATAGAATGCAAGGAAAGCTTTATATTCGTCATATTCATCAATGCTAATATAAAGAACCCACGCTAATTGACATTTCAAACAGAAGTTCCCAATGTCGCGTACGCGATGACAAACGCAAACCACCTATACCATATTTCAATTAACGACCGCCCAATCCATAGGAGAAAAGCAGGTACAGCGACCAAAGGAAAGATAATTACAAAAGACTCACTGCCATCAATTAAGCAGTCCCAGTCTTGGCAGCGAGTGTCCCACTCCCCCTCGACGAGAAAATCCCCATAATTCCAAAGACGACGTAAAACAGCGCCAACGGATATGCGACCAGCCCTCGCATACCACGCATCCTGGCCACGGCACAGAACATCCCCGACGAGCTGTACGTGCACCACCCCACCGCAGCGGTGGTCAACAAGTATCCGAACATAGTATCCATGGGCGCCAAGATGCCAATCAGGCTCGTCATCACAAGAGGCAAGAAACAGTATCCCAGCACACTCGCGGAGCGGGGGAACGTCAAAGTCGCGGAGAAGTGGCCAACGGCGGTGGATTCCTCTGGCTTGCTATGCGGGTCGTAGTTGGTTGGGTCTGCTGCGTTGGGGCCTGCGGATGTATCGAGGGCGGGGGACATGAGACTGAGGATTAGATGTAGGGCGACGGTGCCGAAGACTGCGACGCCGTAGATGTAGCCGTAGAAGACTTTACCGGAGAGGAGGAGGAAGGTTCCGTAGAGGACGATGTAAAGGAGGGCGCCGTAAAGATCGCTATCGTCCATGAGGTGTTGATCGATTCGAGCGAACGGGTTCAACACAGTCAATGTCTTTTTTTTTTCAGCTCCCTGTATTGTACTTGTATGCCTTTGCGCGATCCCTCGACTCACCTTTGTCCGAATGTGCTCAAAATTGACGCCCAACTCCTCCAACAGTGGTGGCTCTCCTTCATACCCTTCTGTCCCAAACGCTGCCAGCCATCCCGTCCTCAATCCACCCTGCTCACCCATCCTCCCACTCACTCCTGCGGCCGGAGATCCAAAACCCCCGTAGCCGCCGGCCCCGCCCCCGGGATACGCCTGGGCAGCAGGATAAGGGGGGGCCCCGAAGCCGCCGCCATATGCTGCTTGAGAAGGTGTCGTGTGTCCGGATAGAGAGCTGTAGGATGAAGGGAAGAACTGGAGGTTTTGCGCAGAAGCCTGAGCTCCGTATGGTTGCTGTTGTGGATAGTATTGGGCCATTGCGGCCAGTTGGTAAGGAAGGTCGCTGAGTTTAGGGAATATGGGTGACGATTAGAAGAGTTGTATGTATTTTAGTAATGGTCGCAGAGAGCTGGACAAGTCTATCTTTATTATGGCGATTGTTCGTTTCGTAAGGACAGATCGAGGATAGGTTGGGAATACACGATCGAACATCGATTGTCTGACTAATCACATACAGTACAAATAGGGTTTAGCGCCGTTTTGTCTATTGTATGCAATCAAAATCATGGTCTTTTGGAATGACTAGAGTGAAGAATACATTTAACGCTACAAAAATTTGTTCAAGCTTTTGCATAATACAGATTTTTTTTACAGAAAGTTGATGCCGATTCCCAACTGCAACCCCTTTCGTCCTTCTTCGCCCTTCCGCAACCCCAAAGGAAGAGAGAAGTTCAATTCAAATCTCGCAACTGGATGAGCATAGACAAGTCCAAAGCCAGCAGCAACGCTAGGCATTTCATTGGCCAACTCCGAGATCGTAGAAGTCATGGCATCCTGGACCTCTACACTGGTGGTAGGGGTGCTCTGGTTCGAGGTCCGGAGGGGCAGCAACCGACCACCGTTCACGAATGCTTGCAGACGTAGGGGCTTCTCAGCACCAACGCGGGGCAGTGGGAAGAGCAGATTGGCACTACCAGCGGCATACACGTCACCTCCCACGGCATCAGCCCCATCATGAGGACCAAGGCCACAGAGACGGAAGCCACGAACGTCCGTAGGTCCACCAAGGAGGAAGCGGTCATTGACGCGAGACAACTGGGGCTGAGATTTGGAGTCAAGTCCTAAAGGGTAGAGAATGCCAGCACGGAACCCAGTGGTGAAGCTGATGCCACTATCACCTTTCATGAACGGGATTGGGATCGGCAGGGCTCCCTGTGTCTCAATTTCAGATTTCCAGAACGAAACGTCGCCCTTCAATGGACCCAAACCAGCCAATTCGTTAAAGGTCTTGGCGTAGTATCCGCGAGACGGAAGCAACGGGTTATCTCTCTGGTCGTTGGCCCAGCTGTGGAAGACACTGCTTTTCACGCTGTCTCCAGCATCTGCGCAAACGGTGGGCGATGCCTGTTCAGCCAGACCCGTCATCTGTCTCCAAAATCCGTTGTAACCAAGTTCGTGGCGGTGTCCGGACCGGCTCAGCCAGCGGAGCTTGCTCCAACCTCCCTTGACAACCTCCTCATGACTTGCCCAAGACTTCTGGGTAGAGCTGGCAATTCCGCCGATTTCAAAGCGGAAGTCAGGGTCACTAAGGATAGGGCTTTCAAAGGCTGCCTGATAAGCCGACCTTGTCCTAGTGCCCAAAGAAGCGTTCAAGTTCAACGTTTCGGCGCCGCCAAGAACGTTGCGCCAGAGAAGGTTACCATAAGCAGAGCCCTCCGTATTTCCGAGGTCGGTTCCGGTCTTCAACAGAAGGCGGGATTTCTCTTTAGCCGCTAAGTAGACGTCGATATTGGCGAGTCCTGACCTCACGTCTGCATCCGGATTCTGGTCAAGGTATACCTGGATTGGCTCTTGGAAGAGGTCTAGACATCATGTTAGCTATATTATTCTATCCAAAGGATCGTAGGTAGGTCCAACCGAATCTGCTAAGCTTTTCGGCGCGTGCCGAGACTTCTCGCAAGGCCTCAGCAAGGGAGTATGGCCTATTTCTGTTCGCGCTCAACAATGGGTTGAAGATTCGCTCCAGGAAGCTTCTGCGCGTGTTGGGTGCATTTACGATCTGGATAGAAGAGATAGCACAGGGGAGAGTCGAGTTTTGATCGATCTGATATCATATCCCACCAGTTAGCCGGAAGCTCTTAAACAGTGAAATAGAGGTCCCAAAAAAGAACATACCAATTCCCCGAGTCGTGTCTGAGCCTTCTGGTAAATTGCTCGGACCCGTTCGTTCATCGCCTGCTGTTGCTCCTCCTGCACCTTCGGATCCGCACGCTGCTGGAGACGCCCGAAGATCTATAGGCACGCACGCACCGTCGTTAGCTAGGAGAAACTTAACAAAAGAATAGCCCAATGCAGGGGCGCATGACATACGTCGTCATCTTCGGCAGACAGTGGAGAGGACATTGCGACGGCTGCAATGGTCCAGAGAGACCGTGGGCAGGCTTTCTCGGATAATGATGCCTTCTTCCGTCGGAGCTGCGAAAATGAGAGGAAGCCGCGGGGACACGTGACCATTGGCCCTCCTGGCCGGTCGCCTTCTCCGTCAGCGCCGTTACTGCGCGACTATAAGCTATCTACTGTCGCTGCTAGAGATCCACTCGCTACTTCTCCTTCTCTTTCTTCCGTTATCTTCGTTTCATTCGCCTGTCCTATTTAATTTGAGATTCACAACTATAACCACCAGCACAGATGGCGACAAAAGCAGCGTATAAGCGGGTAAGTATTACTGGCTTAAATGGTCAAGCCATGAGATGAGGATTCATTCAGTGCTAACGATTGAAATAGCTCACCCGTGAATACCAAAATATTCAAAAGAACCCCCCTCCATACATCATCGCACACCCCTCAGAGTCGAACATTCTCGAGTCGGTATTGCCGCATCATCTCTCTTGCCAGTTGGAGACTAACAGGACTTCTTTAAAGATGGCATTATATCCTTACCGGCCCTCCGGGGACACCATACGAGAATGGGCAGTACTGGGGTACTCTAGTGTTTCCCCCGGAATATCCTTTCGCGCCCCCAGCCATTCGCATGCATACCCCAAGTGGTCGATTCCAGCCGTCTACTCGACTTTGCCTCAGCATCAGTGACTTCCACCCTAAGTCCTTCAACCCTGCGTGGGAGGTGTCGACCATCCTTATCGGACTTCTTTCTTTCATGACCAGCGAGGAGATGACGACTGGTAGCGTTAGTGCATCTGAGCCGGAACGAAGAGTCCTGGCGGCGCGATCACGATGGTGGAACTGCACTGGTGGGGGCTCTCATGCCAATGCCACCCCGGGAGTGACACCTACAGCCAAGGGTATTAACAATGTGAAGGCTGGTGACGGTGGACTGAAGTTTCGCACTGAGTGGCCGGAATTAGACGAAGAAAATTGGAAATGGATGAAGGACAACCGTATCGACTCAACGACTGGACAACTCATTCCCGACCCGAATGCGACGGCGAACAAATGCTCTCCTGAGACTAATGCACTGCGCAGACGTGCTTACGGTACTAGCAATCGAATCGGCAACGTTATGGAGGGAGGCCATGTCGCACGAGAGGCCGGTCAGAGCTGGGTGCAACGCAATAAGATATGGATTGGTCTGGCCGTTATCTTCGGCTATGCATTGCTTACGAGACTGGTGAATGATGTTCAGGGATAAGATCTAACACGCTTTCTTTGCTTTTTCTTTCCCCCTTCTTTTTGCTGCCAATGTTAGTGATGCGGATGCTTTGTTTTCTGTCACTTTGAGGTTCTTTCTGACCCTCCTTCTGACCCCTTAGCCTGCTCCTTCCATTTGCGATTTGTTTCACTCGATGCTTTTGTATTGTTTTATTCGTCAGCATGGTTTCCTTGGTGCATCTCATGGTTCATGGCGTCTTGAGGAAGGGATCGGCGTTCTCTTTTTCCTTTATCTTCAGCTGTTTGCCGATCTTATGAGATTATTACCATTACCTTGGCTAGGAAAGCATTTGAAGATAGGCACCGAGAAGGAAAGAAGACATAGAAGTCTTGAATAGCATGCATAATCAAGCGTGTTATTACTATGTCTCAACATCTGCTATTTTCTACCGTTGTATGTATTTGTTCATGGATGGCTTTGAGAATGGCTACTTCCAGAAAGTGTAGAAGAATCGGCAAGGCCTGTGAGCTTCCATTTTCCTGTTCATGAACAACTCTCCTCTACCAAAAGTGAGTTGCGTCAAGCCCTAACTAAACTAACCCCTCAATGAAAGGTCCACCTGCAACTTTTCGATCGGCCCGGTCTTCCCGGGTATTAGCGAGAAAATTTTTCAAGCCTGGATGCAGAAGAAGATGCCCTGTAAATATGCTGTCCCAATGAAAGGATTCTCTCCCCGGAAACGGACCGTGTTTACCACCCCTCTGACCCCATCCGCAACTATATACTGTCGTATACATCGGGTTATATCCGATACCGGACGGAACGGTCCGGCCAATTATTGTCAGAAGGACATGTCTTTAAATTAAGAGGTTTCAGCACCGTCGCGAGAAGATCAGCTCACCGTTCCTCGAGTAATATCCTCGCGTGCTTCATACGGATCACTCTTCTCTCACAATATGAGGTCCTTTAGCGCTGCGCACGAAGCTACAGCCTCAATCCCATGCTTGAATTACTGCTCTCCGAGCTCAGATCAGTCCAGATGGTATATAATACTAAGAAGGCAACCTCCCAGCCGTACATCAAGGATTGGGAGCTGAGAATTGACCCCCCACTTCCACTGAAGCATGAATAGAGGGTCTGCTAGGAGAATCCAGCCAAGTAGCTGTCTTGCAGCGCCACAACTCGATGCACTGATGTGTGCTCTTTGCGGATGCAGTTGACTCCGACTGGACTGGCCTCCCTGTAGATCGTATAGCCAAGATAAATGGAATCACCACCCCGCCATGCAGCCAGACTGAGTCCGTGCTTAACCATCATTTCCCCGCAGAATTGAGGCCTCACCGTCTTTTGGTTGAGCAAAGTAGCGGTTTGACCTGAGATTGGGAGAATCTGGGGAAGCAGATCTGTTCATTTGCGGGGAAGGAGGCAGAATATGAATAGAGACAACCCAACTTCGAAGTCTGTTTCTTTCAAAACACATTGAATATCTATGACTAGTTCGTGTATCCTATCTTCCACTAGCTTCGATATCACTATGTCAGGACCCAAGCAATCCCACCAACACCAGGAATATATCGACCTTCCGATGGCAAGTAAGATTGGAATGGATGATTGCATAAACTGCGTCAGGAAAGTTGATACGATCAATACTTCGATGGCATCACAGCCTCCACGGACACTCGGGGACCCAACTCCCTTGGGACTGGGAGGGTTTGCCTTGACGACCTTTGTGTTAGCTCTGGTTAACCTTCAAACTCAAGGTATCAAGGTGCCAAATATCATTATCCGCCCGTCATTAGCTTATGATGGAGTCGCCCAGTTTGCCGCTGGCATGTGGTATAGTGGCCATGGATTATCCTCTCAATAATACAAAGACACAGTTAACAGTGAAGTAGGGAAATAGCCATTGGTAACACATTCGGCGCAACTGCCTTCACTTCTTAGGGAGCCTTTTGGTTCGCCTTTGGAATTATCCTGACGCCCGCCTTTGGCGTTGAGGCGGGCATATTCCAGTCCACAGGAATACAATATCGGACTTGGGATCTTCCTGATGGTATGGCGTTTCTTAAAAATATATATCTAAACCTTCGTTACTGACCCCAGGTTAGGGCTGGTTTATCTTCACAGTCCTGCTGACCCTGTGCACCATGAAGTCCACGACGGCCTTCTTCACTTTGCTCTGTGTGGTTGATTTAGCCTTTCTTAGGCTGGGGCTTGCCCATCTTCTGACAGACCACGCCGGCGAGCCTCATTTGCTGCTGACCAAAGCTGGTGGGGGTTTTGCACTACTGGCATCGTTCAATGCTTGGTACATCATGTATGCTGGTCTGGCAACAGAGAAAACAAGGTATGGACAGCACGCTCACCGAGCCATGGACAAAGGGGAATACTGACTGTAGCACTTAGCTTTGTACGCGTTCCCCTTTTTCATTTCCCATGGGAAGAACATGGAGCAAAGGCGGAACATATTCAGAATGAGCGGGGTGAGGATCGAGTCTAACTGAGGTCAAGAGGAAGAGCCTGTCTTTTTTAGTTGTCAAAGAACAGAATGTTTACAAGTACACGATGCGGGAAGCTGTGCGGGCCGCATGTTCCGCATGGCTTACCGGCTTTTGCTAAGAAACTGGGGAAATCCCCGCAATTTCTGGGGTCTGATCCGGGGTAAATGAGAAACACATTTCAATATATCAAATGAGCTTTTGTAGTACATGATTATTTTATTTTCCTCTTGTCCATAATGCCCAAGCGAGCCATATCTCCCACGCGAAGTGAAGAAACCCCAACATCGGCCTTCCCGAGAGGGCTTCCCGAGAGGGCTTCTTGGCTGATTTTGATGCTGTCTATTGCTGCGGTAAGTGTGGCGTGAGCCTCGCAGAAATCCATTTGCATATTCGTGCCCTTTTTTCTTCTCCTCAAGAAATGCTTCAGAAGCCTTGCGCCGTGTTTTTTATATTCTGCATAATCATGCAGTCTACCCTCGTGATCAATCGCCCCAATTCGAGTTTGCGCTCTCTCGAAAGAGTTGCAAAACATCTTAGAGGCCGTGACGAGCCACCAGTCGTATGTTCGTATGCATTCGCCACCTAGGTCTGCAATGTTATCCATGGACTTCAACTCGCTGCGACAAAAATCCTGCACCATGGCGTGCAATCAGATCCTTTCAATGGCATCGACTGTTGCTGCCAACTCAACATTCGGTATTCGACTGTTTTTGTTTATTTTCATATTTCTTTGTAGTTCATTCCACAATTCCATGGCATATGAGGGCCCCTAAGGCGATGTCTATTCCCCGATGGTCTCCGGGGATGGCACTGGTAGTGATCCGAACACTACGCATTTGCAGTGCATCCCGGCCCAGGCCAATCAGTCCAACTGGCACTTCTTCTTCGAAGAATGCCAACATGTTAATCGAATTTACTGCTGATGCGATGGAGGTCGGGGAGATTATCCTGCGAGAGAACCTGTATGCTAAAAAGTACTTCAAGGATCCGGAATCGACCGAAAAGCTCTTTGCCGGAGGATGGATGCATACTGGGGATTTGGCAGTGTGGCATCCGGATGGAGCAATTCAGATCTTGGACCGCGTAAAGGACATCATCATTAGTGGCGAGCTTAACCCCGTGGGCTATAAGCTTAACATCACATTTATACTAACCATATCAGGAGGAGAGAATATCTCGTCAGTATCTGTGGATAGTATTCTCATGAAACATCCGGACATCGTCGAAGCTGATATGATTGGGGTCCCGGACGAGAGATGGGGGAGAAACCCCCATGGAATTCATTACCACGACGCCTGGGTCAGAAGTAAAGGGTCAAGATGTGTTAGCTGGGCCCGTGAGAGCTCTGATATGGGTAGGTTCATGGTTCCTCGGGAGGTTCAGATTGTTCAGGAGCTACCCAAGACCAGTACGGGAAATATGCAGAAAAATGCTCTTCAATAGCAGGAGGAAAGACGGAAGCGAGCTGCCAATTTATAATTTGCCCTCATGTATGATGTTCTTGTTGAATGAAGTGTTTTACACATCATTTGTCCTCGTAGAACCCTTGTTTCATGTAAAAATACCAATGCCTTCACTGTTCATGTACATGCACTTGAGTCGCCTGGCGATGCAGCAGATATGCTGTGAAGGAAGTACAGGTACTGGTGAAGATTGGGCAACAAATCTACTTTCTGGTTCCATTGCAATATAGAAATCTGCTTTACAAGCCAGTGAATGGGAGGTATCATCCTTTTCTTTGACGTACAATCAAAGCATAATTACATCACAGCTTACGACCGACAACCTACCAACTCCAGGATTATCATGGGTAATAAGTAGTCCTATGTGGTGTTATTCTATATGAGTATCTACTGACATGACATTTGTTTAGGTAGTATACAGACCTCCGTTCGCAAATAGTTCCTGGCTTCGAAAAGGAAGCGCCAAGTGTACGTCACCTTACACTACCGCGGTAAGTTCTCACCCGGAGAGCATCGACAGCGACTGGGTCCTGCAGCATACCACTGGGGACTCCTCATCAAAGACCCTGTCAGCAACAGTTGCAACGCTTGCGAGGTTACTGATGCCATTGACCTTGACCCTATCACTGGCGAAGACCGCAATCCGGAACGAAACTGGATTTTCAGGGTGAAAGATAACGTTGACATGCTGCAACTCAGTCGTCTTCTTGGAACGGTGATGATTGGTAAGGTGTCAAATGAGATCACCGATGGAGAGATACAGGCGCATCTTGATTCAATCCCGCTACCGGTCAAGGATGCTGTGCTGGAGCAGAACTGCGTTAGCTGGATGAGAGATGCTATTCAGAAGCTTCAAGCGCAGGGCATCGCAGAACAGTTTGACATTGGCCAGTTCGGAACGGATGCGCTCGATTTTGCGGACGAGTGTCTGAAGAATCCCAGTCAGACTCCTACAACCGGCCCACGCACCATCAGTTACACCCGTCGACCCATGTAGGTCAAGGAAATAAGACGATTTCGGACTTAAGAGGTTACGACTGCGGAAGAGATCGGGTTCGAGACAAAGAAGGCTGGAGGCACAAGGGGAAACAAGTTGTATTTTCCCTCCCTTTTCTTTGTCCAGTACTATATCACCGATGCCAACACCAACACCATCGTGTATTTACAATGTGTCTAGAAGAATACTTATTTGTAGCAGCCTCACCGGCAGATCGACGGCCTAGTCCATCAGAAATTAAAGATTCAATCCGGAGATGGAGAAAAGTTAAGCCGACAGTATACAGTAGCAGGGTATACGAGCGACACCGTCCTCGCAGCCGATTGGCGTTACACTCACAAAGGACGGTCTTTGGCAGCAGTCAGTATACATGGTCCGTGTCGAGTCATCCTCCAATCCAGTAGCAGATATCCTCACTCTACACATCATCATCACTGTGATGGCTCGTGGAAACAAAGAAATCCCCTACAGATAGGCTTTTTTTGCCATTGTTCCTGGTGGGATGGCCGAGTGCAGGCAGGGCTGTTGGCCTGCTTCTCTCCGCCTCTTGCTGCCTCTTTTCATCCCATCCTTTCATCCTCCTTTCCCGTTTCTTCCATCCTTTTCCCTCCTTCTACTTTTTTCCCTCTTAATCCCAGAGACTTATTCTCATTGCTTGGTCCGCTCTTTTTTTGTGCTCCCGTTTGTATCACTGCGACTTTCCGGGTCGATAATCTAGAATATCGGTTCGGTGTGTCTCTCTACCTGTGAGTTGCCTGCAGTTGTCTGCATGGCTGTCGGTTTACCTGCGCCGGGAATTCGTCCCCAGGTCCATCGGGAGTAACCTGTGTGTTGCTTCCCTTGCTCTGTTTGCTCCAGTGTCTATCGCTTTGCGGTTTGGAACATCGTCGAGATGCAGAAGGCCAGCGTCATGAATGCTGTTCCTACCCATCCTTTTCCTGCAGGTTAGTATTTCTTCTTCTTTCTTCTTTCTTTCTTCTTTCTTTCTTCTTTTGTTTGTTAGTATCTTCATACTTTTTTTTTTTTTTTTTTTTTTTTTTCCTTCCGGGCTGTTGTTTTCCCGTATCGCACTGTATCCGCTTTGTTTCTTTTTCTTTGAATGCTTGTCTCACACACAACGCGAAAGAGTTGCAATGCAACCTGATATCCATGAGGTTTCTGTGCGACATTTTCGTCGTGCGATTTAATTAAATCTTCCTTCATGGACTCGAAGCTAATCAGTCGGTTCCTGGGGTTTTGTGGAGCATGATCGTCAGCTCCACACTCAGGATCCCCAGCACCGTTAGTGGATCGGCCGACATTTACTTTCATCGACCATGATCAAGACTTCAGCTCCAAACGAATTAAGAATGTCAAGTCCCGCAAGGCCATCCGCTCTCATGTTATGCGCGATGTGCGTCGTCGTGAACGACTAGCTGGCTTGAAGCGAGGCTCCAAGCGGGAAGCCCAATTGCAGAAACTCCCCAAACCCGCCCCCGCCCCCATCGTGCCGGACAGTTCTGAGGATTCCTCCAGCGATCAAGCAATGTCATGCTGGAGCTCTTGTTCTCCATCGTCATCTTCATCCTCATCGTCGTCGTCTTCTCCTCCCCAAGTGACAGAGTCCAGTGTTGATCTTGTCCTCCGCCAGCCAAAACAGCAGTCCCTGACACAATGGGGTGCCAGCAATCCCCTAAACAGGTCGGGTTCAAATCCCGTGTCCCAAATAATTTCGGAACTCGATCCATTTAGTACCTTGCAGTGTGTTGCTGGAATGCCATCCATGGTCCCGGAACTGATACTATACTGTAAGTTGTGATTAGACCGATAGTTTGTACCTCCTTGGCAAATAGTGACTAATTTTTGATATTGAATATCAAAAGATGAGACTATATACGTACCGACGACGTTTCCGAATGCGCAAAATGGATCAAAACAAGCCAACAAGGCGCTCACGACCACATCCGCCTTCTCGGATGCTGGCAGCTTTTTCGGCTTGATGAGCATGTGTGCGGCCCATCGAGCTATTCTTTCCGGACGCCATTCGGATCTAATCGACGCGGAAGGCTCATCTCGCAGCCTTTATGACCCGGACTATTATATCATGAAGGATAGATGCATTCGGGAGATGGAGGCCAAAGTACGCGATCCAAATCGGGCACTCAGCAATGAAGCGTTCGATACGATTGTTAGCCTCCTGACCAGCGCGGTAAGAGCATTCCACTTGGTCGTTTGATCGCTTGATACTTGCCATATGCTCGTTCGTCTCAAGCTGGTCTGACACTTTACAGTTGATCGTAGGTCTTTTTTCGGAGATCAGGATCCATCTCAAAGGTTTGAAACATATGGTGGACATGCGGGGAGGAATCACGGCCCGCGGCATTCGTGGTTCGTCCATTTGGGCTGCTATTGTTGTGTATGTGTTATTTGTCCCCGGTAAAATGACGCTTTCCCTTTGCTAAACTGCGATTAGAGTCGATATCAAAGCTGCTTCGGGCCTTATGACTACACCGGTATTCCCACTTGCTTGGGGCTCGAATCATGTACCAGTGGATGTCCAAGAGCGGATTCAGCCGCCGGAGTCCTCACTAATCAACCGCTTTGGCAACGCTCTCTGTGCAAACACACTGTTGAGTTGCTCCCTACGAAGGGTCATCCATGCGTTTCGTGGGGTTGCCTTTTATAGCGAGGCAATTCAAACAAACCCGCTTT
Source organism: Aspergillus cristatus (assembly GCA_034509305.1). Taxonomy (NCBI): domain Eukaryota; kingdom Fungi; phylum Ascomycota; class Eurotiomycetes; order Eurotiales; family Aspergillaceae; genus Aspergillus; species Aspergillus cristatus. Next base: position 953,982 of record WJBV01000006.1, on the reverse strand, counting down.
CTCTCCAGCCCAAAGACCATGAATTTTTCCGCCTTTTTATATGCGAAATCGAGCATCGATTTGTCAGTTACGTTGATTCTGAGTCTGAAGTAACAGTTCTTCACCCGATTGAAGCGGTCACCAGGACAGCGGCAATTTGCTACCTCAATAATCTTTTGATTGTCTCCCCACCATCGACAGGTCTTGGCCGCGCGCTCACAAAACATCTAAAGAGTGCAGCAAACAAATGCACACTTCCACTGCTGGCGCAGCTACCGGAGGAGAACGCCGTGCTTCTTGCATGGGCACTGTTCATCGGGGCTCAGGGCTCAACAGGACAGATTGAACATGACTGGTTTATTGAGCAGCTCGCAACTATCGCAGTAATCTGTGGATGGAGTCACTGGGATCAGGTATCAGATTCATTGACCGAATACCTTTATGTTTCTCAGGTTCAAAGTCCGATCTGGGAAACCATCTGGGACAAGGTTGTCGCTTTCGTTCCAACAGGCATCATTGGGGCCTACTAGGTTCATAACCCCTTCGTCATCTTGTTTGATTCTCCATTCGAATCTGTGTAGATTTGTCATATTAGCCTCTTGTGTCGATAGAAATTGTTTCTTTGTATGAGTCTCTAAGCAGTTGATACCCGATAAGATAGGGGATAATTAACGTAATCCACAAGCGAGCCGCCCACTTCCCGACGGAGGTCAGAAAACATGGTCTATTTTCAACCCAAAAGATACATTTCTATATAAAAACTAATTACTACTGCGATTAGGACAATGAGTCCTTTTATGTCCCAAAACATTGCAATCAGAACACCATGGTGGCGCCCGTACATGTGGTTGAGATGTAGATCGTGCGGTCTTCATCTGTATAGTAGCTTCAGTTTCCTGGGCCTCATTCCCCTGTTGCATAAGGTCTATGCCTTCTTGGATAGACAGGCCACCTGTGTGAGCTATCTGTCGCTTAGATCGCTTCTTTTCCTGCAGCTTTTTCTCATGTGCAGCCTGTAAATCATTGCGCTATTCATATGGATTTCACACCCTTTGACAAGCCGATTTATTACATCATTTATTGGGCTTGGAGGACTCTGTGTGCGCTGTCTTAGAAGCTTCTTGATTGTAGATGCTTGCTTCTCCAGTTGCTTGAGATTGTGAGGTGTTTTAGGTGCTGAATCAGTAGATTGGCTGCCTGGTGGTGTAGGGGTCTTAAGCTGTACATTAAGCTTCTCAAACACCCTTTCTGGATTAAATGGAACCAAACCAGCTGCTGCAAAGCTATTCTTGATATTCTCAGTCTTGAAGGCTTCTGTACGGGCTTGTGGATAGGCCTCAAGAAAGTCAAGTTGGTTGATATGGTTGAAGTTTTGCCGTGCCTTATTCTCAATCAGACAGCCATATGCCTGCTTCAAAGGCGCGAAACAGCCCACAACAAGAGGTTGTAAAAGATGTCATGGCATGCAGATTGGTATAATATCATTTTGACTGCATATCTCATCAAATTGAGGTGTTAAATGACTCCCATGGCCATCAAGAATCAAGAGGCGATATTTTCCAGTTGTACAGCTATTTGTAGCTGGAATAAAGGTATTTTGAAGCCATCGTAGTCCAATCTGATCATTTGTCCATCCATTATCACTGACTTCAATCCTCCAGTCCTTTGGTAAGGCCTCATCTTGATACCATCCCTCAATATGGACCTTCCCTTTAAAGATAATGCATGGCGGAAGAGCCCATCCAGTAGAGTTGATACACTCAATAGATGTAACCCATTCTCGATTTCCTGGCTGTACAAGAAAGGGTCGGCCAGTCATCTCAGCTCTAGTAACTACCTTGGCAGTAGCTATTAGGCCCATTGCATATCCTGTCTCATCAAAGTTGTAGATATCTTCAAGCGCAATTCCATGTTGCATGATAGTAATTTGCACCCAATCAAACCACTTCTTGATGATTTTAGGGTCTTCACACTTGGCACGCTGATGATTATAGCGTCAAGAGTAACTAATTTTTAGATCATCCTGTCGTAGATCATCCTGTCGCTTGATGAAGTTATAGACCCAATTGACACCAACAGTTTTGATACTGGTATCTCCACGCTTGGAAAGCAGGATATTGGCCATATCTTGAACATCAGCTGGTCGGGGAGCTGCTCCACATCAGTCCATAGAGAGAATCCATTGTACAAGTGATTTCTCTTCATTTTGTGTCAATTTATGATTGTTGGCACGTTGCTCAGCGCGATAAGAACTGCCTTTTAATCAATCATGTAGGGTCGTATGAGGTACATTATAGACACGCGCAGCTTCACGGATATTGGTGATTTCCTTTTTTTGAATGGCTGATATAGCAAGTAGGATCCTTCCCTCTTGCTGCATTGAGTTTCTTGACTTAGGAGGCATTTTTGAATGTATGGTGGTTGTTTGAATTGCTGCGTTGAATAATTATGCATAGAAATGCGGGAGGTGGGCGGCTCGCTTGTGGATTACGTTATGATGTTTCTGATTAAGTTAGTTAACGTATTCAACGGGCGAGCGGCGAATACGGCCGAAGTGCGAATTCTGTATTCCCATACAAACTGGCCCTTATTAAGTCAGTGATATCTCAACGCCATTCCAAGTTACGTTTACTAGTAATTTAAAATAGCATTATTCATGGCCATACACAGTATATGTCTCAGTTTTAAATTATCCAGAGCTATTATTTACCTGGGTATTATAAATTACCCCGTATTTTAAACCAGATATATATATTTACAACAGATACAGGTTTTTTTATATATATATATTTCCAATATCTATTCACATACACATAAAGAATGGACTTCTCTAATATGAGCCTCGATTATAGTAAACTGGTTGAGATATCACTGATTTAATAAGGGCCAGTTTGTATGGGAATACAGAATTCGCACTTCGGCCGTATTCGCCGCTCGCCCGTTGAATCATACGGAGAGATCAGGTCGGCTGAGGTCAATATTTTGGTCGGTTGTGCCAAAGTGGGGCATTTAGCGTCTTGGCAGTCATGTGACCCACATCCCAGCGTGTAATACCTTTCAACCCAATTGACATCTTTCACAGTACTTACCAACCACTAATCTCTTTAAGATGGCTGCCATGTCGAATAATGTGAGAATAGAATGTTAAGTTTCGATTCAGTACAATACCTAATGAAATATCTCGCTTGGGCCGTTCCTGCTTAATAAACGGTCTTGGCGTCACGTGCTTGGGGTGTACCTCGCTTGGGTTGTTCGCGCACCTCGGGTGAGCTATGTCCACTGGTTCGGTGGTGTCGGTGGTTCGGTGGTTGATTACGTTAGTCACTGGGCTTCTTATGTCATCCTCCGCGATGTTTTCTGATCCATGCCTTTTTGCGCAACCAATTTTTTATCCTAACAGCAATAATCCTCCAGTCAAGGTTTCTGGTGATTTTATTCTTCGACTGAATAATCTTTGTCTTCCCTTGCTCAATACATACCTCACTTCATTCAATATGGGTTGGTTCTGGGCAGACCCGCTACCAAAGTCAGGGCCTGTGGCTCCGAATCCATTGGCATCGTCCGATGCCTCCCCTCCAGTTAGTTCTCGCCAGTCTAGAGCAAATTGATCTAGTTTTCTAACCATTGCTTGTATATAGCCGGGATGCCCAATGCATGCTTCGAATGCTACTCCCGCTTCACCCCGGCCATCTCATCCTGAGCCACCCAGTGCCTGCCCGGTCAAGTCTCTGGACTCTCCATTCTATACGCCCCCGGAAACCACACCCTCACCGTCGCAACCCCCATCTTCTTCCGAGAACAAGCCCTCAACCTTATCCAAGCTCAACCCCCTGAATTACATGTTCTCGTCCATCTCCCAGGAACGAGCCCCGAATCAGAATGTCGATCTCCCCGTCGAGCGAGAAATCTCTTCGATACCGCGGGGCGACTCAGAGGGTAACTGGGAATACCCATCTCCTCAGCAGATGTACAACGCGATGCTGCGCAAGGGCTTCACCGACACACCCCAGGATGCCGTGGAATCGATGGTTGCAATTCACAATTTCCTAAACGAGGGTGCTTGGGATGAGATCGTCGGCTGGGAGCGTATCTTCGCCAAGGGTTTTAAGAGTGCATGGGATAAGTGCAAGCGGGGTGAGGAGAATATCGCCATGGACGCGTTTAGGGATGAAGTTATGGGGACTGTCGATGAGGAATCAACGCCTCGTCTTCTTAGATTCCAGGGTCGGCCGAAGGAGCTGACTCCTAAGGCGCAAATGCTCCAGGCATTGGGGTGGCTGTATCCGGCCAAGTTTGAGTGAGTACCTTGTTATGTATGGAATTGGACTGCAGTCAACTGACGTTGGTTATTAGGACGAGCCCTCCATTCGACCGCCACGACTGGTACGTTATGCGACAGACACCATCAGGCCCTAAGGAAGTCCGCTATGTGATCGACTACTACTCAGGACCTCCGGAACCTTCCGGTGAACCGGTGTTCTTCCTTGACATTCGACCAGCCTTGGATACTCCAACGGCCGCCGTTGAACGACTGATGAGATGGGGGGGAGACGTCTGGTGGCGGGCCAGTGGTGGTTCCGCTCGTGGAAAGGCTCATGATTGATTCATTGAGCGCTGCATGATGCATGAATTATCCTTTCCTTCTTGAACGAACTTGATGCTTCTCCACTCATTGCTGTAACGTTGTATGCTTAGACGAGACGCGGGCGTCTGGTGGTTCATGGTCTCTTTGGTTGTTTTCTTCGTCAATGTCTTTTTAACTGCATATAGATTTTCATCAACTCTAATTAAGCTGACTGGGCTCTCACTATGAGATACAGGATTGTAGGCGACCTTGGGTTCACAGATTCCTTAATTCCTACGTATTATCTACGTATACCAACCCCTTCGCATTTCAAATCCTACGCCTCATTCAACATGGTGTCTGCAACCCCATTTAGCAGCGAAAATGCCTTTCAAGCACCAAATAAATGGACACCAAGACATCTACAAGGACTAAACATCGAAGAACATCACCACCTCCCAGCGTCTGCCATCATCGAGGATGCCTACCTACCCGAAGATGACGACCCATGTATGCCAATGCCACCAGATCACTCTTTGCGCATCTTTTACTGCCATGCTAACCTGTTAGCAGTATTCGTTACTCTTGCCGGCGATTTTGCCAAACCAACCAGAGATGAGGTCCTCACACATCTCACGCACCCAGGCAACAAATGCGAGATGATTCTTTCTGAGCTTGATTCGGCTTGGGAGTGCTTCCAATCTGGATACGTACCTCAAGCAGAGTTATATCCATCGCACGTGGCTTCAAGGATCTTATCGACAGCTCAGCTGCCCTGTAAGCTCATTTCATTTCATTCCATATCTGTTATTTACATCTTGATGCTGAATATGAAAGTAGGAGATTCAGTTACTGCTCAATCCCATTCCACGTATCATCTTTCAATTTAAAAGGCTCTCTACGAAACGACGGCGCATTCTTCAGGCGTACGGACCAGGAATCGAGCCTCCCACTCACGATATACTTGGTATGTGATTATGGGCCTGGCCTGTTGTTTGAACTATCGCTGATGGCTTGGATACAGACTGGAAAAGCTCCGGGGTGTCTAGGCATTGCACATGAAGTCGCTCCATACCTTCTCTTCCAAGCATTCTTTCAATACGAGCAGAATCCCACATTGGATGACTACAACGCATTCGTCGTCAGCATGAAGGGGACTACTATTCAATTCGTCAGGGCTTCTTGCTCTAATTCATATCTCCGGGATTTGGTGGAGCGAAAGGCTCCTGGGTCTCCGCTGGGTGTTTGTTTTTCTGAACATTATGATCTTCTAGAACAAAAGGATCGGAAAGAATTTGTTAGGATTTTTATTGGTCTCATTTGTTACTTGTATGGTCTGTTGGAGATGTTTGGTGATTGGTCTGCCATCTCACATGACAAGTCTCAGACTGAGTCGGACGATGAGGGTAATGATATCTACTCTAATTGAGCTGCATGTTCTGAAATGCCAATTACATCCCTCTATGGAAACGGAAAGATACCATGAATTCTTGCATTATGGATATTCATATTCTATCGCTCAAAGTAAACCACATGCCTAACTGGTACAAAACATCATACTCATACACCTGCAGCATCCAGCATCTGCAAAAAAAAAAAAAAAAAAAAAAAAAAAAAAATAACTAGTTCACTATCATACTAACACAGTCGTTGAATCCATATTCTATAACCCAGAACATAGTAATACTTCATGAAGTCTATCACTCTTAGACCATGACTGCGAACAGACAAAAGCTCACAGCATACCTACAGCGTTTTCTTCATGTTCTGTCCATCATCTAGATATTCGGCGACAACAAGTCATACTTGACGCAGTTCTCGACACTTTCAATGCTGGCCTGGAGCAACGTACGTGCCTCAAGGCCAACCCACACGCGCAGCATAGAAGTGTCGCCCGAGCGTACGGATTGCATGAATGAAGCACCGGATCCAAGTTCACGTAGGAGAGGGAGTGCACTATTAATGAGTTAGATTTGCAACCCAATGTACAATGATCAGAAAAGGACCGAGGCTTACCGCTTGAAAAGGTCTAGATCCGGATCGAGACTACGCCCGATACCTTCAAGGAGAAGTATTGAGATAACGACGTTCACAAAGTCACCCTCGAGTCGGACGTGGTGGGCCCGCACCATGAACAGAACCTCGCTGAGGATATCACCGATTTTAATGTTCCCCAGCGCGAACGTCCGGGACTTGATGCTCAGAATCAAATGCTGCATTCTCAACGCAAAGACTTCGGGGTCAATGACTGCATCTGGCTGCCGGCATCGTTCAACCATTAGCTGGCCTGCTCTGTATCCATCAAACTCCGCGACTGCGCGGAAGAGATCGAGGAAATTCCTCCTGTTAGATGCGTTGAGCTGTGTCACCAGGCCGGTGTCGATGAAGATTAATTGTGGACGGTATCCCTCGGCATTTAGCTGGTTAAGTGCGTTCTCAAAGTCTTGTGCATCCTTCAGATGCGGCTTTAGACGTTTTAGCACGCTTTCCGTCACATCGACCTCAGCCTTTGTCGGGGCTTCTGATGCCCGGGTGCTCTTTCGCAGCGAAAGATCTAGCTCACTTGGTTGGTAGAACCGGACCATAATGTTGCCCGGGTGCAAGTCCGCGTGAATAAAGTTGTCGATCAGCAGCATGTGCAGGAACGCATCTAGACCTTCACTGGCTATCTCCTGCTGATAGACACCTCCACCGAGCTCCATGAAGGTTGAAAGCGGAATTCCCTGCGCAAACTCCTCCACCAGCACCTCCCGGGTACTGTAATCCAAGTATGGGAATGGGAACCAAGCAGTGGTGCGTGACTTGAACTTCTCACGGAAGATAGCGAGGTTGGACGCCTCAATCCGAAGATCCAATTGTAACTTCATCATCTCTCCAAACTGTGCGACTTCGTCCGGCAACGACAACCAATGCATTGTAGGGATGGCATTGATCAAGGACGCGAAGAAAGACATGATCCTCAAATCCCTCCGAATGACCCGTTCAACCTTTGGATGAAGCACCTTAATAGCCACATATGACGATGGAACCCGTTTGGGCGAGCTCTTCACCAGCACATCGACATTCCTTCGGACCTTACCTCGCAGGCTCTCGGGCTCCTGAGAGATGTCCTTATCCTCAGAAGCCAAGCTCCGCTTCAGTCTCGCCTTGTACACCTGCGCAATTGCGCCTACACCGAGGGGTTCCTCCTGGAACTCTTCGAAGATATCCTCGAACGGCATCCCATTGAAAGCTTTGCTTATGGTCTTCTTGGTCGCGTGTAACGGATGTGCTGGTGCGTTGGAATGGAGAGAGGACATAATGCTGCATAATTCCGGAGGGAAGATATCGGTTCGAGAAGCCGCCCATTGTCCAAGCTGTAAGTAAAGAAAGACGAATCAGTATGCGCGTTTGTAGAGATTCCGGCAAAGACAACCCACCTTGATAAACGCCGGACCAGCACGCTCCATTGCCCGGACCAAGAATTGGAACCACCATAATGTCCCTGCCCGTTCTCCACTGCGGTCCTCCAGTCGTTTCCCAAACCAAGCCACCGGGAATGTGAGAATGACCGGCATAAAGATGAACACCAAGTGCACGAATCGAAACCCGGTCGCGATCGGATCGTAGATATAACAATACCACAGAACAAAAAGCTGCTGACGGAGTCTCTTCAGCCCCCGCGCATCCTTCGAGACACCAGTCCGAACTTCCGCACGCGACGCCTCCAGCATATGTAACTCCCCGGTTTTGTCACTCGAGTCCCCCTCCTCCGCCAGCTCCAGGAAGGCACCTGGAGTCAAGGCAGCCAGTAGCACCGTCCTGGCCACAGGGGCTCTTTTCGAATACCCCGAATAACCACCTCCACTAAATTGTCTTCGCGGCCATGATGGCGGACAGGCAAAGCGTAATCGCGATGGCGGAGCAAAGCGGGACAATAGTTGCGTCGAACTTCCACCACGGTGCAGACAGAAACGGCCAAAGAGGACGGCCGTCCTCATGTTCTCATGCAAGCAAGCGCCTCCGAGGGGCCGCGGCGATCATGGAAGAGCGTAAGAGAGGCTCTGTAGCCAAGCAGGAGAAGCCATTGAATTGTGAAAGGTGTAAGTGTAGAGTGGTGTATTGTAGGTGCTTCGCGGAGCCCGCAAGGAAACATCGGCGGCCATTCGGAGTTGCACGTGGTACGACGTCATCGCCGACTACGCAACATATCATCATCAGCATCTTTGTAGGGATTTATTCCCAGATTGCGATGGGAATTTGCAGACAAGATGTTGAATTGTACGGAGGTATAGTGCTTGGTATAGCAGCTGTACTGATAGTTTATGCTCCTATTATTGTAGACATACGCTCTATCTCAGAACACCCGTTCAGCTATCTTCACTTCCTTTCAAATGCCGCGCGCGACACATGGTCGTTCATCAAACCCTCTAATGAGGCTTTCCAGTCCTCTGGCAGCGCGCCCTGCTGTACACAATTAGTACATCTTTCATCTAGAAAACGAGAATCAACTTACATCATTGGAGAGCAACTCCTTCACGAGGATAATGGTGTTATCGCGATCTTTAGCTCGTTGTACCTTTTCTATTTCAGTCGCTGAACCCGAGTCACTTGCACTCAGCGTGTTCTCAAGCAACGGGTAGACTTCCATATTCTGCAGACAGTCCACGGCCGCTGCAGTACCCTGTTTGCAAGACGCCATCAAGGCCAAAGCAAACCACCCTTCACTCCGGACAACGGGCCACTGGGTCTGGGTGATCATAGCGCCTATCGGACGTGCAATGTGTTTGTGTAAGCTGAAGAGGCTATCCAAGAGGGCGCTTGTCTCGGATTCCTTAGCCTTCGGGATAAGAGTGCGGCAGATGGAGGCGACACTTCGTCCGATTTCGGTCTTAATCGGGGCTGAATCTGTCTTCTCGAAGAGACCAAGCAACAATGACAGATACGTCGGCTTGTCTGCTGAAGCATCGCCCTCAGGAAGTGCTTCCAGTAATCTCGTGACGTTTTCATATGACGATACGATCAGCTGGCGAGCCATGCTGGTAGCAGCGAATTGAACCTGCGGAACCGTCTCGTAACCCCATAGAGGCGCTATCGCAGGTATTATACCGGCATTGCCCAGGTGCTGCCTGTTGTTACCGGCAATTGCCAGGTTCTTCAGAAAGCCGAGTGAGGAGTGAAGAACGCCGCCTCTGGCGTCACTCTTGAGGATCGAGATCAACTCTTTATGCAGACCTAGATCGCAAACCATCTTCTCGCACACTTCGTCTGATCGGGCCAGGTTACCCAGCATAACACATGAGCAGATCTGGAGCTGGTCTTCACTTGCAGTCAGCCAGGACTTCAGAGTCTGGAAAATTGGCGACTCAAGCGGATAGAATTTCGCAAACAATTCTGAGCCTGAGAGCTCGGCCAATGTCTGGTTGAGTTTCAATTGTAGCTGGACCAGCACCTTCGCTTCTTCGACGGATGACCGGTTCACCTCGAGGGAGAGTGACCGTTGGAGGACCGAGAGCACACGCTCGACCATGCCATTCGATATACAGACGTGTTGGAATCGTTCATTCTCCAGATACTTTACGAGACTGTTAACAACGCAGGAAGACTGGGAGAAGGTGGTCTCCTTGTCAGCAGCAAGCTCCAGTAAAAGCGAAATCGTTCCATCGGGGGAACTCTCGACCCCTTTTCCTATATACCATCATCGTCAGAAAAGAAAATAAGTAGATAAAGAAAGTGTCGTACCTTGCTCCGCCGCTAGTTCTATAAGTTCGTAGGAATAGTCAAGCAACGCTTCGTTATCAGAAAATGCACCGTCTTTGATTAGTTTCGATAGTATATACGCAATTCTGTTCTCAGCGACCTGAGCATGAGCTGACTCTATAGTCCAGTTAGTAAGATGAATATTATAGGTAGGGATCCAACCGCACCAAAGTCCATGCATGTGTTATATAAGACGGGTATTACCACTTGGGTAAGCCCCGGGTTCAACAGACGGCGGATAATAGCAAGTGTATAATTGTCTTTCACGACGATTAATCTGTTTTCGTCTGAATGGGGTTAGAATCCTTGTTATAGCGCCGGCAAAACACGGACACACCTGTATCGGCACACGAATTTCCACCCAACCGCAGAGAATGCAGCAGTAACTCATTATCGGTGATCTCACTCGAAGCAACCAAGCGAAGGAAAAAGTCCAAGATTCCTGACTGACCGTAAGGTAACCTCCACGATGCTAAACTACCTGTCAGATTCTATGTTTTGCTAGCAGTACGTTCAGCTGTACTCACGATTTCTGCTCCCGTTCGCCAAAACATTCGCTGCTTGAACCAGATAGTCTAATTTGCAACTCCATAGCTTATCCAGGACAGATCGTACATCCTTGAAAGCTTCGACGTCTGCTTCATTCGCGCCTTCGAAGTTCTTCAGAATCTCTTGCAAAGACCTGAGTAGATTCGTTTGCTCCTCTGCTGGCAAAGAGTCTGTTCTCTCTGTTGGCAGACGAGGCGGCAATGCAGTCGAATCTGAGAGAATATCTTCCACTGAAGGGAATTCGACAGCTGATTTCTGTACTTGCGTGGCTGGAGCAGAAACACGCTCGCCGGCGGTATTCATCTCATCTTGAGAAGCCATATTCCCAGAGCAGTCCGGTTGAAAATCGATGAGATTGGCCTTCTTTTAGAAAAGAGGGATCAAATCGAGTTCAAGTATCTGGGATACCCAGGCTTGTTTTGAATTAGAAATCAACAGAGTGCCACTTGTATGATATCTAGCCAACGATGACAGCTAGAAGGACACTTCACAAAGACGTAGATCTTTTGCGAGTATCCGGGAATCCAGAGCACTAGATTTGGAATATAGAAATGCTAGTGGAGGAGAGAATGGACTTCTCGCCTAGTATTTGTACTCGGTGCATCTCGACGGCCGGCGATGGTTCAGGGATCGAGATTGCAGCCTGAGGCCCCTTAAGGCATCATTTGTTCCTACGATAGTACGCCAGTAGTCCCTGTAGTTTCAATCGACCAACTCGCTATGTTTATTAGAATAGTATAGATAAAGTACATAAATATGTCAGTTTCCCTTAAATCTAGAACTATCCATAACAACTGTCAAAGAAATACCGAGTCATGGACTGCATGCGGAACTCTATCCTAATACGGCGACCACCGCGGCCACGAGGCGCATCGGAGGGAATTGACCGTTGCTTTCGCATACGTGCAGGGAAAACTACAACCACAGCAGTTTTCTCGGGCGTGCAGTTCTATACCGCATTAACCAACAAGTAATTTGTGTGCACTTTGTTTCTATCACGGATTCTGCTTTCCAGTCCCTCCTTTTGATTGCAACCAATCCGATTGTTCAACCGCATACACTCTGATTGATTCGTGGTTCATCATGACGCGCGCTCAACAGACTCTCTCAGTTCTGCTGCTGGTCTCTTCGGTATGCTCAATTGGTGCTGGCCATTATGCCGAGTGTTCTTCTTGCTGACTACGTGAATTTTTCTTTCTGCCGGTTCTAGCTCTACCTCGTTCTCTACCTGGGTCTCGTCCCCCTAAATGAGACCGTCCAGTACGAAGTCATCCCCGTCGTACGTCCACCCACTCCTTTCTATTTATCTATAACCACTTAACGCTGATGCGGTATTCTCATCGATAGCTCCCCTTCTACGCCCTGATATCCTTCGGATGCTACCTGCTCGGCCGGCTGGGAGTGGCGATCATGACGTTCAACGACGTCCCTGAGGCGCACGACGAACTGCAGAAAGAGATTGAGCTGGCCAAGGCTGATCTGCGTCGGGGGAATGTCGACGTCGACTAAACAGTTTTTTGTTTTCTTGTTCGTTGCGCGGTCTGTTTGGACTGAGCTGGGTTAGGCGTGTAGGGTTGCTTTCTGTTCTTGCGTTAGTATTCCGCGGGATTCGGGCGTCGCTACACGTTTGGGAGGGGGACAATTAGTTGTCAATGGCAGTGGTAATGATGGTATTGGATGGGGGTCTTTGATTCCTGTCCATGGATCTCCCGATCTAAAAGGTGCAGCCAGCGGACCTATACGATTATCGAGGTAATAAGGGAATCTCCAGTGGTTATCCAAATGCTGGGTTTTATGTAATTTCGATTTGATAGCGACTCAAATGGCTCCAAAAGACTTGCTCGAGCAAATGCTCCAACTCCTTTTAATGTAATAAATCAGAAGCAAATCTATATCCCACTGCAAATAATCACATCCCCAAAAATCTCAGCAAAGCAAAGGCGAAATTTGGATATATGTCGTTTATAAATCAAGCCGAATCCAAATATACCGAAATAATTATTTTAGCATCATGATCATGATTCCCGTTGATCAAAGACATCTTTTCATCTCGTGGCGCGGTATGCCCAACATATATCTCATGCGCAAGATCGAACCATAGGATGGACTGGAATGCTTGGTGTCGAGGGTGGATGGAATGGTAGAACGAAGCTAAGGTCCGATTTTAAAGAGGGTTCTCCTTGGACAAGCGGTCGTGTTCGTCGATGTCCCTGTGAAGACGTATGAGTAACGGGAAACAAAAACTGCAGAGCTTCTTCACTTACTTGGCTTCCCACGGATAGCAAATCCACACATCGTCAGTGGTCAAAGATGCGTGGTAGTACTTCTCCATCATGTCCTCAGGCAGCTCGCCCTTCTTGGCCTTGTTCTTGTTCTGTTGGGAATTAGCAAGACCATCCATAACGCTATCCAAGTTTCAGGGACAATGTACGTGAAGTACAAAGACGAAGAAATTGGTCTTCTCGCCCTCACGACCCAACTGCTTCTGCGCCGTCTCAACGTCCTTCTGGAGTTCCCTAACGGCGTATTCCAGCGTTGTCCGGGTGTCATCGACCTCGTCCACGATGAGGATGTTCTTTCCGATCAGGTTGTTCATCTCCAGCGAGCTCAGGTCCAGCCATTGTGTGCGAGTGACCTTGGTACCGGGAACCTCTTCGGGGTCGCCGCGACCCAAGTCTTCGTAGAGCGACAGACCAATAGCCTGGATGGGGATGTTGGGCTCGCCGGGGCGCTTCAGGAAGGACCTATTCGAGCGATTAATCAGTATTAATCCTTGGTGATTCCTCTCTTGAACAAAAGCGTACCGGAGAATGCGGGCAGGGACATAACCACCGCCGCCAATAGCGATCATAAGGTTAGGGCGGAAGACATCGAGAATCTTTTCGGCAGAGGTCTGACAGAGCTTGTGCACCTATCCGAAAGAAGACAAGGTTAGTCGATATTTGAATGCTTGGTATTAGATGTAAACGAGAAGAGAGCAGGGAATATGGAATCCATGCGCCTTCCATGCAGTTTCGACGTATCCGCGACATACCTGGTTATATGTGACATAGACTTTCTGCGGCATCCTGGCGGTATTGAACTGGACAAGTTCAGGGGGTCAATAGGCAAGTGTATGAAAAAAAAATATAAAAGATCAAATTCGAGGGGCGATGGAAAAAAGTCCTGGGTGGGGCGCGGATAACGGCGATAGACAGAATATCAGCTGTCAGACAGAGTCTGTATGTGGAAGGTTGTTAATATTCTCTATAAGGTGTAGAGTACAGAAATGAAAGAGGAGAAAAGAATGAACTGTAAGTCAAAATTCTTCTCACCCTGTCTGCCTACTTGAAAAATTTCCCTTGCCTAGACACGCGACAACTGTCTATGCCTATCTCTATCCATGGAATGCGCCGCCAATCATGTGCCTCGCCTATTTGGTCCATGGCGGCATTCGCCGAACAGCTACTGCCCCCAAAAAAAGCACGTGCAGTAAGGGTCCTGCCCCATCTAATCTTTCCCGATCGATCTCAGTCCTCAGGGAAATATACAGATTGCTTTATCTCATATTACCCCTCCGCAACTCGCCAACAGAGTCATTATTTCATTTGTACATTTAGAGGTACGCGGTCCCCTGACCCAGTCAAGAACTACCCATGGTTTACTGAGCAAAAGCCGAGGTTTACGATTTGGGAAAGTCGCTAATTGAACAAACAGTTATTTGTGTCTATGGTATCACATCAGACCTCCATTGTTCGAATGTCTGGAATCTCAGGCTGCACCCGGTTCATCTCGAACCCACCCTCATCTTTATCCTCACCCTTCTGAGGCCATAGGATATGGCGCAGGACAATTGCTCGAATCATCATGCTGAACACGAAGATATACATCAAAATGAGAGGGAACACCATGACACACCCGACAATCAAAATCGGTTTACATGAGAATGCATTGCCAATTGCGAAGGTGGCAGTTACCAGTGCGGTGTTGGGGAACACGAAAGAAAACCAGGCCATCGAGAATTTGATCCGTCCGTGTCCGATCGTCGACCAATGGGCAAAACTTGCTATAAAGAAAAAGAAGATGGCCAGACTGGATGACGATTAGCTAACCTACCGCAGAGATGGGCTCTCACAAAACTTACCCCCATAACCATAAGGCGCCGAAGTTGATGACGAATCTCAGAACATCAGCAGCCAGGGCCCCATTGCCCATGAAATCATCGGGAAAGCATCGCTTCATTTCGGAAGCCATATTCACAATCCCTGAGACAGTGAAGGCGCTAGGTCCGACAGAGACGAACATACCTGGCCGCACGTTTTCCTTGGGCAACTTCTGCGACATCAATCTATAAATAAAGGCCGAATACACCATCAAGGACACCAGGAACCCAACTCCTTGAATAGTCATGCCACCGATGATGATGGTCAAACAGCGAGAAGGCTCAAGTTTACTACTCAGGATGCCAGCGTGAGGCCCGATAATCAACATTGGATATGCCGGGAAAATCCAAATCGGGGTCATCTGAGCTATAGTAAACGTCTGCGTTGACCACCTGAACGTCATCAATCAGCGAACTCTTCTGAAGGGGAAATGAGCGATATTAAACGCACAGAAGGAGGTATATCCCTGCCGAGAAGATCACTGCCAGAATCGCGTCAATCCAATATAGAATACCGACGGCCTTGGCCAGCCAATAACCTGTATGCTCTGGGCCATATTGCGAGACGTTGATCAAGATTGTTCCAAAGGAGACAATGCACGCAGGGACGAATAGTGATTCTGTCGGGTGCAGAAAAGACGCCTTGAAGGTGTATGGATAGAGGTAAAATCGAGTGATGAGCAGGCCCCATATGGCAAGGTACAGCACAATGTTGAACAGAAAGACGATAATGCCAATCGTTTCAAGGCCTCGAAATCGATAAGGGACTAAATAGTGCAATACCAATCAGTGCGAAAACCACGACAGTCTATATTCATTTACTAACCAGCATACAAGGCGTTTGCGATTCCCCCGGTTGCCATGGTCAATGTGAAATAGGCCCAGGTGAAATGGCGGATACGTTCTCTCCAGCTGAGATTGACGACGGACGACGAGTCGGTCTCTACATCGTCGGTCGACTCGGTATCATTGATCCTGCTGTCCTTCCTCGCGACCGTCCCAGTGATCACTCGAGGGGACGACCCTTGCAATGACTCCAATGCCGATGTATGGGCGTCGCGCAATTCCTGCGCTGTTGGTTGGCTCAACAATGTTCCATTGCTGCCTGTCGACAGATCGTGCTCCGCATCTTCAAATGTCGGGGTCCTGAACCCCTCATCCCCGCGACTTCTCATGTGTCTGGGAGGTGGGCGTTGTAGTACGCCCTTCATTGTCATTGTCGAAACATTAAGGGGCATAATTCCATAATGGCAGAGATCCTTCTGTCTTAAAGCGACGATTCCACGTCAAGAAAAGGAACCCAATGGCTAGATTCCGGGCTGAAATCAGCACATGAACATCGAGAATAGTAGCGGTGACAGAAATCGACGAGTCAAGCTAAAGATTCTAGCCTGTGCATTGCAAGAAAAAAGAAAGCAGATGCAAGATGCACAAGATGCAGCAAAAAGAGATCTGGGATACAGAAGTCCGTAGTGGTTGGAATAAGAAAACTTTCGGGTATCGGCACGGGAGAGCTACGTGCTTCTTTTCTTTTTCTTTCTGAGCCAACCAGCATCTTTAACAATATTCTGTGTCAATTGCAAAAATGGCGAATTGCATATATCCATACAACTCATGCTTGTAGAATCAATGCGCAGTATGCATATGCCAACATGTAGCACTCTACACTCCATACCCCGGAGTAGACCGAAGCACACAAGATCCCCGCCTGATTGGCCCGAGGCTCGTGATGTCCGACAGCCTTGCAGAGTTATTCTCCTTCTCATTTCATATTTCTGGTGTAATCTTTCATATCTGGAAGAGGGATATTTAGCTTGCATGATTTACATTATCTTGCAGCCTTAATTAACAACTAAGTGTCCTCATGGCTGCTGCTGATAATCGCCGCTCCGTTCTCATCACGGGGTAAGCGATCAATCCCGATTCTAATCTACTCAGCCCATCTACAGAAATGCAGAGACTAATCTTATGATATCTGATTTAGATGCTCTCCCGGCGGAATCGGAAACTCGCTCGCGCGGGAATTCCACCGAAACGGGCTACGCGTGTTTGCGACGGCACGGGATGCGAAAACAATCGAAGAACTGGAGACATTGGGAATCGACACCCTGAGTCTTGTGGTTGATGATGAGGATAGTGTGCGATCTTGCTATGAAGAGGTGGAGCGAAAGCTTGGAGAGAAGGGATTAGATTATTTGGTGAATAATGCGTGAGTAGTCTCACTCTCTGGAGAGGCGCGAAGTGATATGCGAGTACTGACTACAGTTATCAGGGGTCGAAGTATGTACAATTGGTTCTTGTTCTGGAAGACAGCAACATGATATTGACAAGACGCAGACTACACAGTTCCTGCCATGGAGGCAGACCTGCCCGAAGCTCGTCGGACTTTTGAAACCAACTTCTTTTCTGTGATTCATATGTGCAAGACATTCTTGCCGCTGCTTATCAAGGCCAAGGGGACTATTGTGCAGATTGGGTCTGTTGCGGGCGTGAGCATTCGATCATTTTGTGCTATCATTGCCGTGTTAACTGATGTACTTCAGATCATTCCCTATGTGTTTGGTTCCGTTTACAATGCTTCGAAAGCAGCTCTGCACTCGTGGAGTGATTCTTTGCGGGTTGAATTGGCACCGTTTGGGTAAGTCATTGTATTTTTCTGTCAATTCCAATGGAGGACGAAGCCTGATAATGTCATACAGAGTAAATGTCACCACCGTCGTGACCGGTGGCGTACAATCTCGCATTGCCCGGACGGACCGCACCCTACTGCCAAACTCCCTATACGCTCCCATCGAAGACCAATATCTACGTCGCGTAAAACACAGCCAAGACGGTGCTATGCCGCATGATGCATATGCACGGAGTGTGGTAGCCCAGGTTCTTTACGGGTCCGCACCATGGCGTTGGTTATGGCCATGGGCGCAGGGCCGAAAGAGTTGGATCTGGGAAGGAAACAAGAGCTGGCTGATTTGGTTGTTGGTTGGGGGTTGGGCATGGTCTGGGGTGTTTGACCGGATGATGACCGGGATGTTCAAACTTTCCCGATTGAGGAGGTAAACATGGCCCTATCTTACCCGAGTAGTGTAAACAATTTGCCGTCATTGTGACGGGGGGAGGGGGCATGGTACGGCGTGTACATGTATAGTTTTATATATTCCTCTACTTGCTTGTACAGTCTTCTCACAGTAGTAGCTCTCTCCTTAACCAATGTTCAACCATTCTATATCCTCATACATAAATCTCTGAAAACTCAATCTCGATGGGGCTTTCCGTGATGTCTTCGCTTCGGAATCACAACCGATTAGTCATCTCTAAACGCCCGCTGGTTGGCTATCAGGTGACCCGCCAACCGTCGTCTCAAGGCCAAAGCAATTATCCATCCCGAGCTTCGCAGCCGTGGAAAAGAAAGCTGTCCCTCTCTTAACCACTCCCTCTCTTTTACCTTCCCTCTCAGGTTATTCTTCTTGAGAGCCCTTGCTATCTCTTTGTTGACTCGACCACTCTCCCCTCTTTCTCTTACATCATATCCATCATGTTCAAGCTCGCCCGTAGCCGCCCATTTGCGACGGCCTTCCGTGCTGCGACGGTAAGATCTTTAATCTATATATACTTCTACCCGGCTATAGTCACTCATACAATGGCTTGCTTTATTTAGGGAACGCCCTCGAGAATCGCTCAGCAACAGAGAAACCTCTCCATCCACGAGTACCTGTCCGCAAATTTGCTGAAGTCGGTACGCACATTACGTCTCCACCCCCTCTTTCTTTTTCCGCCAAACTCCAACTCCCAATGACTGATATACGCGGTTATAGTATGGCGTCGGCATGCCCAAGGGCGAGGTCGCCCGTTCCGCTGAGGAGGCCGAGGCTGTCGCCAAGTCGCTCGGTACATGATTTCAATTCTCGAACCTAAAAAACGCGCAGCGTACTAAGACCGGGTATTACAGGTAACGACGACATGGTCATCAAGGCCCAGGTCCTCGCTGGTGGTCGTGGTAAGGGTCACTTCGACAATGGCCTCAAGGGAGGTGTGCGCGTGATCTACTCGTGAGTTGGTTCTATAAAATTTTTACATTCAAAAAGTGTTCTGTTTGTTGACGGTGACTTCATTATAGGCCCACCGAGGCTAAGATGTTCGCCGACCAGATGATCGGACAGAAGCTCATCACCAAGCAAACTGGCGCCGCTGGCCGTGCTTGCAATGCCGTCTACATCTGTGAGCGCAAGTTCGCCCGCAGGGAATTCTACCTCGCCGTTCTCATGGACCGTGGCTCTCAGACCCCCGTCATTGTCGCCTCGTCGCAGGGTGGTATGGACATTGAGGCCGTCGCCAAGGAAAACCCTGAAGCCATCACCACCACTCCCATCGACATCAAGGTCGGTGTTACCGACGAGATCGCCCGCACCATCGCTACCAACCTCGGCTTCTCCGAGCAGTGCATCGAGGACGCCAAGACCACCATCCAGAACCTGTACAAGGTCTTCATGGAGAAGGATGCCACTCAGATTGAGATTAACCCCCTTTCGGAGACCTCCGACCACCAGGTTCTGGCCATGGATGCCAAGCTTGGCTTTGACGAGAACGCCGAATTCAGACAGCAGGAGGTCTTCTCGTGGAGAGACACCACCCAGGAGGACGCTGATGAGGTCAAGGCTGCTGAGTACGCCTATCCTTTGCCTTGACTATGTTCTTTTTCTCTAACCAATGGTATAGGCACGGCCTGAACTTCATCAAGCTTGATGGTGACATTGGATGCTTGGTCAACGGTGCTGGTCTCGCCATGGCCACCATGGATATCATCAAGCTCAACGGTGGTAACCCTGCCAACTTCCTTGACGTTGGTGGTGGTGCTACCCCCGCTGCTATCAAGTCCGCTTTCGAGTTGATCACCAGCGACCCCAAGGTGTCTGCCATTTTCGTCAACATCTTCGGTGGTATTGTCCGCTGTGACGCCATCGCCCAGGGTCTTATCAACGTTGTTCAGGAGATGGGTATCCGCACTCCTATCATTGCCCGTCTGCAGGGTACCAACATGGAGCAGGCTCACAAGCTGGTATGTTCATTCCCCCATAGAAGCAGAAAAGGTGCTAACCAATTTCATAGATCAACGACTCTGGTCTCAAGATCTTCTCCATTGAGGACCTCCAGAACGCCGCCGAGAAGTCGGTTCAGTTCTCGAAGGTTGTCAAGATGGCCCGCGAGATTGACGTTGGTGTTGAGTTCACTCTCGGCATCTAAGCGCCGTGACAGTGCATTTACTTGTCCCTCTCTTTCTCGTTTTTCTGTTCTTTTTATAACCATTTCACCATTCGACTCTTTTCATTTTCCTTTCAGGGAGGTTAGTGATCGGTTACCAAGGGAAAATAGACTTCGTTTCCCTCTTAGCATGATAGGTCAGAGAGATGACCCGAGAACCGATATGACTACGATTGGGCAACTGGGAATGGTTCTTGTTTTGACGACAGGGAACAGCTGTGGAATTTATAGAGATTATTGATGGATTACTGTATATCGTCCTTTTTCAGGTTTTCATTTCATTTGTTAATGTCTTTGGCCCCATTTTTGGCCCAGTAGAATTAGAAACAGACATGTCTCGTCATATCGTACACATACATATCACATAACAAGCAGTTCATATCCAGGATATCATCCAAGGCAATCCGCATAATTCAAACGATCCAATCCAAATCCCAAACCACCAAATCAAATCACCAAATCCAGAAACGCACCAAAATCATTTCAAGAAATCGGAATCGCCCCCATAGCCTGCTCCTCCCGATCAAAAGACCAAACCCTCAACCCACTCGCATCAACAAGCAGCGCCGAACACCCATCCCCCAGAATCATAAACTTACGATCAAACTCCTCCCATTTCACCCCTTTCCTCAACAACTCCCGACTCAGCATCGGAGAAGGCCGATGCGCCCGTTTCGCGCGCGGGTTCGAGATCCAAATCGTCGGATCCCCATCTGCCTTTCTGATATAGTACAGTAAATCCGGCGCGATAGCCGCCATAGACAGTCCAACGTTATGGATACTCCCCTGGTGCGTGCGATGCATGTAGATTTGGAATGTGCGCGGGTCAGCAGTTAGAATGAGCGCTTCTGTTAGATCGCGGTTATTATGCCAATTTATATGCAACGAGCCAAGACGGTGGTTACAGCGCGCCTTGCGGTCCGTGAGGTCTTCGTAGAAGTTCCCGCCGGGGCCGATGTCGCTTGGTAGCGGGAGGATCTCGGGTTCCTCGTCCAGGAAGGCACCCGTGCTTCCGTTGCGGTAGAACCGGCGGAGCATGAAGACAGCGCGGTCTGTGGGGATAGATCCTGCGAAACGGCCCGTGTCGCGGTTGGATATGTGCACCGTGGCGAGGCGGTCGAGGGTTGGGTGCAGGATGATGAGATGCAGGCCTGTGGGGACGCGGATGGCGTGGGTGGCTTGGGTGGAGAGGTCCCATTGGAGGACGTTTTCGCGGAAGCCAAAAGCGACTTTTGTGCCGTTGGCGACGAACTTGTTGAAGTTGGCGGAGGGGAGGTGGAAGACGCCTTCTGTGTTGGTATGGAGGTGCCAGACGTGGCAGGTCCTAATCTTGTTAGACATTCATGCAAAGGCAGAGAGGGGGGGGACTAACCCGCGGCGAGAAAGCGCAGCAACAATCTGATCCGTGATACGGACATTATCAAAAATATCCCGGTTCTCGGTACAAAAGCGCTGCAAGACCCCGGAGCGCAGATGACGCACAAACACGAACGTGTCCATTTCAACCCATGCGTATCTACCGCTGCAGTAGTCCATGGGATTCATACTAATCTGGTAAGTCTGCAACTGCCAGGAGAAGTGGCTCTGGGAGACTGGCTGGCCACGCTCCAGCATGACCCGGTCTCTGGCGAAATGGAGGAACGCTAGGTTCGAGGATGTGTCCACGGTGCCTGGTCCATAGCGCCAGTTGAGGACTGAGTCGCGGACTAGGCGGTTTGTGAGGAGGGACTTCCAGCGTTTGCAGACCTGTTCTTGTTAGCGGGAGCTGTTGTATGCATGTGATGGTTGTGCATATGCATACACTCTGTAGGTTGAAGAGATCCGCGATTTCCAGGTACGAAGTAATCTGGACAGCCAGTTCTAAAGGCAGTGAGCCCAGGATATCCCGATGAAAGCTAGTTTTGTCGATATGGTTCTTCAATTCGCGTCTTTCATCGACGCGCAGCTCATTCAGTACATTGAGGTATCTGCGACGGTAGGTTAGCAACTGTGACGCGACAGGGAGACATAAACATACACAGCGCGTCGAGCCGATTTTGAACGCAGATTCTGAAAGCGTATCAGGATCTCTTCGACCTGGTGGTCGTGATAGACCTCCATGGCGGTCTTTTACCGGGTGGTGACTCGGGAAAGCAGCAAAAAGAGTCAAACGCCGATGGGGTGTTTATTATGAACGAGTCCACCGCCTTGGGAGGATTGTTTTTCAGGGGAAAAGCGAAAGAGAGCATCTGGTTGTTTTTATGATTTTGTGAGTGGTTGAACGATGCATGTATATATATGGTGTGGTGGGAGCAGGAGTGAGGTGAATGGGTGAGATATATAACACAGTAGTGGGGATAGAGTGGAATAGGGAGGTACAACCTCTGTAGAGAACAAAACATAATTATCATCCTCATTATTGTTCACTATAATGGAGATTCAGTTATACAGACATTCTTTGTTCCTTGTGTTCTGTATATATAAAATCTTTGCCTCTCCATTCTTTCCTCTTTTCTCCCGTCTTCCACCAACACAACAGTATAGTCATTTCTCATCGCATCTTTTTCTTGCTCAATTCTCGCCGATTTCATACTCATTCTGTCATATTTTCTGCATAGTTTACTGTCTCTTCTCGCCCTGAGAACCGTAACCTTCCCTTCAACCGTAGCCTTGTCCGAGGTTGCCTCTTGCTCTTCTTTTGCCTTCTTCCATTCTTCTTCTATTCTGTGTCAAACATCAACTGACTGGACCGCGGATGTCGTACTAAAATCCGGACCAATTGAGCTTTGCAGATCCGATCGTCCTCTGCTTTTTCTTCTTCTTCTCGCCCGGTCTTCGCCTTTTTTTTGCAGCTTTTTTCTTCCTTCTCGCCTCGGTTTAGTTTCTTCTCCTTCTTTTCATCGTCTCTCTTTTTCCTTTCTCCTTCTCTCTCTCTTCCGTTGACCTTCCGTTCACCTTCCGGATCCCACTTTTTCCCCTCCCACAATCGTCGACCGCTATAATATACCTAGGATAAGATAGGGGCGCAAAAACGGGTCCGGGCTCCTAAAAAAACAATACAGAGTGGTCTTTCTCAATCAACGCGAAGGAGGAGGTCAACTGGCCTCGCAATGACCAACAAAGGATAACACTTGAAAACCTAAAGGTTCCTATTTATTTCTCATTATTATTACCCTGTTGATCCGCGCGCGACTTTTCTGGCCCAGGCTCGAGCTGCCACAATAATTATACCCACGCTTCCCTCGTTCTCTCTCCCGGACTGGCTTTTTATTTTTCTTGTGGAATCAACACTCTTTAGTGTCTGTCTGTCCCCTTCTAGCACAAGCACTCGGATCTTCCCTTGCGTCTCCCCGCCCCTTCCTGTCAGGTGGTTCCAGGTGGTTCCCCTGCATCTGCTAGCAATTCCTCTTCTTCCACCCCACACTCTCCCTGAATCCTCTTTTTTTCTTTTCCCAGGGGGAGGGGGAGAATTAATCATTATCGCCAATTCCTCCGCTATCGTCGTCCTCTCTATCGTCTTGCCGTCTGTCAGCCGTCGCGCGAAATGAGTGGCCTTGCCGATCCCCCGACCAAAGTCACCTTTGCTCCTACTGTCACCACCCATGCTCCCGGCAAGACTCGCAACCTTCCTGTCCTCTCCTCTTCCGTGACCGGCTCAAATCAGTCGTCCGGTGACCCAATGGACGTAACTCCATCCACCGGGGGCACTGCGCCCTCCAATTCCGACGGCGCAAACTCCAACACCAATGCGCCCAATGGTTCTACAGATGCGAACAATTCGAACACCAGCGGCAGCAACACTAACAATAATACCAATAACAACAGCAATGGCCCGAACCAGGCCATCGGAGCTGCCGCTGCTGCTCAGCAGCCCAAAGTCGTACAGACAGCATTCATTCACAAACTATACAAGTATGTATTTTCCTTTGGTGCTTCAGTCGCGTGTAGTAGTTTTGGCTGTCAGTCAATGGAGAGTAAGACATCTTTACTGACCGATATCGGTAGTATGCTCGAGGATCCTAGCATTCAGCATCTCATCTCCTGGTCCAGTACGAACGATAGCTTTGTCATGTCTCCCACATCCGAATTCTCAAAAGTTCTTGCGTTAGTATACTCCTTGCGATAATCCCGCGCCTGTGATTTTGGTGCTGATACTCCTCAGTCAATATTTCAAGCACACCAACATTTCATCCTTTGTCAGACAACTCAACATGTACGGCTTTCACAAAGGTATGGCAAATCGGATGCGCTTTCGTTTTAGCACCAATCCGCCCGGCGCTAACGTTGGGTTCAATTAGTGAGCGACGTCTTCCATACCGGATCCCCCGATTCCGCACTCTGGGAATTCAAACACGGCAACGGCAACTTCAAACGCGGAGATCTAGTAGGATTGAGAGAAATCAAGCGCCGGGCTTCTCGTCATGCTTTGATTCACCGCGACTCCTTCCCCGGCCACAAGACTACCGCCGCGTCGCAGCCTGGTACCCCAGCCGAGCCAGTTCCTGATGCTACAGAGACACGTTTGATGGCGCTCGAACATTCGCTCTACGACATGTATAACCGCCTGGGCCGTGCGGAAGAAGGCAATATGGCACTCAACTCGAGGTGCCAAGCTATGGCAGAGGGTCTATCCAGATGCTACCACTGGACTTATTCGATCTCGCGATTCGTACAAGCAATGGTTCCTGATCGGGATAGCCCTCTGTATCGCGACGTCGTCAGTATGCAGAGTGAACTGGAAAGACACCTCGATTCCGTCCGTGCTTTGGAGAACCCTCATGATCCATATCTCTCAGCGCGACAGCCGCCTTACTTTGCAAACGTCGCCGTCGAGCCGCCGGGCGCGCCGCTCTCTCCTCGACAGATGCCAATGGACGATAGTCGTCGACCGTCGGTAATCGAAACTTCTTTCCGGCCCAATATGATCCGGCCTCCTATGCCTCCGCACTTGGCTGTTTCTCCGCGTCGTTATGGCTCCGTCAGTGCTGCTGCCCATCCTTCCCCGAATCACAACCGCCCCCAGGTCCCCTCCGTTGTAACGCCTCAGCCACCGATGCCTCACCCGCTTTCCTCCGTCTCGTCTCCCCCGGGACCCAACCTTGGGCGACGACACACGTCCGCCGATATTCGCCAGCACGGCTGGCCGCCACCGGGTGTTTCGCCCTTCTCGACTCACCACCCACCACCACCGCCGCCCCACTGGCCTCCGTCGCCACATCGCACCCCAACCTCAAGTGAACAACAAGTCCGAGATGTTTTGGCTCAATACGAGATGGGTGCCCCGCGCAGACCCCCGCATTCGCGCAATATAACCCCTCCTACGAGCGCTGATGCACCCTCGTCATCCATGCTCAGTGCTGATAATGGCTGGACGTTCGGACCCCGATATCCCCGACACGAGTCATCCCTGCCAGCAACCCGACGGTCCAGCATGGCCAGTAACGTTCATTCGCTCCTCAACCCGGCTGATACCGCTGAGCGACCCGATGAGGATCAAGCAATGAACGACGACCGCAAACGGAAACGTTTGGAATGATTTAGCATCGGTTTGAGCAATCCCTGAACTGCCACAGGCAGTTCGCAGTGGCTCCGAATATAATTACAGCCAGATCAATTTACTGGCCGAGACCTCTCGGTGGTGCTTTGATTCCCTGCATTACCTTGCTTTATTTAATTTTACCCGCTCTGGATGAATCATTTTTGTGTATATTCTTTTTATACAAAGCTGGCTTCCTGGAAAAGCCACTATTTGCCTGCATGTTTGAGACGAGGGTTCAAAGCATATATTCGTTCTGTCACCTTATATCAACTTGTTGCAAAGGCTGGAATATTGGATTTGAGCAGCATATGTTGCATATTACTACTATCATTATACCCTGGTTGGAGCAAAGCTTGGACAAACTGTTTTCGATAGCATTCTGAAGCCACAGGTTGGAGATGTGAATTTCGAATTTGAATAATAATGACATTACATTAGTTCGCATATGGTTTTCTTCCAGCTCGACTGTACTTTGACCCTAGATGAAGTAAAATTGATATTATTGACAAAATAATGGCACAAAATGAACTCCGTATATACAAACCAAATGATAGTCCACAATGTAGTCATAACAATGCATGGGTATATCCTCCACAAACCACGTTCACCTCTTCTTTCTCTTCTTAGATCTCTCAGCCAGTATCTCATCCAAGAAACTCGTCGCCTTCTTCCTCCTGGAAGCTGGTCGCGACGACGATCCTGATGTCCCTGCATCTTGCTTCGCTGAAGAGTCTTCCTGGTCATCGCCCTGAGCCTCAACCTCTTGTCCCTCTTGCTCCGGATTATCACCAGAAGCAGCAGCAGCAGCAGCAGCCGCCGCAGTCTCAGACTGCGCTTGCTCCCCCGCAGCCTTCCGCTTCTTATTATTTTTCTTTTTCTGATTCTTCGTCAGACCCTGGCCCTGCCCCTGGCCCTTCGCAAACTTCCTCCCAACAGCCACCGTCCGCCCATCCTCTTCGTCATAACTTTCTTCCTCAACAGCCTCGTTATTAACACCCGAGTTCGAATTGTTTGCATCCCCGTTCGCACTCGCACTCGCAGCAGAGGCCCTTTGCCTAGCCTCCCTCTCCCTCTCCTTCTCCTTCATAATCTTCTGATAATTCCTCCCCAGTAATTGTCTCCTCAGCGCATCGTTCGAGTCGAGTTCCGCGCGGTTCCAGCTTCCGTCGGGGAGTTTGGAGGGCAATGGGGCTCCTACGCCTAGTCTGTACATTTACCCCATTAGCACATACATCCTCTCCGAATATCATCAGAGGAAAAGGGCGATATACGTCTCCGGAACAGCTGTAAAAATCTCATCCTCTTCTCTCTGCAGCTCTTCTTCCGATTTAGTATTCGAGGACTGTTCTTCAGTGGTTTGCGGGGGGAGCCATGAGGCGACGAGGCGTTGGCTGCGAGCGAGGGCGACATTTGCGCGGTTGAGGATTATTTCTGTTGAGGACATTTTGTCCTTCTTTTTATTTTTCCTTTTTGTTATATCTTGGGGTGATTTCGAGGTGGAAAATGTACGAGAAACTTTTGATATGGGCGGCAATATGGTTACCGCCTGGGGGACCGACTTGGGCTTGGCATGGTTACTTTATTGGGAATTAAGGTAGTGTATGAATGTAGGAGGATTGTCTATTGTGTTCTATAGTACAGAAGTGGTGTATCATATCCTGGTGTAGTATACATATGTACATGTGACATATCAATCAATGCTCAGGCTGTGCATGCGCAGCAATGGGGACTTTCTCACTGTCTCGATCAAGAACGTCAACAACGCTCTTTGAAACGGTATCTAGAATGAGATCCCGGGTTACATTGGATCTCGGTGGTGGCGAGCCCTCATCCACATTCTCATATGGGATAGTAAGTGTTTTAAAGGCTGCAATGATTGCCTGTTCAAGTTAGTAAGATGTAAAAGAGAGACCAAGCTGGGAGGACTAACCCTATCAAGTGCTTTGCGGAATTCAATCAGCTCCTTAGCAGTCTGTCCACTATCTTCCTCAGAGCCCTCGCTGAGTCGGATACTGAATTCCAGCCACTCATCCATGCACAACGTGTTACTGGTCCCCCGAAGTCGCCCCCCGAAGAGACACGCCGCCAACGGAGTGACATGGCTGGTGTTACCCAGAATGAATCTGTCCGCAATGAAACGTTCTGTATACTCTTTGTTGTAAGTGAGTATGCAACGCGGTGGTGTGATACCGTTCACCCCGAACCCATGAGGGAAGCTCCTGTTATGGCGTCTGGTGCGGTAGACCGAGTCGTCATTCCGCACCGGCGCAGCAAGGTTGGGATACGTGGATTGGAGAATCAAGGCCTTGATGAGGGGGGCATGAAGTGAATTCACGTTCATTTCGGGACCGCCGAACCGGAATTGAGAATCGTCGGTGTAGAAATGTTGAGGGATGATTCCCGCGCGGACGAGGATCCTGTGGGTTTCCTGTGCTATGTCCAGCACTTCCCGGAATCGATCGTAGTTGATACTACGGCCAAAGGCGCGTGCCAACGTTTCCACAGTTCCCTGATGGTACCACACCTTACGTAAGGACTTGAAGGCGTTGATCGCGCTGATGTGGTCGCTCCAGCTGTTTATGGAATACTTAATGCGCCAATCCCTCGATGCCGTGCGCCGCTCAATGCCACGCGACGTATGGAACAAGGCCAAGTCGCCCCCCAGAGCTGCGAGGATAAGGAGAGGGTCTAGGCAGCGGAAAATGACGCCCAGCAAGACCAGCTTGCCATGACAGGGGTCTAATGGTATTTCGGACAAAATATCACCGAGCACCGTAGGGTGACCACGCAAGTTCATAGCCCGTATGTATTGCAGATTCTGAACTGCTTCGTTGACGCGGGACTTATTTGGCGGTTCAATCAACTGCTTCATGATGACTTCAATGCGCGTGGTTGGGTCTGCTTTTTTGGCAATCAAACAGGCATTCTGAAGGCCATCCTGGGAGATCTCCGAAGGCGGATTGGCATCGAAACGATGTTGCAGGCTGCGCGGGTACAAAGCAAAGTATCCACCGTCTTGTACTCGTTCTGCCCAGCCAGCACGTCGGGCAAGATTGGACTGGCTAACCCACTGGCAAAGTTGCCGGCTGAATCTCGCTTGCGGGTCATAGACCCTACGATGTGTTTGGCCAGTGTCAATCACATGCTTTACGCCAGGCAGGGTTACAGACGTCTCGACAATGTCTGTTGCCAGGATAATCCGCCGGCATCCTGGCCGGCTATCGCTGAAAACGTCATCGTAATTGTCCGGGAGATTGGAATGCAGTCGCAGGATCTCAACTCGTTCCGTATCAGCAAAGTCAATCCCAAGCCCTTTGCCGTACTGTCGGAGATTCCTGTGGACTTCAGTGATATGCGGCAGACTTGGGAGAAAGACCAGAATGGTGCCTTCGTCGGTAGTGGACAAAATATAGCTGATTGTCAGGCATACCAAGCCGATAGGTACAAAATGGTCGTTCTCAAGAGACGTCAAATCTGACTTGGCTGGATTCATCTTGCGAACCATTCTATTTTTCTTGGACTGATAATAATGGCGCTCGAGGTAGGTTCGTGTCTTGTGCTCTTGGAGGTATGGGGATGCTATGCTCTCCGGATACATGGTTTGTAAAGATGGTAATAAGTCATCAAGGTATTGCTTCTTAGCCGAGCGGCTGGGGCTCGGAATGTAAAGGTGAGGCACTGGCACAACATGGCCCTCTTTCGACTCGTCCCCAAAATAAGAAGCAACGCGATCAATGTCTGGAGTGGCACTCATAATTACGACCTTCGGTGTGTGAGCTTTCATTACTCGCCGTTCATTGATAACTCTCCTCAAAAAGAGCATTGTAAGGTCAAGATCAACGGTTCGTTCGTGAACCTCATCCAGAATGATGTATGATACCGAATCAAGAAGGGATGGTGCAAGCCGCAACTGCCGCAGCAAAGCGCCGGCTGTGCAATACGTGATAGGTACTCCGAATTCACCAAGATGATCGTCGATATGGATTTTGTATTCAATGCTCTGTCCAAGCTCCTCGCCCCTCTTCTTCGCAACCCGTCGAGCAAGCGAAGACGCGGCAATTCGATATGGCTGTACACAGAAGATTTTGCAATCCGCTGCTGACCCTGCAATTGCATGATCGAGCAGCATTTGGGGCAGCTGACTCGATTTTCCAGAGCCAGCCTCCGCTACAATGATACTGTATGTGTTGTTCTGGATCATGTCAAGGATTTGATCCTTCATGGTGTTGATTGGCAGATCGGCCACCTGGCACTGTTGGTCCGAGGGCTGCTTCTGCATTTGCGCAGCTTCAGAAGGATTTCTTGCAAGAGTCCTAGGTAGGAACCAACGCCTTCTCTCGACGGGAGTTTGTCCTGCGCGCATTAGATCCGGTAAGGCGCTGCGCATGGTTGCGAGTAGGTCTGTGCTCATTGCGAGTTCCAGGCTCCCGCCCTCCTTCAAACGATTTAATGTTTGCAATGTACCACGCGTGTGCATTTTTTGCACAATGAGTAGGGCAGCTTTGCGTGCCGCCTCTTCCTAGAGGAAATCATCAGCCAAAGAAAAAGCACTAAAGGTCTATTTGCATACCTCCGTCCTGCCATTGCAGTTTGCAAACACGGGTTTGCCGGTAACATGGGCATGGCACTTGATAGAATAGATAACCATAGTTTCCAAAATCAAGGAGTGGGTCACCACTGTCACAAGATTGTGTTTCTCGAATTCAGCACGTATAGTCTCCAGCGGAGATTCAACAAGCCGTTTGCCTAAACCATTGTAGTCCGAGTCTTGGGGTAGCAATCCATATCGCTCATCGTTATCGGGATCTTCCTCAATTGCATCTTTTGGGTCGTCCTCTCCAACAACAGAAACCGGCAATCCAAGAATTGGTTCGAATCTCGTCGAATAGCAAACGGGTGAGCCTGATCGATTTACTCGTATAAAGTCTGGCCTCCGTCCATGAAGGGTCGCGCCTGAGACTCTAGATTCTGTATGGGTCACATAGGAAGCGGAACGCTGAGGGTTGTATGAACAGACACCGGAGAAACGACGGAAAGCGAATTCGGTTTGCGACGACCTATTCTTGACGGACAGATGTGTGCGCGGGACTCGCTAATGCCAGGGAATATTAAATCAGTACTTTTCTTCTCCTATAAATGAACGATCGCGTATTTCCAGGCACTTACCAAATAGCTTCGCATCCTTGCGCGAGACGCCTTCGAACGTCAGGCGGGGGCACTTCAGCGAACGCTCCATAAATGAAACCGTTCTTGACTGGTCGCAATTCAGAATAAAATACAAGCAACAGGCAAAGAAAACCAAGAGTCTTCTTCAAAGGACGGTAGTCATCTCGACGGTGTTGTAAAAAAAAAAAAAAAAAAATATCGCGGTCTTTCCTCCGCGTTCCCCGATCTGATTGATGTCTTGGCACGCTTTTCCGTACCCTGGAATTGGCTGGCCATCCTACCTGATTTCACCGCAATGCACTCTATTTTAGAAGTTTTAACAGATTTTCTAATGAATGGTCGGGGTACCTCGAAGTAGCGGATGCTTGCTCTGTGTTCAGCGACGGGTGAAGGTTGGTATTTCAGGACTCTTCTAAGATCTATGATCAAGGACATTGCTGACGAGAAATAGTGTGACGGGAGACATCCAGGATGTCAACGATGTGAAACTTATGGGAGGCCCTGTCCTGGCTATGACCGTGGCTTCAAATTTGTGCCTGGAAAGCCCTACCGTGCTCAACGTCGCCGTCGAACTGGCACGGATTCCACGAAATCTCACTTACAAGAGGAAGTGTATCAGCCACTGATAGAGCATGCCAACCAGTCCTCATTGCAGCATATTCAACAGGGCCTAAGTATCTTAATTGGAGGGTTTTCAACGCCGTCTTCTCCAGCTTCTCCCCATATCATCACTCGTTGGTTTGGGTTTCTGCCAACTATTTATGGACGGAACAAAGCATTGGATGCTACTATCAGATCCTTTACTGCTCATCACTTGGGAAATGTTACTGGAAATCAACATATTATCCGTTATGGGCAATCTGCGTATGTGGAGGCTTTACACAGACTCCGAAGATCTTTGAACAATCCCACGGAATGCGTCTCCTCAGACATCCTCTGCGCAGTGATTCTGTCATGCTTATATGAGGTGAGATATTGCACTTATAATCTTTTAATAGACCCTGTCGGCATTCTGACTGAAACGAGCTTTTCTCCAACACACGAGATTCTGAATCCTGGATGAAACATGCCAAGGGGCTGAGCCGATTAGCTGAATTCCGAGGACTTAATTGCTACCGAAACGAATTTGACAGCATCCTACTCAAGGCTTCCCGTGGAATTATTGTATGTACCGGTAATACCGTCAACCCTAGATGTACTGGCCTGACACTTGGACAGATCATGAATTCCATATTTTCCGGTCAAGAATGCTTCCTAGCATCAGAGAGATGGCATCTTGCGATGAAGGAGCACAGTGACACATTCTTGCCAGCAGGCCTGGGACATCTGATCGAAGAGTTTATTGCGTATTTTACATTCGCCCCAAGTCTTATACATAGACTCTATGCTCTCAAACAGGCGGACCCAGCAAGTCCAGAGACGTGGACACAGATGTCGGAAACTCTCACGCGCACTCTCGAAATGCAAAACAAGTTGGATGCGTGGTATGACAGATATTCACGTATCGCACCTTCCCCAAGGGAAACCATCTCGCCTTCCGGAGACAAACTGCACCCCATGGTTCTCTCATATTCAGACCCAACCAATGCGTCGGTATTCTGCGGTTATTACTCTTACATGGTGATCATACACGAGATCTTCAAAGCTTGCGGCTACCCCGGCGAGCATGAGGCCATGACAGTCTACTTCCGGGACCAGATTTGCAAGTCTGTCGAATACAATGGCAGGGGTCTCCTTGGACCGTACCAGATGGCATTCCCTTTGCGGGTAGCGTTTGAAGTCGCGAGTCCTGTGGTCAAATCATGGATCAAGGGTTGGCTTGTACAATTTTCGAATGTTTATCCAGCTTTACAACCGCAGCGGCTTGAACGATCTCTTCCTGACTAAGGGTCACTATTTGCGTTCAAACTATGTGCAAAAGTTTTTCGCTATCTCACGACTTCGTGAACATGCGGCAAGACATTGCTTCCTATTAATTCCATTCTGATGGCACTCTCTCATAGCCACCTCCAAAATACCAAATCGGCTCCATCACCAAGCGTGCTGTGAACAGAATCAAGACAACAATGGCCTCCATCAGAAGTACCATTCCAACTGCAACACAGCTGTCGCCAATTACCTGCTTGAAACCTGGTGGACCATACTCTCCAAGCAAAAAGTATATAACCCTGACCGCCAAAAAAGGAAGCGCTGCCAAAGTCAACAGAACCCCTTGGTATCCGGCCACTGTGAGATATGCCCGGGATTTTACTGCAAGTATAGCAATATAACCGCAGAAGGAGATGAATGAGATGACAAACACAAATGACCCTGCAATATCACCAGCGCGAATGTTGATACATCTCCCCACGATGACAGCAACCAAGCTGATGAATATCGGGAAGCGAAAGAAGTGAAGCGCGAAACGAACAGTCTTGGGGTGTGTCGATTTTCTTGGACCAATTTCTCCGGCCTGTCCGCTATATGACCGGCGCAAGTCCGTAAGCCTCGTCCTCAAGAGTGATGGAAGCCATTGCATACGTACCTGAGCAGCAAGACGAGGCTCACTTCAAACAAGAGCGGCGAAAGGCCAATGCTTTGGAGGACATATTCAGCGATCAACGCAGATTTGCTCGGCTGAGGATTGGCAAGCGCCATTGCAGAACCGGCGATGCGAACTTGGGGATCATCCAAATCAGTGGCCTGTCCTTAATCTTTCAGTGGTGTCTCTATTCCACTTACGCTGCGCCAGCAAACCTATCAACCCAAACCATGAGTAGAACAAGCATCGCCCGATGCTTCGGTTTTTCTTGTGATGCCAGAACCGCCATTCCTGTACAAATCTTGTGATGAATTGGACCACCTGAATAATTGAGAAGAGAGCAATCTCCACAATTGCGACATCCTGTCTTTCTGCTGAGAAGCTTGTAGCCATAATGGGTGGTTTTCACAATTTCAATTCAAATGAAGTGCGATGAGTTTAATTCTCTTGTATGTTAAACGAGAGTACGAATATGAGAGCAACCTGGGCTGCCTCTGCGCCCCCTTATATCTCATAAATTCTACCATCAATGCCCTCATTGAATGGTTCTTATGGGGACATCGTGATATGTGACCCGTTTGGGTTTAGTTCATATACATCGTGATCAATGACCACTTTAGGCTTAGCGCCGATAGCTGAGACCAGCCAATCAAGAAGAATGGATATCAGGTCTCTGCATCTCGAAAATGCCCAGAATCAGAGCAAAAAGCAGTAAGAACTGGGTATTAGAGTTGGAAGAAGACAGCAAATGCTGTAGAGCATTTGGTTTTTATGAACAAATTTGTTTATTTCACATCACTTTTTGTGGTCCTGTCACTATACAGCCTCTATATATTTCTATAGATTCCAACTCATGAACATGACTCCTCACAATGCTAACCAATATACACAGGGTATCTAACAAAATGAAACATTAGTCTGAATGACAAAGAGCTCAGATTTTCTTTCTTCCTTTCCTTCTGTCAATTCAGAAAAGAACCAACTCTCATGCCGTGGCTTCCTGGTGCTTCTTCTTCAACTTCTTCTCCGTCTTCATGAACTCCCGAATTCCCACAGGGATACCGGCAAAGATATCCTCCTTCTGGTCCTCCACAGGCCAATTTGCCTCACTGCCACCCCCATCATCATCCATACTCATACTCGCACTCTCAACCTCGGCCCTCTTATTCTGTCGCATGTCCGGCGTCTTCGGTACACCCCTCGCCTTCGCCTGCTCGAGCCTATTGGCCCACTCTTCCATATCATCACGATAATCATCCCATACACAATGAGCGCAGCCACTCATACAGCAGTTATCCGGTTCCGACGGCCGGGGCGGGATCGCAACCCCATTGATAGCTTTCCACGTCGACTCGGGAGGCGTAGAGCCTGGATCATACCGCGATGATTTACCGGGAGTTTGAAGCCGGCTACCGAAGACAATCGACATCTTGTCCTTCGGGGACTGTGGTTCGACCGTGGAGGCTGGTGTTGATTTCTCGGGTTTCGTGGGGACGGGGCGCGAGGTAGGTGCTTGTCGACGGTAGGGTGATTTAGTTGAGAGAATGTCTTGGTAGTATCCCGATAATGGATAAGCCTGGCGAGGTTCTTCTTCGTCGCTGTCTATGTCGGCCTCGGTTGTACGCTCACGAGAGTTCATGCGTCCGGAACTCGGAGGGAAGGCATAATGAGGACGAGAGGCTTGCGACGATAGGAATGGGCGTGTTCGGTTCAAAAGGCTTCTCCCAAGAAGCGATTGCTTCCGGGCAGCGACTGGAAGCCACTCCATTATGGATCGGTGCTGGTGGTGGAAGAGAAGAGAAGCGATTGCGCTCTGTAATAATACACATGCCGATTATGACGTACCGGGATTTAGCGAGATTTCTCGTTTTCCTTCCGGACGGCCGTCGCATTCATGAATCTTCACATTGCCAGCATTGTGACTGTTAAAGGGCAATGAGATTAATATAGTAAAGCATTGAACTTAAAGGGCACCAATTTTGACAGAACTGAGCAATGTGTAATGATTACAGACGAATACACTGAACATATAAATCACGTGATATTAAACTGCAAACAACACAAACACCCCATGGAATGTTGATCGCCGACGTGAAGCAAGCAAGCAGATGCGATTCGCCATTCGGTGGGTTCACAACGGGGAAATAACGACATCAGCATGCTCTATACATTTAACGCCTAATCACAAGGTACATACATACGCCGGCACAGCTCCCCTGTGAAAGTGGTGCTGCAGACAGACCATGCTCTCCTCCCCGGCCAAACGGCGCAAGACGAGCGAGACAACAGCCGCCGCAATCGA
Source organism: Aspergillus cristatus (assembly GCA_034509305.1). Classification (NCBI taxonomy): domain Eukaryota; kingdom Fungi; phylum Ascomycota; class Eurotiomycetes; order Eurotiales; family Aspergillaceae; genus Aspergillus; species Aspergillus cristatus. The sequence continues at coordinate 918,247 of WJBV01000006.1, read as the reverse complement.
CGCGTCGCAGACGAACCAGAAAGCCCACGAAAATAACGGTCGAGTTCACCAGCGCCGCTTGTCGTTTCAGTCGCCAACGAAAGCAAGTCTAGCGAGATCGCACCCGGAAGTTCTAGCACGCGCGCTCAGTCGCTCGCCCACGAGATCCGCGCGTAACGACAACGGCAGCAACAATGGTCAACAGCAGGAGCAAGAACAGGTGGATTCGAGAACATTTGGATTGCGCGATAGAAAGGCACTTCGGCCGTCAATAGCTCCTGGTGCGAGTCCAATGGATGGTCCGACATTATCGCCGCGCAGTGCGTTTGCTGTTCCCCCGCGACGGGTATCAAGGAAAATCGGGCCGTTAGATTTAGCGTTCGGGACTCCTGAGGCGAAACCGAAGAACAAGACCGCCGACCCCCCGCCTGACGATACACCTGAGGATCAATTGGCGGAGTTGGGCAACGATGCGAATGAAGACAATATGGATCAAGGCCCCTCATTTCTGGATGGACTAGAGGAACCAGAACTACCGCCAACGCCTACTCAATTAGGGCTGGAGAAGCCACCCGGTCGACCGAAGGGGCTTTTGAGCAGCAGCCCTTCTGCTCGGTATGAAAAGAGGACACGGCGACGGATCGATGATACCCCGAAACCAAGCGCACTGAAGCTGGAAAATTTTGATGCAACTGGCAATTCAACGAACAAGGCTTTGAATGCGTATAGAGCGCTGTTGTCAGATGCTGAGTTGAAAAGGCAACAGACTAAGGAAGAGCTTTCCGCTGAATTAAAACGATTGAAGGACGACGTCGCGGAATTGGAAGCATGGACCGAGAAGCTGAACAACCCAAATATGAAAACAGAGTCTCCTAAGGATTTGAACAAACTCATGTAAGTCCGCCAGAATAAGACCAAATCACAAGTCAGACGAGCTTACTGACCATGCCACAGCTCCTTGTTATCATCGGAAAATGCTTCTCACAAGCAATCGTCACCTCCAACAAACGCCTCGATCTCATCCATCCTCTCTGTCCTACTACCCTTCTCTTCAAAAGCTCCTCCCAAGCCCGTACACGAACCGCCATCTCCAACCAACCCCTTCGCCCTGAAAGAACACGCGCAAGCGAAACAATACCTGACAGTCTTCGCGCCACTGTCCTTAACAAGACATTCCAACGAAGTATCCGCCTCGGAATCAGCACCCCTAACCGAATCGCATAGCCTGACATTATCAACCGGGCCACCATTTCCGCCAAACCTCTACAACATAACCGTCAACTACGAAACGAACCCAGAAACACGAACCCTACTATCCATATCTATACCCGAGAACGACCGGTCTAGCAACGTACCAGAAGGACTACGACGCTGGATCGACACCAGACTCTCAAATCCGCTCTTGAAACTCGACGTATCCGGCCTTTGCTGGGGCATCAATCGATACTGGGAAGCATCCATTTCGCGTGCGCAAATCTGGTCAAGAATCGAAGCCCGACACTCCAAATTACTTGCACTTCGTAACCACCGGGAACCAAACCGCAAGGAAGACACATCTGACCTCCGCCATGTACTCCCTCATCTCGACCGCACGAGCATGACATTCTCTCTGAAAGATACATCCAAGCCCCTTCGTGTACTCATCTCGTGCGCATTAACCCTTGACGAATGGACAAGTGAGCCGCGGCTATTCCCTGAGGTCAGTATCGCGTCTCCGTCTGCGTCGGGCAAGAAGATTGAACAGGAGACTAAGAAGCTGTTCAATACTCTCTTGAGGGGTGAGCAGGGGGCGGATGGTGATAGCGTTGGAGGAGATATTGAGCCGGGCGCTATTGTGCGAGCTGTTGATGCTGTTGTAGGAGTGTTGTTTGGTCTTGATGATACCCATGATAAAGGATCGAAAGGGAAGTTGCCTGTGAGGTGAGGTGATTGAGGATATATTGTTATGGATATTTGTGTACATATAGGTAAATATTAACGGTAAGTTTATGGGACGATTCATACAAACATATACATAAATCTAGGTGGAGAGTAAGGGCTGATCGGGAGCTCAATTTCTTCAAAGAGGGTAACATTCGTAGAGCCAGTTATTCCCTTGGGGAACAAGTCTCAACCTAACTCCGGGTACTTTTCACCAGATATAAGATACAACATGAAATTGGGACATCATTTATTTAAAAAAATTCGGAGCATTTTTTTACCGACAAAAGGTTTAAAAGGAAAAGAGACCACGCCATGCCACAGTACACTAGTAATCCCCGACTGGAAAAACGACCCGATCATCATTAACAGAGTCACATTGTTTATTTCTTGGCAGCAGCAGCCTCCTCAGCCTTAGCCTTCGCGCGCTTCTCCCGGATACCCTGGTGACGGGCCTCACTGCGGGCATCCCGCAGTTTTCTGTAAGCAGCCTCCTCACCCTTGGGCAGGCTGTCACGGCTGATCTCGGTGATGGCCTCCTCGACGGTGGGGTTGTTGACGGGGAAGGCAGCGCCAACCTTGGTAGCGTAGCCCTCGGTCTTGCCCTCGGCGGCGAAAGCAGCCTTGGCGGCGTTGACCTCGTCAGCGGACGAGTCGAGCTTCTTGAACTGACCGCTCTTGCGGGGGAAGAGGATCAGGCGGGCCTTGTAGTCCTTGAGGCGGTCGACGTTGGCGACGAGCGACTCCTTGGAGTAGTTGACACGGCGGTTGTCAACGGCGATACCGACGGTGCGGGCGAGCTTGGCGGGGATACCAGCTTCCTATAAAATCGAACCATGTAAGTCTCCGTTTCACCCTGTTTGATCCAACCCAAAGCAGACGGCAGACGTGCGATCCAAGTCGTCCTCGTCCGTTGTCGATTCCATCTTCGAGGGGCAAAATTACCTTCAGCTCAGCCCGGGTGAAACCACGACCAGACCGGACACGACGGTTGTACTTGACGGTAGGGCATCTCACAACGGGACGCAGCTGGTCAACCGGACGGGGAGCGACGGCGGCGGCCTTAGCGAGACGGGCATCACGTCTGCGGTGCTTGCGACCGGGCTATTCGAAAAAATTCATTAGTCCACCGTAAATTCTGCGTTTCCCCCGAATCGAGAATCGTATGTCGTTTAATCCGTATAACACAATTCGTTCAATCATCAGGGAGGGTTTGGAGATAGTCGATATCGTACCTGGTCGAAGTGGACGCGCACACGACGCTGCCAGTCCTTGCGGAAGTCTGTATAAAATCCCCATCAGTCCACCAATTCCCATAAAAATTTCGCAAGCCAAAAATTCTTTCCACGGGCTTCACTTACGCTGGTTGAGGATTTGGTTGTTGTGCTTGATCGCCTATATACCACACACACACAAGATCAGTAATTGTTCCCTCCTCCAGAACCGATCCAGACAAGATAAAAGCTCCGGAGAAACTCTCATCTCGACCTGTCGATAAAAATCGGTAAATCGAAATAGCAGGGATCCAAACGCACCATTGTGACGGATGGGGATCAAGTCCGGGAGATGGTCGTTGTCGTCGTGGGAGGTGTCTGGTCGTATCTCGAAACTCCAGCGGAAAGACTCGTTTCAATATTGGGCGGAACTTTTTTTGGTGTGGCCGCCCGCGCAGAGCCGCCTCGCTTAGCGAGCCCTAGCCTACTTTCCCCTTTCGGAAGGCGGCTTTCATCTACAAGGCAAAACAACGATATAACTTGCAGTTTTCCTACTTTTTATTCTCGTGTTTGTTTCTAATTTTTCAAGTGTTACAATAAATGGCATTTTCGTCAGTCTGCAGCTCCCGAGTGCTCTAAACGAGGGATACCTGCTGTTACAGGCTTAGTAAGACGACTGTCCGTCTACAAGAACTACGTCCTTCAAGATGACGCTTTCTTTGTTCTTCCTTTCATTTGATTCTTTGCTACCTAAGACCCAAAGCGGACTCCAATGACTACCCTATAGCCCAGTGGTACTCGAAACAGTCGATCCAACCTCAAAAAAACACCATGCCCGTCCAAGATTTGCATACGTTCATCAATCATCACATTAACAGCAATCAAAGATCCAAAACGCCAGTACAGGACCTAGCCAGAGGCCCATGATGTGGAACGCCGAAAGAGGAATACAAAGGGAAAGCAGCGAAACGCTATGCGCGATTGCCCCATGCGTCAATACCAAGTCCCACCGCCTTGGACTTCTTTACCCCTCGCTCTTCCTCATTAGTTGCTTTGCGTTTCAAACTAACAGCAGGCTCAGCTCCAGCTTTCCTCACCTGGCCAAACAATTTTGTCTGCAACAGGGTACTGGTCTTTGGAACATTGGCTGAACTTCGAGTCTCTTGAAGACGACTCCCAGCATTGCGGCGAAGCATATCTGTTGCCAATGAACTAGCTTGCGAACCTGGGGCCTCTTCTTCTCTTTCTTCTTCTTCTTCTTCTTCTTCATCCTCTTCCTGTACAGTTTCCGCTTCCTCGATATCCGAGGCAGAGATGGTGCTATCCCGATCGTACTGCTCTTGACGGGTGTTTCCCACCGGAGTCAAGTACTGCTGATGGGCTGTCTGGGAGCGGGAAGGAGTCTTGGGGATAGACAACACTTGATGGGAACCATAAATGTCGCCGTTGGGATGCTGACTGTGCGCGAAATTTTGATCAGGAGTGGAAGCAACGCTCGCGGATTCTTGACTGTTGGAGAATTGGTCCGCAAATTGGCCCGCAGCAAGAAGAGCCGCAAGACCACTTTCTTCCCTGCTCAATTGGTGGCTGCCATAATGATTACTCGTATTACTGTGATCGGAAAAGTGGCGGCCAGATCTTCTGCGAGGAGTGTGGAGCTCTGTGTGGGGACTGAGAGACATGGATCCTTGCTCAATCATCAAGGAGAGGTGTTGCCGATTGTCCCGAATGCGCCCCTTTAATCGCTGGTTTTCCTCGTTGAGCATATCGGATTTGACCTTTTCTTGCTCGATGAGTCTCTTTGCGCGACGCAGTCTTCGATCAAGGGTGTCATTGTTTCTCTCGAGCTCTTGATTCCTCCTGAGGGCCAATTCCAGCTCCGCATTAGAAATTGGCTGCAATGGTTTGATTTCGGCTGGGCCATGACGGTTGCGATACTCTGAGCTCTGGAGAATCTCAACCTCACGTCTTGCCAATTGGTGCTCGACCTCAGCACGCTTGACCGCCTCATTGCTCGAGAATGATAACAGGCTATGTTGCAGCTTAAAGTGTAGAGCGGACATGCGAGCTTCTTGGGCTATGTTAAGCAAATCCTTGGAAATGGCGCGAAGTTGGTGTTCGCTGGCTGTGTTGATATCTTCGACTGTTGGAAGGTTTTCGGAAGCCCCGTATGCGGCGCACAGCGACTTTTCCATATTTGGAGGGGATGCCAGGAGGGAGTTTGACCGGGATCGGGATCGGGAGCAACGGAGAGGAGCTCCCGGTACTTGCGTCGATGGCGGTGGGGTCATGTCTGATGAGGACAATGGAGGGGGCGAGAGTAACTTGCTCTTCTCTGACTGCGACGTATGGCTTTCAGCCCTTGCGAAATCTGGAGATGCAGAAAGTTTTGTCCGCTGGACTGGATTCGCTGGAATGTTAAACTCTACAGGAGGCGCAAGAGAACCTTGCGAGAACTGAGGTTCAGTGTCTTGCGACATGGTCTGAACTGTATGAGTGGTAGGTCAGGACCTCACACTGAATAGCGAATCAGTCAATTGCTCGCAAAACAGTGTAGTAGAAAGCGCTGTCCAGAACGTACCGATGTGAGACCGGGTAGAAATGATCACTGATCACCTGAACCCGACTTGATAGCGATGCTTTCAATAATGCGATATCGGAGTCGCAATCGCGTGAGACAGTTGGACTTTGGAAAGAGAATCGAACTTGCGATATGCAAGGTGTGTGTTGGTGATATAAGAATCCGGAATGATGATGACGCTGTAGAGTGGGATGTTTGGGCTTATCACCGATAGGGTTGTTGCTGTCTAAGACTGACACAGTAAGACCATGCGCACAAAGAGAGGAAAGATGCACGAGATGTCAGAGGAATAAGGGAGTAAATAAAGCGCGCGCGAGACGTAAAGAAATAAGAGTCGAGAAATAAAGAAGGGGGATTGGATGAATGAAACCAGCTGGGGCATGCATCAGTAGTAGTATGTATGTATGGGAGTTGTCGGAAGTGGGAGGAAGATGCGGCGGGCGGTCGTTTTGATGCCTGAGAGCTCCGGCTGGAGTTATTGAGGGGGCTGGGAACGTGACCTGCAGCCAATAAGAGCTGCCTGTCACGGTCCACGTGATCCCAGCCGCGCGCCAGAACCCTCCTATTACCGAATGCGGTTAGCGTGGAGATCAGAGGGACATAAACAACTGCCGCAGCCGATCACCCGGCGCTCGTCACTCCAGCAACCAGGCACTTGTCCGGAGTACGAAGCGTTGCAGGCTGGAGAAAGAGTCATGGACTATAGGTCTATGATACGTTCAGAGTCAGTTTTCTTGCGCTAGAGAGTCAGCTGGTAAGCAGGTCACTTGGTCGAAATGAGACGTGGAATGAGGGAGATCTTCTTCATGCTCCATACCGGGTATGCAGCATTACAACACAGGGCTAGTACTTCCAGCCTGCAAGTGCATACTCCATGCAAAGTGCTGATCTCTCTGCTCATATGAGTATCAATGCAGAAGTATTACATGACATGTCAAGATTATTATTCTACTATTTACTCATTGCATGCATATGGATGCAGGACTCTGTAGGTACAGGAGACATAGACTAAACTAGACCAGTCACTCAGCTTAAGATACACCTCTCAGCTTGACAACCACGATCTTGGCAGGCTCCACCGTCTTGCAAAAGACCGGCTCGACCGACGCACCGCTCGTCGAGACATACAAAATCGATTGCTCATCATTGGCGAAAGCAACTGCCGTCGACCCTGCGACAGCTTTCGTAACCTGACTTCCAGCAATAAGGCGGACCTTGCCCTCTGGCGAGATCCTCAGTAATTGATTCTGTGGGTTTGTCGACAGATACGCCGTGCCATCGTCCGCCAACGCGAAATCGTCGAAGGTGAATCCACTAGTAATGACCTCGATAGGGCCAGTAGGGGTCGCGTTCTCATCGACTGGGAAGCGAGCAAACACCTCCTGGGTGGTACTGGTGTAGTAGATGTAACCATTTTGGACCTTCAATCCATTCACGCCTACCAGGATTGGCTGCCCATCCGCTGGTTTCATGGACGGATGGGACAAGACCTGGGAGCTTTCTCCAGTCGTGGTGTTGACGCGCCAAATGACGCCCTTGCCGGCGTCCGTGGTCAAGAGGAGATCATCACTAAATTTGACCAGCCCATCCAAGAACACCCCACCGGGAACCGGTGCAAGAAGTTTTGCATGGGGCTTCTCGCCGGTGAGATCGATGGTCCAGATTTTGTAGGATCCCGGTGTCGATATAGTACTGGGGAGAGAAAGGTTGCCCGAGACAATCGCGAACACATCTTTTTCAAGCTCCGCGATGCCTAGGAGGCTTGTGGCGTTGGGAAACTTGTAGAGCAACGAGCCCGTTCCTTGACTGCTGGTGCCATTCTTGGTTGCTGGGTCAATCGACCAGAGCTCCGGAACGTCGATGCGAGTTGCGAGGATGCTACCATTGCGCTGTACCACGAGGTTCTCGAACCAGGTTTGATTACGGTCTAGCTGGAAGACTGTCGATACTGGCGCGCCGTCATAGAGGCCTACACTCGTGCGTTGATACGGTGCGGCGAGGCATGTGGGAAGACAGGCTAGCAAGGCGCTGCTGTAGCCTAGGATGTATGAGAACGCGCGCATCTGGACGGGGAGAAATGCTATCAAGTTTGAAAGAAGAAATGGTAGAGAGAGCGTGTGTTTTGAATCTCACCTCGCAGAACTCTGGCAGAGCACTAGCTATATATCCTTTGCAGACTGATCTACATTGCATATCTAGAAGCATACCGACATGTGCCAACAATCGGATCTCTCGGAAACAAGCTGCCCTCTTCTCCATTTCCCCGGCATTATTAATGAAAATGGTTGCCACTCACGGCTATAGTGGTTTATGCAATGTAGATCATTAAACCAACCTGATCTGCGAGGTGGCCGAGTTATCCGTCTCGAGCAGATCTGGCGTCATTCCAATTCTTAACGGAAGAAGTGGCTCGGGATTTCAAAATTGTATAAACGTCTCACAGTATTTCGACTGAGAAAGCCCTGGAACATCGAGAGTCCTCATGCTTTATGTGACCGGTTAGCGGCAGGAGATCGGAGTACTCGTATAAGATTCATGGCAGAACTACACATCATCATCCTGCAGCTCTTTAGCTATGGAGTACTCCGGAGTACAACTCACTGACTCAATGCGCTCCACTAAAGTCCTGAGTACAGCCCCGTACTCCGTAATGAAGATCGAAAATGGCAGGGCATAATGCGCTATGCAGCACCTGTGCAAATTATCCGCTCGCATATATTCATTGTAGGTCATGATTTTTACTTTGCAATTGTCCAGTAGTACCATGGTACCACCGCTATCTATATTAATTGCAATTAACAGGAACTCGTCTATCATTTCACACTAATTATTCACTATTGAATTGGTAGGGTCTTAACCATCTACGGAGCAGTATGGAGCGAATCACCGCATCGGCATCCCGACATAGCCTCAGGCATCGATATAAACAACCAGGACAAACAATTCCAGGAAAAGACGACAAGCACCATGAATTCTCTCCGTATCGCAGCTTGGACCAGCTTCCTCTGATACGGTCATACGTTCTGGCGGGGTATTGCGCCACGTACTTGCTTATTCTATCTTCTTTAGTACGACCTTCAATCCGTCCTCTCCCCCTAGAAATGGGAGTCTCCATCGCTTCCCCCTGATCTCGTGCCCGCTATCCGCAAACCAACCCCAACCAATCCGCACCCCCCTCCTGTTCGTCCGCATTGACGTGCAAATCCAAGTAATGCGCAAAGATGGATAATCAACCGAGAACGCCAACGAAACCTAGTGGGATCCCGCGGCCGGTCCCAAGAGCTTCCCGATTGCCTTTGCCTACGTCCACCGCGTCGAAATCGCTTAAAGCTTCGCCATCGCGGGAAAGGTTGCAAGCAGATCCAGGCCTTGACGCTACCAAGCTGCGCAGACCGTCCGAAGATAGTGTGTTCAAGAAGCCGGCCCTTCCTAGACCATCATCGTCGCTGAAGGGCACATACCGGCGATCCGGAGTACCCCAGACGGGAGTGAGCGACATTGCAAGAAAAGAAGCGGAGGAGCTGGATGATGATGCTTCGACTGTGTATACCAATGGATCGGAGTTGGATGATTCAGACACTCGCGGGCGTACCATGTTGGAGAAGCCATCGCTGTCAGACAGGACGATCGAGACGCTATCCAAGATCCCGCCGTCGCCAGGTCCGTCGAGAAGACAGTCCAGTTTCTTCAACGCCACGAGCCCGATTCGCTCCCCGTCTCGTCCGACCTCCTCCATGACCAACTACTCGCGATCCCCGTCGGTGTCGTCATTCGCTCGCCAACCGATTGGTAGCGATCTATTGTCCTCCCAGCATCCGTCCACAATGCGCCTCCCATCCAGATCCCGGATATCAGCAACTCCGACACTGCCCACAAACAGCGCACCAACTGACCAGGACCAAGTAGCGGCAGCTCCTGAAAGCCCCTCAAAATTGAGGCGACCCTCTACGAGAACAAGTCTGTATGGTGGAACAAAGAGCACGGAAACGGCCACCGTGCCAAAGCCACGTCAGTCTCTGAGCAGACTACCCTCCGTGAAACCAGCAGATTCAAACATGGCACCCCTGTCGCAGACGCTACAAGTGAAGAAGACACGGAAAGTGCCGTCGCACTCTTCGCTCAAACGCCCACCACATTCCGCGGACTCAAGAAGGTCGTCAGCTACTTCTACGGCTCCGGACCTGTCAGCGGAGCAACAGTCGGAAATCGAAACAAGAAAGACCTCGAAATCATCGAACGCCCTGAGGGACAGCATTGCGAAAGCCAAGGCCGCCCGAAAAGCAGCGGCACAGAACGCCACACAAACAACAGCAGCAGCCCCTGCCGACCCATTCGATATCACCGATCCTTTCAACCAGCAGCCCAAGGATTCCAATCACGGGCTTCTTCGGAAGCGCGTGGAGTCTGCTCGGACCTCTGGTAATCTGAATATTGCGGCCATGTCCCTGACAGAGATCCCGCAGGAGGTCATGACCATGTATGAGTTCAATCCCGACTCGTCCTCCGATTGGTACGAATGCGTGGACCTGGTCAAATTCATTGCTGCGGATAACGAATTGACGGTGATTCCGGACGCTGCATTTCCTGATGTTGATCCCGAGAATGTTGATTACGATTCTGACGAGAAGGGAACCCAATTTGGTGGCTTGGAGATACTCGATCTCCATGGTAACCTGCTCCGGTCTCTTCCTATGGGTTTCAGAAGGCTGCAACATCTCCATAGCTTAAATCTTTCCAACAACCAATTGACCACAGATGATCTACATGTGGTTTGGGAAATGGAGTGGCTGCGCGACCTGAAGCTGGCTAAGAATCAGTTACAGGGTGCTCTCCCTTCTGCCATTGGCAAACTTCGGGATCTGGAATCCTTGGATTTGCATGAAAACTCTCTCACGGAGCTTCCCGAAGAGCTTGGAGAATTAAGCGCTCTGAGATTGCTGGACATTGGTCAAAATGAAATGGTCACACTGCCGTTTGAGGCTCTGAGTCGAGTTCCTCTGAGGGATATCCGTGCACCGAAGAACAAGTTGGCAGGAACTTTGATTCCTGCGTCCGTGCAGCAGTTGAGTGCGTTACAGAACCTGGACGTTGTCAACAATGCGTTGGAGAAGCTGTCAGATAACGACCAGTTCGAGCTTCCTAGCGTACAGACTCTGTCCTTGAGTGTGAACCGCATCAGGAGCTTGCCGAATGTCTCTACCTGGCAGGCACTGTTGTCATTGCTTATGGAGGACAATTCTCTGAGCGAGATTCCACAAGGCTTCATCGAACTCAAGAGTATCCGTAACGTTGACTTAACGGGAAATGATATCCCACGATTGGATGAAAAGATTGGATTGATGGACAGTTTGGTGACGTTCCGTATCGCCAATAATCCGCTCCGCGAACGGAAGTTCCTGAGTATGACCACGGATGAGATCAAGCAGGCCCTGCGGAACCGATGCGAACCAGAAATCCAAGCAGATACGGACGACGACGAAGGCTCTGTCGCGACCCAGTTTACTCTTGCTCCAGAAACTCGAGCGGAAACGCCAGCTGAAACTCCAGCTGAGAATCTACCCGAGAGTCCAACCCAATCGACAACAGCGAGTGCCACTACGTCTACCATTTCCTGGCAGATTAGACCGGGAGGAGTTCTTGACAGATCCTACACGGAAACGCGGGAGTTGGAGACAGAGCAGCTCGAAGGAATCGCCAATTCCCAGGATATTCGATGTCTCTATCTGCAGCATAATGAGCTATCGCATTTCCCTGTGCCAGCAATCAGTATGCTGGCTCACAGTCTGATTGACCTCGATTTGTCACACAACCCGCTGAGCAGCTCTGCTCTTTTTTCATCGTCTGTCTCCCTCCCGAATCTCCAGAACCTGACCCTTAACTCGACCGGCCTCACCACCATGGAACCTATCTTAACTAACCTTTCGGCCCCACTACTCACCTTTCTGGACGTCTCAATCAACCGCCTTACCGGCAATCTTCCCGCGGCTCGCCAGACGTACCCCAATCTAAAGGCCTTCATTGCCGCCGATAACCAGTTCGATAACTTGGAATTCGAGGCAGTCCAAGGCCTCCAGGTCTTAGACGTTGGAAACAACAACATCAACGCTCTTCCACCGAAGGTCGGCTTGCTGAGAGCAGAGGGATCCAGCAAGAACTGGGGCGGCGGATCGGCTTTGAGACGGTTTGAGGTCGCTGGCAATACGTTCCGGGTTCCAAGATGGCAGACTGTTGCGAAGGGTACGGATGCGGTTTTGGAGTGGTTAAAGGATCGGATTTCGACTGATGAGCTTCGTGAGTTGGAGTCAGATGACGAGGGGGATTTTGAGGAATGAGCGAGTCCTCTTTGAGGTGATTGCATGGCTAGGTGGTTGTACTTGGCCGTCTTCTTTGGATGTAGCTATTTACATTTTGTCTTATGTGTAAATATTCTGAAGCGGGCATTTGCGCTTCTGTTGTTTCTTTCTTGCATATTTTCGGGATAATATATGTACTACTAATTGGATATAGACAAAACATAGCAAATTCAGAATTTGAGAGAATTTGTAGACGTGCGCCAGGCTATGCGTTTGCTTTATTCGTACCTAAGACTTCATGATCGCACTAGCTCGTCTCATCAATCGACTTGCTAACCTCGTCCACAACCTTTAGCCAAGTTTTCGACCAAGTCGTAAACTTGTCCTCTGTGCCCTCCGCGCCCCAAGGAGCCTTTACCAGACCAACAGCCTTCGCAGCATCATCCTTGATCTTGCCCAGGAACCGAGTATGCTTTTCCCAGTTTGCTTCGTACAGCGCACCTGCTACCTCGTCGATATCCTCGGGGATGGAATATAAGTTCAGCATAAGGGAATCGAGTTTGCGGATACCGGCATTAGATGCGACGGGAGCGTTACCGGCATTCTTCAACCGATTCGTGGAGATGGCGGAGAAGACTTGCGCAACGGGTTTGAGAACACGGAGAGCCGACTTCTTGCGAGCGTGCGAAATAGCCGTATCCTCGTCATCATCATCATCCTCATCATCCTCGTCATCGCCGGCATCCTTCCCGTCCTCACCCAGCAAATCATCGAAGAAATCATCATCCTCATCAGGATCCCACTCCTCAATCTCCTCAACCGCATCCTTCACAAGATCCCTCCATTGCTCAACACGCCGGATCACAAACCCCACAACCCCCTTCGTCGCAACATCAACAAGGACATCGCACGCATCCCAAACCCGACCCGTCGCAACAGTCACAACATCCTTCTCCACCTGCGAGAGATCCTCCTCTTTCTTCCCTTCACTCTGTGCTTTATCCTTCTTATCCGCGACACCCTTAACTTCACCAATCAGCGCAGCTAGCTCTTTCAGTGCTGCCTTCGCCAGGATCTGAATCTCAGCGTGGAACGCCTTCGTAAAGTCATCCGGGTTCACGAGTAACGCAGCCGTAACAAGCGACGGAAGCACGGATTCATTCAACGCGCTAAGCACCGTACAAACAGCAGAATGCGTAAATGGCGCCGTGATAGTAAGGAGCGAAAGTTTCGTAACTTGTGAGTGTAAAGCATGCGAGGAGGCTGTTAGGAGGGAGAGAGCGTCATCTTTTCTCTTCGCATCGTCCGTGTCGTTGGGAGCGGGTTTTTGGGGCGGGGAGTAGATGGCGGTTTGGAATTGGTCGAGGAGGGTGAGGGTTGTTGTTAGGACGAGGGAGAGTTTTTGGGGCATTTTGGCTGGTGGTACGCGTGGTATTGTCGGGCGTTGAGTAGAGGAATAACTTTAGATGATTGATGTTGGATGCGGCGGGAGAGAAATTTCGGAGGGACTGCGGGGCTGCTGATTAGGGCTTGGCGGGGTCACCTGCAGGGACCTTGACTCATAGCGAACTACTGCTGGACATATGTGAGTCAACTAGTATTATAAATGAACAGCTATTCTTATATGTTTTCATTCATGTGGATGTATTTTGGTGTAAGATATTCTAATGAAAATGTGCTATGACGGAACGCGGATTGCTCACTTGTAGGCAAGAAGCGTAGTCATAAGATAATACTCTATATTTCATGCTATTCTCCTGAAAATGGTACTAGTAATCAGACGAAACACTATATAGAAGAGAAACCAAAAAATTCAGCATGCAAAATCTCGAATACCTCGTAGTGCCCTAATCAAGAGCCCTAATTTCCTAATCGGACCATGATCGGGGAAACGTTTAGCTTCACCTCCGATCTCCGTCGTCAAAAGCTGTCAGGTCAATTGCAGCACTCCAGCGCAACTTTTCGAATTTATCTTTTATTATGATTTCCAAATAAGAATTTAATATCACAACCAGAATTGATTCATAATGGGGACTACAAAACCCCGCCCCCCAGCCAAATCCTCAACCACCGAAGCGCGAGCGCGATCCCTCCCGGAGAAGACCTTCATCATCGACAATGGCGCATACACCATGAAAGCAGGCTACGCGCCTGAATCGCTTCCCTCAGAAGAGCCACTATCAACCTGCAACACAATACCGAATACGATCGCAAAAACACGTGGAAACCGCATCTACATCGGCTCGCAGCTCAACGCGCAACCCACGGACCTGAATGAGATGATGTTCCGGCGCCCGGTGGAAAAGGGATATATCGTGAACTGGGAAGCGCAGAAAGAGATTTGGGAGCATTCGTTTTTCGATGAGAAGACGGTGCGAAGTAAGGAGTTCAGGATTGCGAGTCCCGAGGAAACGACGTTGGTGCTTACGGAGGCGCCGAATGCTTTGCCGGTGCTGCAGAAGAATGCGGATGAGATGGTTATGGAGGAGTGGGGTTTCGGGGGGTATTTGCGATGCGTGGGTAAGGATAGGAATAGGGAAAGTGTTCTTTTCTGAGATCGGTTCTCACTGATTTGTTTCCGCTAGGCCCGTCGCTGAACGCTTGGAACGAAGTATACTCGTTGTTTGGAGATCCGATTTCGCAGAAACCAGATGCTGTTGTTTCTCCCGCCGAATGCCTACTTGTTGTCGATTCCGGATATTCACATACCACCGTCACCCCGGTCTATAAAGGACAACCTTTACAGCGCGCGATCCGCAGGCTCGATTTGGGAGGGAAACACTTGACAAATTACCTCAAGGAGATGGTATCGATGCGGCAATACAACATGGTTGACGAAACATATATCATGAACGAGGTCAAGGAGGCAGTCTGTTTCGTGAGCGACGACATCTCCAGAGACATGGAACGGACATGGAAAGGGAACCGGAAGCGTGACCAACCTGACCCTGGTGAAGGGGTTGTGGTCGACTATGTACTTCCGGACCCCAACGCAGGCAAAAAGGGCTTCATGCGACCACATGATCCGCTTCTGGGTGCGAAGAAGAGGAAGAGTGTCTTGTCTGGGGAGGCCGGCGCGGAAGCATTGTCCGAGGATGTGTTGGTTCTGGGCAATGAACGTTTTACAGTACCCGAGATTCTGTTCACGCCAAGTGATATTGGCATGAAGCAAGCCGGTATATCGGATATTATACTTCAGAGTCTGTCTGTGCTGCCACCAGGGTTACATCCAGTGTTTTTGGCGAACGTCTTGGTCGTTGGCGGGAATGCCTTGATTCCCGGGTTCATGGAGAGATTGTATGCACTCTTCCTAGTTTGTCATATATGCTTTTGCTAATGGCTTTCAGACAAACGGAGCTACGCCAGATTGCCACGTCTGAATGCACCGTTCGAGTCCGATGCCCCGAAGAGTATGTAGCCCATGTCCCCTTTGTGTCTTGCATGCTAACAGTGAATCTCCCAGTCCTATTCGCTCCGCTTGGCTGGGCGCATCCCGACTCGCAACGAACAGAGACGAGCTAAAGAAAGTGGCCATTACCCGCCAGGAGTATCAAGAACACGGTTCTTCGTGGGCTGGTCGGAAGTTTGCTGGTGCTGTGTGAAGTTGTCTTCTCTTTTCTTAGCATGGTGGCGTGGAGTTAATGGATTGGCATGTTTTATTCCAGATTTCCGTATATATCTCGCAATGGTTATGATACCCTTGATGTATATCATCTATTCACTATAGTAAAGCTTGATATTATGCCTCCACAGACTAGTATTCTAGAGGGACGTGTGAATTCACTTGTATAAGTGCTACGTACACCCACTCTATATCTCTTGTCACCATCATGCCAGTGCTTTGTCGCAATTTATCAAGCATCAAAACGTCCCCTGGTGCACCACGAACGTCCGCTGACCATCGCCCCGAGCCAAGCTAAGGAAAGCCAGAACAATCTGCAGCAATGCACAGTAGCAAGCAGGCTAGGATAACTCAATTTCACGATGAAATCTGCCTGGGAATCCGAGAAGAACGATGGGCTACGGTGTCTCATGATGCAAATATGCTCACAAACCACTTCACCTCAGAGAGACAGGACTCTGTGTCATGCCATGCAACTTACGACATCAGTAAGACCGTTCAATACAAGAAAGAAACGCACATTCAACCCTGAAATATGCCAGCGTTGGACTATCAAGTCGACCAGTACTATGAGATTTGAATACGGAGTCTACAGCCGATAAAAGATCAGTCAATTCCAATGTTAGCAATACTTATGATGACTTCTAGGATCTCCGCGAGTTCTTAATATTGGACAAAAAGAATAACGGACTGTTGGAAAGAATGGAGCTGTCGAACGAGGATTTCAATTCAGGAACGGATTGAGAAGTTCAATTGTATTATTTAAGTATACTCAAGTAACTGGTACATTCGTTCCTTGCATTTCCATGAGGCGAATCCAATCCCAGCTATGCCCGTCTCCTGTATCATATGCCTTCCAAGCAGATCCAATAACAACCCTACACACTTGAGCATTCTGAAATTGACGAAATTCCTCGATACGATCTAATTGCTCTTCGCTAACCCTTCGGCTCTGTTGCTGTATGCAAGCCATCCCAATGACAAAGACTGGAAATAGTGTAAACGATAGCAAACCTGGTAATTCAACAGAAGACAGGCATTGCAAGCCCCTGTCGACCATAGTCTGCACTTTTTCATCGGCAATTCGGTCAGGGTAGACGATGGAAAATAACCAGATGAAAGCAGCAGCGATCCAAGCCTCGCACATGTTGCGGTAGTCGTCTGATATTCCATCGTCAGGGAGCTTCCAATCGTCAATATCTTGCCAGATACCAACAGCTTCAGCGATTACTGTTGCTTGAAGAAGAGGTTCTGTATTGGCATCTGAACGGAGAGAGGCGATGCGCGAAATGATATCGATTAGACCGTTATGCACTCCGAACATATTCTCCTTTTGATCGGTATTGGGTGAAGAAGAGGCGTCTAGCCGACAGTTGATCAAGTTGCTTTTGGGCCGCTGGGCAGTTACACTGGCGAGGATGTCGTGGTAGAGGAAAAATTGCATAAGAAAGCCGTCGAATCCGAGTTCCTCCAGCTCTTCACGGTCCGGACCTTCATCTTCCTCGTCATCCTCTTCGTCAGATTCACCCTGCTGTTCCTCCCACGCGCTAAAAACGATATCCCTAGTCCTGCCAAGCCGCACTTGCCACGATTCATCATCTGTCCCTTCTGAAAGTTCGTAGAGGTATAATAAGAGGTAACTCGTAAGCAAGGCTTCATATTCTGCTCTTCTTTCCTGCGTCCCGCTATCGAGGTCCTGCAGAGCGGTGACTCGCGAGGCTTGGAGCTTTTCCGTTTCCTGTAACAATCTCTGTTTCTCACCAGCAAACATACAGGCCTCGGTATCACTGGATGACATGTGATTCATCATATGCGAGGCTCCTAGACAGAGAACAGCCTTGAGAACCATCGGATCCTCAACTGCCATGGGAGTCACAACCGATATAACTGGGTCTTCATTCTGGTCCGACGGAAGCGTCAAAATATGCGACGTTGAGTGGACAAAGTGGAAGAAAAATAGTTTCTCAAGAGGAGATTCTATACCTTCTAGGATTTGGCCAATTTCGTCCGGTATGGTCGATGAAGCTAAAAGATTTGCGTTGGTCAGTACTCATGCTCTTGCGGATAGGCATAACGATACCAAAGGGAGCGAGGCCACAGACCTTGTCTATTTTGGCATGCGGGACAAGGGCATCCATGTTGTTCGGTATCCATTTTTTCGAGTATTTCTTGTATACAACAATCCAAGAGAAAAAGACCTAATCGTTGTTACATGGAAAAGCAATGTGTTGTCTTTTATCAACCTTCTGATATAGTATACCTGTCCATAACTTTATGAAAAACATACTCTCTGATTTTCTGCGGCAAACGCGGAATTCCTATAAAACAATATAACAGGGATCTAGATTCACAGCTGCCTATTGAGGTAACCTCGCTTCAGCTATGGGTCATCTTGCCATAGGGTTCAAAGTACGAGCACGGCCAGCACCGCATCCTCAGCCAGATAGGGCATAAAGAGACGAATCATGTTTGTGCGCTGAACATTCTGGGCCCGAACTAACCGGGCTATTTCTATCATATTCCACACGATCCACTAAAGAGGTTCAAACCCCTGATAATGCAAAGTGATCGCCAGGTGTGGCTTGCGTACAGAATACGCGTATAACATCCTAGTTCCTCATTGAGTTCGACTGTCCCATGGAACAGGCTGGGTGCAATTTAAGCAGCTTCAACCCTATTCTCCGCGGTACTTTGTATAGAAGTCCATGCGCCTCTTGGCTGCCTTTTCTGATAGAGAATGTGGAGTGATCTAACCCGATGTGTCTGGTTCTAGCCGCGTGTGTGGGGATTTACGTGCATAACCGAGATAGCCGCGCTGGAAACATCCACATCTTCAAGATTGCAGTCCAATAGTACTCGCGGGATAGTAATATTCATATCTGCTGGTATATAAATGTCTCCTCAGCTTGCAATACCCCGTTGAAGATCCCTGTCTAGGCCTGTGGCGACTTGTTGGTCCACTGATCCTACGGCAAAGAGTCCGAGGAGCTCCCATTTTGGGAGATCCTTCTCGGGCAGTGAACCCGAATTTACTGCGATGCATAATTATATGGAGCTATTCACTCCAGCCACTCACGTCTATCGACAACTTGTCTTATTCCACGGCATCTAGATTCCGAGGACCATACGATGACTGTAAAGTGATAGCAACATTTCACCTACGCCCAACACCCCCCAATTAGCTGCAGAAATGCTGGATTGCGCGAAAAAGACGTCTTAGGTCCGAGCTCATGTCGTGAGAACAGACCCTTGGTGATCATCACATGGATGACCACGTTGCACGCATGAAAACTAGCATGGCGGCCCAAAGCTTGCTCATGCACCCAAGATTGTGCTCGTATCGAAACAAGCAAGGTCACACCATTCCCTAGAAGGAAGATGACCTGGCAAGGATGATGCCCATAGCAGTTAAATGCCGCACTATGTGGTTGCTTTTTCAGTGTCATGGCTTTGGAGGTGGGACGTGGTTCGACGCTGGGAGTAGAAGTATCTCAGAGCAATGATGTCCAAACCAATGACTCGCGGGGTTACTGAAGGCGAATGTTTTGGTTAAATCACTGTCACGCTGCTGCCCAACCATAGTAGATGCACTATGCCCATTGAGCGAAACGTCTCAAGAGGTAATGTCAGGTAGTGTGTGCGCAGGATACAATGTGGCGAGGAGCTAATGGCCAGTCAAATGGGACTCTGCCTAATCACCTTACTTTTACACTTGAACAACAACCCCGCGGCTCTAGTAAAGCCCTAATCTGCATCTTGATGAAAGAAATTGTTGTTTCGCCAAGTTGACGAAGAGCTGCACACAGATCCCTCAACATGGCCATGGCCGATCTGGCCATCAACTGTATTATATGACCTACGTCAGACGCCGGAAATGGCTTGCAAATAACAAAACCACTAAGCATGATGACCTCTGTCAACTCTTCTCGCTCGATGTGACGAGTAGCTTTCTCAACAACCTGTCCATGCTGGTGGAGGTGCCTGCTTGACTTTCTCGATGCAGCTACAGCATGGTTTCTACAAGATTGATGGAAAACAAAGAAACACACAATAATTAGCTATTCCATAACCCGCAAGCTCGTAGCTACAATATGCCATGAAACCGATCTAAAGTCAAATATCTGGGTTCGGACCCGGCCAATTGGACCACTTCGACTTGGACAGAATTAATGTGAAAGCTACTTTGCCCGTGCTGGCATGGCTAAACGCGTGTATGAGATTTCATTACACGGAAGGAGAGAGCATTTGATTAAATTCAAGCAATTTACTGTACAAACTCCCCCTTTGGGGAATACCACCGAAGCCCTAAGGTGTCTCGAGCAAAACAAAAGGTGGGGATTGTATGGCATTGTTCAGCTCTTAATACACGACTCACAATGTCAGCATCACCGAACGAACCGCGGTTCTACGTCTGCTCCCCGAGTTTGTTGTCGCGTCCCAAGCCCAAAACCCAGGGAGAACGATATGTGATGATCATATAAGCAACTGATACGTGTGCAAGTTCCATGGATTCGTCGAGATACCCCCTCTCTTGGAGACGTTTATCCTATTGATTGAGTTCAATCCATTGACTTTCTCTTGCAAATTGTGGTATGAGTCAGGATATTCCACTTCAATTGACGGCTCATCTTATGGGCGTATACGACCAATTACTGGCCTGTGCCATGTTCTAACTTACCATGCTTCCAACAATTACCACCACATTGAATCGTGATGAAAAGTCAGCTACTTGGCGAAAAGAATTACTCAAGGAAATGTGTCCGTGAGGATCATCTGCTCTCGTCGAGCGCAAAGAGACAACGCAATATCAGTGATGGCACCGACAACAAGATCCAGAACAGAAGTCTCGATAGGCGCCAAAAAGCGCGCATTAATGCTGAAATCTACCGGAAAAAGGTCCGTAAAGCGCGTTATCAAACCGAAAGAATCCAACGAGCGGTTAATGTT
Source organism: Aspergillus cristatus (assembly GCA_034509305.1). NCBI lineage: Eukaryota > Fungi > Ascomycota > Eurotiomycetes > Eurotiales > Aspergillaceae > Aspergillus > Aspergillus cristatus. The sequence goes on along the minus strand of WJBV01000006.1, from coordinate 897,691 downwards.
ACCTCCCCCTCCCGAGAAAATGGCTTTGATAGAAACTAACTGAAATAGCGACTGCGTGAGCTGCACCGACAGTTTCTCCAAGAACAGAATAGTGAAGCTTCAATGTCACCATCTGTACTGTCATACATGTCTCCGCACAATGGCACTCAGTGCTGTAGCTGATGAACATATATACCCTCCTAAATGCTGCACCAAAGAAATCCCATCAGTCACACTCCTGCCTATTCTAAACAAGCAAGAAAAGATCCGTTTCACAACCAAAGCGGGTGAATTTGAAACCCCACCTAAAGAGCGCTGGTATTGTCCAGCCACGGAATGTGGGAAATGGATCCCCTCACCAAACGAGGGATCAAAGCCGCTCTTTTACCGAATATGCCCTTATTGTCGCACCACGATTTGCATACACTGCCGGGGCCTAAGAGATTCACGGCACGTATGTGCTGGGCTTATGCAGGACGAGGTATTGGAGGCCGCTCTTCTTAGAGTGGCTAAGCGTAGGATGTGGAAGCGATGCCCTAACTGTGATGCGATGGTGCAGCGCATTTCCGGCTGTTCCCGTATAGTCTGCAGATGCAAGACGGCATTCTGGTATGCTCTTGATTCCACCAAATGAGTTTCATGTTCCGGGTTAACTAGCGGACATCTTGCACAGTTACGCGTGCGGTAATAAAGAGGAAAATTGCGAGTGTAGAAAGTATTCAGGTCCTCAGCCTGTTAGAATACATGGCTGACGACAGGAATGACGATCCTGAGGTACGTCTGCTAGTTGCAGTGATGGTGGCCGCTGAGATGGAGGAAGCAGAGGAACATTGTTGGGGTATGACGGTGGACTTATCCAAGCCCCTTTACGAAAATTTCTTGTTAACGCATCGGTTTGGGCCTGGCTAACCGCGTCATTGGAATCGATGACTACGCTCATGTTTGTGTATTGTTGTGCTGAGACACGTGCCCATATTTTTCACTTGAGGGCCCTTGAATAATAACGATGGGATCTGTTTTATCATGCTTCAACTATGTACTGCGCTATAAGACAATCATATACATCTATTAGTACTCGTAGAAGCCCTTTCCGGACTTCTTACCCAACCAACCGGCATCAACCATCCTCCGCAGCAGACCAGATGGCCTGTACTTGCTGTCACCAATCTCCTGATGCAGGACGTTCATGATAGCCAAGCAAGTGTCAAGACCAATAAAGTCCGCCAATGTCAACGGACCCATTGGGACATTCGTTCCATTCTTCATAATGCTGTCAATGTCTTCGCGGCAACCGATACCAGTCTCCAAGCAGATGATAGCCTCGTTAATATACGGCATCAGGATACGATTGGCGAGGAAACCGGGCGTATCAGCCGAGACAGATGCGACCTTGCCCATGCGCTTCACAAACTCGACAGCGGTGTCGAGAGTCTCCTTCGAGGTCTGCAAACCGGAGATAATCTCAACGCCCTTCTGAATTGGCACCGGGTTCATGAAGTGCGTCGAGATAACCCGCGAAGGGGCCTGCAAGTCCGTAGCGTCCTTGGTGGTTGCAGCAGCGATCTTAGTGATGGAAATCGACGAGGTGTTTGTCGCGAGAATAGCATCCTTGGAGGCAATTTGAGCCAATTGGGAGAAGATGGAGGTCTTGAGGTCGGGGATTTCAGGGACAGCCTCGATGACAAAATCCACCGAGGAAAGGTCCTCCATTTTCAGACTGGGAGAGATGCGGGCACGAGCACTGTCTGCTGCATCCCGGGTGATACGCTCTTTAGAGATGTCCTTTTCAAGGAGCTTATCTGAGAGGCGTTAATACATGCACCTTAGTCGCAGAATTGGTCTAGTCGTTACCGGCAAACTTGAGACCCTTATCCAACGATGCTTGAGAGTTATCGACCAATGTCACGGGGACACCGGCCTTTTGGGCAGCCACCAGAGCAATTCCCAGTCCCTGAACTCATTTTCAGTATTCAATTCAACAACGTTTGGAAAATACGTGTGTGTATGAGGGGCATTGCCTACCATCTGACCAGCTCCAATCACACCCAGCGACTTGACCTCGGCAGCCGAAGCCGGGGAACTGGTGCTGAAAGCACGAGAGGCAATGGAGGGGCCTCGCTGGCCGAGCATCCGGAGAGAAGACAACAACATGGTGACAGTGTGATTCTCGCTAACTGGTCAATTATGTTGGATCTGAAAACAAAACAAAAGAAGGGGAAGAATAGATAATCTGTATAACCCCGATATCAATCATGTGATGCGACGTCATCGGCTATTTTCGGCTCGGCGGCGGAATTAATCCTCCGACCGCCCGAGGCTCTCTCGGCGCGGACGACGCGTGAAAGACGCGTGCTCATTGGTTGCGCGGGCGCGCATTGCCTTTATGGGATGTTGGTCGTTATCGAGAAATTTAGTTAAGCCAAACGAATCGGCCACGGCAACGACGGCATTATGGAAGACGACGGTGCCGTTTTCGGCCAGAATGTCCAGGTCGTGGACCCAGACGTTCGAGCTTATGTCTATAGTTTGGTGACTGCGGTAAGTTGCTCGAATACTCTGCGGGGAGGGGAGAGACGTTGCTGATGGCCCACGCAGCTCGGTGGTTTTAACGGTGAAGATGCGGACCGATATGCCCTGGGAGACGATGCGCTGGCCTGTTTACGAGATATTAAGCGGTGGCTGAGGCTGTACGATGAGAAAAACAACCGGATGGATGTTGCGCGATGTCTGGGAGAATCGAATCTCGTGAACGGCGACTTGATACCGATCCTTACACTATGGGGAAGCAGCGAGAAGGCCAGCAGGCATATGTCGAGGATAGCATTGGCGTGCTGTGAGTGCTACCCAATGGGACTTTGAACAGGGACAACGATGCTGATATCTGGTAGTGGAATTGTTGGTTCCTATGACTTGGCCGTTGGAAATACACAAGGAAATGACCGTAAACCACGCCCGCCATATGCCGTATCTACAACAAGTCCAGGTTCAGTATAAGAAGGGCATTCTGAGCAATGCCAGCGCCGGTATCCTCCGCACCGTCATCCGAATTGGCCTTCCCAGTATGGCCGTACCTCGATCCGAACGCACGAACCGAGACGAAGGAATCCTCAAGCTCATGCTCTACCTACTTCGAAATGTAACGATCATCACACCGGATACTCGTCTTGTGGCAGAGGGTGAAGAGGAGGAGACCTCTAGGTCTACAACCATCAATGCGTTCCAGGAGCAGGATGCGTTTGCCCTCCTTCTGACCATGTGCTCGAACGTTGGTGACGACTTTAACTTACAAGACGTGGTCCTTCTTGAGATTCTGTTCCATATCGTCAAAGGTGTCAACGTGGAAAAGCTGTTTATGGATGATGAACAGCGAAGCGCAAAGCGGACAAATGAGCTTGATGACCTTCTACGACAAGAGTCATCGCTACGAAGAGAGTACACAAAGAACGCCCCAACACGGCATGGCAGATTCGGCACTATGATCTGGGTCAAACGGGATGATGCCAAGGTTTCCACTGTCTCGGGGCAGGATGTTCTCAAAGGTGGTCAAGCAACGATGCAAAAAATGGACCAGACCAAGAAGTGGAACAAGCCCCTGCAACGTAGAAGGATAACTGAGGTCACAGTGAACGATGATTTTACATCGCCAGTCAATATCTCATCGACTGCATCGAAAAACCTGCGTAAGTTTGTGGAGGAATTCCTGGATTCGGGCTTCAACCCGCTCTTGACCCACGTCCGGAAGGCAATTGAACGGGAGGCCGATCGAGTGGTCAATATCAATTCCCGTCAATACTTCTATACCGTTGCTTGGTTCCTGGAGGCGGAGCGGGCACGGCGTGACCGCCAGCGCAAGAAGCATGCAAAAGAAGGGAAGCATTCGAAAGACATTGAACCCGACAGTTTTGGCTTGGTTGCCGGTGTTCTGAACCAAGAGACCTTCGTATTTCTGAACCGCGCTATGCAGTACGCCGTGGACAACAAGGATTGGGAAGACCTAACTGCCGAGATGCGTTGTTTCACGCAAATTCTATTGACTGTCCAAGAAATGGCACTCTCACCGCTTGAAGAAGATCAGGAAATCGCCGAAAACATCCAAAGCCGGATCTTCTACGAAGAGACCACCCATGACCGGATTCTGTCTATTATTCGCGGTTTCAAGGATCAAGGTTTCGGCTATCTTGATGCGTGTACAGAGCTTGCACACGTATTCTTGCGAATGCTGGAGCGTTACTCGAAGACGAATACGGATATGCAGGTGCGATCCCGCCGAAAAGCTCGACGAAAGGCGAAACAAGACCAGCCCGCCGTTGAGAATGATGAAGAAGAGCACGCTTCCGAGGACGAAGACAAGGAAGATGCAGAGAGAGTATCTAGAGAACGCAAGTTCGACTTCACACGATTCTCGGCTAGATTCTGCAACCAGAAATGCGTCGACACTTTTATCGCTTTCACTAGAAATTACAAGGAGTTGGACACGGAACAGCTGAAACGCGCTCACCGTTACTTTTACCGGATTGCTTTCAAGCAAGAGATGACCGTGTTGCTGTTCCGGGTGGACATTATCAACCTCTTCTACCGGATGATCAAAGGACCCGGAGCTCTGGAACCAAGTCAGCCAATCTTCCGAGAATGGGAGGAATTGGTCAAACACATAATAAGGCGAATGGTAAAGAAGATGGAGCAGCGTCCCGCATTGGTCACAGAGATGCTATTCAGCAAGATCAACGCGACTGTATTCTATCTTGAATACGGACATGAGAGGCAAACGATATCCGGTGTCAAAAAGGCACCTGCTGAGCTTGAGGTCAATCCTAAAGAAGCCACAACGGTTGAAGATAAGCTTGGAATCGTGGTAGCTGCAATGGTTAAGGATGAACAGACGGAGTTTGTCAAGTGGATTGGCGAGGTTCTGGGATCGGCAGCCGATGAGCGAGAGTCTTGGGAGGCCAATGAGGCAGAACGGCAAGCTGAAGTGTCCCAGAGACCGGACGCCCCTAACCCGATGATTGGTATGTTTAATCCAAACCTTCTTCTTTCCCTGGTAGTCATTATACTAACAGGCATGTAGCCGTTACGCCGCCTGATGAGAAAACTCGGAACGCCATGTTTTCGAATGCTAAACTCCGTCTACTGATGACGTTGGTTAAGCTTGAAAGACTTGGGATGGAGGATGTTGCTGGCGCGCAATGGGTCGTTCCTTCGGCCCTAAGCTCGCAAGATCTCAAAAACACCAAAACTATCATCGACCAATCCCTTGACAAGCCTATTTCCGATGACAACGACCCTCGGGAATTGCTTCGACGGAAGTATGGTGAGAACGCCAGAGGCAATGATCCTGAATCCACGGGTAATGTCAACTTCGGGTCCGATTCGGAGGGCGAGGACGATGTACCGGACGGTTTCCTTTTTCCACCAAATCTGCGGAACAAGTCAAATGCCCTGGATGAACTGAAGAAAAAGCGCAAGAAGAAGCGGAATCAGGACAGCGAGAAGGAACCACTAGATGACGAGACAATAGAGGCACGACGAAAGTCACGCTTGGATAATGCCCGCGCCCGCCAGGCAAAGATCAAGAGCGACCTCTTCATCCATGCAAGTGACGAGGAAAGCGGTGACGATGAGGAATTCTTCCGACTCGAGGAAGAGAGACGGAAAGCCCAAGCCGATCGGGTCAAGAAAGCTCTCCTTACTGGGGACCTGGGCGATGGGCCAGGCAAGAAGAAAGGCGGGCGAAAGCGGAAGAGCGATGTCGCAGGGGCCCAGAGCAAGCGACAACGTCGTCCTCAGGCCGAAGCCAACGGTGACAGTGACGAGGACAACGACGATGATATTCTTATGGCAGGGGTTGGCGACACGTCTGAGAAGGAAGATTCACCTGCTGAGGATTCGCATCCTGCGCCCATTGAGGATGACCTCGATTTCGACGATGATCTTGCATTTGGTCGGGATCGACGAAGGGAGTCTGATTCTGCTGATCAAGATGAAATGTTAGCGACGAAGACGGCAGATACAAATATCGCAGACGATGATGACGATGAGGATGTAGCGCCTACTGCACCAGGTCGAAGACGTATACGGGCTGGGTTCGTGATAGAGAGCGATTCGGAATAGTTGTCTTTTGTTGAAATGTCGATGACTTGATGAGGCGTTTGGTTGGATTTGTCTTGGGAAAATAGATACACCTGAGGTGAATGCATTTGTATTTGGCGTTTTTATTTATAGGAGATAATAGTGAATATGAAGTTGCACATATCATTGCGGTTTGGCCAATAAGCTAACTCATTGCCATTACTTTCCTGACTGGCAAACAAACAAAACCCCAGAACCCTAACCTTACCAACAACAACTATCTTTCTAACCGCGTAACGACCACTGGGGAGGCATCTTCAAATCAATATGCCAAATCCCCTGCACATTCTTAGAAGGAAATCCGCTGACAGCCATCGTGAAGACAATTGTCCCCAACACACCGCACACACTAACCACCCCAATACTTTCTCTATCAACGTAACTACCACTACTACCACTTCCATTTCAAAAAGCAACTCCCTCTCATCACTTCTCTCTCGAAAGTCATCAACTAATCGAAAGCACCGTCATTCTTCTTTGCCTCTGCCTACACGACGTCCTGGACTGAATCACAATGATCCCTCCCCCTCAGAACGGCAACCGCTGAGAGAAACGAACAAGAGTCGACTTCGACGCTTAAAGCTACGAACACCACGTCTATCTGCGCCCGCAGCATCCAGAAGCGTCGAGACTACGACGATCGCCAAATTACGGATAGATTCGAGTCAAGAGGACACGACGACAACGGCGACAAAATCACGTCTAAAGTCGAGAGTCCCAACGCCCCTAGATCTGCCAGACGATAATCTTCGATCTCAGAAGGCCTATCAAAGAGAAGGAAGGAAGAGTGTGTTTTCATCTTTGGGGAGACGGGCTATGGGTAAGGAGAAGGACAAGATGGAGAACAACATTGGAACAAGAAGATGGACCTTTTCGTATCAGTATCCAAGCAACAACCAACAACCTGGATACCATGATACAGCCCCAGGGGCTGCTTCTTCTTCATACGTTCCACCACAGGCACACGTTCACGAGGACGAACCACTGTCCAACGCTGATTGTGTGGAAGCCGTTGCACGCACTACCAAATCTCGCACAATGATCCCCATTCCTACGTCAGCGTCCACACCGTACTTTACTAAGATTGAGGCAGGACATAAGCGTCATTCTCTTTCTTCCTTGGTTTCCCATAATGGACGACTTGGCAGTCGCGTTTTGTCTTCAAGGCTTCCGCGAGAGGAAACCGCGATTGAGAAAGGGCAAGTGGACGACACCCAGCAGAATCCAATGGCTAGGAAAGTGCAGCCCAGGGCTCATGCTACCAGCAATCCGCGACCACTTCCCCAATTACCGACAGAGAAGGGTTCTCGACTCTCCGGCACGCTTGCTTCACTGGATGGAATGACAAACAAAATGCCACAACCAGTCGACAACGTCGAGTCACGCAGGTTCTACTGGACCAGAAGGAGCTCAGAGACCTTGAAGAAATCATCATACGACACAAACTCAATCATGCCACCTATTCGTCAACCCGACGAGATCACCTACAGACGAACAAGCCGCGTCCACCCCCTCCCCCTCACATCCACCAGAACGCAAGAACGAAGCAGACACAGAACCCGCGCAGACCGAATGGCCCAGCAACAGACCTCACCCCTCAGCGAGTCGCAACCCCAAGAGGAAGATAACGAACTCTCCCACCCTCTCCACCAAGTCTCTCAACCCCAACCCACCCATTACTGGCTCGGCCGCTTCGTCACCCTAACCAACGCATTCCACTACGAAGACTCGTTCAACCAGCCCGACACTGCGACGGGATTTGGCATGCTCTCGAGCTACTCGCGTCCGGATGGGAGTGCAGAGAGGAATTTGGCGAATTATCGGATTAAGAGGGCGTTTATGGTGCTAGAGAATGCGTGCTTGACGGAGGAGGCGAGTTGGAGTCTGAGGGCGTTTCAGAGTGAGTATATTGGTGTGAAGGGGGATCGGTGGATGGGTTGATGCTGCATTGCTTTTAGATGGACTAGACTGGGGTGGTTCGCACGGTTTCGTGATACTTGGGAAAGACACTAGAAAGCTATTGGCATTGGGGGTTTGATTGTAATTGTGCAGGTTATACCAAAGGCATTGAGTAATCTTTAATATTCATGTAGCATAGACAAAACTTCATTTGACGGTTGGACGCGCCTGTTCTCCTATGATCTGTAAACTGATGACAACATTCTATATACCCAAAATTATTAATCATAATGTTGACACCCGTAACGCCTTACCATGCTAAACCAACGTGCGCCATTTTGTTTCTGGAACTCCCCTTCTAAACAGCTTTCATAGATATCATCACTTTCTACTCCTCAAAAACGCAGCCACCTGCTCATGCCTCGTCACGAAAAACATCCTCCTCCGATCAGACTTCCACGTAAGAACCCCAATATCCTCCGCATACCGACACGGCGCTTCGTATTCCGCAAAGCTGACGAAATCCTTGAACAGGAATCCAGCCGTCGCCTTGACACGGTCACGCTCAAGCTGCCAGAGCCGGATTTGGTCGACCACGGTAGGCGGGAGGACCGATGGTGGGACTCCAGCTTGCGGGTTCGCAGTCTTGGCGATATTGTGTTTGCGCATTTGCGGGTGTGCATGCGTGGAGATGTACGATATGATCTGGTCTGCGGTGATACCCATTTCGACGGCGCGGCGGATGGATTGGCGGGTGATTTTGCCAGTGATTAGGTTTGGGAAGCGGTATTTCAAGGTGGAGAATAGGGCGATTAGGGAGATTTGGAGGGGCGATGATGTGTATGCGTATATGCGGTAGTTGGTTTCGACGATGATGAACCCCGAGCCAGCTTCGCTCGATGTGTCTGTTCCGGTCAATGAGCCAGATATCGGGTTGCTGAGCGCGCTGGAGTCGGATGTGAGCGTTGTGGCGAGACGGGTCGGGTAAAACCGAGTGGCTTCGGGACTTTCTTGGTATACGATACCAAAGTCGGCCAGATCGGTCAGGGTGCGGATTTGATTCGAAGTCAAATTCTTCTTTTGGTATGACTTGCCCAATTCCAAGCTACTCAGGAGGAAGATAAACGAAAGGACCTCGACGCTGTCCATCCTGATATGCTCTGCGCTTTCAACGTAGAGGATTAAAATATGCCACACCTGCGTACCGACATCCTGCAGGACGAACGCGAATCCATCTTTCGTAATCTCAACCCGACGGTCTCTAATCTCGACCAGGTGCCCCGCCTGGAGGAGTTGTTTGACACCCTTGCTCAGATTGACGTCGCGCTGGATTCCTAGTCCACTGGTTCCCACCATGTATCCCAGCACACCTTCCCACTGTCGTCCCGCATATTCGTCTAGATCGGAAATGGTAACCGCTGTTTCATCGCCTAGTTGTGAAAGGACACCAAAGGATTGTGTTTGTTCGGTTCCCATGAGAGCCTGGCGGAGCGAGGCGGCGAACGGGTTCGTGACCATGTAAGCGCGGACATTATTCGATGTTGTAGTGTTTGTTAGAATGTGTAGTCGTCCCAGTATCGATAGCGCGTTATCTCGTTCTCTTGCACGCGATCATCTGTTAGATCTTAAACATAGTGATAGAGGCAAACGGTACTCACCTCAAACTCTCCGGTCTGACCCAATCCTCCAGATCCGCCGCAGGAAGGGGATCTTTGAGGTACAGCAATGCCATCACAAAACATTTTGCTAGCCCTCGTCAATATCTCAATTTGCTTCTCTGTAAGCGCACAGCGAACATACCCAGATCCGGCAGCATGCGCCTGAAAATCGCGAGGGCCGTGGATGGCTGCTGGTACAGCTTGTAGAAAACCGTCCCAGGCAGGCCCTCCAGGAAATCGAACGGACGGGATGGTGCAGCAGCCATCTTGAGGAGAATACTATCACCTCAGTTGCATGATGCGTCCACGGCGACAAAAGCAAACACAAAACAATCGCAGTTGATGCTTCATCGCAAGAGCTCCGGTGACCCACGCGGCCACTTGTGCAGTCCTACGGCGATGACTTTAGTGTGAACAATTTCCCCGATTCACCACCAGAACCAATTTCTCTTGTTTTATAGTGCTGTGAAGATGACTGCTTTGCGCTTTGTTAGATCGGTATGGAAAAGTCGACTTGTACAACTGCATCCCAACATACTGATCTCTACATCTACATAGGTCTGGGAGTCCTTTCGGGCAACCTCGGGTTTAGAGCCTCGGTAAGTAACAATGCTCACTCTTGGTGATAGAACGTCCAGCTGATAGATTCATGATATGTAGTCTTTTGAACAATGTAAGCACTGTCATGGATGAATTCAATCTTCTATGGGACATCAAGACGGTGTCATGCCAAATATATATCGCCTTTTGTATAGGCTGTGGCATCGGCTAGCATATCGGCATGGACTAACGTGCCTCAGCTGCAAGTAACTGCTGCCAGACCTGGCGTTGTCAACTTTGAATTGGATGTCCAGAAGGAGCACACGGTAAGCAGTGACTTGGATATATACTTTGCCGATGCTTACAAGCTGACTTCCATCAGAACCGCTTGAACATCCTCCATGGAGGCACAATTGCTAGCATGGGTATGTCAATTGAGAACGTCTGTCATAACATATCATATACAGGTCGCTGACTTTGCTTTAAGTCGACCTTGGTGGATCCTTGGCCGTGGCCTCTCGGGGTCTCTTCGCTACGGGTGTCTCGACGGATCTCAGCGGTAGGTTATCCGGAACGGTTGAACTATCATGGAGCTTCATTGTTGATTACTATTACCTCAGTGACGTACCTGAGCTCCGGAGGAAAGATTGGCGACAAGATCTTGGCTGTACGTTCCATAATTCCCATGTGGTATGCACAAATACTAACTTCTTACTAGGAGGTCACCTGTGATAAATGTAAGCCATACTTGCTGAACCCATGCCCTGCAAAATACCTGCGCATTGTGCATTTACTGACAAAAACAGTCGGCAAAACCCTCGCGTACACCAACATCAAGTTTACCAACCCTGCAGGCGACATCGTCGCAAGAGGAAGCCACACAAAGTACGTCTATACTGTCCTTATGCGAGGCATGGTTGTAAGCGCTAACCAGTAACAGATTCGTCGCACTCGCCTGGAAGGATCCGCAGAATATCGTTGAGCAGCTCAAGGAGCAAAAGGAACAGACTCCCTAATGCCATTATTACTTGCATACCTACATTGGGTGCCAATCGTTGTACATAAAAGCGGACTATTAGACCGGCAGTATTCTTCGGTAGCGGGAAATGGCCGCGCCTCAAGTTGATGAATCTTACGTAGTTATCCTACTTTCACCGGGTTACCACGACTATGATCGAGCAAACATGGTTTTCATACCTCTCAAAATAAGTAACACGATATATTTCTCGGCCTCCTCTTCGGAGACTGAGCCTTATCCCACAAACAGTCAGTCAATCAGCCCGGAAACCAGCCCGGCGACCACTATTGCTATAGAACCAGGTTGAGTCTCTTAGCGGATATTGCCCCGGTGGTTACCATCCAACTCATTTAGGTGATCGATTTCTCGACAGTCGCTATGAGGTTGTTTATAAACTTGGCTGGGGAAGCTATGCAACGGTCTGGCTTGCCAAAGATCACCTGGAAGCAAAGTATGTTGCAATGAAGATCTTGGCTGCTGATTCCACGGAGAGCTGCTCTGAAAACAAGATATTACACGCGTTGAACTCAGGACAGTCAGACCATCTAGGACGCGCTTATATTCCATCAATTCTGAGTGATTTTACTATCAGTGGTCCTAATGGCCGCCACCTGTGCATTGTCAGCGAAGTTGCTGGGTCCACTCTTGCACAAACAAGACGAGACCCCGTTACCTTGAATTTCCCAGTCAGCATGGCCAGATCCGTAGCTGCCCAGCTTTTACTAGGACTGGATTATATTCACTCCTGTGGAGTGGTTCACGGCGATTTGCACTTGAACAACATCCTCCTCCGACAGCATTTCGAGAACATGACCATTGATCAGCTCCATGCCTGTTTGGGAGAGCCTGTGAGGGTGCCGGTCAAGAGGCTAGGTGAAGATAGTCCAGGGTTCCCCAAATATTGCGTCCCGCCCGCCTATATCACTCAGTCAAGCGAAGAAATTGTGGATGCCCAAATAATCATCTCAGATTTTGGCGAGGCCTTATTCCAAATGAACAACACAAGAAACTACGCACTCCGACGCTACTTCTTCCCCCAGAAAGTATCTTCTGTGAACCAGTTGGCCAGGCTGCTGACATGTGGACTCTTGCGTGCACTCTTTATCAGGTCCTTGGTCAAAGCGTACTTTTTGAGGGCCTCTTTCCAGACGAAGATGGTATGTTTGCTGACATGATCAGTACTCTAGGACCGCTTCCTCGTCGCTGGTGGGACCGATGGGAAAAACGGGGGGAGTTTTTCCTCGACAACGGATCAATGAGGCAAGACTCACCCTGTCTCTATTTGGCGCCTTTTCGACCGCTGAGTGAAAGACTGTGCAGCATGGGACGATATGAATTCAGTCCGGAGGAAATGGCTTGTTTCGCGAACTTATTGAGGGCTATGTTGACGTATGAACCCTCAGACCACATTACCGCGAGTGCGGCGATTGAGTCGGAATGGATGGAGGGTTGGGCGAAACGATCGATGAGCCAGACCTGACATAGGTCAGAGACCTGAAGATCATGTACAGTATCGTCGAGCAGTCCAAGGGGCAAGAGCAGAGTTTTTGATAGCTTCTGTCATAGATGGACCTCGCTAGATTGATCCGATTGTAATGCATGCGACTATTATTGGCGTATAGGACTAGATAGATATATCGAATGAAGACGAGTTGACTACAATAAAGTCCATAATACGGCTGCAAGTATGTGGTCACCAATCCCGAATATCATTATTACTTTTCACACGAATTCAAGCAGAGAAAATAATATACGCAGTAGATGCCGGCAGCAGCTGGTTGGACATTCGAAGAAAACAAGCCCAGGACATATCGTATGTGAACAAGTTAATAGAACGATACCTGATACCTAAATAATGCACTCATGCAACATAATCCTCCTCATCCTGCTCCTCCCCAGCTCCCAGCATGACCTCGTCCTCATCAACCAGCTCCGCATCAGCATCCGGCATTGCATCTTCTACCATGATATCCTCGCCCATGGCCTTCAGCTTCGCCTGAGTCATCTCAAACACGTACTGTCCCAGATGTTCCACTCCCTCCATCGGTGTACCCTGGACTTCATCGTCCAGGGAACGCGTGGTCGGGAACATCTCGCCGGGCGCGAGCATGAGTTTGTCGGGGCGTTGGAAGAGAATGTCGAAGGCGGGTTTAAGCTCGTAGCAGGATTCGAAGACTTCACGACGGCCGAGGATGTAGAGGCCGAGGCGGGCACGGGAGAGTGCGACTGTTAGACGGCGGACATCACGCATGTAGCCGACTGTGCGGGTTCGCGTGAGAGATAGGATGACATCTGTGAGTTGAGTTAGCATGGGAAATGATCAATAATATATGCTGCGGGAAGGAAACTTACAGTCGTTCTGTTCACCCTGGTACTTGTCCACCGTCGTGACAATCTTGGGCATACCGAACAGGTTGTTCTTGGCACAGCGATGGTTCAAGACATCCTTGATCAACGCTGTTTGCCCTGCATACGTTGCCAAAATGGTAATCTTCGATGCTGGGTAACCGAGAAGTCGCATATACTGGTACATGGCCACAGCATACTCGGCTTCGCCCAGGTTCTGAATGAAATGAGGAGTTGGTTCTCTCTCGCCCGAGCCCAGGTAGTCGAGGACATTGATGAATTGGTAATCGAACTGGAACCCGGAGTTCGCCTGCTTGAACTCCTGTGCCGTCTCGACCACCGGGAGGTTGCCCAGCTTGTCATAGCGCCACCGGAAGAGCTCTGCGATGCTGGGTCTTGCCCGTCCCTGCTGGTCAAGTGTGATAAAAGGAACACCTAACCGGACCAGACGCAGGAAGAGACTTTGCTCGAAATGAGCGTACTGGCGGAAAGCGAGGTTTTGGATGATGGGAGAGTTTTGGAGGTGGTCACCACAGAGAACAACGCGTTTTAGTGGCAGTTCGCCGTTCTTCATGTTCTGAAGGGCGGCAGGGATGAAGCTCTCAATTTCTGTGATCTGCGCAGCTTCTTCCACAATGACATTATCGTAGTGGAAGCCAAGATCGGCGATTTCCTTGCGCCGCATGGCTGCGTGGGTCGATGTCATTGCGATGATCCTGGCCTCCTTCACCAACAGGTAGTTGGCCCTACCCCGAGGTTGTCTTAGAACTTCAAAAGGACGGATATCTTCCAGTTCGGAGAAGATCTTCGCAATATGCCGCTGGCAACCCTCCGCCACGTCCAGTACGGTATCTTTTGTAGCAGAAGGGTCGAAGACAGGCTGTGGTGCATTAGAGAAATAGGTATGGAATGGGAAGGCAGAAATTATTTCCTCAGTAGAGGTGTTTTCAGCGCGGGCATAGTCCCAGAACTTCGCCCACGCTGGTTGAATGTAGACCGTGTTGAAGTAACCAGCAGTCTCGCAGGAGTTACCGTGAGCACCTTCTGCTGCGATTGATGCCGCTAGCCGTGCAACTTCGGACAGGTAATAGTAGCGATTGTCGAGGAAAGACTCGACTCGACCATATTTGCTGTAATTCGACTCTGTTTCCAGCTCTTCTTCACCATGACCGAGTCGTAGAAGATGGCGCTCGTCAATGTCAAGCGACACAATCTTCTGGAAGAGTTGATTGAGAGCCTGATTGCTGTGGGCAATGAGCAACGTGCGCTCGCTGGGGAAATTGTGATAAACATTATTGATAATCTGTGTTGCAACATCTGTCTTTCCAGTTCCTGGAGGGCCCACAATCACACTGAGACCGGGTTGTGTCCCGGATGTGATGGCTTCCACCTGGGCTGGGGTGAAACGGACAGTGTTCAGCTTGGGCGCATCGACTGGGTAAGGGCCCGGGTTCGGAGGCTTATAGGTCGAAGCACGAACTGAGCTTGGTTCTGTTGCCTTTTCAGCTTGATTTCTCCGCCGCTTTTTCGACGGGTTGGCTGAAGCAGGCTGCGAACTATTTTCAACATATTCCAGTACATATGGAGGACCAAAGCTCGAGTTCTCATTTCCGGAGGGCTCAATGGTCAAGCCAGGGAAGCTCTCCACCAAGTGCTGCCAGTTCAAAAATGTATCACGGAAATCAACCGACTTGAAACGGTTCGGAAGTTCCGTGTATCGAGCACCGGCCGGGTCTCCATATCCCAGGAAAATGTCCTGGATCCAGGATGGGAGGGTGATGTCTGAGACGATGAGTTTCTGCATCGTCTGGAGGATGGACTTGAAGTTGTTCTCTCTTCCTTTCCTCTTTGCGATCACGTTTATTAACGGATAGATATCTGGCCGTCCCTGCGCGTTCCGGTCCTTGTCCGCCTTGAAAGCAGCAGTGTCCAGGTTGAGCAGCAACCTCCTGACACGTGGTCTGTGATGGTAACCATTCGCACCCGCAGGTTCGCGCAGGGGCCGGCCTTGCTCATCAAGGACTTGCACGACTTCAGCAGACCGGAGGTATGTCAGACTAGGGCCTTCCGGTTGATCACGAATCCCAAACTTGTTCGAGGGAGTCTGCTGAACCGCCAGGAGGAAAACAACATCGTCTGGACGAAGCGATTCCCACTCTCTTCGAACATTGTCTGCCAATCTTCCAACCTCGATAGCAATCTCGGCGCGGACAAAAGCTGGGTTAGCCGAGCCAACCTTCGGGGGTGCGACTTCAATGATAGCTGGCTTGGAGATCGGAATGGCCATTCGGGAGAATCCATCAAAGGTTAGCGTTCTGCCGTCTCGACTTGCGCGCGGTTGCATCCGCTTAACAACTGACTCCATATCTTTACGAATCTGGAAAAATGCTTCGGAGCGGTATAGCAGGAACGAACGCCAAAGGAAGTCACCAAGGCTCAGATACTGAAGATTCAACTTCGGGATAGCGAGTGGTCTCGATCCGTCGTAAGTTTCGTTTCGAATGAGCGCTGGGTCATAAAGACTTTCCTCCGTGGGAAGGATCGTTAAATGCGACGCAGCTTCCTGGAAGGGTAGCTTTCGTTCGTAGAACGACAATAGTATCTCCAGATACAGATTGCGGTTGGGCGTAACCTGCGACTGCTGGGGGTAAGTTGTCCTGAAACCAAGGTGAGAGCACAGACTCTGAAGCTCCGAATCTTCCAAGGAAGACAATTGCCCCTCTAACTCAGAACGCTGCTCAATAGAACCGTAGTTTGACAATGCAAGAATCGTCAACTTGTCCTTGAAGTACTTCATGGACGTCCTCTGCAGCTTCGCCAACTCCTGGCAATGGATATCGTACACAGCCTGCGGTGACAGAGCCTGACCCGAATAGTCGTCGATCGCGAAGTTAACGAAATGCTTGAGGAGATTGTAGAAGTCGCGGAATAGCGCATTTTCGGGGGAACGATATAGCTGAGATAGGCGAATCACGGATAGCAGGTTGAGGTCCTTTAGGAGCGTGTTGACATAACGCCTTGTGGGAAGTTGGCTTTCCAAGTCAACCAAGAATTCGAGGAAGCGTTCGCAGTATCGTAAATTGTCTACCTGCTCTTGCACCGGCCCGTTCA
Organism: Aspergillus cristatus; assembly: GCA_034509305.1. Taxonomy (NCBI): domain Eukaryota; kingdom Fungi; phylum Ascomycota; class Eurotiomycetes; order Eurotiales; family Aspergillaceae; genus Aspergillus; species Aspergillus cristatus. Next base: position 881,011 of record WJBV01000006.1, on the reverse strand, counting down.
GCCTCCGTGTAAAATCAAGAAGCATCGTATAAAGCCATGACCTCTCGAATCGCATTTTTGCCTTTGTTGGCTCGTCTCCCGCGTCGTATCGCTTCGCCGAAGCTCTCCATGCTTTCTTCAACATCGGTCCCTTGCTAAATATACGTTCTCTCGCTTCGTCACTTGGCAGGTTGTGCCAGATCGAGATGGAAACAAGAGGCGCGCATTCTTTTCGTACCAGGGTGTTCTCGAGGGATTGGAAAGCGCTGATAATGAAGGATAGGATCGACAATCGCGAGGACACTGCTAACGAGTTATCGATGCTCATCGAGAGGATTCGGTGGAATAGACTGGAGAATTCGTCTGGTCTGTCGGAGAAGATTCCTGTAGCCAGTTAGCTCCGTCCTCAACACTTTTATTTCAGTCCATGACATTGTACATACCCCATATCGAAAGATGTTCGCGTTGCTTGACGCTAACAATCAATGCTATCAACAAAACATGGTAATTCGAAGCATCTTCGGTGTATGTTGGCCAGAGGTACCTATGAAGCAATGTTAGCTCTGTTTTCTTGTTTCCGATATAGAGCAATGGCGGATCGTACTTCTCCAAAATGCTCAGATTCTCCAATGTAAGAAGCGAGCGAACATTGAAGCCCTCCGCCTCCAAAGGATCCCAAATTTCCTTCTTGATAACATCCTGCTTCGCTTTGCGGACATTCGACGCCTCGAGCCAATGGGTCTTGGCCAATTTCACCCAAGCGCTGTCTTCGCGAAAGTCCTCCACGGTCGGCCTGGAATCAAGACCTTGCGCCATCGTCGGACGAGTCTGTAGTCCCATTCCTCGAGGTTGGGATAGCTCCTAGAAAGGTTTAAAAGTCCAGGCGCGGGTCCGGTCCAGTTGCACCATTTGCGCAAGTGGTTCGTTGCGGGCGGAACGGGGACAAGCTTCTGCCGCGCGGTTAGTGACTCTCCGGCGGCTAAATTCCGCAGAGCCGCGGTGAATGGCCCTGAGATCATCCTAGCCAACCCGCGCGTGCGACATTACTGGACGACGAAACTACGATCTTGTTCGACCACGGATCACGATTTCGCTGCTTGGAGGTCAAGATGGCGGACGTGGATGTCGAGGCGACTCGAATCTACAGGGAACTGGTCGATGACCTCCTCGATCGGGCTGAACGCGTGAAACCGGACAAGCAGATCGAGCCTCCGTTGACCGAAGCGCAGTTGGGCGAGTCGATATGGCAGGTGCAAGGAGATGACGCACAGGTGGTGGATGGAATGAATCAACAGACACAATTTGCTGCTGTTGAGATTGCCTTCAGGGAGAAATTCTATAGCGTTCTTGTATGGATTGCCCCTTTGTCATGAGACGCATAGTTACGGACGGAAGACGGCTGACCATGGATTTTTCTCAAGGCGACAACATCAATCGATGATCCTTCATTTATTCAGATCTGGAATTTGCTTGATATCGTCTGTATTTTCTCCGATAATGGTTGGTTGCGGATGTGAACAGGAGCTTTGATCCATGAACTAATGTTCCTAGAACAATGCGAGCCGGGTCTAATTTTCTGGTTAATTGAGGAGCTCCTTGATAGCCAGACGATCGACGGGTGTCGAAAGGTCTTTGACTACCTGGAGTCACGCAGGGAACGCAACACCAAGGTATGTACCTGCCTCTAGGAGCTAAGCTTTTCTACCATGGCCTATTTACTGACACTTCCAAGAAACACTTCAAGCAGAAGAGTCTAGTCATCCTTCGATCGTGTAACGAACTACTCCGGCGACTATCTCGAGCAGAGGATACGGTTTTCTGTGGACGGGTGTTCATTTTCCTTTTCCAGAGCTTCCCACTTGGAGACAAGAGTGCCGTCAACCTTCGCGGAGAATACCACACCGAAAATGTCACGACCTTCGACGAAAACACCAAGACAGCATCGAAAGAGAATGAGGAGGCAGACATTGAGATGACGGATCAGAAAGAATCTGAGGAACAGAAAGCCGAGAAGGATACCCAGCAACCCTCTGGCGACCAAGAGGCCCCGAAGACCCCGAAGGTCGTCGTATCGGATAATACCAACAAAGAGGCCGAGAAGAAGGTCGATCTGGATGCATTATACCCGATGTTCTGGGGCTTGCAAGCATACTTTTCAGCACCAACCAGAATGTTTGATCCTCAGCACTTTGCGACTTTCAAGACCGGACTTGAGTCGACACTTTCAACTTTCAAGAACATCAACACGGATCTCGAAAGCCAAAGCAACAAGTCAGCAGAAGAGCTGCGCAAGGCAATGAAGCGGAAGCGCACATCGGATGACACTGAGATCGCAAGCAGCTTCAACCCGAAGTATCTTACCAGCAGAGATCTGTTTGATCTAGAGGTAGGCTACAGCATACAAAGTTATAGTCTGTTATACGTGCTGACACGATGTAGGTCAATGATACAGCGTTCCGGAGACATGTCCTTGTGCAGGCCCTAATTCTCTTGGACTTTATGCTTTCCCTTACGCCAGAGGCCAAGGCCCGTCTAGCCGACTTGACCAACAAGTCCGTGCTTTACGGCTTTGTGTTGAGTGACGAAGATGTAAGTAACACCTACCGCCATCGATCGGCCATGGACAACTTCTAACCCGAGCAGGCCAAATGGGCAACCAAAATGCGAAAGGCGATCGAGGAATACCTCCAGGAAGGGGCAGGTGGCAAATTCTACTACCGTATGGTCGACACAGTTCTCTCGCGGGACAAGAACTGGGTCCGGTGGAAAGCCGAAGGCTGTCCACTGATCGAGCGACCCCCCATCTCTGTGTCCGAGTACGTCGCTGCCCGAGAGCAAGCGTCCAAAACGTACTCCAACAAACGACTCCGTCCTTCGCCCATGGGATCCCTTGACCTGAAGTTCCTGTCCGAAGGCGAGGCACTCGCTAGCCTTGACCGACTCAAGGAGCCAAACCGGTATGTTATGCCCGCGGATCAACGTCGATGTCGACTAACCGATTATGTCTAGGTTCAATGTCCCGACGGTAGACTCGTTTATGATGGGCATCATGGACGATGAACTCGATATTGACATGGCCCAGTCGAAGGAGGAAAAGGACAACGCTTTACGGTCGAAGGCGAGCAAAACATGGCGGATCCTGCGTCTGTCATCACGGAATAAGCTAGCTGCGTTCGACAAGATTGATGATGGAAAGAACCTGAAGGCGCTGTTTGAGGATCCTTCGCCCCCAGATTCTGAAAAGGGAGCAGGAGCGACTCAGTCGCAGACGCAGACGCAGACGCAGACACCAGCACCTGAGGGACAAACGCAGGAACAAACACAAGAGCAGACACAGGAACAGACGCAAGAACAGATGCAAGAACAGACGCAAGAACAGACGCAAGAACAGTCGCAAGAGCAGGCGCAAGAGCAAGCACCAGAGCAAACATCACAAGAACAAACCTCAGCACCCGAAACCGCCCTAGCGCAAGAGCAGCCGGCACAAGAACAGTCTGCACCAGATGAAGCATCTGCACCCGTACCCGCACCCGCCCCTGCACCAGGACAAATTATGGAAGAAGTGGCGACAGAAAACACAGAAGGCGGAAACGGCGGTAGCAACGCATCGGCCGGAGTTTCCGAAGGGGGTTTGCATCCGGCCGACGATGGCTGATCGGTGGTCATCGTATCTTCCTCTCCTGGGCTTTTCGCGGCTGGGGCTGCAGTAGTGGCTTCGCCACCGGTCAACTCGTGATGCTGGTCATCGTAAGGGGTAAAGGGTACGAGGGGTGTCATGAATAGCAGAACCGAACGAATGTGTGGCCGGTCCACATACATACAACTGTGCGTGTACATTTAGTTACGTGCGTGCATAATACATACGAATCGAGTATTTTACCGACACTGATCATCCTCCGTTCTATGCTTTTTCTTTTTTTTAACCGCTGCCCGTTAGCCGTTGGCGCTAAAAGGAGAGGGGGGTGAAGGGAAGGAAACCCATGCATATGCATGGATGGCTGAATAGAGTGGTGGTTAGAGCAGGGGAGATCTCTCATCGAAGCGAGGCGGGTCCAAGGCTCCTAGGTTCACTTAACTCTGCCCGGTGCTTACCAGTCTTACTTACGAGATATGAGATAGGGATGGGGATGGGGATGGATATGATCGGACGGGACTGGACCGAGCAGGGAACTGGGACTGGGAATACGTCCGGTACGCGCCGGCCATGTCAACGGACAACGGACAACGGCTAAGAATAGGTATTCGGAAAGTGGAGAGAGAGAGGAGGAGGGGAGGAAAGAGGGGAACAAAAAAGGAAAAACCGGCAGCGTGGCCTGCAGGCCAGGACTGTTCGGAGATGAAGAGGAACAGTGCATTCGACTATTGATTCATTACTCGCGTGGAAAGGGAAGTGGAGGGCATACTCCGTATGTATGGATCAGGGGGTTGGGAGGAGGAAGGAAGTGAATGGGTTCCGTTGTTGTCGTTGAGTGCGCGTCTATGTCTGTGCCTGCGATTGTCTGTGTCACTGGATTAAGGGATTGGCAGTGGTCCTGACTCTTGCTTGCTTTTTCTGACATCCGTCCTTTTGACAGCGGGGTCGGGGAGGGACAAACTGTGATGGGATGTAGTGGGATGGGATGCAACATGGAAAAGCGCTCCGCAAGCCGGTTTGTGGCAGAGATCAGAGCGTGGGGATACGCGCTTTCCGGATTGGACGAGGTGCTTTTGATGGGCAGAACCAGGGCTCCGCGGGAGTACATCTCTGTTGGATGGGAGGTCAACTGGGATGCGCCGCAGGGCTGCATGCTGATATTCTTCAACCCCGGAGATTGCAGGTTCTTCAAGGCATTCAGGTTGATTGACGGACAGACAGACACACAGGTGGATGAACAATATTTTACTTCATACCGCAAGGTTTGCAATATCGGCTACCCGGTCATGTCAATCAGACAGCCACCAACAGATAGTTCCGACAGATAGACTCAAGGGGACCTGTCAAATCGCATCACAGATATTAACATTCAATCCGAGCGGACCACGGTAGTATAGTACTAGCAGAAAGGACTCCGCCAGAGTGTATACCTCGTATAATGTAAACAAGATCAGCGCATTTGATTAGAATGGAGACTTGTTCCTGCATAGGCGCGTCCTCAACTTGACAGGATGGAAGGATAAGAAACCGTGGAATCGGATGGATAGAGAGATTTTCTAGACTCGACCCCATCGCCATGTTTACTTGGATATAATAGGGCCGTGCTATATATAGGAGGGGCATGTTTCAGTTTGTGGTCGGAATTGATTTATGTGAGAGGCTGGCTTGTCCGCGGAGGAGATCCGGAACACTGGGACGTATGAGAATATGTAGAGGGACTATCACGACAGCCAAAGCGGGAGTACGAGTACGGAGTACATCGTAGTTAGAGGGGAACGAAAGAGAGCGAGGGAGCATTGGCCAGGAGTCCAGATGAGGTATCATTCTGAGATCCAAGAGATGGGAAATTACAGGTTCTTCATCGACCGGAGCCTGATCTGGATGTTTGGTACGGACGAGTCCATGGATAATCGGAGCAGTATACTTCAGTCCCGGCCGATACTATGAAACACAGGCTGAGATATGTCCAGAGGATATACAGGATATACAGGATACGGGTCAAGATGCACACTGATCTCCCCGCAAGACTTGCTTTTCAACTGCTGCTCAGGGCTGATTGTTTGTTTCTGGTAAATGGTCTCAAAGCCCACTATTGATGCCCACCTCATGCCCACTTCCATGTGGTTATCGTTGAGATTAATAATGCTACGGATCATACCATTCGGGGGAATGTTCCTCCGGCCCGTGTGGTTTCAGCTCCTCCCGTTCGGTCGGCAGTTCCGAGATTTCTTCTGCCGGAAGTACGGGTATTGTTCTGTATCCGTAAGGGCTGTAAGGTCAGTATAAGCATTGTAGTATGTTTAGAGTGCAATATATTGCCATTGTACAGAGTACATAGTACCCCATCCAAAGCACTCTAAACATCGTCCAGGCGGGATTAAACTCCCGATGTAAAGCCGATAAACTCTGTGTGTAAGATGACTGACAGGTGACACTTGCTTTCCAGAAGGATTTCTGTATGGTAATATTACCGCTGTTGCCATCTGTTTGATCATTTCCTTTTTAGTTAGTACTTCTGCCCCTACACACATACTCCGTATTCGCATAGTACTCTGTAAAAAGTACAGTATGTACTTGCATAGCAATCTGATAGCTAGTGACTACGCCTCTGAATACATGATAGTGATGAATAACTACTGCGTACAGAGTATTCTGTACTGCAAAGTAAGGCAACCTCGGCTAGAAGGATCCCTCGCAAGGTTCACCGCTTGAGCCCGTCTTAACGACACATGGTGGGCCCGCTGTATTTATCAATGCCTGACTGGTCGAGGCCTACGAATGCTTTCTTGGCAGGCGGGCGAGACCGCATCTAGCTTGATCTGGTTAGTTTTACCGTACAGTACAGTAAACAGGCAAAAGAGAATACAGAAGGATACAGGAGTCCCCCCGTACAAGCGCACAATGATAACCCGGTAGATCTGTAGATGAATATCATGGATAATAAGGATATTCCTACAACAGTCATGTTAATCAGGTAGGAGTAACGGAACTCTCCCACTCTTACCTGACCTACTCCACAACACCCCACTGCTGCAGCAGCCCAGCCGTTGCCCTAAAACCAGTGGCCACAGACCTGACAGGAGTTCTCTCAGCACTAGCGCTTGTAGCATCACTAGTCCATGCTACTAACAGTTAGTCGGGCCTAGTAATAACGGTATTATTCCTGGTTATTCTCGTGTTAGACTATCAAGCGGTGGTCCGTCCTCGTTTTTCTTTTTTCTTTTCGCTTTTTATTTATTATTTATTATTTATTATTTATTTTTTCTTAGCATCGGAGAATCTGCACCGTTGAGTCTATGGTGGGTTCTATTTCCATCGTTTATCGGAGCAGTCCTGATGTTCTTCTTATTTCCACCATTACCTCCAACAGGATCCATTCTCTCTTCCTTTTTCTTTTAATGCTTTGGACTTGATATCTCTAAGGGTCACCATTTTTTTTGTCCTTCGTTTCTTCACTGGTCTATACTTCCCCTCGTTATTCTACATAGTAAAACACCACAGCACTACAGTACTACTGCCATCGGAATCTCGACTCCTCCAGGAAACATCCCGAACGCCCTGGCCCGCCCCACTCAGTCTGTCGTCTGCCTCCTCCAGGGTCTCTCTCTCTGGCTGACTTCTCATCACTCTTTCACTTCTTTTGCTTCTCTTCATCCTCTCGTTACTCTCGTTTATGAGGTAAACATATAACCCTGGTATATATCCGGTGTGTATACGATGTCCGTCAGTGGCCCGTGTCTCTGGCTGCCCTCTCCCGCTGCATCTTCACATTTCTCCGCCATTCAGACCCCGGCATCAGCAGCAAACACTTGGCTCTCAGAACAGAGTCTTTCCAGAAACCAACCGGAAAGGACGGAAGATCCAGTGCTGCCGGCAGTCTCTTCTACCTTTTCCTCTACTATCAACACCCCGGTTCAGGCAGAGTTGATGCCCCCAAAACGCGCAGACGATCGCACCGTCCAAGCGACCACTGACGCTCGCCTCTCACGGACGCGCCTGGAAAAGTTCAACTGCAGTGAGCCGCTTCTGTCGAGTGTCAGTCAGGGTGCTACCAGTTCCAGTCCGGCTACGCGCGAATCCAGCTTGGAACGGAAGAGGAAACACTCAGACTCCCATCTCCATGACAAGGAGATCGCGGAAGGAGCTATGACTCCATCGGACGATGGAGGGGAACGGCAGAATACGCCTTCCGATGGAAAGCTCGAAAGAAAGAAGATGAAGCGATTTCGGTGAGTACTGTCCCTCATAGTCATCATCTATCTATAGGGACGACCGGCTAACGAAGCAGTCTCACTCATAACCAAACCCGGTTCTTGATGAGCGAGTTCACTCGTCAGGCCCATCCAGATGCGGCCCATCGGGAGCGTCTGTCAAAAGAGATCCCCGGTTTGACTCCGAGGCAAGTCCAAGTCTGGTTTCAAAACAGGTTCGTTTTTCTTTTACCCTTTTTGGACAGTTATACGGTATCTGACCTTCTCCAGACGGGCAAAGCTTAAGCGCCTGACTAGCAATGACCGTGAACGAATGTTAAAGTCGCGGGCCCTGCCAGATGATTTTGACACTACCCAGGTCTTACGAACTCCTTTTGACCACAAATCCACATCCGAAACACCGGTAGTGTCACCCCGGGCCCAGTCTCGAGTTTAAAAAAGAACTCAACACTAACCATTCTCCAGGGTCTACTGACCAACCCAAACCGTCCAAATGATGAGGAATATGCCATGTCCCCAATGAGTGCGCCGTCGGCCGGTGGAGGCTACTTCCCACCCCCCCCGGCTGCGGAACGACCTCAAGATGCTTATCCCATGGCCTCCAATCGACCAGCTATTCCTACTTCCCTGGCGGATCTTCACCGAGCCGGTCGCGGTGCTTATCCGTTCCCGCGATCTAGCAGTTTCTCCGATGCATATTCCGGTTTCCCGCATAGCTACAGCCGGTTCTCAAGCCCCAGTACGGAATCACTTGGTCATGGACTACCCTATGGACGACGACCTATGGACTACGGAATTCCAAGGCCTGCCAACGCTATGGTTCCGGGATACGATCCCAACCGACCTATTGAGGGCTCTGTCTCGCCTACCGACCAGCAGGAAGCGTCGATTTCCTACAGCATTGACCAGCATGGTACGTTTGTCGAAGCCAAGAATATAAGGAAGAAAACTAACGAACAAAAGGTCAACAAGTTCCCAACTACCACTCGTCTATGGCGATGCCGCCTCCGAAGGGCTATGGTGGAATGAATGTCAACGCCTCCATGCAACCACCTCGTCAGATTCCTGCTCTACATTCGGTTCCCGTTTCGGATTCTCCCGATTACCGACCCTATTCCTACGACCCTCAGTCTTATCCGATGAACAACAACATCCCATATACACAAGCAAACACGGCGGGCATGACGACCTATCCATCCGACACGGGACACATGCCCCCAACCACGGCCGATGGCCGAATGAACCCTCCCCAAATGATGGACCCCATGAGGGCCAGATTTGGAAGTCAATCGTTGGACTATGCCTCTTACCTCTAAGAGCACCCGCATGCTCTTCTTACTATATATACAATATTTAATGTCTGCATCGTTGCGACCTCGAAGGAGGTGCGTTTCAGGAGCGAATCGAATTGCATTTTGACTTCCTCCCTGAGTCGATTGGTTATTGAAGTTATTGAAGGGAGGTATCGTGTAACTGTATCATCACTTTGCATGGCGTTATTTGCTTTTTCTGCCTGGATTTATCGAGGATCGCATTTGCCGTCCGCCTTGTTTTATTCTATGTTAATATTGCCTCATCACCCCTGGTGGGTTAGTGATCTGAATATACTACTGTTATCAATATCAACTTTCCTTGTACTCATTTTAAGCTACTGCAGTAGAAATAAGATAAAAATCTCCGACATACACATGCCAATACAATATGAATTAATTAATTAAAGTTCAGAGCCAATCGCAGCCACGCTTCATTTAATCTCATTTAATCGGATTTGTCATATCACCGTTGAGATCTGGTCTTGGCTAATCAAATCAGCCAAAAAGATCTATTCACATACAGAGTACTGACTTGTGTCACCGCGGAAAGAAATAGTGTTATGTGCTATCCGTATCCGTTGATTATGTATACCATATACATTATTATATCTTGCATTGCTATACCGATGCCGATGCCGATGCCGATGCCGACGCCGATGCCGATGCTTATATAGTAGGTGAGATTAGGTTGCAGACGGGCCGAGGCGCAGTGCGTTCCACAGATGTAAACTGGATTCTGCGCTATGTATGCGTGTGCGTATGTAGGATGTAAGATGTGCTTGTAAGATGTGATATGTGAGATGCTGGTTCATGCGTGTAAGATGCTGACAGCCGTTGGTATCTGTATTCTTTAGCTGCTTATAGCAAAAGACATCGATCGAATGCCCCTAGGGACGCGCTGTAAATCTATGTACGGAGTACACATCGACCATCACACTTTCAGGTCCTTCTGGTATAAGGCATATATGTCGCTAGCAGCATCTTGACTGCATTACGGTGTGCTCTGTACGTCGAAGTAACTCGTGCAGTCTAGCGCAGGTCCAAACAAACGCCAATCAAACGCAGCTATATTCTAAGAGACAGTGGTAGTACGGCGCAGTGTACTATGTCGACCAGTGGCAAGGTTCCCAAAAATCAGCAACATAGAGACGGAAAACCAACGAGAAACCAGCAATTAACAATCCCAACCAATAACAGCCCGTGCAAAATAAGAAATGACAGTATACAGAAAAGCCACGAACAGCCAAGTTGTATCGAAGGCGAAATGGCTGACAAAGCGGCACAGCTACAGCCAATCAGAGAGCTCGCGTTGGTAATGCCCGCGTTGCTGCGAACAGTCATTATTTCATGAGGAGGGAATATAAATACCTGGTTCCCTGTTGTTGACAGAGACATCTCTATTCAGAAAGCATCTTCTTTTGACTATTTCAAAGTTCACTGTTCCTGATTTGCAACCTGCATCTGTCGTGATTGTCGCATCTTATCGTTCATTGATCTCCGAGATCGACCTCAGAATCTTACGTCATACATTGCAACAACAACAACAACAACAACAACAACAACGACAAAATGGTCCACCCCAACACCACCTGCTGCAAGACCTCTGGAGACAGCGGCTGTGTCTGCGCTGCCCAGGCCAAGTGCTCCTGCGGCAAGGAAAACGCCCTCCACTGTTCTTGCAACAAAGCTTCGACTGAGAACGCTGTTTCCGGCGCGAGATGTTCGTGCAGTATGTTTTCCCATTATTCAGAAATGCGTTGAATCTCGAGGTACTAATTGATATAGGATCCCGCCCCGTTGGTCAATGTACCTGTGAACGATCGACGAGCGAAAACCAGCCGTTCACTGGTTCCAGCTGCCCGTGCGGAGCCAGACCCGAGGCATCGTGTACTTGCGAGAGAGCGGATGCGGTCGAGTCGGCTATTGAGACCGACTTCACCTCGTTTGGACGGTGAAATGATCTTCTGTTTAAACAATCTTTATGCATCTGGTTCAGGCGTTAGGTTCGGATATGGATTAGATCCACAAAAACATCAATAATACCACTACCATTACTATTACCATTACTTCTTCCCCAACACCGCATCCCTATGCTTAAACCTTCCATCCCGTCTGCTCATAAAAATTCCTCGCCCAATGCAAATGATACCCATCCCCCAACTCCGTAAACAACCTCACCGACACCTTCTGATCCTTAATATACTCGAAATGATTAAACGGCGAATACATATACCTCCTATGAATAGTCGGCATGCCACGATCCCACCCACGGTCCAGCACCGCATACCGCGCCACGGCTACGGCTTTGTTATCCGTGGCATACGCCCACGGTGAACCTCGGAAGATGTTCCGGGGGACCTGGTCGAGGAGTAAGATTAGGGCAAGCGCGCCCTCACCGTCGCCTAGGTGCTGCCAGTCATTTAGAGAGCCGGATTGGGCGGATTCGTAGTCTGCGCTGAGGTGATGGCGGACGTATGCGTCGTCGGATGGGCTGCCGTACCAGAAGGATTTCTCTTGGAGGTAAGTTGGGGAGGATTTGGGGCTGAACCAGAAGTCGAGGACGCGGGTGTAGGGTCGTGCCATCATTATTCCTCTCGATATTCGTATTGGTATCTTTAGAGAGTTGGTGTAGTTGGAATTGGAGTGCGGAGAACAAGGGTAACGCACCGCCACCGCATCAACGTTCTTCCCCGCACCGCCACAGCGGAACGCCGGCGCGGATCGGCGGGAAAGCGACAACGAGGTTGAGCATCGTATTGGACACACGAGCATCTGGATCGTTTGTATGCTTGTTTGGTTGGGCATATCTCTCCTCATTTGGTCTGGTTTAGGCACAGTTCGATTGTGTGGGTGAACTGAAACGACACCGAGCCCGCGTCCCTGAGCCACCTCCACCCCCTGTCGCGTTTATCTGATCCCCTCGAGCTTCGTTGCAGAATTGCGGTTTCCTCACCATACCACACGCCATGATCGATGCGGAATAAATACTGAGCAAAAACGAAAAAAACGAACCGGGAATGATTGTATGACGCCGTGCCCTGAAAACCGTTGTCCTACGACCGGAAAGCCGAAAAGTGTGCGAGAACGCCGCCGACACATAGTTTACTACGCCCCTATTCCCTAAATACCATAACCGGTGCGACCAAATACATGCCAATTCCAGCAACACCATGGCATCCATGCGAGGATTAGTCCAGTTCATCGCGGACCTGCGCAATGCACGCGCGCGAGAACTCGAGGAAAAACGGGTGAACAAGGAATTGGCCAACATTCGACAGAAGTTCAAGGGTGGCAGTTTGAACGGGTACCAGAAGAAGAAATACGTCTGCAAGCTGCTCTATGTCTATATCCAGGGATATGATGTGGATTTCGGACATCTTGAGGCTGTGAATCTGATTTCGAGTACCAAGTATTCGGAAAAGCAGATTGGGTATCTGGCCGTTACGCTGTTTTTGCATGAGCAGCATGAGTTGCTGCATTTGGTTGTTAATAGTATTCGGAAGGATTTGTTGGATTATAATGAGTTGAATAATTGCTTGGCGCTGCATGCTGTTGCTAATGTTGGTGGGAGGGAGATGGGTGAAGCTTTGGCTACGGATGTTCATCGACTATTGATTTCTCCGTGCGTTCCCTCCGTTTCTGTTGTTTGCGCCTGGATGCTAATTGATGCAGAACCTCGAAAGCATTCGTCAAAAAGAAGGCTGCCCTGACGCTTCTACGACTTTACCGCAAATACCCCGGCATTGTGCAGAACGAATGGGCCGAGCGTATCATCTCCATCATGGATGACCCCGATATGGGTGTTACTCTGTCGATTACCTCGCTGGTCATGGCATTGGCCCAGGATAAGCCAGAAGAATACAGGGGATGCTACGTCAAGGCCGCACAGCGGTTGAAGAAGGTTGTGGACAATGATGTTGCTCCAGATTACCTTTACTACCGCGTTCCATGCCCATGGATCCAGGTCAAGTTCCTCCGGCTGCTACAGTACTATCCTCCTTCTGGTATGTACCTTTACATCTCCCGTCAGGAAGCTTGCTAATTCGAGTAGAGGACAGCCATGTGCGGGAAATTATCCGCGAGTCCTTGCAACAAATCATGCATGTCGCCATGGATACGCCGAAGAACGTCCAGCAGAACAATGCTCAGAACGCAATTCTGTTCGAGGCAATTAACCTGCTCATTCACATGGACACCGAACACAACCTCATGATGCAAATCTCGTCGCGCTTGGGCAAATACATCCAGTCGCGGGAGACCAACGTCCGGTATCTGGGGTTGGAAGCCATGGTACACTTTGCAGCCCGGGCAGAGACACTCGACCCCATCAAGAAGCATCAGAATATCATCCTGGGCTCGCTTCGGGACCGAGATATCAGTGTCCGGCGTAAGGGTTTGGACCTGCTGTACAGTATGTGTGATACGTCTAATGCCGGCCCCATCGTCAACGAACTCCTGCGTTATCTGCAGACAGCCGACTACGCAATTCGGGAGGAGATGGTGCTGAAGGTAGCCATTCTCACGGAAAAATACGCCACCGACGCCCAGTGGTACATCGACATGACTTTCAAGCTCCTCTCCCTGGCAGGTGACCACGTCAATGACGAAGTTTGGCAGCGTGTGATTCAGATCGTGACGAACAATGAGGAAATTCAGGCTTATTCTGCGCATACATTGCTTGGCTACCTGAAGACTGACTGCCACGAGAGCTTGGTCAAGATTGGTTGCTATGTTCTAGGAGAGTTTGGACATCTGATTGCCGACAACCAGGGTTCCAGCCCGATTGAGCAATTCATCGCCTTGCAGGCCAAGATGATCACCAGCACTGACAACACACGGGCAATGATTCTTTCGTCGTTTGTCAAATTTGTCAATCTCTTCCCTGAAATTAAGCCCCAGCTTCTGCACATCTTTCGGTTATACTGTCACTCCCCTGACTCGGAACTGCAGCAGCGAGCGTTCGAATATCTGTCGCTGGCGACGCTTCCCACGGACGACCTCCTTCGGACGGTGTGCGACGAAATGCCACCCTTCTCCGAGCGGGCATCTATCCTTCTGTCGCGGTTACACCAGAGAACCGCCGGAACGACCGAAAGGAAGACCTGGGTCGTGGGAGGCAAAGACGCTAACGCGGACAAAAAGGAGGTTCTCATGGCGCAGAACACGGGACTCAAGCGCACCTTCACCACGATCGTCAACGGCAGCAGCGGCGCTGCCAGTGCAGCATCGCCCGTGTCGAGCGCAGGCGACTTGGCCGGATTGGATCTCAGCGGTCCGTCTGCTGCACCACCGCCAAACCTTGCCAGCGCTGCACACCTCACCCCCGAATGGGAGATTGGATACGACCGGTGCTACTTTGCAGACGAGGGCGTGCTGTTCGAAGATGCCCAGATCCAGGTCGGTCTGCGGTCCGAGTTCCGTGGCCACATGGGTGTGGTGAAGATCTATCTGACCAACAAGTCATCCTACCCCATCGGATCCCTGACAACGACACTGGACAACCCGTCATCACCACAATTGAAGATCGACTCCAAGAACCTTCCCGAACCGCACGTCCCCGCCGCCGGCCAAACACAGCAGACCTTCTTCTTCGAAGCCCACGGCGCCTTCGCCGCCGCCCCAACAATCCGTATCTCGTACTTGGCCGGTGCCCTGCAAGCATACACCCTGCAGCTCCCGATCCAGATGCACAAGTACATGGAGCCGTCGACCTTGTCCGCTGAAGAGTTCTTCAAGCGCTGGAGGCAGATTGGCGGAGGACCGCTGGAGTCGCAGCACACGTTTGGAGTCAAGGCGAAGGGCAAGAGCATCACGGAGACGTTTACGAGGAGACTCGTGGAAGGCTTCCGGTGGCGGATTCTGGATGGCGTGGATCCGAATCCAAAGAACATTGTCGGTTGTGGGGTTTATCAGTTTGCGGGTGGGAAGACCGGGTGTCTGTTACGGTTGGAGCCGAACTATGAGCGGAAGGTGAGCCTTTTTCCCACGCTGAATGTGAATTGCAGAAGCTAACATGCGCAGATGTACCGGATTACCATCCGCGCGACGCAAGAAGGCGTACCGCAATCGCTGGTCAAGCAGATGGAGCAGAAGTTGTCGCAGGGCACTAAGGACGGTGCATAGACTGCTGTCCCGTGTGTGTTCTGCGTTTTGCATACTTTTCGATTCGATAATCATAATTGTAGTGGCGGTTTGTTGTTTGCCATATACCATACCGCATTTATTCAAATGTAACCATGCATTGTCTTCGTTTGATTCCCCTGTTTTGTCTGATTGTTGTTGAGGTGATTGGTGTATTTATTCATTATTGTCATTAATAGATTTACACACGAGGATAAGGATATAATCAGGATGCTTTCGTATTCCTCTAAGAATAATCGTTGTGTTGTACAGTAAAGATGCAACTTCATGCTTCATAATTCATAACCCAATCACCTCAAACAATCCTAGCCTCAGACTTGGGCGGCCTATCCCCAAAGATAGTCGTACCAACGCGAACCTCATCACTGCCCAGCGCAATAGCCCCCTCAAAATCCTCACTCATACCCATACTCAACTCCAGCTCCTTCAATCCCAACTCCTTAACAATCCGATCCCTCGTCTCGCGCAAGCAGATAAAATCCTCATTCTCATTCTCCGGCGTCGTAGCCTTCGACCGCGCAATCGCCCCAATAGTCATAACACCCTGCAACTGCAACCGCGAACACTTATCCTTAATGAACCGACACAACCCCGGCGCAGCATCCGGCTCAATACCCGCCTTGTTCTCCTCCCCGGACGTATTCACCTGCACAAACACCCTCAACTTCTTCTCCTTCTCCTCGACATCATTAGGATCGAGGTACTTCCGCTCTCCCCAGCCCTTATCCAGCAACGAAGCCTTCTTCTCCGAATCCACACTCTCAACCGCCCACAGCCCGCGCACCTCCCTCGCCAGCAAAACGCATTTATTCGACTGCAATCCGCCGATAAAGTGCCATCGAATTGTCGGTGGGAGAAGACGGGACTTCTCGAGGAGTTCTTGGAGGTAGTTTTCACCGAAGTGGAGGTGGGAGGTTGGGGGGGAGTGGAGGGCTAAGATGTCGGAGGCCGGTTTGAGTTTGGAGACGGCGATGAGGCGGGGTTGGGGTTGTTGAGCTGTCTTTGTAGTGGATGCGGATGATGTGGATGTTGACGCGGCTGATGCTGCAGCGGCAGAGATGCGGGAAGTGACGGCGAAGAGGTTGGTGAGGAGGGTTGTTGTGCGGGCGGAGGAGGCAGGGGTTATCATTGTGGGTGACGGTTCTGTCATTGCTCTCGTTTTCTGCGTGTTTGTCCTGTTTTGTTCTTGGATAGAGATATTGAAGAATGCTGGGTGTAAAAGTAAATCGATGACACCTGAGGCGACTAACCAGATCGGGTTAGACGATCTGGCTCGTAGAATTCACGTGATTCCGGGAGATCGGCGGTATGAATATCCGGTTCTGGCAGGGAGCGTCCCCGCTATCCCAATGGGGTTAGGGCGTATCTGGGGAACAGGAGGGAGCGCACTGGTCATAAAAAGAAAAGAAAAGAAAGATATACCATCCACAACTACTAGGTATATACAGGACCCTGTGCAAATTATTCGTATATTTATCGTGATATCCTGCTACATATCATAGTACAAAGACCGGGCGACTAGTACAATAGTTTGCCGATGACGCGGGAAAGCGTCCACCGGGAGCTCCGGATGTCCATGCTCATTTGTAATAGGAGAGGGGGGACTGCCTGTACTATGTACCCTCTATATCATTCTCCGAGATTCATGAGAATCATATTTACCCTGTAACCTTGGGGGTTTGTAGAAGGATCATATGGATCATATTTATAAGACTCTTTCAATTGGTGATTTCTTTGTATAGAGGATTGCGTAGAGACGGGAAGCGATACGCCGAAGGATTTACTGATGTCATATCGCTCCATCCGAACCAGTCGTCTTTATTGTCGCTACCGAAAAGGCGTTTAGAGAGAGAAAAAGAGAGAGAGAGCGTCATCCATTCATGATTCACCACTTATACTACAGTGGACTATGTAAAAAAGTGTAGTTGGTAGTGGATAGTTGACGTCAACTGATCAACTCCTGACTATTTGTATAATTCTCACACTTATTCTTAGTTCCCCTCCATCTCCCTTTTCCTGTTTTGTTGCTTTCTATATTTTTTTTTTTTTTTTTTTTTTTTTCTCTCTGCCTCCTTATTCCTCCGTGCTCTGACAGGTTGTCTTTTTTTTTCTTCCTGTCTAATCTATTCTGTATTCTTTGTGCTCTGTGTGCTTTATACAGAGCATTCACTACTTGCTCTTCTGCGCTGCTGTCAGGGCTACTGGCCATGCGGTAAATCCCCCCAGAGCATGGCCCAGATCCCAGTTGGACCTTCCCCAAATTCAATGGATACACATCATTGAATTACTCCGACGGCATCGAAATACCCTGCTCAATATCTGCCATTGTCAATCCTACGATTCCTACCGTTAAACAACCCGAACAAAATCCTGCCGGAACCTCGCGGATCCTCCAAACCTATCCAATCCTCTCATATCCTCACCTACAAACTCAACCGCCAACATGTGCCAACAATACCTCACCGTATACGAATGGTGCCGGTGTGAAGAAAATTCCGGCAACCTCATCTGCGCTCCTCACAAAGAACACGAATGCCCTGGTGTCGCCATCGAAGCAGTTCGCATGCACTGCTTCTGCCATTGGCATGCCTCGAAGGGCTGGAAGACGGAGCATAAGCTGCTGAAAAAGCACAACAAGAAATCGAAGAAGACTCAGAAGCGGCATTCGACTCTGAGTGAAAAGTCTCTTGCTCCGAAGAGGTGGTTTTCATGGAGCAGTTTGCGATCGCGAAATTCGATCTAGTCTCTCGTTCTGAATCTTCTTTCCGTTTTCCTTTTCGTGATTACTTGACATTCGTTCGTCGACTTTCGTTTCATTTCGTTTTTCGTCTCTTCGTTTCTTTAGCATTGACCGTTTTTCTCTCCTTTGAATCCGGCACTGGCGTTGGTGGACTGATTGGATCTTTTTCTGGGATAACCGGCGTTATCTAGATGGATTGGAGGCAGGTCATATTTCTTTATCTTCATCTCATCTGGAGGAGTTGGTTTCTTTCTCAGGCTGAAAAGTCTTTATTTCTTCGCTTATTGGGGTTTTTCTTTTGAAGTAAGGGGATTAATTGCCCGATATCACTCATTCTGGTTCATTTGTATATAGCACCTGCATATGACAGGCAAAAAATTCAATATAAAAATCATATATTTGAGGCATCACATGTGCATGATGCTTTAGATGTAGCACTAAGTAGTGGTGGTTCTTCATGCGGGCGTGGAATGGAAGATCGACCCCCCTTGCCCCGTATTGGATGGAGATCCTAAACTTGAGCCTCTACAACTCCCTCCATTCTTCCACCGCTTCAGCCTCACCCCTCAAGAACGTTCTACATTGTACTTGTATTTATTCACCTTGCTGCTCTTTGTCCGTCTCACTGTCTAACCAGTTCCATCCTCTTTCACTCTGACTCTGATCCCCATGTTCTCACCATGGACCCCTCCAACCGTGATGACCTCCCCCCAGTCCCATTCGCCTCCTCCAAGGCTGCTTCGTCGCATCATTTGAATTTGAATCCTCAGTCACTAGCTTCTGCTTCTGTGGCTCCTGCGCCCGTTTCGCCCGCCCTATCATCGCCATCCTTGCTCTCTCCCTCCGATGCCACCCCGCGTTCAGCCTCGAGAGATAATCACCACAACCAGACGGCCCCTAGACGTATCCCTAGCTCTGGATCGCTGAGGGACGAGAGTCGCAAGTCAACACCTAGCTTGCAGAAACGCTCTTCAACCGCATCGTTGCGATCCGTTCGCAACAGCGCTGGCTCGTCCACCGGTACTCTGTCGCGACGCTCCTCCTCCAACTTCGCGACCTCCCCCACCACAACAAACAACATGATGTCAAAGAAGGCTCCAGCGCAGGAAATAATCCCGACTGCTGCGACGATCGCTGCAGAACATTTCCAAAAAGACATCGACTGGCATCACTCTGCCGATCTACAATCCAGAACCCTTGTCGTGGTCCACGATGCCTGCTACGGTCATCGTTTCGCGCGACCCAGGAGTTCTCGCGCTACTCTAGGCTCGATCGTTGAGAGGCCAGAACGTATTCGCGCCGGTGTGCTGGGCGTATCTGCTGCTTACGTCCGTCTGGGGCGCAGACATGCCGGTGAGCGCTACGCGCCGCATCCTAGTCTGGACCCTCGCGCCTTGCCTGCGCCCCCGTTTCAGATCCGTAAGACGGCGCGATCGTTGGCGCTTACTTCCCCCGCGGTCGCGCACGTGCATGGAAACAAATGGATGGATGATCTTCAGACCATGTGCGATGCGGCTGAGTCGCGACTTGCATTGAATGGGAAGGAATTGGTTCGCCCGCGCAGCGCTGGGAAGGATGACCATGCGCCTGAGTTTCATCAGGGGGATTTGTACTTGTGCTCTGAGTCTTTGAATGCTTTTGAGGGTGCCCTAGGTGGTGTATGTGAGGGAGTGGATGCCGTCCTTGGTCCCTCGTCTACGAAGCGGGCGTTTGTCTGCATTCGTCCGCCTGGTCACCATTGTTCGTCCGGCCATCCGTCTGGATTTTGCTGGATTAACAATGTCCACGTCGGTATTTCATATGCTGCCATGACACATGGCCTAACCCATGCTGCTATCCTGGATTTTGATTTGCACCACGGTGATGGTTCGCAGGAAATCACATGGGAACAGAACAGTCGGGCTGCGACTGCGCCCAAGAATGCAGCGCTCTACAAGAAGACGAGAATCGGCTATTTCAGTCTGCACGATATCAACTCCTACCCGTGCGAGATGGGCGATTTTGAGAAAGTGCGCAATGCAAGCGTGTGCATCGACAACGCGCACGGTCAGTCGATCTGGAACGTCCATCTAGACCCTTGGAAGACTGAATCGGAGTTCTGGGAATTGTATGCTACCAAGTACGCTATTCTACTAGAGAAGGCCCGTGCTTTCCTGCGACTGCACACAGAGCGCCTTGCTAGCACTCCTAACGGACCTGAACCCAAAGCTGCCATTTTCATTTCCGCTGGCTTCGATGCGAGTGAATGGGAGGGCGCTGGTATGCAGCGACATAAGGTAAACGTTCCTACCGAGTTCTACGCCAAATTCACTGCAGATGTCGCGCGCATGGCTGAGGAAGACGGGTTGGGAACTGATGGTCGAGTGATCAGTGTGCTAGAAGGGGGTTACAGCGATCGGGCTTTGACGAGTGGAGTTCTCAGCCACCTTTCAGGATTGAGTGATGCGACAGCTAGCGTGACGGAAGATCAACAGATTGATCGTCTCGCATCCGAGATGACCGACCGTCTAGGTCTACAAGATGTACCTCAGGAGTCGGGGATCAATGCTCAAAAGACCCAGGCAAGTTCTTACGACCCTACCTGGTGGTCATCATCCTTGCTCGAAGAGCTAGAAGCCTGGGTCTACCCTGCACCGGCTGTGAAAAGTAATGGGAAAATCCCGACATATCTTGCGTCGACGCAATCGTTTACTGCCAAAGTTGTGCCATCAGCGCGAGATCGAATGTCAGTCGGTGGCTATGTCACCTGTGAACCAGAGCTACCCCCACTGCCTGAAGTTGGGTGGGCTACTGCAACGCACGAGCTATCCAAGATTCTGATCCCGAGTGACCGGCAAACGATGAGCTGTCGACCGGAGGACCTTAATGCTGAAGCGTCGCGCATACGCCGGGAACGTCAAGCAGCTGCGGAGGGTATTCCAATAGCTTCAGCTGCTCCAGCTGCCCCCGCTGAGCCAGTCGCGCGTGAAGCCAGTCGGATGCAGCTCCGTGTGCGAAAGCCTAAGCAGTCTCTACCAAGCACACCCAAAGTCGAATCCACCCCGAAACGCCAGGCAGTCAAGGGGACTCGACGGACCACCATCGACCCAGCCAGTGATCTGACTCCGTCTCTGGATAACTCGCCAGCTACTCGCATGAATCGCAGGAAGAGTGCCGCCTCCGCTACGGACAAACCTGACGATGGGAGATCGCCATCGCGTGCGACAACCACTCAATCACGTCCTGGTACTGCGGCAAGCAACCGGTCTACAACTTCCCGGAGGACCAGCACCAGCCGTGGAACTACTCCAAAGTGTTCTACAAGCCCTCCCCAAAACGTTCCTCCAGTGCCTCGGGTTCCATCTGGGTTGCTGCCAACAGCATCAAGCGAAGCCCCACCCCCGGCAGGCGCGGAAAACACCCGACCCGACGACGTGGACAGTCTCACGGCCGGCGTGCGAAAACTCAATATCAAGCTAAAGGTGCCCTCTCCAGAGGAAAACGCCGCACGAGAAAAGAAAGCAGCAGAGGAACGCAAAAAGGCGGCCAAGGCCTCTCGATCTCAAAGGTCCAGCAGCGTTCTCAAATCATCCACTACCAAGAACCCTGCCTTCTCTGCATCAGCGCCACCGTCTACAGCACCCCCACTCGAAACAAAACAAGAAACCAGAGGACCCTCGCCCGATATGGCTTCAATTCCCAGCACTGTCACAATCGGCAGACCAGGTTCCCGAAAGACCTCAGCGCAGTCCTCCTTCGCTGCAACCGTAACCACAACAAGCACTACTCCCCCGCTTACCCCCGCATCTGCATCCACAGCCACAACGCAGGATACCTTCCACCCGCAGCAGCAGTCGCTGTTTTCGCCCGCTGCGTCAATTACGCAATCCAAGCACGGACTTCCTGCATTCACGTCCAATGATGCGATTCCATTTGCTTCTGCATCTGGAAATCCGACCCCGTTTGGGAGTAGTCCGTCTACTGGATTTAGCCATGCGATTCCGGATGAGTCCAGTGGGGATGGGTCTTATGTTAATGTCTGTTATGATGGACAGGCTGATGTATATGCACGTTGGGAGTAGATTCCCTCTTCTCTCTCTTTCTCTTTGCGTTTCCTTTCCGTCATCGCCTTTTGAATTGGTATTGCGTTTAATTAATGCCCCGCGTCATTTTTTCTTTATTTCTTGATATCCCATATTTGTTCGAGTTTGTGCTGGTGGGTTTCTATCTCTTTTCGATTCATTTCGTTCGCTCTTTCTTTCTGGTTTGTTGGAATATACCCCTAGGCGTGTTTGTATGAGTTTTTATCCTATTTTTGTCTATTCTGCAATCATACCTAATATATACTCGGAATAATCAATATGCAATGATCAGCTGTATCTAATATCAGGCTTTTTGAATTCAGTCGTACATCATGCTAAGTACATCTTCTCTTCAGTTCTATCCTGGTCCATTTTAAATGCATACACAGCTCTTCTCACCATCTATATGAACGCTGTAGTAACCAGATGCGTATTAGGGCAATAAACCGACTTCAACTTTACAACACTAGAGAAACATGATGTTAGAGGAAGTTTACCAACGACCGGATTCTCCTGGGTGTGGTTGACGGCTTAGTGCCGTGTCCCATCATGGCTTGTCGATCTCCCTATGTTGAATGTTTCTTCAACATCTTTCAAGCTCGTTTCGACCTGTCGTTGCTTCGAATGTCGTACCGGACTTTAGGTTTCTTCGATTCTCGTTTGAGCAAGCCGTGAAGACTCGAGAGGTCGCGTAAGCCCAACGAGTTGCACACAAATGGTAAAGCGGAATTGGACGAAATCTCATAGTTGGCTGCTCCCCGGATGTAGCTTGGCTTGAAGCTTTCCAAAAAGGTATAGGAGCCTGTCTTCTGTGAGGACATAATGAAATTATGATGAAGAAACTGAGGCATAAAGTGATTCAAGTGATGCTTGCATTCGGTATATCACGGGCTGGATGAGATGGATGCTGTTAATATGGCACAGACCAGCAAGTCAACATGGCCAGCACCTGGTACCTAGATCCTTTCGCGGTTCTTGAACGAGTCAATAAAATTGGATTTGGGGTCGATATTCGGCGTCAATCCTGACTTCCAACCTGAGGAATAGACGGCTTTGCCGTTGGGATGAAAGGCCGAATGTAAAATTTTATAAGACTTAGGATCACCGCTTGTCAAAACAGTTTTTTTTTTTTTTTTTTTTTTTTTTGGTTGGATTGTCCTTTTGCTGTTGCAGGGAATCTTCACCGATAAGGACAGGCCTTGCAAGAAGGTTGAGTTTACTAGGCCCGGGAGCTGGAGGGCTGAGATCCCCGTAACATCTGCTTCGATGATCAGCAGGTGGGTATCTTCCAACTCAAGTGAGATTTGGCATCCAGAATATCCCATTCTTTTGTGAGTTTATCATCAACGCGTTGGAAGGCAACTGATTTAGACCGGTTCCAAGTCACAAAAACCGGTAAAGTGAGCAACAAAGCAAACATAACGTCGGTCATTTCTGTTTTAAAAGCCGGAATCACTCTCGCAAGTTGTGTAAGGTGATTCAGTGACGGTTGCCAATTGAAACACTGAATGAAACTGTCAACATCGTAAGCCCTATACAGATTCCATTTCTGTCACTGTACCTAGTGTGTTTCAAATTGCAACCAGCCATATCACATGTGTCTTGCTGGACAGCCACTTGCCTTTCACGTTCATAACTAGCAAACACCTTAGCGCCTCTGTGGTTCCATGAGCCGTCTGATATAATCCCATTTGTACCTGACTTCTTTCATTGCCATGGTTATGAAGTGCCCACCCGAGTCATGGCGCGGTCAGGAACAAGACCTTCATTGCATAATTGGCTGAGTTAGGGTGAAAGGTTCTCTTGAAAGTTGTGATTCGTTCAAAGCAGAATTTATAGAACACTGCATTATATGGGCCAGCCAGCTTTCCACCTTTCCGTGCGAAGACAACAGTCTTTAATGTCCTTTGGCTCGTCGACCTGTTTCACATGAAGTGTAGTAAGATACCAGTTAGCCAGTGACAGCACAGTAAGGAAAGTATCGTGTTTTACACACGTTTATGTTACACCTTTCGGATTTTCGGTGGTTCTTAATACAAGCAGATTGGGCTCTTCCTGATTTGACTGGGGAAATATTGTGATAGATCTCGTGTCTGTCTATTCGGGAGCTAAAAATCCCAGCCGTAGAGTTCCCATATGAAATCTGGTGGTTCTTCCTTGGATAGCGGTTATCACAGCAAAATCCGCTGGTCTCTGATAGCCATCAAGTAATGGATATAGATGCCAATCAGCGGAAATTGACACTGCCTTGATAGCCTGTATGTCTGGAAGAATTGAGGGGGATTTAAGACAATGTCATGATTATAGGTAGGTTTGAAGTGAATGATACTAGTACTTCTCAAATCTTGATTACCAGTGAATACTAAAAACCCTAATTTATATCCTTACTAGCCTCAGCCCCCAAAACCTCCTCAACCACCTTAGCAGCCGCCAAAACCTCCTCGTCCTTAAACCTCTTCCCAACCAGCTGCAACCCAATCGGCGCCCCGACATACCTTTCAGGTCTATACTTCTTCCACTCTCTCTCATCAGCCGCATTTCTGGGCTGATACCCCTCCTCTGCTTTATCCAGCTCTTCGTCAACCACAAGTCCACTTGGAAATACGACAGCCGGCTGGTCGAGTATATTCCAGATAGCCGTGTAGTTCCAGTACTGCGGCTCGCCAAGCACAGCCGCGACGCCCAAATAGGTCGGGGCGAGGATGAAGTCCACACCGCGGGATTTCATGAGCGCGTGATATTCGTCGCGGTAGTGGTCACGGGCGTAGTTCAGGGCCCAGTTCTCTGAGACGGTGAGGGGTGTTCCGGAGGAGTATTGGAAGGCCCACTTGGTTAGGGGGAGGTAGGGTTCGCCGGATTGCTTGAGGACGGTTTGTTGGGCTTCTGTGCCGTCGGCGAAGTACATGGCGGACTGTTCATTTATTAGCTTGGTACTGGTATATCGGAATTTTGGCGTAATACGCACCACTATCTCCCAGCCATGATCGTGCTTGTAGGGTTCCCAGTCGACGATTTTGATACCGGCTGCCATAAGCTTTTCTTTTGCGTATTTGAGTGCTCTGATGATTGGTGGATGAGGACGGACGGTTCTAATCGAATGGTCAGCGATATACTTCACCGAAGGCTCATACAGAGAGCAAACATACCCGTCATCCCACATAATCCCAACAGTGATATCTCTCGTCGGCGTAGCCCTCTTCCAAGGCACTGGAGCCAAGCTCGTCTCAACATCCCACGGCTCCTGATCAATAATAACTTGTTGAAACAGCTCCAAATCCTCAATACTCTGGCTCGCCAAAGGCCCAATTACACCCCTGATTGACTCTTGTCCGGGCCCAGCAGCTTTAATTCCGGTCATAGGGTTTCTCAACGCCGTCGTTTTCAATCCGTACGAGCCGGAAAATGCAGCAGGGGCTCGAATGGAGCCTCCTATATCTGATCCAACGCCTAGAGGAGCGCATTTAAAACCTGTGGAGGCGCCTTCGCCGCCTGATGAGCCTCCGGGGCTGAGTGTCCGGTTGTGAGGGTTTAGGGTAGTGCCGGTGAGGTTGTTACTGCAGTCGAGGTGCTTTTCTTGTTAGCTATAACTGTGATTGAAGGGGGTCGGCTGGAGTACCATAAGAGATTGGGGTTGGTTTGTGCGGACGTGGAAGACGGCGCCTGCTTTCTCCAGGCATTGGAGGAGCAAGGCGTCTTCGGTGGCTACTTGGTCGGCCCTGGATTTTGTTAGCTGAGAAACTCGTGTCGCGGTAGGAAAACCGTACCATGCCACAAAGCCTGCATTGCAGGTCAGACCTTTAATGCCAACATGCTCCTTAACGCTGATTGGGACGCCGTGCTATATCATTAGCCCTATCAATCAGTGTAGATCTGCGTATCTACTCACCAACGGCCCAACCAACTTCCCAGTCCGCTGATAATACTCATCCAGCTCTTTAGCTCGCGCGATAGCCTTATCCGCCATAAACTCCGTCGCAAAGTTGAACTACACAACGTTAGCAGTCCTCTCTAAACTCCAATTTTAAACTATAATACTCACCAACTGATGTCCCAGGACAGACCTCTTCAAAAACGCAACCACGACCTCTTCAGCACTTAACTCGCCCGCTCCCATCTCCGCCACGAGCGCCGTAGCAGACAGTTCGGTGATGCCGAGCTCTCGTTCAGTAAGCAACCCGCTTTTGCGCGGGAAGTCTATCACGCTTTTCTCTTCCGCAGGCGGAAATTTGTCTTCTGGGAGGAGCCATTGCTTGGGGATGGAATTTTCGAGAATGTCTTTTGCTTTGCGGGCTTGGAGCTCCCAGGGCTGAGGTTGAGACATGATTATAGTATGGTTGGTTGATTACGAGTGTTCTGATTTGAGATAAAGCGTAAAAAATACAAAAAGAAAGAAACTGAAAAAGAGCCGTAAGCACCGTTATATATGGTAAGCTATGTACCTACCGCCCGTTGATCCGATATACATGCATACGGGATTTCCCCTCATCCTCCAAGGCCCCGCGCATCTCGGAGGTCCAGCATCAATGAATAAAGCAGCTGAGTGGATGTCGGCGCCATTCCTTATCTGCAAAATTGTATGCTAATCAGCGTTTTAGCTTGATGAATGTGTGCATAAAGTGTTATGCCAATGTTGTGTTAGGCATTTGGGAGAAGTGATCCTGCTCTGCTATCGGAATCGATTCTGTATCTCGGATTGTCGGAAAGATAAAAATGGGAGATCTCATTGGAAGTATAGAACATAAATAAAACGGAATAAAATGGAATAAAGGAGTTTCTTCTGGGTATTCATATGCAAATTCATTTAATAACATTCTATCCATTGCAATTGGCATCCAACACTGCCATCACAACCATCCTCTATCCACAACAAGTCAAATCCTCACAAACCCGACTACACACAACCTGACATTTCTCCAACGATTTCCTCCGCAAATACTGCATCTCCTCAGACTCCTGGTCCTCCTTGACAGGGACATGCGACGTAATCTCGGGCTGCAGTGTCACCGAATGAATCCCGTATTCGTGGAAACATTCGTTCATGGTTTTGGCTATTTTCAGGAATTCGGGCATTGTGTGCTCTGAGACGACGACGTGAACGGAAGCTAAAACTTTCTGTTGGTTAAGGCGCCAGATGTGTAGTTCGTGGATGGCTAGGACGCCGGGGATCTGTGGTGGTTGTTAGTTTGTGTTTGGAAAGGGGCCTGATAGGGGATGTTCTGGTTACCAATTCTAAATCGTGTTGCACGTCGTCCACGCTGACTCCATTGGGGAGGCTCTCCAGTAAAATGTGACCGGAGTGGCGCACTGTTCATGGTAAGCAACCGCCCACCAGACACATCAAAGAGGTACATACTCAAAGGAAGCGATGTCAAGATAATCATAATCCCAATTCCCATACTCGTCCCCGGATCCGCATAATATCTACCCTCATAATGCGTGAGCCAGATAACCAAGGCCGCTGCCATGACTCCCAAGTTATTCGCTGCATCGCCCATGACATGTAGCAACACTCCCATCATTCCCAAATCGCGGCCGCTGGAAGCTGTCTTGGATTGATATTGATGTTTGTGGCCATGATGCTGTTCCAGTTAGCATTGGGACAGAGGATTGGGGCAATGGGACGTGCCTTGCAAGCAGTATCCCGCAATTCAGATTCTGCGATGCTAATGCTATCCTCGAGCATTTGGGGATTACGGGCATGACCATGCTCATGATCGTGGCTGTGACTGTGACTGTGACCATGACCATGACTGTGGCCGTGGTGATGATGGTCATGATGTTCTGCATACCGAATCAGTCCCTGGCCCAACCAGCAGGACCATTATCACATACCATGCAGGAACAAAGCACTGAGTATATTCAATCCAAACCCAACACATCCCATAATGAATATCAACTTCGGATTCTCCACGCCTATCACGACGTCAGCACATCAAAACCACCCCGCATCCATGTATCTTGAAACCAACGTTGAAGTGACACAAATCGCTCAATCGACTGCAGGAAGATGCTAATCCCTAATGCAAAGAGAAGGGCGCCGTTGAAAAATGCACCCAGTAACTGGGACCGTTGCCATCCGAAGGTGAGGGATTTGGGCGGGTCATCTCGTTCGGAGACCTGATATCGAGCTCAAATTAGTCTTCCTATATCCTTAAACTCAACCTTTGGATATTAGATAGTGGATGTTTACCTTGACAGCAACCAATGCAACAATAAATCCCACAAGATCATTCAACTGACATCGAAGTCAGTCATCAACCATACATCGCAAAATCTCCGACGCGTCGAGCTGAAACATACATAATGAAACGCATCTGCCACGAGAGCTAGAGAATGCGTATAGAAGCCGACTGGAATAAGCAAGGAAAGCAAATCAGCAAGTCAACCAATTAACATGTCCATTCGTCCAATGTCTCGGAAATCGAGGGAAACGTTCTCTGATTCCCCCAAACCAGCTCATTCCCAAGAGAAATGAAGAAAACAAAGAGAGAAAAAAAAGGCAAGACAGATGCATACCGGAAATCTCAGCAAGAAAGAAAATACACGCGATCCCAATAACGGCCGTTAAGCGCTGGGAACGCGATATCCGTATTGCCATATCCGATTGATTCCAAATCGGAACAAAGTCGCGTGCACAAGAAAGACAGATGCGAATCTAGACGCAACTCGTTTTTCCAAGGGAGAAGAAGAGGGGGAGTAGAAAGAGAGACTCTTCCAGTGACGAAAGGAAATACCTGCCAGACACTTAGCTTAGCTCCTTTCCAGGCAAGATATCTGAAGAGTCATTTCTCTTTTCTCCTTTTCCAGCTTGCTTTTCCTTTTCGCTGTCATTGTCAATGCGCAAATGCGCATCTCCGGCTATTTTCTTGCGCCTGCCGTGTAACGCTTTGCGCTGTGGTATGCGGTTTGCATTACTGGCGATGCAATGCTGCTGCTCGAGAATGTAGGTGGTGTGATCCCCCACGGCAACGCTTCTGTTGACCTAGATAATCTGCTTGATGAACGGACGAGTTAGTTACCATGTGCTGCAGCATGTCTGGGAATCCTGTTCTGCACAATCTGTCAGGTATGGGCCGATATCATGAGTCTAAAATGCTGCCTGCCTGCGTATCGGTCTTTTCTTTCTCTGATCATGGTTGTGCAATGAGCCCCCTGTATACCATTCGTTCTGGGAGGACGCTTGCATTAGAATCATGCGCCGTTTCGAAAGCTATTGCTGCTGGGAATACCTTGGTGGTTATTCGGCCGGTGGCAGTATATATGTAGTACACCGGTAGCACTTTTGCGGGATTCCAAAACCTTTGGCGACGGACAACAGCATTGAACTGAGTTTCAATGTATATTTTGCTTAAATTACAACTGGAATCTGAGCACCTGTGAAAGAGACACTAAAAATTACAAGATGGCCTCTTCTACAGCTAGACATAGCCTCTTTCTAATTTTAACTAGCCTGGTTAGACAGTATATAAGCTGTCACTTGCCCTCACTCTACTATCAGAAATCTATAGCTTATGCCAAAGATCACTTTTTAAATGCTGCAAGAAAGCCGGTATAACCAGCTGAGGTAGGTTCTTTCGCAGGTAATCATATTACAGATTAAAAATACATACACTAGGTATCTCTTAACTAAATCAAGCAGCAACTTCATCACTCAACCCATCCAACTCTCTCTGCCAGTTCCTGTGTCTCGAAACATGCCAGATAAACTGCTCTGCGAGACCCTTCGAGTCCTTGGACACATCCGACACCTTGAGCAAGTCGCCGGGGCTTCCGTGGCCAGTAACCACACCATAACTTTCTGTCACGTTACCCTTCGATGCAGCAGCGAACTTGACAGCATCCAAGTCAATCTGCTTCGCGATGAAATCGACAGCCTCGTTCAAACCAGCAATCGCCTTGAGATGCGCAAACGATTCTGTGATCCAGTACTTGGCGACTCCGTTCTTGCGAAGCACTTCGATATGCTTGCCGCCAGGGACAAAGACCGCGTCGAAGAGGGTCGACCGCATGCCTGAGAAGTGGTGGTCGGGGATCACAGTCTGGCCGGACTCAGCCTGTACACCCTGGCGCTGTGCGCCAATGGTGAAGACGAAGGCGTTTTGCTTCTGAAGGACTTCTTTGATGGTCGTGTAGGTGGCGTAGTCAAAGCCGTCGGCTAACAGAACGGCAATGCGACGGGTTGCAATGGTAGGGGTTTCCGGGAAATATTCCAGCTGGCTCAGGCCCTTTGCCTTTTGACCCTTGTTTTCTTTGGGCGCCTTGGTGGGCTTATCACCGCCTACATTCTTCGCAACGGTCTGTGCTAAGTCGAGGTCGATATAAGTCAGACGCTCCGACATGCGCTTGTAGACGGTAGGGTCATCGCAGTGGTCCAACTCGAACGAGAATGCCTTGGCCGAGTGAATCTTCTCGATATCGGAAAGGGAGTTGTAGTACAATTGGGCTTGGTTGTAGTGCTCCTTGAATTTGTGAGAAAGCATGCGAGCTTTCTTGCCCTGAATCTGTTCAGGATACGAGGTAAATCCGCCTTGGGATTCCGGCGCAGGAGGATTGGCTTCGAAGCGGTTGGGCCAGTAGTTGACCGTGCCCTTGGTGATACGGTGTTTCATGGCCCCATCGCGGTTAACAAGGCTCAGATACGGGCATACCGGTCGGTTGATCGGCAGCTCTTGCCAGTTAGGGCCTAAGCGGGAGATCTGCGTGTCAAAGTAGGAGAAATTCCGGCCCTGAAGCAATGGATCGTCGGAGAAATCAATGCCAGGCACGACGTGGCTGGTGCAGAACGCAACCTGCTCAGTCTGGGGGAAGAATTCATCGACATTTCGGTTAAGTTCAAGTTCACCAAAGTACTCAATGGGCACTAGGTCCTCAGGCCAGATCTTGGTCGCGTCCAGAATGTCAAATTCGAAGTCGTCTTGCTTCTCCTCGGGGATAATCTGCATGCCAAACTTCCACTTGGGGAACTGGCCGGCATCAATGGCATCCATAAGGTCCTTGCGGTGGAAATCTGGGTCCTGACCGCCGATCTTCAAGGCTTCATCCCATACCAAGGAGTGAACTCCAAGCTCGGGCGTGAAAATAAACTTCACAAAATGACGCTTGCCCTCGGAGTTAACCAAGGAAAAGGTATTGACACCGAACCCTTGCATCATCCGGTACGAGCGAGGAATTGCTCTGTCAGACATGATCTGGTATCGTTTCGTTAGCACTTGCACCTTGGCTTCTAGAGTGATATCACATACCCATTGTTGCATGTGTGAGGTTTCTGTGTGCATATAGGCAAAATCCCAGAAGTTGTTATGCGCACTCTGTCCCTGAGGCACTTCATTATGCGGTTCTGGTTTCACGGAATGGACAACGTCCGGGAACTTCATAGCATCTTGGATGAAGAAAACCGGAATGTTGTTTCCAACGATATCCCAGTTACCCTCAGGTGTATACATCTTCAATGCAAACCCCCGGACATCCCGAACGGTGTCTGCACTGCCCTTGCTTCCCTGGACAGTCGAAAAGCGCAGGAACAATGGAGTCTCGCGAGAGGTGTCAGTCAAGACACCAGCTGTGGTGTAGTCTTTTGCGCTCTTGTGGAGTCTAAATGTACCAAATGCTCCGGTACCACGGGCATGGACAACACGCTCTGGGATACGCTCATGGTCGAAGCGCATAATCTATTATCAGTCAGTAGCTATTCTCACCAATTCAGCAGGTATCTCGGGATCCAACCTTCTCCCGAGCAATCTGGTCTTCTAGTAACGAGGGGCCACTGTGGTTCTCATCAGCCACCCGCAGCCAGTTATCCGCGTTCGAGATCTTAATCCCATAGTCGGTTGTCATATGCTTTTTGTTATCGATCTCGACAGTATCCTTCTGGAGGTCGACGACCTTGGCGTCTGACGATGTCATGGTGGAATGCAGTAACAAGTCTAGCGGGGGTATAAAGAAAGATGTCGTTAGATCGTCAAAAAGTTAGTAGCGAAAGTCGCCAACAGACAAGACACACCCAGCGGACATCAGCCCATATAAGTACGCTCTCAGCTGGCACATTTCTAATTCTCACAGGCTGGAGACCTTCTTTACGTCAACTTGTCCAATGATGTAACGTTTTCAATCCGCCGTTCGATCTTGATAATCTGGGGTTACTCGACAGACGCACTTGGACGCATTTGTTAATCAGCATCGCAGCTCTCGACCAGCGATCGCCTCAGGGGTATGGCCCATTGGCGCAGAGTCGATATGTAATCAGCGTTCCTTTCGACCAACTGAAGTATCCGCAGGTATGTGGAGAGCGAGGGGGAGAAGAAAACAAGGAACAGGAACGGTTCGCATTGCAGACAGGGACCAAGTGACGTTTTCGGTCAAGAGTCTTGACAGTTGGGGTTAGTAACGTGACGCCGTTCACGGTCAGGTTGTGTTTCTTGGTTTGGATGGATGACGTCATTGACCTCCCTTCCCGATTTGGAACGCAGCCAAAGCAAATCATGAGAGGCCGATTGATCAGCAGCAGTATGTAAAATAGTACTGTGTAGTATCGCAGAGTATCACTGCATCGTACATTGCAATATGTATACAGCGTCGTGTTCTAGCTATGTCTATGGCCCCGTCTAACCTGTCTACATAGTATATACACAGGGATCTTATGTACAACAGAAAAAGAATGGAAAAGAAAAGGAGTCTACATCTTGTGCTCGCTTTGCTTGTCATCCACGAACATCCCAACACCCAGACCCCTCTCTACCCACTCCTTGCTGCCCATCTCTGCCAATCGGGAGAGCGCACGAGCAAAAGCAAACCGCTCCTCATCACCGCTGAAAATGGATGTGGATTTGAGAGCCTGTACGGAGAGACCCAGGTCATCCATCATCATACGCATGGCATCTGAGAGGTCTTCGCCGTCACTAGTGGAATCCTTGGCTTCAGATTCGGAGATAAAGAGGTGAGTAAGGGGGACCTCGGTCGTGAGGACTAATTTGGCCTATTGCGAGTTAGCATGCAACGTTTCGCATGATCCATAAGCGATGACTTACCCTGCCCTCGTAGACTGCATCAATGAACGTGATGAATCTCCGTGCCAGATCCCGTTCATTGATAGTCATCCCAGGGACATCAGTCACGATAAAGGCATCGTAGTTCCGAACCAACTCGATATAATCTGCCGCACCGGTGGCACTTCCGAGCAGCTGCTGAAACTTGAACTGCGCAGCGCGGCCACTGGCCAGGGGAACTTCAATCTTGCGTCCCCAGACCTCCTGCGTGGCCGGGTGCGGAGGGTCATTAACCGGGTCACCCAGAAAGTCGAGCCATTTCTGCACATGTTGGTCTGCCTCAGGTCCGAGCGGATGGTGGTACACACCTGATGGCGGACGGGGGATTTTACGGTAGTCCGTGGGTGAGTTGAGATTGATCACGCTCAGCGCTGTCTTCAAGAGGTTAATGCAGGGGATGAATGACTCGCGTTGGATACCGTTCTTGTACAATTCATCCGGATGTCTGTTGGACGTCGTCACAAGAACAACACCGTGAGACATGAGAAAATCGAGAAGCCTCCTCAAAATCATGGCATCCGCAACATCTGTACACTGAAACTCATCAAAGCACAACACACTGGATGCCTCAGCAATATCCGCAGCCACCAAAGGCAATGCATCGATATCATTGCCGTGCTTCATCTTTGCTTGATGCATGCGCCTGTGTACATCCTGCATGAAGTTGTGGAAGTGAATCCGTGTCTTGGCTCCGATATTCGGCGGCAGCGTTTCGAAGAACAGGTCCATAAGCATGGTCTTCCCACATCCAACATCACCGAACATATATAGGCCCTTCGGGAGGTCTTCGGGGATGGTTGGTTCGTCGGACTTTTTACCGCCGCCAAACAGAGAGCCGAAGAACGACTTCTTGGGCTGAAGGTCGAGCGACTCAACGCTGGGGTGGTTGACTTTAGGTGGGTTATACGACTTGAGGTTCTCGAAAAGAGCCTGGAGGCTTTCGATGATATCTAAAGTACGGATTTAAGAGTCAGCTATCGTCCACATTCATCACCGAAATGATTTCATTGCACCTACGTCTCTGATACGGGTCGCTCCTCAGTCTGCCCTGCGCAATGCGATCCTCATATTCCTTCAAAGGGCCACCCTCCGGTACATTCTTCGACTCCCCTTTGGCTTCTCCCTTATTCTCGCTCGCTGTCGCAAACTGTCGCACATTCTCGCAAAAACGCGACAAACCCTTCATGTTACCACACTGATGTACATCATGACCCGCTATGTAGGGCACCTGTCGACGCCCTTGCACACCATGTAGACTTCTCCTAGACTCCGCAATGCGCACTCGTCTCGGTGTACCCCGCCGCGGAGCAGGTGCGGGAAGCGCTCTGGGCCTGAGTGCGCCAGGCAGGCAATCCGCGCAAAGCCTTGCAGTTGGCCGGCTCATTGGGAATATCCGTAAATCGCTTATGTGCAGGTAGCCGCCTTATCGTACAATCTTCCCAACCCAGCCTCTGGGGAATTGCGGTAACCGAGGTTCCTCGTCGGAGATCGGGAGCAACGAACTGGTCTGGTAGGGTGGTAGGAGAATCTAGTCAAAAAACAAAGAGCGGATTCGTCTTAACAGAAAGAAATTGTTCAAGCATAAAGAACGGAATATTGAGTACGAATCGAGGATCTCCAGAACATCCCACGAGCGATTGTTTGGAGTAATTGCGGCGAAAAAGAACCGCGGAGAAAGTCATGTGACTGACTGTGGGTCGGCAATTGCAGTGGAGCTTATTGTGGGGCATAGTATGCATACTTCAAATACAACTTCTCTGCCGTATCTTTTCCTTTCTTTCTTTCCCTTTATCTTTTCTTTGCTCTTCTTCAAGAACAAATATAATGTAAAGATGGTCGTATATAATAATAGTGGAACCATGATGGTCGAGTGGTCAAACCGGAGCCTTCGTCCGCTTGCTGCACGACCAGTCGAGTTCGAACCAGGGTGTGGCATGAAGCGGGCAAGGTGTACCTTTACCATTCGAGCGCGCCCCATCATGGGATACCACGGAGATAAATGTGCACCTTTGTCTTTTTTTTTTTTTTTACTGTAGTGATCTCCTTTGATACGAGTGACGTATCGTATTTACACGAGTCCATGACTCAAACACTGCAAACGCTTATCGATAAGGCATCGCTGAGATGCCACCACTTTTTCTTTTTTATATTGAGCAAAGTCCACAGAAACTTGCTAATATAGCTTACTATTGATTGTTGATGAAAATCTCTTCTGCTTGGCAGATACGCACACCGTTCAAGTATACCATTATAACAGGATCTTTCAAGTATAAAAGTGCATTCTCCGCAGCCTTGCGCGGGGCTCGAAGCATGGTCATGTCGACAACATCAACACCCCCCACGGAGCACACGTCAATGCCTTCTGCATTGAAATTTGACATCCATGCCAAATGCTCTGTAAGTCTATAGCACGCCGGATCTCACTGTATTATTTGTCATTCTAACATCCTTGACAGACAACCAAAGCTCGGGCAAGCATACTGCGTCTACCCCATGGAGCTGTCTCATTGCCGATATTCATGCCTGTTGCGACGCAGGCGTCCCTCAAAGGTCTGACGTATGACCAACTGAAGCAGACAGGGTGCATGCTGCATTTAAATAACACGTACCATTTGGGTCTGAAACCGGGACAGGCTGTCCTGGACAAAGTGGGCGGCGCACATAAGTTGCAAGGATGGGATCGAAACATACTAACTGATAGCGGCGGGTGAGCTTGCTTATGTTGATGAAGATTTCTACGAGGGCTAACGTACTTGATCTCTTAGCTTTCAAATGGTGTCATTGCTTAAACTCGCGAATGTCACAGAAGAAGGTGTTCGGTTTCTCAGCCCTCATGATGGCTCGCCTATGTATGTGTTCCGGGAAGATGCCTTCGAAACTACCTGACAAAGAAAACTTCAGGCTCCTTACCCCCGAACATTCCATTTCCCTTCAAAATTCAATCGGATCAGATATCATCATGCAGCTAGATGATGTGATCGCAACTACATCACCTGATCATGCCAGAATTGAGGAAGCTATGGAACGGTCTGTCCGATGGTTAGACCGATGCACAGCAGCGCATAAATACCCGGAGAGACAGAATCTGTTCTGTATCATCCAGGGTGGCTTAGATCTGGATCTGCGGAGAAAATGCTGCGCTGAGATGGTCGCGCGAGATACCCCGGGAATCGCTATTGGTGGCCTTTCTGGTGGTGAAGCGAAAGAGGACTTCTGCAAAGTGTACGCTTGTTTTGTTCAATCGTGGGCCCAATACCGGTCGTACTAACGTCTGTCACATAGGGTGGATACCTGTACCGGGTTACTTCCAGAAGGAAAGCCACGATACGTGATGGGCGTGGTAAGTTTGATGCTGTCAGCTTTCTTTAGGGTACACGCTAAATTGCTTCTTAGGGCTACCCCGAAGATCTGATCGTTGCAACCGCACTCGGCGCAGATATGTTTGATTGTGTCTGGCCGACGAGAACAGCGGTAAGTCCTG
Organism: Aspergillus cristatus; assembly: GCA_034509305.1. Taxonomy (NCBI): domain Eukaryota; kingdom Fungi; phylum Ascomycota; class Eurotiomycetes; order Eurotiales; family Aspergillaceae; genus Aspergillus; species Aspergillus cristatus. The sequence goes on along the minus strand of WJBV01000006.1, from coordinate 844,409 downwards.
GTCCTTCCGATTAATGAATAGCTTGACTGACGCGGGCATAGCGATTTGGCAATGCTGTTACCCCGAATGGTAGCCTCGACCTTCGGCATTACTCCTTCGCAGACGACTTTGGCCCGGTTGTGGAAGGGTGTAATTGCGCCTGCTGCACGCCTCGAGATAAGGGCGGGTTAGGGATTACCAGAGCATATATTCATCACCTGGCTTCGAAGGAGACTGTCGGTGCTCATCTGTAAGTGTGCACTTCTTCATTTAAGTCTTGGGTGGTCATTGCTCACAATCTACTAGTCTCACTATTCACAACGTCCATTACCTCCTTGCCCTCATGGGGTCTGCCCGACAAGCTATCATTGAAGATAGATTCCCTGCTTTCTTGCGCGAGTTCTTTAGCAAGCTGTACGGGGATAAATCAAATTCCCCGGAGTGGGTTGTAGGTGCGCTCCGGCGAGTTGGGGTTGATTTGCTCGCGGATTAAGCATCTTCTACTTGTTGGGAGTCATCTCATTTTACAATTCTCTTACAAGAAAAGCAAACAGACGTTTTGATTGTTTACCAGCTGAGCGTGCATTTAGATAGCCTTCCGCTGGCATATAGCGGTACATCTCAACATCCGAAGACTTGGGAATGCCGGAATGACTGATATGTATTCCTTCTGCTCTCTCAATACTCGGTGTCTTCCAATTCATCCAATTCTTATTACCGCTGTGCGATATAGCGAAAATAACTACACAAAATAGAGACGTCTGCTGCCAAAATTACCAATATCGTAATGGTACAGATTGTGAAGCGGGGTCTCTCGGATCGTAGCTCAAAGGGGAATTCGGGAGTCGATTATTCCGGACTAAACGAGGTCTATGGAGAGGACTAGTTTAACGAAGAGGTATATTGTCTAACGAACGTACGTGCGCGTACGCAGCTGGTTGAGTGCTTATGAGTGCTTATCTAGCTATATGTGCGCACACGCTGGCCTATATAAGAATCTCCTGGCCTCGGTAATCGGGCCAACTATTTATCCGCCGATTCTCATCACTCCCCTTCGTACAATCGTCGCGCATTCAAATCAATCGAAAACAACAAATCTGGCAATTTGATAAGCGGCGGTTGGACGCACGCTTCAACTCTCATAGATGTTGAATTCTCTTCTCGCTTAATTAAGCGAGGCCCAGGTCTCTAACCAACCGTCCCTGGCTAACATGGTTGGTAGCCTTCGTCAAGCCATCGGCAATCATCTTGTCAGTAGGGAGATGCTCGAGACGGATCTCTCCATTGCCTATGTGGTCCCGAATGGCATGATATCGTACAGCTATATGCTTCGTCTTCGGGTGATTAATCGGGTTATCAGCGATCTTTATGGCGCCCTGGTTATCCTCATAGATGGTAGTCGGGGCGTCTCGATAAATGGACCCCTTTCCTATAGCATATAGGAAATGCCTAGTCCAAATCGCCTGCTTAGCTGCCTCCGATACAGCCATATATTCGGCCTCTGTTGAGCTCTGTGCAGTAACTGATTGCTTTCTGCTCGTCCAGGTAATTGGCGTGCCATTGATGAAGAAAACAAAACCAGTAGTTGACCGGTTCTTCGCTGAGTTAGCATACGCGGAATCAGCATACGCATATAACCCTTTCGGTCTCCCCTTTGCACTAAACGTCAGTCTATAGCATATAGTGCCCTTGACATATCGAAGCACGTGTTTGGCCGCTGCCAAATGGACCTTCCTTGGCTCCGCGAGGTATTGAGACAGTTGATTCACTGCAAAGGCAATGTCCGGCCGTGTGGCTATCACCAGGAAAATCAACCGTCCAATTAGTCTCCGAAATAGCTTATGCTCAGCTCGTCCAAGCAGTGAGCTATCCGGTGCCTCCAATTTAACGCTTGGGCCAATAGGTGTGCTTGCAGGCTTGCAATCAGCCATGCCAAATTCATCAAGAATTTGTCGCGCATAGGACTCCTGGTCCAGTTGAATAGACCTGTCTTTTCCCCATGTGAAGCGGATGCCCAATAACTTCTTGACTAACCCAGAGTCAGTCATTGGATGGAACTCCTTGAGCCTCTGCTTCACCACATCAATTTCTTTGGCATCCTTGCCAAATATCACTATGTCGTCCACGTACACAGCGATAATCAGACCCCTACCATTCATGAACACACTAGGGTCTGCAGTAATCAGTTTGAAGTCTATCTTCTTCAGGAAATCGCTAATCTTTCTGTGCCATAGATTAGCGGACTGGCGGAGGCCATAGAGCGATTTCTTCAGCTCTAAAACTAGGCTCCCCTTGGCACTAGTAGCCTCTGGATCAAAATCCTGCAGTCCCTCCGGGATTTCCATGCAATTAGGCTTATCGAGGTCAGAGCCAGCGAATGCATTCATAGCATCAAGCATGTGTGCCTCCAGGCCTAATTGGGCCGCTATAGCCACTAAAATTCGCAGGCTATCTAGTCGGAATACTGGTGCAAATGTCTCATCGAAGTCGTCGTCCGATTGCTCATTTCCTCTGGCAACTAGCCTGGCTTTGAAGCGGTCAATTCGGCCATCTGGGCCTAGCTTCACATCAAATACCCATCTTGTCGATGAAACCGTTCCCTCGGCTTCCTTTCGGGGTATGACATTCCAAGTGCCAAGGCTCACTAAGGCGCTCAATTCCTTGTGGATAGCTTCCTTCCATTTTGAGCCATATATCAGATCATTAACAGCTTCCCTGTACGATTTCGGTATGCGTATTCCGGCTTTCTCACGTGCAGCACATACTCTCTCTGCAACCTCATATTCTCTATCAGTCTGCAATAGCTCCGCAGCTACTGCTAGCCTAGCCAAATGGGCCCGCATGCGCTGAGCTGGACGGTCATCACTACCATCCTCCCCTTCAGCTTTGCGCTTGCGGCCGTATGTCAGCTCCGTTTGGCGGCTCTCCATCATTCGCTCTGATGGCTGGCGAACGCGTTCCGAGCGTCGCCCAGGTGGCCTATCTGGCATGCTCTCTTGGCCAGCATCTACAGGCACCTCTTCAGCCTCTAAAGGGTTATCATCTGTACGCAGAACCTCGCGCACCTCATCAGGCCTCTTAGGAGCTCTCTGCTCTGCCTCTCCTTCAGGCTGGACTCTGGATGGTTTCACCGGCTTATCCATCGTGCCTCCAGTTGATGAAGAGGGATCTCTTTCCTTCTCTCCATCCTCTCTATTCATTGGCGTATTCAGCGTCTCTGGCGTCATATTCGTCATCGGCTCGTCGGTATGAATGGGCTCATTAACTGGCGGTCCTGCTCCGGCAGGTGTCTCAGCAGGCATCTGAGGCGCTTCAATGGGTAAAATAGCACTGGTTGGCACACTTTGTACATCAACCTGATTGGCTAATGGCTCACTCAAATAGCCATTTTCCCGCTCTCGAAACTTGGGGTTAGTGACTAGCTTCAGCTCACTACCACCCCTAGGCAGCACCAAATACTGCTTATCACTTTTCCCATACATCAGGAATGTGCCCTCCATAGCTCTGCTTTCCAGCTTATCATCTGACTTGTGATGATAGAGTACCCGGCAGCCCCAAACTCGCAGGTGGGCCAAATCTGGCTTATGCCCATGCCACAGCTCAAATGGCGTCTTATTGTCACTACCTTTGACAATTGTCGTTCGATTCCGCAGGTAGTTCGCAGTCACCACTGCATATTTCCAATATTTCCTGCTAATGCCTGAATCAAATAGGAGAGCTCTCGTGATCTCCAGGATATATTGGTTGAATCGCTCCGCAACACCGTTTTGCGGGGGTGTGTAAGCCTCAATAAACTCAAGCTGGATGCCTCTCAACAGGCCCCATGACTCCAAGGCTAGAAACTCCTTTGCATTGTCAGCCCATATGACCAACAACATCTTGCCAGCTTCTCGCTCAACCTGGCGCAGCCATATCTCCAATGTGTTCTGCACTGAGCTAGATAACCGATTCTTCTTGATAAAGACCCATGAATGCCGCATGCAATCATCTATCAGGGAAAGGTAATATCACTCATCACCTATGCCTTCAGCATATGGACCCCAGAAGTCCATATATACTCGTTGAAGCGGTCTCTTCGCTCTAGGAACTGGAACATGGCTCTGGTTTTTTACCTGCTTTGATTTGACGCATATCTCGCAATCATCTTCTAGCAGTTTATCCCGTTTGCTGATTTTCAATTCATCCAAGTCCATGGCTTCAACGCAGCCGTTAAAACGTCTCTTTCCAGGGTGCCCAAGTCGTTGATGGATAAGTTGCCGACGTTGATCAATTGCATCTTCAGCTCCAGCTCTAGCGGCTCGTCCACTGAGCAGTTGGATCACTGATTGCTCATCTGGCTTCCCAGAAAGTTCAGTGCACTTTCTTGCTTGCTCTGGCTTCACATACAGGGCGTTTGGATGCGTGACTTTATCCAGGTAGGTTGATCGTCCAATTCGCCGTCCTTTGGCAACTATCTTACCATCCTTCAGTATTGTGTATCCTCTGATTGAGCCCCTTGACTCAAATCCAGCAACATGGAGCGCCTCCAATGACAATAGGTTCTCTGCCAAACCTGGTACATATATGACATTATTCAATCGGACCGTTGACCCATTTGGCAGGCTGAATTTGACCGTTCCCCTGCCCAAAATAGGCATATGGACTCCACTTGCAATAGTCAGAGTTCCGCGGCTCTTCCGATCCAATCTCTCAAAGATATCCTCATTGCCAGTTGACATGCTCGTTGCTCCACTGTCAAAACACCATACCATTGGACTGCTGCTGGCTTGATTTCCTTTTTCACTTGTGAATCGACCCATTTCCGATCTCTCTATCGCATATGAGCTGAATTCATCCATCTCATCTTGGTTGGCATCATCATTGCTGCTTTGTGCTCCAGCAAATCTACCTTTCTGCTTGTTTGTTTTACCTTGTCGACCTCCTCGTCGATCTTTGGATTTTTGATGATCCTCATCATCATCACTCTCATGCTTGTTCTGGCACTCCCTCGCGAAATGCCCTGCCTTCCCACAGACATAGCATTTGGATCCATTTTTCTTCTTTTGCTTGCCTTCTTTATGAGCTCGTGATCCTTTCTCACCTGCAGATCCTCCTTTCATCTGCATGAGATCCTCGATCCGACTTAGGACATATCCCTTGTCTAATGTGGCATTTGAACTCATCACAGTGTCTCTCAATGTGGCATACTGGCTTCCTAATCCTCGCAAATACCAAATCATGATCAGTTCCCTGATACTGACCATCTCACTGCCATTCATGTCGATAAATTCCTCTCCCAGTTGGTTGATTTCTCGGAAGGCGTCCTTTTCATTCAATCTTGACTGATCCCAAGTCCAACTGGCCATTTTCATCAACTTCATAGCCTTTTTGGTGTTTGACGACTTAAGGAACATCTCCTTTAAGCAGTTCCATTTTGATCCAGCATTTGGTTGGTCCTTGACTTCCAGGATGGTTGCTGGCGTGAGCCCCTGCTCAATGATTGAATCGGCTTTCAAATCAATTTTGAACCAATCCATATCATTGCCAATGATTGAGCTATACCTTGCACTTCCAACCTCATAGAAGTATTCAATTGTCTGCCAACAGAACTGGACCTTCAACTGCTTCTCCATTGTATGGAACCAGTATCGAGCGTTTTCCTCATTCAGCCTATCTATTGAGAACTGATATATCTTGATACCATTCTCCTTCACAGGCTTCCTTTCCTCAGGCTCCTCCTTGCCCTTGCTGCTAGTCTCTGCCATTATGACTTCTCTCACAACCCAATAGGCTCCGCTGAGCAGATTATTGGCCGGTAATCATGTAGGGAGTTAATCAAGGGTGAGACTCGTAGTCGGAATCGTATCGATCGGTCTATACTCGATGTTAAGCGAATATAGAACCCCCGGGGTGCCAAAGCGTTTGTTAAGACGACTGTATGGACAAACCCGGGCTCATAACCAATGAAGCGGGGTCTCTCGGATCGTAGCTCAAAGGGGAATTCGGGAGTCGATTATTCCGGACTAAACGAGGTCTATGGAGAGGACTAGTTTAACGAAGAGGTATATTGTCTAACGAACGTACGTGCGCGTACGCAGCTGGTTGAGTGCTTATGAGTGCTTATCTAGCTATATGTGCGCACACGCTGGCCTATATAAGAATCTCCTGGCCTCGGTAATCGGGCCAACTATTTATCCGCCGATTCTCATCAGATTGGCTTATCAGTCATGTGACTTCGCGGCGCGTCGCGTCCCCGCGTTTGGAAAAATGACTCCGAGTTCCCCTCGCAGACAATTAAACCACTCCTGTTCAAGGAACATCAGCTCGAGATTGTATATAGTCATTCGCCTTTACATGACATAAATACTCACGAACACAACATCATGACTGTTACTCCAGAGCAAAAAGCGCAGGCTCCCTCGCCATCCCCGCCGCACAACCCCTCCCACGAAGAACACCAGTACTTGAACCTCATTCGCACCATCCTCGCCGAGGGCGAGCACCGTCCCGACCGCACTGGCACAGGAACGCGATCCATCTTCGCTCCCCCGCAGCTACGCTTCTCCCTGTCCAAACCGGGCCCTACACCATCCTCCGACCCGATCCCCGTCCTGCCCCTCCTCACGACCAAGCGCGTTTTCCTGCGCGCCGTCCTGGCAGAACTGCTCTGGTTTATTTCCGGAAGCACGTCGTCCATCCCTCTTTCTGAAGCCGGGATCAAGATCTGGGATGGGAATGGCAGTCGGGAGTTCCTGGATAAAGTTGGACTTGGACACCGGGAGGTTGGCGATCTGGGACCTGTCTATGGGTTCCAGTGGAGACATTTCGGGGCGGAGTATGTTGATGCAAAGACTGATTACACTGGCCAAGGGTATGACCAGCTGGCGGACGTGGTGCGCAAGTTGAAGGAGACGCCGTTTGATCGGCGCATCATCATGAGTGCGTGGAACCCGGCGGATCTGAAGAAGATGGCCTTGCCGCCGTGCCACATGTTCGCTCAGTTCTACGTTTCCTACCCACCGTCGGCCGAAGGTGAAGGCGAGAAGAAGGGAACTTTGTCTTGCCAACTGTACCAGCGGTCGTGTGATATGGGTCTGGGAGTTCCGTTCAACATTGCTTCCTACGCACTTTTGACTCATATCCTAGCGCACGCGACAGACTTGAATCCCGGAACGTTGATTCATACCATGGGTGATGCTCATGTCTATCTCGACCACATCGACGCTCTGAATGAGCAGCTTACTCGCGAGCCTAATGAGTTCCCGGAATTGAAGATCAAGCGCGATGACCGGGGAAGCGGTGTCATTGATGGCTGGAAGGATGACGAGTTTGAAGTGATCGGATACCAGCCGCATAAGGCGATCAAGATGAAGATGAGTGTCTAGGTCACTTTTTATTAGTTGGGACATGCATGATACCAGGACTTTAGGATGTACATGAGTTATACGCCGTATATAATAGGAAATACTACATCGTATTCCATTCCATAAAGTCTTTGCTTGTTCGGAGTTAGACAATCTTATCTCCAGGTCAGAAGATCACACCGCCACATCTGGAAAGATCTGCGCCACTGTGCTGAGTCATGTCTAACGCAAATGCCAGCGCCTTCGAGGCTCTTCGGCCATTTCCAGGCAATCATCTCCAATTCATTCGTCTTCAGGCAGGAACGCTGTCTCCTACTTTCTTTCATTTCATATCCATTGCATCTACCATTCTAGGCATCGCATAGCTTATAGGCAGCCGGATTCCTTCCTACTTATACCACCCTCTTCCTCTTCTGCTTCCCTCTCTTCTTCTTTCTCCAACCAGCAGCACAGGTATCGTCTGTGCTGCCATCTCTTTGCATTTATATTTGCTTTCGCATTTTCTATCACATTTGCTACCTACTTAACTCACTCTCCCTTTATCCTATCCTATCTACCTCTTTAATCCGGCACATCACTCACCATGGCGCCCATCTCCATCTCCAAAGGAGCCGCCAAATCGAACACCGAATACACCAACCAACTAGCCGAGAAAGACCTCGAAACCATCGGCCGTCACTGCCAGTTCGAGTTCTGCGGCCAACTCGACTTCCTTCCCTTCCGTTGCGGCTCCTGCGAGGGCACATTCTGCCTAGACCACCGCAGTGAAACAGCACACAAGTGCTCCCGAGCAGGAGAATGGGCACGACGGAGGGCAGGCACCGACAAAGTCGAGAACAGCACACCGATCGAGAAACCGAATATCTACAATTCGGACCAGTGCGCGCATTTGTCGTGCAAGACGCTTATTAACACGTTGAAGGACCCCGGCGTGCAGTGTCCCAACTGTAATAGGCAGTATTGTTTGAAGCACAGATTAAAGGAGGAGCATAACTGTGCGAAGATGACACCGTTGGGCGCCCGGCCAGCTGGGGCTGGGGCCTCCGCGAACGAGACGTTACGGTCTATGTTTTCGCGAGTGAGGACTTGGAGCAAGGAGAAAAGTCAGGCGGCTACGACAACGACAACGACAACAAAGTCGAGGCCAAGTGGCCCCGCAACGCTGAATACCATGAAACGCACCGCGAAGGGAGACGCTGGTGTCCCCGCGGAGAGACGTTTATATCTGCACGTTGTGGGGACATGTGATACAGAGAAGAACGAGCCTCCTGCTGCCGATCTCTATTTCGACACGAGGTGGAAGGTGGGACGGGTACTCGACGACGCCGCAAAGCGGTTACGTGTCCAGAATGACAATAACCGCGTTGGTGAAGAGGAGCGGTTACGGATCTTCCACATCGAATCAGGAGATTTCCTCGAATTTTCGGAGGCAATCGGTGGAGGAAAGGTCAAACAGGGACATACCATCGTCATGTTGAGAGGAGCGGGCGTTATGCTGGGGAAGTAGACCTTGTGTATGTGGTTTGCTTTTCCAGTCCGCCGTATATCTGCATGACCATAGTGTGTGGAGGTTACCTCTTAATCTTTTGTGTGTGTGTGTGTGCGTGCGTGTGTGTTATCCAAATTGATACCCATCAAATTTGGATACAAGTGAAATACAAGTATCCATGTCCATCATCTGAAACATTATTTCCTCTCCACAGCATAATTCGTAATCCATCAAGATAAATATACACGAGTAAACCCTATTATATACAGGATCTATACTATACATCCCTCCATCCGTAACCCGTCCTTATAATCACCCCCTAACCCACTCATTGCACATAAGATCCCAAGCACTAGCCCTCTCCTTAGGCACCCAACACAAAACCCTCCGTATAAACCCCAGAAAAACGACCTTATCACGCCCTTCAAGCTGACACTCCCGATCTTCAAGTGATCCCTCAGGGATCGGGACAGCGCCTCGCCAGTTTCCTGCTAATGTAGTTAGCAAACGGACAAGCTATAAGGCTTGGTGGACTTGCCATGTTCATCCCAGAACTTCAGACTCTCCTCACTCCGGCGAAGGAACTCAAATGGCGGAGGCCCTAGAAGGGATATCATTTCTGCGAAGCGATGTGCGTGGTCGAGATCTGTTTCTAGGGGGCGGTTTGGGAATAAATGTCCTTTCTCGAACAAACTCCATGCCTGTATATCCCCATGTAAGATAATCACAACGCATCACAAACCCAAAAAAAGAACATACCGTCTGCCCCACCGCCCATATATCAACCTTCTCATCCCATTCCATATCAAGCAGTACCTCCGGTGCTCGGTAGGCATTTGGCATCATAAGCCCGTCCTGCTTCTTGTTACGTTGGAGTATTCGCGCCTCGCCGAGATCGCAGAGGACGAGCTCGCCAATTGTTATGGGCATGCAGCGGGAGGTGTAAACTGTGCGGTTGTGCAGGTGTTTGCGGGGTGTTGGGTTGGTGGTTTCTGAGTTCGCGAGTTCGTCGAGGACGAATTCGTCATCGTTGTCGAGGCCTAGGAGGATGTTGTTTGGTTGGACGTCTGAGGGGATTAGAATGTGTCAGTAGTAAGATATCGTTATTATTGACTGACCGGTATGAACAACATTGGACTTATGCAGATAACCCAACGCAATAAGAACACTCCGAATAGTAGTCCTGTGAACAGCTACGGGTAGGGTTCCTTCAAAGACATCCAGCAACTCGTTCATATCCATCCCGGCAGGTTCATAAACAAGACAATGGTGTATTCCATGCGGGCCTTCCACTTGGAACGAGTCCAGTGCAACGCGTATATACTTCTCGCCGCCGTGTCTTTGCTGGATGCTTTGTAGGTGCTTCGTGATTTGCAGTTCACGGATTGGGTGATTTGTTCGGATGTGGAGCTTTAGGGTTAGATAGCGGTTCTCTCTTTGGTTGTACTTGTCAGCTGGACGCCACTGTTCTCTGTTGCTGGGCCTGTGTGACTGACCGTACATCACGACATAACCAGATCGTCGAGGTAGCTCCGAAGCCCAGCTTGGTCACTACTCGATACCGCGAATTAAATACTTGGCCGATATGTGCGGGATAGTAGCGCTCTGCGACGTAGCCAGGGAATGTCTCTTCTTCTATTTTCCTGGCAGAATCGATCATCTTCGGTTGCCGGTTAAACAGATGGGATGTAGGACGGAAGATCGTATACGCAGGATGCAGGATTGAAAACAAAGATGGGGATTTTATATAATTTCGACGTTGAAGGAGGGTATATGGTACCCGGAGGCGTGGAAGTAGCCTCCAGGTCATGATTGCTGATGATGGGTTTGGAGTAGAATGCACTTCGAGGTTCGAGTGGTCACATGGTGTCGTGTCACGAGACCTTCAACACGACTCAAAAGTATCTCGCAACCTCCCATCACTTCTTGCGCTGCGAGCTCGCATCTTTCGACATTAGATGCACACTTACTATGGCTAGGATTGCTACGCGGTATTGGTTTGAACAGCCAACCCGCCCTTGTTCCGTCAAAGATTCATTTGTTATGTCCAAGTCAATTTGGTCAGGCACAAACTATGAAACCTACGATGTACACTGAGGTTCTCAGGAACAAGGCGTTGCAGTCTATCTTTAGTACATGGGTGTTTCAGAAATCGATGCGCTCAAGCTTACTGGACAGCCTTGTCTGTTGATGGTGCTAATCCATACCCTTTATGTCTACTTGCATAAGTGCTTATTTCCAGTAACCACTAGGAGGTGCCCTGCGAGGCTGCAGCCCCTATTTTTTCTCCTCATTCCCCGCTATTTGGCTGTTATCCTCTTTCTATAACTTCCTTCTTCGACTCATGGTAATGGAATGGCTCAAAGCCACTCAAGAACACCATGGATCCCCTTACGACTATCGGTCTTGCCGATAACATTATCAACTTTATTGATTCGCTTGCAAGATAGTATACGGCGGTCACCAGATATTCAATTCAGACAGTGGAATAACACCCGAAAATACTACTCTGAACGTACTCCTGGAGGATCTGAATGTCGTGACAAATGCCTACTGGTTGATTTACCTGGCCCTGACCGGACTGAAAACGAAGAGGGACTTTTCCACTTAGCTGTTGCTTGCCATGGCCTTTCCAAGGAGCTCGCTGAGATTCTCAGTCTGTTAAAGGCGACTGATAGGAGGTCGAGGTGGCAGAGTATGAGAGCGAAATGGCGGAGTATACGGAAAGAGAAGGATATTGAGTCTATAGAGCGGAAACTAAGCGAGTTTCAATCGCAGATCTTGATTCGTTTGCATCTCATGAAGTACGTCGTCCGATTCATTCATTCTTTATTTAATATTGACAAGGAGCAACAGCGAGGAGAGCAACCAGCAGCATTCTGCAGTTAAACCAAAGCTTGATAAAATTGAGAGCGAAGCAAAACAACTTCAAAACGAGACAACAAAGCAACTTCACGCTCTCCGAGACGAAATCACAATCTCAATAAAAACGCTACAGCTGCACCCAAGGCCTGTACCAGCAACAGCAGAGAATAAAGATGGTGCCTCAGGCTTCTCCCCGTCGTTGGGCAAGATTGGTGTCCTGCTAGTAGAGCTTCAGAGCGTCACAGCTTCCATATTCAACGAGAACCACATCCTTCAGCGTTTGATGTTCCCATCATGTACAAGCGGGAAGACAACATCAGCGATGCGGCAACTGGAACGTTTACATGGATGGTAGACGAAAGTGACATTAAAACGGGGAACCAACAGAAAAACATACAAGAAGGCGATGAATCCATGCGAGAACAGACCAGCCTAGCATTTCTGACATGGCTCAATTCAGGCCGTCACATCTTCCAGATATCCGGGAAAGCCGGCGCTGGAAAGTCGACACTAATGAAGTTCTTGAGCCAGGCTTCGCGAGTTCAACAAGAACTGCAATGCTGGGCCGGAGATAAGCAATTGATTTTCGCACGGTTTTACTTCTGTGGCTCGGGGGACGAACTCCAAATGTCTCTCGGAGGTCTTTACAGACACCTTCTATTCGAGATTCTCAGGCAGTGTCCTGGATTAATACCCTGGTGTTTTCCTGGGCTTTGGAGTGATTTGGCGTCCGGGATTGCAATTTTACACCAGACCCCATTCCGTTTCGAGGAAATAAGAGCCGCATTCAATCGTTTGATGAGCGAGGAAGTCACTTCAAACCACCGCATCTGTCTCTTCATCGACGGACTCGACGAATTTGAAGGTGACGAGGTAGATCACTGGCACATAGCCCGCGATCTCCAGTCCTGGACAAATTCAGAGAATGTGAAGCTCTGCGTCAGCAGTCGGCCACACGTCCCTTTCCTCCACTCTTTCGCAGCTGAGATGAACATTCAAATCCAAATTCACCAACTCACCCAAGGCGATATTCGGAAGTTCAGCATGGCGAAGTTCGAAATGGACCCTAATTTTGACCGAGTCAAGCATGCGTACAGATATTTGGTGGATGAGATTGAGAGACGCTCAGAGGGCGTGTTCCTGTGGGCTCGTTTAGTAGTGCGCTCACTTCTAAAGGGTATAGGCTATCGAGTCACCCCTGAGTATCTCACCCAAAAGCTGCACACGATTTCTAAGGAACTGAACGAGCTATTCGACCAAACGCTAGGCTCTGTGGACCCTGAGGATCGAATTCTATCAGGCAAGCTATTCCTCATCGCAACTTAGCTCAGCAGCCTGTTTTGAAAGTTTCACCGCTCAAGAATGCTCTGCTATACCTATGGCTGGAAGACCTGGACGACCCGAAATTCCCTCTAAATCGACCTATGCGTGCATATTCAGACTCCAACATCGACGAGCGGATTCAAGAAGTAACATGCCTTATTGACCGTCTATCACGAGGTCTGTTAGAAGTCATACGACAACCACATCAACAGGATAAATACTTCGCATTCGAGATACGATTCATTCATCGCACAGCATATTTCTACATTCTCAACACCCAACTACCGCATATGCAAAAGAGCACAACCGAATTAGACATAAATCTCGCCACAATCAGACTCTTACTCGCTCAGTTCAAGCATGCGCGCGCAAGACCCGCGGATCTGGTGTTATCACCAGGGGTACTGCTATGCGAGCCGAGGATGCTATCAGTACGAATCTACCTTTGATTGGATTTCCGCTATCAACAGAGCCGGATACGCTATTCCTTTACAATACTTGGAAGAATTCGGAAATATCCTCGACAATTATGCTTACATTCAACACCCAAAATCCCAGGGTGTCCGATGGGCCACCAAAATGGTCGCCGTCTACTCCCTCCATCGCGCACGGTCTGGTCGTCCGCTATCCTACCTATGCTGGCTTTTAGGATACGGCCTTGAACAGAATCTTTTTCCAAGTACATTGAACAACCTGGAAATGAAAACACAATCTCAGGATACCAAAAACGACATAAAAGATGCCAACTTGCTGTTGACTGCCGCCATCTGCAACCGTGTTGATTTCGTGAGAAGTCTCCTACGCAAGGGCCGCACGCCTGCAGATAACATGGACATCTTCCTAAGTGATTTCCGCAGGAGTGGTCCGCCGAGAGTGCATAGGAGGACAACTGTGTGGATGGTCTTTCTGTGGTATTTTGTGGATACAGTACTAAATTCAAGAGAAGATGATTAAACGAAGCTGCCATGTTTGGTTCTTGAAGAGTTTCTAAACTGCAAGGGTGTTGATTGTGATGTTCGGTTTGTGATACGCTCTCATCAGATTGAAAAGAATACCACGGAGGAGAGCTTTCCTACAGACAACCCCAAAGGGACATTCTGTATTTCTCTCCTGGAAGCAGTGGAACTGCGAGCCTACCAAACACGGAGGTCCTCAAAACGAAACTCCAGCAGAACTATTCATGGTGGACTAGAAGCCAATTGGTGACGAAGCTCACGCCGTGGCCTAGGGATGGAAGCGGACGAGAGTACTTTGACTCAAAGCACAAAGGGCTCACTGCGAAAGATATTCAGACAAGGTCGGATCTCTATTTGGATAGCATCGTTACGAAATTGGATCGATTGAACGCACCTTTTAGTTTTACACTTTCATAAACGCTACCGGAATCACGACATGCATAAATATCATTTATACAATCATTAAACAGTCATCAAGCCATAATTACATATCCCGAAACCAATCCAATCCCAAACCCTAATCATAAAATATCCATACATCATACAAACAAAACATAAGAGATATCAAAAACCAACAAAAGAAACCGTTCCTCCCAATTCAATAAAGAAGCTTACTTCCTCCAAAACATCATCTTCCCAACCCCCCTCTTAGTAGCCCACCAAGCCTCCGTAAACTTCTCCTTAACATTCGTCCCACCACCATACCGTAGCGCCGTACTAGTACTGCTCCCGACAGCGCTGGCATTCACGCTCGCGGCAGCGTTCGCATTCGCGATATTCCCCGCGTCGAACTTCGTCTTACCCTCAACAATCTTCTGCACGACGAACAGGATAGCGTAGGTAGTTGATCCGACAGCACGGATCAACGCCAGCACAGCGACAGACCACAGGATAATAGCGAGGTACACGTTCGTACCACCCGAGTCGACACCGTAGATTTCAGAAACAGCCATGGCGAGAATGACGTTGGCAACCATCCAGATGGAAACCATGTACGTGCGGACGGCGCGGTAGTAGTCCTCTTGCATTTGGGATTCGGAGGGTGGCGCTTCGGGGACTTCCAGTCTGTCGCGGAGGTTGCGCAGCGCCGCATCATACCCGGAGTCAATGTCGAGTTGTTCGGAGGGCATTTCGAGTTCAACGACGGAGCCGTTGACTATCCGTGCTGTACCGAGATCGGTGTTTAGCGCGTTGTCGCCTTTTGTTCCCCAGGTTACGTCGTGGGTGTTGCAGAAGGCGTAGACTTGTAGGGTGCAGATGTACGACGGGAGGAGGGCGAAGTACTGCGCGGACGAGGTGAACATGTGCCAGGGGTCGAGGTAGAGGAAGGATGTGAAGAAATAGAGACCGATGGTGGAGAGGAGCGAGACGACGATGTTGACCATTAGGCCGTCGGAGACGGGGAGGTCGACGTCGCCGCCTGTTGCGGATATGAGTTCGAGGACGACGAGGTAGAGTGTGCAGAACGCTGTGTAGATCATGATTATGCTGTAGACGATTATGCCGGAGAGGTATAGTTTTTTGGCGCTATTCAATTCTATTAGAGCTGTTTGTTATGCGGAATGGGAGGAGACTAGGGCTTACCCTTGGGGTCGATTACCCATCGAAATGATGAATTGTAGACACATAACCAGGATACACGCGTATCGTAGCACGATGAAGATATATTTGCCCACATTGTGACCGAATGGATCGATCTTCTTGTCGCAAAGGGAGCCAGCGATGAAGTAAAATGCCAAGTAGAAGTTTGCCTGCACATATTAGCATATCAACATCAAAATGGAAGGGGCGAGGACATACCAATCCGAAATACGTAAAGAGAAGGTTCAGAATTTGATAGAAAGACTCAATCTGAAGCAGGATCTTCCGTGCAAACGTATGGTCCGTCTTCCAGATCTGTTTACCGTTGACGATGGAATACACAGCAGCGAAGAAAGCACCGTTGAGCCAGCGACGACGCTGTGAGATAAACTCCGGCACAGTATCTAGACAAGTTAGCACCATGCAGCTTACCGGTTAGAAGGGAAAGGGGGCGTACCAGGAACATCAGTCTCACCAACCGCACTCTTAACAAACCTCAAAACCCATCTCTCCTCCCTCTTAGCAACCAACTCCCAGCACAGAATACGATCCTCAGCAAGATACATATTCGCCGTGAACACATCCGCGTCCTGTCCCACAAGGGACTCTCCCTTGAAATACTGGTTCAACGGTCCGTTGCCATCGGCATCATTCTGCAGCGCGAAGAAACGATACGCACTCAGCGCACCGGGCAACACGGTAATGTATCCGAAGACCGATTCCAGGGGTTTATCGAGAATGTTGGACATCTTGTACTCGAAGTTCTGACTTGCAACGAGGGGGTTCAGGAGACCGGACATGTTCTTGCCCTTTCCGGCTTTGATTTCTCCGGCAGCACCGGCGACGTTGGAGTCTTGGTCGAAGGCTTTCCAGAGATGATAGAGCGCAGTAGGGGCGGGCTTGGTTCCAACATCGAGCAATATGCAAATATTAGGCTGCAAAGCACGACCAAAAGCATTGAAGAACCATCTGTGCGAGTTAAGCTTCTTCAGATTATGTTCCTTCAAACAGAACAAGATCTGGCACGGCATAATCCCCTTCTCCGCGCCCTTAAACTTCAAGTCCGGATCCAAAGACACCTGCGTCGTATACTCATACACGTGCGCCGTGACCTGCTTCTGGTTGACAATGTTCTTGGCAATACCCTCCTGGTACACACCAAGCGCGGCTAGGGCATTTAGCGTACGAGGATGCACTTTCTTACGACCGTCAGCCACAATGCACACCACGATCTTCTTCCATCCGTCCTTGCCCCAGGTCCGGGACTTGGTCCGCGAGCAGAGATGGCTGATGTTTCGCATGATACCGTGCATGGTCCGGGTGAAGCCGATTTCGTCTTCGTTGTACATGGTCACACAGATGAACAGTTCTGTCTCGCGCATCGTATTGCCGATCTGCTGGCGGAGCTTGTAGCCCTTTTGCGTGAAATCGTCGGGGTCACAGGTAACTGCCGTATACCGCATATGCGTAAACTCGCGATCGTCACGTCTCGGCAAGAAACTATGCAAGATAGTCGGGATCTTGCACTCCAGGATAAGTTCACCGTTGATCAGCTGCACTTCCTTTTTCGTCATCTGGGTATCCCGAACACCACGACGGCCCTGCTTCAGAGGTGCCGGACCATAATGCATGTTCGGGTCGACGGACTCCTCATCCTCCTCGTCGTATTCATCGTCGTCGAGATCAATCTTGGTCATTGCATCTTTCTCATCCGTGATAATTGTCGACTCGCTCATGAAACTCGCACGCTGGTCAAATGAGTCTACCATCCTACCATGTCCTCCGAAGGGATCATCATCATGGCCATCACCAATATCAATACTCGTGTCCTGCCCGGTACCAGAAGCCGTCGGTGCTGAGAACAGCGGCGCTGGTGGCAATGGACGTCTCGGACTACCTCCGTACCGGGTACTAGGTGTGCCTGGTCGTGGACTGCCGTTAAGATCGGCCCGTTCGTATTGCGAGCTAGAAACTGAAGGGGGTCTGGGTGGTCTGGTCCAGTCTGAGCGAGCGGGACTCCAAGGGCGCAGGGGAGAGCCTGGACGGGATGAATAGTCCTGGACGTCGATTGCAGAGGCTGTTGGAGGAGGAATTGAGGGGATGTGGTGTAGACTCGAGGGTGGTCGGGAGGGGGAATCATCGTAGCCGTCGTATTGGTAGTAACCGCGGGAGTATTGACGGCTGTCCAACACAAATAAAACAAGTTAGCCATGACCACTAGCTCACATGGGGCAGGTTACGAACCGTGACATCCCATCCTCATCCGGATACTGATACTGATACTCCGACGACGGGTACTCAGATTCATACTGATACGACGAGGTATGATCCTGCAAATCCTCATCATCAAGTTCCTCGTCCACGCCCGTCCCCGACGTAGGCAACAACCTCATAGTTGGTCCACCATGGCGGGGCGGCGACTCGTTCTCGAGCAGAGACGCGGAATCGCCATATGCACTGTACGCCGGGGGTTCGTCTTCGGAGTAGTTTCGGGCATGAGGGTACATGCGTGATGAGTGGGGATTCATCGTGGCGTGTTTGTTCAAGCCTGTTTCTTTTGACTCAAGAGCTGCTCATATCATAACAGTCAAACAAGAAGAAACGGTCAAGGCAGCAAAGGTGAGGGATCGTTTGCTCGAGTCTGAAGGACGGAGGACAAACGGCAGTTAGCAACGCTGTCATTCCTTACTGGATGGAGAAAATGAAAAATGCCACTCACTCACAGACAGCCTGATAGTTGCAGGACCTGTTCCTCTGCGATATGTAAAAAGTAAACAAATCAGCACGAGCTGCTGAAGAATGCTGAAGTAACGGTGAGTATGTGTATGTGTACAAGTAGATAGACGGTGAGGCGGCGATACTTTATAAAAGTAAACAACCAACACAGAAACACGTCCACAAGAAAACAGAACACGGGGATGAAGACAATTCGAATGAAATTAAATCACGACTTGCTGAGGAACCGGAGCTGAGCTGTTTTGCAGCGCTAAGCTCGTTGCTCGTAGGCTGTTTCTGAGGGTTGTCGTCACGGCAACGGCGATTGGCGGCGGGGCGACGGACAGCAATTCGGAGTGAATGCACCAGTAAAGCCGGCTGTACTTTGCGTGTTCAGTTCATTTTATTATTCGGAATTGTATTCTGCAATGTTAATCCAACTTGTATGTCCGAAGTATTCTTCCTCGTGCCTGTATACATTATTGATCCATGTGCATCGTGCCGTGGTAGAGCTCCGAAATATATACTGTACATATCGGCCCACCATCCAAACCAGAACCACGGAACCACCGATACACTTCAGCATGTAAACACAATAAATTAACCAAAACCAAGACAGTACCATGGATCGATCCAGCCAGCCGGTAGATCAACACAACATAAACCGACCCATCTCAGACGCTCCCAAGGGATGCCCCGAGTCCCAGATCCAGATCCAGATATCGCACGTTCATTTTATTCTCAATTAAGCAACGGCTCACGCTCGCGATCCGTCTCTGGATGCGCCACGCGGCGGAACAGCGAGTCACGACCATAGTACTTGGTGCTAGACAAATAGACCGATTCAATCAGGAAAATCGCAAAGATGACGAATGCGAAAACCCACTGCAAAGCGATAACCTTGATTGCGAGTTGCTTGACGGCCAACGCTGCTCAAATTAGCTCCTGTACACTCCTAGAAAGATGGAAAGACTCACCAAGCATCAACCAACTCAAACAATACCCCAAAATATAATCCTGCGTCGACACAATATGTCCACTCCCAACCGCAAACAACACCCAGATAAACATATTCGCCACGATCCTGGCCGGCAGCTTATTACTATTCACCGCAACAGCCCCATTCCAGAACAACCCAAACAACGTCCACGCATACGGCCCCGCGATCGCAGGAAGGTGCACGAAGGCCGGAAGCTGGCGGTGGCGCCAGTATGCTGCATGCAGGTTAATGAAGTTGAGGATGAGGAAGATCTCGGAGCCCCAAAAGTGGTTGCGGGTCCAGAGGAGGATCCAGATGAAGAGGGCGAGGTTGTTGAGGATAAAGTGGGAGGCGATGTTGGCGGCGGAGGTTACTAGGGCAGTTTGTCGGGAGAAAAGGTGGTAGACGTAGCTGAGTTGGGAAAGAAGGATGAGGATCCTGTCGTCGTTAGTGTATGTACGTATAGATATGTTCCGGTCAGGTGAAGTACCAGTAAATCTCAGTCAGCGTCCCGTTCAGGCTAAACGGCGTGGTGTGCTTGTTGCCTTGTTTGAAGATGCGATGGCCATGCTTGACGTCGGGAGAGTGGACAGTATAGTAGATGCCTACGATGACGACCAGCACCCACGAAAGAGGGACGAGGATGCGATATGTCGAGAGAGCAGACGTGGAATGAGATTCCCGGCGCGCAAATGGGTTGTCTAGAAATCAGTATATATCCAGTAGAACTGATAAAGTAACTTACAAGATGCCATTTTCCTATCTCCATAAAACAATGTACAATACAAAAGAAATATAAGAGAATGCAAGAGTATCAACTTTTATATCAATGTCCTCGTACTTCTAGTCGATGATGCAACTGAAATGATGACGTCTATCCGCATTTACATAGTATGCAGGTAGGGAACGATCCACGGGACATGTACAGATATCCCCTTCTATGTATGAACAGAATCCAGTGCTCGTATTTATTTCCATGATGCATGTTGAATTGACAATTGTTAATCATTGTGAAATTGCTGTCCATTTGCCAGAGATTCGCTATAAAGTTAATAGAGCCAGCGGAGTGAATATTCCGGAGATTCTCTCCATCAACCTCTCATCACGTTCAACATAGCCCGATCTTACGCCAGCGTCCTCAAGGGCAAATCCCTTTCCCCAACCCCAGCGACAACGCTGAACGCGCCACAGGCGAAGGCGATCCGATTGAAACACGACACGATACTCAAGGCGTCAGGGACGGAGGACGTGAACACAAAGGCGTCAAATGTGATTCTTGCGGTGGCTTCGCCCATTTCGCACGCAATAGGCCGCGGAGGAGGGCCCCGTCCTGCAGCTCACGAGCCAAAACGATGCCGAGGCGGCCAAGAAGGGCTTCTCTTGTGGAACATCATACCTGCAGCCCCTCACGCGAGGATACGGGGATTAAGCGAAGAAACCTTTTCAGACCGAGGCGGCCTTCCCCGATCTATCCAAAGCCTCCGCCGGCCCAGCCAACATCAAGGTAGGAATTTACCCTCCAAATGACTGTATATTAATGTTGTGTAGGTTATCTGGGAGTGCGATACTCCCAATAGCCAGGACCGTGATTGGGTGGGCTTGCGGGAGAACTGCGAAATCTAGAGGCTACCAGCGCTGTCATACGGTAAATGCATTCCTATCCCTTGCCATACAATGTAATGACACTAATTTTTGGGGAACGGCGCCGTCGATTATAACAACTCTAGATTCGTGGACACGGCAGGAAGGTCAGATACAAGCATGACGAATCTCACATCACGCAGGAATTGGACGGTGTTCACATTTACATTGCTTATTATGATGGCTCGAAAGTGATCGGATCAATCAGACATGTCAAATGGTCCAGAAAGGGAGTCAAGGGAGAGGTTGCTATAGATTGCTGGTAAAGGCATGTCAGATAGCCAGACGTGTGGGAGATGAAGTATCTACTGAGGTAATCCATGGAAAATTTCGGGGGCATGGATGGTTGAGTGGCGGAGTGCTTATAACTACCGGACAGGGCACGTCGGCGTTAAATCCAATCAAGGCACGACCCAATACCAACCCGGCGACTGTTTATTCATCATCATCCGACTCCTCCATAGTGTCCCGAATAGCCTCAACAATCCGTCCATGGATAGAAGCAGGCGCAACAACCATCCCATAACACCCCGCCAGCGTCCGCCCAAGACTACAATCCACCGGGTTCCCCGAAAGGTCCGTAACCGTGACCCCAAGCTCCTGCGCAATCAACATCCCCCCCGAATGATCCCAGATCTTCGATCGGTAGGATGTCTTACGAGGGACCTTAATCAACACATGGCACCCGCCAATGGCAATCGCTACATAGCGCAGCTGCGCAGCCCAGAGATCAGCGCGCGGCGGCCACGGAGCACCTAGCCGCTTTGCAACGCGCGCGTGAAGTTCAAAATTGGACGATGTAGCTGCTGAGCAATCGACGAATTGAATCTCACTCGGGTCCATGATCTGTGCCACGGGGTCGAGCTTGGTTGCGGGGAGGAGCGAACCCGTGCTCATCTTCCTGATCCATGCGCCCTCGCCTACAACGGCGAGGACCTGGTGGCCATATCCATCCTGATCAGTGACTTCTTCCTGAATCCGCCCGTCTTCGAGATTCAGGTTCGGACCGCCCAGAACACCGATCTTCTGCTGCCCGTTCTCCACCAGCGACAGACATACCGCGTACTGCTGGTTCTTCATGAACGTCGCAGTCCCGTCCACGGGGTCCAAAACCCACGCGCGACTCCGAGGGGTACACTGCCCCTTAGCACCCAGGTCAATAATCTCCAGCATCTCCTCCCTGGATTGCGGAGCATAGAGCAAGCTCTCACTAGCCTCATCATCAAGACGGGACGTCGAGGCAAGTTCCCAAGTACGCTCGAGAAGAGTCTCGTCCTGTCTCAGCGCCGTCGAGTCTTCCTCGCCCACGAATTCATCGTCAGGAAAGGCATTGTGGATTGCGCCGATGATCAATGCCTGGGCGGCGAAATCGGCAATCGTCACGGGACTATCGTCGCTTTTACCCAATGTTCCCTTGTCGACTGCCTCGAGGAGCTTTTTCGTCAAGAGAGTCGCCCGTTGCACAGTCAGACATGCGAGCTCGAGCTCTTTGGCGTAGGGGCCGGAGTAGTCCATGATGGTCGTTCTCGGCAGCGATATTCAAGCCAATGACGTAGAATTGCAGGGCCGAGAATTTTTGTGCCAGCCGGTGTAGCAATTGAGATCGTGTTAAAAGAGACGATCAAATTGATCTTGAAGATCAACACTCGAGCAAAAAGACCGGCTTTTGCCCCTCAATCGGCCTGGAATTTGATCCCAATAGGCGGTCTGGTGTACGTGTTAGCAGTGCGCGCGTGCAAACCAGCGGGATAAATGACACCATACATGAGAAGCCCGCTCGATTACAACGGATGGAATATTCAAGGCCCTAGCGAGCCTGAGTACGAGAAAAAGAACAATTTCCTAGTTGCAATCCGGATTCACATGTGTGGCTGCGATCTGTAGAGCCACAGCGAGCAATTGCCGCCATTTGGCGGAGGACTTTTTATGTATGATGTCACGTGGGACTTGTTTCAGGAGTACTGTACCCCGTGTTTTACGAAATAAGTAATGGGGATAAATATCGCGTCTTGACAGCGTAGGAATAAGTATAAATAATCTATCCGTATGTACTGAACCATGGGTATACGGCAAGATATAAGAATGCAGCAACATGAGGTCAAGTGATACACTCGAAGCAAACAGGCCCGACAAACCAGACAACATGCAATCATCATCCATGACGCGGTCGCACAACGCCGGATTCAAGTAATATCGTCTTTCGAAGGTATACTGAGCATTAGGGAGGAAGTAACAGCGAGGAGAGGGGGATTAAAACGGCGCAAAAGCCAGTTCGTAGACAAAGCCCAATGCCATTGTAGCATGTTGACGCATGTGATCGAAGCTCAGGTACTTGATCTGGTCATCAGTCGTGTGAATCTTCTTGTTTGTGTTCTCCATTTCACCCTCGATAGCCATCGCAGCAGGGTATCCCTGTCTGCTGGCTGAGGCGTGGTCGGAGCAGGCGTAACCGCACTTGGTCTCGACGAAGGGGATCTCACAGTACTATATTCATCAGCATGCGCCTGGAAATGAGGAGTAAATAATAAGCTTACCGTAGTGATGACATCCTTGATGAAGCGCGTAAGATCCTGGTCGACAAAGTCCACGATAACTCCGATGGCCTCCTCGCGACCAGCATCCAACGTTCCCTGAACGTAACCAGTCATGTCTTGCTGTAGCATAGCCTTGACATCCCTGCGGTCCTGTCTGTACTGCGCCCAAACCTCCTGGGAGCCCAGCAAACCCCCCTCCTCACCCGAATACCAGTGAAACTCGACCGTATTAGGCGCCTTGCCACTCACAACATCCTCAGAGTGCAGCAGCGCCCGCAGAGTCTCCAGAATCGTCACCGTCCCACTCCCATCATCATCCGCACCCGGCGCAGCCAGAATCGACGGCAAGAACAAGTTAATACTGTCCTGGTGAGCGCTGACGACGACCGTCTTCTCACTGCGACCAGGAATCCTCGCAATAACACTCGACTGGCCCCAGGGATGAGCGAATTGCACTACCGTAGCGCCATGCTTGTCGGCTCCAGACTGCGTGACGATGCCGGCGACCTGCTCGTACAACCATGTTGCGGACTCCACGCCCGTCGACGACTTGTAATAGCGCGTGTGGAAGGATGTAAAGCGCTTCAGGTTCCGCTCCATGTTCTGCTTCGAGAGACCCCGGGCTAGCTGGGTGACGTTGTCACGGTGTTCCATCTTCCCTGGGTAACGGACTGTGTTGGTTGTACGGATGACGGAGGGGTATGTTCCTGTGTTGCGCGCATCGGTGACATCGATGAAGTTGACGCCATCCTGTAGAAACGATACCGATTAGTCTGGATCTGGGGTTTATCTGGGGTGCGGAGTATATGGAGCCCATAGTACACACCAATTTGAGAGCCCATTTCTCCTCTTCGGTCACCCATCTGGTTTGATACGGAGCCAGCTCGATGAGGAATTTCTCTGGTTCATGGTGGACATGAGCTGTGTGAACAGTCAATGGTTCCTGCTGGGGAAGCACAGCTCCCAACACGCCCGATGCCGTTGCGCTCAGCGCAAGAGCAGTGGTGATCTTCATTGCGGAGACGGAGATATGGATAGACTAGGTAGAATAGCGAGGAACGATTAGAGGAATCAAGGGAACAGAAAGGATAACAAGAATACTAACAACAGTAATAAGATATGATTATGACTAGGGATTATAAGAAAAAGAGACGAGACGTGATCGTTGCGTCAAGACTCCGGGGCTGAGACAGACTAAATAATGATAAACCAGAAGAGCAATAAAGGGAGGTTTAGCCGCCCGAGGTGGAGTGCCAAGTTGGACAGGATCTTTTTGTCTGTTGCCTGTCAAAAGTAAGAATAATATACGCTGCAGAGTGACATGTCTACATATTTACACTGGGAATAGTGTGATATCCTACTCACAATAGTACTTGGAGATGGATTGAGACAGTTCACTCTAGTTCCCCCGATTGGGCCAGGCGTGGACTGGGCAATCCTCCATTGGGTCTGGGCGTGTCTGGAACTCGGGGTGGTTCCTTTAGACCTTATAAGTGGATTATGGTTCTTCATACGAGTACAGTACGGTGTAGAGAAGAAAGTAAAATAGTACAACTCTGTACGTACAAAATACAAAATAATCCGTACTGTTTGATTTTGTACTCCGGGGTAAACATGGTGACCTCATTGACATCAGCCCAGTCAGGCATAAAGGCATCAGCATCAGCCAGCATAACTGATGACTTCGCATTATCATTATTCCAAGTTCTTCCGACCCAGGCACTCAGGGCTAGGGCTGCCGCTGACAATCCACCAATAATGCAGCATTCTCATTCCCGTGCCCACTGCCCTGACTCAAAGGATCGACTCATCGGCCCTCCAATCCTGACGCTCCGGCGCGTCACGCTCGGTAGGCTATCTTGGTCTTATCTGTTCCTTCGCATCCCCGCTCTTCTTCCTCTTCCTCTACTCCGTACTCCTCCATCGACCATCTTGTCGCGTACAGAGAGTGTATACTGACCGACAACCGCTCTCCCACACCCCGAAACAAGCGCCACCCGAATCCCCGCTCCGACCGCATCTCCGTTCGCAATGGCCATTCATCCGGAACTGCACCAACCGCACGACCCGCGGCCCCAGGGGTCCCTAACACCTCAGCAAACCCGCGCGATCTCTGTCTGGACGGAGCAAGCGACGGCATCACTGGAAGACCTCACTCTCTCTGAATCAGTCACCGTTAATGATGAGAGCCGGTCCTTGCGTGGCGCTTCGCTCCCGTTGACCATCCCACTCGATGATATTCCGGTGAGTGATCACCGGTCCTCACGCGTGAGACTAGTCAAGCGAACAAGCGCGCCCAAGGAACCCCAGGAGGCGAAGGTGCCTACTGTATCTTTCCGGAAGAGGGAGCCTCTTCGTCGGGACAGTCTGAGGCGGCGCGAGGCGTTGCAAAAGGGGAAGGATGGGAGCCGGAGGAGACAGCGTTGGGAGAACGGTATGTCTTGAGCGTTCAACGGGAAGTAAAGCGCAACGCCACGGCGTACATACGCTCATTACCGACCATGACGCGTCAAAATCTATTCCGCGAGTTTGTATCGAACATCGCCTGTGAATGCTGACCATCATGTCAAAAGATCGTCTGCTCAATAACCCATGGGCCGAACCACCCTCTCCCAACGACTGGGTCGTTGGGCCTACCTACCCCCGTCATGAGGTACCATACTTTCTCGCTCCTCTCTGGGACCACCACTATGCGCATATCGATAAGAAGACCACAGTCGCCAAGGAAGAGAAGCACCGTGTTCCAAAGGAACTGCGCCTGAGGTTGAAACACGCTCGTGCGGCACGTGGTATGCTCCAGGACCTCGAGGAAGACATCAGACAATTTATCCACAATTGGAATGAGAAGCAGCTTCTGCTGCAGAGGGAGGGCCTCCAAGATGCCCCAGAGTCCGACGATTCTGAGGATGAAGTGGTCTTTGTGGGACGGAACGGGCAAATGCATGATTCGCTCGCGCACAAAACTAGGCTCCAAGAGATACGCGAGGCCATGTACACGCATGATGAGCGGGACGGGGAGAAGATGGTACTTGAGAGTCAGGTTGAGGACCGGGCTGCTGGATTTGGGTGAGTGCATACGATGTGGGAAAGCAAATAGAAGAACCATTTACTGACCGACATGATAGCCGTTGGCTCGTCCACTCGATTGCCTCTTATTACGGCCTGCACACATGGTCCGTCACAGTAGGGGAGCCGGCGCGGCGTGAGGCATATGTTGGCTTCCGTCCACCAGCTGCTGACAGGCGTGGTCTGGTTTCGGTCTGTCACCAGGAGGCCATGATCAAGCCCGGAGAGACTCTTCCTCCGGCTCTTTGGACCCAGATCTAGATGCACCGGGTACTGTATAGTTGGATAGTCGCGGGATCGGAGTTTATCTGGGTCTGGTTTTGTTCGGATGCTTAATGTCGACTGATATAATAGATCTTCTAGGGTTGATTCTGGGCCAGTCATATGAATGATCGTGATTGTCATGCACATAACGAACGATTATAAACATGCATCCGTAATCAATTCTTACCAGAAAGTGCTCTGGCCTCAAAAGAGTGCCCATGTCCGCATCTGCTTCTCATTAGCAAGAATACCCCCAAACCAAGCTACCAGTGAACTCACCAAACCTCCCTGCAAAATAAACTCACCACTGAGACCACCAACAGACCTAAAAAACCAAACCAAGTAAACCAACCCAAACCTCACAACCAAAAGACAACAAACCCCACCCAACCTCAAACCCTAACAAACGCCTTCTCATACCGAAACCCATCCCTCCAAACCTCATCCTCAGTCTCAAATGTCCTTTCGAAACGCTTAAACCCGAAAATCGGCCTCTTCACCTTGACAACCCTTCCCGATCCGCTATTGCCCCCACTGCCACTCCCACCTCCAACTCCAGCACCAGCACCACCTCCAGTACCACTGTCCCCATCCCCAACCGCCTCACTGTCCACACAATCACCACCAACCCTCTTCTCTGTCGTCCAGGTCATCGTAGGCTCGAATGCAATGTTGCAGAGGCATAGTCCAACCGCGCCGCCGCCCAGGAAGCCGTTGACCAGGTTCAGGGTGAAGGTGATGGAAGAGACGGGGTGGCACGTGGTGTATCCATTGATGCAGGTGAATGCGGTGCATATGATTGCGAGGGCGGCGAACTCGTGGAGGGGATTGTAGGGTCGAATGTAGAACACTTGGTGTGGCATTTTGGGTTGTTGTGAGGGGTTTTGGTTTCTCGGTTGGTTTGTAGAGGTGCGCTTCTCGAGGTTTGTAGAGGTAGTAATTCAAGATGAAGCATTCGACGATTCAGAGTAGGGTGTTAATCGGTAATCCAGAGTAAGATGTTGATCGATGTATGCAAGAGGATGGTGTGGTTAGTAGGAGAGAAGGATTGTTGGGGACATTTTGCGACACTGGACGGAACGGAAGGTGCGACGGAGGTAGGAACACCCTACTGCATTCAGATCTATACAGTGACATCGACCAATGAATATGAAGTTTTATTAAATTGGATTAACAATATACATTTCGAATAACGAGCCAAATAACATGCTTTGGTCAATTGGCAGTATAAGGTATTCCGACCCTAAAAAGTGCTTTGCTTGTAAAACCCACCAAAACAACCCCAAAGAAGAAGCACAACATCATACACAAAGTGCCACATTCATCCCTCCACCAATACCAAAGTACCCACCCACAGAACCACTCCAACCGAAGACCCGTAGTCGACACCAATATCTCGACACACCAACCAAACGACAACCGACGACAACGAACGAGCCAACACCAACGAAAACCCAACCCCTTCACAGCCTAATCAGCGCATCTTCGTACTTATACCCGTCCACCCAGACACCGTCGTAACCATCA
Organism: Aspergillus cristatus; assembly: GCA_034509305.1. Taxonomy (NCBI): domain Eukaryota; kingdom Fungi; phylum Ascomycota; class Eurotiomycetes; order Eurotiales; family Aspergillaceae; genus Aspergillus; species Aspergillus cristatus. The sequence goes on along the minus strand of WJBV01000006.1, from coordinate 816,147 downwards.
GGCGTCTCAATCTCCATCCTCAAGGCTTTATATCCGATCAACGGCCGCTTAACCATCACAGCTCGCTCCTCCCCATCCCCGTCACCACCAACCCGTCTTTTGGTAGTCCAACAAGTATCAGGGTCGATCGAAATGGCTAACACGGATAGACCAGTCACAGCGCCGGAAAGGCCGCCAAAGGAGGTGCTTAGGATACACAAGACGGCGAACGAGCGTGGGCCAGACATGTAGGCAGCGAGGACACAAGCGAAGACGAGGATGGTCATTATCGCGGTGGCGGTGAAGAAGTGGATAGGGGTATAAGGACGTCGATAAAAGACTTGGTAAGTAGATGGCATTTTGGTTTGCTTCTGCCGTATGCGGTCCGGTTTGAGATTGAATGCGGTTCGAAGTATAGGGGAGAGAGATGGTAATTCGTAGCTTCAGTAAGACGCAGTGTAGTTTAGAAGAGAGCGAAAGATGATGAGGACGATAGAGGGGAGCATTCCGTAGCCACATTTGCAATTTCATCCTTCCCGCCTAGGATGCTTAGACGGAAGGTGCAATGCTGTTAAGGAGGACAATGACGGGAAGGTAGGAGCCATAGCGAAGCGATAACTTCATTAAATCTGTACAGGAGCATCAATTGGTGGATACAAAGTTTATTTGATCGACAACCCCATCACTGAGACCGCCAAATCAACCTAGAGACCGAAGCCAAACCACCAAGCCGAAAATCAACCCTAACAGAAGAACCGACACGACAGACCGCCAGACAGAAAACGATACAAAACCGAACCGATTACATCCAAACCAATGCTTGCTCATATCGAAAACTATCAACCCAGAATAATCTGCCCTCTCAATTTTTCTTTCCAAATGTTCATAGCCCATAATCGGTCTCCTCACCCGCACTATACGTTCATCTGCACCAGCACCCCCCATTATTCCCATTCGCCTCTGCGTCCACACTATCACCGCTGATCCGTCTCTTGGTGGCCCGATACAGAGTGGAGTCAATTAGGATGCTGGCAATGCATATTCCAAGCGCGCCACTGGCCAAGAAACAGGCTGCCAAGTTGAGATTGTAGGTGACGAGAGAGTGCGGAAAGCACATGGTGTCTATGTGGATGCAGATAGAAGCAAAAACCATAATTCTGACGGTGGTAAAATGGGTGATCGGGCTGTAGACTCGTAGGTAGAAGGTCTGGTAGGCATCGTGGTTCGCTGTAGAGGATGTGCAGGTATTTGGGGTGGCTTTTTCCGGTGCGACTCTCGAGATTTGTAGACAGATGGTAATCCAGAGTAAAATGGCAATCGATGAGTAGAAGAGGATGGTGGGAATCATAGGAGAAAAGAATTTGGGGGGTATTTTGGCGATCTGTTTTTGTCAGCCAGAATGTCGACACCAGACGGAAGGTGCGATGCTGTTAAGAACAGGCAGGTGAGAACCCTGTTCTCCATTCAGCTTCGTAAACATATTGCTAGCCTTCTGCTATTTGCATTGATTCTGTCGTCGTCATCGTCGTCGTCCCATATATACTCTTGAGAATCTATGTTATTCCGCTGCAATTTTCTGAAGGGCTATCGAATACCTTTCTATCGTGTAGTTCCAGTAAAGAATGTAAGCGTACAAGTCACTTAAGACTAGTATACCTCAACGTAGCATGTTAGCTTAGTTGGTAGAGCCGTGGGATAAGGTGGCCACCTTATTTAGGGCCCCGGATCGAGACTGGGACATGCTACGTTTTTGATTTCTTATTTTTTTGCCCCAACACAACCATTCTGCCTGGACTAGGTATATACTTCTTTATGGTACTCCATACAGTGAATGTAGGACACGAAACCGAAGAGAATTCACTACTTCGTACTCTATCTTTTTCCCGAATAGATATAGAAGTCAAGTGATGTCAGTCTTCGAATTCAAGAGGTGACTATCACCAGCAGTGAGAACCCAATTCATCAACAAAAAACCCCCGAAACCAAGCTCCGAAGAACTAAAAATTAGTCCCAAGCGACTCAGATGACCCCAATCCAATCAGCCTGCACCCCAAACCCATTTCATCCAAGCACCAGTCGACACCAACCACCCGGCAGCACTGAACATCCCACGAAAGCGAACCCGAACACGAACACAACCAAGAAGCTCAGTGAATCCTGATAATAGCTTCCTCATACAGGAACCCATCCGACCAGACACCCCCAGCTCCCTCCGGCGACTCCAGACGCTTCTCTGCCTTCATGAACCCAACAAGCGGTCTCTTAACGGTGACCTCCCGGACCTCCCCTCCATATTCTCCATCGTCGGCGCCTCCAACAACTCTCTTCCTCTGCCAGTATACAGCTTCAGGATCGAAGGCGATAGCCACAAGGCACGATCATCGAACCCACATGCAAGTCGATGGAGCTTGCGAGTGGGATGAGCCGGGAACAGATCACGCTATCCGTGGGCCCGAGTTCGTGGTAGACCAAGACGAAGAAGATGTTAAATACTATGATGATTGTGAGGATAGTGGAGGGATTGTAGGGGTGTTCGTAGAAGACTTGGTAAGCCATTGTTGTTTGGAGGTTCGAGGGAGGGCTCCGATGCGGGCTGTTTTTGCGTTTTTGCGAGCATACGGGAAGTTTTTTTTAATTTTAATTTTATTTATTATATATATATATATATATATATATACTTTTTTTTTTTTTGGAGGATCACCGGAATTGAGATGAGAAATATATAGCGCTCGTAGAAAAGACGATGATAGTAGTGGTGGGAAGTGGGAGGGAAGAGAAGAGATTTTGGGGTACGTTCTATGTGGCAGTGAACCTAAAGGGGAAGGAGCGATCTTGGGCACAAGCAGGTAGGAGCCAGGGTCTCTATACTTTGTTCAGCTTCGACTTGACCTATACGGTACTTCGTAATTTCATTGCTAAACAGAACGATCAATTCAATTTCTTGGTTATATACATTTCTTGAAGAACTAGCGATTCCAATGTCAACTTCAACTCAATTGATTGAAGAAGCCTCAAGGATAACACCAGAGAGTTCACCCATTCAAGAATCCCACACAACGGCAAACCTGTATCTCAAATTATTCCCTCCATTCTGTCCAAACACCACTCAAAAACGCACCCAGCACCAGCACACACACAATACACAGCGAAACCCCAACAAAACAGACCAAATCAAACCTCAACCGCAGCTTCCTCATACCTAACTCCATCAATCCAATTCCATCCCGCCACCCCCTCAGTGTTCTCAAGCAGCACATTCACTCTTGATTCTCGAAAAGCAACCAGCGGCCGTCTCACCGTGACAACTCGCGCGCTACCATCACCACCGCCACCCCCGCCGTTCCCAGATACGTCGCGCTTCGTCGTCAAGTACGCCACAGAAGGGTCGAAGAGAATCGCAAGCAGACAGATTCCGCAGATAAGGCCCCAGTGGAGACCAAAGGAAACGGGAAGCAGAGACGGCATGTGGACGGCAAATTCAATGTGGATAGAGATAAAAGCAATGGTCAGGATGGCAATGAGGATGAATATGTATGCTGGGTTGTAGGGACGATCGTATAGAACTTGGTAGCGGTTATGCATTTTGTGGATGAGTCAGATTGCTTGCGGAATTATTTGAGGGACGGTGATAATGAGCTTGGCTGATAGAGGTGGGTTTAAGGTGAGATGCTTTGGAGAAGTTGATGGTGGTGATGAAGGAGAGAAGGTGGAGGCTGAATTGGGATGAAGAAGTAATACGAAGTACACCTATACGGGCAATCGGGTCATACGCATATTACTGGTACAGTCTAATTAAATATCTGGAGAATTATGAGTTTTCAAATATCATGAAGCGGTATCATTTCCGAGTCACCATGAACGTAGCATAACATACACAACGTAAAAGCTATCCGGCTGCAGACTCTGGTAGTTGCTCCTTATAAACGAAAGGATGCCCCAAAGTTAGGGTACAAAGAGATCCCCAGTATGATCATGTAAACCAATAATCCACACACTAAACGAAACCTCCAATCCAGACACGAAAAACTGAACACCAACCCATCACCAAAACCATCAATCCCCAACGCCACCGGAAACCCAACGAAGCAACCAAAAACCGCGAAGAACGAGACAAATAGAAGAGGCTGAGACACGAGCATAACCATGAAAACGAACCATCCAACCAGCTCAGATCCTGATCGACGCTTCATCGTGTCGGACCCCATCAATCCAACTATCCCCCAGAAACTCAGGCGTCACAAACCGAACCTCCCAACGTTTAAAACCGATCAACGACCTCACAATCGTGCCCTCCCGTTCATTTCCATCTGCGTCTCCCTTTTCTCCTCCATCCCCCTTATCCTCTATCTTTTTCTTGAAGTAGAACTCCGTATCGGGGTCGGTGACAATGGCAAGCAGACAGACGAGAACCACGAGCCCCGCATAAGTGCCGAGGATGACAGGGGACTGGGCAGCGTAGTTCACACCGACCAAGTAGTGGACGTAGACGAAGGCGAGCGTAAGCCAGGCGATGATGCCCCACACGGCGAAGACGGGATAGGGACGGATGTAGATTATCTGGTAGTTCTTCACCATGGTGGCTGTCCTTTGCTTGATTTGCGTTTTTGGTTGAATTGGTATGGAGAGAGTTTGATAAATGAAGAGTGCGTTATGATGAGATAGCTTGAGCTGATTGATATGGGTCGGTAAGAGAAGAAGGTGATGGTGGGAGAGTAAGGAAGAGAGAGAGAAGGGTTCTCGGGAAATTCTGCAGTCTTCGGTCGAGTTTACCTTTTACATTGGTTAGAAAGAAGGTTAGTTTAATTGGGTTAATATAGAAAATGTAACCAAGTGATCGAATAACGGGCATTGAACCCAATCGATAACCCTATAGGGGTGATTGACGTATCGTAAAAACTGATCAGGTCCAAACAGTGATCAGAACAAACCACGCTTCCCCCAAACAGTGACGCACCAAGCGAAATATTTCGACGCAGAAGGGCTCAAGACAAGGAGCGCAAAAAAGCCCATAAAACCATGAAAACAAGGTAACCTCAAATCAATAACCAGCCAACCAAAGTCATCGACACATAAACCACCGACCTAACAGAGACACCAAACACCGACAGGCACAAACCCAATCCCAAGCGAATAAAGCCGGATATAAGCCTCTTCATAATGAACGCCCCCAAAAAGCTCATCCGCAATCCGGTCCGGTATCTCAATCCGAGTCTTGCAGTGTTCAAAACCGAGCAGAGGACGCTGGACGATAACCACCTTTCCACCTTTGTCTCCCTCGCCATTTTCACCATCTTCACCCTCAAGACGCCGAGTGCTTCGGATTGCGCTGTCCGGGTCCATGAGGATGGCGTCTATAGCGAAGCCCATCGCAGCGCTAAGCAGGAGATAGGTGAGGATAGAGCATCCGGGTGGGAATCCACGGAAGTAAATGAAAAGGATTTATCAGGACGACAATCGATAAGTTGAAAAGCCGACGGGAGTAAGGATTGTGATAGAAATTCTGTTAATGGGTTGGCTCGGCGGTCGTCGTTTCGTTGATTTTTTCGGGTTCCATTGTGAGGTTTGGAAGGGTTGAAGTTCGAGATGGTAGAAGGTACTGAGATATAAGAGCTGATTCGGATGGAAATGGAGATACTTTGGAGAGGAATATATGACGGTGGTGGTGGTGGTGGTGGGACAGAAAAGAAGAGGCCTGGGAGATTCTGGCGGGCTGTTTTGCTGTTTCCAGAACTGGGAGAAGTGCGGTCAATTCACAAGCAGGTACAAACCATGGTGCCTCTCCCCGTCGTTGGAAGAACTCTGATTCTTAATCCAACTTTGTTCCATAGTTTTGGCTCTATATATCCATGAGCAACGTAATTAGGATGGAGGATTGAGGGCTGCATTCTGTACTCTGTAAAACGATTTCAATGCTTCCTGGAGTAAAATCGACATCAATATAACCTCAACCAAGTACCGGATATTACTAACAACCAGACCAAAACAGACAACGACCGAAGACTATTCCCCTTCCCGATAATAACTCGCAAAACCAAGGACCAAACCCCAACCGTTCTGGACCAGCAACACCAAGCCCAAACGACGAACACCAGCACAACGCCAAACCAACAGACGAAATCCAATCCAATTCCTTCAAAGCTGAAGCAGCGCCTCCTCATGCTTATAACCATCGACCCAAACCTCCCCATCCTCCTCCGGACTCTCCACAGAATACTTCATGCACGCAAAGCCCATGATCGGTCTCTTGACTCGAATCTGCCGTGCCGCCATCCGTCTATTACCCTCTCCCCCGTCCCAGGCGCCCCTAACCCATCTGGTTGTATTCCAAGTCATCTCCGGATCGATAAGGATCAGCCACACGCACGTCACGATGATGGAGCCGAGTGCAGCGCCGCTGATGAACTTCAGGCCGAAACGGAAAATAGGCGAGGGGGAGGCGAAGGCGTTGATGCTCGTGCAAAAGATGTAGGTGATGATCCAGAACAAGATGCCAATGAAGGCGCGGTGCGGGTAATACGACCGGTGGTAGAAAGTCTGGGTAGCGGCAGACATATTGTTGCGTCGTGGAGATAATAAAAGGTTGATTTGGACGTAGATCTGAGGATTTGGAAAGAATTCTGTGGCTAATATGATATTTCCTATCAAGAGGCTTCGGGGTAGAGGATGGTGATGGTAAGTGGCAGGAAAGAAGAAATCCGGGGCGGATTGTTTTGGTAATCTAGTAGTGTTGACTGAACGGAAGGAGCGATACCCGTATGACAGGCAAGAACAAGGGACTTCTATGCTTGATTTGATATAGACAGTACGAATCCAATTTGGTAAGGTTAGACATACTACCCTACTGGTGTATTCTATGGAAATGGACACTTCTCCACCCGGCTTGCCCTCGTCATCGATTTCGACATTGTCCTCAATGATCCACTTCTTCATGGTGTATTCAATTGATGAGTCGAAGATCACGGCGAGTACACACATCTCGAAGATGGATAGCAGATCGAGGACGTGGATGACGAATGCAGTAAAAGATCATTAAGGTAGTAGTGCTATACATCAACCTTGAGCGGGATGCACATGAGTAATACCAATTGAATACAGCCTAATAAATCCCGCTGTTTACCTTCGCAGCTTCATCCGAAGTTCGTTCTGTGGAAGAACTACCCAAAATCCGCAGAACAACCCCCCCCCAACTCTTTCGCAGATCACATCCCCACTCCCAGCCAGCTTCTATAAAATCCAAGTCCCGAGAGCGAACCCCACAAAATCCATCACCAAAAGACGAATGCCCCGACACAAGTTACCAAAATACCTCCCAACCAAGAACCGACAACAGCCCAAACATCAACACACCAACAAACACCCCAATCAGTCCTCCCAATCAAAGCTCAAACACAGCCCGTTCATACCGCACCCTATCCCACCAAACATCCGCCATCCCAGCCGGCGAGTCCAAGCTGTATTTGAGATTCTTAAAGCCAAACAGCGGACGCTTGACCTTGTACTTGTATGAACCCCCACCGCCATTGCCATTGCCATTCCCCTGGATCTTCCTCGTCCTGCTGAACGTAGTTCCGGGATCAAGAAGTATTGCGATAAAAGACAACCCCAGAACGAACTTAAACTCGGCAATGCGGATCAATGTCAGGGTCGCTGCAACTTGGGGCTTTGCGAAGACGGTGGCGAATTTCAGACAGATATAGGTGACGAGGTTGAATGAGATTATAATGAAGAAGGATAGCGGAGAGTAGGGACGACGGTAGAAGGTCTGGACGTTCTCGTTTGGCATTGTTCGGGTCTCCGTGAGATTAGGAGGAAGAGGAGTGTAGGCTCGTAGGGGACGCTGTAGAGGATTTGGAACCTTCCGGATGCCATATTGGGCAGTTCTTGTATGCGGTAGCAGAAGGACATGGAATAACGACGTGGAGGATAGTAATGGTGGCGAGGAAGAAAGTAGCCTGGGGATTCTGACGGTTTTGGTTTGGTCTAGCGGTACTGACAGTGAATGGAAGGAGCGATTCACGTGCGGAGTGAGGGCAGGTACGGCCGCGGACCTCAATGCTCTGTTGAACTCCATTAGATATGGCCTCAATTGCAATTACGACGATCAATTCAATTGAACTAGCTCAACACATTCTCACAGTACTCCAAGCAAGGTAAAATAAATAGTAGTGTTATTGAATAAACCAAATGAGGTCGAGTCTTCTGACTTCAGCTGACCAGTCCATTATACTATGTTACCAGGTAATTAAGTTCAGCGTGAACGGTAACTGACGCCAAAAAAACGAATCAAAAACTCGAAACTCGAGTATCACTAAAGAAGCAAAGCCCATCCGAAGGCACCAAGTCCAACAACGCAAAAACCAGCAGACACAAAAGCAAACCTCAATCTAACTCAATCAAATCTCAAACGACGCCTCTCCATTGACAAACCCATCTGGCCGTAAATGCTCTGGCAGATCATTCGTATCCAAGCAGTACTTCAAATCCTTAAACCCAATCCACGGCCGCAAAACCGTAACGGTACGTCCTTCTCCATGGCCACCCTCACGGTTCTCTCCACTGGCTGCTACATCTGTATTGCCTTCACTGTCGACCGTCTCTCTCGTATTCGAACAGCTAGTAGAATATAACGATGAGTCTGTGCTCCAATTTAACTAATTCAATAAAAGTAGATCTCGAAACCGAAAAGCACCAGGAGACAGCAATCAACCTAGTAAGCAATATCCACCCGATTCACCTCGAAGTACCAACGCAAATCTAACCAGCCCTACCCAATACGAACCAACGCCTTCTCATGACGAGCACCATCCAGCCAAACATCCCCCAAATGCTCCGGCGTCTTCTGACTATACTTATGGCCCTCAAGCCCAATCAACGGCCTTTTCACCGTGATAGCACGTCCTCTTTTCTCATTTCCTTCAACCCGTCTCTTCGTGGTATAAACTGTCTCCGGGTCGAAAATAAAAGCATACGCACAAGATGATAGGATCACGCTGGCGCGGATGAAGCTGGAGATATTGCACATGAGAGGGGATAGGGGCTTGGTGAGGTTATTCATGAGGATGTAGGAGGTGGCTGCGCAGCCGATGAGGAGGAAGATGGTGCGAGGGGAGTGAGGGAGGGAGTAAAAGGCTTGGTGGTCTTCGTTTGGCGTGTTGTCTCGCATGATGTTGGTTCGCTGTTGATGGTCTGTGTATTAGTTTGTTTACGGTATAGAATCTTGAGGCGACGATGGTCATCGGAGAAAAAAATCCTTCATGGTGCCTAGTGTCGAGGAACCATGGAACATCTACGCCGTAGTTCTAGATGATAATGTCAACTGGCTGTAAAAAGGCTATTTCTCCGATGAATAACGTGGTATTCCCGAATAGGAATAACAACGGCAGAACGCGATGATATCATAGTCTTCAAAACTCCAGATTTCCAGGCGATCCGCCAGCGATCGGGCCATTTCCCCTCCAATCCAGCATGGATGGACATGCCCTGAACGGGATGGTTATGAGGTTATGAGGTGGGATGTCATTCTTTACACCGTATGCAGGAATGCTGTCCCTACAGAGTACTCGGTTAGTGAAATCCAGCTGTCATCGCATCGCACGCGAATCTGAGTGGTCAGATATGCGTGTGATAACTCACGAGCGAAATCGGAATCCCTGTTGAGGGAGAATAACCGACGGTCAGTGATTCGGTCCGATCCGCAGTTGTACCCTGGTACAACGTCGCCTGATTGTGCTCCCAATTGTAATATCCGCCTTGCGATGCTCTGTACATTCCACCCTTCATAATGCTATAAATATTCCCTATATTCGAGTATGGCCGAGACTGCGCCATCTTGGGCAGCCACAAGGCGCAGTCGGAGAGTTACTCGAGTTCGGGACGAGAACGTTCTCCGGTCTCCTCTCCAGGTCTTCAGGCCCAACAAACTTGAATTTGAGATCCTGTTGCCTACCTGCATGACAGGTGAAGCAATCGGGTATAGTCTGCAGGGGTAGCTGCGTACAGAGTACTGTACTCTGTACTCCGTCCTCTGTTCTCCATACTCTCCGTGAGCGTGATCCATTTGACACATACACCGCACGACCTCTCTCCACAAACGGTGTAGCTCATTGTGACGGGAACCGGATTAGTCGCTGCTCTGCTATTGTAATACCGCTCGGCCGATAATAAAGCACTCATAAGAGTCCGGGGATTACTCTTGTCAGCGTCAATGCCTAGACGTAATGATAATGGCGCCGATTATTATCGCCATGATACCCATCCTTCCGATTTGCGGCTTTTTGATCACCAGCCATGTCAATAGTATGAAGTTTAAAACACTTGGTGCCAAGTAATACGCTCGACCGCCGGATGGATATTAAGTTCTGGAATGAGGTGGTTGCAGGGCCCTGCACGTCAGGCGCGAATGGGAGAGATCCTTTCAAGATCTTCGGGGTCGGTGTCCATTGGGGTGGATGTCAGGCTGCTGGTGAGGCAATAGCTTGTCTCGTGGTATGTGTCAATGGATATTCTCTATTTCCACTATTTCCAATCGATTCCGTCAGCGTCACTTTTAGAGGGAAAAAATTCGTATCACGACTTTGGCTGACACCGACCGGATTACCAACATCGCGGGTTCACCTCTTCACCCCACGACAAAATAAGAAATAAGAAACAATTCTGACACCCAAGAATGCCAAACCCAACAAAGCCCCAAGAATGCGGCTGTCTGTGGAGGAGGAGCACCGACTAAGACCGGCGATGGTTGTAAAAAAAAGAGTAGGACAGTTCAGTGCTCCTCTTCATACTTGGGCGATCAACGTGTCTTTCGGCATCATCTGTATCTTAATGTATCTTATTTCCCGGCGCCACTTATTGCTCAATTCCGTATGTTTTCTTTTTTTCTTTTGGACCCAAATTGTCGCCCTGTTTTAATTCCCTTTCCGCTTTGCCGGTGCTGCTGCCATATCCACCACACTGCCTCTGCCTTACCTGTGTGTGCCTGGCTTGCTTGCTCACCACTCTGGGCGGCATTCCTGTTTCTCTTGCTCCATTCTTATTATTAGACTTGAATACCGCTGTTTTCTTGTCTTCTATTTTTTTCTCCCTTTTTATTTCAAAGAACTCTCCCCAGTAACATTGCACCCAAACATCCCTTCTCATCGTGTCTTGCCTTTTCTTTTACTGCATCCATCCACATCCGCCCACGTGAATGGCGAATGTGTTGTCGACTATATAACACACAAGTCTCGCAGATTTTTCAAACCTCGTGACTCACTTCTGTTCTTTCTTCTCTTTGAAGAATGTCCATTTTTGTCTGACTGCATGATTGAGCTCTGTTTGTTCTGTGTATAACTTACTTTGTTTACTACCATTTCTTTGCCCTTCCCGATTCAGCGGCCCGCATCATACCGCGCCCAAACAGAGTTATATACGGTACCCGTCGCAAAGATTATTTCAACTTACCGCGGAGTCCGCATGCGTTTGCGCTGTTATATTCGCGCCATTATGGAAGCCTACCACAGGTCGCGTCGTGCCTGCCATAACTGTTTTCGACCAGGTACCAGTTCTTCAACGAGCAGTGAAGCTTCCGCACGCTCGAAGAGCACGGCCCCTACGATCTACAGCGATCATCGGCCCACGTATAGGCAGAAGGAGAAGCAGCCAGTGGATCCCGAGGACGACGACGAAGAAGAGGTGCTGGAAAGTGTCGAGTACGGCGATGATGATGAAGTGTTCGCGATTGGCCCCAAAGACTCCGCGTCCACATATACATCAACCGTCCCCGAAGATATTCCTGAGGAGGAGCCTCGCTATGTGGTTGTCGACCGCAGACCCGAGTTTTTTCCGACAGATCCGCTTCCCTCGAATCCGCTCAGCTTTGGCGACTTGTTTCCCTCGTCGCGACGGCTTCTCATTCGACATGATGATTCGACGCTTGATGGGAATATGAACCTGCGCGTGGATACAATGGTTCCACACCGGGCCGGGTTCCAGCAAGATATCACCCTATTTCATCTTCGCATGTACGACTTGTTCTCGAGGAAGTTTTCTTTCCGTCGCTACTGTCGGGATTCAGGTCGCGAGGTCTGTCACACCGAGAGAAAGAGGGCTTCGTCACCTGGTCTCGACAAGCGGTTGACTCGTTCGTGGAGCACTGCTTTGGCAAGTCTGCGATCAAACCATGGGTCTCCAGAGAGAAGACGCCGGGATTCGGGATCGAAATCCATGAACGATGCACCTGTCGTCCCGACTGATGAAGAGTTTGACCAAGATGACGACGATCGAGAGCAGATGCCATTCGTCGACACGACGATGATGGAATTCTCCAACTATGCTCACGTGGAGGTGAAAAGGGGGATATCGAAGCACTATGAGTTCGAGTACTGGACAACCAAGTACCAATGGCGACGACAATGTCGAAAGGAGGGCAATTTGCGCGACTTGGTGTCGTATTACTTGGTCAACATGCAAACGTCCAAGACAGTCGCCCACTTGGTTCCCGATATCATGACCCCCATGGAAGCCATCGAGGAGGAGGACAAGGGCGGCTGGATCCCACCATCATCCCTGTGGATCAGCGAATCGTCGGAATATGAGAGGATGACGGATGTTGCGGAGTAAGTAGATCATGGACCCTCTCTTTTTCTTACAGGGCCGCAGCTAACGAAAGTATTTGCAGTGCAATTGTGGCCACTGGACTGATCGTCTTGGTTGACGACTGCATCCGGCGCCGTTGGCACTCCAGTCGGTCTGCCCATCTTCTGGACCCGATGAGGGCCTTTTCCTCCAAAAGTATCGACTTGCTAGGGCCCAAGCGGCTCATTGATGAGGTGTTTCACCACCGCGGGTCAGCATGAGCTATAATTGTGACGAATATAATGATTACGACCACGAAGGAAACTTATATTGGATGTTATTTTCGGATGGTGCAACATGGCAAGGGATGGTAGTCGAGAGTGACTGCAGCCTTTCTTGATATAATCGCGGGGGTTGCCAGCACAGTATTCCACCGCCATTCCTCGAGCACAGAGGAGCCCGGACTACTGTCGGAATAATACTCTCCATTTTGATTGGAGATCACGCGTGACATTCGCACTCGGTCTTTGATCACCCTTGCGCATCTGCATCGACCTGAGCTTACGCCTAGACTTTTCCTATGTTACTAATGACTTGACGACACTGCATATGACTGGCACTTTCTTTTGTTATTTTTTACTCCTGTTTAATACATCTTTTGGACATTTGAACTTAGGCATCTTGGTTACTTAGGGTTGGGCGGCTATATGAATCTTTTAGGCGTCAATGTTTCTTGCATCTGGACTAATATCCGTTCGATTGGACCAGACTTCCTGTGTTTTGTTTCCATTTTTAGTTATATATGATCAGCATGTATACTGTGCAGTGACACCTGTCTGCAAAAATAGCCTGACGGATCTCCGTCCCCATGAACCGGACAAATTGATTCTTTTGTACAGACTCTCCATCTTGACCTTGTTCTGGAATGGACCAGATGTGAGTGCTTTTGTCGTGCATCCACCGTTATACGGAGTACGATGGGACGAACCATGACCGAAATACGGGGTGTAAGCGAGGAGAAACTCACTGCTACGGGTGAGAGACTGATTGGACCACGAGGCCCGATATCAATTCCGACACCTGTTTTTTTCGTTTCTCAGTTCTTGTTTCTGTCCAGAAACCTGCTTTTCTATTTTATCATCATCATGGTTATTTTTTTTCAATTCCTTTCCAGCCCTCTGTCTGTATTGTTGAGGTACGTCTGGTTCATTGGCTCTGGGAAAGTACCGAACTTGATATTGCGGGGCAGTTGAGCCTCTCCTCTCCTCCTATCCCTTCCTCTTCTCTCTCTCTCGCTTCAGCGTCCGGCGCTTTCTTGACGACGTTTTAACCCAATCATTGGATAAGAGATGTTTATTACATCGCCCATCGAAACTTGATTTCCATGGTTCACCTCGATGATCGTGAAATGCTGTCCCGAACCCCGATACAGACAAAGGCCGTCATGTTGGGCATTAACGCCTGCATCGACAACGAGACCGCGGAGACCTCAACATGATAACCAGCGAATCATAACCATTCCTCCATCGGGGATGCAATAGGGTACATCAGATCCGTTTTACTCCGTTACTTTTATTTTTTCCTGCGTCAACTTTGCTGGCATCAACCTAGCTTCAGTCCCCTGCAGACGTCGATTTTGAGAAAGGCGGAAAAGAGCCATGTTCCAATCAGCCGTTCTTTCGACCGTCAAATTTATCTGCCATTCTCCGACAACGGCAGACACTTTCTCCCACAATTCCCCGTTCATGCAAAGCAGCCCGGTGGAGAGAATTTGTGTGGCTAGTTAGTTGGCCGGACAAAAAAAAAAAAAAAAAAAAGAGGAACGGGTGCGCTTCAAGCCTTGAACTGTCTCGACGATTTGGACCCGGCCGGATTGATTGATGAGCTGGCAATTCGATTGTGGCCTCGCGGGGCCCGCTTTGCGGTCCTCCATGTGGTCCCAAACGGGTTGATTCTGGCTTCAATTCGTCGCTCTTGTGTTTTTTCCGATGGAGCCCTCTCCGCTTTTGGGCAACGAGAAGTCAAGTCAACTTTACTTTGCTTTACCCCTCCATAGGTGGTTGGTGGACGGTTCCAGTATTTTTGTTTTTTCATTCCAGAAGGGCTTCTTTACTTTTTCCCCGTTCAAGTCGGGAGCGTTCCCGCTGGTTTTATTTTTTATTTTTATTTTTATTTTGGTCTTTTGTGTTTTGGACCAATTCTGTTTTCCCGCTTCTTTGGGTACCGATCATGGTCATCGGTTGCTTTACTCGTCGGACACAACATAACCGTTGAGCGAGGGAGGCGAAAAAAAAGGCAGCAAAAAAAGAAAACAAAAGATAGTGCTCTGAGTTGTCCAAAAACCATCCGAGAAACTGTTGGCTGTTGTATCACGGTCAATTGCTTCTCTCTTGACGCCTTGTATCGACCCTGTATCTCTTCGCTTCTTCTTCTGTCAATTCTTGCCCTGTCACTGAATGGATCTGGGCTGAGGGTGGAGACTAGTGCTTCCCTCTCCCTGGTTCTATCTGGCGTTTCTTCAAGGGTGCACATTCAATCGGCGTGCGCCGGGCCGTTCCAGCTTGCAGCCTCAAAATGATCCGCATGTTCCCCATGCAACTTGCGGTTCTTCGAGTGGGCAGATACGACAAGACTCGGAGGGGCAAGGAAAATTTGATGACGCTGCCTTGTCCCCATGTCCACAGCAACCTGCATAAGCCCCTTCTGTTGGGTTTGCTGGTTAGGCCCCGTGTTTGCCATGACAAAAAAACACTGAAAATTATTTTTTTGAAAAGAAAAAAAGATTTTTTATTTTTATTTTTTTCAACGAAACCGTTTTGGGGGTTTTTTGATTCATGATCCACAGTTTATATGACTGACTCCCCGCTTCCCATACAAATTTCTTGGAAAACCGTTCAAAAAGACTGACAGGATAAGATAAAAAAAGAGGAAAAGTCAGAAAAAGCGAAAATCATTCCAGGAAAACTAACCCTCGTTCTTCCAATTGACTTTTGTCCAACATCATTCTCTCTTTCTTCTCTCTCTTTGCTCCTTCCGTTTACTGCCGGACTATCGCTCCACAGTCGATTTATTCCTAACGGTCGAGGTGTCTTGTGGGCTTGATACACACACACAAATATATATACACTCGCTTTTCTTGGTCACCACAGGCAGACCAAACATTTGCCGGACTTTTCCCTCTTTACCTAATTGCAACGATGACTTATGGTTCGAACTCCCAAGAGACCGGTGGTCGCTGGCAGTGGCTTCTTGAAAGTATGACCAATGCCCCTCATATTTGGTTGGAAATATCATCCCCCGGAATGATGGTTGACTCTGATGTTCAAGATTTCTGTAGAAATGCCAAAATGCCACCTCCATTTTTTGAGGATTGTTCCGATCGTCGAGGTATATTGCCTTCCTTTCCCTATTTCTTCTAATTTGCTTTCTTTCTTTGCACTGCTTTCTTTTCCCTTCCCCTTCCACCAACCCGGATCGAACCGTTCACTCCCCCCTCCAATCTTCGAACATTTCCTGTTGCGTGTGCCGGCATTAAAAGGGTGGAGCTTAAGAAATCAATTACTCACCGACTTTTGACAACAATCCGCGATACTGATTATTTTTTTTCCTTTGTTCTCCAGGCGGCCGCACTGCCTGGTCCAGCGTGGTCAGGGTCCAAGGCCGAACATTCAGAGCACGATACTGGTACGACGGGAATTACGTCCATAATGCCAGAGAAGACGCCGCCGAGGTGGCACTCATGGTGTTCAAACGTGAGAAAGAAATGACCGGCACCACCGCGAGTGCCCCGGACCAGGGACAGATTGAAAATCAAACGGCCGACGCCAACGCCAGCACCCCGTTCCAGGGACAATTACGGACATGGCCCCAAATGTGGCGTTATTGATTTGGGTTTGATTTGGCTTGACTTGAATCGGTTAGGGTGGTTATTTTGTTTGGTTGTTTTACTTTCTTGTGATGGTTTGCGATTGCCTTCTCATTGTTTTTTTTCTTTTTTTTTTCCCCTTCACTTCTTCACCTTCGCCTCTTTGCCTCTTTTACGTTTTATGTCAATCGCATGCGACGGATCCGAAACGACACCGACACCTCGGTCTTACAGAAATGTGTCCGACAACTGGCTCCGATTGCTGGCATTCTCCATCCCACAAATGTCTCGAAACAAGCGGCGCCGGTCCGGTGAGCACCGTTCTCGGTGGATGATACGTATCTCGAGATCTGAACGTGCCACGTCCTGTCCGTTGCGGATCTTTTTTTTTTTTTTTTCTTTTTTCCCTTCGTGTCGACCTGCGCTACACCAGGACAAGTGATAGGTCTCTTGGTCCACTTCACTTATGTACTCCGTATTCGTTTTTATTTTCCTTTTACGCGACAACCTGAACCCGAAAACAGAACTCAAACCGTTTTACGAATTATGACGACAAATAATCATGACACATGATCTGCGATGAATGGTCTTTTTTTTTTTTTTTTTTTTTTTTTTCCGAGCGGTTTTTCTCCCCCGGGCTTTGCGAAGATTTAACGATGAACGAGGATCTGATTTGATTTATTGGAGGCTGCTAGTTGGAGACTATGATTGACTATGATTGACTGATATTGCATGAGAAAAGGGGGTTCTATCTTCATTATGTTTCTGTTATTTGTATTCTTCATTCTTGTCTTGGTTTGGTTTTTTAATCTCTTTTTCGACACTCGGAAATAACAGTACGTATGGCATTTTATTCGGGTAAATGTGTTCTGCAAAATAGAAGGGCTTCTACTTATCCATGCGAATTTATTCTACTACTATCTCAAGACAAGAAAATAGATCTGTATGTAGATACTCGTAGAAGCAACCAGGTTGATAGACCTCGGTATATTTAGCCTGACATGAGCTTAACCTTAATTCGGGCGATGCACGTGCCGTTCCCTGGTACGTCCTCAGGCATTCCAGGAATGCGCTGAGTTTGTGTTGACCGTGGTCTATCGTCCCGTAAACTCGTATAAGTTTACCCGAGTCTCAGGGAGGGGTTGTAGAGTTTGCTTTTATGGTGACTATATCTCAGTGAATGGCGCTGTTCTGTTTTTCTTTCCTTCTCTTCTTTTGTGTTCTTCTGCTCTTAGTCTCGTCAGCACCGGTATCAATAAACTTCTTGGCCTTTTTCCTCTTCTTCCTCTTTCTCGGCTGGCTTATCTTGGACTCAAATTTCGGATCTCTGTTTTAATTCTGGATTTCAATCTTGCCTCGCCTGCTGAGTTATGAGATTAGATTGATGAGACAGGAAGATCACACATCACTGGTCTATCAATCCATACTGAGAAACCGGATCCAATCGTTGATCCTTCGTGCCATTTGGGGTCTACTTTTAGATGAAATGTGACAGAGCGAGAACAGACCGTTCCCAAATTGCTCTGCAAGCTATTGATCAGAAGATCCCCAGACAAATTGCGAACGCAGAGCAGTTCGGCCTAGAACCGGCTGATAGGTGAAACAAGCAGAGCAGCTTTGTCCTAGGAGGTAGTCTGATGCAATCAGCACTCCAGTACTTTTCCCGGGCGCCATTGCCGTACGCCTCGCCCAAGCAACGCCCGTATGGCTTTGTTTAATGACGCTTGCCAGGGCACTGGTGCGACTCATTTGCAGGCTGCGATTGGAAGAAAAGCGGTGCCTGTCCTTTGCAACCGGCACTTGTAGAATCCTGGAAGGAGAATTTCAAACGATTCTATGATGTCCCCTTTAAATATGCCCAAGAGCATATTGTTGGTTCTGCCACGTACAGCAGCAAGCCGTTTCCATTCACATCGCTATGCCGTGTGATACATTCTGTTAGTGAAGAAAGGCAAAAGTTCCTGCGGAACGTCTAACGAAGACAGCGAATGGCTTATGGAAGTCATGCTGTGACAACTTCTATAAACGATCTACAAGCAAATTGCAACGGAAAAGGTCAGTTGAAAGCTTGACGTGGACCGTCAGAGGCACGCAGGAGACCGTCATCCGAAGTGGCAGCCTTTGCAAATAGTTGCTGATTGCTTCTCGGGGTATATGTTCCCCGTTTTATGCTCTACCAACGACAACGATATTGGGATTCCAAACGAGAATATTGGAGAATGCTACTCATCGGGTGTTCTGCTCAACAGAAGCTATAAAGAACCTGCGTCTATCCTGACCACAGGACAGAATATTTGGGATCGTGGTGGCAAATGGCTTGCCTCATGCAGGATTTGCGAACAGAATTGCGGTACTTGGTGCTTGCTTGTCCTGGCGTTACCTGTATTGTTGCACCGTGTGATGCATTCTGTGAGTGGATTAAGAGAAAGAAATTCCGTACGGAAGCTCTGGCAAAGAGATGGCTTGTGAAAGTCATATTGTGGCAACTTTCATAAGCTATCTCCAGGCAAATTGCAACCGGAACAGTCGGTAGGAAGATCGACTTAGACTCATATACACGAGAAGCAAGAGACCTCTTAAGTGGTATTCCTATATCAGCCGCCTGTTGATTGCTTCTCGCGTTGAACCCCTCACCAGAAAGACGTTCGCTTTGCTTTATTGGATGACGTTCACTTGTCCCGCGAGATACTGGAGTGGCTCTTGCGCAGGATGTGAATTGGAGGATGAGGGTGCCAGAGATGCTCCCACCATATTCATCCGCGTCGTCATGCTATATGGGATATTTTGCTCCTGAGCATGAAGCAGGAAGAGAAGGTCATCTTGCTCAAGAAAGTCATATAGTCACACCTATGATGCACCAGATCGCTACTACGACAAGAGATCCCTTAACAACCTTGGTACCTCAGAACGACCAATTCTATCGGTTTGGGCAGACTACGGCAAAGATAGTATGCTGGACAGCTTTCCGTGTCTTTGGCCTTCTTTGAAAGTAGAACGTGTGAGTCTACCAGCATAACAGACGATCATCGACGTACCTCCATATCCAACCTTTAGGATCTATGCTAGTGATTGGATATACCGCTACTACATGCAAATGATCAAATGAAGATGACGATGAAGCCGTCGACATCAGATGCATATCACTCCATACAATGGCTGATTTCAGTCGCTACTAAACTGTGAATAGCAGTATAAAGGAAAGTGATAGTCAGCTACGATATGGACAAGAGTACTAATGTACATCCCATCGCCTTTGGATGACTTCAGGATGCTACCTTATCACTCAAGTGCTTGTCGGTCTTGGATAGCAGATTGATGCAGCCTTTGACAAGGCGAAGTCCCACTTTCTACCTGGCTTTCCCTACAGACTTTTCGCAACCAGACAGTAACGCTGCTACGGTTACCTGGTTACCTTGGCATTACCGCCAGCGCCAAAGAGGCGGGGGATTTCAACCAAGGCCGATGGCTTCTCAGCCACGTGGATGTGGGACCCACGTCCCGTTGTCTCAATGGGCCAAATGGCTCGTACGTCGCAAATGGAAAGCCTCGGGCCGATGGCTAAAATGCCCTGCCGGGAGTGAAACTTCTTTGTGCAGGTCATTTTGAGAAACTGGAGATATTTGAAGTGCTATATTGACTGTTCTTGGAATTTAAGCAGTACTTCCCATAACAGTGGTAAACTGCGATATCCACTTTATGTACAAAGGAAGTCAGCGTCTTCGCGCTCCCGACAAGGAAAGAGAGTGCATAGTTTAGGAGACGAAAAGCTGGAGGAAAGTTAATAGAAGAAAGAGCAAGATGAATGTTTCTTCTTTTTGCGTTCTTCAAGAAACAGATTCAGGGCAGTTCAGATCCGTTGAGAGCTCCCGTTGTGGCCTGGTCAGTTTGAGGGTCGAGTATGTAATGTTTTTTGATGTCGTTACGCTAGCCCTGAAAAGAGACGGACTTCATGTCTCGTCACCCTAAAGTCCCAAGCATCATGTTCATGATGCCCTGCTATTCCGGCCATTGGGTAGAGACAACCAGAAAACCAGCAATACACGGTTCTAGAACTTTCTTAGGAATTTCCTGGCTCTCTCATGAACAATATGCATACTCGCAACCGCTCCAACGGCCCCAATTAGCTATATCCCGGCTCTGTGATGTATTGAAGATTGGCTCGTGGAGATAAGGTCTAATTTGAGGCCAAGTATAACCGGTTTGACAATGACCACTTAAAAAGAGCTTACTTGATGTCACGTACAGCTGGCTCCGCCAGCAGCAGCTCAGTGTATGTTTGCGTGATGACTCCGTCAACACTTACACCTTTATCACTGAGATGTTTCAAACAAAGTTTCGTCTTCGTCGCCAACGTTGTGCGGGAATGGGGTGGATCTCCCATTCTTCTCCCATTCAAGCCAAACTGAGCATCATCAGGAAGACCATATGAAGCACTAATCGTTCTTTTTATCCCCTTTTGCTTGTGGCACCTCGGACATCCGCGAGACTAGTCTTTTGGGGCATCGGCTAGGCGTCAAGACGTGGATAAAACGTGGCAAAGGAACAGCAGGGATTTTTGGGTCAGTGGGGCTGGCCGTGGTGTTGATGAAGGTGTACCTGAATGAGATAAACGGTGTGGGAAAGGCTGAGCGAGTGATTAGGGTTGCGAGAATTGGAAATGCGCGGACTTCGCACCTCGTTTCGGCCGGGCTATATTCAGACGTTTTACGATTTTCCGGCACAGACGACGGTGTTTGGATGAATGGCCGAAATAGATGGACGTCGAGGCCTGAAAAGTGGCAATAATATTCGAGATGCTACAATATCGCGCTACATGGCTGCAAGGTGAGCAAAGAAGGAATAATTACCGAAACCTTCCCTGTAAGGCTCCAACGGAAATCTAATATTACGAGAAGGATCAGGGGAAACCGAGGCAGCAAAACTCTCATCAAACAAATTAACCAAAAGCATACTGCGTACATTAATGCTCAATTACTCTCCCACGGTCTAACGTTTTTCTCAACTTCCGCCTCAAATGCTTACCCTCTCCCATTACCCTTTTCTCTTTCGCAGTCAGTTTATCTCAGCTGAGACAATTACACTTACTACTGTGGCAAATAAGAAGACAGCAAAATTGATGTTTTATGTTAATATCACACGCCTGGACACAATAGAAACTTTACTGTATTAACCCCAACCTCTTAAGCTCCTCGCGTCTCTTGTAGTCAGCCCCTCATCTCAAGCATCGTTAACTTTGTCCTCTGTCAACATTAGTCCAGAACATAAACAAAGATATTAAATGAGATGCAGGGTCAAACATACATCAAATCTCGAGCACCAGATATCTATCTTGTCCAGAATCAACCTTTTTGGGCTATCAGTAGCCTCATCTGGTTCTCCCACCCAGATTGAAGGCGACGAGCCTGTAGATACCTGCAGTGCATGGATTCCAGTATCACTATATGCAATGTTAAGCCCTCCAAAGGGATTGGTGTCAAAGATATGAACTTCCACACTCTCATAACCCAAGATCACACTCAGCCTGTCATCAAAGAATAGCTCAATGCCAGACATATACATGTGCCCAAAGTCAGGGTCTTAAATAGAAAAGATGCCCATCTTGACAAAAAATCACCCAATATAGATATCCTTGTTGAATTTGGGGTCTTGTGTATAGCAATATGTGCCCGCAATACACCCATCGGTCTTATATGTGCACTTAGTGCACTGATTCCCCTTACCATCTCCAGGGACTCTCATGAAACAGGCTTGCGCCAGTCATCGGTTTATCTGCCAGAATTCTCTCCTGATCTGGAGTCTGAAGTCACTGTCCCTTTCTGTCTTGGTGGTGGGGTTACTGCAGTGATAGAGAAGACGCCAGTCAGTACTTGATTCATTTCATTGGGGATCATCAGCACTTTTCCAGTTCTTCTGAAGGATATCATGGAGGAATCCTTGCTTATGGGATAGAGAAAATCTGCTTTTCCAGAACGCCTGACTTGTGAAAAGGGCTGCCATTGACCAGGACACATATCAGAGTTTCAGGAATTTGTGAGTTGGTAGGTTGATGGCTATCATTTCCTGAATCTCCATCAGAAGCCATCTAAAACAGTCCATTGTGTTCTCCCTCACCATATCACTCCCAGGCGATGCTGGAAAATCTTTGGCCGAGCTCTTGAGGTTGTCAATTGTTAGGTTGTCAAAGCGCTCACTGTATCTATAATTAACCAGCCATGTTACTACAAAAAAGCCCGCCCCCAACAGATCAGTAATGAAAAGAGACCAGCTGGTTTAACAGCATTCTATATATCGAGTACTCACTCAACAATCTTGGCGCTACTCTACACGCTTCAAAAAGCCTGTCCAGATCCAACTGACCGGGCTCAAAATGCTCCATGAGAGACTCCCAACAGTCCAAGTGGAAAATAAAAGCATTCTGGATACATGGCCCAGTGTCTTCCTCGTTAAAATCATGCAACGACCACCCATTGCTCCCACGTTTCGCTTTCGTCGAGGGGGAACACTGGCGGGCAGAGAATTTGTTTTATCGTCCACGGAATCGTGTCATCGAGCCCACGCCGGACAAATGAACGCCGTCTGTTGTTTTGTATACTGCAAAGCTCAAGGATTAGCGATGTCAAGTCTATACGAGCAAACGAACTTACTCGCTCGGAAACATGTTCGCTTGATATATTCGTGTTCCACGTAGTATCCGAATGAAACACAGTCATTAAAAGCCATTGTTCCTAGGATTCCAGATCCAAGTTTAGGAAGACGGATTCGAACGAGAAGAAAAAAGGAGATCAATAAAAGACAGTCATTGGATAATGACGATGCACTCTTGATGAGAACCGAGGAAACAAGAGGAAAAGGAGCCGGTGGAGATAAGGTAAGAGGATGGTGGAGGATAATAGATGACAATTGTTGGAAGAAGCAAACAAGTCAAGCCACTTTCTACTTACAATAACCAGCCAAATCCTTACTGCTTGTTAGATACTTAGAGCTACTTACCTATCCTTCATATAGCATTCATTCAGTGCCAGCAACTATCCCATATTTGGCTTGAGTAGAATATGGTGAAGAGGCAGCTCAATGGTAACTATATTTGGCCGATGAATAAATACTCTCCGTCTCCGGAAAAGAACACAGATCTTGGAAGAGCGACAGTGTTATAGATACAGTCACTCCCTACTGATACCACCGAATTCACCTTGATTGCGCCCCAATTAGTCTCACTATAGCAATCTAGTATCACTGCACTTTGAAGCAGTTATAGAGCATTAAATCAAAACGCCGGCATGCAGTGCAGGAAATTAGTCATATCATATAGAGCATTTTTCCGTACCACGTTGTTGCTATTCTATACTTGCTTTTTTTTTTTTTTTTTTTTTTTTCCATTGCATGCGCTGCTACACGCGGTCGACTTTCCATGGTGGTACATGTTATACGGTGCACAGATCTGTAGCTGGCCGGTAGCGTAGCGTGGGTTGTCTGTATTCGAATTCGAATTCTAGATTCGACGTTCGGTGGATTCGAGGTATTAGAGTACCATTAAGAGACGCTTGCACGATTAAAAAAACCAAAAGAAAATAAACAATTTTAGACTATATACAAGACACGCCACAAGGGTATGAAGAAGCAGACAATCATCAAAACATGGTCAAAAATCAGGAAAACAAATACATAATCACATAACATGTCGGACATCACGTTTATCAATCATCAACTTCAGAAACCAGGCAGGAAAAAATGAAGCGCTCCAAACAAAACGAAAGCTGATTAATATCAGCCGTCAACCAGAAAATAGTAAAAAGTAAAAACGCCGGGACACCATGGCCACCGTGGAATATAGTTATCAAGAAAAGACGAAAGACGAGAAAAGATGCCAGGATCTATCGTGGATGTCGATAATAAAGAGTTAAGATCGAAGAGGATAAAATGAGTGAAAGAATAACAAGGATTATGCCACTCCGACCACCAACGTCAGCTTGGAGTTGCGCTGGATGGCGGTGTCGAGGTCGCCGTCGTTGTTCAGGTCGACCACGGTGCCAGAGGGTTCGTCTTTGTATTGCACCACAATGCCGTCGCCGATCTTGAGCCGGTCTGTGAGTTTCTCCTTGAGTTGCTGGAGGTTGATGTCGCTGGGGACGCGGATGGCGATCAGATCATCCTGGAAGAAGACCTTGACCTTCATGGCGCCACCACCGCTCGCGTTACCGCTCGAGCTAGACACTTGCGTGAGGGAGCTGGGTTGGCGGTTCATAGCCGGGGGCGCTCCGTTGGACTGAGAGATGGATCCCTGACCCCGCTGGTGAGAGGTCCGGTCGGGTTGCGCGCTGAGGTGTACCTGGGATGACTGGCGCGAAGCGGTGCGCGAGGCCTCTTGTGCCGACGAGGATTGGTGCGATCCGGCCGAGCACCGCGCGTCCTCCCCGAAGGCGCTCGGATCGATTTCGAAATCGCCCGGGCGCGGAGCAAACAGCTGACGGACTAATGTGCAGCGGGAGATGTGCGGGGGCATGGACAACAGTTTCTTGATGTACTCGTCCAGGTTCTGTCGACGGCCATTCGAGATGGCATCGGTCACATGGGTAACGGGTCCGGGCATGAACGGTAGAGTCCGGGCCTTGCCGCGGTTTCCGGCCTCGTCTTCGAACTGGGTCAACAGCGCGATCTGGAAGTCGTAGAAATCATGGTAATATCGCGGCAATTCCCAGCAACGACCATCCTCCATCTTAGCTTCAATAATGTACCAGTATTTATCGTTGTCGAAACAGTATCGAGGAATGGACGCTGCGACGGGGGCCATGAGCGGTGGTGGGTGGAAATTTTGCGGGTAGGGATGCGAGACGTGGTGAGAGGACAGCGTTCCTTTGCTGGGGTTGCGTTGGTGGTATCCCTATGCGATGTCAGTAGTGTTCATAATCTCTAGATTCAGTGGAGGATGCATACATAGGTATTGCCATTCTGGCTCATATGGCTCATAGACATCTTATTCATACCCGCGGTAATGGACGGGACGCCGCCGCCGCCGCCGCCGCTGCCAGAGGATGCAGCAGCAGAATCGAGATGGCCCAGTGTGATGCTGCTATTCTTGTATTCGGCCGTCATTTTCTTCCACTCCTCAACCTTTGGAACGCCGGCGCGCCGGACAGCATCGAGTGGATCGGTGACAGCTTGACCGGTTTGCATGTCCCGCAATTCGAGGAAGGAGACGGGGATAAGACCGGGACCACCGAGACGACCGATAGGTTTGGCGACAAACCATTCCGGGTTGGATAGAGCGATAACGATAATGGCCTCGCCGGCCTTGGCGTCGAGTTCATCCGGTCGCTCGGCCTGGAAATCATACTGAACGACGCCGTAGACCATCGCACCCGAGCCTTTGCCCATTGTTGACAGTCGCGGGAAGGAGATGGAAGACGATTTGGACGGGGAGGAATGATGCGCAGAGTCGGAAGAACCCAAAGGGGAGAGCAAGCGATCCGAAAAACCCGAGTCGTGGGGTTCTTTTTTATGGTGGTGATGCTGGTGGAGGTCGATCAAGGAAGAAGAACGACCGCCGGCGCTGGAACTGTCTCTCTCGGTTTTGCCGACGACTTCGAAAAACGACACGGGCACCAGCCCCCTGGCACTAGGGATGAGAGGATTACAGGCTTCGTACCAGTCGCCGTCGTCCTCCCTGCTGATGACGTGAAAAAAGTCTCCCTTGCTGAAAGCGAGTTCCTGGGAATTGGAGTGGCCGGGTTGGTAGTCGTAGAGGGCTTTAATGACCTAAGAGATTGGTAATGAGCGGGGGTTTTTAACAATAATAATACAAGAAGAGAAATATATTTATATAAAAAGACAAGCAGGAAGAATATAAAGAGTGTGTGAAAAAGATATAAAGAATGTGAGATTTGTGTGCGTGCGTGGAGCAGTGGTGGTGGGAGTGGTAGTGTAATGATAATTAATGGTGGGGAGAAAAAGGGGGAAGGCCAAAGAAAAGAGCCTCAAAAAGGAAACTCACCTTTTTGGGTGGGAGGATGGCAATAGCGGATTTGGGGGTCAGCGAGAGATGATGATGGTGAGGTTTGGGGTCCTTGTCCCCTTTGAGGGAGCGACGGATGGCCTGTTATTAGAATAGAGTAAGTACATAGACAGAGGGAGAGACAGAGAGAGGATATGAAGTCGAGGAAGAGGGACAATAGACTCACCTTCATGCCTGGAGGAAGATAGGATATATGAGACAGACAGAAACAGACAGCAACAGACAGCAGCGAGTAATGATGGATCAGACGAGTAGCGACTCGACGGATGATAGATAGAAAGAAGGAATGATAGAGTCGACGAAGGTGATGATAATAATGATAGTCCGCGATGAGATGCGAGGGCGATAGACTTTAGTATTAAACCGAGGAGAAGCAAATCAGAACGAGCAGAGGAGAAAGCAAAAGGACCAAAGGTGGTTGTTGAACGAGTTCCCTGGGTGACTGTAACTTTTTGACGCCTCTTCTTTCTGATGGGTTGTTGCGATCCTTTGATTTCTTCTCGAAATTCCCTTTTCAGCCTTTATTCCTTGGTTCTTCCTTTCTGGTTTTTCTTCATTCACACACTCTCTCTTCAGGCTCTCTTTTATCACTTCGCAACCCGGTGGCGGGAAAAGGAGGGAAAAAAAGTAGGAAAATCAAGAGGCGAAAAAAAAGGAAAGGCTGTCTGTAAGGCGATCTGATGATATTCCAGTACAATCAACAACAATCTACTTGCCCATCTGCGGCCTAAAATACTAGTACATTTTTAATTATCAATTAGTCTCCTTGTGCTGTGCTCCCCCGTGTACTAATATTGCATTCTCAATTTTCATCCTTGTGTTTCCATGGCGCGGCTGTCAATCCGGCCCAGCGCAAACATCGGCAAGGATTCAGCATATTACTCTTATCCTGCTAGAATAACCATGCAGCTCTCTCCGGAATACAGTACACATGCAAGGTGCACTGCCTCGGTGCTTCATACAAATACGTCCAGACCACTGAATTCTGGACACAACAAAATGCCTCGTGGCCGACAGGTGGACCGGGGCGCTTTTCATCTCCAGGACCACTTGCTGGACCGTTCGTCCCGACAAAACAGCAGCGTCGGGCACGCAGGCTTCTGATTTGTATTTCGCGGTGGATATGGTGGAGTTGGGCTGTATTTCAGCTGCTGCCGTGCCAGTCTTCAAGTTTCCACTTGTTCCTTTATTTGCCGGCACTTACGACTGCTGTTCCGCTGGACGTGGTGGGGTGAAAATTAACGGTCTATAATTGCTGTACTTGTACTCGTATCCTACTCTGTACTCTGTACATTTGCCACCGATCCACATGCCTTATTGCAGTAAACGAAAAATTCCCCGGGGTATAACTCCGTAGATGCATCATCGCGGGCCCGTTCCCGCATATCCCATGTCTCGATCATCAATAAACGAACAACGAATAAAGTAAAAGAAAAAAAAAAAAAAAAAACTATATCTGTCCCTTGATGTCGACCACCCGATGCGCCTCATTCTTGGCCGCTTCAAACATCTGCCCAGCTCGGCCGCCCGTTAGCAGCTTCACTGCCCCGTCTTTCTCCTGCAGCAGCTCCTCCGACGTGTGCTCCAGCACAAATCGGGCGCTCTGCTCGTCCGACTCGAATCCTAACTCTTCAGTGATGAACCGAATATTCACATCGGGTTTATACCTGTTCTCATTAGCCTGATCCCAAGAGAGGTGGAAAGAAACACTCACGCTTTACAAATTGCCGTCAAGGCCGACAGGCGTTCGCGGTCCACAAACATGTCCATCAGGTAAGCTCCCATGTTCGGGGTATCCAAATACAGCTGGAAAAACCGATGGTAGTTCCCCAGGGCCAACGCCGACCGGACGTCCAGGGCATGCTTCACGGCCGGGTCCCGCTTGTCGGCCGCCCTCAAGTCCGCCAACGCATCATTCATCGCCGTCCAGTTGCGCGTGTGGATGAAATACAAAATGCGATATGCCTTGAACTCCGTTGGGTGTCCGCCAAGTTGCTGTGTATATAACGCGCGCAACTGGGTTTGGCACTGATTATACTCACCAAGATCTCCTTTCTCCAAGGCAATCCGCGCATGAATCTCGTACACATTAACCGTAAACTCATTCCTGATGCGCTGCACCGTCAAGTCCTGTCGCAGTGATTTGAACTGGTCGCAGATGTAGCCATAGTTATTGTCCCGTTTCCATTTCTTCTTCAGTAGATCCAGCGTCTTCTGCAACACCGGGAGCGGTCGCACAGTGTCCGGGTTAGGCGCAGATGTCAATCGGAAGTAGTTTTTCTCCAGATCCTGGCACCTTCCGACAATGGGTCCTTGGTAGGCAGTAGCAACAGGCGATTCGCCACGTGGGGACGACGGCGACGACCCGAATCGGGATCGAGGTTCTTCAAACCGTTTCCGCCGCATCTCAAGATTAGCTTTCGACTTACTTGGGTTCTTGTAATCTGTCCGCTGTCGTTTGTCTGTGGGGCTGTAAGTCACTCGATCTTCAAACTTCTGGTCATTGTTAGTCTGTCTCCAGGGAGGAGATATATCATTCTTCGTATCCGCAGGCGTGTACTCCGTGGACTTTCGCTTTCGCGAGGCCTCCTCACCCCAGGCTGACACGCTGGGGTTGGCCAAGATCCTATTCCGCTCGTTCTGTACCATGACTTGCGGCAGCGGCAGGGTGTCCCAATTGATTGCATCAAGCTTGTCACCCTCTGCGGCCTCGGTAATGACCGATTTCAACTTGGCCTCCATCTCTTGTCTGGTGACGCTGGGGATCTGATGTTCCGGTACGAAACATCGCTGTACATACAACCGAAGAGCGGGCGGCCAAGCTACTCGTTTCCGTGGAGCTTCCGAGGAGGTCGATTGCGAGGGAGTAGGAGTGGGTTTGGGTTGAGCAAGGCTACGGCGGGCTTGAACTGGGATATATGCAGGGGTCGCTGGTCTCAAGGTTAGCACTTGATTCCGTTGGGCCTCCGCAGGGGCAATTTACCATGTCCATGTCCGGCAAAGGGAGTTGTGGCAGTGGTGGTTGCTGACGCCGTTGCGCGCCATGGTGGGATTCCAGAACTCATACCGAAAACTGAAGATATGCAAGAAGAAGAAGAAAAAAGAGAAGAATAGATAGGAGAGAGAAATAAGAAAGGAGCAATGATAGAACCGAAGGAGACTACGAAAATGACCTCATGTGAAAACCCCTATATTCTGTACAACAGCTGTACACCAAGAGATTCGAGTGGAATAAACCACAGAAGACAAAGAGGAAGAGAGCCCGAGATATGTCAAAGGAATAGACAAAACAAAGAGCAAGATTGTAGGGTGGGTAGAAAGACGGATGCGTCGAGACAGTCGAGGAACAAAAAAAAAGCGCTGAACTCGCTCAGGAATTCTGGGTGCGGAAGTGGCCGCTGTGGGCTCCCGTAGTCCTCCATATGATGATGGTCCCTCCGGTTCTCCAACATGTCCCTCCGTACAGATAAACCTGCCATTAACTGTTTCTCTGCCCAAGTTCCAATGGTGGAGAGATGCTGGCTGCATTTACTAGATGTTTCTCAAGGCTCTGGACCTGACCACCGCTCTCCGTCCATCACTGTTACCCGATGAGACTCTAATCTTTGTCCAGGACGCAGTGGGGTTGTATGAAGGGTGAGCTACTTCGCCCTTTCCAAGCTGCTTGCTTTGTTTTATGGTCGATTACGCCTATGTACTTATCTTCTGACCGGTCTGATAGCAAATACAAGGTCCCAAACTACCAAAATGGACATGCCTATCTTACTTCCCACCGAATCTGCTACGTCGCCGTGGACGAGCCCCGGAAATACTCTGTTGGGATCGACCTGAAGGAGATTGATAAACCAGATTATCAAGTACGGAGATGAATGCGGCTCAGATGTTAGCTATAGACTGACGTCTCCCAGGCCGGCTTCTTTAAGTCCTCACCGAAGATCGTTTTACACCCGAAGCCGGCGAAGAACAAGCTTGATAGCTCGAAAAGCGTGGGCAGTAGCCCGTCGATACCACAAGCCTCGAATCTCCAACCTGCCAAGACGCTTACTTCGCAACTGCGTGCCTCGCAGCCAAAGTCGCCGTCACCAAAGCCCGTGAACGCTACTTGGATTTGCCCAATATGCTCCTTCTCGAACCCTGTGCCGTCGAACTTTGACCCAGCTACAGCTACGGCATCGACTAACCTCCCTCCTTGCTTGGCATGTGGCATCAAACCTCCTTTTACGACGGTTTTGAAGGCTGCGATCACAGCTGCAACTAATCGGGAGCCTGCAACCCCTCAACCAGGACCCGAGAGTCCTGTCCCAACTGACGGCAGTCAACTGCAATTGCCTTCGGAGACGGGTACCTCCGTTTCTTGCCCTCGATGTACTTTCGTGAACCACCCGTCCCTTTTAGAATGTGAAATCTGTGGTGCCCCGTTGGCCTCCGTGAACGCCTTGAAAGCGCTTAACGGTGATCAGCGCCGCTCTGAATCCCCTGCTCCGTTTTTCGAACAAGATAGTATCAAAAATACGGATACTGCAGAGAGCGTCAAACTTTCGTTTCGCGGAGGTGGCGAGAAGTCTTTTTACGAACGATTAAAGAGTGCTTTGATCCAAAGGAAATGGCTTCTTTACGATGCTCCACCCGTGCCTATGCCGTCGCAGGCTGCTTCGTACCCGAGTTCAGGAGCAGTTGCGCCAGCTGCGGACACGGGCTCCCCGGTGCCTGCTCGATCAATGGCTGGAATTGCAGGCCTTGAGCGACGTGGTCTTGAAGCTCGCAAGAACAACGAGTTTGTCATTGGTAATGCATTTGAGGATCTTGAGGCCTTGATGGCATCCGCGAAACAGATTGTCTCTCTTGCGGAAACATTAGGTAGAGAATCGGGCATGTCAAGTGGCGAGGGTACCGTCGAAGCCAATGCGGTCCTTTCGGAATCCGCTGCTGCCCTGGGAATGTCAACGACAAAGGACATGCTCGGATCTGGAGCAGAGAATCTCTATCTGTCCGAGTTGTCGCGGAACCTGGCTGAGTATCTCACTGACGATCGGCAAGGCGTTTTGCATAAAGAAGGCGGCACTATGAGTCTTATCGACCTCTGGGCAATCTTCAACCGGTCCCGGAACGGTGTCGAACTCGTCAGCCCGGCCGACTTCCAGCGAGCAGCAGAACTATGGGAAAAGCTCAAGCTGCCGGTTCGCCTACGCCGCTTCAAGACCGGTCTCCTCGTCGTCCAGCGATATGACTGGAGTGACGAAAAGACTCTTCAGATATTACAAGACTGGATGGAGGAGCTCCGGCACATTCCACCAACCGAGCCCGTGGCGTGGGACTGGCGTCTGTTTGGCCGCGCCGTGACGGCGCAGGAAGCCGCCCAACGGTTCAAATGGAGTGTTGGAGTTGCAGCCGAAGAACTGGAAATGGCTGAGGATAAGGGGCTTCTGTGCAGAGAAGAGGGTATCGAAGGTCTACGGTTCTGGAGGAACTACATCACCTCTGAACCTAGCCAGGATATCGATACCGGTGTATCCCTTCTTGCTCTATAGATTCTTACATTACTATTCATTGGCAATGATAGAATGATAGAACCAAGACTTGCTGAATGAATACTACTCCGTACTTTGTTCACCTATTATGTAGCGATCACCGCAATCGGCGGTGGATCGGTCCGGTAACCCCGCAAAAGCGCCCGGGGAAGCTTCCAGCGCCGACTGACCTCACTCCATCCCCAACGCCTTCACTTTATCCCTTGGGCTGTGCGTGCTTATATATCAGAGATCACTCTATACTAGCTTTACTTATCATCCAAAGAACAAGTCGATACCTCTTCCGTTCCTGAAATACCCTCTTAAATCCCGCTACGATAAGCTTAAGCTCCATCCATACTTCTTATCGCGAAGCTTGACTGTACTCAATCATACAAAACGCGCCATATGGCATGAAACCATCATGACTCTCGCAAGTCTAGCATCAAGCACCAGGGCAGCCCGATGTCCCAGGATGCTCTCCGCTACGAACACCCTCCACGCCATCCGCACCCCTATCACCGCACACCTCCAACAACACCGCACGATATGGCAAAGCCACCGACACTCCCGCGGAACCTACAACGGCATCAACTGGGTCCGAACAGAGAGAAAGATCCGTCGACGAGTCACAAACCCAAACCCAAACCCTCCTCATTATCAAAACCAGACACCGCTAGAGAACCCAGATCCGTGGCGGAGCTGGAGCCTGAGATCGCGGTCCGGATGGGCTGGATTCGATAAGGCCGGAACGAAAGACTTCTTTGAAGCGGAGAGACTTCGGGCACGGCAGCGGATGGAGGAGGTGAAAAGAGAAGTTGAGAGGGATCCGTATGGGGTGTTGTTTGGGAGGTATGGGTCTTATTCGAGCGCGATGGGGATGGGGATGGGGCTGTGGGGTAAGCGGGAGAATACGTTTACGGACCTATGTCGGTCGTTGTTTGGGTTTGAGAAGAGTGGTGGGGATACAAAGAATGTGAACGCGAAGGTGAAGGATGCGGATACCACGGCGCGTGTTAAGTCGGAGAGGAGCGAGTCGAATGCGGGCGGTGCGCGGGCGAAAGATGCGCCATCGGCAAAGGATAATGTGGCACCAGTGTTTGAGGCTTCGCAGCCGCAGGGCTTTGTGGAAACGAAAGCAAGTGGTCTCGAGTTTGACCCGATTAGTGGCCGTATGGTTCCGAAGCCTGCCGCATCAGCTACGACGGGTGAATCCGGCGCACCATCTAAGGACGGCACATTGAACGTACCGGACAGCGAGTCGAATTTGGAAGATGATCGTCTTGGATTCCTATCTCCTACCAAGAGCTCTGGCGAGGCTACGGCCGTGACATCCGATCCAGACATTGATGGCGTGCAGCACAAAGAACCAGAACAGCGTGCAAATGAAGTAGCACGACCTGAGGACCATGGTGTTAATTATGACCACACACTTTGGCCATCGCATGAAGCGCCATCCACCGCAAAGAGGACTGCTATTTATGAACCAGAGCAAGGTGGCATTGGCTCTAACTGGAACCATGGCCTCAATGCTCCTTATCCATCACGTGAAACGCCATCCATCGCAAAGAGCACTGCTATTGATGAAGCGCCGACTGAAATTACGTCTGCTGTGTCTGCTCCCAAGAATGAAGACGTATCCCTACAACAGCCAGGTGCCGAAAATTCCAGTCTGGCTGATACCCAGCAGCCAAAGAGTCTCACTCCTGATGCGCAGCCGAACGAAGGTCGAAAAATGAAAGGCTTCTTCTACGTGGACAAAAAAGAGCCAGAGAAGCTCAAGATTCAGGATTCGCCACAGCAATCAGAGCCTTTCCTCGTCCCCGAGAATGAAGAGCTGAATCTCCTGCGTGCAAGCGATATCCGCGCCTCTTACCCCTCAAAAGAGTTGGATATCAAATCCGATGCCCAGAGTAAGAAGGTTGACGGCACTTTGGAGGAAGTTACTCCGGATGAGAATTCGGTCACTGAGTCAAAGCCTGAGCCTCAAGATGCTTTGGGCTCTGTTGATGAGAGAAGCACAAAAGCAGCAAACTATACCGGGACGCAGTCTTCATTACAGGAAACAGAAGCCCCTCAGTCCACTCAACCGCAAGTACAAGACGAACCTCAGGACTCCACAAAGATCATTGACCACACCCCCGAAACACACTCTCCTATTAAATCTGCATCTCCAGCGACGTACCGTGTGCTCGCGTACGATCCATCTATTATGCAGGTTACTACGGCGGACACGGACAGTTCGCTCGCTCCTTCAGATGAGATCCTCCGTCCCAGCGATGTCCTTTCCCGGTTGAGCAACCCGGCGAAGTTCCTGCCCTACTTTGAGGAGATGCGGAAGGAAGGATATGAGATTGTCTCTGGTGGTGGTGATATCCTCGTATTCAAGAAGTTCCCCGAATCTGAAAAGAAACCATCAGACAAGCCATCTCTCGAAGCTAAGGAATATGAAGACATGGACATGAACCCAGTTGACAAATATCTCGTTGAAAAAAATGCATTATTATGGCCCCCCAAATCAGAGACGGAAATTCCACGAAAGCAGCGCTCCGCATTCAACAACGCAATCCGCGGGATGCTCTTCACTGGCACTGCAGCCGCGGGAACATGCTATGCCTTTGGTGTTGTCACGGAGTACTTCCGTACCGGTGGTTCTGATGGACGTGGTGTTGATGCGTTTACGGTGTTTGAGTCTGAGAGACGGCGGAGGGATTAGATTGCTTATTTTCGGAAGGGCGTTTATGTGGCTTCGGATAGCTTGGGTTTATGACTTTATGACTATGTATTATTAACTGCTTATGGACACTCTTCTAGTGAATTTGCGTATACATGACATTCTACACTCACAATGATATAAGGATAATAATACTTGAAGAATATTGCCACAGTACTCGACACCATAGACTCTGAATTGAGGTCTGAACTCGTTCATCCGGACCACGCGTGTACCGTTGACATGAAACCGGAAGAACATGCGTTGTTCACAGTGAATCTTTTATTCTTCCCTTCATAAAGTCATTTCGACAGCATGGCTGGGATCAAACAACCTAGCTGGATGCCTGAAATTATCGTTTCGATTCCGTTCGTCCGTTGTATTTGGCTCCCTGT
This sequence comes from Aspergillus cristatus, assembly GCA_034509305.1. NCBI lineage: Eukaryota > Fungi > Ascomycota > Eurotiomycetes > Eurotiales > Aspergillaceae > Aspergillus > Aspergillus cristatus. Next base: position 781,127 of record WJBV01000006.1, on the reverse strand, counting down.
GTTCGCGCAGTTGCCATGGCAGAACTAATTAGTGCCAGTTTCTCTTTTGTGCTTTTTGTATTTCTACCAAAATAGTGCTATCCCTTTTTCGGGATGGCTGTCGTAGATCTCTCCAAGTCTCTTGAGTTGCGTCCGGACGAAGTATTATTCGACAAAGATCAGGGTGGCTGACACTGTTCTCTGTGACGAACGTTGACCGGTGTGACCCGGTAAAAAGCATCTAGTATGCGGTTGTCCACGGAGTCATCTGTCACTTTATCATAGGATTCTCACAAATCTAGCCTTTCCATCAACTCAGGTGGTATTTCAAGCATGCTTGCTGGTTTACCATTTCACTGTAACTGTGAAATGAACTTGCAGTATGGTGGGAAGGAGTTTCTCCTCGACATCTCTCTAAATCGGGGAGTCTTTGGCTGGGAGCGAGACCCAGAACAACAGAAGATATCTTCTGATATTTCGCCCGGACAGAAACATCTGGCTCTTTGAATTTCTTCTGCGGAGTTTCAAGCGAGCGTAAAGGCTGCATATGCTCATATATTAGCGTCAGCATGGCTCAAGAGACAGGCGTGGCCCTGAACAAGTCCGTTCTTCTTAGATGAAGAATGCTGTCAGCTCTCGTTCTCGAGAGCTCTCAGATCCCGACATAGCTTGACGCAGTGCGGGTGGTCATTGTGACAAATCAATGAGTACTCGCACGCATTAGCATCTGAATGGAATGAGTCTAGCAAGTTGCGAAGACATGTCAAATGCTGGGATATTTCGTCCAAGAACCTGGTTTCTGATTTTCCGGGTTTGAACCTTCTCGGGTGCCAAGGACAAATTCAACCGCTGCCATGAATTCTGCTCCAAGTGCCTCCTGGGCAAATATTTCGGAGTTTAGCCCATTCTTGCTTAGACAACAACCCGTCAGCCCGGGCGTGCTGCTGAACGAATCAAGCAGAGTATACAGCATGATGTCTCTTTGAATGATATGGAGGTTGTATAACATGTGTGAGCTCATTGTGCTATTGCTCAAGTTTTTGATGGGTGTTTTGAGAGATATGTATGTCTCTGGTGTAACCACCATCTGTACAGAGCACCAGATACTCATGCAGTGTTAATAGGGGATTTAACGTGCGTCACCAAACCACAAGAGATAATCATGACTGCTTGGATGGGCGCAAAAAGAAGATTCAAGGCAAAATGAGGAGAGTGGATATTTATTGCTTGTTGGTACCTATCTAAAGGCTATAATGGTCGGCTGTGAATAAACCCTAGGGAGCATGGAGAATCTTTCACTGATTAAACTCGATATACTCAATATGAATTAATATGAATGAACCAGCAATAGTATTAATAGTGAATTATAGCAACCTAGGGCTAATATCAGCCACTGATGATCGTCTGATGTGCGGGTGTGTTGGTGTATAATTATGATATTATTCTGCGAGCTCCTCCATTGGATTTAGAAAGCTCAAATAGATCTAGGTATTCCTGCTGGTAGTTTCAGATGAATCAAAATCTCAAGGAACTTAAGTATGACGGATACAAAAACCAAACCAATGCCTGCCCGTTCAGGCAATCGGACCCAGCGAGAACAAATCTGCAAGCAACGACATAAGATTCTCAAGCGACTGAGAGAATTTAATGACCGTTACGGGATTGCCATGGATAACAATACGAATGCCGACGCGGTTCTGTCTACTGGCCCACTTAACTTATGCTCTTACCACCCACACTAGAAACACTGACCACAGTCAAGCGGAATTGTTGTAAACACTCCCATGGCCTGGGTCCTGTGCCCTAGTTTGCAAATTTGCTCCACGAGCGTAGCCTCTTTCCATACTATCAAATGAATTAGCTGGTGACAAAGGTAACTCTGAAATACGTTTCAACCTACCCTTTCCAGAATGAAAGGAAGCGGAAGCATGGCAATGGAAATGAATCCCAACGTACTGGACGCCCATCCAATACCGAGAGACTGCAGCATCCGAGGGGCAGCCAAAGGTAATGCACCTCCAAATGAGCTCCTAAAAAAGGTATTGCCGGCAAACACGCTGGCAACGTGTCTCGGATAAGATTCTCCAAGATAATTGAGAATAGACTGGAAAGTGAGATAGAAGCCCGGTGCAAAAAAAGCAGTGCCGATTATTGGGACAATCCAGTGTACACTAAATATATTCAGTAAGCAGCATTTCCTATTAGTACCGTTTGATCAAGCGTACCCTGGTCGTGATGTCCACGCAAATATGAACAGACAGATTGGAATGCAAATGGCACCGATTTGCCCTGGAACTAGTCTTGCTTCAGGCTCAATACTGGTATCTGGTCTGGATGCGCGGGGCTGGTAGGAGAAATGAAGCCAGAGCACGTATGCCACAACGGATGTGACTGCGCCGACGAGGATACCGAGAAACGCAACTGCCAAAGAACATATAAGCTTAACCTGACCACAATATTGAGTAACAGGGGAACCCACGAGCTTGTTCTATGGGAGTAAAATGATATATTCCATCAAAGACTATAAGAAATTTGTAAGTCAAGGGGTAAAAGTTGCGGAATTGGACTGAATCGTCTTACCAAACGGAAAAAATTCAAACCATAGATAGAGAATGCCATATATCAGCATCGTGTGTATGTTCACGAAAACCGGATCCATGCAGGATAACTTGAAATCGTTCACTGTCTGCTTGAAGATCATGGTGCCAAAACTCGTCGTTGGTGTATCCATTTCAGATTGGCTTCGATATAAAGAATTTCCAGTTTGTGTGCGTAGGCGTTGCGCTCGACGAAGAAGAATGTTGGAAGACAGGGTTTCCGGTAATAAAAAGAAGATGAACAATGTTGTGAAAGCGGTAATTCCAGCGAGAAGCCATAAACTTGCTGTCCAAGTGTTCCAACGCTCGCTATATGTGAGTTAGCAATCATAGCTAGGGTACAGAGCTGGGCAGGTACGAACATAACTAGAGTACCAAAGATCTGAGAGCTGAAATTAGTTGACCTTATTTTTCATGCTTGACGGTAGAACTGATGGCATACCGGTCCTAAAATCGGCCCACAAACCCCGCTTACTGCATATAAAGCAATAGCATACGGCACTTCGCTCGGCCCGTATACTTCCATCAGAGTTGCTCCTCCAACGCTTATTGGGGCGCTTCCAAATAAACCACCAAAAAATCGGAGTATGAGGATAGTTTCAATGTTCTTTCCAAGAGCGGTGCCGATGTTGAACAGACAGAAGACAAGAGATCCCAGGACATACACCGGTGTACGTCCGATAGCTGGGAGGTTTGACAGAGGAGACAACTATAAAATGTAAATCGGTTTATTAGCCGAAGTAAGTCTTGTTTGGGTTTGGCTGTACGTACAAACAAGGGTCCGATGCCATAGGCAATGACAAAGAGCGATAGCCCCAGAGTTCCTTCAGCGGTGGTGGCGCCGAATTGCTCCTCGATACCAGTAATACTCGGTGTAAAGATTGCTGATGCGGCATAGAAGCTGAAGTTCAAGAACATCACATCCAACATGACGAGCGTCTTTGCTAATTTTGACCAGTTCCTGGGCGTGTCCGGGTCATCGGGACCTGAGAATTCAACCAGAAACTGTTGGATGGGCTCGGGCGCCGTCGAAGTGCTCGATGTAGCTGAGACTGAAGCTGAGACTGACAGCGCTTTAATTTTAGGCGCTTCAAGTTCAGGATATGGAAAGAACTTGCTATTAGTCAAAAAATTCGAAAGGCGTCCAAACAAGCTCTCGCGGACTAGAGCATTCATCTTGTCAGACCGTTGGCAAAAGATGTGATGGGTTAGGAGCAGGTTGCAATAAGCTTTTTCGGATGTATCAACATGCTCAAGAGAGTGAAGCGAAATAAATAGCTGGTGGACTTTCCCAAGTCTAAGGGGGCGTTTATCGTCCATTCTTCATCTTGCTTTCGGAACTCCGGACAACGATGTAGTCCAGGGTGGCTTCAATTCTTGAATTCCGAAAATGAACTTCGAGCCAAGGGACTCGGAACTCCGGGTCCACAGACGCCTCATAGCGTGAATTGCCATGCTTCCTGGGCCGCAGCCCACGTCTAGGGTTTGTAAGTCTGGTTGGATGTTCGGGAGTAGGTAGAGTGCTGAGTTGGAGAGGGCCAGCCAGCGGTGGGTTCGTAGTACAGAGGTGGAATGGTCTGTTGTGTAGACTTTGAGCATTTTGGTTGAATTGTATTAAGTGTGTTGATTGTATAGACTTGGCAGTTGGTCTTGTTTGGGAGTTGCAGGATTTGAGCTCCAGGTTGGAAATGGAGCTTTTTTATATAGGGTCGGAGTTCCGTTGTCGAGAGCGCGGGATTCCGGGCCATCCATCTAGATCATGACCCCGAGACCCTCTACTGCGACGCACTCATATCATGGATTCAAAATCCATAGGAACCAAAGAACAAGCCCCTCCTCGCAAGAAGGCCTGCCAGAATTGCACGAGCTCCAAAGTCCGATGCGGCCTCGAGAAGCCGACCTGCTCGCGATGCCGGGCTCGCGGCAAGCAGTGTCGGTATCCCGCGGGTTCGGGCGACGTACATCGATCAAGTCCTGCGACTTTGGATGACAGGAACTCAGCAGAAGAGAGTCTCAGCTTTGAGCCATCACTTGCGGACTTTTCCACTATCCCAACAGCAGCAGCGTTCCCGGGTCCTGTGTCTGGCTATGCGTCGGATATACCGCACATCTACTCTCAGCACGAACCTACGCAGACGGTGGACACCGATCTGAATTTTGATTATGTTGACCTCGTGCCAATGGCAGATGCCGAAGAGATCCGCGATCGCTGGCTGCAGCCCTACCTTTTCACCGCAACGGGGCAGGTCCCCAAGCTGTTCAGCCCGTTTACCGTGCAGTTCCTCGCCTGCGTGCTTCGCTCATACCCCAACCATCTACTCGATGAGGAAAGCCTTCCTCCATTCATTCACCCACTGCAACTCAGCAACAAACCGATGCCCCGAACAATAGCGAACTGCATTTCTCTGGTGCGCATGTGGATGAACAGAGTTGCGGGAAGCGAGGCAATGGTCTTATCAATCGTCAGACAGGAGATGGAGAGACTCTCCCGAGAGGTATGATTTTGTTTCCTTCCATTGAAAATACTTCCCTGACCATGAATTAGGACGTCACAAGCGACTTCGACACACTATGTTCCTTCCAAGTATACCTCATCTACTTAATAACGGCGTACTTCTCCCCAATCGAGAACGTCTCCCTAGTAGATGACCCAAGCATGATAACCCTCCAAGACCTCGCCTTCCGCACCGCAAAAGCAGGTCTCACCTGCAAAGCCGAGCTTTCGCGAATGCGACCAACTTGGGAATCCTGGATCATCGCTTCTTCCAAACGACGCACGCTGTTCACAATGTACCTCTTCACGAATGTGTACAACGCCGACAAAGGTCTTCCAAATTTCTTGTCTGATGAGTTGAGGAATATTCTTGTTCCTGAGAGTAAGGCGCTATGGGAGGCTTCTGATCGGGGGTCTTGGGCGAAGGAATATAATCGGCACCTGTCGAAATGGGAGGATGGGATGTTGCAAATTTCGGAGCTGTGGGGATCGTCGGAGACGGGGTCAGAGGTGAGGAGGAAGCGGATCGGGCGGTGGGTGCAGTCGACAGATGAGTTTGGGATGATGCTTTTTGCAGTTTGTGCGCATATCCATGGGTGCTGACCATACCGTGCGACTTGGATACAGGATAGCTCGCCTAGGGTACGATGGTGCCTCTCTGTGCAATACATATAGGGATTTGGTATGTGCACACCGTCTTATCCTCGCACATTCCCACTAGACCCATTAAGGAACACTTGATATCTTAGCTTTTCCCCACCACTATATAACTTTCGTCGATTAACAAGAAAACGAGACGCATCAGCGCGGCGGTTAGCTGCTAGCAGTTGAATATGTAGACCCTGGGATTTCCAGGTTGAGTATGTAATAAAAGCAGACGTCATTCGACGGGTGGCAGCTCATATAGCTCATTTTGCTGCTCTAAAAAGTTCTAAATGCCGCTTGTGGAGAGTTAGCATCCTTGGATACACTGTAATTAGTCTTCATTGTGAAGTTCTCATTAAGAATCATGTATTACCATAATGCAAGTTGGAATGTTTCATGAGAATGATGCTGAGAAGCTACAATTGGCACTGGTCTTAAACTTACAGTGCAGTGATAGGCAGTATTTGTTACTCATAAAGCAGACCACAGTTGTAAATGTGGGCTTCTTACTCTTCAGCATCACTCATATCAAAGGGTTGGTTTGGTGAGGTAAGATTGCATTTAGGCTTCCACAGAAGCCATCTACAGTAGAGAAATACTTGCCCCAACTTGCGCACCTTCTTCTTTCGTCTCATCCTATCCCACGTCAGGGTCCAACAAACCGCTCAGCAGCTCCATCGCAGGTAGGTGGTTATTAGAAGAATATTATCTTGATACATATTGACTGATTGCCAATCTAGCAAATAGGGCATAAGCAAAATAAAGCCCTTCCCTCAAACAGCGTGACGGCGCGCATGTGGCCATTATCCACAGCCACATCCTCCACCCACAAAGCCACAAAACACACGAGAAACAACACCCAAGGGATTACCAAGGGCGGCACCGGCAACAGCATGAACAGACTTGACAAGAAGGTGAGTACATTTCTGTCTACCCTGGCGCGATTCAGGAATGCGTTGACTGACTGACGGACGCTTGCCGATTCGGCAACGGAAGGAACTCGAACGGCTCACGGTCGCCCTGAAGAGAGAGGAGGCGGAGATACTTAGGAAGAAGGAGAGAGTCGCGGCGTTGAGGGAGGAGTTAATGTTGGAGGGTGGTGAGGAGATGAGGAAGGAGGATGTGAAGGAGGATGAGGGTATCAAGAACCAGCATGATTTTATTGCGTTTCGATAAATGCGGTTGTTTTTCTCATTCTTTTCTTCTGTCTGTATGATTAAAGCGAAACTATTCACCTTTCAAAGAGTCTAATTCTCAATATTCGTTTTCATGGTTGTTGGAGTTGGTCGAAGGTCGAAGAGTGACAGGATATATATCTCGGCGATGCACCGACTAATCAGCTACAGTCACTGCTGAGTGCTGCCTACATGACAACTTTCTTTGCTAAATTTATAGATTTTTTCTTTGTTCACTTCTATATAATGCGCTTGTACCAAGTATGCATACTCTCAGGGAAAAAGTATATTCCTCTTTGGGCAATTGTAGGTCTTTGCCCGGATCGATGTACCGTTGGCAGGTAAGTATCCCTGCATAATTATGCGGAATCTAGTGGTACGGAGATTATGCCATTATCCATGCACCTATCACTCTGATCCGACCGTTATGATAACCTCCGTACCTTGTACAACGGTACAGGTACAGGTACTCCGTACAGGTACCTGGGATGCAATTCCGCCAACCGTGGAACGCAGTGGGTTCATATGACTGACTCATTCAGGAACAGGCTTAGCGTAATTTCCGCGATGGGACTGTACACACAGTACAGGCACAGTACAGGACAAGTAGCAGAAAAATTCACGTCGCTCTGTACTTGTAGAGCTGCTATACTTATACAATTCTACGTGACTAGAGTAGAATCTCCCTACGGAGTAGGTGGCAGGTATAAATGCCGTGATGTGAAGATAAAAATAGATTCGGTAGTCGTACCCGAATACCGTGGTTACACAAGCACATACATACTGTACAAGTACACCAAGATCACCACCCATTAGCACAAGCACGAGCCTTACAAGTACAGAGAAGAGCCAATCCTTCATAAATACCGTAGCCTAGTAACGATATCCATAGAATCCGATGGCAAACCGAGAGTACCCGTCGAGAATCGGCAAACTCAGATCTGGACATGAGGATCAGCGCGCGGTCTGTTCGCCCGTATTTGATTTGTGTAGGGCAAAAAGAAATTCGTGGACCCTGAGTATTTTTCTCATTTTAACTTGAGGTGCCTACTCCGTATGAAGTATTCTACTCCGGAGTACAGAGTACTCTCACTTGGGCTGAGTCTGGATGATTGATTGAAACATGATTGGAATGTGGTTTGATTCCCGGCTGGCAGTTTCAGGATGCCGGATTGGGCGGTGCATTCTTCAGGCACGTGGTTTGCATCATTGTCAACAGTGAAGAATTTGATATTTCTCTATGCGCTTTCTTAAAAGCTCCGGTAGGTCCTTATTAAGTTGCCACCGTTTAATTTCTGTGTCCATGTTGTAGGCTGGTCCGTACTTGTGCTCTACAAATACTCGTACTGATCTGAGCTCCACCCGTACAGCCACCGTAATACCATACGGTACCTCTGCTTAGCTCGATACCTGCCGAAACACGAGCCATAAAATAACGCCTGGTCTAGGTCCGGCGGTGGTCCGAACCTTTTTATCATTGATCCATAGCAGTGGACAGTGCAGAGTACATGGGACAGATCATTCAATCGTTCAGAGTACGGAGAACTGATGCGATTCAATGTTTGTTGTGAAGTGCAGAAAGGAGTGCATAGGAGGCAAATAATAAGTGATAGTTTGGTTAATTCGCACTAGCCTCGAGCAAATCCTGGCAAAAGGAAGCAGCACTCGCCCGAATTCGAGAACTTGTGTCGATCCAAATAACGCTGGTGTATGGTATTGTAAAGGGATACGCGGTGGTACGGTTCCTGTGGGATGACGGAGAAGGACTCCACTGTACTTTTGACCTCTTCTTTTGTTGACAACTGCTGGTATAGAATTCCATACTATACAAGTAATGGTACTCTTGATACTTTTGATACTCCATAGTATTGCTCATATAGTATACCACAGAGCTGTATCAAAATACTGCAAAATAATGATATCAAAGATACCGTACTGATGCATCTCCGGACCCACCTGTCACTCCACCGCACATGCGGTAGGCTGGTAAATTACTAGCCTAACCTTTTCCCATATGGTAAGGTATTGTAATACCAAGGAAGAGGGGGCGCAGTTTCCCCCCTACACTAAACCCGATTCAACGGCACCCGCCCTCCTTCTCTGCCTCTCTCTGCCCTCTGCCTCTTTCTGACTGTGTCTCTCTTTTTTCCACCTGCACGACTCGCGTCTTTTTTCCCTTCCTTTTTTTTTTCCCTTCTTTTTTCTTCTTCCCTTTTCACTCCTTTATTATATACGATTCTTTGCTCTGTCGTTGTTGCTTCGTCGGTGCTGTCGTTGACGTCCTCCCCCATCACTTCACGTCAACGGACATAATAACAGATACAGCCCGGTCGCGCATCCGATTTCCCTCCGCTTAAAGCATCAATACTGGCTTCGTTTTAAACGCCTCCTTTTTCTGTCGCTCGCTCGCTCCTTACAGCATCCAACCACGCTCGTTTTATCGGGAATTTGGCTTATCGTCATCTTCCCCTTTCCACTCGTTTTGAATCTTTGTTGAAAAAATTAGAATAAAATCGTCATTTTACCAGCTTCAAGTCACCGCCACTCCCAAGGCTGCGTTATACATATTGTGTGTGGTGGAAAAGAAAAGAGTTGGAAAGCACCGCCTCGGGCTGATCGTTCGCAACGCATCTTTCAAATCGACCGCTTCCTCGCTATTGTCGCATCGGTTGATACAAAGGACTTTGATTGAGTTGGAACAAAGACGTCGACATCGATACCGTACCTTCGTCTTATATCGGTTATACCCTGTTCGATGAATTATACGACTCGCCAATCGACCGCGCTGTTCGACCTTTGAAGATTTCGCGATTCGTTCATTGAGCCCATTGCTCTGTCCATTCTTTTCTATCGCTTCGAGAAAAAAAAAAAAAAAAGAAAAAAAGGCCATATACGTTCTCTACGATTATTTCCGGGTAGCGTGCGTGCACTTGTGTTCCCGTTAGTTGCGATTACGTGGACTGTGGGTTGGAGATACTAACGTTATTGCGTACGCCTAGTGACCCATCATGCTGCCCAAAACTGTCGCCGTTTTGGCGGCCTTCCTGTCCATGGGAGGTCTAGACCTCGTCGCCGCGCAGGACGCCCCAGACGCGCAAGAATTGAGACCCCAGTACCTTCCCAAAGCGGTCAAGAGAGGCCTCATCGATGCCCTCACAGGCAACTCTGGCTCGCAGTCGCAGCACTCTAACGAGGGCGCATCGAGCGCCCAGGGCAACTCTGGGTTTCTGGATGGCATCTTGGGTGGTGGATCCAACACTCCCGAGCCAACGGCTTCTGCTCCGCCAACGGTTCTCTTGCCCTTGACACTTTCCGTCGATCTCAATGGTCAGACGCACACCATCACCGGTACGCCCTCCAGTACGGCAGCTGGTGCCTCGACGGTCACTACTTCGATTTGGACCTCCGTCTCGAGCGCTCCCGCTTCGTCCGCTGCCAGCTCTGTTACCCCTACTGAAGAAACACCCGAATCCGCTTCCCCGTCTCCTACATCGTCTCCGGCCCCGTCCTCTCCTGAGCCAACGACATCGAGCAGCCCCGCGCCCAGCTCGAGCGACGACAATGATGGTGGCGTGCTTGCAGGCATTCTGGGCGGTGATCCGGGCGCCTCGTCTACCCCCGCTCCTAGCTCTTCGAGCACCTCTGACAACCAGAGTGGTGGCCTCCTCGAAGGTATCTTGGGAGGTGATTCGAGCTCCTCGTCCGCCCCTGCCACTTCGAGCGAAACTCCCGAGTCCCTGACCCCGTCTAGCTCTCCCGCGCCTAGCTCTTCGAGCACCTCCGACGACCAGGATGGTGGACTGCTTGATGGTCTCCTTGGAGGTGGTTCCTCCAGCTCCAGCACCGAGTCTCAGACTCCCGCTAGTACTCCCGCGTCGAACACTGCGAGCGCTAGCAAGGACAATAACGGTGGTTTGCTTGATGGTCTCCTTGGAGGTGGTTCGTCCCAGACGACCAGCTCTCCCGCGTCGAGCACCGCCAGCACCACCAAAGACAATGACGGTGGACTGCTTGATGGTCTCCTTGGAGGTGGTTCGTCCCAGACGACCAGCTCTCCCGCGTCGAGCACCGCCAGCACCACCAAAGACAATGACGGTGGACTGCTTGATGGTCTCCTTGGAGGTGGTTCGTCCCAGACGACCAGCTCTCCCGCGTCGAGCACTGCCAGCACCACCAAAGACAATGACGGTGGACTGCTTGATGGTCTCCTTGGAGGTGGTTCGTCCCAGACGACCAGCTCTCCCGCGTCGAGCACTGCCAGCACCACCAAAGACAATGACGGTGGACTGCTTGATGGTCTTCTTGGAGGTGGTTCGTCCAAGACGACAAGCTCTCCTGCTTCCAGCACTGCAAGCGCCACGAAGGACAGCGATGGTGGTTTGCTCGATGGTCTTTTGGGCGGTGATTCGAAGACTACGACAAACTCTGCGTCGAGCACCGCCAGCACCAGCAAGGAGAAGGGTCTTCTTGGTGGTCTCCTGGGAGGTGATGACTCCGGTACTACGCCCACCGCTAGCAACTCGGGCTCGCCATCTTCTACTGCCGCCTCGAGCACCAACGATGGTGGTCTGCTTGGTCTAGGAAACATCCTCGGAGGCGATGACTCGACCAGCACCAGTGCTACGCCCTCTTCTACGCCAACTAGCACCAATGATGGCGGTCTTCTCGGACTAGGAAACATACTGGGAGGTGATGACTCGACCAGCACCAGTGCTACGCCCTCTAGCACCGCCAGCTCCAGCAAAGAAAAGGGTTTGCTTGGTGGTCTCCTGGGAGGTGATGACTCCGGTACTACGCCCACCGCTAGCAACTCGGGCTCGCCGTCTTCTACTGTCGCTTCACCTGCTGCCTCGAGCACCAGCGAGGGTCTGGTTGACGGTCTTGTCGGCGGTCTGCTCGGAGATGATGACAAGCCAACCCCGTCATCCAGTGGATCCGCTTCTCCCTCTCCTACTAGCAAGGGTCTGGTCGATGGCCTGGTTGGTGGTCTCCTTGGAGGTGAATCGACTTCTAGTAAGCCCCTCATTCGCCCCAGTGGATCTGCTTCATCGTTCAGAGTTGGCTCGCCCACTCCCACTCCCAGCGAAGGTCTTCTTGGCGGTCTTCTGGGCGATCTGTTGGGTGAACCTTCTTCGTCTGGTCTGCAATCCATCTCCGTCAACATCCCTACATCGACACCTGCCCCCGCGACTTCATCGGAGGGTCTTTTGGGCGGACTGTTGGGCTCCCTTCTGGGCCCTGAGCCTTCTACCAGCGCAACTTCCAGCGGCCTCTTCGGTACTTCGAAGTCTCCTTCCCCTACCGGTGAAGCTGCTCCTGGTAGCTCTGCCCACCCTACGCCTTCTACCGGTTTGTTCGGTTCCAGCAAGCCATCGGTGGTAGCCACTAGCAAGGCATCGCCTACTCCTACGCCATCCAGCAGCCCGACTCCTACGTCCACTACTGAGCAGCAGACGACCTCGTCTACTACTCAGGCCGTCACCCACAAGCCTACCACGACGGAGGTCAACGACTGGGTTCCCTCTACTATTCTGGTTGAGCCTCCGAGCACAACGCACGAGACTGAGACCCACCACACTGCCACTGCGACCAGCCAGCCCACTCAGCTTCCTGGATCTATTTCGCCCGCCGGTGGTGTGCTAGACATCCCCGCCAACTCGTCCCTCATCCAGATCGGTTTCAACGGCAAGCTGCGCTACAGCTTTGTGGCAAGCACGACTCTGTCGTCGTCGCAGATCTTCCTGTACATCCCGCAGGGTCTGGGATACGCTCTGGACGTGCTTGGTGATGAGATCTCGATGTTTGCGATCCAGCCCTATGACAACTCTGCCAGCACGGGCTACGTTGCGACTGTTGCCATGGCTTACATCCCTACGGACGCAATTGAAGAGCTGCGTGACCAGCTGCACAACCCCGGATCTCGTCTCTACCACCAACCCAGCCCGTCTGTCAACGCTCTGATGTCGATGATCGACCCCACTATCCCTCTGGTCGTTGGCGAGTCTGGCTCTTCGAGCAGCGGAAGCGGCTCGTCCAGTGGTGGTGGATCGAATGGCAGCAACGACGACGATGACGATTCCAACTCCACTGATGACAACGCCGACGGCGGTGCCAGTGGCTCTTCGTCCACTCGCGCCAGCTCTGTGGGTATTGGTGTTGGTGTTGTTGGTGGTGCTGCCGCCTATGGTGCCGGTATGTTCTGGGTGGCCCGTCGCTACCGCAAGAGACGTCAACTTCACCAGCGCACCAACTCGAATGTCGAGCAGCAGAGCGAGGGCCGCGGAGGCGGTTCTCTCTTTGCTACCGGTGGTCGTCTGTCTCCGCACAGTCTCAGGAGCAACCGGACCCAGATGATCAGTGCGCCTGTTATGGCCGAGAACTCTCTGGGATGGAACTAGAGGTTTCATAAGGAAACAGACCACTAAAAGATTCTTCGACATTGTCATATTCAGGAAGATGTGTGTATTATGTTGGACATTATTTTGATATTCTACCTGTATCAATTTTCTTCATGGGTCTCACTCGCGGAGACCCCTTTTTCTTCTTCTTATTTCCTCTTCTTTTTACTTTATTCCCCATATGTTTGTGTGGCTTTTTTTTTTTTCTTTTCTTCTTACTATCCTTTGGTGATCAGCGAGTGGAACATCTATTCCTCCCACCGAATTCTTACATCTTTCTTCTTCCTATATTTTACTTACACCCGTCTTTTCTCTTCTTATTTTTGTACTCACTTAATGGTCGGGTGGTAGGTTATTTGATGAGTGATGTCCTGTCCCACCCTTTCCTTATCCCCGATTTTGAACAGTTATAGTCTATCTCTGGATTGGTTTTGTTTTGTTTTGTTATTTTTTGTACAGTTATATAGTCAGTCAGTCAGTCAGTCAGAGTAGAGAGACGGGGCACTGTAATGTCGCGTCATGAATGGTCAATATGTTTGTACAGTTGGTTTTCCTTGTGATAGTATGTCTAGTATGTTGTAGGACTTTGTAAGTTTAGGGTATGTAGCTGCACGCTGCACTCTACTAACGAAGTTGGACTACAAGCTACGAATGCCAGTTAACACGCACTGAGAAACCGCCCAAGCGAATCATTCCATTTATTCGAACTCGAATCTAGTCTAGACAGACTTGCCGTCAATCGAAACAAGGTGGCACTCACTAAACAACCGTTAGCCCGTGCAATGCAATTGGATCAATTTGACCTCGAGAATGATGAAAACTTACAAAACAAGGTCCGAGTGCGGGGGGATAAGGCCCGGGAAACCACTACATTGGTTAGTATCAGCATATATCTATATCCGGGGTTAGGGGATGAGATGACACGAACCGAGGACCGTAAGCAGAGTCGCTGTGATTGTTAGCATGTGTTTATTACAGAGAAAAGAGGGTGGGGGTGGGGGGGAGGCATACCTGGAAATCGTCAAGATGGCCTTCTCGCCAAGACTCATCTGCAGGACTCCCTGGTCCCAGCCTACACAATTAATATTAGTACGTTCAACCAAGTAGACAAAAAGTAACATACCCTCAATAACCCTCCCAATGCCAATGTTCACCTTCAACGGACCCCTGCTCCTCGACGAGTCGAATCTGCTTCGCGTCAATTACCGTTCACTGAACTCAATTATTATTCAAGAAAATAGAGAGGCGTACTCCTTCCCCATAAAATGGTTATCAGCCTTGGACGCGTCATAGAGAGCACCGGTGTAGTCGATAGCGCACAGGGAGTTCTTCTGCGGGTAGTCGACGCCGTTGCCGGGTTGAAGGGTTTGCTTGGTGACGCCCATTTTGCTGACTTTGTTTGTTTTCTTTTGTTTATAGATTGATAAATGTAGACAGAAGGGAATTGAGATGAGGGGGTGGAAAGTGGGAGGTGGGAAAAAGGTGGTTAAATATGGTGGGGTCGAGGTTGCGGCATCCAATCAGTTTGATGTAATTGGGGGTTTGTGGCGGGGTTTATATGCACTGTACAGAGTACACTTGAGTGACGCCGAATTACTCGAAGTGCTATAGCATTCCTATTTAGGTTAAGCACCCCATTGCCTCTGAGAAGATAGTCGCCTACGCCCAACATCAACTGATGCTTTTTGAGAATTTCACTGAGCAACTCCTTAAACGTTATAGAAGATGGCCGGAAATAATGTCCATTCTGGTCGTAAATAACGTATCATTCCAATGTCCTGATCGGATAACAGAGATGTGCTCGAGCACAGGTTCTACTCAGCCTCAGGGCGTTTCTGAATCTGAGCGTAAAACCCTCTCTGGAAGAAAAACCAGGAATTCTCCACCTCGAATTTCTCTCGATCAACAATCCGCATCTACCCCCGGTCAGTACCTGTGCTCACACTTTCACGAAAGGAAGATACTTGCATCATATGTCAAAATTAGGAACGGGATCAACTTTCTGATTTCAAGGATTCCCACGTGTCGTTTGAGACAGATTCGTCTCCCGGCCCCAAACTACGGCGCAATAAGCATACACATGATAAAAAAAAAAAAAAAAAAAAACAAAAGAAGGGGGTTTTTATATAATACGAACCGTTAGAACACTTCCTTCCAGCTTCTTCTTATGCGAAATATCGCCCTCGAGCCACCGTTCCGGCCGCCAAAACTCCGCATCCTCACCAAACGTATTTCAACGCTGCTCCCAGAGCTGGCTATCCCACGAAGTTAGTCGCCAAGTTTGATGTATCCTGTATCAAAGAAGATATGCGCATACCTGGCCCATACAAAGTCGAGCTGTGGTCTCCCATGGTGTTTCCAATCGTGCCACGAGAGCATATGCCGCCTGGAGAGCTTTGCTTCTCTGGTCTTCAGTCTCCAAGGAGGCGGCGGGAGTTACCCCGTTGAGGACGCTAACGATGTCCGAATGGCTATTCATTGTGCTGACAATATGGTTGTCTTTGGTATAATTGTTAATTCTTTGGAATCCCAATTATTCCCAGAGGCTCTCCATATGTCTATTTCTACCACTTGGCGATGATAACCCCAGATAGTTCTGCCCCGACCCCGAGTAGATTCTTCAACAAAGAAACATCCGCCTGAAACTCTTCTAGAAATATCGCGAATTCTGTTACACGCAGCAAATACGGCCCGTAAGGTTCCTATCATGATCCTAGACACACCTCCTCCCCTTGTGGCCTCTGCGCTGCTCCTTTTTGTCATCCACCGGCGCTTCTTCCACCCCCTTTGCCATGTCCCCGGTCCATTTCTCGCCGCCATCAGCCCGCTATTCCTATACGCCATCTGCTCAGGGAGGGCTCAGGGCGTGCACTAACACGGAAAGAGGAAAGCGGCCAGAGCCCGAGAGAATCAATTTCGTATGTTGATAGGGGGTGTGGATGTATTCGTTGGAGGTGTGTAAATGATTCGCCATTATCTTAGGGCATCATGCAAGAGCTGAATAGGAACAACACCCCGCCTTCCCCACTGTAAAAAATACCTGCCCCTCATCCTCATACCCGGATTTGTGCCTGGCCCTAGAACGCAGAAGAGGAAGATCGACCCCTCAATAGGATCCGGTCTCTAGAAGAGCATATATGGAGGTATAGCGGATCGAATTGATCACGTAGTCGTTGCGCTTGAATGCTTAATTACATTCTCGACTTGGCTGCTCAATTAGATCCTCAATGCGCTACAGTGAGTTAAAACCGGCAAGGGCTGAGCGCTAAACCGGGAAGGAAAAATCTGTAATGTGTCTAAGAAACCCGGCATGTATGTAGTTAATCAGTTACAGGGCTTAAGTCCACAACGCTCTGGCATCAGCAACGCCAATCGAAGCAACCAGCGTCCGGGGAAATCGGTCATCGGGGCTAGATGCAGTATCCGTATCGGTCTCTGACAGCTGCAAGTAATGCAGGGTTGAGATGCCAACGGTTTCGACAAAGTCGAGGACCCGGTGGAAATTCAATCCGACCTGGTCGATGCCGTGACTGTCATCGGAGAGGCAGAAGCGGCCGCCGAGGGAGAGGAATTCCTGAGCTGTCAGGTTCCTGTCTTTTTTTGATAGATGATGGAATAGAATAGGAGACATACCTTGCAAATCTCCCCCTTAGGATAAGGCTCACTCATCCCCTTCCTCAACGCCGCCGAATTCAACTCCAACATCCCCCCATACCCAGCTACAAACTCCAGATTCCGCATAATCCTCTCCCAAACACCCTTCCACTGCCGAAAGCTGCGCTCAGGGTCATCACTCTTCAACCGAATCAGATCGAAATGCCCCACCACCAACGGCTTCAGTTCCTTCAGCATCTCATACTGCGCATCGAAGTAATCCTCAAACAATCGCTCGTCAGTACCACCCGCCTTCTCACGAGCACGCTCGTACATAGGATGGTCGTAGTCAATCGGTTCCGTGTGCATGTGGTGCACGGAGCCGACGAAGAACTCGAATGGGTAGCGCGACAGTGAGTCCTGGACTAATGTAGACGAGACGGGACGAATCCATTCGATTTCAAAACCGATTAGGATTTTGATTTGCGAGGCGTACTTCTCGCGCAGGCGCAGGGCTTCTTCGTAGTAGGCTGCTTCGTTGGCGAGCATGCCTGTGTAGGTGTCGCCGGCTTCGATCTACATACAACATTTAGCGACGCTATAACATAACGGGGAGTAGTAGGTGGTGAGTACCTCCTCTGGATATAAATCCTCTTGGGTCCTGGGCATGTGCTCTGTCAGGCAGAAGACCTTGAAGTTCTTGGCGATGGCTGTTTGGATGACCTCTTCGAGGGTGTTTTTGGCGTGGCCGGGGCAGAATTGGCCCGAGTGGCTGTGGTGGGAGAATGGCATTGTATTTTTATTTGGGCGAGGTTCTTGTCTGGAGTGAGTCAGTTGATGCTTCTCTAAGATTGCGTTGAGTGCAACTTAGACGGAGATGCTTGTGCTTACCCCGCGTGAGTCGATGTGATAGAGCAATGGAGAGGGTCGGGTTTTAAGAATAGGGAATAAGTATAAAGAATGTAGAGCTAAAGATTAAAGATAGGGAGACTGGTTGAGTCTACAGATAAGGACTGAGGAGCAGCGAAAATATGAACTGCGCGCTGCGCTGCGGAGGTCCGCGATAGGAACTCGGTACTTGTATGCTACTCAACTCACTGACACCAGGACAGAAAAAAAATATAAGGGTATCATTCATATACTGATTGTTTTAACTATTTACAATGACAGATATCTAACTATATGGAATAATATCTGTCAATCGCCAATATCGTACAAACATCCCACTATCAATACACCTCGGTCCAGACATCCTATCTCTCGAACAGCCCACCATAAAGATAGCTAGTCTAGGCTAACCCGCCGCCAATACCGTCGCAACAACATACTCCCCATCATGCGAAATCGACAACTTCCCCATCCTCCCAGGCCCCCCATTCGCATCCAAATACACAATCCCCGGCCTCCCACTGCCCCTCTCCCTGCGCATCTCCCGGATCCTCTCAACAGACGTCTTAGTCCTACCCTTACTCCCTGTCCCCGACGCCGATTCTGACTCCGCTGCTGTTGTATTACTCCCAGATTCAGATCTAAATCCAGTAGTCCCCTCATCCTCCCGAAGAACAACCACATCCTTCCACCCCACACTCGCAGCGCCCCCCGGCGCAGCTTTTCTAGCGGCTTCTTTCGCGGCGAATCGGCCAGCCAGCCAGCGCGCCATTTCTGTGCTTAGCGATGATGTTGGTCCTGCGCTTGCGCCTGCGCCTGCGCTTATCCCACCTGTACTCCCGTTCGCATTCGCATTCGCATTCGTCTGCACGTGTAACCGCCTATGCGTAGGATACAGCCGCGACTCCAGCGGTACGTCTTCACCGGGGGGTAGGTTGAATCGTTTCCGGAAGTCGGCTTGTTCTTGGTCGCTTAGGATGCGGCGGGTGAAGCGGGTGAGGTAGCCGTTTGGGCGGGAGACGAGGCGGGCGATGCGGGGGAGGTGGACGATGTCGGTGCCGATGTTTAGGGAGAGGGGGAAGGGATGTGGTTTCATGGTGTTTTCCTTGGCTTGCTCGCTCTTTGGGTGGTGTAGGTGGTGTGAGGAGTAACTGGTGGTGGCGGGATTGGATTCGGGACAGCGGAGGATATTGCGGTGAATTTGGTTCGATCACGTGGTGTTTTTGCTTTGGATTCGGGGCATTGAGGTAGATTGTATGCGTTGGAAATTGAGAAATTGGAAGTTGAAGTTGTAGAGTAGAAAATATTGGAGTTGTGGATCTACCGGCCACGTTACGATCAGCTCGGCATGTCACTCGGACATAACCCGGCGTAGTCAGTTCCGCGGATAAAACTTTATGACTGTCAATGCGATTGTTGTTCTGCATATCAGATAACTATCGATCTACGGAGTACTGCATAGCTTATTGACCCCATCCTCATACCAAACTTGATGGCAACCAATTGAACGAGGTAAAGGCGAATCAATGCATTTATACCTCTATATGTACAGATTCACATCTCCCACAATGGCCAATGTCAATGCAACTTCTGTACCGTCCCCCGCGTTCACCGGCATAACCGATGAATCGCAATGCCACATCTCATTATTTTTGCGTCGTGAAAAAGCAGAAATCGATTAGGAAACTCTCGCGTGGATGTTCGTTCCGTCAGGGTACCGCGCGAATGTCACTTTTACTGCTGGGCTTTTTGGTCGCCGCCGTCCGCTGACTGCAGGAATTTCCTGTTTTGCATTAGCATGATATGCGGTATGCCCGGGAGTAAAGGGACGCACTGGATAAAGTCCTCCTCGTCCTTGGAGCCAGCCTGGACAGGGGGGCCCTGCTGCTTCTGCTGCTGCTCCTTGCTGCCGCCGCGGGTAGCGAGGAAGGTACCACCGAAAGCGCTACCGAGGACGCCCATAGCGAGCTATATCGTCCGTCTGATTAGTATTGTATACCTTCAAGGTGTAGTTTCGTAGGTGAAGTGACGTGTGTTTGACGGTAACCGACAATCGGACCGAAGGAGGGGAGGAACACAGTTAAAGGACGGCACATACAACGTGAGAGCCGACCTTCTTGCCGGCGACTTGGTAGTAGACAACCATTATGACGGTATTGAGGTGGGAAGTTGGTTCGAAGGGTTGACAGAAAGTTCACGGAGTGTCAATGGAGCGTTGATGCGAAAAGGACCTGCGGAACGGGACTGAGTGAGGTTCGGGT
This sequence comes from Aspergillus cristatus, assembly GCA_034509305.1. Taxonomy (NCBI): domain Eukaryota; kingdom Fungi; phylum Ascomycota; class Eurotiomycetes; order Eurotiales; family Aspergillaceae; genus Aspergillus; species Aspergillus cristatus. The sequence goes on along the minus strand of WJBV01000006.1, from coordinate 761,096 downwards.
CACCTGTGGTCGTTACCATATTGGGACTAGTGCGGGAAAATCTGAGTCAGAGTTGAGTCAGCTGCTGCTATCATGTGATATCCCGGGACATTCCGATGCACGTGATATTCGGGATTGAATGCGGGAATAACACGAGCATGACATCATTTGACGACTGCACTGCCGGTAGAACAAGATACGGCATCCCGATGCTGTCGTGAAGTTAATTGTTGATTCATGATTATACGAGTACCGGGGGCACTATAAATGCTGTAGTATTACAGTATATAGTGTATAGAGTACACATACTGTGTGTCGCGAAGGAACATGGGCGAGGGCTAAAGTACGGCTTACCTCGGGGAAGTGATCTCTTCCCTGTCGGCTGTACGGTTATTGAGCATTTTCTGCGATGGACCGGACTAGAGTAGTTAATGTTCACTAACATATTAGACTGACACACTGACACCGGCTGTGAGATCGGTCATGCCATTCGTTTTAATACTGGCTGTAACCCTTTAGCGAGCTTCCTCCACTTCCTCTTTCCTATTTTCCCATTTCCTGATTTTCCTCTTTTGATTTTTTCTTTCTTTCTATCTCATTTCCCTTCTATCCCTCTACTCTCTTTCATTCTTAATACTACACCTCCTTACTATCCCAGTCAACATGGTCTGGGAATCCCGGCAAGAGTCCCCTTCGTCCGATGCGACATTAGGGCCTGTCCCTCGTCGCAAGCTCCCTCCTCAGCTTCAGAAACTGGTAGACCATGATGATGGATTTTACGACGATGTCTATTCTCCGTAGTATGTTCCTCCATTGACAATTCCCCCACTGCGTTACTGCATCCCTCTCTTCGACCGGTCACGTTGGCTATGCACTATCTCCGCGTCCACCCCGCAAATCCATCCCCGCAAGTACCATCGGGCCTCAACGCGTCATGAGTACCAACACCACCATCACCTTGCTACTCGCTACAGATGCTAATGAAGCAGCTCTGTAAACTCAACTGATACCTCCTACCGTTACGCCGCCTACGCCAATCGCATCCGCACCCTCCTTATCTCTGCCCACCGTTATGTCGCTTACACCTCCGACATTGGTGAATCCTTCCGTCCAGTCGCACATCCTTACCTCGTGCGCTCTGCATATGCTATCTCCTGGACGTACCTTCTCGGTGATGTCGGACACGAGGGTTACAAGGCGTACCTCCGGAACCGTCGCGCATTAGCACCCGCGGGAGAGGCATATAAGGATGCCAAGCATCTTACGCAAGAGGAGGTGCTCAAGGGAATGGCGACGGGCGATTTGACTACGGGGAACAGCTCGAGACCGTCTGAATATGCAGATGGAAATCTGATGCCGTGGAAGACGACGGGAATCCCGCTGATCGAGGATTACCGGGTCGTCATGGCGAAGAGAGCTGTGTTCCAGGGGTTGGCGAGTATGGCGCTGCCGGCATTTACTATCCACTCCGTGGTGAAGTACTCGGGGCGCATGATGAAGAATTATAAGAGTACACTCTTGCGAACGTGGGCGCCTATCGGAGTACGTCCCTTGCCCGGAACCTAATAAATTAAGAAGCATACTAACGCGAGCAGATCGGTCTCTCCGTTGTCCCCCTCCTCCCCTACATCTTCGACGAACCCCTCGACGAAGCCGTCGAATACGGTTTCCGCGCCGCCATCGGCTCGTACTTCGGCCAGGACGCCATCAAGTCTCTTCCTACTGACCACGAAAAAGACTCGACTTCTCTCTCTCGTTTCTTGGACTCCCAGAACCCCGAAGCCGTCCCTGTATCCTCTGCAACTGATGGACTGTCGTGGGAGGAGTATCGCGAGGAGAGACAGCGGGCGAAGGAGCAGCGGAGACAGGAGCGTGCGGAGAAGGGGTCTTCTGGGCCTGCGGCTATGTTGAAGGAGTTGGTTGGGGCGGGGGAGAAGAAGAAGAGTGATTGAACTTCTTTTTAAGGGGGGTGTTGGTTGGTTCTCAGAGGTGGATGGGTGATGGATTTCTGGTTTCTCCTTTCGTTGTGTTATTTTTACATACCCAACTCATTTTTTTATTTTCGTTTGTTGGTTTTCGGAGGTGTTGTATTTGTATATTGAATTTGAGGTGATGGATATCAATACCACTGTTCATATTTCAGTCTCATGAACTGGCTAGGCTGCATTGTAGTTCTGATTTCAGATACCTAACCATACTCATTCATAACAATCAAGCCACGGAGGGGCTAGATACACTCCGCATCCCCCACACCCTCAGAACACCACCATCTCAAGAACAACCTCAAAGCATCAACATTCTTCCAACTCAAGCCAAACAACTCACTCCGACGAACAACCAGATCAGTACCATCATGATGAGCCATGAGGATCCGAACATGTTGCGATCCCAGGCAGGACAGTACCATAACCTACACCAACATCAGAGTCAGTGTCAATTTATGAACAAACATACTAGATAGGTACCGCTTACCGGAGCTTTTATATACGTAGAATCAGCATGTATCCTGTAGCCCTTGAAGTGGTCCATCATGATCTCGCAAATGTTCAATAATTCCCCACATGTAAGTCTATCATCGTCGCCGTCGTTGAATTCAACAACACTCGCCATCAGCGCTTTGTAATGCGGGTAGTACCTGGAATGGCGACAAACGGCCGTGTTCACCCGTTTACTATTAGACAACATGGTCCCGCTGTCTCCGTCGGGACTAATGATGCTTTTTTAATACTTGTCACTTTTTCAATAGTAGTAGGTGATGGTTGCATGGAGGGTAAGGTAGGGCAAGGGTATCGTATCATATTACTGAGTCCAATATTCAAGACTAATTTCCTCCGTGTCTCCAGCGTAGCCCGAACATATTCAGCAATGTACTCGGAAATCATACAGGCCTTGTATAGCGGTTTTAGTCCCTCGAGCGACGGGTACTTCTTCGGCATGAATCCATCGTCAGAATCCTTGAGTGCGATGTTCTCGTCTAACGGCGAGAAGAACGATGGCTCGATGGCTGGGTCAGAATGTCCATTATAAGTCAGTGGTAAGGGGAAGTTTTTGATGTGCAGGTTTTGGAGGTCGTTGGGGTTGAGGAGGGTTTCTTCGATGTTGTCGAGGGCCGTTCGGTAGATGTGTTTGAGGGCGTCGTAGCGTGCTCTGATGGCTGGGATTTGTGGGATTTCTGGACCGCCGCCCATTTTGATGATGGTTGGACGGGGTTATGGAATGAATGAATGGGTGGTTGTTCTTTCAATATTAGTTTGTTTTGATATGGATATATAGGGAAGCTGTGTACTGATTAACAAACTGCCAAATCATCTATGTAGTCATGTGATGACTATAAGCAAGAATATACCTGCTATCAAGTACTTGCCTGTGTTACCATCATTATCATTGTGGAGGACAGTTGATTTGACGAGCTAGACAGCCCGAGTATCCCCAACGGCATCGGCACATCACCATCTTACGAATAACTTAGAGCCTCGACATTCTTCCGACTAAAATTATACAACCCACTCAGACGAATCACCAAATTAGTACTATCATGATGCGCAAAAAGGATCCGGGCATGTTTGGATCTCATACAAGACAGCACCAGGACCTGCATATCCTCAGCATGTATCTCTGGACTGCCTTGTGATAGCAGAAGATGGGGGATATCTACCGGAGCAATCAACATAACAACGGATATTCAAATGCTTAACCATAGTCCTGCAAATGCAAATATCGTGTTGTAGCCATTCTTGTGTAGGTCGGATTGTACTTGCTCTGTCATGGTAATGGCGTTTTGGAACTCTTCGACGATGACTTTTTTGTGCTCGGATGTGCACGTTGTGCCTTCCCATTCGATCTGGGGCTCGCTGTTGCAGTCATCATCTTGCTGTTTCTCATTCTTAGAGCTCTGCTGGTTCTTATCTGCTCGCAGCTCAAGGATATATGCCGCGGAAACGCTAACGGAGAAGAACAGTGAAATCAAAGGCAGCAAGCTGAGTAAAGAAGGGCGAGTGGTCATTATCATGGGACTGTATTGTTCAATGTGAGGAACAAATGCATATCTCTATACATCTCAGGCAATCTAGGAGCTCTTTTATAACCCTATTTCCTATTGGAATTTGATAAAAGGGACTGCGGTAGGGCATAGTTCCTGAGGCTCAGAAGGGGCCATTTTGTGTGGCAGTGTCGGCCGGAGGGGGTTGTTGGTGTAGGTTGCTTCCCCCTGCTACAGCGGCATGAAGATCATAGATGTACAATGCATAACCGCCGGGGATTTGGGGGCGGGTGAATATGCCTTGTGCAATCGCAGTTGCGAGATCATTGTTAGGGGTTTTACTGGGGTTACGAAGCAACCAACGGGACGAAGAAAGCCTTAACCAAGACGGACCAACATCAAATTACAACTAAATTGAACGCACTACTTATCCTACTCCAGAATCGTAAACCGCATCTCGTTGGAGGCGGGAACCACCAAGTTCAGCGGATTAGAAGGAGGCTCATATCCTTCCCCGGAGAGCCATGCCCGTAATTCTACCACTTGGTTCGCATGGGCCTCCAAATCAACCCGATCCCGCCACTTCAGTGTCGCTCCCTTGAATTGGTACGAAAAAGCATCCCCGATGGCCTCGTCGTCTGGATGATCCGTCGGGTATGAGAAGGTCCAAGAGCCACCAGGTTGTAGGCTCACGAAGCCTTGATCCTCGCTGATGTTGACGATGAGGTCTTCGTCCATTCCTATGTTGTTTCCTCCGCATCCCCAGGCCTCGTCGTTGGCGCATCCTTCCCATAGGTTATTTTCGTTAAGGCGGTAGAGCCAGTTTCTGGATGTTGATAGTAGAGCATCTGTGTGGAAAGTGATGGGTTGGATCTCTTCTTGGTCTTGTGCGTGCTCATCTTGCTCTTTCTTGGTAATGCCATGATATGTAACAGCGAAATTCACTGCCATATTTTCGTTCAGATGCTTTTTGACTCGGGCCTGTTAGAGTCACGCTGGGGATTGGTGCTCCTGGACTATGCCGTTCGATACAGTCAGAACTTTGCAGCATGGAAGCAGAAAGCCAACTAACAACTTACATCCTGCCAGTCGCGGAGTCTTCCATCAATTGCGGCGATGAACCTGCACAGGCACCGTCGATGGCTCCTCCTCAATCACAGTAAACGACACCCTCGGACCCCCAGGGATCACAAGCAGCGGCGGTCTTGAATCCCGCACCTCCCCCTCACGCTCCTCAACCGTCCCTCAACCCCACCAACAAGCCCCTCCCCAGACCAAACCAACTCATACCGGTCTCCTGGTATCAAAACATCACGATACCGCTCCGGGATTTTCTGAAACCGGCGATCACTACCACCTGGCGAAAATTCGTGGATGCTATGGTCGTATGCTCTGATCTCTGGGAAGTTGGGGGTTTCGAAGTGCTGCGTAGGCTCAATTTCGACTTGCTCCAAGTGGCCTTCAGTGGTGTGGTGTAGGAGGAGGAAGCCGTCGGGGCCGAATCCGTCTTTTGAGCTGCTCCAATAGAATATGCATGGTTGGCTGGGGGTGTCGTTTGGTGATCGGTGGACGGTTATGAGGATTCCAGGTTTGCCATTTCTGTTCAGGGTGGCTGAAGAGCTTAGGAGCTCCAGAGAGAGGGAGAGAGTTGGTGTATCTGGTCTGGATGCTGTTAGTTGTTTGCTGCTGCTGCTGCTGCTGCTATTGGAAAGATGTACCGTCTATCCGTTCCGGAGTATCTTAGAAATGAGGCAACGCTCGAGTCATTCATTTTTGAAGTTTATGATTATGTTGAAGAGTAGGAAGAAAGAAGACAAATGTGAGATTCTTATAATGATTGTTGGATTGGTTGCTTTGACACAGCCCTCGTTCAGCGCTTCAGTGCATCAGCACAGCCTCTTTGCAAATCGCATAACCTAATGCATCTCCGCGACGCTAAATAACTACATCAGGTATTGGTAGCTGTATTGGAGTGTCGATGGAGAGGGAGAGGGAGGTAGAGTTCCATTTACCTGTTACGGGGTCTTTCCTCGGGGTTCACAATAGTTATGCATTACTAGTGCTATCCTTTATGCGAAGGGACGGAGTTTCCACATGATCCATTTAACTCACCGGCAGCTATTGGTACCATAAAGGTCTAACACAAGAGGGGAAAACCTAAGGGGCGTTGAGAATGCACATTAAAGCCCTAAAATATACACCGGGGAACATGAAGCCACTCATAATGCCCGATTTGGATCTTACTAAGACAAGGCCGATGACGACATCGAAGTTGGCCAATCAGAGTTGAGCAGTCACGGGACTGTGAACAGATCGGAGTCCGGGGAATTCTGTCAATGGTTTGCCTCCCAATTCTCAACGCATTTGTTTGGATTCTTCTTTCTTTGCGGCCAGATTGCCTGTTTCGTCTCAATTGCTATCGGGGTGTTTATACCTGTTCTTTCTGTATTGACAGCGCCGTCGTCCTCCCCTGATTCTCCTTCTCTCCTCTTAAATCTCCACCCCGCCCCGCAGCGATGTCGGCGCCCGCGCCATCGTCTTCGGACGTGCTGAAGAAGGCCGTCCCTCACGTTGACATTGACGGTCACAATCTTCCTCCATCACCGGCTCCCTCGAGCCCGCGCACAGGGAGGAAATATGCGATTGCCACCGAGCTAGTGTACACCGAGAGCAATGACCAATACAATGCTAGCAGTGTCCCGATTTACCAGGTGAGTCATGACGGTAGCAAGAGCTTGTTCAAGTTTGCGCTTGACACTAAGGGGGATGCGAGGCTAATTGGTGATCTCTGTAGAGCGCTACCTTTAAGCAAGCGTCTGGCGATGGCGGTGGTGAATATGACTACACTCGCTCCGGAAATCCCACTCGAACCCATCTTGAGCGCCATCTCGCGAAGGTCATGTCGGCCCAGCGCGCCCTGGTCGTGACATCGGGTATGGCTGCGCTGGACGTGATTACCCGGTTGCTTCGTCCTGGCGATGAAGTTGTCACCGGAGATGACCTATACGGCGGTACGAACCGGCTATTGAAGTATCTGTCGACCAACGGCGGTATTATCGTGCACCACGTCGACACTACCGTGCCGGAGAAGGTGTCCGAAGTGCTGACTCCCAAGACGGCCATGGTCCTGCTTGAAACCCCCACCAACCCGCTGATCAAGGTCGTCGACATCCCACAGATCGCGGCTGCCGCGCACCAGATCAACCCCAACTGTCTGGTGGCGGTCGATAACACAATGATGTCTCCGCTGCTGCTGAGCCCGCTCGATCTTGGCGCTGATATTGTTTACGAGAGTGGTACCAAGTACCTGTCGGGCCACCATGACCTCATGGCCGGTGTTATCGCAGTCAACGACTTGGCTCTGGGAGAGCGGTTGTACTTCCCGATCAATGCGTCGGGATGCGGTCTATCGCCTTTCGACTCATGGCTGTTGATGCGTGGTGTCAAGACACTCAAGGTCCGCATGGACCAGCAACAGAGCAATGCTCAGCGCATTGCCGAGTTCCTTGAGGCCCACGGTTTCAAGGTGCGATACCCGGGTCTGCGGTCGCACCCGCAATACGACCTTCACCACTCCATGGCGCGGGGGTCTGGAGCGGTGCTGTCGTTCGAGACGGGCGATGTGGGAGTTAGCGAGCGCATTGTTGAGAGTGCGCGCATCTGGGCTATCAGTGTTAGCTTTGGGTGTGTCAACAGCTTGATCAGTATGCCGTGCCGGATGAGCCATGCCAGTATCGACGCCAAGACGCGCCAGGAGCGTGCCATGCCGGAGGATCTTATCCGGTTGTGTGTCGGTATTGAGGATGTGGATGATCTCATTGATGATTTGCGCCGGGCGGTAGGTTCCCCTCTTCGCTAGATATATTTTACTCAGACTAATATGCCGTATAGCTCGTCCAAGCCGGCGCGGTCCATATCACTCCGGACGACTTTCAGGCCGTGAACGCGGCCTCTGCGTAGATACATTAAGGGTTATATGTGCAATGTGTATGCTTTATGCTTGATTGGGTATATCATGGCGTTGGGGTAAATAGAAAACTGCATATTATTCTCTACAAGTATATCTGTTCGTTAAATAAGTGTATACATGTATAGTTAAATGTATGCATCATCGGATCTCCGGACGGCATCGGGCCCAGATCCGAGCCGAGACTCGCCGAGCGTATTTTCTTTTTCCCCGGACGAATTGCATGGCGATTGCGAATCGAACTTATAATTGCACTTATCAGAGCCATGTCTTTGTAATTCCTTTTAACCTCCGTTGCATTCGCATTCCTCCCACCTTCCATTCCCTTCTTATCTCTTCCCCAGGCGTCGCGATCTAATCCTCGCGCAAGCCAAGCCAAGTCCAGCTCCGTTATCGCTGAGCTCCGGGAATGACTCGAAATGCAATTCCTCAGGAAACACCGTCTCTCACCATGACTGCCCTTTCTGAGCGTTCGACCTCGTCGCCGAGAACATGGAATACAGACCGGTTAGGCGCTCGGTTGGGTGTGGATGTTGCCAGTGCTGCTACGGCCGGACTACTGACATGCCCGGTTATCACTGTTATTGATCGGTATCTACACCCCAATTGACTAAAAGAAGCGGAAAATGAGAAGCTAATATATCCCTGCTGCAGGGCAATCATCGAAAAAGCCGCCAAAGGCCTCCCAATCCGAAACACCATCACCTCATGCTTCAAGTCGATGGCGCGCCATCCGGCCGGATTCTTCCTCAGCACCCCGTTCTTCCTTATATATACCCTCTACACAGGGACGTATCTGACAGCAAACACAATTGATACGATAACGTCCACGCTGCGCAATAAACCCTTTTCCACCGTTTTCCCGGGAACGGCCAAGTTCCTGGCTACCACGAGCGTGAACATGGGGATATGCGTGTACAAGGATGAGGTGTTTGCGAAGTTATTCGGTGCTTCTCCCTCCTCGTCAACATCACAATCCTCGTCGTCGTCGTCGTCGACCTCAACACCAAAAGAATCCTTCTTCTCCCAATCCCCCTCAACCTGCCACCCGCACGGCCAAACGAAAACCGTCCCCAAAATCTCCTACACCCTCTTCTGCCTCCGCGACAGCATCACAATCTTCGCCTCCTTCAACATCCCCTCCCTCATCGCCCCCTACATCCCCGACACCCTCGCCACGTCGCCCTCCACAAAAACCGCGCTAGCACAATTCTCGTGTCCCGCTCTAATGCAATTCGTGAGCACGCCTATGCATCTTCTGGGCTTGGATCTGTATAATCGGCAGCCGGCTGGGGGGTTGAGTTTCTGGGGTGATCGGTGGCCGCGGATTCGGAGAGATTATTTGAGTAGTTCGTTTGCGCGGATGGGGAAGATTGTGCCGGCTTATGGGGTCGGGGGTGTTGTTAATGTTAGGATGAGGGAGGGGTTGATGGGGTTGTTGGGGGGTTAGCCTTCTCTGGGGGGCTTGTTTTATTTCAGAGGACATTTTGCTTCGTTTCTTGTGTTATTTGATTGTTATTTGATCTTGTTGGGTGGTGTTCTGTATATTTTGTTACTTCGTTACTTATGTTGGTTGATGACACTCTCCGCTTCCACTTACGATGTTTGGTTATGTTTATATTGGATTGAGTTGGCTTAAAAGGCGTCTGTGGGGTTACTGTTGACTATTGGCGTTGGTTGGATATACGTGTACCCTTGGATATATTTTGTATCTACAACATGGTATAGAAGGTGATGAAAGACAGATAATAGATTGGTGAATGTATCTACCACGGCAATAGGTTTCGTTCATGTTGCTTAAAACTGGCCTGATATATAATCGACTTGATACTGACGAGCCCTCTGATCAAATAACACTGCACCGTACCCTAGATATATATATACAAGGGTACATTTTATAGATCACCGCATCAAGAAAACACCTATTTAGAATATCCAGTATAGCCGTAATCAGAGCAGGCATTCTGTTTAGATACATACCTACAGGCTATACACTCAAATCGCATACTGTAGGTTTAGGGTTCCAAATGTTGGACGACACCACGCCCTGTTTCAGGTCAAATTCTAACGAGAAACACCCAGAAATGATAAAGGGCTAAAAGGATGTGTTCAAGCAACTGTTGGGGCTTCTCGCATTCACTGGAATCAACATCGCGGCAGAAATGAGCGACGAATGTATGACGGGCCATGTTGATCTTGCTTCCATACTTCTACAACATATATCGATAATAGCAAAGCCATACTAATTGGTGGAGGGTATATATATAGTACCTGGGGCCTTAATCCTTGGTGCACTGCTTGCTTTTCTGAGGAATTCAAATACCTCGGTCAGTCAGAAAGCAGAGGCAATTGTTCTCGCTGTCGCCATGCTACCATTATTATTTCTAGTAGCAAGCAGCAGTCATGGAAGATGAGAAAGCACGCATATTGCATGGGGTATCGAGCATCTCTTCATAGCAAGAAGCGTTGCTATTTCAAAGTCAATGAGAGCTTTCTTCCCTTTTACAACTAATAGATACTGACACCCATCATAGGTATTGGCGGGTTCCTTGCACCCTATACCTCTACACGCAAGAAGCCAGATAGGTGCCTTACCCCAGAAGGATTAACCCATCCGATACTGGTTGTCGAAAGTGGCTGGTCAGAGGGGCGCAAGCAACTGTGCTCTGACCGTGATGTGTGGCTTGTGGGTGGTGTGAGAACCATGAAGGCTGCACTGCTTATGAAATGGTCATGTGTGAAGGACAGAAAGGTGAAAGGGGATATCAAACTTTGGTGCTGGAGTAACCCTGTTACAGAGAGAGGTAAGTTTATCGAGACCTCCCGTATTGGACATGTCTTGGCTGACTCTCAGCAATAGATAATATCCCTGAAGCTGTCTATCTGCATTGCTGCTGCACAGTCTATCAAACTTGAGGAACATATCCTGTTCCACTATAACATCTCTTGTCTCGATGTCAACATTGACCTGAACATAAATAGACTGCGCAAAGTCTCTGCCGAGTACATTTAGACTGAAGGCTATAGGCCAGCGTAGCTGGGAACTGGTTTGACCAGGTCAGTTCACCTTACACTGGCTACTTTGCTACGGTAGCTACTTCAGCGCGAATCGCGACTATCAACTTTATCCGAATTGTCTCATTATTCCTTCCCCTTTCCCATCAATACAAACATCCACATCCGAGAAGCTTTCCAGGCAAAGGGCCGTTGCAAAGGATATTGCAGTTCAAGTTTCCTGGACGAAGACCCTATAAGACCTTCATATCACCCAATCACTTCGCTATCCTTGACCTGCTACACTTTGTTGGTCTTGCTGTGGGTGCCGACAACCACAGAATACCGCGACGTTATGACCCAGCAAGTGTGATGAACGCAGCCATACACCAATTGGTTCTTCAACATACAATCTATGAAACTCACCATATCCCCGTCAGATCTCTTGAACAGAGCAGAGATCGCGCTAAAGCCTTCTCGATAGATTCAAAACCGAGCACGATAACGAAAGATTACCACTGCTTGATGCAAACTATGACACAGATGCAAGAAGAAGGACGAACCACTTCAATAAGGTCTATATAGACTATGGGTGCTTTTCTGCATGTTACGACGCGCAGCGTCCACTCCAGATATATCAACAGACTAACCCACACAGTGTACTTGCTGGTTGGCGATAAGTATTTTCAGTCGATATCTTGCTAGATTAACATCGAAGATGACATTCGCGAAAGAAATTCGTTATCTAATGTACTCGATCCAGGTGTCATGAAGCCGTGGCTTCTTGAAGCGAGAGAAAAGAAAGCTAGAGGTTGCCTCAAGCCAGTTAACGCTCTGGCATAATGGTTGTAAGGGCCAAAGCCACAGAATTGGCAGCGGGTTTCTCGCATGTCTGACTTGTCGTTGGTATACTTCAACACAGAGAGCCAGTCTGGCAAGACTCGATATTTCGAGAACGTTGGCATTGATATTGGGAACACCTGCGAAAACGATGAAGGGGTGCGCCATCCCACCTGCTCCAACTATCAGTCGCGCCAAAGAAAAGCACGTGGTTCTGACACCTATGATACTATTGTCTCGAACAAATCCACCAACAGCTCAACTGACCTATCCCCTGGCCTGAAATCCTGCCACAGACAGCTCACTAAACTGTCGGTCATCATCTCACAGCCAAGGAAGAACATCCAGGGCCGTAACAGAGGACACATGCAGAAGAAATGGGCACGAATAATCTGAAATGGTTTGGAAAACCAACTAAGTAGGTAAACAGCAATAGAACAAACATTTGAGCTATATATATAATTCAAAGAACCAAATCAGATTTTCCTGTTGCGCCATGCTATGTATACTTAAAAACAAGCATGAAAAGTCAAAGTCAAGACAAAAGAATAATAAAATAGTATACTCAGAAACAAATCACGATTCACTGAAGGGGGTAATGTAAAGCCGATTGAAGCTCAAGCTCAGCGCTGGATAATCGCAAGCAAAAAAGCATAGACTCTGGATCGAACGCAAAAATCTATTATATATGTACTGGCACAAAAGGGATGATTTCAGGATCAATCAGTCATCCTTATAGCTCGATCCACCGGGGGTACGAGTCCTGCTCGTCCCGATGCGGTCTCGATCTCCTAGGGCAGACGCGGATGATCCGGTACGGTTATAATCAGGTTTCCTCCCTGGCTCTCCCAAAAGATTATAATTATTTCTCGATTCCAGGCCGTCATCCATTTCGATTAGGTCACTTTCCGTCGTTGTAGGTTGCAGCCGGCCGCTGCCTGGGTTTGAGGTGGTTTGTTGGAGTTCGTTGAAGCCGGCCTTTGCACGGGATGTCACTTTCTTGAACCAGCCTTCGAACGCGCCGCCGATATTATCGAGGCTGTTTGTCGCGGTACCGTGTGTGGTAGAGGTTGATTCGAAGGCGCCACTGTCTGGGTTTGTGGCTGGTGGTGGTGGGGGCGCTAGGGTTGGGAGGTGCTGGGAGAGGAATTTGCTTAGGCCATCCAGGGCTGGTCCGGGGGCCATTGTGCTGCGATCTAGTGTGCCTACTCCTGGACCTGCGAGTTGGATGTTGCTGCGCTGGCGCTGGTGGCGGACGTCGGGCTTTTTCGACCTTGACGGATCCACATGTGGCCGGCTTGGTGGGACGACGGTGGATTGGGAGGACTGCGAATCGTGAAGAGAGGACACGGATGATGATGCTGTGTTGGTCGTTGTTCCCTGGGATGTCGATGGCGATTCTACGTCAGAGTAAGAAATGGATTTCCGGCGTGTGCGAGGGAAGAATCCCAATGCCCTTCGAGGGACACGTCCGATTTCCACGGGATCTGTGAAGTTATCGATCTGCACCCATGACTCGGGCTTCCACACCCGGTCCCCTTCAACCTCGGTCGATGTCGCTTCTTTCCGGTCCGTGGTGCCATCTGGTGCTGGGGAGATCGAGCTCCCATTCAGGTCCTCCGTACTATCCAAAAGATCTGTATTTGTTGTAGGACGGATAGGTCGCCCCTTCACGGAGCAAGAATCGACCGGTAGAAGAACCGTCTTCCTGCTCTGAATGCTATCGCTAGGCCAAAAGCCATTGGCCTTTCGAAAGATTGCTGGTTGGCAACCATATCGGATGGTAACACTGGTGATGGTGTCGGTCTTCTGGACATGGTGTATGTACACCAACGCCTCCTCGTCCTGGTCAGGATCAATGGCTAAATGAGCCGGATTATCGCCGGAATCTCGCCGTTTGTGTCGAGTGTTCCCGCTGATACTCGGCCCTGTATCCGCCAAAAGCAATGCCTCCCGCTTCTTTGCCTGCACGTACGCTTGTCGCTCCTCTCTCGTCCCAGATCCAATCTCCGGCGTTCCTGGCGATGATGGTCCCCACGAGACTGGCGTGCTGGTTTTCGAAGTATTCCGCATCCACGGATCCGGACGAGACGGCTTCCTAGCATGCGTCCGGGGACTACCATTGGCAGCTGGCCGTGCAATATCACTCCCTAAAACGGAGGAAGCCAGGCTCTGCAGCGACGACCAAGACGCATCCAAAAGATCTACAGCAGCCCGCGACGACTCAGCAAAACCAAACTGATCCTTCCCATCATAACTGAACGCACCTGAAGAACCACCCACCCCACCATTTTGTCTACCACGATTATTCACGGACTCCGTAGCTCGCGAGGGATGACTCATGGGAAGGGGGGAAGCTCCTCTTGATGTGAACGGCGATGGCGTCGCACCTCGAGATCGGGCAGTTTGTCGATCCGACGGAAGGCTCGAGGATAGCGCAGACGACGGCCGTGTCATTCCGTTATTATCCTCCTCATCGTCATTGAACGAGACTAAACGACGTGTGCGTGATCGGATTGCGGAGTTCGATCGTGAGGTTGTATTCGTTGAGGTACCCGGGCTGAGGCCATCGCGAAGGCCGCTACTGGAACTCATTCCCGTTGGTGGAAATGTGGGTGTGATCGTAGGATGATTGTCGTAGATCGTTCAGATCCCTTCGAACCAGCTCTCTCGACTTATAGACCGTCCATCGATGTCTCCTAGCAGAGACCGTTCGTTATTCGGCCGATGTTTCGCATCCGTGTCCTGAAGCTTCGGGGGGCAAGAGAGCGTAGCACTACTCCAGGAGGCATGAATCGGGATCCTTTTTCGAATCCGTGGGAATTTAGAGCAGTTAAGGGGACAGAGAATATGTGGCAAGAGATTGTCCTAAGGAGCAATATAGGAAAGGTGAGAGTTTGGTAGGAGTGAGAGCCTCCTTGATGATGTCGGCCGACCCTCGGGAGAGTGTACGTAGCCACAGGGCTGGGCGGCGGCGAGGCGTGAGCTGCAGTACGGAGAAGTTGCAGCGTCTGCTACAGAGTAGACAGGGGGAGGAAAGAAGCAAAGAATCACCGACTTAAACAGGGGAAAGAAAGTAATAAATGGTATATTGTCAGGATTGTGTGTTTTCTGGGCGCGCCCAAACTGTCAGGTGTTCCGGTCGCTAGATCGACACTCGCCGCTCCCAAAAGGGAAATTCGTACTATCTCTCGGCCATTTGTATGGCTCGCATTGGACATATATTACCACGAGGATACAATGCAAGATATAAATATACAGACATAACACGGAGAATAATCAGGTTGACCACCTGCAGTTATAATTGAGATCTCTTACTGGAACGGCACAACACGTATTCTATATACGAAAGTCACGGACGGAGATGGTACCCATTGCAATAGATAGTACAGAGAACGATCAGATAGTCTATCCACAAAAGGCTTGAAACAAAGTGGTATATCTCGTTAAACATGGATGGCCCTGTGGCCATGTAGAAAGGAGACTTGGATGAATATCCAGAACATAACGCCATTTCCCTCGCACTGTAAATGGCTGGCATATACAAGCGCCATATGAAACAAACAAAAGAGACGAGCGTGAATCAATCACGCTTACTTTTACTCGGGAGGCTCTGCCATCTCTGTAGAGGGTCGTGCATCAACTTCGGATGTTGCGTCGTCGGTGCTCCATTCCTTCTCCGAGGCCTGCTTGCTGGATTGAGACTGAGACTGCCCTGGTGGAGAAATGATTTTAACACCTCCAGCCTGCGTGAAGAAATCTTCCGTTCGAAGGCCTCGGACGTTCGTTGGATCAACAGCGGTCATCATCTGGCCCTCCGCTGTTTTCTGTCGGATTAACTCTCTGACAGGAACCATGGCGGCATCACGGCAAGATTCCTTGATATCGCTGCCGGACATACCAGCCATTCCCTTGACAAGATATTGGAGATCGAAATTGTCAAAATCGATCTTGGTGTCTTTGAGAACGAGGTTGAGAATCCTCAATCGCTGTTCAGCCGCAGGGAGTGCCACAGGGAACTTCTTCGGCATCCGTCGAAGAATGGCGTCGTCAATGTCTTGGATACGATTGGTAGCACCAAGCACGACAACACGCTGGGGCTCTCCTGACGAATTGGCCGAGGTAAGACCATCCCAATGTGTCATGAATTCAGCCTTGACCATACCACTAGCCTCGTGTTCACCGCTCCGCCTTGTGCCCAACACGG
The DNA here is from genome assembly GCA_034509305.1 of Aspergillus cristatus. Taxonomy (NCBI): domain Eukaryota; kingdom Fungi; phylum Ascomycota; class Eurotiomycetes; order Eurotiales; family Aspergillaceae; genus Aspergillus; species Aspergillus cristatus. The sequence goes on along the minus strand of WJBV01000006.1, from coordinate 745,130 downwards.
CATCGATTTCGTCGATGAAAACAATCGCGGGTTGCAGTTTTCGGGCCAGACTAAAAACAGCATTGACGAGTTTATTCGAATCACCGTACCACTTTTCCGTCAATGTCGAGATATGCAAATTGATAAAGCACGCTCCGCTTTCGTGAGCGAGAGCCTTGGCCAACATCGTCTTTCCGCAACCAGGAGGACCATATAACAAAACACCAGATGGAGCAGTGAGGAGGGAAGACGTCGAAGCGTAAAGATGGGGCATGGTTAGCGGATAGATAACGGATTCTTTCAACTCGTCAATGATCTCGGATAGACCGCCAATATCTTCGAAAGACACGGGGATGTCGTCGGGTGCCACGACGTCCATGGCAATTGCTTGTTCGTACTGCGTCAGGACCAGATCCCCCTTCCTCTCTCTTCGACCCCGCTTCCCCCCCTTTTGTGCTGGACCATCGTCCGAGTCATCGCCGCCGTCCAGTCGTCGGAGGATAGCAGCTGACTTCCTCCGCTGTTCCTCTTTCTTCTGACTCTCGGGATCGAAATCAAGACGTGACAAGAGATATCTGATGAGGAAGTACGCGGAAACCGACTGCAAGCCATCAGTTGACCATATCAATCATCACAGAAGCGTAGTTGACTCACTGTCCCAGCCACCATCACCAACTCTTGTAGGAACTGCTGCCATCGTGCACTGCGCGCCGCCATGACCGCGAAGAAACCCAATTCAAGAGCTTTGATACAAATAACTCAAAATAATCAGCGTTGAAGAAGAGAACAGGCACTCGCAGCAATCCTGGACCCTCCAGGAATAATAAATAGCAATAGAGCCAAAGTCCAGCGATGCGATCCAGCTGGCAGGCAGGCTGAGGTTCGTCTGTCGGTTCGGCGAACGGAGTTGTGGCGGTGATCGGCAAGTGTGGCTTGCCCGAGGCGTCACATGTGTGAAGGCGGTGAAAGCCTACGCGGTTGTTGTGGTGCTGCTGTCGCGTGGGACAAAGACATACAAACAATCAGCTCTACGGTCAATTTAACTGTGCTCGAAAATGCCAAAGCGAAAGGCGACAACCAAGCTATCCGGCCTTGTCGGCTCCGACGATGAGGATGTCATGCAGGTCAATGGCACCGACAGCGGCCCCGACCCCGACACCGAACGTCCTGCGAAACGGGCGCGAGGAAGACCGGCTGCGAAAGCTACGGAAAGCAAGCTACCTCCGCCAATGAAGACTCGCTCGTTGGGGAATTCTACTGTGCAGACGCAGGCGCATGAAGCTCCTGCGAAGAAAAAGCGAGGGAGGCCAAAGGGCAGCGGAGGTCGTTCTTCGACGGACGGGGCAGAACAGGAGGTGTCGGAAAAGGAGGAACCCAAACAAACAAAACGACAGAGTTCGAAATCGCAAGAGAGGGATGACGAGGCTGGATCGGATGACGATCTACAAGCTGCGCAGGATAATGCTCCAAAGGCGACCAAGAATGCGAAAGATGCGAAATTTACAAATGGCCGTGGTCGGAAGAAAGCCAGCAGCAATGCGGAGAAGCTCATCAAATCTGATGGTGAATTTCAATACACGCCAACCCCCCGCAAGACCAAGTCTCTTGACAAGCCCAAGCAGCGAACAGAGTCACCCGTGAAACAGGAGATGGAGGTTGATGAAGCCGATGACACAGTTCCTGAAAGTCAAAAGACTGCTGCTGATGTTGTCGATGAGACAATCATTGAAGAGCCAGCACCTAGGCGCTCCTTATCGCCAACGAAATCCATGTTCCACCGGTCTTCCATTCCCCGTTTCTCCCTCTCTCCACAGAAACGAAGGTTGGAAGACGGGAAGACTAGCACAGAGCCGGAGCTGAGACGTAAAATTGGTGACCTTACGAAGAAATGCGATACCTTGGAAAACAGGTACCGTAACCTGAGAGAAATAGGAATTGTTGAAGCAAACAGCAACATGGAGAAGCTACGAAAACAGTGTGATGCAATGACAATTGGTATGTATCTCAAACCAAAGAGTTCAAAGGGCGTGGATACTAATTTGACTCGTTTTTACAGCTTCCAATGATCTTATTAGCTCTCTCAAGCAGGAACTCGAAGCGCAGAGAGCACTTGGCCAGCAAAGCCGTGCGCTCCAAAAACAATTGAAGGACCGAGATGCGGAAGTGGCTCAGTTCAAGTCACAAGCCGAAGAGGCGACTAGTCAACTTGCGGCCGCCCAGTCTGAAGTCAAGGCATTGCAAACTAAACTCTCTGCTGCTCGGAACACGGCTGCAAGCCTTGAAAGTGCTGTAGTGAAGGTCCCGGGGAGCGCTATCAAGGGTGGTGCTAACCGTGCTAATGCTGCTGCGAGTGCGGAAGCTGCCCACGCGGCTCAGTACGCGCAGCTCAAGGAAGACCTTTACAGTGATCTCACAGGCCTGATCATCCGGGACGTGAAGAAGAGAGAAGCTGACAGCCTATACGATTGTATCCAAACCGGTGGCAACGGAAGTAAGTTTCTGGGCAACCTGTTCTGCAAATTTAGAAAACGCGCTAACCTTAAGATAGCACTTCACTTCAAATTGACCGTTCCTCATGTGTCCTCTGCCAACTTTGAATCAGCTGAATTCCAGTATATACCCCTTTTGGATGAGAACCGGGACCGTGACTTGGTTGCTATCTTGCCCGAATATCTCACGGTGGACATCACGTTCTCCCGTCAGCAGGCGTCAAAGTTCTATACCCGAGTTATTGACACACTCACCAAGCGACGGAATAGCTCTTCTGCTTCTGCTTCTGGTTGATAGCGCAGCGATTGTTTCTTTTTAAAAGACTTGTCTTAATAGGGTTTGCCTTTTTCGCATAGCAGGAGTCTTGGTGACACAATTGGATTCTTTCGAATAGCACAGGCGTTAGGAACTTGCATTTGTGTATGCAGACTGGTCCATAAACAGCATCACTTAACTACTTGTATACACATGTACATGTCCTCGTAAGGTCGTCCAGGGGCTGCGTAAAGTGAACTGCAGCGTACCGTAGCCCACCGCCGTGCTCCATCAGCCGTCTCTGATTGGCGGTGACACCGGCGAATGATGCCGCCGCGATTTAGCAGATTAAGTGTCCTCCAAATAATCCTGAGATGGATTGACAGCTGCTTGTTATTTTCCGATTATATTTTGTCCTTGGCCGTGACCGAGGGGCGATTCTATAGCTTACATTCTTTTTGCCCCAATTCCTCTTGGGTGGGAAATCATGGCGCGACTCGGCCGCGTTGGGTTCCTGACCCTCGCGGTAGTATTCCACCTGATATACGCCTATTCGATCTTCGACATCTACTTCGTCAGCCCGATCGTGAGTGGCATGAGGCCATTTGGCGTCGAACGCGAACCCAACATCGAAGCACCAGCAAAACGCCTCTTCCTGTTCGTCGCGGACGGCTTGCGTGCCGACAAGGCCTTCCAAGCACTACCTGACCCGTCGCCGGAGAACCCTGCGGACGCTGAGAATAAGAAAGAGAACAGTGAACCGATACATCTTGCGCCGTTTATTCGATCGCGAGCGCTTTCGCATGGGACGTTTGGAATTTCGCATACCCGTGTGCCTACCGAGTCGAGACCCGGCCATGTTGCGCTTATTGCGGGATTGTATGAGGATGTGTCGTCGGTGACGACCGGGTGGAAGTTGAACCCAGTGAATTTTGATAGTGTCTTCAATCGGAGTCGGCATACGTGGAGCTGGGGAAGTCCGGATATCCTTGCTATGTTCAAGGAGGGTGCGGTTCCTGGGAGGGTTGATGCGGACATGTACGGCGAAGAGGCGGAGGACTTTACGACCGATGCGACGCAGCTGGACACTTGGGTTTTTGATAAGGTGAAGGGGCTGTTTGGAGCGGCAAAGCATGATCCAGAGCTGAATGCGAAACTGCGCGAGGATAAATTGGTCTTTTTCTTGCATCTTCTCGGTCTCGATACTACCGGCCATGCGTACCGTCCTTATTCCAAGGAATATCTGCACAACATCAAGATCGTTGACCAGGGCATCAAGGAGATTACAAAGCTTGTGGATGACTTCTACAATGACGATAAGACTGCGTTTATTTTCACTGCGGACCATGGCATGAGTGACCTGGGCAGTCATGGAGATGGACACCCCGACAACACCAGAACCCCGTTAGTCGCCTGGGGATCCGGCGTGGCTACTCCACGAACGCCGCAGGATGGCGCTCCGTCTGGCCATGAAGATGGCGTCTCATCTGACTGGGCTCTGGATAGCATCCAACGCCACGATGTCGCGCAGGCTGATGTCGCTGCCCTGATGGCATACTTGGTGGGACTTGACTTTCCCGTCAACTCTGTGGGACAATTGCCATTGGATTACATCGATGCTAGTCCCAAGGAGAAGGCGCTGGCTTCGTTCGCGAACGCGCGGGAAATTCTGGAAATGTACCGTGTCAAGGAGGAGCAAAAGCGGGCCGTGTTGCTTCGGTATACGCCCTACGAGCCGTTAGCGGACCACGGTGAGACCTCTGTGGAGGAGCACCTCAAGTCGATTGACGGTTTGATCACCACTGGTGCATACAATGAGTCGATTACAATGTCCTCCGCCCTCATGGTGACTGCCCTGGAAGGTCTTCGCTACTTACAGACGTATGACTGGCTGTTCCTAAGAACTATTGTCACCCTGGGTTACTTGGGATGGATCGCCTACGCGCTGACCACTGTCATTGACTTGCACGTTTTGCATGGAACTTCCGATTCGAACCGGACACTGGGGGGTACCATGTTCTTCTCGTCCGTTTTGGTCGCTCTGTTTTCCGTTCTGTTGTACCAGCAGTCCTCATGGAGATACTACTTCTATGCGGCATTCCCGATCTACTTCTGGGAGGAAGTGATTGCCCGAAGAAAGGCGTTGTCTGCTGGTCGCGCGATCTTGCTGGGCCATGTCAATTCTGCCGCGGGGTATTTAAGCTTTGGGATTCAGATTGTGATATTCCTTGGTGTTCTGGAAGGATTGGTCCAATCTTATTTCCATCGGGAGATCTTCACGGTTTGCTTTGTGTTGGGTGCTTTGTGGCCCGTCGCGTATGGCATTAACTTTGTCAAGAAGCATGCTTTCTTATCGGCGACATGGGCCATCGGCTGCTGTCTTATGAGTACATTTACTCTGTTGCCGGTGGTGAAGATCGAAAGCATCACCACGATAACTCAAGGTGCCTTGTTGATGTTCTTTACCGGTCTCTTGTATCTTCTCTTCGAGGGCGACATCTTGAAGCGGAGCAAAACACAGGCGTCAGATGCTGTGAACAACAGTGGTTCGCGGATCATCATGGGTATGCAGATCGGTATGGTTTTGCTTGCGACGATTGTTACCCGTTCCAGTGCTGCTTCTCTGCAAGCTAAGCAGGGACTTCCGCTTGGTAATCAGGTGGTCGGATGGGGCGTGCTGGTTGCATCACTGCTGCTGCCCTTCCTCCACCGTCTGTATCCTAACGGCCACTATATCCACCGGTTGATGGTGCTTTTCCTCACATTCTCGCCTACCTTTATCATCCTCACCATCTCCTACGAAGGACTGTTCTTTTTTGTGTTTTGCATGACCCTGATCACTTGGGTTCGACTCGAACATGCAATCTACGTCCATACCGCTGCACCGGCCAACCCAACCGGCAAGGCCAACAACGTCCTCAAGAAACCAAGCGCCGAATCCACCACAACCGTCTCCGGCCAAACCTACCACTACCGCTCGCTAACGCTCTCCGACACCCGCGTCGCCCTATTCTTCTTCTTCCTCCTCCAATCCGCGTTCTTCAGCACGGGCAACATCGCCTCCATCTCCTCCTTCTCCCTCGAATCCGTATACCGCCTAATCCCCACCTTCAACCCCTTCAGCCAAGGCGCTCTCCTCATCCTCAAGATTCTCATCCCCTTTGCAATCATCAGCGCAAACCTGGGCATCCTCAACCGCAGACTACAAGTGCCCCCTAGTGCATTGTTCATGGTTGTCATGTCGATATCGGACGTGATGACGCTAAACTTCTTCTACATGGTGAAGGACGAAGGATCTTGGCTGGACATTGGCACCACGATCAGTCATTTTTGCATAGCGAGTTTCCTGTGCACGTTTGTGGCGGGGTTGGAGTTTCTGAGCGAGGTTTTTGTTAGCGGGGTGGATATCAAGACTGCGAGTGCAGCAGTTGAGGCTGTTGATGGGAGTGTGGAATCAGACCGGAGGCACTGATTTGTCGTCTTTTCTTTTTAATTTTTTTTTTCTTTTTCTTGCATCTACTGTGTAATAGAATTCTGGGCCAATACATGTTGTAATATATCTAATCTGGCGTGGCTTATAGATATTGGATGGAATGATGGACCAATTATTGGCGTTTGCCTTGTACTAGTAGCACCCTGATACATATCGACCCCCCAGATCGACACTACCAAGCGAGACGTTGGCATAATGACAGAGTACTTGAAGATATCTGGGATGCTGGACCTCGGCGTCACAAGGGATTCAGAGTCTGGGGTTGCCGGGGTTGCGTCAGTATATGCAGAGGGGATACGAGTACGGAGTATGGGGTAGTTGTATACTGCGATGTGTAGGGAGAAGAAAACTGGTGTATATAATGGGGTACGTAGATACAGAGTACATCCTTCGTAGTACTCCGTAGTAAAAGTATTGATCGATCGCAAACTCTTCCCAAAAAGTGAAGCCACAAGGCTTTTCCAGGGTCAAAAGCTGATCTGAGCGTGGCAGTAGACTTGACATATGCGTACGAAGCACTAGTTGGTAGTGAAACTGGTATTTCCACGCACAGTCCCAGTGGACTCGCACTCCGTTTCCCTCCTGGCCTGGATTAACCCCAGAGGACCCTTGTTCAATCCCATTGCAGGAGAAATTCTTTGGTGTTTTCTTCCCTATTGCCCTGTTTATTGTTTGTTCTCTGTGGTGACTATTACTACTACTGTATACTCTTCAAGGTCCCTTCCTTCTTCTCCCCCTGTTTTCATTCACAACCCCGAAAATCGAGTTGCCAAAAAACCCAGCCTGACTAACGACACGCCCGAAACTATCGACGCTTCCATTATTCTTTTTTGATCTCTTTCTCTTCCCGACGACAATCCAACGCACCCATTTATCGTCTTATTTCTATTATCCTATCCTCAAACGACCAGACTGGATGGAGAAATAATTCTACCCAAACTGCTCTACACCAGGCAATGAACACCGCCGCGGACTCTTACCACGATTCTGCTCGAGCTGCTTCCTCCAAAGCCTCCCCGGCCCCGAGTACTGCGGGCTCGACGGGCACTTCGGGAATTACCGTGCGCACCGGTCCAAACGGCCAGATGAGTTTTAGAAGGTGGGTTGTCTTATATTGGTGGTGGTGATGGTTGCGGTGCTGTCGCGGGGTTGAGGGGGAAGTGAAGAGAGTTGGATGGATATCTGGGGTAAAAGGAAAGGAAAACACATGCTAATATTTACCTAATCTGACAGACAACGGGCGTCGCGCGCTTGCGAGGTACGTTCTTTTATTTTTATTTGTTCTCGTTGCTGTCTGGTCGTTTTCTGCTTCCTTCGAGGGTCGACGCGACTGTGTATGAGCCGAGGTGCCGAGGCTTTTCTTGGGCGGTGGCCATGGCTTGCAGGCACGTTGGTGTGCATAACATGCATACTGTCGCATAGATAACGCTATCATTTCTTTTTCTTATTTATTAAACTATGGCTAATATTATATCTGGATTTTATAGACCTGCCACGCTCGAAAAGTGAGTCGTCCCCGTCGCTGTTCCGTCTGATCCCCCGACCGCTGACCGCGCCCGTGTCCAGGTTCGTTGCGACGCGGCCAGTCTAGGTGTGCCATGCACCAACTGTGTAGCCTTTTCCATCGAGTGCAAAATTCCAACGCCAAAGCGCAAAAAGAATGCAAAGTCGAAAGAGCCGAATGGGTATGATACTGGGTATATATTGTCCGCGCGTGTTCCGCGACCGGTCTAACATGGGTTTGTAGGAACGACGAGCGCGACGACATAAAACCCCGGCAAACCGTCTTCCCATCGCAGGAAAAGGATGCTGCTTTTGGATACCGCAAGGACCGCATGGCCGTCGACGGCATGCCGGTTACAACCCTTACCGACTCGCAGGCCGAGCAACAGGCATCCGACAACTCCGCCTATGCCCAACTTATGAAACCCAAGTTCGCGCGCGCCCCGATAAAAGAAGCAGGTCGAGTCGCCTATCTCGGAGAATCCTCGAACTTGTCCTTGTTGGTGCAGGATCGCCATGGCACCACGGATGTCGTCCATTATCCTCTCCCGCCGAATGTTAGGGGGTCGCGCTCTACCTTGACGGATCTGGATAGTCTCGAACTCGACATCCTCCACCAGCGGGGTGCATTCCTGCTGCCGCCGAAGCCACTTTGCGATGAATTGGTGGATGCATATTTTAAATGGGTCGCCCCCGTCGTTCCCATTATCAACCGTAATCGCTTCATGCGCCAATATCGCGATCCTAAGAATCCCCCGTCCTTGCTGCTGCTGCAAGCCATTCTCCTTGCAGGCTCTAGGGTGTGCACGAACTCGCAGCTCATGGATGCCAATGGATCGACCACGCCAGCGGCCATGACATTTTATAAACGGGCAAAGGCGTTGTATGATGCGAACTACGAGGATGATCGGGTGACCATCGTGCAGGCATTGGTCCTCCTGGGCTGGTACTGGGAAGGCCCTGAAGACGTCACAAAGAATGTTTTCTACTGGACGAGGGTCGCCATGGTCGTCGCACAAGGATCGGGCATGCATAGAAGCGTCGAATCGTCCCAGCTCAGCAAGCCGGACAAGCGACTGTGGAAGCGGATATGGTGGACTCTCTTCACGCGGGATCGCTCTGTCGCTGTGGCCCTTGGACGCCCGATTGGCATCAATACGGACGATTCGGATGTCGGAATGTTGACCGAGGAGGACTTCCTCGAGGACGAAATCGATTTTCCCGCTGAGTATGGCCCTGATCCGGTGCATGTGCAGTTCTTCCTTCAATATGTCAAACTCTGTGAGATCATGGGACTGGTTCTCTCGCAACAGTACTCGGTGGCATCCAAGTCCAGGCGGATGAATGCCATGGATCTCACCCATTCGGACATGGCTTTGGCAGATTGGCTTCAGAACTGCCCTAAGGAAGTCTGCTGGCAACGGTCCCGCCATCACTTCTGGGCCGCTCTTCTGCATGCCAATTACTACACTACTCTCTGTCTTCTTCATCGTGCGCACATGCCGCCAGCCTCGTCAGTGCCGAGCAGCTACAGAGTCGAGGAAATGGCATATCCGTCACGGACGATTGCTTTCCAAGCCGCTGGGATGATCACGTCTATTGTCGAGAATTTGCAGACGCATGATGAGATCAGATATACTCCTGCGTTCATGTACGTCAGCTTGCTCATTTTATTCATGGTCAGTCGCTAACTCCCTGTAGTGTTTACAGTCTGTTCTCGGCATTGATCATGCACGTGTATCAAATGCGGTCGTCGGTGCCCTCCATCGTAACTACCTGCCAAGAGAGAATCAACATCTGTATGCAAGCTCTCAAGGACGTATCGAAGGTGTGGCTGGTGGCCAAAATGGTGCATACCCTATTTGAGTCCATTCTGGGCAACAAGGTTCTCGAAGAGCGCCTACAGAAGGCTGCCGGAAAGCGACACCAACGCGTACGGCCAGAAGCTCAACTTCATCATCCACCTCCGCCCCCGAGACGACCCGACCTACCTCCCAAGCGCAAGTTCGACGACATGGATCTGGGTCTGCCGAATGGAGGCCCCACTCCCCCAGTCTCGTACGAGCGATCTCGTCCGCAAACTCCTGCGGCCACGCCATCCAGGGATGAACTGGGACAGCATTCGGCATCGAATCTTTCCCATGGTTCGCCTGGTGTGCCTCGAGAATCTTTGACTGGCACGGGTCTCTCCCGTGGGAATACACGACCAACGACGCCTTTCAACGGACAATTCTCTCTGCCAGCAACTCCCCCCGATCTCTTCCTTGTCACACGAACCTCGCCCAACCTCTCCCCATCCCTCTGGGAGAACTTCCAACCCGAGCAACTGTTCCCCGACGGCACAGCTTTCTTCCCCGAACTAGCCTCACCACACGACGGTGCAGTCAACACCCAACTGCAAATGCAAAGCCAGCTCCAAACACAAAACATGCAACAACGCATGATGATGAACAACCAACACATGCCCCGCACAGTCTCCGGTGCCGGCACCCAAGGTAGCCCAGAAATGCTCTCCGCCATTCCAGCCGGAATAAGCGTGCAACCGCAACAATCACAACAGATGTTCGGTGTCGAGAACCAGCAAACCTGGCCGATGCAAGGCCTCGATCCGCCGCTGAGCACGGCGGGCCTGGAAAACGCCAGCCAAGATGATAACTGGAGTAGTAGTTCTCGGAGTGGACCTACTGCGCCGACGACGTTGAATGTTGAGGATTGGTACGTCCCCTCTCCCTCTCTATCTATTGTAACTGGTGTGTGCTATGTGTGCTAACTGTGTGCTCTGCAGGTTCCAATTCTTCGGTATCAACGGTAGTTTCGGCGAAATGGCTGGTTGATTTACTGGGTCAAGTTGGGTTTGGTTTTATCGGGTGTTTTCTATGTATATAGTTTCGTATTTTTGCGTCTTGTGCTTGTTTGGAACTACACTGGCTGGCGCTCGGTTGTGTAATCTAGTTATGGATGGGATTTATTTTCTGTGATTCAACGATATACATTTCAAACACTTCACATTTCCATCGCTTAATTGATAAGTTCCCTGGACCAGATAGTTCTGATGATAGATGGCATATCCCCAGATGCCCGATTCAGCGCTACCACCTTCAGTGAATTGTGATCTGTTTCTGAGTATACTATGGTTTTGTTCTTTTGTTTTGACTGTGACCTTTTCATGCTTGTTTTATGTATACATAGCATGGCGCGGGCTTGGTTTTCTTATCTTATTACCATTTATTTGCCTGTCCAATTCGTACCAGGATATTCGCATTCCTTTATGAGTTTCCAAATACCGACGCCAGCATTTTCGATTCAATCTCGCTGGCCACTCCTCAGAGTACCCATCAATCCCAAGTTCTCTTTCCCAGCTGATGTATCCTCTCGCTGCGTTGACACACATTCATAGCACGGCACGTTGACCAAAAAGTCAAACGGACATGCGAAAAGCCCGTTTCCAGCTCGTGGACCTCTGCCGTTCCCATGGACGTATAAAATCCATCCATCGTTCTGGAGCATCTTCTCTGTTCCAAGCTTCATAGAACCAAAGGACAGCCTGATGTGTTTGGTACGATCTTTCATCAACGTTCATCCCCGGTTTCACTCAGTTCCCCCGGAAAAGCAAGTATCATTGCACAGGTATGTAGGTCACAGGTATAAACCTTCCGCAACTGAGTGACCCCGTTGCTATGAATTCGTTTTCGATGGCATTCTCAAGATTGCCCAATACACATTCATCGCCGCTTATGCCGCGATACTCTTTTCCAGTGAATGTTCTCGAGAGCCCTGTGGCAATCTCGAGCACTTCTTCTCAGCGTGCTTGGTCCGTTTGCAATTCGTTCGTGGGTATCAGTCTCTCTCGGCCTCCCTGGGTAGAGTGGGTTGTAACAGCGCGTGGCTTCATGTTTCGATTTTTCAGCAATGAATGGTCACCAAACACAATGTAGTGTGGGCGATGCATGCTAGGAACCAGTACACCCAGAGTGTCGATATGGCTTGAGCGATGGACTAGATGAGTCCAAAAACTTTTTGTAGTAGTCGACACCTATAGCATCGCTATTCGACATCGTATTGAGAAAGAGAACGGGGCAGTGTCGCTATACTTGTTAGATGTGGTTGTCACGGATCTCCAACACGTGTGCCTGCTTTAATATTATCCAGAAATGTCTGCTGCGCTTGTAGAGAGGATGGGGAAGCGGTTTGCGTCTCTTTGGAAAAAGTTCTGACTTTCTCCGAAGTTCCTTGCTATATCGCTGGGCGACGTAGTCCTAGGGCTCTCCTTCACGACTAGAGACAAGGGAATTGGAAGTCGGGCTAATTAGCCAGTTTTGCAGCTGAAGGTAACTGTTTTGAGCCATACAACAGTAGTTTTTCAGCCCTGCGAGATTCGAGATATGCAGTTGAAGTTGTACGTTGTATTGATGGCTTCTGGTGAATAGTGATAGGTGGCTCATTCACTGTAGCCTCATGAGAAACAATCACATTAAAGCCCCCACGACCAATGTTTTAAATAGAGGGTCGCTTGAATTGGGCCAACGTATAAACATCATCTACCCAGGATCTATGTCAAAATATGCAGAGCCAAACGCCATAAACAAACGGAAAGAGAAATCGAATCCTTGAACATTACTCTACGCCCTCGACTTCCTCATCGATGAATCGTCATTCGGCATATATTTGTCAACCATCTCAATTTTTCTCTGATATTATGCAAAGCCTAGCCAATACATAAGAAAATAATAGAAGCCAGAAAACTCCAATGCGCAACCATCCCATGTTCAACACCCTTCTTTATCTGCTCACAGCCTACTTGGAACAAAGTATGGGATATTCTGCCTTTCATACAAGTCCTTGTGCTGGGCCTTGATAATATCGGCACCCTGAAATTTATTCGTTAGTTGTGCCATGCTTTGGAAGGACATATGTTTGGTCTTACCTTCTCGCCAATCATGTACACTGAGTTTTGAATGCGGCAGTCAGGAATGACGGGCATGACAGAAGCATCCATGACGCGAAGGTTCTTGACACCATGAACGCGGAGCTTGGAATCAACAACACCCTGGTAAACGCTCTTCGACAGACGCGCTGTGCCACAAGGGTCTGAAATACAATTAGTAACAGAACGGATAAAAAGGAGATTGATAGATACTTACGGAATCCGGTCTGGCTCCGCTCCAACACGGCTTTGTTCATAGCCTCGTCCGAGTGGATGGGCATCTCCCAGGGATACTCCCCGACGACAATGTCCTTGAATCCTTGGCCGTTTAGGAGAACATCATAGGTCCATCGAACACCCTCACGCATAGCCAAGATATCCAGATCATTGGCGAAAAAGTTCAAGTTTATGTTGGGGTCAACAAGCGGATTCGCGCTATTGAGCGTGACCTCGCCACCTTCAGACACTGGGCGCAGAAGGTCCACGATGACCGTCATGTAGCTGCCCTCCTTCGGCACAGGGTAATGCCACTGGAACGCAGTGCTGAACATGCCCACAAAGTCCAGTTCGAAATGTGGTTGGCCGCCTGGGCCAAAGGGATCAAGGCCGTTGTTTGCTGCTTTGGCTTCGCGGTAGGCGGGATATTTTTCCAGACGCTCGTCGATTCGGGGGAAGCCTACGAGTTCCAGAAGGCCGGATGCTGCTGGGCCTGTCTTGTCTCGGCGGTAGGCGGCAACTGCAGCTTCATTGGAGGGACCCGCGCGCAAAAGGTGGTCGTCAAGCGCGTAGCCATCCTTCAGTCGTAGGACAAAAGGAACGATAGGATGGTCGAGTAAGTGCTTTCCAACATGCGGGGAGTCAACGACAGTCTTGATTCCGTGTTGGGCCAATTCTGCTGCAGGGCCGATGCCGCTAAGCAAAAGCAACTTTGGAGTCTCGAAGACGCCCTGGGAAACGACGACTTCCCGGTCCGCATAGAAATCGTGTTCAGCGCCGGTCGATGGATTGATGACGGAGATACCCACACATGTGTTGCTCGCGCCATCGATCAGTAAGCGCTTAGTATTGCAGGATGAAAGAATAGTGACGTTCGGCTTGTTTTGCAGATAGAGGAAGCTGCCCTGGCGCTCTCCCTTATAGATCGTGTCCACACAGTGAGTGAGGCCATGCATCTCACCCGAGTAGATGTCCTCCGAGAGAGGCTCACCCTTCGACACCCAGGCACTTGTCAGTGCTTCCCGGAAAGGTTGGAGCTCTGGGACAAGCTCCGCATGGGCAATCTGAACAGGACCACCAGTTCCGATCTTGTCGAGGTCGGACGGGTACAGTTTCTCATCATCGTGATAGGTCGCACATTTGCGGAGATACTCGACGCAGTTGTCCCAGGTCCATTCATCACCGCCAAACTCAGCCCAGTCGTCAAATGTGGCTTTGGATCCAGGGATCCAGGTGAAGTAGTTGGCACAGGAGCTGCCACCAAGAATCTTGCCGCGGGTGTTTGGTTTCTCGGTACGCTCGTAGTCGTCGCGTTTGATCATGGCGCTCTTGTAGGCCCAGTCATACTTGCTACCTCGGATTCCGAAGGACTTGGATGGGGTGGTGATGTCTTCAATTTGGTGTGGGTTGGCAGTGCCGGCCTCGATGACTAGGACGCGGACGTTGGGATTTTCAGCCAAACGACCAGCGACGGCGTTTCCAGCAGTGCCGCCGCCGGCAATGATGAAGTCAAATCGAGAATTGTTTGTATTGGTAGCCATTGTACCGAGAGGAAGATGTGAAGAATTCGGATATTCAGTATAGTGAAACTGAGTGATGAATGTAGTGTTGTCCTGGAGGGGTCCCTCAATCTATATAAATACTTCTTTTTTCAAGTTATGAACAGTCTTGTAGAACCCATTTGCCTCTATGATTGCTTGTGAGGAGGTAGCCGACTTCCGTGTGCATTTCATTCTCTCCTCACGTCGTTGAGTTACTGTTCCATACATTCAACGGGGTCGTGACAGTCTTACTCATAGTCTCATACTACTTAGTTTCCATGACAGGCGAGGTCCAAAAAAGGAAACAGCGTCGAACATTCCGTGGAGCTCCCAAGCTAGACCGCGTCGGCGAAGGATCGGGATTCGCTCGGAGTGTAGCTTATCCCTCGCCGAGAGGTCAATTAGTATTTCCTCTTCCAGAATAACTACATTTATGATCCGCGGTATCCATCGTGAGGGGAATCCTGTTGAGAAATGTGGATCTCCATGCTGTGTATAGGTGTTTGCCCTTCTCTAATGCACCCACAGATTGGACGGAGTAATCTTCCATGCCTCCGGACATGCTATTCCCCTCACGGAACAACAATGAATAATTATAGATGAGGGGAAAATCAAAGCAGAAAAAAATTGTTCTCCGCATATGTACCTGATATCGTCAGGGTGGTTGCGGGTTACCGGCGTGTATGTCCGAATTCATCCCGACATCTCAATCCTCTTGGAGGAATCACTGATACGCCACTTAGAGGAGAATGTTTTCTAATACAACTGGCTGTAGAATCGGGGCATCGGCAAGTGACGAACGCGGACGTTGGCTTTCTTGGGGCTGACATATCTGAGTATGGATGTGAGGAGACACGAAATCTACATATAAAAGACGAATGTATAGGCTCAAGCGAGAGAAACATCTATTATCCCTATTCTCTCAGCACTTCAGATTTCATCACTCTTACTTACACGCAGTAATCATCTAAGCCATGAAGCCCGCTTCCAACTTCACCTTGGGCGAAGGTAAAGAAACATCCTACTCATACATGCACATCTATCACTAACCTTGTCCTTCCCTTCCACAGGACAGCCCCTTTCAGACCCTGCAGTCAGCACAACCCTCCCAACCTTCGGGGGAGGCGGTCTGGTTCCGCTCCAAGACACGCTACTCCTCGAGACTTTAGCCCATTTCAATCGGGAACGGATTCCAGAAAGGTAAGCTCATCACTTGGAACTGAGTCTTATGAACTCCCCCGGCTAACCCATGCAGAGTCGTCCATGCTAAAGCAGCCGGTGCTTGGGGTGAATTCGAAGTCACTCATGATATTTCACATCTGACTGCGGCGAAATTCCTTCAGAGCGTTGGAAAGAAGACGCCAGTGCTATGCCGGATCAGTACAACTGGAGGTGAAAAGGGAAGCCCGGATACTGTTCGAGATATCCGGGGGTTTTCTGTCAAGTTTTATACTGAGGAAGGCAATCATGATATTGTGGGAAACCATGTGGTATGCCGGAAAACGGAATCCCTTTTTATGAGGAAAGAATCTGACGGTGACTTTAACAGCCTGTTTTCTTCGTCCGGGATCCTGTCAAGTTCCCCTCGGTAAATCGCAGTCACAAGAAGCATCCGCAGTCGAATACGGCCGATGCAAACATGGTAAGCATTGGGCCTTTTTTTTTTTTTTTTTTTTTTGCCCTTGCAAAGCTGACTCAAAGATACACCAGTTTTGGGACTTCCACGTCCACAACCCTGAAAGCGTTCATGCTCTAGTTCACCTCTTTGGCTCTCGTGGCATCCCAGACTCAGTCCGCCGCATCACAGGCTTCGGTGTGCATACATTCAAGCTAGTTGCCCCCGATGGATCCTTCAAGTACTGCAAGTTCCACCTCCGTTCGCTGCAGGGGGTAGGCAATGCGTCCACTGACGAGGCCACGCGCCTTGCCGGTGTGAATCCGGATTTCCACACACAGGAGTTGTTCGATGCAATTTCTCGCGGGGATTACCCGTCATGGGGTTTGTATATCCAGGTTATGGACCCTGAACAGGCTGAGAGACACGGGCTGGCGATGTTTGATATTACCAAGGTCTGGAATCATAAATACTTTCCGTTGATTCCTGTTGGGAAGATGACGTTAAATAAGAATGTAAGTCTCTTTCCTGGTTTGACTCTTTCCTCTTCGTTCTATTTGAGCCGTTATTGATGGTGAATAATAGCCGGCAAACTACTTCGCGGAAATCGAACAAGCGGCCTTTTCGCCGTCAAACATGGTTCCTGGCATCACTTCCTCCCCAGATCCGAGTAAGTACTGGCTCTTTCGAAGTAATAGAAGATTACCTAACGGTATGAAGTGCTTCAAGCACGCATGTTCGCATACCCAGACGCCCAACGATACCGTCTCGGCGCAAACTACCAGCATCTCCCCCCTAACCAACCAATTGTCCCAGTGAAGGCCCCCTACCAACGCGACGGCGCGGCCACAACCACTTCCAACTACGGAGCAACGCCGAGTTACGTTCACAACGGATCCACACGACACGGCATTAGGAGCGTGTCTGCATCGACTGCACAAGCGGTGCGACATGATGAATGGCTCCGAGGGGGAACTACTCTGGGATTAAATGAGATTCCGGATACTGAAGATGACTATGTGCAGCCGAGGGAGTTGTGGAGGAGGGTATTTGATGATGCGGAGCGGAGGCTGTGGGTTTCGAATGTTGCGGGGAGTTTGGATGGAGTTTCGGACGACTTGAAAAGGGGTGTTATTGAGATGTTTGGGAGGGTGGATTCGGAGATGGGAAATATGCTTGCAGCGAAGATCAGGGAGACTGCTAGATTGTAAGGCTGGTTGGTCAAATACTACAATGGATAGTTAGATAACCCTAAATTTCAGTGATAATACAAATAAAAATGTCTGTTTGAGCATAATATTATTCACGGAGCCAAATTCCAGACCATGTATTGAGTTTCTGGGGTTGGAAGCATTCGCAGCATGGCTGGAAGGACGTCTCATTACTCTGGATCTCGTTCCTGAGGATGTTCGGATACCATATTTACCTCGTTGTTTCCTTTGCAACCGGAAGAAAATGCCTGTATAATTCATCCAGGCTGGGAACTACAAATTGTCCCTTGAACTTGGTAATTCATAATCCCAGGCTCGCTATTTAACGATCTGCGTAATCTCTTGCATTCTGAGGATGCTTCTGGTAGAGAATTCATATGCGTCAATGGGAACAAAGATATCGAAACCGTTCCAGCTGCCAGGCAACACATACAATTCCGCCGACATGCTACGCTTACGGAGTACGTAGTAGGTGACCATTTGAGCCTCAGATCTACATACCCCGCCTTGCTGGTGGTAGTAGTAGTAGTAGTAGTAGTAGTAGTTGCTATTTTACGTCAGAAATTCGGTCGCGTGTTGATGAGAATCGATGGATAAATAGTCGGCCCGAGTGGCGAGGTCAGTAGATTCTTATATATATAGGCCAGCGTGTGCGCACATTTAGCTAGCTAAGCACTCATTAAGCACTCAACCAGCTGCGTACGCGCACGTACGTTCGTTAGACAATATACCTCTTCGTTAAACTAGTCCTCTCCATAGACCTCGTTTAGTCCGGAATAATCGACTCCCGAATTCCCCTTTGAACTACGATCCGAGAGACCCCGCTTCACGTGTCAAATAAAATCACGTGCCGCGCGGTCCCGAAACGGAACATATGACGGGCGGAGCGAAACCGCCTATCTGGTAGCTAAGCTAATTCTATCATACATGCTGGTGAAGACTCCCTCGTGGGAGCTTGCCTAAACTCCCGGGCCGCAGAGCGGGAGTACACATTCTGTGGAGAAGAGAGGAGAAGGAGAGCTAAAAAGGAGGAGAGGAGACGATTGTTTTTTTTTTTTTTTTTTTTTTTGGGTTGGGGGTTTGAGGTCAGTGTGCTGGGCGTATTGTGCTGTAAAAGTGAGACCTCTGCAACCATTCATGGAGATCCCTTGTTCCTGACTTAGAGCGCAGAATCTCATCCACCTGCCAGTTACCCCATGGCTGCGGGGAGGCCTTGTGGCCCTTCTGACAGTAGTAGAAGTGATGGGTGGACTTTGGGCACCCACATGAGCACTCCAAATTGGCGTCTTCATGCCTGAAGCGTTCATGATACTGGGTGAAGTCTCCGTGACCTGACCGGGCAGCAAGGAGTCGACCAAGGGTGGCTCTGGGGAGGGATAGTTCATGGGGTCATTTATCTAGGCCAATGGAGAGGTCCTGATACCGCTGTGGTGCATTCTCAGCCCAGAATGCTTGAAATTGCCGCCAGAATTCCTCTTTCAACGTCTGGTGAGCCCAGGCATATCTTGCAGGAGTTGACGGCTCAGCTCAGCGCCTTTGTCGGCAAACACCATCAATATGGCAAACAATGCCATGAAAGCAATCAAGACAAACAGCTGCTTAGCGAGGCCACACACAACCATATAAGACTTCTTCGTGTAAATAGATTTTCCTCTTCTTTTCTTTTCTTCAGATTCGATATTCTCGTCGATGGCTACAATAGTTAGATAGGAATTCAGTTCGTTATTATCTACTATTCCGAGCCCGTGGCATTGTGCTTCATAGCAACCCATGCCATTCTGCGGGCTACTAGGCGCTCAAGTCCTTTTCCCAGAACTGAAAGGAGAGCAATGAGCCTGTAGGCCTGGGGGGAGCTATGGTCCCTCTTCCCTGGCTTTGGAATAGCCACAAGCGTAGCGTCGCGGAATGGGGTAGGATGCCATCACTGCTTCAGGCAGCTTCGGTATAGAAGTGAAATGGCTAGTCCCAGGGATGGCCATGCCTTCCTAAGGATAGAGGTGGTCACACCGTCTTTTCCTTAGGGTACTATTCTTGGGTTTGGCAACTGCAGTGTAGATCTCTTTCTCTGTGATGGCAGGGAAAGGCAGTTTGGGATCATTGATAGGCTCCAAATTGACATCCACACCCTCTGAGCATGAGGCCTTTTGTAGGAGTTCCCGGACCAAATAATTTGCTTTGTCATCTGTAGAGGAATGAAGCCGGTCTCCCTCTTTCAGAGGGGAGATAGGTAAAGTTCCTTCAGTTCTGTTCCACTTTACTGCGTTGAAAACATCCTTGGGTTCTTCAAATTCATCAACTTTTGAACGCCAGAAGTGGCGTTTGCTGTGCCGGACAACGCGGCGGAGGACTCGTTTAGCATCCCCACCCCGCCTTGCTGGATCCCGCATTTTTTCTACTTTTTTGGTAGATCGTGCAGATGATCGTCGCGCTGCATCCGTATTTGGCCTCAGCCCTGTTCGTATCCATCGGCCGGGATATCTGAGCAATTACTTTTCAACACTCTGTACGCGTCCCTCCAAGAGCTGTACGCGCCTTTGAACAAGTCTTTTCTGGCATTTTGTTGTCCAAAGCTAACAGATGTGCGACGGCCACATTACGAATGTGGACACCATCATTGATTCTGCTCCTGTAATCTGTACCTATAGCGCTCAAATACGAGGCAGTGCCAGCGAATCTGACTGACTGATCAGAAGCAGGGAAATATAGATGACGTGGACCAACCAAATAGTGAGATATGCAGGTGCAAGGCCGAAATAATTAGATCCAACTAGGAAGTAGACCTACCTGGTACAATGATGCTTCTGATTCTCATTGGAACAGGTGAGGTTCTGTTGTTGCTCCCCAACCCCGGCAGGATATATGAAGGATTCAAACAAAGTGGCCGTACTTGCATCTGGACCAATGTTGCTGTAAGCGATACCTAGCCATAGGACACAGCGCTCTACCGAATCTGACAGCGGTAGGCCATGTAACGATGTCTTTAGCCTGCAGGAGATAACGCCCCTTCCCCTTCCAGGAGTTGAAAGCTTACAGCCTGTTCCTTGTTTCGTGCCGTAATCTGTTTGAACATGCATCAAATGCCCTGATCGTACATACACCCAAGCCACATACAGGCTAAGCTTAATAGGCATACCCTAAGCGTAAAGAAATTAATGTCCTCTTGAACAATGGCACATTTCATAGGTATAATCCAACAGATCGATTGGTCCTCCAATGCTTTGACGCCGTTAGGGAACAATTCAGGATATCTGTTCAGGAACACCTTGCAGGAGAGTAGTGAGTACGAGACTAGCTGTAGCCTGACCATTATCGACTTTTTGCCAACACATCTTCCGCTCTTGAGTATACATGCGAAATGACGTGTCCACCCGTATGTGACGGAGCTTCCAAGGGATCCAGCCTGTCAAGCAAGGCTGTGTATAGCGGAGCCCAGATGATGACCTTAGATTTATCCTCAGCGTCACTTGTTTCCTATCTAGGCAGGCTTTAGGTAACAATGTTTGGATATTATGAGGCATTGTTAGAGGTGCTGAGAGCGAGAGCTATAAATTCAAGGAAGGAACCTCTCTTATTGAAGGTCATCAACTCCAGCATTCACACCTACTTTCCCAAGATCATCCAATTCCAATATCCAGACCTACTTTCGCAAAGTCAAGTCCAATCACCATTATCAAGATGAAACTCACTCTTTCCTTTATTCCCCTTATTCTCGGCATTAGCTATGCAACTGCTATTCCTCGCCCTGCTCCAAAGAGCGCACTCCTTCCAAGGGATCAGATTGAGCATGACTGTCCTTCAGCCGATTTAGACACATGTTGCACTGTAAGTTGATGGTATACCCCCAAACATCTTTTGAACATTGCTAATGTGAATTTCGTAAACCCAGTGCTCTGGTGGAATGGGCTACTGCACCGGCGGCAAGTGCTATTGTAACACTGACATTACCTCCGACAATTGGTGCTAGTGAGATATATTGGTTTGGCTCGAGATCGGATCATGAGCTCATGGAGCTATTACGGGTCATGTGCAATTAGTCAATGCTTACGCAGCTCTGTGCTATTCTAACATGGGCTTCAACCGCTTAAGTGCAATCGCAATCCTGGTACAATTGAATTCCACTTACTGTTTTCTGCTTCGAAAGTAACCTGGGGATTCCTACAATATAAGATTGAACATGAGCACACTTGCAAGTATACTTGTAACCAGTAATCCTGTTTGAATGTGAAGATATAATATGAGCTTATAATGCTCATGACTAAGCTCTTCAATGGAGGCATCCTTTGTAGTACACGTCCCTGGTATACATTCCAGTGAGAGTAGCATGAGTCAGTAAGCTCGTAATGATCAAGCACGCGCTGATATATTGACTGCCGTCCGCATGAGACTATTCATTCCACGCCCACACTGGTAGAAACCTTCCCAGACTGTCACTTGTACTACAGGAAGCTCCACACCTCCTGCTAACCTTTGAAAGGATCCTCGGATAAGTTTTGGGGGGGGGGGCCGGGTTCTGCAAGACAGAAAGTTGTGCACGCCTGTGAGGCACCTATGCTTTCAGTGTGGAAACGAGCTTTAGCAAATATGTGCTAGAGAAAATCCTGATATAACACAAAGACTAACTGAGAGTACAGTCTCAAAATTAACTGAGGCGTACGCGAGGATATAACATAGAGATGGACGCAGCTCTGTGGAAGTGAGCTGAGCACCGGCGACTCATTTGTACCTGGACAAGGCTTCTCAGTTGATCCTCCGAAGGAGTCCCTTGTCCAAACCTGCTGTCCGAGAATGTTGAAGAAAATAAATGTGATAGTGGAAGTACAGGTGTCAAGCCGCACCTTAAAGTGGCATTTTGAAGATCTGGCCAGTGACATTAGATGCAAGCTTCCACCCACGGTTATGCCTTGATATATACCGACTTCAGAGTGATCTGTCTTCTGTGACCACAGGAGACTTGCTTAACAGTAGGGGAACAAAGGCAATGTCAAAAACAAGAATCCCGAATCCCCAGGCAAATTTTCTTGGACGGCTGTTAGGGGGATAAACATGTTGTCTTCATCGCATCAAATGGCGCCTGGCAAATAGCAGACATGAATAAGCCCAACAAATTATACGGCGTCCAGAATCCCATGGGCTGTTTGTTGCCGTGGAGTGTCGTGCACTTGTCAGGATGGACAGTGTTACCTGGCGATCAGCGACTGAAATCAGCCTCGCTAAGTCGTTCTATATTATTCTAATCCCCTTGGGATCACGGTCATCTTAAAAGGCAGATTTAGCCTTCCTTCCGGTAAGGCTAACACTAGAAAAATAGTCACGCTGCCTTCATGAAAGCTATATATTATAAGGAGGAACTTCGCTCATGAAAACTACTACCAGACATTACACTCCCATTCATCTATTCCTCTATTTTTACATCTATTCAACAATACCAAATCAAAATAAAACTCACCTTCATCTTATTCTTTCTTTTTGCTCTTCTCTGTGCCTGTGCGCCACAGAACCGGCCACTAGCAAGTTCACCCCAAGAAAAGAAAGCAACAGCAGAGGACAACCTCAAGGTGATCAAACAGGTCGCAGCACAGCAGAAGGTACAACTGGCCCCGAACACACGGTACGCCCTGTACGAGAAGTGGCCGCCCGAGGGCCATGGGGCGTATGAATGCGTAACCGGTTGGTCGCATGTTCGTCTAATCGTGGGGACCTACAAGGAGGATGACTGCGACGATGACTTTTCCAATGGCATGTCGTTTGACCTTGGGAGAACCGGCGGTGACAAGAAAGGAGGCGAGGTCACAATCAATGAACGAGAGTGGAGGGCCAACCACATTCTCGTTGGAGGCGGAGATGCCGCATACTGGCACAAAGCGTCGGCAGAGAGCACGTATGACTGGGCGGGCGAAGGCAAGGATGATATGGCAACTATCAAGCGCAAAGGTATGCTCCCTCTTGTTCAATCCCTGATGCCCTTGTTGACTCTGAATAGCCACGCAATATGGAAAGGACCACACGACATACAACCTAATCACCAACAACTGCTTGACCTTTGCGAACGGGTTATACAAGCAAATCCATTGATCAGGTTCGTAACACCGTACGGGCTCCTAAAGAGGCAATCAGAAAAACGAACGTGGAATCTGGCAAAAACATGCATCTATCTCGGGCCATGAAAAATTTGATGAGGATTGATATGCCGTATGGAACCCCTAAGTCTGATATATAGGCCAGCGTGTATACACATTTAGATAGACAAGCACTCAAGCACTCGTGTGTGAATATAGGCGAGAATATATCATCCTATTCGCTTGTTTTACTTACCTCTACCATATCGGCGTCATGCAGTCCAGATAATCAACTTCCCGTCTTCCCCGACGACCTCCAAATACCCACTTCAAAATTTGTTCCTCAGCAAGGAGAATGACTGAGCAGAACCGGTTGAGTGCTGCACCTACTGAAATGGTAATATATCACATATCACAACAACATTGTATAGACATAGAGAATCCGGAATCCGGAAACAAAATATAACAAATAATTAAAATACGAACGAGCAGTATTCAGGATGGCCGTGCAAACTCGGCCAGAAATGACTTGAAAAACTACTTCATACTCGGCGTGGTTAGGCTGATGATGGTTAATTGTATTAATGGCGATGCTATTCATGTTCCCCACTGCCACAGCCACCGGAAATCAACCTTACAAAGACTTCACCTGTAGCTAACTAGTTATCATATTTCATTCTCTGCATTCCATTCTCAACAGAACTTGATAAAAACGATAATAATCATATTCTAGATTTCTTAAAAAAATGGGCGTCTCCTCGTCGCAACCCACGCTGCCCGAAGGCTTTGAATTCCCGCCTCCCCCCCAAAATCGCCGTATGTTTCCTCTCTCTGTAGAGCATACGTTATCCTCTTGCTAACACCCACTCAATTAGATGAACTCCGTGACCGCTATGGAGATAAATTATTATTCAGAATGTCCGGCTTCCACTCCGAGAGTCGTCGCCGGCTCAATACCGTGTTTGACATCTTTTGCACTCATTCTGAGCCAACCAAATGCAAGTATTGATGCTATGCAATGATAGTTCTGTGTGATGCTGACAACATATTATTAGTTTGGTCAGAATCCAACCTTGCCAACTTCATTCAGAGCACTTTTCCTGCAGAGTCGACCCCAATTCTCCTGAATGCAATCCCAGTTCTGCACCAATTCCTCCTGCGGCTTGGCTCATTTCCATACCAGAATGATCCCGACAGGCATCTCACACTGGATGTCCTGAAAATGGCAATTACTCTCCTCTTGGAATATGACTCCGAACAATGGACGGTTCATGGGGAAGACCAGGCCAGTTTCAGGGTAGTCGCCTTTCAGAGCATGGCCAGCTGGGACCCTTCAGCAACGAAGCCAGAAGAACAGCGACAGCGAGTCAAAGAGGATGATGCCCATCTTGAACAAGTTCTGGACTCAATCCAGCTCTCCAATTTCTGGAGTGATCCAGAATACCCCAAGTTTGTCATTAAGGGTCCTCAACTCCCGCCCTCATATTATCCCTCATCCTGGTCAAGAGACCTACATCGATTGATTCCAGTCAATGAGTTCAGATCACTGCTTCGATTGGTGCTCATGACTAGACTTTATCAGCATGGCATTGATGTACAATCATTTGCAACGTGTCTGCCACAGTTGGAAAACGTGATAGACTGCATGCTTGCAGCATTCAAGGAGAAAAGCAACAATGCAACTGCCATCTCTTGGGAGATATTTAATCAAATTATGGAAAGGTCAATGGTATGAATTTATTCTTACATCTCAATAAGCACAGGCTAATGATAATAAAATAGCCACATTTCCTAACTGGATGGGCTCGACTTCTCGGGCCAATGTACTCAACAAAAATTTTGGATAACCTTTCTCCTTCAGACTCTGTATCAGTGACACAAGCCCTCTTGAGAGAAGCATTTGTGCCCATATTCCAGCAAAAGGCTTCTGTCCCCAGTGCAATCTTGGACCTTCCAAGCTGGAGCCAGCTCACCATCCTGATGCCATTTAATCCCCAGATCAAAACCACATCATTGTGTTGGCCCGCTGCCAGCAAGCAGCAGTTAAGCTTATACGATTTCTACCAAGCTGCTTTGACAACCCAAACCCAACACCACATCATTCTCATCTCCGGCAACAACGATCAGGATTCTCATCTCATCCTAGGCGCGCTCCTGAGCAAGCCGCCCACTGGAGAAAGTGGTCAAATCATGATCAATCGCATCTTCCAGCTAAAGCAGATCCATCGGTGTTTTCGTCCACCAACCAGGATTTCTGAATGCCCGCTTCAGCTCCATGACAATCATGCCTCGATGACAGTCTTGACAAAGGATCGGGATGCGGTGAATCTGACACTCAATGAGACGTCAAGGAGCGGACAATTCTCTGTACAAAATGCTTCAGACCTCAAGATTGAGCTGAAGTTCAATGTTGATGCAATCGAGCTCCTTTGTGTGGACAGGGTAGAGAAGCCTTTTCGCTTTTAACTGAGACCTAGAAGAATGTCGAACGTTGGTTCCTATTATAATTTTATTTCATGGTTATTTCGTGAACTTTCAACGCCGTAACACCTTGAGCCTTGCACATAACCCATCCACAGAGCAAAATGCGATGATTATTGCAGAGACCCAAATCTGACCTGATCCCGACCCTCGACATTCCCAATATGGAAGCCTAGACGAAACCCAGTTAGGGCATGCCAAGATGGGGTGTAGGTCAGATTCTGCGGGGGTCGCCTCACCTCTGCCCTTTGCATGCATTTTGTACTGGAAATAAAGCCGTGAGAGAGGCGGTGGGAAGAACATGGACTCGGTCCCACTCTCACTTCCAAGACTGAATTCCTCGGCGCCGGCGTCTTACACCACCAGTGATCCTACGGGAACACAGTTCAGCTGTTGCAGCCATGGAAACTCCTGAGCTGCGAGAAAGGGGCTTGCAAAACGACCCACAAACATATTTATGAACACACCACAATTTCAAAACGATGGATCTGCTCTTAAACCATGGAGTGTGTGATGGTCAATGACTGATGACCAACTGCCAATGCTTGCAAACACTGCTGATAAAGCAATCTGAGCAAACAGCAAGCCCTAGCCCTTTGACATGTGATTGTATGGTGAGTAGATAGTTTTCTTTTGTCTGGCAGTTGGCTTCTTCTTTTCTTCTTCTTCCTCTCCAGATTTGATGTTCTCGTTGAGAGGCTGCCTAGATAGGAATATCATCCATTTTATCTACTAGTTATCGAACCGTGACAATAATCATGGACTTACTAAAGAATTTGAAACATATATGACTAGTTTCGAGCCTTGTAAATGATATCAACACACATATCAGCCAACAACACCACAGACAACAACACGGGAGCAAAAACACATTCAAACCGGGTATCAATACGTAAACGTGAGAAAGGATCGATTGTTCCGCTTCTTTTTTCTTTTTCTTTTTATAGGGCAGATCCTCAATTGGCCTGTCCCACCAATCGTCAATGCCAGGATCGGCTTCGATCTCTGTCATCCATTCTGAGACAAGGTCTTCCGGCAATGCGGTCGCTTGGCGGGCTATCAATGAAATTAGCCACGGAGTACAAGGAAACGGAGTAGCATCAGATACTTATCAGATACTTACTAGACGAACCGGGGTACACCCTCTCCATTTCTCTGATAGCCTCTTCTTCATTCTCCCAGCACCAACGACCAAAACCCCTATCCCTCCGCAATGACTTCATCTCCTGAAGTTTGCATGTCCTCAGGTGGCTGGCGGGAGGTCGTTGTAGTTGAGGTGATAATGGGAGGTGATGTCGCTGCAATCGTAGTGGTTGTAGTGGTCGTAGTAGGAATCATGGGAGGAGAATTAGATGGATCAGATGTAGGCGTAAAAACAGTAGTAGAAGTAGCAATGGTGAAAGTATTCTCAGCTTTGTCCACATTTTGCTTTTTCTGCAGCATAATAATTGGCTGAGAGGCAAGCCTCTTGCGTGGCCTGAGGCCCATTTGATGTGGCGATGCTGTGTTGGAGCTTGCCATCATATAGAAAGCAGAGACTAATGAAGAACGTAGGGAGCGATGAAGAAAACAGAGGAAGAAAGAAAATATTCAACTCCTGGAAGAGCTCTGGATTGCACATGATAACGGCCACCAATTGTTCTGGCTGCACCACATGCTCCAGAAACAATGGCGCTTGCTTCTAGGATGACAGTTTTTTCATACACTAGTTGATAATTCTTTCAAAGCTGCTGAGCACTCTCTTCTCTAATTATCTAATGTATATGCCTTCATATGTGTACAGCAATCGACAAATTGCATTATCGTCAGCACAAAATTGTTGGGGATTCAACCCTGAACCAGACGTTGCATTTGTCTCAGAAATGGCACAGTTTAACATAAATAAATATCAACTTCCAAAATAATTGCTGTATCTAGACTTTATTGATGCGAGAAATACATGCTGACCGTGATGCATCTGCTGGACTAGCCGCAATCAAGTGTGAACAGGCTCAGGTTGCTTCAGGCGACCGCTATCAAGAACTTAAAAGGGTGTCAGCCAGCGCATTGAATCAAGTTATCGACTCTCGCGAGCAAGAGACGCAGTTGATTCATCCAGAATGATTATTGTTTTCCTGAAAGTTGCATTATGTGTCGGAGCAAGAAATCCCACCGTCTTGTCGACACTGAAATAGGTGGCTTTGAGAAGTTTGGCCGAAGGGTCGAGTTTTACAGAGATGGATGAATTGACTCGATATATAAGAGCCATTAAATATTTGAAGTCGGAATATCATTATTAGCATGTATAAGAAGTCACAAGAGAAAATATTCAAAGAGATTGCTGTTCCATTTGATGATTTTGTTTGTCCTTTTGGCTAAGTCCTATTCTCACTTCTTAGGGTAACTTTATTATTTATTTATTTAATCAAGTTTATTGTTCATTCCGAGCCCTAGAGCTATGACAGACCATGATTCATGGACTCGAGGCCAGCAGCTATTCTACAGTCTCTTGTCCCTATAAGTTCCTGAGGCAACACCCCCTTCTATAATCTTTCTGATCCTTTTCCTCGCCCCAGACTGCCTGTATGTGCAGGGCTTTCGAGCAGAGTGCTCTCCTTGTGTTCCAAAGCAGGGTGGGTGTGGCCTAAGCTGAGATTCAGCTTAGGCTACCCTCCCTGCTACCCTTCTCCTCTTCTACTTGCCTCCTCCAATGCTTCCAGTCCTCATTCATCATTTCTTCGGGCCCTTTCCGCCGTTCTCTGTAGGTGTGTTCGGGGTAGAGCTACACTGGTGCTGGCTAGGAATTGTAGCAGTGCCCTGGTGGCTCTGGGTTTTCCTAAAAGTCGTCCTTGTGGGTGCTCCTCTGCAGCGGTGGGTCTCATAACCTGTGACGGCCTGGTCACGTTGGCTGCTTGTCACGTGGGACATGGTTGTTTGCTTTGTTGCTTTGTTGATAAATATGGCGTTACCTCCTTTCTTCCTTCCTCATGTCAATTATTCTCGTCGATAGCTACCTAGGTAGAACACATGAGTTGATGTTCTGTTATCCTAGCTGAGCTCCGTGACAACGCATCAATGCCGCTTCAGTGGCTGATATCAACAAACGCCGCCATCCGAGCAAGCAAACAAAGAAAGCATTAGCATGGCCACACACCCCATGGATAAAACCCCTTTTCTCCCGTAGATAGATTCCTCTTCTTCTTTTCTCCCCAGATTCGATATTCTCGTCGATGGCTACAATAGTTTAGATAGGAATATCAGTTCGTTAGTATCTACTAGCTACCAAGCCCGTGACAATTGAGTGATTTCAAAGCTTGATATTCAGCTTTGTACACCAACACCCCCCGGAAGCCGGGGTAGCAATTGGGAGCCAAAAATGCCTTCAAACTATGTGCAATTACAAAAGCAAGCCTCCTCAATTAAAGCTTTTCTAAAGCAGCGCTCAAAAAGCCCACCAAGTCTGCTTAATTCTGCAATAAATCAGGTTCTTAAATCTTATCCAAATCACAATGCAATCAGCTGCTTTTCTTGAGAAAGAAGTAAGCAATTTACATGCTGCCAATGAGAAGAAGAAGAAGCAAAAATGCACTCAGTCTAATAAGTAAATACCTTGGGAAGAAGGCCTTTTAGTTTTAGAGGCTAATGAGCTAGTTACACAGCTAGAACAAGCAATTGAAGAGCCTCCCCCCCTCAGCCAAGGAGGCCTTCACCACCTTTACAGCCGCGTATGAGAGCTTTACCAAAGTGCGGAGCCTGTGGAAATGAAGGACATAAGAGAAATGCATGCCCAGTTAGACCTAATTAGGTAGTTTTCTTAATTTAATGGCGTTTTGGTTGATATAAATATATTGAAATACCATAGATGGGGGGTAGGTGGCTGGCTCGCTTGTGTGGCCGGCTCGCTTGTGAATTACATTATGCATTCCTTGGTGTTGTGTGCACCCATGCAATATCTGCATCACTCTTCAGCATCGCACTGAGGTTCAATGTGGCTGTATTCATGGCATTGATAGCACTGCTTGAGTCTGCATGACCGGTCATATAGGACACAGTCATGGTGGCGTTCAACACCAGCCCTTCCTGGATAACCCGATGGCATGGTATTTTGCGGTGAATTCCACAATAAGGGAGGAGGCTGCTTTCCTTCTCCCTTCCTTGGTCAGCCATCCTACATAGGCTACCTTTGCCCCTTCGTGTAGTATCGCATTCTCTGACTCAATCTTGTTGATGGCTCTTTGTTGGTTATCAGTATCAATTGATTCTTTGCTGGTGTGTACTCCGTGAACAATCACTCCATATGTAGGTTTTATCACCCGTGTTGTTTTCCAAGAATTTTGACCCATTTGTCTTCTATGCTCTTCAGTGTGTCCGCCTCTGTGGTAGTTGCGGTATGGAGTACCACGTCCCCGCTCTTTAGCTGTTTTGCTGCTATGACTCGTGGAGCTTTTCCAAGAAGATTTATCCTTGAGCCCAACGCATCATTCACTCGTTTGCAGAGATCCTCTGATGACATGTTGCGGAGAATGGCCGCTGCGCCTGTGTTAAGCTTTACTATTGTTTCTCTATCCTTGGTGCTCACAGTTGTGGAGGCTCTGCTGTTTGGTGTCGATGGGTATGAAGGGGTGCCTGAGCAGACTACATCCGCCCAGGATGCAATGTGGGAGGCTACGTTCAGCACATTAGGGCTGGGCGAGGAAATTGTGTTATTGACTGCATTTTTGATGAGAGTGATATCCTCTATGATCGGCTGCAACTTGTTCAGTTTCCCCAGGATCTCCTGTCCGGACAGTTGCTCACGGGTTTTCTTAGCTAAGGTAATCACGCTATTGAGAAAGGCTTCCAGAGATTGGGCTGGCAGTTTGACGCGTTTGTTGTTGTCCAGATCCAGCAGTGCTGTGGCCTCGGCTATGGTTTGGGTGGTATGGTCAAGGTGGTTCAGGGGCTGGATCCCAACCCTGGCCATAAAATCCACCAACCATGACTTCTGGGTATTGGGCGATAGCCAGAGGTCTGGTTAATAGATTGGAACAGGTTTAAGGTCAATTAAGCTTCTATTTAACGAGAAATTTCAAAAATTCACTCTGAGCTGAGGGTAGTTGTTTTCTCACAGGGTACTGATGAAAGTAGGATTGGATTAATAGTCGGACCGATTACTTGGACAATTGGATCCTCTATAAGGATGCCACCGTGGCCGTATTCTAGATAGGTAAGCACTCAAGCACTTGTCTACGTGTGGTTACTATAGGCTTCAATATCACTCCTTTCGGCATATATTAGATCCTCTATCTTCCGTACGCCATATAGCCTCATGCAGTCGGATTATTGACTCCCTGATCCCCCGATCCTGAGCTACCCGCTTCAGGTACTGACATGCGATAGGGTTTGTAACACGTACCTCAGACCCGCATATCTTGCCTGAAAATGATTCATACACTATATAGTTATAGGCAGTCCATCGTCAATCTTCCACAGAGTTGGTAATCGTAGTTGTATAAGTTATTTTTAAAAGAGAAAACAAGTCAGAAGAGATACACATTTGACAGCAATCACCCTAAGCGCCCATCACCAGCTCTGATAAGTTGAAGCTGACGAGACTGAGAGTATTCACCATCCCGCCTCGAGTATGCCCAAGATAATGCGACGCCCACTCCGTGCTTGGCCTATCACTATTATTAAGGCCAGGTAGGAAAATCAGATTATGGCTATGTGCAGATACCAAGTAGTTCAGTGTTTGAAGTTGGGAAGAGGACAGCCAATGATCAGTGGCTGTAGCATGCCATTAGATTATAAGGATTTCAAAGGATTGAAATTGCGCAGCGCTGTGTGATGTTGGGTGATGGCTCACCCTCTCTATAGCACACTCACCCAGGATCACCCACAGTCGCACGACCAAAAAGCGGCATCACCCTCTAACTCACCTGGAATGCACCCACCAGGCTTTTGACCAAAGTTAAGCCACACGCCGGCCGGTTAGTAGTTGGGTGGGTGACCACCAGCGAATCCCGGCTGTTGTATGTTTTTGCACTTTTTTTTATGCCAGCCTTTGAAAGGCTCTATTTGTTATTGTTACATATTTCATACTTCGCCCCCCACCCAGAGGCACATATTTTAACACTATTCATCTCTGAAGTAGGGATGCTGGCTCAGGATCGGTATTGGGAGTCAATTATCATAACCCATTGGTTCCCGTCCAACTATATTATAACGCGTATCGAAAGAAGGGGTTCTGCTTGTCAGTCAGGTCGTCGAAGGCTATCTTGTCTCGCTGCACCTCGTCCAGGTCCAACATGTCCCGAGCTCGGTTTTCTCTCCACAGCACCACATAAAGCACGGCAGCAGCGGCAATGGTGATACAATAGCTATGAGATTGTCAGATTGTATACACAATTAAACATCTAGTATGCAAACCCACCAGATAATAAGGCCCTTCCACAGCTCTGGATAATGCTGAGCTTTGGACCCGCTGTTGACCAACTGCGGTCCGATAATGTTTCCCACAGAATAAGCCACGAAGACTGTGGCTGCCATGACAGTTTTCTTGGTGGCGCCGGCCACATTGCTGGCGCCAATGGTGATGATAAGGCTAACCACCGGTCCGAAGAAGCCGGTGAGCGCATAGCCCGCGACCGGCGTAGTTGGTTGATAGCCCCACTGCGACTTCCAGATCATCGCACAGCCGGCTATCACAGGAAGGCAGCAGGCAATCAGCATCGGGATCCGAGTATTGGGGACGCGGGTGGGGATGTATCCACACAGCGGGATGAAGATGACACAAACGCCTCCGACAGGAAATTGGAATAGGATAGAATCAAGTGTGTTGTAGCCAAAGGTAGAAACAATCAAAGGGCCGAAGCCAGAGATGGCACCGTTAATGGTATATCTATGCTGGTAAGCATGTGCATATAAGATTTGGAAGGGAGACTCACGCCGCAGCCATCATGATGGCTACCAGGTAGATCTTGAAGTCCAACAGCGATTCTTTGATTTGGTCGAGTTTGATCCGTTGGCAGCGGACACCGGTCTGGCCTTTCCGCAGTCGCTCCACTGCCACCATTCGTTCTTCTGGAGTCAGGAACCAAGCGGAGACTGGGGAGTTAGGCATCGTGCAGCACCAAAGACCGAACAGGAATGTCAAAGCACCCGCAAGAATGTAAATATACTGCCATCTTGTCAAGGAGCCCGAAGTAATTTGTCCGAAGCCGTAGTTGAGTGCTCCACCGATGATCGTGAACCAGCCGGTGCCGGAGAACCACCATGCCTGTCGGAGAGCCTGCTCTTCCTGCGTGTAGTAGCTACTGACGATGGTCATGAACCCGGTTGGGATTACGCTTTCGATGAATCCTGGTCCTGGTTAGATAGGGTTGCTATACACTCCTGGGTCCATGTGAGGTGTACCAAGAAAGAAACGCTGCACAAACAATCCGCGCCACGATGTCACGCCGGCCGTGGCCGCACAGACAATGGCCCAGAGGAGGACCACGGGCCCCAGGACATAACGAGTGCTAAACCTCTGGAATATGAAGGTCATTGGATAGAGTCCTGCCAGCATTCCAAAGTAGAAAATGGACGTTGCCCAGCTGAGCCGTGAAGTGTCAACTGATGGAGGAGAAGTGGAGTGGTCGACTACTTGTAACGCCAAGTCGGTTGTCATGCCGAAGAGTGATGCACTGCCTAAGATGGCCTGGCAAGCAGATCAATGTATTGTCTCCAGAAAGAGGACTGGTCCTAGAGGACTGGTCCTATCGTACCTTGTCATAGTATACCATACCATAGCCTGCACCGAGTTAGCCAGAACCTCTGATGGCCCGGAGTATTACTCACCTATTAACATAGCAGGCATGAAAAACAGATCAATTTTTCGCAGCACCCTTTTTTCTATGAGAGGGTTGATCTCCTGCGCCACATCGCTGACCAAAGCCAACGCTGTATCTTTCTCGGAGCTGACATTTGCAGGGCTGTTAGCACTTGCAATGTCTTGGAGCTGCATCGTTTTTCCACATCCACAGTATTCCATAGGAATATCAGGCGAATTCCGTCAAATTTTGATGTTAAGATCGACAACGTTGTGGCTCACCGCCTTCGACGAGAGGCAGAAT
Organism: Aspergillus cristatus; assembly: GCA_034509305.1. Classification (NCBI taxonomy): domain Eukaryota; kingdom Fungi; phylum Ascomycota; class Eurotiomycetes; order Eurotiales; family Aspergillaceae; genus Aspergillus; species Aspergillus cristatus. The sequence continues at coordinate 711,291 of WJBV01000006.1, read as the reverse complement.
TTTATAGTGACAATTTGGTGGTTTGATATTATCAAACGTCGACTTTGTGCCAGCACAGTGTGTTTCTTATGAATTTGTCAAAATGGGAGACAGTGGTCAAAACGTATAAGCCTTTGCTTCCTGAGAATCTATGTATATATAGCTCGTTATTACATTCATGATACAATATGACATGCAATTATAATCAAGAAGCATACCAATCACTCTGCATCCGGTGATGGAATATAAAACCCTCCCCAATACCTCGGTCCCGGAATATCCGGGTTTTTCACATCACGACATGTTGGATGGTCATAATCTTCCGCAGCGCCTAAGGGCGAGACGGGAACCATGCATATCTCGTTGTCCTTGCAGCCAGTGCATTCCTTCCACGTTGTCCAAGAAAGGTACTCTACAAGATAGGTGATTTTGCTCATGGTCGTCTTGTAATCGGCTTCCCATGCCTCAAGCAATGCCCAGCAGATTTCCTGCGCAACAGACCGGACGGCCAGTGCAGCTGTACCCTGCGTGGGAGCAAGGAAGGGAATGAATTGGGTTTTGCAGCGGTCAGCTTCGAGCGTGATGTTCCTCCTGTGGTACTCAACGAACGGCTGTAGGAGTCGTTCGATATTCTCACGTACCTCCGCCTCGTCGGGAATGCCAGAAGTCAGATATTTCAATGTATGCGAGTATCGCTCGACGATCATATCAGTAATAGCCTGCCAATTGAACGAGGGCTCGCTAGGATCATACGTCATGACGAGAGTTTCCAATTCCTGTCTGATTGGTTCCAGCGACGACGACTCGAGATGCTCCAATCTAGGCCGATACTTTTTGCTCTCCCCACCAAAGATATCAAGATCATGTGCGAATGCCGTGACAAAGTGGTCGTAATTCAGACGCACCCGGTTCCCACCAATCCCATGATACCGCGACGCGACGGACAGCCACGAGGCTACATCCGGCTGAAGATCGGCTAGAGTCTTTTTCTTCGACCGATTACCCTTATCCAGCGACTTGATGGGCTTCGCCCGTACAGCGCGAACGAATTCCAGATCCCTCTCGAACGAGCATAGGATAATCTCGGTACCGATTTCCATGCGTAGTATCCCGTCTAGGCGATCGTCCCATGTCTCGCGGAGGATTCGACACATTTCATCTGCGGCCTCGGCTTCGTCCACGATTTGAGATTCGTGGATGGTGTCGTTGAGGAAGATGCGTTTCTGCGAATCCTGCGTTCCGTTATTCGACCTTGCTGCTGACAGACCGTCGATGTAAAGAAGGCGGAGGTCTCGTGCAGCGGCGTACGTGTGTAGCCAGCCACTTTCTTCGCCAGCTTCTGGTCCTGATGACAGTGGCTCCTGACCCTGGCCATAGGCTGGTCCTCTGCGTGGATTATGAGGTTCGATTGGGGGCCGGGGTAATCTGGCAAATAGTATGGCTTGTTCTAGCTCGAAAGACAACCACTCCATTCCAGCGGTTGGATTGGGGTTTCCCGTGCCATGATAAAGCTGCGTGCCGGCTGGCACAGAGGCCAGGAAGAAGGACATGCCGTTGTGGTAGAGAGTAGAGCCCCATTCTCGCATGGACGAGTGAATGGCATTGAAGATGTGATTGGCGTTGCGGACAGTCGGCTCTTCATGAGCAGCAATAGGTGCGGCTGAGGAGCCGGCTAGGAGGGCCAGAGAGGCGAGTTGTGCTCGCATGATAATTCCTGTTTTTTCTTTTGGAAGAAATGAGGCTGTCGAGAAGCTCAGAGGATCAGGACATACAGGACACGGGACACGACGGCTCAATGCCTTTTAAATGAATCGGAAATCGCTAGCGGATCACATCTGGGTTGTTTACATATTTAATTGGTTTCCTTAGATAAGGTTTAGGGCGGCTGAGGCGCTCAGCGAGTTCGGAGCTGAACTCGCTGGAGGAATCAGTTCAGCTAGGTGGGGCAGAGTCATCGCCGCTAGTTGAAAGACCGTATGGATCGATAATTGAGAAGTGCAGCTCGCCGCTGGGCTAACTATTCGGCTGCAGAACACTGCTTTGGTGTTGACTTCCGTGCTTTGTTGTAGTAGTATGGCTGGGACCGATTGATATGTTGGCCGGCCAGATTGACCGATCAGAGAACCCGTCGATCACCCGTTCGCCCGATCCATAGTTGTGATAAAAAGATGATAGGATCAGGGGACTACGGCTATGCAGCCTGCATCCTTTGACTATGGCCAATGCATACATTCTTTATGCACTGTGCATTCTTTCTGTCTCTTTGAACTTCTGTCGCAACGATTTTCTTTAGTAGTTAGTTGATGACCACGACTAGAGCTCAGTATTGTAGGCAGTGGAATCATGTTGCTGTATCAATGTGTATGTCTTTTGTGTTAGAGTAAGAAGTATGTACAACTCTATACCGCGCGAACACGATCTATGTTGTGGGAGGCATTCAAGGCAGTTGTTTACTAACTGGCGCGTCCAAGACGCTGGGCATCATGCTTGATGCGGTTTGTCTAGTTCCTTCAAGCGCGGGGGTTGAAGGTTGACAGGTAGAGCCCTGTCTATCGGGGCCGTGATGGGGCTGGGAACGGGGAGAAGTCGACTGCATATATTTTTGTCCAAGGGCAGTCACCCGCTATCATCCAACAGGTTCTGCGGCGACCAATACTCATTTTCATCGCCCTGCGCGTCTAACCAAACCAGACCATCCGCCAGAAGATCATCAACGACGGTCTGCGCTCTTGCTTTCTCCCAGTTCAGATTCAATCGTAGCATAGAGACGCTGACGAACCCTAGAACTTGGATGGCTTCGAGAACGGTGGCCTGGTCTGTGTTGAGCTCTTTGGGAACCGACCGGATGTACTGCTTGCTGCCGACGGAGATGATGGAGAAACCGGAGCCGAGGGGTTTGAGGGATTTTACGGCGCGGAGGATATCATCTCTATTCAAGTAAGCATATTAGCAATAACCCTTGTTCATTCAAGTGTGGTGATGCCTACTCAGTAACCTCTAACCCACTCCCAATCGCCCTCCCCTTCCCCACCCTCCTCCGACACTCCTCAACCCCAATCAACCCCCCATTCTCACTCCTTGTCTCCCGACAAAGCTCTACAACTCTCACGGCAACCTCGAAATAAAAGTCATTCATATCCCCGCCCATAATCTGCGTCCAGAAACTACCCCCCTCACCCAGTCCCCTCCGTCCATTTTTCCCTTTCACGTTGCTGGCTGCCAGTGGATCAACTCCGATCGCATTGCACATGCGCGCGAATTCAGCGCGAAATGTGGGGTTCGATCGGATCGTTGAGCTGTGTTCTAGGGCGAAGCTGTGCAGGACGGATTGGAAGACGGAGAGCTGGGTTTGGAGGGAGGAGGTATGCGTGGAGCGGAGGTTGGCACCGTGGGTGGCGTAGGATTGGGTTGTTTGGGTGCGGTTTGTGAAGGCGCCGAGGCCGACGCCGCGACGGGTTGACATGTTGATGCAGAAAGGTATCTACTATGGAGTATTATGATAGGTTCGACATCCGTATGCGCTGTACTGCGATCGAGGTTGGGATGAGGTCCAGATGTTATCTCCGCATCGGCCATGTGACACAAGCCCTTATCATGATACGAGATAAGGGTTGATTACCGCATCCGGTTTAGCAGCTCAATAGGCTGGACTAACCACACTAAGCCTAGCGGGACTCCACCCACAAACTCGTTTTTCTCAACTCCCGCCGAACATTTTCTCTTCCTTCTCAGCACGACAACCTTCGCCCATCGCCGACTTCGCGAACTCTTTAAGGACCGTCACAATGGCCTCGACTGCTGCGTATGCCTCTCTTTGAATCCTTGCGATTTACTACGAGCATGTGAGGTTCAGTTTATGGTCGTCCTTCTCGCTGGAGATGCTTCGGTCGATTCTGACCGAATGGCACCAGCTCGATTTTCCCGCGACCTTTCACATCTGTCTCGTCTGATATACCTGAGGGAAGGGATTGGAAGTGTCTGGGGTGTTGAGGTTGAAGGCGCAATGGCTTTCTCCTTGAAAAATATTGTTGTGGGCTGTCGTTGGATTGGTTTTGGTCTTGCGAAATCTTGGCCGGAAACAATGAAACGAGTGGCATCAACAGAAGTTCCCGAGCGTTATGCTTGGGGTATTGTCGGATGAGGATTCAATACTGTTTTTTCAGCACCACTGAAAACTCTGCGAACCTTGTCGCTGGAATATGCACAAGTAGTAGCGGAAGCGGATGGTCGCCTGGCAAATGTATCCGGCCTCACCGATTAAAATTATTTCGTCGAGTTTTTTACCCTTTAGCCTTCAGTTGAGAATGTGGCGCTGTAGCTGCAATTCTTACACTCGGCGAAATTTTACCTTTGCGGACAGACTGAACTGACCTTCACAGTACCGTTCCCACCAAGGACCAGGTCCTCGTCCCCGAGACCCTCCTCAAGAAGCGTAAGAGCCAGGAGCAGGCTCGCGCTGTCCGCCGTGAGGAGCTCGAGAAGAAGAAGCAGGTTAGTGAAGATTTTTCTCTTGTTTCGTTCTTTCATTGTATGATGTATAAAACACCACCACGCGACTAGACTTACCAGGTCAATGCTGTCGCTTTCGTTAACCATCTTTCGGGGCTGATCAATGCTCATCTTGTTTATCTTTTGTTGGAGTTTGTTCGATACACCAACGCTAACTGAATGAACTACAGGCCAACAAGGAGAAGCGCTCCACTATCTTCAAGCGTGCCGAGTCCTACGTCAAGGAGTACCGCGATACTGAGCGTGAGAAGATCCGCCTTGGTCGTGTCGCCCGTCAGCAGGGCAACTTCTACGTCCCTGATGAGGCCAAGCTTGTCTTCGTTGTCCGTATCAAGGGTATCAACAAGATCGCTCCTCAGCCCCGCAAGATCTTGCAGCTCCTGCGTCTGATCCAGATCAACAACGGTGTCTTCATCCGTCTCACCAAGGCCACCCAGGAGATGTTGACCATTGTCAACCCCTACATCGCCTACGGTTACCCCAACCTCAAGTCCGTCCGTGAGCTTGTCTACAAGCGCGGTTACGGTAAGGTCAACGCCCAGCGTGTTCCTCTCACCGACAACCAGATCATCGAGGAGCAGCTCGGCAAGTACGGCATTGTCTGCATGGAGGACCTGATCCACGAGATCTACACCGTCGGCCCCAACTTCAAGCAGGCCAACAACTTCCTCTGGCCCTTCAAGCTCTCCAACCCCACTGGTGGCTTCCACCCCCGCAAGGTCAAGCACTTCATCCAGGGTGGTGACACTGGTAACCGTGAGGACTACATCAACGCTCTCATCCGCCAGATGAACTAGATTCGCTCTGGGGCGAGGGTTTATTTTGTTTCTAAAAAATAAAAAGTATTTTTAATGGGTTGTTTGGGTGGCAAGCATGTTTTCAATTAGCGCTACGATTTATGATTCCCAATTGAAACGTTCAGACAACCCAATCATTCTTGCGAGTAGAGATTTCGTAGTATTCGTCTTGAATATATGTACAGACCTCTATCCTAGTATAAAAGGACCTCCTGAACCCTCCTGTTCTTATCAACAACCAGACGCAACTGCTTCCCCTTCCATTCCGACTCGGGAACTCCCTCTTTTCTAAAAGCGCCGTTCCGGAGTGTCTCCGTGAAGAGTTCGTAGGACGGGTAATCTATCATCATTAGTTTCTACCGCGCTATCGGATTGTTGCAACGTACAGCCATCGACAAAGTGGTTAACTTGTTCCTCGGTCATGCCAGTGCCTTTGGTCGCGCGCAGAGTGCGTTCTTGCTCCTGTCGCCATTCATAGACATAGTGGATGTTTTGCGCATCGCTAGAGTCAACAATCAGTATGCGATCAAGCAAGTCTCAAGTGGTCTCACATGTGAATTAAAGCATCAAGCTGGCTGTATATCAATCAGCACACGCCCATCCCCGTCAACTCAGAAAAGAAGGAACATACTCCGTCAACGCATCATACTCCCTCAACGCCTCATTAACAGCCCTCACATCCTCAAATCTCACATGTCCCAGTCTCCCATCATAATTCCCCTCCTCCTTCCTCCTAACCGCATTTTCCCACATCTTCCTTAGCGTATCATCACTCCACGCCCGAAACCCAACACACCACCCCTCGAAAATCACCACCCCAACCCTCCTCTCCCCCTCTTTATTAACAACCTCCCATTTCTCCTCAGGCACGCGATCCCCCTGCCCGCCAAACGCAGACTTATCATACTGCGGGATCTTCGTGGGCCGGCCCTCACGTAGCGATTCGAAGACTTTTAGGCCCAGGGACAGGTCATGCGTGGAGGGCTGACCGCGGTGCTGCAGGAGGGAGTTTTGCGGGTTTGTTGTTGCGAGGTGTTGTTGGTCGGCGTGGGTGAGGTAGATATCGTCGAGGGAGAGGGTAGTTACGGGGAGGGAGTAGGGGGGATTGCGCAGGGTATTGTGCAGCGTGGAGACCTGTGCTTGTTAGCAACTAGCGTAATCAATCCGGTGAGGAATGCGACGTACGAGAACCGTCTTGCCCGCTCCTTGAACACCGTTCAACCCCAGAAACAATGGCGGGGCTCGGTCGGGGTTGGATGCATAGCGCGCTTGGTGGGCTTTTACGCGGTCGAGGAGGAAGGGGATGCAGTGTTGGGATTTGTCGTCGATGATTTCGGGCATTGTGCTTGTTGTTCTGAGGCTCGAGTTGTGTTGTACGGGTGGTAGAGTATGTGTACTTGTGGAGAGGGGAGATATATATATCGGGGTCGCAGAGCGGAGAGAAATCCGAGAGGAGGGGGGATTGTTTAGGCTGAATGTTCTAAGGGTATGGCGGTGCATTCTACAAGTTTATTCAATCTTAAACTATATAAGGAAGACTATCCAATAGATATTTCTTCCAGAGCATTGTATAGAGGAGAGTATGTACTGGCTGGAAGCACATGACAATGACGTATTGCATAAATATGCATCACGTGGCTGAGTCAGCGCTTGCATATTATGCATATGAACGAACACAGGATAACACTATTACACTTGACCAGGCAAGGAATACAAACGAATTAACATGGAGTAGCTATCCCCGGAATTGCAATTCATAAGAATACCAGTAATTAACGCACCCCGGCAGCCATCGGCATGTGAAGCAGGTCTGTAATGTAATTAATTACATCGTTTCCAGACCAACTCCGAGCCGAGGTCCCAGAAGCAACCGAGAGCTGTTGCGCGACCGTTCTTAATACCCCCGGATTTCCTCCCCTCTTCTTCCTTTTATTCTCCTCTGTATCCTATCTTTACTCTAATACCTATCACTCATCACTATATTATTGTTTGATTATATATTCCTCTCCTCGACTCTCCTTGACTAACCGCGGAGATACGTGCGGAGAGTGCGGAACTGAACCTCACCTCGGATCTCCTGTCTTTCTTTCATCCTCATATCCTCATCTGAAAATGTCCGACTTACGCTTCGATAACCAGACCGTCGTCGTCACCGGTGCCGGTGGTGGTCTCGGAAAGGCTTATGCCACTTTCTTCGCCTCGCGAGGCGCCAACGTCGTCGTTAACGACCTGGGCAGTTCTCACGCCGGCGAGGGCAAGTCGTCAAAGGTACATACACACACCTTCCCCTTCAATCAAATATCAAATAGCTAATAAGTGAAAAGGCCGCAGACGTCGTGGTAAACGAAATCCGGTCCGCCGGCGGCAAGGCCGTCGCCAACTACGACAGTGTCGAGAACGGCGAAGCCATCATCAACACCGCAATCCAGAACTTCGGCCGCGTGGACGTGCTCATCAACAATGCCGGTATTCTGCGCGATGTCAGCTTTAAGAACATGAAGGACCAGGACTGGGATTTGATTAACAAGGTGCATACGTATGGTGCTTATAAGTGTGCTAAGGCTGCTTGGCCGCACTTCCGGAAACAGAAGTATGGGCGCGTGATTAACACTGCTTCGGCGGCGGGGTTGTTCGGGAGCTTTGGGCAGGCTAATTATTCTGGTGAGCAGCCTACGATATTATGGATATTAGATTTGGTGCTAATGGCGAATAGCTGCCAAGTTGGGTCAGGTTGGCTTCACGGAGACTCTCGCTAAGGAGGGTATCAAGTATAACATTATTGCCAATGTTATCGCTCCTATTGGTACGTTTCTTCGTTGGTTATGTTTACAAGTAATCAAATCCCGCTAACGTCAATAGCCGCAAGCCGTATGACCGCTACTGTTATGCCCCCCGATGTTCTCGAGAACCTGAAGCCCGACTGGGTGGTTCCCCTGGTGGCTGTCTTGGTCCACTCCTCGAACACTTCCGAGACTGGCTCGATCTTTGAAGTCGGCGGTGGCCACATGGCTAAGCTCCGCTGGGAGCGTGCCAAGGGTGCTCTCCTGAAGACTGATGCTTCATTGACCCCTGGCGCCATCGCTAGAAAGTGGAACGATGTCAACGACTTCTCTCAGCCCGATTACCCCACCGGCCCTGCTGACTTCATGAGCCTGTTGGAAGACGGCTTGAAGTTGCCCAGTGCTACCGCTGGCGAGGAGCCCAACTTCAAGGGCAAGGTTGCCCTTATCACCGGTGCCGGCAGCGGTCTCGGTCGCGCATACGCTTTGCAGTTTGCCAAGCTTGGTGCCTCCATTGTTGTGAACGACTTGGTCAACCCCGACCCTGTTGTTGAGGAGATCAAGAAGTTGGGTGGCCAGGCTGTTGGCAACAAGGCCTCTTGCGAGGATGGTGATGCTGTTGTCAAGTCTGCCATTGATGCTTTCGGACGTATCGATATCCTGGTCAACAACGCTGGTATCCTGCGTGACAAGGCTTTCACCAACATGGACGACAACCTGTGGAACCCCGTTGTCAATGTCCACCTGCGCGGTACCTACAAGGTTACCAAGGCTGCCTGGCCGTACATGCTTAAGCAGAAGTATGGCCGTATTGTCAACACTACTAGCACCAGCGGTATCTACGGTAACTTCGGCCAGGCCAACTACGCTGCCGCCAAGCTCGGTATCCTTGGTTTCTCCCGTACTCTGGCTCTCGAAGGCGCCAAGTACAACATCAAGGTCAACACCATTGCCCCCAACGCTGGTACCAACATGACCCGTACCATCATGCCCGAGGAGATGGTCCAGGCTTTCAAGCCCGACTACGTCGCTCCCTTGGTCGTTCTCCTTTGCTCCGACAATGTCCCTGGAGCTGGCACCAAGGGTCTGTATGAGTGCGGTAGCGGCTGGTTCTCTGCCACCCGCTGGCAGCGTTCTGGCGGTCACGGCTTCCCCGTGGACGTGCAACTGACTCCCGAGGAGGTTGCCAAGAACTTGCAGAAGATCATCAACTTTGACGACGGCCGTGCCGACCACCCCGAGGATGGCCAGGCTGGTGCTGAGAGAATCATGGCCAACATGGCCAACCGCAAGGGCGGTGATTCCGAGGGCGAGGGCAGCATCCTGCAGAACATTGAGAAGGCCAAGGGGCTGTCTGCTGACGGTACACCCTTTGACTACGTTGACCGCGACATTATTCTGTACAACCTCAGTTTGGGTGCCAAGCGCACCGACCTCCCTCTGGTCTACGAGAACAACGAGCACTTCCAGGCCCTGCCTACCTACGGTGTGATCCCCTGGTTCAACACGGCCACTCCCTGGAACATGGAAGACATTGTGGCCAACTTCTCGCCCATGATGCTGCTGCACGGTGAGCAGTACATGGAGGTCCGCAAGTTCCCCATCCCCACTGCCGCCAACACCATCACCTACCCCAAGCTCATCGACGTCGTCGACAAGGGCAACGCCGCCCTCGTGGTCGCCGGCTACACCACTAAGGACGCCAAGACAGGCGAGGACCTCTTCTACAACGAGTCGACTGTTTTCATCCGCGGTAGCGGTGGTTTCGGTGGCTCTCCTAAGCCTACCGCCGCTCGCCCCAAGGCCGCCACCAACCCGTACAAGGCTCCCCAGCGCCAGCCCGACGCCGTCGTTGAGGAGAAGACCTCGGAGGACCAGGCCGCTCTGTACCGCCTGAACGGCGACCGCAACCCTCTGCACATCGACCCCGAATTCAGCAAGGTCGGCGGCTTCAAGACCCCCATCCTGCACGGTCTGTGCTCGCTGGGTGTCTCTGGTAAGCATGTGTTCGGCAAGTTCGGCCAGTTCAAGAACCTCAAGGTCCGCTTTGCTGGTGTCGTTCTTCCCGGTCAGACTCTCAAGACGGAGATGTGGAAGGAAGGAAACACGGTTGTCTTCCAGGCTACGGTTGTGGAGACCGGTAAGCCGGCGATTACGGGCGCTGGCGCTGAGCTCTTGGAGGGCGCTAAGGCTAAGCTGTAAACTAGTAATATGGTAATGGGGGGACATCGGAGTATCAGAATGTGTATATAAGTCATGATTTGTTTGTACGATGCAATTTATATTCTGTTTTGTTCTGTCTTGGATTTGATCAGATCTAACTCCGTACATTCCGATCTATGGCGTAGACGAGGCGATCCGGCGATGCGCTGACATGTAAACCGGATCAATAACCATTGACATTCAAACAAAAAGCAATAAAAAACACGACTGAAAGAATCCAATAAGACACTGAATCTGACTCACTCTATACTATACATAGTAGACAAAGAAAAGTGGAGGATTACATAACCACAGCTGAAAGAAGCCCCCGCAGTCTCCGAAAAAGAGCACCTGTCAAGTCACACCTCGTCATCTCTACCCTCCAGCATCCACCCCTCTACAACACAACTGGCCTCTACCGTTACGATCATGTAGCACCTTCTTCATCCAAAGCAGTTGAACAACGATGGTGCTCTCGCTATCTGTCCCTAGCTTCTCCAGATTTTCCTCGTCCTCATCCCCCGCGACACCTGAAACTAACAACAACGACAACAACAACCAGAATCAACGACGCCCTCACCGACCCTCAACCTCAACAAAACACCCATGGCGCCCAACATCCGTCCTCTCCTCCTCCTCCAACAACAACCACCCATCCCCCTCCACCAGCAATAGCACCAGCAGCACCATTCTCCGCACCCCATTCACAACCTCCCGCACCCGCACTCTCCCAAAAACAAAAGAACAACTCGAAGAACACCACCGCGAACAAGCAGAACTCAACACCGCGCTAGAAACCCTCGCCCGGGTCTTCCCGGATGTCAAAGTCGAGGTCTTCCGGGAGATGCTGGTGCGGTTCGATGGGAATAGTCGGGTCGAGGTTTGTGTCGACGAGTTGATACGGCATAAGAAGGAGTGGGTTGCGGGGAGGTGGAATGTTCCTGATGGTGATAATGCTGGATCTGGGACAGGGGCAGGTGCAGCTGGTGGTGTGGTTGGGGGTGTTGGTGAAGATGAAGGGGCGGTGCCGTACGAAGAACGATTCCGGTCCGACGAATATAAAGCCGCTGTTAAGACTGTGTTGGGGAAAGAGTTTACTGCGCTGAGCAAGAGTACCGTGGACGCGGTTCTCGCGGAGGTGAATTTCTGCTATCACCGGGCGAGGCCTACTCTACGGGATTTGGCGAGACGGACGTGGCGCGCAACGTTTAATAATTTGCTCCCGTCGTTTAAGCGGAAGAAAGACCGCGAGGAGCATCCGTTATTGGTGTGGCAGCGGCGGGCGGATGGGGAGGCTGTTCCCAGGTTGAAAGAGACGGGGTGTGCGGAGTTAGATCGGGAACTGCACGAAGCGTTACTGGCGCCGTTGTTGCGGCAGAGACAGGAAGAGCAGGAGGGGAGGGATTTCCGGTTAGCGGAGGAGTTGAACGAGAGTGAGGCGAAGGCTGCCGATGCACTGTATGAATGTGAGTGCTGTCTGGCGGATGTGACGTTTGAGCAGATATCGACGTGTTCGGTGGCTGGACATGTTATATGCTACGGGTGTATACAGAGGACTGTGCACGAGGCGCTTTTTGGGCAGGGGTGGAATAAATCCGTTGATATGGAACGGTCGACGCTGAAGTGTCTTGCGCCGCTCTCGCATGGGAACTGCGAGGGGAGTTTACACCCTGGTATTGTGAAGCGGGCGATTCTGCTGGATAAAGCTGGGTTCGAGGCGCATCAGAAGTTCGAGGATCGTCTGGCTAGCGAGGCGCTGCTGAAATCGCAGTACAAGCTTATTCGCTGCCCGTTTTGCTCGTACGCTGAGGTTGATCCGGTTTACCATCCTTCGGTTAGGGGTGTGCGATGGCGGTTTCGCAGTAATGGAGCGCTGGCTGCGATTATCTTGATTATCGTCTATATCGATTTGATCTGTTTACTCGCAATGCCTGCGCTTATCCTCTGGTTGATGGATCCGTCTGCCATCCCTGTCATCCTGCAGAATTCGCTGCTGAATCTGTGTCTCAAGACCCGACCGAAACGGTTTACTTGTGCGTATCCGGCCTGTCGACGGGTTAGTTGCATAACCTGCCAGAAACCATGGCGAGACCCGCACGTTTGCCACGAACCATTACTCCTCGATCTACGCGCAACAGTCGAAGCAGCGCGCACGGCAGCGGTGAAACGAACATGCCCCCGATGTGGTCTATCGTTTGTGAAGTCGTCCGGCTGCAACAAACTAACCTGCGTCTGCGGCTACTCCATGTGCTACCTCTGCCGCAAAGCCCTAGGACCACCCCTAGGACCACCCCTTGAACCAGCCCTCCAACCCCGTCGTCGAAGACCACTCCGCCGAAATCAGGAAAATATCCCTCCTGGTGAAGAAGAAGAAATATACGAAGACGACGACCAATCCGAAGAACCAGAAGGCTACCGGCACTTCTGCGAACACTTCCGTCCGAACCCCGGCTCGCGCTGCACCGAGTGCAACAAATGCGACCTTTACCAATCCGAAGACGAAGATGCCGTTGCACGACGGGCTGGTGAGCGTGCGGAGCGCGAGTGGCGGATACGTCAGGGCATGACCGGCGGCACTGGCGCTGTTGTCCCGGGCGTGGGAAATCGGAATATCAACCTTGATTTCTCGACTGAGGGCAAGGGGAAAGGGAAAGGTGGTAGTGAGGGGATGTGGTGGGATAATGGCAAGAGCGATTGGAATTGGAAGTATTGGATGGTTGATATGTGGGCCGATGGGTCGTGGAGGGTGGAGGGGCAGACGGCGGTGGATTGGATTGTGGAGAGGGTTGTTGTTGTTGATGAGATTTGATTTCCTTCTTTTTCGGTTTATTTGCGCTTTCGGGGTTACTTTCTCGTGTTTGTCTTATTTTAATGCTCTTTTGATTGGCGTCGTTGGGGTTGGGTGGATGAATTTGTTGCATGATTGATGATGAGATGACATTGCTTTTTTCTTTTGTTTCTTTCTTAGTTGCTTAATTATAGCACGGACTTGACTTAGGGTCTCTAATACAATACAATACAATCAATTGGATAAATAATCTTCTCTCTATGGAAAAACGATCTCTTCCTGCGCTTATTCCTTCAACGAGCGTTTTGCTCCGTTTGTACCTTTCAATGGCAGTGCGAGAACGAAACTTTATACTCGGATCCAAACCCTTCAGGGGGTATCGAAACCGCATGTTGCTATCGTAGACCTCTCGTGCTGATGGCTAGCCGCGAAACGTGGTGTCCTGGTGTTAGGACGGAAAGTATGGAACAAGACAACAAGGCGTGGTGAGTCATGCTTGAAACGGGGTATAATATCGCAGAAGAAGACAGAGGAACGTGCATCTGTCATAAGCCCTGTTTTGTCGCTATCGCCAAACCCTCAGTGTTGTTCCCGAGCTGCTGGGGTGCGATTATATGCTGGGCAAGGGCACTTGGCCCAAGCTTCCACAAGGGGCAACTGATTATTTTTTGTCTGACCTCGCACTCCCGCGATTGCGATGTAATCACCATTGTAGACAAAGCAGACCACAAACCATCTTGCTGCACCAATGAGACATCGGGCAGATAACACAGAAAAGATATACACGTGGACACTCTCATGGTCCAAATTCTGCCTGCATTGGACGGATAAAAGGGATTTTGCTTAACTCGCAGTCCATAATGACTGCCAACACCTCGATGCCGATCCGCATGAGACCGAATTGACCTTGATTGTATTTGTTTAAAACCAGTGATATGGGCCCACGTGCAACCAGAAACAAGGCACAGACACGAAAGCCCCAGCGTACGACCACGCGACATCAAAACGACTCTCAAGCTAAGCAATGACTTCACTGTTGCAGATTATTCTGGTGACAGAGGAACGAGGCGTTTGGCTTTTCATCAGCATGAGAGCAGCGTCATTCTGTTATCGAATAACTGCAATGCCAATTTGCAGGTCGGTATCTCTTTCGATTCTAGTATTGATTGCAGTTTCCTCGTCTTTCTTGCATTCGCGTCTTTCCTGCGATTGCGGTGTAGTCATAATTATAGATCAGACAGTGCGACATTCATATGGCAGACCTGTCACGAGGTTTCAAATCTTTCTTGTGCCATCCCCAGAACACAGAAACAGAAACAAGCACGTAAAATCTGTCCATTGTTCATCGTTGCAATCCATTGAGTTCGCAACACATGATGAGTGTGAGCATTTCGATGCCCATTTGCATGATTGTTCCTCTTCAAACAATGCTTGTAGCAATCTGAAACCATCTGTCATCGGTGCTTGGAACACTGAACGAGACCGAAAGAGTTATAGAGAGTCTCTTGAGGTAATCCAACGAGCACACGTCTTTGAGGATTAACAGCTTTTTCGCGGTCACACAGAACACAACATATATGGAAAACAAGACAAGAAAACCCAGGCCGGGCGGAGGGATTGGCGAGAGAGGTGCTTTGATATGTCTGCGGATCGTGTTCGGAAATCGTTCCTGTCCCTTTCCAAATTTTCCGTGTATGTGGTAAAGCGAAGGTCGCACAGATGATACGCCGAAGTTCCCTAAAGTGACCGGGCGCGACGGCGAACTTACGAGGCTGAGAAATAGTATTTCAGGGATTTGCTGCTGTTATGTCTCTTTTCCATTGTGAATCCGGTGGTTCCTCGGTTATATGGCGTAGTATAGTGGCTTCGAGTCTCTCCAGGAAGCGGTCACGGGATAACACGAGTGGTGTTATGTTGATGATCTCGACAGATCTCTCGCGGGGTTCCATGATCCCAACCGATTCGGTGCGGCCATGTCCGGCTAGTCATACCAAGTGAATGATGTGGTTGATTTTGGGTCAGGCAGTTTGAAATTACCAGAGGTGATTGATTGAATCATATTGAATCAGCCGATTAATGACTTCTGTTTTTCTTTTCCTTTACCCGACAGAGAGCAAAACAAGCAAGTGGCTTGACCCTATCCACCCCGTTTGCACAGATATGTAGTATACCGATTGGCAGTTAGATTAAACTCCATACGGTTCATGACCCAGTGTACCCCGGGACCTTCAATCGAAAAGGCTAAGCCCTGCACTAGAAGTATCAAGGCTGCGTTGCGCTAAAGGTACCTTCTGGATGTCTTCAAAGACATCTGCAATGCGTTGTGAAAGCCGAACCTCGTCTCCTGTTGGAGGTGCAACGATGAAAACGACCCATTATGGCGCTGACTTTCGCGGCATGGTTTCTGTATATGCGAAAGACAGGCTCTGAGCTTGTTCCATTTGCATGTTCGCATTGCCCGCTGTGAACTTGCCACGTTCGAAGGCTAGCCGTGCTATCCCGGTTTGCACTTCATCAAAGGATATCACAGCAATGGCGACCAAACGCAGCTAAGCTGTTAGACCCGACGTGTCAGAAGACGCTTGTTGTGGAGCAGAAGAAACCACGAGAATATGGGGCATTTAAAGACAGGACCTAGTCCCGCCGATGATTAGGAGGTCAGTCTCGTAATGAGATAGAAAGTGAAGACCACCTACATCATTAGCTAACTCCCAGTCAGCCCTGGATGGAAATGGACATACCAAACGGCCTTTCATCGAGACATTAATAGACCATGTATCACGAAACAGCAAACGGCGACTGCTTAATTTCAATACTCCCCAGTGGTAAGAATGGCGCGGTCAACGGCTTTTTTGGCCTCTTTCTTTGTTTCAGATAGGTTGTATCTGTATTCCGGTCCTCAAAAAACCAATTCCATTGCATGAAATTAGAGGAACAACGAGCGATTCTCGCGGCAGGTCTTTGGCGTCTAGTGCTAAACATTATCATACTGCTCGTGGTTATTTCAAGGTTATTCAAGCAGTAGATCATTCACTTACTATCGCTCGCTATCGTTGAGCAGTTCCTCTCCCAGGGACGGTATATAATTCCAGAAGCCTTGGAAAAGGAAAAACTGCAATACGTCAATCACAATACAGTACACCGCTAATGTCACGAAGAACCTACCTACCAAAGCAAAAGGCTGAGCGACATCATCACCAAAAGATGTCCCATGGTTGTTGTCGATATTTGGGAGAGTCTTGAAATCACGTCATTCTGCCTGTTCTTTTCACTTGCAACAGGAAGTAACTAAACGTATCAGTTGCGCAAGAAGAGAATTAAAACTAAAAAGACAAATAGAACTAGTGATATGTTTCCCGCGTACCCTTTTCCTTCGAAAGCCCCATTCCTCTCCGTCGATTCTTCATAACAGAGACCCTCGAGTGTGTTCACGTGAACTCCAAGAGAATGAAGCAATGAACCGGGGCCAAGGTTGCATGTCATCGAGTGCCTGTCGACAAGGTTGCTTCTGTAGAGTCTTTTTGATATCAAAGGTCTCGAGATTTTCACGATTGCGTGTGGCCCTCAAGCGACCTGAAAAGGCCATATGTTGAATGTGCCGAGCTTGAGCGGAAAGTGCACTTGAAGGACAGCATTTAAATCCCAGTATTTTCTCCATTGCGGTTTCCCACACGCCCTAACCTGACAGACTTCCCACCGACAGTGTAATGGAGACGAAGGTTGGGACAGCCTGCCTCATTTCGATGTCTCCTTCGGAAAAGTTTCTTGCTGTTAGTGCGACTGAACGATACCAGCAATCCAGGTTCCCGGATAATGCTCCCCTGTGAAGGAGCTCGAGTTCGCACAGAATAGCCCAGCAACCGATTCCAAACATCGTCTAGTGTCTCGACACAGCTGACAAAACGATTTAATGTTAGCCATGATGATGCAGTGGCCAGGTAATGAGATACTTACCATGTCGTGTCCAGAAATATTTCGAAGGAGCCCTAATTCCTTACCTGTTGCGGCTTGTGTATAAAATACCCCAAAACAAGACGCCACAAACCTGAAATTCAACATCAATACTGGCCAAACATTAGACCAGGGTTTGCAGATACATACAGCACCATCATATTCCAGTCAGCGTTGGATACATCAAATGAAGCGTTTGATAAAACACTGGAGAGATGTCCACCATGGCAGAGACGACTTTCATGTTGATGTTTAGGCCACGAGAACAGAGCAATTTCTCTTGGAAATCCTTTGTGGGCTCCCAGAAGCCGAACCACATAACAAGTTGTATAATTTTTTTCCCTTCCACTGCCAGGTTGTGTTCCAGGCAGGAACCGGGGCGATCAGTTGTGGCGTCACGGAACAGTTGACCACACTGTGTTAACCATGGCCTCGTCTTTTCCATACGTATAGGTTTCTTCATTATGGAGCAAGTGATTGATTCGACCAGAGTTCAAGGTCGTGAAGACGGACCGGACAGGACTCATTGTGCGCAGATGCCGTCAGAGTGGTCTCTGTGTGTTTGAGTCCTGCGACACTATTGCAGAACGGCAAAACCATCAACCAGGGCTTCAAACAACCCGGAGACATGTTCCGCCCCGAATCCATGGCATGTCGCCTCTGGCCTTAGTCGCAAGGTCGTCAATGTATCTGGAGCATGTTAGTTCCAACACCAGCCATACCTGGAGGTAATTGACGTACATACTATATATGCCAAAACCAGGAGAGTATTGTTGTAGGAGTTTTCGAGCTCTCACAGAGAGCACGCCATACCACATGCCCTCCCTGGCGGAGACTTCGCAAACAAGAACGCCTCCTCGCAGATCCACTCCCGAAGGCCCAGGAACCACCGACGATTCGTAAAGCCACCCGTTCGTATAGGCTTAGACAATAAATCGTTTTGTTGGAGCTTTTGTGTATATATTCAATCCGCCAGAACTGTCGTTGACCCAGACCCCATCTGGAGTATGTTTTTCAGTACCTCATCATGGTCGAAAGGAAGGACCTATACGTACATGTCATAAGACCCGGGGAAAAGGCGCGACATCTGATTCTCGCACGCAGGCGACAGCATATTCTGGAAGTCGCCACATTGTTACGCGCAATTATCTCGGCTGTATATGAATCCACAGACATCAGTAAAGTTGGAGGGGAATTAGAGGGACAGAGTCCTTTACCGTATTCTTTAGGAACTGAAATATACCAAATCCAACATCATCGCAGACCAAGCATAATACTGACGAAATAGTGAAGGTAAGAACTATATAGAAACCACAGTATGTAGAGTGGCCTCCGTATACGGCAGCAGAAGTCAGGAAAAAGGAAGAAGAGAAGAGTGAAGAAAAGAAGAAAATGGAGATATGCCCAACAACTACTGAATCAGCTCTTCTAGCGGTGAATCAAATGCCCAAACGACGCGTGATGATGAAACTCATACATGCATAAATGCAGCAAACAAAGAAATCCAAGGCCTCGATGCATTCATCAGCTCCGGTTTCTTGCGGATTACCATCCTTGTTCGTTATGATCCATCTATATATCCCGCGACAGTCAGTGGCACTATCCCTTCTAAGAGCAGAGCAAAGGTTGTTTGCACTTACCAATTGCAGTATCCTCTCTGTCGCTGTCAATTTTTCTCCCTCCCCGTCCGGGACATCACTGCTCATCTCACATCAACCACCCCGTCAAGAAAAAGCAGACCAATGAAAGCAACAGAAAGAGACTCACACATGGAAAAAAGAAGCAACATCCCCAACCTCCGTCATCACCACCTCCCTCACCCCCTCCACATCCATCCCCGACCCCTTCCCCAAAAACACAACCCTCGAACCCCCCAAAAACATCCTAACCTGCCCAAACAACCTCCTCAACCCCTCCTCATACTCCGCCTCCCTTCCCAACTCTCCATTCACCCTCCCATTAACCCCATTAGCACAACTCCCACCACCCCAAACACCCC
Source organism: Aspergillus cristatus (assembly GCA_034509305.1). Classification (NCBI taxonomy): domain Eukaryota; kingdom Fungi; phylum Ascomycota; class Eurotiomycetes; order Eurotiales; family Aspergillaceae; genus Aspergillus; species Aspergillus cristatus. The sequence continues at coordinate 692,286 of WJBV01000006.1, read as the reverse complement.
TACCACTCCCCCCCTCAAACACAACCGCATCAACATGTGTAACTCCCGCAAGAAGCAGCCCCCTCACAGCGCCTACCGCATCATACTGCGAAAACAAATCAATTTTAACGGGGATCACAAGCGATGTGTCGTGTTTCGGGAGGTGGAAGAAGGAAGTCGAGATTTCGGGTGTTAGGTAGCGGGTTGCTGCGAGGAGGGTGGTGTTTGGGCGGCGGAGGAGGGTTGAGGAGAGGGATTTGGGGAGGGCTGTCATGTTATGGCGCAGGTTAGTTTTGTTTGCGATTTTTTTTTTGCTTATTGGGTCGGATCGGGTATTAGGATCGGGGGTGGATTGGAATTGGAATGGGGGGAGGTACTTTACCTTGGCCGGAGTTGAGGATTAGATATGTCGGCATATTGCTATATTATTATTATGATTCGTGATATTATATGAGACAAGAATAAGAAACGAAAAGAGCTCGATGCACTCCGTATATCTTTCCGATAATATATATGCCCGACCACCAATTTGCCAAACGTACGCCCGTCAGTTCACAATTCGTCAACATCCACGCTTCTTTGTTCCCTCGCCTCGTATTAGCGTCCTGTCGCCCGATCTCAACTCACTATTAGCGCCGAACAAACAATGAACTCGTGTGATAGTCGCTTTTAGCGTGCAGACGTATTACCCCATTGAGTAATAATAGTAATAGTGATGGTCCATTCTGATCCTGTATCACATTCACGTTCACGTTCATGTTCCGTTCTCCTCGTCGCGATTCCCTTTCTCTTTCGCAGCTTCGATCCGTTGCCGCCCTTCCTCCTTTAACTTCTTGTCGTCATCCCGGTTCAGTGTAACCTGTGGCATGAGCACGACAGCTAACACGAATGCGAACGCTGAGAGCGCCGCGCCGATAATGAAAATTATCCGGAAGCCCTTGCGATAGGCTGGGATGATTAGCGAGCGGGCATGCTCGGCTTCGTCGGCGGGGAGCTTGGAGAGGTAGTTTGTTGGGCTGGCGAGGAAGGAGCGGGTTTCAGCGGAGGAAAGGCCGAGGGAAGAGATTGATGATGAAATCAGGTTGTTGCTGGTTGAGTTAGTTGTGTCGAATCTGGATGATTGGAAATTGAGGAGGACATACATGATTGTACCGGCGATGGCGAGGCCGAGGGTTCCTCCGAGGTTACGGACGAAGCTGGACGGAGTATGCGTTAGCCATTTGTCGATGTTGGGAATGGAGGTGATACATACTTCCGGAACGCAGTGACAACGGCCATTTCGCGTCGTTCGACACCAGCTTGTACGGCAATAAGGGCCCTATGCACTATGTAAGTATTTGGAATCGCTCCATGGCGAATGAGGACTCACGGCTGCAATGTATTTCCAACACCAACACCCGTCAAAATACCGTATCCGATTTGCTTCCCGACTCCGGAGTTCTCATCCAGAGTCGAGAACAGTCCCAGGCCAACGGCCCAGATCATCCATCCGAAGAGAATGCACTCACGGTAGCGACCGACCCAATGCACGATCAGGCCGGAGGCGGTGCTACTCACAGCTGCTCAGGTTAGCATCCTGCCATAGACAATGTGATAAAAGAACATACTCTGGAACAAAGTGATGGGCAATAACATCGCACCCGCCTTAACAGTCGAGTAGTTAAACACCAACTGATAAAACGTCGGGATGTAATACACTTGCACGAGAAAGTTCCACCCATTGACGAACATCGTCAAGCAAGCACCATTCACAATCCTCGATTTGAAGATGTGCATAGGAACCAACGGCGTCGAAGCGCCCTTCCACTGCCAGAGCACGAAGCCAATGGATACAGCGATACCAACTACCAGCGTCGCGATGACATGCGCTGAGTTCCAGACATATTCACCACCACCCCAGTTCAATCCGAGGAGTAGCACAGCTGTACCGCCCAGGGCAAGACCAGCACCGACAAAGTCAACAGCTTTGAGCTTAGCCTTCCAATCGCCCTCTACTGGACGCAGAGGCATGAAGAAAAACACGGCCAGAGTGCAAATAGCAGTGAGTGGCAGATTCAATCTGAAAATCCACCTCCACGAGTCCTCGTTGACACTCGCCAATGCACCTCCAATAACCGGTCCAATGCCATTCGCAATGGCAACAACCGCGCCCAGAATACCCTGATACTTCCCTCGTTCTCTCAACGGCACGACATCACTCACAATCATCTGCGCCACACTCATCAACCCACCACCACCAACACCAGTAAAGGCGCGGAAGATGATGAGTTGCGTAGCCGACTGAGCAAGAGACGCGGCCAACGAACCAAAGAAGAAAATCGCTAACCCGACGAAGAGGACGAGTTTGCGGGACCAGATATCTGACAGACGGCCGTACAGTAATTGGAAGCAGGTCGAAGTGACGAAGTAGCCGCCTGAGATCCAGGAGGTTTTGTCGCTGGCTCCCAATGCATTGCCGATGATGGACAAACTGGCCGCGAGGGTGGTTTGGTCCATCAATGCGACAAGATCGACTGTTGAGCAGGCGAGGAAGATCTATTCGTGGGGTACATGGTTAGCATCGTCTAAACACCAACCAGGGTGTATGTAGGTACCGTGATAATAGTCCTCTTAGGAACATAATTGGTCTGTTCATTGAAAACAAACCCGCCATTATTGCCATTGTCTTCAACAGGGGTCTCTGGCTGCGAGACTGACTGCGGCGTGCTTGGACTGGCCTGCTTAGCCTCGACCTCGGAAGCCATGATGCTTGTCTGACCGTGACACTCAGATATCCTCCGAGACGTTGACAAAAAGAAAAGAAAAAAACCGCACAAAAGCCGCACAGAAAACACCGGAGCTTAAAACGCACCCCGGTCCAATCTTCCGATTTCTTCACATTTCCGTCCCCTGCCAAACTAGTTATTTTCCTGCTGTCATAATTTTTCCCGAGGAGAATCTCCGTCAAAGTGGCCTCGTAGAAAGCTGCCGATCTTCCTGCCAAAGATCTGCACCCAAGCAAAAGGACGCTAAATTAAACCCGCTCAAACACTCTCACCCAAGGTCCTCTGCCTTCTCGCTTGCAACAGAATACACACGGTTGATTGCGCTTGGCAGTGAGTACCCTGTTCGTGAGGATAGTGATCGCTGGGCGCTTGTGTGCTTCCTACCCTCTGGATAGAGTAACTCAAGGCTTCAGCCGACATTACAGGGCTGATCTTGACTGCATCAAGCATCTCGAAGTTTCTGGGCATTGGCCTCAAAGGTACTTTTTCATATTGTCTGGGCTTGCATGCCGAATGTATCCCGTCGGCAAACAACTCGCATACGAGGGTTCAATGCGTGCTGTTGTCGGATGTTTCCCGCATATACCAAGTATAGTAGTAGTTCCGCTGTCACTGGCATCCGGAGGGTTGCTGTATAGTGGGGCAGGTTGACGCGGTTATTGGCAAAAAGTCAATAGGACAAGGCGAAATATTGAAAGTTCAGGGACGGGAAAAATAAACGACAATTAAAGAGGGGAAGCTCGTACGTGCAGGGCTTTATAATCCACCTCTCTGCTGTACTCTGTGCTCCAACCCTAGACCTGTCATTCTTCCTTCAGTTCTTCATCTCAGAGACACAATGGCGGGCAACGAACGGAACGTCTACACGGGCCCAGATGCCCTGAAGAAATACTTCGACCCGGACTCAGCGCCTCCGCTACCGTTGGTTGAGCTGCCGGAGCACCTGAATCCATTCTACAAGGATGGCGTCCGCATCTATGCAAAGATGATGACCATGCATCCTGCCAACAACGTCAAAGCCATGCCAGGTAACACCACCCACGACGAGAAAAAAAAATCCTACGTGTCACTGCATCGCATACTAATCTAATCCTGCATAGCAATGAACATGCTCCAATCAAGCGTAACCCCCTCCACCAAAACTGTCATCGAATACAGCTCGGGCTCAACCGTGATCTCCATGGCCATGATTGCCCGGGTGATGCACGGCATCGACGACGTGCGCGCGTTTCTGAGCAATAAAACTTCCGAAGCTAAACTGCGCCTTATGCAGTTCTTTGGGCTTGACATCACGCTCTTCGGAGGACCCTCGCAGCCCGAGCCGTTTGATGAGCGCGGGGGTATTCAGAACGCGCGATCGATGGCCCTGGGATCCGGGGAGATCCTTAACCCGAACCAGTACGAGAATGACGATAACTGGGGCGCGCATGTGCGATGGACGGGGCCACAGATCTTCAAACAGTTACCTGAGATCAACGTGCTGTGCGCGGGGATGGGGACCTCGGGGACTATGACGGGTCTGGGGACGTATTTTAAGGAAGCGAAGCCTAGTGTGTTAAGGCTGGGAGTTTGTACGGCGGCGGGAGATAGGGTTCCTGGGCCGAGATCGTTTGCGTTGTTAGCGCCGGTTGAGTTTCCGTGGAGGGCTGCGGTGGATGTTATTGAGGAGGTGAACTCTTATGACTCTTTCTCGTGGTCGTTGGATTTGTGCCGCGAGGGTATTGTTTGTGGTCCGTCGTCTGGGTTCAATCTGAAGGGGTTGTTCCAGATGTTCGAGAAGCGCAAGGAAGCAGGGACTCTGTCTGAACTCGCCGGTCCGGATGGCCTCATCCACTCTGTGTTCCTTTGCTGCGACCTGCCATACCAGTATATCTCCGAGTACTTCTCGAAGCTGGGAGCTGACAAGTTCCATCCCATTCGCAATGAGGACCTAACACGAGTCGATCTCTACCGCTACGACGAAAGCTGGGAACGCAGCCCCATCGTCCTCTTCACCCACTTCTACGAAACCCCGAAATCTCTCACCCAAAACCTCCTCTCCAACCTCATCCTCCGCCCGCAATGCTGCGTGCTCGACCTCCGCACCGCTCCCGACTTTTCCACCTGGCACCTCCCGGGCTCCGTCAACATCCCGCTGCAGAGTCTGAACTCCCACACCCCGAAGCCGTTCTCGGACCCGCAGGTCCTGGAAGCCGAGTGGCGCGAATTAGAGGCGATTTTCAGTGAAGAAAAGGCCATTGCGCAGTTAAAGGGACGCCATGTGCTGGTGATTTGCTATAACGGGGACACGGCAAGAATCGCGACGAGTGTTCTGCGGGCCAAGGGAATCGAGGGCGACAGTCTGCGGGGAGGATACCAGGCACTGCGCGACCACGGTCTATGGACCGAGGGTGGTGTTGAGGTCCCTGCGCCGGTGGAAGAAAAGCATGAGATGCCCTATCCGACCGCAGTCCCGGTGGCATCTGGCCCGATGAATTGATCGATATCATTTTGTGTATATTTTCATAATCAAAAGTGTTTCCAGATTGAATACGAATAATGGTACGGAATCAACATCCGCTGTCAAAGTGAGTAGAAATAAATGCGCAAATGTGCTCAGCACATCCCAATTAACTCCCGGCGCTAAAACGCTTGGAATCTGCTCAATTGCGAGCATTGCCGGGGGTTATTAACCAATCAACAATAACCATTTCGAATGACCTTGTTGCCGGCACGTGTTCTCGTATTTTAATCTTAAGTATGAATATATCAATAATGCTCCGTCCTCTTGACTTTACACTGTAGAATACTAATACTACTACTAACTGCAAGATGATGGACATGGACATGTCGGGGGGGTCTGGCTCCGGGGGCGTCCCCTGGTTGGACCAACCGGTGATGTTACATTCTTCCCGCGCCGACAGCTGCTCCATGACTCCCAAGCAATGCGCATATCGCAACTACCACTGGAGATACTGGTAGACACTTCTTAACTGCTTCCGGAAGAGATTTACTGACCGTTGCAGGTATGAGGCTGACCACGTGTACTCGCTCAATACGATATATTTCTTCTGCGCGACGGTCGGGGTCTTCGCCATCGCCAATTTTCTAGCCAAGTATGCGCCGGTTCAAGTCAAGAGGAGTGCCGCTTGGAAGAAGGCCACGGCGGGGTTACGGTATTTGGCGTATAGGGGGTATGAATTGCCGGTGGTGAGGTATTGGTCGCCGAGTTTGGGGGTTATCCTACTCGGGCTTGCGGGGACGGTGTTCTGCTTTGCGATGACGCTCGGTCCGAAGCCCTATTACTGGCCTGAGGTGCAGACCGGCTCTTATGGGAGCAGTCCGCCTATTGCGACGAGGACGGGGTGGATGGCTTTGGCTATGCTGCCCTTTGTTTTGTACGTCCGGAGGTCTGGTGTGTGCCGCATATGCTGACAGGCTGATAGGGCGTTCGGAGCTAAAGCGAATATGATCTCGGCGTTGACTGGTGTGCCTCATGAGAAGTTGCAGGTCTTTCATCAATGGTCTAGTTATGCCATGTTCGTTCTCGGCCTGATTCACACTTTCCCGTTTATCGTGTACCATATCCACAAGGGCGATATGGTTATGGAGTGGAATACGAGCTTGGCATACTGGACCGGTGTTGCGACGCTTATTCCACAGGCTTATTTGACGGTCATGTCATTGCCATCTATACGGTATGCCAACACTCGCATGGTGGTGAGATGATGCTAATTGTATAGGAATCGGTACTACGAATTCTTCAAAGCAACTCACTTCATCGTCGCATTGCTGTTCATTCTCTTCTTCTTTTTCCACTGCGACTTCCGACTATCCTCCTGGTACGATATCCCGCTCCATACATTGATGTCCGCTAACTCAGCCAGGGACTACTTCATCGCCGCCGGCGCAATCTACCTCCTCTCTCTCTTCACAGCCCAAATCCGCACCTACTTCATCCACGGCGTCCACTCTGCAACCCTCGACCTCCTCCCCTCCGGCCTCCTCCGCGTGAAAATCCCTACCATCATATCCTGGCACCCCGGCCAACACGTCTTCGTCCGCTTCTTCAGCCTCGGCCTACACTCGCTCACAGCGCATCCGTTCACGATCGGCTCCATCGCCTACGATCCAGAAAGAGTCGGGAAAGCATCCGAGATTGTCTTCTACATCAAGCCGAAACGCGGTGTTACGGGCCGTCTTGCCAAGATCGCTGAAAAGAGTCCCAGTTGCACAAGGAAGGTTTTGTTGGAGGGTCCGTATGGGGGGCTTTCTGAAACACGTCTCGGACAGTTCGATCGTATACTTGTGATCGCCGGTGGCTCGGGTGGTGGATTCTCATTATCAGTTCTCGAAGAAGCGCTGAAACAACCTTCCCTCGCACACGGAAATATCCAGATTGTCTTCGCGACTCGCCAGCAGAACATGGCAGATTGGTACATCGACGAAGTCGAAACGAAACTATCCACCTTCAACGCTTCCAAAAACAACTCCATCTCTGTCTACATCACATCTCACAACCAACCCGCCCCTACCAACAAAGACACCACAGACCCAGATCCGGACCCAGACGCCGAAACAAGCGATATCAAAAACAAAGACCACCTCGAACAAAATGTAACCTCTGCATCCACATCCTCGGGATCATACAGCATCGCCGTGAATAGACCGTTCCGGCCTAACCTCCCCGAGATCGTCGCTGCTGCTACGAGTGGAGAATTGGGAAAACGGGTTGGAGTGTTTGTTTGCGGGCCGGCTAGTATGTTGCATGATACGCGTAATGCGGCTGCGCGGGCGCAGAGGGAGGTGCTTAGGGGGAGTGTTGAGGAGGTGTTTTTGCATACGGAGCCTTTTTCGTGAGTTTCCCCGACCTTTTCTCTAGAGTGTGGGTGATGGCTAACTGATTTTTCTAGGTGGTGAGCGAAATGTGTGTTGATTATGTTGATGTAGAATTGTGTAAATACATAAAAAGTTTTGCATCGGGAATGGATACTTGCATTTTTCTGTTTCTCTGCTCTTCCCTGTATGATCAGGCACCTGTATGTCTCTGATCGACCCGGCTGCTGCATCTGTTTGCATCTGACATGTCATCACTGACTGTTCCTGCACGTGCCATAGGCAGTAATCAAAGGATATTCACTTTCTTTGCTGATCGAACATTCTAGCTGCTTTCTCCATTCAATATAGTTCTTCATGGAAAGTGTATACAAGCGTCTTCCTCAAAACCTCTACATCATCTCCGTCTTCGTATATACCAATCCCGTCCTTTCTGCACCTATTCTATGTACAACCATCTTCATTTGAAGAACTATATATCATCTATAATTGTTTTTTGCTTCTCATCATCTGTTTGCTGTGACCATATACCGTCCTGGACTTGATCAAGAGCATAAAGCTTTGTGGAGGCCATCTCACCAGCACGAATGGTCTCCGTTCTTGTCAACGAAGTCGATACTCCAACAGATACTCCCATCCTCGCTGATCAGACGTGACCCAGTCATCTCTCGCCCTGATATCCGTAGTCGACAAGATTTCCCGAAAACGAACGAGGTGGAGCGAAAGCAAGTACTTCATGAAATCGATGGATGTCTGCGCAATGCTTTTTTTGGGTTTATGGTGCTTCAAGAGTTGCTGAACTATCTACAACCTAGGAGACCAGAACTGCTGGAAGATTCAACAATGTCTTCATCGACAGTGGCCCCTTGTAAACTGGAGGAGTTCATATATGAAGCAGCTGTGGTTCTATTCTGTGAGTATCTCTCCTTCTACAGAAGACCCGATAATAACGTACCCTGCAGATATACGCTCTATATATTACCCTGCTCGATCGTTCCGTTAAGACAGACAGGACAGACGTGGCATACTCACCATTGATCACCTCCAGCGAACGGCAATATTGAACTGAAACCATGCTGGACGGCTGTCTGTGGCTTGGCTACATAATTGGTAAGGGCACCAGACCCCGGCGCTGTTTGGTTGGGCATTGATGAAATGACTAAGATAGCTGTCCTTCTGTACGAAGTCACCGGCTTTGGATGCATCTTAACACGAACCCAATATTGCTTTGACCATATCAACTCGCTGTTATTGTGCTTCGATATTTGGGTAAATGCTCTTGGCCATCGCCATTTGTTACCGAGATCTACACGCCGAGCCGTGCCCACTGAAAGACCGCACACAACAGGTGTTGCAAGGGTGCAAACAGCACCTTCTCTCACCAGATGACACAACAAGTGAAAGACAAGTATCAGCACGAATGGTATTTCTTGCTGCCCACCAAGTCTATCCTGGCACGCTTTTTCTCCCGATGGTTGATAATCGAAAAGAACCAGAAGAACTAGCACCATAAAGCCAAAGTCAGGGCTTGCAAAGATAAACACCCGAAGGACTCTCCGCGAACATGCACAGAGCCACTAAGCTTTGTTTTTTTTTTTTTTTTTTTTTTTTTGGGGGGGGGGGGGGAGGATTAAATATCCGATGTCGATGTATGCCGAATTTCGTGCTGCTAGTATATCCCTGCTGAAGAAGAAGGATGATACGATGCTAACATACCGTCATAGATATATACGGTCCCGTTCACCTGGGCAGCAAGTCGGTTGAGAGGATGAAAGTCATATGGGCCACAGCTATCGCCTACCTTGAATGCAAATTTCGAAGTCAAGCTAATCCGGACACGTTGTCTGTGTTTATTGTTCATGAATGTTACGGCTCTGAATTCTACCGTTCAGTGAGCGTTAGCTCCGGATCGACCTACGCACAGCGACCGACCTCCCGCACTGCTCCTCCGTGAGTTAGCCAATGAATCAACTACACTCGAAAATGACGGTAGCAGATATTGCTGGAGCCATGAAGAAGCGTTCAAAGTGGTATGGAGGAGCCCAGGTGGAATCCAGAGGAAATCGAGGTGGCCAAACCTCTAGAACTAGTCCAGTAACGCGAACTGTGGTTACATCGCAGTCTTGACCGATTCACAGCATAACGCCTCCGTCTATATCGCCCTGAGAGCTTTTGGTCTGGTGCCATCTGGTTGGATGCTCTTGATCATTTGCCATTATTCGCCATGAATCCTGCCCCATGGTCAGTTGGTTGGGGCTGTGGTTGAAAGGGAAACGTACTGGCACACGAAATGGGCTCCAAGTTCGGAGACAATCTCGTAACCCAATGCTTACGGGGACAGACAACAATCAGGCAAAAGTCGATGCCTATTTTTTTCCTTCGCGCGCAGAGCGAGTATTGCCAGTCCATATCTCTGCGGCACATACAATGGGAATGCCTTTCTCATACTGGCATCAGATATCTCGGAGGGCTCGCACAAGTAGGTATCTTTCCTGCGTGAATAATATGTTGGTATCCCTCCCCCTTCAAGGAAAATATGGCACTCACATGTAATACTTTGCAGAGATATGACAACAATGTTCCTATCAGATTTGCGTGCTATATACTATACTGCCCTGCAGCACAGAGGAGTGAGATGCAAAGCTCAAGACGTTCTGGACATTGTCCGTGGCTTGCTTTTCGCTCTTTATGCTACAAAGGAACCCGTTACGCTCTCGGCGGGCTTCATTGTTCGAGGGGAATGTCACACACGATGCGACAACCATGTCAATGAGAACACATCGGTATTTGGATGGAGCTACCGACTCCAAATAATTGTGGCCCCGGAAGTGCCTTTATCCATGCCGTCACCAGCGCAGAACGCCCAAAACTCAGTTCTTGCCTCTGGGCGACCGCGAGTGAGCAGACACCGCCGAGAGTGAGGGAGTGAAAAGCAAAGCTATCAACACGCTGCGGATACTGGACGCAAGACCAGTTCGACACGATTAAACAACAATGGACCAATCCGTGCTGCTTGTGCGCAACGAGAAATTCAACACCATATAACCCTCCCTGGCCTTGGTGGCTTCGTGCTATCAATTCTATGGCAGGGAGAGCGCAGCGATGGGCTGACATCTTACCTATCTTTGATTCGTTTCTGGATATATTGTCTGCTAGTATGCCTCGCTCTATAGGGAAACGAGTTACTGACCTGGCTTTACAGGGATATACGCTCTATAGACCACTAGTTTTCCGGCGTCCTATGTGTCCTTTTAGGAACCAAGTTGCCGACCACTATAATTGTCGTCTGTCCACAGTGAAAGAATTCTGGGTTGATTGACGTCCGCGATCCCGCTTGTCAGGGAGTCAAACAAAGACGCTATGTTATCGCCGGACTGGGACATGATTTTGGATGTAATGGACTTCTCTCTTGTACTCGAACCAACTTCCATTTTTCCAACCAAACGCAAGAATCGATCCTTACAAAATTCGACATATATACTGGGCCGGTTCTCACGCGGGGGCTATGCATTACAGTATGATACCCTTTGACACTTCCACGCCGCATGCTGACCGAGATATTTTGTCCTAGAGTCCAGGCTTATTGGCACGCTACATCAGTGATATCAGAACACTTCGCGTCTGCATGGGACAAGCAGATGGAAAACACGACTCGACAGAACGCTCTTGGCCATTATAATAAACGCTCGCCAAACGCCGTTATACCTGTAGCTTTCGAATATTTTTGCCATGAATATCGTCATTGGGTACCGCCAAGCATTGAGGCAGCTTTGGCGTTTTCCCTGCTGTTAGGAATACTCATTAAGGTACGAAATCCATCTCTACAGAGGCAAAATGCGTCTGCTTCGTTCCTTGTGTAGCATGTGCTACACTCTACGTTCCCGGATCTCAGTGATGGTAAGTGTCCATCTCTACCTAAAGCAGTACTCAAGCCGGTCGACTGATGATGGACAGAGGCTTCAAAAACCAAGCTTGTTGAAGCGGAGAACCAAAGAGTGGCGAATGATTTCCTGCGTTCCTTGAGCTACGAGGCAATCCCGGTGCAAGTGCAACACTTATCCACGCCTTTTGGACTCCGCCGACCAAGTTCTATCTTCCCATTTAGTTGGGCATATCATTCACCGTGGCTCCCATACTCCTCCCCTCACCCGGATACGTCTCTCTCTAGCAGGTGGTATGATCACTCACATCGGACATGGGCTTCAAAATTGAGGAGATCTACATCAGGTCATTAAGCCACGGTTACGAGCGCTGTCTTACGGCGCTGATATGCTATAGATCCGATATCCACAACGATACAGAACTCAGTGATTTTACAAGCAAGGCGAATAGCGCCAGTTGAGGAGGAAGTCGAATACCGCCGCATTGCACCCCCACCGAGTATAGAGGATTCCTTTACCAGACTTTAATCCGACTTCGTCAGTACCGAATATTTAAACACGCACACGGTATATCAATCTGCCCTGTCCTTGACTATGGTCAAGTAACAAACACCGGGTGCGAGAGCTGTTAAAAGACAGAGAGCAAATAAGGCCGACTTGCGATGCTCAGCAGCATGACACGCACGATGATCTACTCGGCTAATTGGCATTCAACAATACTCGACCAGGAAGCACCAGAAATGCTCGAACAGGCGAGAACGTCTGCTTTTTCTATTAAAGCAAAAGTTCCATCTAAAATGGCAAAGACCGATCCTGTCCTGACACCATGACAGGAGTATCTACGTCGCATGCCACCGCCCCAAATTCCAGCACCTAGGCAACTCGCACACCGTGTGCGCGGCTGTGCACAATTTATAAAGGCGATATAAGAGACAGTCGGGCCGGACTCAGACTTTCCAAGGCTTGGATTTGTCATTCACGGCTATAGTCGGAGTTCGTTTTTTGCCCACCAGGCTCGAGGCCGGATCTTATGCAAGCTGCCAGCAGTCCAAACAGTCGGTCTGCCCCACTCAGATGTGATCGGGGGCTTATTGAGAAAGCAGATGCTGTCACAAAAAGATGTATTTGAATGCGGTTGCCAGAGCAGCTGCATCGGTGGGTGCAACTATGGACGTCCTTGATGCCACAAGACACATAATATTGTGAATTACATTCAATCATTCCAAGAGAGCAACATCACGGCATGGCTAGCCTCTCAACCAACGCTGTCGCGGACAAGCATATGGTGAGTCATCCCATACGTTGTTTCCTACAAGCCCTCCATTGTACGAACGCTAATATTCGATGAAGTCAAGATGCACATTGGCAAATGGTCAGAATATACCATTGAGACGAATCCCCCCAACTTGTTCTGAGAATGGTGCCACGCACGTCAGCGACGCCTTGAAGGAATTATGCCGCAAACATTAGCGCAGTAACGAGATATTCCTCTGTCAATATAAATTTGCTTCACAGATAAAATAACCCGGAAGGTCTGGCTACGCGGAAGGATCGCTTCAGAGCTTCATGTTCCGAACCAATTAAATAGTCACATCGAACCTGAACCAGTGTCAGGTGGTGGTGACCACCTTCGCAGTCCGAGCGCTGGAGCTTAACTTGCATAGCCACTGCGGTCGCATTGTCGTTGTCGAACCCGCGACAAACATGAATAACCATTATTGCGGATTGGAAAGTTCCCTCGGGACCGTGTGACAGCAAGCATCGTGTCCCAAAGTATTTCGAGCAACAAGTGGGAAGCCTCTGAATCCGCTGAATTAGGACTTCGACATACCGACTTCAACATCTACATAAACAGACCCCACAAGGGACCATTCCCATGTAACGCTTGTTGTTTCGGTTCATAAATGCCCATGGAGCCAATTCCGCCATGAACATTGAGCCATGAAGTCGCAGACTGGTGCTGCTAGGCCTCGAATGGTCTAAGAAGATGAGCAGATGATCGATCTATCACAATTCTAATGATATAACACACCAGTGACAACACACCAGTGACTATATGACTTATAACAGACGGAGACCCGAATACCAGCGTTCAACGGACAGTTCAACCCCCGAGACGCGTATGGATGGTCCAGGGTCAAGGTTAGCTTTCCTTCGAGGCAGACGGTCCTCGAGATGTGACACCTGGTGATTACTATGAAATTTTGGCAAAGATGATCTTTTCTGGATATCGAGTGCATCCATGTTGTGCGACCAGCCGGGCGTCCAGTGACGATTCCAACAACGCGTATTCGACCAGTATTACCTGACAATCAAACCTGACGTGAGTAACTATGCGATCTCTTGCTAGTATTCTAAACTCATATTCTCGTCTTACAGGCCGGCTTTAGAAGTGATCGCTTCAACGAAGACCCATATGGTAGCGACGGGAGATCCATGAGGCAAGACGAAAACCATCCTCATTGAGCATCACCATAATTTCGGGAATGGCACTACCGCCAGTCAACTCTGGCAAATGCCAGAAATTGAGGGCGCCGATGATGAAAACAACGGTCCAACTACTGGGACACTGAGCATTGGCTCGGTCGATGTTCCATGGCCTGCAATTGGACAGGAAGACCACACGGGCTATCGCGCTGGATATACTTTTCCGATTGCCGTTCTCCTTTGGTCGTGTCTAAGTCGGTAATTCTGTGTCTCATATATAGTCAGTCTCACCTCATACTTCGTGGAAGGGCTCAGGTCCTTCAGATGTTTTCTTCCCCGTCGATCGGCTAAAATGAGGATAAGGACGAAACATCATGCAATACATTACAGTCTCTGGTATCTGGCGATGGTGGCATCCCTGCTCTAGGCTTTTTTTTGGATTTATTTCCTTCTCAGAACGCTCGGTTAGTTTATCCTCTGGAGCCGACACAATCCTTCGTAGCCTGAAATAGGATGCAAATTGGACACTGGTTCGATTCACAAGAAAACAATTTCAAGATGTCACCATGACCTTTCGAGGAGTTTGCTTATTAGGCTTCTAAAAGTATATATAATGCTCCACCACAAAAGCTCTCCAAAAGACTCCGACATGCACCTCCAAAACCGAGACAACAATCTGGAGACACATTCTGAACAGAAAAAAACAGCTACGAGCCTTGAGTTCATGGAATATGGTCTGTCATAGCTTTAGGGCTCGATATGGATAATAAACTTGATTAAATAAATAATAGTTGACACAATGAAGTTTTGGCAGTCCACTCTCCTTATAGTGATATCAACACCATTTCCACCTCTTCATTTACAATACCACCTCACATAGAAGTTGGCAGCTCTTATACTGTGTACTGGATGTGGAATACAACAGAGATAGTAGACCATGGCTGGCTGGTATATTCATATATGCCCAATGACATCGCTCCGTGCTAATGGGAAGTAGGTCTACACATTTTGTCAGGAACCTATAGGGACAAGAGACTGTAGAATAGCTGCTGGCCTCGAGTCCATGAATCATGGTCTATCATAGCTATAGGGCTCGGTATGGACAATAAACTTGATTAAATAATAATAATAATAACGGCATAGGGCATATCGCGCTCCCGCAAAATCTTTGGAACTAAGTATAGGTGCTTCTAATTACGGCTGTTCTTGCGTATCTACTAACACCCCCTTGGCCTACTTCCCCACCCATCCATCTCCATGATTTTCAGGTTTCGGCCGTCCGGTAAAACTCGAAAACGATAGGATATAATTCGCGCTCTACACGGCTATAGTCGAGGCTCAGCTAGAGGCTGAAACAGTCCGCGTTGCAAGCGGGCGCTTGCTCCTTGGTGCTAGATGAGTTTCCACCATGGCGCCAAAGTCGGGGCAGTGCCTGATTGATCACCGGTATCCACCAGTAGCAATGCAAAGCATCATTGGTCACCTACGCGCCGTTGGACTGTACAGAAGCAGGAGAGACCTTCTTGGGCGTAGCCAATATGTTCTCTCGACCAACTGAAGCGTGACCGGAGCCATTCCGACATGCTATTATTGTTCGGCGTCAAAGTCGTACGAGGATGAGGCAGGTATTCCGACTGGCTTACTGTGACATCTGTCAGCTTCACCCATCTCTACCAAAGGTCTTGCCCTCTCTACGCAGCATAGTCGTGGCCTTTGGCAAGGTATGGGGGTCTACCTCGCTGTCTTGATCGGAAGCATCCGATGATCTCATTTGCTGACAGCTTGTTTCCCACTAGTATGTATCAGGAATAGTCACCTCCCGAGTACCGTGCTATGTGATCACGTTTACCAGCCGTGCTCGGGCTCCTTCTTGATCTTCTTCTTCTTCGACAACTATTGATATCACATTCTCCCGTCGGCTTACGGGGAGTAACTCGGTAATGAACACTATAAGGCCGTCCATTCCTCGTTTGTCCGCCTTGCTTCGCAAGAAACCGTTTCCCATGCCTTCTCCCGGGCCACCTTTACCGCCCGGCATACTCGTTGATGAAGAGATCTCGCCAGTATACGATTCCAAGTACTTCTACCCAGCGAAGCCTGGAGAGGTACTCGCCGATCGTTACCAAACCCTGGTCAAGGTTGGCTGGGGCGTGTCTTCAACAGTATGGCTCGCGCGTGATTTGCAAGGGTAGCCTTCAATAATTTCTGTTCAATTCGAAGCTCTCTCTGTCTCTAACAAACATACAGGCATATTGAAGAGCCAGAGAGCGTTGTGGCACTGAAAATCGCCAATAACAATGTGAGTTCCGCTGGTCATGAGCGCGAGGTTGAAGAGCACATTTCCACGGCAGACCCATCACATCGCGGTTGCTCACTTATTCGAACATTACTAGACTCTTTTGAACTTAAAGGTCCAGAAGGTTCTTATTCGTGTCTTGTGTATCCGCCTATGAGGGAGCCATTGTCGATGTATCAGCGGCGCTTTGATGATAGAAAGATGCCACTGCCCCTCATTAAAACATACATTCGTGCTCTTCTTACGGGGCTTGATTATCTTCACAAAGAATGCAGGATAGTTCATACAGGTAAGTTCACCTTCGGCCTTGCCTCCCGTCGGTGATACTGAGCCCAGGCGGCTGCCTAGATCTAAAGCTTGAAAACATCATGGTCTCATTCGAGGATCCAACCGTGCTTGCTAATTTCATGGATTCTCAGCTTGTAAAACCGATGGCTTTCAAGATTGATTCGACGGGACGACCAGTGGATCAGTCCCGTAATGACTTCGGGCCACTCAAAAGCCTGAGAAGTATACCACAGCTTGTCGACTTTGGCTTGGCAACCAGACTCGAGGAAGACGACGACTGGGGCGTCTGGCCTATTCAGCCAGACCACTATCGGGCGCCAGAGGTGATACTGGGTAATGGATGGCAAATGCCTGCGGATATTTGGAATCTTGGTGTTCTGGTGCGTCCCGTTGTTCTCCAAAGTTGTTGCATCCACTAATGCCAGACCAGTTGTGGGATATGATCGAAGGCAAAGAGCTATTTCGGCATATCCATGATCAACAAGGTCGCTACGATGCTAAACTACACATCGCTGAAATGATAGCCTTACTCGGTCGACCCCCTCCAGAGGTCATACAAAGGTATCAATACATGCGAGAATACTCGTGGCCGGAACCTGTCAGACGAGAAGACGACACAATATGCGAGACCGCGGAGGAGTACTTCTGTGGGCCATTCTTTGACAATAATGGTATTACTGGGTTTCCTATCTCGGACGGATTATTCTCAGACTCACGAAACATCTTAGGTTGCTTTCTCTACGAAGACCTGATCCCTGACCGAAAACTAGGCGACACAGTTTCCTTCCTTGAGGGAGAGGAGAGGGAAGCGTTTCTGGATCTCGCCAAGGGAATGCTTGTCTGGCATCCAGATGCGAGAAAAACAGCAGGCGAACTGGCGGGGCATCCTTTTCTTCAACCAAAGCAAACAAGCGCCTGATTTCTGCGAGCGTTTGCTAGCGGAATGACTCGAAATCGTGGTTGATCCCAGTTCGGCGGTGCCATCAGATAACCGGTTAAAGCGTTAACGTAGTTGTCTTTTTGAATGACATCTAATAGAGTCAGTTAATCTGTCTTTGATCGGAAAGTAATAGCAATATACCTTAAATGGGATCCAAGACATCAATCGCAATTTCATCAGGGTCATGATTCTAAAAATTGCTGTCAATGCGGGTGGTATGTATAATTGGCGAATGTATAAATATATTCACCACGGAAGAAGCGATCGAAGGTCGCCAATTCCGCCGCGCCTCCCCTTCTTGCTGAATAGGCAATCTCTCACAAGATGTTCCGCGGGGCCCTTTTCGCTCAAGCAAGGATTGGATCTCTGCCCGATTAGCACTGAATGAACATGACTGCCACTCTACGCTGGCTAAGCTCGAGACTAAGGAAAAGTTTGATAGCAACGATGGGGATGAGCTGGAAGATGCACGCAGGACACTGCGTATTATAAACAAGCTCAGGGCCCATCTTGATGACTTCTTCCCCGACTCTTATGAGAGTGTCCAACCGTCGATGCTCTTCCACGACGATCTCTCCCAACACAATATCCTAGTCGATGATGCCGCCGCTATCACAGGAATAGTCGACTGGGAATGTCTCCGTGCTGCCATTATGGAAGGCATGCGATTATCCTGTCTTACTAGAGGGACGGTCTCTCGCAGAAAAGCCGAATCCTAATGAGTATGCACACAGTATTATTATTATTCAATCAAGTTTATTGTCCATACCGAGCCCTAGAGCTATGACAGACCATTGTTCGTGGACTCGAGGCCGGCAGCTATTCTACAGTCTCTTATCCCTATATGTTCCTGAGGCACTAGCCCCCTTCTATCATCTTTCTGATCCTTTTCCCCGCCCCAAACCGCCTGTATGCGCAGGGCTTTCGAGCAGAGTGCTCTCCTTGTGTTTTAGAGCAGGGTGGGTGAGGCCTAAGCTGGAATTCAGCTTAGGCTACCCTCCCTGCTACCCTTCTCCTGTTCTAATTGCCTCCTCCAATGCTTCCAGCCCCCATTCGTCTTCTCTTCGGGCCCTTTCCGCCGTTCGCTGTAGGTGTGCTCGGGGTAGAGCTACTGTCACGGGCTTGGAATAGTAGATAATAACGAACTGAATTCCTATCTAAACTATTGTAGCCATCGACGAGAATATCGAATCTGGGGAGAAAAGAAGAAGAGGAATCTATCTACAGAAGAAAAGGGGTTTTATCCATGGGGTGTGTGGCCATGCTAATGCTTTCTTTGTTTGCTTGCTCAGATGGCGGCGTTTGTTGATATCAGCCACTGAAGCGGCATTGAAGCGTTGAGCCATCACACTATCGGTCGATTGACGCGTGAAAAAGACGTGTTTTTCTTGGGTGCTGATTTTGATGTTCCAAGCGCCAAGGTCACTGTAGCAATAGATACGCCACCGTCCTGACCGTCTTCATCACAGGTGGGAATTGATGAAGGTATTTCCACAGAAAGGTTCTCGCATCAGTTTGGAAGGAGCGTCGTGAAGCATAGTTATATTGTCTCCTGACTAATGGACTGGTACATACGACCATAGGGTGTGGAAAACAGGGCTTCCCGTCCGCTCAGCCGTACTTAAGCCACACGCCGGCCGGTTAGTAGTTGGGTGGGTGACCACCAGCGAATCCCGGCTGTTGTATGTTTTTGTTTTTGCGCGAATCTAGCAAGATTATTTTATTTTATGGAGTGTTTAAATCTACAGAGCAAACGAGATTCCATTATTACTTTTTCCCCAGAGGTAATAGTGGCCTTTTCCGCCAGCAATAAATATGGCATTAGTACAATTTCACTCCGCGGTATCCCCAGAGCTGAAAGCTGACACCCGTTGAGCTGAACAAACACATTGGTGTGATGATCGTCCGTTGGGTAATGATGTGCCAGCCCCTCGGTCCGTGTCCAGTGTAATGGACCGATGCAATTGATTTCCCCATTAACAATGTACTAAGATTAACAGTAACCTTGTAATATAGCCGGACATCAGCATGCATAGTATTCATCACGGCGATGACTCGGCTGAAGAAAAGAGAATGTTGAGCTGATGAGTGTAGTTAAATTCGGATTGACATCATCAAGGCATATCCATGAGGCTTTGCCTCACTCCAAATTCAGCCAGCCACGTCTTTCTGATCCGCATATCGCATGGGCAAGATGAATATGGCCCACCAATGCACTGGAAAATCTTCGTGTCGACACCATGACTGGCGAGGGAGAAGATCGAAGGGATGCATTATGAGGTGTTCAACCCCTCTCAGCTTTCATTGTTCAGCTCATGAAAATAGTGTACCCTTCCTGTTATTTTATAAATTGCCTCGCTATTGCGGCGTCAGAGATTCATCAATTCATGCAGTTTGATTCACGAAAATCCAGAACATGACAGTAGATCCGTCCCTCCCGGTATCCTTGCAAAACTTAGAACCATTTGCTTTGCAAAGCTCCGATAAAGAGCCGCGTTATTCTCCAGGCAAATTTTTTGTTCGCCCCCAAGAAATAAATGAGCAAGACCCCCTTGTCACGGCAGAGGATGGGATAATTGCGACCACGACATGGTTCAAGACTCCAGTAAGCTTCATGTTTCAGCCATATAAAGAAGAAAATCCGCCCTCAATGGCTTCTTTACTCACGCGTCTTATTTACAGAGTCTTGATAGGCACTTGATTAAGTATCTCAAAGCTGTCCAGCTTTTTGCCGAAACGCATGATCAATACTACGTCGGCGACCGCGCTTTGGGTAACTGGACGTGGCTGGAGCTAGCCATCTACGAGAATGCATCTTCCGATACCCCCAGGGTCAAGGAGGGAGTGAAGCTGGTGTGGCAAAGCCACAAGAATATCATGGGGTCAAATGAATTTGTCTGGGTAAGTGTCTTTCCGGGCACGCAGTGCCAACATTGCACCGATTCCGGCTAATGTGCCTTTAGCTTCCTGGTGAAAAGTTTGGACAGCAACATGACCTGTTGACTAGTCTAGAAGTATGTATAGACCTTCTATACAAGTACGTCCGGCCAGATTTCGCTCACACCCTCGCATTAGGAAGGAAATGTTTTTGCGGTCAGGGCCTGTGCACGCTTTCGCAATTGGCAGGTGTTCGGACGCAATGCGCGCCTCGTACTGGAAATCGGGGAGCACGAAAATACCGAGCGGCCTCCCAGCTATGCCGAAGCGGCGAGGACCACGGACCGGATGCTGAAGCTACTCAACGCCCAGAACATCGAGAACGATGCATACACCCCCGAAGTGAAAACTGTGTCTGAGCGGGCTGACACCTACAGCGGCAAGGGAAAGGCTCCTCTCCGCGTGTTGTCTTTGGGTAGGTCAATTAGTCTTGCTATGGTCCTTGTTACTTAGCTAACACGGTCTGAAGATGGGGGTGGCGTGCGGGGATATTCATCCCTGATGATTCTCAAAGAGGTTATGAAATCTGTAGGTCGCGAGCGGCCATGTGAGGTTTTTGACATGATCGCTGGCACCAGCACGGGCGGGTGAGCACAAAGCTAAGCATCGACGCATCCTATCTTCGGATACTAATTGCATACAGGCTGATCGCGCTGATGCTGGGACGGCTGAAGATGACAGTTCAAGAGTGCTTGGACGAATACAGCGCGCTCATGGAGCAGGTATTTGGGTCTGGCTGGTTGAATGACAATGGCGGCAAGCAAGGTCGCTACATCGCGACCGGTGATTTCCATTCTGCTGCCACATTTGAGAAGGTGACCAAGGACCTTCTCCGCCGAAGACTCCGGGTAGAGAAACCGGAGGATGCTCTTCTCTTGGATGAAAATGATTCATGTAAAATGTACGACATTCTGTACCTCAAGTTGGGCTTGCGAATGATTACTGATCGTCTCATTCTAGTTTCCTCATGGCAGTGCGCCAGGAGAGTGGCAGCAACCGCGCACCCGTTTTCCTCCGTTCATATAAGAGCGATTCCGATCCACCGGACCCTAACCTTGCCAATATCAAGATTTGGGAGGCGGCGCGCGCTACGTCAGCCGCACCGGGGTACTTTGAGCCTATGCAAATAGGCAAAATCAAGCTCGTGGACGGTGGGCTTTTAGCCAATAACCCGGTGGGATGGTATGCACTTCACTCTATAAATCTGGAATAGCTTCACGTGCTAATATTGATTTTCAACATCCTAGGCTCTGGACCGAGGTCCTATCTGAGTACGGCCAGCTGCGAGCGGCAGACTGCTTCTTGAGCATTGGGACTGGGATGGCGCCGAACGTGCCAGTGGCGCAGCCCGGACTTACCTTTTACAAAGCGATGCTGAGCTTTGCTTCCATTGCTACGAACACTGAGAGTACCCATCTGCTGTTCAGCGGGCTCATCAATGCCTTCGCTCCTAACCCGGGTAAAGAGAAGTATTGGCGATTGAACGTTGCCAAGGAGGCCCCTGAGAAAAGCAAATGGAAGAAAATATGGGATGACATTAGGGGATCTGAACAGCCGACGTTGAATGACTATGCTGATCCGGGGGACCTGGACAATGTGAAGGCCATCAAGAAGTTGACGGAGTGGACGAACCAGTGGATTGCGGTGCAGAAAGACTTGATTTCTGGATGCAGCGCGGCCATTAGCAAGAGCTTGGAAGCTAGAGATGAAAGGTGATGCCAGTCAAGATGGGAAATCAGATTGTTATAGCACATCAGCGCCAAGAATATGTGTCTCGGGGAATAAATTGCCATTGCGGTTAAAAAGTACATGCATGCTATTAGCCCATCAGGAACACTCGCTTCATACGGATTCGACTCCTTGTTCGTAGTGGGCTTGGGGAATTGGACATAGAGTAGGTTTGGTGTTAGGCTGGAGACGCATGAGACACTAGATGATGGTGATGTCTCGACGGAATTTGGCGGCCAGGGTTGAGGGGAGGACATAGTTTCTATTGCAATTGTGATTGACTCGTGTCATGTTTACTCATGCCGTTTTCTTTTTATAAGTGGGAAGAAGTATCACCCTCCTAGCCTGCTCACACAATGGAATCAGATAATCAAGAAATTTGACATTATCAAGCTATCCCAGCACGCCAAAGTAAGCATCAAAGAGTCATCACACCCATCACATCACACGCACGGATCAGTATTCCTCCAAACTCGACACCCGCCCCGTCCTCCTCTTCATAAACCTCAAAATCCACATAGTCCGTTCGGACCTTGTCGTACCCGGGACATCCACTTCGGACCATGTTGAAATCGTAGACGCCTGCGAGGAAGTAGCATCGTCGATAGCCGGGGTTGCCAGAGGCGGACGGAGGATGTTATCGCTGTCTCGGCGGGCCGGTACGGGCGGGGGCGAGGCCGGGGAAGGAAAATTGGTAGTTGGTATAGTAGACATGCTTGTTATGAGGATGGGTAGAAAAGGTAGTATTGGCTTGGGCTTCTGCCGTTTTTTGGGTATATATTGATAGGATTGGGTTGATTGGAGAAGAACTGATTGGAGAGCTTGGGGTGTTCGTGCTACGGTTGGATTCGTTGGCTTATATAGTAGTAATGTCGTACGAGCTGAGTGGAGAGGGGTATCTATGTAGGTGACATCAATGCATTGTTTGTCACAGGGATAAGCGACTACATACTGGATATATGCAGAAGAGATGGCATGTGAGTATGCCGGTTTAGGAAATCACAAGTCACAGCCAATCATCGCAGTAAGCAAAGCGAACTATGTGATATTTAGCAGAGCAGTATTCAACCAATAAAAGGGCATGGACAGGGAAAGTGTATTGACCAATCATCTTCGAGATTTGCTGTCGTCGCTGAAGTGAGATTGACTTGTAGAATGGGAGAAAGAGTGAGTCTATCTAGAATGTTCGGTGTAGCTGCAAGAAGAGCAGGCATTCTGTTTGCTTACGCTAAGGGTATGGACGTGTGAGTTCCTAATACGATACTACGAATCAGGTAATCTCTCTCATGTCGTTAATGTCGATGTTTCATTTCTAAAGTTATATTCATTTAAAAGTATTCTGGCTACAGATACTGAGATAAAAAGAAGCCATCCAAGGATAGCAATCCACGGACAACATCACCAATCCATAGCAAGCATCACGGTCACGCGACTCACGACACGCTAACATCATTCCCCCTCGGCGCCTTCATCTCATACTCCAGCACCAATCTCACATCCTTCCCGGGCTCCAATTGCATAACCCACTTGACCTCTCCGTCCTTGCCCAGAAACACGTCTCCTTTACCCTTGCTTTCCTCCACCGCGATGGCCACCTTATCACCTTCCCTAGCCAGTCCCTTCGGCTTCGAAATCGCCATCTGTAGCTTCTCGTCGTTGCTCATGGGGACCTGGTCCAGCACGATGATATTCGCAGGGGTGGTCTTGGTATTCTTCACCCAGCAGCTGCGTCTAAAGATCGCCGTGTCCTCCTTGCCGAAGAAAGAACCGCTAGTCTCGCGGCGCACCGTGGGTTTCGCGTAGGTAACCAGGATCGATGGGTCCACGCCAAGGGAAACGTCGAAGAAATCGTTAGGCGCACAGTTGGGCATGGTCGTTGTTCCGAGGAAGGCGTTGTCGACGGTCATACCGACTTTGCCGCGGAGGATCTGAATAGATGAGGTGTTGCGGAGGCGAGCGCGGAAGAAGGCTGCGGAGCGGTGCTTCGGGACGATGACGTGCTGGAGAGTTATGGATTTGAGGTCAAGTTTGGCGAGGGCGTGGCGCCGGTTGACGCTTGAGGGGGTTAGGGTGCGGCGGCCGGGGAGGTCGTAGGTTGTTGTCAGGCCGTACTCTTGGCGGGTTGAGTCTTGGTATTCGAGGTTGGGGGGCTCGGGGATTCCGTCGTCGTAGTTTTCTTGGTTGTTTTCGTCGTTGGTGTCATTGTCGTCGTTATTCTCGTAGGAATTTGCCGCTAGTCGTTGGGGGGGCGGAGGTGCAGATGCTGCCACGGGTACGGCCTGCTGCATCATTGCCATAGGTGCGGACTGTTGCTGCATCTGGCTGACGAACTGGTTGGCTTGCCCCTCCGGTGCCACCTGCGGTGCTGTTCCTCCAAAGAGAGATCCCGTGCCACGCGAGGCAAAAGGGTTCGGCACATTTCCCCCAAAGGATCGCGGTGCTGCCGTTCCAAAAAGGCTCGTTCCCGGTTCCCGTCGTGCTCCAAAGAGGCCTCCAACCTGCGGCGGCGGTGGAGGTGCTTGCGGTGCCTGTGGTGCCTCTCGCGCCAGCGCATCTTGCTCCTGGCGTGCCATTAGGAGTCTGCGTTTGTTCTGTTGTTCCAGTAAAAGTAGCTGCATCTCATAATCCTGTTTGGCAGTGCGGCGGTCGACAGTCGGTCGTCCTCCCTCAGACACGCTGCGAACGATCTTCTCCCATGAAGGCTGTTCGTTGCTGTCATCCTGATTGATCAGCTTCACGTGCCAGACCTGCAGAGAGGGAATGGTCTCGTGAAGCCCGGAGAACGCAGTCTG
The DNA here is from genome assembly GCA_034509305.1 of Aspergillus cristatus. Classification (NCBI taxonomy): domain Eukaryota; kingdom Fungi; phylum Ascomycota; class Eurotiomycetes; order Eurotiales; family Aspergillaceae; genus Aspergillus; species Aspergillus cristatus. Next base: position 667,438 of record WJBV01000006.1, on the reverse strand, counting down.
CGATGTCGACAGAGTGACTCTGGTATCACTCCAGGTTTCAGAGCTTCGGTTCTGGAACTCTGCGCCGTATGTGACTCGAGCGGTCGAAGAAGGGGTGTTGATGCTCATCTCGTAGCGAGAGAACCACTTCGCACCAGACACGACGTAGCTCAGACGCAGGGTGACTTCTCTCTCGCTAGAATCCGCTGGGCTGTCGGCCGCCTGCTCGACAACGGAGAAAGAACTGCGTCGGCTCGATCCGGGCGTAAATGACGACTGGCTGTCAAGGTGCACGACGACCTGTCCCACAGAATACGTCCAGAAACGACGTTGCTCCTGTCTCTTGCGCATCTCCTGCGACTTCCCCTGCTCAAGCTCGCGCTGGGTTTTGTCACGACGTCGCTGAATTTGTAGTTCAAGCTTCAGTATTTTGTCCGAGAGTGAGCCGATCTTCTTCTCCTCCTTCGACACTTGTGCCTTTGCCTTGCGGTGCCTTTCACTCTCTGTCGCATATAGTTCGACATAGCGCTCGAGGAAATCCTGCAACTTGTCGCTTTCCGTGTGCTGAGGCTGCATTCTGTTACCATAAGAATCCATGAGACCCAGCACCCGGACTGCCATGTTTTCATCGTTGCGAGCCTTGTCAAGCCTCTCCTCGGCACTTGTCCGCTCATCCCGGAGCGACTTCAACTTGGGATCTTCACTGTCGCTAGAATCGTCATCATCGGACTCCTCTCCATAGACATCCTCGAAAAGTAGCCGTCGAGGGACTACTTCGGTCTGGATGTCCGTGATGGTTGCTGGACCGGAGCCTTCGATGCGGATGGAGTCGACGTCGACCTTGGGGTCGAGGCCCAGAATGGTAATCTCATTCAGGCCGGGCTGTCGGAAAGATTAGAATACGATCTCAATCTCAAAAGGGACCGGGTTACATACCTGGATCTTGGTGGTGATCTCCCGGACCACGGTCGCTCCCGTAGGCGTCAAGTTGACGGTCTTGGTGGGCAGGTCGTAGACCTGGATCTCAGAAGTCGCGATGTCTGCCATGTTGGTTGTTTGTGAGAGAGAGAAATTAGAAAAGATCTGGAGGATGGGGGGATTTATATAAGATTCACTCGTGGCACAGCCTCGTCCCGGAGCTTCAACAGGCAACCCCAGGCACCAACCCACCGGGCCTGTGAATCCCGGTTACTTTACTTTATTTTATCTTTTATTTCACATTATTTCTATGTCAATTAAATCCGTTTTGCTTATTAACTGCTTCAGGAAATATCTCACATAAGTTTTTTTTATTTTTATTTTTTATTTTTTATTTTTTTTTTTGCACTCGGGTGTCCACGACGCAAATATGTATAGCGGTCTCATGTGTCACTAAGTAAAGATACCAAATCCGTGCAAACAACCATTGGCGATGCGTAAAATTCCTGTAGTGAAGTGAAGCTTATTAGTGTTTTCTTCTCGAGGGCTTTGCCGATTCTTGGGCCCTAGCCTCAGCGTCACGAGATATTCGCTTTTTAATGTATATATCCAACCGCTGGCGTTTCGTTCGTAATAGAAGTCCAACCTCAATGCTGGGAAGTTTTGGTTCTCTGTCGATGCATAATTGCAGCCTTGTGTCATAATTCTGGAGTGCTACTTCGCCGATGTCATGGCTTCAACGATAATATTTGGTCAATCCTTATGCTTGTATATTGTTGCTGTAAGTAGGTTCAGCCTGGCATCTGCCACAAATGCTACCCTGTCTCAAGCGTAGTGAGCTCTGTGGTCGGCATACCGACTGTTCGGACGTCAACGAGCCCTTCGTCCCACATATCCCTGTCGTTATTGAGCATTAATCGCTTAACGGTCGTTGTATAACTCTTTCTATACCTTGATCTAAGGACGTTTTGGCTCTCTGTCGATGCACAATCGCAGTCCTGTTCTGTAATTCTGGGGCGCCACTACCTTATTGTCCGGCCCCGGACACACAACATAAACCGAGGCCATTCCTCGGCGCTATTCATGTCATACTGTCATTCGTGACTTGGCGATGATTAACGCGCGGTAGTCGAGGCATCGATACCTCGAATGAAACTTCTCGGCTAATGCTTTCCTTCTTCCACAATAACCCACTGAGTCTGCAGTGGTGGGTGTTACCTCGGCCCCCTCTTGACCACTTTCCATACACCAGTTTGTGCATTAAGCATGAGTATGTAAGTACTGTTCGACAGAAGATAGCATGGTGATAGGTAACAAGACGCCTAAGGAACCATAATTGTGTAACAGTAACTCGGTGGACTTCAAATTTTCTGGAGCTAGTCACCGACGATAAGTGAGCGCTCGTGTTTGTAGTCTTCTGGGTAAGGCAGGACAGAACTTGGTCTGTTCTGATATTAAATTAGTTTTCCCAACTAGTACAACCTATTGAAGAAGGGTTTCAGGTGAGAAATGTCTCTTTTCTGTTACTAATTAACCAGGCGTTTTCGCAGACAGAATTTGTTTGACAACGGCTCTCTTACCATCCCATAAACTGGGGGTTCCCAATCTAGACGGGGATCGCAAAATCATGAAAGAGGATTTTAACGGGAGTGACAGTCATAAAAACGTGCCCCTCCGTCGGACCTGCAATTCAAGACCCGAACACTTTACCAAGCTATTCTCCGGAGTGGCTGACAACTCATTTCCCGAGTGTTTGGGGCTGGTCGTCATATTAGAGCTCGGGACGCTCAGCACAACAATACTTCAGAGGATACCCAAGGTTGTTTTTCTCTGGTGGACCCATTCCTTAGTAATGCCATTTAGCATAATCTAACAGGTAATCATGAGAATTGGGAAGCGTTCCTGATGCTCTCTTTGCGTCCCTGGAGGTCATATATGCATCCAGCTGACACTCGACTCAAGTGATCTTGTCAATGTATGAGTTAGGGAGAACACGTATGGCCCTAAACAGACTCATCTTATCTGGCCATGACCTCTGACAACCGAGCACAAGCAGAGGTGGGAATTTCCCTTTGTCTTGGCCTAACACTCATTAAATGCAATTGGGACTCGAAGATGGCTATATTTAGTTATACACTACTTTAGCAAACAAGTGATCTTCTATTTTATTATATTTATTTACATATTTCTCTCTCTCTCGATGTCTTCCAAGCCCTAAGCAACCTAATCAAAATGCAAATTCTGTGCAAATCTCAACTTAAAATTTGCTTCAAAATTTTTAATCTCGGAATGCAAATTTGCAGCCCTGCCACAGTGTGGCTGGTGCCATCAACATCACCGCTCGGCGATCCACCTCCCAACATTTCTCCAATCGTGTCGATATCGAACTGTAGACTTTAACAATAGCAATCCCCGGCATCTACTCATGCAACTCTTATAACCCGATCATCTAATAAGAAGCGACGAGACACGTCTGACACAGAATCCACAACCGACAATCAAACATCTACCCGTCTCAAACCACCCGCCATCGCAACATAGTGAATGAACCTGTTTGCATGTCCAATGCGCCTGCGCCCCGAATAAAAATATAAAAGCGCAATGGCCAGCACTCAACCCCAAAACCAAAACCCAGCAGCAGCATTCAAAGCCCGCTCAAACTCAATCATCGTCCCGAAAATGGCAGCCGCGAAAGTCGAGCACGCCGCGCCAGCACCAGCACCGGCAGAATCCACCGATGCAAATGTCTGGACAACAGAGCGACAACTTGTTTCGTCGCTGGCTAAGTTGCAGAAACTTGAATCTATGGTGCCCTTCCCTTCCCTTCCCTTTATATCAATGTTGGATTTGGGAATAGTGGCTGATAGATAACCGCAGATCCACGACCTCCGCACCCTCCTCCCAGAACGACTACTGGAACCCCTTGTCCCAATAGTAAACCCGCAGGTCCCAGCAAGCGGCAGCAAGGCACTCCCTAAATCCCCGCAAATGCTCTACGAGCAGCTTTCCTCCACAGCGCGCGCGGGCGTCGCCGAGGTGCAGTCTTTTCAGGATCTCTGGCGGAGTCCCGAACTCAAGGAAATCTGGGACCATGTTGACGCCAAGATCCAGGAGGGGAATGGGGTGTTGTTGCAGCCGAGTGGGATGTGGGAGCGGGATTATGGGGCGTTGCTTGAGGGGATTGAGAAGGAGGAGGATGCGCGAGGAGAAGAGGCGCGGAGGGCACAAGAGGACAGCGAACGCGCGCAGGTGGATGGGGATTGGAGGAGGGTTGTTGAGGAGTTTGTGGGGAGGGGTGTTCCTGGTGTGCGGGTGGTTGGGGCGAAGGAGAGGGATGCGGTGCTTGTGGTGTTGGTTAAGGCGGGGATGGCGTTTGAGGTGCAGAGCCTCGATGGTGAGGAGGGGTTGAAGTGGGTGGTTAGCAGTAAGGTCGCGCCTGGGAAGCCGGTAAGCAAGCTTGAAGCTGCGGTTGTGGATTGTTTGAATTCGCGTCCGCGACAGTGGGATCTTGCTTTCGTCTTGGTACGTCCATGCCCCTGTCCTGGATTAACATACATACAAAACTAACAACGACAGGACATGATAATCTCCTACACAACCATCAAACAAACCCCGTGTGCAAAATGCACCAAAATGACCGACTCAACTGCCCAACTCCCGACCATCCGTCGCCAGTCTCCTCCGCCCCAATCAACCTGGGAAGCCTTCCACCCAACATGCCTCTAACCTACCCACAATCACAGCAACGCGCATGCCCCCCATACACAACATCATGCCAATACCCCGCCGGATACATCTCCCCATTCTTATCCCAATACCTTACTGGAATAACATGCCTCTTCCCCCTCCCCGTCCATCCGCCATGACCCTCCAAATCCCCAGAACAATGCTCAACCCGACTCCACGTCCCGCTGTCAGGTACGGCATACCGCCTCGTCCGGAAATCGTACCGCTCATTCGGCTTGCGCGTTGTCCAGGGGAATGCCGAGGCATACACGTATCTCGTCTTCTTCTCTCCAGATCCGGCTGTGTTGGTGTTGGTGCTGGGAGGGTGTATATCGTCCCACCGTGCCCAAGCACAATTCCGTTTCCGCGGAGGACGCTGTTCGATTGGTGCCGCGAGTTCGACTTCCCTCCTCTTGCTATTCCTATTCTTGTCCTTGGTGCTGCGGATCCGTCCAACGAAAATATCCGGCCCTCTGTTCCTGAGGATATCGAAGAGGCGCCAGCGGCGCGGCCAGTGTGAGGGGTTTCCGGGACGGGGGTCTTTGGGCCAGATCCAGCCGTGGGATGAGGGCATTTTCGCTCTTTTTTGGGGTGGTTGTCGTGTGGCTGTGTTGGTTTGGGAGGATCGTTTTGATGTGGTCGGGTTCGATGGAGGGTGTATGCTTCCATTTTTATGGTGGGTGGTTCTGGTCTTGGTACAATGTTCCGTTTGGAAAACGATAGCTGGTCTTGGTTTGATACTTAATACTACAATGGACTATAGAACAAACCAAGATGGGAAGAAAGGCAAGTTAGCATCGTCTATCCGTAGAGTTTTGAGACATGGCACCTAACTCCATTGTCTACATCCGTCCGCGGCGCCCCTAGTTGGAGCTATGGGGTGGTGTAAAAGGACCGTTGTTTGTACCGCATCTGCGTAAAGCTTCTTTATACAGCGTTGGCCTACATGAGGTTACTCTGTCTAGCTTTGGTTTGTCTGTCTTGCTATATGCTTTGTTTGACAGGGATATGCAGCATGTGCATGAGACAGGGTTGTATCGGCGCCCAGTAACCAATCTCCAATTCTAGAAACGAACCAAGTTGCTATATGCCATTAATGCGTGCTGTATTAACTTAAATATATGCGCCATGCGAGCCCATAACATCATTTACAACGCCATGCCATAATATAAATCAAATCAACATCTCTTTAAATCCGGAAAAACATCAAACTGCAAAAACACCATATCCACCAGCAAACCACGTAAAACTGAGTACCGTAAGAGTAACCATGCCCATAGCGAACCTCACAGCATGGCCATCGAGTTCCGGAAGCGCACCATTACACGTCGCGCATTTGTATTCTGCCTCCGTCAGCCCAACTATCCAGCAAGAATCCCAATCAGGTAAAATGGAGAGGGAGGGACATACCATTCAATGGCGTATACGCCTGCGGCAGATACATCCCAAAACTAAACTGATTCTGGGAACTCAAATGCCCCGCACTCGCCGTATCCCCAATCTCCGCATCCACATCGTACACGATCAACGTATACGTCGCGGTCAGCAGCGGCACCGTCGCGTTCGCCTGGTACTTGCCCGTGTCCCAGGTGACCTTGCCCGTCTCCGCGACGCTCATGTTGTTCGAGATGGTGTAGGTTGCGTCGTTCATGCTGCAGGAGGCGACGACGTTGATGGCGGAGGGGGTTACGGCGAGCGAGGTGTAGTTCCAGGCGAAGGTGACTTTTTCGCCGATTTTATAGTAGGAGGTTGCGCCTTGGGTGGGGATGAGCATGGAGATGCCGCCGGCGCCCATGCGGGGGTCGATGGAGGTGCTGCTGCTGGAGGATTGGGTTTTGGAGGCGGTTCCTGTTGCGCTTGCGGTGTTGGTGTTTGTGTTTGTGCCGGTGGTATCGCTTTCACTGGCGGATTCGGTTGCAGAGGCAGTGTCTGAATCGGTCGTGGTCGCAGTCGCAGAGGCTTCAGTGGTAGAGGCAGCGTCGCCAGTGGTTGCTTCCGCAGTAGTGGTGTCTGAAGAGTTAGCTTATGTCGATATTCAAAATACAGTGTGGCTCACCATCTCGTCTTGCTATCTCCCCAGAATTCCCCTGATAACTAGCAACCACCCCCAACAGCATGCACAGCACACTGAAAAACGCAAAGAACCGCATATTGATCGTCTTGTAAATCACCGATCGACGGTGTCAACAATGCGATATCCGGGGATCGGACAGGATCAATGAGCCTCTTTTGAGAGAGGATTTCGATGTCGATGCCAGGTGTAAATTTCGAAAAGAATTGTGCGAAACGAGGTTATTAAGAGTGGTGTATTGGAAACACCGGGGTAGCGAGTCAGATGGTGTCCGGTGAAACAGGATCGGGATGATGCGACACGAGTTGAATGATATGTACAGAGGATGTCAACGAGGAGGAATATACAGAAGCAGGATAACGAGTGACTATTGTTTATTAGAGTAGAGAATAGTGCATGATAGCACAAGAGGAAAGACAGAAACTGACAGAAAGGGTCTGGAGGATCGCTGGAGCTAACCCGATTGGGAGGATGTGAGACATCTATTTTTGGCCATACAAGAAGCAGAGTCGGAGTATTTTGCCAATTATTGAGCAATCATAACTAGTCCATATAGACAGATTACTATTGTACATTAAGTTCATAGTGATACAGCGACAACAGAACCATAAGTAGTCATATCCTCCATCCATATTTTACCTTGTCCATCATATCCCGATCGTAGTGTTTACAGATAAACAGCCTGCAACTCAACCTTGCTGCAGCTCGACGGCACATCCGCCTTAATCGGCTCATACAGGTAAAACAGCTGAGGAGCGTTGTGAACCCAGTCGCACACCAACCATCCCCCAAACCCATTCTGCTCACTCCACTTCAAATGCGCATTGTCCAGCTCGAAGCCGGAAGTGCCGTAGCCGGTGTTGATTTGCACGGGCTGCCAGGCCCCGTAGTTCGTAGCCCCGACCATATTCACGCCCCACGGAAACGGCGTCCCCAGGTCAAACTGCACATTCGTCCCGTTGACAAACGCCTTGCTGGCGTCGTCTGCGTTGGCGCTGAGCACGGCGTCGTTGAGGCCTGCGCCCGTGTGGTAGGCGTAGACGTAGAGGTTGTTGTGGGCGGAGGCGTCGCTGGCGGTGGTTTTGAGGTGGAATTTCTTGGTGGTGATGGCTTCGGAGGAGGAGGTGCGGGAGATGAGGGGGGAGGCTGTGGCAGCGGTGGCCAGGAGGGTGGTTGTGAGGGAGGTGAGGAATTTCATTTTGTTTTCGTTGAGAATTGAGAATTTGGATTGAATAGAGGAGTGTAGTAGTGAGAGGAGAGGAGAGTGTTGTTGGTGAGAGTAGGGGGAGTGGTATGTATTTATATCCTGCAGGACTCCTCCTTTGATCGGAACCGACACGAGAAAAAGAGTTCAAGACATGGAGATACGATACGCAGTACGGGAGGCAAATTCGACCACAACAGTCACCTACAAGGCTACAAAAAGCACCCATACTACTCATGTCGATCGCCTATTTTTATCTCCCCAGATACAGTAGAGATGAGGATGTGCACTACATCCACGGATCAAGTTCAGGGGTTGTGTGAATTTTCCGCTCGATGTAATCAGCCCGAGTCAAAATGTACAGTGTCTTATTGCAAATTGGCAAGATTGGCTATGTAGATTTATTGCATTGTAGTGCTTAGTGTGTGATTTTCAGATTTTTATCTGTGAATTGTAGATTTGGCGTGTTTAGTCTGGTTTAGTTGGGTTGTGATGGTGTCCATATTGGTCAGAGTGTCAGGTTGATGAATTGATGTCATTTCCAGTCGTGAACTTGGGATGGTTCATTGCTTCATTTGTTTGGTTTGATGTCATTATCTTCTATTTTTTGTCTTTTGTATCATTATTTATGCTAGACTTGGGATTCGGTTCTAATGCGACTACTCCGCATTCTCAAGCGTTGTAACCGGCCGGTATGTAGCAGCTCGCCTGCACAGTAGTATTCTCGAGATTCCGTATGATTCGAATTGATTTCTCTACTATGTACTATAAATTATGCATACCCCTATCTTATGCAGATGATCCCTGATGAAATGATCCATATCGACCCGTGGTACAACCCCAAAACAAACACCTCTATGCCCAAGCCAATGTAAACCGAACAAAACAAGAAAACAAAACCCTCACCCCCTAAAACCCACCCAAAGGCCCAAACCCCACCAAACATCGGAAAACATCGCAAACGGTGGGTTCCTCACTTCTTGGCGTACTCCCGTTTCAACACCCACTTCCCCCGTCCATTCCGACCCCCGGCTCCTGCTCCCCGCTCCAGCACCGCTATCCGCTTCAGCATCTCCTTAAACTCCGCCGTGCGCTGCGGCGTCGTGCAGAACCGGTTGAACTGGTTGACCAGACTTTGCGAATATGCGGACCCGCCTTGCGCCAGGATGAAATCCCGGATCATGTGTATGCTAAACCCGCCGGTGTCGGTGTCGGTTGCGATCGAAGTGTTGCTGCCCCTGGCAGTAGTACTACCTGTTGGAGTGCTAGTACCGCTACCACTTCTCGGTGTTATTGTTGCAGTGCGCGCGGAAAGATTGGCCAATATGTTCGCAGACGAAGGGCCCGCCGCGCGACGACGGGCACTGCTACTACTCCCCCCGAACATTGACGAACGGTTTTGATCCTCCGGCCGTCCTGCGATCCCCGATTGCCCCGTCCACGTGGGCGTGCCAATGGGTACTGAGCGTGCTGTTTCGCCAGCCCTGCGTAGTTCTTCTGCGGCCTCGGCTGCGACGCGCTTGGCTTCTGCCTCGATGATCTTGGGGTCCGCTCGGACCACTCGCTTGCCGTTGGGGTTTATGATTTGGTCGTGCTCTAGGGCGGAGTGGATGCCGGCTCGCGAGAATATGCCTTCCATTATGCGGGACTCGGTTTTATTGTCATTGGCGTTGGGATCCGGGGTTGATGCGCTATTTGTTTCGGGCTCGGGTTCGCGGAATTTTTCCATTGATGCGATGCCGGTTACTTTGCTGAGGTCTTGAGTTTCGCCGGGGTTTGTGTTTTCGTACTTGACTTCGGCGTCTTGGAATAGTTTGCTCGTTTCTGTTTGGCCATTTTCGTCGCCAAGCGTGAAGAGGTCGTGCAAGTCGCTCAGCTGGAAGGTCGACCGTTGCTTGGGATCTTTTAAGATCTTGTTCGTCAAGAACTGCTTGAAGATTTGTCGATGATAGATCTTCTCCTCGATAGTCCCGGCAGTCATCAAGCGATAAACCGTGACATCGCGCTTCTGCCCAAGTCTCCACGCCCGCTCGCGCGCCTGCACATCCGTCGACGGATTCCAGTCCGGATCGTAGATGATGACCCGATCGGCGCCAGTCAAATTCACGCCCAGCCCACCAACGCGAGTCGTCAGCAGGAAGACATGTAGGTTTGGGTCGTTGTTAAACTCGTCTACCATCGACTGCCGGAGCTTGATCGGTGTACTACCGTCCATGCGACGATACTGAAAGTCAGGCAGCGATCGGACGAGTTTCTCCAGAATGTCAAGCATGATGCGGTGTTGTGTGAATAGCAGGGTCTTATGGCCCGTGTCTTTCCACAAGTGCAACAGCGACTTGACTACCTGCATCTTGCCGGACTGGCTGGCGCGCCCGTAATTTGTATTTCCAGACGTAATCTTGCGATCCAAGAGATCCGGATGGTTGCAAATCTTGCGCAGTATATCAATACCAAACAATGCTTGACGCCGTCCTGTCAGTATAGACTGCATCTCCTCCGACCCAAGGAAAGCCTTGTACGCCTGCATCTGAGGCACCGTCAACTTGCAGAAAAGCACTTGCTCGCTCTTCTTTGGGAGATCCGCCGCCACGTCGATCTTGAATCGCTGCAGCAAATACGGGGTGATAGCGTCCTTCAGCGTCTCGGCGCATTTGGCAGCCGTTTGCACTTGTAGGTTCGATGCATTCGCGTATCCTCCCTGTCGAATAGGGAAGTCAAACTGGTTTCGAAAGTTGACTAGTGTTCCTAATCGCATAGGAAAGACAAAGTCAAACAGTGACCAGAGCTCTGTTAGGTTGTTCTGCATCGGGGTACCTGAGAGGATAATCCGATGCGGTGTTCGAAGCTCCTTGCAATGGAAGGTGATGGATGTATCAGGATTGCGGATCTTGTGTCCTTCGTCCAGGACTGCACATCCCCATTCCATAGGAATCAGCAGTGGCGCATACGTTTGTAGTCCAGCGTACGTAGTGACAAGAACGTGGCCCTCTTCTGCTACTCGCTTGGTAACCTTCCTCGCCGCTTTCTGGGCCCCGGTCAACCCACGAGCACCACCACCGCTGTACTTCTGCGTGAGAAGCGCATCTTCTCGACTGCTCTCATTGCGGACATTCACCATTCCACTGCCCGAGGTGTGCAGAATCGAGACTCGAAACGGCGGCCACCAGCGATGAAACTCGTTCACCCATTGCTTCATCACCGTTGCCGGGCATACGACAAGCGCGGGTTTGGTGAACTGTTTGCTGTAATGTAGAGCCGCCAAATAGCCGATAACTTGGATAGTCTTCCCAAGGCCCATCTCATCACCGATGATGCCTCCTACATGTTGCTGGTGGAGCTCCCAAAGCCATTGCATTCCGGTTTTCTGGTAGTCGAACAGGTATTGATGGACATCGCCAGGTGCACGGTAGCCATTGTCATATTTCAGATCTGGCACGGTCGGATGGGGCATGAACCATTCCTCGTCTTCTGGCTGTTCGTCATCATTCTCGTCCTCCCCAGCTGCGCGTCGAGCTTCCCGTGCATGTTTTCTGGCAGCACTTCTCCGGCTGACCCAATCCTGCAGTCTGGCTTGATAGATCTCTTCTCTTCCATCGTCTAACCCACTGAGATCTTCTATCCCATCTTCAGGTTTGGTCACTTTCTTAGCACGTTTCTTGCCTTTCTCTTCGTCTTCCTCCACAACAAAGTCGTCGTCGCTTTCTTCTGCAACTTCTGATGCCACATAGCTTGCGGAATCATCTTGATCTGAAAAGACTTCCGCCTCTTCTTCTTCACGCTTGATATGGCGATCCTCAGCACGGCCACGCTGTTGCAACTTTCTCTTCTTCTTCGGACGATCCTCTGGTGCCTCCGAACTGACTTCAGTGCTTTCATCAAAACCAAACCCAGGACGTCTAAGGTCTCGATGCGACATATCCATTCTATTCTTCATTTGCTCCAGAGCTTCGCTTTCGTCACGCTCGTCCTCTGCATCCACTAGAGCATCCCGTAGACTAGCTAGAGGCCCCTCCTCAGGACCGCCGCTCATCTTGGCAAACGGTGTAATCTTTCCAGTCCGGATAAGGTAGTCCCTACGTGACTCGTTGGGCATTCTCCCTGTCCCGGTCACCTGGGAGGCCGTCTCCTGGCCTTCACGTCTTGCATCGATGCGTTGTTGAATCTCTTCCAGGTCTTTCGCCAGTGATGAGTCCTGAGACTCAAGCTTCTGTATATCATTCTGTATGCGAGCTCGAGCGGCTGTTCCAACTGGCTGTGAAGCTCGTTGGTGTAGTCTCAGAATTTGCGCCTCTATCTTCTCCTTCTCATGACGGGTCTTTTCTAGTCTCTTGTTGTCGCGTTCGTCCGCTTGCTCGTTGAGCAGCCGGTCCGCCTGGAGAGGTTAGAGCCAGACTGAGCTTCCATGGCAGTATATCATACCTGGCGCGTAATGTCCCTTTCGAGATCATCTTGGTTGCGGACGTCAGCATGGAGCTCCCTCAAGCGGCTTGCCTCGTCCATGTCCGCTTGCTCCGGGGGAGTTTCCTCTTTTAACCCCGGTGTTTCTGAGGAGACCGGTCCATCGTCTTGCGGGACGGTATTGAGAGGAGTCTCCTCTGTCCGCGCCTCTGGGTCCTCTTTCACGTGGTCCATGCTGCTGCGCTGTACTTTCGATATGACAAATTAAATCTCAAATAAATCAGACATGTACCCAACAAAGTCTCCCAGAGGCAAAAGCGTAGCTGCAATAAAATAAAGAAAATGGCTATAGATCTCTCGCAGTCATATCTGCGGCGGTGGCGTTGTCAGATTCTGAAGGGCTCAAGGGTGTCCAGGAATGACCGGCTTATTGGTGAGTCGTACTTTGGGTAAATAAATGAAGTCCCTCCAGCGACCTCCAAATCCAGTATAGACCCTGTTGGCAGGTAGGCAGCAGAGATGGAGGCTCAACAGGTAACTATGCGAATGATCAGTGGCAACAGACCGCCTTGATTGAGTGGCAGAATATAGTCACGTGATGTGGATATATTTACCGCCTTTCAAGGTCACGTCACGAAGAAACATGTTCAATATCGCAGAATAAAACATGGCAATTATACAAATCCGTGGTCTTAGAAAAAGAGAAGAAATGAATGTTCTGTACAACGACTGTGTGTAATAGCTATAGGGGCGAGGACTGTCTCACGGTCAATTATCTAATCCTTGCATGCGTCTAGGAAGATATAGATCGAGGCTACCAATGCCAGATGCACACTATGGATTCCTTCACACCGTGCACGAGCACCGCTACTTTTATATACATAGTAGACTTACAGCCAGAGCACATGCATGTTTATCTGGTGGCCGTGCGAGATATCGCAACGGTCGAGGTTTATGTGTGATGGTAACCTCGTCATCATCCATACATCCACGATATATATCCACGGATGAGGTTGAGTTAGGTGAGACTGGTGGTTAGATCCTAATTTATCCTCTATAATTATTCTGTCTCTCTCTAATATACTGCGTACTGTCTACTATCTACTGTCTACTGTCTACTCTTCAATTGTACATCTGTCTCCCGAGTCTCGCCCAACCGCCGCCTGAGGTCTCGCCAGTAACTCCACCTCCACCTCACCTGGCAACGTCGACTCTGATTTTTCTTCTCTCCTTTTGTTTCCTCTGTTGTTGTTGTTGTTGTTGTTGTTGTTGTTGTACATCGTTCTCTCTGTATCTGCACTCACTGTGCATTCCTGTTAACCGGGGTGCCTTTCCTATTGTGGCCCTGTATTTCAGTGCTTCTGGCCCCCTCATCCGGATTTGCTCTCCCGGATCCAGCAGTTGACACCTTCATTTCCTCTTCCCTCGTTCACTGTTTCCCCCCCCTACTCCCTCATTTCTCTTATTTCTCTCTTTTACCCCTTTCCAGTTCATTTCTCGAGGCGATCGTGTCTATCGGTGGCTGTGGTTGTCGCTTCATTTCCACTGGTGAATTGCGACCGCTCAACGATAGCAGTCCAACAGCCCACGAAAAACCGACCACTCACGAATCCCCCCGGGTATAATGCGGTGCGAAACAACTCAGAAGATCTAGTTCTCGAATCAATTCGTCTGGGTCTCGCCTGCGTCGTGTCTGTCGCCTCTCTCGCCCGAATCTATCTCCTCTTTCCGGTACACACAAGATATCCGCCCGATCGATTGCGCTACGACGTGCGTGTGCCGTCCCCGCTGCTGTCATAGCCCTCCACCAGCACCAGCACCACCTCCCATTACTGCTAAACTATAGAGTATTACGTATTCTGTACTCTGTACTCTAACCCTTCTTTCTTCGACTTGGTTCCTCCCACGCGATCGCAGCAGAGACGGATGCCCAGTTTCGCCCTCGGACGGTGACGACGCCCATTCCCTCAACTTGCCTCCCGAGTCACCCCCTCGGAAACAACATTGCAGACAAAATTGCTGGACAGGTGTTGAATTGGAACAACAAGAAGAGAAGATATGGATCCTCAGTGGCAGCCATATCAAGATCCCTTGATGGGTGGCCGTCCCGCGCAGTACAATAATGGATTGACGTCGACTCCCTCCAAATATGGCGCCCAGCCGGCTTCGTCCCAGCCACCCATGGGATACCAGTACGAGGCCTTCCAAACGCCCGCCGGCATGCCTTCTCGTGCCCTCTCGATGAATTCCGGCTCCAAACCCATGTCCATTGCCTCGTCGCCCACGGCGCCTCCACGGAATCGGGATTTCGTCCCTGATGCGGATACCATGATGGACGATAGCGACCCCTACAACCGGGCCAAATACTCGGTCAGAACGAGCCATTACGCTCGACCATCCTCTCAATATTTTCCTACCGAGGAATCCACCGCCGCTCGCAGATATTCCCCGAAGAACGCTCTCTCCCCATCGGCCCCGTACAATGCTAGTCCGGGCAAGTCTCACAATCCATATGCTCTGCCGCCCGGTCAAAATAACAATCTTCGATGCTCACCAACAAAGTCGTCGAATTACACGTCGCCGCCCCAGGCGTATCAGTCGCCTCCATGTGAGTACATTCGCGAAGGGTTTCTTTCCTTCAATCATTGCATGCTGACTGGGTTTCAACAGCTTCGTCTCGCCCCCCGCGTCTTTCTCCGTTGCAGTCGACGTCCACTGAAATGACTCCCCCGGAACAATACTACCCATCGTCGGCTACGTCGCAATTGAGTGCTCCGTTTGGATACGATGGACGGTCACCGCGATCTGGCTCCATTTCTGGTGGAGGTCAACAACCCACTCCTGGCAGGGGTCCGGTGCCCAAATTCCAGAAAATAAAGTCGCTCCAGGAGCTCCAACCACGGGTCAACGCACAACCTGCCTACAGACGTGCGAACCCCGAGGGAGGTTTCATCAGTGTAAGTTCCGAGTCTGGGTCCCCGAATATGCAATCAAGAATCTAAAACAATACAGCCGCTGCACGCGTTGACGACCCATCTTCCGGCCTCTTATCGGATATGCAACCCGAATTTCAACTACGAATCCTCCAGAAACCCGCGACGAGTTTTGACGAAACCGAGCAAGGGTGTGAAGAACGATGGTTACGATAACGAAGATAGCGATTACATCTTATACGTCAACGATATCCTTGGAAGTGAAGATGCAGGCCACAAGTAAGCTACTGTTTTCCCTGTCTCGTGCGACACGTACGCTGATTCTGCAGGAACCGGTACCTCATTCTGGATGTGCTGGGACAAGGAACATTCGGACAAGTCGTCAAGTGCCAGAACCTGAAAACGCAAGAGGTTGTTGCCGTCAAGGTCATCAAGAACAAGACCGCATACTTCAACCAAAGTATGATGGAAGTGTCTGTCCTGGACTTGGTGAGTTTCCTGCGCCGATTTTGGTAGATTCGTACTAATATCCAGCTCGCACAGCTCAATAGCAAGTACGACAAAAACGACGACCATCACCTGCTCCGTTTGAAAGATACTTTCATCCACAAACAACATCTCTGCCTGGCCTTCGAGTTGCTTAGCGTCAATCTTTACGAATTGATCAAGCAGAATCAATTCCGAGGGCTGAGTACGACATTAGTGCGCGTCTTTGCGCAGCAGCTTCTCAATGCCCTAAGCCTTCTGAACAAGGCGCACTTGATTCACTGCGATCTTAAACCTGAGAATATATTGCTGAAGAAGTTAGTTCCGCCTATTGCGACAGTTGGAGATCCCACAGCAGCTAACCCGACCCCGCGCAGCCTGGAGAGCCCGATCATCAAGGTTATCGACTTTGGGTCTGCATGCGACGAACGTCAGACAGTGTACACCTATATCCAGTCGAGATTCTACCGTTCTCCTGAGGTTCTCCTCGGATTGCCGTACGTGCAACTTTTCTGTTCCGTTTCGTCCGCGCTCATACTAACGCATGCAGATACTCTTCTGCGATTGATATGTGGTCGCTCGGGTGTATTGTGGTTGAACTTTTCCTTGGTCTCCCGCTCTTCCCTGGTTCTTCGGAATACAACCAGGTATGCCGGATTGTCGAGATGCTCGGTTTACCCCCGACGTGGATGCTTGAAATGGGCAAGCAATCGGGCCAGTTCTTTGAGAAGACCCAAGATGAGTTCGGAAGGAAGTCCTACCGCCTCAAGAGTCTGGAGCAATATTCTCGCGAAAACAACACCAAAGAGCAGCCGAGCAAGAAGTACTTCCAGGCGTCGACATTGGAGGAGATCATTCGGAGCTACCCCATGCCGCGGAAGAATATGAAGCAAGCAGAAGTTGAGAGAGGTATGTATCCTTGCTGTCGAGGTTTCTTCAAATGGTAAGCTGACAATCGCAGAATTAAACAACCGAGTGGCGTTTATCGACTTCGTCCGTGGTCTGCTGTCAATCAACCCGCTTGAACGATGGTCGCCGCAACAGGCCAAGCTGCACCCGTTCATTACACAGCAAAAGTTCACCGGACCCTTTGTACCGCCGATGAATCTGAAGTACGCCTCGCTCAACAAGACCGTCCCGCCTGGAATCCAGCAGCAACAGCAGGCTGAGGCCGCAAGCAAACAGAGAGCAGCACAAGCGGCACATGCACACACCGCAGCTCAGAATGCCTACTCGATGCAAATGAACCAGTTCCATCCATCTCACTCGCAGCCGCCCCCGATGTACAACGGAATGTTCACTGGCCAGCAAGGTGCACCACCCCCGTATCCCACACAGCCGCCGGGCTACAACCAGATGCATCTTATGCCAGGACAAGTGCCTCAGGCACAGTACGCGCCGTCGCAAAGCTTGTATGCCCAGGCGACCACTCGAGCTGGTCGCCAGCGTGCATCCACCATGGACCCACAAGGGGTTCCGCCAACGATCCAGCGGGTTGCCAGTCATCTCGACCCGAACGCGCCCATCCGGTTACAACCCAGCCCGGCATACTACCCGCCGCCGCCTGATGGCTACGTTGACTCGAATTCGGCAAACCAGAGGCGACGGGGAAGTCGCGCCGGTGCTACGCGCAACCGAGACTTTATCCGTACTCTTGAGGATGGTGTCCTGGGAGGCGAAGGGTTCGTGGGCCAGAATCAATGGCATTGATCGCGTTGTCGCTGGTGAGTTGCACCGCCGGGTGCCTGTCATTTGGTATTTTAGCCGTTTCTTTTGTTACTCGGGCAAGACGAGATGCGTTTTCCGCGCGGAATTAACGCAGGGTTACACCAAACTACCGTGGTTTGTCTGTTATTGGAATCTCGCCTGATACCGCGAGTTTCCCTTCGCTGCTGTCTCTTTTCGTCCGTCAGCTATCTCTTCTAGCGGATATTTTCCGTGTTACTAGTTCAGGGGAGAAGTGAATATGGAATAGCGAAGGGCAAATCTGATGTATTAACCCTCCGCCGTGGCAAAAGAATGTACAAGCCAGGCCACCGGAGGGTATGCCCGAGACAGATGTCTTTTCCGCGAAGAGCAACCCCCCAAATGTTTATGCATGGCCTGAAGCGTCAGGATCCATGCTAGTCTTCTATTTGTTACATTTCCATTTTGCCATTACCCGTTTTCCACTGGGCATTACTATGTTATCTCCTCGCCATGCGTTTGTTGTATCTTTTTTCCCGTTTTGTATGCTGTTGATGCATTTGTTATGCTGGGACGCAGGTCGGTAATGTCGAAGTGATCAAAACGTATACCCTCTGCTTGTTCTGTTTATATGCAAAATATGATCCGGTTATCTACACTAGTAAACCAGTAATAATCCGGAGTAGAATCCCCAGCTTTCTAGCTGGTGCCTTACTGCCTCAGGCATAAATTTACCGTATGGGGAAAGGTGCTCGCTCGCTTAAAATTCGTGTGTGGCACGCGGCGGCCAACCTCTGCGGCTCGGAACCCTCACCTTCACAAAGAAACGTCCAGCCTTAGGGAACCACGTTGATCCATCCCACCCCCTGTCCTGTGCCGGTGTGAGTCACGCTCGACTCCTTTTCTAAACACGCCTTTTTGACCCTTCACGAGCGACCGCTACCTTTTACCTCCCCCCCGTTCCCCACCGAAAAAACCACACCCCCGAAAAAACCCGCCACCATGTCGCGATTCTTCAAAGGCACCGGCAGCGACAGCGACTCCTCCGAGTCTGAGGACGAGGTCCTCTCCGAAGAAGAGGAGGAGAGATCCGAAGCAGAGGAAGAATCTAGCGAGGAGGACTCGGATGTTGAGGAGGACGAGGACGAGTCTGAGGATGAGGAGGCCGGTGGGAAGACCGGTGCTAGTGCGTTCTTGAAGGATGTTTCGGAGAGCGAGGAGAGCGAGGATGAGGAGAAGGTTACTGTTGTTAAGAGTGCGAAGGATAAGAGGTTGGAGGAGTTGGAGAATACGGTGCGGTTGATTGAGAATGCTGAGAAGATTGGGGATTGGGCTGTTATTTCGGCTGGTGAGTGACCACCTTCATATTGCGTGGATGATGGGGATGGAGGGGGATATGTGAATGGGAAGCTGATTTTGACAGAATTCGACAAGTTGAACCGCCAGATCGTCAAGATCACACAGGCTGGCCCGACCCCCAAGATTTACATCAAGACTGTTGCCGACCTCGAGGATTTCGTCACCGAGACTATCGCCAAGCAGAAGACCTCCGCTAAGAAGATGAACCAGAGCAACTCCAAGGGCTTCAACGCCGTTAAGCAGCGTATCAAGAAGAACAACAAGGAATACGCCACCCTGGTCGACAAGTATCGTGCCGCCAAGGATGACTTTATGGAGAGCGACGAGGAGGAGGCTGCCCCCCAGAAGCCCGCCGCCGCCCCCGTTGCTGCCCCCAAGCCCTCGAAGTTCGAGCGTGTCCAGGCCCCCGCTGCCGCCGTTGAGGAGGATGACGGTTTCGCTACTGTCGGTCGCGGTGGTAAGACTCTGCAGTACACTCCTGAGAGTATCCTCAAGCACCTCCGTGTGATCCTCGAGTCCCGCGGAAAGAAGAACACCGACCGTCTGGAGCAGATCAAGACCATGGAGAAGCTTCTGGAGGTTGCTCAGACTTCTTACCAGCGCATCCGTGTGTATCTGACCCTCATCTCCACCCGTTTCGACCTTTCCTCGTCCTCGGCCGCCAACTACATGAGCCCCGACCAGTGGAAGCTTGCTGACAAGGAGCTTTCGGCTCTCTTGAGTGTTCTGGAGCAGAACCGCAACTTTGTTGTTGCTGAGGGTGCTGAGGAGTGGGATGACGATGACAGACAGCCCCAGCCTGCCGAGGGCGAGATTTTCTACATCCCCGGCAGCATCGTTTCTTACATCGAGAGACTGGACGACGAACTCACCCGGTCATTGCAGCAGATCGACCCCCACACTGCTGAGTACATTGAGCGGTTGAGCGATGAGCAGCAGCTGTACACTAACCTTGTCCGCGCCCAGATCTACGTCGAAGGCATCAGCAAGTCCGACAAGAGCGACCCTCGGCAGGACAGCGTCAACAGAATCGTCATGAGACGGTTGGAGCACGTCTACTTCAAGCCTTCTCAGGTTGTTGCTATCCTCGAGGAGGGTGCCTGGAAGGCTCTTCCTGAGACCTTGGTGTCTGCCACTACTCCTCGCGAGAAGGCCAGCGATGTGAACAACCTCGTCCAGGCCCTCTGCAACTACCTCTTCGTCAACAGCGACGGCATCATCAAGGCCCGTGCCATGCTTTGCCAGATCTACTTCCTTGCCCTCCACGACCAATACTACCGGTCTCGCGACTTGATGCTCATGTCCCACTTGACCGAGAGCATTGCCAACTTCGACGTCAGCACCCAGATCCTCTTCAACCGCACGCTCGTCCAGATCGGTCTGTGCGCGTTCCGTGCCGGTCTCATCTACGAAGCCCAGAACACTCTCTCCGAGGTCTGCGGCAGCGGACGTCAAAAGGAGCTGCTCGCCCAGGGCATCATCCTCCAGCGGTACTCGACCGTCTCGCCCGAGCAGGAGCGTCTCGAGCGCCAGCGCCAGCTGCCCTTCCACATGCACATCAACCTGGAGCTTCTGGAGTGCATCTACCTCACCTCGAGCATGTTCCTGGAAGTGCCCCTGATGGCGCAGACGTCGTCCTCGCCCGAGATGAAGCGCCGCGTCATCTCCAAGACCTTCCGCCGCATGCTTGACTACAACGAGCGCCAAGTCTTCACTGGCCCCGCCGAAAACACCCGCGACGGCGTCATCATGTCCGCCAAGTTCCTCGCTGCCGGCGACTGGCAAAAGGCCGCCGACATGCTCAACTCCATCAAGATCTGGGACCTCATGCCGCAGCCCGACAAGATCAAGGCCATGCTCTCCTCGCAGATCCAAGAGGAAGGCCTGCGCACCTACCTCTTCACCTACGCCCCCTTCTACGACAGCGTCTCTCTCACCACGCTCTCCTCCATGTTCGACCTCCCCGCCAAGAAGATCGCCGCTGTCATCAGCCGCATGATCTCGCACGAGGAACTCGCCGCCGCCCTCGACCAGGTCAACGACGCTATCGTCTTCCGCAAGGGCGTTGAGCTCTCCCGCCTGCAATCCCAGATCGTCACCCTCGCCGACAAATCCATGAACCTCCTCGAGGCCAACGAGAAGACCCTCGAGCAGCGCACCCAGGGCATGGCCAACGCCTTTCAGCGCGATCAGGGCGCCGGCGGCCGCGGTGGCCGTGGCGGCCGTGGTGGCGGCCAGGCTCGCGGTGGTGGGCCCAGAATACCCGGTGGGCAGCAGGGCCGTCGGCCTGGTGGTCAGCAGTTCGGGGGTGGTGCATTGGGAGGAGCGATCAAGGCTTAAAGAGATTGAGGTTGAGATTGTTTAAAATTTGTTTATAATGGCATTTTACGGATTCCCTTTTTTCCTTTTTCTCTTCTATTCCTTTTTCCTTTACTGTTTTTGAGTTGTTTTAATGGCTGTTTTTGGTACCGGGAGCCCACAGTGTTTAACTCATGTATGCCCTATCAGATTTGCAGTTTGCAGATGAATTGATGTCTGAGATGAGATGATCTAAAATGTGATAGGAGAAAGCGAAAATAGATTGTTCATTCACTTCTTTTCTATTAGCTCGATGTACCGGTTCAAGTGAATCTCTGCAGCATCTGTCTATTTATATCTACCTACCTATCTACTGGTTCCAATAACCCCGACTCCTCTGCTTTATAACTAGTGGATCTCCATGGCAAATTAAAAACTAGCTAATACGAAGGATAACCAGCTAGTACCAATCTAAACAGACAGTTCTTTCGATTCAAACTAACTGATCTGTACTCGTATACAACACGAAGAGACGGGGCACGAATCTTTCCCACAGCCCCTGCCCATTTGCGTCTGTCGATTTCCACCGCGCACTGGTTGGCTGGCTCGTTTTGTTCTCCGTCCTGCAGCTTTCCAGTACAATGCGTTGAAAAAACTGTTACTAAAATACGAGCTGCACCGGGTTGGGTGTTCTATTTGACCAGGAATTCGTCATCCGAACAAACCGGGCCATGCTGATACCACGAGGCCTTGCATGGGACGGACCATTTCTCGCAGAAACCAGATCATTTTCCTAAAGAAGGAAGTCGGGACGGTCGACAGGCAGGACGTCGGAAGACGCAGAGCAGCACATAGCATGCTTTTTTTTCATTTTCTTACGCCATGTTTGATGAAGCGAAATGGGATCAAGGGAAGGGACAGTCCTGTATACGGTGTGTTGCGCCAGAGCAATGTCGAACAACTCCACGGGAAAAGAGATTTGGCCCTATGGAATGAAGGGAAAGGGAGGTATGTCTTGTTGGAGATGTCTGTGAATGAAAGGAGATGATAGCACAGGTTTATACCAGTTGCAATCCCAAAACACACTCGCTTGCGGACCTTTTCTGGTCGGTGGTGTGCGTGCTATGGGTGTTTTCATTGACTATAAAAACATGCCCAAGGCCATCAAAACCATTTATGAGTTGTGAGAAACCACTGATGACCAGCGTATCCATACCGCGGGTCGTATCCTCACTGAACTCGATTCTCCCATATAGACTACCCCGCTTATCATTTCACGGAAGACTTACGAAGAATTTATAGTCTTACTGAATATACCGTTCGCGGTTTTACGCCATGATAAACGTCTCCAACCGACCATTAGGTTTAGTTCTGTAAGTTTGATAAATTTCTTGACTTCTTAAAGACAATCTTTGGACACACAGCACATCTTGTTTAATCTGGGGATTGAAAAATCAGCTTCAGTATTGAGGTTGACCAGCTAGACTATCCTCTATCTTCTTTTCTATCCACCCTGTGAAGACTACTGGACCCATTTTTGAGAGAAGACGAATACCTGGCCTCTGACTGCCAATTTCCAGATAGATCCACTTCCCAGACTCATGAACCCCTATTGTACCCCAGAATATCACTTTGAATGGCACTGATCAGGATTCGTTTAGGAGCCGAATAGGAAGGACTACCATTTTGTCTTTGCACACTTGATGAAGAACTGCCACCTATCATGCCCTTGTTAGTAAGTCAAATTTTCCTAACCCTTCCCCACAATCTCCCAATGGTTAGTAACTTTTGTATCATTAATGTTTAACTAGGAATGACTGGTGCACTCTAAAGAAGATTACCGATCATCCCAGGTAATTTCGTGAGACAAGAAGATAAGTACGGTGCTGGTTGCGCTTTGGCTATAGTTGCTACTTGCAGAACTTGACACCAATCAGGCTTTCGGCTACTTCCTTTGATGCAGGCCGAAGTTTGGCCTGGGGGAAGACGTCGATACCCTAAGCTGGCGCGGATATATTAGAGATGCCATGGTTGATGTAACTTTTATTTAGTAAATCTCACACATTTTTAAGCTATTGACTGGGTTTTTAACAGCTTCCAAAGGTCGTAAAGTCCTTCCCGACACTTCCCTTTCGCCTCGGACCAGTCCCCGCATTCCCCGGAGTGCTTTAAACTCGGCATTATTTCCGCGTACCTGCACTCTCAAAGTCACTAAAATGAGGACAATGCTAAATGCCTGCATAATATGCCACAAGAAAAAGGTTTGTCTAGTATGTTTTGTATTGAGCGAGGCTAACCAGCGAAGATCAAATGCGACCTGGCAAGTCGGCGCCCATGCTCCAATTGTTACAGGGCCGGGAAGGAATGCGTGTAAGATGATCCCATTGCTTGCGATGTATATTTATATACGAATGACTGAATGAATGGGGTGGTATAGGATGTATACCAGGAAGCGCAAACGATACACGAACAGTCTCTCACCTCGGGAGAGCGCGGAACCGCAGCATAACCAGGACGATACAAATCTAACACAAAGCTATACAGCACAGACACCAGCTACGCAAAGATCCAGACAAAATGATGTGATTGAAACCTATCGCGGCCGAGACCGCTACCTAGGACGACACGTATCCTTCGACGAAGCAATCGCCTCGCCTAACCCGCAAGACTCAGGACCAGAGTCAGGATCAGGGTCCAGACTCTCGCCGTTGGATCTTGAGCTACTCACGCACCAAGGCGCATTCCAGTTACCGCCGAAATCAGTGCAGGATGAGTACATAGCGACTTATATGCAGTATTGCAATGTATGGACGCCAATTGTTGAGCATGAATGGCTTCATGGCCAATCGGTGTCCTACCTCCTTCTTCAATCCATACTACTAGCAGCGAGCCGCGTGACGAAGCAGCCCAGTACCCATGGAACGAGTGCGGATTTCTACCGCCGCGCAAAGTTACTATTTTTCTTCGGGCATGAGCGAAATCCGCTTATTTCTATTGTCAGTGCGGTGCTGCTGCATTGGTATAATCCCGTTGGACCGGAGACGATATCGACTGATACGAGTGGGTTTTGGTTAAAAACTGCGGAGGCAATCGCGTTTCAGATTGGATTGCATAAGGAGCCGGCGCCGGGGTCTGGCACAGTTGAGAGCAAGAGGAAGAGGGCGTTGAGGAGGAGGTTGTGGTGGACTTTAGTCGTGAGTTCCAGACCTCTGAGTTAGAAGAAAAAGGAAGGGAAGTGTGGCTAATAAATTAGGTCCGGGATTGTATTATTTCAGCTGGTGTTGGACGGCCTCGGACTATAAACCTTTGTGATAGTGATGTGTTTCCTCCATCGCTGGATGACTTTGATAAAGGCGAGCATAAAACGAGACCTCGGTTATTTCTCGTCTACGCATCAATATGTGAGCTCCTAGGTGATATTGTGGAAAGCTGTCTGCGTCCTCAACAACAACCCAATCAAAACCACAAATCCCTCGAGAACGCGCTCTACCGCTGGGTCAAACAGGACTTCCGAAGTATAACTACCCTCATTCCTGGCTCATCATTGCAATACACTCTCGAAGCCCGACAGATCATGCTCACGTACTTTGCGAACCTAATAATCCTCGACCGCACACCGACATCCGACGGGGTTCCATCTGCCAGGTCTTTCGTCGCTTCATCGTTCATTTCAGGTATATACAAGGAATTCCTATCCCGCGACGAGCTCTGTCGCCTAGGACCTATTTTTGCTTTCTACGTTTTGTGTGCAGGACTTGCATTGATCCCCGCGATCCGGTTCCCCATTTTACGGGGTACGGCTATTGAGGAATTGCAGACGTTGATAAATTCTCTACGACTTCTTTCGAAACAATGGGGTTCTGCATTTGGCGCACTGCGTGCGTTACAGAGGCTTGCGGGTGAGATAAGCCAGCAGCCGATGAGGGGGGATCCGGTTCCGGTGTTGAAGGAGGAGATGGTACCGTTCTTTGAAGATTTCGGGAAGGGGTTGTGTCGGCAGTGGAATGTGTTTTTCGGTGGCGAGGAGATGGCGGTGACGGGGATGGTTCCGCAGGGGATGTTGAATAATCTTGGGCTCGAAACTGAGCTGCCATCCCTCAGTCATGCTGGGACTGGGACTGGGACTGGGGATGTATTGCCGCAGTCAGCCGGTGAGACGGACTTTGGAGATTTGGACCTGTTGAGTGGGAATTGGGAGGGTGTTGGATTTGATTGGAGCGGGTCTTGGTTATTAGACGATGTCATATCACATATCAACTGATTCTAAGCCCAAACAATATACAACATAACTATATTCAGATAATATGATACAGTAACGACAACCGTCTAAAGCTAAACCTTCCTCCCCTGCACCTCCAACCCAAAGAATTTCTGAAAAGCACCCAAGCAACCCGGATCAGAAACCGTATTGCTAACCTTCTCCGGCAACTTCCCCCTCGAAATAATCCCCCGAACCAATGTCTCGACCTTCTTCCCATTAACCGTCATCGGGACTTCGTCTACCTCAATCACAAATCTCGGAACATGTTTGTTACTCAGCCCCTTGCGGATAGCGTCTTTCAGGCTTTCTCGGAACGTGTCTGTTATTTTGTGAGGTGATTGTATCACCACAAAGAGGAAGACGGATTCATCGGTATCGGATGGTCGACGGCGACCGACGCGGAGGGTGTTGAAGAGGAAGTTGTTGAAGGGGGATCCTTCGACGACAGAGTAGATGTCCGAGGAGCCGAAGCGGATGCCTTGGGGATTTAGAACGCCATCACTTTGTTCATTAGTACCGACCCATACAAACAATGACTTGAGCCTATACATACCTTCGTCCATGAATCTGCCACCACGAGTCAACGGGTTATAACTCGCCCAATCATGCTGTGCCCAGAAACCAGGAAATTTACTGCAGTATGTCTCCTGATACTTCGACCCGTCGACATCACCCCAGAAAAACACCGGCATCGAGGGGAACGGTTTCCGGCAGACGATCCCCCTTGCTTTCCGGAGTCCTTCACTATTTCACCCGTGATAGGATCCGCGATATCAACATCCTGTCCTAGCATCGGCAACTGAATCTCACCCGGGTACACAGGACCAGCGGGATCAGTCCCGATCCACGAGGTGACCAGATCCGTCCCACCAGTGACACTGGTCAGATGGATTTTAGTCGGAAAAGTGCGATAGAACCAATAGTACTGATCCTTTTCAAGATGCGAACCACCCGTCTGCACCATCTTCAGCGCCGACAGATCAGCCTCGTTCTTCGGGATACAGCCCGTCATCTCCAGTTCCTGGAGGTATCTTGGTGAGACGTCCCAGTAGGTGACTTTGTGAAACTCCAATATCTTCAAAAAAGCCTTCGGACTTGGCCACAGTGGTGAGCCGTCGTAGATGACTAGTGTTGGGCCCGCGGATAAGTGGCCGATCATGATGTTCCAGAGGACCCAGGATGTGCTGCTGTATTGGAAGACCACGTCATCTGGGCCGAGCGAGTTGTGGAGATAGGAGACCTTTTTGTGTTGAATGATGGTCGAGTGAGCGTGTACGAGGCATCTGGGGACTCCGGTTGTGCCGCTTGTGTAGAGGATGTAGAGGGAGTGGGAGTAGGGTACGCGGGTGAATTGGAGGGGTGAATTGTTGTTGGAAGTGGAGAGGAAGGTCTCCAGTTTTGGGAAGGAGAGGCTGGATTGGACGTCTGCGAGGGGGATGAGGATGACTTTTGGCTTGCTGCTGAGGCGGTTGAAGACGTTCTGGATTTTGGAGATATTGGAACGCGTTTTGCCTTTTAAAGTTGACGCAGTGCCGGCAAAGAGTATCTTCGGGAGATTTGCTACAGTCGGGAGACGCAGCCCTATACATCCGCATTAGCATCAGATCTCAAAAATAACAAGGGAAAGCCGTACCTCCTCCCCCCCCCAATATCCGGCGCAATGCTACTCCAAACAGCCCCAATCGAAGCCGTCGCCAAAAACAACACCAGACCAAACGCTCGTCGAAATAATCGCACCAACTCGATCCCCCTTCTGCACACCACTCGCCTTCAACGCACCCTGCACCTTCCTCACCATTTACGTAACATCTCCCCAAGTCCACTTATCCCCTTCAATGCTTTCCATTTCCTGAATCCCACCAAGGCAAGCTTGTCAAGTGGCTTTCCTGAAAGCACATTCTCCGCATAATCCACAACAGCCCCCTCGAAGAACTTCGGGGCCTTGCCCATCGACAGAGAGGCATCATACGCCTGCGTAATTGTGGAAGGGAGTTTGGGAATGATACCGGTGTAATCGTGGAGATCGAGCCAGAAATCCTGTGGATTGGTAACGGACCAGCGATGCAGATCTTGAGAGGTGGTGAGGTTCTGGGCGAGTTTGCGGTTGATGTGGGCGCGGTAGATGTTCATGGGGATTTTGTCCGCAGGGGCAGTTGGGTGCCAAATTGGCTGGGGGTGAAGGGTGGTTTGCATTTTGGCTTGGTAGGGGATGTTTGCTGTAGGTGCAATAGTAAGACGAGAGGAAAGATGTCGAACAATGGAACGAATGCATGAGTAGTAGACAGACGTCGTTAAAATAGGGCTACGTGGCCGCTAATCGTGGCTTGTTCCCCGGTACTTCCCCCGCAAAACCGCTGAGAACATATGCCGTTTCCGGGATATGCAGCTCGCCAAAGGATGATGGAAGTTCTCGGTCTTTGCGTTGCTCTTCGGCCCTCGTTAGTTCTCGGTAGTTTTCGGTGATTTCGGCACCTGCATTTCCACGGCTGTTGGCAGCCGGAAGATCTACGATATACCCCGGGAATAAAGATACTAAGGAATATAAATCATAGAGGGAGAATTTGACCTACCTACCACCTACCAAGCTTCCTTCAGATTTTCCAAGATATCAAGATAGCAACCGCAGACTCCGGCTACTTCCTCACCTCACCTCCCCTCTCCAACCCCCTTTCCTCCGACCCTGTCTACCAGCGAATCCTATCCGCCTATCTTCCCCCGGACATCCTGTCCCAAATCCAACCCAACCTGAACCGCTTCGCCGCGGAAGCCATTTCGGAAAGCGTGCACGACTTGGTACGCAATGCCGAGTCGCAGCCGCCATTCGTCAAGACCCGGAATGTGTGGGGTTCTCGGCCCGAGAGATATCGGCTGGTCACATCCGATGGGTGGAAACAGTTCGGGAAGTGGGGGCTGTCAAATGGTATGTATTTTGGTGTTTTGGTATATTTTACTAGTGTAAAGGCTAATTTGGGTTAGGGTTGTTGGCCATGGATATGAGGACGAGTTTGGTGAGAATCGGAGGATTGTGCAGCATGCTTTGTATGTTTTTCTGTGGGAGTTTGCTAATGGTATTAGCAATTATATTTACTCTGCTTCGTCGGCTGCGTATTCTTGTCCTGTGTCTATGACCTCTGGAGCTTGTCATCTTGTCCGGTTTCATTTGGACTCAGTGCCTACAGATCACCCATTTCATGAGCTGTATGCCAAACTCACGGCTCGAGAGAATTCCTGGGTCTCTGCGCAATGGATGACAGAACGAGCTGGCGGC
Source organism: Aspergillus cristatus (assembly GCA_034509305.1). Lineage (NCBI taxonomy): Eukaryota > Fungi > Ascomycota > Eurotiomycetes > Eurotiales > Aspergillaceae > Aspergillus > Aspergillus cristatus. The sequence continues at coordinate 638,851 of WJBV01000006.1, read as the reverse complement.
AGCGATGTGCGTAACAGCGAGACCGTTGCCGTCTACTCCCCTCTTCCACCAAAACTGGCCAATTTGGTCGCATAGATGAGGGCGATTATTTTCTGTCCGGATTCAAGTTCTTCTCCAGCGCAACGTCGCGTTCATCCTGGCCAAGACGGAGTCAGGGCAGCTTTCGTTATTCGTTGCTCCCACGGTTAAGACCGTACGTGGAGAAGATGGACGCGATAAAGAAGTTACGAATGGTATTCGTATTCATAGGCTGAAACAGAAGTTCGGTACCAAGGAACTCCCCACCGCTGAGTTAGAGTTGAAAGGTGTTCGCGCGCATATGGTCGGACCTAAGGACCGCGGTATCGCAACTATCGCGATGTTGTTGAACGTGACGAGAACTCATAATTTCATCACTGCTCTCTCATGCCTGCGTCGTGCGATCGAGATCTCCAAGTGCTTCGCCAGGTCTCGTAAGACGCTTGATCAGCCGCTGTGGACGTTCCCGATGCACTTGCATACACTGGCGCAATTGGAGGTGAAGCATCGGGGATGGATGCATTTGGCGTTCTTCACCACGTCACTGCTGAGTTATGGTGATCATGGGTTTCCGTCTCCGGTGCTCAGGCATTATGCATTGCTTGCAAAGTCTCCGAATTTGACTACTCTAGTCCTGAGAGCGTTGACATCGACTGCTAATATGTGATTTGCAAGTCGGCTACGTTGGCGTTCCAGGAGTGTCAAGACGCTATGGGGGGTGTTTGATATATGGGTGAGTTTAAATTCCCCTAGTCGGAGGAGCTATATTAACTAATTTGAGAAAGACGAACCGGAAGAGCCAGAATACAACGTAAGCCGTCTCTGGAGAGACACTGCTAGCAATTCCGTCTGGGAAGGAACTACCAATGTCCTCGCAAGTGAGACTGTTCGACACCTTACCCGCGGCGAGAACCCGAAGGCTTTTGGTACTTGGATCCGTGACGCAACTGGCAACCTCCACGACCCGTACAAACGCACCCTCCTGAGCGCCTGTGAGGCATTGTATGCGAAGTTGGATGTCGCCATGATTCTAGGTGGCCTGGCAACAGCCTACAACAGACAGACCTTTTTGCCACCCAAGGCGACGCTCATGTCTTTGCTGCGAGAACCTCGCTAGGCTACCTTCTGAGCCTCCAGGACACTCTCACCGATGAATTGCTAGATAATCGACCATGTGCCAGACGGCTTCTGGCACAAGGCGCAAACCCTAATGCCTCTAGTTACCACAGCGAAACCTCGAGCGTCGCAGAAACACCGTTATCGATAGCCGCTGGAAAGGGTGACTTGGAACTAGTGAGAAAATTGCTTGACGCAGGAGGCGATGTTCATCAATACGAGGACTATGAGTCCAGCCCAGCGCCAGCCCTGTTCTGGGCTGTCCGAGGCGGATCCCATGAAACCATAGGAAGGCTATTAGAAGCAGGAGCGGACGTAAACATCATCACAAAGTGGCAGGACGGGAATAGAGTGACAAGCGTTGGTCTTTCTTGCAGATTCCAAGAAGCTTCAGTGGTCGGCTTTTCCTCGAAGCAGGCGCGAGCGTCCATCGGCACAGTGGATTCGAAGCGACGGAGCCACCCATCCACACCGCAGCCGCTCACCATGATCCAGAAACAATCCGCGTTCTGGCCCAACATGGGGCAGATGTCAACGAACAGCTCGGGGATGGATGGACGGCGCTACGCAGCGCAATCCGGTCCGTTTCTGGCGCGCGCGAGGACGGTGTCAATGCCTTTTTATTTGAGTTTTACGCCAACCATCCATTGTCCTTCGTAGATGGAAGCCTTCCTATACATCTTGCTGCACAATGGGATAGAGCAGAGTGTATCATCCTATTCCCATAACACGAATCGAAGCTAAACGCACATTTAATGTTCCTATTATTTTCCTCAAAATTCTTTTTATCATTTTCGAGCTGCTCCTGAGTCTTTTCACGCATAAAGATCAAATTCCGAGTCTCAATGACCGGTGCTTCCAATCAATCAGCCACAGGAATACACACGTGATATCTGCCGACGAGTCGCGCCACACCAACACAACAAGGTGCGAGAGCGTATTCTCGTGCTATAACATCCAATCTGCATTTCTTTTGGTCCACCATCCATTCGTTTCATGCCAAACAAGAAGATGGGTACATCTTTAATCCAGTCCATCTTACGGCCAGATTTTACTTGGCCACGGTCAACTCCTTCCACAATTTTGCAAACTACACCTCCAGTGCCCCCCGTGCCGGGTAAAGCTATCAGAATAGCATGGGGTCTCGTTCACAAGTCATTATATACCTTTTCCCGACGGTATTCTTCTTGGTTTGGCATCACTTTTGATGCTAACATCGTACAATTACCCTTTGGGCTCGTTATGAAATGGACAGATCGGACAAGCATAGAGGAAGCTGTCTCAATGCAAATGGCAGAAGCTGCTGGAATCCCTGTTCCAAAGGTCCTAAGTTGTGGTGAACACCCAGAGGCCCCATTTAATAGGAAGATTTCGATCTTGATGACGAGATTGCCGGGGGTATCCCTTGAAAATTCAGGCGATCTCTTACAAATCGACGAGGAGGAGCCATGGCTAGAGGAACTGAAGATGTGCGTACGCGCTATGCGTTCCTGGCGTTTTCCCGGCAGAAAATCATAGCTTCGCCTATTGGAACGTCCCTACGAAGTCCAAGAGTCCCTGGTCATGTCATGGGCCCTTTCATGGACCAGGAAGAATTTTACGAATATCTCGTCTCCCCAGCTTCTGCCCATTCATTCAAATCAACTGCAGAATACGAGAACACACTCGCGCGTGCAAATAAGCTTCGACGCGACTATCGGATTGTGTTTACTCATGGAGATTTCAAAGCTCATAACATCCTTGTCGGCGATGATGGACATTTATCTGGGCTTCTGGACTGGGAATCGGCAGGCTGGTATCCAGAATACTGGGAATTTACGACAGCAATGCGGTTCGGAAAAGGGAGCTGGTGGTTCCAAGTAGCTTCTTGGATTAGCGGAGATCAGTATTATGATGAACTGGACTCTGATGTAGCTTTGAACCTATTAACTGTCGACTCCTATATAGCCATCTGTTGGAATTGTTGTAGTACAATCAATACGAGCCGCTCGCATATCCAACTTGGAGGTCCTCAGCAGTTACGCTTGGCCGCTTTTGTTTGAAGAAAGAATAATTAGAATACATTCGGGATCTGAGAGAACTTCCTTGGATCACTAGCGGCAAGCAGGTTTCGTACCATACAATATATTCATACTTTGCCCGTCTAGGCCGCGAACAACAGGACATCCTCAGAAAATGAAGACAGCAAAGCCACACAGATAAGCAGATCACATTTTCACTGTCTTCGAGAGATTGATATAGCTTTTGTGGATTGTACAAAAAGGCCATTTAACTGGCTTGCAGGCCGCGTGTTCATTGACTAGAGAGATTTCGTTTCCTCTGCATTTGGAAATTATCTTGGAAGCCATGACAACGGCTCAAAAAATAGGAATAGTCTTCCGAAGCTTCAAAGTATCCGGACTATACTCCGCTATTGAAACTACCATGCATCAGAAAGTAGAAGATGCATTGCGTGATGTTGAGGATATCCATATTTTTGATAGTCCCTCTCTTTTGGATTTTATGGCCACTGTTTCTCTACCCTCTCTCCGCTGACTTGAGCTAGTGACTTGCTGGATATGGCCCGCAGACCTGGAAAGGTTTGTCTGCTCGCATGCAGATTCTCTTCGGTCCATACATTTGGAGGATGCATGGCTTGTGGTTGAGAAGGTTCACGATTGGGGCATTAAATTATCCTCGGGTACCACAAAGACCATTGCCGATAAATTGGCAGACGTTCGAAGCCTAGACCTCTTGCAGGAGCTTACAATCAACAGAAAAGGGTGTGGTCAGTATGAATACTGAGAATGTACAAACATTCTGCGGTAGCAAATTCAGCAAGTGACTAGATGAAAATGTTATATACACCTCGCACCAAAATGAAGCAAATTCCACCTCCATGACTAAATTTCCTTTCCGTTGTATCTTAATCATACATATAGGATTGACAAAGGAACTGCTGTCTATACACTTTCTCGAGCACTGGTTAGAACAAGGGCGTGTTAGTTGATCAGGATCTATGTCGGGCCGAATGGTTAGTAAGCGAAACCTCTGGCGGCCAGGCATATAGGCCAACGTGTAAACGTATATAGAGAGTCAAGCACTCATCCACTCGCGTACGTGTATATAGGCGAGAATATATCGTTCTACTCGTCTGAAAAGAGTAATCCATCATACCGGCCTCGTACAATCTCGGATAATCAATTCCTCCGGTTCCCTGAGCCCACTTCAGTTATGAAACGGGGAAGCTTCGGGGCAGCAGTGCCGATTGTCCGGATAGCCGTACGAGGTCTATACGGTAGCCAAGAGGTATAGCGATAGTGTCACGCAGTAAAGAATGCACGTAGTATTGAAGTTATCACAGAGTGCTTACTAGAACTAACTCAGAGTATTTCATCACCGTGTGATGAAATCTCTCCGGAGCTCGCTAGATCGGCCCGATATTCATCCGACCTTCATCAAGTTAGTACCCGGCGAGTCACGTGCATCACCGCCCTCGCTTTCTGCCCGGTAGTCATATAGTTAGCCTAGCCGATAGGCCACCAAAACAATCAACTACGCTTGCCCACTAAAAGGCATTGATGGTATTTATGTTGGATAGCCAACATCTGCAGAGGACTTTTGCCTCCCGGGAATACTCCATCTGACATGCAGCTTGTTAAGAGAACAAACCAGGGGAGCCAATCAAGATGCTGCTCGTTTGGAACATACGGACTACCACAGCCGCATTTCTGTAACATCAGCCTCCAGCAGTTAGCGCCATCAGAATACCCAACATGAAAGCGAATGAGAGCCAACATATCGACGTGGCAGCATCTAGACCTCTCATCCTTCGCCAGGCATCTATGGCGTGCTCGGATATTTATCTCTGTGTGATCTGTTGCCATTCTGGATAAAACGTATACATAGTTACTATTTTAGACTGGTCTAATAAACGTCCGTGACCTGATGCATCGGTGCCTGAAGATGGATTCGGCTCGGCCGCATCGCGTCGGTTGCCGAGAATTGAACCACATGTATAACCTTCCGAGTCTGCCCTGGGCTGCGCTGTTTGCGATGCCCGAGCTGGATAAACCCCTATAGTTGAGCCTGTTTGCACTATTTGATTGCTTGTCCATATCTGGCAATCGAAGCGAGATCTGCTGACATAATACGCGCTCTACCCAACAGGGAAATCGATCAATCTCCCCCAAGACAACAACTTGACAGGTGCTGTCGCTACGATGGTCACGCCTACACATTTGCTGACGGGATCTTTTTTCTATGCTATTGGAAATACGCCTGCCGTCAACTTGACTGGTCCAGTACCTCCTGATCAAGATGTGGATGTGTTGCTACTGGGATGTGGTGATGTGCGGAATGTCCTCTTCTCTGTTTATATGGGCACTGGAAAGGGTACACTATCTGAATCCAACCTTCGAAGAGAGATACTAACGTAGAGCGACAGATCGCAAGATCGACTTTACATGCTGCGATATTCAAGCCGAAATCCTAGGCGTGTTTCTCTGTGCCTGCTTCATGGACGTGGGCTGACTAGTTGAATAGCTCGGAACATCATCTTGTACACACTGATACTTGATGATACTGATGACAAGGATGTTGAGCGAATATGGAATATCTACTACCATGTCCTTCTTGATGATGATTCCTTGGGCCTCCTTCGAAAGCAGGCTGCGAAGCTACTCAAGGTAGCAGCTACACCTGATGCATGGAATAACGGACAATATGGGGCAACACTCCGATTCTGCGATAGATATACCTTCTCTCAGGTCTCAAATCTTTGGGAGTCCTACGCTTTGCAACCGTCCCACGGAGAAGCCTTCAAGGAACAGCAGGAGAAGCTTCAGCATAGCACCAAGAAAGCGAAGGATATCCAGAAGGACATGGTGGGAGACTCAACAGTCCTCACTGGACTTCGATCAACAGCTCCAAACACAGAGTCTGCTTTGGATGACATCATTGCGTCATACGAGACGTTCTGGAAGACTGGATCGTGCAGGCCTGGTGATGCATCAACGCATCTCAACCCCATGCTTGGTACAATTGACCCACGCTGTGTCTTGCACTACGGAACAGATCCTGTCATTGGCTACCATCTTTCAACGGCATATGTTGGGCTTTGTGAGAACTCACCATTAAAATCACATAAGGCCAAAGCGGGACAAGCAGGTTCCGGTTTCATGGTGGCTTTCAATCAGTTCAGTACCTTCGCCGAAGCCTTTCGGAAGTCAGCATCTTGCGTGAGACTTCGATTTGTTGCAACGGATGCCGTCGCTCTTTGTCATACGTTACAACACTTACAAACGTACAAAGATAGCAATACTGCTGGCTGGTACCGCACATTCCGGACATGGGAACCTCTGGTCCTTGATACTGCTGACTACTCCATGAATGGTACTGACACTGCACCTCCATTGTCATTTGATGTTATTGACACATCTAATTTGATGGATCATTTTGGCTGTCTAAACTTGCTTACTGGTGCTGGCCCTCTTTTGAAGCCAAAATATACATCTACACTGTCAACAGAACTCTTGGTACGACGCGAAGCAGACTTTGATGAGTACAAGAAAAGTCTTCTATTCGGGGACATTCCAACTGTTGCACTTCTGCTTTCTCTGGCGCCGGTAGAATTATGGACAGGAACGGCTGCCGCCTCTGGGTTTGACGAAAGAATGATGGTAGAAATGGCGGGTGGGTCTCAAGCTGATGCACCCCAAATGCAGTCGCGATTCGTTTTGCACTGGAAAAGCACAGCGATTTGCAATAAACCAGCCTGCCCGTCAGCCCCAGAAAGCACGAAGCCACCTCTCACATTCAAGTCCAAGGAGCTCGCCAGCCTTCTATTTCAAGTTTTCAAAGCGATGTTCCGTGACGAAGATCCCACAAGCTGGCTCAGTGGTATCCGGGATAAGCTCCGGAAACAGACATATGGACACTATACGAGGTCAAGCTTTGTGGCGATTCTAGGTCTCATACGCCGATGGAAAATGGTTGATTGGGATGATTTCATGCGTCGACTTCACGATCTCATAATGAATGATCTTTCCCTCCAAGCCGGTACGAGCTATGCAGCTGAGATGCTTGTTCATTTGGATGTCTTGGGTTTGCGACCTATGCTCGAAAGCGAGCTTCCTTCGCGGTCAGGAGTCACCCACCCCCAATGCCCACTAAAGCATTGGACAGATGTTCCTTCGTCGTTGTGTGTGACTATGGTTATTCCGCGCGAGAAGCTGCGGTTGTTCAAGAATGCATCGTTCAAGAGTGGGAGTCCGGTTGTGCAGATGGTGTTACGGGCAATGGACATACGGGCTCAGAGTTTCTATATGAACATCCAGGCCGGATTTGGGAATCTGAAGATGTTCAGAGAGAAATATGCTGAGGACCTTGCATTGGAGATTGAGGAAGACGAACGAGGTTGGGATGGTACTGCGCCGATGATTGTGTCTGCCGTGGTCCCTTCATCGGTTGCTCTCCAGAAACTTGATCTTTCAACTGAGGTCATCTTCGCTCTCAATCAGAGTCCTCATTCGTTTTCTGCATTCAGTGATAGGCTTGGCTTAGACCTTGCTATAAGCCAGTCAACCCTTGCCAGTAATGACGTTTACATCACCAAAAACCGGCCGAATATGTCCATGCCTATGGCATTTTCGGGAATCGCAGGCAATCCGTCCAAGGTTGATACTAAGTCGTCATCGTCGCCATCTGAGTCTGGAGGAAATATTGAAGCATGGTTTCATGCGCAACTCACCCCCGACCAATCGAAGTTGGCAAGTGTAATGGCCCACATTGATATCCTCCCAGGGGAATTGCAGGACATTCTACGATCAGGAACTGGTGTTAAAACCACCCAGGCCTCCACCTTCGAGGTCTCCATCTCATTTGACACTGGAGAGATGGTTAAGAAAGTGCGTTTTCCAACGCCAATTACTATGGTTGGCAGCAAGACTCGGGTAGCGCGGAAATCATCGTACATTGAGTTCATTGCTTCCGTACCAGCTAAAAAGGAAATCTGTGGCCTTCCCGACAGTTTGTATTCCATGGTACAGGAGAAAAGATTCCTCGGAGTGCGCACACCACACTATGTCTCACTTGATCAACTACCGATCCTCGATCGATTCAATCCTACTAAGTTGTCATGGCTTATTCCGCGCCTAGCGGATATGTTCTCGGCCAGAGAACGTAAAACGCGAGAAGTCCATATGGCCTCCAATTCAAGGTCTGGTGATGTGCGGGTGAACTTCAAGGACTCACTTCTATCTCTAATTGCGCGCACTGCAGGTATCAATGGAGCGCAACGTCAGGATGTTCTAGCACTGAGTGATCCCCAGAATGGCGGCGTGCACGTGTTCATTTTCATCTCATCTCTCCGCCTGGACATCTCCTGTCAACATGTTGTCCTTGATGCTGCTGTCCTGCCACTATCCTTGGACATCATGCCGCACATGATTCCCCTAATCGACACCCTGCAACAGCGAGGCCTGATGTCCATCAATGTTGATCAAGATGAGCTTCTCCTGTGGAAGCACGCATTACCAGTTATGGTAGAACGCTGCCGCAACTGGGAGCACAAACCATCATGCGAATACAAGACAAGCGGTAAAGTCCCTGCCTCTGTCGAGTTCGGCCAGCAACCCCTCTGTTCTTGCGGCAAGGGCAAATTTCCCGCGGGCTACAAGACTGCTTTTCCTGGAATCTGGAACAAACTGTCAAAGTATGCTGCAAGAGCGGCTATTTCGCCTTGCTTCTCTGTTCCGTTCGTTGAGCGCTCGTTTGAGCTCAAAGATCTGGATAAAATCCAAGAGTGGCAGAACGCAGGCGCTGTTGATGGTGTTGCGCAGAAGGTTGAAGCGTTGAAGCTGAAGAAGGGCGCTTGCTTCCGGTGTGATAAACGGAAAGACTCGCTCCTTCGGTGCGGTGGTTGTAAGGTAGCGGAGTATTGCTCGAAGGAGTGTCAGAAAGAGGATTGGAAGAACGGGAAGCATAAGGTCTTGTGTCCATTGTTGGGGAAGAAGTAGTTAATAGCGTTTGGATATTTGCATGAATACTGTGAGATAACCCAAAAAAGAATGTTTTGAATATATATCATCGCGGAAATATATATCTAAGCGCCTCAATGAAAGCTTCCCACGGAATGGTGGTTCTACACAGTGAGCTCGACCTCATGACACATCAATAAAGGAGCTCTCTTCCACCTGCTGGTCTTCATCCGAGACCGTCTCGACAGTTCGACAGTTAGTTTAGTTTAGTTGCTATTTTACGTCGGAGGTTCGGTCACGTGTCAATTAAGATCACGTGCCGCGGGGTCCCGAAACGGAACATACGACGGGCGGAGCGAAACCGCCTATCTGGTAGCTAAGCTAATTCTATCATACACACTGGCAAAGACTCCCTCGTAGGAGCTTGCTGAAAACTCTTGGGCTGCAGAAACGGCAATATACATTCAGGGGGGGAGGGGGAGAGAAAGAGGTGAAAAGAGAGAGGAGATTTTTGGGGTTGGGGTTTAGGTTAGTGTGCTGGGCATATTGTGCGGTAAAAATGAGACCTCTGCAACCATTCATGGAGATCCCTGGTTCCTGACTTAGAGCGCAGAATCTCATCCACCTGCCGGCTTCCCCATGGCTGTGGGGACGCCTTGTGGCCTTTCTTGCAGTAGTAGAAGTGATGTGGTGTCTTTGGGCGTCCACAGGAGCACTCCAACTTGGCATCTTCATGCCCAAAGCGCTCATGATACTGGGCAAAGTCTCCGTGGCCTGACCGGGCAGCAAGGAGACGGCCGAGGGTAGCTCTGGGAAGGGATAGTTCATGGGGTTGTTTATCTAGGCCAATGGAGAGGTCCTGATACTGCTGTGGTGCATTCTCAGCCCAGAATGTTTGAAATCGCCGCCAGAATTCCTCTTTCAAAGTCCGGTGGGCCCAGGCATATCTTGTGGGAGGAGTGTTAGTCTGTGGGGTAGACCTAGCTCCCTTCTTTGCTTGTTCATCAGCCTGCTCATTCCCTGCGATGCCAGCATGACTGGGGATCCAGTGGACATGGGCTTGTCCGGGCTGAATGGCCTGGCATCGCAGGGACCTGTTGGGCCAGGCCTTTGCGAGTTCTTGAAAGGCCAAGATGGTGCGCTGGCTGGAGCCCCTGGGGGAGCCCTCCAGCTGTCGTGCCACTTCCTGGTTATCTAGGAGGATGTAAACATTCTGTGTGTATGGGGCCTGGGCACTATCAAAGGCGGCCTTCAGTCCTTCATATGCTGCAGTGGCTTCTGCGTCAAAGACTTCATGTTTGGGAAGACAGAGGTGGCCACATGCAGACTCCTGCTTCCATGCACCCCAGTGTCCATACCATCCAGCACCGGCCACAGCGTCTGAGTTGTTCAAGCGGCTGCCATCAGTGAAGAGGAACATGGAGAGTGGGGCCATCTGTCAGCCCATTGCTGGAAGGCTGTGTCAGCCCTGTCTTGGGAAGGGCAAATATTTTGGATGTTTCTAGGGTTCTCTGTCTGCCAAGGGGGGTAGATCAGAGGATCAGTCTGTTCTACTCTTTCCAGCCATGGCAGATGGTTGTGGATTAGGCGTGTGTTTGAGGGAAAGGATCGTGTGCGGAATAAACGCCTGTGTAGTGGATGGTGGTTGTCCAATCTGGAGACACGCAGTCTTGCAGAAGCGCGTTTTTGGTCAAGGATGGTCTCCATCGGGGGGATAGCAGTTTCCCGATGGAGGGCTGAGATAGGGGTAGTGCGGTATACTGGCAGAGTTCCCCGGAGGGCTTCTCTGAGCACCCGTTCAAGGCACAAGAGGGAGGAGTCAACCCGGTTTGAGACCATGTGTTGATTTCGGGGCCTGTGTCGGCTTGGCCACCAGGCTTCTGCTCCATAGCATAGGACTGAGATGACACAGGCAACTGTAGCCTGCCGCAGTAGGTGTGCCCTAGTCCCTCTAACTGTGTTGGCTAATGATCTGATACCAGCGGCTGTCTGCTTGGCTTTTGCAGCCAGAGTTTTGCAGTGTTTGCTAAAGCTCAGCCTCCGATCAAACCAGATGCCTAGCCAACGCGTTGCGCCTCCTGGAGGGGGGGGTGTGACTGTGTGTGAGCCTTGTGAGGTGTGAAAGGAGCATGTGGGGTTAGAGTGATTGGCCCCACGTGTGAAGTGCTGCAGTTCTGTTTTGTTGAAGTCAAATGTAAGGCCTTCTCTAGCTCCCCATTGTCTGAGCTCCTCAGTGCAGTGCTCAAGCACAGTACAGTTTTCCTCCAAGGAAGGGGAGGCCACAAGTTGGCAAATGTCATCAGCATATCCAAAGCGGCCGCGTCGGGTGCGAAGAGAGCCTTGTTTGAAGATGGGCTCAATGAACAGCATAAAGAGGATCGGGGAGATAGGGGAGCCTTGTGGGAGGCCTGCTGGAACCTGGAATGTCTGGCTTGTATGGTTTCCTAGGCGGAGGCTGGCTGTTCGACCTTGGGTGAAGCTAGCTACCCACTGGAGAACATTGATAGGCCATCCCTGCTCCTGAAGTCGTCTGATCAGCCGTCCTCATAGGACTGCATCAAAAGCGCCTTGCACATCCAATGTGAGCATGGAGGCCTTCAGACCTCGTGACCATGCTTCTTCGACATCATGGATCAAGGCTGCGGCTAGGTCCGTTGCAGAACGCAGCGGGAGAGCTCCGAATTGCTGTGGGTGGAGGACTTTGTGTTTAATAGCAATCCATGCCATTCTGTGGGCTATTAGGCGCTCAAGGCCTTTTCCTAGAACTGATAGGAGAGCAATGAGCCTGTAGGCCCGGGGGGAGCTTCGGTCCCTCTTCCCAGGCTTTGGAATAGCTACCAGCGAAGCATCTCGGAAGGGAGTAGGGTGCCAGCCCTGGTCCAGGCAGTGTTGATAGAGTGTTGAGATGGAGGGGCCTAGGGAGGGCCATGCCTTCTTAAGGATAGAGGTGGTCACACCATCTTTTCCTGGGGTGCTATTCTTGGGCTTGGCAACTGCATTGTATATCTCCTTCTCTGTGATGGCTGGGAAGGGCAGTTTGGGATCATTGATGGGCTCCAAATTGACCTCCACATCCTCTGAGCATGAGACCTTTTGCAGAAGTGCCCGGACCAAGTAATTTGCTTTGTCATCTGTAGAGGAATGAAGTCGGTCTCCCTCTTTTAGAGGAGAGATAGGTAGAGTTCCTTCAGTTCTGTTCCACTTTACTGCGTTGAACACATCCTTGGGTTCTTCAAATTCATCAACTTTTGAGCGCCAGAACTGGCGTTTGCTGTGCCGGACAACACGGTGGAGGGCCTGTTTAGCATCCCTAATGTCTTCTGGTGTGGAAGTTGGGTCTCTTGCAACCCTGCGGAGCATCTTGACTACCCTGGTGCAGTCCTGATTCCACCATTTGTGGCCGCAGGGGCGGGGGTAAGCCCGTTTAGTGGAGGCCTCCAGAGCTGTGGAAATTGCCTGGGTGATGCTGTTTGCAAGCTCATCTAATTGGGCGGGGGATGGGAGTGGGGAAAGGGTGGAAGTTACCCTGTCCACATGCCTTGTCTCTCCCTGTATTGTCTCCCGGAATAGCTCGTCATTGAGGGTGGACCAACGGAAAGGTGGGGTGTCCCGGGGGAGGTCATTTGTGCCCCATTGGATGGTTGTAAGGATAGGTTCATGGTCTGCAAGAGGCGGGAGGTCGGTAGCAACTTCTGAGGATATCCCAAGGTTGAGCAGAGCACTATTGGCCCAAGATAGGTCAATCATGTTTTGTCCTCGAGTCGGCGAGTCTGGGGGGAGTGTCAGGGTGAGATCCTGGGATTCTGTCCAAGATAGGAAGGGTTCTGCTCTGGGAGAAGGTCGAGCGGATGACTGCCATATAGGATGTTGGAGGTTAAAATCTCCAGCTATTAGGCAGGGAAGGGATGGGGTTGTCTGTGCCATGAGAGACTCCAAACCTTGACCCTCATCAACTGCTCCACGGGGAGCGTTATAGATGTTGACCAGGAGTGTAGTCCTCTGGGGGGTGTTGATTTGGATGGCTAGGATGTCCCTGGATGGTGGTCCGTAAGGAACTAGTTCTGCTTTCAGGTGTGGGTGTTTCTGTATGTATGTGAGGACTCGGGGTCTAGCTGACCAGTCCTCAATTGGGGCAAGTTGGTGGAATGATGGATGGTGTTTAGAGATCCGGCGGGAGCGGTCTGTAAATATCCAGGGCTCCTGAATCAGTACTGCATGACAGTTATTTTCAAAGGCCAGTTGTAGCGCAGTCTCATGCGCTTCCCAGTTTCGGCCAACATTCAGTTGTAGGATCTGTAGATGAGATAGCCTATCTAACATGTTTGGGGCTGTTCTCTTGTTGGTGAGGAGCCCAAGTTTCTGGAGGGCTCAGATGTAGCAGTCTGGTCTTGTAGCATATGCTGGCGTGCACCTGCTTTCCTGACTGCAATGAGTTGTGACCTGGTAAGCCGTTGGATGACTCCCTGTTGTATGGTGGGTTTGGTGGGGCAGTTAGAGTGGTCCGCTGGAAATGGGCCACAGCAGTTGGTACAACATGGGTCTGATGTTTCCTCCTCGTTGGGAGAGGAATGGGCCTCTTCAGTGTGATCCTTCTTGCTGCAAATGCGGCATCTGGGTGTACGGGTGCAGGTCCGGGGGTTATGGTAGTCCCAGCACTGTGTACACTGCTCTATACGGGTTCTGAAGGGCTTCCGCTTAATCTGTACGTTCTTGCCATAGAGGTGGACCCATTTGGGGACTATCTGGGCCTGGTTCTCTGGGACAGCCATGATAAGGGTGCCAGAAAGCGGGTTCTTGCTTGATCGGTAAAACTTCAGAGGGGAGAGGCCTGTCTGGAGCTTGAATTCCTCCAGGGCCATGTGTTCAGTTATGGGCACTTGGGTCCTGTCATAGCTAGTATACTCTTGGGGGGCATTTGGGAGGGCGAATATGGCCCAGTTCTGTTCAACTTCAGCCTTGGCTCCCTGGATAGAGCTCTCTAGAGCCTCCTTGCGCTCCATGAGCAGGTGGAAGCCCAGGCCATCTCTAGGCCAGATTGCTAGGCCAGAGGGTACCTGTTGGATTTCTTTCACAGCTGTAGAGCAGGCCTTGTCCAGGTGTTTCCTCAGTATATCCATAGTGGCGTGCGGGCTGGCTCGGCGGGCAGGGTGGTCCGTAGGGAGGCGTAGGAAGATGCGGGGGGGCTTCTCAGGTAGTGGGGATTTGTAGGGGGACTTAGGTGCCTTGGGTGGTGCCTTGGGGCCACCAGGTAGAGCTCCAGCCGCTTCAGCATAGCCGTTGTGCTTAGAGGGAGGGGGTTGATGGTTCTCCGCTTTGGCAGGGTGTCCCGTCGCTAGGTTTGAGCTGAAATTGAGGACCAGGGTTCTGATGTCCTTGCCCAAGGAGGCAGCTCCTTGAAGGCTCCTCTCCTCCCACTTGGCGATTTTCTGGTTGACCATAGAGACGAGCTCCATGACTTCATCTCCTGTAGTCTTTATCTGTGCTGTGCGCGAAGCCACTGCTGCTGCAATGTGGCTTTGGAGCTCCAGGTCTAGTTGGCTTTGGGGGGATCCGTGGGGAGGGGATTCGGGAGGCGTATTTTGATCGAGTTGTCCGGGCCGTAGCGGGTTCTGAGGGATAACAGGGGGCTCTATAGCTTTCTTCGGAGTTTCTGGTCTCAGTCGTTTGGGCGGTCGTTTCGGGGTGGTGGGCTCCCAGGGGGAAGCGGTCGGGGTCTCGTGGGCTCCCGGGGCTTCCCCCATATTGACGTCAGACATAGAATTGGAGGTGGCAGTGTTTGTACTCAGCGGCTGGCTGGGGAATCGCGAGCAGATGGTCGCGATTTTGGCGCTGTGAGGTGTGAGTTCGACAGTTCGACACCTCTACAATATCCCTTCTGGGAATAGCATACAGTCACATGACTCCGTACTAAACCCAATATGGATTCGCTTGAGGATCTGGCGATCATGGTTCGCTCTTATGTGTCATGTGATGCACCACTATACCCAAAGTAGCAATCATGGTGTCGATAATCCAACAATAGTATCGCGCTAGACGAATACGCCGGATTCATGAAATTAACAACACTCTCGTACCAAGGATCCCGTTATTTGTTTGGAAAATTATTGAGCAGAAAGCCACAGTAATGGCAAGGTTCCTGCTCTGCTATGGATAAAACAAACGTACTAAGAATGCATAGTGCCGGATCTTTTCCGCTAAATTTGCAAGGCTGACACGGACAAAGAATTCTTGACTTAATTATGCGCCGGGATGATTCACGACCGATTCATGTGTGAAATAGACATTGTTGAGCTTTTTCGCACTTGATCTTCACCATTATCTGAGTTGAAGACTACCAGAACACAATGGCCGATACGGCGAGCGATACGGCATCGGAGACAGACGACGACAGTCGCCAGCCCACCGAGACTGAGCCTAGCAAGCCTCCCAGTCACTTAGGAAGCGGCAGCAACAGTGATATTGGTAGTGAAAGCGATAACGACAGCAATGGTGATGACGAGTCAAGCGATGATGGCCTGCCATTTAACCGCGAGAGATGGTAATCAGGAGATTTTTGACGTGATCATGGCGACTCGCGTGAGGTACAAGGTGATGGACGATTATGAGCATACTGTTGACTTAGAGGACCCTTTTATGCCTGCGTTTTTGAACGGTGATACTGCTGTTCGTTGGACACTTCAGGACCGGTATGCAGTACCTACATATGCGCGGGAACGACCATTCGCACAACCAGATATCGAGGAAGACTGGCACCTCAATCTCGAGAACGCTGACATACCAGAAGAGTCCATGGACTTGTCGTACGACGAAGCAAAGCTACTTTATACGCCCCTGCCGCCTGATCTCCCAACCATGAAGAATGAGCTATTGATACGGATGGCCGCCTATGAGGGAAATATTGATCGATACGCACGACTGATGCGGCCAAGGATGAGCTGGGATGAACTTGGATGTGTACTCCGCGGTATCTACCACCACACAATGTTTGCTCGTTGGTGGGCAGACCAACTGGAAATCAACTCCCAACGTTTGAACAGTCTTTCCCGGCAGGAAACCTGGTGGCGCATAAAAATGGCCATTAATGCACGCCGCGTGATGACAAACGATATCACAGGCTTCAACGATCAAATGGAGCATAAGCCGTGGATGATCTGGTGGCCCCTCAAACCTTCTCATTCTACTCTGAGAGAGCTCGCTCGGATTTGCCCGTCAATGGGTCAACAGATTGCAATTGCATCCATTTTGTCCGATGATCAGAGCACGTACATGGGGCTTAACGCTAAGCCCACCTATTACATGTGGCTAGCCGCAGAGCAGAGTACCAATGCCTTCTACTGCGCTGATCTCGTAAAGAGAGGCGCTCAGATGGGAATTGATCCAACGAATGGGCGGTGGAATTGGGATGGAGAGGCAGACGCGACTATTGCAAACCGGGAACCGACCTCAGAATTTGTTTACGCGCCTCTACATGAGGAGATGATGTATCAGCACGAATTCCATCCAATAATGTATGAGGGGCTCAATCCGGATGCCTCACCTGTGCACCCCTACGTGTGGTTGACACGGGAATGGGCTCGGATGATTGAGGTTGATTGTGGAGGGGTTTACACCGAGGGTAATTTGGGGTATTTGCTTGAGGAAAGCTCGGACGAAGAGAGACAATTTGAGATATACTATTTTGTTCAATACCCATTGTCTTTGCATTTTCGCTTCAACATTAATGTCGTCAAACCAGCATAATGAGATCAGGTCTCTTCCCTTGTCTGCTATTCGGGGGTTCATCATCCTCAGCAATGCCGATTGGCAGCGATTGCACCGTATCGCATCAATGGCCAGTTCCCGCGTTCTCAACCTCTCAAAACTTCACCTTCCATGTCTGAAGGAAGCAGATTAACCCGCTAATAGATTAGGCAAGACACTGTCTCTTGATTGTATTGAGGACATGTCTGAGGAGACGCTGCGCAACACATGCCAGTGCAACCAGGATCCCAATCAACGCGTGCAACGCGTACGAATTTCTTTCTCGAGTATATTCATTTATATCAAGTGGCATACAAAGCGTGGGGCTGCTCAGCATCAAAAACGTCACGAGCAATAAAGATGCTTCAAGATTTGCCTGCATCGCCTACATCAATATATCGCAGACCACCTTCGACATCCTTACCAGATACCCTCCTCCCGCATATTGGCCCGTATCCCAAAGCGTGCTGGCTCGACCTCGAATCATCAACACTCTGGCTTCTGTTCAGCGCCAACTGAGGCACCTACTCCACTTGCTCTACAACGAGCGCCAGGCTGCACCCCAGCATCCTGAAGCCGGAGCAGAATGCTTTTCTCAACCCTGTGGCTCATCTGCGCGTAGTACGGAGTACAACTATTCAAGAAGATGAGCGCTGGGTCTGTTTCGGTCGGGAGGGTAAACGACGGCACAAAATCTGAAGATTGTAAAAACGACTCGCTGTATATCGACACGCTGCGACTGGATTCCTGGCCTGTGCGTGTGAGCTAAACAGTACTCTTCTGTAAACAGTGCGAATGATTTCCCCTTTCTGTGTTTGAGCTTAGTTTAGCCTCTTGTACTCAAATTCTGCGTCGAAAGTCACCTACCTATTCGATTGTTCTGCAGAACCTGGCTTGCTAGAGCTATTTGGGTGAGTTCAACAACGGTATCCGCGTATATCAGCTTGTGGAATGTTCGCGCCCTGTCCAGCCGCAAAGAATGTGCGAAACAACTAACCAAACTACGCAAGACACCAGAAGGACAAAGCATGCTTTCGAGGAGATATGGCAGGAGATCCGGAGCTTGGGCATAGCTCATAACCAAGGGTAACATCGCCGACTATGTTCCTGTGTGATGAGGACAACAGTAGGCCAGTGTTGACCTATCACCATACTTCAAGTTATCACGCACCGCGGCAGGCACGTTGAAATTCGCTTAACCCATGCTTGGCGGGCAAGGATATGTTCTGGCCCCTGCTCGTATACAAGCTGCCGGAAAGATTACCAGCACTACCGTGGTTCCGATCAACGCGCACGGCACTGGTCTCGGACTCGGGTATATTAATTCCTCCCGAGAGCGGCATACGAAGCGTCGGATTCAGAAGGATGGGCGTGGCTTTGATCGACTTGACGGATTTGTCGCGACGGTCGTCAACGGTAATTCCGGACTGTGTGTTTTTGACTGCATTCCGGCCTGAAATGAGGTGTGGACTTTTCGGAAACTGCCTACGAGTCAGATTGTCTCGGATTAAATTGTAAACTCAGTGGTGTTAATTTAGTGCCGGTAAAACATATATTAAACTGCGGTAGTGCAAAAGTATAGTTGTGTATAATTTTATGCACCGAGTACCGGGGCCACGTAACATCATGCGGCTTTCTACGGAAATGTATTATTCTTTGTTGACTAAAAGAAAACTCTTTCTCCATTGCATGCTGCAATAATGGCAGGAATATGTTTCACGTGTAAATTATTCCAGTTCGAAGTGCCAGTGCGTAGATATATATCTGCTAGCCGAGCTGATAACTACTGCTAGATAACAAATCAAATGCCTTCAGCGTAGAATGTGCCAGCGGTGACTCCGTACCACATGCTTTTCAAAGCCCGTCAGACAACTCGTACTCGTATGCATAACCATCGCCCTGCCAACTCCGCCAGAGCCTCGTGCAAGCTGTTATCTTCGCCACCACTCAAAGCGGAGGATCAATTCCCCACCGTATACCTGGGAAGTGGGCCTTGATTTCCACCCTACTCTCCAGTCTCCCTCAATTCCCTCAATCCACTATACCAAACTCTACATACGTCAGCGCCATCCTCCAAGACCAGCTGAACGGTGGCGAGCTTCCGCCTAGAGCTCGCACCATCCGTTCCCCGCCCCGTCAAGCACCTAGACCAACGACCGGCGGGTGCAGGGACATGGAGGAGATGCTTGGCGGTGTGTGTGGCCTTTTTATTCTGGAGGATGCACATCCACATGCGCGTGCGGGTGTGGGATAACATCATTCGAAGAGAAGCAGCTGGAGGCAAGGCTGGGCAACTGGGCTTGCTCGCTTATCTGCGAAGCGCTGCACGAGTTTCCATTTCGGGGAAATGAACTGACCCGGTAGACGTACAGTACTGTGCAGATGATAGATACCGCATGTTTATGTGATACGCAGGGCTGCTGATCAGTGCGCCGCGGCATACAGGCAGATATCATGAAACTTGTTTGCAATTCGTCAGGATGGATCTGGGCCGGTGGCGTCTAGAACTTGTGCATACTCTAGAAAAGGAAACTGGGCATGCTTAGCTGTACAAATTGATTGAGCTGCTATGTCATTGTTTCAGTTTGAATAGTTTTCGCCACCTGTAAGAATCGGCGCAGGTCCAAGGCACGGTGCAATTGAGAGCAGCAACATCCAAAAGATGAACAAACAGACCTCCCCACCAGGCATGAACCCGCATAGACGCCACTCTATTCTGAAGAAAAGAAACGCTTTCTCGGCCGACGCCACACCACAATCCACCCTATGCAAGACTAGAGGCTAGAACCCTAAACCACCCAAGCCTTCTCGGGGAGGCCATTTCATCCGCACTTCGTCCGCGTGCCGTAAAGGTCCTCAGGAAGCTGGCCGATTCCGTTACTAGGAATAAGGTTCCAGAGTTCAGCCTGACGCTCGAAATGCCGAAGTGATGCAGGGCGCTGAATGGCTGGACTAGAACCATCAGTGAGCATGTAAAAAGCACGCAGTGGAAAAGGAATGAATCCTTCTGGATCGTGGGTATGCAGTGTATGATTCGCCCACCAAGAGTATAAAGTTATCTTGCCACCGCCCTACAACAGGTTGAAGGTGCATGGACAAAGTTAATGATTCTAGTGGTTTTGAGATCTCGTTTTCAGCCTGACATCTCGTCGAAACGACTCGAAAGAGTCGAGTAAACGACAGGGTTGGTCTACTTTTTGGGTTTTTGGACCTGATACTGACATGGGGTGATGGACATGAGACAAACTTTCCGATTTTTTTCTCCTACGAGATTCCTCTTTTCCTACGAACAGGGTTGAATCTCGGTTAGATTGGATTTTCCGAAACACCCGGCTGGAAGTTTCTTCGGCATGTCAACCTTCGGGTACCCTTCAGGCACACATCCGCGTGGCAGACGGACACTGACTCGGGGGGGAACTCGGGCTGGCCCCCTTATCGCTTCATGATACCCAATCGCGTAGGCGTTCAACCGTAGGACCCCTATTGCACGTGGATCAGGGCAAGCTACCCACCAGGTACCAGAACGTATTCCGTGCATCCCACGGAGGCCTACGAAAGCAGCCGGTGTCACTACCATATTGGTTAAGGGACCGATCAACGGTTAGGGGGAGTACGTTGCGATTCGCCATTGTGGATTGTGCATTATCTGTCAAGTTTTTTCTTTTCCTTAAAAAATTTTCCCTCGGAATACTCCATTGGCAATCACGTGCGGCGCCATGTGTGAAATAGTTTCGATTTAGGATCCCAACAATTTCAATAGACAAAAAAAGAAAAAAAAGAAAGCCAATAATTAGATCTGACATGTAACCCAAGAATATAATAGACCCGTTACGCACTCTCCAGTCTGCAGGAATATTGAATATATTGATAGAACGCACATATGCACACGCACCACTCGGACAACCGGGTTTACCGAGTAACAACATCGCGGCCCCGATAAAATAATCCAACCGGGAAGTGTGGTGGGATGTTTTTTTCTACTGATAACCCGTTCATGTTCACTCCGGAGGGCTCCGGCGCCGAAAGAGTATTATTTTGGTACCGAGCATGGCGAGGATCCTTGATTGATAATATTAACTCGGCTGCGGAAAATCTGATAAGGCAGAAAGCTTCTGTAGCCGAACGTTGCGTAATGCGGCCGAGCCAAGACGGTTCCGATGATCCTATGGGGACTTCGGCTTGGTATTAATATTCGGGATAGGCTGCAATCATCAGGGATCATTGGGGGATTGCCCGGGGTTAATGTATCCTGAAAACGGAGACGCCGTAGTGTAGTTGAATATACACATTTTGCACACAAGAAAATGCGGACAAACAATGTTGGACACGTACACTGGGAAGGCACACCGATTGCCCTACGGCAGAGTTTTCAGCCCATACTTTGTCATTATGAAACCATTAAAATTCAATAAAGTCGTGCTGTGGGCCCTGACCCGAAAACTAGTCGTTGATCGCCCCCAGTAGTTACTCTGTGGGATCCCCAGGCTGACGAACTAAAACAGATCGGTGTTTCTCGAATTGGATGTCAGTGATTGAGAGAACCTTGGGGGTTCCCTCCTTTACTGGGAGCCCCCTGTTGGAACCCCTATGAAAAAAAATCTGATAGGCGTTCCGGGGCCTTCCGTATAGGAATACGGACTCCGTGTCGGGTTTTAAGAGTAAATGGTTTCAGTGGAGAAGAAGAGCGGAATCACCAAGTCAGCCTCGGAGAATTCTATCCTATTATCGGTTTGTAGGAACTAATAGTTGATATTGTTTTTTGCTGTCACCTCTTGTCGCTGTCGCTGTGTACACATTGGCCTACTCCGCGACCCCTACTCCGTGACCAAAAAATAGGGGACGTGTGCCAAGCCTTGCCAAGAGAGCGCCAAGAAGCCGCCGTCGCAGGCCCACGTGATCTGCGGTATGGGTCCAGCCCTAAACAGACGATCAGCGACGATCCTGCGAACACGTACGGCCACTTCATCTGGCGGTGATTTGGTTGGTGCTGCAGGTTTGGAAGGATGGGTTATTTATGGACTGTGGCGGTATTCAAATTGCGTGGAGCATACAGAGCAAGTACAGAGCAAGTACAGAGCAAGTGAGAGTGGAAAGCATCGATAATCACCCCTCGAGCACTTAAAATAACATAATGTCTAGAGTAGATAGCTGGGGCAATCTTTTGCCATGATCGTCCCTCTGTAAATACCGGATTAGGCAAAAGAAGGGAAGCGTCCAAACAGAATAAAAAAGAAACCCAATTTCGATAGACCCCAAACAGGGACCAGATTGTGACATTCGGCGTCTGCGGGCCTCGTCCGAACAATGTCTATCAATATTCTAGGTTTTGATTAGCTGACGCCCACGGAATAATAGACGACGAGAACAATTGCCTTTGGCTGGCTGGTGCCATCCCATCCAGTTCAGCTGTGATTCAACCTGGTGCCAAGCCGAGCGATGGTCTGACCCAGTGTCCCGCCATATGGAGAACGCGCAAACGCAATAGGGTCCTAGATGTACTCCATAATTTGCAATTTACCGGTGGATCGTGTGCATTATAGGGAAGCAGTGTCAGCCATATAAGACGTGAAGAGGTCCCCTTTTTAAATGTGCGACTGCGCAGGCTTTGTAGGAAAACGTGTCGTGTCTTTGACCAGCGGAGATTTTTTTTCTTCTGATGGTACACTATGGCGGATTCGCCACGATCTTCGTATGTATTGAGGTTTCTTTTTTTATTGAAGTCTCTTTCCACCATACTGACTCTCGCATAGCCTCATGGAACAACTACTTCGCCTCCGCAGTGAGGCCTCTCACCCAGACGCCGCCCACCACCTCTCCGCCCTCCTCTCCTCGCACTCCGGTCCCTGGCCCATCCGTCAACTCCTTGCTTGCTTCCAGGACATCTACAAATCCTTTCCCGAATCTCTCAAAGCCAAGAACGATGAATCCATCATCCGCCTCCGCGCACAAGTCAAAGCAGTCATCCCCAACGTCGCAGAACTGATCGGGACAGACTCCCGCCCCGGTTTCATCGATGTCAGCACCGGACGACACCTGACACATGGTGCCATCCGGCAGTTTGTGCAGAACTTCCAGTTGCCTGTGGGGCCTTCCCGCCACGGCAAGCCCCGTGTCGCTGTCATCCTGCCTAACGGCCCTCTCATGGCAGTCGCTGTTATCGCTTTCGCGAACAAGTACACCATTGTACCTATGGCGCCGAACACGGTACCAGAACAGTTGCACATGGATATCGAGCAGGTGCAAGCTGATGCTGTTGTGGCGCTGGACGCTGACATTGGCAAGCTGCAGCTGGACAACGGTATTCGGCCGGTGTTTGGCGTCGAGCAACTGGAGGATTTGACGTTCCGGGTGGTTTCTGCACAACGTGCTTCTAGTGCCGTTGACTTCGCCCCAAATGCCGGGGACGACATCGCCATTATCCTTTTTACCAGTGGTACCAGTGGTAACAAGAAGCTGGTTCCTATCACAACTTACAACCTCGTTGCAGGTACCATGGCCACCATGGAATCGGTGGAACTGTCTGAAACCGACACCTGTCTTAACATGATGCCGCTGAACCATGTGTACGTCCCCTCTCAAACCAAAACATAGGAAATACTAACAGCAGCAGCGGTGGTATCCTCCGAAGTATCTTGTCCCCCCTTCTCGCCGGTGGCGCCACAATCTGCTGTCCCTCTTTCGACCCTAGCATGTTCTGGGATGCCGTCCAAAGCCCTCATATGACACCAACCTGGTACTACGCCACACCCACGATGCACCAGATGATCCTTGGCGAAGCCGAGCACCGTCCCGATGCTGTCAAGCAAAGCGCCATCCAGTTCATCTGTAACGCTGGTGGTGGTCTTCCCCCGACGCTTGCCGTGCAGCTCCGCGATACTTTCCGCTGCGCTATCCTCCCCAGTTACGGTATGACAGAGTGCATGCCTATCGCTGCACCACCGAAGAACTACACCCTTGATCGCCAGGGAACTTCCGGACGGATCGTTGGTCCTGAGGTTGCGATCCTCGAGGGTGGCAAGCCCGTCCCGCGGCCTGAGATGCTGGGACACATCTGTGTTCGTGGATCGCCCGCTTTCGAGGGATACCTGACCCCCGAGGGCAAGATCGATCTCAGTGCATTTGATGAATCCGGCTGGTTCGACACTGGTGATCTGGGATACCTCGATGCTGACGGGTACCTGTACATCACTGGTCGCAGCAAGGAGGTCATCAACCGTGGTGGTGAAATTATCTCGCCCGTCGAAGTGGAAGATGCCGTGCTGGCCGCGGCCAAGGATCCCAACTCCCCACTGTTTGGCCGCGTCACCGAGACACTGGCCTTCTCTGCCCCCGACGAGGTCCTGCAGGAAGTCGTTGGTGCGGTCATCGTTACACCCCCTGGCAAGACCAGGCCGGATCTTCGCCAGCTGAACGAAGCGCTGCACCCAATTATCCACCAGCCCAAGTGGCCCGCCGTGGTGGTGTACATGGATCGCGTGCCCAAGTCGAACAACAAGATCCAGCGTATCAAGCTCGCCGAGCGGTTGGGCTTGGAAACTCTCACCCCCACTACGCCCCTGGCCGACCGACACTACGAGGCTGTCTGCCCGCCCAACGGCACGCCGCTCAGTGCATCCATCCCGAAGCAGCAATGTGTCATCGACGACAACATCATCCGTTCGGTTTTGAGTGAGATGGCCAACACCCCCGACGTGCATATCCAAACACACCCGCGCGACGGGTTCGCGCAGGCTGTTCTGTTTGTGGACAACCCAGAAGATGACCATGTCACACCCGGCGACCTCCGCGACCAGCTCGACGGCTACCTCATCCCTAGCCGTATCACTCCTCTCCAGGGTCCCATGCCTCTTGATCCCTTCGGAAACCCCGACCAGCACGCCATCGACGATGCCATCCGCGCCAGCAACTCGGATGGCGACCTGTCGCCTATCCAGCGCCGTGTGCGCGAGATCTTTGCTACCGCCTTGTCTTGCGGACCAGAAGACATCTCCGCTCTTACTGACTTCTTCGCCGCTGGCGGTGACAGTTTGAGCGCTGGTCGTCTGGTTTCGCAACTCCGTCGCGAATTTGCTATCTTCCTTCCCGGTGATGTTCTCTTCCACAACAGCACCGTTGGTGACATGGAACACAAGATCACCGAAGCTGTCGAGATCAAGGCTGCCAAGGGCGATGATGGAGAAGTCGAACTGCCCGGTTGCGAGAAGACATACAGCAGCACGAACCCGATTCTTCTGGTCCTGCATCTGTTCCCGATAGCGTTCTTTGCTCCCATGAAGCGCGCGTTCCAGTGGCTTGTGTTCGCGTACGTCATGGCTGAGTGCTCGACCCGGTTCCCCATTCGCGACGTCCTCATTGGTCGTCTGATTCTGATTGTTCTGGCTGTGTTATCTTCTCGTGTCGCTGCGCACATTGTGTTTCCCTTCTGTGGTATCATCTTCAAGTGGCTTGTCATCGGTCGCTACAAAAAGGGCATGTTCCCCATGTGGGGTCCGTATCACACGCGCTGGTGGTTGACCCAGAAGGCCTTGCAGGTGTGCGGAAAGGGTATCTTCAACCGCTACAACTGGTCCCGTGCGCTCTTCTACCGTCTGCTCGGTGCAAAGATCGGCAAGAACGTCACTCTCTCGCCATCCGCCAAGCTCGGTGAGTACGATCTCATCGAGATCGGAGACAATGTCGTCCTCGATACATGCCAGGTCCGCCCCTTCGCCGTGGAGCGTAACACCTCCATGCTTCTGAAGAAAATCCGCATCGGTAAGGACGCGTCAGTCGGCATCAAGTCCATCGTTGCCCCTGGTGCCGATATCCCTGAGAACACCTGCATCGGTCCCAACTCGTCTAGCTGGGAACTCCAGGACGCTGATGAGTCTAACCGTGACTTGCTCACCTCCCGTATCCCTGCCCCGCACTGGCTCTGGAGCCTGTTCATTGTCGAGCCGATCAAGATCCTCGTCTGGGTTGCTTCCCGTCTCACCTGGATGGGTGGTCTTGTGCCCATGGTGCGCCAGTACCCCGTTCCCTCGGCTGATATGTTCCTAGCTACGCTGGAATGGTTCACCAGTGGCCAGCGGATTGGCTTCCACATTACTGCGAAGATTTGCCGCGCTGTTGGTGGCCCCATTGTGCTTTTCATCGTTGTCTTGATCATCAAGAGCCTTTTGGATCTGATCTGTGGCAAGCCCAAGCCCGGTCCTGCGTCGAAGCAGACTACCCGCCAGAAGGTGCGCAGCGCTGTGCTCGCACAGATCCTGCCCGCCGGTGACATCCACGAGCTCACCCGTCTTGTTGGTCGTCACTACGAACTCGTCTCGATGGCTATCCGTGCTCTTGGTGGTAAGGTTGGCAAGCGCGTCTACTGGCCCAGTGTTGGTCCCGCTGTTCCGGACTTTGACCTCGTCGAGGTTGGTAACGATGTTGTCTTCGGTTCTCGTTCTAGCATTGTCACTTCGGACGGCTACGGCCGTGACCGCGTTGTGATTGGTGATGGTACCATGGTTGGTGACCGTGTCGTTGCTCTGCCTGGTGTTACCATCGGTCGTGAGGCTATGATTGGTTCTGGTGCTCTGCTCCGTCGCAACGGTGACTACGCTTCTAACACCATCTGGACTGGTAGCAAGGGTGGTGATGCCGTGCAATTCCCAACCTCCTCCACCACGATGCCCAGCTCGACCGCTCCCACCGTCGTCGGAAGCAGCAGCAGCAGCGCCAACGGCGACAGCGAAGACGAGAAGCGCGCCGGCGAGAAGACTCCCAACGAGAAGCAGACCCCCATCAGCTCCAAGAACAAGACCGTCACCGACAGCAGCGCCAACGAAAAGGATACCTGCAAGCCCTTCGGTCGCGCCTTCTACCGCCACGAAGCCAACTACCACGTCCTCCGCATCTGGGACATCGTCATCTACTCCGTTCTCTCCGTCGTCATCACCACCGTCTACTGGCTCCTCACTATCCTGTTCTCCCTGTTTGCCGTCCGCGCTGCGCTGACCCACAGCGACGCCGCCGGCTTCAAGCAAGGCCCCTGGCGCCCATTTGTCTTGTACGGTCTGCTCGCCTCGATCCTCTCCGGCGTCAGCGCCGCCCAGGCCTTTATCGCCCTCGGCGTTGTCATCTGCATCAAGTGGATGGTCATGGGCCGCCGCAAGGAAGGCACCTTCCACTGGGACAAGAGCAGCTACAACCAGCGCTGGCAATTCCTCCTCTCCTGCGAGACACTCATCAAGGACTGCTACGGCGGTACTGGTCTTCTGCCCATGCTCACCGGCTCTGCCTACATCGTCTGGTACTACCGCCTGCTTGGCGCAAAGATCGGAAAGGACTGCGCGATTCACGCAAACGGCACGCCCAACATTTTCTTCACCGAGCCTGACCTTCTCACTCTTGGTGACCGTGTTGCAGTCGACGACTCTAGTCTGGTCTGCCACTTGAACTCGCGTGGTGAGTTCGAGCTTCACACTCTGAACGTTGGGGACCGGAGTATCATGCGCGCTGGATCGCGGTTGATGTCCGGTGCTTCGATGGGCCAGGATGCTTGTCTTCTTGAGCATACTTTGGTCCTCTCGGGTGACCATGTTGAGGATGGGAGTACGTTGCAGGGATGGCCTGCTGAGGGCTTTGAGGGGAAGCGTGCTTAGACGCTTAGACTTTTTATCTTCTTTACCTTCTTTCTGGGGTTTTTGTTGTTTTGATTGTGTTATAAAAAGTTGATATCCCTAATATTTGTATATAGAACTGTTGGATTTTGACGGTACCTTAATATCTCGGTGTTAATATTTAGATCGGCTGCAATTTATGAGTTTATGATTCAAGTAAGTGAATATATTTTATCTTGTTAGTCTTAGGCAATGTATTCACCACCAACGTATGATGGTCATCATAAACAACCCGATCCCTAAAACCAGAACAACTTCCTCTACCGACTATGATATTCAAATACAAGCCGCTAACCCCTCGCTGCGCTCGGGCGGCTTTAGGCCTGCGGCCACTTATTCATCAAAAAAGCAGTGGTAAAGCAGCCCACCATACAATAGCTACAATGGCTACTCATACCATGCCTGTGATCCCCACTGCCCTCTAACAACGGCTGGGCACCTGCGCAGCCATCAGTTATTATAACCAATCTAAAACCAATGATAAAGCAGACAATTGCAAAGGTGTCCAACATCTCAAAGACCACTGCCCTTAAGAAGACCGGAAAGAGCAACATGAGCAAGCACATAGGCCCCGGCATGGAGTGGGTGCGTAAGGTCCACAACCTGCACAAGTACCCCAGAAAGTCCACCACTAGCATGAGAGAGATGGCTGCACTGCTTGTGGTGTGTGATATGGACTTCTGCCAGCCTAAATACCCTGAGCAGAAGCTCAACTGGGCATGCAATATGAACTGGGAAGCCATGCAGGCACAAACTGTTGGTACTTTGCAGTTCTGCAGCAGCCATCGTGCGAGCACTGCGTGAAGGGCCATGGCCCGTTCAAGAGCTGCGTCGCCGTTGAGGGAAAGCTGCAGGGATCGTATTAGAATATTCGTGTTGCATCCTTGAGACGCCACGGAAACCTACGAATTGTATATCGATATGTCTACCATCTCTGCGTCACATCGTACAGGTGAATATGCACGAGAAAGGGTGTAAACCGGCCGTGGCCCAGCTTTTTTAACCCATTAGACGAATTAATGGTTCAGGCCTGAAGAGAAAAATGTTTCTTTTTGCACTCGTCAATTATCTGCATGCTAACTCTAATAGGACTCTTAATGAGGCATTCTCTCTGCAATCATCGTCCATATCCTGCATACTATATTAGGGCGCTGTCTCTGTGGAAATGGCAGAGATATTCTCCTGGCATTACCTCAATCAGTCATGGGGAGATGGATTACTCAAAGATACCACACCTATGCCACGGGCCTTTATCCCCACCAGTCCAGCGGCGAGAATCCGCACTATACGCCCCGAAACCTATAAGGTTTCGTGGGACATGTCCCGGGGACCAATAAGTGGATTGAAGCAGGCGACTGGGGAGTTCGACTAGATTTGTGGTTTGGAATTGAAGAAAATACTAAGCTCAACAATTACAGCACCCAGTGGGTTTCTGCCACGGTTCGACGTCTACTAGAAACAACCAGATCTGTATTTTCGTCGGTCGTCACTCCATCTCCCCAAAATAGTTGTGGAGATTGGTAACTCGGGCTCTGTCCCGAAGCCATTCTTCGGGATAAGAGCCTGTGGTTTGCTACTGGAGAGCCTTACATCCAGGTCGAGATCACGGTCAAGTGGTATCGCAACCAGCGAAGAGATGTGAGACCATCCTTCGTCTGGAGGAAAAAAGGTCCTTGTGACTTTCCGTTAAAAGAAGTCTGCAAAGTCACCTTTCGAATGTGACTAACGGGGAAACAGATCCTTTCTCTGATCTCTTCTTCCTCCGTCTAAATGAGATACGCATGTTTCGACATGGAAGTTTCGGGAACTGCCCGGAAGCAAGCCTGGCCCTGGAGAGTACATCTCTCTGAGTACCCATGTGTTAGAAAAGACACAATAAATGGCATCATGCAATTTCGCGCGATTTCCGGCGTAGCTGTGGGGTCAACAAACCACTTTATATCCAGCTTGCGAAACCAGTTGAACTTTTCTTTTTTGAAAAACTACACCAACGGCGCGAGAAAATTGTTCCACGCGTCGATTTATGTGAAAGTCTGGCGTTATATCTCTGTCTCAGGACAACGGGTTAAGGATGGGCAGGAAAAGCTGAACACATCATTATACCTCACTTGGTTTCGACTTGAACTAACGCTGCTCAGACTTTATACCCCAGACCAAAGACCTAAGACTGGCACCCGTCAAAAAATTCAACTCGATTGGACTATGCACGGGAAGATGAGTCCGGATGATCTCGGACCATGGTAATCATCTCGTGGCGTACGGACCTAAAGCCATAGTGGAGAAAGACACATAGAACGGAATGATGCTCCTTCAACACAGCACTTCTTAGTGCCTCAGATGTAGGCGGTGTTAACACACATGGTTTCCATTTTTCTTCAAATCCGGGGTACATATACATAGTGTACTATATAATACTATGTCAATTCGCCCATCCCAAGCCTTGTCGCGATAACTTGTCGTCTATATCTCACGATTTTGTGGCATCCTGGGCTAGAGCTGACGCAAAAAAAGATGGTCGATTTACCACAGGCAACTGTAAGTAAAGCTCTAATCTCCCTTCGGTCTTCAAGGTACAGAAATAATGACATTGATGAATGCAGTGTTAAGGGTTTTTGAGAACTATATGGTGTCTACGAGAGGATGTCTGCTGCATATATCCGAGCAGAAAGGCATCATTTGTCTGCTTAGCAACACACGACCGAAGTTGTTTCGGGGTAAATAACTGTGGATGCCGGGCGGGAGCCGTATATCCGTGTTGTTGCCGTCGTAAAATGGCAACACGAGAAAGAGAAATGCCAAATAGAGGGCTCTATTGTGAGCGTAGGTCCGGGATACGTGGAATTTACGCGAGAGGGAGCCTCAATAAAACACCCCTGAATTGAGATTAACGCAAAAGCAGATCATATTCCTTGTTCTACACCCACCGGCATTCAAAATACCGCTGAGACACTTGCCTTCTGCGCCGAAGAGGCCACTGATATAGAGGCCTCTATCATATCTACGCCATAAATATAGTCTCACTCACTCGCTATGAGAGTGAGCTCGAGCAAAACAAAAACATACAACAGCCGGGATTCGCTGGTGGTCACCCACCCAACTACTAACCGGCCGGCGTGTGGCTTAAATGCGGTCCATAGTAGGGTGACGGCACCTAAAAGGTGCGAGGTCGTGTGAAATCTTGGCGCTCGCGCGACTAGCGTGGGTGCTCTATAGAGGTGTGCGATATTCTACGGCCACTCACACCCTGGTGCGAAACCCCTTTCAGGGGTGCTAGTTGGCCCACTTGACAAAAGGGAGCGGCCTAGTCACCGTGCATGGTAGGCAGCAGGATATCTGTGCTGAGAGACAAGCAAGGCAACAGGCCATGGGCGACTAGTTCTACTAGAGACGTGATCTTAAGTACATCAACAGAAGCCACAGTTAACGGTGTGAACAAATACAACTATAGCTTGTAAAGGGGACTATCAGAGTATGCGCTCGTGTATGGGATGGCTAGGGCTTCACCGCTTGTACAGTCATTTTGATATTATTTGCACTGTTGGCCTTTCAGCGACCATCTAACCACCCAATTATTCATGGTTATTGTCACGGGCTCGGAACAGTAGATAATAACGAAATGATATTCCTATCTAACTATTGTAGCCATCGATGAGAATATCGAATCTGAAGAAAAGAAAAGAAGAGGAAAATCTATTTACATGAAGAAGTCTTATATGGTTGTGTGTGGCCTTGCTAAGCAGCTGTTTGTCTTGATTGCTTTCATGGCATTGTTTGCCATATTGATGGTGTTTGCCGACAAAGGCACTGAGCTGAGCCGTCACAACACTGGGAAGAAGGCCTGCAATTCAATCTCAACGCCTCAAGCATTTGAGCAACACCATTAACAAACCCTAAAATTTGCCTCTCCCTCTATTCATTTGGTTAGGCTACATAAACATAGTGTACAAAGGCTATACATATCCAACACGAAACAAATGTACTGAAAAGCTTGGCGCCTGGAACACCAAAATCAGCACCCAAGGAAAACACGTCTTTTTCACGCGTCATTTGACCGATAGGGGCCTCTAGGCACCTATAAACCACCATGGAGGCACAGGAACTCTGTGGTGGTGGTATATCGCACGCGTCACCCCCCGGAGTGGACAACGTGGCCTCCCAGTTCGCGGAAACAGAAGATATGCCAGTCACCCCAACGCCAATCCGTTGGCGATCTGGAAACATGATGCAACCTGAATTCAATGAAGGTAGCATGGAGAGTGCGAGCATGGATGAAAATGAGGGCCAGGAACACTGGCAAACCAGAGGATCCAGCAGGACCCCCAGCCGGGCCCCCAGCCGGGCCAGTGAGGCCAGAAGCGGAATCAGGCAACGAAAGAGTCTACAAAAGACATTGATTGGAAGGTCAAAGCATCAAACCTCTTTACTAGATGTGAGCAAACACGCCCAGGTGTTGGTGGGTGCTTTGGAAGCAGCCCAGAACCAACAACAAGAAATGTTTCAAATGGTCCAGGAACAGGTACGGGCACACCTAGCAGAGGAGCTGTCCAACTGGAGAGCAGAACAGCAGGTTCATGAAGGACTCTATCTAGAGCGGGTCACAAAGCTGGAACTGGAAGTTAGCAAGCTTCGCACAGAGCTCACAGAAGCCCAGAACACTATCCAACGAATCAAACCAATGAAGCAAGACACACCAACAACAACCAATGCCCAATCAAGCCAAACGAACCAACACAATAGCAGCAAGGTCCCCAAGATAAGGGAAGCAACAAGCCAAAAGTCAAGGCAACAACCCACATTTGCAGACCTAGCTACGCTGCTTTCCACTAGACCTGGAGGGCAGGAATGGCAGGAGGTCACCAAAAAGAAGCAGAAGAACCGGCAAATCCAAGCAGTTGCTGCAGTTAGCCAGCCTGATCCAACCAAGCTTAAGCCAGCCAAAGACACCCCCAAAGAGGCACGGAGATTCCTATTTCGCCGGGAGGGAGGCAAGGCTGCCCCAAGATCAGAGAGAGAGGATATCATTCTGGCCATCAACCGAGCAGTAGCAAAGGCACACTTCCCAGCATTCATCCGGGTAGTGGACGCAGGATATACCAACACTGGAGCGATCACAATCCTTTTGGAGAAAGGTACCCTAGGCTCTATGCTCCTACCTGACTATAAAGACCTATTGGTCACCGCAGCTCGGCAGGCGGATCCAGCAGTGATATCGGTCGAGCTACCTGAGCAATGGTACCGTGTCAAGGTCCATGGGGTCCCAATTAAACGTTATCTCACCTGTGGCCTGGCTCTGGCCCGTGAAGAGATTGAGCTGGGGACTGAATACCAGCTGAAGAGGAACCCAACATGGCTCCGGAGCTCAAAAGAGCTACACACCAGCAACCAAAAGTGCTCAACTATTGTTATTACAGTTGGCTCACTAGAGGAGGCTCGAAGGCTTCTTATCAACGGCATTCGCTTTGGGGGGTCCCGATATAAGACGGAGCAATACTGGGAAACAGGAGTGGATACAGTCTGCCCCAGGTGCTGCCAGCTAGGCCACCGAAGCTTCAAGGCCTGTGGTGACCACCCACCGTGCTGCTTCATATGCGCGGGGCCCCATGAGGGCACTGAACATGTCTGCCGGGTGGTAGACTGCCCAGCCAAACCAGGAACTGCCTGTAAACACATCCCGGCCAAATGTGGCACCTGTGGAGGCCCACACCCCGCAACAGTAGAGAATTGCCCAGCCAAGCGAGCAGTGAGGAAGGAACTGAGAAAGAGAACTGTGGAGTCTAAGGACATATCCCAACTGGCTGAGAGACCTCAGCAAATGACCGGTGTGGAACCAGCTATTCTGAGCTCACCAGGATTCGCTTTCAGTGTGGTCAACCGAAACCAGCACCAATCACGACCACGGAGCAGCTCAGCTCCTAACAGCCCCCAGACCCAGCGATATCTGGGGCCCAGCCTGACAACAGGCCAAGAGGACACTGAGATGAGGGGCACTGACACCCCAGGGCAGTCAATGGCCCACTAATGCGACTACTCCAACATAATTGCCGCAAGACTTATGCAGTCACTGTTGCGGCTTTGGAGGCAGGACTGGAGCTAGGGGTGGGACTAGCATGCCTACAGGAACCATATATTGATATGGAGTTCCGACATGGAGGATATCAGATATATTGGCCAGAAGCAGGATCTCTTCGAGACCGGCGAGTGGCAGTAGCAATCCGGCGGGATATATTGAATGAAATGATTGTGGAGGCCCGAACAGATCTCCTTGATCACCCATACCTCATGGTAATGGATGTATGGGAGTTAAATCGGGCCCGGGAAAAAGCACGAAGAACCAGGATAATCAACTGCTATGACAATTGGTTAGGAATCGGCCATTGTTGGCATGGGGGGAATGAGAGACAGAGAAGAGCACTAGAGGATGTGCAATGGGACCAAGTCCTTGAGGGAAGATGCCTGCTTGTGGGAGATTTCAACGCCCATAGCCCACTATGGAACCCTCTAGCAAGAGCCCGAGTGAATGCCAGACCGCTAGAGAATTTGGTAGATGAAGCAGGTCTCTACATCAACAATGAGCTAGGAGTCCCCACTCGACCAAAAAGGACACCAGGGATTTCAATCATTGACTTGGCTCTAACCACAGTTAGTATGGGGCCTCTGGAGATGTGGACTGTTGACCAAGAGCACCCAACCGGCTCAGACCATGAACTGATAATCATGGAATGGACCTCTCTGGAACGAATATCTACAATACCCTCACAATATGTAACAGGGTGGCAGATTCAGACGCTTCAAGCCAACCCACAAGCCCTGGAGGAAGCCAAGGGGGATTGGCAAGCGAGAACAGAATCCAGACCCTGTTTGGGGAACTCTTGCTCGTCAGAAGACCTAGCTGGGGAAGCCATATGGATCCAGGAGGCCCTGACAGCAGTATTAAATCGGCATGCAAAACAGCTACGGGTGACTCCACTATCAAAACGCTGGTGGGGGACAGAGATTAAAGAGGCCCGTAGGACCTACAGTCAGGCAAGACGGGCATGGCAGGGTCAAGAGATCTCTACAACAGAACTGAGAGAGGTCCGGAATAGCTACTATCGAGCCATCCGACGAGCGAAACGCACCTGCTGGGAAACCTTTCTGGAAGGAGCAACAGATCAGCCAGGCCTAGGGGATACTGCTAGATGCTGGCGGGCTCTGAACTACACAAAGCCCAGGACTATGGCAACAACCCCAACGCTACGTGGGCCCCAGGGTCAACTTGCCAGCTCCATTGACGAGAAGGAAGCCCTGATTCGGGAAACAGCCTTCCCCCAGACACCAGGGAATAGCCAAGAAGTTGAGGTCCCCCAAGGATCCTGGCATGGCCAGGTGGATGAAGGAATAGTTAAACACGCTCTGTTTCACCAGGCAGTCCAAAAGGCCCCAGGAATTGATCGACTAAACTTCCGGGCTCTCCGGCTTTTATGGGAATGGGACAGCCCCAGAATTGTTGCTCTAACCCGACAATGCTTCCGACTAGGCCTACACCCACCAGTGTGGAAGGTGGCAAAGGGTATTCTGCTGAGGAAACCCAATAAGCCAGACTACACAGCTGTGAAGGCCTACCGGGTGATTAGCCTACTAAACTGCTTAGGGAAAGTGGTTGAGAAGGTAGCGGCAGACGCGATTGCCCACCACTGTGAGACTATGGGGGTACTACACCCAGGACAGATGGGAGGTCGCAAGCAACGGAGTGCAATTGACGCAGTGGCATGTCTAATACAGAACACCCATGAAGCATGGAAACTCCAACAACTTATAGGAGCGCTATTCCTTGACGTGAAGGGAGCATTTGACCATGTGAACCCAAGCCGACTGATAGCCCGACTGATTGAATTCAACCTAGATGGGGATCTGATCCGATGGGTACAGTCCTTCTTGACCGACAGATGGGTACAGCTACAGATCGACAACACACAGTGCCCAGCACACCCAATTAACTCCGGGGTGCCACAGGGCTCGCCAGTGTCACCAATTCTCTTCATTATCTACCTCAGCGGTGTATTTGATGCAATTGAGAGGAGGGTGAATGGTATCCAGTGTCTCTCATTTGCAGATGACATAGGCCTGCTCGCTCCAGGATATTCAGTTAGAGAGGTCTGCAAGAAGCTGCAAGAAGCTGCCAAGGTGGCCATTGAGTGGGGGCATGGTAATGTGGTCCAGTTTGATGCGGGGAAAACAGAAGCAGTCCTACTTACTCGCAAACGGGGCCGGGAACTGAAAGATCAGATTCAACGAGCACAAGTGGAGGTAGATGGCCACTGTGTGCCCTTCAACTTAGAGGCAACGCGATGGCTTGGTGTCTGGCTTGATTCTGGGCTGAATCTCAAAGCGCACTATCAGACCTGTATGCGCAAGGCACGGGCTGCAGAAAACCGGGTACAACGCCTATGCCAGAGTCATGGACTGGCCCCAGGGCTAGCTCGTCAGGTTCAAGTAGCAGCAGTGCAATCAGTAGCTCTGTATGGAGCAGAGCTCTGGTGGCAGGGCCAGAAGGATCGTCTAGTGGGTATACAGCTCATGATCAATCGACAGGCCCGTGCAATTACCGGCATGTTGAAATCCACTCCTGTAGGGCCACTAGTTCGTGAAGCGGGCCTGGCACCAGCAGAGGCCCTGTTGGAGGCTCGACAATTGAAATACACTACCCGGCTGCTCAGCTTACCGGAGAACCACCCAGCTAAGGAGATCCTCCCAGTGAGCTTC
Organism: Aspergillus cristatus; assembly: GCA_034509305.1. Taxonomy (NCBI): domain Eukaryota; kingdom Fungi; phylum Ascomycota; class Eurotiomycetes; order Eurotiales; family Aspergillaceae; genus Aspergillus; species Aspergillus cristatus. Next base: position 602,628 of record WJBV01000006.1, on the reverse strand, counting down.
CGGGAAGGGGATCAGCACACCCAACCTGGGGAACAGACCCCAGGGAACCGACAATGGGCTGAGAGAAACAACCGAGGCCGATGGTCCCTGGGACAACACCTTGCTCGACAACTAGCCAATATTCTACCAGTGGACCCATCTGGGGGCTTTGAGAGCACAACACAGACAACCAGTAGCCAGTTCCCAGGCCAAATAGAGATGCTACCAGGTCCAGAGGCCCTAGTAGCAGCGCAATCTCTCCCTCCAGAGCTAGCAATCTGGTCAGATGGATCAAGATTAGAGAATGGCAAAAGTGGGGCAGGGATTGCTTGGCGAGAGCCGGGAGGAACATGGAAGACCCGGGGGTTCCCATTAGGCAAGGGATATGAGGTCTTTGATGCAGAGCTTCTGGGCGTTGTGCGAGCACTCCAGTTAGCAGAGAAAGTGGGGGATCAAAGTCCAGTCACTATCCTGTTGGACTCCCAAGCAGCCATTGCAAGGATGCGACACACCCAGCCAGGGCCAGGTCAAGCATTAGTGATCCAAGCACATGCTATAGCCAAGAGACTACATGCCCGAGGTTGCCAAACCACTATCCAATGGGTGCCGGGACATGCAGGAATAGAAGGGAATGAGAGAGCTGACCAGGCAGCAAAACAGGCAGCCAGTAAGCCACCAGGAAGAGGCCCAAGAGAGATATCCCTGGCCTTCACCTGTAGAGCCCGAACAGAAGCCATTATAGCACAAAGGCAGAGATGGCTCAACAAAGAACTTGGACAGCGATCCCAACAAGGTCAACGAACATACAGGCCACAGAGGAACTGGCGGCTCGACCCGGCAGCTGCAATAGCTCCCAAACACCTAGCAAGCCGTTATTTTCAACTGAAGTCAGGACATGCCGCTATAGGAACATACCTACATCGGATCCAGGTCCGGGAGGATGCAACCTGTGAAGGATGCGGTATATCAAGGGAGACAATACACCATCTTCTCTTTGAGTGTCGGGAATGGCGACACCAACGAAACAGGCTCTACAAGGACCTAGAGACTGACGGAGTCTTGAGACCCACCACTGCAGAAGAATATCCACAAGGACGACTTTTAGGTGAGCCTAGAGCTACCAGAGCGCTGCTGCAATTCCTAGCCAGCACCAGCATAGCTCTACCCCGGGCGCACCTACGGCAGACGGCAGAAAGGGCCCAAAGAGATGACGAATGGGGACTGGAAGCATTGGAGGAAGCAGTTAGAACAGGAGAGGGGTAGCAGGGAGGGTAGCCCAAGGCTGAGAGTCAGCCTAGGCCACACCCATCTTGCTCCAAAACACAAGGAGAGCACGGTGCTCAAAAGCCCTGCGCATACAGGCGGTCTGGGGCGAGGAAAAGGATTGGAAAGATGTTAGAAGGGGGCTAACGCCTCAGGAACCTATGGGGACAAGAGACTGTAGAATAGCCACTGACCTCGAGTCCACGAATCATGGTCTATCATAGCTCTAGGGCTCGGTATGGACAATAAACTTGATTAAATAATAATAATAATAATAATATTCATTTGGTTTGTTGAGCTCGAATTAGTGCTTAATAAAGGGTATGGAAAAACTGGTGCAATGGCCACTCTCATGGCGTGCTTTGACATTTCTTTCCAGATACCAGGTAAAGTTATCTTGTAGCTGCGAGGGAACCTGCCTTTCCCACAAGAACAGAGTGGCTGTTGTCCAAATTCAACAGAGACAGGGACTTTGCCGCTTGTTAGGTATTCACAAGATGGCTTATGGTTCCAATCACAACAGCACTCAACCATGGCCAGCAATGCATGTTTCCATTGGAGGAGTTTGCTTTTATCTACTGTAATGGATAAGAAGCCCCGTTGTTGAATTGTGTTGAGCAGTGGTACCATTTTTGGAATGGTATCCAATGAGAGCGGCAAGACGGCAACATCTAGGATGACATGCTGACAGGACATGTCCAAGTGGAGAGAAGACACAAAAATGAGCATGTAGACTCCACCCTCCTCAGGACTATTCAATGCCAGAACATCATGATGTTGGACTCCATTTATACCTGTAGAGCATGAAAATAATACTAAAAGTGAGTCTTTGAAATTCATGCACACATCTCTGCTTCTTGATCCAGACTTCACTTGGGTCTCTTGCATATCATGCCCACTAAGCGAGAACATATCCAATAGATGTGGAAGCAGCCATGACATCCCAGCTGCATTCATCCAACTGAGAATTGGTAACCTGTCAAGTGACACATAGTGCGGTGTGTGAAGCCCAACAAATGTTCTCTCATAGACCATGGGATACAAACTGTCAGGACAGGCAGAAATCTCCTTCTGAGCCGGCACGGGCGCGATAAACTCAATGTATGATGATTTCTGTGCAACCAGAGTCTTGCTTCCATTCATTGAAATTGGTGTGGGAAATTGCACTTTTGTGATAAGGGCCCCTGTGTCAAATGAGATGGAAACCTCAAATAAGGAGGACTGTGTAGCTTTTACACCAGCTCCTGATTGCAGCACATTCTGTAACTGTCCTGGAAGGATATCAATATGCGCCATTACACTTTCCAGCTTTGACTGGTTGGTGGTCAGTTGTGCATGGAACTGGGTTTGCGTTTCTTCCTTGTCAGACTCAGATGATGTTGAGTATTGCTTAACATCCTCTACAGATGGATTGGTGTTTATTCCCGAGAAAGACAAATGTCTAGACATATTCGGGCAGTTCTTGGTGACATGGACATCTTTTCCAGCAAGAGTTGACTTGCTTATAGCGAGTTTTAGGCCCAGCTTACCACCAAATGCGGCGAACGAATGAAGGCTTTGGTTAAGAGTGAAAATGACCTCAGTTGATAGGTCAACCTTCTGCAGAACCACTGATGATGGGACCACAGCAGATACAATCATGGGGGCAGTACCATCCCAATTTCGCTTGTCTTCCTCAATCTCTAATGCAAGATCCTCAGAATATCTTTCCCCGAGCACTCTCAGATGTCCAAAGCCAGCTTGGATGTTCAGGTAGAAACTCTGAACGTTCATTTCCAAGTCCTGTAAAACCATCTGTACAATCAGGTTTCCACCCTTGCTTGATGCTCTCTTGAACAGTCGCAACTTCTCACATGGAACAATCATTGTGACGCACAGTGATGAAGGCACATGTTTCCAATGCTGTAGCAGACACTGAGGACTGCTGACAGCCAATTGCGAAGGGAGCTCCTCATCAAGCATAGGACACAACCCCAAAATCAGTCATCTCTGCTGCATAGCTTGCACCAATTTTGATAGACGCATCGTTCATTATCAAACAGTAAAGCTCGTGCATGAAATCGTCCCACACGACCATGTTTCGACGGCGTATAAGGCTAAGAATCGCGACAAAACTTGACCTCGTGTAATGGGCGTATGCCTGTCTCTGCAGTTTATCTTGAATACCACTGATCCATCCTGTCGGATCCTCATTACGGAACATCCCTTTATAGACTTGAAACAGAAGCCCGGCAAGTTCTTTGGATTCAAATGAGAGGGGTGGGTTTGCGGTTTCCTTGTCATAAATTGCTGTGCTTTTCCACTGTAGTATGAACCGTGGCTGCCTTGTGGGAGAGTCAACTCGAGAACCAGCCATTTCAAGCATCGATCTTTCATCGAATCCAGAAGTGGCAGTTGCTCCCGTCCAGTTCTCCACTGGATTGAGGGAAAGCAATAGGGCGACTGTTGGGATAACCCCAAACAAGAGATTTTTCTTGAGTGTCAGATTGGGTATGGCCGGAAGTCAGCCAATGCGACGATGGGTCATGGCGCAAAGCGGCACTCCTGCGAAGCGGAAGGTGTATGGGCATTTTTTCTTCGTCTGGCCATCCCGACGTGATTCCTGCATTCCTGCACACTGGTGGGCCTGGCGCAGGCAGTGCACACTTTGTCCACGGCGATAGAATCGGTCAACGAATCGCGAATGGCCGGTGGCAGTTCTGTTATCCCCTGAGCTTTGGTCCACAATTCTCTGGTATCACATTTGGGGCGGAGCTGAAGGATGACGCCCGGTCTGCCTTGGCCTACTTTCGGGGAGTTGCATCGCGTGAGGGTCATTAAAGGCACCGATCAAATCAGATGGCATCCTTGCAAGATAATCAAGATGATAGAAAGCGAGCCAAGGCAAATTCCGTCTCGCTGCGTATCGTCTATGCAAGATACGCACGCCTTCTGCCAATGATTGGAAGTCAGCCTCGGAACGAGCAGCCGTGAGAAGCAAGTAGCATGTGCCGAGCGGCATAAGGGCCAATGCTGTCCGCGGACGGGAACTCCTGCTCGGAGCAAGGATCCAGTCGTACTTGGCGGTGCTTGCGGGATTCATATTGGCGGTCACTAGCCTAGAACGGCTGTGAGGAAAAATTAATAGGAGAAATTGAACGCCGTAAAGTACAAAGGAAAAAAGGAGACAGGAAAGGTGCGTCGCAGGCTCCCTTCAAAAATCTTATAATCAGTAGCGCGCGACTTCCTGCCAAGGCCTGGCAAGGGGCAAGATCATGTATAGGGCGTTCCATGTGGTGACGGCAAGCCGACTCTCTTTCCTCGAATGACAGCGCCCACAAAGGCCATCTTGCTCTAGTACTCGATTCACATTGGTTCATGACTCAGTCTCTTGCTCGGAGTGAAATGGATCTATCGCCAAGCTTGGCACCTTGGCCCTTCGCGCCAAGCAAGGTGCCAATGTAATTTTCGGTCGATTCACGGCCAATCACGAATTCCATATGAGCACGCGCTTTGAACAGTGGTGCTGATGGATGTGAGTCTAAGCTTTGGGGCGCTCGGCCCGTCGCTGTCAGTTATTGTCAGGTTTTAGTAGGGCCCGTGGCTTGGCAAATTTCGCCAAGATCACAAGCGAACTTTCACTGCCACTCTTTCGAAAGCGTTGCTTTTAGGTTTTCTGGTTTGCAAGCTAGGATTTCGCCCAAGAGCACGAATTTCCTACGTGGGCTTGGCCTTCATTTAATCCCGCTCCAATATTCTGGCCGTCGTCTGTGGTGGCGAACGATTACCGGCTGTGTGCGTTAGCCGAGAGTATAATCCTTCCTGATCTACAGTTTGAGATTGCTCACTTGAAACCATGAGCAGACAGACTCCGGGCCAAGACCGCATTCCGCAGGCACGTGGGCATGAAAGAACACCTTATTCATGGACTGCCGCCAAGATCTCCGCCAAGATCTCCGCCAAGATCTCCGCCAAGATCTCCGCCGAGAATGTCTTTTCTTCTGTCAAGCGTCTGGAAGGCTCTTGAGCGGATTCCAAGCATTCCTTTGTCTAGCGTCGAAATTTCCGAACATTGTATGAGTTCTGTTGGCCAATGCCTCTCGTTCTTGGATGACACAGACCCCCAGCTTTGAACTTTGAAGCCCGTCAAGACGCCAATGAAGCTTCCGTGCCAAGATGCTGGCGAACATAGCCTTCTGTCCGCATTCTAGCGAATCAGCCAAGGGCTCCTGGAACACGTTGCCAGATCGAGTTTCTGAGGCATAGTACATGAAGGCGCTGTTTCGCACTCTTGCCCTGGCTTTTCTATCTGCCGTTTTTCAATCATTTCAATGATCAAGGGTTGACCGTTGACTGACATCTCGGGCCGGTTTCCCAAAATGGCAGTCCACCAGTACACCTACGTGTTTGCCATTGGCACTATCTTCTCCCTTCTCGATGCCTTCAACAACGGTGCCAGTCAGTCGCTGCCCAGACACTCTCCCGAATCGTATGAATACTGATCGAGTTTCTAGACGATGTTGCGAATGCATGGGCGACAAGCGTCTCATCGAGATCCGTGTCTTACAGAACGGCGATGGTATTAGCTACGATATTCGAGATCCTTGGCGCATGCACCGTGGGATCAAGAACCGCAGAGACCATCAAAGACGGCATCATTCCGGTCGAAGCCTTCAAAGGCAATTCTGGGGTTCAGATGCTCGCATTCACCTGCGCCGTCACAGCGGCCTCCTCTTGGGTCATGTGGTGTACACGGAATTCTACCCACGTCTCGTCCACCTACTCCCTCATTTCTGCGGTTGCTGGTGTGGGTGTAGCCACTGCTGGTGCCTCCGCCGTGCAATGGGGATGGCATGAAGGAGGAGGTCTTGGTGCTATCTTTGCTGGCCTGGGCATAGCTCCTGCTATTGCTGGATGCTTCGGGGCGATTATTTTTCGCTGATCAAGGTTATTGTCCATATACGCGCGAACCCTCTCCCGTGGGCGGTCTGGACCTCGCCTTTCTGGTTTCTTGTGGCAGCTACCATCTGTACCTTGTCTATTGTCTACAAGGGCTCCCCTAACCTTGAACTTGATGAGAAGCCCGGATGGTATGTTGCTTCAGTTAGTTTGGGCACTGGAGGTGGTGTCTGTCTCCTTTCCGCCATTTTCTTTGTCCCATTCCTACGTGCACGCGTTATTAAGAAGGATTATACCGTCAAGTGGTATATGGCTGTCATGGGCCCGATGCTCTTCTCCCGTCCCGCCCCTCCTGACGCCGAACAGGCTAAGGTTCCGAACTATGCCGTTATCCAGGAAGACCAGGAGCACATCTCATCCCCTCAGTTGTCCGGAGAAGAAAACATGAAGGAGGACAATAAGGACATCGCTGTCACTGAGGTTCAGTGTCCTCAGTCCACCTACCAGAAGCTTATGGCGGAAGGTGAGCAGAGATTCCACGCCAAGCTTAGGCAATCCCGCGGTCCCCTTGGCTGGGCCATGCGCGTCCTCCACGACAATCCTATGGGCGCAGGCGAGATCTACGAGTTCCACAACATAGCCATTCTTTTCAAGCGGGTTCCTGCTATGATCGTTGCTGGTGCTCTCTATGGTATGCACTATGATATTCACGCCGCACAATCCGGTGTCTCGGGCACGCCAGAGGCCGCCCGCATGCAGCGTGTATACTCGCACGCTAAAAAGTACCCCAACGAAGTCGAGTACGGGTACTCGTTTATCCAGATCATCACCGCCTGCACCGCATCCTTCGCCCACGGCGCCAATGATGTCGGGAACTCCGTCGGCCCTTGGGCTGCCATTTACTCCTCCTGGAAGACTGGCGATGTCACGGCCGCTGAGGCTCCCGTCCCCGTCTGGCAGCTGGCTGTCGTCGCCGTTACGATTTGCGTCGGCTTTACCCTCTACGGGTACAACATTATGAAGGGTGAGCCTCACAACTCTCCTTATTAGTAGCCACTGAAGATCTATGCTAACTCTCAAACTTAGTCATGGGTAACAAGATCACCTACCACTCGCCGAGCCGAGGCTGCTCGATGGAATTGGGCGCCGCTCTCACGGTGCTAATCTTCTCGCACTACTCGCTCCCCGTCTCAACCTCCATGTGCATTACCGGTGCCACCGTCGGTGTTGGTCTCTGTAACGGCACTTTCAAGGCTGTCAACTTCCAGCGTGTGGCCCTTCTGTTCACCGCCTGGGTCCTCACCATCCCTATCGCTGGTACTCTCGGGGGATGTCTTATGGGTCTTGTCCTTAATGCCCCCCACTTTTTATAGGATGCGGCGGTAGGCAATTTGTTGACAACGGGCGAGTTCCCTGAAGAATTTTCCCGACGAGATGTTCAAACGTGGGAACAATGCACCGAGACGGATTCTGCTATATCTCTGGCTTGGCAGCCTTTCAGCGCTGAAGCGGTGACTAAGGAAGCTCTGGCCAGCCTTCATAAATGGGCGGCCAATCCCGAAAATCGCTTGCTAACTTTCTGACGTTTCCCTAACCACGTTGTTTTGATGTAGACCGGTGTATTATTATTATTTAATCAAGTTTATTGTCCATATCGAGCCCTAAAGCTATGACAGACCATGGTCCATGAACCCGAGGCCAGCAGCTACTCTGCAGCCTCTTGTCCCTATACTGTCATCATTTATTCTCATAGTGACAAATGTATCTCAATTGCTCTATGCAATAGTAAGTAGTCCTCCGTAAGTCATAGTGACTGATCCGAAGCAAAATATTCTTCGTCCGAACCATAGCGGTGGTGGCTCGGACGAAGAGTCCACCAGCATTAACTCGTCCGAGCCATGGCAGCATATATAAAACGGCCCCGACAAATGCAAAGTCAAAATTATTTCAACCTGAAAGGTCAAGAAAAACGCCGACATGACTTCCAAAGTGCAAGTCACAGCACATCATGCCATACACTGTGCAGACCCAACGGCAGTGGCCACATTAGAATCACCCTTCAGACTCGGTCCGATCGATGCACTTGTCATCCCATTTGTCCCAATCAAGAACGTCTTCGTCTACCAAAAACCAGCATCAACTGCAAAGGACAGCTTTATCCCGATTGAACGCTTGCGAAGTGCCGTTACATATCTCCTGGATTACTATCCTCACCTCATCGGGCGCTTAGGGTTCAACTTGGGCACCGGCGCAGCCGAAGTCGATCGCCTTGGTAACGGTGCTGAGCTCCAAGAAGCATATTAGACGATGTTGCATCTTTGGACCGTTCCGGACGGATATTGTTGACCAATCTGCCCGATGATGGGAATGCGCTGACGCCGTTTGATTCCTCGATTGAGGGGGTCTGTCGCGATCCGATACTAGCCATTCAACATACCCGATTTGCTTGCGGGGGTGTTGCGCTTGGTATTCGACTTCATCATATTGTCTGCGATGCGGGCGGGTTCTTCCAGTTGGTTAGGGACATGGCAGCATTGTATCGGGGTTTGGCGACCAGTGAACGACCTACTCTCACGGAGCCACCGGTGATCCACTCATATCTGAAAGATATCAGTGTTTTGTCGTCGGAAAAGGTGCAAAAGGCGAGGGAATATAAGCTGACTGCATTTTACCTCGCAGTAGAAACCGAGACGAACGCCGCTTCAGATGCAGAACAACCGCCACAACCACCAAAGCCACCAGTCCTGGGTCGGACCGTACGCTTCTCGGGTGATAACCTCCAAGCCCTCAAGCAGCTAGCCAGTGATCCCACCGGAGCTGGCTGGGTATCTACCTTCGAAGCCCTCAGCGCGTTCCTCTGCCAATGGAACTACCGAATCCGATTACAACACTTCATGTCACAAGGTACATCCGAGAAAGAAGCGGCCGGGAAAATTGTTCGCGGCTTCTGGGCTTCGATTAACATGCGTGGCCCTACCCGACTAAACCTGTCGCCAAGGTACCTCCCGAACGCTGTCTACCCGCCGTATGCGTCTTTCCCGCACGAACTACTTGCAAATGAGCCGCTCTGGAAAGTTGCGGAAGCCCTGCATGGTCTTATTCGCGGTTTTGACACTCATAAAATAAAAATGAGCACGAGATGGATCGCCGCACAGCCCAACAAAAGCCGAATTCGGGTGGACTTCTCTTTCTTCGATGGAAATTTCACGGTCAGCCAATGGGCAGCGTTTAGCATGTATGTGGGTGTTGATTTCGATGCCGATGAGGATGGGAAACCTGTTCCCCCGGCGCTGGTTGGGCAGCCGTATACGGAGATCTCGCGCGTGGATGGTCTGGGGATGTTTCAGTCGACGGAGGAGGAGTTTTATCGTACCATGGAGAATGGTGGTGATGCGAAGAAGCCGTGTGCGTTTGATGTTAAGCTTACTTTTTCGGAACCGCTTTGGGAGATTTTGGATCAGGAAGAGGAGTTTTGGAGGTATTGTTCTTGATGTGTTACTAGAGCTGTCAATGTATTTTATGCAATTCAGGCGCTGCAGGCAATTGTACAGATATTCCAGCGGAAATTGATCTGACTGTTGGTGCAAGCTATACCTCCTTGCTGCTATAACATCTATTCACTGCACTTGAGGTAGTGATGAATAGGGCTAACGCTATCAACCCATATTCAATTAGATCCATATACTTCCCTGTCGACTCTGCAACTTACCGACTTGTTTACTTTTGGCTCTAATACAAACCTCTCTTTCCTTTTCGCTTTTTTCTTCAGCCTCAGCTACCGCATTACTGTTTCAGACAGAAGCTTCGAATGGCCAGACTCCAGGTGTCTTTCTCAAACGGCCAATTTTGATAGTCCGATGATGCTTAGTTTTGGTAGATGATCTCTACGAGAATATTTGGATGACAAGAGCAACCCGCATTTACACCGTAAATGACAGCGTAGGTAAAGAGCATCAACCGAAACTCAGGGACGCCCGATATGTGCTATTACAGCCACAAATTGTTGCGCATATACCAAGTACATTGCGTTGCAAACAGTGAGAAATTCCAAAACGCGGATGTCACCCAAGGACGGTGGTTCCGCTGCATTAGGGACGCACCTCTGGTCCTGTAATTTACGTGGTCTCCTGCCATCTGCTTTGACTGAAGGACGAGAACCTTTCTAATAACCATGCCCTCAGAGTATCATGGCATGGTCACCCTGTATACACACCAAAGCCATCAGAAGCGGAACCTCCGTCTTAGACTATGAAGAAGTTGACAAAGTGATATTTCTGGATGGAAGTGTAAGTGGAGCTCTGTTCTCTCATCAAATTCCAAATTCGTGCAAACGCTAGTATCACGGCAGCTTTTGGGACTTCACAGACATTTCCCCTCACACGAGAGGAAACTGGGCACCGAATGGCGATGGGACCCCTGCTCTCTATCGTCTTCAAGACAGCATTTTCAGACACATCTCACGATGCAGGGTCAAATCCACCCCCTGTACAGAACTCAATCCTGCGGCGAGGGCCTGACCTAGCACACCTTCAACTGGTAGCACTTATTGACTATATATTGGTCTACCAAAACTAAATCAGTTGACTAGCTTGCTATATTTAATCGAGTCGAAAGACGCGAATATAAAAAGTTGACGAGACATGCTATCGGAAAACTTTCTCTTTCATGCGAACCAGAGTCGATCTTAGAACGATACGTAATCGATCGACTTCCGAACGAATAATTTATATCTGATTTCAGATCCACGCGGAGACTTAGAAAGCTAGAATATATGAATTCCTTGATCTCTCGCACATTGGCCAGTGTGAACTTTCGACACGCCCTGCATATAGAGACCACGTAACAAAGGAAGATGCTAAGATAAACCTACGATGAAAAAGCCCATGGACACTGCGAAATATGACATGAACCAATTTAGACGGCGTCCACAAAGCGCTTTCCCTTTACAAGACGCCATGGAAAGTTCATGCCTCACGGCTTCGTGTTGGAACCTAGAAATGGAAGACAACACAATGGCCTTTCCCTCTTACCAGAATGACAGCTGTTCCATGATCCGCAAGTGGGTCTGTGATCTCTCAATGCTCAGGCCATATAGGAATAAATGGGGTTACAGTTACCGAATAATGCGTCAATCAGTATGCATCTTGCGAGAAGCGACAAGATGTATATTCCAGACAGAATTTATCGAGTCACGTGTGAAGCTGCGGGACGACAAGCAACTGTGGCTACAAGAGGCGACCTATATGTCCAGAATTGCCAGTCTAGTGCTCTTCACCCATTAAACTGGCAGTAAAGTTGTAGCCCAGTGAATGAGGCAAATTCTTATACAAACATCTGAGCTGTAAACAAATCCTTAACAACACACAACCCACCCCAAAAAAGTACTCATTTTTCTCTTTCATTTTGTTTACCAACTGAATCTCTTGTGTTTAGATCTTCTATATGCCCTGATTTAGCATAGAGAATGAATACAAGAGAATTGACAATGTTGTCAGCCTGATTCCAATGACCAACAAGCTTCTAACCCTTCCTTTGTCTTTCAAATGGAAATTGCCTGAAGATTTCTGTGTGTCAGGAGAGATGTTTCATTGAGACACAATGTCTATAAAGCTCTCGCCAGATTGGGGTCTCCACGGGGTTAGGATTGACCTCCAGCGGCACGAAGCCAGTTATTGATAAGCTTGCTGAAGTTTGATAAAGCTGCAATGTCAGTTCTCAATCTCAGCGTATGCAAGGCCCATCCCTCGCATCAAGCACAAGCCGATATATCAGAAGTCGAAACCCCTAAGGCTCTCTCCTATATGACAACCACAATGACAGAATCTGTTGTGTCGAACAAGTTGAAATCGAGCTATCGTTCTCCTTGTATCTTCTTTAAGTAGATAACGGCCCAAACTATGCCGTGACCAGACGTATACTAAACCAAACTCCCGTCCCTCGAAAGTGGTCATGGAATTATGCATTGCGAAAACATACAAGGAATTGCGAAGACTTTGAGGCTAAAAGTTCACATTCATTGCCCAGGTCTTCCTATGTTGAATAGTACGGAGTACCAACCATTCCGACAATGTCAAACCGTGGGCTTTTGGATCATTCAGAATTCGGGAGCGCATGTGGTGTTGGCTTCATATTCACACCAGAATGAATGTTGCGACCCACAACTGAATTAGGTGAGTAAACTTATCCTCACTTTCAAACTTTCAATGCATGCAAAAACCAATGTTAATATATGACTGCAGCTGCCCAAAGGAGCACATCAAACAAGCGGGGTATACCCCCAAGCTGGTTTGAAAAAAATGAATGTGACTGGGGTAATTAGCTGGCTATTTGTTTATACATTCTATCCGAGATTGGTTACGTTCTAGACCTTAGTTACACCGGAGACAAGACTGTATTCGTTGCTCCGATTGCAGCTAACCCCATACAGAAACTTTCCTTTTCGAGATGGTTTATCCCGATTGGCCGATCCCCAGATTTCCCCACGTTTCCCGCATTTCCGGAAATTGACTCGATCGGGTAGATATCAGAAATAGAATTCCAAAATTGGATTCTTTCTCTACCAGCATACCGTTCACGCCTGTATCAGTGACTTTGAGTAGAAAGCGTTACACAATGGGTCGTCGCGGGCCAGCTTGTCGACGATGTAGGGGTGAGTTTCCTCTCTTGACTCCGTTGACAGGGAGTTGCTAACTGATGCTAGGACGGCATCTCAAATGTACTAGTGATATACTTATCGCAATGACTTAGCCACTGACATACATTTGTAGGCAATGGAGAGAGACCATGTGCCCAATGCAAGAAGTCTGATATCGAATGCGATTTGTCGAGGGTGAATGTCAGGTTTAGGTCGCACAAGCCTCGACCAAAGCCAGATTTGACGTTTTCGCCCAGTCAGGAGTGGGTTAGAACGGCTGGGAAGGGTAAAATTTCCTCAATCTGGTTTTATGCTTCGTAAGTTGTTAACTGAACGACAGGCGAGTTTCAGTACGTCGACGTGAGCCGGGAATATGCACAGAATGATTCAAGCAAGTCGAACGCGAGACAAACATCTATTTCAAGCAAAGGACCGGAGACCACCTCTCCTTCGAGCTCTCACCCCGGAGACGCTCATGACAACGGCCACTCACCAATTTCCGAAGCGGGCCCTGTCTTCTCGAGCCCGGGGCCACTGTTTACGCCCGACAGCACGGGAACGGTGTCGCCTCAGTCTATCAGCCATTGTGCAGTAATACCATTTTCAAGTATCGGTTACAATCATAATCCTCCGGAACAGTCAGCATATCCTCACCAGCGAGACAAGTATCCCATAGGACCCCTGAAAGGACTTCCGGACTCCGCGTCAAATCAAGCCTTCGTGACGAATATAGAAGAAGCATGTTTGATGCGACACTTTGTCGACGACTTAGCTCCATGGGTACGTATCCATCATAATATTCCCAATCCGATGCTGAAATTCTCAGTTCGACACTAGCGACCGAGATCATAATTTCTGCTACACGGTTCCTGAACGGGCAATGTTTTGTCCCGTCCTGCGCTATGCTATACTTACTGCATCGGCTGGCCATCTTACCCAATCATGCAGCCCATATCGGAACGCAAACAATGTGATCGTGTATGACGGCATCCATCTGCCTGACCTCCGGTATGACACTGCAATCTCCTACCATGATATCTGCATATCGTACTTGATTCAAATGTCGAACGATCCAAGCGGAGACTTCAATGAGAATATTTTGACAGCTGCAACCATTTTGCGATTCTTTGAACAGCTTGACGGTATGTTACAGGCAATTTGCCCTACACAATGTTCCGCCGCTGACCATATATAGCCCCTTCCGCAGGAACCGACACCGGAACTTACCTAACGGCCGTCCAATTTATCATCAATACCCAGCGCGATCAGTCGTTCTACGCCTACAGAACCATTGCCGGCCCACCTCGAGACCTCAGCGTTCACGACATTCCGGCTCCATCATTAGGCCACTCCGCATGTTTGATCGCCCTTCGACAGGAAATCTGGAGTGCATGTCTCCACCAACACCCCTGTCGTCTCCCCATATGTCCATATGAAGCGGATATCGTGTTTGACGATACAGCAAGTGACTTTATCTGGGCGAACCGCATACTCATTTGGTGCGCAAGCCTGCTCAATTTCTGTTTCCGTTCTGAGCCGACGACCCATGAGGAGGGAGTCCAGCGATGGACGAAATTCAAGAACTTCGAAGAAAAATGGCAGAGACACAAACCTCATGCATTTCGACCCATTTACCATGAAGATCCAGCTCCCGACTCTGGTATATTCTTCCCGCGCATATGGCACATCAACTCCTGCCAAGTCATGGCTGAGCAGCATATCGAGCTCGCACGCATCCTCTTGGCAGTATTAGATCCCACAATCTCCAGGATTGGCCTGGGTGCATCATCTGCGAATGCGACGTTAGAGGCAGAACTGCGATCTGTTACTAGAAGGCTGGTTGGATTGGGCGTTTCGAATCCGAAAATGCCACCGGCGCTAGTGACTTCTGCTGTGGGAATCTCAATGTGCGGGGAGTACTTCACGGATCCCAGGGAGCAGGAAGCATTGGTAGATGTCTTGATGGGCTTAGAGATAGAGCATGCATGGCCTACTGAGGCTACGATTGCGGCGTTGAGGATTGCTTGGGCGTCGAGGGCGCATAATTAGGGTATCAATATTTTCTTATTATTCTTATTATGACGCTACTCCGTCACCATGAGGGTATGTGTGGAGTCAGCTCGTACTAGTACATGGTTATGTCTGTTTCTTTCTGTAGCCTATTGCACATGGGATGAATATATATCCGAACGACGTGACTACGGTCGCTTCTTCTTCCGTATTTTCTGTTGGCATGTCCTTCATCTATCTTGCATGCCAGCCATGCACATCCCTATCAGCATGTCATGGAATCCGTATCATCGACCTCCTCGGAGGTTTGAGTCATGCCAGTGATGAAAGAATGCCATGTTATACAGAAGGGAAATTTATCACAATAACACCTAGCTATGTTCATCTGATGAGAAATTATGCACGTCATGATCTGCAGATCCGGCCGTTAGGGCTGGAGGTCCCAAAACGGAAAATTTCCTTATCGGGCATGTGGGACCAACGTCGATTCTATTGCGGTGATCGACCACGACAACATCATGTCGACCAAGAGTGTTGTGTGACCAATTCCTATCTCTAGCACGTCATAATGCTTGACAAGCTCAGCTATGAAGGACGGTGTTCGTTTTGGAAATATACGCCATCACATACAGCGCTGCCAGCAAAGATATAGAAATCTGCTTGTCTCTCAGTCGACTGCTACCAAATCGGTGCTTATCCAACAACCACGAACACAATGCTGGGCCTCATTGTATTCTCCGGTGCAGCACTTGCTGTTATCTTGTATATCCTCGTCTTTCCCGTTGTCTACTACTTCTATGACCCCAAAGGTCTCCGAAAATATGCCAACTTCTCCCCGCTATCCGGCCTCACTGACCTCCGCCACTGCTACCTAAGTGCGTGCGGGTACCGCTCCAAGGGCATCTACGAAGCACATAAGCAGACCGAAGCTCCTATCCTCCGAACAGGCCCCAACGCCCTTTCCTTCGGCGACGTCCGGGCCATCCACGATATCTACGGTCACGGTACCAAATGCACAAAAGATATGAACTACACCATCCTAGGTGGCTCGCACACGCAGCTTTTCGACGTGGTGGATAAGGCAGACCACTCCCAGAAGCGGAAGAGACTTTCTGCAGCTTTCGCCATCAAGAATCTCGAGAGGTGGGAATTTAAGGTTGCGCGTACCACGCAGCGGTTGCTAAATGCAATGGATGTGCATTGTACGAAGTCACTACAGCCTGGGCAGATTGTTCCGGACCCTACAGATGTGACGCTGGATTTCGGGGAGTGGGTTTATTTTCTCACCATTGAAGCGATTAATAGTATCGCGTTGTCGTCGGGGATGGATCTTATGGATAAAGGGTCCGATATTGTCACGGCGCAGAAGGCGGATGGAACGTTGTATCAAGCCCGGTATCGGGGGGCACAGAATCATTCCGCGCTCGCTGGGGCAGTGTTTGTGTGGGACTACAAGCACTATCCAGTTCTCGCGAAATTATCGAAGCTGATTCCCAAGTGGCGCGACGTCTGGCAGAAGGGAGAACCATGGGGTGATGTCGTCTACCATCAGGCTGCCACCCGATTGCAGCGGTATCTAGCTGGTGAGAAGTTGGATGACTTCTTCTCCTCGTTGATGGAAGATAAGCGAGGGAACCCGAATAATCTCGAATGGGGAGAAATCATAGCGGAAGTGGGCGCCATCATTAATGCCGGCGCAGACACTACTTCCATCGCTTTGACGAACGTTGTGGAAATCCTCCTCCACAATCCACAGCATCTCCACACACTTCGACAAGAGATCGATGGCGTCCTCGACGAAGACGAAGTCATCGCTCCCTACGACAAGGTCAAAAATCTCCCATTCTTACGCGCCTGCCTCGATGAGGGCCTCCGCATCTCCCCTCCCACTTCCGCCGGTCTTCCCCGCCGTACACCACCGGAGGGAGCTCAGATCCTAGGTCAATGGATACCCGGAGACACAAGCGTTTCGATGACAATCTATGCGACGCATAGAAATCCTGAAATTTTCCCGGATCCGGAAGAATATAGACCTGAGCGGTGGATGGATCCCGAGGCGAGGAAGCGGATGGAGCCGTATTTTATTCCATTTTCTGCGGGGGCGAGGGCCTGCTTGGGGAGGAATATCACTTATTTGGAGCAGATGGTGGTGTTGGCTTCAATTGTGAAGAGGTATGAGTTTGCGTTGCCGTCGCCGGACTTTAGGCTGGAGCGGAGGGAGGCGTTCAATTTGCTTGTTGGGGAGCTGCCGCTTAAGATTTGGAGGCGGCCGGCGGAGGTCTGAGTTCCAATGATGTTGGCTATGATTCAAGCTGCTTGCAAATAGTGTTGTTCATTTATTCCTCTCATTATGAAAATTCTGTTCGTACAGTGCCAAACGAGTTGCCAGGTAGCAACCCATTCACTGCCCATATTCTTAAGGCGGAAATTGATTGTATTAAGATAAAAGCATCACAAAAGCATCGCATTTAATGTCATTGGTAGACGGAAGCACAATTGTTATCCAATTTAAGACCCCTCAAATCCCTTCCTCCTAGTCATACTCCCCGGTTTCTCAGAATTGCAAGCCACTGCAACACAAGCCTTCAACAACTTCGGCTGGATATCCTCCATGCCCCACTCCTTAGGAATAAGAGTAAGAAGAAAAGCAATATTACCTCCCCCGGTACGCTCCGGTTCATCAACCTTCGACTCTCCAGGGAGGGTGATAAACGACGTCTCTTCGGTTAACCGGTCCAGGCGTACCCACGATGCAGTATAATGTTCCAACAGTCGAGCCCTGCTGATGTGCCAACCGGGAGAGTCACTCGGGCAAATGGCTTCCAGGAAAGGGAATGTCGAGGCAAAAGATGGCATGGAAAATGCTACATTTTCAACGAGAGACGTCAGCACGAGGTTTCCTCATATGGATGGGGGCTTGGAACGAACCGTCAGGCCGGTGAATGACCTTGAAGATAATCAATTCCAAGCTATTCACTTCATTCTCAAGGGGCCGGGTGCAGAGTTCCTCGACAGTCTCAGTACTGAGCTGGAGTGATTGGGCAAGGTGATCGCGAAGGTCCATCCTCTCAGCACTATACATAAAGTTAGTACAATTTCAAAGGGAAAGGTCTAAGGCCTGAGTTTCCCAATACCGCTCCAGGACTGCCTCCTCAGTATGTTGCTGCTCACGCTTTCTTAACTGGGAAAGTGGCCCGAGGCGTAGTCATAGAGAACAGTATTATAAAAGTCTCCCGGAATTCGAAAACGACGGTCGAGGACGTCGCCATGTATGACACCCAATTCATTCAATGCTGCCACGCAACAGAGTCGATCATTGCACAGTGACAGGTACCAAGACACTTCAAAGCCATTGAGAGACAGTCCCTTCAATTTCTTGGAGAATCTCTCAGTCGGGTTGGCTCTCTCAAATGGGCTTTTTGCTGCAAGGACTCTACGTGAAGCCAACTCGGGCTTGATGGCTTCCAATATAATTGTCAATGGCATGCATTTATACTCCATTGGAAACTTGAAAGGGTCCACGTCTCTTATGACACCATGGTAGCCTGGAGAATATGCCCGGTACGGACCTGAGCAGAGCTTCTCGATATGCTCATACGCTCGGCTTTAATTCATAAATGGGTCCATCTGGTCGCGTACCATGCTGACGGTATGATGAGACGGGATTCTTCTCAACTGATAGCATGCATCGTTCAAGCTGTATTCTTCGAACTTTCACCGAGTTAGCCTTTTTTTTTTTTTTTTTTTTTTTTTTGAGACGGCTGGATAAAGATAGCAGCTTACGGTCTTTGAAACGTGTTTTCTCGTTGTTTTAGCTCCCTTTTTCCGGGCATATAACCACAGAGCCATTGTCGGGGCATCTCTCCGTATCGCATCCTCATTGACGTGCTTTCCAAATTTTCAACGCTTATTGCTGTACGGAAACGGCTTGAAGTCCTTCGGGTCATTAACGAGTTTAGTCAGTTCGAAGGGAGGGCGACAATCGTCGAAAAAGTATTCGGTCCATGTTGGATGTTCTGTCTCCATCTTGAAAGTATCAAATTTGGCCAAAGGAAATGTCACTCTATTGCAGGATTATTGTGAAAGGTCCTCCTATGGCGTTGGATATCTCATGAGCGAAATGTGGCGGTTTGTTCTGTTTGGCAAAACAGTGAATACAACTCAGTGTGTGCTGCCTAGCATTCCCAAAACATACCATTCTTTTTACCAGGACTCGAACTCCTCCACATACCCGAGACACCTGAGACTTATCACCATGGGTCTCCGGGAACTACCCAATGAGATACTCTTTCTCATCGCTCGATACTTGAAATATGACTGGAACATCAGCGCGCTTTCTCAAGTCAACTCCCGCCTCTATCTACTGCTGAACAGCTACCTTTACCAGCACAACCAGCGCTACTTCCAGGGCTCACTGCTTACCTGGGCAGCAACGAATGGCTCAGAAATCGTCGCGCGCAAGATGCTCGATGCAGGCGCCGATCCACTCACAAGCAACGAATACTGCACAGCCCTGTCGCGAGCCGTAGAGAGCGGGCGTGCTGGAGTTATACTGCTCTTTGTGGAGCGAGGAACAGTCATACCAGCCACGGACCCCATTATGCCTAGTTACCAACCGCTGTATGGAGCTGGACACTCGGACATTTATCAGTTGTCGAGTTAGTTATTGCACACGGAGAGCGCCCGGAATCTGAGACCATAAAGCGTACATTGGCTACTACAGCAGAAGAAGGACATTTTGATGTGGTCAAGATGCTCGTGGAGGGGATATTGGATGAAGAACGACTACTCTGACTTTCTCACAAATGGTTTGCGCTCCGCGTCGGCTAGGAACCGCATGGACAATTGTTCAGTATCTGCTCCAGCTTGTCAGTCCGTACGGGGTCGATCAGACACTTGATTAGTCCTTATTTGCAGCCGCCAGAGAGGGTAACGTTGAGATACTCCGTTATTTGCTTACATACCTGAAAGGTGCGGATTAGTTGCCAGATAGGATTTGGATTGATCTTCTTCACGAAGCCATCAGTAACGATTACATCATGGCTGCCAAGCTCATGTGGGAGTATGTGGATTGTAACCTCTTTTCTTCGTTCAGTGCAAAGCAACGGGCTGACTTGCTCTCTCCCGCTGTCGCTTGCGAGTCTGAAACACATTGAACGGTTCCTGGATGACAACACCCCTCCACGATTATTCAGAGCAAGGAGACCCCCAAAGTCTTCTACACTATGCGATCCATGGGGACCATCCATGCTCGAGTACCTCCTCACAAAAGGAATTCTGGAACTTCCATCTGAGCCCGAAGAGAGGGAAACCGCCTAACCCACGCGCTTCAGTAAAAAAAAACCACGCTCGCTCGAATTCCTCCTTGACCAAGGCTTTACCATCCCTGCAAAACAGGTCCCGACGGTACTTGCACGACTAGCTCATTGGGCGTGTAAAGCTGGATCCAGCAACACTCCTGTAGCCGACAAGATGTTTACCATGCTATTGAGTCGTGGTGTTGACATCAATGCCAGGGACCATTTGGGATGCTCGGCTCTGTGGCACAGCAGGGAGTCAGATCGCATGGGAGCCACCATGGTGTACCTCCTAGAAAAGGGCGCCAATCCACTTCTGGAGGTGGACGATTGCACTCCGTTACGTTTCATGGTCTGTGAGTGTCCGGACGAATTCTGGCGTGGGTTAAAGCAATTGACATACAGATGGTGCCACGTTATGATCTGCAAGCGAAGATCGATTGGTGTCTTTTTGGAACGAGCTCCTGCGATTCGTCCAAATCATTTAGTAAAAAAGTGCAAACGATTCGATGTTAGGGTCTTCGTTTTATATGGCACCGACGAGAGCACCAGCGTAGTAGTCTAGTTATGGCCAATGGGCCAGGCCGCGGTGTGGGGACAAGCCCGGCCCCAGGGTACGGTGCCGCACCACCGGTGAAAAGGCCATCAACAAGGACACCTGAAAATCATCTATCGTATCACAAGAAAGGACGGTGAAGATGTGTTTTTGGCGATTTGTACTCCGTACACTTGTATATCCAATAATTCTGAATATAAAAGGTTTGCCCAAAAGGGGATTCTTCTCCGGTCTACCGTCTCCCGAATTTTTTCCGTTGACCTGTCAATATTGCATGGAAAAGTATGTAGCACAACCAGTATTTTATCACCGTATAATCCCTTCAAGTTGCTTCTATCAACTCCCGCATCCGGAAGGCGTCTTGCACGTCCTTACGGGGCGAAGAAAGGCGCAGTTCCAACATGTCTGACGCATTTGTCTCGTTGCTCCGACCATTTCGTGCCGTCTGAGCGTGATTCGCATTGAGATCGTGCTCTGCGGATTGGGATCAGGGAATAAGACCCAGCATGAAATAATTTTGTGCGATGGTTCAATCCAGATCAAGGCTTTCACAAAATTTATTGTGCAAACGGCGTCTGTACAATGGTGGACACCGGTTTGGCCCTGACTCCAACTTCAAGAATATGGCAACGTTGATATACAGGGCACGACCCTCCAACCATATGTTGTCATCCATGAGAAGGTTCTTCTAGGTCTCGGAGAATGCGCTTTCGATTACAAGAGTGGGTTCGTTTCTGATCATGTCAGTTACAGCTGTTCCGACCTCAGGCTCGATGTCCTCAACATTGGCAACCTGCCCACCCTTGCTGGTCTTAACAGATTTCTCGATATCCTGAATGAGGATGTATTTGTGGAAAGCCCAAAGCCCAAGGGGTTGTTTGCGGAAGTGGGTATGCGAAAAATGAAACATCTCTCGTGCGGCAGGGTAGCGCAAAGTAGGGCTTTCCCACCTAACCACTCTGCTATAGGATTCCCATCCGAAATTTGTCCCAAGGCAGTATATCCAGGCCGTCATCTCCATAATGATTGTAGGTTTCGCCGAGCAATAGGCCAAACGGGATAAACCCACGTCGATGTAAAAGTAACCTCGACAGAGTCGAACACTTCTTTTTAGCATGCATTCTGCTCTTCCCATTTTGTCTCCTTCATACTGCACAGACTGCAGAATTGTTGCAAGTCTTTCTAAATCCCTCGCATAAGAGTAGGGGGTTCATCAGTGTCAAAAATAGCAACAGACCCGGGATGTCAAGCGGCAGAGTTGCAAGGACCCCATCGTGGTCGTGTTGTATCAACTTGTATGAGAACACATTGCCAATCTAATTCAGCGCAACACGGCATGCCTATACCTCTGTATCCCGGCCAGGGGTATGCCGGAATACCTCCAAAATGGCCCTCATTCCTGCGACCCGCAACGAGCTGCGTCCAATTAATTATAATGACGACGACCGGGCCACCGGATACTCGCAGGATTACTTTATCTATGTATGGCTCGACACCCTTCTGAGAACCCTGTTTCGAGGACTATGGTCGAACGGGGACGTTTATTCGCCGCAATGTATACCTGCGGCTCGTGGCTGGATTTTACGTATAGTGGGCTTATATCGTGGGAGACCATCGGCGGCGCTGTTCTCCGTTCGGGGGCGGTATTGAATCACGAAGCGTTGTGGCATAAGAATCTCAGCCCAACGACGGTGTCGGTCTTTTCGGGATAGATCGGTTGAGGTCATAAAGTGGCTGAGTGCACGATGATCCGAGAAGACTTGTACAGGATTTTTGACACGTTCGAGGAAATGTCGATAGTGGTCGAAGGCGTAGACGATTGCGTAGAGTTCCTTATCATGGGCGCTCCAGTTGACTTAGTGAGCCTTGAAGGTATGCGAAAACATGATTACAGGTTGGAGGTCGCCTTTCTCATTAGGCTGGGAGATGATCCCCGCGTATGCTGCTCCGGATGCATCCGTTTCCAGCACAACGTCCTTGTTCCAGTCGAAAGAGTAAGAAAACGTCGGCCCGCATCGCCTCTTTTAACCGTTGGAACGCTTTTTCACAGGTGGGTGTCCAATCAAAGTTCGCGTTTTTCTTTGTGAGGGCGTATAAGGGTTGCATGATGTCGGAGAAATGGGGAATGAATTTGGCGTAGAAGTTTACCAAACCATTGAAGGAATACACATCGGCTTTCGAGCGCGGGGGTTTCATATTCTGTATCGCTTCCATCTTATCTTCTGACATGCGTACTCCTTTGCCAGCCATGGCGGTGTAGCTGAGGAAGTCGATCTCCTTCTGCTCCCAGGCGTACTTCTTGGGCTTAAGGTGGAGATCATTCTTTTCCAGCGCTTCCAGGATTTCCGTGACATGCCGCTCATGCTCTTCAAAGGTAGTGGAGAAGATAATGATATCATCCAAATACACGAAGCAGGTCTTTCCTAAGAATGGCAATAGAACTGAGTTGATGAATCTCTGGAAGATAGCCGGTGCTGTGGCAAGTCCCATGGGCATTACTCAGTACTTGAAGAGGCCAAATGGGGTTTTGAAGGCCGTAAGCCACTCATCTCCCTCTTTAACTCTGATATTAGCGAACCCTGACCGTACGTCAAATTTAGTGAATACTGCTGCCTTTCCTAGTCGTCCCAGGATTTCTCGCGAGAGCGGGATAGGGAATTCATTGAGGATGATCTTAGAATTGAGTTGTTGGTAGTTGACAAGAAGCCGCAATTGGCCTTTTCCGCGGGACTGGGAACTAGAATCGGTTACAAAGAACACGGGAGAGGAGACTGGGGACCGAGATTCCTGGATGAAGCCTTTCTGCAATTCAGTATCAAGGAGTGCTTTTAGGACTTTGAGTTGCTCCTCTGTCATGTTGTAGAGATTACTTGTCCAGAACTTCTCGCCTCCTTTAAGTCGGATTTCTACATCAACGCCTAGTCGGATCTTTGGGAGGACGGCAGCTGAGACGTCTGAGAAGACGGTATGAGTGAATCATTGGTATTTGGCGGGGATGGTTTGGAGCCGGCCTTCCTCGTTTCCGGTTAGCCCCCTTACTGATTGGTTGATGATACGGTTGTAGACGGCTCTCTCCTGAATCTTTTCTTCCAATGCTTCTGTGGCGAGAGCTCGGGTGAGGAGTAGCTGTTTTTGTTGTTCCGTTATCGTTTTCCGTCTTCCTTATGGAAACAATACATGCCTGGTTTCGCTGAACTTCTTGAAATGCTGTCGCCATATCGGCTTCGTAAAAGATTGGGAGCTCTCTGCTCCGTTGTTGGTGATAAACGAGGTATCCAGCTGTGATATCTTCCTTAAAAGTGCCAATACCGGCCTCCACGAATTGTTGGACCGTCCATACCCACACAGTCATGGAAATTCGTAGGCATCTTGAACGCAAATGTCTGAGCAAGATTGCCAGAGTTAAATTGTACGTGAGACGTGTTCACTTTGGGACTTTATAAAGGCAGCATATAATTTCCGTGCCTGTGGTAGGCTCACCCAACCTGGTCGAAAATAACAGTTTGCTTTTTGCATGCTTCAATTGGTCGGCATAGACCGGTGCCACCTAGCGAGGAAATAGAGAAATGGTCTCGCCCATTCGCCATAGATTTATATCACCAGGATTTGAATATGATAGGATCACACATCTCTAACCATTTCGGTGTGCAGCCAGGCCTAACTCCAGCCGCTGAGCGACGGTTTTCTGAGCGACCAACTAAGTCGATGTCTTTAACATATAGCACAAACCGCACAGCACTTGTATTTTGGTTTGACGGGTATCTCATAAAAGATCAAAAACATCCTCGTTCTCCTTTTTCCAAGAAGCATAAACCACCAGTCTGCATCTTTGCGAAACCTCGGAACAGGCTTCGGTACGGAAAAAAGCCAGTGCTCGATCCGGGAAATATCTTAGATACGATCTCCGTTTGCTGGATGGAAAATTGGAGAGCCTCGGAGAAAAACAGAGAAGAAGAATGAAGGTCGAGGAGTTTTTGCAGCATACTTCGGAGGTTGGGTGGCTGTAGCAATTCACTATGTCGCCCCGTTTCAGGAGACATATTCTATTCACTGATAGCGTATTTCGTGTCTAAGGTATACGCCCATAGGTAAAGGAAGGCGTCAGAACATATGAAAGCATTCCAGGGGGCCAATTCCAGTGCTACAAGCAACTCGAGAAAAACCAAGGACATCACAGGAAGCATTTATTCCATTCGTATATCGCATCGCTAACTGGAATACGTAATGTAGATTGAAACATCACAGTCATGAATCATGAGATTTAGAGCTCTCTGAGCTATACATATACCCCAAGCAACTCCAACATTTCAAATCATTTCGAAAACAACCTAATCCAAACCCCCCGATCATGCGACATCGTCAAATTCGACTGCTTAACCGGCTCCTCTCCAGACTCCGGATCCGCATTCTCAAGCGTATCGAAGTGCTGCATCAACCGGACAACTGTGTAACTAGCCTCGGTGAGCGCGTATTGCTCTGTGGACACCTTGTCAGCACGTCAATCATGAAAAAAAGTTGGAAGTAGATACTCACGACCAAGACAAATCCGCGGCCCCCCATTAAACGGAAGATACTCCCATCCCCGTCTAGCATTTTCTTCCCAGCGCTCTGGTCGGAACATATGTGCGTCGGGACCGTAGAAGTCTGTTCGTCTGTGCATGGCGTAGACGCTGTATGCGACGATGCAGCCTTTGCGTACGTAGACGGGGGATTTTCCGCTTGGTCCGCCACCGACGGGGAGGGTGGTGTCTTTGTTTGCGACGCGGAAGTTGAGGGGGACGGGGGGTTGGAGGCGGAGGGCTGGGTTTGTTAGCGATGTGTGTAATAGGGGCATGAGGGATGGACGTACTCTCGTTCAGGACGTATCGCAAGTACGGGATATCTTTTAGCTTAACCTGGGTGATTTCAGCCTTGGGTTGTGCAGCATCACCGAATTGCTCGATGATTTCACGGCGAAGTCGATTCCAGACATGCGGATGACGGGCCATGTAGTAAAATGCCGAACTCAGCAGACTAGCAGTAGTATCACGACCAGCAAGGAGGATATTAAGCATGTTATCCCTCAACACCTTCGGATCTGAAGTCTCAGCCGCAAGCGCCTCAGCAAAAATATACCGGCTTCCTGGCGGTTTCTCTTTCTGTGACTTCAGAGCAAGGTTCACATAGTGGTCCACGACCTCGTGCACGCGCTTGTTCGCTTCTTGGAATTCCTTCGGGTTCACCATCCAGTAGAGGTCTGATGCTCGCGATCTCGAAGCAAGATAGTCCTGCGCCAGACCAAATGCTTCTGCGAAACCTTGTGCATCGCCGACGGAGGATTTTTGCAATAGACCCGACTTCTCGGAAGTAGAGCCCATGGATCCGACAGATTCGCCAAAGAGGAAGTGTGTTGCGGAGTCGATTGTCAAGAGGAAGAAGAGACGCTGGATGTCGAAACTGCCGCTGTTCTCGCGGATCAGGCTGACGAGGTTACGGATGTGGTCGTCCAGGAGTTCGAGGTCGGCAACCTATTAGATCCTCGTCAGTATCTCCATCCACTAAAACAACCAAATATCAGTAAACTAACCTGATCCCTGGTAAACTGCGGCCTCAACAACCCCCTCGCATGCGACCACCCAGCCCCATCCAATGTGAAAATGCCATCCCCAAGCAACGGATAAAACTCGCGATGTCTAGTCCCCAGACTAAAGTCCCCAAACTGCGTCGCCAGCAACGCCTTGATATTCTCCGGCTCGATAGTCGAAATCAACCTTCTCGACAGAAACCGTTGCGCCAATGTATATCCGTAGGTTGTGTACTGCTCTGCGATGAAATCAACCCATCGTTTCTCCTTCGCGGCTCTGGTCAGCCTGATAAAGCCGGGGATTCCAAGGAAGCCAGCGCCGCTGCGGGCCGCGGGTTCGCAGTTCAGGGATTTTGCTTGTCGGTGGTGTTGGTATTGGCTGTGGAGGTAACGCAAGACTAGGAAGACCGCGTAGGTCCCCGCGAATAGGAGGACCACGGGGGAGAGGAGGAGCATTGTTATCGTTTTTAGCGTCGGATATGCAAATCAAGTGGCATGAGTGTGTTGTGCATATGTTTTTACGCGTCTAAAAGAAAAACCAGCATCAGCCACTGGAATTGGAGATTATCCAGGAACCGCATTCACATTTAAATAACCCAACTCCAGCGGATTGGCATTACAAAAGCTTCCCCTCCATTCGATCCGCGGGCCTCTTTCAGGATTGACGTTAGTCCGGGGAAAGAATCGCTCCGATCGGAACCCGCGCCTCGGTCTGGACACATGTGACAGATCCTTTGCAGAAACGGAGCAATTCGTCTCCAGCGGACAGAGATAACAACGTGTGCGATTGGATGCGAGTCGGCAGGATGGAGGAATGTCAGACGGAGACATCGCAAGCATCGACAAATTGGGTTAGTGTGGGATCCACGGCATTGACATCAGCGTTGCCGGATTGGGGAAAGAGAGTGCTCGGAAGCCATACTCAGGGTGGAATGGGAGGATTTCTATTGAAAATATCGAAGATATGAAACATTGAAGTAAGCGACGGTCTAAAATATGCATATGCATCAAGAAATGTACACCCTATTTCCTCGGACGAACCATTCACCCGTCTCCAATCCAATCAAGCAGAATCACCCTTCTTCTGGCCTTCAAAACAACGAAGCCACTCGTGCAAGGCAGCCTTGAAAATGTTCCAAGATGTCTTGGTGGTGGTGTCGACTGTTCCACCAATACCGACATCGGCGACATGCTCCTTATCTTCCAGGATATATCCAAACAGTGTGTCCTGGGCAGTTTGCACTCCGCACTTGGGAATGTCGGTGGTGTACTTTACACCCTTGGGCGCAAAGTCCTCCGTCGAAAAGGGACTCAAAGTCCGCCATGGGTCAAACTCCCCTTCAGTCCAGTACACATTCGATGGGCGAATGGTCCAGCCGCCGTGCTCCGCGTTCACAGCATCGACCTGCGGCTTGGACGGGAATTGGCCACTCTTGATAGCGGTGGGGAATTGGCGGTTGCAGACTTCCTGTTGATATTCTACGTCATTGTACTTGGGCAGTAGCTGATGAGGACCGACATTGCTGGTCTGATAATATCCAAGCTCGGTGCAATACTGCCAGTACCAGCTGATAAGGAGAGGCTCCACCGCCGGCTTTCCCAGGTCGCAAGAAAGAGGTTTCGTTTCGTCGATGCCCTTGCAATTCATCTCATCATCGGCGTCGTTGACTAGTGAGACGAAATTAGGCCATGAGGCAAGTCGCTCAGCGACATACTGGCCGCCACGAGATGGTGCCATGCCTTCTGGACCTGCCGTCTGGTTCGTGTCAGGGTCCGTTTCCAAGTACGTGCACCAAGCCTTAACACCGAACGGGTGGTCTTGAACCCCGATGCTCTGGAATCCGTAATAAAAGTAACTCAACGCGTCGGCAAAATCCCCATTGCTGTTCTTTTCGGCCTCAGGGCCAAGGAATAGTTGCTTGATAGAGGCGGCAGTTTCATCATTCGACAGTTGCTCGTCAATGTATTCCATGGCAGCGTGAACGTCCTTGGTGCAGGCCTCAAGCCCGTCGGCTACCATTCCACGGTAGATCGGTTCGAAGTACGCAGACATGTCAATACGAGCCTGAACCGGTGCAGAAGATGCAAATGAAGCAAAGATCGTGTCCGGATATTCATTGCGAGTAAATGCAGCAAGCATGCCAGAATAAGATCCACCGATCATAATCCACGGGGTTTTTTTCGGAGTCAAATCGATGTCGTTGAAATTATCCCTGCTAAAGGTCTTTGCGAAATGAGGAAGATCGGCCAGAGCTTGGCTCACGGTAAGATATTTCATGTGCTCTGGCGCAGGGTCCTGCTGAATAGGAAACGGAAAGGAATCTCCATAGTACCTGCGCTAATGTCAACAGAGTCCAATACAGATACGTTTCGGGACGATTGGTTTCACATACCGATGTTCCCATACAAGTCCCATGCCGTGGAACTCCTTCAGAAGATCACCGAAAGAGCCCGACGAATTGAATACCAGATGGTCTGCTATACCCTGGCCAGAAGATTCTCCAGAAGCGATAACAAACACCGGGCCTCCTGGAGTATAGTGCTCCTCGTTCACCCAGTAGCGATTCTGGTAGGTGCCAACAGAAGTATCATTGTGATCAATGGGAATCTGACAACATATTAGTCTCGAATCACAAGGAAGGAAGAATTTTCAAATTAAGGGTGTACGGACAGAGGCATATTCAGCTTTATGACCGCCATCTGTAACATCAGAACGTCGGACCAAGGGCAACGGTCGTTGAAGTGCGGAAACGGTTGTGGTAAAGCCCAAAAGCCCCAAGGCAGGAGTAACAAGCATGTCGAGACGCATGATTGTGTCGACTCATGAAATGCAGGATGTCCGACACACAGAACCGTTGCGGACTATATATATGCACAAGAAAAGGCTTTGAGCCACCTTGCTGGTTGCATTCACAAGATCAACACAAATACGGATTCATGGTACCCACCATCTAATTTGCACGAGGTCAGACAAAAAAAAAAAAAAAAAAAAAAAACTTGTGTTGTCGATGTGAATGGACGGATTGATCTCGACCAACTCAAGGGACCCAGAGCTCTGGAAACCACAGCAATGGGCGCAAAAGGTATTTGTCAAAATGCATCTTCTGGGCTTACTGAGGGTGGCACAGAGACAACATCATCCATGATTGGTCACTGTACGACAGAGCACCGGAGTATGGCGCATACACGGAACTCAAGGATTACCATAATCCTGTGCCACAGACGGAAGAATCCCTGTGTCTGCGATCATCCCGGCAATACCACATGGCTTCGAGAGGTAACGGTTACCACATGGCCGAAGTTTTCTCGAAGGGGTATAGATTGTCTTTGTTTTCTTTGTTCGCCGGCAAATATTTCGAAATTATTGCTTTGCGAGGACAATATCTTCGAGAGAAGAACAATACCAACATTTCTTTTGGGAGGCTGACGGTGGGTCGATTCAGATCTTGCATATCGAATTAGACACGAGTCAGACACGCTGCATGAACCATTCTTAGCAACACCGGATCTGTGTCTTGATTGTTTGGGAAAGGGGTTGGACAATAGTAAGTAGGCGCCTGATATTGTTCTTGGTCGACAATCTGTTCTGTAGTCATTAATCACGCTTCCCGTACGGAGTACGCTGTCTTCACACTCACTGCTGCATTATCGATGAATTCTTCTCCGAGACCATGGATCATTTCCTGGGAGATCACCGCTGTAATCGCATGGAACAATTGTCCAAAATCCCGAATTGCAGGATGTTTTAACGGTGAAAATCAAAGAGTGACAGTGCACGAAGTGAAGGAAATGCCGGAGATTGGAATAGTCCAAATCGGGCTAGTCACCCCGTGACGTCCCAAAGGGGAAGGCCGACGTCGTCCAGTTCGCCCAGAATCGAAGAGATACCACCACTTGTTTGTCTAATTACGAGGTACAGTAAGAAGAGCCCTTGGGGCTACGGGTGTTTGCTAACTATTCCCAATCCCAGTCAGAACCGGAACGACGCCCCCTACGAGACGAAGACAAACACATCGACTTATAATGTCCAGTCCTTGCCATCCGCGCTATACTATTCGCTTCCATAGCATTGGAACACTCACATGAGGCACGCCAGAAGAATATTATGCGACCGTAGATGCAACTCGACGGAATGAGCGCTGACAGCGCATAAGCGCCGGGGTCTCCGATATCATTCCAAATCACGCCCTGCGCGACAGTTCTTTTCTAGGATGCAATCACAGCCTCATTCATAACATACAAAACGCATATATTGACGTTTCATGGATGGTTTGCTTTTGCGAACCGGCGTCTCGGACGATGCCATGACAAATTCCGTTGGACATGAAGGAACATGGATGTTGGAACATGGATGTTGTTTGCTGGATGGTGAGAATCTACTCAGGAAATACGAATCCACCTGTACGGCAACAACGAACAGACAGCAACTTAAATCTGACAATAATGTATTTTTCGGTAATGTAGATTTTATAAAATACCCTTTGAACTCGCCAACAACAGACATACGAAGGTAAAAAAAAAAAAAAGTAACAAAAATTAATGGGATGAGCCGGGATCGAACCAGCGACCTCTTGATGGCATCAGGATCCTCTTTGAGAATCAAACTTCAGTCAAACGCGCTCCCAACTACGCCATCACCCCATCGGATGAAATATATTTCCCTTATTAAAATCTATAAGCCTAAAAAATCCGACATGTAACTTGAACTCATATTTAGCGGTAAATGACTCGGTTAATTGATTTGCTTTCTGCTTTGCTACGATAGACTGGATCAGGGAGCTGTGTCGACGCATTCTTTCCAGACCTCGGAAGCTGTGTGCCTAACGATGGTGCTGCGATTTTTCCGCCATGGCTGTCATTCTTATACCTCGACTGCTCCGTACTAGCTGACCAAGGATGATTTTGTTCTGGCGCGACCGATAAAACGTGCTAGCGCACAGCATATGTAGCGATTGTTCTGGCGCTAGAGACCGGCTAAAAACATGGTGAGAAATTCTTCCTTGAGGCAAGCCGGGTTCAACGGCTAAATATATCCCAAGGCATATTCATCACTCGACTACAGACAATCACCGGAGTACAAGGAATCATGCCCGGAGAGCACTACTACAGAGTACAGCGCTACTCCGTACTCTCGGCAAGCAATCTATATACGACTCCACTATATTAAACTGTGGACCCAGATTGAGTCCGCCGTCTCATTCAATGCTTTTGACGCTATATTCGGCTGCCATCACACCGGAGGCCAATATAATGCCGACATCGCAGAGCTACACCTCGAATCAGCTAGATTCCCAACCCATGACAGGTCCCCGTGTATGCAATCCAAATGAACTATCAACAGCTTCCCCCTATAGACCGTATTAACCGCAAACGCTCGCTCGGACATGCCAAGAGGAGCAGGAGATAAAAGCAGCTGATGCCCCCTGAGCTTGTCTGGTTCTTCAGGCACGCTTCCAACGCTACTTAGCAGAAACAATGCGGTCCAGGTTTTTCGGCACGGCCTTACTCCCTCTCTGCGCGCGAGTCGCATCCGCGGCTTTTGGGATCACGGATAACCGTGATTCCTATGTGATCGACGCTGGCTCTGCCAATCCGTTGAAGTTCACTGTGGACCGCGGGAGCTGCGATATCACGTCGATCAATTACTACGGTTCCGAGCTTCAGTACTCTGGTAAAGGATCGCACATTGGGTCTGGTCTTGGGAGTGCGACGGTGTCTGCTACTCAGAGTGGTATGTTCTGGGAAAAGTATTGATTATTCTTATCTTGGGATCCCTGACTGACGCCAAATAGGCGAATATATCAAGGTAACTTGTGAAACGGACACATTAACACAATACTTTGTGGTTCACAATGGCGACTCGGTTATCCATATGGCAACTTACATCACCGAAGGTAGGTTTCTCAGTTTGATTGATATGTGTGCGGACTGTCTTCTCTAACATATTGTAGAACCCTCAATTGGAGAACTGCGATGGATTGCTCGTCTTGACCCAGACCTCTTGCCCAACGAGGAGCCTTTTGGCGATGTATCTACTACCGGCGGTGGAGAAGCCATTGAAGGCTCGGACGTGGTAACTATTGCAGCGAGAGATCTGAAAACATAATGCCTAACGGATGTGCAGTTCCTGGTGAACGGGGAGACCCGAAGCAAGTTCTACTCCAGCGAGCGCTTCATCGATGACCAGAGACACTGCGTCTCCGGTGATGACCGCCGCGTCTGCATGATCCTGAACCAGTACGAGAGTTCATCTGGCGGTCCTTTCCATCGGTAAGTGAACCTCAGTACATGCATGCAATTCAATGTCTAACGTCACCACAGCGATATCAACTCCAACAACGCTGGTGACTCCACCAATCTCTACTGGTACATGGTATGATAACTTTCCATCAGACACTTTCGTAATGCTGATCCGTGTAGAATTCCGGCCATGTCACGACCGAGGACTTCCGCGTGGGTCTTCATGGCCCGTATTCTATGTACTTCAGCCGTAGCGGAACCCCAAGCACCGACATTGATACCTCTTTCTTCGCGGACCTCGATATCCAAGGTTATGTTGCGGAGGGTGACAGAGGGACGGTCACTGGTACTGCGTCTGGGGCTGACTCCAGCATGGATTGGGTTGTTCATTGGTAAGTGACTGGTATTCTTTTCACGAAGATGGGCAACTCAAATTGTGTTTAAGGTACAACGACGAGGCACAGTACTGGACGTACACTTCCTCTGATGGCAGTTTCACCTCTCCTGCCATGAAGCCCGGAACCTACACCATGGTATACTACCAAGGCGAGTTCAACGTCGCAGAGACCGAAGTGACTGTCAGCGCTGGTTCGAGCACATCGAAGGACATTTCTGGATCTGTCGAGACCGGAACCACCATTTTCAAGATCGGTGAATGGGATGGCCAGTAAGTTTACAACATACCACCCTTTCTGTCAAAAATAGCCCTCTAACGTCTCCAGACCTACCGGCTTCCGCAACGCAGACAACCAACTCCGCATGCACCCCTCCGACTCGAGAATGTCCGACTGGAGCACCGGCACCTACACCGTTGACAGCTCCGAACTAACTGACTTCCCTATGGCTATTTTCGACGCGGTAAACTCCCCCGTGTCGATTGAGTTTACGGCTACATCGTCGCAGACCGGCGCCGCGACTCTGCGCATTGGAACGACGCTTTCGTTTGCGGGTGGCCGTCCTCAAGCTACGGTATGTCATCCACTTCAGGTTGCGGAAGTCTAGCTGACGGAACAGATTAACGATTACACCGGAGACGCTCCCTCCGCTCCGACGAACCTCAACTCCCGGGGAGTTACCCGCGGCGCGTATCGCGGCTACGGGGAGGTGTATGATGTTTCGATCCCTGAGGGGACGATTGTTGAGGGTAGCAACACGGTAAGTTCTTACCCGACGCAATAGATAGAGTATTGCTAATGCGCGCACAGATCAACATCAGTGTTATCTCCGGAAGTTCCGGGGACGAGTTCCTCAGCCCTAACTTTGTAAGTTCCGCTGCTTGCAGTTGGTCCTCTACCAAACTAACGAATACCGGTGCAGATCTTCGACTGCGTTGAGCTCTTCCAGTGATCGTCATCAATATGGTTGGTCACGGCCGTCAAAATATATCCAGTCGGACTTCATAGTCATTTGATCGCTTTCAGTGTGTGGTATTCATCTAAACCCGGGATTTTCTATGTGATTCTCTATTCCAATGTACAGTCTATTCTATTATCTATACCTTGCTCTATCCCGGAGTGTGCTCGTCGTTCAGAGGACATCCAGCTCCCTTGTTTCCCCTACTCTCCTTTTCCGACGATTCGAGAAAAAACAGATCGTTATCTGTCCTGCGACTAGAAGTAGACCGGACACAATAAGAGCAATCATGATCACCAATCCTCTGGGGTATCTGGAAATAGAGCAAAATATCGTCAGTGTATCGAATCTCACCTCGTCCGGAGTATTTGATAGCGCACCCTCTCGCGGACTCGTCGTGGCGGAAGATCTGTTGCCCTCCCATAAGGCCTCCTGTGGCGGTCATTACGACTTGAAGATGTTTAGTACAGTGATCATACTCAGACAGTCTGAGACGGGACGGGGTATTTCTTACACATTCTGGAGAAGATCCAGGTCAGCATATACCTCTTGAGTGGGAGAGGTCTGGGAAAATCAGAACTTACGCTATATTAATACTCCTCTCCTGCGAACTCTTACAATTCATCTGAATCCACGAATTATGAATCGGATGGTACCCCACCGCCAACCCGTTCACCGTCGTCCACAGCCCAAACCTCCCCCATTTCCCAACATGCGCCTGAAGACATCGTAAAAGAACCACCGCGATCAGATAGCACGTGATAGCCAGCATCACGGTAAGCCCGCGACGCTTTGTTCTATCGCTCAGCCACGCGAAGAACAGAACGACGGGGAGAGTAATGAAGTTTCCGATTGCGGCTAGCGCGTTCGCTTGGATGCGCGTATAGCCTAGGGACATGATGATGGTGGGCGTGTAGGTTGTGAGCGGGCTCCATGTTGCGAAGACGCAGGCTGTGCCGAGGAAGTGTGGCCATTTTCGGATGTTGGTTAGTGTTTTCCAAATGGTTTTGAGGGGGATGTGCTGGGTTAGGGGGGTTGGGGTCTCTTGGATGGTGATGTCGGTTGGCTGCTTTTCTTCATCTCCTGGGGTCTTGTTGTGGGCAGGTGTGTTTGCTTGTTCTCGTTCTGGGAGAAAGGCCAGTAGCATTATTCCTACCAGCATCGACCATATACCTTCCACTACGCGCAATTAGTGATTGGAATCAGAATTGAAGCAAAAAAACCAAGACCGCACCTAGAAAAATCCACTGCCACCCTGATAATCCACCCTTTCTGTCCAGCATTAACAAAGCGGCACCTAATAGCGGTGAAACCGCAGTACCCCCGAACATCCCAAAGAAGAACACCGCGATGCGCTTCGTGAGCTCCTCTCTTGTATACCAGCATGACAAAGTGTACATCGCACCGGGAATATACCCGGCCTCTGCTAACCCGAGGAACATTCTCGTAGCAAGAAATCCTGCTCTATTTCGGACAAAAATCTGCAGCGCGGCCATGATGCCGAATACCAGGACCTGCCCGCCAATCCACCAGCGGGGTCCAATCTATGTGTATCAGGTCAGCTGAAATTTACACATATTTTAAAACGCGTCTGTGGTTCTGTACTGAGTGCAGGATCATGTTCGAAGGTATTTCAAGGACAATCACGCCCAGGAACATCAACTGGTTCCCGAGGTTAATTGTGCTCTGGTCCACATCGATGGCAGCCGCGAAACCGCCAGTCAACGCACTGGAAATATTCGTTCGGTCCAATTGATAAGTGGCAAAGCCGATTAATAGAAGAGGGAGAACCTGGAGGTCCGCTCTTGTCGAGTGTTAAAAAGTTGCTACCCCAGATGCTGACGGGGGACGTACATTCTGCGAATTCGTCGATGGTTATCGGCACCCAGAGTTTTGAGCTTGGGGATACAAGCCATATTCAAGCATGCCATGGGGTATGAAAGGTGTTCTAGAGTCGAGAGGCGGCTGGATTTTTATCCCACTTGGCCGCAAGGACCTTCGAGGCCGTGATGCTGTCATTTTGCAACCTTGGGGGTGATAGGGTCCATTCAATATGCCGTGTTGACTGTTTGTCGCAGTATACAGCACAATTTTCATCCAAAGAGTAATATCCAGGTCCTTATCTCGATTGTGGGAGGTAAATTGAGTGATATGCACCCGAAAAAGAACCCGGGCGCGGACTAGCCCGACTTGTTGTTTTTGCAGATTGTCACATGCGAACGAGACTACATAAATATGGCCGAGCAAGGACACCGAGGAGTATAGGGGCATAGGGCGAGACAAGCCTGGCCAAGTCCATCTTGGCCCTGGATTGATCCATCACCAATGCCGAATGGACCAAGCTTTTGGCAGCGGGTGTTTCCGGGAAAGCGGTTCCTGATCCCTCCTCCCTTCTTTTCTGCAAGACTTCTCCTCCCCATCATCATCATCCGTCAGCATGACTTGGAGTTTTTTCTCCTCGCTACGATTTTAGAGGGGAATTGAATGATCATTTACCGGGAGACATGCCAAGAGCGGGCCGACCACGATCGACCCGGTGGTCTCGGACAATTCGACTAGCGGGCTACGGCTGAACAAAACTACCCAAAAGAGTATGTCGGAAATGAACACATTGGGCATTGGCCCTGCGTCGATCGATCCACCCATGGTGGTAGGATCAAGCTTTTGCTGGGTGTTCGTCCGAGAACCGGTTCCCAATTGAACTAGCGAGTCGATCACCGCACCCCGCCGAGTATTGGATATCACATCGCCCTAAAATCCAGTGGATCCTCAGCTGAAGACTGAAGACTCAATTCAAGATCCACATTGCATGTCGCTACTGCACGGATCATCGGAACCATTGAGTCATTCTCGTCCATTCCATTACTGTTCTGAGAAGGATTTTCATCAGCCCTGGCTTCTACCTCGGTGCGGGCCGAATCGGGGCGTACCATGACTTGGATTGACAGGATAGTGGTATCTAATCAAGCTGTGCAGTGTGATTCAGATTGGATTTCCTCGTTGATCCGTGTAGGGACTATTAGATCCTTTCGGTCTTTCCGTGCGGGCGATTGTACAAATACAGAGTACAGTCATATCCTTGCAATAGATCCGACCGACTCGGAGTGATTAAGTTATAATGGACCCTCTAGGTACGCTAGTATGCTAGTATGCAATGCGGTATGCCTCGTCACATTCTGCGTTCAGGTTTTGGTCGACTGTGAATTTCCCCTGACTCCGAAAAATGTACTTTTTTTCAGACGCTCAAGTATTTAAGCTGGGTATCAGCACAGCATGAAAACTGGATCAACCTTCACCATCCTCTCAGACACCAAAGGCCCAAAGGATGAAGTTCCTGGCTGCATCTCTTGCCGTACTCGCCGGTAGTGCCAGTGCCGCACGCCAGTCCAACTCTGGCCATCGTACCCTCTTCCCGGCACACCCTCCGGGTCACGATGCCAATGACTTGACTCACCTCGTTCCGGGGTTGCAACAGGCCCTCCACTATCGGGAAGATGGCAAGACAGGTACAGTACATCCCTTGGTCACGTCTTGAACAATAAAGGAGACTAACTCATGGATGTTAGAACACGACGTCTCCTCGTTCGGACACATCCTGTCGACTTTCAATTACCCCACAGTGCTCCTCGATCACTCATCGCATGTCGAGAAGGTTGTCTGTCGCCACAACGGCCTAGACGTGTGCTTCACCAGCGATGACGCCAAGCGCCACGCAGAGGAGAAATGGAAGGCGAACCACGGCCCTCTTCTTCTTGGTACCGACCATGCAGGCTGCGGTGACTATGACACCGGCATGCGGGCATTCTGGAAGGTGTCCTCTATCAGCTTTGGCTCTTCCAAGATGAAGAACCGATGCGCCCACGTCAATGCTACCGAGGTGCCCCTCGAGGACGCCATGGATGGATTCGAAATGGACTTTGGCCACTACGAAGAGGCGCTCCAGCAGAGAGACCAGAGAGCAGCACAGCGCAACAGTCTGCGTCGCCGCGATGATGCTATCGCCGAGGACGATACCGTCGACATCACGGATGATCCAGACGCGCTGGCGGATTTTTTCCAGGAGCCCATCACGGAGACATACCCCGATGCGCCCGAAGCCACGCCAGCTGAATACAATGGCACGGTGACGCCAATTGATAAGCGTGCGATGCTGCAGCGACGTGGATTCTTTGACTGGGTGTCCAATGCGATTAATGTAAGTGTTGTATCATCTCTTCGTTCATCCTAGGAATATGGCTGACATGCTGTCTGTAGACGGTCAAAAATGCAGTTGTTAGCGCTGTTAAAGCCGTAGCCAACGTGGTCAAGAAGATCGTCACCACCGTCATCGATGCGGGTCGGGAGATTGGTAAATTCATCCAGGATCCCTTGGGCTACGAATGGAGTCTTGGGACGAGCGTTGAGCGATCTTTCAACCTCGGTGGCTCCGGCACTCTTCGTGTGCCCTCGGGCTCCGGTTTGTTTGGCGAAGGTTCGGGTCTGGTGATTGCCAGCAGCGGTGTTATCCCAGCCAACATCAGCTGCGAGAACTGCTATGCGCGCGGCGAAGTCTCATTCAGCGGTCGTGTCTCGGCGAGTATCAGAGATGGTCTGAAGGAAGGATACCTGCAGGCCGGAGCAGGATGGGATTCGCGGTTGGCGCTAGCCATGACGCTTCAGGGGCAGTATAAGCTGGAGGCGTTCAAGAAGGAGCTCCTGGCTTATAACCCGACTCCCCTCCAGATTCCGGGCTTCCTTTCCATTGGTCCGCAGGTTTCGGTGAGCGCGGTCATCGATCTGTATTTCCAGGCGGAGGCAGACATCCTCATCGGTGCGAAGTTCGAAATCACACCCGGCAAGGCACGACTGGACTTCTTGGACGGTAGCAAGACGAAGGTTTCCGGACTGGAGCCCAAATTCACACCCATCGCCAAGTTCCGTGGTGACCCCAAGGTGGGTGTGACATTGGACTTTGGTCTCCCGCTCGCGCTGGAATTCGGAGTGGACGTTCTCAATGGCAAATGGAAGAAGACCGTGGGCCTCGTCGACCAGCCTTCCTTTATGGTGGAGGCCAAGGCCGGAGAGGATGAATCTTGCAAGGGAATCACTCTCGGACTGAAGGTGCAGAACTACATCTACATCAGCCTCGAACTCCTAGGCCTGTATGACTACGCCATCGCCACCCAGACCCTCTGGGAGAAGCCACTGGGCTGTGTCGGGGAGAAGACTACCTCCAAGGATCTCACGCGCCGCGCCCTGGAAGCGAGAGACGACGGCACCGATGATGAGGAGATCAAGGATCCCGAAATCGCGGTTGACAACAAATTCCCCAACGGAAGCATTTCGACCAAGCCTCCCAAGATCGACCATGTTCCGGTTGACGTTGACACCGTGGAGCCGGTGACCAAGTTCTCGTACGACAACATCATTACTGATTTGAACCGGACTGCCGTGCTCTTTGCCGGTAAGGAGGACCGTCTGTACTTGGCCCCGTACGGTGACCCTGATACTGCTGCTGGCTCGCCCTTCGCTAGTCGCCCCGATGCAAGCGACGTGGTTATCATCGGTGATATTTACGGTGGATACCTCAACTACAACCCCAGCGAGATGGAAGCGACTGGCGTCAGCAACCTCCGGTCTTCTCGTTTGACCGATGTCCCTGTCGGGTCCAAGTTTATGTATGTCGCACCCCTTTCCTGCTCTTTAAGATCACCAAGCTAACAGAAATTACAGCACCCTCGCAGAAGTCCACACAAGCGAGCTCGAAGACTCCCCAGCCATGTACATGGGTGCGATCGAAGACCGTTTCTACGCTCTGGCGACGTGCAGTGTCATCGACATGGGAACACGGATGTACATTGTGGATGCTGACAGAGATGGATTAAAGGATCTGAACAACAACGATCTTGCGGACTCGATTGTCGGGGGTGATGTTCGCGGTTGTCAGTATGTGTATCTGACGTCGAACAGGAAGGGGTTGAAGTTG
The DNA here is from genome assembly GCA_034509305.1 of Aspergillus cristatus. Classification (NCBI taxonomy): domain Eukaryota; kingdom Fungi; phylum Ascomycota; class Eurotiomycetes; order Eurotiales; family Aspergillaceae; genus Aspergillus; species Aspergillus cristatus. The sequence continues at coordinate 562,890 of WJBV01000006.1, read as the reverse complement.
GCTGAGTAGATGGTGTGTGTGTGTGTAAATGGCTTCATGGAGTATTATAATTAATGTTTTTAATGTTGGGGATATCTACTTGGATGTTCATGATTGAAAATGATGTATTTTCTTTACATGCGCTATTCCGTACATCAAACATCCCTTTCGGATATATACATTTCCTTTGAACCATTCACTGAAATGCCCTGTAGCCCCTAATTCACTCCTTCTAGACCATATAACCAGCATCTTCCATCATTCTCTCATTAATTCTTCAGCCCACTTCTATATATACGCCCAGAGTCGGGAAAAGCAGGCTAATCATTATGGACTCCGTGGACGTCCTTTACTATATTGGTGACATATACTGGCCCTTTTGATAAGTCAAATATTGAAGCTACGGCAGAAAAGTTAATAAATATCCCTGGCAAACCATTACCCCGAAGAGTTCTTTCTGGATAAGGGTTTACACCATCTTCCGAAAACAAGTCTAATACCAAAATGACCGGGAGCGAAAAGCAACAGCGAACCAGCTCTCGACGGGCCATCGGCCTCGCTCAACATGTTGCCCAAGAACCCATTTCAGCTATCGCTTATCTCAAGAAGGCAGCCGAAGGAGACGAAGATATGATAGAGCGGATAATCGCCAACTCAGACGAGTTGAAAGTCAGGAGGGATAGAAAATGTGACAATACGACAAACTCCTCAATATGAAGCTCGTAGGTGGATGTGACATCACCCGCCTTCGCTAACGCGTTGTTAATATATACGAGTTTTATATAAAACGCCATTGATGAAGCATCTTCGACGAACACGCAGTCCGTCAGTGTCTTAATCCGCATTTGTCGACTTCGTTGTTGAATGTGGCCTAAGCCAATCATTCCTCAAAAACTACGCTCAGAGACCTCGAGGATCTGGCGTTATGTATGTAGGTATTCTCCATCTATAGTTACATGCTAATCGATTCAGCGACGCCACGGGTCATTTCGGCACAGTTTTTGCCTCACGGGTAGCCGTCGGTTCGTGTTTTATCGCCGAGCTCCTAGACCAAATGGCGCGTGTCTACAACCCTCTCGAACAATGAGGGTTGTGTAAAGGCGATAATGCTCTGAAACCTTCGAGGTTTTCATCCGAGATTGACAGAAAGACAGGTTATCTCGTTGTGATAGACGAAAACGACCAGAAAACAGATGGTCAACATCTAAGTATCTAACCATATAACCCGCACTTCAAAGTGAGGTTGGAACGAGACAAACCAACAGTCGTCGCTGGGTTTTTCCCTACCATTAAGGAAAAATTAGCACTCCGTTGCGTGCTAATTGAGCTGCATGCCTGAACTACGACCGCAATGCAATATTTAGAACCGCAAACCATCGGATAATTGGACATTGGTATATATTTTGGTCTATCCTGTGGACAACGTTGGAGTGGCATGTGCCGCTCCCGCTTCCAAGTTGTCTACAGGCTCAGGTATATGTGATCATCCCATTCAGCGAGGAAGAAACGCTAATCAATTAATTGCAGGACACTACCTACTTTCTTTTCAATAAATGCCTCTAGACGACTTCCGGAGTCATCGCCTCAGCAATGGATCTCCTCGACCTAAACGTCCTTTCCCAGCGCACACACCAACGGTCTGGCATTACCATTTGTCAGAAACACGAGGGCGGACTCTGCGCGTCAGTCGCTTTGCATAGAATTGGAACCAAGTGGCTTAACACGTGTTCAAGCTTTGTTTGGACAAGAAGACTGAATTCATGTCAAAAAGGTCATTTTGAGGACAAAGCGGTAAATACGCATATCCGGTCGTTATAGCACCCTTTCGTCATTGCTGGTTTCAGTATATTAATTATCCCAGAGATAAGCTGCAGGGAGTTCGACTTACAGTTGTGGATACTCCAACGAAGAGCCTTGTGGGGGGATGGAAGGATCCTAGTTGGAGGTGGACTGTTTAGCACCGAGCAATTGTGTTTCATGTTGTGACTTTCCCCTGGCTCATGATATCTACTCCGAAAGATCTGCCGGTCACATGAGATGTCCGAAGATACCTGGAGCGCCTACGGTGATAATCGAAGAAAAGTACCAAAGCAACCCGAAACCACTCGTTTGAGGAATAAATCGGGGATGTGGTTGGTAATCCAGCTAAAAGGATTATGCTAGGTACCTTTATGAAGCTGATAATTACGGACGAAGAGAGAGAGGTGAGTGAAGGAAGACATGGAAGGTTTGTTGGACAAAAAAGCTTCTCGTGAATTTATACCTGATTGCAAGCTTCGAGGCTAACTTACGATGAAGGCCTGAGGAACCTTGAACTATACTCTGCATATCACGCGCATCAAGCATGCAGTCGCCAACCAGTGACATGTGCCGTGGATATGGCACTCAAAATTGGCGAGGATGGAGTGAATAATCTCAAAAGCGATAGAAGTGGCTTCTGCTATGTATTAAGCGTGAATGTGCCTCTAGAAAATGGATTCGACGGCGTCTTGGAAAGAACCAGTACGGCAGTTCACAGCCGAATCAATCACGGGGGAACCAGGACGAACGCAACACGCAAGGGCTCCTTCAGCTGACGGGCTGTTGTTGCACTATTTGGCATAGTTTATGAACGATGGCTCTGCCAAAGCCATCTCTGGGCAGTCAAGAAGTTGAGCTCGATGCACTTGGTAAGCGTCATAGCTAATCTTTTGCTCCTGCGACGACGGTAATGCTTTGCACCCAGAGTGCATGGATGGATAGGTAAGACTTTATTCCGATAAAGTCCGGTAGTTCTGAGGAAGCTAACATCTTCGTCCCTGTTTATACGGGTGGCAAGGTAGTGCAACCTATCAATGACTCAACTACAAAAACAAAGGGATGCAACATTGAGGGGATTCTATGCCCCTTGTCAGACCTCAATCGAGAAGTCCGATACGTAATGCTTCTCACGGACATGCATCCGCTTTCGACAGTCATAATCGAGACAGGCTGGTCAGTCATCATCAGTTAACCACAGGCGAGGAACTGTGGATTCGAATTCTTGATACGGGGGTAGGTGTGAGGAATTCCTTTGGTGACTATTAATAAAACGACCCAGGAAGGAAGCATCTTCTGTCAGTATGTACGGAATATTCTTCGATAAGGCCTGTAAGATAGAAGAGGAGCGTGGACATCTTTGCAACCTTGTTAGTCAGGCGGTTCCCCACCTTCCCATGCAAGTCAAGCAAGTATTCATACGGTAAGTGAGCCAGAGAGGCGACCATTCTACCCTGAACCTAACTTCCTCCAGAAGCCACCTGCACCCCGAAAAGACGGTTATCGAGGATATAGAAATCAACGGAAGGAAAGTGCGGCGCAAGAACAGGGTATCTGACCGCAGGGGATGGAAGATCACAGTCGGTTTAAAGAGCTGACAACAGCTCCATCGCAAGACGACCCTTCAAGAACTCGTTGGAACCATACTGCGGGCTGTAGAGGACATGGGAAGCTGAGAACGGTACCTTGAGCTGTGAGTAATATATTGTTGATTTGTCTTGACTAAAGATTGCTAATAGAAAATAGTACCCTCGAGAGATTTCGTTTATTTTACTGATATAAGCTCCAAGCCGTTTCGAAGAGGATATGGCCCAGGTCGAGGTTACGATGCTTTGGTCGAGTACAGAGCCATAACTAGAGAGACTGGAGAGATAACCAAGCAAACTTTCACAATTACGCCCTCAAAAATACTAGAAAGCATACTGATCATGTCTTCAGTCATGTGTTTTTCTGGACTTGTTTGCAAACGTGCAATCAGAAGAAGCTTGCAAGAGAGAGCCACGCGCACGAACAATCTCTGTACTGACCGGTTAAGCAATCGACGACCCAAACAGTCCATCCGGGGGTCATTAACCCTACAGCACATCGCGTCAAAGGCGATGGTTCGTCAAAGTCTGCGCCCATGGTCTGAGCACGATGAAAGACTCGCTTAGTCGATACGATTCGTTCGTGCGCGATGTTCATTTAAGGATGTTGAACGAACAAGAAAAGGATCCATTCTTGGATGCCGTTGCACAACTTCCAAGCTGAAGCAGCCTCCAAGCTGAAGTATCTCCTCTCAGACCAAGCAGGTATTAACATAAGATACCTGCATGGCCTTTAGAGACTGCATTCTCTGAATTTAAGACAAGGTTACTGGAGCAGTATAAGCGGATCTGGATGGAAGGAGGATTCCCGTACGTCAAAGTTGTCCTCACAGTCAAATGATAGCCACAAGGATGCATCAATTGAAAGGAGTTATTGGTCTGGCGCTCGAGAATCGGGCGATACGTCATTATCAAATGAGTACTTCGATGGATCCATCTTTGTCCTACGCCTGCTGCTATACCAGTTACAGAAACTATGGACAATCATAGTGACAAGTTACGTCGCTGTTGGGGACCGGAACCATCAGAGGTTACTGGTATGTATTCTACCAATATATAAATAGATCTCGTGCAATTGGACTAACATGTGTGTAGAGATAATTATTGTGGCTTGTGGCTCGCTAGTCGGTGGCGGCGCCGTATGAACCTTCCCGTTTAAGGTATTGCTTCTTTCCGATCTCCCCATCTTCCTTTTCCTCCTTTCCACTGCTCTCTACATTATCGCATCCACAATTCCATTGCGTGCCTCATTTCTAATCCTATTGTTGCATTCTGCATTCTTCTTGCAATAGTGCCCCAAGTGAACCTCCCGCGCGGCAACCCAATCTGGGAGTAGTCAAGGATCGACCAGGTATGCTGCTATCACAGCTGCCATCGGACAATGGCTTGCGGCAATGTATTTCGCACATTTGGACCAATGTAGCGTGCACGCCAAAGGAGGCGTTCCTCCAATTGATAAGTCACTACGACGTACCCCTTGACGTGGCCCGCCAGCTCTGCACTGGTAAATATTCTGATCTCCGAAGGAATGAAAGAGACAACGTCAAGTGGTACAATTTACTTACACCCTTCAGGCAACAAGATTAAGGCGTCCTTTTCAGGTGTCACGTACAGACAGGTGGCACCATATACCTTCCGGGACCCCGACAGAAACGGCGACGACATGAAGCCACTTCATGTGTTTGCATCACGTATGCCTCATTACGTCTTCTACGGCATCCTAGGAGATGTCGACTTGGCCATGAGCCAGTTTGGTCCGCTCCAAGTGCAAGAAAATGAGGAGGTACGTCCACGCTTGATTGCGGCGGTCAGTAGATAGAAACTCGATGTTGGCTCAAGGTATAACTAATAACAAATAGTTGTTCGCGCGCATTGTCGCCCGTTTTGGATCGTCAGTCATGAACAAGCCAGAAGGCTTACTAGAAAGCAACGTGACGAGGAAGGGCCGCATTGAACACCATTTCACGACATTTGACTCGGTGAGCATCGTCTTTGTGGAAATCAAAAGGCCTTGGACGGCCAGAATCTGGACACGAAAGGCCAGGTATTGGCAGAGTGTGCGGGTATGTTGATCCTTCCAGTCAATTAAAGCGCTAAACTCACATAGACTAGCATTCATCATGCCACCTACAAGAGAAGCCAGACTTCTGAATGCTCTACAAATACCAACATCTCACTTCTCTCACAACTGAAGTTTGCTGCAACGACAGCAACCCAGACTTCCTCGCGTGGTTACGATGGCACCGATATGGCCCGGCTATATGAGGTTATATGAGGAAGTCGCGTCCTACGTGAGCAGAACAGATTCCTCAAGCACAAGACAACAGCAGATAGAGGACTACGCTTGAGCTATCACTTCAGACCCTCGTGGCAAGTTAGACAAGAATGAAATTGACATCCTCATGAACAATATAGGAAAAGGCTGGGTCAAAGTGCAATTCTGAAATACGACGAATTAATTTCTCTCCTTTGAAATACCCTCCATTGATGCAATGGTTTACCAGTTTGACCTCTGTTACCCAAGCTCGCGTCACGGCGCACTCGATTTCGCAGAGCTCATCCAACGCTAAAGAGGTATACAATAATCATGACACCGAGGAAGTCTTCAGATTCCCAAGTTGGACTGACGGGCCGTACATCTGTTCCCTGCCGGCATTATATACCCAGCAACTCATAGCTGATATGGCAAGCGTCTAATGCCAATCTGGCTAGTGAACAAGTTTTCGAACAATGCAGACAACTACGCAAATGACTATCCATAATTGCTCCGCGTTATTTCTACGGCAAACTGGGCTTGCTACAACTAAGCAAAAGGGATATGTGCACGGCCACATTTGGTTTTATCCTGTGGGTGAGGCAGAACTTTTTCACTTGGTGATCAATGGCAGCTGGGTTAAAGATCTTGACAAGGAACCACTCGTCAGAGTTAGTCATGGATACCAATACTAAACTTCACAAAAATGTTGTGCAATACCCTTTTTGTATCGGGATTTGTTCTTGTCCTCGCTCCACATACATATCATGGATGGTTTACATCAAGCGGGTTTTGTGTGCTGTGCTGGACTCGTTGGAGTTAGGCTGTTTATTTGTCTGGGAACTCACTATCTGATATGCTCGGATTGTATAACACACAATGCTAAAAATAGGCAGAATATACTCAACCCACAATCTACTATACACACCTTTACCAGTAACCTCAATCAACTCATCTTCAAGACCCCCAAATACGCCAAAGCACCAACCCCAACCATCCCAAACACATTCCCACCCACAAACTCCCAAAACGACGACCCCCGTTTCTCCCCACCCTTCTCAGGCTCATCCCGCTCATGAACCAGTCTCCCCCTAACCCAAACCATCTTTACATTCCGATCATCGCCATTCCACACCCATTTATGCACCTTCTCTGTCCAGTTTTCCCAGCCGAATATGTCGACGTTGCTCACGCATTCACCTTTCTCGGCTTTCTCACCAAAGACGCCAGACCTCGAAGCAGAACCAGTCTCCGAAGCAGAGGTAGACGGGGAAACACTGCCAAGCTGTATCATCTGCGCATCCCAAAACATCCCCACCTCGAACCCCCCAAGTTCACCCCCCATATCAACAACCTCCGCGCCACCCCTCGTAGCAAGATACAACCCTTCCTCAACACTTAGATTCTCCCGTCCTTTTTTTACATTCTTCGCGTTCTCGTCCGTATCCCCATCACGAACGGTATGACGCAATAACCGCGAGACGAGAATCGCATGTCGCACGCTCTCCAGAATACCAGGATTATATCCACCGCTAACATCAGTCCCCAGACCTACTGTTATCCCTGCGTCACGCAGGACGCGCACGGGACACAGGCCAGAGCCAATTGCAGAGTTTGACACGGGACAGTGCGAGACTTTTGATTTCCTAGCAGCAACCACTTCGCGTTCTTCGGGGGAGAAGTGGATTCCATGCGCGAGGATTGTCCGGGGTGTGAGCAGGTTCGCTTTATCGTAGACGTCTGCGTAGTTTGCGGATGTTGGGAAGAGTTCTTTCACCCAGGCGATTTCGTCTTTGTTCTCGGAAATATGTGTCTGGATGTGTAGCGGGGGTTTATGCTCCGCTGCTAACGCGCCGAGCTCCGACAATGCTTGCGGTGTACACGAGGGCGCGAACCGGGGCGTTATAATCGGTTTCACAAGATCACCGTTCGGATCCAGGGATTTGATATATGCGATATTCGCTTTTGTCGCGGTCACGACTTCATCGACGGAGGTATCTCTGTAATCTGCGGGACAGGTATCTTTATTATCCATACAAACCCGACCGATAAACGCTCGCTGGCCACGGTTGTGGCATAGACTCGCTAGGTAGTTCGTCGCGGGGACGTGGATCGTCGTGAAGTAGCATGCTGATGTTGTCCCGTGGGATAACGTGCGGGAGACGACTTGGTTATAGCTCATTATTGCTTTCGGGGGTACGGTATCCGGTGCTTTGCTATCGCCGTACGACTTTTCCAGCGGAAAGGTATACGTTTGTAACCAGTCGAGTAACGTCGAGGAGCCGAAGATCCCGCAGTTGGGATATTGCGGGGCGTGAATATGCGTATCTTGTTTTCTTAGCAATTTTCTCATTCCATAGGATAAGCATAGGAAAAGACATACCGATAAACCCCGGAAAAAAGAACTCATTCCTTTCCTCTCTCACCCGAATAACCGTGATCCTATCATTTCCCCATTTCCTACCCGCCAGAAACTCCCGCAGATCATCCTCATTGCGAACATCCCAGTTATATCCCTTAATCTTCCCGTCTTCACTCGATACCCAGAGAACACCGTGGTTGATTTCGAGGGTATGAGGTCCGTTCAAGCTCGTTTGGCGGGGGAGATGAATGAATGTTCCGAAGAAGAGGGTGTATAACGGTGTCGCGGCCATTTTGGTTTCGTTTCGTTTATTTGTTCTTTGCGGGGTCGTCCGGGGTTCTTGTACGATTCCCGGCGCCGGAATGCTAGCTATTTCAGCGGGAGGGGTAGCTTCTCTAGGTACAGCTCAGTTCAGCCAGATAAATAATGCACGGACACGTTGATCATAGCTTTGTCGAACCTATACCGCCAGTCTAATCTCGTGCTTCGCGGGGCTCCGGTTATATTGTCCCAATCACGAATGAATCTTCAATGATTGCCTGGGGTAGACCTTATAAATAGTCAACAGGGGAGAAGGTGGAGTTGACGTCCGGGGACATCGGCGATCGGCCGTTCCCGAGGCTTTATCGGAATTGATTAGAACTACTGATAACGATTACGATAACGATAAGATGCTTTTGATTCGATTACGGAGTACTGTACAGCATGTTGAAGTGAAACGAAAATAAAGCAAACAAGAACGCCACCCATGTCTATCATGACTATGTTGAATCAATCGTACTACAGTCATCCACTCATAACCAGCCCAGAAACAATATTAAAGAAAATGTTGAAAGCCGCCAAACGCAAGCATGTTATGTTGAAACAAAGGAATAAAGAAACACGGGTATCATTAATCGGTCTCCTCGACGGGGCCACATGTGCAGAAGAGGTTCTGGTCACCGTAGGCTGTAATTCGTTAGCATATCATTAAATTATGTAAAATAAAGGGAAAGGGACTCACCATCATCCAACCTGGTGACCGAGGGCCAGAACTTCTTCTCCAACAACCACGGCAGCGGATACGCAGCCGTCTCACGCGAGTACGGGCGATCCCACTCACTAGTCAAAAGATCCCGCTGCGTGTGCGGCGACATCTTCAACACGTTACCCTCACGGGGCTGCTCACCGCTCTCGACAGCGGCAATCTCCTTCCGAATCGAGATGAGAGCATCGCAGAACCGGTCAAGCTCGGCCTTGTTCTCAGACTCCGTGGGCTCGATCATCAGCGTGTTGGCGACAGGCCACGACATGGTAGGCGCGTGGAAGCCGTAGTCTTGCAGACGCTTGGCGATGTCGATGGCTTCGATGCCGCAGGTGTCCTTGAACTTGCGGACGTCGAGGATGAACTCGTGTGCGCAGCGGCCGTTGTCGTTGGTGTAGAGGATGGGGTAGTGTTCCTTGAGGCGGGAGAGGATGTAGTTGGCGTTGAGCAAGGTGATCTTGGTTGCGTGGGTGAGGCCGCGGGCGCCCATCATGTTGATGTAGTTGAAGACGATAGGGAGGATGCTAGCGCTACCCCAGGGGGCGGCGCTGATGGGAGGCGAAGCGGTCTCTGCGCGCTTCGACTTGAGGTAGTCGCTAGCAGGGTGCGAGGGGAGATAAGCACGGAGGTGCTCTGCAACACCGATAGGACCGACACCAGGACCACCACCACCGTGGGGAATACAGAAGGTCTTGTGCAGATTCAGGTGGCAGACGTCGGCACCGATCTCGCCAGGCGAGCACAAACCAATCTGAGCGTTCATGTTGGCGCCATCCATGTACACCTGACCACCGTTCTGGTGGACAAGTTCACAAGCCTCCTTGACACCAGGCTCGAAGACACCAAATGTGCTGGGGTAGGTAACCATGAACGCAGCCAACTCGTCCTTGTGCTTCTCGCACTTGGCCTTGAGATCAGCCAAGTCCAGGTTTCCAGTCTTGGTGTCGCACTTGATGGTAACAACACGCATACCAGCCATGGCGGCACTAGCAGGGTTGGTACCGTGGGCAGAAACGGGAATCAAGCAAACGTTGCGCTTAGATCCACCATTCGCTTCCTGGTACTTCTTGATCACACGAAGACCAGCAAACTCACCCTGAGCACCAGAGTTGGGCTGCACGGTAACCTCAGCCATGCCAGTGATATCCGCAAGCTGCTGCTCCAAGTCGTCGATCATCTGGATGTAGCCCTTGGCGACGTCGGCAGGCATGAAGGGATGGATCTTGGAGAACTCGGGCCACGAGATAGGCATCATCTCAGTGGTAGCATTCAGCTTCATTGTGCAGGATCCCAGGGGAATCATCGAGTGCGCGAGCGACAGGTCCTTCGACTCAAGGTGACGGATGTAGCGAAGCATCTGGGTCTCGGAATGGTGGGTGTTGAAAACGGGGTGAGTCAAGTAGGCAGAGGTACGCTCGAAGGTAGCCGGAACAGGTGCGATACCGATGTTCTCGTTCAAGCTGACTTCACCCTTGGATCCGTGGGTGGCAAACACGTTCAGGATAGCCTTCAGTTCCTCGCGTCCGGTCGTCTCGTCCACAGAGATACCAATCTTCTCAGGGGAAACGTGACGAAGGAAGATACCGTTCTGACGGGCAAGGGCAACCAGAGCTTCAGCGTCCTTGCTGCTACCCAACTCAACGGTAATGGTGTCGAACACAACACCGCCATCAGCGGCGTTTGTCCGGACAGGTACGTTGTAACCCAATCCGACGAGCTTTTCCCGGAGAACGTTGGTCATCGACATGATACGCTGAGCGATAGCCTTCAGACCAGCCGGTCCATGGTACACAGCATACATGGCGCTCATGTTGGCCAAAAGCGCCTGGGCGGTACAGATGTTGCTGGTGGCCTTCTCACGACGAATGTGCTGTTCTCTGGTCTGCAAAGCCAATCGCAGGGCAGGGTTGCCGAGACGGTCCTTGGAGATACCAACGACACGACCAGGAACCTTGCGCTTGTACTTGTCGGAGCATGCGAAGAAGGCAGCGTGGGGACCACCAAAGCCAATAGGGACACCCAGTCGCTGGGCGTTTCCGAAAGCGATGTCAGCACCAAACTCACCAGGGGCCTTGAGAACAGTCAGAGCGAGCAGGTCAGTGGCAACGCTGAAAGTGCCACCAGCCTGGTGAATGGCCTCTCCCAAAGACTGGAAATCGTAGACACCACCCTCGGTATCGGGGTACTGAGCAAGAGCACCGATCAAGCTGTCACCCTGCTCCTTGACCAGCTTAAAGTCGTCGGCCAGAACATCACCAACAACCAGGTTAATGCCGAATCCTTCCGCACGCGAGCGCATCACGGCGATGGTCTGCGGGTGGCAAAGGTGCGAAACAACGAAAGCCTTGTCGGCCTTCTTCTGCTTGGAAACAGGAAGGAGGGCAAAGGACATGGTCATGGCCTCCGCAGCAGCCGTAGCCTCATCCAGAACCGAGGCATTGGCGAACGGAAGACCAGTCAAATCGGTAGTCAAGGTCTGGAAGTTCAGCAACGACTCTAAACGACCCTGGCTGATTTCCGGCTGGTAAGGCGTGTAACTGGTGTACCAGGCGGGGTTCTCAAGAACATTGCGCAGAATAACCGGAGGAACGATGGTAGGATTGTACCCAGTACCCAGATACGTCTTGCCCGAGACATCAATCTGCTTCCGATACGTCTCCAGCAACTTCAACATATCCGTCTCCCCCACACCACCATGCACATTATCCCGCTCCAGCTTAATATCCGCATTTGGATCCGTAACCTTCAAGTCCTTCTTCGACAGGATATCCGCAGGCAACACCTGCGCAACAAACTCATCCAATGACGCCACCGGAGGATCGAGCTTCGCCAACATCTGCTCCGCGGCGTCTGGCGAGGGCCCAATGTGGCGTCTGGGGAAGGTGTCTAGCGGCTGGAACGCATCCTGGACATGAGGCTCGCCGTGCTCAGCCAATGTGCTCGTGTAAACTGCCCGGCGGGGCGGCTGCTGTGTAGTCGTGTGTAGAGTACGACGGCATGCGTTCAGAGGCGACGGAGTGGTTCTCCGGAGCGCAATTGGCGAGGGTGCGGAGCGCAATCGAGGCGCGCGCAGGGCCAGCTGGCGAGTGCCTCTCAAGGCGTACCAGGAGGCAGCCATACTGGGGAGAAATGAGAGTCCGCGAGGACTAGATAAGAGGTCAGAGGGGTATAGACGGGAGACAGTAGCTTGGTAGATCAGGGCTCTGTCAATGGCAACAACGTCAATACATGAAGAGGGAGAAATGAATGAAGAAGAGAAGAGAGGAGAGTGAGAAGAAGACGTGCCACAGAAAAAGAAAAGAACCAGAAGAAAAAATCCGTCCGAAATGAAATCGCGAAGGTTTGTCCCTCTTTCTTTGCCCGCGGCCGTACGGGGAACTTACCGGAAAACCACGATAACGTCACAATTCAGCCAATAGAAGTGTATAAAAGCCCGGCGGAGGCGGTGGCACCTTCCCCACAGTACGCGGTTTTACGCCTGATAACGATAAGCTCACTACTTTCCCGTCGGAAAAGGATACCCTCGCGTCCGCGGAATGCATTTTATATCCAGCACGGAGTAACACGGGGAAGATAAATTGGTGAGATGCTCCCCAGATCGACTGTACACGATGGACAGATACTGATGGAGATCCTAACCTGCACTTCATTTGCATACAAATACATACTATGTAGACTACCTGCAGGTTATGCAGCTTCCTGCAGCACCTGGGCGCAAATCCTTATCGCGCACAAACCAGCTGTCACGTCGCACGGTGCTTGCTTTTACAGTTTGTCGGTCTGATCTGGTTCATAAAGGCAGGAGATTGGAATAGGCAGATCTCGCAAGTTGTTATCATAGGGTATAGACTGTCCAATGTACACTACTTAGGATAGCGGTCGCCATAGGCACGTTAGTGGATATATATCACTCACTGCGGTGGCGGTGGAAGGCCCAAAGTAATGGAAACCGCATTGCACAAGCTTATATTAATTCAACGCGTTAGTTTACGCACTCGTAAGTACTCTGGCAGCCAATAGCATGGATTAACTATCCTCGATGCACGGTCCAATTCATCCAAACCCTATATAGTGTATCGAAAGTCCGGTGCCCCTTCAATAACTCTCTTTCCACGCTCTGCTTGCTTATTACAGTACCAGAACCACACGCTGAGTGCCGGGACGATGACCAGGATCAAGAGATTGCAACTATACTAGTCAGTATGCATCCTACCATGATAAAACAGAAGACAGAAGGAACATAGAACTCACGCGATAGTCGTCCACATTCCCGGCCGATACTCCGGCGCATCCTGCGATCGAAACGCGACACTGCTGACGATCCCACCAATACCTCCAAAACCAACAAGCGTGGCACTGGACAGAGCACGAGTCCATTGTCCTCGAATATTGTTAGCTTGATACGCCATGGTTGCCGGGATATTGGCATTCGATCCGGCTACGGCAAAGAACACGCCTGCGTAGCGTGTGGCATTTCCCGTCGCGAAGCCCATCATGGGCAGGCCAAGGATGCAAAGCAACGCATTGAATGCCACAATGGCTCCTCGTACGCGATACTTGTCTCCTACCCATGCACCGGCAAACATGACGATACCGGCGAATCCGTACGGGGGCGCGACTAGGCATTGCGAAGCGCCGATGCCATAGCCCATGCCTTCGCGAAGGATAATAGGGAGGAAGTATGCGATGGCATAAGTGACGGAGGTGACACAACTGGGTAATATTAGTGCTGAGTCGAAATGTTTCCATTTATGCACTCACAAGAAAATCATCGCGAATCCCCAAATCTTCAAGTCCAGAGCGGGCTTCATAAACCGCTTTAGACTGAATGGCTCGGAATCACCATCAGAACGATCTCGATTGATTCGTCGAACGATGAAGGCGCATTCTTTCTCAGTCAAGAACCTCCATGACTTGTGTGCCCTGTCTGGGAAGTCGACCAAGAATATCAATGCAAGGATCCCTATTACGCCGGTGATCACGCCTTCCAGGATGAAGATCCATCTCCAACCCTCCAATCCTTCACGACCGTCGGCTTGTATCAGTCCGAAGGCGAGGATACCAGACAGTGCTGATGCCACACAGCCGATCAGATAGAATATGGAAAAGCGTTTTTGAACGTCGTCTGTCCGAGTTAGCGAATTGGTTTGTAAGGCTGGTATTGAATGGACTCACACCGGACGTACCAACTGGACAGAAGGTACACACAACCGGGAAAATAACCTATGAGAAGGTCAGATATAATCGAACTGAGTCAGAATGTGTCATTAAGGTTGAGATACCTGCTTCCAGAAGACCGAGGAGTATACGACAAACAAGCATGTCCTTCCAATTCTTTGTGAAACCCATTCCCTAGCGAAAGTATCAGCTTGCTTCATCAGTCAAAGTACAAAATACTGGTACGTACCACCATAATGGCAGCCCATGCGACGATAATGCTCCCCAAGAAAAAGGTAGGACCCAATTTCCTCGTTATCACCGTCATCGGAGGCTGGAATAGAACATAGGGGACAAAGAACAGAAGAACCACAAGAGACTGTCACGATATTAGCTTGCGATAGGCCAAATGTAGGCACAAACATACATAGCGGTATCCGACATCCAGCGCCAGATCTTTGGTCATGCTGATGACCGGTCAGTTCATCGTTGTCTTCAGAATGGCAATTATTCTTACCCAGCCACAGCTGCCATACTCAGATTCGTCCGGTCCATCAACGAAATACAATATGAGAGTCCGGTCATGGTGACCAATCGTCGATCGATTCGATGAATTATCTTGCGCTGTTCCTGGTAGGTGTACTCTTCATCGTAGTCAATATAGTTGAGCGCTGGTTGACCGACATCTTCGATTTTCTCGTCTCCCCAGTCTTTTTCGTCTGTTTTCTCGCTGTTTGCGTGTGCCATTATGGTCAGACTTCTGAATTAACAGGTAAATGATGATAAAAGTTCAAACGAGACAGCAAAATCGAATATCAACCCCGCATGGGATATTTATACCCCCCGTAGACTCCCCAGAGCTTCCCCTCCATCATCGTACTTCAAGGGCCATGGCAAGCCCAGGCATAAACGGAATAGACCGCCATACCCGCATAACAACCTCGGACATATCCTGAAACAGGACTAGTACTATCGCAAGATAACCGTCTTTGGCACTTGATACGACGGAGAGATGCGGCTAGACCGTCGATCCGGGGTAGAATGCGGGGATAGACGAATCCGACGTCGAGACATGTGCGTTGGCCGCTTGGCGCCTCAGTGCGGTTGGAGATATGGGGATTGTTTGTAGGTTTTGTTTCCAATGGTCCTTATGGTAATGGTTCTGTGGGTTGGAGTTTTTCTGGGTCGTACTTTGTAGGGCGTCAGTATCTCCCTTGCCGTCTAGCGATGATAGCGATTTAGTCTCTTGTCAATGAGAGACCCAAACCTTCAGCTGCATATTTTCCAAGGCATTGCTGGTTTCGCTGTCGCTCCATCGGCAACGGCCGATTTCTGCACATTAAACAGACCATGTTGTGATATATTCCACAACATGACTCGGGTTTATGTCAAGATAGCCTTTTAAACAAGCGTCCAATCAGCTCAATCATAGATATCTGTTGTGGTTCGTGACAAATACCAAGGATCGCTTGACTAGATATATCTCTCCGGTGGTCGTCAGTATCCTCGTCCTTCTTAAAGTGCTTGTGATGTTCGTACAGATCAGAGGCTATGCCGCAAAAGATCGAGAGTAGGACAGACGAGAGATGACTGAGAGGAAGTCGAGGGGCATATTCATGTGATACCCAAGACTACAGCAAACACAACAGAGCACACTGGCTGACTGTTTCCAATTTGATACTGCTTGTAATGAACAGATATATTTCTGCCGAGGCACGAATAGATAAAACAGGTGAGCGCTTGAGATGCAGAAAGGGCAATCTACATAACCACAATACCAGACGTTCACCCCCCAAACGCCAGAACAAGGTAGTAATACCGCTGCAAAACTCGGACAACCCTCCAATGTTTCTTGACAACCGCTTCTAACTCGGCCCTTCACACTTCGTATCTCAGCCTATCGCGTGAAGCAGTATCAACAAACCGCAGTAAGGTCTCGACGTCCTCAGGCTGGCCACGACGTGTATCAACGAACAGTGGGGTCCGGCCTCTCTGGTCCTGGGCTAGAAGATCTGCACCATTTTCCAGAAGAAGGTCTAACGAGCTAACGCCGATAGTTTCGAATAAGCACGTACGCTGCTTACCATTCCTGGCATTGATATCAAGGCCGTAGCTCAAGAGTAACTTGATAATAGCCTCTGCACTTTCTCCCGTTCTTCGTTCTGAGGTACATGTCAACTCAAATGGAAGATGACCGTGCCTAAGTAGACGATATCCTCTGCCCAGGAGGAATTTGACAGCGGAGACGTTATGCTTCGAAATTGCACCGAGCACTGCATTTGAACCTTCTTAACTATCTCGCGGAGGTAGCGCACGTCCACGCTTGAATAAGAGCTCAAGTGTTGTTTCTCTACCCCATGCTGCCTCCACAATAAAACCATTCGACGACATGCGATGGGGGAGAGCGTCGTGATTGTAAGAATCGCAAAGCTCCACTCCTCGATACACCAGCATTTGGAGCGCCGCTACATGCCCTTTCCTGAACAACCACCTTATAACGTCGTGTTTCTGTTCCAAGCCTGCCGGGTCAAAGCAATGCTCTAGTAGAAAATTGAATTTAACCTCAAGCTCCCCGGGCAGCATATTTGGGATTCGGAATGTGTCGATGTGATTTGGGTTTGCGCCTTTCTCCAACAGCATTCTCGCAATTTGCAGATTTTCCGCGAAAATCGCTGCCTTCAGTGGTTGCTCGCCATTGCATGCACCATTATTGAGTAGCAGCATCGCGATCTTTTCATGCCTGAGCACAGCTGCCCAGGTAAGTGCAGTAGCTGATCCTTCCTTTCTGAAAGGGGCTTCCAGTCTTCTCTGTGTTGCACCTGGATGACAGCCATGGTCTAGCAATTGTTGTAAAAGTACTTCTTGACCACATGCAGCAGTGACACACAGAAGTACAGCCTGGTCATTATCACTCATGGGAAGATTATTAAGTTCCATGTGCTTTAGAATGACATCAGCAGCTTCTGTATGCCTCCTTTCAATTGCTGAGCAGATGGGAGTCATGGTCATCCCATTACAGATTACAGGATTGGCCGCTGCACCATGTTCAATCAAACGGTGAATTGCCTGGATATGCCCTCCCCTAGCAGCATAGCAAATGGGTGTGTGATCAACATTCAGCCCATGAGGCTGTTGAAAATCTGGATCAGGCCTGGCTTGGAGTAGATATCACACTATTTCTACATAACCTTCCTCAACTGCAATCATTAATGCTGTGCTGCTGCCATACCATGTGATGTTGATAGAGTCAGGATGCCAGCCCATCTCCATGAATAGCTTTACTATGGATGTATTCCCTTGGTATGCCAACAGAGATAATGATATTTGATCCTTTGTAAGTTTGTCTGCCTCATGCTCAAGCAGCATAGGTACATGGCAATTTTCCGCTGCTAATAACAGCGGTCTATTATAGCGATGGCGCGATTTGATGTTGCTTGAGTTTAGTTCCTTTTACAAGAGCAGTTTGACAACGGAGTCGTGTCCTTTCTTTGCAGCCCTAAGAATTGCCATCTCGAGGCCATCCTCGCAGAGTGCTGCTTGGATACCTTCATCGGAGCATTTCTGTACAGTCGACCATCGTCCTTGTTCCGCTGCCCACCCCAACGCTGAGTCATTGAAGAATGGAAATTGTGCCCGTCAAGATAAGAGTTCAGCACACTGTAGAAATGGCGGTTCACCTGGCATAAGGAGTTGATATTCCAACAATATTCCAATAACGGGGCCAAGTAGAGTAAAAGTTCATTTGGAAGGCGTAGGAGACTCATCGTCGATATCTGTCGATGATAACGACGTTCAGACAATAATGTTGACCAAACTATGTTTTGATAAGATTTCATTATGATCCTCCAGAAGCAAACATCTGAGATAGTACCGAAGGTATGACAAGTTGAAATCAGAATCTGTGAGGTGACGGGAATGATCAAGTAGGATTATGTCAGGTGATATATAAGCTGTCTATTATACCTTGACTAGGATGTATGTATTTGATGTCTGACCGAAAAGCGTAGGCTGAAAAACGATGAACGGCTCATCTTAATTTCCGATATCAGAACGCCGAGAGTCTTTCTCATCGCCGCTACTCAAATGAGACTCGTCTCCGACTCTACCACCGCCTCCAGTTTCGCAATCATTTGTGGTCCTCCGACGCCTATGCCGGGACGGACGCCACAATAACCAAAGAATAAACATAATACCAAGTTTGGGCCGAGACATATTCGATCTATATTCCTTGATCGCATCCGACCAGATGGAACTAATGTCTGCCTCCTCTGTTAGCTGACGTACAGTGTCCGCTCCCATGATTCGGGTACTGTCAGGTTGCGTTGAAGATCGCCAGCGATAGTAGGGAACCAGTATCAGGTCATTGATGTTAAAGGCGACGATAATCGATGGGATCGAGAATGCAGCTGTGCAGCCAACTTTTTTAGGTATTAGTTCAACTGACTTGTTGCGGTGGAGGCACATAGGGCTTACAAATGATGGGGAATATCCAGGCGGATTTGTATTTCACGTCGCCGGATCCGTGAGGGAAGGCAGATACGTCCAATGTAAAGAGAGATGCCAGAAACGAGAGGGGAAGCTGTTTTTTGTATCACGTTAGAGCGTCGAGACATGTGAGACTCAGGTTAGGCTCATGACTTACGAAGATAATGGTAACAATGGTAAAGACCATGGTAGTATTTGCTTGCTGCCGTCCGAATTCCGCATCTTGATTACCGGCATGCTTCTGTCGCAATTCCAGAAGCGTGTTGATCTGTAAATGTCAGGATATGGTCACTGTATAAAACGAGGAATTTGCTAGACGAACCGCGTCGTGAGCCGACTCTGCTTCACGGGCTACCTCCTTGATTTCTAGGGAGGCCTGGCGAGGCGTCTGAAGATGAGGGTACTTCGGTAGGCGAGCTTGTCTCCAAACCCTGTTTTGAGTTTCAGTCAAAGAGCTGAGCATATTGAGCTCTTCCCTGATATCCTTGATCTCGTAGAGAAGACGGAACTCTTTTCCCATTTCCCGCTTGGGCAGTATGTTGAAATGCCCTCTTGCAACCGAATTCACAAAATTCCGGGACATTTCCGTCTCGACATCGGCCTGCTTCATTAGCAACAAATCCCCAGACCAGCAATGAAATTCGTGATCTTACCACATGTCTGATCGATTCACGAAAGACTTCCATTGGCTGCTTGAGCTTTTTCTTCCCCATTACAGAGACACTTTGCATTCGCGGTCCAGTCGCAATCTTCAAGATGCATTCCATCATAGAGTGCACAGACTGGGGCCGTGGAGAATCCCCTTTTGCATCCGCAGAAACTAGTGTATCGAAAACGATATCTACAAAGTCTTCGAAATCGCTCGTGGTGGCCGTGACAATGGTGCCTATAAAGAAGTCAGAGTTGAAAGGCCAAAAAATTGGGCATTTTCCACTGTAGTGACCAAGCTCACATACTCTGATCAACAATCCACAGCCACAACTGGTCGACTGCAAAAATCTTGATCGATTTACCGGACTGTTCGTAGATTTCAGTCAACTTCATGCCGTGATCCTTAAAGTATCTGAACTCTTGCCATGCCAGGTAGCGTGAGAGAACTTGATCGTGGTCTCTTTCAGTACTATCAGGAATGGTAGTGTAATAATATTGGTCCAGAGTCATCCGTCCATAGGGTATTTTCGAGGAGCGCATCTCATGAGAACCTTGTGACGGCGCATATGACTTGAGATACTGTCGCATGGATTCATTTACAGCAATGCCAGTTGTCACACCTGGAACATTTACCAATGTTAAAAAAGGCAACTGGGACTCTTTGTTAGCCAGAATGAAGGGTTTACGCTTGCAGGTGGCATACATAGAGGGCAACGCTTTGTTTGCCTACACTGCCTTCCTCACTCGATTTTTCAGAATATGTGTTCGAGTCAGTGTTTTCGTTGGTGCCATCATCTTTATCATCATTATTGTCGTCTTCGCCATTTGCGTCCTGGTTAACACCTGACTTGTTGTTGGTCCATACGTCATCGTCAAATTGACTTCTCTTCAAGGAAGTTAGTTTTCCATCATAAACGCTTGAACACACTCTTTCTAGGCGTACGACACACTGTGGTTTGATATATCGCTTCCCACCTCCTGCAGCAACTTCGACTGAGGTTTGCTTCAAAAGATCGACCAAAGAGGCATGCTGTCGCTTCTTCTTTCCTGAGTCTATGATAATGCGCGTGATGAGATCCTACATGGAATTTGTTAATCCAGTTGTATAAATAACGTGGCTAGAGATCTCTCTGTACCAACCTCGGCCAATTTTATCTGGATGGAATTAGCTGTCAGTAATGGATAATCTGGGCTGTAGGTTCGGGATTTATTCGTACATCATGAGCTGGAATATGTATCCATCGAAATCCATGCTGTTTCTCAGCTGGCGCGAACGGCAGCGTAGGTTTATGGCCTGATGAAGTTTCGAATGATTCCTGTGCTGTTGTGTGAATCTCTGCCGAATGCGGCTTCAAATCCAGTCTCCTTGTAACCGATTCTATGAATGTGGTTTTGCCACTATACTGTGTTTGTCGAATGGTTTCTAGCTGATGTTTGAGCCCTTCTAAGCTACTGCAGTCGTATAATCCAACGCTTTCCATGACTCCACCCGGGCCTTCCTCATAGATGATTGCTCGAAGGCTCCTCCTCTTGATTTTGAAATCAGTTGTTTTATCGTGGCAATAGAAGTCGACGACGATGCCATTGTGATCAAGAACCTCTTCAAGATCGTCGGAGAATGCCGGCAATTCTGGTAGGTGATCATCGTCTCCATTCACCGCACGCGCTGATATAGTAGGGGGGTTCCGCAGAAGATCAGTCATGAGTAGGTCCGCTTCAGAGCTCCCGTACCCGTAACTTGCTTCTTTCTCCACAATCTGCAGTGCTGTTTGTATTTCTTCGCTTCTCAAGTGCGCGCCGTTGGAAAGCAGCCACCAGACGATTACTGCTCGGGAGCTGGCAACCGCCCAGTGCAAAGCCGTCCAATCTTTGGACTCTTCACTAAATCTCTTGCTGGTGGTCTGTTGCAGTAGCATTTTCAAGATGCACTCTTCGCCAGGTCTTTCAAATTGCGCTGCAAGCTCCAGTAGACCTTCAAGGCCAATTGGAAGACTTTCGACAAAGTTACGTTCCGATTCAGCGAACTTTCCAATTTCACCCCAAAGAATATCACTGCCGCCGCCGGCGGCGTGGCGTTGTGGTAGCGTCCCGAGGCAGCCCCCATTATTGGGAACTTTTCCTAGAGAAAGTTCTACTACTGGGAGGTCGTGAGTTCGATTCTCACCACTGGCACATTATACCACCATGTGGCCTTTTTCCGAGGAATTTGGCATGCTACGGCACCCGGGAGCATCTAGGGGCTCCCAAAAGAAGTAAGTGAGCGTTCTCTAGTCTATCACACACGGTGTGGGGTGTTAGTGGACCTTGTCCCAGCCTCTAACCCCTAAGGATGCTTACGAAGAACGGCCTAGGCCAATTAACAGTCTGAATCACATCAAGCTCAGATGTAAAAAGGAGCGGATGGTAAGCTCATGCCTCAGCTAAGCTACTTATCCCTAGGGATAGGGTACGGTCCTTATGGACAAGGAATCATGGGTTTTTTACCCGTCGAAGGTGGCTAGAGTGAACTAGCCAATAATACAAGGAGGGTTAGGAACTTTCTTAGGGCCCTATAGCCACAGTTATCGTAGCGCTATAGGGGCATAGGAAATAAGTACTGCCCAAATGCCCTGCGCAGATAAGGCGGATTGGGGCGAGGAAAAGGTTACGAATGGTCAAGAAAAAGATGTTGAGAAAAACTGAATGTACTGAATAAGTCTGCCATCCTGGCAGCGGTCTGTCATAGCCCCTGGGGCTCGGTATGGACCTTAAACTTGATTAAATAAATAAATAAATAAATATCACTGCCGCCCCGGGTACTCGATTTTCCGGAGAGCGTAAGAGACGATTCGCCGTCGTCATTCGGTTGCAAGATGAATTGGACCAGTTCCGGTACTGGGAATGATGAGACCCCTGCTGGCGGCTCTTTCGCCTTGTTGGCCCTTCGTCGTAGGATTTGAAGGATACATCTAACGGCAACTCGGTGGCCACCCTGTGCGGCCAGGTGAAGAGGCGTCATGCTTCGACTTGCCATAGTGCAGATATCGAGTCCTCGAGTGGCAAACTCCTCAAGCAGCCCAACGGCGAGGTAACGGGATACTCTTCAAGTGGGTAATTCCAGAACACCTGGAACACTCCCACGGCCAGCGGATGTACATCCTCCGGGTAGATTTCCATGGCATCTGCGTCTCTGAGGTGGAAGACCGAAACGCCCGGAATATTTGAACTTCTAATGCACCCCAAGTCTCCAAAGGTGACATTTCGCAGGTCCGTATGATACAGTGCTCGGGCAACAGGGTCGCACACATTTGCGGTGAACCTGCCAGAAAGACTGCGCTTGTTTCTAACGAGATAATATTTGACAGTTCCCGTCGGACCGGGCTGGGGGACTTCCCTGCTCAGGTCGACTTCTTGAAAAGCTGCAGTAACCTCGCTTTCGAAAGGAACCCATTGGTATAGGAACTCAGCTGCGATCCTCTCTGACGGGGGGGTCTGGACTCTCGCCTCGATCGTTGAAGATATTCTCTGACGGTCTCCATTGCAAGATCTTCTTCGTCAGTCTCCATTGCGGTTGATGAGATGTGGTGGTTTTCGCGAGGGTATGTAGGGAAGACTAGACGGGAGGATGAAGTAGGATGGAGGGATAATGGAGGAAAAGAACAGATGGGGGATAATTAAAAGGAAGAATTGAGGTGAATGAATGGGGGACCGGTGGAAAGGTGAATGCGGGGGATGGATCTAAACCAAACAACATGCACTCAAAAGTACTATGCAGATGTCACATGCCAACAAAGAAATCAAACAATCTAGGTTTTCTGCAGGATACTGGTCATATCAACATACTGCGTTTGTACTATTCAGGAACAAATTCACCGTAGGAGTATCTACAGCTTGGCAAAGTCCTTCAGGTCGTTATCCAACGCCTCCTGACACTTCTGCCGGTAACGGGGAATCCCCCCAAGATAGAAAAGAGACTCTATCCGTTTGCCAGGAATATTCGCACCCATATACCACGACTTGGCATACGGAATGACAGTCATCTGGGCGATTGCCGCAACCTCGTCAGTCCATCCTTGCTCGGCATCCTTCTTCACATCAATAGCGCTGATTCCATCCGCTTCCATCTTCTGAATCACACCGCAGATCCAATCGCACTGTCCCTCGATTGTTGTAGGACCGCTTGAGAAAACGGAGGGCGAGTGGGCGCTGTAAGGGAGAAACATGTTCGGGCAGCGGCTGACCATCATCCCGAGATACGTGTGGATACCATCGGCTCTCCATCGTTTGATAAGATCGACACCGTCTGCGTCTTTGAGGCCGACTTTCTCGATACCGCCGGTGACTGAGTCGAAGCCTGTTGCGATTGCGATGATGTCGACTTCGAAGAATTCTTTCTCCGTTGCTATACCGTTGGGTCTGAGTTCAGCGATTGGGCTTTCTCTGACATTGACCAGATGTACGTTGGGTTTGTTGAACTGTTCGTAGTAGTCCTGTTCAAGCGACGCGCGCTTCGCGCCAATGGGATGAGGCGGCTCCAGAGGAGCAAGGAGGTCGTGAAGCCGGGGGTCGTTCAATCGGGCTCGTGTCTTCTTGGCCCAGAATCGGTATGCCTCGCGGTTTGCCTCCACGTCGCGCATGATGTCTTGATAACTCGCGCCCAAGTATGAGAAGCCTCCCTCGTTGTATACTTTCTCATATGTGGCTTCTCTCTCTTCGGGTGAATCGTCGAACGTGTTCCTTGGGACAGGGCGATAAGGAAGCCCTCCGTTGGTTGTGAAGAGAAACTCGAACAAGGCTAGACGCTCTTCTTTGTTCTCCTGTTGGATCGGGTCCAGTTGCTTCTGGCGCATGGGTAAACAGATATTCGGTGTTCGCTGAAAGACGAAAGTCTCCGCGGCCTCCTTCGCCCAGTCTTGGGCAAACTGTACGCCCGTGGAGCCCGTTCCGATAATGGCAACCCGCTTACCCTTAACATCTACACCTTCCTTTGGCCAATTGCCAGAATGGCAAATAGTTCCGCGGAAACTGTCGAGTCCCTTCCAGTCTGGAGTATATTCCTTCGCTGCAAAGCCAACCGCCGGGATGAAGTACTTTGCCCGAATCACCCGTCCATCCTTTACCCGTATAACCCATTTCTTCTCATCCATGGAGAACTGGGCCGACGCTACCATAGAATTGAAAAGACAATCCTTGCTGATCGACAACACCTTATCGATGTGCTCGAAGTAAGCCTTGAGCTCAGCCTGTCCGGGGTATTTCTCCTTCCACCTCCAATCCTTCCAGACGGCTGGACTGAACAATTCATATCCAGGAACCGGACAGTCAACACGTGCTCCCGGATAGCGGTTCCAGTACCATGTTCCGCCTACGGACGGACCGGCCTCGATAATCTTCACGTTCAATTTGAGTTCATCTCGGATCTTGTGGAGCAAGAGACATCCAGAGAAGCCACCACCAATGATAAGAACATCTAGGTCCAAAGACCCCGCTTCTGGCTCCGGGAGCAGATTTTCGGCAAATGGCATATTTGAATTTCAGTGACAAATATCTTTTGTCAAGAGAGCGAAGAAATGGTGAAAAGGGGAAGCTCGACCTTGCGGGGAAGGCTATATATCTGAATTCCTCATGTCGACACCGGAGACCGAGGCTTACGCCCCCTAATCCTCTCCAACACCGAGGACTAGAGGGCTATGGCGAATGTTACAGGACTACCCCACGTTGTGCGATCAGCGGATGAAAGTTACATTAGTGTGGTGTATAACTTGTGCATAAAGCGATAACGATTTGGGTATCGATTCGTTGGCTAACCGAAGTATCTCCGGCGCCTCCATGTTACTAGACAGAAGGCAAAAAGTCAAGAAATGCACACGCGGATTCGGACCGCGTTACTAGTCATGCGGCCCACCAACTGAAGAAGACGGGGGTTTAAAGAGGGAGTGCGTGGTGCTTACACAGGCGTCAAGTTGATATATCGAAAATTGGCCCATGAATTGCTATCGGACGGTACAGCAATTGTCGTCTCGTACTACTAGATACTCAATACATTGATTGCTGGTCTGTAGTAATAAGCCTTTTCTCGACATACCTGGCCGGAGAATTCCCTGACTGGCACCGTGCATGACCGTTAGGTGTCATGCTTAATCCCACATATACTTAGCAGAGCAATCACAATTCAAATACCACTGGTATGATATCCGTTCAGCTAACATGACATTTGGACTGCCAATAATGCCATTAATTCCTCCCGTTCCCTCCACAACAAACCGGTCCGATGACATCAGAACCAGTGACGTATGTCCCGACAATGCGATTGATATACAATGGCATGATAAAGTCCCACTCTATATCTATACCATGACTCTTCTATCTGTTTGAAAGTCAATTCCAACGACAACACTAAATCCCTGGATTCTTAGATACAACCATGGCAACCATATCCATCAACACCGGCGGCGCCAGTGGATTCCTCCACAACTCCGGTTCAAAAACCGCCCGGCTCTGCATCACCGCCGAAACAGAGGACTTTGACAATGAAACACTACGCAGCTGGCAGGATGAGGGCTTCGATGTCGTTTATGTTCCTTACGAGGTCGGGGAGAAGGAATATATGGCGAGGTTGAGGTCTGTGAAGGAGGGTTTGGGGGTGGGGGAGAATTATGCTGTTATTGGTATGGCACGATCTGTTGATGAGGGAGTAGTCGGGCTGACTGGGTTTGATAGCTTTCGGTGATGCTGCTTCGTTTTGTCTGGATCACTTCCTCAAACCTATGAATGCGAGTCGTCTCTGTGCGCTGATTGCCTACTATCCAACGAACATCCCGGATACACGGTCTCGGTTCCCGCCGTCGCTTCGAGTGTTGACGCATCTGGCTGGTTCGACGGTGGATGTAACAACTGTCCCAACAGCCCTAGGCCTACAAGGAAAGAAGCGCCGGAGGACGCGACAGATCAATCCAGGTATCGGGACAGGCGAGCGTCTTAACATCGGGTTCCCGACATATACATACGAGTATGTACAGCCTGGTTTCGCAGAGCACGATCTAGATGAATATGACCGATTGGCGTCTGAACTCGCCTGGACGCGCACTCTCCATGTTCTACGGAGGGGATTTGGGAAGGACCTTGATTTAGAAGGGAGATGGGAGGAACACCAAGAGGGTACGTTAACCTCCCTTTCCCCCCATCTAATCAAACTAGTCGCTGACAAGACGAGGCAAATTCTTCTCCTCTAATCTCTCCACAGCAATGGACCACTACGCCACCCACCTCACACCAACAGTCACCTACACCCCAACTCTAACCGGCGGCATTGGTACCAACTCCCTGCGCCGCTTCTACGAGCAACACTTCCTCCGCTCCTTACCACCATCCATGCGTCTTCGTCTCATATCCCGTACAGTAGGGGTAGATCGTATCGTCGACGAACTGTATGCTTCTTTCGAGCATACGCATGAAATTCCCTGGATGCTCCCCGGCATCCCGCCGACAAACCGGAAGGTAAAAATCATACTGGTCAGCATTGTTAGTATGAAAGGGGGGAGATTGTCCTCGGAACATGTGTATTGGGATCAGGCTAGTGTGCTTGTGCAAGTTGGGCTGTTGGATCCGAAGCTTGTGTCACAGGGTGTGCAGGGTGTAGATCGGTTACCTGTTGTTGGGGGAGAAGCTGCGCAGAGGATGTTGCGTGAAGATCCAGAGACAGACGACGAGTTTCATAATCGGTTGATTCGGAGGTCGAATGCTAAGGGGAAGAGTAAGGAGAAGGATGAGAAGGCTGGTATGGGATCTGGGGTTGATTCGAAGGTTGGGTCTACGAATAATGAGGGTAAGGGTAAGTCTGTTCAGAGGGAAGGGAAGGCTGCTGGTCCGGAGTTGGAGACGGAGACGGAGAGTTAGGTTTCCAGGTTTGAATACCTGCATGTGTATATCACTTCACTTCGTTCTATAACGCATTTCTATACCATCTACCACCCCTTCCATGGCACCCAAGTTTCCCTAACCACATCACCCTCATCGACAACATAATAAACATGATGCGCCGCAGCCGTAATACAAGCATGTTGAATATACAACCACACCTTATCCCCCACCCGAAACACATCCCCCACCTTCTCCTTCCCGTCACCTCCAGTAAATCCCAAAATCCCATGCTCCTGCGCCATCCGCACAACGCTCCATTGCGGTTTATCAACCACACGGCCATATCCCGGTAAATCACTAGTCTCTTTGGATAGCGCGATAGTACCCGCATTGAGGAGCGCCTCGTTACGCTCGGGATACACGCTGCATACCTCCGCGAGGATGCGGACTGCTTGCTGGGAGGTGCTGACGAGGCCGGTGTTGAGTTGTTGGAGGTCGTTTGCGGGGTAGTTTCCTGCTTCATTAGCTTCGCCTTTCCAAACTATCGCAATACTAAAACAGGGAAAGAGGCGTACCAGCATGTAACTCAACCTCCACACCCCCCGGCACCCTCTCCTTCAACGCCTTAACAACATGCGCCGTAGGCGTCGATCCCACCGAAACAACCACCTTCCCCTTCCCCTCCCCCTTCCTCTCCCCCAGAAATCCCGCGGCCCTCAGCACACCCCCAATCTCATCCCCCAACACCTTCTCCGCCTGCGCATTAGTCTTACACGCATACGAATGCCCCGCATGGCAATAGAACCCATACACGTACGCCGCACTCGACGCCTCAACCCTCTTCACCAAATCCGGAAGCGAAGGCGAGGATGTCTCAAGACCGGCTCTGTGCGATCCAACATCGATTTTGATGAATACCGGCCAGGGGGGTAGGGTTGGGTTTGACTCGGCATGTTTCTCGAGGTGTATGATTTGTTGCGGGTTGTCGACCATTAGGAGGATTTTGAGGTTGGGGATTGTTTTCGTTAGGGTGGTTAGGTGGGGGAGGGCGCTGGGGGGGAGGGGGAGGCCGTAGAGGATCTTTTGGGATCATGAGTATGGAAGATTATTATAATACTAGGCAGGGACGTGGACAAACCTCGTCGAGAATACCCTCTTGTGCGAGGGCGATGGCACCTCTGATCTCGCAGAGGGTGGATGCTACGATGCGGCGATGGCGGCCGTTGCCGAGCATCATGCGGGTTACTTCTGTTGACTAGCATGATAATCAGATATGTGTATTTCAATGAGGTTTGAGGAGGGGATACCTTGAGCGTCTTAACATGCGGTCTAAACGCAATGTTGAGCTGCTTGACATCATCGAGAAGCTGCTGGATATTGTGTTCGATGACGGGTTTGCTCAGGACCAGAGATGGCGTTGGGAGCTCTGTCGCTGGGAGTCCGATCAAGGATTTGTGGGATTGGAGGGAGAAATCCATTTTGTAACTAGGTCGTAAGTAATTGAGAGAAATCAAGTGTTAGAGAGGGAGAAAGGATGCAGGGAGAAGAGGGGTTTATTTATATTTATCGGGTTATCGCTTATCGAGATCTATGCAGTTTAATGCGGGGGTATATGTACAGCATAGGCTTATCTAAATTCATCAACACTAAGCATATCATCCCGATATACCGTTGCATTTTTACGCTAGCCATCAATTGGGGGTTCAAAGGGTGTGCCAATCGTATGTAACCTTCCCCAACTCCGCACCCCGGATCTCCCACCCGATCCAAGCCGCCTTAAACCCCTCCAGGAACGACAGCAACGGAACCGTATTCTCCAACATCCTCTGCTGATCGCGCCATCTAAGCAAGGAGCGTGATGGGTGCATTAGGCGGATGCAAGTCCGCAGACCGGCGGTGTGATCAGACAACGTGAAGCGGTTCCGCCCGGTTCAGCAGACATGGACAAGCCCAGGAGCTTTCAATGAGCTTTCAGGAGTTGGCGGTAGGATCTAAGAGGATAAATCCGGAAAGAGATTCGAGGAAGGATCCATATCAGTCAAGATGAGGAGGCAAAGAATCGTCCTCATCATCCTTAAAAGGCCAATTCCTCCAAATTTCACGCTCACACTCTTCACTCTGCCGTAACATCTGCATCCTAAACTCTAAGTTCTGATGAGAAGCCCACTCAAAATTCTCAGGCTCTGTACCTCCTTCCAAGTCGATCCCCAGGTGGCCTCTGATTTTAGATAGCATTCCTTCAGATTCATTCCATTCCTGCGAATCGCCAATTGCTTTGGCCCTTTCATCGTCTGAGAAAGAAACTGGACAGGAGGAAGAGGATATAACAGGCCAAGTTACGGCACTAGTGATACCGACAAGTGCCATTCGCAAGTTAATCAGGTCTGCATCTCACGGATATCCTGTCTGTTGATATAGATACTGTCGCATGGGGCCATGCGGCAGCTTCAGAGCTTCAATGTGCTTGTCGTTGTGCACTTCAGTGGCTGCTGTGTAGTAAAGATTGGCTTCTTCCAACCGGAACCTCGATTTTGCTTCCAACTGTTCTTCTGGGGTCATGCCGTTGAAATTTTCAGGAAGGGTTGGATCTGCAGACTCTGTATACGAGACGAGTCGTGCTCGCAGAATGCTGGATACCTGCTTGCATGAAGAGTGGAAAGATGATGGCGTCTTGCCAGTCAATGATGCTGGCAATCTCAGTCGATCCAGGGACGAGGTAGATGTTCGCCAAGCTCAGATCTGGGTGTCTCAATGTTGGAGCGCTGAGGTTTTTGGAACAAGGTGGGGCGCTAGTATTAGATACTTTGAGAGGAGTGGGACATGCTCGCTGGGGTCAATATTGTAAATGGTTGGGAGAAGGAACGTCTGGCGAGGTCGAGGCTTCGCATAGTCCAACGAGCAATCGATCTCTCTTCGCGCAGCAGAGGTGAGGCATTCTTCCGGTGATATCCCTACAGCACAATGTCAGTTGGGCAAGTTTGAGAGGCATATAGTAGAAGACGCACAAGGACCACGGTCTAGCTCCATCTGAAGCCGCTTACCATGCCAAAACTGTCGCGCAGCAACAGGGCCAATACAAAAGTCTTCCACTCGCAGCGGAATTCGAAATTCATCATTCAGATCACGTTTGTAATATAGGCCCCCATATCCAGGAAGCGGATAAGAGAATATCTTCCGTTCCATCTCCGCAATCTGCGCCATGACATGCTTCACCTCCTGAGTCGTCAACGACAGCCACCGCGATCCAAGACTTTCACCATGTATCCGCTCCATGATAATATACTCCGCCCCGACAGGATTCTCTGATGAAGTTGAGTAGTCCGAGATCCTCGGTAGAGGAAGTTTGAGAACAGTCCGAAGAAAGTCAATCGTCGCAACTCGCTAGCCGTTGTATAACGAGGACCAGCAATCGGCGTAGGAATACGTGCAATGACTTCGCGACCGTCATCCGCCTAAGAAGGAAAATCTTGTTGAAGCCTCCTTCAGCTATCTTCGTGATTTGGGGGCACCAGTCTTGTCCTAGTGCTTTACCCGCCGCGCGCTGCAACGCCGTAGGATCGAATTCGATGTATCTCTCCTTCAATTGGGCTCTTTCGTTGAAACTGCTCGTTATTAGTATTTTCTTAAAATAGTATAGAAGAAATGAACTACATCCATCTTCTAGACGTGCTCCTGAAAAATGAATCGTGATTGGATGATAAGTAGCGTCGAGAGGGAATGGCGGTTCTGGGCACATATTTGGCAGCTTTGATAGCAGATCGAGCGCTCAGTAATCGAAAGGATGGGATCATAATGTGAAAATTGAATAAAGAAGAGAGGACAGAATGGAATAACAATAAAAAAGCCAAGCAAGTTTAAGCGACGACTAAGATAATGATGTCAAGCGCGCGTTCGGCGGCTATAAACGACGCATTTGGAAACTGCTGTTGGCGCGACAGATCACCAGGCGAATGCAATTTAGGGCTATGCTCAGGTTGGTCATTAATGACTACATAAAGCATGCACAAAATATAGTCATCGGCTGGTCGGCTCTTCTATCTCCCATGTCTGCTGCCTGGACTCGTCTATATCACTGCTCGCTCTTCGTTCTTCCTCCTCTCCCTTTCTTCTTCTTCTCTTTCTACTTGCCATCTATCTTCTTCTCATCTATTCTCATATAGTTTCGTTATTCTTGATCTATATTCATCTAGCTTCCTTCTACTACCATCTATTCATTTGCTTACTGTCGACAGAGCATTCGATATAGTCTATTCTGTTCGATATATCTTCTTCTTTTGCCATCTATTCTCGTCTACTACTTAGTTTATTCCATCTACTACCATCTATTTGCTCTATTTAGTCTAGTTGGTCTCCTCTGTTTTCTATCTATTGCCATTTATTCCCATCTATCCTTTCCATTCGATTCATCCTCATCTTCGGTACTCTTTTCAGTCTCAGGCTACTTCTATTCCGCTTTATCTTCTCGATCTCTTCTATTCAGTCCGTTTCCTCTAACGTCATTTACTCGGTCTATTCGTTACAACCTATGTACTCCATCTGTTCTATCTCTTTCAATTTATTCCAGGCGCCAGGGTAGCGCCTGAGCCAGCCCCGGGAGGGCTGCTGCCTACATACTAACAACACCACAGCAACAGCAGGCCCACGGTAGGGAGGCTGGGAACGATGACTGGTCCCACTGGCATGAAACACGGAGCACCTATCCAGGAGACTTGAAGCACCTCACTGCGTCGGGTCGGGTTGGATAGGGGCGTGTGTGTGCTTTGAGCTCCCCTCGAGCGTCCTGTCTGCATGTCAGTACGACCAGTCTTCGTCACCGGCCGACTGACCAGGACTTGAAGGACGATACCGTCTTCATAGGTGGTCCTGGTTGGGTGGCAGGGTACGGCCTGGGATATCGTTTGATATCGTTTACTGTTTATCGTGCATGGTAGTGGTGGATGGTGGTTTGAGGGGAAGTGAAGAAGGTATGTAAAAGTAATCCCCCCTTCGATATAGAGTGGACACTGACTTTGCGTATACCAGAACTGTTCTTTGCGTGTGGACTTGGATCTACTTAGACAAGTCGATACAGTCAAATAACATTCTCATTATCATTCAACTAAATCATACACAGTACAAGCAAATCAGTAACGTAGTAGGCATCTAAGTACAAAAATAAGCTTGCTTCCAGTACACAGCATGCTGCGAACTGGTACATCGTAGCTAGACTTGAAAAGTATTCGCATATGACACAGAGTACAAAATACAATACTAGCAAATCAGCAAACCACAAATATCACGCTATCAGATGTGAGTGATTCAATCTCAGTCGTGCAGTTGCAACGTCCGTAAGTCTTGTAAGCGTTAGTTCTCGTTTTGGAGGTGTCGAAGGCGAAGGCGACTACATGGCTCATGTAATTCGATCCCGATTGATTGATCGTTCGATCACGTCAATCAAGAGTATGGGAAGAGTGTTCACTCATCACCAAAGTCCCAGCTCCTCTGGTACGCATTCCGGACACCATTTCGTGGAGCAGCAACGCTAGGTCTCTGCGGCGACTGCTCATATCGATCCCACGAAGACTCCATCATCTTAGCAGACTGCGTACGGTTCTGGCCAACAGGCTTGTGGTTCTCGTCGGTGTATTTGTTGCCCTGTGGAGAATCGGTCAGGTGCCAGTGGCTCTCGAAGTCGTTTTTGCGGTTGCTAGGGTTCGAAGGGTTGGGCGCTTGGTTCTCCTTCTGTGGGGATGGGGAGTCGAAGACCGGGTCGCGGTAGAGGTGCAGGCCCTTGTTCTGGAAGGAGCTGATGATGCGGCCACTCTTGGTTTGTTCTTCAGGGTCTTTCAGTTCGAAATGGGTCTCTGCGTCGCGGCGGGGGTGGGCGACATGCGGTCTTGGGGGTGGGGTGGGTTGAGGTGTGAAGTCGTCCCAGGGGAGGTGGCTGACTTCCTGGCCGCGCAGGCCACGGCGGGGTTTCTCGGGGACGAAGGAGTCGCTGTGTTCCCATTGGGGTTCGTGGCGAGACTTGGGCCGGTTGGGGAGGTTCTCGTGGACTTCGCGGTCACTGTTGTCGCCTCCGATTTCGAAGTGGTCGAAGCGTTTCGGGTTGGCTTTGTATGCGATCTGAGGGTGTGTTTCCTCGTCCTCGTCGCCGAAGATGCGATTGCCGTGGTAATGCTTTCCTGCGCCTACCTTGGGGGCGATAGGTCCTCTGGTTGGCTTGGAGGGGGTGGCATCAGGCTCGTCATCGCCTTGGCTCACGAAGAGATCACCGTAGTCGCGCGGCGGGGGCTTCGCAGACGCAGCGGAGCGCGGGGGACGAACAGGCTCGGTTCGGTCATCTTTGCCGGGGGACAGAAGGTCGGTCAGGGATTCGGCCGCGTAGGGGTCTTTGATGCGTCTCTTGCCCGGGGTGACTGGTCTCGAGTTCTCCACGTTGTTCGACGGGGGCGCAAATCCGACATCTGCAGGTATCGCTGCGATCGCGGATTTAATCAAGCGCGTCTGATCCTTTGCCTCGCGAATGGGCCAACTGCGGCTCCGAGAGCCGATAACCTCGACCTGCTTCAGCAGCGACGCCTGTTCCCAGTGAATGCGAACGCTCTGAATCTGATTCT
The DNA here is from genome assembly GCA_034509305.1 of Aspergillus cristatus. Taxonomy (NCBI): domain Eukaryota; kingdom Fungi; phylum Ascomycota; class Eurotiomycetes; order Eurotiales; family Aspergillaceae; genus Aspergillus; species Aspergillus cristatus. The sequence continues at coordinate 529,157 of WJBV01000006.1, read as the reverse complement.
GTTCGTTGAAGCGGACGATATGGATCTAGAGCAAGCGCAGAAGTTAGCATCACACATGCATAGCACTAGTAGACGTATGACAGCTTACCGTGGGGAACGTCGCGACGCGGTCGGTCAGGAAATTATCGTCGAGTTGGGGGAGATAGGCCCCGCCGCCAGCATCAAATTCCAACGTCGTCTCGACATCCAGACACAGGGAGTCAGAGCCTTCGATGACACCCAGGATGTCCTGTGCTTTCTTCTTGACGATGTTCTGCTGCTTGGTGAGGTGGTTGAGCACAGCGTCTCGGCCTTCGACTTTGGTGGTCGTGGGGATATAAATCAACGAGGCGTCGGCAGCCAACGACGAAGTGGACTGGCGATGGTCTGCCAGAAACCTCTGGTAAACGTCCTTGAGAGACATGGCTCTGGATAATAAACAGAACCAGAAATAATGAAAGCTGGGTAAAGTTGTTGCTTATGGGAGGAGAGAAGCGGAGGGAACAGTACTCCGTAAACAGTGGTTCTATGGTTGGCAGGACCCAAACAATCAGGAACCTGCTAGAAAGAAAACAAAAACAGACACAAAGAGCGAGAGGAGGCAGCAATAAATGAAGGAAAGAAATTGAGAATGCGGAGGATCAGAGAGTGTAATCCTGGTAATAAGATTTTAGGGGATTGTCTCTGTAGAGTCAGGTACTCCGTAGTTCTAGCTTATTCACGCATTCAACGGCTCCCGGGAATATTCACTGCAGACAATCGCAATTTAGCATTGTCCGTTTGCCGGGGCAGTCTGAGTGGCTGCTAATTGTGGTGCACGGCTGCCATGGACGCACCAGTGTTTCACCTCTTGTGGGCAAAGCCCCGGGCCCGGCCGGCCTGGTCTCTCCGGCAACTCTGGGTATCTACGCCGTACTATGTAGGAGTACTCGGTATACAGTGCACATTATGACGCGAATACGCAGAAATTATGATGTTCTGTAGTCATTGCTTTGACGTGGCTTACAATTAGATCTCTGTTGTCGGGATAATTCGGGGTTTCTATATGTCTTTTGGTGGAAGCATTAAGTCAAGTCAGTTGCAACCACATGCCAGCAGACTATCATATCATCTGCTCTTCAAAGAAGACAATGGAACAATTGCTTCCCTTGTCCGAAGCAACTAAGCGACAGTTTGACACGCCGTCGCCGGGGTCCTTGTCCTTGTATTCCTGGACTCCGCCGTGTCCAGCATCTTTTGGGGTATTCAATGGCGAAGGCAAATAAGAAGCGAGAATAAACGCTAGAAGCGAGATGGCCATAGCGGTTCCATTACAGGGGTCTATAGTAAACCGTCGTGTCAGCATCTCTATCCTTTCAGTAAAGGATCAAGATCACTCACCCTAGATAATCCTCCTTGATTGTACCAATGGCGTTGATCGCAGCCACATCCGGCTTCACACCAAGAATCTTCAGTCGCAAACTCGTCCCCTTCTCAATGACTTGATCCGCATGGTCTGTATATTGTGGAGGTACTGTGTTTGGCTCCCATTTGATATCCGAGGGAATGTTCTGGTTAATCGATTAGCACCAATCTTCATCAGTGTCCCTTTGCTCGACGTACTTTCCGCGCAATAAAAACAGACAACGGTCCAGCGAGTGTGAAGATACCAGTGGGTTTAACGGAGGTAACGATAGCATCGACCTGCATTCAACCGTTAGTCCTGCTAAGAGAATGACTCCTAACCAAAATCCTCGCATACCGTCTCTCCCCGGAACGGCTTCCAGATAATCGCCCGGTACTTGATGCTGTACTCTGCATGCCCACCAGATGGCAGAACTCGCCCCTCGCCAATATCAACCATGTCCATCACACAGATGACGAAGTGGTCACCCGTACACCGACCTTCTTCCTCCTCGTTAAGCCGGTTGATGAGGTATTCCCGCATGTTGGGCCCGAAGTACGACGGGTGTAGTGTGATGACTTTCGTCTCTTCTTTGAGGAAGAACATCTTGGTGGCTTTTTCTCTTCACGGTATGGTATCAAATGGAGATCGCGCGAACGGGCGTATGATTCGGTCAATGCGCTGGTTGAGTTGGGTGGTTCACGGTGAGCAGCTCGTAGGAATTCGACTCAAGTAGGTAATAGAATTCGATCGATCTAGGAGGCGATAAGGCGCTTTCTCTGTCCAGGTAAAGATCGGAAAGCGACGGCTTGATTTACAGCGACTGTGGTTGCGACGTGGGACGCTTGCAATTGAAGGAGTTGGTTCGGACAGATACCAGGACTTGCTGCAGAATTTTTTCGAGAAGACGCTAGAAAGAACAGACTAAAGAATGAAGTCACAATATGCAAAAAAAGAGGATATCTGCCCTCGAAGCCGGCAGACCAAAACCGTCAATACTCTCAGAGCAGCCCTGCGCCAGAGCCGGTGCCAGCTTGATCGGCCGCCAGATATACACGTGATATGGAATGTAAAGATGTGTATAATTACGCATAAATACACCAATGTATGGATGACATGCTGCATAACCTGGTATTAATCGTAACGACGGTAATGCCCCGGGGCCTTCCTAAATGACGTCCATAGTCCGTAATAATCATACTACCGTAAACGGCACAGGAACAGGCATATCCTGTACTAGCAACCTGGAAGTGCCCAATTTCTCCACCTCTTCGCTGGTCTAAGGATCTCTTCGTCTTCCTCCTCCTATTTATCATCTGTCTTCTTTTGCTTGGACTTTTGGTCGTCCCTGTTGCGCTGCTCCGGAGAATAACTCCCCGTCACTATCCTTGTTCTTCTTAAACCCCTGCACGCTCGGCAGCAGCCTCGGGATTTGGATATACAAAAAGGCGCGCTTCAGGATGGCTTTGAATCTCGAAAGGCAGCTACTTTTTGTGAGTTCAGCCTCCCCTCCTGCGGCTCTACTATGGTTTGATATCAGTTACTTACACGTTTACAGTATGGTGCCTATCACAATAACCCAGTACGTGCTTTCTGGACCCTTACTTCTACTATCATCGACAAGCTTTTGCTCATCACTATCGATCACTAGGTGAACGTCGCAATCCACATCACATGCGTTCCGGTGTTGTTATTCACAGGCATTGTCCTGGTATGTACCTGTCCATGCTTTTCTCACTATCGTGTGCTTCATACTAACAAGGTTGTCCCATTTCCAGGCCTCGAACACCCCAGCTCTAATCAACGTACCTGAAGCCCTGCAGTATGAGTATCTTCCGGCCAATCTCGGAACGATCGGCGGCTTCATATACGCGATCTTCTACATCCTCCTCGAACCCGTCGCGGGCGGTCTCATTGCGCCCGTCATCATCGCCGGCTCTGCGTTCGCGAACTACCTCTTGAGCACCTACGGCACAACGGTCAACTACTGGGCTGGTTGGATTCAAGTGGCATCATGGGTGTTGCAGTTTGTCGGTCACGGTGCTTTTGAGAAACGGGCTCCTGCGCTGCTGGATAACCTGGTGCAGGCATTTTTGCTGGCTCCGTTGTTCGTTTGGATGGAGATTCTGTTTTCCTTGGGATACCGTCCGGAGTTGAGGGGTAGGTACCATCAGAGCGTGGAGAAGGAGATTGCTGCGTTTAAGAAGAGCCAGAATGACAAGGCGAAATAAGTCTAGCCAAGGCTACAGGGCGTATAGTGTGTGTATTGAGCATAGTTGGATGGCGTTTTTCAATGGCATGAGCGGTTCGCGTCGCAATTGGGTGTCATGAGCCGGCCTGTACGGGGTGTACGGAGTGTACGGCGTAACTTGTAGTAAACTCGAAAAATTGAAGGTCAAGCAAGCAAGCAATTGAAGTCCCTAAAATCCATTGTATTGTATTGAGACAAGCGTAATGGAGGACAATGGAGGATACTGCGCCATGGTTAAATGCTGGATGCTTTTCCGGTTATGTCACGATTGCACGGTGGAATCTTTCGGAAGCGAAATGCGGTCTCGGAGGAATGAAGAGAGATACCGGAGGGGCATTGCAGCACAGAATGAAAGCTATCCCAACAGCCAGCTCTCACCAGCACAAATCTGCCCATAGCTCTACATAACACTTGTATTCGCAGCGACACACAGACTATGGTCCGTACTCCCCTCGTGGGTGCACAGAATTCCCGAATCCGGAGAACGGCGCTGGCAGGTCAGTCCATCCGGTTGCTGTGACGAAAACGAGATGACTAAGCTGGTGTATCCGCAGATCCGAGAAAAAAAAAAATGGGAAAACACCAAGTGGCCGGAAGGACACTGTTCAATTGGTATCGAGAGAGGCGTCTTCCATTCTATAAGATTTTAGAAATAAGAAAATGAATAGAATTGTATACAATTAAAGCAGGCATAATGTACATGGTGGTCTGCTTCACAGTGGGACACTAGGGCGGCTTCGGAGGTTGGTGAAGCAGAGGCTCGGCAAACTAGGCTTAGCGCCAATTCTGGCAAAACCTCAAGCTCTCTCCCGTCCTTCCATCCATCCACAACCCTCCCTCCTACTCCTCCTCCTCTCCTCTCCTCCTCTCTTTTCCCTTTCCTTCCCTCTTACCCCAATCTACTCCCTCTTCCAGAGTAACCACCTCTGAACCCTTCTATCACAATGTTCAGAAACGCTCTGCGGCAATCCAGCCGCGCCGTTGCGGCTGCCTCTGCCACTGGCCGGATCGCTTCGGTGAGTTCTTTTTTTTCTCAATGCCCTCCATGTCCCATCCCATCCCAAAACCACCGAGGTCGATACCTTCCACCACCCACTTCCCCATGTCCGGTGGTGGTCTTCCATCATGCTATCCTATCTCAATGGCTTTCATGATGGTCTTTTCGACTATTTTATTTCCTTTTCTACCTTGTTTGGATACGTTGTTGCCGGTCGGTTGTGATATTGACAAAATTCTGCGTCGTCTAGGCTCGCGCTGCCGTCCCCGCCGTCGCCTCCCAGCAGTTCCGTAACTACGCTGCTGAGGCCAAGGCCTCGCCCACCGAGGTCTCTTCCCTCCTCGAGCAGAGAATCCGTGGTGTCCAGGAGGAGGCCAACGTCGCTGAGACCGGTCGTGTCCTCTCGGTCGGGTACGTCACCGCCCTCGCCCAAAATGAGAAAAAATTCAATTTCCCGGCAATATGGCCAAACAGCATCAACATCAACAACACAGTGGCATTCGGATTCAATTCTTTTACAGTGAACTAACCGTGTTCTTTGGATAGTGATGGTATCGCCCGTGTCCACGGTATGGCCAACGTCCAGGCCGAAGAGCTGGTCGAGTATGTTCTGCCATTGGCATGTCCCTTTGCATCTGAATACCCGCTAACGGAACCTCAGGTTCGCCTCTGGCGTCAAGGGCATGTGCATGAACTTGGAAGCTGGCCAAGTTGGTGTTGTCCTGTTCGGTTCCGACCGTCTGGTCAAGGAGGGTGAGACCGTCAAGCGTACCGGTGAGATTGTATGTGATCTCGGGTCTCCATGGCATTATATCGCGGGTGCAAGTTACTAACGTACGAAAAGGTCGAAATCCCCGTCGGCCCTGAGCTGCTCGGCCGTGTCGTCGACGCTCTCGGTAACCCCATTGACGGCAAGGGTCCCATCAACACCAAGGCCAAGAGCCGTGCTCAGCTCAAGGCCCCTGGTATCTTGCCCCGTCAATCCGTCAACCAGCCCGTCCAGACTGGTCTCAAATGTGTCGACTCCATGGTGCCCATCGGCCGTGGTCAGCGTGAGTTGATCATTGGTGACCGTCAGACCGGTAAGACTGCCGTCGCTCTCGACGCCATGTTGAACCAGAAGCGTTGGAACAACTCCGGCGACGAGAAGCAGAAGCTTTACACCATCTACGTCGCCGTCGGTCAGAAGCGTTCCACCGTCGCTCAGCTCGTCAAGACCCTTGAGGAGAACGACGCCATGAAGTACTCCGTCGTCGTTGCTGCCACCGCCTCCGAGGCTGCTCCTCTGCAGTACATTGCTCCTTTCACCGGTTGCGCCATGGGTGAGTGGTTCCGTGACAACGGCCGTCACGCCGTTGTCACCTACGATGACCTGTCCAAGCAGGCCGTCGCCTACCGTCAGATGTCTCTGCTGCTCCGTCGTCCCCCTGGTCGTGAGGCCTACCCCGGTGACGTTTTCTACCTCCACTCCCGTCTCCTGGAGCGTTCCGCCAAGATGAACGACACCCACGGTGGTGGCTCTCTCACTGCCCTCCCCATCATTGAGACCCAGGGTGGTGATGTCTCCGCCTACATTCCCACCAACGTCATTTCCATCACCGACGGTCAGATTTTCTTGGAGTCCGAACTCTTCTACAAGGGTATTCGTCCCGCCATTAACGTCGGTCTCTCCGTCTCCCGTGTCGGTTCCGCTGCCCAGGTCAAGGCCATGAAGCAGGTTGCCGGTTCCCTGAAGCTTTTCTTGGCTCAGTACCGTGAGGTTGCTGCTTTCGCCCAGTTCGGTTCCGACCTTGACGCTTCCACCCGCCAGACCCTTGCCCGTGGTGAGCGTCTGACTGAGCTGCTCAAGCAGAAGCAGTACTCCCCCATGGCCGTCTCGGACATGGTTCCTCTCATCTTCGCTGGTGTCAACGGTTACCTTGACTCCATCCCCGTCGGCAAGATCCTCGACTGGGAGGCCAACCTCCTCTCCACCATCAAGACCAACCACCCTGAGATCACCGAGACCATTGACAAGGAGGGTCAGGTCAGCAAGGACCTTGAGGCCAAGCTCAAGGAGGTCATTGGCAACTTCAACAAGTCCTACAACGCATAGGTGAGCCAACACACATCTCAGGTGCTATAGTCCACCACGTACCGTTCCATTTTTTTCCTGACTCCATGTGTGTATAGATGAGATAGCTTGTACAATTTCAGACCACTGTTTTTCCTTTTGTTTTCAGAGCTTCGGGTTGATCCAGTTTCCATTTTGAAATGATGCATGTCGATCTATCTGTAGCTATGATGACGGGTTAAAAGAAAAATTGGTGGGATAACAGCAGAAAAAGCACTCTACGAATAATATCCTGTACGTTTAGATACTCTTTCATTATTTTTATTGCACGACATGGGAACATGGGCTGGACGATGGATTCGACATAAGACCCATTTTCTGGAATATGATGGTTACTACGGTCTATTCGTCTACGGCCATATGCCTGTCGATGTCGGTATGCAGCCGGAACATGATTTCATTTGTTTATGGATACTCCTGTTGTACTCTGTAGACATTTCTATTGTGATCTTATTGTAATCGGAAAACCCCCCGTAGTGGATTTAGGATCGTCGTAATGTCAAGATCAGTTACGGTGAGAGGATATATATATCCACGTCAGGCGGGACTGTTGGTTTACCCGCAGTGACAGTGTGGATGAAGGGACAACAAAGCGTATCAATATTAACTACTCCCAAGCTCAACCCTGAAACCCGGCAGAGACATTACCCTGTGGCATGCAAGTTCCTTGACTATTCCCCAAACCGTCCTGTCAGTGCGCTGAATGCGGCATCTTTTTTGCATTATCGATAAGCGAGCCGGTCTTTTTTCCCCAACCCAAATTTTCAAACGCTCCCCCGCCGCTCGGGTCAACTACTACTACTCGCTCCCCACCAAACCATCGACCTATCGACTCCAATTGCATTGGCATCGAGTGCGTGCACAGCTTTTCAGAATGGCTTCGCAGACCCAACCCCCCAGGTGCAAGGTTGTGCTGTCCAAAAACATTGCGAACGGGCTGCTCGCAGAGGTCCAGGAGGGCGTTACTACGCTGGAAAGGGCCCCTCATCTTGTCGGGTTTTTGGCCAACAATGACCCTGCTGCGTTGATGTATGCTCAATGGACGGAGAAGACTTGTCAGGAGCAGTGAGTACTCTTACATCCCTGTGTTTGGTCCTATTGTCTTCGTTTTGAAGAAGGCGATATCGGAGCGCATGTATTGCAATTGCTCGTCGCAACCAACTAACAGACCGCTTCTCTCCCAACCAACAGCGGCTTCCGCTACTCCCTCCGCGAAGTCTCGCGCGACAACATCGAAGAATCCATCCTCGCCGCCAACGCCGACCCCGAAGTCGACGGCATCATCATCTACTACCCCATCTTCAACAACCGCCAGGACCAATACCTGCAGCAGATTGTCGACGTGCACAAAGACGTCGAAGGCCTCAGCCACCGCTACATCTTCAACATGTACCAGAACGTGCGCTTTCTGGACCCCGAGACCAAGCGCCAGAAGTGCATCCTGCCCTGCACGCCGCTGGCCATAATCAAGATCCTCGAGTACCTCAATATCTACAACACGATTCTTCCCTACGGGAACAGGCTGTTTGGTCATACGATTTGCGTGGTGAATCGGTCTGAGGTTGTGGGGAGGCCGTTGGCGGCGCTGTTGGCGAATGATGGGGCTTGTGTTTATAGTGTGGATATTACGGGGGTGCAGAAGTTTACGAGGGAGGGATTGAAGAAGAGTACGCATGATGTTGTTGATATGGAGGGGTGGTCGATCAAGGATGTGGCGCCGTTGTGTGATGTTGTTATTACTGGTGTGCCTGGGGAGAAGTACAAGTTTGACACTAGCTTGTTGCGTGAGGGAGCTGTCTGTGTCAACTTTTCGAGTGAGAAGGTGAGTCTTTTCTCGAATTGGTGTTAATTAGCGTTTACTGACCATTTTCCAGAACTTCGGACCCGAGGTCAAGGAACGTGCCTCTATCTTCGTCCCCTCGATTGGAAAGGTGACTATCGTTGTCTTGCTCCGGAATCTCCTGGTATGTGACAGTCATTCATCAGACGTTGAACAGTACTAAATATGCTACAGAGACTCATCCAGAACCGGAGACTGGACGATGTGAAGCCCGCAGCCGCTACTGAGAGACCCGGTACCCTCGAGGCTGCGTAAACGTTCTACGCTGTATTGATACCAAAACTATAGATTTCCGAGTTATGTTTTGAATGTGTTTATGCTATTTCTGAATGATGGAACAAAAAGAACTATGTTGGTGCTAAGCAAACCACGCACCTGGAAATACTCAAATGCTTCATAACCTTGAGACTCTTCGTAACCATACACCCAAACCGAAACCAGGTCAAACAGAGAAAGAAAAACCTCTGCCCCAAACACACAATCAACTATCTCCTCTTCGTAACACCCTCATCACCCGCATCTCCCGGCGCCACAGAGCTCGAAGCACCCCCCGTCTTCTTCACCGTCTCCTTCGCAGCAAGCCCCAACACCTCAATCTCAGCCGCAAGCCACTCCCGCAACGGCTCAGGGTGAAACGCCCCATCCGCGGAAAACCACGTCGTAAACGGCGTCTCGATCACCTTATCCTCCAGAACCTTCCCAGACGGCGTCTTATACTGCACGCGAAGGTTATACAGCGGTGAGTGCTTCTTCGTCGAAGAACGGATCGAAATCTGCCAAACCGTTAACAAACACGACCCACCCCAAAACCCAAATCCAACATAAATCAAAATAGGGAAGGAAAAATACATACCACTTCACCACTCCCCCTCCTCCCGCGAAACACCTCCCCACCCTCCACAAACCAAACCCAATACGTGAAAATCCCATTCAACACGAAATATCCCGCGACGGCCGCGATAACCCACGGCGACGTCGTCGCTTCCCAGCCCAGATACCGGTCCGCGTAGAAAGTAGCGCCCGCGATCGCGACGGCTGTGTAGCCGAGTAGGAAGCGGATGTTGGTGAGGGTGTGGTCTTGGGTGAAGGTGTAGGGCGCGGGAAGGGTGGTTAGGTAGGGGGAGAGGGCGTCGTCGGTGGTGGATTTTAGGTCTGGTTTAAATTGTTAGCGCTTGGTATATTGGGATTGGGATGGTTGGAGAGGTAGGTGTCAAGCTAACCATTGCCCGAGTAGACGGGCACTTTGGGTGTTGCCATTGCGATAGCTAGACTGTTGCGTAAAGACAAAGGTTTTTTAAAAATTTCGCAATAGATCCTGTATGACTCTGGAAGAAAAAGAGGTTGGGAGAAGAAGGCCTGCTTATGTCTACAAACGTACACGGCAAGGCGTTTTGCGGCGAGCTGTCCCTTTCGCGGAGGCGGAGCTAAAGCGGCAATACAAATAACAGGCCTGGCGCTAACCTACCACGGAGAACTCAACCTCACCTCTGTCCACCGTTCACTTTTAAGTCCAACGGACGGTATCACCACGAGGGACAGGACGATGGCATTACAAGGGACTGAGCAGACGATCCTTCGGGATCCGGCTCTATTGTGAGATTTTTTGTTGATTGAGGATCTGGGAATTGAATGTGCTAACGGCATTGCGAAGCTATTGGATCTTGATCCCAATTACCATTGTCATGGTGAGTCCTGAGTTTCCCAAATCCCACACACCTCAGAATTCAATCTAACAATAGCAGATACTAACAGGCATCCTCCGCCACTACGCCACCGTCCTCATGAACTCACCCCCCAAACCCCCCTCCACCCTCGCCGAATCCCGCGAACGCTACTCCATCTTCCGCGGCGTCAACCTCCGCAGCAACGGTTTCGTCCTGCCCCCCGAGTCCTTCGAGGTGCGCAAAAGCTATCTTATCTCCGCGTACAAGAATGGCGCATTTCTGAAGGACCCGGAGAGCCGGGGCCAGCCGCCTGCGAATCCGATGACGGACCCGGCGGGCATGGATGCTATGATGGGGATGATGAAAGGGAATATGATGATGATGATTCCGCAGACGTTGATTATGAGTTGGATTAATGCGTTTTTCTCGGGATTTGTTATTTGTATGTTCCCCTACCTTGGTAATGTTTTGAGAGGTTTGCTGACCATGGCAGTGAAACTGCCGTTCCCGCTCACCATCCGCTTCAAGTCTATGCTGCAGTCTGGTGTTATGACCCGTGACCTGGATGTCAGGTGGGTGTCTAGTCTGTCGTGGTATTTCCTGAACTTGTTCGGTCTGCAGTCTGTGTTTGGGTTTATTCTTGGTAGTGATAATGGTTCGTCTCTTATTCACCCTTTTCAATTGAATCTTACTAATGGTGTGTTGTAGCTGCGAACCACATGGCTTCGCAAATGGCTGGTATGAACCCTACCGCTGGCATGAATCCGTTCCAGCCCGGTCAGGACCCTGATAAATTGTACTTGAATGAGGCGGAGAACCTTGAGGTCATGGAGCACTTTTGCATTTACGATGGGATTGAGGAGAGGATTTTGCATAATCTTGCTTCGAAGTGATGTCGGAAGGGAGTTGGTAGGGTTGTGGGTTATGAAGTTATTTTGGTTTATATTGCTGAAATGTGCAAAATGCATTATACAGTTCTGATATCTCTCAACATCATTTACAGCAGGACCAGTTCATAATGGATAAACATATTTCCATTGCCCATGAATCGTACACAGAATGCAATAGTCGTCAAGCATTACTCATAACTCACCTAACGAGGGTCAAGAACCCCATTGAGGACCCAAACCTCACCATTAGACACCTTCTCAGCAACATGATCTACCTCAATATGCCCAGGCTCAATCTAAACATGGCATCAGCACAACCCAAACCCAAACCCAAAACCAAAGCACCACTTACCACCGTCTTATCCCCCTCCCTCACCCACCTAACCTTCTTCCCACAAAGCGTCTCAGCCTCCTCCCCCTCCCTCCACGGACAAACACCCACAATATGCGCCTCCACAAACCTCTTCAAATTCTCCTGCGCCCGATCCTTCCCCTCCCTCCCCTCATACGCCTTTACCTCGCCCAACCGCTCATAATCCTCGGGATTCTCCCAGGGCTTGTGCGGCAGGTTATGGATTGCGGAGTTGCGCGGGGCCAAGATTGTGACATTCTTGGAGGGGTTGTTGATGTGCGAGAGGGCGGCCTCGAATTCGCGGGTTAGCGATGCGTAGGTGTTTACTAGGCGGGTTTTGGAGAGGATGTCGGCGATTATGGGGCCATCGGCGTTGGCGTTGGACATTGCTGAGGGGGCTGGGGAGACTGGGGGATTTGGTCTAGGAATGCTTGTTGGGTTTGGAGCCACTCTTGTACTCTGGGATCTGCTGAATGTCGTCCGTGTCGGAGACCGGGGACGTCAACGTATGGACGAGGGAGATGCTTGCGGTTGCGATGCAAACCCTCGATAGCTGATATAAGCGAGAGTGTAACAACGATAAAAATACCTATGGACAAATGCCTTATTATAAGCAATGCAAGCTACCTAACAGCCATTAATAACATCTGCGCTGTCAATTGCCAATGACGCAACAGATGACCCTCGCTGCACGTGACAATGCGGAGACTTTAAAGAATGCACGTGATATCTATCGATAAGGGCAGTCCGGGCAAGCCACAAAATCGGCGTCATGTTTCCGGTCGCGGAGAGACACTTGAGGGGAATTTGATTCTCAGATTGTATATTGCTTGCATGCTTCTCGTTGCTGTCGCAGAGCTTTGCGAAGATGTCGGCCTTGCAGACATTTCTGCTGGTCGTTGACCATAATAAAGACGAAGCGAAGGAGATTGCTGAGCGGGTTGCTCATGGTGAGTACTTATGGCTTGAGGATTGCCAATTGGTGGTTGTGAGATTCTCTTGCTAACGGTAGTGCTGTGTGAAGATGTCGAAATTCGGAAAACAACCCTTATCGAAATCGTGCAGTCCCTGGGCGAGTACATTAACGACGAAGATCCGATTCTGCGGGGCAAAGCCGTTTCCTATCTCACGGCCGTGATCAAGGCGCTTTCTCCGAAGTACTTGTCGAGACAACAGATCCAGGTCCTGACGACGTTCTTTTGCGATCGCATTGAGGATGGAGGCGCTGTTGCTGGGTTGGAGACGTTGCAGAAGCTGGATCGGTTCCATAGGGAATTGGCTGAGGAGGTTGCGAGAGCGTGAGTACTGGTTCATTTATCTGTCGAGGGTGAGGTCTGACGTGGGCATAGGACGTTTGGGTACCAGGGTTTGCAGTCGCGGTCTCAGTCGCAGAGGTTCCAAGTTTATCAGTTGCTGAATGAGTTGATGTTGAATCATCGTTCTGCACTGCGGGACATGGGCGATGACTCGATTGTTGGGATTGTGGACTTGATGACTGGCGAGAAGGATCCTCGCAATCTTATGCTTGTGTTCTCGATATTGAAGGTGGTGATGGTTGAGTGGGATATTTCGAACCACGCCGAGGTATGCGCCCCATGTCGCTGGGATCCACGTTCAATGGCTAATGGAAACAGACTCTTTTCGATGCGGTGTACAATTACTTCCCGATCACTTTCAGACCTCCCCCGAACGACCCTTACGGTATCACCGCGCAGGACTTGAAGAACCGTCTGCAGGATTGTATCTCTTCGACGAGACATTTTGCACCATATGCTATCCCATCCCTGCTGGACAAGCTCGACTCAACCTCCCCAAATGTCAAGAAAGATGCGCTTAATGCACTGATTGCTTGTATCCACACATACGATCCGGACGCTGTGTCGAGATACTCCGTCACAATCTGGGAAACTCTGAAGTTCGAGATCCTCAATGCACAGGAGGAGTTCCTCTCCGACATCTCGCTCGAGGCTTTGCAGGGTATCGCTAAGCGACTCTCTGAAGGCGTCACCGAGGCGTCGCCGCAATTGCCGCTTGCTCAGTACCTGAGACCAATTACGAAGGAATGCAACGAGCAGTTACGAGAGCCTCAGCAGAAGCAAGCGAAGCCTTCTCAGCAGATCTTGAGGTACACGTCTGCTGCGTCGGCCGTCTCATTTATCCTAACTGTGCAGAGTGTTGTTGCGCCGCTGTTGACGATTTACCAGGAGGCTGATGGGATCGTCAAACAGAGAGCTCTGCTGGAGACGTTGGTTGTTTTGTTCGATTCTGCCATCTCAGTTTTTGGAGAATGGTCAGCGCGTGGTCTCGATACTATCCTTATGAATCCGTTGCTAGAGTTCAAGGACCAGTTTTCTGAAATCTTCGGTCAGGCATTGATGAAATCTGCGAAGGAGGAAGTGTCTTTCCGTGTCACGGCGCTCAAGGGCTTCCTGCGTCTATCGACCCTGCGTGACTTCTTCCAGGACAACGAAATAGGGTTATTCGTTCAGTATCTCGATGAGATCCTGCTGACGGAAGAGTCCGTGGGCCGGGATGATTTGAAAAAGGAGGCCATCGCGGCTCTTGCTGAGATCTCCAAGTACAAGCCGCGTCTGATTATGGATATAACTTTCCCTGCCTTTGTGGCAACGCTTCCGGACGCTGATGATGGAACAATCTCTAACTACTTGCCAACTCTCGAAATCCTCGCGCAGATTAGCGTGGAAAAAGATATTTTCGAGACATTGGTGCGCCGGTTGTTGAGCAAGTTGACTATCCTGCTGCAGAAGGAGGAGCCCGGGTCGCCTGCATACCCAAGAGCAATCCTCTTGACTATTCTCTATGTCATGGACCAGAGGAAGATGGACCAAGATCCAAACCTAGGGCTCTACTATGAGAAGATCGTCATGGGCTTCTGCCGTAGCGTTGCAGCTTCAGCTTCTGGCAAGGCAGCGAACAGGATCCTGAATGACGCTACAGTGCTGGACACGCTTGGACGACTCTGCAACCTGATCGTGCGACCTGTTTCGAAAGAGCAGCAGGACGAAGTTGCTGCCAACGTTTACACATTGTTCGCTCCTGCAGAGGAGTTCTCGCCGGTTCCTTTCGCGCAATCCGCTACTGAAGACCACCAGCGTACGATGATCATTTCGACATACCTCCTCGCAGGACTATCAAAGGACTGCACATCCATCCCCTACACAAAACCCAACATGTCCGATCTCCTCTCAGACTTAATCCAACGCTCCATCACCTCAACCGAACCAGCAACACGAATCGCCCTCCTCCGCCACTTCTCCCTCCTCGTCAACAAATTCCTCTCCAAGACAGACCTCCCCCTCGCCACAGAGAAATTCAACACCCTCCTCCCTCCCGGAACAGAATCCCAAACCCTCACCCCCGAAGTCATTAAAACAACCTTCTGGCTCTCCAAAGCCCTCGTCCTCCGCCTCGTCCCCACAACAACAACCATCCTAACATCCCTCCTCTCCCTCCTCTCCTCCCCCGACGAACAAACAAGCACAACCGCCTCCCGCGGCTTCGCCATTCTCCTCAGCGACGACGATGTCCTCTCCCCAACAAACGGCGCAAACATCCGCCTCCTATCCAAACAGCGCGTCTTCACCACCGTCATCCCCCTAATCGCGAATAAAATCCGACAGGTCAACATCGCCGGAAACACCGATTCCGAGTCCTCCCCAGCGCCATCGCACATCAAACCAGCACACTTAACCGCGCTCTCGGGTATCCTCTCAACTATCCCTCCGACCCTCGTCATGCCCGAACTACCCACCTTACTCCCTCTCCTCCTCCAATCCCTCGACCTCCAAACAAGCGACTCCCACGCCGTCCGCGCAGCGACACTAGAGACACTGGCAGTAATCATCCGCGACAACGGCGTCTCCGTGATCGATGAATGCGGACACGTCCAGAGTCTCGTCACCCGTCTGCTCAACACAGCTGCTTACACCGCACCTAGTGCGAAAGCAGCAGTGAACCCCTCGCGCCTCCGCGCGGACGCCCTGAAATGTCTGTATCTGCTTGCGCAGACACCGAGCCCGGATGCGCCTGCTGTTGCGAGGGCGGGGAAGTTGTCGCCACTCTTGCCGGTTAAGGCGCAGGTGTTGAGGACGTTGAAGTTGGTGCTTGATGATCCGAAGAGAGATGTTAGGAAGACGGCTGTTGATGCTAGGGGGGCTTGGTTGAGGGGAGTTGATGATGTTGAGGAGGATGAGGATTAAATAGTTTCGTTACAAGGGGAAAGAAAAGTTGGTTTGTTAAAATGCGTTATGTTTGTGATGATATGATGGTATATAGATTTCAAATTGATTGCATTTTGTTTGGTATTATTGAATTTTCTGTTCTAAGAACACCAAAAACGCCCATCCATCCCTCAAATCATTCCTCCCAAACAACCCCGAATCCCGTTCATTACCAGTAATCCAACTCATTAACCCCATTGACCCTCGCCGAACTCGTCGACGAAGACCTCTCCATCCCCGACGCAACCGCAACACCACTACTCTTCGCCAGCACAAGGCTCGGCACCAAACTCTCCGCCTCCTTCACACCATCCAAATAATCATCAAACCCAAGTAGTCCTCCCTGCTGCGCCGCAGGAGCCAACGCAGACGAAGTAGGAGGCTTAGGTATACCGGGAATGGAAAGCGGGCCAGCGCCAGCGTTTGCTCCGACAACTGTACCGGCTGCTGTGGCACCGGCGGTAATGGCAGACAGACGGACAGCCTCAACGCCAGGGCCATAGTTCCAGAATCCTATGCCGTCGATTTTCTCCACGACGGTTTTGGTGAGGCGGAAGAGGTCGCCTAGGCCGGCTGTTCCGACAGCTGAAGCGACTGGGCTGAGGAATGGAGCTGGGTCTGGAAGAGGTGATGGCGAGGACGGCGAGGGAGAGGATGAGATATTAGGGTTGTGCATACCGTAGTTGTCAGCGACGAGGGTAATGAGGTTTCCTAGTAGATCTGGGCTTCGCCAGTCTTCTGTGCGTTCGCCGATTTCGACGTCCGTGTTTGCTTTTAGGAGGGCTTCGATGGCGGGGCTGACGAGGGAGACCTCGTACCAGAGTCTGTCTTTTTTTATCATTTCGGGGTGGGGTGCGCAGCGGGCTCGTAGGGCTTGGCTGTCTGATGTGCTGGAGCCGATTAGGAGGTCTTGGACTTCGGTGACCTGGAGGAAGATGTCGTTTTCATTGTCGTTGAGTGCGATGATTTGGGTTTCTGCCGTTGGGGATGTGGCATTGTCAGCAGCAGCAGCGTCTGCGTTACGAATGTGTCGATGGCGAGTCCAGCGTTTCATGAGCACCTTTTCAATGACGAATTTGTTTCCCTTTGGCAGACGGCTGAAGATACGGATGAGGGACTTGTCCGGTTGCACCCAGAGGTTATCGACAAGATGCTGAACTGCCTCTTCGAGTTCTGGATCCGTACCGACAACATGCTCGATGACACCAGAGAGAACCATGCTGGCATCCCAGATCTGGGCGGGAAAGTGCATGTTGACAGCACCAAGCGTCTTCGTCGGTTTCCGAATCGAATGCCTACCCTGTTCGTCGATCGCTATGATGAAAGGCTGGTCTGCAGTAGTTCGACAATGAAACTCGTAAGAGACATTATACTCCGTGTAGTCCTGCTCGAACATATGGCGCTTGCCCTCAGCCTTTGACGTTTTGAGATCAATGATATGGTCAACATCTGAGCCAGCCGTGGTAAGTCGGTTGATGAACTTCGTCGTCGGAGCAGGAAGGCCATTGCGTGGTTGAAATATCCTCGTCCACTCGTCAACTGTAATCGTGTCCTGGTTATATGTTTTGGGCAAAAGAGGGATGAGAACGAGGCCGAGTTGGGCTTCCAGGGTCAACAGGCCGCTGAAATACTCAGCAGCTTCAAGGGCAGGTCTTAACGCTTCGAAAACACTCTTGATCTCTGCCTCTTGTTGTTGCAGGTCCTGCATGTCCTGCTTCTTAGCCTCAGAGGATACAGTCTTCGGCTTGACGATGAGATCGGTTGGCGTTTTGGGCGTTTCAGCTGATGCTTTCTTGGCTGGCTTAGGGATTCCCCAAGCATCCTCGAGAGTGGCCTGACGTTTAGCCTTGGCTTCGGCCTTGTTTTTTGCTTTCTTACTAGGCTTGCCCGCTTTGTGGTTCATGGTGCGATGGAATTCTCTAGTGTCCGTTTCATCATTAGTGTTTTTCACCGTTTCGACAGATTTCTCGAGTTCCGCGATTCTCTGACGGGCGAGGCGCATGTTAATCTCACGCCGGTCCTTGGGAGGACGCGACATATTCGAGAGGGTCGAGGCAGTGTCGTCAAAACCAGACGTGTCTTTCTTCTCGCGTAGAGATGACTTCAAGTCGCGGAGCCTCTTCTCCTGCCAAGTCAGATCCTCACCACTTATCGAACCAGTCGGGCTCAGAAGGGTGGTCGTAGCGGTGCTAGGTCCCAAGACCCTGCCTTCTGTTTCGAAGTCAAGGTCAAGCAAGTCCGGAGTAGAGCCTTTGGTCCTATCCGGCACCTGCATGTCCTGCGCATCTGTCTTATCGACACGATTGGCAACTTGCGGCACTAGTGCAGGTTGGTCAAACGAAAGCATGAGGTGCGAGTTTGGCTTTCCAGAACTGACTGGTGTGAGTACATCGATAAGCTCCTCACGCTTGGCCGGCTTCTTCTTGGGCGCCACGGGCGAGTTTTCAGCGTTCACCGATGAGCTTTGCGGAGAAGTAGAACTACCCCATGAGTTCTTCGCTGAGTGTTGAGGTGGCCTCTGCAAGCCGTACTTTGTCGGATCGAAAGTCGGCATTGGTAGTTTGTCCTCGGGAGACTCTGGCCGCACCGTCGTAGTAGAGTCGTGAGGGGAGTCTGGGCCCTTGGCAAGTAAAAGATCGGTAGGTGAAGATACTCGATCGCTAGGCTCGTACTGCATCTTCCATCGCTTGCGAGGAGTCGAGGTCTTCTTCTCGGGGACAGTGGGTGAGGCTTTGGTATTCTCAGCCGTGGGCTCTGGTGCTGCTTGAGGTGTAGCGACCCCAGCAGCCTTACGCGTGCGGATACCAGGTGTTTTCTTGACACCAGTGACAGGAGCTGGTGTCTCGCGAGGGCTTTCAAGCTGATCAAGCTGCGGTGCGATGTTGGCGTCAGGCTCCGGCTCAGGTTCATCGTGGTTCTCCATCTCAGCTCTCTCGACGACCCACTGGTTCACCCGCGTGGCTTTCTCAACGGATAAGAATGGATGAGGAGGGGCAATTCCAGAAGCCACCGCCTGTGGATTAGGAGTGTCCTTCTCAACGATTGACTCCATATTGATGAACTCATCTCCCTTTCCGATTTCTTGGAAAGTGAAGTCGTTCCAGATACGCGATTTGCCGGGTTCGTTGGAGACCTTGCAAGGGTTGAGAAGATTGTCCGGCAGATTGAACTTCAGAGTGTCGGGGTCGAGTGAGAGAAGAAACGTAGCAAACGTCTGGTCGAGGGTGGCATTTGATGGCAAATTAGGGTCCGTGAGAATCCGACGCAGGGCCACGGAGTTTATCTCGCTGTAGTTCTGAATCCGAACGCGAGTGTTCTCATTGTGTTGCGCCATGATCATGTTAGTAATTCGGGGAGTTTCAATGAGGGACTAGTAGACAGTGGTCAGTTACAGGATTATCGTCATTCAGTTGGGGCAACGGTTGGCTTACCAAAGGCTTCTCAATCCGACTCAACTTCTCCAAAGCGTCGTCAACATCAACCTGGTGTTGACCAGTCACCTGAATCCCTAGTGTGTCATCTATAGCCGAAATCTCCGTACCAGTCATCGCCGCAATATCCCCAAGAACCTCCTGAAAATTGGCAAGGAAACCCAAACCACCATTCTCCGAAATCCAGTGTTTAGTAGCACGATTGAGGGACACGGGAATCGGCTCGTCATTCGAGTCGTCAACCAGCATCAACAGATCCTCTTTGCGGTCTTTCTCAGACTCAACCTTGGTCTGGTCGTCTTCGTCGTCGAACATCGAGGGGACGTCCAATTGGCGGATCCGCGGCATCTATCAGTCCTTTATGAGTATACCATTCGACACCCATTCCAAGCAGTGTAGGAAGCTGTGTATGGCTTACATCCAGGAGGTCTTTGTTCTTCTGTTCTTCGACAAAATCCGACATGACCGATACGAGCTTTGCGGAGGAGCCTTCAAAGTTTCCTTTCATGACAAGAACCTAATTGAAGAGGAACCGTTAGCCAGACCTCTCCAGCAAGAGAAACTCCGTAAGGCACATACATCATCTGCTTTTGAATACTCACAGTTCATATCGGGATTGGCTTTTCTACATGAGTTGTCAGCTTGGCAGCATATCTGGTCGGATCGGAGAAATCCACGGCTAACCTGAACTCATTCTGTATCTCTTGTACCTATAATAGTGAACTTAAGTCAGCGGTGGTCCTCTCTCCTCAATCCGTCCTGTCAACGTACTCCTATATCCTCGAACCCCCACATCGACGCCAACGTCAGGCGCTGTTTTGTCGCCATCTCGTTCCTGGTGATCTTCCAGCTAGTTATGGCAAAATGAGACGGATCAGGACGATAGAGGAAGAAAGGGAAGGGGCTGGCCAAAGAGGGATTCGTGGAGGTTGTACGGAGTAGGTCTTCCTGATTGTTTGCCAACGCGCTCTCAGCAGCTTGTCCTCACAATGGATGGAATATTGATTATTCTGCTTGGGATGGATGCAATGAATAAGACAGGGAGATGAAGAGGATACCAAAGAGAATAAAGAGAAGATGATTGTTGGAAGAAGTAGATGAGGGGAGAAAAGTTGGGGACAAACAAGTGAATGCATAAGAGCACTCAAACCAGTGAAGATAGATCCAACCTATAGTACTTTATTTTCACCATGCATTCACAAACAAGGAGATGGTTAGGTGCATATTAAAGCAGTGACTAGTCACACTATAATAAAAAAACATATTAGCCCTCAAGGAATTGTCAATTATGATATCCACAAATGAAGACCCCAAATGCTCCTGCCACAGAAGGACAGCCTGCTGTCAACACTAGGGGTCGCTATATCTTATTATATGCCTTCAAATCTATGTTCAAATATATCCATCATGGCCATCGAGGTATCACGGATCACAATGTAAACTCCAGACAGTGAAAAATGTAGAAAACAGCATGAGCATGGTATTCTCCCCCGGGGTATCAAGACTCCCAAACTCCACGCAATGTCGAGAAGATCCCGGGAACAGTTGAGCAGGCAAGGAAACTGCAAATATGGGAAGTAAAAGTATTAAAACAAAAGAAAAATATCCACAAGACACATACACATCCGCCTCCTTCGTTGGCGAACTCAAGGCAGTGTCAATTTCGGTTCTAATTCGGAACCCGACACAGCCGGACTGAAAGCAACGTCAGTTGCTCTTCGGAATGTAGGACGATCATCATTCGAACTAGACCATGCTCATCCATTTGCGTGTTAGTGGTGGTGGTTGGAAGGCGGCAATCATTGCTTCTCCCCTTCCGGGTTTGAGAGATTCGCTTCGTTGACTTGAATGACCCATTTCATGCGCCCTTCTGTCTCTTTCATCGTAGCGAGAGCCGTGTCAATCTTGGCTTCATTCCGATAGCCGTTCTCGATTAACCTTCCCATCTCTTCCTCATTTGCCTTCTTATACGCTTCGTAAGTCTCGAAAAGTTTGCTGAATCGCTCCCGACTAGCTTCGATTTCATGATCTTTCTCCGCTAGGATAGTATCAAGTCGTTCCAGATCCCCGATTCGTTTATCGTGCTCAGTTTTGAGAGCGATGTAATCGTCGCGGATGTTCTTGAACCTCCTCTGTTGCTCTGATCTGTCTCGATGTGCGGACTGGGCAAGCACGTCGTACTGCGTTTTCGAATAATTGGCGATCTCTTGTAATTCGGCCACTTTCCGATTATACTCGTCGCGCGCTTCAGTCATCAATTGATCAGTCCTGTTGGCCGTACCCTCCGCCTTCTGTCTTCGTTCCTTTTCGCTCTGTACCTCCATCCGAAGTTCCTTGATCTTCTGGTCTTTGCGCGAAATCGACTGGAGGTTCGTTTCGTTCGCTACTTCGAGATTCCGAAGGCGTTCGCCAATATTCTGTACCTGGGTTTTGAGGGTATCGTTCAAGTTATTTGCCTCTTCGGCTTTGGACCGGTGAACGCCACATTCGCGCGTTAGGCGGGCGATATCCTCCTGGAGAGCGTGAATAACCCGACCAGACTTTCCCGTCGTTGCGTGCCCGACCGCGGAGGACCATTCTGTCGTTGAAGCATCGCCGTTTGCAGAATGGGCGTCGCAGTTCGAAGGATTAGGAGAGAGGGGCGGATTTGGAGAGAGGAAAATCGATTGGTCTGTAAGGCGAGAAAGAATCATGAGCCTGACGTCCTCAATGACAATAATTTTTAATTCTTTTGCCACAACAAACCTGTAGACTCAATCACCGTGGACCCATTCTGTTCCTCCGGCGCCTTGGAATCAAATAAACCGTTGACCTGCTGCATATTCAAAAGAGTCGTGTCCACATGGGGCAAACTGATATGAGGTGTGTGTTTTCGAGGGGAAGGACCTGAAAGAGGCAGCGGAACAGTGATGTCTGTGTCAGCATCGTGTTCCTGGTACGGTTCCTGACTACTGCTCTTAGCGCTGCTAAGCCTGCTTTCGTCCTGAGCGGGTTCCGCCTTCGTCTTCTTCTTGATCCGGCCGAATCGGACCATTCCGACGAATCAGGGCGAACGGAGGGCACTTTTCGAAATGATGCTCAACACACGGCGAACCACGGAAACAACCTTAACGCTGGCCGCGACCAAACGGCGCTTCCACGGAAGATCCAGACGAACAGTACGGCAAAGCGACCGATAGACCGGTACTCTGGAGATGATGTTCTAGAAACCATGGAATGGATTTGTGTGTAGTCTTGCGATTGGTTTGGGTTGGTGGTCAATTGGCGATGGGTTCAGGAAAAGGGAGAGTCCGAAAAGAAGGTCCGGCAGGGTTCAAGAAGAGATGAAGAGGAAAACGCTCGGACTAAAAAGGAATAGCAACAATAAGAGTCATAATAGCATCACAGCACTAATAATGACGATAATGCTGGTGGTGTAAGGGAGAGAAAGAGAGAGAGAGGAAAAGAGCTCCAACGTCAGATGCTGGCTCTCTTCTCTCCCACGCCAAACCCCCAGGGGAAATAAGGACATCAGAGACATACCCAGGAAAGTGGATCAATGCTTAGATTGAAGGGATCCTAATAATCGTGTGTAATAGCGCAGGTTGTCTGAAATGCACTGGATCTGCGGCAAGCAATAGCAGTAGGAGAATTAATGAATTGATGATCCTTCATGGCCGCGAGGGGAGAATTGGAGGTGGAGGAGGATCAACTAACTTGTATATCTCAATGGAGATGTGCGCTGTCAGATGGAGAGCAATTGAGAAGATATATTTCTTGCGCACAGAAGATATGTCAAGAACAGTGAGTATATAAATGGACAATGGATATTTGGACGACCCGGGAATGCGCGCGAAAGAGAATTGTCAACAATGGGAGACAATGAGGCTGAACTGTGCCTGCTGCATGACTTGCACCTATTACACTGCTCAACTACGCTAAAAGACGATCCCTCGTTTCTCAGTCCAATTTGTCATTTTCTCCTTTTTTTTAAAATTAGTTTGCTTATCAGTACTCCATCCTGAACCGTCTACATGGTGCCCCTATATATATGTGACAGCGACGAAGACTTTACCTGGCGATGCAGAAGCTCAGCCCAGGCAACCAAAATCGGAGATCTTGACAAACAAAATGTAATCTACGAAGGACGAAGGGAGCCTTTGACAGGTCACATCAAGGCAAGGGGGACATCATCTCTTGGTATTGTATGGATCCATTAAAGTAGCAGTAGTAAAAGCCATGACCAAGAAAGACAGGATGCAATTCGTTAAAATGACCATGGACAGTAGACAAAAGCGCCAACACGACCAGAAACAAACACACGAACCATGGTCTCTCCCATCGTACGCCGCAACACGTATAAAAGTACAGATATGTGACTCCGGTCCATATGTACACCAGCCATCAAAACAAGATCAACGCGTGCAAGAACATTTCCTTTTTCCGCTTGGAGCAATCCAGCTGACCCAAGGTATGCAAAAAACGACCAATCCAAACTGCGCTCGAATCCGAATAATATCGTCTATGTCGTGAAGAAGAAAACCGCGGCGACAGCCCCCAGTGCCAAGTGAACAGACACGCCGATAAACGAAGCCGCACCGGTCTGCTCCTCGTGGTCCACGGTGCTCTTGCCGGAAACAACGCGAGCATCGTCGGACAACGACTTGGCACTCGTGTGGGTAGGACGAGCCGTAGAGAGCGTGGTGGTCGTAGCGTTCGAGGGGTTAGGGCCCTTGGCGGGTGGGATGTGCGTCTCATCATGGACGACCTTCAGATGTCCTGTATAGTTCGTCTCGTCACCTTGCTTGATGGTCAGGGCGTAGTCGTCACCATCTTCGATATCGTCCTTGGGAACCCAGGTGAAAGAGCCATCGTCACCAGAAACCTCGGCAGTGATGGTCTTGACACGGTGCAGGTTTGTCGATTCACCTCTGCACAGTTCGATCGTAACAGGCTGAATGGTGGGTCATGGTTAGCTACTATTGAGTACTGCCAGCGGAACATTGGACACATACCTCACTCGATGCTCCGTTCCACTTCACCGTGGTGGACTGTCCAGGGTGGATCTCCTTAGGCCATGCAGTGAACGCGAAGCCCTGAGCCATGACGGTGAGCTGAGAGAAGCAAGCTCCGAAAGCGAGAACGGCGTTGGAGAAGTGCATCGTGACGGTACTGGCGAAGTGATGGAAGTTGGTAGAGATATATAGCGGTGCAAATGCGATAGTAACGGCTGCTATCCGGTAATAGGATACGTTCGTACTGCTGTGAGAAATGTATCTAGCGAAGATGTCCAAGAGACAGTCGACTAGTTTCGTAGACGGAAGAGGTCGATCAGCCGGACGTAGTTTCCTAGATCAAAAGCGATAGAAACAGCAAGCGCAACTGAGGAACTCCACGAGGATGGCAAGACAGAGAACGTTACCTGATTGGCACTTTCTGCTTTTAAAGTAGTTTAAGATAAGGTATGTTTTTTTATTCTTTGGTTTGAATGTCAGAGACAGTAGTATGATGGAATGAATCTTGGGATTCAGGATTGATGCGGAATGATCGATTCGAAGGCGAAATCCAGCGAATAAATAAGTTAACGGTCAATAAATAAAGTGACATTGACAGCCAAAGTGTCTCCCCAGACGACGAACAGTAATCCAAAATGCCCAATCAATTCTCTTGATTCTGGATGGCACATTCCTGGCGGCATATCGGGTTGCTGCCATGAAGCATTCGCTGTCGTTGGGACGCCAACAACACCGTCCGGAGAATGTGCAGTGGAACACACCACTGTCTAGAGCATTTTCGGCAAGTACGAGGATATTCAGAGCATAATTTCCGCCGACTATGAACAGTCAGTCTAGATCGAGGACCTGTGTCCTTATCAAGGGTTCTGTTTACCCTAGAGAGAGATCTCCACTTCTAGAACCATAACTAGACACATCGATCAATTAGCAATCACCAATCTGCCAAACATATTCAATTTGCTCAAAATCGCGCTTCTTTGTGTACGTCGCCCTTAACTTCCCTCCTTCTCTGCAGCTCTGCAGCTCTGCAGACTGTACTGGATATGCAGGACGGTATTACTGGGCAAGCACAGCAGCAACGCAGTAGTACTGCATGCCAATCAAGGAATTTAAATTGGTTCCTGACAGCAGTTCCCGGACCAACAGCCCTTGATCAAGATTCTCGCGTGCTTCTTCAGTTCCGCCCTGTCTCGCGCAATGCCTGGTATGCCGCCTTTATGCAAGGGCGCCTTCATCTCGGCCCGGAGTTCAACATGTGATTCTGCAAAGTCGAGAAACCTTAGAGCTCTCGATTCTCCCACGTGAAGGTCGACATCTCTTGACTTACAGAGCGGCATTGGTGGATGTGATATTGGTGTTGTCGTGTCCATATTTCATTCATCAATTCCTCTTTCGCACCATTGTGCTTACACAGGGAGATGCCAAGGTAACGAAAATCAATAAGCGTGGGCTGCAATATATGATTCATTAATGACCTTGTCGTATTCGCATTGGACCTCAAACTGATGACCACCTATGGACGTCGTGACATGTTACCCAGAGAGGAAATATTGATGATGCCCCGTAGACATCACTTCCCCAGATCCAGTCGGTCGGTGCCTTCTTATTCAGAGTTTATCGCTGTCGGGAAGTTCGAATGTGCTGCGGGTAGAAGCGACACTTGCCCTATACCAGCTTGAGCACCGCTCCTCTCCAACGTGCCTTCCCCAATGAGAAGAAGAGCACGGAGAAGACCGAAACCCCAGTAAATATGAACCTCGACTGCTTCTCTCCGTCCTCTTCTCTTCTCTTCTTCGCCTTGGCCTCAATTTCATCCTTATACTGCTCTAGAGATACTCTGCAATAGCATTCGTTCAGAAGGACTCCCTCGTTTACCGTGATCTATACCATCCTTATCCCTCATCCTACAGTCATTACCCCATCGATCCGACCATCGACCCTGAGATGTCTTCATCTTCGAAACCCTCCACCTCATCCTCCAAATCCACAAACTCCTCTCACCCGGCACTCTTCAACCTCATCTACGGACGCTTCTACTGCGCCTCGTGCACCACAGAACCACCTGGCAGACCCCCCGAACCATCGAGGCTAGCCGACATCGACCACGAGTCGACAACCAACGAAGCTCGAATCAGAGTCCTTCAAACCCTCATGGCGTGCCGCACCGTCATCTCCACTCTCGAGGCGACCCGCCTCCACAAATCTCGCGTCGGCTTCGACAACTGGCTCTCCTTCTGGGAACGAGTGTACCAGCGAGAACTCGCCCGCAAGGTAGCAAGCCCCGTGGTACACGCTTACCGTCTAATCGACGAGCTCTTCCGTGCCGTTGCACAGGAACTCAAGCGTGCCACGCAGCGGTGCGTAAACTACGTGATGCAGGCGCAGTCCGCTATGGACATCTCGCGGAGCATTCAGCTTTTTGACCCGGTTGTCAGGCTGTGGTGTCGACGGAGACGGAAAAGAGCCCGAGATATACTGGATGAGATGCGTGAGAGCATTAAGGATATTCCGATGCACGTTGATGATGATTTCTATACGGATGTCAAGCGTGGTATGTTTGCGTTGAATGAGCGTTGCGAGTACCATCCTGGTGATCCGATTGCTGAGGAGCGGGAACGGGTGTTTCGTTTGGAGGTGCCCCCGGACGAAGGGCTTCGCAAGCAGGCGCTGTCTCCGCAGTACTATCGTGACTATCAGGAAAGGTATATGCAAGGTTTTCAACTTCACTACGATGAACTGCGTCGGCAAGAGCTGGTGGAACAGTTGGAACAGTATCATACTTGTACCGACAACGAGGGTTTGATACATTGTCCTACGGCAACGGAGCAGGGGAATGGTGTAGGGTCATCACATGGGCATCCAGGAATCTGATTGTGATTTTGGCGTCTGCTTTGATGTTTTTGTCGTTCGTTACGGGCTACTTAAGCCTCTAGGGTTAATACTGGGTCATTAGATAGTTTGTTACCGCTTGCATGTTCTCGATGGGATATGGTTGGGAGTTCTTTCGGAAGTTTGCAAGATGGGAATTCAAGTGCTTTGGTCTTAATATTTCCAAAAGTAATTCAGTACAGGCTTGAAAAGAAAGACGGTCTATACAAAAAACAAGCTATTATGTAAAATCCCAGAGGTTCCGCATTAGACTCCCTGGCGCCGTATCAATACCACCATCCTCCTCAAGCCCTCGATCGGTAAAAATCCGCTTGGGAATATGATACTCCACAACCGGTACCCTCTTAAACGGCCGATCCTCAGTCCCCAACTCTCCCTGCAACATCCCCTGATACGTATAATCCAGGAAATCCTCCAAATTATACGCCTGCTTCGTAAACTGCTCCGAGATAATCCGCGCAATAGCAGCAACGTTGGGATGGTAGTGAGTCTGCAGCGTGACGATTTCCCAGACACTACTCTCGATAGCGTCCGTGCGGGTCGGGTCCGGCTCGTCGGGGTCGAAGGGGTCATCCATGCCCTCTGCGTCGAGCTCGGCCTTGAACTCTGCGTCGTGGTTGGCGCGGTGCATCATGAATGTTGTGGTGGGGTGGTTCTTGAAGAGATTGTACATCCAGGGGATGATAGCGACGATAGCGGGTGGCGGGGCGTTCAGCGCGAGACGCGCGAGACGCTTAATGAAACTAGCGACCAAGGAGACGGGAAGATGCGAAGAATTAAGAAACGTATTCATCAACCGGAAGAACCGCGACCTGTGTTTCGAATGCAGCAGATCCGCATCAAGAAGCGAGTACAATTTCGTGTAGAACTGCGGGTAATCGAGATTCTTTTCGCGGATGAGGTAGAACAGGCCCGAGAGGGCGAGGAGGGAAGTTGCGCCGCCGATATCGTACGAGTCTGTGAGGAAGTCCATGAGGAGTTCTGGGCGGGTGAACCAGGGCTCGATGTGGTGGACCATCATGCGGAGGAGGGATTTGCGCTGGGACTGGGAGAGGTTGTTGGATAGGACTGCGAGCCAGGCATCTTGGGCGCGCTTTTTGTGGGAGTTGACGGAGGTGAGTTTTTTGTTGGAGGCGCTGGTTTTTGTGTAGAAGGTTGAGAATTCGTGGGAGGGGGTGGGGATTGTGTCGTTGGCTGAGAGGATGGTGATGAGGGTTTCGAGGGTTTGGGTTGTTCGCTTTGTGGAGGCGTATTCGCTGGGTTGATGTTAGCGTTTGCTTGTGTTAACATAAGGGCATTGACGTACGAAATTCGTGTGAATGTATGGAATCTCACGTCCTCGTAGACCTTGACGAACTTTTCGATAAACTCCGCCTGCAGCGCTTGTCCCTCCGGCGCCTCGATGACGGCCTCGAAAACGTTCATGAACAGACCCGAGGACCAAACATAGCTATCCGCACTGGGGATATGTGTCACTTGCTCGCCGACAAGTCTCATGCTTAGAGTCAATGCCGTGACCTACTTCCGTTAGCGAACGTTCCAACATGCCCGCAACATATATACAAACCTGAGCAGAAGCGTCACCCTCACGCATAATAGTCACCAACGCCTTCTGGTATTCCTGGAATCGCTCCTTCAACCACGCCACAATAAGTTTCTCGTTGTCATCCGCCCGACTCGACTCTGTGAGGTTTCCGGCCGCGATCAATCTGCTGAAGACTCGGCAGAGAGAGACTGCCACGGGCAAGTTCGGGTTCTGCGCATTTTCTCCGACATCCAACATCGACAGCAAAGTCGCGATATTGTTGTAATGCTTTCGCGACTCGGAAATTTGGATTTCTAGCTCGGTAATCTTCGACATTGTCGCATCTTCGTTCGAATCGGCTGCGACTGCTCGGCGCTTGGACGAAGAGGAACCATCCTTGGCGCTCTTTCGTTTCTTGGAGCTTACGGCTGCGTGCGTAGCGGCCGGCATGATGTTGAAATAAGATTCGACCGTGAATCAGTGATCAATTGCTGGCTCGACTTCTTGTCGCTCATGAAATTTTGGATATCGCTCGGTTATGCAATTTTTCCGACAGCACCGCACTAAACCTCATCGGGATAGTGTGGCCGCACCGCCCAAACCGCAATCCCGACCTCAAGTCTCCTCAGTTCCGTTCACCCATCATAATTCCTCAAGGACTAACCACCTGCTACAATGGCTTCGCGATTCGCTAAGACCGCCATTGGTATGCTGCAACTTGCTCTCCTCGACAATTTAGACCCCCTGGACACTCTCGCTGACCCGCCTTAGGTGCTGCCCGCCTGCGGCCGACCCTGCCCACGCGCAACCTCGCCGTCACTGCCAACATTGCGGCGACCCGTTCGGCCTCCAACGTCCCTACTGAGGATCCCAAGAAGAAGGCTCAGTCGATCCTCGATTCTCTTCCTGGCAACTCCCTGGTTTCCAAGACTGCCATCCTTTCCGCCGCTGCCGGTGTCTCCATCTCCGCCATCAGCAACGAGCTCTACGTCTTGAACGAGGAAACCGTTGCCGCCTTCTGTCTTCTCAGCGTTTTCACTGCCGTTGCCAAGTATGGTGGTCCCGCTTACCGCGAGTGGGCTGAGGGTCAGGTTCAGAAGCACAAGGACATCCTGAACGCTGCCCGTAACGACCACACCCGCGCTGTTAAGCAGCGTATGGACAATGTCAACCAGCTCTCCGGTGTTGTTGACGTTACCAAGCAGCTCTTCGCGGTCTCCAAGGTAATACAAGAGAGGAATTGCATATGTTACGGTTGATTCAATTGCTGACTACGTCAAAGGAAACCGCTGAGCTTGAGGCTCAGGCTTACGAGCTTGAGCAGCGCACTGCCCTTGCTGCTGAGGCCAAGCAGGTTCTTGACTCGTGGGTGCGCTACGAGGGTCAGGTTAAGCAGCGCCAGCAGCGTGAGCTTGCCGAGACCGTCATCGGCAAGATCCACAAGGAGCTTGAGAACCCCAAGGTTCTGCAGCAGATCCTCCAGCAGAGCGTTTCTGATGTTGAGCGTAAGTTTTCCAATTTGTCAATTTGTTCTTGATATTAACAGGTACTAATTGTCATAGGCATCATGGCCGCCAAGTCCCAGTAAATGGGTTCGGGGTAATGCGTCGACATTATGTGTAAAACCAAGATCTGTTCTGAATGCTACTTAGACATTCAATAGCATTTGATGCTCGATGATTCCAATGTAAACATAGTTTTCTACTATCCAGTGCTCGTTAAGAGTGTTGTTCGTTTTTTCCAATGGGCAATTCCCCGCCGTGCCCCTGGTAGCATGCCAGTCATGGCAACGTCATTTGTATATCTCGGTAGACTCACTGACACCGACACCTTAAAGATACCTCTGATACTTTCGAGAAACCGATTAGGAAATCTTGCAATAAACGTCCCTGCATGATCTGTCTGATGCAAGCCCTTATGTAATCTGACTCCTTTAATCTTCACTGATCAAGTGTCTTCTTTCATCCAATTCTCATAGAGACTGAATCCATCTCAATTCACAGAATAGACTGAGGAACACTATGAATGAATGCAAAATCTGCAGCCGTGCCACGATGGTCCAGACAACGCCAATCTTTGCTCAAAACACACTCCCTGATTCATGGGACACTCGGCCAAGCCAACTAACTCAACCAGACAACGCTCTCCGTCTACTTTCTCTCAGCCACAGCCATAACACTGCGTCGGCCTTATATTCAGCAGAATAGAACAAGGCTGTCTTTATTTACACCAGCATATATGACTTACTATGTCAATATTGATTTAACCCCCGCTTTCTTCTCAGACTACCGAATACCGTATTCACCCCGCAGAAACTGATAAGCAAACACCACGCGATCACGATCAACACGATGCCTCTACGAGAGATCCTTCAGAAGAAGGATGATATCCATTACACCACAAACGGCCAGTATGCGACTGGCATGTCCGCCCCTATGAGCTCTCCCGGCCCCGCTGTGCCCGAGATCAGATTCGTCGCATCCGACACCACCACCTCCGACGAAGTCATCACCAGCCCCGTCGTCTTCGACGAAGATGACTACGACAGAAGACTCGATCCCTCGCGCCCTTCCTCAGCCTCCTCTTCCTCACCCCGAAAATCTATGAAATTCCTCCGCCGATTGTCACGATCTCCATCCAATGAATCCTCGACAGAGGGCGCGACGTTAGCGTCTCCGACGTCCCCGACTGGTCGTCCGCGACGGTTATCGCAATTATTGCATCTTGACCGGAGCGGTTCAAGGAGTCCGAGTCCCGTCTCGGCTCATATACCGGCTGATTTGCCGCAGATTGATGATGGGATGGGGGATGCGCAGGATCGGGAGGCACAGTGGGAGAAGAGGGCTACGGTGCTGGTTCAGAATCCGAGATTTGGGGGTGGGTTGTCGCCGAGTTCGTCATTTTATGGTGATCAGTCGGGGTCGTCGCTTGGGTCGGGGTCTGGGACGAGGTCGAGGAGTTCGAGTCGGGGGGCGGTTGATTCGAGTGGAGATGTATGTGCAGCGATACGAACTTTTTACTGCTTGGTGGTTAATGGGTGCAGGTTGATATCCAAGAGGCAATTCATCTTCATGAAGCTGGAGGTACGACAGATTCCGTATCCCACATGCAACGATACTGACTTACACGCCACAGAACTAGAAGCCTCTACTAAAATGTTCGGCCAACTAGCAGACCCAAACGGCGCCAACCACGCCCTAAGTCAAGTCCTTTACGGCCTCGCCTTACGGTACTTTCATTCTTTGCGCCCTTCCCAATACACCCATACTAATCAGTATACAGACACGGCTGGGGCTGCCCCCAAGACCCCTCGCGCGCAATCACCTACCTCTCCGCCGCAGCCTCCAACTCCGCAAGCATAGAATCCGAAGCCCTGCAAGCCGGTTACAAAAAGGGCGGCGCAGCGAAAGGCGAGCTCGTACTTGCCATCTTCGAACTGGCAAATTGCTTCCGTAATGGTTGGGGCGTGGCTAAGGATCCTGTCGCGGCGAGACAGTACTTCGAAACGGCGGCGAATCTGGGGGATACGGATGCTATGAACGAAGCTGCTTGGTGTTATTTGGAGGGGTTTGGGGGGAAGAAGGATAAGGTGCGTCAGGTCACTCCTACCGGGATCGGGGAGGCTTCCGTTCCTCGGATTTTGATTTACAGATGCTAACCATACTCGTACAATCAGTTCGCAGCAGCCAAATACTACCGCCTCGCTGAATCGAAAGGAAACAAACTAGTCGGGAATTCCTGGTACGTTCGATCTTTCCCCTCCCGTTCC
This sequence comes from Aspergillus cristatus, assembly GCA_034509305.1. NCBI lineage: Eukaryota > Fungi > Ascomycota > Eurotiomycetes > Eurotiales > Aspergillaceae > Aspergillus > Aspergillus cristatus. The sequence continues at coordinate 496,838 of WJBV01000006.1, read as the reverse complement.
CCTTCTCTCTCCTAGCCCAACCAATAATCACCCCTCCCATTTCCCCTCCCTAGCCATGCCCATGACTCTCAACCCAATCTTCAGCACCTACCATTCGCTACGCCCTCATCTTGGAGTGTGATCTCAGACAAACCCATCAATTGGCTCTCAACGCACCATCCACAAATCTGCTTATGCATCCCCGTCACTATTTCACAATTCCTCCGCCAGCCACAACCCGAACCCGAACCCCACCTCATCACCCTTGTCGATGTTCGACCGTATTGTGTGACTTCCATCCAGGCTGACATGTTATACTTGAATTATGGCACAGGATCTGGAAAGATAAATATAATCCCAAATAGTAGCACGGGCTATGTATCATTCATGTGCCAGTGCCGGTCCATAATAATCCATGGATCTATGGATCTGTCCGATGACACCGTGGCGCAGCAGTGTCTTATGTTACTTTTGCTATGTCATATCATGCATTTGCATTTAAATCTAGCATTAATATTAGTTTAGTTTAGCTTACTATTAGTATCTTTTCTTTTTTTTCGCTTTTTGAGGGTCCCGTGTTTTGTGTTCGATATTGTCCGCGAGACCAAAACCGGGGCCGGGCGAATCGCCCATACAGAAAACGTGATAAGCCAAAGACACACCAAAACAGGCAGGACCTTACGGCCCAATCTTACTGATGGTAAAGCGAGGCTAGGCTAGGGTTTGTTTGAAACTACTTGAATGGAGTAGGCGTGGCCAATTTAATCTAATCTATTCTCCGTACGGTGCTCTACGAAACGAGGAAGCAAAACTAAGAAACAAGGGTTGTAAAAAGATAAATTTTGTAACTGGAATACTATCAATCCCAAATATCGAAATCGAAATAAACGTATATATAACATGAACAAAGGAAAAATATATCCAAAAGAATGAACGGGACCATACAACAGTCCACCAGTATAAACAATCATCAGTCATCATAATCTCCCCACGCTGGCCACACGCGAGCAAGACGACACGACCACAAGATAGATAGAAAGCCAAGTCGGCAAATCCAACTGACCGAAAATATATGACAGAAAAGAGCCATATCTCAGACACTCCTGTAAAGAGAATTTGCCAGGTTTTACCCGTGGCGATGTTGAGTAGAGTAGGAAAAAAAGAAAAGAGAAAAAGAAATGACAATAACGAAAATGGAAAAAACGAACATGATAAGCAAAAGCAAACGCACGCTTCAAATAGTCAAGCACATCGTCATCAATCATAAGATAGTAATCATCACAGGAATGCCGTTTTTTTTGGTCGGCCTCGTTAGATGCAAATCAAGTCAAAACAAAACAAAGCGAGATAGAAAAACAGAGCAAAGAGAAAAGGAAGAAACGAAAAGCTCAAAGCAAATCAATACAAAATAGAATGCAATCGCTTGCTAAAACAAAAAGCAATCCGTCCCGTAGTACCGTGTTCCTGGTTGTAAGTCATAAGACAGAAATGGACATCATAACAATGCATTATTCTTCCGAACAACCTTGCAAGGCTGCTCGGGGTCATTCATGAGAGAGGAGAAAAAGATGGTGAAAAGGATGAAAGGGGCACGTTTAATCACGCGCGATCATCGAGGCCCGGCGCTTTTTGCCTTCATCTTTGGGGGCCGCACCGTAGTCTTGCACCATCCGCTGGAAGTCGCGGATCACCTTGGGAGGAACCCGATCCCACATGAGAGATCGAGAGTAGACGTCGGGTCGCGCAGATGCCTTGGGCGCGGCATTGTTCCGCATGTTGCTGAAGGCCTGCTGAAGGTTGGAAGGCTGCTGGGATTTGTAGTCCACATGAGAGTCATCGAACGTGGTGAGGGAGTTGTACTGGTCAGCGCTGAGGGCGAAAGCCTGCTCCTGCTCCTGCTCCTTGGTCGGCATGGTCAGGGAGTTGTGAAGCTCGTCCAGGTTGCTCGTGGCTCCCGCGGTCAGCTGGGCCATCTCAGCACCGCTGATGGTCGTAGGGAGCGCAGCGCCCGCAGACGAAGAGGGCTGCTGGGCGAGCTCGGCCGGGGACGAGTTCAAAACAGCCCTCAGAACATTGGCCGACTCGGCACGGTATTCCTCCGACAATTGAGGGACGGAGTGCTGGGAGAGCGAAGCACCGTTGGAAGCGATGAAAGCACCGAAAAGAAGGCACATGTAGAAAGCGTTCCAGCTGAAAGGAAGGTCGTTGGTGGCTTTCTCAGCGGTCTTCTCGTTGCTGCTGTTGTTGTTCATCGACACAACCAAGCCCGCAGACTGCTCCATAGGAAGACCATTGGCCATGCTAAAGTCCTCCCAGCCACCGTTGTCCATGGTCAGGTTCTCAAAGTCGGAGAATTCGTGGGACATCGGCGCGGAGGGCTTAGGCTGACGCTCCAGCTTCTCCACGGTTTCCTTGAGGATGTTGTTCTTCTTGCGCAGCTCAGCAGTCTCGAGGGTGTGGGCACGGATCAGCTCGTCCTTCTCCATGTGCATGCTTTCGATGTACTGGGTGATCTGCTGTTGGGTGCCGATCCATTCACTCTTTTCGCGGAGCAGTTCGGCCTCACGGATCTTCATGCTCTGCAGGGCGTCCTCGAGGTCGTTGATGACGTGAGTGAACTGCTTCTTTTCTTCTTCGAGCTTTTCGGTGTGGAGCTTCTTCCGTTGACGCGAGTCAAGACTGGACGTGGTTAGTAAACATTCAAAGCGCAAGGGAGGGGGGTGGGGTGGGGCACTTACGCAGCCTGACGGTTGCGGAGCAAACGCTTCTGTTGCTTCAACTCTTTGATCTCCTCCTCGTTTGTGGACTGGCTGATGAGGTGGTCGATGTTACTCAACGTACGCTCAGCCGGGATCTCGAATCGAGCATTCTTCTTCCGGATACCATCCCGACGGATACTCAGCGGAGAGGTGTGACGGTAGCTAGGACTCTTGTGTGCACGGGCAGCAGCATCGGGCATGTCAGTCGAAGCGGGCATCCAACCCTGGCTGGACTGGGGCGACATGGCAACGGCACCCGGGGCGGCAAAGGCCACGCTGCGGTAGGAGGACATGGAGGGGAAGTTGATGGCACTCACGGGGCCGACAGCACCACCAGTGAAGGGAGCAGAAGAGTTGCTGTCGAGCTCACCAGGGAAGTGGTCATAGAGGGCGGTCGGGGTGCAAGAACCCGATTCTCTGGACAGGGACCAGGGAGCGTGATGCCCATAAGAGGAAGACGAAGCAGCAGCAGCAGCAGCGGGATGAGGTGCGTCCAGACGCATGAAAGGGTTGGAGGGGGCGGAGTCAAACATGGTATGCCCGACCTGCGAGTTGTGACGGGAGTGGGAGGAAGAGGAATAGTCGGACCAGATGGAATCCCGATGCGAGAAGGCGTCCTGGTCATAGGACGAAGGGCGACGGTGATCGGAAATAGAGGAAGACAGTTCTGGAGAAGTCGTGGAATCGAGGATCTTATCATCCAACACACTCATCTCGTCCTCTTCGGGAAGGGAAGGTTTTGCCTCGAGGGCAGTAGGCGATTGTTGATAGAAGTCAAAAGAAGATGGCTGAGAATACCGGGCCATCTTTTTCTATCCCAGCAAGAATAGGAGAGTCGATGGAGTCGGATGGAGCAGGAAGAGGCGGTGTGTAAGAAAGAAAGGGAAAGAAAAAAAAAAAAAAAAAAAAGATATATACAAAAGGTGGGGTGATGGGGAAATGGAAGTTTCAAGGAAAAAAGGAAGAAAAGGAGAAACAAACACACAATAAAAGCACCATAAAAGAAGAAGAGAAGAGAAGAGAATTAGATCTCTTTTTTGATGTTGTACCACCGGTTGGACAGGAAGAAGAGAGTCGAGGAGGAGGGGCGAAAGAGGTAGATAAGTAGTTTTGCACTATTACACTGAAACAGAATACTGAATATCAGAAGAATATTACTCTATACAAGATCCCCATCGGTCACTAGCGGTCAAACAAAAATAAAATAAAATGCAACGAATTCTGAGAGCCTCCCGAGTTTGGCGAATGACCGTGATTGGATGCTTTGTATGTGGTTTTGGGCAGACGTGCAGCGGGTATGTATAACTGGTACCAAATCCGTTATAGCAGGTACTCTGTAGCTCTACTGAGCTGCTGTTCGATGGACAGGAATACATTTACACTAACATCCATGTACCATGGTTCAGCATCATTTTAGCCCAATCTACCAGTATGGTAAGTATACATACAGATCTCGTACAGATCTCCAGTCAGTTACGAGTCAGTACTGATCTGATATTGAGTATCCCGTACTCTACTTGAGTATTGTGTATTCTCTACTCTTACTGACTGAACATAGTACTTTTGACCAAGCGGACTACATAGTACAAGTACAGTAGATGCCCAAATGATCAGACGTCTGTGCCATGATCATGATCAACGTCCCATGTACAGTACGGTATTACAGGCGGGGCAGATCATGCCGTCAGCTCGTTCATCTTCACTTTTCAGTACTCCGTAGTACTCCAGAGTATACTATGTACTTGTAAGATAGACTGAACTTTCCCTATCCCAGCACTCCTACTCATAGACCTATCTTTACCAGTAACTATCGTAATACCTACCAGTAAACCAACTCATCTGGTCAAGGCCCGGCCCGAGATCAATGATCCACCCCAGTTTGGGTTTAGTGGCTCGTGCTTTGCGTCCAACGGAAGCACAACACTTGCATCCACTGCACAGATCAATCACTAACCACCACGAGACTCTTTCCTGTTCATACAAGTAATAGGGCTATCGGGCTTGTCTTAGGGCATCACTGCTTCTGCAGAGGGCCCTTGTATCGGTCCGTTCGGATGTCACGGCTTTACTAATGCTGGCAGTTTCTGCAGCTATGTTCAGGGACTCCGATAGCTAGCAATCAAAGCAGGCCAAGCAAGTATCAAAGTACTACAGACAAGGTACCAAAATAAGTGTCAGAAGTTAGGCAATCAATAAGCTTCAACTTTCTTCCTCTCCTGCCGAATCATCTCCGTTCTTACCCCCTCGTCAAAACTTGGGCAAGCTGACCAGCATCTCGGATCTGTCTGTGCGGTGCAGGTTCTTCTGTCGGTCATGAAGGCACTTGGTCAGTACGTACGGTCGGACGTACATACCAGACCTGCATGCAGGATCTCTCTACCATATGGATGGGATTTGCACTCACCCAGGTTTACATTACGAGTGCGGATACTCCGTACTCGTACAGAGTACTCCGCGGGCCCCAGTCCGGAGTACCCTCGGTCGAGTGATCATTCCAAATCAAATTCTGTTCGGCTCTTAGCATCCCCAACGGTATCTCTCGGTATTCCCGGCTTGTCTGCCGATTACAGTGTCACCTATTTTCGACTGACTGACAGGGACATGAAACATTTCCTCGGTCAGCCAGTGTGACCCGTTCAGCATCAGCATCATTTTAGCATCACCGTCGCTGTCCACTGGTTTCCGGATCGGGTTAATTGAGGATAACGTTTGCTATTCTATGACAGGGGTGTGCTTGTATGCTCAACGATAACCATAAAGGGTAGGTAAGCAGAGCTCCAGACTCTTTTCGACGGAGCCCCTCGGTTCGGCCGTACGCACTTCGCACTCAGCGATGGCGATGCTCAACCCTGAGGTACAATACAGAATACAAAAATTAGGAATCACCTCGTGGTCTGAGAATAAACGAACCTGAACTCGCCATCGACACCATGTGAAATGAAGCGCCAGCAAAAAAAAAAAAAAAAAAAATCCGACCTAAACTCAAACCGAAAACACGTCTTCTTCGCCCCCAAGCTCCTACTCCTACTCCTGCATACACTCCAAACTAACAGCCTCGGACCCGGCCGTCATACTTTTTCCCACTCCATACAGAGCACTCGCACGAGGAAACAGACTTTCGTAGCCGATGGCTGTAGATTAGCCATCCTGGCGGTGAACAACCCACTCCGATCCAATTGTAACGGTTTACTGGATTCAGTGGACTCCGGATTCGTAAGGCCCCCTCATAGCCCCCCATCTTGGCTAAGTTTTTGATATTGGCGTTTCCACTTGGAAGGGGAATAGAGTTGGGGCTGAGGGAGAACCATTGATCTGCTTTTCTTTTCTTTTTCTAGATTGTGGGCGAGGGGCGAAGTGTGTATTGATTGTATTGCACAGTACGAGTTCTTGATACAGATATTGAGCACACTAAGGTACGGAGCAGTCGCCTATCTCATCAACATCCACTATCGACCTATCTGTTGGCCTCTGCTTGTATTTCCGGAGTACGGAGTACAAGTACCCATACACATACCTCGCGCATACACATAAACGCAACATACGCAATACACACACAAAGCTCTTGTCCTCCTACATCTGCTACAGCTACATGTACATTATCATTGTTGCCCAATCTCAGATCTAAAGTACCTGTACTCTGTATTTTATCGATGTATTCACTTACAGTGTCCCTAGTATTATCCCGTATACTCCGTGGGATGTAAATATGGATATGGATATGGATATACCGGCGTAGATCATTTATCTTCATCCAACTACAACCATGCTATACAGCTATTATCAACCAGCGGAGTACACTGTGCAATTACTCCGAATAAGACCTACGATGACGATTACCATCCCATAACTTGTACCACGTTTTCCAACAAACATACAGGGAAACTATCCCATTGTCCCCTGTCCACCGTTCTCCATTCTCAATTCTCCATCCATCTCCGTGCAGAAAACACACTCCGATACCGATCTGGCACAGATCAAACAAAACCGACCATGAAGACCTAACAAACAAGGCCACCAATAGATACCACCCGATCGATTTGATCGCTGTTACAGCAAAGCAAAGCGCAGCGAATCGACGCAGGACGCTGCTTATTTTTCGTCATTTCTGTGACATTTTCCATTGGGTGGTGTTTTGCTGTTGACCTGGTTCTTGCTACAGGGCAGGATTTATGTATGATTGCATTGCGTTGCAGCTTACTGGCTCTAAGTAGGTTCTGAGCGTTAGTCGGCCAATTGAGCTTGAGCTTTGCTGTGTATGTTTGTGTTGTTATGTTTCTTGTTATGCTATGCTGTGTTGCGCTGTGTTGGAGGTGGTACTTGGAGCTTGACGACTTGATATGACTTTATAGCGTGGTCAAAGTATTTCCCAATTCTTTCTAGTCTTGTGCTGACTTGCTGCTCCAATACTAATGTAATACTGATACACTTATTACTCACGGCATTGCAGCTTGAACCAGTTGACTAAACAAGTTTCCATCACTCACACTGGCGCACTACTCTGTATACACCTAGCTAGGAAGTTGCATGTGATGAGAACCTCAGCATGTGGTTCAACAATTGGCTTCATATTTCACATCTTTTCTTAAATCTCTTCTTCGTCAACCATACCCTGTAAGAGTTTGTCTCCCAACTATTGAACTTCTTTATCTGTGACAAGTTGGTTTGTATTTTTTTTTTTTTTTTTTTTTTTCCCATCCGATGTAGAATATCTACTGGTACACAGCGTGCTCTTCCTGAAAAGAGAAGAGTATTACTCCATTTCAATTCTACAAAATCAAGCAAACCGAGACCTCTAGCGAATTAACTATAAACTCAATTTATACTGAACTGGTCATAACCGCATTTTAACAGAACAATCGCTCTGGTTGACACTGGAAAGCATGCTGAACTCGCGTCTAACTAGGACGGAAGTTGGAGAATCAAAGCAAATTACCTGATTTCGTTCTGGCAATCTAAGCTGTACTAACTAACGAGAGCCCAAGAGACAAATGACAAAATTGCTAATGCATTATTCATGCATTTCAAGAAGAGCTCGGATGTAAGCCTCCTTCTCGCCCTTGGCTTCTCGCTTCGCCTCCATATACCAGTTCCAGTACAGAAGGTGTGAAAGTGTGGCATAGATCTCTCTTCCTATAGGGCATTCCTTGGGGGCGATGTTCGGGAACAGCTCGCTTCCGAAACCAACAGTTGTAATAACTACTGCCTCAGACATCTTCTGTCTTTTGGTCCCTGCTGGGCGATTGCTAATGACTTTCTCAGTGTGTGTACACAAATTACTGTCAACTACGATAGCTCAGTAGGATATTTTAGTGTTGGCTCCCGATAATATACTGGCCGCTCCGATCGACCAATCACACAAATCCGCCGGTTTCGACCAATTAGTCACGACCAGTCTGACGTATAGATACATTGGGGGAACTATGGCAATGTAGCCAGCATCCTTTGACTATGGCCAGCACATACACGCACTATGCACTTTGCATTCAAATATCACACAGTAAGCTCATCAGCAAGCAGTTGATTGATTCTCAAAGACTCCGTCTAAGGAGCGGCTGTGCTACCACCCGCCCCCGGTACAGTACCAAAGACTCAGTTACTTTCCGGCCCACAATCTATCGATTTCTTCTATTGAAGGCAAACTTGCCCTCTCGGCCTCCTGTTCTTCCTCCTGATGACTTTTCAAGATACACTCTGTATATCGATGTGTGATTTCCTCATAAAAAGAATTCTGAACTTTCTTGGCCTGGTGTGGAAGAAGTGCCCCCATAGTTGCTGGATACTTCCATGGCCAATGACATTTGTTGTGTGTTCCCCGTACTTGATAATTTATTTTGAGATTCTTATGGAGGCACTCAAGAAGCTTCCAGCAGGGTAAACATGAAAACTCTGAAGTTCCAACATAGGAGAACGGGGGAGGTGAGCTATCTTCTTCTAGAAGATATGATATGAGGGCACACTCACAGTGGACTGGCGCAGGAAGGACTGGTACATTCAATTTCCAAACGTTTCCCGAGAAGGAAACGAGAGCGGAGACGCGGATCGCTTGCGTATGTAAGTAGAATGTTAATGGAGCTTGTGATAGAGGTGACTTTCTTGAGGCATGGAGCTGCTTGTTTTTCTATGCCTGGTTAGCTGTAAGCCAAAAGGTTCATGGATCAGCCCACTCACTGAAAGTTATGTCCAGAAAATCAAGTTCCTTGATACAGTCGTCATCATCAAACAGTTTACGGATGAAAGTATCAATCACATCCAAACCAAGACAGAATTTACCCAGATCTACTCCTTCAGGTAGCTCGTTCGGCGAGGCATCAAGGATTTCGAATACTCTCTTGAGGAATCGGATGATTTTATCCAGTTGTTCCTGCAGCTTCTTCGTGGATGACTTGTCCCTCACAAGCTCAAGAGACTCAAGCCCGATCTTCTCTAAATGCTGCAGTAATTTCTGTGACGAGTATTTGTACATGTATCACCTGAAACTTTCGGCTATCAACCTGTTGGTCTCCGATAGCTCCGGAGAAGTAGTAGTGGTTTTTTGCTGTTGTTGTATGCGAGCCTATTCGTTTTCAAGGGCGTTTAAATGCTCCCATATACGCTGGATATGGTCCATTGCCTTCTCCCTCGCACTAGTATTTGTTGATATGATGAAGTAAATTTTCTATGGGTCATACGCGCTGCAACAGCAAACACTTCTGATCTTTCTGACACAAGGACATCAGCCAAGGCATCAAGAGCTCGATTAACACGGGAAGATGATGACTCCTTATGCCTTTTCTTGATGGGAACAAAAGCAGAGTCATATTTGTGCTGCACCTGCAGTGAGCACGTCAGTTTCTTGACCACTATCGACCATTTTGGCAAATTGCACTGTGATGAGTTTGCGATGGTTGCAGTGGTAAGAAGAACGATGTCTTCCTCTTACAGAAGATTTTCAGCCTCAGCTGTCGCAGTGAATTGATCGAGTCAATTAAGTTAGCAGCAAAAGAAGAAGCGGAGTCTTGACAATCAGCACTTTCTTTCTCTTCTTTTTAGTCATTTACTATTATGTTCTAACTATTTCCATGAATTAGGGATACAGCGGAAACCTATCGTGAAATTTTATATTATCTCCGCTATAGCAAACTCATGTATGGAGTAGAAGACTACATTAACTATATATATATATACTGGGTTGCACAGGCAAACGTGCTCAAGCAATCAAGCAATACAAAGAATGATTGATCCATTCAATACGCTACCTAACCAATAAACAAGGTATCGATACGGATACATAACAAAACCAATAAACGCTCCCAAGCAAATTCCAATGTTCATGCAGCTCGTTGCAACGTGGTGTGGTATCCTCCATCGGGTATACATGTCGTGGCACCGGCCCGGGCCCCATCGTACAGAAACGTATCTACAGTTAGTATGCAGTGGTAGTGAACTAAAAATGGACAAAATCCTGTTGCTGCGAGAGCTCGCCAGTGTCGACGCCCTCGATGAATTCCGGATCTTCATCGTCAGAGTCGACATCATCCGAGTCGATCTCGTCGTATTCTTCTTCCTCACTGGAGGCATCAGACTCATCGTCCCGCGGTCCTTCCGCTCTGATGGCTGTATTCTTCATCTGACCCGCCCGATCCACATGAGGCAGACGGCAATGTTTCCTGTTGCAAACCCCGGTGTTGGCGTAATCGGGACACTCGTTCACGTGGCGTTCTTCGCAGTCCGCGCCCTTCTCGCAGTAGCCCAGAGTTGCGAAATTCCTGCAGACAGGTGCGCCAGGGGTCACCCGAACGTGAGCATACGGGCACTCCGGGTTCGCGCAGCGACCCCGAAGGAAGTGCAAACAAGTAGGGGATCTGTGGGGCGATGGTTGATGGGAAAGGTCGCAATCAATACCTGCGCTGCATTTTCCATGCAGGAATTCTTTGCAAATAGCGACTTTGTTTGGATCGTGGATATAGAAACACGACGGCCCTTTGTAGCAGGTACCTGGTCAAGGAATCAGTATAGATATCAACAACCAACGAAAAACACGCAATGATAAAAAAGAGTAAAGAAAGGAAAGGAAATGTCGGCCTTGAGGGAATTGGGTACCCGTCGTAGTAAATCTCTTGCAAAGTTCATTCTTCTTCTTGACCGTCGGGTTCCTATATGCACCGTGAGTCTTTGATTCGCAAAACCGAGTGGTAACCGCCACCTTTTCGAAGTCACCGCACCAAGTCGATGGAGATTTCCATTCTTGCTCCGGACAAACGTGACACCCGCAACGGAGACTCTCTTCGGCGTGTTGTTGGGATCATCTGGTGCTCCTGGTAAGCCAGTCCTCGAATAACAAGTCATATCAGAGTCGTTGGGAGTCGCACTGGACATGCGGATCAATTTGCTTCCGCCTCTTGCTATCCTAAACGGAATATCATTGAAGAAAAGCTGATACCCCGCCGGATGAGCAGCAGCAGCCGGCGCAGCAGCAACAGTCGGAGGCGGAAACTGTCTTCCAACACCCTGAGCGTAGCTGAGCACCTTGGCCTGTTCGACTTGAGTCTTTTTCTGCGCCTTCGCCTTGCGAGTATCCTCCATCGCTTTCGCCCTCGCCTGCGCTTCCTTGTCGTAGACGGCCGAGTTGATCAGTTGCATATGGCGATCGCGTTTCGCAACCCATCCGTTGGACGTCGATGCCGGTGCCTCGTTGTTCTCTGTCGCGGGAGCACCAGGTGTAGACGCGGGAGTCGAGCCGGAGGATTGTCCTGGCCCCGCCGTGTTATTCAGGACTAAGGTCCGGTGACGATGAGGTGCAGGTCGTCCCCGCGGCGCGTAGTGTCGTCCTCGATACGGTGCCCAGCGAGAAGTGTCATGGCGCGTCGCGTAGGGAGTTGGGGCGGAGTCGTTCTGGCCTTGCGTAGATTGGTTCTTGTGTCGATTGATCTGGCCTAGAAGGATGCACAGTTCAGATGAGCGAGTGCGCACAAGTAAATAAAAGTTGCATTGGTCAGTCGCTTACCAGCAAGCTGGCTGATTTTGGACAATAGATCTTGGTCTTCGGTCATGGTGGTTCTGATTTCAAATACCACTCTTAATTGTTTTCAGCGATATACCTCCTCTTTAAAATTGTTTGTGGTGGGCGTTGCGTAGATGCTGATGATGCAGCCCGCAGGAGAGGCAAGTGCTGTGGCGGTCAAAATCACGTGGTCTACAGCTCTGCTCATTACCCCATAGGGAAAAGACTCTAGAATGAAAGAAGATCCATTAAATATCTAGTCCAGATGCCCGCCATATACCATCCAACCAATATAAACGCCGTATTCTGCTTATATGCTACATATAGAACCCCCTCCATCCACGTCACTAGGCCACATTCTCAAACTGCATCTCTTCGTCTGGATCCTCATCAGAAACATCGTCCATGTTCAAATCGGTTCCCGGCGCGGCCTCCTCCTTGGCATCACCGTAGCCAAAAGCATTTGCATAACTGCTTTCCTTGGCCTCGGGCTTCAATTCCCATGTCATTGCGAAGTCACCAGACTTGACCAGATGCGCCACCATCTCCAGAGTCTGCTTGAGATATGCCTCTGGTTGCCGGAGTCGAGCCTTAAGCGCCTTAAATGGCCAATACTTGTATTCGCGGAAGCATTGGTAGACAAGATCCAGCAGTTCGTTTTGCGGCATACGAGTGGTTTTGTTTTCTTGCGCTTTGCCCTTGGCCGGTTTCGTTGCTTGCTGGAGGAAGTGTGAGATACAGGGATATGCAGAATAGTAAAGACACGGCGAAACTTACCACAAAGGCACTCCTGTCTCCAGGCAGCGCATTCCGGGGCTGAAGCAGCTTGCCTGGTACTTTGTCGATGAAAACGGTTTCGCGCTTGGGCTTGAGGGCCTCCAAAGCCTTCCTCTCTGAGATCATCCGGAACTCCTCGTTCTCGACAGGAAGAGTATTGAACTCCTCACCGACGCTTCCAACAAGAGCCGTTTGTTCTGTATCCGGTCAGCTCTGTGCTTCTCATTAACGGTTGTCCAACGTACTTGGTACTGTCTTCCGAACATAAGGCTCCCATTTCTTTTTGTGATCTTTTTTCCGAGCCTCTCGTTTCATGGCTTCGTACAAAGCCGACCGAGCCTCTCCAAACGTGGCTAACCGATTCTCCACCCCAGGGATGTCCTTCTCGGTGAAGACAAATGTATTTTGCGTCGAATGCGTAGCTCCGGCGAGCATTGTTTGACGTTGCAGGGTGTAATCTTTGGGAATATCCCGGTTGTCTTCCCGTTCATTAATGCGCAAACTGACCTAGACAAGTCGGTATAACCATGAGCAACGCACAAGGCAGAAATCAACGTAGAGGGAATTATAACGCACCCGTTTAATATCATTCGGTTCCCCCTCTATCCTAATCGTCCCAACCTGAATCTCTTCATCATCATCCAACTTGGACCAATGCTCCCATAGCGACCGCGGAATCCGCGAAAGCCACACGTTCTGCGCAGCGTTTGTGAAGTCTAAATCTCCCGCGTCTTCGTATAGATCGTCTTCATCATCAAATGAGCCGATCCCCGCCTTGGTGTCTGGGTCGGGCTTGATATACGGCGTCGAGGCGTCCTCCTGCTTGACTTGGGCCATGGCGGCGCAGACGGCGGAAAGTTAGAGCGTCGAAAGTTTCCCGATTATCTGAGGAGGGCGATGCGATGCGACTGCAGGGAATCGGCGTTCGAGGACGGTGAGGGTGGGGAGTCGGGTTGCGATGGGAGTGATGTAGGACTAATAACAGTGGCTCGGCCTCGCTGATCAGAAGAACGCGGAAGTCGAAGGCGGTGGCGGCGATAGACCAGCACTTATGGGTGTATGCTACGAAATATGTTGTCTGCTGTTAAACGTTTCTGAATAGTAGTATACTAGATCTAGATTTTATTATATAGAAAATTTTATCCTTGTCGTCCTTTTTTTTTTTTTTTTTTTTTTTTTTTTTACCTGTCGCAGAGGAAATTATCATATACCGAGGCCGATACAAACAAATTACAAGCACGAGTAAAGGTGATCTAACCAGCACCTCAATCACCCAAAAAATAGAGTAAAATAGAACAAAAAAGTAAATCTTTGCTTTGAATATCCGCAAACAATCGACCTGTTTGTATTGCTTTTATTTACCCTGCAGACTTTAGCCTCAGCTCTTATCGATAAGCCAAGCTGCCATCCAACTGCCGCTCTCTTTATCACCATCACCACCCTCCACATCCCCCCATCTCCACGAACCATCCTCCTACGAGGCAAACCACAGACAAAATGGCCTCCCAGAAAATCACCTCCGCTCTAGCGGAGATCGAAACCTCCGGTAACCCCCTGAACAAACTCCAGCTCTACAACAGCCTCCTCTCCGAAATCGTCACAACCTCATCCGAGCACGAACGCGCCCAAGACCTCATCTACTACCTCGACTCCGTCCTGACCGAAGATATCAGTATCGTCGCAGCCCGGCCCATCCTCGACGCCTTCATCGCCGCCTTGCAAAAACTCTCCGCAGAAACCAAGATCAAAGTGGGCCAGCATGCCGTGACACTGTTGCAGTCGCGTTCCACATCGGTCGAGGAGCAGGATGCTCAGCTACGCGAGCTGCTGGCGGATGCATACGAGGCGGAAGAGGAGTATTCGTCAGCTGCGAAGACGTTGCAGGGGATTCACGTTGATAGTTCGCAGCGGTTGGTGTCGGACTCGGCCAAGGTGCGGTTATGGATTCGGATTGTGCGGTTGTATCTCGAGGAGGACGATACCACTAGTGCGGAGGCGTTTTTGAACCGGATTAAGAACCTGCCTAGCAAGATCGAGGACCACGAGTTGATGCTGCACTTCAAGCTCTCGCAGGCTCGGATTCTGGATGCTCGTCGTCGGTTCCTCGATGCTAGTCAGGAGTACTTCAACGTGAGTTTGGCGGCTGGTGTGGATGAGAATGATCGTCTTCAGGCTCTTGCTGCGGCTATTCGGTGTGCTGTTCTTGCGCCTGCGGGACCGCAACGCTCTCGGACTCTTTCTACGCTCTACAAGGATGACAGGGCTACGTCGGTGGAGGAGTTTGGGATCTTGGAGAAGATGTTCCTGGATCGGCTTTTGAATGCGGAGGAAGTTGCTGCGTTTTCGGAACGGTTGGCCCCGCACCAGCTTGCGCGGACGGCTGACGGCACGACTGTTTTGGATAAAGCGGTGGTCGAGCACAACCTGGTGGCAGCCAGCAAGCTGTACGAGAATATCAAGACGGATGCACTGGGCGCTATTCTGGGACTTAAAGCGAGCGGAGAGTTTACGGCTGGTGAGAAGGCGGAGGCGTATGCGGCGCGGATGGTCGAGCAGGAGCGGTTGAAAGGAAGTATCGATCAGATCGCGGGCGTCATCTACTTTGACTCAGGTAATGTGGGCACTGCGGCGACAGGGCGACATATCCGGCAATGGGATACAGGAGTCCAGGGACTGGCGGAAGACACAGAAAAAGTGGTTGCGAGCATTGTGGACGCGTTTCCGGTAAGTCATTATCATCTACAAAACATGGCTATTGCTAATACGGTACAGGATTTTGCTGCAGGACAGATGGTACACTAATGGCATGTACGATTGCTGATGAACTGACGAAGATAATGGTCGTATGAAATTCAATTCAAAAAGGTTGTTCGGCAAACATCAAATTGTCAACCTCTTCAAATCATGAGACATGCGCTTGCTTCATAAGGGTATTAATGTACAACAAAGGTAGGGAAACATGAGTAAGATATATACACGAGCGTGGGGGGTATTATAGTGAATGAGCGTGACAGTAAGTTAGATAAGAAATGAGAGAAAATAGTCTATCGGATAGACTTGGCCGAAGCCGCATCTTGGGTGACATCGATTTCCGTTCGAACAGCGATGCCACCAGCGCCAGAAAGATCGAGTTTCGAATCAGTAGGGTAAGCAATAGCCTCACCCTCCTTCCGTGTCTCAGGCCGCGAAAGAATACCCTCCTCCATCTTGATATAGTAATCGATACCAGGCGATCTGGGACCCGTGGACGTCGCAAGATGTGACGCATTGGTGGAAAGGTAGTACGGCGCCGTACCATATCCATACTTCTGCCTCGATGAACCGCCAGGGAACCTAAGTTTTGGGAACAGGCCACGAATAATCGGCAAACAGGAACAGATCAGACCAACTGACGGCTCGATATGCGTCCACAATGTCGCTTGGTACACGGTATACGTGGTATCGGCGGGATTGATCCAAAACAGCACGACGATACGGTAGATACTCGCAAAGCAAACAAAGATACCCAATGCAAAGACACCGTTCAGCGCGAGCTTATCCTGCCACGCGCGCTGCAAATTCCAAATCATAGGCACGGGGAGCGCAAGAATCACAAAATCGATAACGACGTTGAAGATCTGGTTGACGATGAGGAACTTGTTCTGGTCGAAACATTTACCCTCAACGCGGGGGTCCCAGAAGGACTTGATAGGGCGGCACTGCAGGCCGCAGGCGATGATGATACCTGCGGCCCAGGTGACGATGAGGGTGTTGAGGGCGAAGGTCAAGTGTTGGAATTTCTGCGTTGTGAAGACGCGGCGGTAGAAGCAGACGATGGAGGTTTTGATGGCGGGGCAGAGGAGGAAGTAGGTGAATTGGTTTGCGAGGAAGATCTTGCCGAAGTTGAGCATGGTTGTCATGTCGAGGTCGGCTTGGTGTTTGCCGTCGCCGCCGATGGTGCACCCTGTTGTTGGTTAGTATTATGTTCCATGGAATGGTGGGATGGTTGGTGGTCACTCACATAAACCCAACTCGATCAACATGGCGAACAGGAGGGCCATTGAAATGAAACACAGATAATCGTCAACCCCGAACTGGACCTGACGCTTGAACCGGGCGAATATTCGCAGGAGGACTGCGATGAATGAGACGCCGACCAGGACCGTGACGATGGCGACCATCTCGGCCCCTCTGTAGTTGAGAGAAGGCATTTTGGTTTTTCTTTTTGGAAGGATGTGTTTAAAGGAGCGACTTTTGGAAGATAAGGAGCGTGATCAATGATAATGGTTAATGGGGAATTGTCAAGAGCATGCGGGTTGATCTGCCCATGCCCTGTTATAGGATCCTCCACCGTAGACGTGAATGGGTACAAACAAGAAAACTCCGGACAATCCGGAGGAAGATTAACAAGGGAATCTTGGGGAAAGAAAAGAGAAAAAAGAGAGGCAGGAGAGGGGGAAAAGAGCCTACATATTGCCTGATCAAACCACAATGACTACATAGGTACCCTGGTTCAGCGCACTACAAACTCCGCTATGGAGTCGCCAGCGTCACCGTCACCAGTGAGCATGAAAAACTCTTCAACATTCCCTGTTTCTGCAAGTGCTCTACGAAGAGTGGGTTCGAGGTTCGCAAATCGGCCAGTGCTGCTATCTCTTCGGTGTCCAGTGGGATGAGGCAATGGGGGCGGGCTCAGCTAGAGACAGCCAGGCAATTGTGGAATTGACAGACGGGACTAACGAAGTCAATTTGGGACCTTGTGGGCTGCCGATCCATGGATTTGATATTGATACAATTGTCAGGTTCCGGAGTGCGTTAATGTGCATGTGTCAGTTGTATTCTACGGAGTACATTTTGCATATTCTCTCGCAGAAAGGGCTTCAAGTGGATTCTACACGACTCGATGTATTATGATTCGACTTACCACCACGTGTGTATCGAACGGTGGAACAGACCCGCTGATTGATAAATGTTGATAAATGTGCGCCGGGATACCGAGGCAGTGTACTTGGCGAGCACCCTGATACAGGCACCGTAGACTTTCGGAGTTTAGATATTTGCTCTGAATATTGGTGTTCTGGATATTTTGCACAGATCAAGACCACGGATCTCAGTCAATAGTTTCATGGCTCAACAAAAACCCATGTTACGTATCAACCTGTACACTTACTTTAGAAGATCTTTCGGCTATCAACTCGATCGTCGCCCCCTGATCCCGCAAAAGTCAAGTCGCCCGACCTCCAACGCGCACACAGTGGGCCACTCAATTTCTGTCCCTCCTTGCCCTTTCGGGCAAGAGGGTAGGCCCTTATTGACCACAATTTTGCCGGTGGCTCGTTTTCCTCTCCAGGCCTCATGCAGGGCACATCATATCGATGACATTAAAGAGTTTCCTTTTCCTCCGGGGTGAGGTGAGGGGGATAACGAAACCCCTTTTTCTCTACATACTCCGTACTGTCACTGTCAACGGGTATCAAGATGACAAACTATCAACCAAAAAAGCAACCATGCCCTAGTCCAACTTTCAACAGTTGCCGAAAGTCTATCGGCAACCTAGGAACTGGGCGGATTGGATTGGGTTCAATGATTACAGAACGAGAGGCTTTGTTTTATCGTTCTATTGACGGAACTATTACCTTGTAAAACATGATCTCGATTATTGTGTGCTGGGTTATTCTCACGCAATAATGTTGTGCTCGGAGGATTACCGGATCGGCTATATTCCGTTGAACAGTGCTGTCTGGTGTGAGGCACGCGTTATCCTGCCGCATTTTTGTGTTTCTGAAGAACCATGGATACACATGGCACCAATATTCAATATCGGCCAAGATAGGAAATGCCCGTTGTTAAGCGAGTTAAGGCTATCCGGGGTTGCCGGGAGGGGATCATCGGCGAGTGCCATGGTGCTATGGTTTACGGTGACGAGGTCCCGGAATGAATATCGTTAGCGAGTGATAATAATTTGGTACTCGCGGTACCCTGGAAAATAAGCATTCAGTAGTGTATAAATATTCCGCTGGTGAAGACAGTGCGGTGCTGTACCCTACTCCAATACTTTCCCATTCCGGACACACTAGGGCCCAATTCAGAGCGGAAAACCAGTAGCTTGGGACGAGACCCGCTCAATAAAAAGAAAAACTTGACAGCATGGTCCAACATTACTGCATTGCATTGCATGATTCCAGGGGTTTCTCGCACACCTTGCAAACAAACAAAAGCAGGCAAGCGCATTAAAACACTGTAAAGCACTGGCCCCGGCAAAACCCTCCGCCATAGACAATAGTTCAACGGTCGAGCGCGATGATCCCTCGTAGTCGACTTTCGGAATCACCATCTTCATTACTCGGCATTATGCGAGAATTGAATTAACCTTGGATCTTGTGCACTGTATCTGCCCGTTTACTCGCTGACATCACCTCGGCAGTTGATCGCCGCCCCTATCCCGCGACTAACGCTTGTCCGGAGTGGACCGTGATTGATTTTTTTCTTTTCTTTCCTCTTTGGGAGTACCCTGTGCAAATGGTGGCGGGGGGGGTTCAATGCTTTGTGCAGAATGTTGGAGAATTGGGGGTATGGGCTTGGGACGAAACGAGTTAAGTTGACGGATGCTGTTTATCATGGACCGATTGAGTTGTGAGGCCCCTTTTTACTATCAATATCGTTGATAGAGATGTGGGGTCTTCATGACAGATGTTGTTAACCTTGGTACCCTGTGCATGACTAGTAATTCTTGGTAGAGCTGCTAGTATCCGTACACCGTGAATTATATCAACTACAAACCCCGATAGAGGTTTACTCCGTGCTCTACACCATTGCATACTATAGAAACTCATAGAATAGAAAAGATGTCCCTCCCAACAGTCCCCCTCATCATCAACGGCGTCGAGGAATACAACCCCTCCGCCTCCTTCGCCGTAACCAGCCCCTACACAAACCAACCCTGCTGGACCGCCGCCGCCGCATCCCCCGACGATGCCCTCCGCGCCGTCGAATCCGCCTCCGCCGCATTCCCAACCTGGTCCGCGACAAAACCCGCCGTCCGCCGCGACATCCTCCTGAAGGCTGCTGACATTTTGGAGGCGAATTTGGAGCGCAATGCAGGGTTCATGCGCGCGGAGATGGGCGCGGACGTTGGTGCTTCGCAGATGTTTGTGGCGCCGTTGGGGATTCGCATGTTGAGGGATCTCGCGGGGCGGATTGCGTCGATTTGTGGGAGTGTGCCGGTTGTGGAGGATGAGGGGCAGAGTGCGATGGTTGTTAAAGAGCCGATGGGGGTGATTTTGGGGATTGTGCCTTGGTATTTTGTTTCTCTTTTCTACGATTTTCGCGGTTTGAATGCTTTGCTGATGAGTGAAGGAATGCGCCGTATGTCTTTGGCATCCGCTCCGCCGCGTGCGCCCTCGCCGCGGGTAACACTACCATTCTTAAATCTTCCGAACAAACCCCGCGCTGCTACTGGGCTATCGCGCAGGCTCTGCATGAAGCTGGTCTGCCAGCTGGCTGTCTCAATCTGATCTCCTGTCGTCCCCAGGATGCCCCCGAGGTCGTCAATTCCATGATCGAGCACCCCGCCGTGCGCAAGGTCAACTTCACAGGAAGCACGGCCGTGGGACGCAAGATTGCGCGCACATGCGGCGAGAATCTGAAGCCATGCCTGATGGAATTGGGAGGAAAGAATAGCGCAATCGTGTGCGCGGATGCGAACATCGAGACGGCTGTTAAGGGTGTGTTGGCGGGTGCTTTGCTCAACGTACGTACCCCTATACTTCTACACTGCGCTTGAGAAAAAAATACTAACAGCTCAGTCTGGCCAAATCTGCATGTCAACAGACCGCATCCTCATCCACGCTGACATCGCCCCAACCTTTATCGACGCCCTCAAAACCGCCCTAACCTCATCAGCCGATCCCACTTCCCCACCCCCAACCCTCGTCAGCCAAGCCTCCAAAACCCGCGTCGAGAAACTCATCACCAGCGCCCTCGACTCAGGCGCCTACTCCCTCACCGGCTCAGCAGACATCCCGCAATCCGACTCGTGTGTCCGCATGCCACCGGTCATCCTGGGCGGTGTCAAGGAGGACATGGCCGTGTGGCAGGAAGAGAACTTTGCGTCGCTGGCTGCATGCATGGTTGTTGGGAGTGATGAGGAGGCTATACGGATTGCGAACTCGAGTGGGTATGGGTTGTCGGCGTCGGTGTTTACGGAGGATTTGAGGAAGGCGTTTGCGATGGCGAGGAAGATTCAGTCTGGGTAGGCCTTTCCCCCGCGTTCTCTATACCATGGTTAAGCGGATGCTAATGAGTACAGGGCGGTGCATATTAACAGCATGACGATCCAGGATGAGCCGGCGCTGCCGCATGGTGGTGTCAAGGCCAGTGGATGGGGACGGTTTAATACGGAGATGGGGCTGGAGGAGTTTTTGGTGACCAAGAGTGTGACTTGGATGGATTAGATGTATATAATGGATTATGATACCTGGGTGATATCCCTTGTCTTGAATTGAGCTGTGGCGAGACTATGGAATAAGCATTGTAGGTTACGACAGAAGATATCGTAGACAGTCTCTGTCAACCAAGAAGGTGCAGTCAGTATGTAACGTGGCAAGTCTGGAGTTGTCAATATATATTCGCTTCCACAGCAACGATACCCATAAACAACCACATCAAGACAACGTAACGAGCAGCGACAATAAAATAATATAAAACTCCATAAAAATTCCGTTCAATCACATCTACAGTACTTCAACTGTACAAATACAGCACGGAAATCCCAACCCCGGCAAATGCCCCCCAAACCAGTAACTTCAAACCCCGCAAATACCAATGACGTCGCTCGGCTTCTGTTCATGTGACCAATAGCCGATATTATAGTACGCGGTATGGGATACGTGGGAAATACTAAACCCCGGAATATGGGGGAATATCTGGGGTAAACAGAGAATACCCCAGTTTTCACACGGAGATTTAAAGGTGGAATAGGATGGGGAATGGGAGGGAATGTAATCGGGGCATTGGGATAGGTCGAGATGCTTAGAATTAGGGGATGCTGAGTGGTGGTGCTCGGACCGAGGTTGGGGGGGAAAGTCTGGGGTAATGCGATCATTCAAGATGTGCATCACTGGGCGATGTCTACAACGAGTATTGTATTTTGTACGGAGTATTGTACAGGTTAGTTATAAGGGATTTTATAATGCAATAGAATACTAGAATAGAATAAAAGGGTTCTGTTTGTTGTCCTATAATGCTAGGTCTACATCATTATACACGGTTGTCTGTGGTCAGCGACAAGTGACCAGGATAATGTTGGAGTACAAAGTACCCCAGGTATGACCAGACGAATGACGCAGTCGTAAGCGACATGTGAAATGCATTTAGCATGTGAATCAACTACTACTACAGAGTACTATGTACTTGTACAGTGCCTGTCAGTACTCGGGATAATGTCCCCCGAGAGATCAAGAGCACAAAACAGATAGCTAAGGCACATTTCAGAGAGCTCTAGAGCTATCATAAATCTAGCATCTTTCTCTATTCCACGCCGTACTCCATAATTATTACTGGAACGTACAGAATCGGAGAGAAGGCCGTATGTACCGGTTCGGTCGGTAGAGAAGCCTCGGCCGATAGAGAGCGTCGGCTTCTGAACCTTGGATTTCCTCCGCCCCCCGGATCGCCCATTAAAAGAGCGTGTCGCACTTGTCCATTCTTCTCTCTCTTCTCTATCACTCTTTTTTATTATTATCCTCTACTCATATACCTAATCATTCACAATGGCAGCTCCCCCAAGAGTCATCGTTGTCGGTGGTGGATGTATGTGATCTCTCTTCTCCGCAAAATCATACGTTGCTGACCATTGCAGTGTCCGGTCTCAGTGCCGCCCACACCGTCTATCTTAACGGTGGAAACGTCCTCGTTCTCGATAAGCAAGGTAAGACAATTCATATCCTAGGACTTGGGACAATGCGCTGACTTCTCAGCCTTCTTTGGTGGTAACTCGACCAAGGCTACCTCCGGTATCAACGGCGCCCTCACCCGCACCCAGACCGACCTCGGTATCCAGGACAGCGTCAAGACCTTCTACGAAGACACCCTCAAATCCGCAAGAGACAAGGCCCGTCCGGAATTGATCAAGGTCCTCACATACAAGTCTGCTGCTGCCGTTGAGTGGCTTCAGGATGTCTTCAACCTCGATCTTACCCTTGTTTCGCGTCTTGGGTATGTCTACAATCCATCTCGGCCGAAAATGTACATAGCTAACGAGTTGAAGTGGCCACTCCCAGCCCCGGACACATCGTGGCCACGATGCCAAGTTCCCCGGAATGGCCATCACATATGCCCTTATGCAGCGATTGGAGGAGCTTAGCGAGCAGGAGCCCGACCGCGTCCAGATCGTGAAGAAGGCCCGTGTTACCAACGTTAACAAGGAGGGTAACCTCGTCACTGGTGTTACATACGAATTGAACGGCGAGTCGCAAGTCGCAGATGGTGTTGTCGTTCTTGCCACTGGTGGTTATGCCGCCGACTTTGGCAACAAGTCCCTCCTGCAGGAGCACCGCCCAGATACCTTTGCTTTGTCCAGTACCAACGGTACCCACGCTACCGGTGACGGTCAGAAGATGCTGATGGAGATTGGTGCCAACGGCATTGACCTGGACAAGGTCCAGGTCCACCCCACTGGTCTTGTCGACCCCAAGGACCCCCAGGCCAAGTTCAAGTTCTTGGCTGCTGAAGCCCTCCGTGGTGAGGGTGGTCTCCTGCTCAACTCGGACGGTGACCGGTTCTCCGACGAGCTGGGCCACCGTGACTACGTCTCGGGCCAGATGTGGAAGGAGAAGGAGAAGAACAAGTGGCCCATCCGTCTCATCCTTAACAGCAAGGCCTCCAACGTCCTGGACTTCCACACCCGTCACTACGCTGGCCGTGGTTTGATGCGGAAGATGACCGGCCAGGAGCTGGCCAAGGAGATCGGCTGCGGTCCTCAGAAGCTGCAGAAGACTTTCGATGACTACAACGCCATCGCTGATGGCAAGAAGAAGGACCCCTGGAACAAGCGTTTCTTCCACAACGGCCCCTTCAGCGTCGACGACACCTTCCACGTCGCTCTCATGGAGCCTGTTCTTCACTTCACCATGGGTGGTATCGAGATCAACGAGCACGCCCAGGTCCTCAACTCGGAGCACGCCCCCTTCGAGGGTCTCTACGCCTGCGGTGAGCTTGCCGGTGGTGTCCACGGTGCCAACCGTCTGGGTGGTTCTTCTCTGCTGGGCTGTGTTGTCTACGGTCGTGTTGCCGGTGACAGCGCCAGCCAGCACCTGTTCAAGAAGCTGATCAGCGGTGGCGCCTCGACCGCCCAGAACCGTCTGGGCCAGATCTCTCTGCACATCGACCCCGCCACCCCCGGCAAGATCGCCATTGAATGGAGCGGCGCTGCCGGTGCCTCTGGCGCCGGCGGTGCACCTGTCGGCTCTGGCGCTACCCCCGAGGTTGCCGCTGCTACTGCCAGCGCATCGCCAGCCAACGCCGCCGCTGCCGCCCAGCAGGCCTCCAAGCCCACGGCCCCCAAGCCATTCGAAGTCCCCGAGAAGGAGTTCACGATGGAGGAGGTTGCCAAGCACAACAAGAAGGACGACCTCTGGATCGTCGTCAAGGGTTGCGTGCTGGACGTGACCAACTGGCTCGATGAGCACCCTGGTGGAGCCAATGCTCTGTTCAACTTCATGGGTCGCGATGCTACTGAGGAGTTCGCCATGTTGCACGACGATGAGGTTGTTCCTAAGTACGCTTGGCATATTGTCATTGGCCGCGTTCAGGGCCAGACTCCTAGCCTAGAGTTCTAAGGAATATCAAGGAAAAAAGGAACAAAATCTGGTATAATATTCTCTGAGCATGGTGCTGTTTACATACCCCTTTTTTATTTTTCGATTTGTTAGCTTTGGTTATGCATGTATGTCTTATTATGAATAAATTCTATAAAGTATCATGATCTTAATTCCAACATATCATACAGTCCTCAACACAGTAATACACACATAGTCCACCATACCCTATTCCATACAGTCCAGTCCAGTTACGCCCTCATATGCCTCAAAATCATCTTTAACCTCGCCACAGCCGGCCCATCCTCCCCCTCCCCTTTCCTACCTTCCTGTTCACCCCTCTCCTCCATCTCCCTCCTCGCCCCCTCCAACACCGGCTTCAAAAACCCCCACACCTCATCTTGATACCTCTCCTCAACACTAACCCACTCCTCCGCCCCCGTCAACCCCGTCAACACCGCATCGCGCAGCGCAGTAGCATCATTTTGCCTCTGCGGTGGCACGGTGGACAGGAAGTTGTCGATGTCGGGGATTAGACTTGCGGTGTTTATGCGCTGCTGGTTTTGTCCGTGGGTAGGGTCTGGGCTGAGGGTTCGGCGGAAGGACTCGAGGATTTGGATTTCGTGGGCGGAGAGGGGGAAGGGGGCTGGGTCGGTGAGGTCGTTGGGGATGAGGGTTGAGCCTGGGTCTGGGTTGTTGGATGTGGTTGTTGTGGTGATGGGGTCGGGGAAGTCGGGGTTGAAGGAGGGGGATGTTAGGAGGGTGAGGACTTCGGAGCCGTCTTGGAGGTTGGCGTGTGCGTGCGCGTGTGCGGTTTGGGATGGTTGGGTGGTGGTGGTTGTTGTGATGGAGTTCCAGGTGTTTTCGAAGGGTTGGTGGTCTTGGACCGGTGCTTTGCCCTTTCCCTTCCCTTTTATATCCGCATCTTGCTCGTAGAAAGGCACACTCGATTCTAACCCCCCATCCTGATACGCATGTCCATTCTGAAATCCAAATCCCTCCTCCATCAACCCATCCTGCTCCGCCACTGTCTCTGTCGTGCTCCTAAAACTCCCCCCAACACCCCGACTCCCCTCTATCCCCCTCGCAGACGAACTCCCCAGTGCAGCCGTTTCCCCATGGAACGTCTGCGCTGCTGCTGATGGCGGAGCGGCTTTGGTGCTGCTGCTACCGCCCGGTTGGAGGTTTCTGGCTATGTCGGCTGGGGAGGGGGTGAAGAGGTTTTGGGCGAGGGTTGTGGCGGAGGTTTGGAGGCGGGATGTTATGCTCTCATTATGGGTGTTGTTTGCGTTGGGAGAGGAAGAGGTGGTCTGATTTGTGGACGGGTTGTTGGTGTTGTTGGAAGTGGTGTTGGAGGTCGATGATGGCGGAGGCGGTTGAGGCGGGGAGTTGTCGGACATTATATCGGGTAATTGAGATCACTGGACAGCGAAATGTGTGAGAAAAGGGTTGTGGAATATATATAAAAGGGTTAAAAGTAGTGGTTATATCATAGTCAGGCTCTAGAAACTGGGGAACGGTTTTATGGTCGGATTGTTTCGGCCCAAGGGAGATGGAACCATGTGAAAGTCTGGGGTTGTTGGATATAGAGCGACGTCGATATAGTAAGTTCAGAAATTACCCCTGGTAAGTGCTATTTTGGATTCCGGAGGTAGTAGTACACCTGCAAGTGACGTGAATGTATCATAGGGAATAACTAAGTTAGGAATAGTATCACGTTATCCTAATCGGGAAACTGGATGCACTTGTACAGACGGTAGCGAGACGGTGGACATCCACAAATATATCATAGATTGCTCCATGTGAGCATAGGGACCTAGGTGGCTGTCCAGAAATAGCTCAATTGGATGGTTAGATGCAATCCGGGGTATGTTGAGTGGATTCGGGTGTTGTCATATATATATATATCGGTGCCAGCGGTACGGAGGCATGGAGTACATGGTGGTACATGTAGGTGATGGTAGCTGCTGAACATGCTAGTTGCATTGTATACTCAGTTATTAAATACAAATTGGCATTTCTGGTGTACCCTGTACCAAGCATGGGAGACATATGCTCTCGTATGTAGCATCGGAGCATGTAGTTGATGTCAGCCCGACTGCTAACGCTCCCCACCACCAGCTCACCACAATCACCACCACCGCACCGCATCTCCATCCCACCTCTCTTTCTTCCTCTCCCTCTCGCTTCTCTTTTTACCACAACTTCATCCATTTTGTGTGTCTTGGTCATTGGTAAGTTATTGCATCTTCTTCTATGCTGGATTCCTGCATTTCCTCACCTGTGCCCCATTCTCTCATCCGCTGGCCAACAAACAACTCAGAGCCTCCTTCCCTTGTAGCAGTCTGGCTCATCGTCTCCCACAATGGAGGGTCTGCTGTCTCTGCTTGGATCTATATTTCATTCCCAATCTGTGTTTTACTTGTGTTTCTGCCTATCTACATCTGTTATCTATCGTCACTCGCACGGCCACGAAAAAATTTCCCCTCCTCATTGAGGCCCTGTCCACGATACACGCAACGAACCCGTTGAAGTCTTGCAGAGACCACTGACATTCCTTTGTCTTCACACAGAGCCTCGTCTTTTTACGTTCTCGCGGTCCTCCTTGTCCTCATCTTCCTCTCGTTCCTCTCGTCCAGAATCCCTCCTTCCCCCCCTCCCTTGACCGATTCCCACTATCTCCACTCGAGAAATACCGGTCGCCGTTATTCGTGATCGCCTTGACTCTCCCAACACATCCGCCCTCACCTCCCTCGCTTTCGATCAGGAGGCGAAATCCCGACAAAAAAAGTTTACGAGAAAAATAATTCGAAAAAATCCATTACCCTCCTCTTCGGGCTTCACCGCTTGATTCCTGCAGCGGTCGCATTATAGCTCCCAGAAGCTTACCCCCCGTGCCCGTCGGTGTCTTGTTCCGGTTTCGCTCTGTGTGATTTCCTCAACTATATCCTTGTGCCTATCACCCCAGTAAAGGGTGGTATCGAAGATGGTAGACAGAGACCCGAATTCGCCTACTTGGAAGTTCACACAGTAAGTCGATGTCGAGCGTCGGGATTCCCGCAGTAGCGGTGGGAGCTGGCAATCATGCCCCACCTTGACATATGCCTCGTGCTGGAATGCTGATGGTGTATCAGATGCTTTGGTGATAAGGGTGATGTGGAAGATATCACAGAAGGTTGGTTGCCAACTGGAGTTCATTCCTTGCCAATCGACATCCAGGACGAACTAACGGTCTCCCCAGCGGACATTATCTCAACCGTCGAATTCGATCATACCGGTAACTATCTGGCCACGGGAGATAAGGGTGGAAGAGTGGTGCTGTTTGAAAGAAATGAAACGGTAGTGATCCTTTGACTTTGCATCTTAGGCCCCATCCTAACGACTGGTTAGAAAAAAACCTGCGAATATAAGTTCCACACCGAGTTTCAATCGCACGAGCCCGAGTTCGATTACCTCAAATCGTTAGAAATCGAAGAGAAGATCAACAAGATCAAGTGGTGCAGACGGCAAAATGCCTCCCACTATCTTCTTTCGACAAATGACAAAACCATTAAGCTATGGAAGGTCTTCGATAAGTCGCTCAAGGTCGTCGCCGAGAACAACCTGTCGAACGAACTCACGCCCGCGGGCGCTGTGTCTGGTGGAGGGGCGCCTCGCCCACCTCGTATACCGTTCAAAGACTCGTCGTCACTGAAGCTTCCCCGGATGACACACCACGATACCGTTGTCGCAGCCGTACCGCGGAGGACATATGCAAACGCCCATGCATACCACATCAACAGCATCTCCGTCAACAGTGACGGAGAGACCTTCATAAGCAGCGATGATCTCCGGATTAACCTCTGGAACCTCAACATCCAGGACCAGAGTTTCAACATTGTCGATATCAAGCCGGCCAACATGGAAGAACTCACCGAAGTTATCACCGCGGCCGAATTCCACCCTACCAGTTGTAACTGGTTTATGTATGCTAGCTCGAAGGGAACCATCAAGTTGGCGGATATGCGCCAGCGGGCATTGTGTGATGAGCACTCTAAGCGTATGTTTTCCATGGGTTGTCTAATTGCGCCAAACTGAACTAACATGGTTGCAGTATTCGAACAAGAGGAAGACGCCTCGTCCCGCTCATTCTTCTCCGAAATTATCTCGTCGATCTCCGATGTCCGCTTCTCGAATGACGGCCGATACATTGTTTCCCGAGATTATCTGACGGTTAAGGTTTGGGATGTCAACATGGAAAGGCAACCGGTGAAGACCATTCCTATCCACGAACACCTCCGGCCGCGTCTGTGCGACACGTACGAAAACGACAGTATCTTCGATAAATTCGAGGTCGTCTTCTCGGGCGATGCGGAGAACGTCATGACCGGAAGCTACAACAACAACTTCATGATCTACCCCACCGACCAGAACAAAGACACCGAGATTGTGTTGCAGGCCGACAAGTCTGCGTTCAAGGCGAAGAAGGTTGGCGTGCCCACACCTATGAACCGGGGCGCCAACGGGAAGAAGAACGGGTCCAGATCGGGTAGCCCTGCTGGTCCCGGCAGCCGGATGAGGAAGGAGACCGATGCGGATCAGATTGATTTCAACAAGAAGATCCTTCACATGAGCTGGCATCCGTACGAAGACAGCATTGCCATTGCTGCTACGAACAACGTGAGTTTCCTTTCCCGTCTTGTCAATTGCATTTCAACTAATGTCATTAGCTCTTCGTCTTTTCTGCGCTGTAGACGTGGGCAGGCGTGACCGTACATTCATCATGGCATATAACGAGGGCAGGATATGATTTAAAAGGAAAACGTGATTAATAGCAGGAGAAGCAACCACCAAAATCCAAAAAATTCAACCAGTTCAATTTCGATGCATCGTTATCTATCCGGAGACGGTGTGCACTATTTCTTTCTCCCTATCATCTACCCTTTTTCTCCTTCCCCCTTATCGAAGCGTGTATCGACTCATCTCTATCCGTTTTCTTGGGCAGATGCTGGGGGATTTTTGTTCTTGCTTGGAGGCGTTGGAGAGAGTTTGATAGAGAAAGAACCTAGCTCGCGCATGGTTTCTTTTGCCCCCTTTTTGTTTTTGATTTGATTTGATGGCTTGTATTCGCTATAGCCGACTACAGCCCGTCTACTGTTGAAGTCGGCGATGCGGGGAAAGGACCGTCATTGCGATTACTTAGACGCGGGTTATATAAAGACCCCAATTGAGTCAATTTAGGTACCTACTTAGTGTTACATGATGGTAGATAATGAATATATGAGGCGTTATTCTACAGAGCAATCTCTTGTACAGTCGATGACGTCGCCGCCCAACTGGCCAATGACAACGCGCCGGACAGGACGGGCAGAAAAAAGCGTGACACAAGCACACCGCCGGAAAAGCGTGGTACCGAGGGCCCGGATACTAGGGCTGGAAAGGGGTTAGTGCTGCTGAAAGCCTCTCCGCCTTCACTCTGACAGTGATCGATCGCGCGCAAACCATCATTGCCAGCCCGGGTTTCCTGCTCACCACTCTTTTTGTCTGCTTGGTTTTTTACCTGTCTCTTGGTCTGGACGTGTGCGTTCGGATCTTGTTTCTCTTCTTTGATTTGTTTTTCCTTGCATTACGGTATCGTGATGTGGTTGTGAAATGACTTTTGGAGAGCAGACCCCCAGAGTGCGAAACGATTAGCAGGCTTACTCTGAACCCCAACATACTGCTTGTACCTTCATTTCTTACCCTTTGTGACTCGTGTATTTCGAGTTATATATCAGCCTTTGGCTCTGAAAAGTCCTTGAGGCTTGTGTTCATGCAGAGATCATGAACTCCTCTGGGAACGATAATTGGCATCCTGCCGGCGGACCGCCTTCACACTCTAGCATGGATCACCAGATGAATCAACAGCACCGACCCTTGGGGTCGTTTGGGTATGTCTATATGATTGGTGTCTCTTTTGAATGACTCTGACTTTGTTCTTGAATAGCCAAAACCCCCCGCCCCAGCAAGGCCCATCCTCCCAGCCCGCCGGGCCCGTTTTGCCGCCTCCTGCTGGTTAGTCCCTCTCGTTTCTTTTCTACCTTATACCGTTGATAAAAGTTGTGTTTGTGGAATAGTGTTGGTTGACTTGTGGTCCCACCGGTTTCCAGGTCCCTACCACCCCGGTCAGGCTACCGGACACTCCCTCCCCGGACTGGCGGAGTTGAGCCAGAGCCATTCCGGCCCACACCCACCCCCGGCCTTCGGCCAACACCCTCCTGCTCCTTCGCATAATGCCGGCCACTCGTTGCCGGGCATCGGACAGGCGATGCAGCACCCCTCGCCCCAATCCATCAATCGGGAACGCGAACGCGACTCGAGAGAACGGGAATTGATCGAGCGCCAGCGCCAGGAGGAGATTCACCGAGAGCGTGAGCAGCGCGAGCGCGAGCGCGAACAGATTGAACGTCAGCGCGAGCAACAACAACATCATCCCGTTCAGAGTCATACTGGGTCGATTCCGCTGCACCAGCCTGTGGCCAATAAACCACCGACTTCGATCCATAATGGGCTGCTGTCGAACCTGAACCCTCCGAATGGTCCGCAGGGTGCTATGCAGTCTGCTGGTGGCTCTGGTGGGTTATTTGGCTCGCAGGTTCGGCATGGAGAAGGGACACCTGGTTCTTTCATGCAGCATCCCGCTGCTCCGCCGGGCCAGCCTATGTTGGGATTTGGTGGTTCTGGTCCGCAGATCCCCGGAAATGTTGCTGCTTTGACTCAGGGCCAGCAGCCGATTCTGAATGTGAGTATATCCTAGTTTTGTATGGTGTTGATGTCGGTGCTGGAGTCCACGTGGCGGTGGGTGATAGATCGATCGCGTCATTTGCGCTTGTCGCAGATCCGTTTGTCACCGCTTCGGGACTTGCCTGTTGTGGTCGCAAACATCGACAATTGTATACATTATGGAGCTGTCATGCTGACTTCAATTTATCAGGACGCCCTCAGCTATCTGGATCAGGTCAAGGTTCGGTTCGTTGACCAGGCCGATGTGTACAACCGGTTCCTTGATATAATGAAAGATTTCAAGAGCCAAGCGTAAGCATCTAGCATACGGCGAAGAGAGTGAAGCTTTTCTAACTTTTTAGAAGTATCGACACGCCTGGTGTGATTCAACGCGTTTCGACCTTGTTCAACGGCCACCCCGCTCTTATCCAGGGCTTCAATACCTTCCTTCCTCCTGGGTATCGTATCGAATGCGGAACAGAGGACAACCCTGACGCCATTAGGGTCACCACGCCGTCGGGTACAAACACACTAAGCATGACCCGCCCGCGCGCGTCCATGGATGCCGCGGCGGACATGGGTCCGTCTGGTGGCATGGGTCCCCATGGTCGCGCTGAATTCTACGACCAATCACGAGCTAGCTGGCAACAGCCCCAGCACCAGTCCCAGCAAGGCGGCTACTCGCCTGGCTCTCGCATGATGGCACCGGGCATATTTGGACAACAGCACGGCCAGGGCCAGCCTCACGAAAGTTCTTATGAGTACCCGACCCAGCAAGAACAACAGGCGGCAGCGGGCGCTGCGGCTATGGCTCACCAGCAGGACCAGCGTGGTGTGTCCCAACTTCAGGGTGCTGCTTCTGCCGCTTCGGCTGGTTTGGGACGTCCATCTATGATGCAGGTATCGCCAGCAGGTCAGGCATTGAATCAACCGATGAATAGCCTGGCTGGTGTGGGGTCTGGTATGCTGCAGGGCTCTCAGGCTGATTTGAACAAGCGTGGACCCGTTGAGTTTAACCATGCGATTAGCTATGTTAACAAGATAAAGGTTAGCATTACTCTCCTATTGTTCAAGGCATTGAAGCACTGACCACGATATAGAACCGTTTCTCCAACGCGCCTGAGATCTACAAGCAGTTCCTCGAGATACTACAAACATACCAACGCGAGTCGAAGCCTATCCAAGACGTTTACGCTCAGGTGACCCAGCTTTTCAACACTGCTCCCGATCTGCTGGAGGATTTCAAACAATTCCTGCCAGAGTCTGCAGCACACGCCAAGCAACAAGCGGCTGCACGTCAGGCCGAGGAGGCGGTGCAAACGAGCAATGTTCGCGGCGAGCCTGGCTACCCCAGTGCTGGCGGTCTGCCTTCCCAGATTCCCAACCGGGACGTCAAGATGCCACCTCTTGGCCAGTTCAACGTGAAGGACTCTGCCAAAAATGGCAAGAAACGACCTGGTCCTGGCGCTCCTTCGTCTACATTAGGGTCTCTTCCGGGGTCATCTGCGCCTGAAGCTGCCCGCATGGGTGATCCGCAGGGCCGACCGCAGGCTCTTCAGGTTGGCAACGCGAACAAGAGAGCCAGAGTTCATCATCCTAAGCCGTCGCAAGCTGACGCCCCTTCCGTTTCGCCTACCCTCATTCCCGCGCTTCCAGAACCCATCCCACCTTCGAATTCTCTGACGCCTACGCAAGAGGAATTTGCTTTCTTTGATCGCGTCAAGAAGTACATTGGAAACAAGTCGACGTTTAGCGAGTTCCTCAAGCTCTGCAATCTCTATTCGACAGATCTAATCGACAGACAAGTTCTTGTCAAGAGAGCAGCTGGCTACATTGGCTCGCATCCGGAGTTGTTTGCTTGGTTCAAGCGCTTCATGCACGTTGAAGAGCCTGAGGATAAGATCATTGAGATCAAGCCCAAGCAGTCGCCTGGAATCGTCAACCTTTCCCACTGCCGCTCTCTCGGTCCCAGCTATCGTCTGCTGCCCAAGCGCGAGCGGCAAAAGCCGTGTAGTGGTCGCGACCAGCTCTGCTACAGCGTCCTCAACGATGAATGGGCATCCCACCCTACATGGGCGTCTGAAGATTCTGGTTTCGTGGCCCATCGCAAGAACCAGTTTGAAGATGCGCTTCACCGGATTGAAGAGGACCGACACGATTACGACCACCACATCGAGGCATGCACTCGTGCCATCCAACTCATTGAGCCTATCGTTCAGCAATTCTTGGTGATGTCTGAAGCAGAAAGAGCGGCGTTTAAGCTTCCGCGGGGCTTGGGTGGCCAGAGTGAGGCTATCTACCAGCGTGTGATTAAGAAGGTGTATGATCGACAGCGTGGAGACAGGATTATTCGTGAGATGTTCGAACGACCGTGTCATGTTCTCCCGATTGTTCTGTTTCGTATGAAGCAGAAGTGCGAGGAGTGGAAAGCTAGCCAGCGCGAATGGGACAAGGTCTGGCGGGAACAAACGCAAAAGGCCTACTGGCGGAGCTTGGACCACCAGGCTATTGCTAGCAAGGCTGTCGACAAGAAGCTTTTCGTCGCCAAACACATCCAGAGTGAAATCCAGGGCAAGTTCGAAGAAAGCCGGAATTTGCGAAAGGCTGGTTACCATGTCCCTTCGCACCAGTTTGAGTACACGTTCGACGACGCGGCTGTGCTGATCGATGCTACCTACTTGTTGATCGTTTTTATCGATCGGAACTCTGCGGGCTTCGGAGCTGATCCTCAGAAGGTGATTGCGTTCATCAAGGATTTCATTCCTATCTTCTTCGGTATGGACCGTGAGAGCTTCCATGCGTACATGAACGAAGCGTCGAGTGGGAGCTCTACGGCTGAAGAAGGCGATGATGAGAGTCTCGCAGCTGAGGAGACCTCTTCGAACCGTAGTCGCAAGACGGCGACTAGCAAGAAGATGGATCTACTCCGTGAAGTCTTGGAGCGCCGCGGTGAGAAGGGCAACCGAAGCGAGAAAGGCGGCAACAGTGCTCCTGGAAGCCGCACGGGTAGCCGTGCTGGCACGCCGGATGCTGTTTTGGTTCCTTCTGTGGCTCCTCCGGATCCGACTCAGCCTGTCGACGTGACGGAACTCAAATGGATGGAGCACCCTGGCCAGGGCAACTTCAACCTGCAGCGGGAGTACACGCTCAATGAGAACTACAAGAAGAAGACCTATCACCTGTACGCCAACGGAAACATCTACTGCTTCTTCCGGACGTTCGAAATTCTTTATTCGCGACTGCTGCGCATCAAATTGCAAGAAAAGGACGCGCATGAGGGCGTGCGTCGCGCTGCAATGGGCAAGCCGGCGACTGAACTGGGTCTTCTGGACAAGGTGCCTGGCGATTTCTTCTACGACACAGATCCGAAGTCCAACTTCTACCAGCAGATTGTGCGGATGTGCGAAGAGGTCATCAAGGGTGATCTGGAGAACAGCCATCTCGAGGAGACTCTTCGTCGGTTCTACCTTCGCGGTGGTTACCAGCTGTACAACTTGGAGAAGATGTTTGCTGGTATTGCCAAGTTTGCCGGTGCGATTTTCAGTGGTGATTCGAAGGATCGCAGCTCGGATATTATCAACATCTTCTTTAAGGAGCGGGATCGTGAGGAGACTACGCATAACCAGGAGATTCAGTACCGGAAACAAGTGGAGAAGTTGATTAAGGATGGAGATGTTTATCGGATTACCTACGTAAGTTTTTCCTTGCTCTCGAAATTGAGGGACATCTTGCTGACCGGATTAGCATCCCACATCTAAGAAGACTACGGTGCAACTCTTGACGCCAGAGGACGCGACATTACAGAATGAAGAGCTAAGCCAAGAAGCGCGCTGGTCTTACTACGTGTCCGCATATACCATGCGCGACCCGACAGAAGGCGTCCCGTTCTCCCAGATGCGCATGCCTTTCTTAAAACGGAACCTGCCAACCAGACTCGACCAAGAAGACGAGTACAACCGCTACTACCGGCCTCTCGAGCACCAAGATGGTCTGATCATCCGGATCTGCGCGAACAGCTATCATCTTCTGTACGAGCCCGGCAGTTGCGAATGGAGCTGGCGTCCCACAGGCCCGACAGAGGAGACCGCCGAAGAGGCAGCCAAGGAAGACGCGGCTGTCAAGGAGCGCCGCAAAGACCGCTTTGTGGAAAAGTTTATTAATAACCCGGTCTGGGCGCATGGACTCAGCAAGGACGAAGTGGACGAGTCTAATCAGCGCTTCCGGTCGTGGATCAGGGGTTCCGAGCCTGAACCGAGCGGTCCTGAGGCTGAGGCTGAGCCTGGGGAAGGGACTAGGGATGGAGAAGACGCCAACGCTGACAGTGGTCCTGGCGCTGGTACTGACGTTGACGCTAACGCGAATGTGGAGGCGGGTGCGGGTGCCACTACAGAGGCCACGGAGGCTACAGCTGCAGACGCTCCTCCGGAAGACGGCAATACAGACACAGAGAAACCGGCAGAACCGGAAGATACAGAAATGGCAGACGCAGCGGAACCAGCGCCATCCGAGTCGAAAGAGGCATGATCGTGAGTTGGGGGTTTCCTTTTTTTATTTGTGAATGAATGAATAATATAGTCGATTTCATATTCGGTTCTACGTTTTCATGGCTGTTGGCATTATTATTATTATTTTATTTTTTTTGGGGGGGGTATTGTTTCTTTTCGTCATCAGTTGCTTGCAAATACGGGTGAACTGTCTGATCTGGGTATTCTCCTGGTCAGATTCCGGGGATATCCTATGCTATGTATGCTATGCTTCGGACTTGGTGTATTTAGAGGACAGGAGTGGACCGGTCATATTTTTATTTTTACTATGTACTTTAGGGCGATTGACTAAGACTAGTACTGCTAAGGATGGAAGTGTTCCATTACTCCTTTCCATTGCCCCGGAATTGTAGCAGATCGATCGACTGCGAATCAACAGGAAATGCTGCGAAACTCGAAAGCTCCGTGTGGCCGACGGCTGCTTAGCCGATACAGCCCGAAACAGCTCGGACATGGCTCGGCTGGCCGATAGTATGTGTACTTAGAACTCGGTTCAATAAAAACGGAAAAAATTGTGCAATTGGGGTTTTTGGGATGGTTTTACACGTTTGCTTTGATATCTGGATGCCGTTATAGGAAGGAGAAAGGGTATACAGGAGTGGAAAAAAATAAAGAAGAACAAGAATCGAGAAAACGCCGAGAGAAAACCGGCGTGACGTCGTCATGGCGTTGGGGGCAACGCTAGTCCGAAAACGGAGAAATGTCATAATGATCGAGAACAGGAAAAGACTCCTCCAGCAGATGGATTTCTACGGAATTGAGCTGAGAAAAAAGACGGGAGAATGGAAGGACGGATTCAAATAGCCGTGTTTTCCCTTTTCTTCATGTCTCTTTCTGCAGTTCGTAGACATAGCAGAGATTAGAACGCCGGTGTAGGTGATAGCCCTACTCCGTACTTACACGTAGCACTACGATGTAATAACAGACCAACTGAACTCATAGTACACCCTCCTTTCCCTGCATTCCGAATGGCCGGTTCTGATTTGTGGATTTGCCCCTCCACCTGCTGCTCTCCCTGTGCCCGTGGGGTTTAGCCGGTTATATTTGAACTCCTTCTCCCTCTCCTTCGTTTCTTTCTACACTCTTTCTCTTTTCTTGTTTTTTCTTCTTCCCCAGATTCTAGACACTCTCCACTCTCTTCTCCAGATTTTTACACAATGGCATCTGCTCTTCTCAGAAGCCGTGTTAAGCGGCCTTCGTACCTTAACAAGTTGGCTAAGGCTGAGGATCTTGTTGACCTGTTTCCTCATGGCTCGTATATCGGCTGGTCAGGGTTTACGGGTGTTGGATACCCCAAGTATGTCTTCCTCTAGCATGTGGTTGTTGTGCTGGTGATGACATGGTGCTAATTGGATTGCAGGAAAGTCCCCACCGCCCTGGCAGACCACGTCGAAAAGAACAAGCTCGAAGGAAAGTTGAAATACTCGCTGTTCGTCGGTGCTTCGTCCGGCGCAGAGACTGAAAACCGCTGGGCAGCATTGGACATGATCGAGCGCCGCAGTCCCCACCAGGTCGGCAAGGAGATTGCCAAGGGATTGAACTCGGGCCGGATAAAGTTCTTCGATAAGCACCTGAGCATGTTCCCCCAGGACCTGATCAATGGGTG
The DNA here is from genome assembly GCA_034509305.1 of Aspergillus cristatus. Lineage (NCBI taxonomy): Eukaryota > Fungi > Ascomycota > Eurotiomycetes > Eurotiales > Aspergillaceae > Aspergillus > Aspergillus cristatus. Next base: position 459,657 of record WJBV01000006.1, on the reverse strand, counting down.
GTACACAATGAACAAGCCCAGCGGTAAGCTGGATGTTGCGGTTATCGAGGCGTCTGCGATTACCGAGAATGGTGGGATTATCCCCGGTGCATCGGTTGGTGCGTCGCCGGAGCTCGTGCAGATGGCGGATAAGGTTATCATTGAGGTGAACACGACGACGCCGTCGTTTGAGGGCCTGCATGATATCTATGTGCCTGAGCAGGCGCCGTACAGCAAGCCCATGATGATCATGCGTCCCGAGGACCGTATCGGAACCCCGTACATCCCCGTCGACCCGGAGAAGGTCGTTGCTATTGTCGAGGGTGACTACCCCGACAAGACAGCCCCCAATACGCCCGAGGATGAAACCTCGCAGGCCATCGCGGGTAACCTGATCGAGTTCCTCAAGCACGAGGTCAACCACGGCCGTCTCCCCAACAACCTCCTCCCCCTACAATCCGGCATCGGCAACATCGCCAACGCCGTCGTCGGCGGCCTCTCCAAGGGCGGCGCCAACTTCAAGAACCTCAAGGTCTGGACCGAAGTCCTGCAAGACACCTTCCTCGACCTCTTCGACAGCGGCAACCTCGACTTCGCCACTGCCACCTCCATCCGCTTCTCGCCCGACGGCTTCAAGCGCTTCTACGACAACTGGGACCGCTACGCCGACAAGCTCCTCCTCCGCCCCCAGGGCATCTCCAACTCCCCCGAGATCATCCGCCGCCTGGGCTGCATCGGCATGAACACCCCCGTCGAAGTGGACATCTACGCGCACGCAAACTCCACCTGCGTCTTCGGCTCCCGCATGCTCAACGGTCTCGGTGGCTCCGCCGACTTCCTGCGTAACTCGCGCTACTCCATTATGCATACTCCTTCCATCCGTCCCTCCAAGACCGACCCCACCGGTGTCTCGTGCATTGTCCCCTTCGCGACACACATCGACCAGACAGAGCACGATCTGGACATGGTCGTCACAGAGCAGGGATTTGCTGACGTGCGTGGTCTCTCGCCTAGAGAACGCGCTCGCGTCATTATCAAGAACTGCGCGCACCCTGACTACCAGCCTATTCTTACTGATTACTTGGATCGGGCGGAGTTTGAGTGCCTGAAGAAGGGCATGGGCCATGAGCCGCACTTGTTGTTTAATGCGTTTAAGATGCACAAGAACTTGGCGGAGAATGGGACGATGAAGATTAACAGCTGGGATTAAGCTGTTTTTGGGTTTCATTTGTATTTTATTTCTTTTGGTTTGTTTGGGATATCATTTTTAAAAGGTCTGGTTTAGCAATTTCATGACATGTACAGAGCATTAATGCACGAATTGAATTCACTGATATCCTTAACCATATTACTCCATATGACCCAATAAAGTAACAATCGTCAATCATACTAATATCCCCATATCCCCATGCCCTCCGCAATCCCCAGAAAACATAGGAAAATCACTCCCTCGGCGGCGTATACCCACCCCACACCCTACACCCCCCATTAACATTAGCCATCCTCCCCGAAGTATGAAACGCAATCCAAAAACAGGAACAAGGGGGACGTACCACCTCCCCAAAAACCCCAGAATCCCCGGATTCTCATCCCTCACACTCCTCTTCGCCCACCCGCTTTCCACATTGTAGTGTTTTACGTCTTGGAGGCCGGCGAAGAGGCCGCGGCCGGATGTGGGGCGCTGAATTTGCGTTAGCGGTGGTGTTGCTGGAAGGGTTGGGTAGGGTTTGATGGGTGGAAGAAGGCTTACGCGGGTTTGAGCCTGGGAGTCGCGGATCCAGAGGTCGGAGCCGTAGTCGTTGGGGCGGGAGGGAGAAGACATTGTGTTGTTGCACGGCGTGGGGTTTAGTGGTTGTAGGATTTGGTGGAGACAAATGAAGTATGAGTGTTGTATTGATCGATGTGGATATGATGGTGGTGTTGGTGATGAGAGAGTGAACAACAGCGTAGAGGTTTTATACTCCCCTATTACGCTATGTATGTATACGATCTAGAGTCCATATCGGAATAACGAGAATACTATTCTCGATCATGAAATCGCTATGGCATGTTGACACATTACATTTACTCGTCCTGCCATTCGTTGCCTGCGGTGTAGATATGGTAGATCAGGCAATGGTAGCATGCAAAACCAATTACCTACACCTCACAACGGTAAAGTATCGCGATCATGAGGCATTGCTTTCTCTGATGTCGGAGTAATGTTGTTGGTGGCGTGATATACCAAGTTCGATACGATTGCGGAGTGTGGATGTGGCATGATGTGTCATGTGATTGTATACAGTGTCTGTCGGCAGAAATACTCCTCTAATATACCGGAGTTCAATAGTGGAGAATATTAGGATGTTAATATCATGAAGGACCTGCTTGTCAAGTGTAAACTTGGATCAGGTTTCGGTTTACCGTGGATCGGATATGAGTACCGAGGATCGGATATGAGTACCACATTAGACCCTGAAGATATATATATGTTATTAAAACCAAGAATCGAACAGACTGAACTATAATGATAGATAGATGTTGATGGTTGCATTGAAGCAGTCGGTGCTTCGTACTCTGTACATGTTCAGCGTAGCGATACTCCGCAATGCCGTCGGATGTACAAACTACAAACTCGAATTCAATCAAGACAGAAAGCCTGATCTTAGTGGAAGTTCAGTGTATATGATGAACTTCAGTACGGATTGCTTCGTTATGTATTGGGGCACAGGTCGAGTGAGTACAGAGCTTGACTATAGTATGGTGGTGGGAATGTGTATACTACGTATTGTAGTTGAGCCCAGAAGTTCAATGAGATTTTAGCTACAATACCCGAGTCTGCTATTAGACAAACATCCTCTTTTCTTCAATTAACCATGCATAACCAGCTTCTTTATCGAAAATGAAAGTGGTGGTACCCAGCGTCGGTTACTAGCCACCCGTCACCAGCCTCTTATTAGCCACGGAGTCAACATGAGGACCTGGAGGATGGAATAACACAACGCAGAGTAATCCGTATGTGCTCCGTACAAGCTTAAGGCAGGGCTTATCCCCATTGATGAAACAGGGAATGTCACGGGGAAACATGTACGGGATTGTTGCCCTTACTGGGCTGTTACAAGCTTTTCCAGATGATTCTAAGCAGATTGTATCCATGATGGTCGTACTCTGTACTCTACAGCTACGTGGGTACTCTTGTATCAGCGCCATCGAGTCAGGTGACTAGGGTCGACCCTACGGTTAAGTATCTCCGTAAACTCCTCGGAGCGCGCCGAGTGAGACATGACTATTGATTGCCAAGCGTAGCTCGTAGGGAGACTACTCTGTACGGCGCACTGTTAGTAAAAGGAGGCGCTATACTTGTACTTGTCGGTTGGCCAAGTGAGACAGGATTTCTGGAAACTCCATTCTCCGGAAATGAGCTCGTAGAGGACACCAAGGAGTGGACTCAGCGGTGAGGCTTGGTTAGATCTAGACTCGGCAGCCGGCAACCTAGCCATAGCCACTCTACTTGTACTTCGTCTCGTAGCTTACCTGTGCATAGACACGAACCATGACAGTTCTTATATATAGCAGAATCTATTCTTAAGTGCACTATTCTTTACTGCTCCTGGTAACGATATGTAGAAATCTGTCCTGTCAGACGATCTGAAAATCCGGAAATTCAGGGGGTCCATCGGGACTGCCCAATAATGGGTGAGGGGTGGGACCCGGAAATTAATTCTGTAGAGATTAATAAAAAATAGCTTTCCAGCAATAGGAATTGGCCAGATTGAACCGTAATAACTGTACAGAGTACCCTGTACTCTAGAGAACTCTCTAGTAGTTGCTGTATTTTATGGCGTTTATTCACTGTTTGTCTATTCTACTGTTCCATTCGATTCGGCGCTTGTCTACTCCGTATCTTTGTTTGTACAGCTGTATTGTACTGTAACAAACAACGCTAGTGGTGGGTAGCGTCGGATAGACCCCACTCCCCCCACTACCCCGGCCAATGAATTCCATTCGGTGCCTGACCCGGGGCTAGACTTCGACATCCAACCAATGAGAGGCAGGTCAGGGGCTCGTTTCCACTCCCCACCCCTGATTAATTTGGTAAAACCGCGTATTGTGGTTCGTTTTGTTTCTGGAGCTGCTCCTTTTCTCTCTCGTCTTTCCCTCTTTTTCTTCTCTTCTTTTTCCTCTTTTCCTTCGGTTTGCTCTCGAGTTCTGCCATTTCGCGCCCTCTTGTTGTTTTCTCTTCTCTTGTCGTTCCTTATTAAGGTCTACTGTTGACCACCGCTTCACTCGTTCAGCGGGCATTCTTTCTTTGCATTTGCGAACCCATTTCCACCCCTTACTATGAGGGCTACTCTTTTGGCTGCGGCCGCCATCGCCGGTACTGCTGTTGCTGATGGCGTCCACATGCACCGTCGCGGTCACGAAGCTGCTCACCAGCGTCGGGCCCTTCAGAACCCTGCGCCTTCGTCCGTTGCTTCTTCGGTTGCGGAGGAGACCTGCGGCTGCACCACCGAGGTCATCACCTACTACGGCTCTCCTACCTGTAAGCACCCTATCCACCGATTGATAGAGAAGACACTAATGAAGCAGTGATTCCCCTGCCGGAGACCACCTCGACTCCCGCTCCCGCTCCCGTCACCACCTCCAGCACGGTCCCTCCTGCTGATTTGACCACCACTCTCGAGTCGACCAGCTACACCACCGTGACCGTCGTCACCACTACTCCTTCGGCCTCGCCTTCGCCAGCTCCGGAGCCGGAGACTTCGTCCGTCCCCGCTGAGACCCCCGAGACTCCGGTCGAGACCCCCGTCGAGACCCCCTCTCAGGCTCCTTCGGAGGCTCCCTCGTCTCCCGCTCCCGCTCCCTCCTCGTCGACCGAGACCCCCGTGGTTGAGAGCTCGACCTGGGTTCCCCAGACCTCGTCGTCTGTCATCCCCAGCCCCGTTGCTCCCGTCACCACTCCCAGCAGCGTGGCTCCTGCTACCACCAGCACCGCTGTCGTGGAGCTCCCCACCCCTGATATCACCAGCTTCACCTCCACTGGTGTCTACACCATCCCCGCCAAGACCATCACCGTGACCGACTCGACCACGGTCTGCGGTGCCGCCAGCACTGAGCTCCCCAGCGGTTCCCACACCATTGGTGGTGTTACCACTGTCGTTGAGACCGCGACCACCGTCACCTGCCCCTACGCCACCGTCAAGCCCACTGGCTCGACCACCACCAGCGTGATTGAGACCACCACCTACGTCTGCCCCTCTGCCGGTACCTACACCATTGCGCCCATCACCACCTATGTGCCCACCAACACCGCCGTGGTCTACCCTACCCCGGCCACCTACACCCCGGGTACCTACACCAAGCCTGACCGCACCATGACCATCACCAACACTGACTACACCTACGTCTGCCCCGAGGAGAGCACCACCAGCGTTTCCACCGCTGTGAGCACCCCTGCCGTCAGCACCACCCCCGCGGTTTCCACCACCCCCGCTGTCAGCACCACCTCGGCCATCCCCTCGTCCTCGACCAGCTCTTCTACTCCCATCCCCAGCGCCGTCAACGGTCAGATGGGTATGACCTACTCTCCCTATGCCAACGACGGTAACTGCCAGGACGAGGCGACTGTGCTCAAGAACGTTGGTGAAATCGCCAAGAAGGGCTTCTCCCACCTCCGTCTCTACGCCACCGACTGCAACGGTCTCGAGTACGTCGGCAAGGCTGCCAAGCAGCACGGTCTGAAGATGATCATCGGTGTCTACATCGACGACAGTGGTATCTCGGGTGCCCAGGAGCAGGTCACCGCCATCACCAAGTGGGCCCAGTGGGACCTCGTCACCCTGATCGTCGTCGGTAACGAGGCCATCCAGGACGGCTACGTCGACGTTGGCTCTCTCGCCGGCTTCATCACCTCCGCCAAGCAGTCCTTCAAGTCGGCCGGTTTCACCGGTGACGTGACCACCTCCGAGCCCATCAACATCTGGCAGCAGGAGGGCTCTTCTCTGTGCTCGGCCATTGACGTCGTCGGTGCCAACATCCACCCCTTCTTCAACGCCCAGACCACCGCCGAGCAGGCTGGTAAGTTCGCCAAGTCCGAGGTCAAGATCCTCGAGGGCATTTGCTCTGGCAAGGACGTCGTCATCCTCGAGACCGGCTGGCCCAACAATGGTCAGGCCAACGGTGCCGCCGTTCCCGGTAAGGAGCAGCAGGCCACCGCCATCAAGTCGCTGGTCCAGGAGGTCGGTAGCCAGTCCGTGTTCTTCTCCTTCTCCAACGACTTGTGGAAGGATGCTGGTGAGTTCGATGTCGAGCGCTACTGGGGCTGCATCGAGAACTTCAACTAGAGCACTTTGATCTAGAATCAACAATAGCTTTGTATAGGAGGTTTTGGAGTTTAACTTTTATTTTCGATATCTATATTTGATTTTGGCTTCCTTCCTTCCTTCTTCCTGTCGTCCTTGCGTATATGTGGAAACAACGGCAGTTAACTTTTTTTTTCATACATATTTTTTTGTGTCCTTTCCTTGTAGGTGCTCGCCGGGTACGTGGTTTTCTTTGTTTGCTGTTATACTAGTTTCGATATATGATAATCCGACGGAGCTATGATGGTTTTCTTATGCATGTTTCCGTAGATTCACTGTAGCAGTTTGTAGATAAAGAGGGCTTGTTTCTATCCTTGCCCCTCTTCTCTTCTTTCCTCTCTCTCTGTCCTTGCTGTCTTACTATATTTTATATACCCCCTACTATATACTCCTTTCGTTCTACGGAGTGAATAAATGCCTCTTCTATCGTAACTTATCATATCCCTATATTTACATCCATCCACTCATCCGAGACTCCGACCAGACGTCTTCAACTTGGTGTCAAATCCCTCCAACCGGTTTATAATGCCCCTCCTCAAGCAATGCACCGACACTTGACGTCCTACCACCACGCAACATCCCAGACGATGAGAACATGAGCTTGTGGTGGCTCACACACCTACCTGTCGGGTGAAAGGAAGTTGACGGCCGATTCGTTTTCATTGACAGACAAACACGGACGGTCGCGAGATCGGTTCTTTATACGCTCGACATCAATATAGCAGCAACCATTGACGAGTTGAAGGTAACCCGGAATTGCAACCTCCTGTCCAAAGAAATGCATACTCGCGGCGCTCCCTGCAATGGGCTTTTGGGAAGTATGCCGCCGCATAGAGACGGTATTGATAACATAGCGTCTCTATAATGGAGCTTTGCGATTTGGAGGGATGTTTCTGTCATTTTGCGAGTACAACCAACAGTGGGCAGATAATGAAGGATGGCCCTGTCGCCAATGCTTGCCTTGCAACCATGCAGACGTACGGCCCATGGGACACAAAAAACCGTCGTGACATGGAAGGCCTTGCAGCGATGATTGCCATCATGCCCCTTGCCGTTTACGAAGGTATAAGTCTAATCAGCCATGGAGACGATGATGGTTACCCCACAGCTACTTATCAGTGATAGGAACAAATTCGACCACAGAGGAATTGGCAGCTGGTGGACGGTTTAGATATACAAGCCGTTTCCATATATCTATCACATACCCACCGTTAATCAGACAGCGAACTTAAGCCTGTTGGTGTCACGTTGCTTCGGCCCTGAGACTAACATACACATGTTGATCGTCGCTACACACAGCCGTGATGATGATGTTCAACGGTCTTCCACTGGCTGGTCCTTGAAGAGCGAGGATAATACAACCGGTGAGACAAGACGGATAACGAGTGGAAATAGTTAGGAATATTGAGGCCAAGCTCAAAATGCATGACCCCCAGTAGTGCATGAAAAGGATAGACCTATCAATCATGCTTACAATACCGCTGGATGAGCTTCGCAAGATGTCGAGGTCTCCACCAAAGTATCTGAGAATCGAGTCGGATTCCATTCCTAATCCGGTCAACCACTGTAATGTTCCATTTTCAAGTTCTTTCTTTCTTGCTATTTTTTGCGGAATTACTTACTTTTAGTCAGTTTATCAATGTCTGTCAGATGGCAATTCGGAAACTCTTCCAAATGAGGAGGATCTGTTGTACTAGAAGCACTCCCTCAGTGACTCCATCACATTATAGTGAGTAGCATGCAGCCATAATGCCTTGGACAGGGATGTTCCGACCGATTGGACAAGAAATGCTGACCTTTGCAGAACGGACAATTCTTTTGTTAGGACACAGTGCCGCGCGTGCGCATTATGTACAGGCCTAACGAGGAGGGTGAGAAAGCGCGTCTGCAAGTGGAGGAGGACAATGATTGGGATGTTGGTGAGGTTCAGCGGTGCCAGAGATTTCTCCCGGCATCTCCAGATCAAACCCTCTCATGTGTGCTCCTTCAGCGACGGTCATGCGAAGTGCGACAGATGCATGGATAAGAGGCGGGGTGGTGCTGGCGCCTGTCGTCCAGTAGGTCTTATGAATGGTTTCCTTCTATCAACGCATCTGCTAACACGAGAATAGCTACCTGAGCGAACTTCGAGGCTGCTGTGTGTGCTGGACAGCATGAGTTGGAGGGAACCGACTTGACGCCTTTTTAACATCCGTGCAATTTGCCCCTGTTTTGACGTGCCGCCAGAGAAAAGCCAAAACAAAAGGACTGAATAGTGACCTCAAAGAAATATTGATGGAGCCATGAAGGCGGCTTTGCGAGCCCCGAAGACAAGGAAACACGAAATGACGGCGCCAATGGAGCAAGTCCAGCATTATGGCATCAAGCATACTTAACTTTTCACAATATAGTAGCTGGTGAGCGAATAAATTGGCTACAATTAGGCCAATTTCCAATTTTTAACCCTGGTTACTGATTACCGTCAATAGTTCTCCAAGACTGTGCACCTCGTGATGGATGCAATTGATAGAATGTCGGCTTTAATTTTATTATATACATGGGTTTTAATTTTTTTATATACATGGCGTTTTTTTTTTTTTTTTTTTTTCTCAACAAAGTTACAGGTATTAAACGACAGCTGTTTCGTTAACAATATTTGGTCAACAGTGTTGAAGGTATGGGAAATCGGTAAACGCAGGAAGGACCAGCACAGTTGTCCTTCGGAAACGCTACATCGAAAATCCAAGGCATTTAATTCTCCCCGGACTAACGGGTGGGCTACTCAAGGGTTGTGATCAATGTAATGGCAGCCATATACTAAGTAAGCGGTCTTCTACTTCAAGTGACAAACAGGGCTAATTCAGTCCTTATAGGATACACAAACAGCAGGAACTGGCTCGCATTTTCGACACATAAAATGCCGTATTGCATATGTCAATGACTAGACAAGTCTTCTGTGGACCATCTGCTGCGTGTCGTGGCTATTTGCAACCATTCACGTAATCTTGCTCATCTGAACAGTATGAAAAGGATTACTAGAGTTCCGTCGAAGTCTCTCGAAACAATTCCAACCCTGGGCCCCCAACATCCATAACATCGAATACTGGTAATACCACCTCCCAAACGCAGAACGATCGGAACGATGTGATTAATGCTTCTGTTGTGCCACGACAAGCAGTTTCATCCATGACCTCGACAAGCAAGATATCTGCAAGTCTTCCCCGAAAGCGGTACTGAAGATAGCGAAAGCCCTTCCCTTGGCGCAGAACCTAGCAGGAATTAGGGCTATCGACCGTTTTGGGAAACTCGAACTACAGCGGGGACGAGGCAAAAAAAAAAAAAAAAAAAAAAACACAATGATAAAGTATCCACCAGCGAATCAGGTTTGTTTTGTGGTGTCTGAACTAATGAGCTCGTGGATACTGACAGCTGGGTAGATCGAACCATCTAGCAAAGCTACAAGTTGAAGCATGCTGCGTCAACAGTTGCAATGACCCTATGGGGACAGTAGTCTCTGCCGCGACTGGCCCCCTTAACCGTCGTGCCTGTATGGCACAACGCGGGATAGTGGATGCTATAAAGATATAGTTACATGCTTGGTTTGACGATTTCTCTCAGAAACTGATATTTGTCGGTCATACCATCGACCTGCCCGCCATGCCATAGGGATGATTGTGCGGTGCGCCGATATACCCATACATATTATCATCTGTCGCTATACGCCACACCCGACTGTCATACTAACAGGAAGAGTATCCGTTGAAACCCGGCATGTTGCCGCTGTGATTTCCCTCGCTTCAGTCACCCATGTGGAATGTTTTTCGCACACGTCTATATCGGTACCATGTCTGTTACAGCTTCGTTTTCGCCTCTCATAAAACGATCTACTGTTTCTTGCTTGATGTGAGCTTTTCCTGGGCTACTATAATGTACCCTTCTGGCTTACACGGCACCGGAAATGCGTCGTAGCCCAGAGGTACTTGAAGAAAGTATAAACCGACATTCCATACGATGTATACCGCTTCACCCCGGAGACACGCAGTAGCCCAGAGCTTCTCAACAAATGTGCTAACAGGTAATTCACGGTTTCCCCCTGAAGCCTGCATCACTCGACCAGGCTAACAATGTTTCCAGAACAGGCAATTACTGAAATATAAGATAAGAATGAGCTATTCACAATCTGCCCCCAGCACGGTCTCACCCCAGGCGTAACGGCCGGGATTGACTCGCCTTGAAGGAGGATCAAGCTTGACTCGAAGACATGAGTCTACGAATAGCAATCATTTAAGCCAGCCATGCAAAACCCCAATAATGCGGTTCCTGCTTACGTCTCTGAGATACTTAATCGCCACGTACGTGTCTTTTTTCGGCTTGGTGACAAAGGAATTAGGGGTATTAGCTTCGACAAACACACAATTGACCTTTCAGCTTGGTGTACGACGTTTTCAGAAAAAAAAAAAAAAAAAAAAAAAAAACTTACTTACGTACCACGTCATCATCGCGGCCAATTGAGATATCAAGAAATGTGCACCATGCATTGAACCAATTCCGTATACATCAAACAACAAGTACATTATACGCACTTGCACCGAAGTCGCGGTCAAGGCTTCAACATCGACTGGACTATAAAGTCTGGAGTGAACTCAGACACAGATAATGAACGCAATAAGAACAATTGCACATGGTGGCACCTGTATTAGAACATGTCGTGTGTTCCTGGGGCAGCAACGGTGGCTGGTACCGTGTTTCATACCTGGCTGAGAGGTAACAATTCTAGCCATGAACATATGGTGAATAGTTGAATCGGATGGCTGATCCTCTCTAATAAAACGAACGGGACAGGGGCTTCGTTAAGGCTGAATATTTTTGTACATATATCGGGTCATCAAGTCATTATCTCTTGGAAGTATCAACTAAATATTTGACAGAGCATAAATGAAAATCGCCAGTAGAGCACAGCAGAAGCCTGGCAAGTCAGTTGTAGTATCTGAATGATCCATTCAAATCGTCACAAGCTAGCCCATAAGCATCAAAGGAGTTGCAAACCTCCAGCTCTCGCTCCTCCAACTTCCTCTCATACAAGAATATCAAGAGACACGGCATCGCTCATTTCCTGACAGCAAAGACAGGTCGGACCTCAAATCTGCGCCTTCCATTCTCTACAAGCTTCTCGCCCACCCCGTTAGTAGCTTCCTCTATCAACTCGCGTGAAACTTTGTCGCCAAAACCCTCCCTATCCGCCCACTCAAATTCCCCACGGTCATTATCCCAGCAGAACCTCGCTCCCAGTGCACCGCTCTCAATCTCCCACCTTCTCTGCAACCTCTCCCAATCATCTTCACCGTTCTCCTCAGGCTGTATATCTAAATCCGGTGGCGCATCGACAACAACAAACACCTCCTGAATACTAACGTAATAATCAAAAAGCTCACATAGCGGGTTGATCTCTTCCCCCAGAAGCGCCTCAGACACAGCAACACGCGTAAACGCCGGAGCAGGACAGTTAACATTCCGCTCCACAAGATCTGGCTCGAAGTTTCGATCAAACGGCTCGCGGCAGAATTCGTCCCATTTATTCAGTGGGACGTATAACGTATCATGCTTGGGGTCAAACGCGCGGATAAACACAAGACACCCTCTACCCTTTTGGAGCTGTATCTTGAGACCTTGCTCGCGAACCCAGGCTAGGGCGAAACCACGGGCTTCGCGGTTAACGTAGAAGAGAGGGACTTCGAATTCAACGTCGTCTAGTAGCTCGTGGCGGAATTCGAAGTTTAGGTTGAGGTGGGGGTTTTCAAAGTCGTAGTCTGGGTCGGCCTCTGTTACGAGGCGGGGGGACCAGCAGCCTTTTTTGTAGAAGTAGAGGGGCTGGGTGATTTTGTCGGGGAGGGCGTCTTGCCAGATTTGGGTACGGAGTTCTGCGGGGAGGAGTGGGAAGAGGGAGAATGCGGCTGCCATGGTCTCTGGAGTTCTGGATGTTTAACTAATATGTGCGTGATGGGACTGGATGATATGGAAGAGTCTCTATGGGGAGATGTCAGATGGAGGAGGAGATGTGTCGTTTGCTTTTTGGATTAGTCAGTAGATTCACTGCTTTGATGTTGGCGATGCAGTTGAATTAGAATAAAGTTCTTTTGCAGTGAGCTCGGCCAGTGTCAGCACCAGTGTAAAATTGCAATAGATCCTCAGTAATGAGGCCATCAGTATCGCCAACCTGGGCGTTGACATAGCAGCTGTCATCAACTAATCTTACTCACCCACATGTCATACAGACACATGTAACAACAAGCTTAGATCCTCAGAAGGCAGAAAACGCCCTCTACTAGAACAGTCAGTCCGGAATATTTAGTATATATCAGCATTGGAGATTGTCCATGCTGTTACACTATAGTACTACCCCTATACCGCATAATGGCAGTGCAGAACGAGCGAAGCAACGGGGAATTCAACATATGGAGTATACTTAGAGAGCCTCAGTGTCACAACACGCATGTGGTAGATGGTGTAGGGCATGCTTGACATCATTGTCTTGTTCGGACTAGGGCTATCAATCCCGTTGCACCCCGTAGATAGCCCAGAGCCTCGAGTTGGAGAGCTTCTGACTCGCTCTCTCCTTCCTCATGCTGCTATCCCGCAAGATGGTCTGCCAATAAATCACCGATGTCGATGTATGAGACGACGCGTCACTCGATGGGATGGGCTTTGGGTGCTGCTGACATGCTCCAGGACGAGTCTTAATTTATAAGAGCCATTGCAAGTGCCATCGATCAAGGAGACTCTCCAGAGCACTCACGGCACATCTCACAGTTACAACAAACCCAAAGTCCCACATCGACAATCAGCCGACATGCTCAACTCAAAAGCCCTCCTCCTCGCAACCCTGCTCCTAGCCACCCAGGCCATCGCCTCACGAATCTCCTACTCAACAGGATACACAACAGGAGGCGTAAACGGACACGGCGGCAATGAACAGAAAGCCGGCGGAACTATCCCCGACAACCAAGACGATTTGGTCCTCCACAACATGGGAAATTGGTCTCACAACAGGTTCCAGGCCCACAGAAACGCAAGGTCCCATGTTATTATCGTCTCGAGTGTCCACAGGGTTAAAACGAAGGGTGAGGCTGCCAGCGCAAATAACGCGGCGCAACAGCTTGTCAATCAGCATGTTCATTAGGCTGTACGTTCCTTTCCTCGGGTCCTTCAATATAGGGAACATTCATTGCTGATGTGGCTAGCGACTCTAGGACAAGGGCTTGTCGCCATGTTGATACGTCTTGGAGCTGTAAACGGGCTGCAAGACAGCAATGCAATCAATGGGGGTTCATGGTAGCTGTGAAGTCGTTGTATGGAGTTCTCCACTACTGGAGTTTAAGCTCGGCTGACTAGCAGCGGGTTTCTGTCTTTATCGCTTCAAATCAACCTTTCTCCAAAAAAGTGATGTGCCATTGTTTCAATCAACAACTATGAACATCCTCTTGAAACAACGTAGATAATAACGAAGGCAACGACGAAGCTAAGACCGGCCGTTGGAGAGCATGGCAATGCGCAGACATTAATATTCCTTGAGAGTATCAACTAAATACAACGAATGAAACTCGCCAGTAGACACCTGCACATGTATTTTACTTATCCACACATCGACCGAACGTAAATAACTATTTATTTCCTTTTCATAATGGCCAAGTCTGCGCGCACCGCACGTATGTATGTACTGTACTCCATCCTCCTTGTCCATTTATCCGGTCCATCAAATCACAGGCAGGTTGATTTAGTAGTACGGAAGGCGGCAGAACTGTTGGTCACTCATCAGCTTCGCGTCCATTTATTTATCTCGTTTCTGTCGTTGTATGGAGCCACTTACGCTGGCTTCATCGCAGACGAGAGGAGCGCAGCAGGTGCTGCCGTGGGCGTCGGCGATGGTGAGGTTGGTGCAGGATTTCGCGCCCTATAACACCCCATTAGTGGTAAATCCCCCAAAAATATATGTGTGTATTAGAGTTTGTAAGAAAACGTACGGATTGGCAAGACGCCTGGGCCATGTTGATGCCGGGCAGGGCGACCGCGACGGTGGCGGTAGCGAGGAAGGTCAAGGCGGTGAGGAATTGCATTGTGATGTTTTCTTTTGGAAAGTTGTTCGGAAACGACTGACGAAGATAGATCTGATTGTTGGAGAGAGCTGTCAGTGAACGCAGGAACGAATTGAACAAGGGATGGTATGGTGGTGGAGGAACACGCGGTGGACTTGTCAAAGATGGAATGGAATGTGTCTAACTGATTTGAAAACGTACCTGAAAGGAATGGACTGAAGCACGAGGCAAAAAGGAACGTGGAATTATTGAAGAAAAGAAGAAGGAAAAAAAAAGAGGAAGAAGGAAGAGAAGAAGTGAAGAAGAAGATAGGAGGATGCTGATAGCGATATTTTTGGAAATTGATCGACAGGAGGTGATTGGTCGGTGCCTGGATTTCCCAATCGGGATAGTATCAACATAGGAAATTCGCTTAAAGTACAATACAATACAAATGAAAGATGCTGTAAACGATAGAAAAGACAGCCGCCTGATATCATGCAAGTAATTCCAATATCCAACGCCAGTCCTGAGTGGGTGTCAAAAAATTCCTAGCCATTTCGCCCGATGTTCATCTGCTCGGCTCGGGTTAGCATTTACATATGATTCCGAAACGACGTTGACAGCGGCATACCCGTTCGTTTCTTTCCCTTCGCAGGCCCCTCATCCACGTTGAATCCATCCGCTGCGCGGATCATGGAGATCCGCTGTGTCGCTCGGATATCGCCCTGATCGGCCGCGCGCACATACCAAGCGTTGGCTTCGAATGGGTCCCGCTCACAGCCCAGGCCGATTTCTGTGAAGAAGCCAACAGCGTATTGTGCTTTTGGTAGTTCTGCAGATGTCAGCGACAAATGTCATACCGTGGTTCCATGAGCAAGGTACCTAAGTCTGCAGCTTGCTTGGCCCATTCATACGCCTCGTTCGCGTCTTGCTCCAAGATCGGCTCCGCTCCGACCAGGTACCACGCACACAAGGCCATCATGGCTAATGGATGTCCCTGCTCCGCAGCGCATGTATAGTAATGAATGCTTAACTCCGGATCTTGCGGACAGTGTAGTTTCCCATGCTCATACGCGTCGCCAAGTCGATAACAAGCCTCCGCATGGCCCAATTCAGCCGATCTCGTGAATAGCTGTGCGGCATATGAGGCGTCCGGGAAGACATCATCGCCGTATCCTCTTTCATGCAGTAATCCTAGCTCATATGGTGCAGAATTATACTGCATGTCAGACGACTCGCTGGCCCGTTTCATCCACTTGATTCCCTCTCGGTACCGCTTCCGTCCAAAACCCATGTCCCCTGCTAGACAAGCTTGTGCCATCCGCAACATCGCGCCAGGATGGTTTTTCGATGCTGCTTGTCGGTAGAATTGTGCTGCGCGAGCGGCTTCGACTCGTGTACCCCAGCCAAACTCATAACACAGCGCCGCGCGATAGCACGCCTCAACATGGGCGTGTTTGCTAGCTGCAACAAAAAGCGGAAATGCGCGGCCATAATCCTCTGTCCCTTTGCTAAACAGCCCTGATGCATATCCATCACCAAGGTAATATTGCGCATGCGGGTGACTGCGGTCGGATAGGCGTCGCAGTATCGATTTCGCTGCTTTCCGCAAATAATCTGGAGTCATTTCGGTAGACTCTGTCGACTGGTTCTGAATAGAATCGAGAAGAAAGAGTGCAAACTCGTACTGCACGGTGGCGTTGTCTGTCTTCTTCACGTTTGCAAGGTACATGTCGAACGTTTGCTTTTGACGGAACAGGGATGCCTTGTCCCCATCTGAGGGCCGGAGATGCGCATTCCCTGGATTGACTGCGGAACTGGACTGGGAGTATCCTTCGAGCCACGAGAGTCGAAAACCGGGCGAAGCTGTGGAGAGCCGTGAGAATGAGAACGCGCGATAGTCTCTGGGCGAGCGTCGACCTCGTTCTGACGCGGAGGAGAAGCTATCGCCCAGCTCGATGCTATCTAGACTGTCGCTTACGACAGACCATGAGCCGCTGCTGGATGCGAACGAGTCTCTGTGGGGTGCATCTTCGAGTTGCGCATTCCAAGGTAGCGGTTTGCGAGGGATGTAGCAGCTCCTAGGCCGTTCAATAGGTTCCATGGTTCTGTTCAAGCAAGAATATGGCAATGAACAAATCAGCGCAATGCGATGACT
This sequence comes from Aspergillus cristatus, assembly GCA_034509305.1. Classification (NCBI taxonomy): domain Eukaryota; kingdom Fungi; phylum Ascomycota; class Eurotiomycetes; order Eurotiales; family Aspergillaceae; genus Aspergillus; species Aspergillus cristatus. The sequence goes on along the minus strand of WJBV01000006.1, from coordinate 443,128 downwards.
CCAAGAAAAAAGCAAGATATTCAACTTGGTCACATGGAGAGTATTCGACAGCAATTGTGCGACACTTGCAATGCATTCTCAGACGTCAAAAATGCGGACATCACGAGAATATAGAATTCCGACAAAGACACCATTGCTGCTAGCAGTGAATAAAGGGCATAGCATCCCGAACAAACCGAAGCGAATCAGCCACAGAACAGCTGTTTGCTTGCCTGGCTGGGCATCCAGCTGGCTAGGGTCCAATTAATTAACTTGACATCGTGTTCCGGGGCGCTCCTTCTGAACTTTAACCATGTGCCTGCATTGGCTGCTCTCATCGTATCCTGAGGATTAGTATATGGCACTGATGACGGCTTTCTTCGTTGTACATGCCTGTCATTATTCACCGACAAAGAAATAGCGCAGATTACTGCCAGTTGTCTGCCTGAAATAGCATTGCTGACGCCTCGCATCCATTTCCATTTTTACTCACATGCTCTTTGGTAAAGATCAGGCATGAATGTATTGTTCTATTGTTGATACTGTGATGCTCGAATGCATCTGTATATATGGTACCAACCCGTATCGTACGGTAAAGTGAATCCAGATCGGAGGTACTTCCCCGCTTTACCCGATCCAGCCAAGTTTCAGGTCCATTAATTGTGGGGCGGTGGGTCTATTGCCCCTCGCGACGGATATGATGTCAGGTGACCAACACACTAGCCCCGATTAGGCATAATTGGCCCGTGGTGCTATCTGTTTTGGCCAAGTCTGCTCGTCTTTCTATTTGGGCCAGAACTCTTCGCATCGCCGGCTGGCAATGCCTGATGCTGACTGAATAGCCACAGTTGAAGGAATCGTCCTGACACTACGAATACAGCCACGATTGATCACGATTGAATGAACACCTGTCCGTGAATAACAACAAACCGTCTACAACCCTCGCATCGCCGTTGATGCTACAATATCCAGAATAATGTCTTTACCACAACGCCCGGGAAACATACCTTCCCGGCGCGACGACCGTGCAGTCTATCGAGATCCTCCGCGACGACGACGGCGCCGGGATAGCGAGACCGAAGGCGACACAAGCGACACCTACCATCGATCTACTTCCTCCCATCGACATCGTCGTTACCACTATGGAAGCTCTCACAGATCAGAAGCACCCCGGGACGTCGACGAAGAGAGAAACATGCCCGGCGCAGATACACGTCACAAAAGAAACCTGGTTAAACCCGAGCGCAGTCGCATCGATCCCAGCCATCCGACTTACTATTATCAACAACACTCCCAGAATATGCCTGTTAATCCATCAACGACGGGAAACGAGCCTCTTCCAGACGATGACTCGGATAGTGTACACAGTGCGGAGGATCAACCGGCGAAGATCACAAAACCGATCGAACGACGACAGCGCAAGAGACGACGCGTATCTCGCAAAGTGTCGAAGCAGGCTGAGATAGAGGAAAAGAGACGACAGGATGCTATGGAACAGGTCCGGCCACCTAGCCCGTGGACAGCTTATTGTGCGCTCATCACGTTCTGGGCACCGGATTTTGTTCTGGAATGCTTTGGAATGCCACAAAAGGCCCAACGGAGTGCTTGGCGGGAGAAGATAGGTCTGATTTCCATTATCCTGCTGATTGCGGCATTTGTCGGTTTCCTTACATTCGGATTCACGGCTACGGTCTGTGGGACGCCGCCACTGCGCTTGAAAATCAACCAGATCAACACCAACTACATGATCTTCCAGGGGTCGGCTTATGATCTCACCAAGTTCGAGCATCCCGCCGCTGCAGGTATCCCTGACAACACGAATCTTCTCTACGACTTGCCTCACAAATACGGTGGTCAGGATGGGAGTTTCTTCTTTCAAGAGGTCAATGGTGCCTGCAAGGGTCTCATTACCCTGGCTGACGGGTCGGATGTGCCCTCGAATAGTGACGGAGATGTGGCTTGGTACTTTCCCTGCAGAGCCTTCAACCAAGATGGTTCGTCTGAGCTCAACCAGACAGAATCGTACTATGCCGGCTGGGCCTGCCATACTTCAGGCACGGCCCGGAATCAATTCTGGAGCATGAAGAGCGAGGGAGACGTTTATTTTACGTGGGAGGATACGAAAAATACTAGTCGGAACTTGGCCGTTTACTCCGGAAATGTGCTAGACCTCGATCTTCTCCGTTGGATGAACGGTTCGCAGGTTCAATACCCGTCCAAATTCGAAGAACTTCGAACCAATTCGGATGTCCGTGGTGTGGACTTAACGTATTATCTGCAAACCGGTCAGGATAAGCAGATAGGGAAGTGCCTCTCCCAAATTGTCAAGGTCGGCAGCATCGACACAGATACGGTTGGATGTATTGCCTCCAAAGTTGTCCTCTACGTCTCCCTTGTCTTCATTCTCTCCATCGTCATCGTCAAGTTCGCCTTTGCGCTTCTCTTCCAATGGTTTTTAGCACCCCGCTTTGCAGCGCAGAGAACGAGCATGGGCTCGGATTCCAAGACTCGCAACCAGCAAATAGAGGATTGGTCAAACGATATCTACCGTCCAGGACCACGTCTTGCAGATCCTCTTTCTGACCGTCCCAGCAAGCGGGCTAGCTTCCTACCAACTACCTCGCGATTCTCGAGTCCTTATACTGGCAGCAGTGCCGGCAAGCAACGAGTTCCATATGTCACTATGGCCAGTCAGAATTCTACGTCACGGCTTATGCCACCCGCAGCTGCATCTGCGGATCTATACAACAGCCCTAAAGGCAGTATCGAGGGTTCCGTCGCCGACAAGGTCACCGAAGCAGATACAGCACGGGGACCAGGAGGAATCATCCACTCAGCCGTGGTCCCTCAACCGCCGCCGGAATGGCAGCCGTATGGTTTCCCCTTGGCACATGCTATGTGCTTAGTGACGTGTTACTCTGAAGGAGAGGATGGAATTAGGACTACGCTTGACTCAATCGCCATGACTGATTATCCTAATAGCCACAAGACGATCGTTGCCATCTGCGATGGTATGATCAAGGGTAAGGGCGAAGATTACTCGACTCCGGAGATTGTTCTCCGCATGATGAAGGATCCAATTGTTCCTCATGATGCAGTTAAGTCGTTCTCCTACGTTGCTGTCGCGACAGGGTCGAAGCGCCATAACATGGCCAAAGTTTACGCGGGTTTCTACGACTATGGAGAATCATCGGTTGTGCCGCGGGATAAGCAGCAGCGCGTCCCGATGATGATTATCGTTAAGACGGGCACGCCGGCAGAATCCAAGGTTGCGAAGCCCGGAAATCGAGGAAAGCGGGATAGCCAGATCATCTTGATGGCGTTTCTGCAGAAAGTCATGTTCGATGAGCGGATGACGGAGCTGGAGTTTGAGATGTTCAACGGCCTCTGGAATGTCACCGGCATCCCACCTGATTTCTACGAGGTCGTCCTCATGGTAGATGCGGATACCAAGGTGTTCCCGGACAGTTTAACGCATATGATCTCCGCGATGGTGAAAGACCCCGAAGTGATGGGTCTCTGCGGAGAGACCAAAATTGCAAACAAGACAGAAAGCTGGGTGACGATGATCCAAGTATTCGAGTACTTTATCTCGCACCACCAGTCCAAATCCTTCGAGTCCGTCTTCGGTGGTGTCACCTGTCTTCCTGGCTGTTTCTCGATGTACCGCATCAAAGCACCAAAAGGAGGGCAAAACTACTGGGTTCCCATCCTTGCCAACCCAGACGTGGTCGAACATTACTCTGAAAATGTTGTCGACACACTACACAAAAAGAACCTCCTCCTCCTAGGCGAAGACCGCTACCTCTCAACCCTGATGCTCAAAACCTTCCCCAAGCGCAAACAGGTCTTTGTCCCGCAGGCTGTTTGCAAAACTGTCGTCCCTGAGAAATTCCGCGTGTTGCTTTCTCAGCGCCGCCGTTGGATTAACAGCACCGTCCACAACCTCTTCGAACTCATGCTCGTGCGCGACCTGTGCGGGACATTCTGCTTCAGCATGCAGTTCGTCGTTTTCATCGAGCTGGTCGGTACACTCGTCCTTCCCGCTGCTATTGCATTCACCTTTTACGTCGTCATCTCGTCGATTGTCAATAAACCCGTGCAGGTGATCCCGCTCGTACTCCTTGCATTGATTCTAGGTCTACCGGGTGTGTTGATCATCGTTACCGCACACCGATTGGTATACGTCCTGTGGATGTTCATTTACCTCCTTTCCCTACCGATATGGAACTTTGTCTTGCCGACGTATTCGTACTGGAAGTTTGATGACTTCAGTTGGGGTGATACGAGGAAGACGGCGGGCGAGGAGAAGAAGGGACATGATGTTGAGGGAGAGTTTGATAGTACGAAGATCACGATGAAGAGGTGGAGGGATTTTGAGAGAGGTATGTTTCGCTTTTTTTGTCTTTCGCGTTGTTATAATGAGGGCTTGTACTGACTGATGCAGATCGACGTCTCCAACTGCAAGCCGGGAAGGTCCACCATGGGTATTCTTATGGGCATGGGAATTATGACTGATGTGATTGATGCCATTATCTGAAATGTGTAATGACTGATTGATTGACTGAATGTAATGTCTGCCGTCTAATGGGAGGGTTCTGCTTTTGCGCGTTGTATATTTCTTGACCTATGATACGAGCCTAATGTACACTTATGAACAATCACATCTCACGTGGGATAAAACCAATGCATGGTCATCTACACCTTCCACTCTCGTCCACTCAGACCTCGTCCATAACAAATAACCATTCCGCAGTGCAGACAGTGGGGTGCCTTCAGCCTCACTTGCCTGAAAAACGCAGCATTCCCTCCAACATTCCGACACCTGTCATTCGCAGTCCACTCTGAGACCAACAAAGTTAATAAGGAAAACGTGGTCGACTGCGAATCGCTGACGTGACAGCCGAGATACATATATTCCCTGCTATTTCTGCATCCGAAAGAGGAGACAAGAAGAGACTGATCACTTCATTATCATTCTAGCATGTCTCAACAAGAAGATCGGGGAATTCTTTCCTCTTTTTTCCCTTTTTCTTCTTTCGTCTCGTCTCGGAATTATATTCCTTCTTGCCCTAGTAGTGCTCGTATTTACCCCACTGCGCCGTCATGTGACTTTCTAGTCATCGCCGCAGCGGCCGCAGATGATCATCACCATCCTCGTTCTCACCATCTTCACTACTCTCACCACCGCAACACCTGGAGTATTAACACCAACGACAGCACCCATGGCGACGACATGACTCCGCAGGATGCCCTCAACCATCCCCGCCCCCATCCTCATCCTCAATCTCTATCCGCATTTACCGCCGTCTCGCAATACCCCTACGCCGTCCCCTCGGACTCGGAGCCGCAACCCGTGTCCGAGGTCGTCAACGCCGCCGTAATCAATCGCGACCCATTACCACCCAGCACCGCAAACTCCAGGACTACAGAAACAGAACCAGAAACAGACGAAGAAACAGAAACCCTCCGCGAACGCCCGCGGCGCCCCAACTCCTCCGAAGACTTCATCGCCAACGGCTATGGTTACGGACAGGGCCGTCGCGGCAGCGGTCGCCGTCGCTGGATGATCATGACGGCTGAAGGCGGGCGCGGGAGCGAAGTCGAGATCGAGTCCCCTTTTGGAGATGTGAGATCTGTTTCGCCTGTGGGGATACTTAGGGAGGAGGATAGGGGCGCGGAGAGAGATGAATTTATGGCGTCGTATCCGGATCCGTTCGATCCGGTCGATCCGCGGGGTGGGAGGGGCTATGGGTATGGATATGATGATGGGGATGGTTCTCCGGGGATTGATCTTTTTGGGCCAAGGCCTGCGGGGGCAGGGATGCGTGGGCTTGATGATGAGGGGGTTGGGTTGACGCGGATGGCGCAGATGTTTGATGAGGATGATTTTGAGGAAGAGGCGGAGGGAAGGGGAGGGAGTGAGATGGGTTCGCAGTATAGTATGGATCTTTTGGGCCAGGAGGAGGCTGATGAAGATGGGCTTGAGGAGAATGAGGATGAGGATGTTGGCCGGGGCGGGGAGGAGATTGTTATTGGTGGTGGTGGAATGGGAATGCTGAATGTGGGCGCGCACAATATGGCGACTTTTGATGATGAGTTTCCGGTGACTAGTATGTTCTCATTCCCTACGAAAAGACGAAAAAAGGAACTGACAAGTGCAAGCGTACGAGCGGAATTTCACTATTGACCAGTTCGTCCAACAATGGGTTTGCCAGTCACACGCACAAATCGGAAGCGACCAACTCTTCATTGCACCACAACGCAGCTCAATCCTGCTTAGCGCAAATCGCCCAGAAAAAATCGTCCGTCTCGCCGGCGATAACCGGATGGACTTTTTCGACCTCCAGCAGATCCCCTGGTGGGAAACGTTGAGGGCTAAGCGCGCAGACGCACGCACGCAGCGCGATATGTGGTATCGGCCGTACATGAACTTGCAGCACACACCGCATGAAACGGCTAAGAGAATACGGCCGAATGAATTCTACTTTCGCGAAAAGGCCATGTACAGCAAGCACCGGGCGTCGATTGAGCATTTCCAGCTGCGCAATTTGATGTCCGTCCCGGCGTACAACACCGTCCATTTTGCTAGCGAATGGCGGCTGTATTCTTGGGTGCCGGCATACGACGATCTAACCTGCCTGATGGACCTATCACGCCCGACAACATGGGAAAACAGCGTCTTCCACAGTCCCGTCAAGATCTCCACAACGAAAACCGCTCACGGCGTCTCAATCGTAGGCGGTTTCGCCGGCGAATACGCCATCCGCGCAGAAGGCAACAACACCCCTACAACCCTCATCCCCGGCACAACAACCCCAGCATCCACTCCCAGCATCCACGGCTTCGTTACCCGCGATCCCAACGGCATAACCAACCACATCGACATAATCCCGCACCGTACCTCCCGCAACCCAATGGGCATTTTCGCCTCCAACGACAACCACCTCCGCACCCTCGACATCGAAACCGACACCTTCATCTCCGACTACGATCTCTCCCGCGCCGTAAACTGCACCTCCACGTCCCCAGATGGCCGTCTCCGCGTAGTAGTAGGCGACTCCCCAGACGCCCTCATCATCGAAGCAGACACCGGCCGCCCCGTCCAGCCCCTCCGCGGCCACCGCGACTTTGGCTTCGCCTGCGCCTGGTCTCCCGATATGCTACACGTCGCGACAGGCAACCAAGACAAAACAACCATAATCTGGGACGCGCGCATGTGGAAACCCCTCACCATGCTATCCTCTGATATCTCCGGCTACCGGTCCCTACACTATTCCCCCGTCGGCGGCGGCCCGCGCACACTACTCATGACCGAACCCGCAGACCGGATTGCTATCGTGGACGCGCAGACGTACACCTCTCGGCAGGTGCATGATTTCTTCGGCGAGATTGCCGGCGCGGATTTCAGTCCCGATGGCGATGAGATCTGGGTTGCAAATTCTGATGACGTGTACGGTGGCTTTATGGAGTTTGAGAGACGGGTTTGGGGGAAGAGGGCTGAGGCTGGGGAGAGGGAGGGAGAGTTGGGGGATGATGGAAGGTGTGTTGTTGGGAGTGCGAGGGAGAGGGGGATGAGGTTTTTGGGGGGTTTGAGTTGGGAGGAGTATGAGATGTTGTTACTTTAAGCTTTTCCTTTTACTTTTTTGTGGTTTGTTTCCTGTGGTCGCTGTTGACTTTCCTGTCCGCTGCATTGCCGCTGCATTGGGTTGGGGCATTGTTCTGTTTTTTGAGATTTTGTTTTTTATATTCTTTCGGCTACTTACTGTACAGTCAGGGTGGTGTTTTGCTTATGTTTTATACCTGCATAGCGTATGATACCATTGCGTTTCATCTTCACTTCATCATCATTCATTTCATTCAACATGTATCAAACATAGATAGGGTTATGTACTTTATCAAGCAAGCCTGCAATTCAAACTGTACAAAATGTAAATTGGAATCATAACTTCATCAACGCCGTTTACAAGAACTTGCTCGCCAAGCTCAACAAACCACCAGCACCAGAGCTGCTAGGGCCACCGGTGCCCTGCGAGCCGCTGCCGTTGCTCTTCATGTACATCTTCAGCGCCATCTCAGCGGCTGAGTTGACGGCGGATTGCTTGTCGCCGCTCTGCACGTTCATTAGCAACAGTTCAATCAACATTGGAAGTTAGGGGATGGACATACAGCCTGACCACCAGAGTTCTTCTTCTCCCACAGATCACCAGCCTGCTGCATAGCAAGACCAATCAACTTGTTCTTATCCATACCACCGGAGCTCGAGCTTGATCCCGATCCCGAGCCAGAGTCACTAGACGTGAACATCTTCAACGCCTGCATGGCAGCGCCCATACCGACGGAGTTCGAGTCGTGCTTGCGGTCATCGGACCCGCCGCCGTACAGCGACTGGTGCGCGGAAACCATCTCGTCATCGTTGATCTCGTCGTTCTTGTAGTCCTTCTTCTTCTTCTGCTCCTTGATGAAGGACAATGCGCTGCTGAACAGGCTGCTGTCGCCCGAGGAGCCGCCAGACTGCGCGTGCGAGAGCGCGGGGTTGAAGTCGTCGTCCGAGTCGTCATCATGGCGGCCGTGGCCGTGCGAGGAAGAGCCTCCATAGCCGCCGGAGCTGCTGCCGTAGCCGCCGCTGGGGCCGTGGGAGCTTCCGTACGAGTCACCGCCGCCGTAGCCGCTTGACTGAGGAGGACCGCCGTAGCCACCAGATGCTCCGCCGTACGAGTCACCGCCGCCGTAGCCGCTCGACTGGGGAGGACCGCCGTAGCCACCAGAGCTACCGCCACCGTAGGAGTTACCGCCGCCGTGCGAGGGGCGACCACCACCGCCGTAGTAGTCGTCAGAGGCGCCGCCGCTGCCGCCGTTGTAGCCGTATCCGCTCATATTGGTATAAGGGGAATTCTTTGAGGAGGAATGGAATTGAGAAAGATGAAAATTAAGGAGAGGATGTGATGATATGAGATGGATGGAAGAGGAAGAATGTGAGATTCAGGAGTATTTATTTACGATGGAACCGATGGAGGGGCGCCATGGGTGGGGTATTGCTGAGCCACAGATCTGAGGGTGACACCGCCACATCGTGTTACCAGCCACAGTAGGTCACTTCCGATCTGGGTTAGCGTGCGCTTTTTAATAGAAACTTCATCCCGCGGGTATGACGTAAGTGTACAGATACAGGGACAGAGTGATGGAACGTACGCAGAGTGTGCACTCAGAGAAGTACATATGAAGAAGAGGGCTCATTGTTGGCCTACTTGGATCTAGCCAGTATTGTTAAGAATAACATATCGATATGCTCCATATCCCTCATCACGCGCCGTCGATTCAGCCATCCGAGCGACTTGGACAGCATCTGGTCGAAGTTGAAATAAAACCACCGCCAGTCCAGCTCATCCACTGCCGGAAGCGATTCCTCCGGTAGGAAGTGGTCATGAATACACCGTAGGCGCCAGTATATCTGTGGGATTAAGGTACTCCATTGGGGAAATACCAACAGAAGGAGTTTGATATTCCGTCGGCCCGGAAGAAGGTCTATGATCATGAGAACAACATCCATGGGAACGGCGATGTTGCTAGTTCTCGATCTGGAATGGGTATAAGGAATTATCTGGGTCTTGCTATTTCGTGTCTCTCGTCGAATTTTTTCCGGGTGACGAAGCAAATCACGAAGTTCCGGGATGTTGAGAGGGTCTGGAGGCTCACAGCATCCCCTATAAGGATGCTGTCCGTTCTTGTGGATTCTGAGATACTCCTTTGATCTATGATAAAACTTGTCTAATTGGCCCCAAAGTTCCGGGTAATCATCAGCAAGCGAGTCGTCGGGCTCGAACTCATTCCGCTTTGCTTGATGACATAGTGCTCTGACAAAGAGATCAAGGTGCTCCTCAATAAGGTCCACGTCCAGAACCCGTGTCATCAGCACCCAGCACCGTTCGTGCATGGAATAGGCTTTATGGCTTAGTCGGTTGGCGTTCCTTCTGGACATGCCAGCACACACTCATATGAAACCAATTTTCGGCCTCAGGATTAACTCATTAGGGTCCCGAAGGACCCTAAGAGAATCTTCACTATCCCAGCCGTTGTGAATGGTGACCCCGGAGAGATGAGATTTTCCGGAGTACGACATGGGTGCCGTCAGCAGGAACGGGCTGCAGCATTCGCAAAATCTCACGCAGCGCCAGGCGGTCATCGCGAGCGCAGTGCAGCAGCGCTGGATCGAGTTGCACAATGCGAGCCTGGTCCAGTACACCAGCGGCACGCCGAACCAGCTCACGCCCAACACCTCGGCCGTGGCCCGCGAGTTCTACGATTTCTACCGCACCTCGCGCGGCGAGTTCACGCCCCCCGGCTCCACCCCCGAGCTCACCACCCATCCCACGCTTACTAGCAACGTCAAGTTCATGAACTTCTATCCTTTCAATGATCTCAACTCTATCGCCCCACGCCCCTTACTCTTCATCACTGGAACCCAGGCGCACTCGCAGGAGTTCAGCGAGGACGCCTACGCCAGCGCCGCCGAGCCCAAGGAGCTGCACTGGGTGCCCGGTGCCGGGCACGTTGATCTTTACGATCGCGTGGATCTTATTCCCTTCGACCGGCTCAGCCGGTTCTTTCGGACGAATCTGTAAAGAAGCTGTCGCAGCTCAGTGGAACAGGGGGCGAATGAACTTCTTAGGGAGGGCTCGGGGATGAATTCTAATAAGACTCTCGTTTTTTGTGCTGTGTTAGGGCTTGGCAGTGGAAAGCGGAAAAGATGTTGCTGGAAAGGTAGAGGACGGATTGAAAACGACGGCAGCGACCCGATACCCTGACAGCTAGGTATAGGAGTAGGCCGGGGGGCATGAGGCACATAGCGAAATTGATCAAGACGAGACTAATGCAAGTCCTGTTGCTGGTGGTGCTAGAAAACGCATGGCTCTGAGGAAGACTGAGAGAATGCTCAATAGCATGCGAGGACGATTACCAAACAGGCCAAGCAACGGCTTCAGCAACACCCGAGCGAAATTTGAACGACCCAAGAACGGCCTGAGGAAAGTGATGATAAATCAGCGTATCGGCGGCCGGGTAGCCCGGATTACGCAGAATCAAGTGGTGACGAGTCTAGCGATCTGAAAACGGTTATATTCGAAACACAAGGACACTTCTCCTTGATCAAGATCTCGAACATACCCCAAGCCCGGTTCCTGTAAAAGCCCATTTTATGTTGCATCTTTTGAATATAACGAGTTATGCGCAGCATAATTTTGAGTATCCAAAAGGCTCTCAGACTGAACTTGTTCTCTTTACCCAGTACATCCGTAGAATCTCGCAATAGTGGTCTCGGGATCAATCGTGCGGATAACTTGTTTCCACGTGTTTTCCAGGGTTCCAGGATGTAATTTTGGTTTTTCCCCTCTTGCACTACAGGCTTCCGTACCGACGCTAATGCACCTTGCTTACCTTCTCAAAATTGGCACCGCGCCGCTACTGTTTCTCACCAGCTAGTGTGGATCTCCCTGCGATCACGGGTAAAGGTTCTGCGGGCCCTTGCACGCTAAGTTAATGCAAGTTGCTTATTACATCGTCAACTAGGTTGAGTCACGCTTACGGTTTAAAGTCCTATTGTTATGGGTCTCAGCTAGGGTGATGTGGTATACCAATGGAACTCGTCCATCGGAGGATGTAACCACGCTATTTATGAAATAGGAAAGTATCAACCGTAGTAAACGCGGAAAGTTACTATAGTTATCAACCATGTCCATAACGTTCGTTAACTAGTTAACTAGAACCTGTTGATTATAAATAATCTACTATGTAGTACTTGAAGAATCTAGACTCAACATCAAAATTTGATTCTATTAATCTTCTTTTGACTTTTCTAGCTGTTATTTTATATTGAGATAGAACAAATAGGGTTCCCCTGATATATCTAGAACTCCAACAGTTCGATAGGTTGGCAATATGCGATTGTGATGGGAGGATCTCTTGGCAGGTAAGTTGATAAATATTTTCTAGTTCAATCTCGCAGTCCGCCTCGTCGGCAAACACCATTCGCCAATGGATCCTCCAATGCAGATAGTCATTATAGGCGCGTCCTTTGCAGGCCTCAGCACTGCTCATGCTGTCCTCAAAGGTATCGACTCCGTCAAAGTGATCCTAATTAATCCGACTCCAACCTTTTATTTTCCCGTTGCTTCCCCCCGTGTCTTCGCGAAACCCGAGGCTTTTCGACCAGATCAATATCTGATTCCAATCAGTCCTGCGTTCGATAAATACCCATCCAGCGCATTTGAATTTGTACAAGTTATGCCTTGTCGATTGATAAGAGACGGCCAATAGGCGTGTTCTCATGGACTAAACGAGATTGGTCATCGATTGTAGAATACGGCTGACCAGGGAGCTGAGGAGCCACAGGGACTAACGGACAGTCAGAGTCATGCTTCACGGTGGATTGTGAAGAGAGAAATGGACCGATTCTTACCATATTCATCATGCAAATTCAGGGGGTGGAGGCATTCCGTGCATGTGGAGGACGGGATTCCCGTGAAGTATCGACCGTTTACACAAGCACATTCGTATGTGCCAGCAGGACCTCTGACCTTGCATTTGCCCAGCAAGACTAGCGCCATCCTATTCTCTCTTAACCCCACCGATCTCAACAACTGCTCTGGCACTCTGTCATGGTATTCGTGAGGCGATGACGATGGCTGTGCTTCTGTCACCCGATGCTGGGATTCCAGAGGTAGGTGCGATTGTTGGGAACGAAAACAAGGACAATGTTGAAGAAGTAAACGAAGCTTCATGGTCTGTTACAAAAAGGTGAGGAATGCATGAAGCGACATCCTGCTGGTTTGTGAATCCCAAGGTCAAAGAAAAATCTTGGGGAAATGGAGGATGGACGCGAATGACAGAGAATTCCTCACCTGTGCTGCCTGCTAGGTGCCACTCTTGCCAAGTCTCAAACCGTGAATGGCATATCTTTAAAATGCACGGTAATAGAAGAGGAAACACAAATAAACAAGCTGACTGTACCGCGAGGCCCTGATCAGCAGGCTGATGGCCTACTGTCGGGAATAATAGTAGGTGGTGATAACTGAAGACCCAACGTGAGCGCGGGACGTGAAAGTCGCGGTGTTCAATCAGTAGTAGTGTGTGTGTGTGTTTCTATTTAACGTCGAGGATCGGGTACTTCCACGCTTTCACGGCTCCTTGGAGGCCTCGGAAGCGGGAGAACCCTGGTCCCGGAGCGGGACATACGACGGGCAGATCGGAACTGCCTTTCTTCTAGCTAAACTACCATCTATCATCTAAAATACAGGTGGCCCCCCGCGCGGGGGGCTGCTTGGGTTTTCATGACTGTTGAACAGCAAACTGCGCATCTTGGGGTTTTCCCAAAGGGAAACCGAGGGGAGGAAACAGGAAAGTGGAGGATGAACGAAAGGGGAAAAGAAAAGGAGGGAGGAGGAATGGAGGGGGAGCCAGAGGTAAGCCTAGAGGTTCCCAGATTTGATGCATTTAGCATCCTAATAACGCCTACAGATGGCTGTGTAAAATTGCGATTTACCCAGCCAATCCGCGTATGCAGTGAATCCTGCCTTTTTGGTGAGGATGTCCACTTCTGGTTGTTGGCCCCATGGGTGTGCTGCTGCATTGCGGCCTGCACGGCAGTAATAGAAGTGAGTAGGCTCCTTTCTGCGGCCACATGAGCAAGTTAGCAGGGCGTCATCATGCTTGAAACGCTCATGGTACTCTGCAAAATCACCATGGCCGCTCCTGGCAGCTAGAAGGCGACCTAGAGCTGCTCGGGGAAGGTGGAGCTCTGGTGGCCGTTTCTCTATGACTATGCCAAGGTCCTTATATCGTTCGGGGGCCTTTTCCGCCCAGAATTGTGCAAAGCATCGCCAGTGCACCCTCTGGGCTGCCCGCTTGGCGGCTGCTATTGAGGCGGGTGGGGGAGGGAGCTCTAGGGGGGCATGGCAACCCATTTTAGCCTCCTTATCTGCTTCCTCATTGCCTTCAATGCCTGTGTGTCCGGGAACCCATTTCACCTGTACTGTGCCTGGCTGTATGCCAGGTGCTCTGGGGTAGCTTGGCCATGTCTGGGCAGTTTCTTGAAAGCTCCTGAAGACAGATTGGCTTGATCCCCTGGGCTGACCCTGGAGTTGTTGTACTGCCTCCAGGTTATCCAGGCAGATATACAGGTCCGTGGCATGCCAGGGTCTGTGATTCTTGAGGGCTGCTTGTAGGCCTAGCAGGGCAGCTCTGGCTTCTGCATCAAAGATCTCTTGATTGGGAAGCTTTGTGTGTCCACTGAGGATCTTGATCCTGCTGGTGCCCCAGTAGCCAGCCCAGCCGGCTCCTGCTGCAGTGCTCTCCTTTTCTTTGGACCCATCTGTATAGACAACCAACGATGGCTGGGGGATGGAACTAAGCCATCTCTGGAAATCCTCCCTGGCCTGTGTCTTTGGGATTGCAGTTAACTGCCCTTTGGACTCCAGATTAGAGTCCCAGGGGCTTGTCAGCAGTGGGTCCACTTGCTCAATGGCGTGGAAGTTTTTGAGGTCAACCGCCCGGAGTAGGCGGGTGCTGATGTACCGGTTTGGTTGGTGTGTGACCCGGTGGTGTAGGGGGTGCTGGGCGTCTAGTTGATGAATTCTGATTGCCAGGCTCCGCCGCCTCTGGTCGAGGAGTAGTTCCATGGGCGGTATGGCTGCCTCCCGGTGAAGTATGGCTGTTCGGGTGGTCCTGTAAACTGGGAGGGTTCCCAGGAGCGCATTGCGGAGTACCCGGTCTAAACAGGCTAGCTGGGCACCCACCCCATTGGAGATGAGTTTCTGTCTGCCAGAGAGATCCTGCCTCAGTCTTCTCCGCCCTGGCCACCATGCCTCGGCTCCATAGCAGAGGACTGGGACCACGCAGGCTATTGTTGCTTGTCTCAGTAGGGGAGCTTTAACTCCCCGTACTGTGTTGGCCAGGGCTTGGACGCCATTGGCTGCCAGTTTGGCCTTGGCTGCCAGTGTCTGGACGTGTATTCTAAATTTTAGTTTCCGGTCAAACCAGATTCCCAGCCAACGTGTGGCTGCATTGAGTTGGGGAGGCTTGATTTCCACTGTGCCCTCCGGTGTTTGGATTGAGCAGGTGGGATTGTTCCTCTTCCAACCTCTGGCAAAGTGTTGGAGTTCTGTTTTGGCCAGGTCGAAGGTGAGGCCCTCTCTTTTGCCCCATTCCATCAGGCCTGTTGCGAAGCTTTGCAGTCTGACTGTGTTTTCTTCCAGGGATTTGCTGACAACCAGTTGGCTGATGTCATCTGCATATCCGAACCGACCTCTGCGGGCTATTGTTGACCCAATCTTGAAGATGGGTTCGATATACAGCATGAACAGGATTGGTGAGACTGGGGAGCCCTGTGGTAGGCCTGCCGGGACTGCAAAAGTTGGGCTCCGGTGCCCATCAAGCTGTATAGCTGCCGCTCGGCCTCGGGTGAAGCTCAATACCCAGTGAATCACTGCGGAGGGCCATCCTTGACTGCAGAGTCGTCGGGTTAACCTACCTGAAAGGACTGCGTCGAACGCGCCTTTGACATCCATGGTTAGCATGGAGCCGCTGAGGCCGCGGGCCCAGGATTCCTCAACATCATGCACCAGAGCTGCCGCCAGGTCGGTAGCTGAGCGACAGGGGAGAGCCCCAAACTGTTGGGGGTGAAGGACCTTGTGCTTGATAGCTATCCAGGCGAGTCTGCGGGCTATCAAGCGTTCCAACCCTTTTCCCAAGGTGGAGAGGAGGGCAATTAGTCTGTATGAGCGTGGGCTGCTGTAGTCCTTCTTCCCTGGCTTTGGAAGGGCTACCAACAGGGCTTGACGGAAAGGGGTTGGGTGCCATCCAGTTGCAGCACAGTGTTTGTAAAGAGCTGCAATGTGGAGGCCAAGGGCAGGCCAGGCCTTTTTCAATACTGCATTGGGTATCTCATCTTGGCCAGGTGTACTGCTCTTGGCTTGAAAGATGGCTCGATGTGCTTCCCCAGTTGTGACAGGTGGGAAGGGCAGAGTTGCCTCTGAGTTGTTGTCATTGCAGTCAACAGGAACATCCTCTGCAGAGGCAGCTTTCTGGAGGAGAGTTTTCACCAGGAGCTCTGCTTTGGCATCAGAAGTGGTGTGGACTGTCTCTCCATCTTTGAGGGGTGGGATTGGGAAGGATCCCTGCAATCAGTAGTAGTAGTAGTTGCTATTTTACGTCGGAAAAAGGCGGTCGCGTGTGTCTAAACAGACCACGTGCCGCGGGGTCCCGAAACGGAACATACGACGGGTGGAGCGGAACCGCCTATCTGGTAGCTAAGCTAATTCTATCACACACACTGGCAAAGACTCCCTCATAGGAGCTTGCTGAAAACTCCTGGGCTGCAGAAAACGGCAATATACATTCAGGGGGGGAGGGGGAGAGAAGAAGGTGAAAAGAGAGAGGAGGTTTTATGGGGTAGGGGTTTGGGTTAGTGTGCTGGGCATATTGTGCGGTAAAAATGAGACCTCTGCAACCATTCATGGAGATCCCTGGTTCCTGACTTAGAGCGCAGAATCTCATCCACCTGCTGGCTTCCCCATGGCTGTGGGGACGCCTTGTGGCCTTTCTGGCAGTAGTAGAAGTGATGTGGTGTCTTTGGGCGTCCACAGGAGCACTCCAACTTGGCATCTTCATGCTCAAAGCGCTCATGATACTGGGCAAAGTCTCCGTGGCCTGACCGGGCAGCCAGGAGACGGCCGAGGGTAGCTCTGGGGAGGGATAGTTCATGGGGTCGTTTATCCAGGCCAATGGAGAGATCCCGGTATTGTTGTGGCGCGTTGTCCGCCCAGAATGATTGAAATTGTCGCCAAAATTCCTCCTTCAATGTCCGGCGGGCCCAGGCATATCTTGTTGGGGGAGTGTTGGTCTGTGGGGTAGACCTAGCTCCTTTCTTTGCTTGTTCATCAGCCTGCTCGTTCCCAGCAATACCGGCATGTCCAGGGATCCAGAGAACATTTACCCGACCAGGTGGGATAGCCTGGCACCGGGGGGACCGGTTGGGCCAGGCGTTCATAGTTTCTTGGAAGGCCAGGATGGTGCTCTGGCTGGAGCCTCTGGGGGAGCCCTTCAGCTGTCATGCCACTTCCTGGTTATCTAAGAGGATGTATACGTTCTGTGTGTATGGGGCCTGGGCACTATCAAAAGCAGCTTTTAGTCCTTCATATGCTGCAGTGGCTTCTGCATCAAAGACTTCATGTTTGGGGAGGCAGAGATGGCCACAGGCAGACTCCTGCTTCCATGCACCCCAGTATCCATACCATCCAGCACCAGCCACAGCGTCTGAGTTGCTCAAGCGGCTGCTGTCAGTGAAGAGGAACATAGAGAGTGGGGGGCATGTGTCAGCCCATTGCTGGAAGGTTGCCTCAGCCCTGTCTTGGGAAGGGCAAATATTTTGGGTGTTTCTTGGGTTCTCAGCCTGCCAAGGGGGATAGATCAGAGGATCAGTCTGTTCTACTCCCTCCAGCCATGACAGATGGTTGTGGATTAGGCGTGTGTTTGAGGGAAAGGGTCATGTACGGAATAACCGCCTGTGGACTGGATGGCGGTTGTCCAGACTGGAGGCACGCAGTCTGGCAGAAGCACGTTTTTGGTCAAGGATGATCTCCATCAGGGGAATGGCAGTTTCTCGGTGGATGGCTGGAATAGGGGTAGTGTGGTATACTGGCAGAGTTCCCTGGAGGGCTTCTCTGAGCACCCGTTCAAGGCGCGAGAGGGAGGAGTCAACTCAGTTTGAGACCATATGTTGATTTCAGGGCCTGTGTCAGCCTGGCCACCAGGCCTCTGCTCCATAGCATAGGACTGAGATGACACAAGCAACTGTAGCTTATCGCAGTAGGTGTGCCCTAGTCCCTCTAACTGTGTTGGCTAGTGATCTGATGCCAGCGGCTGTCTGCTTGGCTTTTGCAGCCAGAGTCCTGCAGTGTTTGCTAAAGCTCAACCTCCGGTCAAACCAGATGCCTAGCCAACGCGTTGCACCGCCAGGAGGGGGAGGTGTGACTGTGTGAGAGCCTTGAGAGGTGTGAATAGAGCATGTGGGGTTGGAATGATTTGTCCCACGTGTGAAGTGCTGTAGTTCAGTTTTATTGAAGTCAAATGTGAGGCCTTCTCTAGCTCCCCATTGTCTGAGCTCCTCAGTGCAGTGCTGGAGTGCTGTACAGTTCTCCTCTAAGGAGGGGGAAGCCACTAGTTGGCAAATATCATCTGCATATCCAAAGCGGCCACATCGGGTGCGAAGAAGGCCTTGTTTGAAGATGGGCTCAATGTATAGCATGAAGAGGATTGGGGAGATGGGGGAGCCTTGTGGGAGACCTGCTGGGACCTGATATGTCTGGCTTGTATGGTTCCCTAGGCGGAGACTGGCAGTTCGTCCTTGGGTGAAGCTAGCTACCCATTGGACTACATTGATAGGCCATCCCTGCTCCCAGAGCCGTCTGATCAGTCGTCCTGAAAGGATAGCATCAAAAGCGCCTTGCACATCCAATGTGAGCATGGAGGCCTTCAGACCTCGTGACCATGCCTCCTCCACATCATGAATCAAAGCTACAGCTAGATCTGTTGCAGAACGCAGTGGGAGAGCTCCGAATTGCTGGGGGTGGAGGACTTTGTATTTAATAGCAATCCATGCCATTCTGCGGGCTATTAGGCGCTCAAGGCCTTTTCCCAGCACTGACAGGAGGGATATTAGTCTGTATGCTCGGGGGGAGCTTCGGTCCCTCTTTCCTGGTTTTGGTAAGGCCACAAGTGAGGCATCTCAGAAGGGAGTAGGATGCCAGCCCTGGTCCAGGCAGTGTCGGTACAGTATTGAGATGGTGGGGCCTAGGGCGGGCCATGCCTTCCCAAGGATAGAGGTGGTTATACCATCTTTTCCTGGGGTGCTGTTCTTGGGCTTGATGACAGCGGTATATATCTCTTTCTCTGTGATGGCTGGGAAAGGCAGAGTGGGATTGTTAATAGGCTCCAAGTTGAGCACCACATCCTCTGAGCATGAGGCCTTTTGCAGGAGTGCCCGGACCAAATAGCTTGCCTTGTCATCTGTGGAGGTATGGAGTCGGTCTCCTTCTTTTAGGGGGGAGATAGGCAGAGTACCTTCAGTTCTGTTCCACTTTACTGCATTGAACACATCCTTGGGTTCTTCAAATTCATCAACTTTTGAACGCCAGAACTGGCGTTTGATGTGCCGGACGACACGGGGGAGGGCCTGTTTAGCATCCCTAATGTCTTCTGGTGTGGAAGTTGGGTCTCTTGCAACCCTGCGGAGCGTCTTGACTACCCTGGTGCAATCCTGATTCCACCATTTGTGGCCACAGGGGCGGGGATAAGCCCGTTTAGTGGAGGCCTCCAGAGCTGTGGAAATTGCCTGGGTGATGCTGTTTGCAAGCTCATCTAATTGGGCGGGGGATGGGTGTGGGGAAAGGGTGGAAGTTACCCAGTCCACATGCCTTGTCTCTCCTTGTATTGTCTCCCGGAATAGCTCGTCATTGAGGGTAGACCAACAGAGAGGTGGGGTGTCCCAGGGGAGGTCATTTGTGCCCCATTGAATGGTTGTAAGGATAGGTTCATGGTCTGCAAGAGGTGGGAGGTCAGTAGCAACTTCTGAGGATATCCCAAGGCTGAGCAGAGCGCTATTGGCCCAAGATAGGTCAATCATGTTCTGTCCTTGAGTCAGCGAGTCTGGGGGGAGTGTCAGGGTGAGATCCTGGGATTCTGTCCAAGATAGGAAGGGTTCTGCTCTGGGAGAAGGTCGAGCGGATGACTGCCATATAGGATGTTGGAGGTTAAAGTCTCCAGCTATTAGGCAGGGAAGGGATGGGGTTGTCTGTGCCATGAGAGACTCCAAACCTTGACCCTCATCAACTGCTCCACAGGGAGCATTATAGATGTTGACCAGGAGTGTAGTCCTCTGGGGGGTGTTGATTTGGATGGCTAGGATGTCCCTGGATGGTGGTCCAAAAGGAACTAATTCTGCTTTCAGGTGTGGGTGTTTCCGGATGTATGTGAGGACTCGGGGTCTAGCTGACCAATCTTCAATTGGGGCGAGTTGGTGAAAGGATGGGTGGTGTTTAGATATTCGATGGGAGCGGTCTGTGAAGATCCAGGGCTCCTGAATTAGCACTGCATGACAGTTGTTTTCAAAAGCCAGTTGAAGCGCGGTTTCATGTGCTTCCCAGTTTCAGCCAACATTGAGCTGGAGGATCTGTAGATGAGATAGCCTATTTAACATGAATGAGGCTGTTCTCTTGTAGGTGAGGAGCCCAGGTTTCTGAGGGGTTCATTTGTAGCTGTTTGGTCTTGGAGCATATGTTGACGTGCACCCGCTTTTCTGACAGCAATGAATTGTGATCTGGATAGCCGCTGGATGACTCCCTGTTGTATGGTAGGTCTGGTGGGGCAGTTAGAGTGGTCTGCTGGGAAAGGTCCACAGCAGTTGGTACAGTATGGGTCTGAGGTCTTGTCTTCATCATTGGAAGAGGAGTGGGTCTCTTCAGTGTGATCTCTTTTGCTGCAAATGCAGCATCTGGGAGTGTGGGTGCAGGTCCGGGGGTTATGGTAGTCCCAGCATCGCATGCATTGTTCTATGCGGGGCTGGAGGGGTTTATGTTTGATTGGTATATTCTCGCCAAAGAGGTAGACCCTTTTGGGCACTGTTTGAACTTGAGTTTCTGGGACTGCCATGACAAGGGTGCCAGATAGCGGATTCTTATTTGAGCGGTAAAATCTCAGAGGGGAGAGGCCTGTCTGAAGCTTAAATTTGTCCAGAGCCATCTGCTCAGTTACAGGCACTTGGGGCCCATCATAACTGGTATACTGCTGGGGCGCGTTTGGTAGGGCGTAGATAGCCCATTTCTGTTCGACTTCGGCTGTGGCTCCCTGTATAAGGCGTTCCAGGAGCTCCCTGTGTTCTGTGAGGAGCTGGAGGCCCGGGCCATCCTTAGGCCAGATTGCCAAGCCTGAGGGCACTTGTTGGATCTCTTTAATAGCTGCAGAACAGGTCTTGTCCAGGTGTTTCCTCAGTATGTCCATTGTGGCGTGCGGGCTAGCTTGACGGGCTGGATGATCTTTGGAGAGGCGGAGAAAAATGCATAGAGGCTTCTCTGGTTGTGGTGGCTTGCATGTGGCCTTGGGTAGCTTGGGCTGTGTCCTGGGGGCGGTGGATGGGGATCCCACAGTTTTGGCATAGCTGTTGTGTGCTGGGTGCAGTAGATGGTGATTCTCCTGTTCAGAAGGATCCCCAGTTGTTAGGTTCTTGCTGAAATTGAGGACCAGAGTCCTAATGTCTCTGCCCAAGGAGGCTGCTCCCTGTAGGCTCTGCTTTTCCCAATCGATGACCTTCTGGCTAACCATGGAGACAAGCTCTAGAACTTCATCTCCAGTGGTCTTTATTTGCACTGTTTTCGATGCCACTGCTGTTGCAATGTGGCTTTGGAGCTCTGAGCCCAGTTGGCTTTGGGGGGACTCGTGGGTCGGAGTTGTAGGAGGGGTATCCCGTTCAGGCTGTGGGTGGATACTGGCTTTCAGGAGGATGGCAAGGGGAATGTTGAGCTTGCATCAGTATCTTGCGTCTCAGCTGTTCTGGTGATTGTTGGGGGGTGGTGGGCTCTCGAGGAGGCGCGGTCGGGGTCTCACAGACCTCCGGGGCTTCTCCCATGTCAGCATCTTCCGTTCCATTGAGTTGTTCGGGCCTTTTCTCTTGTCTTAGTTTCGTGGCGCGCAGGCGATAGTGCGCTTGGGTAGGGGAGGCTCTTCTTTTCCTGACGCCCATGGTGTTGCGGTGTTCAATCTGATTCTGTTAGCACCTTGTTAGTACCCGGCGGGTCACGTGTCGTTGGGTCCGTGATGAAAGCTGAGTAAGGAACTACCGGGAAAATGGTCGGCCCGAGTGGCGAGGTCAGTAGATTCCTATATATATGTGATCGATGTGTGCATACACAAACTACAGCTGAAACTACACACTGGACGGCTTGATGGCTCCTGTCACCCGGCATTCGGCCAGAGGCCATGTCCCAGGCGTGCCCCAGCTGTGGAACAATCACCGGATACAAGACATATCCGCGCTAGTGAAAACCCGAAAACTCCGAAAACTGGAAAAGCCAGATAAACAGACTGTGGGCAACCCAGATGACCCAACCACAGCACCACCGGCCCAGCCACCACCGGCCGCGGACATGGAGGTGGAAACCCAGGCCCCAGTGACCTCGCCTGAGCCTGAGAACCCAAATGAACAGCTAGAGTTTGAGCTCTCAAAGCACGCCAGCATCGCCCTGCAAGCCCGGGCTATGAGAGAAAAAGAAGAGGACAGGGAGATATTGGAGCTGCTAACTCTACTGGACAAGAAAGTCTCCTCTATGGAGCAAAGAAACCTAACCAGGGCTGCCTCTTTTAGCAATGCCCTCCAAAGCTTTGTGCACAACTATTTCACCCAACCCAACATGGTGGCACGCGACCAAACCTCCACAGCCAATCCAGCCCCAGCTAGGCCCCCTAAAACATATGCAGCCGCCACCACCGCGTCCAAACCAGACAGCGAAACTATGAGGAAACCCCATACCAGATCCTCTAAGCCAGAGAGGCCCCTCCGCCTTTTCCTCCGGCTCCCAACAGACCACCCTGCCCGCCATGCCAGCCCACATGCAGCACTACAAAAGCTACGCAGTAACCTGGACCCAGCAGTCACTGACACCATAAAGGAAATACAACATGTTCCCACAGGGCTCGCCATTGGGCCTAAAGATGGCCAAAGCGGAGAGTTCCTGCTCAACAAAAAGGAGGAGATACAGCAGGTAATCCAGGGCTCTAGCGCTGAGCCGGAACAGAGGTGGGCCATTTTTGTGATCCCAGGAGCTATTAAACAGTACATGGGCTATGATGGCTCAGTAGTCACTGTCTCTGAACAAGCAGCAAGGGAAGAATTCAAGCTCCAGACAGGCACTATGCCCCTAAAGCTACACTGGTCCAGGAAGAACCATGAACACAACACAGGCAACACAGCAACAATGATCCTGGCAGTACCAGACACTGCTGCCTCCAAAATTCCACCTTGGATCCATTTCTTTAGCAAGAACCTCCGCATCAAACGCAAAAACATAAACCCCAGAATCCAACAGTGCACCCGCTGCTGGGACTTCCATAGCCCCAGGACATGCACCCGCCGACCCAAATGCCGGCTATGTGGAGCTAAAGACCACACTGAAGAAAATCACAAAGAAAGCGCCCACCAATGTGCCAACTGCTTAGGACCTGCTCCTGCAGACCACATGCACTGTCCAGCGCGGCCCAGCATCAAGCATGGCATCTTGGTCAGGGTACCCAAGTCACAAATAGCTGCTATTCGACGCATAGAATCAGGCCAAAGAGCCCAAACCAAGAAGGATGTAGATGCCACCCCTGAGACCACAAACCCAGAAAGGGCCACAAACCCTGCAACTACCCAATGAGATACAACAAAACACTCCCACAGCTACAGGTCCTCCAGGTCAATGTGGCCCGGAGCCCCTCCCCCCATGACGCTGCTCTTCAACTCGCTTTTGAACAAGAATATCACGTGGTTCTTATCCAAGAGCCTTGGATCTCCAACTTCCGAAAACGACGCCTTTCTAAACACCACCCTGCTTTCCAACTCTTCACACCAATAGAAGACTGGTCAAACAGGCCACGCACCCTCACATATATCCGCAAACACCCACAACTCAAAGCAGAGCTGATGCCACATGGCTCCCAACCCAGCCGGGACCTGACGGCGGTCCAGGTGAACTCAGGAGAACGACAAGTGACTCTGCTAAACCTATATAACGCTCCCCCAAGGACTGTGGATTCAGGAGAGGGGCTGAAGCATCTCATAAGCCAGTCCCTACTGGCTGGACCCTGCCTTGTTGCTGGAGACTTCAACCTCCATCACCCTCAATGGCGAACCAATGCCACCATCACCTCACCTGGCGCGGAGCCGTTTCTACAATGGGCGGACCAACAAGGATTGCACCTGACCCTCCAACCAAACACTCCCACACGAGGGAACAGCACCATTGACCTGGTTTGGGCCAATAGCCCTCTCATTTGCCAGGGCACACACACAGAACCAGCACCAGGATTCCCAGCCTTGACAGATCACATAGCAATAAGCACATCAATCCACTGGCACCCTGTCAACAACAAAAAGCCAGTGCCGCCCCTCCGAACGGCCACCGTGCAGGAAGACATCTTTCATTCAGCCATACACAAGGAAGCAGCAGCATTGGGTGAACCTCCACCAACACAGCTTGACCTCACACCTGAAGCTCTAGACCAGTACACTTCTGCAATCATACAAACAATCAAAAATGCCCTGGAAGCATCCACTAAAAGAGCACATGCAAACCCATCAGGCCATAGATGGTGGAATGAGGACTGTCAGGAGGCAGCCCTAGCCCTCTGAAGAGCAGCACAAGACCCAGGTAGTCCCCCAGCAGAAACAGAAGCAGCACAACGGTCCTTTCACAGAACAGTGCGTCAGGCAAAGCGACACTACTGGCGTACGCAGCTGGATAACTTCTCTGACAGCAAGGACATTTTCAAAGCAATCAAATGGAACAGGACAGAAGGGACCTTCCCAACTCCTCCACTCAAAGATGGTAATAGAGTACACACCACTGCCAATGCCAAAGCAGAGCTCCTGGTAAAAACTCTCCTCCAGAAGGCTGCCTGTACAGAAGACGTCCCTGTCAACTGCAACAACCCAGAGGCAACTCTCCCTTTCCCAGATGTCACAACAGGGGAAGCACATCAAGCCATTTTCCAAGCAAAAAGCAGCACGCCTGGTCAGGATGAAATACCAAATGCTGTCCTGAAAAAGGCCTGGTCAGCTTTAGGTTCCCACATCTCAGCCCTATACAAACACTGCGCCACAACTGGATGGCACCCAACGCCTTTCCGACAAGCCCTACTGGTAGCCCTTCCTAAGCCAGGGAAGAAGGACTACAGTAGCCCATGCTCATACAGACTGATCGCTCTCCTCTCCACCCTAGGGAAAGGTTTAGAACGCCTGATAGCCCACAGACTGGCCTGGGTAGCCATCAAATACAAGGTCCTTCATCCCCAACAGTTTGGGGCTCTCCCCTGCTGTTCAGCTACTGACCTGGCGGCAACACTGGTGCACGACATCGAAGAAGCATGGGCCTGTGGCCTGGCTGCCTCCATGTTGACCTTGGATGTCAAAGGGGCTTTCGACGCGGTCTTACAAGGCAGACTAATCCAGCGACTCCGCAGTCAAGGATGGCCCCCTACAGTACTCTGCTGGGCATCAAGCTTCACCCAAGACCGAACAGCAGCTATACAGCTGGATGGACACCAGAGCCCAACTTTCACAGTCCCAGCAGGCCTGCCACAGGGCTCTCCAGTGTCGCCAATCCTGTTCATGCTGTACATTGAACCCATCTTCAAGATAGGGCCAGCACTAGCCCGCAGAGGTCGGTTTGGATATGCAGATGACATCTGCCAACTGGTTGTCAGCAAATCCCTTGAAGAAAACACTGCCAAGCTGCAAAGCATTGTGATGGACCTGATGGCATGGGGCCACAGAGAGGGGCTCACATTTGATCTAGCCAAAACAGAACTCCAACACTATGACAAAACTTGGAAGGGCAACAATCCCACCTGCACAATCCACACCCTGGAAGATACAGTGGAGATCACACCTCCCCCACCCAATGGGGCCACACGCTGGCTTGGAATCTGGTTTGACTGGAAACTGAACTTCAAAGCACATGCGCGCACACTAGCAGGCAAGGCTAAGCAAGCAGCAGGAGGCATCCAAGCCCTGGCCAACACTGTACAAGGGGTCAAAGCACCCCTATTGCGACAAGCAACAATAGCTTGTGTGGTCTCAGTCCTATGCTATAGAGCAGAGGCATGGTGGCCAGGGATGAAGAGACCAGCACAAGACAGCTCAGGCAGACAAAAGCCCATCTCCAATAGGGCATCCATCCAACTAGCCTGCCTGGACCGGGTCCTCCGCAGTGCACTGTTAAGAGTCCTCCCAGTCTATAAGACCACACAGACAGCCGTACTGCACCGGGAAGCAGCCATTCCACCAATGGAACTTCTCCTCAACCAAAGACGTCGGGGACTGGCAATCAGAGTACACAAATTAGACACCCGACATCCTCTTCACCACCAGGCCACATGCCAGAGAAGCTTTCACATCAACACCCGCCTGCTCCGGGCCTTAGACCCATCAAATTTTCACACCATTGAACAGATAGACCCGCTGCTGACAAGCCCCTGGGATACAAGTAGAATCCCCAAAGAGCAGCCAACCGCTGTTGATAGAGCACAAGCCAAGGAGAATTTCCAGAGGTGGCTTACTTCTATTCCACCACGATCGATGGTCGTCTATACAGATGGATCAAAAGGAAAAGACAACAATGCTGCAGGAGCCGGCTGGGTGGGCTACTGGGGTGCCTGCAAAACCAAGATCTTCAGCGGGCACAGAAAACTCCCCAACCATGAGGTCTTTGATGCAGAGGCTCAAGCGGCCCTGCTAGGCCTACAGGCAGCCCTTAAGGACCCTAAAGCCCAACACTCCGCAAACATCTATATCTGCCTGGACAACCTGGAAGCAGTACAGCAACTTCAAGGCCAACCCAAAGGTTCAAGCCAATCAACCTTCATGAACTTTCAAAAAGCCGCCCAGACATGGCCACAACACCCTAGAGCCCCCAGCATACAGTCACGCACAGTACAGGTGAAATGGGTTCCTGGACACACAGGCATTGAAGGCAATGAGGAAGCAGACAAGGAGGCTAAGATGGGTTGCCATGCCCCCCTGGAGCTCCCTCCTCCACCCGCCTCTATAGCAGCCGCCAAGCGGGCAGCCCAGAGAGTGCATTGGCGATGCTTTGCACAATTCTGGACAGAAAAGGCCCCTGAACGGTATAAACCCCTTGGCATAGCCATAGAAAAACGGCCACCAGAGCTCCAGCTCCCCCGAGCAGCTCTGGGTAGCCTCCTTGCCACCAGGAGCGGTCATGGTGATTTTGCTGAGTACCATGAGCGCTTCAAACATGATGATGCCCTGTTGACATGCTTATGTGGCCGCAGAAAGGAGCCCTCCCAATTCTATTTCTGCCGAGACAGTCGCAAAGCAGCGGCACATCCATGGGGCCATCAACCAGTAGCGGACATCCTCACCAAAAAGGACGGGTTCACCGCATACGCAGATTGGCTGGGCAGATCGCATTTCTATACTGCCATCTGTAGGCGCCATTAGGGTGCTAAGTGCATCAAACCTGGGAACCTCTAGGCTTACCTCTGGCTCCCTCCCCCTCCTCCCTCCTACCCTCTTTCGCCTCCATTTTCCTTTGTTCATCCTCCCCTTTTCTGATCTCCTTCCCTTGATTTCCCTAAGGAAACCCCAAGACGCCCAATTCGCTGTCTAACAGTTGTGAAAACCCAAGCGGCCCCCCGCGTAAGGGGCTACCTGTACTTAGATGATAGATGGTAGTTTAGCTAGAGAACAGGCAGTTCCGATCTGCCCGTCGTATGTCCCGCTCCGGGACCAGAGCCTCACCGCCTCAGGTGAGGACTCGCCCCCGACGTTAAATAGTACACACACACACACACACACATCGATGTGTGCATACATATTGTAGGTCAAGCACTCATTCTATTGTCAAGGTGTCTATAGATTTCAATATCATATCCTTCTGATTAAATAAGACTCTTTGTCATATAGCCTCGTGCAGTCCGGATTATCGACTTCCCGATTCCCCGATTCCCCGATCCTGAGCTACCCGCTTCAGTCCGCCCTCGCTTCGGTCCAAGAGGCTATTTAGGCATGTTAGCCTACCACCTCCGAATACACACACACATCCATTCTTAGATGATTCCTTTGTGTTGATTTCTTTGTTCTGTTTCAGGGCCAGGGCCCCTCGCACATTAAATAGTTCAAGGCTGGCAGGCACAGCGTTCTTTCTTCTTTCCTCCTCGTGCTAGTATTTCGCGAGATAGTCTACCAATATATTTTATGTTGAACGGGACCGTCACAGTGTCTTCATTATGTATTCCTCCCCGGTTGACAAAAGATGCTATCGATGACCCTAATGTTGATACCATCTGGTGTTAGCTTTCACACGAGGGAGCATGCTCAACAGACAAATACGGGTTCCTGACAAGCCGAGTAGAATGATAAGCAAGGTCATTAACATTAGTCCGCTTAGTTAGTTCTGTGCCTTAACCAGGGGCAAGATAGGAACAGGAAGAATTTTGACTGTTTGCCTTGCCTGGCTGTTCATGCAAACTAACCTCAGTGCCAGTTGGCGAAAACCAGACCAAGTTGAGAAAGGTTACGAGCTCAAATTCTGACTGTTTATCATTATTATTATTTATTATTTAATCAAGTTTATTGTCCATACCGAGCCCTAGAGCTATGACAGACCGTGATTCGTGGACTCGAGGCCAGCAGCTATTCTACAGTCTCTTGCCCCCATAGGTTCCTGAGGCGCTAGCCCCCTTCTACAATCTTTCTGATCCTTTTCCTTGCCCCAGACCACCTGTATGCACAGGGCTTTTGAGCACAGTGCTCTCCTTGTGTTTTGGAGCAGGATAGGTGTAGCCTAGGCTGTCACGGGCTCGGAATAGTAGATGATAACGAACTGAATTCCTATCTAGACTATTGTAGCCATCAACGAGAATATCGAATCTGAAGAAAAGAAAAGAAGAGGAAGATCTATTTACACGAAGAAGTCTTATATGGCTGTGTGTGGCCTTGCTAAGCAGCTGTTTGTCTTGATTGCTTTCATGGCATTGTTTGCCATATTGATGGTGTTTGCCGACAAAGGCGCTGAGCTGAGCCGTCACATAGGCTGAATCTCAGCTTAGGCTACCCTTCCTGCTACCCCTCTTGTGACGGCCTGGTCACGTTGGCTGGCTATCACATGAGATGCAGTCGTTTGCTTTGTTGTTAAATATGGCATTACCTCCTTTCTTCCTTCCTCATGTTGATTATTCTCGTCGATAGCTACCTAGGTAGAACCCATGAGTTGGATGTTCCATTATCCTAGTAGAGCGCCGTGACACCAGGGCTTCTCAAGCCATTGCCAACACCTGACCGGCCCTGGCAGCACCTGTCAATGGACTTCTGCTCCTTACCAAAAGATAAAAAGGGATTTAATAGCATCTTCGTGATCGTGGATTGTTTCAGCAAGCGGTATATTTCACTACCCTGTTACAAGACCACTGGAGCAGAAGACATGGACAAGCTCTTCATTGAGCATGTTTACTGATGGAAAGGACCCCCTGACACAATTGTATCAGACTGTGGAGGCCAGTTCATCTCAGAATTTTGGAGAAGAATGTGTAATGTGTTGGGTGTGAAGCTGAAGCTCTCAACTGCTGACCACCCACAGACTGATGGACAAACAGAGAACGCTAACCAGATCATTGAGCAATGTTTATGTCCATTTATAAACTATTACCAGGACAATTGGTCAGAGAAGCTCCCTATGATAGACTTTGCTGGTGCACTATTGACAAGCAAATCCAGTGAGACTTCTCCATTCCTCATCAACAGTGGATATACACCCAGAACATCGGTTGACTGGAAAACAGACCTGAATGGAGCTACCACAGAGACCAATGCCCAGCAATGATTACAACAGTTACAGGAAACATGGGACTGGATACAGGAACAGCTCTGAACTGCCCAAGCACGCCAAAAGCAGAATGCAAACTGTAGCAGGAGAGAGACAGATTTTGGTGTTGGAGACATGGTGATGGTGTCAACAAAGAACTGGAACACTGGACGGCCCAGTAAGAAGCTCAACTACCAGTGGGCAGGCCCGTTTCAGGTCCTTGCAAAAGAAGGAAATGCCTTCCGCATTGAATTGCCAGCTTCTGTCAAGGTCCATCCTGTGATCAACCCTGAATACCTCCGCAAAGCTACCACCACAGAACCACTGCCTGGCCAGCAGGCAGAGGAACCACCACCCATCACAGTTGATGATCAAGATGAGTGGGAGGTGGAGGAGGTCATTGCTTCATGACTGAGATATCAAAAGCTGCAGTACTGGGTGAAGTGGACAGGCTATGACAAGGATTTGAACTGGTACCCCACTTGGGATTTCAAAAATAGTCCAGTAAAGCTCCAAATCTTCCACACAGAGAACCCAGAAGCACTGGCCCCCCCCCCACTGATCATTGGAGTGGCTCCGCGCAGCTGAGGAAGAGGAATTCCTGGATGATCACCCTGATGATGACTACCCAGTGCCCAATGGCGCCATTCTTTCAGAGGGAGGAGTAATGTCATGGAGCATGAGTGCTTGCTAAGTCACATGACATGTTTGATTCCTTTGTGTTGATTTCTTTGTTCTGTTTAGGGCCAGGGCCCCTCGCACATTAAATAGTTCAACACTGGCAGGCACAGTGTTCTCTCTTCTTTTCCTCCTCATGCTAGTATTTCGCCAGATAGTTCACCAATAGATTTCATATTGAACGGAACCGTCACACGTATTCCATATAAAATGGCACTTTTTATAACCTCAATATCTCAACCACGAAGTATTTGCAGAGCCTGAAACCTATTATATAGGGTATTACGGTACTAAAATTATATACACTGAACAGGAAGCTTTTTGAGATGAACATTCCTTCAAGTAATATAAATTACCGCTGTATTTTTCGTATTTCTCGATATTCAAGCATCTATGGCTACAAAGAGCTACAGAATCTTTAGGAATCAATATACTTTCTTGTAGTGGGTGTAACTATGTATAACCTTTTCTTATAATAAGCCTCCATATCTGTTGGTGGCTGAGATATTGAGGTTATAAAAAGTGCCATTTTATATGGAATACGGAGGTGCGCAGCTCGCTTGTGGAATACGTTAGTTATGTGCTCACAATGCTGACTCAACACAGACTTGCGAATGGAAATTATACTTAGTCTTGGGACAATTATTTCAATCATCTAAGGTTTACTGGCATCTTGAGTTATGACTTGTCAATGTACGGCATTATCCAATTTTAGGTGCGAGCTAGATTAGCAACATTGAACATTATGTAGTTCCAATCAATGAGGTACCCTTAAGGGTATACACAAGACTATGCCTGTTATCGCCCGTTAATAAGGGGGCTTCAGCACTATATGGGTCCTATGCATAGTCATAATCAGAGCAGTTTGTGCAAATTAGGGGATCTGATTGGTGGACAGAAATTGACAACGTTCCAACTTCGTATCCAGCCATATACAGTGGTGAACATCTCATACTACTATACCAGATAATTGAAGCTGGCTACTCACCAACTCATCCAAGATGTCTTCTAGCCCCTCGCCCCCAAGCAACCTCTCCACAATCGCAACTCTGTTAAAAGCCACCCCACCCCCCAAAATCGTGGTCCTCGCCGGCGCCGGCATCTCAACAGCAGCCAACGTCCCCGACTTCCGCTCCGCACAAACAGGCCTCTACGCCAAACTCGCCCCTCTCAAACTCCCCTACCCCGAAGCGATCTTCGACATCAACTTCTTCAAACACACCCCCGAGCCATTCTACGCGATTGCCCGCGCCCGCAAACCCCGCAATCTGCGCCCCACGCTCACACATGCGTTCCTCGCCCTTCTCGCGAAGAAAGACTTCCTTCATTTCGTTTTCACGCAGAACATCGATGGATTGGAAGAAGATGCTGGTGTCCCGGCGAGTCATGTCTTGCCTGCGCATGGGAACTGGAAGTCGCAGCGGTGTTATCGGTGTAAGAGGGGATATCCAGATGAGTTGATGGAGAAGGCGATTGAGACGGGCGAGGTACCGTATTGTCTTGATGAGGGGTGTGTGGGAGTGGTTAAGCCGGATGTGGTCTTTTTTGGGCAGGATTTGCCCAGGGAGTTTGAGGAGAAGGAGAAGACGAAATTGCCTGAGGCGGATGTCATGCTTGTGCTTGGGACTTCGTTGAAGGTTGCTCCTTGTGCGAGGTTACCGAGGGGTGTGAGGGAGGGTGTGCCGAGGGTCTTGATTAACTTGGAACCTGCCGGGGATATTGGGAATAGACATGGGGATGTCGTTGCTTTGGGGCAGTGTGATGAGGTGATTCGGGCGTTGAGCGAGGAGCTGGGGTGGGCGGAAGAGTTGAATAGTTTGTGGAAGGAAGCTGTGGCAGCTAAGGCGCGATGTGAGGATGAGCAGGGAGAACAGCCAAGTCTAGATGAGTTGATTGCGAGGTGCGCTGAGAAGATCGGGCCGAAGCCTGTGACTGACGGTCATCGGCGGATGCTCGAGGAGCATCTTGGTGCTAAGTTTGCGGGCATTTTACCTGGCAAGGTTTGAGATGGAAGTGGACAAGCGGAAATCCCATCTAAACATTTCTGACAATGCATATCTCTATACGCTCGATGCAAACAGGGAATATGTCATATCCAACACACGTGATATCCCACGCCCTAGGCCTCGTACAACAAGCTATCCATGGTTCAAGGATACTGGAACCCAAATATCTGTACAAGGACCTTTTTGGTTCTGAATCTACGTATATTGACATGTGACTGCAACATTATACTTCCTTTATACAACCAGCCAGATAATTATGTACAAGGTTTGTAGACAGTGAAGCCGTCGAACCAGTAGTCATAGCATTGGATCCATTCGAAGCCATGGCGCTTTCGGTCCATTGCGTGTTGGGATCCATGCTAACTGCATGTGCTCAAAGCTTAGATCGTTTCTGAATTGCCTCAGTATTCCTCAAAGCAGCCCGAGATTTCTCATTCAACTTCTTCCACATATTCTTGCGGCGATCATGTCCGTCGAGGAATGCCCTCACCCACTCACGACGAAACTTAGGTAGCTGGCGGCCTTTACCCTCTTCTCCCTCGCCAGCTAGCAGTCTGATGATCTCAAAGTAGTCTTCAAAATCCGGGAAGAGCAGCGTGAATTTCACACCATCACCCCGAGCCTTGATACGTTCTGCTTCCCATCTTCTCATCTCGTCCAGAGGTGGTAGAGTGGCTCGACCGGCAAGCAATCGGGCAGCAAGAACCGATTGCCATTCGAAGACCTTGAACGTCAGACCAGCCGCGACGGCGCCGATGAACAATAGCGTCGGGTCTTTTTGCCAAACAACATGCTGGTACAGTTCAGGGACCCGGTTGTTGCGAACTGGAACTTGTGGTAGAAATGGTAGTGTCCAGCTATAGCCCGTGCCGAAAATTATATGGTCAACATCTGTGATGCTGTTGCCGTCCACCAGGTGTACGGTTCTGTTCGAGACCCGTTCTATTGATGGATGGTTTTGTATCCGCGGGTTCTTGAACGCTTCGTCGCCAAAGTACCCATTTGCTCCATGCCCAATTGTGATTGCATGGACTGGAGCCTTTGCTACTTCCGCAAGATCGAACGCGATGTCGGCCGCTGAAACAGATGCTCCCACAACGACTACTCGCTAAACCGCAAGGTCAGGTCAGTTTAGTGATCATGTGCACAATTAGAAGGATAACTTACCTTGTTCGCAAACGCCGTTTGACCACGGAAATGCTTGCTGTGCAGCACACTTCCCGGTCTCGCCTTTTCAAACTCCTCTAGGCCCTCTATTGAGGGTACGTATGGTACCCAGTAGTGCCCATTCGCCACGACAACGGCGTCAAACCACTCAACCCACCAATAATCACTGTGCTGTCCATCCTTTCGGAGTATTACTTTCCACTCCGCTCCCACCTTCTCGACCCGCTCCACTGTGGTATTGTATGAAATCCAGTCGCTGTAACCCCTGCGCTCCATGAGACCCTTGATGTATCTTTGAACCACGTCCCACCTGCGAAACGGGGTCTCAGGTCCGTGGCGCGATATAGAGAGCTCACTCCGCTCCTCTGGAATAGGTTCCTGGCTGAACTGCATGGGCAAGCAGTCGATATTTGTTTCCAGATACGGGTAAACGGACGACTCAGAAAAACGAGGCTGGTCGGACTTCGGCGTCTGCGCGGGCAGTCTCTCAGGAATAGGTAATGGGGCATCAGCAGTTCTCGTGGCCAGAGATGCGAAATCAGAAAGCGTTGGAGGCTGGGATGAGTCGCCAATCCTGGTATCGCCCATCATTGAGCATTGTCAGCCATCTCGAACCAGCTTTGAAAGGGAAAACAAAACACACCAGCAGCCCCCTGGGGCCTCGCGGCGCTCGAACACACGGATAATATCAAAAGCCTTTTCTTGCGCCAGCGCGTCGACCGCAATGGCCCCTGCCGGGCCGGCGCCGATAACGGCTACCCGTTTAACGTGTACGCCAAACATAATCAACGCAATTGTGATTGAGACAGCGCAACAATCTTGAATGTACCATTGCGATATATGTACATCTGTAGAAGTAGTACTCGGTACATGTAAACGCAATTGTCGTTAGCAAATCCCGGATTCTGCGGTATTTATTCCAGACCCCAGGTTGTGCCTTTATCACGCAATCTGATACCATCCCGCGACACATAGGGCTTCTAGTGGCCAGCGACGAAGCCAAGCAGATATTCGTACTATACAGCCCGATTTATACTGGAGACATACTGGAGACTTCGCTTAACTTTAACAAGAACAGATATGGTCCCCATGTTGCTGGTTAATGTAATAAATAGTTAATTCTTAGGAGTGATAAGAATAGAATATCTGAGAGCCCGAAACGGTTGCTGCAGTCGGTACTTGCTGGATTTATTTTTCTTTGCCTTTGGAGTCGTCGATTTACCAACAAGTACTTCCTTTCTGCCAGTATGGATATTGAAGTAAAAGATGAGAAGCAACACTTCAATGGCAGTTCCTTTGAGAATTTTACTTCATCGACGCTGCCAGTGTCGCCTGACTGGGATCCCAGCCTCGAAAAGAAGGCTCGCAGAAAGTAGGAGCTCTTCACATCATAGTAAGATCTTTGCGCTGACAAGCCTCTCTCCCCAAGAGTTGACTTTTCTGTGCTGCCTCTGCTTTTCCTCGGCCTCTTTGCTTTCCAGCTGGATCGCGTGAACATTGCGAGCGCATTGACCGGTGGCTTCGCGACTGATATTAACGTCTCCCAGGCCACGATTAATTTGGGCAATCAGCTAATGTTCATGGGCATCGTTGTTTTCGAAATACCATGCAATATAGCCCTGCAACGAGTGCGTCATGGCTAGCTCCCGAAAGGAAAGAGTCTTTGATTATATTGACAACTTTCACAGGTTGGTCCGCGGAAGTGGATCTCGGCCCAGGTCTTTATCTTCGGCCTCCTTGCCACTATGCAAGTAT
This sequence comes from Aspergillus cristatus, assembly GCA_034509305.1. Lineage (NCBI taxonomy): Eukaryota > Fungi > Ascomycota > Eurotiomycetes > Eurotiales > Aspergillaceae > Aspergillus > Aspergillus cristatus. The sequence continues at coordinate 407,916 of WJBV01000006.1, read as the reverse complement.
TCATCCGAGATCGAGGGGCATTTCTTGCTACACGGTTGCTTCTAGGGTTGGCTGAGGCAGGCTATATCCCCGGAGCTGTCTACACTTTGTCAACTTGGTATACAAAACGAGAATTGCCCAAGAGACTTGCCGTTTTCTTCTTTGGCATGTTTGGCGGTAATGCCGTAAGCCCTCTCCTGGCCTCTGGCGTTCTGAAACTCGACGGTCAGCGTGGTGTTAGAGGATGGCAGTGGCTCTTTCTAAGTGCGTATTCACTCATGTTAGTATGAACAGATAGTCCTATTTCTCTAACACGCCTTTCAAACAGTCGAGGGACTCTTCACGATTTCCGTATCATTCGTCCTTCTCCTACTCCTACCCGGATCTCCCGACCTTCCCAGGCCTCTACTTAGTCCGGGACTTGTCAAGTTTTTCGACTCTGAGAAAGACATTCTTCGGCAACGACTTGAATACGACAATGACGAAAATCGCGGAGGCGCTCAAGGCCTACAAATTCCTCTGAGAATCATCTGGCTTACTGTGTCTCACTACCGTCGCTGGCCGCACTTCGTTTCTACATTCATCGTGTTTTCGACATGGAGTCCTCTGACAACTTACACGCCGTCCATTATTATGTGGGTCTATTACTGCCCTTGATACCAGATCAATGACCCGCAATATCAAGGAGACCGTAGCTGACTACCAATCCACAGGTCTCTGGGCTTCAACAGAATCCCAGCCAATGCTCTAGCCGCAGTCGGTGCCTCCCTAGCTCTCGTTGTCGTATTCTGCTTCGCCTCCATGGCCGACCGAATCAAGTTCCGAGGTGTCTCCGTAATCACTGCTCAAGTCCTCTACCTTGTTACCCTCATAGTGGCTCTCCAGGTCCAGCCCCATGTCGGCAAATGGTCCCGTTGGGGACTTTGGACAGCTGTGAACAGCTTTGCGGTTGGCTATCATCCGATACATGTCTCTTGGGTTCAGATGAACTGTCATGATCCGAGGGAGCGGAGTATCAGTATCGCGTAAGTCTGTTCACGTCTGCCATAACGTTGCCTTTGCTGATCATGGTGATCCTTGATATAGAATGTGGGTTATGTCTGCGATTGCAGGTTTGATGGCTGGGGCGCAGTACTTTCAGGTTGACGACAAGCCACTGTAAGTCATGTTCATCCTCGTTGACAGCCTTTTCTCACGTTAACGCTATCAAGGTATTCGACGGGCTTGCGGACGATGATTATCATGGTATCCGTAGGAATTGCCAGTGCTTTGGTGCAGATTGCCGTATACGTTGTACACAACAGACGCGTTGCTCAGGGCAAGCATCGGCCCAAGGATAGATCAGTACCTATGGTGTATTTCCCATGAGTCGTGTGGGCTTGCATTTATCTACGTAAAATGATTTCGCTAGGGAATGGCAAAAACTTGGTCTGTAATGCTGTTATATAATTCAGCTGAAAATAATGCTCGACTGCTTGTGAAAACTGGCAACACATTCGACGCCTAATCTAAGCAAGAAACTCACGAATAGCCCTCTCCAGCTCATCGTCACTCATAACCCGTATTTACAAGCGCTCATTCCAAGAAAGCTTCTTGAAGTCCTTCCCTCCATAGCCCTCCTCGTACATCATCACATAGTAATAACTGAGCATTGCAGACATATCACCCCGCTGCCAACTGCCCCTTCGCCTTCTCCATCAACTCACCATTCACATCAGGGATACTCCCATCCTCAACAGACCCGAAGTCAACGCCCAGTATCTTCGACACCATCGCCTTCAACTTCCGCTCCGTGACAGCAGCAGAGTAAATATACACTGCCTGATTCGCAGTATCCGTGAAATTTGCAGGATCCAAGATACGAACAATAGCATCAGCAATATCAGCTAACGTAGAAGGCCCAATCTCAGTGCCCCCGCCATTGTGGCCGCCATTGTGGAAAACTACCTTTTTGGTCATCGGGTTGAGACCCAACGCGCCGAACTTGATGGTCATGTCGAGAAATGCACCGTTATTCAGCGAAGTCCACGTCGTCGGTGCGGAGGGCCTGCTGATTTTCGACGTGAGGTATTGACGGACTTTCACCTTTTCGGTTACGACGGGAAGCTGGATGGCTAGAGGGGATCCTAGGTTCGTGGTGGATTCTGAGGGGATGATGCGTTTCACGGATGAGGGATGGCAGTGTCTATCCAGATCTTTTCATTTTCGAAGTTTGGTACACCGACAGCACTTTGCGCACGAGGTTAGAAGTTACACAGGTAACTCAACTAACGAATTTGAAGACTGACTGCGCGTTCCATTAACCGCGAGATAGGTTTCTGGAGCATGAGGCTTGTTTGCGTATCATCTTCCTCCCATTGTCTATATACCTCGGTAACAACTTCCCATGCGTGCTTGGTTTCTGGAGTCATCGGGCGAGCGCAGAGTTCCGAGAGAATGAATGCCACGGCGTGCCATTGTTTGTAGCTTTTGCATAGCCACGCCCATTGCGAGGTACTCTCATTGGTATGCAGTAAGTAGGCAAATTTGACAACCTCAATTGCTATATTGAAAGCTTCGTCATCGGGTTCTTGGGAAATGGCCGATCCATCATCACTTTTGTAATGAACTAATAACCATGTTTTGGAGAGGCTGAGTCTGGCAATTGTTGCGTACATCCATTGAACCGGGACGTCCAAGTCCAAATGTTTCAGATATTGATTCTCGAGTCGAGTTGCCAGGGATTTTACGAGGCTCTCTTGGTTGTTCCTGGATAATTTGGCTCCGGTGGATTTATTCGGCCAATAGAGGTTGGCGATTATCTCGCACTGGACAATACAGAGTGTGATGTCTGTACAACCGACCTTCTCACGCGGCAACTCCGTTAACGAGGGAGTAAGTACATCACAATCAATGTTAGATGGAAGCTGCGTGTCAAACATCCCAGGCTGAATCTGGGAATCTGTTCCCTGATCCCCTGAGCAGAGCATGTCCAAAATGCATACATGCCACCACAGTCAACGACGGATCTCCGTATCAAAAGGGCTCAGTCCCAAATGTTGTCCATCGCGGTGGAGACCCTGTCCCTGAGCAACACGAACTACAACGGCAGATGCAGCCCATACAAGCCTCGTACCTCCTTTCCGGCGAAGACAGAGCAGGAACAGTACGGCTGCTTGTAGAACATGGATGTTCTGGGATTTAATAAAGTTGGCTCTAACCAAGGCTTGGTCCATGGCTAATCTGTATTTCTGGATACATGTCTCGCTGTCTTCGCCCAGTATCTCGATGCACTGGTCCGGGTCCATGCTGACAATGGCGGCATAACAAACTGATAGTAGCAAAACCTCATGGGCAGGATCTGGATTAAGATTATCAGATACCTGATAAACCATCTCTTCGACAGACGGTCTATGGATGATTGCTATCAGCGGAGCAACGTTAATTTGATAGATACGGCACAGCTCCTGGGTACGCTCAGGGCAGATATAGGTGCTGCTGTGCAATGCATCAGGAACCCAGTCGTTTCCGAGGATACTGACGAACTGTAGAACAGAAGGACCTGACTCGTCAACATCTTCTTCGGAAGGAGATTTATTACAAATATCCTGCAATTCTCGAATTTACGACATTGACTTATGTACCACAATTAACGCATAAAGTCGAACTAACGCACCTTATCCCCAAGAACAACAGACGCCTCATCGCCCACATACCGACTCTTCCCCTCCTTGACGATCAACCTGCCCTCATAATTGTTCGCATGCAATGCATCCGAACGCGAAGACACACTCGTAGGTACGTCATTATCGCCCGCAGGAGACCCAGAACGAAGCCTCTCCACCTCCTCCTCCAATTGCCTCAAACGCGCAACAACCTCAGATATAGGCGGCCGCCTAAGTTTCCGGGTAGCTCGCTTAGGTCCCGGAAATACGCACCGTTCTCCACCTTTCACGCAACGGCCACATGGATCATTCCTGTCGCATCGGACTTTCCGGCGGTTGCACTGGATGCAGCTTCGGTTGTATGAGCTAGTCCGGCCGGGAGATGAGGATGGATTGGTTTGTGATTGGCTAGGTTCTTCCATATTGTGACATGGCTGCTCGGATAGATTCAATGGGGCTGATGAGTGAAATTCAGGGCATTCTATGTGGATGGTGGTTAGTAACACCGATCCCGCTTCGGGGGTTGATCTCAATCCCGAGATTGGCACGTGATTCGCCTCCGAACATGGCAGCTTGTTGTAGTATGTATGAGGCGTGGTATAGCAAAACTTTAGGAAATTGTTTAATGTGTGAAATTTATTGATGAGGTGGCTATATTGCTGGCACCAATCTCTGCTCAGCGCAATGGTTTGTTGGAAGAGACCATAGAGCAACCGGCTGGCTAGGAAGATATATAGCGGTAGCATTAAACATAGTATTACAAAATCAGAATAAAACAAAGGAGAATAATACATGAAGGAATGACAAGGCTCAAGCCTGTGACTGTACAAGCGCCAGCGCTGAACTGGGAAGGAAATAGGTAGGGGCCGAGTATAGGCCCGCGAGTCACGTAGGAGACCGGGCTGAGATGCCATGCTCTCTAGCTGGGACGTTCCGTGCGTTGGAGCATCCAACTCAGCGCTGAGTTTAGTGAATCCTCCGGGGATTCATCTGAATTGACATCGCCATTGGAAAAATGGTGTCGAGGTTTATATTTCCTCACGACCCATTCGTAACAAGCACCATCATAACAGTGGCATATCTAACACAACAACACATCAGCAACTATACCCCTCTTCATAGAGAACAGGTATACTAACATAGCACTCGCAGCAAGAACCTCAGTGCTCCTCGCTTTCGTAAACCCAGACATCATCGCAATCAAGACCATAACCGAGATCGCGGTAATAGCCACTCGAGCAGTGAGACTGGGCAGGAAGTTGCATACGAGCATTGGTAATAGAAGAACGGTTGTGACGATTGCGGCCATTGATGCTCGGGCGACTCTTTTTGCGAGGAATGCTGATGGGGTGGAGACGTCGGGTGGTGTGTCTTCGGATGCTTGTTTCTGTTTTTGTTTTAGCAAACGTCTCTTGGTACTGAGTGTAGTGGTGAGATAGTCGACTAACCTCGTAATAGCTCCTAAAGAACGGAACTAATGCATCCTCCACAGACCGTTCAAGTCGAGACAAAGGATCCTTATCCTCCGAACTAAACGTAAACAGATCCTCCCCATGTCCAAGATACCTACTCTCCTCTCGTGCTATACACCCATTCCCATCAACCCACTTTCTCAGCCCCTCAACATCCCGTCTCTGAGCCTGTGTCAAACGAGCAACCCGTGCGCTTCGCTCGACAAGTTCGTCTACCAAACCATCATTAGTCCATACCACCCACAAGCAAAACCTCATCATCTCCCAAGAACAGGAAAACCAAACGTACCGTATCCAGCCAACTCAGCCTCAATCTGCAATAGTACATTATGCCTCTCCTGATTCCGATCCCTTCGTCTACTCCCCAGAAACACCTTACACTTCTCTCCACGATCGATTTTATCAAGTTTGTTCTCGAGGACGGATAATGAGTCTTGTTTGGAGAGGAGTAACCGTGTACGGAGGGTCGAGAAGCGTCGGTAGATCTGAGAGGATTCGTCGGCTGCAATGTGTGCTGAGAATCGGGGGTATCCGGCGGGGTGGTCTGAGGTGGGCGGTTGAGGTACTGGGACTAGGGATGGTTAGTTTTGTGTTTACTGTTCTTCTGTACGGGGTTGAGGGGCTGCTTACCGGATTGTATCATCTGTTTCTCGATGTCGTCGCTGGGCGGGCTGCGACGGCCACGGGGAGATTTGGTCAAGGGTTGCATGTTCATGAATATCTTCAATTGTGTTTCCAAACTTCTAGTTGAACGCGAGATTCGTTTCAATTACTCCGTACATCGAGCCCTTTATAAATGGCAATAGCCTCAATTCCCAAATCAGCCTTCCTGACGTGTCAATTCTCGCTGCATATAATGACGCTGCTCAGCCCAATGGGTGCATATGTCGGTGGACAGCTGGTGAGCTCGGATAGGTACCTCGACTGCAAATCATGTTGGCTATGTTGATGAGTTAGATAACAGCTGTACATTGTGGCATGGAGTTTGAAGGATCAGCTATTATTAAATGGCCTATCAAATCGTGCATCAAGCAATATTAATGTACCTGTATTTTTAGACGGGATTGTAATTGGTGGTGTAGGGTTTGCTACGCCGTATGGGCACCTTGGTATGGCTGGCACTATCACTGCGAATACAATTGAGCTCCGGAAAAGAAAGGTGGAAAGCAAAGTCTAAGAATCCGGTACATATGTACTGTATGTAAACTAAACTGGACAACAAACAATCTATCCAACCACTCATCCAAGCAGGGTATGCAGTTCAAACAAATAGCAAAGCAAGAACACTCTAAGGGTACTAAACTAGCAACACTAATGAACGGCAAAAGAATGTAAAGAGAGAAAGAAAGTAAAAGCGCAAAGAAAAGGAAAGAAAAGAAATCACCACTCATCGTCATCATCCTGCTTCCCCCGCATCGCACTTTGACGCGCCCGCAATGCCTCTGCCAAGCCACCGGCCAAACTGGCGTTCGTCGGCGTCGCGCGTCCACTGTTCGACTCTTGGTTCATGCTAACTGCGCTGTCTCGGGGTGCTGGTGGAGGTGCTGGTGCTGTCTTCCGACCTGCCATGTTAGGTCTCTTAACTGGCGGTGCTGGCGGTGCGGGCTTGGCCTTGGCTGCTGCCGCCGTGGCGGCTCCGTTCGATACCGGGCTAGGGGCCGCTCGGGGTGCGGCCGGTGGCGGTGGCGGGGGTGTCGGTTTGGGTGCCGGTGCGGCTTGCTCTTCCAGGTAGGCTTCGGGTGCCCAGCCTTGGACGGAGGTCGTCATGTTCATACAAAGCCACCATCCTATGTTAAGTTAGCAGATGTCTTTGGAATAAAACAAGTTTACCAACATACCATTTCCTTCCCGGGACACCACTTGGACGATTTCACCTGCCCGGACAGACAATTCGTTGGCCTGAGCACTAGAGAAATCATACAACGCCTTGGCCACCGGTTTCTGCGGTGCCGCTGCTGCCGCTGGCGGCGCGGGCGGGGGCGGCGGAGGAGCATTCACAGAACCCGAAGAGCCGGTCCGGTTGTGTGCAGTTGCAGCAGCTGCCACAGTTGACATGGATTGAGGAACAGGCTTGGGCTGGACAGGCGCCGGTGCGGGAACACTTGCCCCAGGCAAAGGTCGAGGGGCCGGCGCAGGTTTAGGTCGGGATGCCAGCTTAGACGGACCGCCTCCAGGACCTCCAGGACGAAGCAGCTTGCCAGTTGTAACAGGTCTGGCAGCCACCTGTTTCGGCCGTGGTGTTGGCTTGGAGACGGCGTTGGCAGGCTCTCCCTGGCCTGTGTGGATTGTACCACTCTTGTACAAGTCATCTCTTGCAACGGTTGAATCCTTGACGGCCTTGATCGTAGCAATCTTGCCAGGCTTCTTGTTGTACTCAACGCTAGATATTGTCAGTTTGAAATAATCAACTATACAGGCCAGGGGAGACATACTGGTCTGCTATCTTCAAGTTCAGCGAGCCGCGGAGAGCAGTGTTGAGGTGGGTGAAAAATTCCGTCTTGAAAACGCAGTTTAGAAGAGGATCAGGTTCTTGCGGGCTGCCGACAACAAGAGAGAACCAGTCATCCTTCAGGTTTGAGCAGCTGACACTCTTGATTGCACCCACTGGGATCGTTCGTTCGGACGAGATCACCAATTGGTTGTTGACGAGGTTTTGCGCGACAATATACACATGTCGGCTTGTCTGTTGAGAAAATAGGGAATGAGTAAAAAGATATCAACGGTATCATGGCTAGAAACACTCACCAAGACGAAAATCCTAGGAGCAGGCTTGCTGGATCGACCAAACTTAGACACCAAAACCTCACCACGGCATGAGAACAGGACATCCTCCGCTCCTATATGTTCATTAGATCGTAATCCACAATGGAATGGGAAAATATTGACACTTACCGCTGATACCAGCATTGCTGCGGATCATCTCTCCAGGACCGCCCTTGTTCGCCACCCCGAGATAATCACCCAGGAACCGACGAGAACCAAGCAAACTCATCCGTCGGCGTTCCTTGCGGTTCTGAAGAATCTTGTGGCCCTGGTCACGGATCTTAATGTATTCGAGACCGCCAGTCATGCGACGCCAGAAACGCTGGATACGGATAGCACATTCTGTGCGGTACCGCAGGTAGTTTCGCCAAGCACGCTGGATTCGAATAGCCATGTTGTGCCAGTAACGGTCACGCATCGCCTCCAGGGCAAAGAGCGTCTCTGGGGTCTTGACAAAGACCTTCGAGATACCCATCTGGTATTCTTCTGCCGGGATACTAGTATCCTGTAAAATCTGGCGAGCTCCGGTCTCGACGTCACCAGTCCATGTGTATTCACCGGCATAGGATGTCTTGGGGGACAGCAGATAGAAACGCTCCACGAACTTGTCGAAGGTTTGACGGTAAGCAAAACCAGCACGTCGGATCCGAACGTTCTCTTGGAGACCCAGGTACTTGATTTGGTGCAGAACGTTCCCAATGTTGTACTCCTTTGGTGCCTTGTTGTCATTGGGCTTGATTGTTCGGATGTAAGAGGGCTGCGCCTTCATCAGAGTCGCCACCAGGTCATTCGCAGAGGTCTTAATCTTGTCACTAGCAGTTGGCGGCCGTCTCTTGTCATCCTGGTTAACCTGGTTCGGGAAGAGCGTGTGGACAAACGGGTTGCCACTCGATCCAACGAGGTTCAGCAGGTCCTTGAGCAGTGCATCCTTGTTCTTATCAGTCATTCCCTGAACCGAGTAGCTTACATCACCAGCGTAGTGCTTGACGATGAATTGGCCCTGGCGACTTTCAAAGTTGGGGTTCTGTCCCAAAAAGTTGAGACGACCGACGAAGGTGTTATCCGCAGCACTCGAATCGGCGTGGGCCGTCGCACAGGCATCGTTCAAGGCAGCAAAAACACCAGGAGGGCGCTTGTCTTCGATTAGCGAGCATACGACCTTGTTATCGAAGTAGGTAATCGGTGTCCACTTGATCTGTTCACGAGCATATTCATCTTGTTCAGCCTTCAAGGTCAACTGAATGAAAATCTGTTGCAGCTTCTCGTTAACATAGTTGATACAAAGTTGCTCGAACGAGTTCTTCTCAAAGATTTCGAATCCGTAAATATCCAGGATACCGATCGAATTGGAAATCGAGCTTCTGGCGGTCAAGGAAGAGTTGATACGCTCCACGATCCAGTCGAAGAGGTTGAAATAGATCGCCTTGGACAAGGCGTCACGGACAGCGAGTGCCTGTGTCGTGTTCAAGGGCACTTCGTACACCGATCCCCGGCGTCCACCACGTGCCGTTTCCATCAAGCGGATCGTCATGGCTTTGTGCACTGAAGGCGAGTCAACCTCAAGCAAGTATGCGACGTATGCGATAACCGACTCGTCTGCGATGGCGGAGTTTCCTTGGTCATCCTCGACAAACTGAATGTTTCCGATCCACAGAATTGCCGCGAGCATGCGGAAAACGTCGTCCTGCTCAGCCTCCGTCATACCAATGACACTCATCGCATTCAACGTATCCTGAAATTCGGCATTATCGTCCACACCTGGCACATCGAAGCACTTCGACCGGCTCGTATACATGTAGGACTGCGGCTGTTGTACACCGAACAGATCTAAATTATGTGTAAGCCAACTTGTACGGAATAACCAATAAGAGTCAGTCCCTACCTCTGTACTTTTGCGGAGCCGCCTTGGTGAACTGGTAGAAGATGTGGAAGTTCCGCTCATTCATGATCTGGCCGACAACTCGCGACTTCTCGAGCAGGTAGTTGGTGATGTGCGCACCCACAGGCTCACCTTGGGCGTTAAATTCCAGCTCCAGGTATTTTCCGAACCGCGACGAATTGTTATTGCGCAGAGTCTTTGCGTTACCAAAAGATTCGAGCAGAGGGTTGGTGGCCAAAACCATGTCCTTGGTCTGCTGGATGGAGGAATCACTGCCGCCGGATACACTGGCAATGTACTGCATGATCCGCTTGGCAGCTTCCGTCTTTCCGGCACCCGATTCTCCCGAGATAATCACACATTGGTTGTCTTTGTATGCGTTCATGTTATAGTAGGCGGATTCGGCCACGGCGAAGACATGGGGCGGGACTTCGAGACGGTTCTTATTCCGGTAGGAGTCGAGGACCTGGTCAGTGTAGATACCCACTGCAAGCTGTCAGTAAAGAAACTCGATACATTGTTTGCATGGAGCGGTTGACGTACAGTCTCGAAAGGGGTTGACAGACACCAGGACGTGTCCGATATAGGTCTATGATGGTACACCGTTAGCCCCTGATCCATATCCAGCGCGCATGATGCTGCGATTCCCGTATAATAAAGCAGCAGGTATCTTACATAGATCTCGCCATGTTCGAACCGAAGCTTCAGGTTATCGTTAATGGCCTCGTTGGAGATCTTGCTGAGCAGCGTAAGGTCCGACACTCCGATCTCCTTTTTCTTCGTAGTCTCGAACACAGCCTTCTTGACTTGAGGCTTTCCTCCTGCTCCTCGACCATCGCCAATGTCGGCCGCAGCCTTCGAGCGACCGAAGCCTCGACTCTTCTTCTCTCCGCCAACGGGTCGTCGCGAGTGTCCCTGAGAGCGATCGCATATTAGTCTCGTGTGTCTGGAATTATACTGCTTGCGAGGATAATAAGACTGTACTCACCATGATTGTGTGTTAAGCGATAGTTCCTGAATTCGCGCCAGGCGACAGGAATTCCGCTGTGTCCGAACGGAGGGGTGGGTTAATTCTGGGGGACAGGTTTACGGATACAATAATGCGGGAGGTGGGATAGTACTCATTCCAAGCGGCGGGGAAAGGCCGACAAGCAACGAGCGTAGAGTAGATGAGGCGTATAAATAGAACAGGAACAAAAGAGTGGTATAAAAATTGGTATAGTACCAAGAGAGTGAATAAAATGTGAAAGTAGAGAGTAAGTACGGAGGTTCAAGAGGAATGGGGAATGACGACGATGGAGATTAGCCCGTCCGTCAGGGAAAGACTGCCAGTGACTGCGCCACAGTGTGGCTCTGGTTCTAACGCGCAATCCTTTGCCTCCAAAAGGAAATCAGGAGAATTTAGTAGTATTTACACTTGAATGCGCCAATCCAGACTGACAGAATATCGGTGCCTTGATTTTGGTCCTGCTTGTCATTTCTCGCCGCATTACTCCGGAGTACAACTGAACGTGCTCCTTTCCATTCTTGGGCACGATTTGGGCTTCGACGCATCGCATCGTCTAGCAATAGCATATTGGTCAGTGCTTCTGACAGGAAAAAGGAGAACTTGTCAGATTTGCCGATTTAAATGCCCAATCTCTGTCCCAGAATCCGGGATTCCCGGAGCCACCTCACCTCCCAAGTATATCCTGTATAATAACCCGTCGCTCCGAATCGCGAACCACTTGACTTAACGCCCTCAACGACGGAAATAGGTCGCTTAGAGTATCTCCATCATGTTCCGGCAGAGTGTGGGGAGCAGCGGAAGCTGTCGCATGCGAAATGGGCTTCACAGAGTCTGCCAGAGAGACGCGGTGACGGTAGGTCCACGAAGCTGGCCATGTATTCTCGGATGCAGGAAGAACGAGTAGGCATATATTCGTCTGTACTCAAACAGAATGACTGCTCCTCTTGCAGCTAATTCTTAACATATATCAATCTATCACCGAGTTATATGAGGGCTCATTAAACGTTCACTATCGCTCTACACTCTCATAGGGGGCTGAAAATGGCCTCCTTCAGCACCCCACCAGCTGGACGCTGGTCGTTAACAAGCAAAATCTTTCCTCTGTAGATATTGAGTGATACTAAGCTTTTGCAGATCAAAACAATTGCCTTCATGGGAGTTTGTGGCTGTTGTGGGCCATGCGACTTCTCACTCCTGCGAGACTTCAGTACATAGTATCAAGATCGCCAAATTCAGCTGAACTAGGCGTTATTTTCAGCCAGCCACCAAGTGTATGTTATAAGAAAGCTGTGCTTCCCGCACCATGGGTTTACCCCTCTTTTTGTCAATTTCAAACACAAAAAAATTATCATCATGACCAGAGTCTATACCAGTCCAGAGATAAACACTAGAAAAGGCAAGCATATCCCGTAGCAGTGACTGTATTCTGCGCTAATATCCTCCAGTATGGGCAACTCTCGTAGCAGACATCAACTATCTTCCTGGTGTCTTGATACTCGACTACTGCCTCAGGAAAAACGAGTCGAAGTACCCGCTGCTTGTCCTCTACACACACTCATTCCCAGCCGAAGGACATGCAGCCCTCGATGCCCGGGGCCTGCACAAGCGTTCTGTCCCCCTCCTTCTACCCTCTACAGAGACAGATTTTGGCAGTAATGCTCGTTTCGTCGACTGCTGGACCAAGCTCACTGTTTTCTCGCTCGTTGAGTATGAACGCGTCGTGATGCTCGACAGTGACATGTTGATTGTCCAAAATATGGATGAATTGATGGATGTCGACTTGGATCCACCGGAAATGGGCGTGACTGGAAATCGTGTCATTGCAGCATCCCATGAGTGCACTTGCAATCCGCTGAAAAAGAAACACCATCCGAAGTACTGGTGGGTGAATACTCCATTCTACCATAACGGTTGTGAGCCGCATGCTTATAGCATCTTTGAAGGAACCCATCCAACTGCGCCTACACCTCTCAGAATACGACCCCTGAGATTGCGCAAACAGTCGGACCTCCTGCTGTTGGTAGCTTAGGTGGTCTCAACAGTGGTCTTCTGGTCGTCAACCCGTCGCTTGCGACTTACGACCGAATGCTCCGTCAACTAGCCACTCCAGCAGTATTGGATTACGCCTTTGCAGATGAAACCCTCCTCTCTGACGTACTTGCTGATCGTTGGGTTCCGCTTCCGTACATCTACAACGCGTTGAAAACGCTGCGTTGGCAGGGCGTGCATGACGCTATCTGGGACGATAAGAAGATTAAGAACATCCATTATGTCTCCAGCCCAAAGCCTTGGGATGAGATGAGAAGTCTTCAGAAGGAACCTGGAAAGGTAACTGGGGGTCAGGACCCGACACACGTGTGGTGGATAGACTATAACCAGAAAAGGGTGGATGAAGATCGTGACCGGGGCATAAACGATGGCTTTTGAGTTTTGTTGGTCTTTCTATTTGAAGCGAAAAGACTGTATGCTCAGCGTACGATTCAAATTGTGAGCAAGAGCAGATTTTGTAGATAGAGAGTACCAAGATATACATGTATACCTCACTATAAAGCCAATAGTCCGTCCAGATTATCCCTTCCACTGGCTCTTACGAAAGAATTTCCAGACAGAACGAAAGAGACCACGTTTCTTGAAAAGAAAGCTTGAGCTGAGATGGGACAGCGCTCCAAGCGCGAGATAGTTTCCTGCTTGTTGGGAGCGTCGAGGAACGGGGGGGTCAGAAGAAGAATATACACGGATCTGATGCCACGCAGAAAGTGAGGTTATGATGTCCAAGTAATTCGCATCCTGGTTGAGTGATGAGATATATATCAATGGCTGTAGAGGGAGGAGCAGGATGAGGAGCGTACGCTAAGCCAGAAGGACAGGTTCCAGGGCAGTCCAGAGGGGACGGTTGAAAGAAGACTTCGAAAGGTCCCCTGCAAGACAGGGTGGTTTGGTCTGAATGCAAAGTTTTTTTCTTTTCTTTTTTTTTTTTTTTTTTTTTCTATTTGTTGATGCAGTTGTATTTTCAATGGAGGAATAGGAGAGTTCTATATACACATGGAGTACATATACAGGCGTGGTCCGGACGACGTGACATCCACACTTCGTATGAGTTTTTTGCAAAAGAGTAGGGTATCCCAATAGCGTGCAAATAATATAAACAGAGAAATAGCAAGTCTATATCTATCAGTAAATGAAGATAGGATCTCCCCATCCTCAAGAGGTCTTGGTCTGGGTATCCTTATCAGCTTGGTCAGCTGATGAGCTCTCTGACTGAGCCTTGGAGGCCTCTTTCGATGCTGGAACTTCATTCTCTGGCGTAGCAGGACTCTGCGGGTTACTCACAGAGTCCCAAAGAGACGAAACGTATGATCCAATGTGCGACAGCCATCCCTCCTCTTTAGCATCCTCAGCCTCTTCCTTTTGTTCAATCTCCCACACCTCACGCGGCAGAATCCGAGATGGTGGCTTCAACGGCAACGTGCCATTCTTGGCCTTTTGCTGTAGCAGCTCTGTTTCAAGAGCCACCAAGGCCCTCCGGGCAGCCTTCTCTGACTGCTCCAGCTCAACCAATCGAGACTCGACATCCTCCCGCCGTGTAGTCTCCTTCCTTCTAGACCTCCAAGACTCGTATACAATCAACCCACCAGCCACTATGAATAGGAAAGACTCGCTTATGAACGATGCTCCCGATTCAATGGCTTTCGACTCGGACAGCGGACGGATATGAGGCTTTGGGGCCGGTTTGTCTGCTTCCGTCGCCGCGGTCTTTGCTTTTGCTATTGCATCTGCTTCCGCTTTGGTCTCTGCTTCTGTTTTCACGGTCGGGGTGGTGGGCTTATGTTTTCGGGCTGCGGCTTCAGCAGCTGCTCGTCGTTGTGCGGTGGTGGTATCACGCAAGAGACCGAGACGTAAGCGCATGTCCATTCGGTGGAGCGACTGCGCCATAGATACGCATATCCGTCGGAAGCGTTCATGTTCGCGGGCCTGTGCTTTGATTTGATTCTGGAGTCACGGAGTCACGGATCAGCATGAGCTCCCCAAGGAAGAGGGGTAGTGCGGCTTACCGCAATGGGCTTGGACAGTGTCCGGATGACGAGTGAGGAGAGTTTCAGCGTAAGAGACATGGTGGTTTGTAGTATGTGGAAGACCAGTGTCTCTGTGTAAGAAAGGCTGACGAGGGAATCTTTTAGAGGCAACCCACGTCGTCATCGCTGCCCGGTCCCTCAGGCACAAGTCCACCTTCCTATCTAAGCATAGTGCCATGTGCTGTCCTGCTGACATAAACACCGCCCGTTGTTACGGCATTCAGGTCAATGTTTATCGATTTCCTCTTCGGGCAGTCCGTTTGGCGGCTGCAATCCTTACTTTTCGGCAACCTCATCGCTTCTTTTCCTTTCTTCCCCCCCACCTGCTCCTGTCCCCTCGCCGCTGTCTGTCGGAGGTGGTTGCATTTCTTGTCTTTGTTCTTTGCTTAATTGGGTTTATTTGCCTTTTTTTTCTTTTGAGCGTCATTGTTGTTTTTGGTAAGTTTCTGAACCCCCGTGTGCAATGCCTCTCTTTGTTACGGTTCCGTCAAGATGTGCAGCTCCCGATGCGGAACCAGAAAGTCATGCAATTGACAGCTGACAAGGTTTAGGGATACCCGGGGACTGCAAGAGCCCTATTGTGACTATAATCAGTTTGCATTCATCGCTATACTTGATGACCGTTACGACCTTCTGGATATATTAGACCTCGAGTCACCGCCATTTTATAATCGTTCGATGTTCACCTGAGAAACGACGAAAACCATCATGGAGGCATTGACGCCGCGATCTACGAACCAGGTGATCAAACCTAAGGTGGCGATGCAGCGGAAGGTGTTGGACAAGAATGCTGCTGTCGCCGCTGCCAAAGCCGGACAAAAGGCCCCCGTGATGAAGGATCACCATGCACAACCTCCGCCGGCAATCGTGGTAGAGCCTGATGAGGAAGGAGAACGGTACACGACCGGCGGGTTTCTGGGCAAAGGAGGGTTTGCGATCTGCTATGAAGGGAAGTTAATGCGCAATGGACGCGTGTTTGCGATGAAGGTGGTAAAGTCGGAGATGAAGCAGAAGAAGATGGAGGAGAAGGTATGGCTGCTATTCATCCCACGCTTATAGGTTCGTTCATACTAATGAAGTCGCGCAGTTCCAAACTGAGCTTCAAATCCATTCGAAAATGCGCCACCCCCATATCGTCCGATTCCATCGAGCTTTCACCTTCCACAACAGCATCTACGTCGTTCTCGAATTATGCCCCAACGGCTCCATCATGGACATGGTCAGGAAAAGGAGATGTCTCAGCGTGCCTGAAGTGAGAAGGATTATGATTCAACTATGCGGAGCGGTGAAATACCTTCATAAGCGACATGTCGCCCATCGGGATCTGAAAATGGGTAACCTGTTTCTGGACCACAACATGGATATCAAAGTAGGAGACTTTGGGCTTGCGGCAATGATCATGTCAGAGAAGGACGAGAGGCGGAGAACGACATTATGCGGGACGCCTAACTACATCGCCCCTGAGATCTTGGATAAGACGAAACGAGGGCATACACAGAAAGTGGATATCTGGTCGCTGGGAGTTATCTGGTAAGGTCTTACTATGCCATCCACTGTTTTGCCCCGACTAACGAAATTGGCTTCTAGCTTCGCCATGCTCACCGGTTATCCCCCATTCCAGTCGAAAACGCAAGAAGAAATTTATAAGAAGGTGCGGAATTTGGTCTACGTTTGGCCCAAAGGGTCCGAGTGTGCCAACGATATCCCGGAAGAGGCCAAGAGCCTAGTTGATTCCTGTCTTAACCTGGAGGAGGAACAACGTCCGGAACCAGACGATATCGTTGAGCACCCGTTCTTCGACATGTACGACGGATGTATACCTGCGCGCCTCGATCCGGCGTGCTCTCATACCAAGCCGGTCTGGCTGAGGTCACAAACACCACGCGGCGACACTATGATGCGTGGTCATAGTTTGGAACATGACGAACGGTTATCCGGATACATTGAGCATGTTGAAGATCCGATCCAGCGTTACCGGGTTTGCAAGGCCGCGTTCTACACGCTTTGTGGTGTAGGAAGGAAACCAGACGGGACTGCTCGCAGGGCTGCCGGAAAGAACTGCAACAAAACGGCGTATGCTGAGTGTGCCGTGGAGGAAGAAAGAAGACTGAACCCCGTGATCCCGTTACCACCGGACTTCGTTTACAAATACCCCCATGATCCAGATGGAGACTGGAGTCTCCCCGATCCAGCATTGCCGTCTCGCAAGGATGACTCCACGCTGGATAGCAGCGTTGTTTCGAGCCGCAGCATATCTCTCCGGCATACTTCGAATAATGCGGCAACACTCTCGCGGACACAGACTGCTCTACTGGCCGCGCAGCAAAGGCGAAAGGAATCCCAAAGCCACGCGGCTACTTTGCGACAACAGTCTTCACTCGGACGAGGTTCGACACGCAAGACACCCGCAATTAACGATCCAGCAGGCCAAACCTTCGAACCAATCCCGGAGGCCAAGTCTGCCGAACAGGATCCTGCTCCGGCGGCTCCTGCTCCTACCGGGGGCTTGGCCGAACGACCTATGCGGCCGCGCAGAGGGGTAGCTGCTTCTTACTCTGGATCGATCCGAAGTGCAGACAGCAACGCTGCAGGGGCAATCACGAAGTTAAACACCGCTCCTGGCATGCTGACAGTTGGCAAGACCCGTTCCCAGTCTAGAAGACTAGAAGCCGCCAACAGCCAAGGCTTGACTCGCCAGGCGACTGTCCCGGAGAGAGTCCCATCAGTGATGACCAAGGAAGTACCCGCCAAGAAACAACCACCTCCATCACGCCCAACGTCCAGGATGACGGATGTCGAAGTGCTCTCGACGCCAAAGCTCGAATGCAACGAGGAGCCCGTGAAGAAGTTGCCTGAAGCGAACCCCCGTCGCTCTAAGACTGAGGTTCCTACACCAATGACCCGATCTGCTAGTACTAGCGGTCCATCCACTGCGAGCAAGCCTCGTTCGTCTCTTGGAGCACATCCCTTGTTTCACGCTCGGGATCCATGTGAGGTCGTGCCAAGGACTTCCGTTAGTGAGGTGAACACTGATTTGCGACTTTTGCTTTCCCACCTTGCTCCACAATCTGCGGCCCGTAGACGAGCCGGCTCTAGACGTGAACCCCACGCGTATGTCATCAAGTGGGTCGATTACACGAATAGGTACGGAATTGGCTATGTCTTGGATGATGGCAGCGTCGGATGCGTTTTCAAGGCCGAGAATGGACAGCCAGCCAGTAGTGTTGTTTTGCGCGCTGGAGAGAAGCACATTCGTCGTAAGGCACGAAGCCAGGAAACGAAGAGCTACGAGTATTCGGAGGCGGACCAGTTGGTGCCCCGAAATGGACTACCAGTCGAGCTGTACGAGAACTGCGACAACGATCCGTTGGTTCCTCGAAGCGCCGTCCGACGGGCGTTCATTCCACCATCTGTCTTCGAGGTCAAGCGGTATCAAAATGGGTCTGGAGTCGGAATCAAGCTTCGTCATGACCTCCATGGTGAGCATGGGCCCGCTGACTATGAGAAGATCAAGCGGGTTAAGCTGGTCGACCAGTTCGGAAAGTATATGATTGGATCTCTGGGCCGACATGGCGATGAAGGCCTGGTAGATGATGAGTTGAACAGCAAGAGCGATGGTCAGTTCATCAAATTCTATCAGCGCCTGGGTAATGTTGGTGTTTGGGGATTCGGGGATGGTGCTTTTCAGTTCAACTTCCCTGATCACACGAAGCTCGTTATCTCGCCTGGTTCTTCACGGACCTCCTCGCCTTGGATCGACTTCTACCACCTCTCTCCATCCGCTGCACGCTACCTCGCCGCCAAGGGAAAGATGCACCCATCCGGATTCGATACACGGGCTGTTGCTTCGGACGAAGCAGTAACATTCCTGAGCATTGCCCACGGCACATTAAACAGCTCTGTGGATGAGCGGATCAGAGATGTACTCGAGGCAAACTCCTTCCTAGAGAAGATCCAGTTCATGAAGGACGTTCTCAAAGTGTGGATCAAGAAGGGACGGCTTGGCGGTCGACCTTCACCCACGACTTCTGAGGATGGCTCTCCATCGGAAATGTTCTGGGAGGGTTCGCAAGAACGTCCTCAAGGCGGAAGCGGCGGCAAGTTCGTGTGGGTAACTGTTGGTGCACCCGGGGGCGACGGCGAGTATCGCTCTATATCGCTGAAGGAGAAACGGTCTGACGGCGAGGTGGACACGCTCAGGGAACGGTTAGAGCGCTTGGGAGGAAAGACATAATCGGGATTCCACCCGTCTTTATACTTGCGTTACGACTTATGACTTGCATTTGTGTCTTGGTTAATACTTGGTTCTTTTTACGGAGTTAGTCTGCTATTACATCCTGGGTAACTTTTGAATACACTTGTCTATACAACGCCTCTATACTATACAAACTCCTTGTACTCTGCGTGTTAATCCCTAACCATATACGCCTGCACATACCCACCCGCCACCTCCTCCTCCTGCACAACCCAAAAGCCCCTCCTCTCATACACAGGCTTGCCCGCCGGCGACGCAGACAAAAACACCGGTACCTTGTCGTTATCTGCACGATCGAGACCCCATTTCAGGAGCATTGAGGCGATTCCTTTCCCGTTGTAGGAGGGGTGTGTACCGAGCATGTCGAGGTCTGCGCAGTTAGATTCCGTACTACTTGTAGTCCGTACATATGCGTGATGCATATGTAGGAGGCTATGCAGGAACGAGATATATATGTACAAAAATGCTTGACTGCATGGAGAGATGGATATAGGGGAGGACATACAATAATGCGGCTTCGAACCCATATATTCCTCCCGTTTCGCAGCCATACCACCGAAAAACCGTTGGCAGAGAGTTGGATCTGAGCTTTTGGGCCACTTGCCCTCTTCTTCTTCTTCCTGGCCCACCTCTTTCTGTTTTTCTCGCGATTGGTCTTTCGGAAACTTCCAAATCGCAAACGCTGCTATCTCCCCTTCTCCTTCACCCCCCTCATTACCCCCCGTACTACTGGATGCATCCGGGGCATCAACAACCTTTAATAAAACCTGTCCCGGAGCAACAGCTTCTCTCGCAAACTTGTCCTCCCACCACGCACGCACGTCGGGGGTGCGCGGGAATAGAGTCAGGTTGAAGGGGTCGGAGAAAGCGGCCAGGAAGACGGTTGTTAATTGGACGGAGTCGCGGGGTGTGGCGGTTTGGATTTGAAGGGGCATGGTTTTTCTTTTTTATGGTCTTTGTATAGGGGGATATAGGAGGTTGCTGGTTTGGGTTGGTAAAGTGATGCAATTGTGGATATATCTGATGATTATCTTGATAAAGTCACGTGGTTTGTTTGGAATACAAGTTGATGTGAATTAAATATAATCATTTAGTTCGTGATAAATAAATGTCAGGTCATTCCAAAGCCATCCACCATCATTCATATAGACGTTAAACACCCCTAACACTCGACCCCCTTCACCAAATCTCACATCAAGCACGATACTTCTCCGCACTCGCCCCATAATCACTCTCCGGACTGCGCGGCCTAGGATGCTGCTCCTCATGATAATGCTGCCGCGGCAAGAAAGACCGTCGACTAAACTCTCCCGTCGGCGTCCGACTCTCCCCGCTCTTCGTCGACTCGATCTCCCGCTTCACGCCCTCGTACATGTGTTCCACGATCTGTATCTCTTCTTGCACGTCTAACTCGCTACCAACCAGACATAATTCTCGCTCGCGCTGCTCGATGTATTCCCGAATATTCCGCCACTCGTTCTGGTAGTGTTTCAATCGGTCCGGTAACCCCGATCCCTTGAGGTATGTCAGAATACCAGCCATGATGGTATTCAAAGCCCCGAACGCCGTAACAGCAGAATGCGGTCCGCTGGCCGCGCCTAGCGCCGTAATCGCAGCGGCCGCGACGACCTGGATGCCCAGACAGACATTGATAAGCACGCTGAAGAACCGGTACCGGGAGTCTGCGGATTGCTCTGCGCGCACGACGCGCTCGTAGATACCCACGTTTGGGGCGTGGCGGTCGGAGTGGTGCGGGATTGTGAGGGCGGGGACGGTGTCGATGCCTGTGAGAGCGCGGAAGACGAGGAGTTTGTCTTCTGGGGGGATGAGGTGGTTTCTGTCGGTTTGGGTGACTGTGCGGCGCATTGGTTGGATGGGGGGTTGTGGGTGGGTGTGAGGGTAGGCTTGGGGATCGGTGGGTTGTTCGGGGTTGTAGTTGTGGTTGTTGTTGGTGGGTGGGATTTGTTGGCTGAGGGGTTGGAATCTGGGGAGGCCTGGTTCTTCGGGGTCCAGGGCTGCGAGCAGGCGCCAGAATAGGCTTCGGCCGCGGCGTTGTTCGGACATTTTGCTTGCGCTTTGCTTTCAGTGATACTCTGTATGGTTTTGAGATCTGTAGGAAGGATGGAAGAGGAATGATTGCGACGCGACGAGCAGCAGAATAAAAGATAGCACAACTTACTTACCGCCTCGGCTCGAAAAAAATCTCTTTACTTTTTCCCTTTGACGTATCATTCTTGATCGAGTTAAACCAACCCTAATTTAAGTACTGCACGGAGCAGAGGAAGGCCATCGCTCAACTAGGAAAGAGGCGGGAGAAAGAGGCCGTACATGGCCCATGACAGTGTGATGGGTGTTTTTCATAACCCAGAAGTATTACTAGTTCGCGTTTATCACTGCTCATTTCCCGTTCAGTTGAGGCCGCTTTTGCCGATACGGGTTCCGGAGGGGGACACAGAGCTAAACACGGAGATAGACACGGACACGGATGCCGGACGCGACTCAAAAAGCGGTCTCGGCGCGTATCACGGAGAATTATTTAGCTGTCACTGGGTTGGTTCGCCGGTCTGATAAGGTCCTCCACACCGCAGGGTAAAAGTACAGAAGACAGAATGCAGCTATGAAGAGAGCAGACTCCGTGGTTTGCATGGCAGACGGTATCCTCGGTAGAATTCAGAACGAACATGCACGAACCTGAATATCAACAGATTTTCTCTGCACAATCACATCACAGCAAGGATAATTCGCGTCGAGCACAATTGGGGGTGTTCGGATCGTCCTGATCAACAGAGACTGGCGAGCTGAATTGGACGCCGGTACGGACCGGTCAAAACCTTGGGCTCTTCAAGTGTCAGCTTCGCGCACTGACTGGTCCAATGGAGGATGAGGGTCCATGTCCATTGGACCCTGATTGGCATGGAGAGTGCTGGCTCCATATTATTCGGTTCCGTAGAAGCCGGAGTCGGGACAAAGGAAGTTGGTTGCTGCTGCTATGGTTTGTTTCAACATCTCAGAAATCATGGAGGGGAGCAAGGTAGGATATAAAAAGGATATAAAGGACGCAAAGCACAGGAGTGAGTGGAAATGGGGGAAATGGCGGGGAAAAAAAAGAAGAAGAAGAGATGCGCGAAAGGAGATTCGAACTCCCGACCTTCGCATATCGTATGCCAAAGGATGGTTACGAGTGCGACATCATAACCACTAGACAACTCGCGCTTTAATCCGGATTTCAGCCTAGCAATATATAACCAATCCTTTTCCAGGCTACCGCGGCTATCCCAATGCGGTAATATGTCCCCTCACACAATTTGAGGGGCATTTGTCAACACCCACTACGACAACTGACAACTTTATACACGATCTGCAATCGCATACCATGAGTGACGCTGCAATTGGAAAGACAGAGCGCCTGCTCGTCATTTTCTTCAAGAAAATCCCCCCTCCACTGGTCGCGCATATCAGCCGCCAATTCCCAGAGGCCGAAGTGACTATTTACCATTCCCAGAAAGCCGTTCCTGTTCCAAGAGGTTGGTCATAAACACATTGTGACGTTGTGTGCATGTTGCTAACTGACAAAAAGACCTATGGCAAAACGCGAGTCTGGTTTGCACATTTACCGATCTTCCCGATCTCGAGGATGCTGGAAAGTACGCACTTCAACTTCCCATTGACAGACCTAGACGCTGATCATTCTACAGTATTAAGCTAATTCATACTGTCTCTGCCGGTATTGACCACTTCGTCCACCACCCTATCATCCAAAACTCTGCCATCCCCATCACCACCAGCTCCGGCATCCACGGTCCTCCCATGGCAGAATGGACCGTAATGAACTGGTTGACCTCCGCGAGGAAGTTCCTTCATACGCGTGAAGCGCAGAAGCAACACATCTGGGGGGATCCCGATGAGTACATGCCCACCTGCACCGATCAGGTCGGGAAGAAAGTGGGCATTCTGGGATACGGGAGCATTGGACGGCAGAGTACGTTCCTTTTGCGCCAATGGTCTCGTCAACGGAGCTAACATAAATACAGTCGCAAACGTATGCGCAGCCCTAGGGATGACTGTCCATGCATATACAGCGTCCCCACGCCCTACTACCGCCTCGCGACGCGACACAGGATACATTGTCCCCGGCACTGGCGACGCAGACGGCACAATCCCAGTATCCTGGCATCACGGCCTAGACAAAGCATCCATCCACTCATTCCTTTCTCTCGGTCTCGACCACCTCGTTATCTCCCTCCCGCTCACCCCGCAAACCACCCATCTCATCGGCGCAGAGGAATTTGCTCTCCTTGCCGCCAACAGCACTCATCCGTTCAGCAAGCCGTACCTAACCAATATCTCGCGCGGGAAGGTCATCGATCAGGATGCGTTGGTGGAATCGCTCAAGTCTGGGGAATTGAGCGGTGCTGCGCTGGATGTGACAGATCCTGAACCTTTGCCGGCGGACCATCCGTTGTGGGATGCGCCGGGTGTGCAGATTAGTCCTCATGTCAGTTCGCTCGGAAGGGAGTATTTTCCAAGGTCTTTGGATATTCTTCGACTGAACCTGGATAGGATGAAGAAGGGGGAGGAATTCGTAAATGAGTACAAGCGGGGGAAGGGGTATTAAGCCCGTCCCTGTACATATATGAGCCTTTACGACTCATTGTCTGAAGGCAAGTATAGTCATCTTTGCTCGATACATTCTAAAGCCATATGCACGAACGCGGATAGAAATACAATGCTAAGCATTCACCGTGCTTGATCTTAGATGCTGATGATGTGTACTCATTTGTCAAGACAAACCCTGGATCTTGCCATTCACTGTAACTTTTCTTTATTTTCTCCCCTCATAAGTATGTTCACAGATGCAGCCAACTCAGAGTTCTACATGATCCTCAAACTCGTTGGCTATCGAATTTGACAAGCTCTTCCTTCGCAAGCCCAACACGGCTAAGCCATCTAGAGGGTGCCATCACCATAGTTTGCCACGACTCAGCTCGTTTGAGAAGACTGATCTCGCGTCCTGTGCGCCCCAAGGCATCGTTCGTTGATTCCCCCTGACTCGCAAATCCCGGTATTCGTTCTTTGATCAGGAGTATTTGAATGTTACCGTGGGCGTGAGCATGGAAGCTATGGTTAGAATCAATTTTGCCAGTAATTACTTCCCCCTTGGTGGTTTTGAACCATTTGACACCAATTACTTCGTGAAGGGGATATTCAAAGTAAACCCATACTTTGAAGTAGAAGCTCGCCTCCAAGCCGCAATGGCAATCTCTGCTGGAGCTACTGCAGAGATCAGTATACACCATCCACGTCATTGGCATATTCTCCCGCGTGCAATATCTGATACGTCCTATCCGGCGTTGCAATCAAATCTCAATGCCAGTGGCATTATGCATTATGCCAATTGGCGGGGTCTTTGCGAGGTCGAGAGTGGGGGACCTGGGATGTCGATCAAAATGAAACTCTGAAAGCCAATACAAACTTTCTACGTTAGCCAAAAAACAATTTCGATTTACACAGGTAGCTCTGTTATTCCAATGCATGCGAGCACGCTTCGCAGTGGCTTGGCAAGTACGGCGTCTCGCTTGTAACAAGGCGCGCTATCTTATGCTGATCACTGTGTTTTCTATGAATCTAGCAGGGACTCTATTCGCAATCCTCACACAGCTCGAAGGGGCTTGAGAATTGGTCATTTTCCAGTCAACACCCAGTATGAGGAAAACTAAACCTGATCATCCAGGTTCCAGACACTGATAGCAAGAGCACTGAAGTATGTGCTAGACATCGATATTTAATCCACGACGGTTTTACGAAGAAAAAGAACTGTTTTGGAGACTTCGGCCTGAATGCTACCATCCAAGAGATATTGTCCGCAGTCTTTGGATATTTGAACGCAGCGATGTCATATGTCGCATCGACCAATTACGACCCTTAAAGACACCCACCTATCCTTCGAGATTTTAGGGCTTGCGTGATCCCTGGTAGACAAATGAGTGGCAGCATCCCAGATATAGCATGTATGATGCCCAATGGGGCTATGAGGCTTGTCGGGGAACACAAAGTCCCCTAGCTCTGATCCCACAAATTGAATAGACGCTATGAAGAAAAAAGGAGAAAGTTTCGTGAAGAAACTTCGGTAAGTATTAGGGATAGACGCCATATTATGGAACAACGGGGCTGATGGAATCTATTTAGGACAGCTAGCCCTTTACATGAAGAATGGAGAACTCGGTTACTCGCTCATATCCACGTATAACGGGACCATTTCTTCACGACAGGAGCTGGTTGGGAATAAGTGGGTGCTCCAGTACAGCCCCGTTAAGCATAGTGCAGCCGGTGGTCAGGGAGAAGTGTGGCAGGCTACCAAGCCGCCAACACGCCAATGAGCTGTTGGGTGGGGGCAAGTTTGCTTTGGCATTGCAATAGAGCATTGCAATAGGTCGGATATCAAGGATAAATATCTAGGTGATTGGCATAAAAAAGGATTCATGTATGTAGGAATCATAAGTTAACTAGCCCTATTGATGACTAAGGTGACGCAACCAAGATAACTACAATTCACCACCAAGCAACGTCTCTCTCCCTGCGTCTCTCTTTTCTTTTTCTCTGTTTTGATCCTGTTTTTCATCATCTCGACTGTAATCCTACCGACTCATCTGTGCCGGCAACATGCCTGACAGGAACGATTTCTTCCCTGCTAAGCATTATCTTGGCATAGAAATCAACTTCAGTGATAGCCAAGGACGATGGGCTCTTACGCAGAAGCTCGAAGAGCAACACGATCAGTATGACGAGAAAGAGTTCGAAGATATCGATGGCTCTTCCTCTGCTTGTGGAATATTCCAATGCAGACGCCCAGACGATCCGGCTCAGGTTGCTACTATGAAGATTTGGATGCAGTACGAGAATCCCGAATTATCGCCCTATGTTTATGGAGTAAAGCATAAATAACTCTTGATGGAAAGAGTCCCATACGCAGGTTCCGAAATTTTTCCATTGGCCGCCAGAGCAGAACAAGCCTCCAACGAACTCATCTGTTCCGCTGAGTCCGAGATAGATGGCCACCAAACCTTGACTGAGATGGACTGCAGGTCTTGTCCGACTGTATTGGCATATAAACAGGAACAGCAGAGTTCGGATGGTTTGGTTCCTGGTGGATTTACAACTTACCTTGTGATTAGCACAGTACCGGGTATTCGACTGGATAAGTCTATCTATCGGGGGAAGCCACAGGCCGAACGCAGAGAGATATGCAAGGCGTTCAAAGAGGCTTGGGAGCATGTCATTACCTCTCTCTCTCTCTCTCTTTTTTTCTTTTTGTTCTTTTTGGTTTCTCTTTTCCTTGCTTACTGATGAACACAGGGACTGCGTCCAGATAAAGGGTGTATACACGCACGCAGCAGATATAACCAATTTCTTCTGGGATTCAGCAAACAAGAATGTGTGAGTCCAACACTTTATTTCATGGATGCAGCCACTGATAAGCGCTAGCTACATCACTAACTTCGAAGATTGCCGCCGGACGAAGTTCACCGACCGCTGGAGAGACATTTACTATATTTCCTGGGGCTTGAAGACTCCCCCAGAATGCTATCGTCACTACGAGGAGACCTCAGACCACCCGAATATGTCTTTATGGCGGCTGGATTAGGTCGGCCTTCAGTCTGTTAAGCTTGCGCTTGGGCCATTGAACAAACCTGACGACTCTTGAGAGGCGGAAGTCTGAGATTCTCCAAGGGACATCGATGATCCTAGCGCAAGAAGGGGTTCAGAGTTCAACATTCGAATATTGGGATTGGTGGCCGGTTTCAAAAACTTCCTTAGGAAATAATGGACATCCAATCTCGTCAAATATATACACATCGCTCATGCAATAAATATAGATCATGACGCCCATAACGTAGGCCAACTATCCAACTCGCCAAGCGAAAGCCCCCCCGGCTGCACCAAATCCATCTCATTCCCCGACCTCCCCAGAAAATCCTGCATCGTAGGTTCCAGAAACGCCATTTCCGTGGTAAATCCGATTCCAGGTGCTGTAGAGGTGTTGGGGAGGTCGGGTAGATCCACGATTGCATCTGGGGTGTTATAGATGCTGCTGTTACTGTTATGCTCGTGGATATGGGATTCACACAGATCTTCATCTGCGAGGTTTGTGCTTTGGTTGAGAGTCTGTTTAACCCGTATGAGATTCTCATAGAACTCCGCAGCAGCAAGGTTCCCATGATCTGTCATTCTGTGTAGAATCTCGATCCCGGTCTCGAGGGTTTCAATGTCAGTGGTATTGCCGATGGTACTTGATCCCAGGAGACTCGAGATTACTAGTGTCAGAGTTGATGAGAAGAGGTACTGTGCGTAGAAGTAGCCGTACATGGGGAGAGAACCGTTAATCCATTCGTCAACGACGAGGGCATGTGAGTGTCGTGCGGCGTGGATGCAAGCTTCGCTGAGGGTTACTACTGCCTGGGGCACTTGGGGTTGTTTGTCGGTGTTCTTGTGGGTGCCGTAGTGTTGGTAGAGGGCGTGGAGGAGGATGGGGCGGGTGGCGAGGATCACGCACTGCTTGGTTAGAAAGATAATGCAGACTAGGTCCGATAGGAGGTGTAAGTACCTGATTGAACTGCAAATGCAACGAAACAATATGTTTTGCCGGAGGCCCCTCATCCCCTGGTAACCGTATATGCGCCGGCAACTCCTGCATCCATCCCTGCAACGCCAATAGTAAGTGTTGCTCCCTCTGTAGAAACGACTCCCTGTGCTCCTTCCGGCTATATATCTTCTCAACAATCAATCCTACGATCCTTGCCAGCTGCACACTCGCTACTAAATACGCAGTATCCGAGAATTGCTCCGCCGCCGCGGGAGAAGACACCTCTTTCGGCAAATCAACATGGATATCTTCATCGCGGATTTGTAAAGGAAAGCCAGTTTTCGATCCCCACATGCGGTCGAAGATGTATACAGCCCACCATATGCGGACGCGATGCTCGCGCTCGATGGGATCGGGGCATTGGCGTTCGGGAATGTTGTGGTTTAGGCCTAGAATCAGGCCGATGCGCATAGCAGTCCCGATCAGTGTGTACCCGGAGTGGCGGCGATTAAGGAAGTATGAGAATAGGGACTGCATTGCATGGTCAGCTTGTGTTCTAGATGAGACCTCATTAAACATACCAAAAGTAGTAAGCTCTCCATATGCACGACCCCCGGCCTCTCAGGCAAAATAGATATCAACCCCATAGCCCGCACATAGTATCCCGTCCCCGGAACCCTCCCCCCAGCCGTAGCCGCCGAATCCGCCCTCGACGAATAAACCTCTCCCAGCGCAAACAGCGCAAAGAACTTGGCCGTCCACGCCGGATCCTCCCTCTTTTGTGGAAACTTGTACAGATCGTCCAGTTGGTCGAGGGTTGTTTTGCGCAGAACGAGATGATACACCCGGCTGAGCTGGTTGAATGCTACACGAACGAGTAATCGAGCCTGCGGGAGACGCGGCCATTGCGTTTCTGCTTCTACCAGCACTGATTCGGGTGTGTATTGCGTTCGCGCTACGTGCGCTGTCCCAGGGTTACCAGTAAGGAATTGGCGCAGGCGCGTTGCAAACGCTGTACATGCTGCTTCGCCCATATAGATTGGTGGTGCGGAGGGGTCGTAGGGATAAAACCAAGCGCGGTCTCCGAGAAGTGGATTTCGAACAGGCGGAGTACTGGATTCTCGCCATTGAGCCTGATTAAAGCCTGGCGCTATATCCGAAGTACTAGAAGCCTGACGCGAGTGCTGTAATTGCGCTCGTAGTTGATCGTTCTCCGCAAGAATCTGGTCGAGATAACTCTCGTTGATCTTTAGTTTACGGTCACGCAGCGAGTACTGGCATTCTTCGCCCCGACCGACATTGCGGCATCGGGAACAAGGCTGGTCACCGGAGCATTTGACCTTGTGCGCGTGGCATCGTTGGCAGCTGCGGAGGTGTTAGTTTATAACGTCTCACTGCAGAAGGACCGAGGGCAGGAGGGAAACGTACGCCACGGGCTTCTTTTTGTGGAACTTTGGTGGTTTGACAACTGGCATTTTTCTGCAAGGTTCACATGTATAGATCCCCTCCTTTCTATTGTCCAAGCATGAGTAAATGGTTAAGATTATTGAAGGGAGAGAAAAGTCGGTCGGCGTTTTGCAATCTTCCCGAGTGGCAAAAAGGCATCTCCTCGAGCCCTGAAGAATCGGCATCTTGTCGGGATGCCGATGAACTTAAAAAAAAAAGAGGACGACTGCTCGAAATGTATGTAATCCTGAAGTCCTAAATAAAGGATCGATGCAAGTAAATGTGTGTGTCTGGTGCAACCAAACCGACTTCATTGTTGCTTATCCAACATCTAGCGCGTATGTATCACGGGATCTAATATATACAAGCAGCTCAATTGATATGCAACGGCCGACTGGAGCCGCGGAACTCCAAAAGTCCCTCCGTTACTCCTTCCAAGTCCAGCCCCAGATTCACTCCACCACCGCATACAACGAGGATCTTCCATGTGGCAAAAGACCCCAGCGAAGCAAGCGTGATCTTATCCTCGGTAGACCCGATGTAATGGTCTGAACCGAGCCTTTGTTCACTCTGTAGACGCTGGTCAGGGCATGAGTCTTGTCTGGACCTCAACTACTCGATATTCAAATCCGAGGGTGACAAAGTCGTGCGAAGCAAAACCTTGTGCCGGAAGGATCTTGAATGATTTCGTTGCCCATGTGCTGGAGGTTAATGGAACGGGATTTCGGCCTCCCGGCTCCTTGGCCAACGTTTGCACCCAACAGCCACAGTCGGACCTGGCTCAGTCGGATGTCCGCGTGGCCGCCAAATGTAGCTTGGTCCTTTAGCGGGTCGAGCTGAACATAGACCTGCGCACGCGATAATTGTCCAGAGGCGAAATAATCTGTTTCTTTACCATACTATCTCGCTCGGCTTGCGTGAGCTCAGTTGGTTGTTTTAGAAGCTGTAGCTCGGTAGGCGTGAGCTCACGAATTTTCCCCTGGTCGCTCTCATTCCGGGGCCACTCGCTGCGGATAGCGGTATACTGAACCAAAAACTCCTTAGATTGTTCACGTATGCGTTCTTGCTTCCCCTTAAAGGCAAAGTAGTTCTGCAGTGGTGCGGAATCAAATCACGAATCGCAGCATAACCAGCGACGTACCCGGTTTTACTTCAGCCAACTACATCCCTGAGCGGTGGAAAGAAATCGATGCAGCCACGCCCCAGTTGGACATGAAAATGAAGGCGCTGGGCTATTTCTTAGCGACTAACCTGTTGCTGCCTGGGAAGCATGTCTTCAAGGCTCACGAGCCGGGTGTTGATGGAAAGACTAAGGGGCTTGCTGTTCCTCGGGATTTGGGGACGTTAATGTTGATGCATAAACAATGGATACCCGATAAGAACCAGTTATTTCCTTAACTTCAATATGCAAGTAGAAATCAAGCCGGGGCTTTGCCGTTTTCCCGAGGGGTTTCAGTAGTTACCATTCCCGATGCGGTTCTCGTATTATGGCTGGTATCCCGAGCCCTCAGCATCGGCATTCCGACACAATGCCGACGAGGATAAAAAACTAAGAAAAGTTGGTTAATGCAACTTGCAGAATCTGAGTAGGTGCAGGATTTTAAGATGTGTATGATGTTCAAAAAGCCCTGCGCCGATGTACAGTTCCTCACAGACTCGCAACGAAGCTATGGCATCTACGACCGGATAGAGGGAACGATATCGTTCACTCCTCAGCAGTCAATTGCTTCGGATCAGTTAAACTTGTCATTCGAGGGTATACCTTTATAAACCATCTAATGAGTTGTTAACTAACCGTTCAGGCACAACCATTGTATCCATGGACATCAACGCGACCAACATCCCTATACCACCATCGACAGCGTCGCAGACGTTCCTACGAATGCAACAACCGTTGGCCAAATTGGCGTGTTCGAAATCCACAAGCCTAGAGATTGGATCAACTTACCTCTTACCATTCGAGTTTGTCGTGCCGCCCGAGATCCCCCATAATGCCTGTCGGCATTCGCATCGCCACGAGCAGATTCATTCGGAACATTGTCAACTTCCGCCAAGTATGGATCAACGGTCTTTCCGGCAGCTCAAGGACCGGATTGTGGATGATATGGCACCAGAGAGTATTGAGATCACGTATTTAATTTGTCTTCGGGTGTTTGAGAGCTGTCGCAAGACTGGTATTATCAGAACAATCGCGGAATGGAGGCACCCGGTACATATACACTCATTGCGAAAAGAACGAGCACCGCTACTTATCCAACGGGGATGTCAATTCTACCGCTTGAGTAATGAAAAAAGGATTATGGGGGGATGGTGTCCACGAGCACTAGGAACATTATCCATCAAAACAGCACAACCGGCTGCCATTCAGTCACATCTACAATCCGGTCTCCCTGCTACAACGATAACAGCAAGCCTGCAATATACTACTACGGCACGAATACCACCGCCAGAATTACAGTCCATCCATCCTCGACTCGATATCCTCACCTTTTCTTCCCTGGAAGTGTGGCCCGATTTCCCGGATTTGATAGATTCGTCAATATGTCCGTACCATAATGTATTAAACGTGCGGACGGTGTCTTTACCATCATGCCAATTGGGCCCAATAAAATGGCAGACGGAAAAGGATCTCAGGGGTGAGTCGATAACCCACACGGCATCTGTACAGGTACCTGTTATCTTTCCGGAAGATGCACCGGCGCATCTCCCAACATTCTTCTCCTGTCTTGTTGCGCGAACATATTCGGTGAAGTTATCGTTTACATATCGTGTCGAGGGCCAATGGAGCAGGACATCCAAGATCGCAGTGACAGTACCGGTGCAAATATGTTGATAGAATACCCTTACTTTTCACAGTTAATTTCTATAGAAATAGAAGCGATGCAAGTCAGGATACATTCAAACAAGAATTTTCAAACAAGGCTGTGTCATGTGACTCTTTAGGCGATTTTCCAGTAGCTATCAACCGCTGACTTTCACATTTTTATCCAATATATGTACAAGTTGCTGTCACCCATCATGTCTCATATTCTGAGAACTCTAAGAAAGATACGACATGGCCAACGAAGAGCCCAACTATCCATACTCTGTCGAGGTAATTTCGAAACAAAAAATGTCAATTCACGGACGTTGCTAACGACGATCAGGCAAACAAACCAGTCGCGACGACCTCTTCACATACACCAATGAACGTTTCCTCAAGGATGAACAACGCCAACTCAATCGACGCTATGTAGAATTCGGCGTAGATGCTCTTTGCAACATGGCTGCGGCTGCCGGTGGGAAGTCATCCCCGATAACAACTATCGAGAAGATGGAAAGTGGCTTCAGCAAGGCTCTTCTGATGAGGAAGGAGAATCAACAAGAAGTGATCGTAAAAATTCCCTGTCGAGACGCTGGTCCAACATGTCTAACCACGGCATCTGAAGTCGGTGTTTGGAATATGGTACGTTTTCTGGCTGTGGGTGCTATCGGGTTTCTTATACTAATGGGACAACCAGTACGAAAGCACAACTATCCCTGCTCCACAGGTCCTTTCCCGGTTCTCAGATGGTGCGAATCCTGTCGGTCCTGAATATATGGTAATGAAAAAGGCATCAGGCGTTCAAGTATTCCAGAAATGGGAGATGGCGGAGATCGAGAAACTGGAGCTCATTAAGAATTTGGCCGAGATTGAGGCCCAGTTTCTAGCTATCCGCTTTCCTGATTATGGTGGGTTATATCTCCGAGCAGCTGCAAAAGGCTCTGGATATCACTATGAAGCACTTGATGGGAGCGTTGATCCGTCGAACTCGTCTTGTATCGGTCCTTCTTCCGATCGTTCATTTATCGATGTCGAGGGAGGTGTTGACCAAGGGCCTTGTGAGTATTCTGACAAATTTATTACAGAGATATTGAGCTAAACAATCGCAGGGAATTCAATATCGCATCTCGGAGTGTCTATCGCAAAGCGTGAGCATTCTCGAATATTAAGTAAACCCCTGGATATGCAATCAACTTTCTACCAAGGAAGGATTGACGAACAAGTCCGACCTCTAGAATCAACAATAAGGCTTATGCCAAAATTGGACTTTCATCCAAGACTGTCGCAGCCTGTCCAGCCGACACTGTGGCATACGGATCTCCACATGGGAAATATCTATGTCGCACCTGACGACAATTCTCGCATAACATCTTTGATTGACTTTCAGTCTATGTCAGTGCTACCAGCATTTCTTCAGGCTCGCTGGCCCAGGTTCCTCAAGCCTCCTCAGAATTACCCAAAGGGCTTCGTGCAGCCGAAGCTCCCTGATAACTTCAATGAGTTAGACGAAGACGACAAGACCATTGCACAACAAGAGTTCTCTCAAGCAAAGTTGGCAAAAGCATATGAAGTGTCAACGTATCTCTGAAACAGAGCTGCATACAATGCCCTGAATGTGCCGCGTGTCTTCCGAGAGCTTTTCATCCGCTGTGGCGAGGTCTCTAAGGCGGGAATTCTTCCACTCCAGGCATGTCTGATAGAGATATTCCAGAACTGGTCAAGCTACGGCTTCACTGGTTCGAGTCCTTTTTCGTTCACAAAAGAAGAAATCAACCTATATGAACACCGGTTTGCTGAATATGAAGCTTGGAACGAGGTACAGCAGCTTGCACAGGAATGTCTGGATACAGATGTTGAAGGATGGATAGATCCTCGGCTAGATTTCATGGAGAAGAAAAGGCTGAATAAGGAATTGTTGGCCATGTTCATTGAGCGAATGGCTGGAGAAAAATCTCCGGAGGGCGCAAGGAAGATGTGGCCATTTCCGGATGAGTGAGCACTAACCTTGAAGCACCAGTGGAAACAGGCCAGGAGACTGTCTAGGAACTTCGGCCCAGAGGTGCCGTTCGAATCGGCCCGATTGAGGATTTACTAGGGCAATCGGGTAGTGACATCATCTGACATGACATCATACCTCATTTTTGCTTTCGGATATCAAAGACTTCACGCGACGAAGACTTGTAACTATTCAATCAAATGTTTTACTCTTTAACAGTTACAGATGTCTCGCAATGCACCTGTCCCGGGAGCCAACGGCCTAGACTGGCCTGATAAAATCCTCGCGCAGATCCCGGACCGTCGCAATCATGCCAAGTTCTGGGAAGATGGTCTTAATACCGGGGTGCGGGTGTTGGGTATGCAAATCCCCTCGTCCCTATTTTGAAGAGAGTATGTTGCTAATACATCACAGAGGATGGTCGCCTGGACATCAAAGTCCGCCAAGAGGAACCTAACCTAGCAGGACTACTACACCATTTCCAACATCACCCGCATGACCTCCCACCGCGACGAGAATCCGTGATCCCATTCTCCGAGAAAGAGCGCATACACCCCCTCCACCTCAACATTGTAATCCACGTCGTTGGCTCGCGCGGAGACGTCCAACCCTTTATCGCACTAGGCAAAGAACTAAAACGACACGGCCATCGCGTGCGCCTGGCCACCCACATCGACTTCAAAGACTTTGTCAACGAGAA
Source organism: Aspergillus cristatus (assembly GCA_034509305.1). NCBI lineage: Eukaryota > Fungi > Ascomycota > Eurotiomycetes > Eurotiales > Aspergillaceae > Aspergillus > Aspergillus cristatus. Next base: position 373,316 of record WJBV01000006.1, on the reverse strand, counting down.
TGGCCTGGAATTCTTCAGCATCGGCGGAGATCCAGGCCAACTGATGGCATTCATGGTCAAGAATCCAGGTCTTTTGCCGGACCTGCGCACCATCCGCAGCGGGGCCATCGCGAGACGACGACAGGAAATGAAAGAGATTTTCAGTGGATGTTGGAGGTCATGTTATGAGATGGGCGATGGGACGGGTGAGCAACAGATTATAGATAACCCGTGGAGTGAAACGGTAGACTACCGGAGTCGGCCGTTTGTGGCGGATGCGATTATCGCGAATCCGCCTAGTTATGCGCATATTAGTTGCGCGGAGAAGATGGGGGTTCCGTTGCATTTGATGTTTACGTGAGTAGCCTTGATATTCATTGAAAGAGGTATACTGATGGAGTAGAATGCCCTGGTCTCCAACGCAATACTTCCGCCACCCGCTCGCCCAGGTCCGCGCGCGCAACGCCAAACGCTCCGTCGCCAACTTCGCCTCCTACGCAATCGTCGAAATGATGATCTGGGAAGGCCTTGGAGACCTAATCAATAAATTTCGCAAACGCCTCCTAGGCCTAGACCCCCTAGATGGCAGCCGAGCTCCAAGTCTAGTCCATCTACTACGCATCCCCTACTCATACCTCTGGTCCCCTTCCCTCCTCCCCAAACCCGACGACTGGGGCGACAACATCGACGTCTGCGGGTTCAGCTTCCTCTCTTCAGGAAGTGACTACCGTCCTCCCGAAGACCTGGAGGTATTCCTCAACGAAGGCCCAGCACCGATATACATCGGGTTCGGATCGATAGTCGTCGACGATGCAGCAAAACTAACACGGATAGTCTTCGACGCCGTCAAAGAAACTGGCCACCGTGCACTAGTCGCCAAGGGCTGGGGAAACATCGGCTCCGAAGAAGTCAACGTCCCGGATAACATCTTCCTCATCGGAAACTGTCCCCACGACTGGCTATTCAAGCATGTATCCTGCGTGATCCACCACGGCGGCGCCGGGACCACAGCCGCCGGACTCGTACTCGGTCGACCAACAGTCGTCATCCCGTTCTTTGGAGACCAGCAATTCTGGGGAAGCATCATTGCTCGCGCCGGCGCAGGCCCGGAACCAGTACCCTGGAAAGAACTAACAACAGACAAACTAAAAGACGCCATCAACAAAGCCCTAGAATCCTCAACCCTCGAAAGAGCCAACGAAATCGGCAAGAACATGGAATCCGAAAATGGCGTCGCAAGCGCCGTACACTGCTTCTATCGCCACTTGGATCTAGATAATCTCCGCTGCTCGATCTGTCCGAACAGACCCGCCGCATGGCAAATCCGGCACTCAGACATACGACTCAGTGCATTCGCAGCAACGGTCTTAGTGGAAGCTGGTCTTCTCAAACCATTCAACATTAAACTGTAAGCCCTCCCTCCACATCTCAACCTTGAATCACACACGTTAATAAATACAGATACCGCCCCCAAGAATACGACACCCACCGCGACCCCACAGGCCCCCTCTCCGCCGGCGCAGGAGTCCTCTACGGCGCCATCTCCGCCTTCATCGGCAACATCCGCGACATACCGACCGGTCTCGTCGGATCTACACGCGAAGCAGGACAGAACCAAGCACGCGATAACCTAGACGCGCATGGCCCACAGCACCAGGCCGAATTCGAACCAGAACCCCGTCCAGGCCCCGAACAATCCGATACAGACGCACCATCAGCAGACCCAGATGAACCAGAAGATAATGCAAACGGGGAAGATATAACCCGTAAGCTCACGACAACAACCACTTCAGCCAAAGAAAAACGAAAAGAAAAAAGAGCAGAAGCCCTCTCCGACGCAGGCTACCGGGCAGGCCAATGCGCGAAACGCGTAATCGACTGGGCGATTATGTTACCCGGCGACATAACACTCAGTTTATCAAAGGGCTTCCACAACGCACCGAAGTTATACCATGATCGCACTGTCAAGGGGTTTCCGAAGGTCATGGGGATACGCAGTGGGTTTCGTGCTGCGGGGAGTGTAAGCCACCTACCTACCTCCCTGTATTTATGATTTAGCTTGCGTGGGTACGATACAGGTGCTAATTCAATAGGAATTCACAAACAGCTTCTACCAAGGCCTAACGGGCCTAATCACCCAGCCCCACGCCGGCCTCCAACGCTCCGGTCCCACAGGCCTCCTCAAAGGCGTCGGAAAGGGTATCGGGGGTGTAATCTTCAAACCTGCAGCTGGTACCTCCCCCATAACCCCCTCATTCATTTTCACGGTTGCTAATGAAGCGGGCAGGTATCTGGGGTCTAGCAGGCTATCCGCTTGACGGGATCCATAAAAATCTGCGTAAGTCGCTGTCGCGGAGCTCGACGAAGCATTTTATTGCGGCGAGGATTGCGCAGGGGATCGAGGAGATGTGCGCTTCGGGGGCGGAGGAGAGGGCGGAAGTTATTAGGGTCTGGCATGGGATGGAGGATGGGGGGCGTGTTTGAACTGATTTGGTCTGTTATTATGTGATACCATTCTGTTTATTTTTGGTGTTGGGGCGGAATATGAATATGGCATTTCGTGTAGCAAAGGAATACATAATTAATCATTAAAAATACTCCTGGGAGCCTAAATCTAACTAATTGATAGTAATCTTCCCATCCGACAAACTAATATCGGCCCTATACATCGCCCGCCCCTGACTAACGTCCTTCCCATTCCGATGCGCATGGAAAACAATCTTCTTCCCATCCTCTGAGAAATCTGCACCACCGGGACTCGTCACAGTCCCGTTATTCGTCTTATCGCCTGTCTTCAGTATCTGCCCCTGTCTCGTATACGGCCCCGCGACATTCTTCGCAGTCGCGTATTTCGCATCATACTTCGTGGTGTCGAACCGGTGCGACGAGAAGGTGAGATAGTACGTGCCGTCCTTCTTAACCAGACTCGGTGCTTCGATGAGGATGCCGTCCTCGGGCTCTTTCTTCAGAAGGGTTGTTGTGTTGCCGTTGGGAGTGATGCCGTCTGATTTCATGGGCTGCAGGTGGATTGTTGTGTCTGCGTCTTCGGTTTTGTAGATCACGTAGCGCGTGCCGTCGTCATCTTGGAAGCCGACGGCGTCGATGGCGCCGTTTTTGTCGAGCGGGCAGACGAGGGGGGTGTCGTTGGGGGTGTAGGGGCCTTTGATGGAGGTGGCGGTTGCGGTGCCGATGCAGTGCGCGGAGGTGTCCTTGCTGGTTAGGGCGGAGAAGTACATGACGAATTTGCCGTCGTCCTGTCCATTATCAGCCCAAGCCTTCGCAATTATTAATTAGACGGAAAATAGACGTACCCTCTTGATCACATCAGGCGCCCAAACCTCCGGACCATCCTTCTTAGTCCAGTCCGGGAATGGACCAGGAATAGCATCGTGGCCCTTTAGCAGCTCCCAGGTCTTGAAATCCGACGAAGTAGCCACTTGAACATGCACCCCGTTTCCAGCCGTAGCAAACGAGTACCAGCCATCATCGGTTTTAATCAGGCTTGGATCGGGGAAATCCGTATTCAGCACGCGGACCGGAGCCGCGAAGACCGACAGTGCAGAGGCCGCGAGAAGACTAATACCCCTAATAGACATTTTTTAATCGATGATTTTCCTTTCTCAATTGAACAGGTACAATGGGGCGAAAGCCTTATTTGTATTTGTACCCATACCCTCCCCATCTCCCCTGCCTCCACCAAGGCGTACTCACATTCTTCATCTCGCCAACACGCCCAAGACCCATCGACGATCACTCGTATCCCAATTCCCTTCAACGAATCGGAGCACCGTATCACTCAGGAGAAGAAAATAGAGATCCTGCGTTCCATCGTGCATTCAGCCTCGAGGGCTGATTCCGAAACAGAAATCCACCTCCACAGCCTCACCTCGTATTGCACTGCCGATCATGCTGTTATTTGCTGTAGTGGTGTTCCGGTGGTGCCGGAGGAGCGCATAATGTATAATGCAGAGTCCGTAAGATTGTGCATTGCGGGGACTCGCTTGGATATGTTGCATAATTATGAAAAGGATTGGGAATGTTGAGTAAACAAAGAGATATCTCGCTTTTTGGTGTGTGATGGATGGTTGATTATTTGGTGGCCTATCGGCTAAGGCTAACTATAACTACCGGGCAGAAAGCGAGGGCGGTGAGGCACGTGACCCGCCGGGTACTAACATCGCTGGCAAGTCACGTGATATTCTTGGGCGTGGTCTTGGCGCTCATCCACGATTCCTCGACTTCTCATATTGGCTATACTCGATGGCAGTGGTAGAGTATCAACCATGATACTTGATGTTTTGTTCTCGAAGTGAGGATCTGTATCCAAAGGAGTCCACTTCGGCCAATCCCACAACCGTAAGCGAATACGGGGAAGGATTCCCATTTGGAATTTGGGGGCCATGTTGTGTTTGTGTGTTGGACCTACACCATATATAGCAGAACGGGAGAGAGTTCTTGCAAATAGCTCTTGCGGTGAGCGTTGGGAGCGACAGTTCCGGGGCTGCTAGACGATCCGAGCTGGAGGTCTAGAAATGCGAGTAAAAAAATATGGATAACAAAGTGGTCAACTGCTCTGGGTGGTATCGGGGTCTTATCGGAGCAAAACCACGAAAGCTAGGTTATTCAATGCTGTTCCTGAATCTGATTAAGTGGTGCCCTCGCACGTGAGCACAGAGCAATCCCCGAAAGGCCGGTCTCGGAGCCAAAAAAAATCACCGATTGCATACGATCACGATCAGCAATGGTGCGATCAGGAACGTCAGGAACCGTTGCAGGTAGCAGTTACTCATGGTACACATAATCGCCTAGTCAGTCGTGAATCAGGAACCAAACAAGTCGCAGGGCTGATGACATCAACGCGTGTTCCTCTTGGGGTACGTGTCTAGACTTATTTAGAGAGTCTAGACCGGTCTAGACTCCTATCATGTGACCGATCGACCAATAAGAGGACAGATCGCGATCAAGCTCTTTTAGAGTAGTGAACATGATCGCCTTTAATCGGGTGTTCTACGGGAACATCGGATGAACGGTGCATGCTGGATGATGGTCTAGATTGTTTCTAAGATACAGTGTATCTGCTCGTATACTCGTACTCGTAAACCGCTCAATCGCTCGCTGAACCGCTCCTTCACAAAAGAATGGTAAAATGTAGACCCGCACTAGTCAACCAGCACTGGCCTGCATCAGCACTGGCTGCGCCCAGAACTTCCGGCCGGGCACAAGTCGTGCCACGCATTGGCGTTTCTTGATAGAAACCAGACTCGAAAATAGACTCCACTTGTTGCCGGTATCCCGGTTGTTGTTTACCGCAACGCGAGCCAGCTCATTGTCGTTCGGAGGGGTAGTGGTAGTGGTAGTGGTAGTGGTAGTAGGTGCCTTAGTTGCAGTAGGAGTCGCGGCCACAGGAGTAGTGGCGGTAGTGGTAGTAGTCTTTGCATTCGCATCAGCCGCCATCGACCGTCTGCGAATCCATCCCCTCACAGCCTTCGCAAGCTGCGCCCGGACCACGCTGCCCTGGTCTTCTTTTCTGTTGATATATCCGTCGACACCGTCGTCTTCGTAGAAACGAGAAGAAGACGAGGTCTTGCGGTAGTGACTGACGTCTCTGCGGGCAGCAGTTATGGTCTTGGAAAGGACGGCATTGTGGCCCAGACAGCGGCGGAGATCCGGCTCCTCTGCTGAGGATTCTTGTCGAAGTTTGTGGTGGGAGAGGAGGGCGAGTTTGGAGGGGCTCTGAGGGAAGGTGGTGTTCATGGCTGTGGTTGAGAGACGAGGGCGAAGGCGAGGAATATAAGACACGGACATGTTGGGTTAAAAGAGTACAGAGGAAAAGGAGTACAAAGAAAAGAAAAGTATAGACAGAGAATGGCAGTGAAAGAATGAATGATTGAGCAGAAACACAATGGGACAAGACAATAGATATAAGAATCAAGAGCAAAGGCTAGACCACGCGTGAGCAGGTCTCGACCTGGCATGATCGGTGGCCCACGGACGTTTCCGAGGTTCCCATGGATGAGTCTTACGTCTAGACTTGACCGATACGTGGCGGTTTTGAGATCATTGACTTTCGGCCGCGCCGGTTTGTTTGCCGTTTTTGTTTCTTGTTTTCCGGTTTCGGCTTTCGTTTCTTCTAAGATCTGTGTGATCGGGCCGTGCGATGCGTGGCTGTCGGGTAAGCCGGTACGCCATTAAAGAGATATTCTAAATACACTTTAGACGTGGGCTATTTTGCACGTGTAGCCGTTATGAATCTTATTGGGTCAACAAAAAGATCTTCACATATTACGTGATTGACATCAACTCTTGGCAACACCAATATCCCAAACAGGCAACCTCGGAGAATTTCTCGAATTCTCCCCAAGAGAGTCGTGACGTTATCTACAACCCGTCAGTCTGACCCCGGATTTTCACCTCATCCTACTCATTCACTTATACACTCTTACCAAACACACGCATAAAATGGCTCGCTATGCACCATGAACTCATCCTTTTACCACATCCGCCCTAAACTCGACGACCTCCTCGACGACAAAGCACCATACCCCTACACACTAAGCGCGTTAATCGCCTTCCTATCAAAATCGCACTGTCTAGAGATCCTCGAGTTCGTTCTCGAGGCCCGGCGGTACAGGAATAGTTTCCAGCGCGTGGGAAATCATAATTCCCGTCGGACATTGCATCTGCAATGGCAGCGCATACTGCAGATGTATATCATCTCCGGGGCGCAGCGTGAGATCAACATCTCGGATGGTGTACGGGATGATCTAGTCGCCACCGAGTCGAAGCCAAATTATCCTCCGGACCCCGCGCTTCTTGATTCAGCATTGCAGGAAATGCGCGATCTACTACACGATTCAATACTATTACCGTTCTTGCGCAGCTGCGTTAACCAGGACCGAGAACAGCCCCGACCCCTTTCCACATCCTGCCTCCACCACGACACAGGGTCAATCGACCAAAAAGAATACGCGCATTCAGACATCTTCCCATTCACCGGCGGCAGCACTTTCTCCTCCACGAAATCCTGCTCCCAATCCCCCCGCCCCTCCAACACTGGCACAGGCGACAGAAGCCACACCCCAAGCATCGTCTTCACCGACGACAATAGCCATAACCAGAACCACAGCCGCTCGATCTTTCCCTTCGGACTATCCAGCTACTCCAGTAGGCCCGCGACTGTGAGTTCTGGCGCTGTTCAATCTACGTTCGATACCAGCGGGAGTAAGGAGCTTGATCTGACGAGGGCAAAGTCGAGTCCTAGTAGGAGGTCTGAGGGGGATAGGCATCATCAGGAGCAGAAGAGGAGGTGGCGGTTGCATCTTAAGGGCAGGATTTTTAGGCATTTGAGGAGTTCGTCGAGGTAGTGCATCTGTATATAGTTGCATTGTGGTAGATTTACGGAAGTCTAGATGGAGTGTGGGTATGAGCGTGGATAGATGGCATTTTATCTACAGTTGATATCAGCTCATTCTATCATTTGTGAAAAGTATACTTCCCCTGAAAACGGCAAATCTCGCCAATGAAGTCATACAGACCTCATCCTCTCCCCGCATTCTCTACTATATTTGACTCCTCACTACTACCTCTCACCAACAACAACATAAGCATCAGCACCAAGCATAAAAACAACACCAGCAAAATGACCAAAGACCTAGTCCGCTTCATCCACCCTCTCCATATACCATACAATAACTAACAAACCAGACCTTCGACATCCGCTACGACAACGAACTCGCCCACGACTACTACGGCGATGGCAAGAAACTCGCCGACAAGTTACGCCCCGCCCACTCTATACCGTATCAATACCTGCTAATAAACGCAGTCTCCGAGACGTCTACCACGACAAAAACCTGACCTTCCCCGATGACTTCGAGTCGACTACAACCGTTCCGCCGATTCATTTCATGGGGTATGTCTTCTCTCCTTCCTGTGTGTTCGGGTTGTGTTGACTTGTGGGGGTAGGGTCACCGCGCCAGATGACGTGGATGTAGATGAACTCAAGAGAGTCGAGGTCCCGGGGTTGGCAGTTGATATTCTGGATTTCAAGATGTGAATGAGTGATATACGTAGTTGATTGCCGAGATATGCAATGTGTACATTTACCAATGGCTTTCCAGCGTCCAGAATCGAGCATAAAACATGCCTATTGATAAAATGAACATACAATACATTATATTTTATCTCCCATGGCAAATACCATCCATTCTAGACCCCGTCTCCTAACATTTCGCCTCGAGAAATGGCAATGAACGTCATAGCAGTCTTGCCCCCTGGTCTGTACATATAAATGGCTCCCATTATAGACGACACGACAACCGTGACCACCAGAAATACGTACACCCGCATCCGCATCGACAGCATCAATACCAGACCAATAACGACAAGATGAGAACATCCTTCGTTAGCTACCTTCCCCTTCCCTCCCCCTCCCCCAGCACGATTCATCTAACAACAAAAACCCAGTTATTTAACGTCAGCCACAACGACGACGCCGCTCTCAAACAGTTCGGAGAGGACAAGAAACTTGCCGACAAGTACGTATCCCCCCACCCCCACCCCATCCATCCACTTCTATATCTGTATCATGTATCAATCAGACAGCTATACTGCCATGCCGTTAATCAGTAGATACTGGATATCAATTGTCTGAGTAGTTTACGCAGTATATATGTGGGTGAGAATTTGACGTTCCCGGATACCTTCAAGGCAAATCAGTTCGTTAGGTATGTTTTCAGCACCTTGTATCTAAGCGAGGGTTGGTGCTGATAAGTACTGGTGCTGGTGTGTAGGGTACACGCTCCGGAAGATACGGCTGTCGGGGATCTTGAATCTGTTGTGGTTCCTGCGGGGTTGAAAGTGGATATCAAGGACCCTGGATTATAGGGTGTCCACCCCAAACCGGCCTTAGGTGTACTTGTATGTACAGACTGTACTTGTACTCCGTACATAGTTGGTTACCGGAATAGGAAAAGCATACACACCGCCGTGTCGGGTCCCACGCCCGCCCCACAGTCCGTAAGCCTCACGAACACTCAATTTAATCTAGACATCGTAGCTAATTCACTCTCTTTGCTCTAAATTATACCAGGAAAAATGGTCCTAACCCAACTCCCCCAATGGCTCCTCGTGCAAGCCACAATCGGCCTAACAATATCCTACACACCGCCAAATACGAACATCGCGCGCTCCGCAGCCGCCATCGCGATAATCGCGCTCGCGACATCCGTGCAAATCGAAGCTCTCCTCCCGGGACGTGATATCCGTGCCGCGGGACCCATTGCGGCGATGGGATGGGTGAACGTGCTTAATGGGATTGAGTTGTTACTGTTGAGTCGGGTTTCGTATGCTGCGCAGGTGAAGTGGGAGAAGACGCAGCTCAAGGCGGAGGCGCCGACATCGCAGTTGGCGTGGGCTTTTTGGATGCCGTACAATTATCGGCGGGTGCGGACGCCGTGGCAGATTAGGCGGTTGCCGTGTTTTAAGCGTGATGAGCCTGGGTATGTCCCCGGGAAGGGGAGGTTCCTGGTGACTTGTGCGGGGAAGGCTGTTCTTTGTGGTTCGCTTATTAGGATTTTTACGGTCGATTTGCGGTATCCCGGTCTTGAGGAGGAATTGGGTGTTCTTTGGGGACAGTCGGATGTGTCCGTTTTGCACCGCGTTCTTGTGCAGACTAGCTTCATGGTGCCTTTCGCTGTCTTAATCCGGGCGGTTATTGTGGGTGTTTATTCTGCTATGGCACTTTCGTGCGTTGGTTTGGGTGTCTCTGAGCCAGCGCTGTGGCCGCCGATTAGCGGCTCGTTGTTTGATGCGTGGTCCATTCGTCGGTTGTGGGGGTATGTCTTCCCTTCCTCGTCATTATGTTGGGACACTCTTAGCTAACCTCACAGGCTAACATGGCATCAAATGCTCCGCACATGTCTTTTGTCGAGCATCAACTTCGTCCTCTCATCCGTTCTGCGCATCCCCCGCTCCTCGGCCGTGGCGTATATATTACGCCTCGTCCTGGTCTTCGCCCTCTCCGGTCTCGTGCATTTGGGCATGGATCTGGGATTCTCTGTTCCGATAAAAAACAGCGGAGCACTGCACTTCTTCACTGTACAGGCCTTTGGGATGATGTTTGAGCAGTTGGTAGATTATATTTGGTCCACTGTTGTGGGAAAGAGTACACGCACAGGTATCGTGGGGAGAATCGTTGGATATCTCTGGGTTATTGGTTTTTTGGCTGTGACGGCGCCCATATGGTTGGTGCCGGTTATTAAGGGGGTGTATGATGGTGGTGAGAGGGTTCCGTTGCCTATGCACCTGGGATGGGGGGTTTTGTTGGCATAGTTTTGGATAAAACCTGGGATGGGATAACTATATATCAGCAGATGCATGTAAGTCGCACAACGTAATTAAAAATTAGGTAGTACAACATCAATATACATTACAATATACATTAACTCACATGCCGTTAACCAATGTCCCACAGCCTAAGCAGGCGGCCCCCGGTCTAACTGAACCAAGATAACCACCGACAGCACCAACGTCACAAACAGAACCTACCCATTAGCCAACCCCTTTTATTCACAACCATCGGAGCGTACTCACTGAAAAAACCAACACCCCAATCGAATTCAACTCCCACCCCCCAGCATGCACCTTCCCCCGAAACAAAGCATTCTGCTGCCTCCAGAACCGAAACGCGCCAACCGCGACAACGACCAGCGCGACGCAGTGGCACGCGATAGATAACGGAATCGCGACTTCGTAGTATGTGAGCTCGGAAGCTCTTTGGGATTTGGAGCGTTGGAGGCGGAACAGTTGCGCGATTAGAACGCCTTGCATGGCGAGGATGACGGAGGTGCGGATATAGGCGAGGAAGGTTCGTTCGAGGGCTGTCACGCACTCAACGTCTTAGCAGATGGATAATTCAAAAGATTGTTGTAGGGGATTACCATAATGATCACGGTTCTTCTTCTGCGGAAGTACCAGAACAACATGACTTGTCCAGAATCCGCTGACAGCATCCCAGATCTTCTTTCCCTTTACTAACACACCCTTCCCGCCGCAATCATCGTCATTACCGTTACCGCAATTCGAACCATTCCCCCTCCCATCCGCATTGACAACCCGCGCCGCAACAGTCCGATATGGCACGCGATTCTCCCCCGACGAGACCGTCGCCGCGGATTGCGCGTACTCGTCGCCGTCGTCGTAGCTCTCGCATCTATCCTGTGTGTGGATTCCTTGCAGCTCCATGGCGTCTGGGTCTGGGTCTGGTTCGTGTTGTTCGTGTTGTTCGGGCATGACGGTGATGACGGTTATGACGGCGTGGTGGTCGCCGTTCTTGTTTGTTATCGGCGATTAGAGGGAGGGGAGGGGAGGTGGTGGGGGATTGGCATTACGTTGATGTAGGGATTGTTGAGGTAGAAAGATGTTGAAAAGCAAAGGCATTGGTTCTTGGACATGTAGATGCAAGGTTTCTGGATAATGGGTGAATGATTGCATATGATGAGCGCCATACCCGGGGATCTCCGCCTGCCAGTTTGGGAACGGCATCCGCTCGGACCATAAACTCTCTATGTCTACTGCGATGTCCATGTGTGAATATGCGCTATTTTATTCGTGTTCTTGATAGTGTATCAAATGTATAGTTCCTGTATGGACATAACGGATGTGGATTGACATCATGGTCGATCCCCCAGACTCCGATATCGGCCCCGTTTGAGCGGAGATAACAGCCAGATACAACCGCAGGCTGTGAATCAACAAACATATATAAACCCGAGCATTTCCTGAGAATATTGATTATCATTAAGAATCCGTTGACTTCTTTCGAGAGCCAGCATGTCCTCCACCAAAGACCAATGGAGTGCCGCGGTATACATACACACCCATCTTCCGAACCATATCCATTCGTATAGATAGATAATCTAACGATAACCAGGCATACTCAGTCTCTGCATCCTTCGTCCCCAAACTCACCCAGAAGCTCCTCAGCTACCTGGCCCCGCAGCCTACAGACAAGATTCTCGACGTGGGTTGTGGTGATGGTAAGTTCACGGCTAATTTCCTGCCTGCGGTTGGATCCGTCCTGGGAATTGACGCTTCGCCTGCTATGATTGAGGCTGCGAAGAAGGACTATAATGACCCCAAGGCGGAGTGGCGTGTCGTGGACTGCCGGTATTTGGATAAGGAGGGGACGATTATGAACGGGTCGTGGGATAAAGTGTAAGCCGGACGCTATGGGGTTGATGAAGAGGCTGACGAGTTTGAAGTATATCTAATGCTGCTCTGCACTGGATTCTACGTGACAGTTCCACACGCATGAATACTCTCCGCGCCATACATGGTAGTCTCAAACCCGGTGGAGCTTTCGTGTTCGAAATGGGTGGCCACGGGAACGTCCCCGAGGTCATGACGGCGCTCATATACACGCTCGTGCAACACGGTGTCCCTGCTGAAAAGGCGAAGGCAGCGAATCCGTGGTTCTTTCCGTCTGAAGTCTGGATGAGGAATGCTCTCGAGAGCATCGGCTTCCAGGTTGACAAAGTGGAGGTCGAATATCGGCCGACGAAGCTCACTTCTAAAGCCAATGGCGGATTGGCAGGCTGGATCAAACTGATGGGTGCGCCGTTCTTGGATGTTCTTCCGGAGGAAAAGCAGGATAACGCTGTGCGGCAGATTTGTGAGATACTTGAACCCGTAGTCACGCGAGAGGAAGATAGGAGCCAGTGGTTAGGTTATGTGCGCTTGAGGGGTATTGCTACGAAGATATGATTTACATACACACGAGAATATCATTGCTGCCTCTGTCCTCGTTGCTGTATGAGTACTGCCAGTGGAATGTCCTCCTCATCGTAGAATTCGATCTCCTCGTCTACTCCGAAATCATGTAGCCGCTCTCCCTCAGAATTCCTCCAGGCCTCTTCGCCATCAGAGTTTCTCTTCTCATCGGGCTCTGAGTCGCTTTCGTCTCGAGTATCGGAGTCAAATCGCTCATGGAATCGTTTGCGGCGTTGAACCACGCCGGGTCTGCCGCGTTTCAGGTCTTCGTCCCGGCGACGGTTGAATGCTTTGATTTCTTCGTGGGCGGAGCTGTACACTTGTGGCACCGTGAAAGCATCTCCTTTGTCGGTTGAAGTCAGGAGGGGAATGCGATCCGGGTCCGGTGGTGGCCAAGTAACATTGGGACCTATCAGGTATTAGCATTGAATATTTGTGGCCAGGTAACCAAACAGACGTTCGAAATCATTGATCTCAAAATCTAGACCTGTTTCACGATCCGGAGTCGCGGAAAATGGCCAAAACCAACCAAGGATCTATTGGGCTCAGTTCCTGTCATGGTCTGATGGGTCTTGGGCAAACTTACATTTGCACTTCCTCCCATTCCCGCCTTAATATTGTCCCAAATGCCGATATCATACGGAAATTCTTGTTTCCTGATACGTATCTTGACGCCTCCAGGGGCGTCCAAGTAGCCACCAAAATGCCTGGCTCGTCGTAGGAGTGTTTTGTGCCTTTCAATTTCCCATGACTCAATGGTCGTCGTGTTGGCACCGAGAGACCATAGACTTCGAACCAAGAGAATGAAAAGCGCAAAGACAGTCAAACTGTTGACAACAAGGAGAATAAATAAATAAACCATTTGCCCCAGACTGGGACCGAGGTACTTGTGGAAGTGTCAGCAAACAGATGAGAACTTGTTCGACGTGGCGGCATACACTAGGAAGATGTCTACTAGCCCAGATAGTTGACGCTCTCTCAAAAAGAAGCGACTCAAGATACGACATCCCGACTACCGCGTAAAACAGAAACCGGATGAAATGCGGAAATGTAAAGTGTGACACACAATTGGTAGTCCACGGACAGTGATGGTCCATCTTTGGTATACATCTGAGGCTGTCAGTCACCCGTACACATACCAGGAAAATTAACGCTTACCTCTCGCATGTCCTGCAATGGTGAGCCCGTGGAGGCTTGAAAGCCTCGCATTTCCGGCACCACCGTTGCCGGCCACCGACGCCTTCCAGTTGCTTGTGGTCCGATGGCTTCCAGTCCTTAGGAACGCGCCCCGGATCTACCGTGCACGACCGGTAATAACATATCCCAATACATGCCGCCAGAAAGTTGATAGCCCAGAGCTCATTTTCTCGCAGGGGTACGGCTTCGAAATGCAGGAAAAAGTACTGGGAGGTGAAGGTGAGGAAGCTGATCAGGACCCAGACAGCGGGTATCGCCAACTGCGAAATCGAAAAGGGCTCTTGGAACATTTTAAAGGCTCTGCATATCTTTCATAGAGCCCTTTGTATCTCTCAAGAGATCGCGAGATAGAAAGGGAGTTGGCGATGTTTTTCGCGATTTGGTCACGTGGCCGATCGGGTGCGTGGAAATACAACCTCGTCTCTCGACTCTTCCTCTTCACACTCAACAACATCTTCTCTATTGACTATAATCATCAAGATATTTATATATTATGACTTAAACTGTCTCTTATGAACATGATACCTCGATATACCTCCACAATGCCAATTACGGCTCTCCCCCAGAACACCGTCCGGGCAATCGGCTCAACGTCCGTCATCACGGACCCATGCTCCATCGTCAAGGAATTGCTGGACAATGCCCTTGACGCATCTGCTTCGTCTGTGTTTGTAGAGATATCCCAAAACACCCTGGATGTCATTCAGGTGAAAGACAATGGCCATGGTATCCCGTCTGAAGATCGTGCGGTCGTCTGCGGACGCACCTTCACCAGCAAGATCCAGACGGTCGAAGATCTCAGGAAGATCGGAGGGAGCTCGCTGGGATTCAGAGGGGAGGCTTTGGCGAGTGTCGCGGAGATGTCTGGTGGTGTTGCTGTTACTACTAGGGTAGCGGCAGAAGTGGTTGGTTCGGCTATCAAGTATGGGAGGAATGGGGAGTTGGTTAGGTGCGTACCGTCCAGTCTTGGGAGGGAATGGGCACTAACGGTGCGATTAGCTCTCAATGTGCATCCCATCCGGTGGGAACGACTGTCAGGATTACGGACTTCCTCAAGCATATCCCTGTGCGGAAACGAACGGCGTTGAAGAGCGCGGGCAAAACGCTTTCAAAAATTAAGAAACTCTTGCAGACATATGCCGTGTGTCAACCGACAAAGAGACTTTCCTTGAAAGTCATGAAGGCGAAGAATGAGAGCAACAATTGGATGTACTCTGGGAGCCAAAGCGCGAACCTCACGGACGCCGCGTTGAAGGTCGTCGGCACGGATGTCGTCTTGAATTGTACAGCCAGAGAATGGCCGCACAATGATGACAGCGCAGATTACAAGATAGTGGCTCTTCTTGCAAAGGACGATGCAGGTAATAAGCCTTTGATCCTGTAAACTGGGACTGTCTAACCGTGATAGATCTCACAAAAGTCAACAACGCAGGCCAGTATTTTGGCGTCGATGGCAGACCCCTAGCAAGCGGAAGGGGAATCACGCGCGATATCACAAAGCTATATAGGAATTATCTCCGTTCATCTCGGGGAGACGAGGACGCGGTATATGACCCATTCCTCTGCTTGCAGATTCAGTGCCCACCTGGGAGCTACGATGTCAACATTGAACCGGCCAAAGATGACGTTTTGTTTGAAGATCCGCAACGAATTCTCTCTCTTATAGATGATCTATTCCGAGAGATGTACGGCGATATAGCTGGGTCTGCCGAGAAAAAGCAATCATCGAACAAAGGAAAAGGAAGGGCATCTTATAACGATGGATTCGAGTTGCTCATGGCACAAAAAAGCCCGGTTCTCTCAGCCTCACAGGTTCCGGCTACAGGTGACGATTCAGAATCATTGTTTATTACACCATCGTCAGCCTTTAGGAGACCATCATTGCCTAGCATATCTCGGAGCATCGAAGCCAGCACACAGACAGTGGACAAGAATTCACAAAATGGAATTCGCAGAGGGAGCGGGGATCGAGAAGCACTGAACCCATGGTCAATGACCAAGCTTAATGCTCCATTTCGCACCCCGATGAGAACCCAGGCTGGACCAAGCGCAGTTCCCCTCATAACGAATACCACTAGGAGAGAATCCGTGCAAAGACATCGCGGTGAAAATCAGATGTCGCCTACGTCTTCGGAAAGCTCAGCACTGCCAAGCCCACCGGCTTCGAATTCCAACCCCAATTCGACATCGACCTCGCCTATGGATGCTCGCTCTTCTCCGGATAGGCGGAATCTACAGCCATCACTCACTGCCTCGGTACAGAGCAGCATAAGAAGAGCAAGAGAGCGTGACAGGGAGCGGTATGGCAATGGAGCTGTCGACACTTGGTTTTCAAGGATCACTCAGCCGGGACTCCGTGAGAGTGAAGACCATCGGCCCGAGAACGAAGAAGAGGAAGCGCCGTCCTTGACTCAATTGGTACAATCGCGTTTTGGATCCCCAGACCAGTCACCATCCAATACGCCAGAAACTTTTGAAGACTTGTTTACCCAGGATGACAATGTCTATACGCAAGCCACTCCTGCGCCTTCTCAGCCGTTGACGCAAGATAAGGGTTCATTAAGAGGTCCAAACCAGGCCGCGGAAATTGCAGACAAACGTCAGGAGTTTCCGGTTATGGAAAAATGGTCTGCCAGATTGCACCAGCTATCCGGGCCTCCGTCCGATCCCGAACTTGAACAAGCCCTTGACTTCGAACGCCGGAAGAAAGAAGCCATTATACAACGGCGAGAGGAAATCAGGAACCGTCTAGAAAGGCCCCCTTCTACAAACTCACCGCATCACAGTCGATATCTCGCAGCTCGAGCATCGCTAAACTCGCGCCCGAATGAGCAACAAAGCCAGCTTCCTTTTACTCTTGAATATTCCGTTTCGAAGTCTACGCTAAGTCCTTTTGACCCAAGGGCATACTTGATCCGTCAAAACGCCGTTCCACAGGAGCCACCCAAGGATGGAAAAACTCGAAGAATCCAAACCAGCAAATTACCGTTTGAGAAGATCCCCGATGGCCATGATCTGCATGATGTTTGTCTTATAATGCCAGTTGACGTTTCGGAGTTGACAAGCTCTATAAAAGAGCATTTGACGCATGATCTATATACCCAATATGGAGATGATTTTGACGCGTTTACAGAGTCTGAGTCGGAAGGTCCGTATCCGGTCGATGTCTGGAAATATAGGTTGTCAGATTTAGTCAACAAGAACTATGAGACTAAGGAGTCTGGAGTTCCTCGTCTCGATCTCAACTTTTCTAATATCCGCCATTTATCGGAATCCGATTAATTGTGCATTTATCGGGGACTACTGATTTATATGTCTTATTTCGCATCATTATATTGCAAGTATTCTGTTGCATATTTATATAGCCATGACTCGAGTGCTTTTTTACTTTTCGGCGAGGCGAGTGAAGGTTTGATGCATTTCCAATATGATGTGATGATATCATAATATAGATGACCTGTTTCATAGATGTCGGACTAACTCAAATGAATCCAACCTGCAATGAAAGTTACATGATATTGACATCAACATCGAACAAGCTTCATAAAGCTCCCAATTCCCATAAAACTCCCCAATTCTACAAACTGCTTCAAAACTAACCCAACATGGAGGCCTACGGCGCAAAGCCAGTGGTCGGCATGGACCAACCACTCAATTCCCTCCGGAATTCCGATATAAACCTCAACGCCGGTGACGTCGGCATCTTAAAATCCACCCTCTTACCCTCTTTCACCGTGCATACCGGCCTCACCCTCGCCAGCTATGCCGCCGCGCGAGCAACAGACCGCGGCGAAATCAAAGACTACAACTGGCCCTCCAGCCAGGTCGCCAACGCCTGGTGGAGCGCCGTCGGCCGCCGCGTATACTACGACAACATCCCCTTCACAACCGCCTGGAACATCCTCCCCTGGACCGAGAGACTCCTTCTCAGCTCCGTGACACTCTGGGGCACGCGCCTGTTCTACCGTATCGTGTCGCGGTCCGTGTCCCGCGGCAAGGACGACCCGCGCTACGATGAGTTGAAGAAGCAGGACAAGGGGTTCTGGAATGCGGCTTTCTTCAAGCAATTCTTGCCTGAGGCTGCGTTTCTGACGTTTATTACACTTCCGTTTACGCTGCCTTTCCGGATGCCCTCGTCGACGCTCTCGGTTGAGCCGGAGGTGTTGTGTGCTCTGAGGACGCTGGGCGTGGGCTTGTTCAGCGCTGGTTTCGCTATGGAGGCTCTTGCCGATAGGCAGCTGGAATTGCACCGTCAGGAACGGTCTGATCTCTGCCGTCATGGTGTGTGGAGTATCGTGCGGCATCCCAAGTAAGCCATCGCCCAATCCCCGAATCAATCTTATGAACGAGAGAAACTAATCCGTGTAGCTACCTCGGCGACTTCCTCGTCCACTTCTCCTTCATCATCCTCAACGCCGCCAACAGCTTCAACCCCTTCATCCTTTTGGGACCCCTCGCAAACTATGCTTACCTGCGCTTCGTCGGCGGTGATAAGCAGAACGAAGCGAGCCAGGAATCGCGCTACAAGCTCACCGACCCGCATAAGTACGAGCAGCTGCAGACCTGGCGGGCTGAGAAGAACAGCTTCTGGCCTAGCTTGACTGAGCTTGCGAACCCGTGGACTTGGGTTGTTTTTGGAAGTGGGGTTATTGGTGTTGTTGTTGAGGAGGGCTTGAGGTCCTACTTTGCATGAGTGTGCTTTGTGGGAGAATCATGATTGTAACGTGTAATATGAAGAATTAATATATGGACTGAGATCAAGTTCCCTGTTCCTGGATGCCAATCTTGTATAGAGGGAGAAGGAGAAGAAGTAGTCTTTGTTTGTATTTCAGTCAGGTGACTGTAGGGCTATCATTATACAACAGTGACACAGGCAAGTACAATTGAAGATCTCTTTTAGATTTTCCCTTTGAGCATTTGTCAAGGTGGTCTCAGTGAAAGAAACGGTTTGTGTACTGTATACACGCTGAAGACGACCTTATGAGTCACGGGCGAGTCAAATTTGGAACACTATCGGGGTATCAATGCATCATGCTGAGCGTAGAGACGAGCAACAAAAAGGACAGGATAAAAAAAGCAGAAGGGAACGCCTGAAACGAAAGAAAAGATGACATAGCATGCCAATTGGTGATTATTGTGTCGATAAGGAATGCACTTTTGTCGAGTCGCACCAGGCAGGACAGATGCGCGTAGCTGGGTTTCAGGTTCAAAGGTAATGGAACGAGAACGGATGTCATCTGACATCCCGGCAGGTTATGAGCCAGATAAATTCTAGATCAGGTATGCGATAACCGGTCCTTGTCTGAGAAGCGAGCGACCACAGCAAGAAGACCGATCAAAGTGAAGGATGACCGATGATAAGGTGAAAATAATCCCGAAACACACATGGAGACGCACTACCATAGAAGCTATGGTGCTGTTTTCCAAATCAGTGGCGATTGTTTCCCTCTTGTCACTCTTCAACGGACCGAACAAGGAGTCAGGAGCTCAAAACGCAAAGAGTAAAGTCTTCGCGTCGCTACTGCCGTCGTTCGCCAGGCATTTGAGTTCCTCTCTTTCTCGGATAATTTTGTCGATGCGTTCTGACATGCCTGAAGCATGGAGGATCTTTGCCAGCGCACAATGAACTTCAAGTACTTCAGGACTCAGGAGGGCGGCATCTGAGTGCTGCTGGAACGTGTCTTTCCGAATTCCATAGACATCCGGCCGGGGCAAGTAACTTTGTATGACGCCTGGTTCAAATGTCAAGATGTAGTATTCGTTCGGGTTCACTCCCTGCAGAAATTAGCGTGCTCTTCACCTTCTTCTACTTCTCGCCCGGGGGTAGACGTTGAGAGAACATACGGTTGCCTCAAAAGTGATACGAAAGAGGCCAAATGCCCGATGAACTCCCGCTTCCAAGGTCATAAGATTCGACTGGTCGTTAATGTCCTGGGGACCAAGGCCGATACGCGGAAAGCACTTTCTGAGAGTGGTCCAAATCTGAGACACTTTGTAATCCTGCAGTGGGTCAATATTTATAGGACCGTAATAGAAGATTCTGACGGACCTGTTCTCTGTCCTCCCAATGGCCAATCGAGAAGGGAATAAGATGGGCCAACTAGTATCACATGGATACTGCGAAGGATTTGCTGAAACCAAGCCGGCCTTCACTGCGTTCAGTTCAAGTAGGCCTGTTGCTAGACATCGAAAACCGTCCCGACGAAGACAAATCATTCTGAGCAATTTCTGCACGGCCTCCGTTGGCGTCTCTCCCATGGAGCTAGCCGTAATCTCTAACTCTTGTGAAAATTTTGAACGATGATGGCGTTATCTGCGGCGTAGCCGAGCGTGCTTTCACTATACAGATAAGTAAAACAAGATTAGGAATCAGTACATAGTTCAGATGCAACATTGGACTCACTTGGCATCAGAATAGAAGTGAGCAGATGTCGATATAGGCAGTGCAGTTGTCCATCATTTGGTAAAAAGTCCAAAAAGCTCGTGAGAATCTCACGGGTCTGGTCATCTGGCCCCTTTGGTAGATACGACGCAACTCGCTCGTGGGCAGCTCGCTCATCCAATTGTGACGGCACACTGCTCAGGTCACTTTCCGTACTGAAGAAATAGGATATCATGTCGTCCACTTCATCCCCAAGCACATCCTCACGGCTTGTAGCCATGGCGGAAGACAGGCGATGGCGAGGAGTTCAGTACGGTAGTCAGGTCAAAGACGGTCCAGGACACAGAAAGTGATTGATATACGAAGAGCAAGGATGGGAATAGCGAGTTATATTGGAACTAATGAGCACTGGATGGCCAAGGGACGATGTGGATGTGGTGATAATGAGAAGAAGGTGGTGATCTAGAACAGGCGGGACCACCGGCGCCACAAGTGGAAAACGGTTGAGTTTGCTTTGTTTGCATTGCGTTTAATACTTCTATACATGCATCTCGATAATTACATCCTTTCTCAGTCACTCCCAGCAACAACATACTGCTTCTCCGTCTTCAACATCCCCAGTGTCCCATCACTCAACCCCAACGTATCCTTCACAATCTGTCTCGGCGTACTCGCAATCCACTGCCCCAGCGCAATATCCGTAAACGCATCCGCCTGCAACACCTCCAAAAATACCAACTCCTCGTCCCCCGTATTCTCAATATAATGGCTATTCGACTGCGGGAAGTACCCCACGTCGCCGGCCGTGTAATCGAATGTGGTTGCTGTCGAGGGCGCCTCGAAGAGCGTCGCGCGGCCCTGGCCGCGGATGAAGAACGTCCATTCGTCGCTGGACGGGTGCCAGTGGATCTCGCGCATGCCGCCGACGTTCACGGTGACGATTGCGGCGGAGAAGTTGGAGGCGATGGGGAAGGTTGCGGGGTCGATGATTTTGACGGAGCCGCCGGCGACGCGGTGCGCGGGTTGTTGGGAGAAGTGGTAGGTGTAGCTTTGGGAGCGGGGGACGAGGCCAGAAGGGGTTGTGACGTTTTGTTCGGAGATGTTAGAGGGTGCGGGCGTGCCGGGGAAGATGTAGAGTTCATCTTGGGGGATGTTGTCGAGGGAGGAGATGGGGATGCCTAGGTCTTTGGCGAGGACTTCTTTCTGTTGCACTGTCAGCATGCGTTCATTTTAAGAGGATATTGAAGACATACCGGTTGATGAGCAAACACCTGCGAAGCCAGGAAAGTATTATCCTCAGAAAACGACCCGTCATCAAAAACAAGCAGAAACTCAACACCCCCATCTAGGGCTTGAATCGAATGAGGAACGCCCCTGCATCGTCAGCACCACATCCCAATAACCAACTATGCCAAACCACCATATACTTACTTAGGAAAAAACCACACATCGCCTTCCGTAACATCATCCACAAACGTCTGCCCATTCTCATTAACAGCCTGGACCCGACAAGATCCATTCAGCACCAACGACCACTCCCCCGCAACAT
Organism: Aspergillus cristatus; assembly: GCA_034509305.1. Classification (NCBI taxonomy): domain Eukaryota; kingdom Fungi; phylum Ascomycota; class Eurotiomycetes; order Eurotiales; family Aspergillaceae; genus Aspergillus; species Aspergillus cristatus. Next base: position 351,438 of record WJBV01000006.1, on the reverse strand, counting down.
GCCAATGCAGCTCCCGGTACGCCCCCGGCTCAAGCCGCATATCCACACCAGCCATCTTGGTAGCGTCAGGCATCACGACAGTGTTTTCCTGCCTTGCCCAGCCGGAGTTCTCAATGCCTAGTCTGTTGCGGCTGAGTGCCATGGGCCATTGTGCGTTGATCGTCTGCCCGTTGTCGGTGCCGGGAGGTGCGAGTTTATCGCTGTTTAGGCGTTGGTAGGCGTCGTTTTCTATCTCGTTAACATCCTATTCTCGTCTTCATCGCCGTTATTCCCAGATAGATAGAAAGAAAGAAAGAGAAGGCATACTCGGCCCCGGATCCGTCCCCCCGTGACTCCCGCGAATCGGCTGTGGATTCTTCACATCCTTGAAATCAAGATAAACACCCACATCCGCATCCTCCTTCTGCCCCTTCACCAGCTCATACTGCACCGAGGTGTTTTTCACGGGTACATCGCGTGAAGGCGAGTAACCTACGAGATCACCCGAGCCGCGCAGTCCGGGATTAGAAGTCGGAGCCGCCTGTGCAGCAGCGAAGAGAAGGACAAGCGCGAGGATGTGTTTCATGATGTGATGCAATAGTTTACTGGTGAACAAGCTATTATTTGTTGTGAACAATTGATTGAGTAAAGAACAATGGTGGTTGTCTGCAACTGGGTAATATGCAGGTATTTATATCCGTCAGGTGCAACGCTACACCATACTACTCTGGTTCTTGGTATGTATGTTCATAGTAATTGCTATACCACGGTCTGCCTAGAGGGACAAGGCCGGGGCCACTCGGTCTGGTCTCTGTCTGGTTGAAAACGAAACGAGTTGAGGTGAGCGTATCTGCCGTATACCCGTAAGGTACTCGCACGAGCGCGGGGACAATGATGTATAACAAATTGGAGAAATCAGAAATTGGAGAAAAACAATCGCATCGGGAGATTCGCTGCCGATTTACCGGTTACGACGTCATACTCCACCGCTATACTTTATCAAAAACAAGAAAGAAACTAAAAGGTCAAGCCTACAAACTAGAAAGCTTGTCCGAGACGTAAAACTCTAACTCTGCTGCCTAGACTGATTTACTGTCATGCCTCTTGATTGCTGTTGTTATTAATGTATCAATCCTGCAGATAATATTGCATGTAGTTGCCACCAAGGTTACATACAATGCCGGGTTATAGGGGGTACGGAATACCGGTTTATGCAACGGTATGTCGGAATGCATAGTATGATAAGCGGTGATTGGACAGCCTTGTACAGCCCTGGCCAGCCCTACCCGTGAAGTCATGCCCATTGCCAGAAATAAATTATTCCTACGCCTTGCTGACAGAAAGATGCATATACAAAAACCGAATCCCAGTCCGGAAACCCCTCCCGCCAAAACGCCTTTCGTCAGAGATTAACAAACAATAGTAAATGCACACGTGAGACATAATAATAGTGATAGATAATACAGGCAGGCAGAAGATAGATTATACCCCCCGCGGCATCCGACACACCTCCCGCGCCTCCTCGGGCATAGTCTTCCAAAGCACCTCTCGCACCTCTTTACCCACCTGCTCAATAACATCCATCGCCCAAAGGACGTCCAAATGCTCGTATTCATCCACGATCTTCGCATGTACCACCTGTACATGCGGTTCCCGCCCATTACAAAACCTTCTCAGCAGCCGTTGCCCGTCGACAAGGTCATCCGACCCCGCAATCCACATCGCTACCGGCGGCATCTGCGCCCCGTACCAGGCGGTGTCGCTGCGGGTGCAACCGTCGGTCATCCCTGACTCGACGCGGTGGTCCTCCTCGGCTTCATGGCAGCTGAGCTGGTGGGTGGACAGGATGCAACCCTGTTTTGCGAAGCCGCCGCGGCCCAGCCACCAGCGCATCATCTCGCTGCTGACATAGACGGGGGCGAATTGGAACATGCGTGAACGGAGGTCCCGGTCCCAGCGGGCGTCGCTCCATTGGAAGAGGAAGGAGAAGACGTGATAGCCTAGCGTGCCATAGATGCGAGACGGGAGGATTTTCTGCACTGTGATCATGAGGGGGATGAAGGCGTGGATGCCAAAGAACAGACGGAATACAGCGTTAGGTATCCATTGTACAAAGCGGAAGTATATCCGCTTCAGCATGGGCCCTGCATAAGCAGCCGGGGCGAGTGCGCAAAAGACCGAGATACGCTCGCCCAGTTCTGGCCGCTGCTCTTTGGCCAAGGCCACAAAAGTCTGCGTCGTGCCTTGGGAGTGGCATACGAGGCCCAATTTCTCAAATCCAGTCTCGTAAAGGACCCGCGACATGAGTGCGGCCAGGTCCAGCACGCCCAGGTGTCGGATATTCCAAGACCACATGTGAGGATCTGACGCTGAAAGGGAGGCATGTTCCGGGCCCAGCCCGCAGCGATTATTCCCCAACCAGACATCGTACCCCGACTTGCAAAGGTAAAAAGCCAGACTGTCATCATCGTTGGAGCAGTAAGCCCCCGCACTCTGCATTAGGCCGTGCATCAACAGAATCGGATACCGTCGATTGCCCCCTGCTGACGACACTCGCGGGTTCCGCTCACCGGTGAACGCCTGCGGTCCCCTCACCTGCCTCTCCTCCGGCGGCAGGGGCACATACTCCTGAGGATTATAGACATGCCACAGCGTAACGATAAACCCATCTTCCGTCTGCACCTTGAACGTCTCCACGTCTAATCCAACCCTGCGCGCATAGTACGCGACGTCAGCGACAACAGGGTCCTTCCCTCCTTCCAGCGGGGGATATTCATCAGGTCCTTCTTCCTCCTCCTCTTCCTCTTCAATAATATCTTTCTTCCCCTGTCGCCTTTTCCATTTCAACTCCGCATGTTGTCTCTCCGACTCCCTCTCCCATTCCTCCACATAAAACTTCCTAGGCGCATGCGGATTCTCTCCATTCCACCGCATCCGAATATCAGACGCAAACCCCCGGCCCCATTGTACCACAGCCCCAACCACAACCAATATCAACAGCAGCAACGAGAGAACAAACGAAACGCAGCGCATCGCGAACCATTGCAGGGCCCGGAACGTCGTTGGTTGGCCGTACGTCGGGAGCGGGGGGAATAAAGGGTGCGGCGAGAGGACATGCTGATGTTCCTGCAGTGGTGGTGGTGCTTGTGATTTCGAATTCGACTTTGATTTTGGTGTCGCCTGCAGCAAAGCATCGGTTACGTCCATAGTATCATCGTCATCATCACCATCATCCCCGTCAAGATTGTCCAGTTCGATTTCGGAACGTATGTAGTTTGCTTTCATATCGGGGGTGTCGCGCATCGAGTCAAAACCGGAATCGTAGTCGGGTTGCGAATTTTGTCGATTACCATTCTCGATGGGATCAGAATCAAAGAGCCCAGGCTGCTGCATAGTAGACAAGGCAGCAGTAGACCGGGGATTCTCCCCGTAGGCCACCCACATGTTGAGAGTCGCAAAAAACCAAAGACCAAAAAGAAAAGCAAAATTCAAGTAATGAAAAGGAACGACAACATCTTTCTTCACCCTTCAACTAAAAATCGACAATAATGCGGTGTCCGTGAGATAATCCCGGGAAAATGCCCCGTCCGCGTCTCACACCCCCGTCTTTTCCCCTTTTAGGCTTCCGTCGATATCAGTCACGTGGGATTCACCAATGACATTCCATGATCGTTTTCAGCGGATTGTCGATTGTGCAATCAGCGGTCGTTGTCCGATACCATTTCCACCGGGGAATGCCCAATTGCGTGTAAAATTGCACTGTTTTCTGGGTGCGAAACGTGGCAGTGAAGTGGCGAGTTGCACTGGAGCCCCTGATGGGGGAGGGGTTGGAGGGTCTTCGATTGGTGTGGACTGGTTGCATTGCCACAGAGCCCTTGGTTCTGGAGATTAAGTGCGAAGTCTTGGTTGGTTCAAGCCATCTGCCCGATTGGATCTGTGTCGTATTTCGTATAGAGTAGGTATGGTATTATTTGCAAGCATAGGTGATGAAATATAACGTGACTGGATTATTTCAACAAATCCGATGTGGTGTAACGGCTAGCATCGCTCGTTTTCAGTCCAGATCCGAGCAGATCGGGGTTCGATTCCCCGCATCGGAATTCTTTTTTGTCTTTTTCTTTCTCTGCTCCTCTTCGACAGCCATCGCTGTGATATCAATCCTATGAGTTATTTATTCTTTTGCTCTTTTCTTTGATCTATTCGTGATTCTGGTGTTGCTATCACTCAACCCAAATAACTCCGTATATGCCATTAATTATTTACACGCCTGTACGCTTGTATAATGTCTAGAATACTACCACCTCCATATCAAAAATATATACCACCCCAGCACAACCTTCGCAACAAACCACACCTCCCCAAAAAACGCCCCCCACACAGCACCCAACACACCCTTCCCATTCTCATTCCCCGACCGCTGTCCGTGCCCTTGCCCAGAAAACGTGCCCTTGGTTGGACTCCCCTCGTGACCTTTCTCCGGGTAGTATTCAAAGGATCTGGAATTCGTGTTCGTGCCGCGGCTGGCTAGACCGTGCGGTGCGAAGATTGTAGAGCTGGAAATACTGGATGTGGGGACATGGCGCTGGACTTTGGTGAGGGGGAGGATTGGGCCGGCATCGGCGTTGTTTGATTGGGATGGGTATATGGTTACCAGGACTGCTCGTGCGAGGAGGACGACCAGGGTTAATACCAGGATCATTGCGTAGTGGATGAAGATCGATAGTTGGTCCGGGAGGAGGCATAGGTGGTTTTGCAGAGTCGGTGAGATTGCCTCGAGGGACTTGCCCGTGGTAGGATCGATTGGGTTCCAGAGACTTGTTAGGACAAAGCCTGGTCGTCGAACGCCCATTGCCCATGAGAGACTCTTCACTGTGATCTCTCTGGGCGAGCCACTGAATTCGCGGTGTGCGATCTCGCAATAGTCATGGTCATCGCCGGAGTAAACGTGCACGAGGTTAGGTCCGACTTTCGAGACCAGGTCGTTGGAGATGGTTTGTGTGAGGACGTTCTGGTATTGGTAGCCGCCGCTGATCTTCAGCGAGTTCTGCTCATCTTCTTGAAGTTCCTCGTCACTCGACGATGGCGGGTAATGCTCTCGATATGGCCCACACGGTGTAGCCGCCTTGCGATACAAGGGAACATGCGTGAGAAGGATAGTGGGAAGTCCAACCGTCTCCGACTGCGGGAGTTGGCCAAGCGAGGGTTCTTTAACCTCCACAGCAGCATGGTGGAATTGATATCCCTCAGCTTGGCCCCGGAGAGACTTCAGCTCGTGTGTCTCCGCCTTCGCCCTGTGCACATTCATCTGGTTCAAAAACTCCTCCGCTTCCTTCCAAATCGCCTCATTGGGCGACTTCCCATCCCCCGACCCAGTCCCCGTGCTGCCAGTCTGCGGATCCGGCTGATCCATCGCACTAAGCGACACCGTATCAACCGACACGAAAGTGTGATTCCCCAGCACATCCACCCTATTCCCCCTCCCAAAGAACGTCTGGAACCGATCCCGAACAGGCACCTTGATCCCCGATCCAAACCCCAGATCATGATTCCCAGGCAAACTCGCAATCATCCGTCGACCAAGAGGATCCCGCGAGAGTGCATCCCCTTCTTTGAACTGGTCTGAGAATATCCGACCAAAGCGACTGTACTCTTTCTTCCAGAATGAATCCTTGTATTTCTTGTAGCGCTCGTCGGGGCTAGACGTCGTCCCCGTCGCCCATTCTCTACCCCCATCGAATAGATCACCCAGAAACAGCACCGAATCGGGTCCCAAATTCCTCTGCATCGACGAAAACGACCGCCGCAGGTATTGATCCGTAAACTTCACCGTCAGAGTCGACAGCGGCCACGGCCGTCCGGGATACGTATGGGGATCGACTAATTGCGGATCGGCGACGAAGGCGACATGGTGAGGAGTAGCATGCGACGGCTATCACAATCAAAGGACCATCAGCTTCCACCCATAATTATAATCAAGAGAATCAAGGACGATACTTACCCACTTCTCCCACTCCCCCCAACCACACCCCTCCAAACTCTCCTGAAACACCGTCCTCTCACCCCACCACAACGTCCACACCCAGAACAGAATCAACGCATTTGCGATTTTAACCACCCGTCTGATCGTAGACCGTCCCATGGCTTTCAGTTCACTCGGGCTCCTCCGTCTCCCTGCCCGCGGCTGCGCGCGCAGCTCCGCAATCCATTGCTGAGCCCATGGCGGGAGTGCGTTTTGCATTTGGACGAGGATGTTCGAAGGTCCAGAGGTGGAATTGCGACGGGCGGGACGGAAGGGAGCGTTTGGATATGCGTAGCTCATGGTGGTTTTGGAATTACTCCGTACAAAGGGGATATTCAACGGCTCGAGGGGTGTCGCTGCGGCATTGCTCGGGAGTTCAGGGCGTGGATATTGGGCCAACCGTTTACTGTGACGGTCTTCAAATGGAAAGAATGTAAAGGTCAGAGCATGATATTCTCATAAGAATTGTCCTCAGGTCTATTATCGAAGAGAGAGCTTCAAAGTGGCTGGATGATTCCACATTTCCCTTTGTTTGCGATGGCGCCGATCTGCCGCTCGTGACACGTGATTGACCGCGGCAGAGTTTCTATATAAAGCCTCAGGAACAACATGCAGTGTCGAATTAGAGATTAAGTAAAAATACATGCAGAAGTGTATAGCACAGAGTCCAATTGCCAGTCCAAAACATGCTGTATAATCCATGATAATCGCCCATCCTGTCAAACGCCAACTTTTTGTCTTCTATGATATTGCTGACCCTTAAGATCAGTGTTGGATTAAACCGAAACCGCAGCGTAGGAATAGCGGGTATGAGAAACATCGATGAAGAAAAGAAACAAATGATACATCCAGGTTGATAATAATGGAGACATCAACAGGGTAGATAAAGATGAGAGGGAGATAAAAAGAGAAAACCGGAAACATTTATGTAGGCTTCTTAGGACAGCATTGCCCGCCGCGAGCGCAATTCTCATCGCATTCGAGAAGACATGCTTGCGCGTCTTCACGGACACTCGCAGCACGGCTGGGCTGCTTGCTGGCTGAGTTGGGCTCATAATGGCTCTCCCGAGAAGACGATGGACCACCTTGATTGTCCTCCGTATCGCTATCAGGGGCAAATTCGGGCTGAATGGTGGACGAGTGAATGCCATAGGCGTGCAGGCACTTTCGCACTTGCCGAGCCAGGTGCATGTACCGCTCAGAACCTTCGCCCTTGATTTCCGTGTCAACCTGAATATGAATCGAGGCCACGATCTTGGTGTCACTCAGTTGCCAGACATGAAGGTGGTGCGAGCCAATCACCCCGGGGAGTTGCTCAATATCATCTTTGATGTGGTCGATACTGAGACCGGAAGGCACCGCCTGCAACAGAATGCGCGACGCAGCTTTGCACAGAGGAATGGCCGAGCAGAGGATGACGACTGTGATGAACAGAGAGATACCCGGATCCACGTAGTGTCTCCACGGGTAATCGGTCAACCAGATGATAAGCGCGGATGCGATAACACCGATGTTTCCCAGTGCATCACCCATGACGTGAAGGAACACACCACGCATGTTCAAATCATGACCATGTCCATCCTTCTCGTCCTTGGGCTTTGGTTGTGCGTGCTTGTGATGACGGTGAAGCATGTCATCCGCGCTCACATTGCGTCCGTTGGTAGGCGTACTGTCCTCATCGGTGTAGTTGGACTTTCGATCCTTGCGGTTCAAGAGTGCTGAACGTTCGGATGGCTGAACCTCGTCACCTTCCGACTCGGATGACGTTCCCACTCCATAACGGTTGGTCTGGCTCGCAGCGATGATCTCTTGTCGCAAAGTCACAGGATGAGAGATATCCTCTACATCAAAACCACGGGCGCGAGCTTGGCTGTCCAGGGTCTTGCGGCGCTGAGTATAGGGTGAAGTCACCTCTGTGGTCTTGGCCTGCTTGCCATTTGCCTTCCCGGCATTCTCGTACTCCTCAACATGTTGTCTGAAACCCTGCTCTGCAGCATCTACGTCTTCCAAATTTTCGGGACCATGGCTATGACCATGACCGTGGGAGTGATCGTGGAAGAGAGCAAGACCCAGAAGGTTGGATGCTAAACCCAAGGCTCCGACAATGCAGACCAATCTCGGATTGTTCACTTCCTGCGGCTCCACCAATCGTTGGATTGCTTCAAGGAAGATGGAGACACACAAGGCGACAAGGAAGACGCCATTGACCAATGCGCCCAATGTTTCTGCGCGTTGCCACTAGGATTCGGATTTGAGATTAGACTGTGTCACCAGCGCCAAACAAGGATGGACAAGATGATAACTCACGCCATAGGTATACATCTTGGAATTAGGCTCGCGGTTGGCGACTTTGACGGCCCATAATCCCACGAGTAAGGATAGCACATCGTTCAACTATTCGTGTCAATTAGACGCTGCCTGTATTCGGTTTTGAAGGATATATCGTACCATATGGAAGGAATCGGCAACAAGGGCAAGGGAATGGACCGCATAACCTGTTTGTCTGTTATTATCGCTGGAGAGAAAAACTCTTGAACAATGGCAATGACGGACCTGCGATGAGTTCCAATAGAAAGAAGGCAGTATCAACAACCAGCAGGATGATGATCTTGTTGGTTTTGGAGAGTGCCATGGTGGTTGTTCTGCGGCGCGCTCAGTGGCGCGATGATCCGCGACAGGAGGAAAAAAAGATTGACGGATGCGACGATTGGCGACTAACAGGGCGTATGATGAGAATAGATGAGTATATTACTGCAAAAAGGGGATTCTAATGTATTCTCAACGATGGCGATGGCAGAGGAAGGAGGAAAGACGAAAGGAAGAGATTAATTATTATTGTGGGAGTGACGCCAGAAGGAACAAGAAGGAACAAAGTCCGGCCGCATCCGACGGTGGCGTTATCCCACAATGTCCTCGGAGTATACAAATATCTATTGCTGTCTTGTTATCTACAATAATACAGTATCCAGACGAATAGAACTGTCAAAAAAGCAATTTAGTCGCGGCTGATATCCACCGTTAATGGTCGCCAGCCTTGTCGCTATCGCCAATATCTATTCTCGGCAAGTCCTCTGTCGGACATCCGTTCCGAAGGCACATGGCTGGCTGAAGTAACAGATTCCACACAGAGACATATACACAATGACACGGAATTACTCCAGGGCTGCCACTGGTACAACTGCTACGGGTACTCTATATCTGTCCAACCCCGTGGCGAGCATCACTGAATCATGACGACTGTTATATCCTCTACGGCGTGCAGGGCACGGGTCTCCCGTACGCCTTCCGGATCGCCCGCCCTGCCGGGCTGCTATCGATATCGATAGTATCCCGTGGCCCAGTTTTTGGCAGTGGAACCATTTTCTGGGGCGTCGCTCAGATTTGGTAGATCAATATTATGGCACCCAATTTCCGTCCAGCTGAAACAATCATGAACAGTGGTTCATATTTTCGGACTCAGGAACACCCGAACATGTGCTTGTTGGGCTCACGGCGTATGTCTTGTGCATAGAGTCAATGGCTGCATAACTCCTGAACTTTGCCTACGCACGGAGTACATGTCCGATTCTACACTCCGCACTCCGGATAGAGCGGTACCGTACCATGGTTATTACTTCCACATGGAAAAAAATAAAGAAGAGAAAAGAAAAGGGCCGTGTTCCAATCCGTATACGAGTACGAACTGCGGAGTACTCTACAAACAGGCCCTCTTACTCCTCCGAGATGTTCCTCACGACCATCGCAATAGTAGAACTTTATTGGCATAGGCTTCGACGGCGTCCCCCTCGGCTGTTGATCACTCTGGAAAAAAGCAAACATGAGGCCTGATTAGATCTAGTGGACCGATAGTCGACCGATAGTCGACCGAGAGAGGTCATTAAGCACCTGAAAATAGGGTGATCATGTCTTTGGCGAACTGCTACAAATAGAGATATCCCCTCGGGGCTGTGGTCTTTTCAACTACCCCCTAACCGCCATCGGCCCATCATGGTCGTTCTCCTCCTGCTGCAGCTGTTCGCGCTGCTGTCCACATCGGTCCTGGCGGCACCAGCGACTCATTCTATCCTTCCGGTCAATGACACCTTCTATATTCCACCTAAAGGTTTTGAATCGGCAGCTCCAGGAGACATCCTGCGATCGCGGACACCCCCAAAGCCCATTGCGGCCTTCAGTCTGGCAAAAGTGAACCTTCACTCGGCGCATCAGCTGCTTTACCGGACGACCGATTCCTTTGGCGAACCTATTGCGGCTGTCTCCACGATCCTCGTGCCTCACAATGCCGATTATACAAAGCTGCTCTCCTACCAAGTCGCCCAGGATGCGGCCGATCCGAACTGCGCGCCTTCGTATGCATTCCAACTCGAGGCGGCCCATGATGGCGTACTGGGTCTGGTGATGCCGCAACTGGAACTGTTCCTCATTGCTGCCGCCTTGCAAAGGGGATGGGTCGTGACGGTGCCTGATCATCTGGGACCTAAGTCGGCTTACCTGGCCAACCACTTGTCAGGACACGTTGTGTTGGACAACATTCGGGCGGCCAAGGCGTCCACGAATCTGACCGATCTTTCGTCTGATCCTACCATCGCCCTCTGGGGATACTCAGGAGGCAGCCTTGCCAGTGGTTTCGCCGCCGAGCTACAGCCCAGATACGCCCCCGAGCTCAAGATTCAAGGTGCTGCCCTGGGCGGCACCGTCCCACAGATCCTGCCCGTCCTCTACGAGACCAACGAGAGCCCATTCGCCGGCCTAATCCCAGCAGGCATCCAAGGCCTAGCCAACGAATACCCCGAGATCAAGGACCTGATCCAAAAGAATATCATCCCAGCCAAGGCCGCCGAATTTGCCAAAACCAAGAACCTCTGTCTCGCGGGTAATATCCTCGAATACCTCAACAAAGACGTGTACACGTTCGTCAAGGACAAGGACATCTTTACCTCCCCAACAGCCAGCAAAGTCATCAACGCCAACGCCATGGGCCACCACAACCCCGAAATCCCCTTGTTCGTGTACAAATCCGTCGGCGACGAAGTCTCCCCTGTCAACAACACAGACTCTCTCGTCGCGTCGTACTGTGACGCAGGATCTCGCGTGGAGTACAAGCGCGACGTCCTGTCTGAGCATGCTGCGTTGGCTGTTATTGGCGCTCCGGATGCGTTGTTGTGGCTTGAGGATCGGATGAATGGGGTTCCTGTTAAGGCGGGATGCTCGAACTCGACTTCGTTTACTAGTTTGTCGGATCCGCGCGCGTTGGCGGTTTTGGGGGAGACGCTTGTGCAGACTTTGTTGACGTTGTTGGATGCGCCGGTTGGGCCAATCCAGATTGGATGATTTTAGAGATCGTCTACTACCCTGCGTTCATGGCGATCATCCAAGAGAGGCAAATAAGAGTATCTTATCCCAACACTCTCATCTAAATCAGGATAAAAAACCATTTAATGCTGAACCTAATTTACCTTCTGAAATATAACTCTCTAGCCAAACAACGCGATGTGGTGCAGATGGTGACATCCACTTTTTGCGTTGATGTCCATAATTCGAGGTTTGATATATAATACCATAATTTGATTCAACATAAAGTCAGGATGTGTAAGAAATGAGTGCAAAATGTAGAGGTAATATTGCACGGTACGGCAGACTATAACACAATTGCAAAAACCCAAATTTAGTATCAAATGGTCACCACTTTCTATTCTGCTTGTATATAAACCCTGCTTAAGTAGTACTGCATTTCATCAATAAGTCAGATCCCTTTCTTTTTACTATAACCTGCAAGATAATGATCTTTTTAAGGTCCTCGAAGCAGAAGGCTATATGATTAATCTTAGAGCATTCTGATGTGAGAAAGAAGGGTTGAGACAGCGTGATGAGCGCACTGCGGACCATATGCGTAATATTGTAGAGAGACTAATCGCTGGCGTGCGGAAGTTCGCCCACTAGCACCGCGAAGTATCCTCGTCTAAGAATGGATGTGTGTGTGTATTCGGAGGTGGTAGGCTAATAGGGCCTAAATAGCCTCTTGGGCCGAAGCGAGTGGCCATAGTTACAGGTAAACGGAAAAAGTAATTATTCTGCCTAAGCCACTTCGTATTCCATATTCATACATGAAGGATTATCCTCGTAAACAAAAGTACGGCTGCAGGCACTATCCTCGTATTTCAAGAGGCCTAAATGCCTACAAGTCCGAAGTCCCTGCACCTCCCGAGCAAAAATTTACGAGCACTCTGATATCTGCCCTTTCTGTTTTACTTGCGGCTCTGCCCGCCTAGTAGCATACCACTAGTAGTAGGTAATCATGCCCTGAACATTCATTCGATTAGCTCCGAAATTACACATCGTTATGGACGAAACATTGAAGCACTGGGAAAAGAATAAAACATTGACGCAGCACGGCGAATTGCATTTATTCCGCAACTCCCTCGACTTTGATTGTGACCTTTTCTAAAATGCCGAGAAGGCAGATTCTTCCAAGCCCCTGGCTTTCTCTCAGAACTTTAATTGACTCGGAGCTGTCTATTCTTGACCCAAGCTGAGATCCTTCTCCATCTGGAGGTCAAAAAAATGTTCTGGGATTCACTTCTGGCCACGGCCACCTTCGTGGGGGCCCGCGTTTCGGCCTTGACACCGATGCCGGGGGGAACTGCAAGGATGGTATTCAGAATCCGGGTCTTGTGAGTCTTTAGAGCTCAGGCAGATGATATCCAGCATACTCATGCATAACAGGGTCGCCAGTTAGTTGCAATCCTGGACGAACATAATGTCCAGTCGAGCACATACGGAAGATGCTAGAGTGATATTCACTCCAACTGTGATTTCGCGACGAGTTGTTATCCCTCCACAATCCTGACGAGTGGTGCTACTAGTGGCTATTATACATGGTGAGAGCTGTACTTTTCTGTTGTGTGGCTTTACTCCGGCAATAGCCCTCAAAACCAGACCTGTGCTGTCAGGACCATCTACGAGTCTCAGACAACCGGCCCATCATACCTAGATTTCTTCTGTTATGATGATACCTTGGTTGCATATACAGTATTTCAAGTGACCGATGCTCAGCCCACTGCAGCAGCCGGTAAGTCCCAAAATCTCCGTGAGGGAGTTTGACTCGGACTATTCATCCAGAAATAAGGTATTAACCAATGATGTTTAAAGGCACAAACACTGCGACCGCCACACCGGGGACATCTGTGACAGCAGCTGTTGCAAGCGCCACCTCGACTTTTGAAAACGCGGCACAAGGTTCTGAGAGCTCCGGGAGCAAAGGCTGGATTGCCGGTGCTGTGGTTGGCCCCGTTGCAGGGTGCGCAATCATTGCAGCTCTAGCGTTCTGGCTCATTCGCCGCTCCCATGCAAAGAAACGGGCTAATGTGCCAAATACTGGTGAGCTTCATTATACAAACACGCAAGCACAACCCGGGATTGTCAGAGAACTTGATTCTGGTGCGCCGAAGCCACATGAAATAGACACCCCGGCTCCCGTATCAGAGCTTCCGGCGCCTACAGGACAATCTTATACAGGTCACTCAGGGTGAGGTTGACTGTGACGATGATGATGAACATCCAAAAATACTAGAATAACATGTATAGTAAGAACAACATACTGGCATAATCAGGGCCTTTTATTGAGGGCTTTTAATGGAGAACACAAATTCAGACTATTCTCTTATTACACGACCATCATGGCTTTTTCCTTGTCACCCAACACGCACCCACGACCTCCTTTTTGAGACGAATATCTGGAATTATGCTTTGCCGGGCCGCATATGGCTCTATGGCATGCATTCGTTTCTGGATTGACGCGCCAAGAACTTCCAGATTCAATGGAACACACTCTCACGTTCCTTCGCCTGGTTAGAAAGCGTCTAGGACTTAAAGTTGAATTCTTGGTGATCTAGCCCGCTACTGCATGGCCATTGAGGCCAACATGCAAGACATCAGGCGTCCGACAGATCCGGAAGTTGGCAGGATTAGTCCTCGGCGCCGTAACCGGCAATTAATACAAGTACGAACTTCACACCCACTGTTTCATATTCTTTTCTCTTTGAAGAATTTCAATGAAATCCAGTGCTATTTCGAAACAAACCCCAGAAAATTATGTCTACAGATCTTGCAATGGGAAAATATAAAAATCTCGCAATGCCATTCCTAAATATGGCCAAGAGCAACTACATCTCTCCACCAAAATGTTATTCCAGAGTGTCTGGGCTTATCTAGGCCCCGTTGCTTGGGCTTTGCATCGCACGCGAATCCAAGCATCTCCCAGAAAAATGACGTCTCCGCGCCAAAACCAGAGCCCATTGTTGTCACAGAGCTTCCTCCTCCTGTCGCAAATGCTACAGCAGGTTCCTGCATGCCCAAGTTATTGACAAGGTGATAAAGAATTGGAGAAAATTGGCAATCTCCTCGGCCAAGAAGCCGCAGAGTTACTAGGGCAAACTAAAGCGGTTCGCCGTGAGTATTCAATTACTGCCGCACTTTTATCTACGGAGTACTCACAAGCCTTAAATAGGAGGGTTATACCCATTGACTAGGACCTTTGAGCTTGAAGGACCGCTTCCCTGGACCTCAAAAAGTCCTACCAAAGCATACAGCGCTGCAGTGGTTGATCAGATCATCAGCCATTTTCCAGAGCTTTCGGCATCTCGCTGGAGACGAGAATTACTTTCTCAGCCATGAAAGGTACCAGGGACCAATCAGTTCTCGGTTGACGGCCGGAACGCTGGCGTCCGTTGTCCCTTGGACATGTCGAATGCAGGTTACCTCTACCACATCGACCATACATGCTTCACCGTGTCTCATACCATGGACCAAGATCTCCTGAAATCCTGATGGGCTCGTAAGGTGGATTGAGTGCAGGTGATTTAGCATCCCGATCATATAGCGGTCAAAGACAAGATAGTTTCCTTGAACATGGAGTACCGGAACGAAACAGCGCACCCCGTTAGAAGAGAATCTTACGTCCCAAGCCAGGTGGATTAGTATAACACTCGGTGACATTAATGGTGCAGCGCAGGAGACTTTTGACCAGAGTGACTATTGCTCTTGAATCCACGACTGGCAAAAGCAACCATCTACGCTTGGATCTCGAAGCAAAGCTTAATAGAAACCAATGGTACAAAAACGGTGACAGACCTTAATACCAAAGCAACAAAGATTCCAAAGACGTTGAACAGCCACGTCGAATTGATGACCGGCAAGCCCATTTGCGCTCCGGCGCTGGGAGCGAGGAAAAGCTGCGCTTACTGCACGCTTACATGAACACCTAAGCAACATAGCCGACTAGGTTTCACAATCCATCAATTTTACCCCCTTCAGCATCGGTCTCCAGTCCTGCTTTACCTCCCATTGTTTTTGCCGTAGCTCAGGGCTGTAAAGATCGCCTTGGTGATCCGATCCCATTGACGATGAATTGCGTCCATGACTGCGGCAGGTGAAGATGAGGTTATAATCATCCTTGGGATGAAGGAATGGCTTTTCCTCTCTCGCTTGAAGGAAAAAAGGAACTCGATAACAAGCGAGGTTATGCCTAGTGATCAGGTTCTGGGTCGGTCGAATCGCTTATTACTTGCTCGACCGTTACAACAGCACTATCAGTTCCACGAGAACAGACTGGAGTCTGGGCATGCCGGTACCACAAACCAGCTTGTGCTGGGTTTCAAAGTAGTGACTGGTCGTGATATTGATCCGAACTCAATGCTGGAGGGTAATTTTATTATCATCCAGCAAGGCATGGAAACTGTAGCGCGCAAGTCATGGCAGAGGCATAATCTGGGCAAAAAAAAAAAAAAAAAAAAGCTAGCGTGGGACACCAAAAAGCGGGCGTTTATACGACACGACTATCCAATATATTATTGAGGGAAAGACGAGAAATGCATTCTCAGCTCTGAAAGGCGCCAACAAGAAAATCCCAGCATCAGCACCCAAGCCTGCAATCAAGACAAACTCGACGTCATTCTACGCATTCTTTGTGCTTCCTACACCACATACTCTGACCAGAGCATTTCTCAGTTGTGAGCCTGAAACTGACCTGTATGAGCAACACGGGGCCATTCTCCAGCGTCCCAATTATGGACTGGAAGAGCTCAAGCCTTCTAGGAAGCGAATGATTCGAAAGAAAGGGCACAGATCCTCCAGCAGACTGAATTGCGACGTCTCAAGAAAAGAGAACATGTACATGAATCAGCACGATACCCGCTACGGGTCGCGCAGAGGTCTTTCAACCTGATAGCACAACTACAAAATCGCCATTCTAGGTTGTGACTGTTGGCAAAGAGTTGACGGAACAGGAGAATGCCCTGTGCTGGTGCGAACTAGGGGAGAGTCTCGCAACACTGAAGCAAATGAAGACAGTACCACACAAATACCTGCCTTCAAAGTCATTTAGGCACTTGAGAAGGTTACAATCAACATGCTCAAGGAGTACTTCATCTAGCCGTGCTACCTTCTGCCGCTTTGATATCGATCATATTACTTAGTGTTGGCCTCCACGGGATGTCTGCCGTTCAGAACGGGGACCAAAATACCTATACTGTCATGTGGCCTAAGAGCCACGACAACCAAGAGATTTTACATTTTTGATTCATTATATATGGAGCATTCAAGAGAACCTAGTGTTTCCCTTAAGATAAAGACACAACAAGCGGGAACGTTATCACTACACTGCAGACACTCACGATCAATGCCCTCTCTGCTCAGCTCGGCTCACTCTAATCACCAAAATCCATTTTCTCGCCGCTGAATATCGCCTCCCTTGCTCGATTGTCACAGCTGGCATTGAACGGAACCGTCAGCCAGAGGTGTCCATTTCCAGGCGCCGGCACACCAGCAACGCCAGTTGCACCATAGTAGTGGCCAAGGATCTTTTGATGGTCCAGCCCAGCGACGCAAAGAAGGACGGATGGTTCATCTTCCGACTTCTGTGCTTTTGTTATCTTCTCAAGGGACATGGTGTGGCTTACTTACTTCGACGGATCTGAAGTGTCCATTGACACTAAGTGATACTTGTTGGCATCCCACACAATCAATTAGAGGACATATATGGGCCATCTGTATCTGCACAGGAGCCCCTATGCCACTCAGAAGGAAGTCCTTTCGCGAGCGTTCTTTTCCTCTATCGAGCAGGAGGCTCTTGGAGCTGCGATTCGATGTGAATCAAATTGTAATAATACCTACAGTAAGTGGAGACTACGGTTGGCTCTAGAAAGACAAAGTCATTTCCTGGATCGATAAACGGAAAGCGTTTCAACGCAACCCAATATTCACGGCCGTTCTTATGACCAACTTTTCGAGCATACCCACAAAACATCCCAACCAGTGTGAGACTAAGTATACCCTGAATCAGGCACAGAAAACCGAAAACTGGATTAAAAATCAAGAGATAACGACCCAACTGTGTGAGCCTGTGCTGCTCTTTTTTTTTTATGTCCGTGGATGTTCCCATTTATGGCATGCGGCAGAATCAGAATGCTATCTTTCTACGTATACTGAGGGTTAATGACTGCGAAAGCAACCGAACGCTTAACCTTCGGCCTGACATACTGTTTATCGGTATGATCTATGCTAACATCGAAGAATTTGAGAAAAACCCAGTTCGCGCGTTGTCTCTATTTTATCCAACTTATCTGGACGTGGACTTAGTCAGGTAACTACGAAAGCGTCAAACAAAAAAAGCTCGCTGGAGTTTTTGCAATAAAGTAATTGTGCCATTGAGCTAGTACGGTGGCGTTGCGATATTGCCATCTGTGACTGCCTTGCAGATGAGGTTATCTTGCATTATATGCAGCTATAGTCTTCCTATCACACACATAACAGGCGGTATGGGTCTGAAAAGTACCCCCCCCTCAGAAAGACTCCAAGTCCGGATTATCAAGACTAAGACTGTTAGTCTATTTTCCCTCCTCGCTGAGACTCTTGCCTCTCGTTTGAGCCACTTATCTATGGCATCGAGTAAAAATGTCAGACTCCGAGATGAAGTTATTGCTATTGTGGGCGTTAATATTGCTATGTTAGCAGCTCCATTCTGTACTATCACAATATTTTCGTCTTCTTTAATTCTCCAGAGATTCAGCACAGCTAATTGCTGACTATTAAAGGAGAATGCTTGGTAGAACCATTGATGGAGATTTACACATGCTAAATAAATTAGCAGATTATATACAATGGAGTTGCTGTTAGGTACAGGGCCGCAAGGGCAGACAGATAGTGCTATTCACATCGTGTAGATATAAATATAACAAAGATATATATGCAAACCTTATGCAATGAGTGGAGATAACCACAGTTGCCACTCATGGCCGGTCATGAATCCTGCCAGATAGCCAGCAAGTGACATATCCATGCAGGACACACCCCAGCATCCTCACCGATAAGTAACTTGAAAACCATCCTGCACACCTCTCCCCAACTCCTCCCTCACCCTCTCCGCATTCAAATCCTTCCACCACTCATGCGTCACATCGTTACTCTCCTCCCCAACCTCATCCCACGGTTTCGGACTCAGAATATAATGCACATTCTTCACATTCTCGTCCCGCCAGATAGCATCATGCACGCCCTTCCACCGCAGCGTCTTCAGCGCATTGTAAATGTACGGCAGCGGAACCCACCGGCCGTGAAATACGTCGGAAAGAAGGGACTGGTCTGCAAAATCATAGTTGGCTGTCGACGATTCTGCGAGCTGCGCGATAATCTTGTTGTAGGTTGTTTGCGAGGGATTGACGACTTGTAGGCCGCCGTTTGGTATGCCTAGGCCTGTGGTTGATGGGGCGCCGGTTGTTTGGGCTTGGTCGGGTGTGGGGTGTTGAGATGTGAAGGCGCAGTTACTAGAGATCCTGTTCGAGAAAAGGCCTAGGTTAGTTACTGTTATTCGTTTTGTTGGATAGGAATGGAATGCGTACCAGTCCTTCGGGTAATGAGGCTTCTTGAGTGGATTGCAAACACACGCATGACTCGCTGCAAACACACGATTCCCACTCCCTTTCAAAGCCGGAGAATCCAACTCAAGATCCATCAACTCGTCCATATTCTGAAAAACCACCATGTCGCTATCCAATTGTACAACGCGCTCATACTCAAGCAGTGAGAATGGCGTGAGCTTGCTCCAGCAGTCGTAGAACCGCGGATCGTTCGTGAAGTCTTTGCGGACCGAGGGGACAAGATACGGAACGCGCTTCTTCATTATCTGCCGCTCATCAAGGGCTGCATGGCCGTCGGCGGGGAACGAGTCCGTGTAGAGGACGAGAAGGGGGTACTTGGAGTTGGTTTTTCGGAGCGAGTACTCGAGCGTTAGGAGGCCGGGGAGATAGGCGTTGTTTGTGATGAGGGTTGTCCACACTGGAGGGACTTGTTAGAGGGTTTCTGTGTGTGTTATCGTCGATCTTGTTTGTACCTTTCGTGGGAGCTGTTGTGTCTGGCATGGTGTGCTTATGAGGGGTAGTCGGAGACTGATGGGTATATACTGGTCTTTTACCTTGGATTAGCAACACTGCAACTGCAACATTGCCTGACAAGATGTGCACAACTCACACTGTTCTATACTCAGAATTGACCCTCAATTGCCCGTATAGGCGCAATGAGAGAAAGTCTCAACCGATATAAGAAGATGCCATTTTCGTTAGTCAGCGATGTGGGGTGCGCGCATAGCCGATAAGAGATCCGATAAGGAGGACATGGAATATTCTCGGCTTTTGATTAGCACGCCATAAGGTGCAATAAACAGTAATTTATTCCGATACTTTTTAGGAAGGTAATAGATTGTGGTGATATTCATAGTTGTTTTAAGATTCTGAACTATGGTACACAAATTCCTGGCCGGCGCCTTGGTGGTTTCAGTGGGATCATCCCCTAATTATGACCGGCTGAAGTAGGGGAAGATCCCTGCGAACCGGCATGCGGCTGGCTTCAATTTGGTTGGGATAAGTTAATTCCAACCTATTGCGCGCTAGATCCTGGACGAAAGGTAGTCGAGTTATGTACTCCGTAGTGAAGATCTGAAGGATCCTTCGGCGCAGTAGGGTCATACCCCCAACGACGATAATTCTCCTCAATCCACCACTTCGCAACATGAACCGCTTCTCCCAACCACTCTGCAGCCTCAACACCATACCTCCTCTGCACAGCATTAACCAACGACAAAATCCCATAATCCTTAATAGCCCGCTTCTCCAACGGATCAACCTCAAGATTCGTAAACCGCCACTTAGCATTCGGGATAAGAGGCACCACAACACGATACTGCTTCGTAGCGGAGCGCAAGGCAATCCATGACCCTCCGGTGTTGAGGGTGGTGATGTGCCATTCTTGCGTATGTTTGTGCTCCGGGATGAGCTGGCGGATGAGGGATTGCCCTTGGTACATGGGGAGGAGGTCTTGGGCGATTTGATGGGAGGTTGGGTTGAGGGAGGGAGTTTGGAGGAGGAGGTCGAGGATCGTGGGGAGGATTTGGGTGGATTGGATGGGGAGGTCAATTTCAACTTGCGGGAGTTTGGGGTGGGAGAAGACTAGCGGGACGTGCTCGTTTTGGACGTGTGGGCTGTCATGGGGTGTTACGCCTCCATCGTTGGGGAGGGATACAGCGCTAGAATTGTCATTAGCATTGCTGTCTATGACAGGAAAAATCTGTGTAGAACTTACTGGTCACCAACCATGACGAAAAGAATATCATCGGCAACACCGGCCTCCTGAAGGATATTCAGAATCTCGGTCAACCATTGATCCTGGTAGATCAGGCTGTTCAGGTATCGGTTCAAGTGTTCGTTCAGCGTCCGATCCTTATTAGCCACCAGGTCTTCGGACTGGTGACCGGGAAGATCCCAAGGAAGGTGCGAAGCGCCTGTCAGATGACTGAGAAACAAACGCTTGTGGTTCCGCTCGGCATCGGCAACGACATCACGGAAATAGTTCTTCAGCACTTTATCCATGTAGCCACGGCCGGGAACCATCTGCGACTCGTCGGGAGCATACTCGCCGCCGATCTCGTCGATGGTCTCCTGGTTAATCTGATCCTGGAATCCCAGAACGGACATCAGACGAGTCAGGTTATTGTAGTCGCTCACGGACTGCATCCACATTGTGTGCCACGGCCAAGCAGTCCAATCATCTGTTTCACTCGTGATATTGGGTTGGCGGTTCATTGCTTCCAAGATCTGCGGCAGGCACGGTTGGTAAATGTTGTACAACCACTCGCGGTTCATATCGCTTGCCAGTGGGTTCAGACCGCAGTGCGAGCCAGTGATACTCTTGAGGGTGAAAGTGCCGCTGGTGTAGGCGTTTTTGGCGCTGAGGCCACCGCGGGGCTTGGGACGGTCTTGATCATTTTTGCCGAATCCATTGTCGAATCCAGTGAAATGCTCGGCATTGGGTGTGAGATGGGACAATCGTTCCTCAACCGCTTTTGGGATCTTACCGCCGTAAGATTCCCTGACGCGCTGCATGATGTAGGAGTCAGCATGGAGAGGGAACACGTCCTGTCGGTTACTCTCCAGCTTCACGAGAACAATATGCTTGACCTTAACGTCTTCACTGCTAAGCGCCTCCCGCAACGGCTCGAGGATGTCATTCTGAAGATTCGGTGTGTGCAGCGGATCTTTGGCCGGGTTGTAATGGATCGGGATGTAGTTCCTGGGAGCCTGTTGATTGCGCTTGTTCAAAGGAAGGGAATACCAATCCTTGAACCCGGCCAGCGGCTCATCGGGAGGTAACCAATCGAGGACCGGAGTGCTGTCCAGCGCGGTGTGACCTTCCAGCCAGCTATAATCGCCAGGCAGGTACTCAATGCCCTCGAAAACCGGATGCGCACGGGCTGTGAAAGGCACGGCAGCAAGGGTACGGGAGAGAATGCGATACCCCAGATCATAGGGTCGAACGCAACTGAGTAAGATGACGATCAAACTGACCGAAATGAGGACGATGCGCTTCATCAAGGACCCAGGAGGGTCGCCACGGGGGCTCTCGCGGGGCCGGGGCGGCTCCATGGGCAATCCGAACTCATTGTCGCTCTTATCATCTTCTTGGTCATCGAGGGCAATCTGCTCGTAGACGTCCGGATCTGGGAGAGGTTGTTGCTTTTTCTTCCGAAGGACGCAACGCAGCAGGGCCGATACGGAGAAAGACCAAATCTTGGTGAACCCCCCGGTAACCTCGTATGCATATGGTGTGGCGAAGTACGAACCGACTAAGATGACAATCTCGAAAAAGATGACACCAAAGATGCCTATCACCAGGGCTATGGCGTCTACCATGTCCCCGAAAAATCCAATCGCCGGTCCCCAATGGAAGTCGCGACCCATGACGGCATAAAAAGAGATAGTCGCTGAGGCCAAGAGCGAGAGGTATAAGCTGAGAAAGATGACGGCCACGCCGCCCATAACCCGGAGCGGCCACCGTTGGAACGACCCGGCGAAAGCGCGCGCGATAAGAAGAAAAAGAACATCTTGCAGGAAAAAAGTCGAGCCCCAAACGAGGAAGCGATTAAGGGTCAGGTAGTACGTATGAGTGTAGATATGGAGGATTTTGGAGGCGACCACGGAGACGAAGATGACGGAAAAGAGATATTTGCGAGTCGCATCCCAGCCTGTGTGCTCCCACAGGGTTTGACCAGCGGCCTTGAGAAGCGACAGAAACCCCTTCATCTTGATGAGTTCGCGAACATGGAGGACACGCGACACTGCTGCCGCTTTTGACACCCCTGCCGCTTTTTCGAGGAAAAAAAGGCGACTCCACTCCGAAAGATGTCATCATGGACGGAGCAAGAACCAGTTAACGTTAGCTGTCAGGTACCACCCTGCCGCCCGAGACAGACCCCCGCGTGATGTGCGCAATTTTGGCCGCAACAGCACCATATTCGGCCTCATCCTAGCCCCTTAACGTGATTCCGCATCAACGTGCATAGCATTATCGATTGCGCAGGCGCGCGGGTGCATCAGCGAAAGATGTAGAGGAGAAACGTTTCGCCGACATCAGTCACGTGCTATGTGTATCGTGTTACCCCTAGTTAGGCTGATTGGGCGCCAACTACGTTACAATCTTCAATGTGGAAATGGCAGTCGATGAGACATCGAGTTTTGTACCGGAAATTGAACCAAACGACGAGGCAGCGCCCCTGATCGATGATGAGTCGGAGACCGCCGACCGAGATGCGCCTGATCAGGCACCGAAAAGCAGTTGGGAGCTGTTTATATTGACTCTCACTATGGGAGGGTGGGAATTAAATTTTGCATTAATTTCAATATCAGCGTGTTAATTGTTAAATAGACTTCAAGTAGTCTGGTCCATCCAGCATTCCAGTGGATCTGTATGTCACTTTACTCAACCCGTCATAGATCGTCTCTAACTGCAAAAGCCTTATCTTTTATCTCTAGGAATGAGCAAGGCATTGCTTGCGTTTGTCTGGGTTGCTGGACCTCTTACCGGGACCCTTGTACAGCCCTACATTGGTATCCGCAGTGATAACTGCCGCAGTCGCTGGGGTAAACGAAGACCTTTTATGGTCCTAGGCGGGACGGTAACCGTGATATGCCTCTTAGCGCTGGCGTGGATACGAGAGATAGTCGGGACTTTGCTCGGAATATTTGGCGTCGACGCTCAGTCTGACAAGGTGCAATTAGCTGCGATTGTTGCTGCGATGATCTTGATGTATTGTCTTGACTTTGCTATCAACACGAGTAGGTATTCTGATTACAACCTGTTCAAGACAGAATCTGACTCGAGTAGTCCAAGCGGCAACCCGTGCTTTAATCGTCGACAATGCTCCTTGGTACCAGCAAGAGACGGCAA
Source organism: Aspergillus cristatus (assembly GCA_034509305.1). NCBI lineage: Eukaryota > Fungi > Ascomycota > Eurotiomycetes > Eurotiales > Aspergillaceae > Aspergillus > Aspergillus cristatus. The sequence continues at coordinate 327,674 of WJBV01000006.1, read as the reverse complement.
ACGCCTGGGCAAGTCGTGTTAGTGGAGCCGGAAATATCTTGGGTTGTATCCTTGGTTTTATGGACTTGCCAAAGATCCTCCCCATTTTGGGGAACACACAGTTTCAAGTGCTCTGCGTACTTACGAGTCTATCACTATCAGTTACACTACTGATAACTTGCATCTACACCCAGGAGCAAGTCTACCATGAGGAACTACAGGCAGGAAATACTCTAACCCCCATATCGCTCGTCCAGCTAATCCACCGGTCTGTCAATAGACTTTCATCGCAAACACGGAGAGTTTTTGCTATCCAGTTTGCGTCCTGGTTCGGGTGGTTCTTGTTCCTATTTTACCCGACGACTTATATAGGCCAGTTGTACGTTAATCCGATCTTCGATGAGCATCACGATCTGCCTGATGACGAGATCGACAAAAACTGGGTGGACGCTACACGGATTGGTACTTTTGCCCTCTTTATAAATGCGATTGTGTCGTTCGCAGCGAGTATCATCCTACCGCTTCTGATTCCTTCTGGCAAAGAGGATGAGGCAAATGATCCCGGGCCCTCATGGCGGATACCTTTTTTTAAAGCACGTGTTGGGACAGGTCTAACTCTCCGACGCCTCTGGCTGCTATCACATATCCTCTTCGCGGCCTGCATGCTCAGCACATTCTTCATATCCACCACCGGGGCGGCATCAGTGATGACAGGAATCATCGGCATCCCATGGGCTATCACCTCATGGGCACCGTGGGCATTCATAGCAGCAGAAATTGGGCAACAAGACACCGAACAAAGCCCCGAATCGTCCCGCCACGATGAAGAGTCAACTGAAGGTGGCGATACCGGGATTGCAGGACAAGCTGGTATTGTCCTCGGTCTACATAACGTTTTTATTTCGCTTCCGCAGATTGTGTCTAGTCTTTTTAGCAGTGTTGTGTTCAAATTGTTGCAAAAACCGAGGGGAGAACCTTGGGATGAGAGCGTGGCGTGGGTTATGAGGTTTGGGGGTTGCGTGGCGCTGGTAGCGGGGTATTTGACCGTCGCGTTGAGGGAGCAGCAGGCGAAGGTGTAGCGTTCTTGAAACCCTTCTATTTGATAGAACTTGATTACTAGACTATCGTTGATCTGGATTTTCTCGTGTTGTTGGAAGGCGGGCGATTTTTATACTTCCACTTGCCGAATTGGTCGTAATGTCATCGGAGGGCGCCCTCAAACTTTTTATGGGAAAAGCCCGACAAACACTTTTTCTTCAATAAATAAGCACAAAATTGCCCTCTTTTATTCAAATACAGTTGGACCAGGTGGAGTTTTTCAACATCTCCCAGTTGTCTCCACTAGCACCTGTTGCTAGAAGGCGCGTTTATTCCGACCTCATATATACCACGGAAATCCATCACCACACAATTGCATCTACAATAGTCAAGAACACATCAATCAACATGCGATTCCGTACAAGCGCAATTCGTCCTATCCGACAACTATCCACCTCCTCCCGACCCCCAACATCCGGCCTCAGAATCAATCCTGACCGACTATGGGAGACGATACACGAAACATGTAAATGGGGCTCTGCCCACCCATACGGAAAGTACATACAACCCGCCTCGCCTATCAACCATTCTCCCAGTCTAACCCAACCCCAGAAGCCCCCGCGAAACAGGAATGGCCCGTCTCTGCCTAACAGACGACGACGCGCGCGTCCGACAATGGTTCGCGACAGAAGTAGAAAAGCTCGGCTGCTCACTGTCCACGGACCAGATGGGGAACATGTTTGCGCGGCAGTCTGGGAGTCTGAAATCATCGGCTCCGATGATTGCGATGGGTAGTCATCTGGATACGCAGCCGAGGGGTGGTCGGTATGATGGGATTTTGGGCGTTGTTGCTGCGGTTGAGGTGTTGAGGACGATGAAGGAGAGTGGGTTTAGGACGCACTATGATGTTGGGGTTGTTAATTGGACGAAGTATGTTCTCTCTTTACTTATCGGGTATGGGGATTGAGCTGACGTTGAAGCAGTGAGGAGGGTGCCCGGTTTCCAAAGTCCATGTGCTCGTCTGGTGTCTGGGCCGGTGGTATCCCGATTCAGAAAGCCTGGGACTTGCGCGACATCCATGATTCGAGCGTGACTCTCAATTCAGAGTTGGAAAGACACGGTCTCCTAGGATCTATCCCCTGCGACGCGAAGTCTGGATTCCAGCTCGGAGCACATTTCGAACTGCACATAGAACAGGGTCCCATTCTCCAGAACACAGGACGGTCCATTGGTATTGTCCAGGGAGCCCAGGGGTACAGATGGCTCACTTTCACCGTCCACGGACGAGACGCTCACACGGGGACGACGCCATTGAACGCCCGGAAGGATCCATTGCTCGCAGCGTCCAGGATGATTGCTGTGTCGAATGACATCGCCAAACGACATAATGCACTGGCGTCGACTGGTGTATTCAAGATACCATCCAACGCATCCACGAATACCGTCGCTTCGGAGGTGACTTTCACGCTTGACATCCGGCATCCGCAGGACGACGTGGTACACGCAGTCCAAGACGAGTGTCTCAAGTCGTTTGCGGAGATTGCCTCGCAGGACGGCCAGGGAGTAAGCTTCGACTGGACACTGGACACGGACTCGCCCGCTGTCCAGTTTGACAAGGGCTGCGTGCAGTCTATCCAGGCCGCTGCTGAGAATCTTGTTGGTCCGGGCAAGTGGATGAATATGACGAGTGGCGCGGGCCATGATAGTGTTTATACGAGTAAGCACTGTCCTACGGCTATGATTTTCGTGCCGTGTCGGGATGGGGTTAGCCATCATCCGGAGGAGTATTGTAGTCCGGGGGATTGGTGAGTTTTATCTTACGATAATTGAATTTTTTTTTGGGTAATTGCTAATGTGATACACAGTGCTCTGGGTGCACAAGCTCTACTCGAATCGGTGGTCCATTATGATCAGACGAAGAAGGATGCTGAGGGTGCATAGAAGGTTTTACGATCATGATCTAAGTAGATACAGGAGACTAGCTATAAACATGAGAACTGTCAGAATAAATGTAAATAAAAGAACAATCTCTTTGAATGGCAAACATACGGCAGACCACTAGTCCTGATATCCATAAAAACACTAATTACTCTGATTGTGAGTAATTGCAATATCATGGTTGACGGAAAAGTGTCGACTTACTCCCTAGTCTCGTAGCAACCGATATTGTGCCGGCTTAAGCCACCAGAAACTGAGATACAGCTTTGCGCTGTCGGGTCCTGGCGGAAATGTTCCAAGGCTAATTGGCCTTGTGTGGGTTCTGTGGAAAGGAAGTAACATTTTGCAGTTTATCTATACCTGGTACGTTGCGTGTAGTTAACCCAATTCCTAGCTTCAAGTTCGATATATTCGTTCATCTTATCGATTCTTAGGATTATTGGTGGTCTTTCAGGAGGTACCTCCTTCATAGTCTCATGGATGTCGCCGGATGTCCCAAGTTCACACATGGCATGTGTATTAAAGCGATGCTCCTTGTGTCATTAACTCTGTCATTCATGATTGTGCAATAGCCCATGCGCTCTTTGTCTGGTGCCATGCTTCCTGCATCATGTATTTTATCCTTCCTCGGAGATCGTGGACCTTGCAATTTGTATAATATTTCCATCCGCCCCTTTTGATTGAAAAATAAGAAAATAAACACTGCGTGAAAAAGGAACACCTTTATTTCCGTCAAGACTTGTAAAGGAATCGTCTCCTCAACTCAGTATATCATGCCAGGGCTCCGTTGTCCATTGGGAGGCAGAAGTCTCCAAAAGTTTTCTAAGAATAATTGCAGTTTCATTAGTCTCTTAAGCAGCTCTAGCGGTTTCAGAGTCGGCGTGGCGCGGATTGTAGCAGAGTTGTTGATTGCTTGATTACTGTTGGTGGGATTGTGGGACATGCTTCCAGATGCTAGTCTATTCCCTAGAGATGATTTATCGGGCGAGATGACCAAGCGCTCTATTATTAACTTGACGCCTGTTTGCTTTTCATGATTGCATTTCATCCACTGGCATATTCTGTCACGTGGTTGATTGAGCGCACTTGTCGATTTCCATGTCGAGCAAGCTTCGATAAAATGTTATCCAACCATCACGCCAACTGAAGAACGGCCACAATGAGAGAGCTGTGCAGCCTATGTGGCTATCACCTCGGAACCGCTTCGACAAACGGAACAGCGATGACTCAAAGCGAATATTTTCTGAGCGGGAGGAGTAAGGTACGAGCTTCAAGGAACGATGATATGTGGTTGGAACGCCAAAGGACTTGGAAGAGATTTACTTCAAGGTCCCGTGGATCTGGGAAGATCTCGATCGAGCCAGTGGGTTACCAAAACTGAATCATATAAACAATGCTAACTGATTACCTGCTAGTCATCCGCCTACCCTCACAAAACTTCCCTGTAATACCAGATTAATATCATCTCACCGGAGTCGCACTCAGTGGGGACTGGAACACCGACCCTTATAACATGATGTCCTACTTGCCGCGTGACCCAGAGAAGCTCATTATGGGGCATCCCAACAAGTGGCCCGAACTACCAATCCCAATGGAACTACGGAGTGACCCAAACAGCGATTTACATGATCTGGACGCATATGCCATGCATGAGCAGTGCTGGACTTTGATAACTCGGATTATAGATGTTGATCTGATCATGGAGAATCTTGAACTGTTTGTCAAGGCTTTCTACCGCCAGTCCAGAGAGAACGGCCTGGTCAGAGGATTTGTAATTGATGAGCAGCAATACTAAATGGGGGCCAGCTGAAGAGCATGAGGGTTTGGTTTGGGGTGATCCGGAGGAATATTCCCTGATTTGTGAGAAGAGAATGAGTCGTATTGAAGGTTGTCTCAAGCTTTCCTACTCCCCAAGGGATCCGTTTAACGTTCCGGAAGTACGACAGCTTTTCAGTCATCCAGAGAAGATTCAGCGACCCAAGACAAAGAAACAGAAGGAACTACGAAGAGAGAGGACGGAGCAGGAACCATCCTTGAACGCCGTGGGGGAAGTGGCCCGGAAGTCACGATTACCGCGTAGCCACCCAAGTCTATCCAGCTGCAAGGTCCCGGCTGAGATCACCCTTATGATCATGAACTATCTTTATGAGTATCTCAATATCCTTGATATGATCCGCGTCTTTCCCCAGTATAGGTCGATGATTTCGCAGGTAGCCTAGCGCAGGAAGTGTATTGGTCACTTTGTGCTGGAGGAGCCACTTCCACCTGCTACTGTATTGGATTGGCGTTACCTATACTCGAACATCGATCGACTGCTGTGCAAATCATATGGATGTTCCGTCGTCGCGTGATCGATAGCTTGAAGCGGACGAAGAAAGCGTTTCTGACGGAAGTGGCTCGGGGGATCTAACTAAGATCTAGTATTTACGGTGAATGGTGTCTTATGAAGTTACAGAATCTTATTCAATAACTCCGTGAAGGCGACATATACTGTTTAGATAGCACTCTTCAGAATCTCATACAAACGGACCTCATTCACACATTATAGGAGGACAATGCACCCATTCTGCCAGATCTATATCTGACTACATTTTCGGTATCCTACCATCCAGTAATACCAGCTCCTCGTTTCCCAGGATATTATTCGAAGGTATGCTATCATCGTCCGGCCTCACCACTTTTGGATGCGATCCAACCCCGTCAACCTCGTTACTCTGAAACGTGAGAGTACAGAGACGATCTAGAATCACGTGAAAGTGAATAGAGAGTTTGTCTTTGCTGACTTGACGATAGTTCAAGACTCCTTTGTCTTTCTCGATTTTTTGGACGCAGGATATCGACTCAACGGAGGAGGGGATGGCTTTAAGGTGAATTGCTGGGACTAAGAGTGCGTGGAAGAGGGCATGTCTGAAGTGTACAAGTTTAGTCCATGTGTCAACTCTTGAGCAAAGAAAGCACTAGACATGGCTTACACCATGAAAGGTAATGTTAATTTCGAGTATTGTCCGTTGGAAATCATGTCGCATATCACATCAATCATAGTTTGTGCAATGCCGAGTCCATGTGCAAGACACGACAACTCTCCAGACTGTTCATCATCGCTAGCCATTGAACAGCAAGGGACGATGTATGAGAGGACGGGGGCTTCTGTCACAGAGTTCCTGTTTTGTCGCGGGCTACCAGATACCAGTCTGGTACAGAGTGGAAATTGACATGGTGCGTGCAGAATGAGGAGCCGATATACCAGCGGTCTATTGTTTCTTCCAGGTTCCCACGTATTGCCAACTCTCCTCAGGACTGCCCTGTCTCTGTGCAAAATCACGGGAGTTATCGGCTGGACTGTGGAGCCTTTATCTAATTGCCAGACCGGTGTAGATCATTCCGGACTCTCAATGCATCTCTGAATAATACCCAGTCCTCGAAAACACGGATGTATTATTCATTTGTCGGAAAACCAGTGAACCACCTCCGGCCGGAGTAGAATCAACCGGAGCTGTGATTGATCAATCGCAATACCATAGAATATCAGAACAGAATAGTCTCACCACGAGCTTGTTTACTACTGAAGGGCCAGATTGCCACTTTTAAAACACCCGGAGAACTCTATACCGTGAAATAGCCACTCTTAACGACTTCGAAAACAAAGAAGTCTGCTAATCCGTTGGCGCTGGTGGCCACGTTCCCCTAAACCCAAACTCTCTCGGAAAAAGCAATATTTCTTCTACTTCTGTACTTTTCCGAGGGATTATGTATTGACCTGAACATTTTGTATTCGCTTTATTTCTGGTCCATCCAATCCTGGAGATTCTAGATCAGATAGGTTGCTACGACCGAGTTGCCGTTCTTGTTTCGAGGCCAGTGGACAGGGTCGTTCTTAAAGACCTTCTCTCTAAATCAATTAACAACTCGCACCCCACAACCAAAGCCATCAGCCAAATATTACAGCAAGTCCAAGACACACGCTACGACCGGGTCTGTACCCTCGTTCAGGCTGCCCACAACAAACAGCGTCTTGAGGCATTAGAAACGCTCCCGCTGCGGATAATCGCGCACTGGTACGTCCCGAACTTTGTCAATAGCGAGACATTGTTCAAACGACTTGGGAAGTTTATGAATGGTGCTGTGAAGCTAAGGGACTTCCGTCGCGAGCGAGCGAGAAAAAGGAGACTATATATGAAAATAATCGGGTTGCAAAGTCGCTGCGGAGGCCAAGATCTAGGTACTAAATGCGCATTAGGGTATTATTTACGCAAGACCGACGGCTAGTCTCCAATTGAATTTCCACGATACTGAAAATGATCTAATATTTCTCTCTACTACGCATCTGACTCCTGATCGAGCACGTTAATGGACAATTGTACGAAATATCCCTCATTCGTGACCCGCTCACTGTGACGTTAAATACCAATGTATATAAGTCGTCTTTCCCCGAAATGTAAATTAAGTATTCTCATACCAAAGCACAACATGCGGATGGACTGTTGTGGCTTATGTGGCAATGGCTTCGGAACGCCGAGCACGGAAAGCACCATCGATTCAACACGGATATTCGCCGAATGCAATGAATGGGAAAAGAGCTAAAATGCAAATGAGATCGTGACCAGAAAGCCAGAGAATTTGAACCACATTTACTTCGACATTCCATGGGCAGAGAACGTCTCCAACGAGCCAGTGAGTGGTGAAATACTCAATGCTGAATGCTCCATAATAATAGCCCTGACAAACCTCCCCAAGTCATCCGAACACCAACCAGGACGCCAAAAAAAGACTACTACGCGCTCAGCGGCGTGTCTCTCAATTGTTGGATATGGCTTATCGTCGTTTTCAGCTGACGAGCAATTCCGGAGAACTCGTATTGGGGAATGGTACTAAGTGGGGGGACAGGGCACTATCGGTATACGCAGGCGGTCCGTTAACTCAACCAGCGTATGAATCGGTTGTGTATTCCATGCACGAGCGCTGTTGGGTGATGATGACCCGGATGCTGGACGTTGATCTGATTGAGAACAACCTATCTTTGTTCGCCAAGGTTATGTATCAGCGAATTAAGGAGATTAAACTGGAAAATAGGTTTCTGATCGATGAGCAGCAATACTGGATAAAGCCGGGTCAAAGATATATGTAACTAGCATTACAGGACCCCGCGAAATATGCTGAAGTATGCGAGGGGAAAATGGAAAGGGTTGATGGTTGTTTAGACTATGCCTTTGCGCCGAGGGATCCGTTCAACATCCCCGAACTAGCAAGACTGCTGAGCGACTTGGAAGAGTCCCACCAAAAGAAGCTCCAAAAGGAAACACAAAAGAAGTTGGAAAAACAAGCAGCAGCAGCACAAAAGCCAGCACCATCACCAGCATCAACAGAAGCACCAAAACCCAAGAAAATAAAAGCCTGGAAACCACGAACACCACGCTGCCATCAAATGGCTCTCCGCCCATCCACTTTCGACGTACGCCGCATCAAAGCCCCCACCGAGATCATCATCATGATTAATCACCTTCCTCACTTCCGCGATATTAAGACCCTGATGTGGGTGTTTCCGCAGTGGAGGCACATGGTTCCGCAGGCATGTTGGCGGGATCGGTTTATCAAAGAGCTTGCACTGCATGAGCCAGCTCAGGATGCTAATGCGCTGGACTGGCGGTATCTTTATTTCTATGCAGATCAGTTGCTGGCTAAGTCTCATGGGTGGTTGTTTCGGAGGCACGTATTGGGTTCTCTGGAGAAGACGAAAGTTGCGTTTTTGAAGAGTGTGAATCCCAAGCCCAAGCACAAGTGCAAGCGAAAGCCCAAGCGCAAATCCATATCCAAATCCAAGTAATACTAATGGTCTTTTGCTATGATAATTAATGTTATTCTATGGACTATGTCGAGTATAGGCATTGGAGATACTCCTGCTAATCTTAATCACAATGGTGCATCCCGTACTTTTTCAATAGTGAAACATTGTTCAAACGCCTTGGGAAAGCAACGGATGGGGGTTCCAATCCCGCGCGGGTAGGCGGGAGTGTAGAGATGATCGGGTTGCAAGCAGGGAGGTACTCTGCTTGGGATTGCTATTGTCAGCATCCTTTCGCAACATCGACTATCTAAGTTTTCGATAAACACTAGGGCTCGGGAATGAGTGGTATGCAAATGGCTCCTCGACTGTGTATCTATTACCGAATAGAGTACGTCAATATAGTCGTTCACTATGACGTCTCAGCACCCGTCTATATAAGCCGCATCCAGCTTTTCCTTGGAATATTTAAATCATTTTACCAGCGGAGTGAAATATGAGTAGCCCGCATAGGATAGATTGGTGCGGCTTATCGGTCATAGCTTCGGGACCCAATGCAGGGAACGCACGGGGGTAGACTCAAAGCGGATAGAAAAGGACAGTTGGCACAAGGCCTACAAAAAACGGAAACATGTCAGTGGTAAGCCGGAGGATCTTAATGAAGTCTATTTTGAAATTCCGTGGCTATGGGAGCTTCTTTATCGAGCCGGTGAGTGCTTATGGAAACTGTGCATGATACGCATTCTGACAAACCTTCCACAAGTCATTCGGACTTGCTCGAAAGACAGTAAAGTAAAATATCACCTTACCGGGGTTGCTCTTCACGGAGAGTGGAGTGCTTGGGGAGAGTGGAATCCGTGGTTTCTTAAATTCCCGAAGGACCCTGAGAAGCCACACTCACAGTTGGCCTGAAAAGGGGATATCAACGAACCCGGATCTTTCTCTAGACATGCAGGAGATGCTTCCAGGCGCGTACGCCATGCATGGGCGTTGCTGAGCGTTATTGACTCGGATTTTGGACGTTAATCTCATTAAAGAACATCTTGACTTGTTTGTAGGTTCTCTGTGAACAGGCCAAACAGAATAGGCGTGTGACAGAGTTCTTATTTGACGAGCAGGACTATTGGCGAGATCCGGACCCTAAATACTTTGATCTAGCCTGGGAAGCACCCGAAAGGTACGCCAAAGTCTGCGAGTATAAATTGAGTTACCTCAAAGGTTGCTTTAACGGTCACTGCGCGCCGAGAGATCCGTTCAATATTCTGGAGCTACAACATCTTCTCAGCAATCAGAAAAGCGTTTATCGAGAAAAGATTGAAAAGGAGGCAGGAAGCAAGCAAAGAAAAACAACGCTGCAAGACACGAAGAGAACAGTCGGTAGGATATCATCCCGCAGCCATGGAATGTCGCTCCGTCCGTCTAGCTTTGGCACTCGCCGCATTAGAGTCCCAACTGAGATACTCTGGCTTATCATCGACTACCTTCCCGGGTCCCGCGATATGCAGGTTCTGATGCTGGTGTTTCCGCAGTGGAAGTTCATATTTCCGTAGAAGTTCTGGCGGGACCGGTGTATCAAGGGGTTCTTGTTAGCTGAGCCACTTCCAGCTGATGGTGAGATGGACTGGCACTATTTGTACTTTCACATTGATAAGCTGCTGAGCAGATCGCATGGGTGGTTGTTCCGAGAGCATATGATAAAGTGCCTGCAGAAGATGAAAGCGTCGTTCTTGAAGGAGGTGGGAGTCTAGTTAGTCTCTAACAATGTTTTGCTGGTTTTTACGAATAATAACAGCATATTCGGAAATAGTGTAGCATCACATAGTAGACCTTTAGTTAGAACTGTTCAGGAACACATAGAAGATATAGCTGTCATCGAGTGCTAATCCTCCATAATCTCGAGTTTAGGGCTCGTAACTACAGAAAACCCGGTATTCTCTTCAATGGTACTCATTTGCACTGAAATACGTGGTTTTGAGAGCTGATATCTGCTACATATCGTATACACTTCCAGAGTTTGCTTTGCAGTGACAGCATGATAACTTGACACCATTCACAAACTACATTTGAAATGATATGTATCATTCAGACAACAATATATAGAGCAAAACAATGGATCATTAAATATAATAATTCACATGCCCCCTATATGTGAATAACTTGAGTCAATAGTGACGCTGTGCTATTCATTGTTCCATAGACAAAGGATTCACTCAGCAGGTATATAAATGAGAATCTCTGCTCTTGATAATATTATCAGCTCTCATTCTCATCATAAGTCAAATACCACTTCTTCAGGAACACGCAGTTCAACATAACCTACCAAAATGCACTGGACCACCGAAAACGAGAACATCGTACGTCCTTCTTCTCCTTCCCGCTTCGAAAACAAAGCAAACCACCCCAACTAACCATCCCCTCTCTTCCATCCACAGCTCTGGCGCACCATCTTCCAAACCCAAAACCTAACTTTTGAGCTCGACAAAGTCTCCCAAGCCTGGCGTGAGCTTCCCGTTCCTCCCTTTCCTCTCCATTATCTTGTCTCTCCTCATCAAACGCAGTCACTAACACAAGGAATCGCTATCAGCTGGAAGCGACAAGCCAACCCCCAAAGCCATCAGAGAAAAACTCGACAAATACCGCCGTGCAGGAAACAACAAAGTCACCTTCAGCATGGGCCCCAAGAAAGTGACCGCTACCGCTACCGCAAGCGCACGCACGACTGCTACTCCTACACCTACCCCTCGCAAGCCGCGAACGAGCAAGAAAGCTGCTGCTCCTGCGATCCAAGGGAGCTTTGATGCGACTGGGGCTCTTACTGTTACTTCTACGCCAGCATTGACTACAGCAGGAACGGGAGCGGGAGTGCACGCTGGACGCGGACGTGGAAGGCCTAGGAAGACAGTCGCACCTGCGCTTGCCGATGCAAACACGTTGAAGAACGAATCTACACCTGAACTTCTCGAGCCTGCGTTGAAGAGGATACAGACTGAGGAGTCGTCGCCGGGGGGAATTCTCGAAGTCCAGATCCCTGTCTCCCCAGGCCCTGCGCGCTTCCGGTCCGATTCTGACAAGGAGAACGTTGGTCCTGGTGTTGGTCTTAGGCTCAAGCGCAAGGCTGCTCAGAAGGTCAAGGCCCCTACTAGCGCCACCTACGAGGAAAGAAAGAAGAGAAGTGTCCCGAAAAGAAACACTAGGAAGATCAAGGTTGAGAATACAGAGGCGTACGCCCGTTGCGGTGAGGTGGTTGATTGCAAGGGAACGTGCTGTGGAGAGCCTCGTTGCATTTACTGCTTCGGGGAGTGGGAGGATAGTCCTTAGGCTTTGTTTTTTTGACTTGATATTTCACTCATTTGATGATGACCTTTACGACTCGTGATATTTGCTTACTACGTGCCTGACTGGATCAGGCGTCGCGCTTACTGAAATTTATTCTATGCAGATATCATCTACTCGTTTGTATTTATGACATCTAATACCTACTACATACTATCAATAACAAAGGGAATAATAAAGCATACGTAGATTCAACCTCAGCAACAGACGTAGCAAGGCACACGCAGAGCCTACTCCTGGCTACAAATCCCGCAGGGAGATCTTACAGACGATCTCGTATAGCAATCAATTCAATCTTATTCATGCTTATCGCTATATGCATGATCGTATACCGTCATCTGCGCCTGCGCCTGCCTGTGCTCAGCCTCAGCCTCATCTTCGTATCTCAGCCTCCTCCACTCTATATAAAAACCCCGACACTAATCCGACATTCAAACAACCCAAACCACTCTATCACCTTTTAAAACCAAGCTCTACAACACCAACAAGTCAATACACTCCGTTATTTCTCCACAGTCTCCAGGGAGAAACAATATCCAACATGTGCTTCGGCACCTCAAAGCGCGAACGAGCCCGTCTCGCCAAACAACAGCAATCCCAAACCCGAACCAACAACCAATACTACTACAGACCGAGCCCGTACTACAAGCGGAGCAGCGGTCGCTCGCGATGCGATGCTGATTACGGTGCTGCTGCGGATGGGATAGCGCAGCTTATCCAGTTGGGGCATCATGGAGGTCATGGCGATGGAGGAGGCGGACATGGAGGAGGGCACGGTGGAGATGGGGGAGGAGGAGGCGGTGGTGACGGTGGTGGAGGTGGTGGATGTTAAGGGTGATGGTGAAGGTTATGAGGCGGCTGCATGCTCATACTGGAGATATTATGGTTGTGGAGGGAGGTCGATACAAGGACGGCGTGGCAATTTGATTTCTGTAATAGATACACTCTCACATAAACAAGCACGGAGCACTTTTACCCCATAATTGAAAGCAAGTCGTCGAAGGACTTCATCGAAGATAGTACATGCGTAGAATGCACAGAGACAGGAGCCTTAGAACTCATCGTAGAAACCCGACTCACGACCCACAGACTCCTCGTTATCTCTCCGGTCCTGAACGACGCGCAGACGATAAGTGTCGATCAAGATTTTTTGGACGTCACTTTCAGCACGGTCGTGAAGCCAAGTCTTCGCGTCAAGACGGGTGAATGGCGACAGAATACCGGCAGTCAGACCCTTGAGCGGATTGGGGACGGGCTTTCCATCGACAAAGGTACAAGCACCAGCCCCAACCGAAAAAACGGTTTTGCCTGGCGAATGCTTCATTATCGCCTCGCGGATAGGGTCACACTCTCCCTTGAGAAACTTCTCACGGAGTTCGAAGGTGGGCTTGGGGAGGGGCACGATCTTTGGTCTTGTGGGCCTTGTGCTTTATCATGTTCTAGACCTCTTCCGGCAGGCCCATGGTGTTCTTCGGCTCAGCGTTCATCTTTCTAATGAACTCCGCGCACTGTTTCTTGTGGCCCGCCTTTCAGTCTTCCTTCTGGCACTTAACAGAGCAGTAGTGGACGACCTTGCATTGGGAGCAGCGGGAGAGGGTGACGCCTTCGTCAGTGGACTGGGCATTGCACGTCTGACAAAAGTCCAATATGGTCATCTTTGCAGAGTAAAGACGCGTAATCGAAGCAGGAAAGGAGGTCTGAGGGATGAAACGAAATGAAGAGTTGAAGAGAGGAGATGGATGAGGGTGAGAAGAAGGTTGTCGGGAAGGTGGAAGATTGAAAACCAAAGGACGAAGAGGGGCAGCACGAGTCACTGCAGAAGGAACGCGTCGAGCAAACAAAGAAACAAACCACGCTTTCGACGCGTACATCTTGGTCTGGATAAGTGAATTGATGTATCAGGTTGGAGGGGGACTGCAGAAGGTGAATGCTTGCTTTGTTTGTTTGTTTGTAGGGCTGCGTGTACGACCATGGGCACTCCGCAAGAACCATTGGACGGTGTCGGTATGATAGGCTACCCAGTCCCTGGAAACGATGACCGCTATGCACCTCTCTGTGTCTGGTCCTGCGCGACTAGATACTGCACTCAAACCCTCTGTGGAACTCAGCAGGTCACTCCTGTCGCACGGAATGACACATGGTACCTCCATGACACCTGCACCTCCGGCACGGGAGAAGGCAAACTAGCAGGTCTTTGCCAATTTGGCTGCGCGTACGGATACTGCCCTAAACACGCTTGTCAATGCAAAGAAACCGGTTCTCTTGTCGCAGCACCATCTGGGAAGCCCATCCTAGTCACCGTGAAGCCCTGGCTGGATCCGTTTCTCTTCGAGGGCCTTTGCAATTTTGCTTGCTCGCATGGTTATTGTCCGTCTGCTATTTGTGACGGGCCCACGATGATTGGAGGCTTGGGTGATGTTGTTTACCTTGATCCGGAGATTTGGAGGGATCCGGCGCCGACGTTGACTTGTTCGCCTCCTTGTACTTTGGTTCCGGCGCCGTTGACGCTTGGGACGCCGACGCTTATTGAGTTTGAGCCGTGGACGACGGTGATTCCGTATTCGTTGCCTGAGGATATGGAGACGACGTTTGGGAGTGGCCAGACGACGCATTATACGGTGTATTCGAGTATTGATATTACCACCGCGCTGCAGATTGAGCCGGGTGGGTGTTGCGTTTCTGTTGAGAGAAGGTCAACAACTAACAATTGCAGTCACGACTACCGCTATTGATGTTTGGGCTATAACGATTTCTGATACCCCGGAGAAAGACGAGGTCTACATGACGAGCTCAATTCAGCCTCCGCCTTTTGTAATTACTATCATCACGTACGTCCACCAGACCATTATCTGAAATCCCGATACTTACATATGATCAGCACCCATGATGGGAAACAGTGGCCGCCAATGACCACTACAATCACACCTTTCCCATATCCAACATCGAGACTAATAATGCCTGATCCGGCATTGAATACGCGTCCAACGAAGATTACAACTGGTAGCCCTGGCCCGTTATGTACAGCCGGCTGCGGACGACCATGCATGTCTCACCCTTGTCATTTCACACTTTATTACTAACCATGATCCAGGCATCCTATTCTGCGAACCAGATTGTCCACATTGTCCTCCAGAATTCATACCCGGAATTACCCTCCCACCTGGAGCAGTGATCCCTCCACCTACAGGAAGCGAGCCTCCTCCAGCCGGCAACCCGAACGACACACCAACACCAACCCCAACAACCAATCCAACCACGACAGCAAGTGCAAGCACAAGCACCGACACAAGGAGCACAACAGCTCCAAAACAAACAACCCTAGCCCCCACCGGCACAATGATCGTCGACACAATGCCAACCCGCGAAGACTACATGCACCTCCTCGGAACCGCCTCCCCAACGCTCAGCTCTAGCCTTTCCAGCATATACTCCACTAAGCAGGCGCACGCTTCTGACGGAACCTATTACTCTCGAACAAGCACTATCCCCGCATCTGCAGTCACAGGAATTGCGGTTGCTAGCTACGAGCTTTGTAATAAGGAGAGTGCGCCGCCTTGTACGCATATCTTTGCGATTCATGCGGTTTCGTCGCCGACGTGGAGGGATTTTTCGTCGTGTCAGATGAAGCAGGTAGGCTAGCCTGCTCTTGATAGATGCAGAATGCAGGGTGTAGTGCTGACGACACGTTACAGGCTCTGTACACGACTGAAGTGTCCTCGGGAATCTTCAGTATGACACTCGCAGCGACACCAAGTATCGGGCCTTTTGATGTGGGACATAAAGAAAATTGTTACTGGAATAATGATGGGATATCGTGCGACAGGACGGCGTTTTGCGGGAAGTGCCCGGTGGAGATTTGCAAGGGGTTTTTCGAGCGGTTCTGCGCTAACAAGGGTAGAACTGGGCCAATGGAGAATGTTGGGATGTGTGCTTGGTAATAGTATTCCCTATGATCTGTTCAAATGCAAGGAACCAGATCCGCCGTTTCCGCAAGTATATCCAAAGCAACATCGATCTTTGGGTTCGAGTATTCCATA
Source organism: Aspergillus cristatus (assembly GCA_034509305.1). Classification (NCBI taxonomy): domain Eukaryota; kingdom Fungi; phylum Ascomycota; class Eurotiomycetes; order Eurotiales; family Aspergillaceae; genus Aspergillus; species Aspergillus cristatus. The sequence goes on along the minus strand of WJBV01000006.1, from coordinate 311,570 downwards.
GTAAAAGCCCTTTGTGCTCCCTCATACATCACGAGCTTGTAACCGACTCTCCTGCCCTGAATAATTCTCTATGACCGCAGGGAATTGGACAAGATCCCATGCACGTAGACCAGACCACAGCGCGTCAATCTTAATTGTGTGTAAAGCGGGGTGTCTGGTGCTTAGATCTTTGAGCATTGATTTCAGATGATCATGGCTTGATTTGAGTCTGGACGTGGTTAGCTTCAGAATACGGAGGCTCTTGCTGAACCTCTGGAGTAGAGCTGTGAAATCTTGTATTGATGTTAGAACATATGACAGGTGAAGCTCTTGTAATGGTGGCCATGCAAGATCTGTCAATGCGAGTTTTTGGATGAATTCTGGACACTTCCACTCAAGTCTGTGTCCAAGAACCAACTTGCGAAGCTTGGGGGCATGAAATATCATGTTGGATGGCCAATCGCGAAGGCTTTGAAGCTCAAAATCAAGCGTATAAAGGAGTTCTAGTTCCTCAAGATCCGCCGCAAGAGCATTATATGGGGCCTCGAGTAGTTCAGGATTTAGAATGTCGTCCTGTTCCATCCTCCCATCACATTTGAAATTAACTTTAAATGACTTGACAGGAAGGCCTGTTTTTGTGATGATATCCAGAAAAGCCAAAATGGCATCTGGGTGTGTGATATTATAAAAGGGGTAGTATGCCCACCGGCTGAAGCAGCAAAGATCTCGAATGACCTGCAATTGACCAGTTGGCGAAGAATCTCTTCGAGCTGTTTCACCGCGGGTTGTTCTTGCAAATTGACGCACTGGCTATAAGCATCAAAATCAGATACATGGCGGCGCTCCCACTGAAAGCCTTCTCCAAGGTTTTGGTTTTCCTTGTCAAAACCCCTTGATGGTCAAGTGGCGCACATAGAACCGCAGGTTGGGGTCTTTTGAGATGGCATTTAGCCTCTGTAGGTTTTGACAGAGAGGTCAGTTTGGATTTCTTCCAGGCACATCTTCCAAAACAAGACGCAGGTTGCCTCATAGAGGGTTTTGCATGTCCTCCGCAAAGTGCCTAAGTCAGTAGAGCCCAAGAAGCATGCTATTGCTCCGATGAGCTCCGGTGGTAGAATTCTCAAGGATATCGATTTGACGTTACTCAGGATCATGCTTGCTTTGCTAGTGAAAATTGGGCTGGGAAACGCTTAAGAGTCAGTTGTTCAATTCGTGAACTCACTAGGCAACAATTATACTGCACATAAGATCACATGGCTGACGAGGGAATTGATGAGTTCGCTCTTATTACTTATGGAAACTATACAGTGACAGATTGAGGATGCACTACGCATCTCCTATGCTTCCTATGCGTGAGCAACAACCCAATTTGCCATTCAATCCTCCTTCGGGATGCCTCATCCTCCGTAGAAACCCTGAAGTAGTTCTCAAGCAAGTCTTTGCGCCCCCATATTTCTTGATGAGATAATACAAGAACAGCGATTGTAAGAAGAAACAGTCTTGAGTTGGTACATGGCTGTACAAGTGTCAGACGATGTAGTATAATATACAGCAGCGCGTGTCCTCGAAATTGCAACACATCACACGAAATCCGAACCACCATGCCTAGCTCCAAGACTGTATTCTTGCCAACCGATCTTCCCGAAGGTAAAATTTCATTATTTCTGCAAGGATGTTCAAAGCAACATTCATCTTTGGTCCAGAGTAAATCACAGAATCGATCTTGCTCGTCCTTTGGTAGACCGTCGATTCAACCCCAAACATCAACCCCTGCGACTTCTCTGAAAGCTTAGGAAAGTGGACTAGGTCCCATGCAGACAGGCCAGACTGTAATGACTTGATTTTTAATCGTATCCAGAGCGGGAAGATCGGTGGTCCATGTTCGAAACATCTGTCTCATGTCTTGGTGAGTCGACTTCAGTCTAAAGAAGCTGAATTTGAGCACTCGCAGACTGTTTTTAAATTTCTGCAGTAAAGCCGTAAAATCCTCAATCAATGCATAAACTGAGAACAGTTCGAGCTCCTGCAGTTGCGGCCATGGACGTTCTGCGAAAGCAAGACGATGGATGAATTCTGAGTAATCAGGCACAAAGGTACACTCAAGCCATAATCTGCGAAGCTTGGGGGCGCAGAATATCATGTCGAATGACCATTTATGACCGATGTCGAACCAAGGCTCATGTACATAGTTCAGTTTCAGTTCTTCAAGATGCGTCACGAGGGCGATATACTGGGCCTTGGTTATTCGTTCTCTAGGATCTGAATTGTTTTCACCGGATGGTCTATCACCGTCAACCTCATGATTCCCCCAGAATTGTAGATTAAATGATCTGACATGAAGGCCAGTTCTTGTGATGATATCCAAAAGAATTGTGATTGCTTCTTCATGCGTGAGCTCATCCCGCGGTATCGGGCGTGGACTTCTGGCCATAGTGGAGATTTTAAATGACTTGCATTTAAACAGTTGACGGAGGATCTCAAGCTGTTTAACTGCGGGATTTTCTTGTAGGTTGATCAGTTGGCCGGAGGGCTGGCGCTCGTACTGAAATTCCTCTCCAAGGATTGTGTTTTCCGTGTCGGTTCCTGTGATGGTCAAACGTTGGACGTAACGCCGTAGTTTGGGGTATCTTGCAATGATGGACAATTCTTCGAGGCTGGTACGAGACAAATCAGTCTTCATGGTTGGCAAGAAAGTCCTCCAGAAAAGAGATGATGTCATCGCATGGACGGTCTTGCATGTCGCCCGTAAGGCGCATAGATCGGTAGGCTCCAAGAACCATGCTATGGTTTCGACAAGCTCTGGTGGTAAATGAACCAAAGCATTTGGTTTGTCGCTATTGAAATTCATGGTTGCTTTGTGTCCGTATGCTATCAGAGATTGGACGAGTTGTTTGATTGTATCAATTGCACCGCATAAGATCACATGATTTACGAAGAAACTGAATATGTATAGCCTTTGAACTCAGTAGAGGCATGATTCAGAGATACAGAAGCCTGATGTATCTAGTCACCGCTCTTGTTACTCGTGGAAGCTACATCGACTATCCTCGGGTTCATACAGTGACAGATTGAGGAGACACGACGCACATCTACTTATACTTCCTATACTTGAGCCACCTAGCATAGGTCAATTTCATCCTCTTCCAGCAGCGCCAGTGCCTCAGCCACATCCGCCCCGAAAATCCCATCCATCTCCTGCCTTCTTTCCGGAACAACGAATGTAACATATAATATCAAGAAGTATGTCAAGGAAACTGTCGACAGGAGGCGATGATGATTTTCTGAACACCCATACTTCGCACCAACAACGCATGCTCCTTGGTCTTGCCCAACCCCGACGCAAACTTCCCTGTAAAAATTTGATGACAAGAGAATAAGTATTCCGGGACATGGCTTCTCTTCTTTGATAACATGCTAACCATATGAGATTGTAGAGGCTTTCTCCGTGACCGTACAACTCCTGTGTGAAGGCCCCGGTAGAGCATGTCTTCAATATTCATCTATCACAGAATGCTAACCATACACAACATTATACTGCAGGTAAAATATCTTTTTTTGCCTCCCCTCTACCCTTTCGTATCCCGTATATCACTATCCAGAGGTAAACTCCATTGCTTCTGCAAGGATATTCAAGGCGACGTTCATACTTGGCCCCGAGTACTCCACACACGAAATAGCACCATAGTGCGGCCATTCATCGAATTCAATCGTCGTACCCTGCGCTTCATCTACTACCGGCTTCTGAGCAACCGCGGGAAAGCGGACACTCTTCCATGTGAATGGACCAGAGTCTATTGAATTGACTTTGATCGTTTCCAGAGCAGGGAAGGTACCGATGATTCGAAACGTTCGTTTCAGATCATAAATTGTTGACTGTTCTAATTGCTTCCTCCAATGCTTCCAGTCCCCATTCATCGTCTCTTTGGGCCCTTTCTGCCGTTCGCTGTAGGTGCGCCCGAGGTAGAGCTACGCGGGTACTGGCTAGGAAGTGTAGTAGCGCCATGGTGGCTCTGGGCTCTCCTAAAAGTCGTCCTTGCGGGTGCTCCTCTGCAGCAGTGGGTCCCATAACCCCATCCATCTCCAGATCCCTGTAGAGCTTGTTTCGTTGGTGTCGCCATTTCCGGTATCCAAAGAGAAGATGGCGTATTGTCTCCCTTGCTAAGCCACAACCTTTACAGGTTGCATCTTCTTGGGCCTGGATCCGATGTAGGTGTTCTCCAATGGCTGCATATCCTGACTTCAGTTGAAAATACTGGCTTGCCAGGTGTTTGGGGGCCACTGCAACTGCAGGGTCAAGTTGCCAGTTCCTCTGTGGTATATACGTCCGCTTACCTTGTTGGGATCGCTTGTTGAGCTCCTTAGCAAGCCATCTTTGCTTCTGTGCTGTAATAGCCTCCGTCCGGGCTCTGCAGGCAAAAGCCAGAGAGATCTCTTTTGGACCTCTCCCTGGTGGCTTATTAACTGCCTGCTTTGCTACCCGGTCAGCTCTCTCATTTCCTTTTACCCCTGCATGTCCTAAGACCCACTAGATAGTGGGTTGATGACCTTGGGCATGTAGTCTCTTGGCTATAGCATGTGCTTGGATTACCAATCCTTGACCTGGACCTGGTGTGACGGTCTCGTTCAATATGTATCTATTGGTAGACTATCTCGCAAAATACTAGCATGAGGAAGAAAAAGAAAGAACGCTGGGCCTGCCAGCGCTGAAATTATCGACCGACGGAGACTGCGAGCGATCATCGTAGATGAAAAAGCTGCCTGCCATTTCCTGGAAATGAAATAGCGCCATGAAGCCTAATCTTAGCGCATGAACTAAGGATTGCGGGTGGACCTTGTACTTAAAGAGTCAAAATAGGTCGCCGCGCAGTACTAGCCCCGAATATATATTAGACAGTCGATGAGGCATGAGATGTAGTAGGTTAAATCTGTAGCCGTAGAAAATCTCCAGAATTGTTTCTTGGCTACATTGTGGGGATGGAGCCCCGTTGCATCATTGGGGACCCCCTGATCATCTAGAAGATACCGATATTGCTATTTGTTGTACCTACTACCTAGGTCAACAACCCTCTTACAGTTGTCTCGAAATCTTCCGGTTCCCTCCCCAATATCTCCCCCAGCAAAGGCGACACCACTGCCGCTTCTCCTCGTCTAAAAGCCTCCCAGCACGATGTATAATCTTTCAACAGATTTACCCCACGATACCAGTATTTCTCCTGAAAAGGCAACTCCGCATACTCATCAGCGGAAATCTCCTTGATCTTCACGTCCTTCCCTGTAACCGGTCGGAGGCTTACCCTCTCCCATGATACACTACGCAGGGCGCTTGGAACATCAAAATCAGCACCCAAGAAAAACACGTATTTTTCACGCGTCAATCGACCGATAGGGGCCTTCTGGCACCTATAAACCACCATGGAGGCTCTGAGACCCCGTGGTGGTGGTATATCGCACGCGTCACCCCCCGGAGTGGGCAACGTGGCCTCCCAGATCACGGAAACACAAGATATGCCAGCCACCCCAACGCCAACCCGCTGGCGATCCGGGAACGTGATGCAACCTGGAATTCATGAAGGCAGCATGGAGAGCATGAGCATGGATGAAAATGAAGGCCAGGAGCGCTGGCAACCTGGGGGATCCAGCAGGGCCCCCAGCCGGGCCAGCGAGGCCAGAAGCGGAATCAGGCAACGAAAGATACTACAAAAGTCATTGATTGGCAGGCCAAAGCATCACACTTCCCTGCTAGACGCGAGCAAACAAGCTCAGGTGTTGGTGGGGGCCCTGGAAGCAGCCCAGACACAGCAACAAGAAATATATCAGATGGTCCAGGAACAGGTACAGGCACACCTGGCAGAAGAGCTGTCCAACTGGAGAGCAGAACAGCAGATTCATGAAGGGATCTATCTAGAGCGGATTACAAACCTGGAGCAGGAAGTCAGTAAGCTTCGCACAGAGCTTACAGAGGCCCGGTGCACCATCCAGCAGCCTGGACTGGTGAGGCAGAATACACCGGCAATTGGTACCCAACCGAACCGGGTAAACAAACAGGACAACAACCAGACCCCCAAGGTGAGGGAAATGAGCCAACAATCAAGGCAGGAACCAACATTTGCAGACCTAGCTGCACTACTCTCCACTAGACCTGGAGGACAGGAATGGCAGGAGGTCACCAAGAGGAAGCCAAAAAACTGACAAATCCAAGCAGTTGCAGTAGCTAGCCAGCCTGATCCAATCAAGCTTAAGCCAGCTAAGAACAGCCCCAAGGAGGCACAGAGACTTCTATTTCACTGTGAGGGAGGCAAGGCTGCCCCAAGATCAGAGAAAGAGGATATCATTCTGGCAATCAACCGAGCAGTAGCAAAGGAACGCTTCCCAGCATTCATCCGGGTGGTGGATGCAGGATATACCAACACCGGAGCGATCACAATTCTCCTGGAGAAAGGCACCCTGGGCTCTATGCTCCTACCTGACTACAAAGACCTATTGGTCACTGCGGCTCGACAGGCAGACCCAGCAGTGATATCTGTTGAACTACTGGAACAATGGTACCGCGTTAAGGTCCATGGTGTCCCAATTAGATGTTATCTCACCTGTGGCCTAGCTCTGGCTCGTGAGGAGATTGAGCTGGGCACTGAATACCAGCTGAAGAGAAACCCAACATGGCTCCGGAGCTCAAAGGAGCTGCAGAACAGCAACCAGAAGGGATCGACTATTGTTATTACAGTTGGTTCACTAGAGGAGGCCCGGAGGCTCCTCATCAACGGCATTCGCTTCGGAGGGTCCCGGTACAAGACAGAACAATACTGGGAAACAGGAGTAGACACAGTCTGCCCTAGGTGCTGCCAGCTGGGACATCGCAGCTTCAAGGCCTGTGGAGACCGCCCACCATGCTGTTTTATATGCGCGGGGCCCCATGAGGGCACAGAACATGTCTGTCGGGTAGTAGACTGCCCGGCCAAACCAGGAACCGCCTGTAAACACATCCCAGCCAAATGTGGCACTTGTGGAGGCCCACACCCAGCAACAGTAGGGAACTGCCCTGCTAAACGGGTAGCGAGGAAGGAACTGAGAAAGAGAACCATAGAGTCTAAGAATGTATCCCCGCCAGCTGAGAGTCCTCAGCGAATGACCAGCATGGAACTAGCCATTCCAAGCTCACCAGGGTTCAATTTCACTGTGGTTAACCGAGACCGGCACCAATCACAACCACGGAGCAGCTCAGCTCCCAACAGCCCCCAGACCCAGCGATATCTGGGACCTAGTTTGACGACTGGCCAAGAGGAGGACACTGAGATGAGGGGTGTTAACACCCCAGGACAGTCAATGGCCCACTAATGCGACTACTCCAACATAATTGCCGCAAGACTTATGCAGTGACTGTTGCGGCTCTGGAAGCGGGGCTGGAGCTAGGGGTGGGACTAGCATGCCTACAGGAACCATATATTGATATGGAATTCCGACATGGAGGATTTCAGATATATTGGCCAGAAGCAGGATCTCGTCGAGACCAGCGAGTGGCGGTAGCGATCCGGCGTGATCTAGTGAATAAGGTGATTGTGGAGGCCTGAACAGACCTCCTTGATCACCCATACCTCATGGTGATGGATGTATGGGAGCTAAATCGGGCCCGGGAGAAAGCGCGGAGATCCCGAATAATCAACTGCTATGACAACTGGCTGGGAATGGGCCACTGCTGGCACGGGGAGAGTGAAAGACAGAGGAGAGCGCTAGAGGACGTGCAGTGGGACCAGGTTATTGAGGGAAGATGTCTGTTTGTGGGAGATTTCAACGCTCATAGCCCACTATGGAACCCTCTTGCGAGAGCCCGAGTGAACGCTGGGCCATTGGAGAACCTGATAGATAAAGCAGGCCTCTACATCAACAATGAGCTAGGAGTTTCCACTCGACCGAAAAGAACTCCAGGGATATCAATTATCGACTTAGCCCTGACTACAGTCAGTATGGGGCCTCTGGAGTTGTGGAGTGTTGACCGGGAACATCCAACTGGCTCAGACCATGAACTGATAATTATGGAATGGGCCTCTCTGGAGTGAATATCTGCAACACCCTCACAGGATGTAACAGGGTGGCAGATTCAGACGCTTCAAGCCAACCCACAAGCCTTGGAGGAAGCCAAGGGGGATTGGCAAGCAAGAGCACAATCTAGACCCTGTTTGGAAGACTCTTGCTCGCCAGAAGACCTAGCTGGGGAAGCCATATGGATCCAAGAGGCCCTAACAGCAGTACTGAATCAACATGCAAAGCAGCTACGGGTGACCCCACAATCAAAGCGCTGGTGGGGACCGGAGATTAAAGAAGCCCGCAGGACCTACAGTCATGCAAGGCAAGCATGGCAAGAACAAGGAATCTCCACAGCAGAGCTGAGGGAGGCCCGGAATAGTTACTATCAAGCCATCCGACAAGCAAAGCGGACTTGCTGGGAAACCTTCCTGGGAGGGGCAACGGACCACCCAGGCCCCGGGGACACTGCCAGGTGCTGGCAGGCTCTGAACTACACAAAGCCCAAGACAACCACAACTACCCCAATGCTGCATGGACCTCAGGGGCAGCTAGCCAGCTCCATTGAGGAAAAGGAAGCCCTGATTCGGGAAACAGCCTTCCCCCAGGCACCAGGGATTAATCAAGAAGCTGAAGCCGAGATCTCACCAGGGACCTGGCATGGCCAGATAAATGACGAAATGGTTAAACATGCTCTGTTTCACCAGGCGGTCCAGAAGGCCCCAGGAATTGACCGACTAAACTTCCGGGCCCTCCGGCTCTTATGGGAGTGGGACAGCCCCAGAATTGTTGCTCTGGCCCGACAATGCTTCCGACTAGGTCTACATCCACCAGTATGGAAGGTGGCGAAGGGCATCCTGTTAAGGAAACCCAATAAGCCGGACTACACAGCTGTGAAGGCCTACCGGGTGATTAGCTTACTAAACTGCCTGGGGAAGGTGGTTGAGAAGATAGCTGCAGATGCAATTGCCCACCATTGTGAGACTATGGGAGTGTTACACCCAGGACAGATGGGCAGTCGCAAGCAACGGAGCGCAATTGATGCAGTGGCATGTCTGATACAGAACACCCATGAAGCCTGGAAGCTTCAGATGCTTGTGGGAGTGCTATTTCTCGATGTAAAGGGAGCATTCGACCACGTCAACCCAAGCCGATTGATAAATCGACTGATCGAGTTCAACCTGGATGGGGACCTGATCCGATGGGTTCAGTCCTTCTTGACTGACAGATGGGTTCAGCTGCAGATTGACAACACACAGTGCCCAGCTCACCCAATTAACTCAGGGGTGCCACAGGGCTCACCAGTGTCACCTATTCTGTTCATCATCTACCTCAGCGGTGTGTTTGAGGTAATTGAGAGGAGTGTGACTGGCATCCAGTCTCTTTCTTTTGCAGATGACATAGGTCTGCTTGCCTCAGGACGCTCTGTCAAAGAAGTCTGTGACAAACTGCAAAAAGCAGTCAGGGTGGCTATTGAATGGGGGCATGACAATGTGGTCCAGTTTGATGCAGGAAAAACAGAAGCAGTCTTGCTTACTCGCAAGCGCGGCTGGGAGCTGAAAGATCAGATTCAGTGAGCACAAGTGGAAGTAGATGGCCACTGTGTGCCCTTTAACCCAGAGGCAACCTGATGGCTCGGTGTCTGGCTTGACTCTGGCCTGAATCTCAAGACCCACTATCAGACCTGTATGCGCAAGGCACGGGCTGCAGAAAACTGGGTGCAACACCTATGCCTGAGCCATGGACTTGCCCCAGGACTGGCCCGCCAAGTTCAAGTTGCGGCGGTACAGTCAGTAGCCCTATATGGAGCAGAGCTCTGGTGGCAGGGCCAGAAGGACCGGCTAGCCGGTATACAGCTGATGATCAATCGACAGGCCCGTGCTATTACTGGCATGTTGAAGACCACTCCTGTAGGACCACTAGTTTGTGAAGCAGGCCTGGCACCAGCAGAGGCCCTATTGGAGGCCCGACAACTGAGATATACTACCCGACTGCTCAGCTTACTGGAGAACCACCCGGCTAAGAAGATCCTCCCAGTGAGCTTCCGAGAAGGGGATCAGCACGCCCAGCCCGGGGAGCAGACCCCAGGGAACCGGAGATGGGCTGACAGCAGCAACCGGGGCCCATGGTCCCTGGGACAACACCTGGCTCGACAACTAGCCAGTATCCTACCAGCGGACCCATCCGAGGGCTTTGAAAGCACGATACAAACAACCAGTAGCCAGTTCCCAGGCCAAATAGAAGTGCTACCAGGTCCAGAGGCCCTAGCAGCAGCGCAATCTCTCTCTCCTAGACTAGCAATCTGGTCAGATGGATCAAGATTGGAGAATGGCAGATGCGGAGCAGGAATTGCATGGCAAGAACCAGGAGGAACCTGGAAGACCCAGGGGATCCCATTAGGCAAGGGATATGAGGTCTTTGATGCAGAGCTTTGTGGAGTCGTTCAAGCACTCCGGGTAGCATGGAAAGTGGGAGATCAGAGGCCGGTCACTATCCTGCTGGACTCCCAAGCCGCCATTGCGAGGCTGCGACATACCCAGCCAGGGCCAGGTCAAGCATTAGCGATCCAGGCACATGCTATAGCCAAAGGATTACATGCCACCATCCAATGGGTTCCAGGACATGCAGGGGTAGAAGGAAATGAGAGAGCTGACCAGGTAGCAAAACAGGCAGCTGGTAAGCCTCCAGGAAGGGGTCCAAAAGAGATCTCTCTGGCCTTTGCCTGTAGAGCCCGAACAGAAGCCGTTACAACACAGAAGCAGAGATGGCTCACTAGGGAGCTCGGCTGGCGATCCCAACAAGGTCAACGGATATACAGGCCGCAGAAAAACTGGCGGCTCAACCCAGCAGCTGCAGTGGCCCCCAAGCACCTGGCAAGCCGCTATTTTCAACTGAAGTCAGGACATGCAGCCATTGGAGAACACCTACATCAGATCCAGGCCCAAGAAGATGCAACCTGTAAAGGTTGTGGCTTATCAAGGGAGACAATACACCATCTTCTCTTTGAATGCCGGAGATGGCGACACCAACGAAACAAGCTCTACAGGGATCTGGAGCTGGATGGGGTTATGAGACCCACTGCTGCAGAGGAGCACCCGCAAGGACGACTTCTAGGAGAGCCCAGAGCCACAAGGGCATTGCTACAATTCCTAGCCAGCACCAGTGTAGCTCTACCCCGGGCGCACCTACAGCGGACGGCGGAAAGGGCCCGAAGAGATGACGAATGGGGGCTGGAAGCATTGGAGGAGGCAATTAGAACAGGAGAAGGGTAGCAGGGAGGGTAGCCTAAGCTGAGAGTCAGCCTAGGTCACACCCATCTTGCTCTGAAACACAAGGAGAGCACTGTGCTCGAAAGCCCTGTGCATACAGGCAGTTTGGGGCAAGGAAAAGGATCAGAGAGATTATAGAAGGGGGCTAGCGCCCCAGGAACCTATAGGGACAAGAGACTGTAGAATACCTGTTAGCCTCGAGTCCATGAATCATGGTCTGTCATAGCTCTAGGGCTCGGTATGGACAATAAACTTGATTAAATAATAATAATAACCGGTCGGAAAGGCCACAAGGCATCCCCACAGCCATGGGGAAGCCGACAGGTGGATGAGATCCTGCGCTCTAAGTCAGGAACAAGGGATCTCCATGAATGGTTGCAGAGGTCTCACTTTTACAGCACAATTTGCCCAGCACTGTCACAACCTGGCTTCTCTCGTATCGTACCTAGGGTTCTAGTTAGTTGTATTTCGAGACTTGAACACTTACCCTAAGTGTCCCCAATGCTTATATGCTTAATGCCCCTCCGGGTCCGGTTCAGTAGTATGCGTTGATGGGTATGTCGCCCCCTCCAGGCTCCGTAGTTCAATAGTCGTTGATGGGTATATCGCCCCCTCCAGGCTCCGTAAGATAATCAACAAATAGAAATGGTGAAGGTAACAAGTAGAGAAACAAGGCCAACTGAGTACATGTACTGGGTTGTTGGTTAAGTGCGGATGAGTCAGAAACTAGAAGGTAACCAATGCTGAATGACTTGTATTGATCGCGAAGAACTAAGCTAAGTACATGAATGAGTGTCCTTATATATCCTTCCTGGTTGTATCCATGATATGCTCAGGTCTGATCCTCGATACGCTCCGAGCGTGTCATTGATATGTTGTCTTCATAGCCATGATAGAGTACAATCTTTTCGGCCGGAAGGAGTTGCAGGCTACATAAACATAGTGTACAAAGGCTATACATATCCAACACGAAACAAATGTACTGAAAAGCTTGGCGCCTGGAACACCAAAATCAGCACCCAAGGAAAACACGTCTTTTTCACGCGTCATTTGACCGATAGGGGCCTCTAGGCACCTATAAACCACCATGGAGGCACAGGAACTCTGTGGTGGTGGTATATCGCACGCGTCACCCCCCGGAGTGGACAACGTGGCCTCCCAGTTCGCGGAAACAGAAGATATGCCAGTCACCCCAACGCCAATCCGTTGGCGATCTGGAAACATGATGCAACCTGAATTCAATGAAGGTAGCATGGAGAGTGCGAGCATGGATGAAAATGAGGGCCAGGAACACTGGCAAACCAGAGGATCCAGCAGGACCCCCAGCCGGGCCCCCAGCCGGGCCAGTGAGGCCAGAAGCGGAATCAGGCAACGAAAGAGTCTACAAAAGACATTGATTGGAAGGTCAAAGCATCAAACCTCTTTACTAGATGTGAGCAAACACGCCCAGGTGTTGGTGGGTGCTTTGGAAGCAGCCCAGAACCAACAACAAGAAATGTTTCAAATGGTCCAGGAACAGGTACGGGCACACCTAGCAGAGGAGCTGTCCAACTGGAGAGCAGAACAGCAGGTTCATGAAGGACTCTATCTAGAGCGGGTCACAAAGCTGGAACTGGAAGTTAGCAAGCTTCGCACAGAGCTCACAGAAGCCCAGAACACTATCCAACGAATCAAACCAATGAAGCAAGACACACCAACAACAACCAATGCCCAATCAAGCCAAACGAACCAACACAATAGCAGCAAGGTCCCCAAGATAAGGGAAGCAACAAGCCAAAAGTCAAGGCAACAACCCACATTTGCAGACCTAGCTACGCTGCTTTCCACTAGACCTGGAGGGCAGGAATGGCAGGAGGTCACCAAAAAGAAGCAGAAGAACCGGCAAATCCAAGCAGTTGCTGCAGTTAGCCAGCCTGATCCAACCAAGCTTAAGCCAGCCAAAGACACCCCCAAAGAGGCACGGAGATTCCTATTTCGCCGGGAGGGAGGCAAGGCTGCCCCAAGATCAGAGAGAGAGGATATCATTCTGGCCATCAACCGAGCAGTAGCAAAGGCACACTTCCCAGCATTCATCCGGGTAGTGGACGCAGGATATACCAACACTGGAGCGATCACAATCCTTTTGGAGAAAGGTACCCTAGGCTCTATGCTCCTACCTGACTATAAAGACCTATTGGTCACCGCAGCTCGGCAGGCGGATCCAGCAGTGATATCGGTCGAGCTACCTGAGCAATGGTACCGTGTCAAGGTCCATGGGGTCCCAATTAAACGTTATCTCACCTGTGGCCTGGCTCTGGCCCGTGAAGAGATTGAGCTGGGGACTGAATACCAGCTGAAGAGGAACCCAACATGGCTCCGGAGCTCAAAAGAGCTACACACCAGCAACCAAAAGTGCTCAACTATTGTTATTACAGTTGGCTCACTAGAGGAGGCTCGAAGGCTTCTTATCAACGGCATTCGCTTTGGGGGGTCCCGATATAAGACGGAGCAATACTGGGAAACAGGAGTGGATACAGTCTGCCCCAGGTGCTGCCAGCTAGGCCACCGAAGCTTCAAGGCCTGTGGTGACCACCCACCGTGCTGCTTCATATGCGCGGGGCCCCATGAGGGCACTGAACATGTCTGCCGGGTGGTAGACTGCCCAGCCAAACCAGGAACTGCCTGTAAACACATCCCGGCCAAATGTGGCACCTGTGGAGGCCCACACCCCGCAACAGTAGAGAATTGCCCAGCCAAGCGAGCAGTGAGGAAGGAACTGAGAAAGAGAACTGTGGAGTCTAAGGACATATCCCAACTGGCTGAGAGACCTCAGCAAATGACCGGTGTGGAACCAGCTATTCTGAGCTCACCAGGATTCGCTTTCAGTGTGGTCAACCGAAACCAGCACCAATCACGACCACGGAGCAGCTCAGCTCCTAACAGCCCCCAGACCCAGCGATATCTGGGGCCCAGCCTGACAACAGGCCAAGAGGACACTGAGATGAGGGGCACTGACACCCCAGGGCAGTCAATGGCCCACTAATGCGACTACTCCAACATAATTGCCGCAAGACTTATGCAGTCACTGTTGCGGCTTTGGAGGCAGGACTGGAGCTAGGGGTGGGACTAGCATGCCTACAGGAACCATATATTGATATGGAGTTCCGACATGGAGGATATCAGATATATTGGCCAGAAGCAGGATCTCTTCGAGACCGGCGAGTGGCAGTAGCAATCCGGCGGGATATATTGAATGAAATGATTGTGGAGGCCCGAACAGATCTCCTTGATCACCCATACCTCATGGTAATGGATGTATGGGAGTTAAATCGGGCCCGGGAAAAAGCACGAAGAACCAGGATAATCAACTGCTATGACAATTGGTTAGGAATCGGCCATTGTTGGCATGGGGGGAATGAGAGACAGAGAAGAGCACTAGAGGATGTGCAATGGGACCAAGTCCTTGAGGGAAGATGCCTGCTTGTGGGAGATTTCAACGCCCATAGCCCACTATGGAACCCTCTAGCAAGAGCCCGAGTGAATGCCAGACCGCTAGAGAATTTGGTAGATGAAGCAGGTCTCTACATCAACAATGAGCTAGGAGTCCCCACTCGACCAAAAAGGACACCAGGGATTTCAATCATTGACTTGGCTCTAACCACAGTTAGTATGGGGCCTCTGGAGATGTGGACTGTTGACCAAGAGCACCCAACCGGCTCAGACCATGAACTGATAATCATGGAATGGACCTCTCTGGAACGAATATCTACAATACCCTCACAATATGTAACAGGGTGGCAGATTCAGACGCTTCAAGCCAACCCACAAGCCCTGGAGGAAGCCAAGGGGGATTGGCAAGCGAGAACAGAATCCAGACCCTGTTTGGGGAACTCTTGCTCGTCAGAAGACCTAGCTGGGGAAGCCATATGGATCCAGGAGGCCCTGACAGCAGTATTAAATCGGCATGCAAAACAGCTACGGGTGACTCCACTATCAAAACGCTGGTGGGGGACAGAGATTAAAGAGGCCCGTAGGACCTACAGTCAGGCAAGACGGGCATGGCAGGGTCAAGAGATCTCTACAACAGAACTGAGAGAGGTCCGGAATAGCTACTATCGAGCCATCCGACGAGCGAAACGCACCTGCTGGGAAACCTTTCTGGAAGGAGCAACAGATCAGCCAGGCCTAGGGGATACTGCTAGATGCTGGCGGGCTCTGAACTACACAAAGCCCAGGACTATGGCAACAACCCCAACGCTACGTGGGCCCCAGGGTCAACTTGCCAGCTCCATTGACGAGAAGGAAGCCCTGATTCGGGAAACAGCCTTCCCCCAGACACCAGGGAATAGCCAAGAAGTTGAGGTCCCCCAAGGATCCTGGCATGGCCAGGTGGATGAAGGAATAGTTAAACACGCTCTGTTTCACCAGGCAGTCCAAAAGGCCCCAGGAATTGATCGACTAAACTTCCGGGCTCTCCGGCTTTTATGGGAATGGGACAGCCCCAGAATTGTTGCTCTAACCCGACAATGCTTCCGACTAGGCCTACACCCACCAGTGTGGAAGGTGGCAAAGGGTATTCTGCTGAGGAAACCCAATAAGCCAGACTACACAGCTGTGAAGGCCTACCGGGTGATTAGCCTACTAAACTGCTTAGGGAAAGTGGTTGAGAAGGTAGCGGCAGACGCGATTGCCCACCACTGTGAGACTATGGGGGTACTACACCCAGGACAGATGGGAGGTCGCAAGCAACGGAGTGCAATTGACGCAGTGGCATGTCTAATACAGAACACCCATGAAGCATGGAAACTCCAACAACTTATAGGAGCGCTATTCCTTGACGTGAAGGGAGCATTTGACCATGTGAACCCAAGCCGACTGATAGCCCGACTGATTGAATTCAACCTAGATGGGGATCTGATCCGATGGGTACAGTCCTTCTTGACCGACAGATGGGTACAGCTACAGATCGACAACACACAGTGCCCAGCACACCCAATTAACTCCGGGGTGCCACAGGGCTCGCCAGTGTCACCAATTCTCTTCATTATCTACCTCAGCGGTGTATTTGATGCAATTGAGAGGAGGGTGAATGGTATCCAGTGTCTCTCATTTGCAGATGACATAGGCCTGCTCGCTCCAGGATATTCAGTTAGAGAGGTCTGCAAGAAGCTGCAAGAAGCTGCCAAGGTGGCCATTGAGTGGGGGCATGGTAATGTGGTCCAGTTTGATGCGGGGAAAACAGAAGCAGTCCTACTTACTCGCAAACGGGGCCGGGAACTGAAAGATCAGATTCAACGAGCACAAGTGGAGGTAGATGGCCACTGTGTGCCCTTCAACTTAGAGGCAACGCGATGGCTTGGTGTCTGGCTTGATTCTGGGCTGAATCTCAAAGCGCACTATCAGACCTGTATGCGCAAGGCACGGGCTGCAGAAAACCGGGTACAACGCCTATGCCAGAGTCATGGACTGGCCCCAGGGCTAGCTCGTCAGGTTCAAGTAGCAGCAGTGCAATCAGTAGCTCTGTATGGAGCAGAGCTCTGGTGGCAGGGCCAGAAGGATCGTCTAGTGGGTATACAGCTCATGATCAATCGACAGGCCCGTGCAATTACCGGCATGTTGAAATCCACTCCTGTAGGGCCACTAGTTCGTGAAGCGGGCCTGGCACCAGCAGAGGCCCTGTTGGAGGCTCGACAATTGAAATACACTACCCGGCTGCTCAGCTTACCGGAGAACCACCCAGCTAAGGAGATCCTCCCAGTGAGCTTCCGGGAAGGGGATCAGCACACCCAACCTGGGGAACAGACCCCAGGGAACCGACAATGGGCTGAGAGAAACAACCGAGGCCGATGGTCCCTGGGACAACACCTTGCTCGACAACTAGCCAATATTCTACCAGTGGACCCATCTGGGGGCTTTGAGAGCACAACACAGACAACCAGTAGCCAGTTCCCAGGCCAAATAGAGATGCTACCAGGTCCAGAGGCCCTAGTAGCAGCGCAATCTCTCCCTCCAGAGCTAGCAATCTGGTCAGATGGATCAAGATTAGAGAATGGCAAAAGTGGGGCAGGGATTGCTTGGCGAGAGCCGGGAGGAACATGGAAGACCCGGGGGTTCCCATTAGGCAAGGGATATGAGGTCTTTGATGCAGAGCTTCTGGGCGTTGTGCGAGCACTCCAGTTAGCAGAGAAAGTGGGGGATCAAAGTCCAGTCACTATCCTGTTGGACTCCCAAGCAGCCATTGCAAGGATGCGACACACCCAGCCAGGGCCAGGTCAAGCATTAGTGATCCAAGCACATGCTATAGCCAAGAGACTACATGCCCGAGGTTGCCAAACCACTATCCAATGGGTGCCGGGACATGCAGGAATAGAAGGGAATGAGAGAGCTGACCAGGCAGCAAAACAGGCAGCCAGTAAGCCACCAGGAAGAGGCCCAAGAGAGATATCCCTGGCCTTCACCTGTAGAGCCCGAACAGAAGCCATTATAGCACAAAGGCAGAGATGGCTCAACAAAGAACTTGGACAGCGATCCCAACAAGGTCAACGAACATACAGGCCACAGAGGAACTGGCGGCTCGACCCGGCAGCTGCAATAGCTCCCAAACACCTAGCAAGCCGTTATTTTCAACTGAAGTCAGGACATGCCGCTATAGGAACATACCTACATCGGATCCAGGTCCGGGAGGATGCAACCTGTGAAGGATGCGGTATATCAAGGGAGACAATACACCATCTTCTCTTTGAGTGTCGGGAATGGCGACACCAACGAAACAGGCTCTACAAGGACCTAGAGACTGACGGAGTCTTGAGACCCACCACTGCAGAAGAATATCCACAAGGACGACTTTTAGGTGAGCCTAGAGCTACCAGAGCGCTGCTGCAATTCCTAGCCAGCACCAGCATAGCTCTACCCCGGGCGCACCTACGGCAGACGGCAGAAAGGGCCCAAAGAGATGACGAATGGGGACTGGAAGCATTGGAGGAAGCAGTTAGAACAGGAGAGGGGTAGCAGGGAGGGTAGCCCAAGGCTGAGAGTCAGCCTAGGCCACACCCATCTTGCTCCAAAACACAAGGAGAGCACGGTGCTCAAAAGCCCTGCGCATACAGGCGGTCTGGGGCGAGGAAAAGGATTGGAAAGATGTTAGAAGGGGGCTAACGCCTCAGGAACCTATGGGGACAAGAGACTGTAGAATAGCCACTGACCTCGAGTCCACGAATCATGGTCTATCATAGCTCTAGGGCTCGGTATGGACAATAAACTTGATTAAATAATAATAATAATAATAATAATAGCCATGATAAGTTCTTGGCGTATCCTGGATACGCTGGTGATCACGTGATAGACCTGCCAAATATCAGATTGATCCTTGTTCCTTCCTGCATATCCACCATCAACTGTTATCCAATGATTCCATCCTAACCCTTGTATCATCACGTGAGGCTGATACAGCAAGGTCTGTAACATTACCTCCCCCTCTTTCAGGCTTTCATCCTTGAAAGTCATAAAGCTGCAGCATTCCTCAGGTGAGTGCCTGGCTGCCCAACTTCTTTTCATCTTCTTTTGCTGATTCATTATGTCCTCCAGAACTGCAGTGCGCAAGAACGTGTTATGTCAATGTATTGAATCTGAAGGTTTTCATGCGGTTATCCCTTGCAATCATTGTGTGTGTCTTCATAAGGTCTGCTTCAAGTCTGAGAGTTCCGATCATTGTAGTGAGTGTGTTCATGGTAGTGGGGTAAAGTGCAAAATGTCCAAACCAACTTATTCTGATGCTGAATGGTGGCAACTGGTGAAACTTCAACAACAAATTGCTGAGGAACAGCAAGATGCTTTGGCTAAGGTGATGCATCTTGAGTGTCAGGAGTCTTTGCTTTGTTCTTGTGCTGGTGATTTTATCGCTCATGATTATAAGGAGATTGCAGAGTTGGAAGATCTTGAATGTCGAGAAAAAGAGGAATCTGAATGTTTTGAAAAGGAACGTAAGGCTCGTGAAGAGCAAGAGAATCTTCAGAAACAAGGAAAGGACATTGAGTACAATGCTCAACTGGCATCAATGTCTGATGATCCTAGTTTGACTCAGATGATGAATTCCCCTTCCTTCTGGGAGAACTTTGATTCTGCTGTCACTGGTGGTATTCCTTCACCAACTGGTGGCAACCAGTCAAGTTTGCAATAGGTTCCCATGTGTTCTCAGAGGTATCATATCCTTTCCATTTGATCAGGTAGCATGGTCGTCCGTTGACTTGTTGGTAATCCAGAATTCATTCAACTTCATATTCATCATCATCGCTTTCGATTTCGATGTTTTCCATTGGCATGGCGTTTTTCGGTGCTGGTTCCAATAGCAAGATGTGAAACACTGGATGTATGTGCTTCATTGATTTTAGTAGTTTCAGATGGTAATTCACTGGTCCTGTTTTTTCTTCAATTGTGAAAGGTCCAATTTTCTGGTGATTGAGCTTTTGACTTGGTCATTTTGTTTTAATATTTCTGTGGAGCAGGAATACTTTCTCCCCCCTCTTTAAGGTAGGTCCCTTTCTGTGGTGCTTGTTGTAATATATAGCTGCTCATAGGTTCATGAAATCGATGTCTCATGACAGTTGGTTGTGTAGGCCCTTTAGCTTTTGAACTGTCTCATTTGCTACTTCAGACGTGGATTCTTGTGGTCGTGGTTTTTCGTATAACACTGGGTGGTATCTGTAATTGGCGTAGAATGGTGTTACTTTGAGCGTTGAGTGTTCAGCATTGTTATATGCAAACTGTGCCATGGGTAGAAATCTAACCCAATCATCTTGTTCATAGTTGATATAATGCTGTAAGTATTGCTCAATCATTTGGTTGGTTTGTTCAGTTTGACCATTTGCTTGTGGGTGATAGGCTGTGGTGAGGTGATGCTCTATTCCCATCAAGTTTGTGAGTGTTGTCCAAAATTTTGAAGTGAACAGCTTGTCTCTGTCTGATGTGATCTTCTGAGGTATTCCATGGTTGGTAATGACATGCTTCAGGAATATCTGTGCCATATCTGCTGCAGTCATGGTTCCTTTGGCTGGTACCAAATGGATGTACTTGGTCATTCTGTCTGTGATGACTGTGATTGAGTTGTATCCTTGTGATATCAGTAGTTGGGTAATGAAATCAATGGTAACCCATTCCCATGGATGTGTTGGAGCATCCAGTGATTGCATTTTGCCATAGGGTTGATGTCTTACTGCCTTGTCTCAAATGCAAGTTTCACAGTTCTTCACATATTCTTGAACAACTTTTTGTGTGTTTGGGAAGTAGTAGTTTCTCATGATTTGTTCAGCTGTTTTCTCAGTTCCCAAATGTCTGTGAAGTGGAGTGTCATGGTGCATGCTGATGATCTCATTTCTCATGCTCTTTGGCACATAGATGAGATTGTGCAAATACACTAATCCATTATCATCAGTGGTCAATTTATTGTTTTCTGCTGAGTTTTCAATTATTTCTTGAATCAGTTTGTCTTTTTGTATTTCTTCTGCAATTTTCTTTTCCAAAGATTCATTCAAGGTGTGCATTGTCGCTGCTAACACCTGGTGGTTGTAGCTGATGGTTCCATCCTCATTGGTTTTCAATATTGCTGGGTTGATCATCTTGTTCTTGATCTCATAGTCTGGTTGTTGACTGAGTGTGTCTGCTTGTCCATTTTCATTTCCTTTGCAATGGATGATCTTGAAGTCATATTGTGATAATACTTCTGCCCATCTGGCCTGTCTTCAGGTCAACTCTTTGGTTGTTGTGAAGAAGGTCAGGTTCTTATGATCTGTTTTCACAAGTACAGTGTATTGAGCTCCTTCCAGGTAAACTCTCCAAGTCTTGAATGCTACCACTATGGCTAGCAATTCTTTATTATGGATGTCATTTATTTATTTATTTATTTAATCAAGTTTATAGTCCGTATCCAGCTCCTGGGGCTATGACAGACTGTCCAAGCCTTGGGCAGGGGTTTTACCCCCTGCCCCTTTCAGGTTTACTACTTATGTACATGGTCTTCTCCTGTTCCTCGCCCCAATCGGCCTCTTCGCCCAGGGCATTCGGGTTCTGGGGGTGTTCCCAGGCCCTCCTCGTTTTCTTCACTTGTTGGGCTGTTTAGCCCCCCCACACTAGTCTCCCTCCATCTGCTCTGCTCCTTCCAGCGCTCCCCATCCCCATTCATCCTGTGCCCGGGCTTGTACCTGGGCTTCCCTGGGGGTCTTCCTGGCTCCCACCCCGGTGTCTTGTAGGTACCGTAGGATGGCTGGGGTGGCCCTGGGGTCCCCGAAGAGTCGGACCTCTGGGTGAATCTCCCTTGTGGCTGGCCTGGGTGCTCCAGCTTCTCTTAGGCCCTGGAAAAGAGTTCTCCGGGGGCCTGCTCTCTCCCGGCATTCCAGGAGTAGGTGGTGTACTGATTCTCTGGGTGCTCCACAGCCCTGGCAGGCTGCTGATTCCTGGGCCTGCACCCTCTGGAGGTAGGGCCCTATTGCCGCATGGCCCATTTTGAGTTGGTAGTATCGGCTGGCCAGGGCTTTGGGGGCTCCCGCTGCCGCAGGGTCCAGCCTCCAGCCCCGGTGGGGTCTGTACGTCCTCTGCGCCGCCGGTGTTCGTTTGGCCATGGCCTCCCGGAGCCACCTCTCCCGGGCCTCCCTGGTGGCCTCTGTCTGGGTTCTCCGGAGGTGCGCTAGGGAGAGCTGGCCCTGTGTTCCTCCAGTTGGGATGGGAGGCCGTGTTGCTGCTGCTTTTGCTGCCTGGTCTGCCTTCTCATTGCCTTCCACGCCACAGTGCCCAGGAACCCACTGTATGGTCACTGCTTGGCCCCGGCTGACTAGTCCCTGGGCCAGATTTGCTGCTTCTATTGCTGCAACCTGCCCTGGGCCTACCCTGGTGTGCCTGAGGCGGGCTATGGCTGCTTGGGAGTCCAACAGGATGGTAACTGGGTCCCTTGTTGCCTGCTTTTCTGCTTCTTGAAGGGCCTCCACCACCCCTACTAGCTCTGCGTCGAAGACTTCAGCTCCCTTGCCCATAGGCCTCCCCTTGATGTGCCACTGGCTGTCCCCTTCAGTTTTCCAGGCTATGCCAGCTCCCACACGGCCGTCTTCCAATCTGGAGCCATCTGACCAGAAGGTTCCCTGGGGGGGCATCTTGTGGGCTTCCTCCCTGGCCTGATCTGCCTGGGGAACCCTGATGATCCCCGGGAAGTCAATGCCTTCAGGTTCTGCCTGTTCAAAGCCTCCTGAGGGGTCTGTAGCCAGGGTCTGGTTCACTTTCCATGCCAGGTACTGCCCCAGGGGCCTTGGGGGGCGTTCTTCAGCCCATGTCCGGTCGTCAGCTGGTTGCTCCCCTGGCTGTGCATGGCAGTCTCCCTCCCGGAATGTGACTGGGAGAATCGCCCGGGCTGGCTGGGTCTCTGGTAGGCCCATTAGCCGGGCTGCATATGCTCGTTGGCGGGCATCTAGTAGGCTGGATGCTGGCTCCAGGGCTGCTTCCCGTACGAGGGGCCCAATGGGCGTGGTCTTGAATGCCCCTGTTATGGCCCGGGCTTGTTTGTTGATTAGGCCCTGTAGGCCCTGTTCTCGGTCCTTCTGTCCCCGCCACCAAAGCTCCGCTCCATATAGGGCTATGGCGTGGACCACTGCTTTCTGGAGCCGCCATATGAGCCCCGGAGGGAGCCCCTGGGTCTTGCAGAGAGCCCGGATTCGGGCCTCTGCCCTGGTAGCCTTTTGGAGCCTGTCCTGGTAGTGAGCCTTAAGGGTAAGCCCACTGTCCAGTAGCACCCCAAGCCAGCGTGTGGCCTCCAAGCTAAAGCTCACTGGGTGGCCTCTGATTGTGATCCTAGCCCGTTCAATCTGTTCCCGGAGCCGGCGGCCTGATTGGCGGGAAAAGAGGGCTGCTTCTGTCTTCTCATGGTCAAATTGGACCCCGTTCTCTATGCCCCAGGCTATGGCAGCCTCTCCCGCTGCCTGCAGTTGGCTGCATACTCCTTGTACTGAGTTCCCCCGGGCTATGAGCCCTACATCATCTGCAAAGGACAAAGCTCTGATCCCTGGGGTAGCTTGTTCAATGGCTGGGAAGGCTCCCTGTATATAAATCAGGAAGAGGATTGGTGACGCTGGGGACCCCTGGGGGAGTCCTGAGCTGATAGGTGTGATCAGTCCTGGGTGGCCATCAATGACTAGCTGTACCTGCCTGTCCGATAGGAATGATGCTACCCAGTTGACTAGTGAGCCATCAAGCCCCATGGCCTCCAGCCGGTTGACTAGTAGGGCTGCGTTGACATGGTCAAAGGCCCCTTTTATGTCCATGAAGAGGGTGGCTGCCAGTTGCTTTGCTGCCCAGCTTTGATGGACTTCCTCAATGAGGCAGCCTACTGCATCTGGGGCACTTCTATGTCTGCGTGCACCCATCTGTCCATTGTGGAGAGTCTGCTTTTGTTCACAGAACTCTGCAATCTGGGTGGCCACCATCTTCTCCACCACCTTTCCCAGGCAGTTGAGCAGGCTAATGACTCTGTAGGCTTTCACCAAGGAGTAGTTAGTCTTGTTGGGCTTCCTAAGCAGTATGCCTTTGGCCACCTTCCAGCTTGGGGGGTGGAACCCCAGCCGGAGGCATTGGCGTGCTAGGGTTACTATTCGTTGAGAATCCCATTTCCACAGGAGCCGGAGGGCCTGGAAGTTTAACTGGTCCACTCCCGGGGCCTTTTGGGTGGCTTGGGAGAACAGGGCTTGCTTGACTGCTGATTCTGTGGCCTCTGTATGTGCATTCCCTAGTGGGGGGCACTGTACTGGGCGGTCTCTTGGGGCTTGGGGGAAGGCTGCCTCCCTAATTAGGGTTTCCTTCTCCTGGAATGTTGTTGCAGCCTGTGTATCTCCCTGGGCTCGGTACAGGGTGGGTGTGGTTCCTTGATCCTGGGGTTTGGTGTACTTTAGTGCCAGCCAACACCGGGCGGCTTCATCTGGGGTAGGAGGAGTGCCCGGGGGGTGGTGCCCAGGCTCCTGGCTCCCCTGAAGAAAGGCTTCCCAGCACTCCCGTTTTGCTTGTCGAATGGCCTTGTAGTATGTCTGCCTGGCTGTCCTATGGTGTTCATCCTCTATGCAGCCTTGCTGCCACAGCCTCCGGGCCCCTGCATATTGCCTTCGGGCTTCCCTGACTGGGTCTGTCCACCAGCGCTTGGAGAAGGGGGTTACCCAGATGGGTTTTGCATGCTGATTGAGAACCTCTGTGAGTGCCTCTGAGATCCACTCAGCCTCCTGGGCAATGTCTTCCCTGGTACATGTGTCTCCCAGGGGTGCTTGTGCTTGGCTTAGGGCTCTCCATGTCTCTGCAGCTGCTTTCATTGCCTCCTCATCTTCCTGGAGCTCCTTGATCCTCCATCCTGTAACCCCTTCTCGGGGTGTCCTTGGTGGCTTTGGGGCTAGGGGTGCCCATCGCATACCAATAACTTCATGGTCTGAGCCTGTAGGTCTCCCTGGGTAGGTCTCCCAGGCTTCCAGGGGGCCCAATTCCAGGGTAGTAAGGGATAAGTCGATGATTGAGAGCCCCGGGGATGTCTTGGGCCTTGTGGGTATGTCCGGGTCATTGTTGACTAGTAGGTCATGGTCTTCAATCAGCTGCTCCAGGGGGCCTGCATTTAGTCGAGCCCCGCGCTGTGGGTTCCATATGGGGCTATGAGCATTGAAATCCCCCACTAGAAGGCATCTTCCATGGAAAATATGCCTCCAATCTATATCCTCTATTGCACGTCTTCTCTGTGGGGAGGAGCCCTGCCAGCAGGCCTCTGCTCCTACCCAGTTATCATAACAATTGATCACCCTGGTTCTCCGGGGGCCTTCCATGATGTCCACCACCAGTGCATATGGGTGATTAGTGAGATCCATGCGTGCATTTACCACCAGGGTAGCCCCTAAATCTCTGCGTACTGCCACTGCCACCCGGCAGCTCTGTAAGTCTCCTTCTGGCCAGTATATGAGGTAGCCTCGGTGGCTAAAGCCCCTGTTGTACGGCTCTTGCAGGCAGACTAGGCCCACCCCTAGTTCTAGCCCAAGCTCCAAGGCAGCTATGGTGACTGCATAGGCCTTTCGACAGTTGTGTTGGAGCACTAACATTGGGTGGGGGGGTGTGTGTCTTCACTGGGGCCTGGATGGGCATCTTCCATGCTCTCCTCTGGTCCCTCCATAGGCTGTTCGGGCTCTTGGTGGCTGTGTTCCTCCTCACTTTCTCCTTGGCCTCGGGGGGCCGGCTTGGGAGCTGGCCTGGGGGTTGGCCTGGGGGTGTCAATCACTACCGCCAGTGGTAGGTGGTCTGGAATGTAGGCTCTTGCCTCCCTATCCTTTAGTGCCTGGTCCTTCTTCTGCTTCCACTGTCTCCGGGCCTCCCGGAGCTTGGGGCAGCTTTTATCCAGGGCTTGGTGGGCCCCCCCACAGTTGCTACACCTGGGTGGGTGATGGGGACAGGGCTTCCCTTCCCCAGCCTGGCAATGGACCACCTGGCAGGTGTGGCTTTGGCCTTCATGGGGCCCCCCGCATACAAAGCAGCTTGGGGGGCGCCCCTTACAGTTCCCAAAGCTTGTGTGGCCTATTCCACAGCATCGTGGGCATATGCAGCTCGCCCCTAGCTCCCAGTACTGGGTTACCCGGTGCCTAGTTCCCCCAAAACGAAGCCCATGTTTGATGAGTCCCCGGGCTTCTTCTTGGGAGCCCACAGCTGCCACAATGGGGGCAGTGGTTCGGCCATCTCTCTCTACCTTGGTTGGTGCGCTTAGCCATATAGGGTCCCGCTTAAGCCTGACTGGGGAGCCCAGCTCAATCTCCTCCCGGGCCAGTCCCAGTCCAAGGCTCAGGTAGCGCCGGGTGGCCACCCCATGAACTTTTATCCTATACCACTGTTCAGGGAGCTCAACCATAGTGACTGTAGGGTCTGCTCTGCAAGCTGCTGCCAGTAGAGTATTCTGGTGTTGTGGGACTATCATAGCCCCCAGGGCCCCCCGCTCTAGCAGAGCAGAGATGGCCCCATTGCTGGTGTATCCAGCATCCACAATTCGTATAAAGTCTGGGAGGCTTGCCCTTGCTAGGGCTCTATTGAGGGTAAGGATGAGGTCTTCCCGCTGGGCCCTGGGAGCCTTGGGGTCCCCTGTCCGTCGAAAGATGATCCGCCGGGCATCCTTGTCTGTCTTTTTGGCTGGCTTCAGTTCTGGGATGGCTGCTGCTTTGGGGGACTTTGGGGCCTGTTTAGGGGTGACAGTTGTCCATCCCTGGCTCTTTTGTAGCTGTGGAGGGGCTGCTACTGTGGCATATGTAGGTTGCTTTGGTGTTGGTGTTATGTGGGCTTCCTGTGCCTGTACCTGTTTTGGTCCCTGGGTCTGTTGCTGTCGGGGCTCTCTTGCCTGGGGTGGTTCCCTTTGGGCTTCCTTTCCCCCGGGGCCCTTTGCTCTATGGGCTTCATTTTGGGGTCTCTGGGTCTGGGGCTCTTCTTCCCTGGGACTCTGGGTCTGAGGCCCTTCCCCCCCAGGGCTGGGGCTCTGGGCCCGGGGCTGTTCTTCCTCAGGGTTTTGGGCCTGGGAAGCTTCATTGGGTCCTTGGGATTGTCTGATCTCTTCCTGGAGGGCCCGAATCTCCACCCAGGCCTGCTCAAGCTGTGTGTGTTGTACAGTGACCACAGCCTGCTGGTCATAGAAGGCCTGGGCTAGATGCTCCAACTGGGCCTCATACTTCTGAAAGGTGCTTCGCATGCGCTCTTCTAGGCCTGCCTCCAGGTCTTTTGACACTGCATGTGTCCATTTTCTTGCTGATTGTTGGGAGGCCTGGGCTGTTTTTCCCTGGGCCTGGCGAGCACGCGCTCGGGTGGTGGCTCCCTCCCTAGGGGTACAAACTACCAGCCCCTGCGCTTGGGGGGCTTCTTTCTGTTGGCTTTTCTGATTGGCATCATCATGCTCTGTTTCTCTGCACTGGTTCCTTGCTGGCAATGCTGTCTCATCTTGTTGTGGGTGGCCCAGAGGCAGGTCGCGGGCGGCCCCTGGGGGGGTTGACGCGTGGATTTCTCCACCACCACTGGGGTCCGGGGGCTCCATTGTTGACAGTATGGCCTATAGGCCCTGCGGAATCGAATGAGACGCGTGAATATGCGTTTCTCTGAGGTCTGCAAAACTTGATGGTCGGTCACGTGACTTCGGAGAAGTTTTATCTTCATGCATGATATTATGGATGTCATAGTTCAATTCCGCTTGAACTAGTTTTTGTGAATGAAATGCGACGGCTTGTGGTTTTCCATCTGGTCCTGGCTGAGTCATTCTCATACCAATAGTGTAGTCTGATGCATCAGTTTCAATTGTGGTTTCTTTTTCTGGGTCAAACTGCACAAGAGCTGGTGCAGATACAATTCTTTCTTTGGCTTGCTGGAATGCTCATTGCTGTTCTGGTCCCCATTGGAATTCTTGTCCTTTCTTCAGCATTTTGAACAGTGGCGTCATGATTTGTGAATAATCTTTCAGGAATCATTGGTAGTAATTCACAAGTCCTGTGAACTGTTGAACTTCTTTGGTGTTTTTCAGTTCTGGCTAATCCAAGATTGCTTGGACCTTGTTCCTGTCCATCTGGATTCCCTCTGTGGTGATCCAGTGTCCTAAGAACTCGGTTTCTTGAACATGAAATTCGCATTTCTTCAACTTCAATCATAGTTTGGCGTTTTCAAGCTTTTGCAATGTCATCTGGACATGTTGGACATGTTCTTCAAAAGTGTTTGAGAAGATCAAGATGTCATCAAGGTAGGCTATCACAAAGATATTGAGATGCTCTCCAATTACCTCATTGATGAATCATTGAAATGATGCTGGTGCGTTGGTAAGCCCAAATGGCATAACCAGATATTCATAATGTCCATATTTCATTTGAAAGGCTGTTTTCCATTCTTCTCCTTCAGCAATGCATAGTTGATTATATGCATCTGTGACATCAAGCTTCATAAACCATTTTGCTCCTCTGATGCAGTCTTGCATTTCATCAATTCATGGTAACAGATGTTGATCTTTGATTGTAATGGCATTCAGTGGTTGATAATCCACACATAGTTGCAAGCTTCCATCCTTCTTTGGAACAAATAGGACTCCATGTCCTGCCAGTGATGTTGATGGTCAAATTGTTCCTTTCTTCAGTTGCTCATTGATGTATTCCCATAATGCTTGTGACTCTTTTTCTGACATTGAATATATTTTCTTGCACGTTGGTTCCTTCCCTTCCATAAGGGGCATTTGATGATCGTGTGGTCCATGGTCTGATAGTTCAGGTTGTTCAGGCTGCTTGAACAAGTGCTGAAACCCAATATACTCCTGTGGAATCTGTGGTTCCTGAGTCATTGCAGCTAGCTCCTTATGGTCAATCCATTCCCATGAGCTTAGCTCTGAGTTTGATGCTTCTTGGTTGCTATCAATTCTTCTTGAACAATACTCCTCAATCAGTGTTGATCTCTTGGACGTATCCTTGTCCATAAAGTATTCACAATACTTCTGGGTTGTGTCCGGTGCCCATCCAGATAAGTTCATCAGCCAATGTCATTCTGAGGCCCTGGTGGCTGCTAAAACAATGTTCATCATTGTGTCATTTATTTTTCTGTTATTCATTCTCAACCCACCTCTTGGTTGCTTCACATATCTACCAGATTTCTGGTCTGTAAATTGTGGTGAGGTCTTGGCCTCCCATTGGCTCAATCCTTTCATTGTTCTTGGGCAATTGCAATTCACAAAGTTCATTTGTCCAGTTTTCCAGTTGATTTCCAGGTTGTGATTCCTGAGCCATGGAATCCCTAACACTATATCATATTGTCCCAGTGGTGTCACATTGAAATTGATCCTTTCTTCATGGTCCGCTACAGCCATAGGGACAAATCCCAATTCAACTGTCAGGTGGCTTCCCAAATTTTCACCATTCAGTCCTGAGATAGGTTCTGGCTGTGCCTTCTCAATTCCTAAGATCCCCAATTGTTGCTGGAATCTAGGATCCATGTAATTTCCAGTAGCTCCAGAGTCAACCATTACTTTGGCTGGTTGATTGAGAACTGGTGTCATAAACTTCAAGTGGTATCCTCACTGTGTCACTGATAGGCTTGCTTGCCATTTTAGTTGCTGTAGACATTGTGGACTTGGGTAGTAATCCTTGATTTTGAAGTGTACTATGCAGTCATCTTTATAACATGCAGTCCAATGCATACTTGAATGCTCTGGATGCAGTAGGTAACCTCTGCATGCACAGTTCCAATCCCAACAAGGACAACTGTCATTGTATCTCCTGGGTTGTTCTGGGAAATAATGCACCATTTTCTTTCAGTCATAGTGTTCTCTGCAAGTGTGACTATAACACACAATCCAAGGTAATTGGTTATGCTCTGGGTGCTCTCAATAGTGCACACAATCACACCAATCATACTTGCATGAATTATGGATAAGGCCTCATAGTTGCTTTGTTGTAATGCCTTGTAAATGTCCCCATAATTCACCATTGCTTTGTCCACAGTATTGGCATGTGTATGGATGTTGGTTGCATTTCTGTAGGTGTTCATCCCAAGTTTCGTTTGTTTGTTCCCAACATTTCAGGTTCTGATGTGGGCAATAGGTATTCAATTCATTGAACAGTTCCTTCAATCCTTTAGAGAGTCTCTTGGGGTTCTCCTGGAGTGAGATAACAATATCATCAATGAAGTATGCAGCAACGTCAGTATTCATTTCTTCATCAGCTTTTCATTGTTCCATATATTGCTTGGACCATAGTTGTTGCTTCAAAATAGGGCTATACACACTGGACTTCATGTATCCCTTATTTTCTTCTGCCAGAATCTGTTTTTCATGTTCATCATTTCTGGGAGTTGCGTTCTGAGGTGTCTCAGGTATCTCATGGAGTTCCTCCACATTGGGATCATGGCCATTCCTCTGAGTACTGTACTCTTCATCAAGGAAATCATTAGCTGACCAATCTTGGTTAGGCAGCTTGCTGAGTGATTTCTCATGAACTGGCTTGTTGATGGCTTTTTCAGACCCATCCATCCTTGTATGGGCTTCATTGCTTCCGCTGTTGGACCCCACTGTCTGTTCATTGGGCCAATATTCTTCTTCACTTGAACTCATAATGTCATCAATTTCTTCTTTTGTGAGGGTTGTCCATTGTTCCATCAATCCCCTTAGTGGGCTTAAGTTAGGTACCCTCTTGGTTCTGCATTGTGGTGGCCTTTCATTATGCTCATCTGAAGCCTCTTGCATGTGCCATCCAGAATCATCTGTTGCTCTGAATTCAGGGTTCACAATTCCTGTGGTGTCATACACTCCTCTCTCTTGGGTAGCATGTAGTTGCTTGTTATCATTTCATTGTTGTTGTTGCAGCCTAGTGTTCTGTCACTGCC
This sequence comes from Aspergillus cristatus, assembly GCA_034509305.1. Taxonomy (NCBI): domain Eukaryota; kingdom Fungi; phylum Ascomycota; class Eurotiomycetes; order Eurotiales; family Aspergillaceae; genus Aspergillus; species Aspergillus cristatus. The sequence continues at coordinate 280,956 of WJBV01000006.1, read as the reverse complement.
TACACTGCTTCATCATGTGGCCCGGCCTTCCACATGTAAAGCAAAGTTTCTCTTTCTTCCTTTGCTCTTTTTCTTTGTCAGATACAAAGGGTCTATGTTGCGTGGCATCCAGCTCCATCAGTCATGGTCCATAGGGATCTTCATACCCTTGGCTCTGTGGTTGAGCTGGTTGTTTGTTGTTCAATTGATAGTGGCTCATTCATGGGTTTCCTCTGAAGGTGTTCCCATATCATGACTCCTTCTGTCTGACTCTAAGGTCATACAGGGTGTTGTCAATCTTGACAGCTCGTTCAAAGAGTTTGTTCAATGAAGTCAGTCATTCCATCCAAACCAGTTTTTCCTGAATTTCTGGTTTCAACATTTCTTTGAACTTCAAGATGTACATTGGTTCGTCCCAATTCAGATGGGTGATGATCTGCTGGTAATCAGACACCAACTTGGCTACTGATCCTGTCTGTTTGAGTCGCCATAGCTTCCATTCAGTGTTCTGTGTGGCGTCAATGTCTCCAAATGTTCCCTGGAGTTGTTTCTTGAATTTGGTGAAGCTGCTGAAAACCTCAGTGGTATTGTTGTTTTGGTATTGTTTGTCCTTTTCCTGGAAGTCGCGCAAGGTAGGTTCAAACCAATCAAATGCTGGTCCAGTCAAATAAGTGGCTGCAAATAGGACTTTGTTGGATTCAAATATGAGTTTGCTTCAGTTCATGTGGATGTACAAGTCCAATTGAGTGATGAAGGGTCACAACTTGTATCATGTACCGTCGAAAGGTTCCAGTGGTTGAACTTTGATAGCTTTGGCTGACTGTTGTTCTTCCAAGGTAATGATGCTTTCCTGCAACTGGCTAACCATTCCAAAGAGCTCCTCACAAGTCAGCATTTGTCCCTCAGATCCTTGAGAGGATCTAGGAGTAGCATTGTTATTATTGTTGTTGGACATGGTTGCAATTCATATTTTAAGTCAATATAGTCTCGAAACCTGACTCGTACTGACTGGTGATCAATGTGTCACAACCTGGCTTCTCTTGTATCATACCTAGGGTTCTAGTTAGTTGTATTTCGAGACTTGAACACTTACCCTAAGTGTCCCCAATGCTTATATGCTTAATGCCCCTCCGGGTCCGGTTCAGTAGTATGCATTGATGGGTATGTCGCCCCCTCCAGGCTCCGTAGTTCAATAGTCGTTGATGGGTATATCGCCCCCTCCAGGCTCTGTAAGATAATCAACAAGTAGAAATGGTGAAGGTAACAAGTAGAGAAACAAGGCCAACTGAGTACATGTACTGGGTTGTTGGTTAAGTGCAGACAAGTCAGAAACTAGAAGGTAACCAATGCTGAATGACTTGTATTGATCGCGAAGAACTAAGCTAAGTACATGAATGAGTGTCCTTATATATCCTTCCTGGTTGTATCCATGATATGCTCAGGTCTGATCCTCGATACGCTCCGAGCGTGTCATTGATATGTTGTCTTCATAGCCATGATAAGTTCTTGGCGTATCCTGGATACGCTGGTGATCACGTGATAGACCTGCCAAATATCAGATTGATCCTTGTTCCTTCCTGCATATCCACCATCAACTGTTATCCAATGATTCCATCCTAACCCTTGTATCATCACGTGAGGCTGATACGGCAAGGTCTGTAACAAGCACACTAACCTCAAACCCCGACCCCAAAATCTCTTCCTCTCTCTTTTCACCTCTTTCTCTCCCCCCCTCCTCCCGAATGTATATCGCTGTTTCTGCAGCCCAAGAGTTTTTAGCAAGCTCCTGCGAGTGAGTCTTTGCTAGTGTGTATGATAGAATTAGCTTAGCTACCAGGGAGGCGAAGTCTCTATGGCCTGACCGGGCCGCGAGGAGTCGGCCTAGGGTGGCCCTGGGGAGGGCCAATTCATAGGGTCGTTTCTCTAGGTCAATGGCGAGGTCTTGATATCGCTGTGGCGCATTCTCAGCCCAGTATGATTGGAATCGCCGCCACAATTCCTCTTTCAAAGTCCGGAGAGCCCAGGCATATCTTGCAGGAAGAGCGTTAGTCTATGGAATAGACCTAGCTCCTTTCTTTGCTAGCTCATCAGCCAGCTCGTTTCCCGCAATACCAGCATGCCAAGGGATCCAGCGGACATGCACTTGTCCAGGTGGTATAGCCTCACATCTGAGGGACCGATTGGGCCAGGCCTTTGCGATTTCTTGAAAGGCCAGGACGGTGCTCTAGCTAGAGCCTCTAGGGGAGCCCACTAGCTGTCGTGCTACCTCCTGGTTATCTAGGACGATGTATAAGCTCTGTGTGTAGGGGGGCTTGGGCGCTATTGAGGGCAGCTTGGGTTTCTTGTGTGACGGTCTCGTGCAATAGAAATCTATTGGAAGACTATCTAACGAAATTCTAACATGAGAGAAGGGAAGAGGCATGGCCTGTCGGCGACGGGCTATCCAGTGTGTGCAAGGGGTTCATGCCCTACTCCAAACAAGTCAAAGTAATCAAGCATGCTATACAGCTAGCGAGCGTCTATGATCCGTGACAATGCCTTGCTTGATGCTGGAGGCTATACGTGAGAAAGCGAGGTAATATTGGCAAGCTATCTATCCTGAGAAGGAGACGTCTCCTTTCAGTAATGGCTGGCTTCGTGGCTTTAAATCTCGACGAAATATTAGGCCAATAAAATTCCATGGTGAAGCTGGAAGCTTAGCTGAGGATGCAGCCTTGAGATGGAGCAGATCTGTCAACTTCTCAGCTCTTATCGAGGTCGCGATATCTTTGACGGCGATGACACCGGTCTCTGTTGGAGAATGATTCCAGATCATAGTTTATCTACACGTACAGTTGCTGGCAGGATAAGATACGAATAACTGCGCATTTCTGTTGCAATTCTGATGCGTCAGAAAAGCTTCCTATTTGGTTTATTCAACAAGCTGCTAAACCTCGCGCTTTTACAGAAGCTGAAATCAATGTTGAGAAGTTTGACTGCGTATGGCGCAATGATAAGAAGACCTGGATGACAGGGAAACTCTTTAAAAAAAAAACACCTTTATTGGTTTGACAAGAAAATGAATGGCCGAAAAGTCATTCTTTTACTGGATAATTTCTTTGCGCACATCAACAGATCTAGGTCTTGATTTCGCCCGTCAGGATCAGGTCTCGAGGAAGAGCAAGCCCCTTTGCAGTACTCTCCACGGCAGGATCATCTCCCTTGAAGATATGCTTGCCAGGATAAAGCAAGTTGGTCGTCAGGAAATAGTCGAGGGACTCCATTTTCAAACTCACATTCGGACCAGGAACTTTCATACTTTTAAAGTGCTCTGGGGTTTCATTGGGGGGTATGTTAAGAAACTTTTCAAGCCCACTTCGGTCCTCTTCAGACATATTGAGTGTCCAGTTCACATCGCCGATCCAGTCGAATCCCAGCAGGTTTGGTTGGCTGGCATTGCTTTTATCTTCCCATGAACCTTTGGCCGTCCAGACAAAGTCGATCTTGGTTGTGCCGCTGCGGTATTGCGCATCCTCGCCCCCATCGTAGTCCTCCGTAATCCACTTGGCCTGTTGCTTTTCTCTGGTATATTTCACCTTGTTGGACTTGGCATTGATCTCGCCGCTGAAGTCTATCGTCGTTACGGGATCAGAGGGACTGAATTTGATGCCGTCCATCTTCCTTCTCTGGACCCAAGGGTTATTACTGGGCCCCCGTTTGTACTCATCCAACATCGGTATATCAACATTGCTTGCCTTCATTTTTCCAGTGAATTTGAGACCAGCTGTAATCAAGCATTTTAAATTAGTTTTCTGTCACACCCAAGGAATCCAATGTTATTTACCTTGATCCGGGGGTGTTACATCCTCAACATTGTCAAAGCCTTTGGCTAGGTTGGGCTGTGGTAAGCTGTTAGTGGCTTTACTGCGAGATAGAGACACCTAGCAGTCATACCTTGAGAAACTGGTTCACAAGTAAGTCATTGCTCACGATCAAGCTGGAAGTGGTTCCGCTGGCAATTGGAATCAAATCCCTCTCCCGGGGATGGAATGAAACGGATGTGTTGCCCGTTGGCATCGTACCACCATTTGGTCCTCCCTCGACCGAAATCCACATGGACAAGGCAGCCTTGATATCGCCTTTCTCTTTCCCTTGCACCGTTGTGAAGCAGAATGAGCGAGGTCGTAAAGGGTGAGACACCGAGCCCGGGTTGTACTGATTAGAAACGCCGGCGATAAAATACTTGAACTCGGCAGCGTCAGAAAAGTATTGCTCCAGTGCTCCCTTTATAAGGCTTTGCAAAGTTTTTGCAATCTTTTTGGCCTCTTCAGTGGTGCCGGTTAGCTCGGCCGAGGCCTTCTTGAAGCTGATGCAGACACCCTGCGATATGCTCTTCTCATCTGGGTTGAGGATAACCGTGTAGTTTGGTGGCGCGGTCTTGTCCTCTTGCCCTGCAAACTCGCTCTTACTCTGGCTCGAGTCAACAGTGCCACTGACACTGACAAGATTGGTGCTCAAGCATAGTACAGTGCCTTTTGGTATAGGCTTTTTCTTTCCGCTCTTTCCGGCCTCCCAATATCCTTCCTGGATGTCGAATGTGAGAGTAACATTCGCATGTTCGTCTTCAAATCGGAGCAGTGGATGGTTCAATTTCAAGTCGAAGAACACGTCGACTGGATCATCTGTCACAGGATCAACGTAAGATGTCTGCAGCCTGCCTGTATTTAAAATTGAGGTCAAATCCTGTGAGCGAGTCTTGAGGAGTTCGTTGACTTTATCCTAAGAGTAGGACACCAGGACATCGAATCCGTTGGTCGTCCTTTTACCCTTCATTTCCTCCAAAAGCCCAGAAAAATCCAACTGTTCTGCCATTGCTGCAATGTCAAATGAGATTGTTCAAATTCAATACTTGAGGCTGATACAGTTTTGAAGGTCTGATAGCAGAGTCAGTTTTGTCGCTAATTTCGTGGCAGCTCGGAGCATCATTATTTAACAATACCCCAGCCCCACAGTTCAGCTTGCTTCTCACATGACGTAGTAGAAAGACCCTTTTTATTGGCTGTCATTTTCAGATTAGTTGCTGGCAACTACAGCTGGTGGGGGTTAATGTAGTTCGTTTCCTGATTTCTCGTCACTGGACCGACAGAACCCGGTAAGATCAGCGATTCCACAGCCAGTATCTCGATATGATAGGCTTACTATCCCAGGCAGCGGTGCCCAACCATGTCTAGCGTCGATTAGTGCTGGTGCAAAGGCATCATACTGGGAAAGCGCGGTGGGTTGTCCTTGGCGAGGTTGTCACTGTGGAGCTGGATCCATGCTTTACCCCTCCATTGTTCAGCTCCTTAAGTATCCTTCAGCTGCGGAAAGCTGGAGAGCTGATGATTCATTTTCCCGGGTCTCAAATGCATTTTCCAGGTCAACATTCTGCGCGTTGTTCATCACGAGTGGTCATCTCTTCTTCCATTCAGCATGGGTACCCGCGTTCTGCCTGACAACAACTATGCATACTACAGTAAGGATAAGGTCACAATTATCCTGAGCACTGGGAAATACACAATAGATGATAAATTCAAGTTCACCACAGATATCTGTCTTGTTTATGCCGAGGAAATCGAGATCACCTCCGACATTACCGCTCGTGGCAAGAGCATCGGCCTTTTCTGCCATACCCTCACCATAACAAATCGTGTAACTATTCTGGTCTCGGGCGAAAATGGTACGGCAGGCAAAAATGGTGTTGATCAAGATGGAGGACAGGGGGGGAATGGTGCGGATTCTGGCAACATTTGGGTTTGCGTACAGTCTCTAGCAAAGAACAACAACCCTTTTCACACCCTGGAGATTAAGGCATATGGTGGAGACGGTGGCCGAGGCGGCGACAGCACTGTATCTCAATTAGGAGACAAAGAAAAGGGAGACAAGAAAAAAGTAGAGACCAAGGGGGGCAACGGTGGTAATGGTGGAAATGGAGGTAAGGCATTATCGGGATCGTCGCGGAATAGACATATTGACCTTGATTTAGGTGACATCGAACTGCTGTTCGGAACCGCAGAGATGGATGATGCTCTTGTTGTTATTGACATTCGAAAACGATCATGGGCAGAACAGGCTGTGTGTCTGACAGAGCCGGTGCTATCGAACAGTCTTCCTGAATATATCTCACACGAGGACAAACAACTCCTTGAACTGCTCAAAGCATTGATTGATGTACTTCGAACTCTAGCCAGCCAGCTAGAGACCTTATCCCGGTTGGGCAATACTGAAGAGATCCGAAAGTCTGCTTCTTCTCTGATGCAGGAAGTGTACACCAACTTGTCAACAGTGGGCACAGGACCAAAGAATGTCACCACCGACACCATCAATTCTCTAAAAGACGTAATATCAAAGGTTTGCTCTGTCAACGCACAACTACTGGACCTCGACGCTAGTAAAGTCCTTGCAGAGGTCAAAACAGCTATCGCAATGGTCACCCCTCAAGTAGAGTCTGAACTGGACTTCCTCATAGAGAATCTTGAAGAAGTGATTCGTTCAACTTTATACGACAGTTTAGAGCCTTTGAGGCGCATCAGCAAGATGAATTCAAAAGGTAAATAAACTCTCCATCTGTATCTGAAGCATTCTGGTTTGTACCTTCGCTAACAACATCAGGTGCTGGAGGAGCCGGCGGCATCGGATCAAAATACGGTGCCAGAGGAATTGATGCGCAGAAGAATGGCAAGAGCATCGCTAAAAACATACATTTCAAGGGCACAAAGTCAGACGTGGACGTTCTACAAGCCTATATCTTCCCCGAGCAATGTCAGATGCTTCTGAACAAAGCAGATGAATATTTCTTCAGCAGTGATATGAACCATTGGAATAATGCATCTGCACTATACGACACTCTGCTTGGCCGTCTTCAAATCTTGAAGGCTTTCGAGGACAATCAAAACAGCAACTCTGGACTGTACCAAGCCTTGGAATACTTGGAGACTGGCCTGAATATAACCAACAACCCAGTCGCACAACTAAATTCCATCCGTGAGCAGGCGAGAAGTCGTCGGAATCGGTTACTTCTGGGTCAGGACATGTTTGGGCACGTCGACAATTGGGTGCCCCGCCTGTCTTTTGGCTTCTATGCCCAGTCAGTGGTGGAGCGTTTCAGTGTCCTCGAATTAGCAGAGAACTTGACTGTAACCTACGAAGAGGCGTTTGAGAAAAACAACGACGTTTTAAGAATAGTGGACCAGGGAATCAGCAGCATGGCTTCAGCCCAGAAAGAAGCCGAAGCAAAAATCGACCTCCTCACCTCACGCAATGGCCCGCTGATCAGTGGTATCTATAAGATTTCCTTTCTCACCATGGATATCAAACTGAAACGGCAGATAGTAAAGGACAAATTGGCCAGTATTCAATTCACAGACAAGACCGATAGGATGTCCCCACTACTCGACGCTTTTTCCACGTTGATTTCGACGAAGCTTGAGCTATCGTCGTTTATCGACCTCGCCAAGAAAGGCTACGAGACATACCAGAAATTAGGGCCGTCGACGGCCGAAAACATGAAAGGGGATGCAGTCAAAAAAGAGTACATCATCGATCAGCTTGCTCAGTGTGGTGACACGCTTGATTCTCTGGAAAAGGCTCTGAAGACTAAGAAGAACAATCAGATCGCAATCGATGACCCAGGAGCAATCAAGGTGATAGGCACGGCAGCTGATATTGAAAAGATCCTTCGCGAGTTCAAGAATGCCATTCCGGAGAAAGAGAGAAAGGGCGTAGAAGGCGCCTTGGACGATTACGTTGCTATGACTCTGAACCGGAACAACGCCATATTAGATTACAACGCCTCTATCCAGCTGTTACTTGAGGCATGTCATGCTCGAGAATACAGCAAGAGTCAAGGCGATCGTCTAGGACAGAGAAAGCTCCAACTCGACCCAAACACTCCAGCAATTGTGTTCTGGCTCCGCAAGACACGGGATAATATCCGGTTGGATCTCATGCAGCGTTTAAACTATGAAAGCCGTGCCATCCGGTTCTGGGGATTGCAGAAACATCTCGATTACTCCAGCCCAGGACCCCTTCAGTCTGTTCTCCATTTGCGAGATGGTCAGTTAAGGTTGAATAATGCTTTTGAGAGCAGCCTTAACAACTACGCTAGCAACATCCGTGTTACCTGGCCACGGGGTGAGGACGACCAAGGCTTGTTTTATGAGCTGAAGGATGCAGAGCTGCAAGCTCTGAAGCATCGACGGACCAACTCTGATGGGGACAAAGGGTCCTATCATGTATCTATCCAGTTGGAACCAGGTGCAGACCCGTTTGGCCCTGGCCGTGCAGATGTCCGGATCAACCAGGTCCGCTTATGGCTTCTCGGGGTGAAGCTAGCTGAGGACAATGCCCAGCGCAAGCGACTCATGGTGAACATCACCCATACTGGAAATGAAATATTGGAAGATGCTTCAAGGCAGAAGCTCGAGTTTGCTCACGATACAGTCAATATCCAATTCGAATACGATACTGCTAGGGTACAAACCGAAGATGACTTTAGCACCAAGGTCGTGTTTAGCCGGCAAGGAATTGAGAGTAACTGGAGCGGTGGTGACACTCCGCCAACTGCATCGACGTTTGCGGCTATAGGACCCTTCACTGTGTGGCGCTTCTCTATACGCGAGTCGGAGAACAGAGGTCTAGATATGGGATCAGTGTCAGCTGCATTCGTTGAATTTCGAGGAGCAAATCAGCCCTTTTTAGCAGACGAGGCAAAAGAGTGAAAATGCTGTACATGTCTTCATCTCCCTAAATCGGACTTTCCATTCAGTTGCGAGTTAAATAGACCTTGACAAATCCCGTCCATGAATGTTCATGGGACTCCCACCAAGACCAAAATTCTGCATAACTATCTTATTTAGGATGAATAAATTGCCGAGATATCAAGTTAAATTACTGTTATTTACACCTGTTCTATCGTTACAGTCACTCATGGCGTGATTTATTCAGATCCCGTTGAAATTCAGAGAAATTATTTTGTATAAAGAACTCTTCAAGTACGAATGCCAACTGAACTGGAATTGAGTAGCTAAGAATAGAGCAAGATGTGCTAGAACACCTTGATATGATGAAGAATATATATCTTTATCATAAGCCAATCTCCCCTTTAACAATGAGATGGTTAGCCTGTAGCCCAAAATGGCGGCGTTTGACGCTGTTATAAGCAGCCTGCTAACCATCACCGGTCTCGGCACCATGTATGTTGATTTGCACGGCCAACGACCTTATTATCACACCTCATCATCCATTGGCCGAGTCGTTTCCTAGATCAAGCCCATACTTAGGATGGACCCGCGCGGTTTTGTTCCCATCAGGCAAACCATGGCCTCTCAGCATGTAGTTATGCTAAACACCCAGATTCTATTTCAGGAGGGGTGAAATGGCTGCCTTCCCTGCAATTGTTTTTGCGTGGATTTTATAAGAATCCCAACCACTCCCATTATCATGATGCTCATCAAGCTCCCTTCCTTGCCCTACAAAGCAGACACTAGCCATCACCTTTGCTGCTTCTTTATGGTTCAATTAAATTTAAGCCCAATACTTAAATGGTTGCCTGTTTGCTTATTTCTTTGGTCATTTTTCTCAGATATTTTTCTATGCTTGCTTTGTGTATCTCATCATGCACTGTCATTTGCAATTCGAGCATGCAATGTCTGATGAGGAAAATGGTGCCAATACTGATTCTCCAACAATCTTTTCAAGCCATTAGTCCAATAACTCAGGCACTGTGTTGGAATGAGTTGACTCCAGTGAAATATCTGGAGATGATAGTGATGATGACACACTTCATTATGATGATGTGGAACAGCACTCAACAGAGTACTATCTAGCAGAAGCCGACTGTCTTTATTTGTCCTGACTACACCAGCGTTGGTATAGTCCCAGCACCCAGGGTACTCTGGATGAAACCTTGGACTATTGGAACAGATGAGGAGATACTCGCCCCTGGAATTTAATGCTGCGATATCAAATCTTTCTGGATAAATTTTATCAAGGTGGAAATCTGGATCTCGCCAAGCGTTTTTGATGGCTGTCACAACCCTACTTCCTTCGTACCGTACCTAGGGCTTCTATTTAGTATAGTCTCGAGGTATGAGGCTTACCTGGTGCCTCGCAATTAAGTAGATGATCGATGATTCATGGTCTGTAGGAGGGTCGTTTGGCATAGTAGCACCTTACTGTACCATTACTCTGCAAGTGACTTCGAATTCTCTATTACAGGTCCCGCCGCTTTGATTAGGGGCTCCCGTGGTTAATCCATAAATGATCAGGGAGCATCCTTTGACGCTCCGGGATACGCGTCCTTGAGTCCCAGGCTTCCAGCTCATTCTGGGATTTGGAGTGCTCCTAGATCACTTTCCAGAACACTCCCAGAGCAACTACACAGTAGGTCTGGAGCAGCCCAAAACAACAGTTGTTAAGTGGGAATGCTAGCTCAGGATCGGTATCAGGAGTTGATTGTCGCATGCCATACAAGGCCGCTGTATGGGAATAGGTATTAGATACTATCCATTGAGAGTGTATGTGTATATTGATTATCGTACTACCGTGAGTGCTTGGGCGAGTGCTTGTCTCTACTAACAGATGGCTAGAAGGAAGGCATATCAAGCAGCCCCCACTGCAAGCTTTCTTTTTTTTTTTTTTTTTTTTTTAATCTAATCTCAATGAGAAAGAGCATTGGGTCAGGTATCAAACACACTTGAGACCAACACAACAAGCCATAAAGTTGGTAAGCACGCGATGGCTTGCAGAAGGTTCGTGAGTTTCAATCAGCCAGGACAAATCATCATAAGGAGCCCAGGCCTGTGCCGAAAACATCCATCATTGGACGGACACCATGGAGTCCAAGCGTAGCGAATGTGATATTAAAGGGATCGGGAAAGGTGGTGGCGCAAAGGAGAGGGAGTCTCCAGAGGATTGAGCGCATTGATGTATAGCGGCACCTCTTTCAGTGACTCCAAGCAGTGGGCAGGGAGGAAGATGAAGTCATGCACGTCAGTTGAGCAGGTCAAACGGTTTATATAGTCTAAGGCAGGTCGACCAAAAGCGGCAAGCATGCGCTATCCCCAATGTGGACGCACCATTCCCGATACGGATGCGCTAAACCGGATTGGCCGGCAGCCGTTTCGGGCGCCCCTTGTCCCATACTATCCTTGATCACCACGACCTTGGGATGTTTTTTTTTTTTTTTTTTTTTTTTTTTTTTAATCAGAGTTACTGCTATCACTGAGTTGTCTGAATAGCTGGTTTACTCCATTTATTCTTGTGTGTTTTGCCGACCTTATATTCTGCTCTTGCAGACAAATTGCCACCTCTTGTCTCACTTTGTTTATCTGTACCTAGTTAGTTGGTTTCTCTAGAATACAAATGTGACTCGTTGCTTTTCGCTTTTTATAAAAAACTAATCATCATCTTGGAAGGTAGCCATTTTTTTTAAAAAAAAAATGAAGCCATTGACTTAACTGCATTGACCGTTAGATCATGATCCCAATATAAGGAGTGAAGAGATGGCGGGGGAGCCCCGCGTTAAAGGATCCAATATTTATTAACATTTAGGTCGGTGCAGCGCCACTATAATTTATTTTCAAGGCTAGAATCTATCAGCGTAGCCTACTTTGCGCTTTATCATTAAGAGTGGTAAGGGTCCTATGATCACATACCAATCGGCTTCCTGTATAGAGGATACTCTGACGGTCTCGAGCAATAGGAATCTATTGGTAGACTATCTGACGAAATTCTAACATGGGGAGAGAAAGGAAAGAGGCAGGCCTGTCGGCGACGAGCTATCTAGTGTGTGCGAGGGGCTTAAGCGAGGCTCAGTGAATATCGTACGCCGGACAGGCCAAAGTAATCAAACATTCTATACGGCGGGCGAGTGTTCATGCTCCGTGACAGATACCATATTTTCCGAGACTTGCCAATCTTTATATTTCATTCGGTCAAGTACTGGTGTCGTCATTCTCTAACCATCTGGCAATGAATGTTGAAACTCAATAGTACGGTATCCATGGGTCCCAGAGACCAATAGAAGCCATATACATGCTTCTTAAGCGCTGAGTAAATAAAGATTATGTCCTGCTCATCTGCAATGTATTTAAAAATTACCTCCACTTATGGCACATGTAAAGAGGGATGGATGGTTTACACTGGCAATGGAAATAAATGATATGCTGACTACCCTGCTTTGTATATCTTTTGTACGTACAAGCCGTATGCACCACCTGATGAAAACAAACTTCGACCCACGACCTATCTTGGCTTTATTGCATTTTTCTTTTCAGGCAGCCATGTGGGGTGCGATTTTGAAAATATTGTGATTCCTAAGCAAAGCAGCACCGTCTCGACTGGCTCACGTGTTGTTGTTGATCTTACAGTCACATGACAAAAGTCTACGTAATTCCGCGTCGCGCGACGCGGCACCTGATATTGTCCATCATCTTCTCAACCACCTACACCATGCCTCGCACCCCTTTACGGTCTACTAGTTCTAATAGGACTAGTAGAAAGGAATTAGAACCTTTTCAACGGGGGATCATAGTTGGCCGATTCCTTGCAGGCCAGAAAAAGGCCGATATTCAGCGCGAAATGAATTTACCATATACAACAATTCAAACCACCATTGCAACATATCAGTCCTCCACCACTGGCACTAGTTCTCCTCGCATTGGACGGCCAGAGATCCTTTCTGATGCTGATAAGTGATATATTCTTTTACAAATCAAGCGGGATCCCTTTATCAAAACTGAAGATATCTGCAAATTACTTGAGATGCCCATTTCTACACGCACAATTGCACGCATGTTAAAAGAATCTGGGTATGGCCACTGGAGAGCACAAAAAAGACCTCAATTAACTGAGGAAATAGCTAAACTACGCTATGAATGGGCATATGTGCGCAAGGATTGGACACATGAGCAGTGGAGCAAGGTTATATGGAGTGATGAATGCTCTGTTGAGCTAGGCAAAGGGAAGAAGAATCAATGGGTATGGCGGCTCAACCACTTCAATGAAAAATGGGAAAAAAAGCATATAATTCCTTACACCAAAGGCAAAGGAATATCTATCATGATTTGGGCAGCGATCTGGGGTGGTAGCCACACTGAAATCTATCAAATGAGTCAGGATGAGGAATCTGCTCAAAGAGGGTATTCTTCACAGTCCTATTTGAAACTTATTGAAGATTATCTGCCTGCTATATGGGAATCTGGTATGGAATTCATGCAAGATAATGCTCCCATACATACAGCCAATATTATTAAGAATTGGTTTGATGAGCATGGTATTCCTCTTGTTCACTGGCCACCCTACTCACCTGATTTGAACCCTATTGAACATGCCTGGGCCAAGTTGAAAGAGCGTATATATATCCTCTATCCAGACCTTGAATTATTTAATGGGACTAAAGAGCAATTGAAAGAGCAATTTTATATGGCCATGGAGGATGCATGGGAGAGTTTAGGACAGGAATACTTTGATGGGTTGGTAAGATCTATGGAGAACCGTGTCAATGCAGTTTTAGAGGCAAAGGGGTGGTATACACATTACTAATATGATTTTTATTTTATTTTATCAATTATATGCCACTTACCTATTTCTTATCTAATTATCCAGTAAAAATATTCATGTTTGGTTGTTTTACGTGGAAAAGAAATGTTCTGGTAATTATATATTTTTTCGTGGTTGCGGAGAATTACGTAGACTTTTGTCCAAGAACTATATTTCTCTGCTTGTTGAATCATGATGCGAAAGACCGCGTAATGAGGTTCTCAGAAGACTATTGAGCTGTTTAACACCATCAGAACAGCCGGTAATTACAGATGACAACACGGGAGCTAGCTCAGCAGCAACAGCTAGAAAGCTTGAACCGTTGTAGGTTGGCTGTGGAGGAAAGAGAGAAGAAAGTAGAGCAAGAAAAAATTCCCAGGTTTGAAAATATTTTCTCCAGGGAACAATCCATTGAAATCATTACATCCACTTCTCGAAATCCACTCTCGGCTGAAGATGTCAATGCTGAATCGCAAAGCTCCCAGCTTCTTTGTGATGATTCAAGTGCATCAATTGAAAAACCCATTGAGAATAATGGATCTCAATGGAGAGAAAGACATCCACTTCTGCCAAGAAAGCTATTTGGCTTCCTTCAGAGAGCAAAGAAATAGGAATTGAATTTCTCCTAGAATACAAGAAAAGTTGGCATGGAATCCTTAAATCGGATGTCGGTTGATGGTGTACCTTCTTGACTTTGTATATGTTTTGATACACTAACGAATATTCACTCTATCATAAAATCAATTCAATATCCAGGATTTCCCATGACAGTAAACACAGAAATTATTTGGATTATGCCATGTTCTCTTTAGCAGGGGGGGGCACCATTTACTGATTCATTTTTATGATCGTCGCAATACGACCAAGCAAAAAAAAAGAAAAAAAAAGAGAGAGGGATAATTGTAAGAAAATGGCCAGATAAAAGAAAAAGGAAAGCGTGTCCGGAGTCAGACGGCGAAAACCTTGGAAAGGGGATGTCTTTCATGCACATGATGAACCACTGTTTTATCAAAGATTGGCGATACCATTGATTTATCATGCATACGGCATGTATTTATCGCCGGCTCTACGGCGTACTCAGTAGAAGTCGTTGGTATGTACTAATCAATGCCTGCGCATCTCAAATGATCGATATAAGCATTCTGTTTGGGAATCGGTATCCGTCCAGGTCCGGTTTACGGCTCTCGTTTGTGCTTGTTCCAACCGTTCAAGTAATCTGGTGTTTTCCGTCTGTAGCTCTTGCAGTTGCTCAACAGCTAACTATTGGCTCTATAGCATGGTGCTGATTCTCGACGGCAGATTGGCTCGGACATGATGAATCTGAATGAACAGGAATATTGAATTTTTTTGCTACAATGCCTCACCAAAATCATAGGCGGCAGGGGTGAAAGGTGAAAGAAAAAACAGCACAAATTTGGTTGAAGTTGAAGCAGCGATGGAGGGCGACTTTATAGAGCACGCACAGCGATGCCAACCGGCAATGGGACGCTAAACCTAAACAGGCACGCTATACCGCTTCTAGTAATTCGCCGTCACCCAAGACTACGGAGTAGATCGGGAACAAAAAAGATTGGCCAATAGAAATTCAGAGAAATTACTCAAAATGACTAGAAGTGGGTCGCATAGTACATGTGTAGTGCAAACACTATAAAAACATGGAAACATCTATAAAATTATTTACTACCATCATCATGCTGCAAAGTGACACCCTCGACATACTCGGCCAAGTGCCAGGCCTATACAAGCTCTATACACAAATATCCTGTCTCTACCCGATCATCGACCCCGCTTCACATGATGATATCGTCAGCACCCTGAGAACTGGCCTCGACAGATTGGGCGAGAGCTTCCCATATATTACGGGAGAAATCATCCATGAGGGGGAATCTGAAGGAAACACCGGTATCTTCAAGTTCGCGCATTTGGACAGAATCCCGCTAGTTGTCAAAGATCTCCGAGATGATGCTTCCGCCCCGACGATGAGTGCCATGCGACAGGCCGATTTCCCCTTCAGCATGCTGGACGAGAATGTCATTGCGCCTTGCATGACAATTAATCATCTCGGGAGTACAATCGGTCTGGCGGTCAACTCTACGCCTATCTTTGCTGTTCAGGTTAATTTCATCGCTGGTGGTTGTATACTCACCGTTGTCGGGCAGCATAATGTCATGGACATGACTGGGCAAGGGCAGGTTATGTATCTGATGTCGAAAGCTTGTCATAACCAGCCTTTTACCAGCGAGGAATTGGAAATAGGAAATATGGATCGGAGCAAGGTCATTTCTCTGCTAGATGAATCGTACGAACCTGGACCCGAGCTTGCTTGTCAACTAGTGAGACCTTCCCCGGGCAACAACGCACCTCCACGGCCACCACCGCCCAAATGTACCTGGGCCTATTTGAGATTTTCTCCAAACGCACTCAAGGCCCTCAAGTCCTTGGCAACGAGCAACATGCCCCTTTCTTTCGGTTTCATCTCAACGGATGACACAGTCAGCGCATTTATCTGGCAATGTATATCCCGAGCCCGAATCCCCCGTCTGGAATCCAATGCACAGTCCACATTTAGGCGCGTAGTCGATGTGCGACAACACCTGGGACTCCCGCCAACGTACCCAGGACTGATGCAGAACATGACATACAACACATCCACACTACAACACCTACTGGAAGAGCCCCTAGGCGCTACTGCATCAAGGCTTCGCTCGCAACTCGACCCGCAAGTGGTGGACCTGGCATACAACACCCGCGCCCTTGTTACATTTCTCGCTCGCTCGCCGGACAAAACCAAAACTGGTTTCACTGCGAACGCGGATACAGCCACAGACTTTGCGTTCAGTTCGTGGGCCAAGGTCGAACTTTACAATTTGGACTTTAATCTTGGGCTTGGGAAGCCGGAAGCTGTGCGGATGAGGAGTTTATGGAGTATGCAACATATATTGGGTGATCCGTCGTGCATTTGGACGGTCTTTTGTACAGATGTAAATAGCTCCAATAAAGATTGTCCCATCACCAGTGATGCCAATAGTGCCATGATCTGATAAGATAGCGGGGCATCGGAGTTCCCCCGTCCTGAATTGATAAACACCTCCATCCCCAACACCCCCATCAACACTCTTCAATCCACCCAAACCACCACAATGGCGTCCTTCTCGTAAGCACCCTCTCCCCTTCCTCATGTCCTCCCATTAACCAAGCCAAAACCACAGAAGCACCTCCTTCTCCCACGCCCGCTACTCAACCTTCCGCCCAACCTACCCTCCCCACCTCTACAACACCATCCTCTCCTTCCACACCGGCCCCCGCACCACAGCCCTAGACCTAGGAACCGGCCATGCGCTCGTCGCTCGCGAAATAAGCAAATCCTTCGCGCACGTCCACGCAACAGACCCCTCGCAGCCGATGCTGCAGCTCGCGCGGGAACTCTCCGCAAACCATCCCAATATCACGTTCCACGAGGCGACGGCTGAGAATTCTGGCTTTCTAGAAGATGGGAGTGTTGATCTGGTGACGGCGGGACAGGCGGCGCATTGGTTTAATTATGAGAGGCTTTGGCCTGAGTTAGGGAGGGTTGTTAAGCCTGGTGGGACGGTTGCGTTCTGGGGATATACGGATCCTGTTATTCTGGGTTATCCGCATGCGACGGAGTTGATTGAGCATTATGGGTCTAGTGCTGATCCGGATCTCTTGGGGGGTTACTGGCAGCAGCCTGGGCGGGACATCGTGTTGGGGAAATTGCGTGCGATACAGCCGCCTGGTGAGGATTGGGAGACTACACGGGTTGAGTATAATCCGAAGACGCGGGAGGGGACGATGTTTATGCGCGCGAAGATGAAGTTGGGGGAGTTGGCGGAGTTTGTGAGGACTTGGAGTGCGTATCATGGGTGGCAGGGGCGGTGGCCGGAGAGGAGGAAGAAGGTGGATGATGAGGATACGGACAACACTGGGGATGTGGTTGATGGGCTGATGGAGAGGATTAGGGTTGAGGAGAGTAGGTTAAGTGGGGAGGGTGTGCAGGGGGGTTGGAGGGAGGTTGTTGTTGAGTTGGAATGGGGGACCGGGCTGGTTTTGGCGAGAAGAAGATGATATCAACATGCCTGACATATTTTACCGGTTGGTTGTGTATCGAGAATGGCAAGCAATTATTCATGTATTATATACTGCCAGGTCACCCGGATCTATATCCCGGAGGAAGTTCCTACATAAATAGAAGTACTTCACCAAATGTGATTATATTATATTACATTATCTAATGCTATAACAATATGCCAACCCGAATGTTAATATATAAGTCCCTTATTCAAACAATGTACAGTCCAGCCTCCACTCAAGCGTCGTTCACTTAAGAGGACTTGGACTTGAGCGGAGCGCAGCCGAGAGCAAGAGTGCCACCCTAATCCAGTTAGCATCAACCATCATTTATGAACTCAAAGTGAACTTACCAAAAGGTTAGCCTCAGTGCAGCACTGGGGCTCGCTCTTGCAAGAGTCATCGTAAGCCTTGCCTATACAATTATTAGCCTAGTCCAACATAATCTTTCAAAAAGGCAAAGCAACTTACAGTCAAGACCAATAGATCCGACAATGCTAGCGGCGTTGATACCTAGACCCATGAGAATAGGGTCCACAGTGTCGTCAAGGGGAGTCTTGAGCTCTCCGCAGCAGAGGTATGGCTTGACACATTGAGCGTCGGTAGTCTCGCGCTTCTCGTGGGGGAAGGCGGAGGCCAGGGCGACCATGGCGAGGGAGGAGAAGATGGAGAGCTTCATTGTGGTGGTTTTTTCGTTGTTTTTGAAGAAGAGATAGAAAGGATTGTTTGGTTCAGAGGAATTGGACTGAGTTAGAATGAGAGATTGAATGCTTGTTGTCTGCTGAGGATTCTGTCCGGTGCTCGATGGGTTTATATAGCTTTTTCTGTCTCCCGATCCACAGAAAAGATGTGGATAGAATACAAGTAATACAGAGAGAGCAAGGCTCCATCCATCCATTTCCTATTCTGGACCAACACCGCGCCCATGGATCATCGCCGTGATCTGCAAACTCTAGATAGGAGGGCCTACTTTCGGTCAGAGCCAGCACAGCGCCCCGATAACCAATCAGCCAAACATAATTGCCTCTCGTATACGCAGGAACACTTCATATCGGGCCATGTTGATAGTGACTCGTACACTAGCAAAGGCAATCTGATATGTTCGGCGCCGGTCATTTAAGTTCCTTATCAGCGGATCGACGTACATGCTTACCCGGATTAGGCACTGGCAGCAGGTATGTAATTTCCCCAGGTGTTCATAGCTCATGCTACTGATTTGTATTTTGCATTGCTGTGGTCCCTGGTAGGTCAGGCACTGGCCTTGTTCCTGATAACAGGATGTGTCCAATGCCGAAGCCCCGGATCTATTATGTTCATGGGTCCATTGTGGTTGTTCTTTGCCGAGGTATGGGATTGTTATTACCGGGGGGCAATGGACTGCGAGAGCTGGAGAAGCAGGCCAGCGAATAATCGACAATAGCGATGTTATCCACCTTCGGTTGTCCATATCGAGAGTCCCAGAGTACGGAGTACAGAAAAGGATACACGGAGATGCGTAGCTTGTGATTGGTTTATCGAGGGGTTATTATTTTGTCGGCCAAGTCACATGAACTTTATGTTATTCGTTCATTTTGACCAGGGATATCGGAGTATTCCAGATTTTCTCCAGAAGAACCATTCTGCAGTATTCGCGCATACGGATCGCTAGTCTATCCCTTTCGGTACAGGCCCGCATGAATCATGATAGCTGATACCTCAATTCAAATGGAGTACTGTATTGCCTACTGTGCTATCATCAGGCACTCTTGAAGATCCAACGAAAAGGATGCAATACTCGTAGCGATTCAATGTCGATCATGGTAGTCCCGGCTATCCTAGAATCGATGAATGACGGCACGACGTCTTCGAGAAGCGGTGCTTATCACACCGAAGAAAGAAACTATGGAGTAAGATTTCACTATGGAGCATCTTCCTTTAAAGTTTATGGTTGCCAATCAAGAAACATCAGTGTAGAATATCATGACCATTTTGATAACCAGCAACAGTCGATGCCGAACAAAGTCGGCGTACAAGTCATGACGTCTTTGAAATCGAACTAATGGTACCGATCCGGGGGATATTCCAAACAGGGACACGGATTGCCACTGTGTCGCCGATACCGAGATGAAGCACAGAACAGTAAGCACCAATAAACTCCGAAGAACAACCGGACAAGCGATGCGGCTGACAGAAAAAGAAATATGAGCAGTCACTGATAAGCTCGATAACCACCGCTAAATAGAGGTTTGTAAAACATTCTGTCAATATGCGAAGACATTTCGCACAGCATAATATGCTAAACAGTTATCTGTAGTTTGTCCATGGGTCACCTAGAATGCTCTCGTATCCAGTGCTCCGGCTCCGGACCCCATACTCCGTCAAAGCATTAGTGTTATGTTCAGCATAAGATAGTCCGGTACGGAGTACAGTCACATCGTCAATCCGAGGGTCTTCCACCCCAGTACTAATACAGGGAGAATAGCTGACAAAAACATATTAGCGAACAGGATTCTGAACTAAACCGCTGCCTTTCTGCACTGCGCCGTCAATGCAAAGTATGCTCGTTCATAAAAAGACGAAAAAGGAAATGTGGCGTTCTAGCGAATGTGGCTAGTGCGGCTCACCGCCCTTCACCAGCCACGCCGCACAACAAATCCAATCCGGGAAAATCTCAATCTTTGTTGGATCCCCGCCAAAGTATCAAAACACGGATACTACAAACAAAATGGCCCCTTCATCGATCACAGACCTCGTGGCTGCCCTCCCCGCGGAGGACACCTGGGGCCCCGCCACCAGCACCGACAACATGCTGGAGGGCGTCCCGTACGCGCCTTTCTCCAAGGGCGATAAGCTGGGCCGCATGGCCGACTGGACCGCTGAGTCGAAGGACCGCGAGCGTGGTGGTCGCCAGCAATACAACCGAAATTTCAGAGGTACGCTTTTTACCCCTGGGGAAATATTCCGAGAAGAGAGTACTAACTTGACCAGACCAGCAGGTGTACGGCGCCGGTGGCGCATCGAGCCTGTTCAACATTCAGGCCGCCGAAGATGAGTCCTCGTTCTCCGTTGTCGACAACACCCGCGCAACCGCCAAGCGCACTTTCGGTGGTGGCCGTGGCGGTACGGTCTTCCGTGGCCGTGGCCAGCGTGGTGGTATGGGCCAGCGTGGTGGCCGGGGTGGTTTCCAGCGTGCTGTTGGAGGAGGCCGTGGCCAGGGTGGTGACCGGTACTACGACAACCGCGGCGGGCGCGGCAACCGTGGCCGTCGATTCGGATGGAAGGATTATGACAAGCCGCAGCGGACGCGCGAGCCTTCGGTTAACGTGCGCCCTGAGTGGTCGCTGCTGGAAGAGGTGGACTTCAACCGTCTGTCGAAGCTGAACCTTGAGACTCCCGATGGCGAGGACCTTGACTCATATGGTTTCCTCTACTACTACGACCGATCGTACGACAAGGTGCCTGTTAAGAACATGGAGCGTCGGTTGGTGTCTATGGACCGCGCTGCCTACAACGTCACCACCTCGCAGGACCCCGTCATCCAGGAGCTGGCGGAGAAGAACGAGGCTACCGTGTTCGCCTCGTCGGACATCCTGTCCATGCTCATGTGCGCTCCCCGCAGTGTCTACTCGTGGGACATTGTGATTGTGCACCAGGGCAACAAGATCTACTTCGACAAGCGCGCCGGCGCCTCCATTGACCTCGTCACCGTCAACGAAAACGCCGCCGACGCACCCATGGAAGTCACCGACAACGCCGGCAGCAAGTCGGCCGACTCGATCAACACCCCCAGCGCCCTCGCCCTGGAAGCCACCTTCATCAACCACAACTTCGCCCTGCAAACCATGTCCGAGTCGCAAGAGCACCGCATCGAGTTCTCCAACCCCAACCACTTCTACAACGCCTCCGAGGAGACCGAACCCCTCGCCTCCAAGGGCTACAAGTACCGCCGCTTCGACCTCTCCCTCGAGCGCGACGAGGAGCCCCTCAACATGATCGTCCGCACCGAGGTCGACGCCGCCATGCGCAACCCTGTCACAGGAGACGATCAGCACGTCATCGTCAAGGCCCTCAACGAATTCGACAACAAGGCCCAGGGCTCCGGCGGCGGCCTGGACTGGCGCAACAAGCTCTGGTCGCAGCGCGGCGCCGTCATCGCCACCGAAATGAAGAACAACTCCTGCAAGCTCGCCCGCTGGACCACCCAGGCTATCCTCGCCAAGGCCGACGCCATGAAGCTCGGTTTCGTGTCGCGCGCCAATCCCCGCTCCAACGCCGGCCATGTCATCCTCGGCGTCGTGGGCTACAAGCCCCGTGAGTTCGCTACCCAGATGAACCTGAACCTGGGTAACGGATGGGGTATTGTGCGGACCATCGTCGACCGCATCCGTGCGCTTGACGCCGGTGAGGACGCGGAGACCCCCAAGAAGTACCTGCTGGTCAAGGACCCGAACAAGCCGGTCTTGCGGTTGTACAGTGTGCCGGCCAACACGTTCGAGGAGGAAGAGGAGGTTGAGGAGCAGGAGGTTGCTGAGGAGGAGGCTTAATTGCTGAGCGGAGCGCAGCGTAGCAAATAATAGAAAGCTCGTCTTGTCTACTGTAGTTATGAATTGCATGAACTTGGACCTTCATTCGTACTTTGCACTCCGTGCTACGATCTAGATCTATGAGCTGTGTACACTCTAGATCCACTACTGTACAAATTAAGCGCCGTTAGTCATCTCCAACTCGGTCATCTCCACACCGTTATCGATCTTCCTTCTCCATCTATCTCTACCGTATTCTACTCTATCCATTCATCCATACCACATACAAAATGTACCCCTTACCACCCCAACTCCAGCTCCAAGCTCAAGCCCAAGCCCAATACACCGTCGTCCACCCACAGCCTCACCCTCAACCGCAACCGCAACCGCAACCTCAGCCTGAATCGCAACCTCAAACCCAATCGCAAATCCAAAACAAGCACCAAAATCCAACAACCCAACCCAGCCAAAACGCCAACGCCAGTGCCAATGCCAATGCCAATCCGACAAAAACCCGCCCCTCAGCATCTTGCATCCCATG
Source organism: Aspergillus cristatus (assembly GCA_034509305.1). NCBI lineage: Eukaryota > Fungi > Ascomycota > Eurotiomycetes > Eurotiales > Aspergillaceae > Aspergillus > Aspergillus cristatus. The sequence continues at coordinate 258,285 of WJBV01000006.1, read as the reverse complement.
CCGCAATCGTAAAGTCAAGGTACCTATAACCCAATAAAATCCTCCCTCTCACCCTCTACGCTCTACTCTACGAGCAAGACAACGCAATCCGAATCCAGGTTAATAGAAAACAAAAAAACAGTGCAACCGCCAAACCCCCTGCAGCACGTGCCTCTCGCGCTCGCACCCGGAACAATGCACCTACACCACAACCGACACGGACCGCTCTGCCATGAAATCCGCCGAGACAATCGCGGACCTGCGCCGCAAGATCCGCGCTCTCAAGATGCAGATTTCCGAGGACGAGAGTGATGATAATGGTGAAGAAGGGGCTGGAGGAGGGGTTGATTGGAGGGAACTCGAGGCGATGGAGACTGTGTTTGGGGAGATGAGGGAGGGGGAGGAGGGGGTTGTGGAGGGGGTTGTTGGGATGGTGAGGGAGGGGGTTGGGATGGGGAAGTTGGCGGGGTATGTTAGGCATTTGAGGGAGAGTCAGGCTGTGGTTGAAGTTGTGTAGTTTGAGTAAAGTGTGATATGGTATAATATAGTATAGTAGGAAATAAAAGATAGTACGGTGTATAGTAGTAATTGACATAAGAAAGCAAAAGATGGACAACAACATAAGAACGGAGAGAAGAGAATGACTCCAGTATGTCACCATCTCACCAACACCTTTTTAAACCAAGTCGGACCAACAGACCGTCACGCATACATCAGCTCATCCTGCGAATGAGCATGAATCCCTGCATCGACCTTGGTCCCCAACACGCTGCTCAGACAATCCGCCAGCTCAAAGTCCTCCATCACGGCTCCAAATCCATAGCATCGCACCTTGGTGTTCAGCGTGTCAATGATGATCTTGACATCGTCCCGCGTCAGCTTGTTGTACAGGGCTTCAGCCTTCAGGCGCTGCAGGGCCATGATCGGCGTAATCTGGCCTTCCGTGACCAGTTGCTTGCTGAGGTTGAACAGGGTCGACAGGTTGGCGGCCGGGAGGTCGTACGTCTTGTGCGGGTATGGGTTCTTGTCGGTCGTGTTGGCGATGTAGCTCGGTGGGGGACAGCTGGCCATCAGCGCGTGGCCGGAGAACGGCATGTCTTCGTCGTCGGCCTCGGTTATCGATCGGCGACAGAGATAGTCGGTATGTTCGCGACATGGTCCTTCCAAACTGCACAAGTTAGGTTTAAAGCTTTGGTAAAGCGATAGGAAAACACATACGTCAGGATAAAGTCGATCTGGAGTTGAGGATCATTCTCAAAAATACCCGACTGGGCGTTCACCGGCTCATGCAATCCTGCCGACCCAACCCTCGATCCGTCCAGGAAGGCAGACTCGCATTGCATACCATGCGCATGAGCATGAGAATGAGAGAAAGATCCCGACCTAGACAAGATATCGGCTCCTCTCTCAGATCCATTCCGCGGGCTCAGACCCGACGCGACGGTAGTGGGCGGCGTGGTGTAGTTGTTGTTGGACGCAGGAGCGCTAGGCACGGTCGAGGCACCCATGCTACTAGAAAAGGGACTCGATTGATGGTAACCAGGGGCCGGACGCTGGGCCTTGCGACGTTCGAGTTCGGCTTCGTAGGAGATACCATGTGCGGAAAGGATTTCTTTCAGGATATCGTTTTCCTCGGTCACGGAGTGGATCACCTGTCGCTGCTGCTGCACGGTGACATTGGCGGAGGAAATGTCTTGGGTATAGGCCTCTCGTAACCGGGACAGTTCGGTTTCCAGAGTGCGCAGGTACTGTTCTTTGCGTTCGCGATGGGTTCTGGGGGCAGTCAGTATGGACCAAACAAAGTGAGTCTCGACGTCGAAAGTACCTCTGAGCTTGACGATTTAATTCCTGTCGCCGGGTCAAGGCAGGTTTGCTATCAGGCTTGGGACCTCGTCGTTTGGCGGGTTGGCCATCTTGACTCGTTAGCCTCGTCTCATTGACCAAATGCACAGACAGACCAACCTCGAGTGACCTTCTTTGCCTGGGCAGCATTTCCACCGCCGCCGAAAAACTTCATAAAGTCAGAACCCAATGAGGTCTTCATACTGGCCTGCGATGGTTGAGCTGCAGCCGTTAGCCGGGATTCCGACAGGAGACGCCCAAAGTGGCGACTTACCACGCAAAGTCGGAGGGGGTTGCATATTGTGACGACTAGGGGGGCCGTGGTCCAGGGCATAATTGTTGGACATGCTGGATTATAGCACGGGGGTGGGTATATATATGCGATGTGTTATATCGTGGGAGACGTTGGGTTGGAACGAGCGCAGCTCCACGGACTGGACCGACCGACCGAGAAATGCGACCGGCGCGATCGAATCGACGAAGCAAGGATGAAGAGCGGAATGAGGAGACACGAGGATAACTGCCGAGACGCACGAGAAAGGAAACACGGAGATCAGACGGAATTGGTAAGGAAAAGTCGAGGAATGTAGCGATCGTGGGAGAGGAGAGAGGAGAGGAGCGAAGATGGCTGTCACTAGAATCTAACACTCGAGTTTCAGCCCTGCAGGTGTCAGGAGAGACAGATAAAGTAATTACTCAGTATACCAGAGTATACAGATAGAATAGAATATGTTTTGGACGAGATGAAGAATGAATTGAATTGTGGGTGAAAGAATAGGAGAAAGAGAGACCGAGAAATAGTGGCACGAAGCCTTGTACAGAGGTAGTGTGTGTAAGGAGCGTGTGTGACTTGAAAGCAAAAAGAGAACAATCAATAAAGCAAATCAGTCAAAAGAACTCGCACTATCGAAGTTGATCTTTTTTTTTTTTTTTTTTTAACTGCCTTTCCCGATGCGGAACTTGACTCTACAGAGCTCTATACAACTACACTACCGACAGAGTATATACAGGTTCAGTTATACTCTGTATAGCTATGCTATACAGCTATATATAATTCACTATATTATACCCTGTACTCTGCCTGTACAGGATGTCAGGATGATGAATCAAACCCTTGTCCACATTGCCGCCCCCAGTTCCCTCCACGACGACTGCCGCTATCGAGCTCAAGCCGACGCCATTCTCCAGACCTTCTACCACGACAGGAAGGAGACTGTCCACGACGAGAATAGTCTCCCGCATGATCCTCCCCTCGCACCTGCACGATTAGCTCCCGACTCCTTCGATAGTCCGGTCTCTGTCATCCCCGAATCGCCACTGGGTAAACGGCCATCACCACCATTATCACCAGAACAACCCAACAAAAGACACCAACCAGACACGCAAGAGGATGAAATAAAAACCCCCCTCAGCATCCACCCACCACCACCCCCTATCGCCTCAACCCCCTTCACCACTCACATCACACCCACCCTCTCCCTCCTCGCCAACCGCCTCAATCTCGCCCGGACGTTCGTCCCGGCGCACCAGGCCCGCCCGCTCCACCTCCTCGAACGGGGTTATTGGTGGCTTCGCCTGCGTTTGCGCGACCCGGCGCTGAACTCCCGTTATCCCCGGCCTTCGGATCGGGGCTGGAACGCCCGAGGGTCCGGTGCTACTACTACTAGCACTACTACTACTAATAGTAGTATTGCGGATGCAAATAATCCTACAAGAGCGGGTGCGCGTGCGGATCCAAATACCTGGGACAGGGAACTGTTCACTCGCTTTTGGGATTTTTTATCCGATCTCATTGCCAAAGAAGGGCGCGCGGGATGGGGTGTGTGGTGTATTCTCGAGCGAGAATCAGAGCCAGAGGTAGAGGCCGAGTTCGAGTCAGGAGGAGCAGATCGAGATCTGTTTCCAGATCGGGGGCATGATCACCGTCCTACTCCTCATCCACCGGATAACGCTACAACCACCACTGACCCGTCTGCTGGAAACTTTGTGTTGAAGGTGTATACATGGGGCGAAGTCGCTTCTCATGTCTATTTGTTGTTGTATCTTGCTAGTGAGCGCCGGATCCGGGGGATGGGTGCGCAGTGGCGCGATGCGTCCGAGGGGGTTGTTATTCAGATGGCTTGACCTGGTACCTCCCTGTACTGTACTTTGTATGTATAGTACTCCGTACTTTTGCTATAACTAGTTTGCTTGCTTGTACACTGATGCCTGAGTTTGGGTTTAATGACCTCATGATCGCTACACACCCTACATATGTACACTCTATACAAACACTTATATCTGCAGCCAGTCAGCAGGATCCTTACGGATGATCCACCGGATCCTAGATCTTGCATCCTAGATCTTGCATCTTGCATCCTGATCCTACAGCCCAATCCTGGCGCATGGCAGATGGCAACCGACGAACCTGGTTCTGCTGCTTACATGCTTATGCCCCTCAGGATCTGCGGGATCGCACTATGTGCAGGAGGGTTATTGGGTCAGGAAGGATTCGAGCAGAAGCCCCGGCGATGGCCAGTCCAGACCGTGTTATTCATCAGGGTGTTCTGGACACCGACACTTTACGATAGACACGATGATATTTCATACCAGAAGAAGCTGAAGCTAGATTGACTACTATCACTTAGCTATAATACACCTCGCAGACAAAGAAAAATTGCTGTATGCAAATGCAATAGCCACGTTGTACCAAATGGCCAAGATTTTAAAAGAATATCAATGTCACCGAAAAGAAATGGAAATGGAAATGGAAGAATAAGCCAGCCGACGCCGGTAAAACAACGAAAGATTAGTAGTTCAGCTCACCACCCCCAGCACCACCAACAGCATCCAAATCCTCATAGCTCTTCAGGCTTCGCCCTTGTACGGCCTCGCGTGGCCCCATGCCCTGCGGCCCGGCATCGGGGAATCCGCCCGGTCCAACCATTGCAGCCGCCGGATGGCCCGGGGGAATAAACGCCGCGCCTGCGTTGGCTGGCATGCGGCCGCCAGGTCTGTACATGCCTTGGACAGGACTCAAGCGCCCACTACCCGCTGCATTGTAACGGCCGCGTCGTTCGTATGGCCCAGAAGACCGGTTGTTGTTGTACCGATTGCCGCGACGCATCACGCCGGGCTGATGCAGTCCAGGGTGATCTCCGGCAATCATCCCGTTGCCTGCCCAGGGACCTGCTTGATTCATCATGAATCCCGGCATACCTCCTGGAGGCATTCCTTGGAAGCCGGCCGGAATCGGTCCGTTGCCCATGTATGGCATGCTCGCCAGACTGAATCCACGAGGCGTGCCGGCCTGGTTCTGGTTTGAGTTGAGAGGGAAATGTCCGTTGCTAGTAGCATCGGACCGTGATGGTGCAATACGAGCTGGATCGAGGACGTATGAGTTCACCAACGAAAGCTGTTTCAGTTAGTAATAGAACTTCGTGTCAAATATGTAGGTGGGAAATGTACATCACTCTGAATGGTCTCATACCATTCCGTATGGCGCTTTTCAACATGCTTACGCCAGAAATGGTCCGCCTTGAACAGCTTCGTACATTCTGGCACCTTGCAACGGTACTTCGATTCGTCCTCTTGCTTCATGTATTTCGACAGTTCCTCCTCAAGCGCCTCCGCCACAGGCTTGCCTCCCAATTTTTGAAGGTCGACATTCTCTGGTTCGAGGATTTGCAAGAGCTTCTCTTCGAAGGTCCTAACCCAGTTGAAGGCACGCTGGAGCTGCTGCTCCGACTTGCTGAGCTTCTGCTGGCGCTTTTCGTCTGAAGGCGGCCGTTCCTCTCCCTCCTCGCTAGGTTCCTTCTTTTTAATGGGAAACGGTTCGCCCAAGGCGCTAGCCCGAGCAACCTCTTTGGACTGGCTAGTGAGACCGGTCCGAGGACGACGAAGGTGGCCTCCGGGGCATTTGCGAACCATCTCGTGGACCGAGTCGCTCTCAAACACGCAAAAGAAGCAGAAATTGTAAACCCGGCGGAGATATTCGACCAACATGTCCAATTTCTTCTTCTTGGCCAACAACTCCTCGTCATCGACCTCGTCATCCCATCCTTCTTGTTCCTCCCCTTCCTCAGCCTCACCCTCATCCATATCCTCATCGTCCATATCCGACTTGCGCTTCTTGACGCTAACCGGGCCGGTGACTGGCGGCTGCAGCCATCCTTTTCCGCGTAGTTCTTCGACTCGCTCCTCAATCTTGGCATAACCGTCGACATTGCCACCCATTTCCAAATCAAGTTTCGCCGTCAATCGACGGGCCAGTTCCAGGTCCCGTTCAACGCGATCAGGAGACGAGAACAAATCCCACAGGGCCTTTTTACGGGGCTGGGCAGGCGGCACATGCACGCCTACGTGGCAGACAAAGTCTCCGTGTTCCGGGTCGTGAATGGTTTTGTCGTTGATGGCTTCGAGTGCCTTCTCGGCCGCATTAACCGTAACCGTACCATTGCCTGCGTCCTGCTCCATTTCCTCGCCCTCTTCACCTCGTCCATCATCGCGTTCCACCACAGTAACTTCGGAAGCGGGGTGAAGCATAATCCATCCCATGCGATGATACTTCTTGGATGGGTTGGGGTCGCTGAGACTCAGCCACTTGAACCCACCATCCTGCTCACCCAGATGTTCCTTGCAGAACTCCTCAATCTTTGCTCTGCTAACATTAGGTGCGAGCGTCTTGATGAGCAAGGCGGGTTGCGACAGAGCCTCGTCACGCAGATCTCCACCCCTGGCCGGAAGCAAATCCAACACACCGAGAGTTTCGCCAACAGCCGTCGTCTCACCCTCCTCTTTCTCAATCATGCCTCCTGCACCGTCGCTCTCGTTTTTGTAGATACCCTCCAAAGTGAACTCATCGAATAATCCACCCTCGATGTCGCGCTCCCATTGCTGCAAGGCGCTGTACCGAAAATCCATGATGTGTCGACGAAGGGGATCCCGGACTTCGGGCACATAGCGCTCTTTGAACCACTCCTCAGATCGATGTTGCTGAACGAAAGCTCGTGCCATCTTAACCTGTAGCTCCAGCTTGTATGAATCGTACGCGGCCTGGATCTGCGCTCTCTCCCTCTCTCGATCTTCGCGCGCTTCACGCTCACCCTTGACGCGATCCGACGGACGACGGCCACCATGTCTAGCTCGCTCCTTCTCCTCCTTGACGGATTGTTCGGCTCGCCACCATTCTGCGAACCAGTTGAAACCGACCTGGAAATCGAGATTGAGCGGGTTCGGAAGGGGATTCGCGGGAAGTGGCCGCTTGCCCAAATCTTGGCCTGGAACATAGCGATCGATATTGGCGACATTCGGAGAAGGGGCACGACGGCGGTCTTCGCGCTCACGGGTGGCTTGTTCACGTGATGAAGCGTAGTAGCCATCTCGAGAGGGCCGACGGTCGGCGGGTTCGTAGCGATCAATCATAATAGGCGACCGAGAACGACCTCGTCCGCGTCCACGACGGTCCTGCGAACCTGCATAAGAGTCAGAAAGCCATCCTTCTAGCGAATAATGATAAAAATGTGCTGTTGTACCAGGAGATCTGCGTCTGTACGAGTCGACAGGTGCCCTAGACATGTAGGCGTCACCATCGCGGGGCCTTCCGGGAGACCCATAACCATCGTAAGAATCCATTTTCGAGCACGAATAAAACCCTCGGCGTTTCACTCGATGTAGTGATACGGTGGATATTCAACCAGCGGCGGTTTCAAGAATGGGAGAAAAGGGGGTATAGTTCCCAACGCGAAGCGGAAACAAATGAGAGAAGCCGTGGCAAGTCGTGAAAACTGTAAGAAAGCTAAGAATCGACATCGTCAACGTTAGAGCTGGTCTTCAATTCAAATTGGTGGAGTGGCTGGGAGCGAGGGCGTTGACGGAAGGATGACGGGAACGGGGATGGTGCTGAGCAAGAGTCCGCAGGGCGGCCAAGAAGAAGAAAGAGAAGACATAATGATATCGACAGAATGACAATAGAATCGATAAAGACAATAAAATAGCACGCTGCACGAAAGCAGCATCTATAATAGGAAAATGAAAGAGAAATAGAAAAGAGTAGCAAAGGAGCAGAAAATGTTGTCAATGCCACGCAATAATGTCTCGAGAGTCAAGATGGCGCGACGATCAATTGAAAAAAGGAAATGATTTGGATAGAGATATAATCTCTTTTTTTTCTTCTATCTTTCTTTCAAGATGAGAATAACAATGAAGAGAAAAGCAGGGGAAAGGAAGATGAGAGACGAGGGCAATCGTGACTGGACTTGATAAGAGAAAGAGAATGATGCAAGGTAGGCGACCTACAAGAAGCCTGAGAATAAACAAGTAAAAGCGAGTCCAAGGGACCTGGAGATGAGAAAGACACAGCTCAACCCGAGATAGAAAGGAAGGACTGGTCGATGGCGATGGACGAAAGACCAGAAGAAGCAGAGAGAGAGAAGAGAAGAGGAAGAAACACGAAGGAGAGCAGGAAGAATGAGGCTGGAGCCGGCGGAGCTGGAGAGCCGCTGCTAGGCCTAATCGGGAATAGCGCGGCACATCCTGAGGTCACGGGACTTTACATAGTACACATCATGAGTTGTATGCTTTTTTATGAATCACGGACCCATAAGAGTATAGATATCTCTCTCTGTACAGCAAGCCAAAGAACATGATACGCAAAAATAGAAATCTTCACATATGTCCGTTGCACATCAAGTTACAAGATATCCACCAGTGCCGTATCGCTCATAGCCATTCCTCCATTGCAATTTCCCAGCAATATTTTCGTCCCTGAAGAACCCAGCCATAAATGCGGAAAACACGTAGCAGAAAGGAAGAATGGAAGAAAAGAAGAATATTGCATCATACTGGCATCCACAGGTGGGGCCAGTATATGCCAAAGAAGAAAAAGTGTAGGGGAAGAAGCATAAAATCGTCTCATATAATGCAATCCTGATGGGAGGAAAGCATCATCAGGGAATTTGGCAGAGGGATGCCAACATGAAAGAAAAGAAGAAAACCGTCGTCTCAGCGTAAGGATATAAACAGGCGTAAAACAAACAAAATCAAGGTAATCAACAAGGCAGTGATAGAGACCAAGAGTCATATATCGCTCGCTAGGAAAGTTAAAAAAAGGGGAGAATTCCAAACATCCATCCGTAAAAGCCGTGAAGATAAAAACACAAGAGGGGGAGAAGAAAAGAAGTAGATACGAAGAAGGCGAAGAAAGATAATATGGAACTGAGACCAGGGTATGAAGGTCCAGGGAAGGTGAGTCGATGAATGTGGTTGAGATCATCCGTCGTCATCCGACACGTCAGCAGAGTCAGGTTCACTCTCCTCGACGCCAGCACTTGTCCGGGCTGGCGCAACGGTCCTCGTTTTCTTGGGAGCATTCACGTCGTCGTTCACTTCACTGGATCTCCGCTTATGGCCCGCGGACGAGGCAGGTTTAACGGCACTGGTCTGGATATTCTCTTGCCCCGATGTAACGGAATCGCCAGATTTCTTTTCCATAGCAGCCACTTCATCGGCCGTCAAGAACCGACCACCTGGGCCACGAGGCCGCCGCATGGCATGGTTATGCCGAGACTCATGGAGGTAGGGCTTACGGCCTTTGGATGTGAGCCGCAGCTGCTCCTCGAGTCTTTGTCTCGCAACACGCCGCTTCAAGATGCGATGGAACTGTTTCGCATTCACGTAAAGGGGCGATTCTTCAGCCCCGCCACTGACTAACTCCGGCGACGGTTGGCTTGGCTGCACAGGAGCATGAGGCGGCGGTGGCATTGAGGGTGCTACCGACGGTCGACCCACATGACTGAGGACCGGCTGCGGTGGGCTTCCGACGTGGCTCATGCGACGTGACTGCAATTGAGCGCTTTGCGACAGGGGCACTTGCGATGCCATTGGGGGCATTTGGCCCGTCATCTGCGGCGGGGAGCGAGGATTCCGGTCCCCCTTCACAGACACTCCACCCATGCGCGGAGATCCGCGGGCTCCTTGCGACATTTGGTTCATGGAGTCTTGATGTAGAGGGTAGAATTGGCCAGAAGCCGCGGCAGTGGCCATCGCTGCCGCCTGCGTGGGCGAGATGCCATATGTTTGAGGCATGGCGGCCGTCACCCCATATGGCTGTGGGAAGTTCGTCTGCTGGTAATGCGATTGCGACGGAACAATGGGTGAGGCTTGATGCGCGGAGTGAGCTTGTGGCATGTGCGCCTGGGCGTTGGTAGGCGACGTCATTGAGCCGACGGCAGGGCCGGCGCTCTGGGGTGCGGGTTGGTATGCGGCAGACATATGCGAAGGGCCCTGCGGGTGTTGTCCGTGAGGTTGTTGATACTGTGGCGGATATTCCATCATCGAGTCGCGACGGTGTTCGCCGACACGCTTGCGGTTCCTTGTTCGTATTTGCGGAGATGAGACTGTCAGGAACGCGACAACCAAGACCAATCAGGGTTAACGCGCAAGAATGATGCTTTTTAACCGGGGACCAAAAGATGAACACCAGATAACTGATAGGACGTGAGAAGCACTGGTGCAGTTACACTGAGGATATCGTGAGTCGCGCGTGGACGGGAGATAGTCACCCAACACAATGTTTGGAAGGTCTGCGAGCGATGATTCGACGAGGTACTACGAAACACTGCAGGCCCCAGAATCGCGTCAGCATAAAGCGCATCGCCGACCGGTCACTGGATTGAGGAGAGTGGGGTAGCGTGGTCGGGCGTCATAGCACTCACCTGTTTTTTTCTCGTTTATTATGGCTTTTGAGCTCTTCAACCTTTTTGCGTTCGGAAATAAAGCGGATGCGCGTTTATTAAACGAACTGGAACCTTCAGAGCAGTCTTCGGAGTGAGGGGAGTTTGTCTTTTCCGACAAAATCGTATTTTCCCTTGGTCGCTTATACCCACTTCTGAATGTAACGTGGTTGGGCTTTTATGCAGCAGACTAGGGTGTCCTCGAGAATAAGTGCACTTGATGTGTTGTCAACCGCGCCTGAGGCCTTCAAGCTGACACAGGAAACCGAATGCCGGCACTACGCAATCTATTCTCTCCAAGTGACGGACTGAACGAGGTAGTCGTTGTTTGTTCAGGACCCTGGTCCGGTTCAGGATGAATGCGAGGAGGGGCTAGAGCCGGGGTAGATGAAGATACCCTGATTGTCGGTTCCGAGGCGAGGATACAATTCGCAACCGATTGATGTCAAAATGCGGGTCGGAAACACCTGCGCAAAACTATAGAAACACGGGCATTAGCATGTAATTTATTTTCCTTGTTTGCGCACAAATGATGATTGGTGAATCAATATGCGCTGGCAATTGGATAATATGTGAAGATACTATCAATCGCCAGTGCGGCGGGGTGATGGTGGGTTATGATTGCGGGCGGGTCAGGGCGTCGAGGGCCGATAGGATGGGAATGTATGTGTTGGCAAAAGAAAAGCGCGCATTAGAGATGCAGCAGCCGGCAACATACCTTGTCGATCGCATACAACGCCGACACACAAGCCTGGTGGTGGTATTGCGCACACGCGCGTGCGCTAGCGACAAAAATGCGACGGGGGAGACGGTGCGCGACTAAAGTTCCGGAGGAGAGTCAGAAAGCGAGTCAAGAAAAAGTGGAAGCGCTAAAAAAGAGCGCATGCAATCAAAAGCAAAAGTAAACAAGAATGTGACGCGTGATGACTGGGCATCTGGGCATTTGTTTGCAGCTGAAAAGACTTGACACCATATAGTCCCGGCAGCACCAGAATATAAAAATAAAATAAAAACTGACAGGCACGCGATGAAACTCGGACAACAGCAGAATAACGGTTCTGACAAGCGCCTGGTTGCAGCGCTTCTGTATGGCAGCGGTGGGTAAGAAGCAGGGAAAAGGAAAGCATCAAATCAAATCAGTCGCGTTCGCGGGCCGCAGCCAAGGCCGAACACAAACAAAACAACGTACCCTTCGGTCCAACGCGATCTGAAGAATCGCAGATGGGACAGAAAAGAGCCGAACAGAAAAGATCCTGAGACCAAGCAGGGAAACGAATCCTGTCTTGAATGATCGTAACAGAGAGAGTGGGAGGCAGAAACAAGAGGCGCCGAGGACAGCACACTGCGGCTCTATGCGCGGCCGTGATGTCAGCCGGCCGGGATTTGCCGGTGCCCGAGTTGATCCGCGTAAGGATAAAGAGAGACAGGGTCAGAAAGAGGGGATGGAGGAGGTAGAAGGGGACAGAAGTATATGCAAAATAGAGACTGTACTCGTAAAGGGCAAAGGGTCAAAGATAATCAGGGGGCCAAACACAGTAGACAACCAGACCAAGGAGATGACAGAAGTATACACAGCGATCCAGCAATGTGGTTGGACGCCTGCATGTATAGAGTATTGATGATGACTCTTGAATGGCTGGAGAATGCGACCAGAGCCGCATGCGCAAAGGTGATTTGTTCAGGGGAAGATATAGAGAAAAGGGAACACACGATGATTGGGCACAGGCGAATAAAAGGGAAAAACACGTAGGACTTACACACACTCACACACGATGCTGTGACTGCAACAAAAAGTGGTGATTTGATTCGATCCCAACCGTGGAAATCGTTGCACTGTGCGTAACAAGCCACGAGCGAAAGGACCCGATGATTGGATTAATCAGATTCGGGGAGGAAAAATAATCTCTGATTGATGGGGTGTAAAAAACCCTCCTCTGCGCGCCAACGAGAGGAAAGAAAAAATGGAGGGGCAACAAGCAGCAACAGAGGAAGAAAAACTGTTGGAAGAGAGAGCGGGCGATGGGGCATTTGTACCGCGTTCGACCACTCCTCGTTTGGCACTGCCCGCCGCGTGTATTTACGGTAATACGTTACGTCTGTTATGTACTTGAGTACTGTACTGTATCTATCTCAACACTCTTTTTTCTTTTTTCTTAAAAACATATATATATTTGTTAATATTATTATCGAGTAATCACTGCTACAGACTGCATCCCTCGAGTACATCTCCCATCTCTCTTCTGATTATCTCCCGGTCATCCCGATGTGTAACGGTCGGACATACCGTACATGACGTAAATAACCAGCCACCCCCATTGGTCCCAGCATTGACGCTTACGGCCGGGCACAAATCACATTGCATTGGCATGTATTGACAGGTATGATATCTTACATGGCTGAATACGCACACGTACGGAGTACTTGTACTTTATTAAGATACAATCAATCAATATCATTAATTGTCCTTGATTTACTTTATTTGTCCCTAGGCATAAGGGTACAGAGTACGTGCAAGCTCATATCCAGCACGGAGTCATCTTACGACGATCTCGTAATGTGGTCCGTGACTGGAGTCTCGGTTGCTTTCCCCATTCGGGTAATTCTTTGTCACGGGCGTCGGACCATCTGCGCACTGATTCAACTCGGATGGGGTATCCAATATCCTCTCATGATAGGTTTCCAGTGCAAGATCAAGCTATTTCGAGCATTTCGAGAAAAGTCGACACGGTACATGAAAGTAGGGCAGACTTGGGCTACTGACTTTTTAACTCTATCCCGCGCAAGTGTTCGTACAGAGTAAGAGGAAACCGAATGGGATGCGCTAAACCCCACTCAAACTCATTTCTTTTTTCTTTGTCCTTTTCTGCATCACTTCGAGACGCGCTACAAAGAATCTTCAACATTGATTCGAGTACTTTGTACGTATTCCCAGACTTGTACACTACTGGTAGTGCTCACTTCAGAGTCCATATTGTACAATGACATTCCTATAAAAATCTCGCAAATGAGGTCGAGTACCAGAAACCTTAAGGTCCTCCCCGTCTCCAGGGCCGATCTGGCCCACCCCACGTGCCCCGAAGCTTGACCGGTCATGTCATTTACTTGTACGATACATCCATCGCATCACTCTCGTTCTAAACCACTTGATCTGAAACCGTCTATCTGTAGCCGAGCGCCAAACCAAATGATGGATAATTCCAGACTGGCTGTGCTCCTAGAAGGCTTTGTAAGCAACAACGTACTAACTAACTAGTACAAGTACGGTATCAAACTGGTAAAACTGGTAAGACTGTCATGGTACATAAATTACCGATACATACACGGATGCTGAGATCTCTAGCTCTGGCCACCTGACGTCAGGGCAACATAACATCTCTCGTTCTTTCTCTCAGCCAGACAGTCACCGCTTCTGCCATTGCATCAATGCGGAACTTCTCTCCAGCATACAGAATGCTATGCGTGGATGCAACGTCTGCACGGTCCAGGATTAGCCGGCCTGCGAGTCGTGTCTGCACAGACTACCCGATAGTCAGTGCTGTTGGTCCTAGCAATTAGGCCTGGCCTGTCATCGCGTTTTTACTTTGCTTTTTTCCTCACCAAGCCAATATGTGCCTGATGCAGCCTACATCACGATCAGGACTGTTCTGAAAGCGTGAATGCTGATATTCCTCGTCTACGCAAAGCATGGGATTACAAGTACGCCCAACAATTGATGATGCCTTAAGAGATACTACGTTCCTATATCGTCTTTTTGACAGGATAAGCTGTCAAATTCAGACGGCAATCTCGGATTTGCCCATATTACGACATCATCCGCATCCGGTCCAGCATGCTTGGGATAGTATCCCTGTCTCATACTTCTGCGAAGGTCTCGATAAGTACTCCGTACTGGATTTTTATTTGAGTCGTAAAAGTACGGAGTATGGGGTACGCGCCTGCCTGCTCGAGCTCCTCTTGGCTATTACCTCCGTGAAGATCTCTCGTATTGGTGACAGAGGGAACATTCATCAATCTTCGCGCCGAAGGCTCTGCAGGAGATGTGATCACATTATTCTTCTCATAGACTTTCTGGAAAGAGACAGTCCCAGACGTCTGATTTGGCGCCAATATCAGTGTCGATAACAAAATACCTCTGCATGCAAGACCCCGGAAATGGGTCAAGCAAGGCGAAACACTCAGGCGAGAAATGATAAGTTTGCATCAGCTATGTCCGGTAACAACTCATCGAGACCCCTTACACAGCGCGGGGAGGACGGTCATGCTCTGGTTGAGTCGCCAATCACCGTCAAGATGACAGACTCGATTCTCCATCGTCATGAGGACTGCGTTACAAATACAACAAAGGCAATCTGACACAAGTACATGTGCAGGTCTATCCCGGCTAAAGGCTTACTCCGTATTGAATATGGCTGTGACCTAAATAGCATGACCACCTGCTATATGAGAATAAGTCCGACGGAGCCGGTTACTGCAGTTAATTGGCGAGGACAATCTCCATTCTATCCAATAGAATTTGGAATTTGTCTGGGACGAAGGCTGATAGGCAGTGTGATGCCCCATGTTCATTGGCTGTGGACCCCTGTGTGAACGTGATGAGTTTCCCCATCGCCCTGCAAATTTTGACTGGAAAAAGCAAATCCAACTTCCGGCTTGCGAGGCCATTGTTCCCGGCTCTGCAGGAGCTGACGCTGAACAGGTTCCAATGATCCTTCAAGGAGTTCAGTTGCCTATCCAGATACTCCGTACATGGAGGCATCTATTTTTCAAAGTACTGTGCTTCATCATAAGCAGGCGCCAGCATACGCACTACATGACCAGTCTATTACCACCATTCGCGTGTGATCATAAACTTGACGTGATATTCAGGAGAACTCGATCTGATGCTTCTGCAACTACTCTATCACGCATTCTTGCTGCAAAAGACATCGTATTCGGCATATTCACCGGTTGTAAACCACTGCGGATCAATCGCAAACAAGTCGAGACCACTAAGGACGGACATATTACCTATTCGCTTATTTACGCACGGCTTACAGTACGATGTACGGGGTACCGAGTATGTTGGGCATCAAAGCATCACATGATTCCTCAATCAGGATTGTACGCTGCCTCTGTGCCCTTACCTAATACTCGTAATAAGGACAAGGGCTAGACCTACAGTATGCACATCTGGCTCGGCGTTGCTGCTCGTTCAGTGTCGTTTGGTAGGTTACATTGCTGACTAGGTATGTGCGCATCGTCACTGCGGAATTATTCCAAGTATATTCAAGTGATATGTCATGGTGCGTTTCGATAACTCGTGCTGAATATCCGAGGATGCTTAAATTATTCCGGAGGCAAATGCGGCGCAGATTAGTAGATGATGTACGGAGTAGTAGTAGCTATAAGAGAATTTCAATATAAGCGACAAGGCGATTCCCTGTTAGCGCTTGGCGCCTGAGATATATTCCTGGATGTGTCTATGTATCAGCATTTGGAATGAGTCATCATAGCGGTCAGCATGCTGTAGATTGCGAAGCAGCAGAGTGCACAGAGAGTATGTACATCATATGGCATGATGTGTGGTTTATGTTGTGCAACTTTTGGGTATGCTGCATCATAACATGTAGGGTACTGCGATAGAGATCCTATGTTGAGTAAGATATTCTTTTCTTTCCCGGTGAGTGCCATGGGTTCTCCGTCGATTGGGATAAGTTTTGTAGCTTCGTTAAAGGTGGTAGGTACTGTTTTTAGATATATGTTTGCGAGACATATTTGCGGATATATATTCCACAGTGCTCACGATGTTGACGAACCAAGCGAGATTAACTATGTTTGCAGTAGCAAATATTAAACGATTATCGACTTCTAGACGATGATGGCCATAGATAATCGAATATAGTCAGTGTTGGGTATGATTGGTATAAGCATCAACTGGACATACGCCTCTCAGTTACTGCCCGTCCTCTGACCACTATGTACATCAACTCCTTTTCAACTACCATATATACAGATCTAAAGAGTATCTCAGAATATCGACACCAGATATCCCATCAGACACACCTCACACAAACACACCATCTCGATCTCTCATACCTCGAATCTCATCATAATCTTGATTCTACCCCGCAATTCTCTCAGACCAATCAAACCGAGTCATGGACAAACCCACCAGCCACACATGGCGCAGCACCGCAACAAACCCATTGCCGGCTGAGTCATCCACCCACTTCTCGTGTGGCTGTTCCCTTGTTCCTGGAGAGACCAGCCGGAGCCAGACTTGGAGAAAGACCCTCGAAGTTCGCGAAATCTCCCTTCGTCCTATCCTCGCCTCTCCACGAAAATCCCGTACTTCTGCAATGCCCCTTGCATGCTCCCCAGTCGCCATCTCTGTCGCATAGTCCGACCGGTTTACATGGCTGGGGTTTCTCGTCAAAACTCCCCTGAGACAGACGCGCTGGGATAAGAACAGCCAACACGAGATTCACGAACACGGTTCACGAGTTTCTTTTTTTCTTTATATTGTTGTTTATATCTAGCGTCGAGTTTCGATTTTCGCGTGGCCTTCCGGTGCTCTAATAACGGTTTATTCACGGGATAACGGATAGCGTCGAAGTCAGATTTCGGATTCTCGAACGTATTGGTCTGCGACGGTTTATATAGAAACGGCGGCGCTCCTGTAGCGTTCGCGATTCGGTGTCGCCCGGCCACTTGCGCCTTTTTTCTGCGTCTATTCAGCTATTCTGGGATCAATTTGTTTCTTGTGAGCAGCAGCAGCAGCAACAACTGTGTGTGTTTACGCCCCTCCCCGTCCCTGGGTGTATGGGATATAAGCAATCATGGCTCCAGGCGGTGGTGGAAATATTAAGGTGGTGGTGAGAGTACGGCCGTTCAATAGCAGAGGTGAGTCGTTGGCCAATTCCGGATATCGTGGGGAACAAGGCTAAACAAATTGTTTTCTCCATATAGAAATCGACCGCGGTGCAAAATGTATCATTCAGATGCAAGGTGCCTCGACAATCCTCACCCCGCCCCCCGGTGCCCACGAGAAACAACGAAAAGGCGGCGCGAAAGGAGCCGTGGAAGGGCCCAAGACCTTTGCCTTCGATAGGTCGTATTGGTCGTTCGATAAGAATTCTCCCAATTATGCCGGCCAGGACAACTTGTTCGATGATCTCGGAACGCCGCTTCTCGACAATGCGTTTGGGGGTTACAACAATTGTATTTTCGCGTACGGTCAGACGGGTTCCGGAAAGTCGTACTCGATGATGGGTTATGGGAAGGAGTATGGTGTGATTCCGAGGATTTGCCAGGATATGTTTCAGCGTATCGAGGATATCCAGCGGGATAAGCAGCTTGGTTGTACGGTTGAGGTGTCGTATCTGGAAATCTACAACGAAAGGGTTCGCGATTTGCTCAATCCGTCAAATAAGGGGAACCTCAAGGTCCGTGAGCATCCGTCGACAGGTCCCTATGTTGAAGATCTGGCCAAGCTTGTCGTGCGCTCGTTTGAGGAGATCGAGAACTTGATGGACGAGGGTAACAAGGCGAGAACGGTTGCTGCTACGAACATGAACGAAACGTCCAGTCGTTCGCATGCCGTCTTCACCCTGACCCTTACCCAGAAACGCCATGACGCCGAAACATCCATGGACACGGAAAAGGTATCGCGAATCAGTTTGGTTGATCTTGCAGGTTCGGAAAGAGCAACGTCCACAGGAGCCACGGGAGCCCGGTTGAAGGAAGGTGCCGAAATCAACCGTTCTTTATCCACTCTCGGTCGTGTCATCGCAGCGCTTGCGGACGTGGCCGCCGGAAAGAAGAAGAACGCCTCCATGGTTCCGTACCGTGATTCGATCTTGACATGGCTGTTGAAGGACTCGCTGGGAGGAAACTCCATGACCGCGATGATTGCTGCAATCTCGCCGGCAGATATCAACTTCGAAGAAACGCTGGGTACCCTCCGTTACGCCGACTCCGCGAAGCGGATCCGGAACCATGCCGTCGTGAACGAAGACCCGAATGCACGGATGATCCGAGAATTGAAGGAGGAACTACAACAACTCAGATCGAAGCTTGGTGGAGGAGCAGCTGGTGCTGTTGGCGGCGAACTTCCACCTGGAGCTGCACCGGGGGCTCCTGGTGGTATACCTGCTGGTGAATACTATCCTCCTGATACGCCATTAGAACAACAAGTCGTGTCTATTCACCAGTCAGACGGCACCGTGACCAAAGTTAGCAAGGCGGAGATTGTCGAACAGCTCAACCAGAGTGAAAAGCTCTACAAGGATCTGAACCAGACATGGGAAGAGAAGATGCAGAATACGGAAAAGATCCACAAGGAGCGTGAATCCGCACTGGAAGAACTGGGTATCAGCATCGAGAAGGGGTTTATCGGGCTAAGTACCCCGAAAAAAATGCCTCATTTGGTCAACCTGAGTGACGACCCGCTGCTTGCTGAATGTCTTGTCTACAACATCAAGCCTGGTACTACGACAGTCGGGCACATGGACCAAGGCAACGCTGTTGAGATCAGACTGAATGGGTCTAAGATTATGTCCAACCACTGCAAATTCGAAAACGTGGACAACATCGTTACTATTGTTCCAACTGAAGGCGCAGCGGTCATGGTTAACGGCCTGCGTATCGACAAGCCCAAGCGTCTGAAGAGTGGTTTTCGAATTATCCTGGGCGATTTCCACATTTTCCGATTCAATCACCCGCAAGAGGCTCGTGCGGAGCGTGTCGAACAGAGCTTATTACGGCATTCCGTCACTAGCACTCAACTTGGTTCTCCAGCGCCGAAGACCCATGACCGAACTCAGAGCAAGACTGGTTCGGAGCTCGATGGCGACTCAAATAGGGCTGAATCGCCATTACCCTCGCAGCGTGGTCGGGAATCTGACTGGTTCCAGGCGCGTCGGGAAGCGATTAGTGCAGCGCTGGGACCGGATCATATTTCACATATGCCGGATGACGAACTAGACGCTCTGTTCGAAGACGTGCAGAAAGTGAGAGCAACCCGTCGGGGGCTGATGGAAAATGAAGAAGATTCCGACTCGCTCAGCTCGTTCCCTGTCCGAGACAAGTACATGTCGAACGGTACGATTGACAACTTTTCGCTGGATACTGCCATCACGATGCCAGGGACGCCCCAGCAGCAAGAAGACGAGGGGCAGAATGGTGATTCAACGCTTCACTCCGTGCGCCAGGATATGCAACGTCAGCTGGATCGACAAAAGGAGGAATACCAAGATAAGCTGAAGAACGCCGAAGCTTCGTCGAACCAGGACATCGACGATGTAAAGTCTGAAAAGGTCCGAATGGAGGAAGCTCTTCGCGCGGCCAAGGAGGAGTACGAAGAGCAGCTAAAGAAGCAAAAGGAGATTTTTGAGTCGCAGATGAAGGATCTGGGGAAGCCGGTTCCGCCAAAGATCTACGAGAATGGGTTTGCCAAGCTGGAGCCCGAGGAGATTGAAACCGCGCGTGCCGTATATCACCACTGGTCGCAGCAGAACTACGTCCGTATGGCGGAGAAGATACTGCAGTATGCATCGCTGTTGAAGGAAGCGCAGGTCATGAGCCAGATCATGGACAAGAACGTTTCGTTTCAGTTTGCCATCGTCGACCATGGGCATAATATGGCGTCTTCTTACGATCTCGTGTTGAACGGAATCTCTGGGGACGAGGATTTCGTCTTGGATGAGGCGAAGAAGCCCTGTGTTGGGGTCCGTGTCATCGATTACAAGCAATGCGTTATCCACCTATGGTCGATTGAGAAGCTTCAACGTCGTTTGCAGGCTATGCGTCAGTTGCATCAGTACATTGATCGCCCGGATTATATTCAGCATTTCAAGCTGGAGAACCCTTTCTCTGAGCCTTGCTCGCCGCGTTACTCGCTTGTTGGTGATGCCGATATTCCACTTACAGCTGTCTTTGAGACTCGTGTCCAGGATTTCTCTGTCGAAGTCACTTCGCCGTATACGCAGAGTGTGGTTGGTATAATCAGGCTGTCGTTGGAGCCATCTTCTGCCCAGGCACCGTCGTCGACTCTGAAGTTCAACGTCGTTATGCGCGATATGGTTGGTTTCAACGAGTGGGAAGGATCTGATGTCCACGCGCAATTGTTCGTACCGGGAATTTCTGACGAAGGAGGCGCTACGACAACCCAGATGACCAGCGGCTTTGACGAGAGCCCGGTCCGCTTCGAGAGTGTGCATAGCATGAGCTTACCACTGAACAGCCCGCGAAGCGCCGCGCTGAAAGTCTGCGTCTACGCTCAAGTCACGCAAATGCACCTGGACAAGCTCCTAAGCTGGGACGATATCCGCGACTCGGCCGACCCTGCTCCCCAGAAACGCAAGGCGCCTCGTATCGCCGAGTCGGAATTCTACTCGGAAGAGAGGCATGATGTCTTTGCTCGGATTCAGATCCTCGAGTTGGCGGAGAACGGCGAATACCTCCCTGTCGAAGTGGTGCAAAACAACAGCTTGGATGCGGGAACATATCAGCTTCATCAGGGCTTGCAGCGTCGTATTTCGATCAATCTTACGTATAGTTCGACCGAGAGTCTTCCGTGGGATGACCTTCGCAGTATCCGTGTGGGATCTGTTCGGATGCTTGATCCTTGGGGCAAGATTCCAGACCAGGACCTGCAGACTCCCGATGTGCCATTGAAGTTCGTCCAGGAGCCGACAGTGAAGGATAATGCTGACGGGACGTCTAACGTTACGATCGTGGGCCAGTGGGACTCTAGTTTGCATGGATCCCTTCTCCTCGACCGCGTTACTGCGGATAAGTACCGCGTGCAGGTTACTGTCCGCTGGGACCTGATCTCGTCACGGTTGCAGGACCCCGTGGTGTTCGAAGTCGACCCGATGATCCAGATTCAAGGACGAACGTATGTGCGCCCGCAGTCAATGTTCAAGCAGCTCTTCAACACAACCCGCATCGTGCACTCCACTGTTCGCATGTTTTCCTTGGCTGTCCGACCCGTCTCCGCCAAACGCGCCGCCGACCTCTGGCGCATGAACACTCAAAACGACTACGTCAAGGGCGAAGAACTCCTAACAACATGGTCTCCGCGCAAAGTATCACTCGTCAAAGACTACCTCGCCGCGCGCAAGCGCCGCCAACGCATGGCCGAACTCAACGCCGCAAAGGGAGCCCTAAGCGCAGGCTCTCTCGTCCCCTCCGCAACCCGCAACACCCGCTCAACACCCCTCCGAAGCCCAGAACTCACCGATCGCAAAGCAAAACTCCTCCGCAAATACCTCGACGTCTGGATGACCAAGACAGACCCCACAGAAGCAATCCTCGTCCGCACAAACACCGAACCCCCAGCCGGAGGAGCAGCCTTTGCCCAGACGAAACAGCCCATCTCACGAGACGACAGCAGCACCAGCGGCGACTCGGCAGACCAACAACCACCCCTAAAACCCCGCTTCGTCGCAACAATCCAAACACTCCCCAAGAACCCCTCCTCCACTAAATCAGGCTACGTCCTCACCCCCGACGACACAAATAGCCACTGGGTGCGCCGCTTCGTCGAGCTCCGCCGGCCATATCTCCATGTCTACAGCGTCCCTGAAGGCGATGAGATTAACGCGATTAATCTGCGGAGCTCGCGCGTTGATCATGCGCCGGATTTCGCTCGTCTGCTGGGTACTGCTGGTAGTGGATCGGGGACGCCTTCGAGGGGCGGAGGTGGTCAACCGAATGTGTTTGCGATCTATGGGACGCAGAATACGTTCTTGTTTGCGACGAGGACGGAGGCGCAGAAGGTGGAGTGGATTTTGAAGATCGATCAGAGTTATTTTAGCAATGCTAGTCCCGCGAGGACGTAGCTGCTTTACCTTGATCACCTTTAAAAAAAGAATAAGGGGAAAGAAAAGGAGGAGTATATAATGCGAGTTTATGCTAACTGTTACGAGAAGCGATGTTTGCGCACTTTGCCTTGTCATCTTGTTGTCTTGTCTTGTCTTGTCTTGTTGCTGATGATTGATACTGATACTCGCTTTTTCCTTTGTCTTGATGGGTTAGCCGATTATAATACTTGGCTTGCTATTTTGCTGATTTTCACTTTTTTCATGCTATGGATTTAAATTTGATTTTGAGATACCCCTACCTGAATACAGATATACAGATACAGATAAAGATACAGTTCACATGAACAGGATTCTCTACTCTTTTGCCTTTCTTGATTGATTGATTCCGAAGTTGAATGCACCCTCTAGTCGGGTATGGGCATGTTGCTCAGATGCGATAGCTATATCGTCAAGTGGATGGAGGGCACGAACCGGCACAGCAGGCAGGCCATGACTTCTGCTCCTTCATATGATGGATAGCTAGTCCTTATCCGTCATTATCATTCGAACCCGAAGTCATCTCTTCCTTCCGACGAGTCTGATAGTATTCATAACTAGTCCTCACATCCCGAGGCAACCTGCTTTCCTTACTTTTCCGCTCGAGCAACTCGAACGAAACCACACCTTTCTTCCTGATACTACCTGCATTGGTATTCCTCCTCAAGGTAACGCTCATGCTGTGTCGCTCGCGAATGTCACCGGATATATAGTTGCCAGCGTCTTCGAATCGCAGAAGTCGATCTCTGTCGCTGTTGTACATTTGGTACATGCCTGTGGGGGGTTTGGCGGCGAGGAGTTTAAGGAGGTCCAGATATGTGTCTTCGTCGGTCCAGATGGTTGGTTCTGTTGGTTCTGGCGTTTCCTCCTCCTCCTCTTCGTCGTCGTCGTCGTCGCCGTTTCCCTCCTCCTCTTCCCCCGCTTCATCCTCGTCATCATCACCACCGTCATCACTCCCTTCAGCAACAGGCACAAGAAACGGTCGAAGAACCTCAATCCAATCCTGCCACTCCCCCACTCGTTCCCCCACTTCACAGACCGCAGAGACATAGCATTATGCCGTCCAATACCGATCAATAACACCGGGATACTATTAACCGTCTCAAAGAGAAACGTATTCAGCCCATAGAATACCCGCCGCCCTTCCTCGTACGTCTGGCGACTCACGGCTAGCATAGCTAGTGCATTTCTGTGCAGATTATGCTGTAGCCATACGCCATCTCGCTGTCTGCCGGTGGTCGAGGGGCGGGTAGGTTGGTGGATTATGATTAGGGTGTACTGGAGGAGTTCTTTGTAGATTATTTGTCGGATGTCTGATGTTATACGGCGGAGTTAGCATGAATAAAATTAGGGTTGATTTAAGGTAAAGTGGAGCAGAACGGAGGGAGTGGAGTGCTACCGACCAAAGGGAAGACACAGGAACGCAAACGGCCCCTTCCGTTGGTGAACCTTGACCAGTTCCTCAACAAAAGGTAATATCCACGTTTCTAGGTACCCTCGTTTCCTCTTTCCCGTGGCCTTAGTTGTCGTAGTCCCCGAGTCACCCTCGCCGCCGCCGTCGCCATTACCACTGCCATCCCCGTAAGGCCCATAATGCCTCCGATACCAGACATGCTCCATAAAATTCCTTCTAGAATCGATAATCTTTGCACATGAAGGACATCGGTATTGATTCTGCCGATCCGGGTCGGGAGGATTAAGGATTTGGTCGATGCTCAGGACATCGTGGATGCCGTCGGCTGGGATACGCCAGTCGCCGGTATACCAGCCCAGATGATTGCGGAGACCTGTTTTGTTGACGTATTTCTTTTGAGGTTTGTAGACGTGAAGCGTGTTTTTGGTAAGTAGCAGTCAGTTCCTGTCATGTGATTTACCAAACAATGAGAGTACTTGGGATATTATTTTTTTTTTTTTTCTAATTCGACAATTTCGTGCAAATACTGTCCTTTGAATGAAAAGACCTACAGTTCAATATAATGAAAACACATCATCAACGTGATTGAGAGTCATGTGCAATATTCTATACGGCGGCAGAGATAAAAGACATGAACCGGGGGGGGGGGGAAGCGCAAGGACTCCGTTATTTATCGCTATAGGAATGCTGTGCTTACTTTAAAAGCAAAATAATAGCTATAGTTCTAGCTATAAGCAAAAGTCTACTACTCATCAGCCCCACGAGCCAAAACAATCCTCCTTCGTAACTGCCCGTTCAACCAACTCATATGCAGCCACGCCATTCCTTGCACGCGTACCCATATCGTGTCCAAACGTGAATACAATTTATGCCGCACCCGAATATCATCGGCCACCGGGTCTCCGGCATTTCCGAATCGCACGAGCCGCTTTCCGAAAGCTGGGTAGCCCTCTTTGTAGATTGTGGTGTCGATGACTTCTAAGAAGGCTTGGAATGCGCCTTCATTGGTCCAGATGCCTTCACTAACAGCGTCGTTGCTATTCAAGCTCTGCTCGGACTGTTGATCAACCGCGGGTACGGACATCAAAAACGGTCGAAGCATGTCTATCCATTCATGGCATATCCCAACCCATTCTTTCCATTGCACAGAACGTAGGAACATAGCATTGTGACGTCCAATACCAATCATGAATGTTGGCATACTGCTTTTGATTTCAAAGATGAATTTGTTTGACCCATAAAAATATTCGTCGTCCCTCCTCATATGCTTCCCAGTTCACAGCCAAAATGGCCAATGGATTGTTGCGTGGGCTATGTTGGAGCCATACGCCATTTTGCTGACTCCTAGAAGCCATTGGAAGCTCACTGTTTATTCTGATTTGCTCGTAGTAGAGGAGCTCTTTGTAAATCATGCGTTGGATGTCTATTCAAGACGGGTTAGCAACCCAGTCGATTGAGCGCCCTTTGTATGAAGTTACTTACCATAAGGAAGACGCGAAAAGGAAAACGGGGCCTTTTCCGGAGGATCTATAACCGTCTTTTTCTCAAAAAATGAAGTTCCATGGTTGCTGCCTTGCTCGCTCTTTGTTGCTCATTGTGGTCGAGGGAAAGGCCCAATAACGGTGCTGCTGAAGAACATGCTGCATTCATTCTCGTTGAGAGTCGACTGTTACTGAACACAGGGTACACTTATACTGATCCAGGTGACGCAGAATCTTATTGATTTGTAGGACGTCGTGGACGCCATCGGCTGGGATGCGCCATTCTCCGGTGTACGAGCTCAGGTGTTTTTGAAGACTGCTTTTTTTAGTGTATTTCTTGTGGCAAAAGGTGCATAAGTGGCCTTTAAAGGCCATGTTAGCTCTCCCTTCTTGGTGGGTTGTTTCTTCGTTGACGCGGTTTGTTGTGTTTTGTTTTGTAGGTTGTAGGCAACCAATAACCACTTTCATGTCATGTGATGAGTATTGTTACTTGATGAGAATCGGCGGATAAATAGTTGGCCCGATTACCGAGGCCAGGAGATTCTTATATAGGCCAGCGTGTGCGCACATATAGCTAGATAAGCACTCATAAGCACTCAACCAGCTGCGTACGCGCACGTACGTTCGTTAGACAATATACCTCTTCGTTAAACTAGTCCTCTCCATAGACCTCGTTTAGTCCGGAATAATCGACTCCCGAATTCCCCTTTGAGCTACGATCCGAGAGACCCCGCTTCATTGGTTATGAGCCCGGGTTTGTCCATACAGTCGTCTTAACAAACGCTTTGGCACCCCGGGGGTTCTATATTCGCTTAACATCGAGTATAGACCGATCGATACGATTCCGACTACGAGTCTCACCCTTGATTAACTCCCTACATGATTACCGGCCAATAATCTGCTCAGCGGAGCCTATTGGGTTGTGAGAGAAGTCATAATGGCAGAGACTAGCAGCAAGGGCAAGGAGGAGCCTGAGGAAAGGAAGCCTGTGAAGGAGAATGGTATCAAGATATATCAGTTCTCAATAGATAGGCTGAATGAGGAAAACGCTCGATACTGGTTCCATACAATGGAGAAGCAGTTGAAGGTCCAGTTCTGTTGGCAGACAATTGAATACTTCTATGAGGTTGGAAGTGCAAGGTATAGCTCAATCATTGGCAATGATATGGATTGGTTCAAAATTGATTTGAAAGCCGATTCAATCATTGAGCAGGGGCTCACGCCAGCAACCATCCTGGAAGTCAAGGACCAACCAAATGCTGGATCAAAATGGAACTGCTTAAAGGAGATGTTCCTTAAGTCGTCAAACACCAAAAAGGCTATGAAGTTGATGAAAATGGCCAGTTGGACTTGGGATCAGTCAAGATTGAATGAAAAGGACGCCTTCCGAGAAATCAACCAACTGGGAGAGGAATTTATCGACATGAATGGCAGTGAGATGGTCAGTATCAGGGAACTGATCATGATTTGGTATTTGCGAGGATTAGGAAGCCAGTATGCCACATTGAGAGACACTGTGATGAGTTCAAATGCCACATTAGACAAGGGATATGTCCTAAGTCGGATCGAGGATCTCATGCAGATGAAAGGAGGATCTGCAGGTGAGAAAGGATCACGAGCTCATAAAGAAGGCAAGCAAAAGAAGAAAAATGGATCCAAATGCTATGTCTGTGGGAAGGCAGGGCATTTCGCGAGGGAGTGCCAGAACAAGCATGAGAGTGATGATGATGAGGATCATCAAAAATCCAAAGATCGACGAGGAGGTCGACAAGGTAAAACAAACAAGCAGAAAGGTAGATTTGCTGGAGCACAAAGCAGCAATGATGATGCCAACCAAGATGAGATGGATGAATTCAGCTCATATGCGATAGAGAGATCGGAAATGGGTCGATTCACAAGTGAAAAAGGAAATCAAGCCAGCAGCAGTCCAATGGTATGGTGTTTTGACAGTGGAGCAACGAGCATGTCAACTGGCAATGAGGATATCTTTGAGAGATTGGATCGGAAGAGCCGCGGAACTCTGACTATTGCAAGTGGAGTCCATATGCCTATTTTGGGCAGGGGAACGGTCAAATTCAGCCTGCCAAATGGGTCAACGGTCCGATTGAATAATGTCATATATGTACCAGGTTTGGCAGAGAACCTATTGTCATTGGAGGCGCTCCATGTTGCTGGATTTGAGTCAAGGGGCTCAATCAGAGGATACACAATACTGAAGGATGGTAAGACAGTTGCCAAAGGACGGCGAATTGGACGATCAACCTACCTGGATAAAGTCACGCATCCAAACGCTCTGTATGTGAAGCCGGAGCAAGCAAGAAAGTGCGCTGAACTTTCTGGGAAGCCAGATGAGCAATCAGTGATCCAACTGCTCAGTGGACGAGCCGCTAGAGCTGGAGCTGAAGATGCAATTGATCAACGTCGGCAACTTATCCATCAACGACTTGGGCACCCTGGAAAGAGACGTTTTAACGGCTGCGTTGAAGCCATGGACTTGGATGAATTGAAAATCAGCAAACGGGATAAACTGCTAGAAGATGATTGCGAGATATGCGTCAAATCAAAGCAGGTAAAAAACCAGAGCCATGTTCCAGTTCCTAGAGCGAAGAGACCGCTTCAACGAGTATATATGGACTTCTGGGGTCCATATGCTGAAGGCATAGGTGATGAGCGATATTACCTTTCCCTGATAGATGATTGCACGCGGCATTCATGGGTCTTTATCAAGAAGAATCGGTTATCTAGCTCAGTGCAGAACACATTGGAGATATGGCTGCGCCAGGTTGAGCGAGAAGCTGGCAAGATGTTGTTGGTCATACGGGCTGACAATGCAAAGGAGTTTCTAGCCTTGGAGTCATGGGGCCTGTTGAGAGGCATCCAGCTTGAGTTTATTGAGGCTTACACACCCCCGCAAAACGGTGTTGCGGAGCGATTCAACCGATATATCCTGGAGATCACGAGAGCTCTCCTATTTGATTCAGGCATTAGCAGGAAATATTGGAAATATGCAGTGGTGACTGCGAACTACCTGCGGAATCGAACGACAATTGTCAAAGGTAGTGACAATAAGACGCCATTTGAGCTGTGGCATGGGCATAAGCCAGATTTGGCCCACCTGCGAGTTTGGGGCTGCCGGGTACTCTATCATCACAAGTCGGATGATAAGCTGGAAAGCAGAGCTATGGAGGGCACATTCCTGATGTATGGGAAAAGTGATAAGCAGTATTTGGTGCTGCCTAGGGGTGGTAGTGAGCTGAAGCTAGTCACTAACCCCAAGTTTCGAGAGCGGGAAAATGGCTATTTGAGTGAGCCATTAGCCAATCAGGTTGATGTACAAAGTGTGCCAACCAGTGCTATTTTACCCATTGAAGCGCCTCAGATGCCTGCTGAGACACCTGCCGGAGCAGGACCGCCAGTTAATGAGCCCATTCATACCGACGAGCCGATGACGAATATGACGCCAGAGACGCTGAATACGCCAATGAATAGAGAGGATGGAGAGAAGGAAAGAGATCCCTCTTCATCAACTGGAGGCATGACGGATAAGCCGGTGAAACCGTCTAGAGTCCAGCCTGAAGGGGAGGCAGAGCAGAGAGCTCCTGAAGGGCATACAAATGAGGAAGTGCATGACGCTACCCCATTAGAGGCTGAAGAGGTGCCTGTAGATGCTGGTGAGAGCATGCCAGATAGGCCACCTGGGCGACGCTCGGAACGCGTTCGCCAGCCATCAGAGCGAATGATGGAGAGCCGCCAAACGGAGTTGACATATGGCCGCAAGCGCAAAGCTGAAGGGGAGGATGGTAGTGATGACCGTCCAGCTCAGCGCATGCGGGCCCATTTGGCTAGGCTAGCAGTAGCTGCGGAGCTATTGCAGACTGATAGAGAATATGAGGTTGCAGAGAGAGTATGTGCTGCACGTGAGAAAGCCGGAATACGCATACCGAAATCGTACAGGGAAGCTGTTAATGATCCGATATATGGCTCAAAATGGAAGGAAGCTATCCACAAGGAATTGAGCGCCTTAGTGAGCCTTGGCACTTGGAATGTCATACCCCGAAAGGAAGCCGAGGGAACGGTTTCATCGACAAGATGGGTATTTGATGTGAAGCTAGGCCCAGATGGCCGAATTGACCGCTTCAAAGCCAGGCTAGTTGCCAGAGGAAATGAGCAATCGGACGACGACTTCGATGAGACATTTGCACCGGTATTCCGACTAGATAGCCTGCGAATTTTAGTGGCTATAGCGGCCCAATTAGGCCTGGAGGCACACATGCTTGATGCTATGAATGCATTCGCTGGCTCTGACCTCGATAAGCCTAATTGCATGGAAATCCCGGAGGGACTGCAGGATTTTGATCCAGAGGCTACTAGTGCCAAGGGGAGCCTAGTTTTAGAGCTGAAGAAATCGCTCTATGGCCTCCGCCAGTCCGCTAATCTATGGCACAGAAAGATTAGCGATTTCCTGAAGAAGATAGACTTCAAACTGATTACTGCAGACCCTAGTGTGTTCATGAATGGTAGGGGTCTGATTATCGCTGTGTACGTGGACGACATAGTGATATTTGGCAAGGATGCCAAAGAAATTGATGTGGTGAAGCAGAGGCTCAAGGAGTTCCATCCAATGACTGACTCTGGGTTAGTCAAGAAGTTATTGGGCATCCGCTTCACATGGGGAAAAGACAGGTCTATTCAACTGGACCAGGAGTCCTATGCGCGACAAATTCTTGATGAATTTGGCATGGCTGATTGCAAGCCTGCAAGCACACCTATTGGCCCAAGCGTTAAATTGGAGGCACCGGATAGCTCACTGCTTGGACGAGCTGAGCATAAGCTATTTCGGAGACTAATTGGACGGTTGATTTTCCTGGTGATAGCCACACGGCCGGACATTGCCTTTGCAGTGAATCAACTGTCTCAATACCTCGCGGAGCCAAGGAAGGTCCATTTGGCAGCGGCCAAACACGTGCTTCGATATGTCAAGGGCACTATATGCTATAGACTGACGTTTAGTGCAAAGGGGAGACCGAAAGGGTTATATGCGTATGCTGATTCCGCGTATGCTAACTCAGCGAAGAACCGGTCAACTACTGGTTTTGTTTTCTTCATCAATGGCACGCCAATTACCTGGACGAGCAGAAAGCAATCAGTTACTGCACAGAGCTCAACAGAGGCCGAATATATGGCTGTATCGGAGGCAGCTAAGCAGGCGATTTGGACTAGGCATTTCCTATATGCTATAGGAAAGGGGTCCATTTATCGAGACGCCCCGACTACCATCTATGAGGATAACCAGGGCGCCATAAAGATCGCTGATAACCCGATTAATCACCCGAAGACGAAGCATATAGCTGTACGATATCATGCCATTCGGGACCACATAGGCAATGGAGAGATCCGTCTCGAGCATCTCCCTACTGACAAGATGATTGCCGATGGCTTGACGAAGGCTACCAACCATGTTAGCCAGGGACGGTTGGTTAGAGACCTGGGCCTCGCTTAATTAAGCGAGAAGAGAATTCAACATCTATGAGAGTTGAAGCGTGCGTCCAACCGCCGCTTATCAAATTGCCAGATTTGTTGTTTTCGATTGATTTGAATGCGCGACGATTGTACGAAGGGGAGTGATGAGAATCGGCGGATAAATAGTTGGCCCGATTACCGAGGCCAGGAGATTCTTATATAGGCCAGCGTGTGCGCACATATAGCTAGATAAGCACTCATAAGCACTCAACCAGCTGCGTACGCGCACGTACGTTCGTTAGACAATATACCTCTTCGTTAAACTAGTCCTCTCCATAGACCTCGTTTAGTCCGGAATAATCGACTCCCGAATTCCCCTTTGAGCTACGATCCGAGAGACCCCGCTTCATTACTAAACAAGCATCAACTTTCATTATAGCTCCTGTTCAATAAAACAAATTGACATGAAAAATACCTGTACAAATAACTCTCATGTAGCCCATTGAAGATAGACTTAGGAGATTACATATGTCAACCCCACTGGGGCATCTTAATTCTTCTACAGCCACAGTTCCATGATAGCTACGATGACATCGAAAACGAAAGCATGAAGACTGATTACTTATACTGTTGTTCACCAGCTATCGGTCCGACTTCAAAGCCAAATAATCCCTTGTAGAACTCATTACCGCTCGATCAACTCATAAGAAACCACGCGTCTCTTCCTAACAGACTCTCCCAAAACCACCTTCATAATATGCCGCTTTCGAACGTCATTAGGCTCCAGATTGCCAGCGTCATCGAGTCGCAGGAGATGCCTTTGGAGGGCTGCGTAGAGGCACTGGTGACCCCTACCATCTAGGATCTCTAGGAAGACCAGGTATGCATATTGGTTGGTCCGGATATTTAGCTCTTCTGGTAGGGGTGTTATGGGCGTCTCCAGGAACGGCTGAAGCTTGTCTATCCACTCGTGGCATCCCTCCCAAGACCATAGCCTGTATTTTATGTGTCGTCCAATCCCGATTATGAATGGTGGAATACTGCTTCTGTCAAGGATAAATGTGTTCAAGCCATAGAAGATGCGCCGTCCTTCCTCGTAGGTCTGCCAGTTTGCAGCTAGGATGGATAATGGGTTGTTTGGTGGATCATGCTGGACTTGTTCGGTCTTTATCTGATCTTCAGGATGCAGCTCTTTTATCTTGATTTGGGTGTAGTAGAGGAGCTCTACGTAAATCATTCGTCGGATGTCTGGATACAGTCAGCCAGGGCTACTCTATCAAGCCGGGAGTGTGTTCAATAACCATAAGGAAGACGCAGAAACGGGAACGACTCCTCTTGCGGGAGAATCATAGCCTCCTTTTTATCAAAAATGTTCCCCGTTCTCTTTTGCTTATAGTATTTGGAGGATACAATAACGATGCTGTTGAATAACGTGTTGATTTAGAATCTTGTGGATTTGCCTCAGGTATTTTCGGAGGCTGGATTTGTTGTAGGCATCAGTGACCCCGATGTGTAACGCTCATAATAAATATGCTCTAGATGATAGAATTATGATATGATATGATTAATGTATTATAGAAATTAGCTAACAAACAAGCAAATGATTAATTCGAGCCAAAATAGAACAAAACAAAACGCCTCTATCCATACATCAAACCAAACAGTCTAGTTCTATTATCCCAAACTGGACCATATCCAAATCAATCAAGCCACCAACCAACCATTAAAATCAATCCAACTTGTTAATGAACGAATCAATGAGTGCATAATTTGTTCAATCAACAGTCAATCACCTAGTAAAAGAAACCCAGCAACCCAACAATCCCACCAAGCACAACACCCAGTCCCGACGCACTCACCTTACTACCAGGCGACTTGAAGTCAGACCCAGTAGCAGTAGGATACGCACCGTTGCCGTTACCCTCTTCACCTTCGTCGTCACCGCCCTTGTCACCCTTACCATGACCGTGGCCGTGGCCGTGGCCCTTGGAGGGGGTAGCAGAAGCGGAGGCAGAGGCAGAGGCAGAGGCAGATGCGGAAGCGGTACCAGCACCAGCATTAGCACCACCGGCAGGAACGGAGACGGGGATTGTGCTGTGGATCAGGGGAGCGCTGGCGGTGGGCTTGGGGGCTTTGGTGAAGCTGATGGGCTTGGTGGGCTTGCCGGCGGGCTTGGTCCCAGCGGGCTTGCTCTCTGAGGGCTTGCTCTCAGTGTCGCTGGGCTTGGGCTTGGTGTTCTCGCCCTCGGCGGAAGTGGACTCGGAAGGCTTGGTGCCCTTGGAGGGCTTCGACTCAGCAGGGGTGGATTCAGCGGGGGTACCCTCAGAGCCAGTCGGCTTAGCGTTGGAAGGAGTAGACTCGACGCCACCAGCACCGCCGGCGGGGGTTGATTCAGAGCCGCCGGCACCTCCAGTGGGTGTCGACTCAGCGCCAGACTCGGCAGGGGCGGTGGTTTCGGGGGCGGGGCCGGAGCCAGTGGGCTTCTCGTGGCTGGGCTTCTCGTGGCTGGGCTTCTCATGGGCGGGCTTGGAGCCGCCAGCACCACCAGCAGGCGGGCTCTCAACAGGAATCGGCACAGCTCCAGACTCCGAAGCCTTAGCAGCCCAAGTACAAGGCTCAGAAGCAGAGGCACTCGCACTCGCAGAAGTAGCAGAAGTGACCGGCTTAGGAGTGATAGAAGTGACTGGCACAGGAGTCTCCGAGGAAGAGGCAGCCTTTTCGTGGGCCTTGGCCCAGGGGCACTCGGGGTGGGTGCAGACGCTGGCTTTTTCGATGGAGGTAGCTGTTTCGATGGCGGATGACTCTTTTGCTGGGACGGCGCCAGCGGTGGTGCTGGCGGCGAGGGCCAGGAGGGTTACGGCGTGGATGTGTTTGAAGTGCATTTTGTTTTTTTGAGGGTTTTGTTGGTTGTAGATTGAATAAAGGAAGGTTGGTTGATTGATTGACTGATTGATGCTGATGATGGTGAAGGAAATTTAGGTGGCAGGAAAGACCATATTTATAACTGAGATTTGCCTCTTTCTGTCCTCTATTCTATCTCCCATCCGCCGTACTCGTCTATACAAGTCAACGGACTCGTCAGTCATTACCGGATCCGATGCACTACGTACCACGGGTACTGAATCCGACGTGGCTCCATTGTCCAGTCTGACTCGTTTCTGTCTCTCTTGACCCATCTTAATCGAAAACCGAGCCATTGTCTACTTGCAGTGTCTGCTCAGACGAATGCAGTCAGGGCATTAATATCACGTGATATCCGAGTCCGGAAAACGGTGCCGATCCATTCCAACGAATTGGGAAGGTTGAAAACGGGGCTATTTTTACATAAAAAATGGGACATAAGGCTAATTAGACTAGCTTGGACTAACTCGGAGACAGAATTGAATGAGTTGGCTGTATGAATAGGGATGGCCGTTGTTGGCTGTTTTCGGAGTACGGAGTACATGTGCAGAATACCGTTAGGATGAACAACTAAGGGGAAAGAGGTAGTAGTGAGTGATATTTGGAGTACATTTTGGCAATTGGTTTAGCAGTGTATGTCAAAGTAAAATGAAGAGAATTGTAGTGAGAGTCGTAGTACGGAGTACCCCTAGTAGATATCGGTGCCTGAGGCTGTAGTGATCTCAGCTCCCTAACTCCTTGATCGGCGGATAAGAGATAATAGCAAACTTCCCTTCTCTACTCCGTACACCACTTTCCTACACCACTGCAAAATGACAGATCTCCTCTCCCCCGGCGAATACGATGACGACGCCTCCCTCCGCTCCCCCTCCGAACAAGACTCCGACCCCGAAGACGACGAATTCCTCCGCCGCTCGCGCACCACCCTCGAACTCGCCGAACACGACCGCACCGTTCTCGACGAGGAAGATGAGCTCGAGAAGCTACTAACCCGGAGCGGACCGACACATGGTTTGCGACGGATTTTCAGTCCCGTTAGCGCGGGGAGTGGGAGTGTTCGGATTGGGAAACGGGAGCGCAGGAGACGACGGCAGGAAAGGAGGGAGGCGCGGAGACGCGAGCAGAAGAGTGACGAGGGGGAGTTGATGTATGAGATGGAGGATGGGGAAGGGGAGGGCGATGAATTGCTACGTAGGGGGTCGTATGAGGAGGAGAAGGTGTATTATGATGAGCCGCGAGTATCGTGGACAAGATATGCACTGGTGTTTACAGTGATTCTCGTCCTATTCCTTATCATCGTCCTCGGCGCATACAAGGCTTCGTCCTCGTTTCGAGCATCCCGCTACCATCCGCCGCTACTATCCAATGGCACGACTCTCTTCGCACCGACAACCATCCTCATCTCCCTCGACGGTTTCCGCGCCGACTTCCTCCACCGCGGCCTCACTCCGGCGCTGAGCGCATTCATCGCACAAGGTGTCTCGCCCCAGTACATGACTCCTAGCTTCCCCAGCGTCACGTTTCCGAACCACTTCACCCTAGTCACCGGACTATACCCCGAGAGCCATGGCGTGGTGGGCAACTCGTTCTACGACCCAGCATTGGACGAGGAGTTTTACTACACGGACTCAGCGAATAGCATGCGACCGCAGTGGTGGAATGCAGAGCCGATCTGGAATACATTGGAGGAGCAGGATGTTCGGTCGGCTATACATATGTGGCCCGGATCGGAGGCGCATATCGGGGGAATGGACCCGGAAATTGTCGACAAGTTTAACAAGTCTGAAGATTTGGATAGGAAGACCGATCGCGTGTTGGAGCTACTCGACCAGGACGATGATGAGCGACCGCAGTTGATTGCTGCTTATGTTCCGAATGTGGATGCCGATGGGCATAAATTCGGGCCGAACAGTACGGAAGTGCTGAGTACTATCGTGGAGGTGGATGCCATGCTGGGCGATTTATTTGCCGGTCTAGAAGCACGCAATTTGACCGACGTCGTCAACGTCGTGATTGTTTCCGACCACGGGATGGCCACGACTGCCACGGAACGACTCGTGCAGCTTGAGGATCTGATCGATCTAGACCTGGTAGATCACATTGACGGATGGCCGTCGCGCGGCTTGCGACCTAAGAACCCCGAGGCAGAGAAAATTCTCGAAGAACAATTACTCAGTGCAGCACCGAACTACTCCCATGCAGTCGAGATCTACACCCGCGAGACCATGCCAGAGCGCTACCACTTCTCGAACAACGACCGCATCGCGCCGCTATGGGTGATCCCCAGGACGGGCTGGGCGATCGTTGAGCGACCGGAGATGGATGCGCGAAAGGCACTTGAGACTGGTGAGATCTACAGTCCGAAGGGTATTCATGGTTATGATCATGAACATCCCCTTATGCGGGCCATTTTCCTTGCCCGGGGGCCGGCGTTTCCTCATCCGGCTAACAGTCGGTTGGATGATTTCCGTAAGTTTCCTTTTTACACTGAATACAGAATTATTTTGCTGACAGCGATAGAAAATGTGAATGTTTACAACATCCTATGCGATTCGTTGGGAATTGAGCCATTGCCGAATAACGGGACGCTGCGGCTACCGTTACAACCCATTGGTCTTCATTCGGATGAGGATGTGCCTGTTCTTGAGCATCCTCTGGATCCTCCGATCGCCAGCACATCCCCGAGCGCATTCACAAGTGCAATTCCTCAAGCCACGCCCTCCGCGACCGATGCGCCTGTGAATGCGCCCGCGAACACCACCGACACTGAGGATGACGTCGAGGACGAAGATCAACCGGCCTGGTGGAAGGCATTCTGGGGCAAGATGCACTACTTCAAAGATTGGGCAGAGGACATGGTTGGGGCAGTGAAGGACAACTTTGCTCATGGCGATTGATTTTTTTTTGCATTTGAATAGCGATGATACCCAGTAGTTAAAACAGTAAATCAACAGCATTCCTTCACAGCCACAGGCGTTGACTCAATGTGGCGACGTGGATTCACTAAGCCATATACTGCATTGAGTGCCCGATGTTTACAATCTGCCTTTTGAACATTTGTGTGAGTCAATGGACAGCGAACCATCGGTGACACAATACGAGGTGATGAACAGGCACCAACATCGCCGGCTTTATAAAGAGCCTCTTGCTCTTGTACATTCTCACCACCATCTCAACCCCAACCCCCGCCGACACTAGGATAGGCAGCATGGCTGAATTCGCCAATCACACCAACGGCTCCGGCCTCGGCTCCATCCCTGGCCCGTCATTTGACACTCAACTCCTGGAAACCTTCATCCCAGGCTACGGGTTGGCCTCGCGCATTCTCGCTACATATTTTCACCTCGACCTCAGCAGCTACATCCCCGCGCTGATCGCTGGCGGAATTGTCTTCGCCGCCGTCAAATACCTCTACCACTGGCTCTACGGCTTCTTCACAGACCACTTCATTTCCACCGCGGAAATCCGCCTCGACGATGAAATCTACACATACCTCATGTTCTGGGTGGCGCGGCAGTCGTTCACGAACCGCACGACCAGATTCGTCGCCGGGACCAAGCTAAGTGGCCCGAATCGGTACTACTACGACTCAGACGACGAGGCTGGTTCTGAGGCCGAAGACGAAGAGGAAGATGGAGAGAGCTTCGACGACTACTGGTCGCGCACGATCAACCGCGACAAGTATAAGAAGTTGCGCTTTACCCCGTCGCAGGGCACGCATTACTTCCGGTACAAAGGCCAGTATATTGCCTTTTCGCGGGAGCGTGAGGACACTGGCAAGAAGTCCCCGTTTGCCAGCGTCATCCCGGAACGTCTTTACTTGTCTTGCGCGGGTCGCAATCCCACTGTGATCAGGGACCTTTTGGCTGAAGCGCAGCGCGCGTATGTCGCCCGAGACGGCATCCGCACGGTTATCTACCGCGGGCAGAAGGGTTCTGGGGATTGGTTCGACTGGGTGCGGTGCATGGCTCGTCCGCCTCGTGCGCTGAGCACGGTTATTCTCGACGCAGAGCAGAAGGACGCGTTTATTGCTGATATTAAGGATTACTTGCATCCGAAGACGCGGCGGTGGTATTCGAACCGTGGGATTCCGTATCGTCGGGGTTATTTGTTGCATGGGCCTCCTGGTACTGGAAAGACTAGTCTTTGTTTCGCTGCTTCCGGTCTGCTTGGACTACCGCTTTACCTGCTGAATCTGAACTCGAAGAGTCTCGATGAGGATAGTCTTATGAGTTTGTTCTCGGAGTTGCCGCGCCGGTGTATTGTTCTTCTTGAGGATGTCGATAGCGCTGGTATCACCAAGAAGCGTGAAGAGGACAATACCTCCAACAAGAGCAACAGCAACAGCAGCAGCAACAACAACGACAATGACAATGACGATTCTACAAACACGGATGACGACGAAAAATCCGCCGGCCTCTCCCTCTCCGGACTCCTCAATGTCATCGACGGCATCGCAGCAAGCGAGGGCCGCATCCTGGTCATGACAACCAACCACGCCGAGAAACTCGACCCGGCCCTCCTCCGCCCCGGCCGTGTCGACATGACAGTGACATTCGGATACACCTCCAGAGCCGACATCGAGGAACTCTTCTCCGCGATCTACTCCACTCTCGAGGGTGACACCGGTACCAAGAAGCAGCGCCAGCAGCAGGATGAGAAGAGGAAGGAAGAGCTGGTCAATGGCAATGGTGCTGCTGTTGCTGCTCACGAGAAGAACAAGGCTGAGATGAATGCTCATCGCGTTGCGAGATTGGCTGCGGAGTTTGCCTCGAGGGTCCCCGAGGGAGAGTTCACGGCTGCTGAGATCCAGGGGTATTTGTTGAATCACAAGCATGCGCCGACGGATGCGATTGAGGGAGCTGGGGAGTGGGCGGAGGGTGTGCTGAAGAAGAGGAAGACATAATGGACATGACATATTGCTCATCTGCATTTAGCATCTGTACTTTTAGCATAATGACGAAATGAACATGATATCAAATCTAACATTGGGGTCAAGTCACGCATCAGTAGAATTCTCAACGTCTCCCACGCCCGTCCCTCGCATCTACATAGCACACCTCACAACACTCGCCAAGAGAACACTTCACTCGCGGGATAATCCACCGTTCCCTGCATCTCCCTTACTCTCTACATTCCCCGACTGAGCAGATCAACCTGTGTCATGCAGAACTACATCCATCCCGACAAACTGACATCACACCTGATCTCTCCCTCCCATGACTACGACTCTCCCCAATACAACCCGAAGAAGAAGACAAGTCAATCTGTGATCTCAAAATAGACTTCTCTAGCTCTTTTTTTTTCCCCCGCAAAAAGAAACCCTCCGTGTGATCCTGCTCCGATCTGGTGGGTGGGCTGGCTGGCATTAACTCTATACAAACACTAGTTATGTGCACAGGTGTACATCCCGCACGAGGATCAACAGTGCAACGGTGGCATCTTGTCCCACGCTAGTTTGTGATCGGGTCGGGCGATCTACAATATGCGGATGCGGGGTGGTGGCGTGCATTGACTCGCGATTTTTGTATTCACGGGATTGAGTCATTGGAGTCGAATCGGAGGGTCTGTGGATGTGGGAGTGACTCGGTCTGTGATCGTGGTCGCCGGGCGATGGATTTGGCGTTTACTTTTGCAGGGAATGGTGGGATATCTACTATGTACGGAGTACTGTACTTTGTACAGAGGAAGAGTATAGCCGACGATCTCCCGGCCTGAATGTCGCTCAAAGGAAGAAGGTTGAGGAGGGGTTACTTGCACTTTGACTGACTAAGGATCAACAGCGCTCGAAAAAGTCTCGAAAAGCGGCAGTGTGGTGGAATGGACAATCGCTCTGCAGAATGCACATCGGATTGTCGAGATGCATCTCATCTCGACATTATCGACGATGATATTCCCGGGTCGGATCACGTCACATCACAACCATCTTGAGTAGGGACACTGAAGATATTACGACCTGCCTAATCTATCGAAGCTCAAAGAAAAATTGAGTAACATCGACTCAACAACTGACCGAAAAATTCTCTTCTCCCACGTGTCTCGTGGACAAAGACAGGTCGGCTGGAATGAAAAACGGAGTATTCCGAATACGAATTGGGCAGGTATAGTCCGTCGAAGCGAGGGACAGTATGCCTGGTAGGTTGCTTCGGCTAGGCGTGTTCAGGCATCATCCTGTCTTGGGCCTGTCCTAGTCCTAGAAAGGGAGACCGGAGCGATGGATGCAGGACACGGTATGCGGACAACAAAACCACTACCGACTATATTCCGTGAGTGGATGTACGGAATAAGAAAACAAAAAATGTTTGTTTTTGAGCCATG
This sequence comes from Aspergillus cristatus, assembly GCA_034509305.1. Classification (NCBI taxonomy): domain Eukaryota; kingdom Fungi; phylum Ascomycota; class Eurotiomycetes; order Eurotiales; family Aspergillaceae; genus Aspergillus; species Aspergillus cristatus. The sequence continues at coordinate 218,336 of WJBV01000006.1, read as the reverse complement.
ATTCGAACCCCCAACGCAGCACCGCCATTGGCGAACTCATCCGCAGCTTATTATTGTCAATTATCAGCCAGACCCGAGCAGCCACGTCGATGAGCGGTCAACATGCCCTTGCATGCTTAGGGAGTATAGATCTCGGCTCTCCTTGGTCCTTGGGCTCTTCTTGGTTTTGCGGCTGACAATTAATGAATCAATTATCGCTGCTCCATTAAACTCCGAGTCCACTGAATCGATCACATTCACCTTTCACACCCCAACCCACCCCGGCATACAACTCGGATCTGGTGGTTTTTGGGCCCCCAAGTTCGTATTCACGACTGTAGCCAAGGGGAACCCTCCCGTCTTATGCGTTGTTAATAGTGTCTTGGACACCGCTGCGCTGCGCCTTGAATCCTTTGTTGACAGCAATTGCGGCTCGGAAGATTCATTTGAATCATTCATTCTATTCAGGGACAACTAAGAAAGTCTAACCCACCAGAGAAACGCAGTATAATGTACCATCTACAAATATCCTTTCCCATTAGCAGAACGGAATATCTCCGGCCCAATCCACACCTGATCCAAGCCTTGCTTTGGCTTCCAGGTCACTAGCACTAGTAAAGTTAGGAAAGAATCTTACTCGATCACGACCAGACAGGTCCGATTCTCGACGGTTGGACTGGACAGAGACTGGGACCCAACCCACTGCATGCACTGCACTGCACTGCGCTGCATCTCGGCCATAAGCTCGGCCATCAGATGAATGAAAACTGACAGATGACTTACCGGAAGGGATGATGGTCTCCGTAGGAGCGGTGCCCTATATAAGGGGACTGGCTCCCTGGACCTGAAGGGGATTGACAACCTGACAACCCTTTCCTATCCTTTTCTTTTTCTCTTCTTATATATAATACCCATTTCCCTCGCATTTAATTGTCCATCTATTTCATAAAACCATTGCACATATAACGCACCAAAATGTGGTCCTTCACATGGGCAGCAGCAGCAGCAGCCTGCCTTTTAACAACCACCCTCGCTTCCCCAATCCAACCCCGAGCCCAAGGCCCCTGGCTAGCCCTCGACACCAACTTCCCTGACCCCAGCTTCGTCCAAGCAGACGACAAGACATGGTACGCCTTCGGGACAAACGGGAACGGCAAGCGAGTCCAAGTAGCCACCTCCCCGGACTTCAACACATGGACGCTCCTCGACAAGGAAGCCCTACCTACGCTGGCGGGGTGGGAAACGGAAGTTGACCATTGGGCGCCGGATGTTATTCGACGCGTATGCCCTCCCTTCCACGCTCCATTCTTTACATAGGATGTTAACGAAGAAACAGAACGACGGAAAATACGTCATGTACTACTCCGGCGAAGCCAAAGAAATGGTCCGCCACCACTGCGTCGGCGTCGCCGTCTCCGAATCCACAGACCCCAGCGGCCCCTACATCCCCAACTCCGAGCCCCTCTCGTGCCGTCTGGACCAAGGCGGCTCGATCGACCCCGCGGGTTTCCTTGACAAAGACGGCTCGCGGTACGTCGTCTTCAAAGTCGACGGCAACAGCATCGGGCACGGCGGGGACTGCAACAACGGCGTTGCACCGCTGGTCCCGACGCCGATTATGCTGCAGAAAGTTGCAGAGGACGGGTTCACGCTTGTCGGCGATGCGGTGCAGATTCTGGACCGGGATGATAGTGACGGGCCGTTGGTGGAGGCGCCGAATTTGATTCTGCATGGGGATACGTATTTCTTGTTTTACTCGACGCATTGCTTTACGGATCCGTTGTATGATGTGCGGTATGCGACGAGTAAGTCGGTGACGGGGCCGTTTGTGAAGACTGGGAAGCAGTTGATTAAGGGGGGTGAGAGTAATGGGGGTGGGTTGAACTTGAGGTCGCCTGGGGGAGGGACGGTTTGTGGGTGTGGGGATAAGATGCTGTTTCATGCGTTTTGTAGGGAGGATGTGAGGTGTACTTATGCGGCGAATGTGTTTATTAATGGGGAGAGTGTTAGTATTGCATGATTCCTCTGTTATGGGAGTGTCTGTTTCTGGAGTATATAGCTTGATATCCATATTCATATAATTTCTTGTACAAGGACCCTATATTTGAACTTGTATCATTGCATTCAAATCTAGTCATCATGCTTTTATGAATCTTCATGCTCATAAAGTTACGAAGCATTAAGAACCCACGACTCAAAAGGTACACCCCGCATCTTCTCCTTCCCATCAGACCCCTTCTCATAAAGCGCCGGCTCGAATTTAGAGACGGCACCATACTGCCGGATCAAATGCCGCCAGTAACAAGCCTCCGCAGCCGGAGTCAGATATCGATCCCGAAGCGTCTTAACAGCATTGTTCGCTATCCGCTCCGCCACCTCAGGGTTATCAAGAAGATAACCCATCTTACGATCGAGGTCTGAGAATTCCCGGTCAACCTCGACGTAATTGGCATCAGGTCCAGTTGCCACAAGCGCGGCATGGTGTGCTTCGCGCCAGATCATACTGTGCGAAATCACCACCGAGCGGCAGTTCATCAGATACTTGCCGCGGCCGGAGAAACTGCGGCCTTCGGTGTGTGCGAGGAACATGTAGCGGCAGTGGTCTTCCATGGGCAAAAGACTCTCCTCGACATCTTTCGGGTCTCCCCAGTTGATCGATTTAACGCTAGACCAGCTCTTCCCGCTAGCAGCGTCCATCAATTTGCCGCGGAGTTCAGGGTTCGTAGCAACACTTCCGTGCCAGAAGAGCTGCTTCTTCTTATCTTTGAATTTGAGGCCAGAAACGACCTTGCCGTTGACCGTCATTCCCCCATCGTCAACCGCCGCGATCCGTTGTCTGATGTCCTTGTACGGCCCGACGCTGACCTCTGGCCACGACCAGTACCCGAAATCCGGCATCAACCATATCCCTTCTTCGTCGTCCCGCTTAGTGTACGCCCACACGGGGGATTCGCCTCTGCTCATGTCCTCGGTGGTATAAATGAATTCGATATTGGGAAGATTCTGCCGGTTCGGGAACGCAGCCAATGCGCGATGCAGTGCGTATAGCGACGCCTTGCCTCGGGTGAACGTAACGGTGACTTTCGCAAAATCTATAACATACAACTAACGGAAACAATCGAGTTAGGGGGAAAATCTCCGAAGTAATCAAAGTGGGAAAAGAACACACCTCTCCATGATGAATCATACCCCTCACCATCCCATCCTCGATCGGTATCGAATCCAACTCCTTAAACGTAATGAAATTATTCTCCCTAAACGCCGCGGACTTGTCGATTTCAAAGTATAATTTCGGAAACGCGATGCGACACTGCTCCTCCGACAACCCGTGGTTATCCGCATCGCGCTCGACCACAAACTCCCATTGCCCGTTCGTATCGTTGCCAGGTGATGATGGCGGTGCGTGATATATCGTAGACGGCTTGATCACGTATTTTGCGGTACCGCTGGACCGGTTATCGAAGAGGAAATAGGTAAGGATGATGAAGGATATGAAGGCGCCGACGTATATGCAGCGGATCCAGAGGGATTGGCCCCGGAGTGAGGGCGTTGGTATATGCATGTCAAATGGAATATATACGGAGAATATACGAATTAGTACTCCGGACAAGGCTTGATGTGAGATATCACGGGCTCCGAGAATACGTGAGATTGGCGTGCTGAAATGCGATGCTGGTATGATCGATGTACCGGCACTTAGCGGAAGATTATGATAATTTTAGGAGAATAGAGATGGTCATCTCTGACCGATGGTGATGATGGGAGAGGTCAGAGGTGAGAGTGTGATAGCGATACGAGTGTCACGGAACAGTTGGACAAAATTCAGCTGGATGATGTCATCCCGGTCGATAGCAATAAAAGTAGAAAGGCTATGGAAGAGCACTCCGGGAGAATAGAAATATCTTCCAAGCAATGTGTCAATTTGAAAAGTGTTGTTGCCAGAATCTCACGATGATTGTTTATTTTCTCGTATCTTGGTGGATGGGTCCCGAATCACAACCAATAAGGAGCAGTTTCTATAGCACAGACTGGGACGACTAGTCGATGCTAGTGTCCTCGAGCCAAACCTCATCCAGTAACTGTTTTGCCGTTTTGCGCTCATCCGGATTTATCCTCATCGTGCTCTTGAGAAACAAGACAAACTCCTCCTTATCACTCCCGGACAGACTCTCAATCCAATCCTCCAGAAAGGCTTTTGGCCGCCCTGGAAGCGGATCGCGGATTTTTCCATCCTCGTCAAAGAATTTCGCCACCAAAGTGCGGTCCCCCTGTTCCAGTGACCGCCGGGAAAGGGTCCGAATAGAGCATCCATTTCTTCAAGGTGATGCTTTGTTTTGTAGGATCCATCTTCCGGTGACTCACCACCAAAAATGTGTACCGCATCAAGAATCTCGAGTAGGATGGCCCCAAGGTTCCAGATATCAGTTGAAGGCCCCCATGGAGCTCCAAGGATCACTTCTGGTGCTCGAAGTAACACGGGTTGGATGAGCGGCGTGAGGTGGTTGTCCGTCCAGCTGGCAGAGCCCCAATCGCAGAGGGTGATGTTAAGGGTCATCGAGTCTGTGTTCTTTCAGACATAGAAGTCCTTCAGTGACTGGGAAACAATCGTAGAAGGATCAGAGGCAGGATCATAGGCAGCAGGGCTAGCAGGTGTCTGCTTCAAATAGTCATCGATGATTGAGAGATCGGGAATTTGGACCATGATTTTTTTGGGGCTTGATGTCTATGCACTGTTAATACCTTGTTTAATATTATCAGCTCCACGTTTATGACTTGAGCTACTTACCTGTATGGATGATGTGGTATTCATGAGCGTAGTCCAGAGCGAGGAGAAGTTCTTCAGCGAACCGCTTCATGAGGCGATTTGGTACTTGACAATTCGGGAACCACGTGCCGAATGCTGTAAAGCTCTCCCCCATAGGTTCGAGGACAAGACAAACATGGCGTCCGTTCGGTCCAATGTGCTCGAAGGAATCAAGCAATCTCGGTGTGTATCGATACCCTGGATGAGCAGGATTGGAATCGTGCAGGCGTTTGGGGATCTCTAATTCGAAGATATCATTCTCTGCACCGTAGCATTCCGCACTGAGGACTTTCAACGCCCTATAACTGCCGCATCGTCATGCCTGGTTAGCAAGGAAGCATACATATAGGGACCGTGTATTAGTGCAAGAGTCTCACACTTGATCTTTCACTAGCCATACTGTTGAGTACAACTGTAGCCAAGTTTCCTGAGGACTTCGTATCGTCCATAAAACACTTCTCCCAGATGAACGGGGTGGAGCGCGCCATGATGGTAAGACTCATGACCTTCTTTTCGACTCGGCGGCTAGTCATCACAATGTTGCTAGAGGAAGTGGCGTTGGTAAATAGAAAGAGAGGAAGAAATGTATCCAGAGGAGATAGTACCTGACCCATGGTTATCTATACACGTGATTTGAGCACCGAAACGGTAATCAGAAGAGTTATGCAGTGAATATAATACTGAGAAAGACTAACCTCTCATATTATCTCCTCCCTCTGTCTCTCTCATTCCTTTTCTTTGCTTGTATCTAATATCAATCAAGGGAGCACTTGACAACATCCTCGGCTTTGCCTTGTCCTAAGCAATGTTGAGGGCTGGATTTCCAGCCGACAGGTCAAACACATTGAACAAAAAAGATTCAACTTGCCATGAAACTGTGATCACAGCTTCTACACACACAAATTACGCAGCCCACCGCGAGATAGCTTTATGGTTTCTTTGAAAGTGGGTTATCATTTTTGTCCATTTGTGATATCTATTTCTCATCCAATATCACTGCAGAGAACCAACCATCCGTATCTACAGAAACGACCGTTGCGAACAACAGCGAGACCGTGTTTAAGGGCTGAAATACGACAGTCCCATGACTTTGGGGACTCCAGCGTAAGAGCTCTGCTTGATCACATAGCATTTGTTGAATGAAACTGACGTTATTTAGCAAAATAACCTGGCACAGATCCCAAAGAGCATTTAACCGAGAATCTCCGCAGACCACTATGTGTATAACGCAGACGCCATGCTGATTCCGTAAATGTTACCAGAAGTTAGATTCTCGGCCACGAAAGCTGTGCAGGTTTACAGCGACAGTACTGACATTGCTGTTGTTTCATCCCATTTTAAGAACTGGACTGATTTCGCTGTATGAAGTTCCGTTTGGGGAGATTGTGGCATGAAAGCAAGGCAGAGCACTTGGAAGCGGATATCAAGGATACTGCTAAGTCAGGCCAGATTGATAGATGGGTAGAGGCGTTCTGGTTCTATTCTGTTTTGGTTCAAATTAATCATTTTCTTGTTTGTTAGCTAAGTGCTATAATACATTAATCATATCTATCATATCCAAGTCTATCCTGTTCCATCCCCTAACCCCCCCTCAAACCAACCTAAAACCCTAAACCTTCCCCCAATTAACCCACTCACACCCACACCCTCCCGTCCCGCCATCAACCCCTCCCCAACCACTCCCGTCATCGCCAACAACACTCGTACTATTAAACACCCCCGGCGCCGCATTCACAAGCGTCCCATCATACCCCCTCTCCTCAACCTGCAGCTTGATCTCCGTCGAGTTGAGACTCATGTCGTCGGACATGCCGTAGCAGTACACCATTTTCTGGGATACGGTGCCGCCGTGCCGGTCCAGGGTTATCGTTACCGGGTACGGGAATGTGCCGGGGCGGGCGTAGTCTTGTTTTGTTATGCTGGATGAGGAGGTAGGGCTGGATGCCGATGATGATGAGGTGGTGGTGGTGCCGGGGAGTAATGTCTTTCCTGATTTATCACCCTTCGTCCAGATCTTGACAAGAAACCGTGTTTGAGACCATGTGCATCGTACCCGTGCATTCTTTTTAGTTGAGCCGCCGTTTTTATCGCTTGAGATTGTATCAATTGCCTTTCCATTCAGCGGGGCGTCGGATTCGAGGAATATCGATCTGTCAAAGTACGTGTAGAACCCGTAGTGCTCGTCATCCTGGTCGCGGTTATACAAACGGATGGGCTGGGATTCAGGGAGCGGGTAGAGGTTTGCCGGGGCCGCTGTGCCATCGGAGTCGGAGTCGGGTGCTGGGATTATGTCTGTGAGGTTGGGGAAGGAGCTTCTTCGTGAGAGACCCGAGTCGGAATTTGAGCTTGATGAGGACGAGGACTGCGTTGACAGGAAGGTCATGAAGAAAGGTGTTTCTTCGCCTGCGTACGGCTCGGCGTTTTTGTCTGTCGTATTGCCCAGGAATTCCTGATCTCGCATTGATGGCGCCGAGGGCGAGGGGTCCCATGTACCATTGCTACTGCTACTGCCACTCCTCTTCGACACCGGCACCGTGCTCCTCGGATACGTCCCGTTACGGAACCGAATATGAACCAGAAAGTTCGGCTCATCTGGATCATATGGCTTATTCCCCTCCTGCTGCTCCTTTGGCAACGCACAGCTCCACAACGTCTCTGGATAAATACATCCAGATTCCTGCTTCTTCGCCTCGGGACCAGCAATCGTCGCGAGACCAGTGGGCATGGGCGGGTAGCCGGTTAAGTTCAGCCAGTTTGAGTGGGCGGGTGTTGTTTTTGTGTTGTTAGTGTTGGTGTTTGTGGAGGGGTCGGAGGGGCTGGATTTGTGGGTTAGAAAGACGGCGAGGAGGATTGCGACGACGAGAATCATTAGGAAGAGGCAGGCGATGGCGGCGTAGCAGCGGCGTTTTGTTTTGCTTTCTTTGTCCTTTTTGCGATTGAGGCATTTGCTGAGAATGCCGGTCTTTCCGCTGTTTTGGTTGGTTTTGTCGTGTTTTTCGTGGATTTGTGCTGTGGTGAATTCTGTCTGGGCGACGGGTGGTGTTACATCTCTTGCTGGGTGAGGGTTAGGCCATTGGCCAACGTAACCATCGTTGGATGTGTTTGCTGATGCGGTTCCTGTGGGATGAGGATTCGGCCACAAACTGACTTGACTAGCAAGAGCAGCGGGTGCTTTCGGGTGTTCCAGACCGCCCTGCGCATTAGACACTGGAGCCGGTCCATTCTGCAGACTAGAGAGCGGAATCCCAGTCCGTTCAGTCGCCTGCTGGAACGCAGGAGAGACCGGCGACGGGGCCTGTGGTGGTTGACTCTGCGGGACGACGATGTAGTGAGGAACCGCTCTTTCGACTTTGACAGTGGTAGCTGTGTTCGTCTGAGGTACTGGTGGTGGAGGTGGTGCTGCGACAGGGAGGACGCAGAATGGTGTGACTGGAGTTGCTGGACGGGCTGCTGTCGTCTGAGAAAACGGGTTCAAGAGCTCGGGTTGTCGAGGACCCGTTTCGATGGTCAGATTGCGAGCACCGTCTTTCGGTTTTGCAGAATTCCCAGTTTCAGCTTCCCTCACGGATGGCGCATTAACAGCTGTGGATCCAGAGAAATAATGCGCACGAGCTCCCTCAGACTTAGGGCTCTGCATCTCCGCATGCTTATCCACAACGGCAAAACCAGCAACACCCTTCGCACCCGATTTCTCTTCCACCTTCCCAGGTTCAGAGACCTGGATAGCTGGCGCCACTGGCGTAAGCGAACAAACATGCCCCACGCACTCAAAATATGGCCTCCCGCTGAACAACTCATGCGCGCACGCTTGATAATACTCCGCCGCACAACCCTGAATCACCTGTCCCGCGAACATTCCAGATGCCATATCGCCATTGCCTGCACCGATGTCTCTTCTCATATTCATCCCTCGATCCATATTCACAAACGGATTCGTAGTCGTCGCCACACCCTGCCATCCGCACTCAACGGGGTCAATACCATTCTCCGTCTCGGGTGTATCAGGCGAGAAGCACGATACTTCTTTCGAGGTAGAGTCTTTCTCCCACCAGTCTTCACTAGATACAGTCGAGTTCGCACCTAGCTCTGGGAGTAGAGGTGGTCGATCGGGGCTCGTTGGCGTTAACGTTTTTGCGGACGTTGAGGTACTGGATTTCAGCAACGGGGAAAGGAGATATGTCCACCATCCTTGGGATTGGTGACGGCTTGTATCGGTGTTGATGCTGAGCTTGGATAGGGCTTTTCTTCGTTCGGAGCGGGGGCGGGGTTGGGGTTCGGGTGGTGGTTGTGCTGAGGCAGGGCTGTCGTCTTCTTCGAAAAGGGTTCCTGTGGAATATGCACGTGATTTTCGTGTTCTAATGATCGACCTCCGTTGGTGTTGTTGTGGGTTCGGTGTCGCCTGCTGTAAATTCGGCGTCGCCGTCACAGTCGGCGTCCTAGAGTGATATGCCGGGATAGCAGGAACAGGCGGTACTTCGTCGTAATCAATCATAGGATTCGGCGTGGGCGTCGAATAGACACTCGACGCAACTCGAGGTCTCGGATGCTGCTGTTGCTCTGGGATATCATCCTCCCAAAAGCTATCCTCTCTAGCCGGCGTGACAATAATCGACGGCATCACGGGGGTCATCTGGCTATCAATACCCTCAATCTCTCTCTCCCTCGACTTTCCCGTATTCGAACCCGAGTCCACCGAGTCCGCATACGTAACGCTGAGTCCAATAGTAATCGGTCTATCACCCGGCGAGAGCTCATCTTTGCGTTTCTTATTTGGACGCTCGTGGGTTTCCTCTGGCACTCGTGAATGTGAATCAAAAACAGCCCTCCTCGGCTCCAACGATCCATCCGGAACCTGAACCCGTCGTAGACCCTGAGACCTCCTCTTCCTAAGAATCCCCTTGATCTTCTGCACGGATCTCTCCCGCTCGCGCGTCCGACACAGCGTCTTCAAATCATTCAAATCAACCAATGTCGGACTCTTCTTCTTCGGCTTGGGAACAGACAGCGACGACGACGAGAAATCCGTCACCAGGCTCAAACCAACCGGCCTCTTCGCACCCGCACCACCTCCAGCACCAGCACCAGTAGCAGCATTAACCTTCAACCCACCCTGCTCATCCGTCTCCACCATCTGACTCCGATGCGCGTCCCGCTCGGACGTATGCAACATCGGCATCAGGCGCGCTGTCTTGGAGACCTCGACGGGTTGATGGCGGTTATCCCGGTGGTGATGGTGATGTCTTTCATCTGAGCATGTTGAGGACGTTGGGCTGGGGATTTCTTCGGTGATGGGGGAGGAGAGGGGGAAGGAGGGGGCTGTTGGGATGCGGAGGGTTGGGATGATTGGTTTGCCGGTCATTTTGCTTTCTTCCTGTGTGTGTTAGTGTTATAGTGCTGTGGTGTGTGTAGTCGAGGACGTACAGACTATCGGTATCGATTTAGAGTCAAGGCTGGGGTTGAGAGTGGTGAATGGAGTCGATGTTGAATGGGGTCTATTATTGAGTCCGGCCCATTGAGAGAAACAAAGAAAAGACAAAGAAAAAGACAATAGATCATTCATTCACAACAAAGACAGACAAAGCAGGCCAGAGCCAAAGGAGAAACAACACTTTCAAAAGAATGACAAGAAGACCAAAGAGTGAAGACAAAAGATGAACAAACCCTCAACAGACAACAAAACAACATAATCGCCCACAGCCATGTTATTATTAGCCCACGCAGTCCACATGTCCATCTTGTCTGTACATAGTAAAGAAGCAAATAAACCAGCCCGCTTCTTCACTCTTCCGATCTCAATCTGGATCTGGCCGGCGGCAGCTTGGAACCATGTAACCCCCATGATTGGACCAGGACCCCCATCGCGCATGGCCAGCTGCGAGGCTGTTTCCTGAAGAAACTAAAAATATTGGGCAGGAAAACAGAAACAGCGTGTTAGAGTACGCGCTGGGCTGGAGTCGGCGCTTGTGGAGATTGGGAATGTCGGTCGTTGTTGTATCCGCCAATCATGGCCCGTGTCAACTGTATGTAGCCGCCGGGGTCTTGTACAGGTATCTCGACATGAGCACAGACATGGAGATCCAGGCTACTATGGAGTACAGTACGTAGAATAATACTACAGTAAGGTTAGGTTACCATCGCAATCCAAACTGAACTCCAAACACGCCGGTTTCTCGGATTCTTTTAGTAGAGACACAAACCAATCCAAACCCATCCATCCCATCCCATCCCAGACATCCCAATGCAGAATTAAAACAACCCTCGTACAGTTCAGTCCAAAAAAGAAACTTCCCGCTGGAGAGCAGACATCGCACAGCGTAACAAAACCAAGCCGGATATCGTGCGGAATCAGAAATCCACGGGTATATTTCCCTCATAGGGATACAAAGTAAAAAAAAAAGAAGACGCAAAAAACACCCATATCAGTGTGGCCAGCAGCATAACAGGTTTCACATCTAGAATATATTAAGGACGAGGAAAACGGTAAAAGTGCCATCTTCATGGCAATATACAGCGCGTCGTGAAACGAATATAACTAGGTTTTTATCGTCGCTCGTCCGTGTATTGCACTCCTTGCATCGCTGAGGATCCATTCATGAGCGGCGGTAGTGTCCGTGGTTGTTCGCGGGTAATGATAGGCCCATGGTTGTAATGAGTAAAGACCGGGCCATGGCCATGACCGTGACCATTCGTGTGCGGTCCAGCCATCGAATGCGGCTCATACATTGATTGAGTCCGTGCATGGCCGTTTTGCTGCTGGTTAAGCTGAGCACGCAAGTCTTCCACCTCGGTCCGCAAGAGCGAGTTCTCCCGACGGACACCACCCAGGTTTTTCTCCAAGTGCGAGATATATTCGATTGCTGAACCATATTAGATTCTTGTGCTTTGCAGCCCGGGGAGAGATGGGAATGCCTACCTCGTGTAAGGGTCTCCCATTTACTGGATTTATTAGTCTGGCTCTGCGGAAGTCGCACCCGCAAAGCTTCAAAGCAATCTTTCATCTCGCTGCGGCGTTTCCGCTCCGCCAGTTTATGGGTAACTCTCAGCTCGGGTGTCCGGCTGTAAGGTGTATTTCCGGCCGGATCGGGATCTCCAATGAGGTCTCGGACTTGTTTATGCTGTAAACTATGGTGGTGTACATTCTGAGGGAGTTCTGTGACGTATGAGCATTGAATCCATCAGAGTCCGAAAGTAGACCTACCATGCTGACCTCGAGGCAAACGCGCATCCGAGTACAGACTGCTAATCGAGTCTGCTGTGCTCCCCTTCCGCGAGAACTGCGCTGTGGACTTTTCAGTAGACGAGGAAAGGGAATTGGATCGAGTGACATCCGGATCAGGGAAAGCGTAGGCGAGACCCGCGGTCGGTGCCTCTGCATTATAGATTTCAGAGCGAGGATTGTTGGAGATGGCTGGTGCAGTGCGGCCTGCCGCAAAGCTGCGATGCTCGCTCGTTCGCGAACCGAGCGGTGACATGGCCGATCCCCCCGAGTAACGAGGGCCGCGATAGATTCCCATGTCTGTAGAAATACCGCGTTCGCGTTGGAGATTGGAGACAATCGATGTTTGAGAGGCATTGGTGCTGTGGTAAGGTGAGGAGGGGTTGATGGCCAATGAGCTAATCCCTTGGTTCATGCGACTATCGATACTGCTCCGTCGCGATTCGGGAGGATCTGCGATGCTACCTCGTTGCGATGCGGCCTCGTGGTTATAGTTTATGGAGGGGAGGGTGGAAGGATGTGGTTGAGCGGAGGCGCCAAAGGCAGGGGAGTGTTGGGCACCGGTAGAGGAAGGAGTATTGCTGTTGGAGTGGTCATGAGGGTAGGGGGATCGATCGGGAACGCAGGAGACACGGTTTGGAGAAGGTTGTTGAGAGGTAAGGAATTGCAGGGAGGGATAGTTGCTGGTGCTGGTTGTTGCGGTAGAGTAGGTGGAGGATCCTTTTAGATTATCAGCTCAGTTCATGTTCTGTCTTTTTTCAAAGCGCGTCCGTACTTGTGCTATGAGGCATTGACCAGTTCCCCGAATCTCGTTCAATGGTGTTCAGCGACAGGTTGCCGGGTGATTTCTCCGCCGGATGAACAACATGACCGTTCATGCTCGCTGTCAAAGTCGAGATGGAAGGAAGAGTTTGCGAAGAGGAAACCGGAGGGGTGTGCGAGCCGGTGGTCTCCCAAGGCCGGTGGGAGATGGAGGGATCCATGATGATGCTGTTTTTTTCCTTCGGTAATCAATACAGTAACCGATTCAGTCTATCTCATGATCCGAAACCAGGGCGCAATGAGATGTTTCTCGGGGAAGAGGAAAGTGGAAGACGTTGCTTTGGTTTCGGAGGATGAAAGAAACGGGCGTCGGAGGATCAAAGAAAAACGATCGAACACAACAGAAGAAAGAAGTCGCTTGTCTGCGGTAATGGATCTGGGAAGAGGGCAGAATAAAAATAAAAAACCGAGATCACACGGTCATCACCCTTGCGATATGATCGAGAACGGGCAGACAGAGACGACGAGGAGAGTTGAAGAGAGGTGGTGGTAGACTCAAGAATAATCGACCGGGCGCAGACAGCAGCAAAAGAGACCGGGAGGAAGGACTAGTGAGACGTCAGAAGTCGAGCCTGCAGAGTGCGGTACATATTGGTCGAGGATAGAATACAGAATAAAAGGGGAGAGAGAAACAAAAATGCAAATAGAGAGAGGGGGAGGAGAGAGAGAGAGGAAGGGTACGTGCAGTGTGGGAGGAACAGAGGTGGAAATGAAACGATCGATCGGGGGGGAAGAAAAGAACAACGAAAAAGAAAGAGAAACGCCGGACCGACAATTACACGTTTTTTCTTTTTTAAAGTGTTTCTTCAAGGCTTGAAAGGTATTGTTTCTTTTTTTCAGGAGAGAGAAAATTGATTCAGTCGTACTCTGGGCTGTACGGTAACACACATACCACTCTCTACAAGAATATTAATAGGAATTGTCAGTCGCGTGTGTTGCCATGTGTCTGCAGCTGCCGAGTGATTCGTGCAGATCAGTCTGGGAAATGGGTACTTCGAGTCAAGATTCGGTAATATTCTTACAGACAGACACATTGTAAGTCTACTCCGGAGTATGATTCTTTAAGTCTGAGGTTTGAGTTCCCAAGTGCAGAGTCCCCTCTGGAGGAGACTGCCAGGTACGCTCCACTGCACTACCCGATCGGCGTCTCAGATGCGGGAACGAGTCTGTGCTCGATATTGAGACAAGGGAAGGTTCCTAATCTATGTTTACTATTTTTCCTACCTCTGATGTATATTAATCGACAATCTTTCTTTATTGTCCATCACAGTCCTTTAATAACACTGCATATTCTTTGTGTAGAATACAGTATTACCCTAAACGGTTTAGTAGCTGGATGAACGGGAAGTGGGGCAACCCAACCGCCGGGGGGTCGATCGTTCGCTAACCGGCCAATCGGGTTACGCGCCTCCGGGCCACTGCAAAAAAGGTTGGAATCACGAGGTCAGCACGTTTTCTGTACTTACGGTATGGTATGGTAATTACTAGTATTAAATACTGTGATGGAGAAGACTTCCATCACGTGGCGATCAGCGCTCCACAGTGGACGGTCGACACTGACTGGTCCGAGATGGATACTACTAGTACTAGTAGCGAGTATGGATGCTCCAAAGTACGGGTTTGTGGTCTAATTCTGAGGAATTGCGTGGTCGCCTGCCATTGGTAGACTCACTCCGACTCATCCATCGGAGACAAAGATGTGTGACCCTGCAGTATGCCGTCGACTGGTCATTTCAGTTTTGTCGAGTCGTACAGATTGACATGGATGGCTGTTGTACGCTCTACATCCTTGCAGACAACAGACAATGAGGTGATTGTGTGGTATTTGGTCTGCTTGCCCTTGCTTGAGTAACAATCAAATTGTCTTTTTCTTTTTGGTCGGAAAGAATAACAGTCTATATACATTACTCCTCATCGTCACCCTCATCATCGCCCTCCCCCTCCTCTTCATCCTCATCGTCATCATTGTCATCGTATTCAACCCCCATCTCTCCAGTAATATCCCACCGATCGCCCTTGGCCGCTGCACTAACGTACTTGACAAACTTCAGCGTCCCCTGATCCCGCAACACAATGCTCAGTCGGTTCCAGCCCGCTGCAGTTGTGAGTAAAATCCCGTCGTCTTCATCGGCATCGGCGGAACGGTAGATCGCTGCGTCCTCCTCGTCGTCTCCATCGCCAGCCATGTAGAGTTCGTAGCCGCCAACGACTAGGTCCTCGTCGTCGTCGGCGGACTTAGTCTTAGCCTTGGGTTCGCTGCTTTCTGCGGATTCGCCGTTCTTGTTCTCGTTGTCTTCGTCCTCTTCCTCCTCATCAGACTGCTTCTCCCATCCCGGTGTCGGGGTCAGACCAAGAGTGAACTCCAGTCGCGGCTCCTCGCCGTCGTAGCTACTGGCCAATGTGTAGTCCTGTCCGCGACGGAACCGCCGGGCCAATACATTATGGCTCGTCACTCGATCAGACCCCGTAACATGCGTCAGCCATTTCCGGAACGCCTGCGACGGGAACAGATCGTTCAGTAGTTCGTCGATCGGCGATTTAGATTCCGTCACCGATGGCTGCTTATACACATATCGCTGCTTATGCGGCGGTCGAGCCACCGTCCACCCCGTCCGTGCATGGATCTCCTCTGCTGACGGGGGCAGACCCTGCTTCTCCTGCTCTTCGATGTATGACCGCACTCGGGTGGCGAATTTGTCTGACAGGAAACGCTCAAGACTGAGGGATGACTCGTTGCTGAACGTTTCTGACATTTCCTCCGCAATGTCCGGGGTCAGGTACGACGGCTTGATGTACTGCACCAAGAACCCGAGATCCGATTCGGTGAATTCGGTTCCGGTCATCTCTTCGTCCTCGTCCTTGGCCTTGCCTTTGCCCTTGCCCTTGTCCTCGTCCGCTGGCTTCTCATCGTACACGACCGTCTGCGGCTGCGGCAGGTCGTAGATGTCACCACGTCCCTGCAATTGAGCCAAACTGCTGCGCTCTGCCAGCTTCTCCTCCAGACCCGGCTCGAATCCATCCTCGCCCTCCTGGGGAATGTGGAACCAGCCACTGATCGCCATACGGACCCGCTTCTTCGACTTGTCCTCCCCCTCCTTGGGATGGTACACCTCCTCCACATCGTGGAAACTCTCGCCGGGTTGCACAGTGAAGAAACTGAGCTGGTTGAACGCCGGTGGAATGCTGAGACTGTAGTCGGGGCTGGGGATCTTCACGTCCTCCCCGTTGACATCCTTCTCTGTCGTGGTGGGGTACAGCCGCAGCGCACCACCCCACTCAGCCTGCCATGGGGTATCCGGGTCGGTCAGATACAGGATATAACTAAGGCGACGGCTTCCAATAACGTCGTCGTGACAGAGTAGATGGCATCCCTCGTTGTACACGTTAATGGCCATGTCCGTCTTGCGTCCACTCAGCTTGCCCGAACCAGTCACTCCGGCCAAATACTCGCGGAATCGCTGCGAGTACATGGCATCGCGGAGCTTCAGCAACGACGGGAGTCGCGAAAGAGACGCATCGTCCAGTCCGTCCAGGTTTGCCAAGTCGCCCGATTGGAAGATCTTGTAGATGTCCGTTTCCTTTTCGGTAAAGTGGAGATGTTCTTGAATTTCGTCGCGGACCGCTCGCAGTAGAGAATCGTTGAAAACGGGGTGGATTACGCCATGCAGATACCTATCAGCCATTAGCAACTACCAAGCCTGTATGTACAGAGTTCCGTACGGCTTCGACTCGGCATAAGCCGTGGTGTACTTCTGCAGCTCCGCGCTGTCAAACAGGCCTTCGCGAAAGCGCGTGGCCGCCTCTTCGTGCGACAACGCGCGCTTCTTGGAGTCGGGCTGGCCATCGGTACCCTGTGATTCTCTTCCTGTCTTGCGTTTCATTTTGAGAATGGTTGGAGGGGAGGGGGAGGGTTGAATTGGGGAGATGGACTTTTTTTTCTTTTTTTTCTTGGGCGGTGAGATTCTGCGGGCATCAGATGATTGTGGGGGAATCAGATAAGGATGAGTCCGATACAAGTTACAAGTACAAGCCTTACCGTGTTTTTTACAATGGCTTTTGATCCCTGAATATATTTGGAATCTTTCAAAGTTAGAACAAAAATAAATAAGAGAAATACATACCCCTGCATATCATATTCGTGTTGTGCCTGACAGCGCTCTTCGTTGTTTGCTGCGCCCCGTTGATAAACCGAGATCCAGCGCCTCCATCATCTCACCAATCCTCCTCCTCACTCCTCCCCCTCAAAATGCAATCTCCCCCAAATCAACCACACGAACAACCACAACCACAACCACAACAGCAAGCACAAGAACAAGCACACAACCGCAACAATACCATAAATCACAACAACGATGCCCGCCCAGGGACTCCCCCGCCACCCCCATACTCCCCCGTAACACCCGTCTTCGCCCAACTCGCCCCCGTTCAAAACGGCCCATCAGGCCATCCCATCGTTCCTCCACCAATATCCTCCTCCCATTCAATATCGCCAGCATCAACAGCAAACCCCTCAGCCCTCCCTCCACAACATAATGCGCAAACCGGATCAGGCACAGGAACGCGACCAGAAGTCGCCACCGAGCCACCACCCCCTGTACCCATAGGCCCTATTTCCGAAAGTGATAATCCAGATGTTATCGCATTGCGCTCAGCAATATCTATTCTACAGCTACAAAAGCAGCAGAGCTTGAGGGATATGCGGGCGTTGGATAGGATGAAGAAGGCTGCGGCGGCTGATCCGGAGCGGTTTGCGAGGGAGTTGACGAGCGGGAATCTCAAGGCGGAGGATAAGGGGGGTTTCATCAATTTAAACCTCTCTGCTGACGAGGATGATGATGATGACGAGGAAATGGAGGGCGGTGAGGGGGTAGAAGGGCAGGGAGATGTCTTTTCGAATCTCGGGAAATTCCCAACGCCACAGAATGTCGTCCGCATGCCACCGATTAACTGGGCCAAGTATCAGATTGTGGGCGAGCCGTTGGATAAAATGCATGCGGAGCAGTTACGGCGTCCATCTGCTGGCGAGCCGTTACGGGAGGATTTGGCGCAGAGAGCACCGGAGCATGTGTTGGCTTCGCCGTATCGGCCGTTGGTGGATAAGTTGGAGACTCCCGGGAGAGCGACGGGGGCTGGCAGGGGCAGGAAGTGAGTGGGGGCCATGATGTTTGCTATGAGATATGGAAAATTCTTATATTTATGGTCTTTACGGAGTTTCTTGCGATTGACAATCCCGGATTTGAACTCTTTAACCAGGGTAGTTTCATGCAGGAGGTATTGAGCCTGCATGAGATTATTCTTGTCAAAGAGCTTTAATTCGGGATTATCAATCGTGAAAAACTCCATGGCCAAGCCAGCTGGACAAGCCGTCGATCTTGCTATTCATGTACATAATCATTTATTAGACTAAACAGGTTTATCAACATAACATTCCAACCATATCCTCCCTCCCTATCCTCTCTTCTGCCCAAGAACAGCAAAAACCCTACTCCAACCCAACTGCCCTCTGAAGCCTCACATTCGCCCTCTTCACCCGCTGCTGCGGCGTCAAATTCCCTTCCACCCAGTCCTCCTCTACCTTCTTACCTTGATTCTGCTCCTGCCTCTGCATCAAACCCATACCACCCTGCTGCACCTGCATCTGCCTCGCCTTCTCAGCAAGCCTCGCCGCAATCTTCCTCTCCACAATCACACGCTCATTCACACCAAGACGTCCGATCTTCTGCGCAACGCGCATCTTCATCTCCTCGCTGATTCTCTGCGCCGTTATCCAGCTTTGTGCTTTGGGACAGGTTGGTTTGGTGCGTTGGAGGATGTGGGAGATGGCGTTGCAGGAGAGGGGTGGGTTGGTTATGGCTTTGTTGTTGGACATGGCGTTGGACATGGTGGTTTTTGCTTCGGGGGATGGGATTTGGATGTGGATGGCGGGGATGTTTGGGCGGGCCTGGTAAGCAGGAGGTTAGTATTAATGGATATATAATGGAGCTTGTGCCATTGTCTTACCATACTCAGATTCAGAGCCGTCGGACGAGGTTTCGGTGGAGCTTGATTGCCTTGGTCGGGTAGGGTATTCTAATTCAGTGAACAAGCTTTCTTCCAATTTTGAACAATCCTTGGTCAATGTCATACCATCGGCTGCTGAGGCTGTTCATTCGTACCATGGCCAGCTGCGAACGCATTCTGCAGATTGCTCGTTTTCCCCTTCCAGTAGCCCTCTGTTGACAGACGAGAATCCTGAAACTCCTTCGGCTGAGTTCTCTGGATAGTGGAAGACGTGGACATAGACGACGCAGACAACGGCTTAGGAGATTCGATTTTGGTGTCGTGGATGCTTCGTTTCATTTCGTCGTTGTTGTTTTCTGCTTGTCTAGATGACGAAAATAATTGTTAGATGGAGAGTAAATAACAAAAAGGAATGCTGTTGAGAGGGAATGTACCTGGGGCATTTTGGAACATTAGAATAGGGTAGAGGCATTGTGGGATTTGAACTTGTGAGAGATCGTTTTGTGTTTGTAGTTGAATTCACAGGGGAGCTCAGGTTGTTGGGTGGTTAGGGTTTGTGTGGTTTGCAGTGAAGGTATCACAATGAACATTTACAGACTTTTTGTATTTCTTTCTCTTTTACTGAACAGAGCTTATTTATTCTGGATATCAGTTATCACCTAGTGGGAAAAATATATACACTGCAAGACTATACAGCTCACAACTTAGCCTTCCCCTCCCACGCCTTAACACTCTTCCTCCCCTCCTCCCTCAACCCATCATTCCTCTCCTCAACCTTCTCCCTCCACTCCAAGTTCGCCTCATCATTATCCAAAATCCCCAACGACCCCCGATACATCTCCTCCTTCATAGTCCCATAAATCCCCGTATCCGCCTTCGTCTGCAACCCCCTTTCCTTAATGAACTTCACCGTCTCCCCCAACCCCCCAACGCCATCAACGATCCCGCGCTGCAATGCCTCAGGACCAGGGAATCGCTTCGCACCCAGGACGACGTCGCGGAATGTCGCGGGTGTGAGCTTCTCGCGGAAGATAGTCATCATGGGGGCTTGTAAGGGGACGCCGAAGTCAAGCTCGTTGATGCAGAGGAAGCCCTTGTATGGGTTTTGGATGCGGTAGTCGTGGTACATGGCTAGCATGAAGCCGGCGGCGAAGGAGTGTCCGTTCAACAGGCTGATTGTTGGCATGGGGTAGCTGCTGCGTATGTTAGTAGTGTATTCAGTATCGTTAGGAAAGGGGGAAAGACGCACGTCAAGAACCGACGGAACAGCTTCCATAGCCACTTCTGTGTGAATCCCTCCGTGCTCATCGCAACTTCCAGGTCTAATCCATTGCTGTAGAACTTCTGGATTCCGCTCGTCGTCACGACCACACCTTTCGGATACCGGTGCTCAATGACATCCAGCGCAAGGAGCAGCGCGTCAATAAACGCGGGAATCAAGCGGTTGTCCTTCCCCGACGCGAATGTGAGGATGTAGATGTTCTTGTCCTCGTTCGAGGAGGTCGGGTTCGAGCAGACGATGCTGCCTCCTGTGGCAGAGATGGGGATTGTGAAGAGGGTTGTCATTGTTGAGGTCTGGGTTTATAGGTGGTGGTTACACTGATTGCGGGTTGTGAGATGGGACTGTTGTTGTAGTGGTTTTGTTGTTGTTATAGGCGCATCGTCGGTTATGCGGCCGTAGCTTGTCTTCCGCGGCATCACATGCTTGGGATGCGGCATGCTATATCTATAGTGCCGAATGTCAATTCATCCTGTGATGGCGATCTATACCGGAAATCCAGTATTCTAGATGTATTCTAGGACTGTCAAGAAGCTGTACTATGTTGCTGTTGTAGAACAAGTCTAATCTACATGACGTCATGTACTAATCAGGTCTCGCCTCTACTTTAACTTAGAGATAGAAAGCACTACATTCAATCACTCTACATACCCTGAATACAAATTTTTACTACCATTCGCTAGCAAAATGACAGCAGAACAGCCGCCCAAACAAGCTACCTACTATCAATCCTCCAACCCCATCACCCACAACCCCTTCGAACAAACCCGCCAACAAGGCGACCCCGTCCCGAACACTACCACGAGCACAACCCGCCGCACAGCAAACTCCAAACCCTCAAGCGACGAATCCCTCGCCAACCTCAAAGCAGACCACCAGCGCGAACAAGCCCGCGAACAAGGCGCCCCAGACATCGATCTTGAATACGGCGTCGAGCAGCAGCCGGCTGAGGGGAATATCGCGGATGCGGTTCAGCATAAGGGCACCCGAAGCAGTGAGCGGACGCAGGCAGGTGCGCATTCGGGTCCTGTCGGGAGCGCTTTTGGGCCTGGGTATTCGGGGTTCGGGAAGGATGGGGATGGGGGGGCAAGATCAGATGAGGGATTTAGGGAGGAAGAGGGAGGAGCATGATCGTGTGCTGGGGATCGGGTTGGGCAGAGTCCGCCGGATATAAGACAGCAGAAATTGGAGTTGGATGAGCGGTTGAATGTGAAGGATGCAGTTCGAGAGGCAACCGGGGATCCGGTGGTCGGGAGATAAGCGCTGTCATTTCATGTATTCAATCTCTTGAGATATGCAAATTAAAAAATAATGTAAATTCCGGGGTATAAATGCCAAAGAAAGCAGAGAAACATTAGTCCATATCGTCACCCTCTCCAATCGCCACCTTCCTCAAGGACAGATCTTTCTTCAGATCTTGAATTCGCTTGGCCAGCTTGTTCTTCAGGATCTGGTTCATCATTTGCTCCCACTTGACAGTCTCCAACCTGATCAAAGCCTCAAGTTCGACAATCTCTTCGCGCCGTTGCTGGAATTGTCGCTGTTGCTCTAATTGCTCCTCGTCCATTTCCTCCTCGGGCACGTCTCCCTCGTCACCGTCTGACATCTCACTCTCATCGCCAGACGACTCTGCCGCTGGTGATTGGGGCTTGGGAACCGTCGGTGTTCCTGCTTCATACACACCCCTATCTGATGGAGCGGCGGCAGCAGCACCCGTCGTTTCGTCCTCTGCCCCGGCAGCCAGAGCAGCCTCCATCTCGGCAGCAAGGGCATCTTCAAGATCATCCATTCCACCTCCCATCTCCGGCATACCTTCATCAATCTCGCCTTCTGCATCCTGTTCATCGTCGTAGTACTCGTCCTCGTAGTAATCTCCGCTCTGCACCAGTCCCTCGGCCCGATTGAGTGACGCGCTGTCGACTAATTCATATCGAGGCGGCGCAACCGACGCTTCGTCTTGTTCGATCAAATCACTCACAGCCTTTTCCACTTGTTCGATCGTCCGTGTGCTAACCCGGTTGCGGAACCGTCGCTTTCTCGCCCAACGTAGCGGAGGCGTCAGTCCGTGCGGGTACCGCAGGGTTTTCTCATCCAGCTGTTCAACCTCCGACGGTAACGGATACTCCAAAGCTTCCTTATCATTGGCTACTAGTCCCAGGACTAAAAGCATCTGGCAGATATCCGCAGACTTGTACCACCCTCTCCTATCCCAACTCTTCATGCCTTCGATGATGCATGGCAGATCCACCAGCGCCGCAGCATACTGCTTGTCGCGGATTTTTATGACAGCGCGTCGCCCTTCTCGTGTAAGCGGTTTGAAACAAAACTCGGACCGGTCGAACAGCCGCTCCTCGATCGCTTTTCGTAGGTAATCACAGTCGGGTCCAGGAAGCATGCGTAGGATGAACTGTTCCTCGATAGACGGATCCGCCTCAGTATCGGAAGCTTCAGAATCATACCCAACACCAGTCGGCCTGTTAGGGACCAGCCCCTTGTTTTTGATCCGGATCGACTGCACGCCTGGCTTCTTCGACGGGTTCAGCTTCAGTCGTTTCGGTCCTGCGCTGGAGGGAGCTGCGGCCGTAGGCTCGTGAAGGCCAGGTGCTTCCACTGGTCGCTTTTTCGAGGGCTTCTTGTTTGTCTTCTCTTCGTCATTGTTCTCTTGTGGTTTGCGGGCGATCTTCAATTTCAGCTTGCGAGGTTCGCTGGACGGGGTCGCGGGCGCGGGCGCGGGCGCGAGCGTTTTCTGAGGCTTTTCCTCCGGCGCCTTCTTCTTGCCCAGAGTGAGCTTGAGAGAAGGTCGAGGAGTCTCGGACATGGCGACAGCAAGAATATGTAAGACTCTTGCTGGATAAAGAGGATTCAAGTGATGCGTTGTTGGCGTGGAGAAGGACGAAGAATGATGGGGGCGGAGAGGCGCCGGAAGAAAAGAGATTGTCCGCCTTTTCCAAAAACCACCATCATTCAATTGACCTGACTCTATTCACCTCCCATCTCTTGTCTTTTACTTTTCCTTCTTTTGTCTGGCACATAGACATCGCAATTATCCTTACGCAAGTACACGTTTTACTGCTACGCTGTAGCTTCTACCACATCACCAGCATGTCCGCCCCAAACCTCCATAACGCTCTCCTTCGCCCGCCCATCATTCAAATCCTACGCGCCGCTGGCTTCCACGCAACCCGTCCCTCAGTCCTCGACACCCTCACAGACCTCGTCGCAAACTATCTCATGATCCTCTCCTCCTCTGCAGCCGCCCACGCCGCCAACGCACACCCCGGCGACCCGATCCCAGTCCTCGAAGACATCTACCAAGCACTACAAGACGCTGGTGCATTACGCCCCCAGCTACGAGACTGGGAAGAAGACTGGCAACAGGAGGAGGATACACGTGGACTGGACGCGTTCCTGAGCTGGTTCTCGGGTCCGACGAATCGTGAAATTCGACGTATTGCGGGCTTCGTACCCAGCGAGGGCGATATGATTGATCCGGATTCGCTTGAGAAGGAGGACTTTTTGACGGCGTTGAAGAAGAAGCATAGTAAGACGGGTGAGGAATCGAGATATGCGGGGACTGTGCTGGGGAAGAGTGCTGAGGAACATCCTGTTACCATCGAGGGTGGTGTTCCTAGTATTCGGGAATGGAGTCAGCAGGCGCGTTCAAGGGCGCCGGGGTACTGGGTTGGGAGTGACACGTCTGGTGTGAGCAGTGCTCCTAGTAATCTGTCGGAAGCTGAGGGGATGGATGTGTGAGCAGTGATGGGAGGTTTTTGAATTTCGTCAACACGACATCCTCGACGTGAACGTGCAGGGCATCGACAAACAGGCACATCCAGTCCAAGATACCCATTTGATTCGACCTACATTCTAGGCCCTTCCAGTCGTTATGCTTGTGCGAGTCATCAGCATCAGCCTCACTACGGATCGTTTCCCCAATCGATCCGTTATCAGCAGGGAACTCCCGGTGACTTAAAATGGCCGAGTCGAGAGCAGGAGGACAGTGTGACTATATAGTACACCATGAATAGATATGGACCGGACAGGACTGAAGAAGGGCCCCAATGCCTGGGGATTTGGTCTACAGAAGGACTTGTCAAGACCAGCCTGTATCTACCTCTACGACATAGACGAGCCACGAACACAACAATAAATAGATAAATCCAATAGCGTAACCCTTCTAAGTAGTCTAACCACCCCTGGTGAATAGTTTGGATATTTCATACCCGTGGTAGTATCTTCTTGGCTGCGGTGACATCAGCCCAACCATCCCCATCCAACTTTCTCCTCCACCATCAACCATCATGGTCTACGGCTTCACCCTCCCAACAACCTCACACCTTTCCTTCCAGGCATTCCTCTCGTCCAGCACCCATCCCTCATTACCACAAGCTGCCTCAACAGCCCGCCATGCGCTCCACGTCGCTCTCAAAGCGCATAAACGCTTATCCCGCGGCCCGCAACAAGACTCCCACTTGACCACCGTCCTCAACGCCTTGAACGATTACCTGCCATATCTTCTTGCCATTTCGAATGGATTGAGCGGATTCACCATCGGAAATAATACAGAGGATGTTGAGATAACTCTCCGCAGCGAGCTCGAGTCCGAATGGCGTGCCACACTGTCCACCACCACCCCTTCGCTGCCTATCAAGGGCAAAGGCACGAGCGCCGGCCGTATCCGAGGCCATGGGATTGATTACGAGATCGCGTTTACAGTAACGACGCTGGGATATGTACTGAGTAACATGGCCCACTCTACCGTTGTCCGAACGCTATACGCCACGAAGACCCCAACACCCGAGCAACGCACCGCGGCCGTGCAAACAGCTACGAAATACCTTTTACAAGCTAGCGCCGTGCATATTTTCCTCTCCACATCTTCTTCGCCGACTGGCACAGCGCCGAATAGCATACCGGATCTCGATCCCGCAACGCAATCAGCTCTCTCCTCGCTCGCACTAGCAGAGGCGACACTCCTGGCCGTGCTAAAGGATGATTCCTACGTCGCAACATGTATCCAGGCGCGCAATCCCAATGATAAGGACTGGATGGTGCGCGCGCCTGAGATTCCCAAAGTCCGCGCAATGCTCTTTGCGCGATTGTGTGTCCGTGCTGCGGAGTATGCGGAGCAGGCGACTGCCGGACTAGGTGCGGTGGGGACACAAGGAAAGGGTGGGATTGAGGATGATCTGCTTCGATATGCACGCGTGCTGGGCCGTGTGGCCCGAGCAAGGGCTTGTCGGTTCTTTGGTGTCGATGCGGAGTTAGCAGGGAAAGTTGGGGAGGGAATTGCCTGGTTACGAGCAGCGAAGAGTGCGTTGGGGCTGAGGATTGGGCCGCCGAGTGTGATGGACGGCTCGGCGAAGCGGGAGCGAGGGTTTTCCAGATTGAAGCGGGAATGGTCGGAACGGAGGGAAGAGCGGAAGATGGAGAAGGATGCTGGGAGTCGGGATCGGGGGGAGAAGAGTGAGCTTGATCCCGGTGATAATGCTGGTAGAGAAGAGGAGGGACGAGTTATTGAGATGTTGGAAACGAAATGGGTCAGGATGAATGATACGGTATGTTCATTTCCTTCAGTTCTGGTAACTGGACTAACGATATCCAGATCAACACGCAATTGGTCCCCCCTTCAACAGACCTTCTTACAAACTTGCCCTCCGGCAGAGATATCCATTCTCCTCCTGGTCCATACAAGCTTCCAGCATTGGGTGAAGAGGAGCTTGTGCGGATGCGTGCTCCGCCGGGAGATGACGAGATAGGACCAGAAAGTGATATGGACGACAGTGACGAGGAGGCTGCTGTTGATGTCAGGGCCGCAGGGGATCGACCTGCTGAGCATGAAAGTGCTTATTATTGATACCCATATATTATATCTACTGCTATATAGCGATCTGGTTGGATTTATGTTTATATTTGGTTAGAGCACAAAAAGACCATATCTTGATCCCCTAGTGTCGATAAAGCCCAGATTGTTGTAATATATGTACAATACAAGTACACCATTCGCCCTCTTCATTCATCATCCCCATCTCAAGCCTCCTAAATCCCTCACGTACACCTCAATATGAGATGGAATGCAACCGATATAACATCCATGCCATCCGATTGTCCGTTGTAGTCGTCGGGAGAGGGTACTCAAGTGATATCCGGTCCATGAATTCGAAAAGCTAAATAACCCGACAAAATACCGTAAAACAGACAGACGTAGAAGAGGAATCCGTTTTTCATTCAATAAAACATAGAAAAAAAGCCCGCTTATTTCTCCGTGAAATAGTTCTTCTCCTGTCCGAGGTAACCCCTAACCTTGCGTTCGCCGAGAAGTTCAAAGTATTTTTCTGCACTCATTAGCAATTGTCCTCTGTACCCAATGCAATCCCCTTATCCCGTCCAACGCAATCCCAATCCCAGGAAAGTGGGAAAGAAACTCACCCCTCAAAACACCACACTTCTCAAGATGATTCACCCCCTCACGAGCATAACACTTCCCCAATTCCTCCCCCACAAGACGCGACATCATGCTGCGCACCCATTGCTCCCGGATAATCGCGTCGCGGGCGTTGTGGACGGCAACGTTATCGTCGTAGTCGACGCCGTCGTACGTCGGCGGGACGGTGGGCTTCTTGGCCTTGAAGGCTTCGGACTCGAGGATTGGCATTTTGGTTTTTTTTTTTTCGGTTCGGCTGGGGGAGGTGAGCTGGAGCTTCGGTTTCGTGAGGCGTTCAGGGTAACTCACTGACTGGGCTTCGGACGGAGTTGGATGAGGTCTTGATGGGTTGCCGGCGGCGGAAGTGAAATGCGCAATTGCTTTTGTTTGATTGGTTGCATGCTAGGGCGGTGAGAGGGAGTTGTGCGATTCGTGCCAGCTGGCTTAGTCATTTTTATGTGCGTATTACTTGCCGGAAAGAGTAACTCCAGGCCCTACAATGAGCGAGGAATTCTTTTGTCATTACCCACTATAAGTGATATATAATTCAAATTATTACACTATATACATTTACATGCGTACTATCAGATTAATCTTCCCTCCCATCTCCATGCCGCTCACCCACCTACCCATTGAAGTTCTGTGGACCACCGCATCCTACCTTTCCCGCCAGAGCGACATCTACGCCTTGATCAAGACCAACCGTCACCTATACAACAAACTCAATAAGTTCCTGTATTACTTCAACACCCGGTATAAAAACGGCGCTGCGCTCTCCTTTGCCGCCGAACACAACAACTTTTTTCCAGGTCCAAAGTCTACTTGATGGTTTACATGCTGCCCGAACTTCACTGCCCTTGGACGAAGCAGAGGAAGAAAATAAAGTGGCCATAGGGAGACCATGCGGACGCTCAGAACACACAGATCCATACTGGGCAGATATCTCCACCCACCCTCTCTACCAACAGGGATACAGCATCCCAAGTATTGTGAACATCTAGCACGCCCTAGTGGTGGCCATTCGCGGCGGATATGCCAATATCGTGACACTCTTGCGAGACCGCAGGGCACGGGTCAACTTCTACCGCGGAAACCGCGTTCAATGCCTGGAACCGCAGTATACTCGCAAGTGGTGGCGGAGTTTGGAGGTTGATCACCCGCCGCTTTTCGTTGCTGTGCAGGCTGGGCATCTGGAGCGGGTGAAGGTGCTGCTTGGGCGTGGTGCTGATGCAGATATGTGTGCTCCTTCGCCGTTATATCGTACTGTTGAGGATGATCGGCGGGATATTGTTCCTGTGCTGCTGGAACATGGTGTAGGGCCGCAAATGACTGCGCTAAAGCTAGCTGTACTACGGGGGGATGAGTCTATGGTGAGACTTCTTCTTGATGGGGGATTAAAAGTTCCAGAGTACGGCTATGCTGCACTATATACTGCTAAAATGAAGGGTGGCCGGGATATGGTCGACTTGTTGGAGTCTCGGGGTGCGACCCTGGCTGCACTTGGTGATATTGAGAAGAGAAATTGGGCGAAGGAGGACGGGGATGGTACTCGTCGTCCTATTTTTCAGCGTATGTTTATTTCCGATGAGACTGAGGTGAAAGAGGATGACGAGGATGACGAGGATTGATTGGGTACCTTTTCTTGTATTACACCTTTGTCAAATTGGCATTTCTCCCTCTTGCCTACAGTAGTACCCCTAATGATACAGGATATTATATACAAAAGAGGCGTGAATAAGGGACACCATCCCCGACTGCCAAGTTGACAAAAGCAGTCCGTAAAGATGTCGTCGAATCGTAAATCGTACTCCAGCGGAGGCTCAGGATGGCGGCCACGGCGTCACCACGGCTTTTTGATGGTTTTCCTGCTCCCCGCCGCGCTTGAATAGCTTGCGGAAGAAATCCTTTATGCTATCCATACAGCGCTTTTGGACTTTAAGTTGAGTGCCTTGACCACTGAATCGTTTCATCTCGCCCAGGCAGTCACGACCGAACTGACACCCTGCCATATTAACCACAAAATCATGGTCATCCTCCTGGTAGTGGATTTTGGGATCACCACCATTACCGCACGCACCGGGAGGAAACGAATTGATAAACCGCTGGGGTAGGAATGCAACGCCGTGACGGATCCACGGGTGCTTTTCGTAAAGATATTCCAACGCATTCTGCTCATTGTGCTCCCATTCTGTGTGCTTTTGCTCGTAAACAACAGGATCCCACCAGACGTCTAGCAAGCGTTCTGTCCATGCGGAACGTCGAATGAAGAAGGACCCCAGATTGAACCCTCTGCAATCCTGGGACAGTATCAACTCGAGTGGGGGTTTCTTGATTGGCGGATATGAGAATGGAGGAGGGCCGATGTTGGCAGGATTGTAGGTATTGATGTCGGTGTAGGAAATAGCATCCAGCCGGCTGAATATGTGGTCTTGCAACGAGTACGAGGACTGCATGATCCATGTGTTCAGGTCCAGCCACCAGAACCTAGGGCACGTTAGCAACGAGCAAACACAAAACTGGAGTCGAATACTAACCACTCCGCATCCGGATGTTTTTTCATAGCATCGCGAATAAGATCAATCTTTTCCCAACCCTCTCGCCATTCATGCGAATAGCGCCTCTGAGCCATCATATTGACAACCTCCAACTCGTACCCCCATCGCTTGGCGTATTGCTGTTTATTCCAGATACTGTTGCGCTCGATCGCCCATTCGCGTGCACCTTTCAACGCCATAACACCCCCTTCAGTGTTCGATCCAACGATTACGACAAATTTAGGTCCTCTGCCGAGAAGTGACCGCCGATAGCTGTCGACAACAGCTAAGAACTCATCAGTCATGCGAAACCATAAGCGACACGTCCAGGTAGCACTCACACGTCCAAAAGAACAAGAACCCCATAGTACCCAGAATCAACAGCGTTGTCAGCACCCGTAACGTCCTCCTCCGCAACAATCTCCTAAGAAACCCAAGCAGCCGCCGGCCCCATCCATGCGAACTACGTATAAACTTCTCCCGCCCAAGATCATCCTTGTCCACATATAGACCCTCACAATCCAGCTTCTCTGTCTGAAACAGCGGCAAGGATGAGACTTCTTTGCTGTTCTTCGACCGCGAAAAGAAGAAGCCGTTGTTCCGCCGTAAGTCGTCGCTTTTGGCTCTGGCCGTGTCCCAGGATATTCCACTGGACCCTAGCGAAGTCGGTGTAGATATGCCGCTATTTGGGGAGGAAGTGTCGCTTCGAGGGGTTAGAGATATCAGACTGGGCGTTGACCAGCCGGCTTTGGAACGTGAAGGCGAGGGTGAGCGCGAGCGAGACATGGCGGAGGATTGGCCGTCGCAGGAAGCGTAAAGGACGGTTGGTAGAAATATTAAAACGAGCGAATGCTATAATAGTTAGAAATAGGCTTAAAAAAACGAATGTCAACAGTTGGGTATAAAGAGCGTGGATGAGAAAACGAAGCTCATGATGAAGGCGGATGGTGATATATATTGGATCAAGATGTGACAGACAACCACCGAAAAGGAAAGAACGATACACAACTTGGACATGAAACACGCGATAGCCGTTATTACCCGGGAATTACAATAAAGTAACCAATCTAAACCACGGACAGTGGTACAATAGTAAAAGGGATTGAAACGGCCATACACAGCACTAGGGCCCTAAATGCGACCCTGAATACCGTCCGCATAATGTGTGGATATACGTGAAACAACATTGATCAAACCATCTGCAGGTTGTTATTTACCACCTCGAATCCCAAACTATGTACTTTTTTCTATGGATATGTATGCAATCATCACTCATAACTCGATCCAGTCTCAGATGTGGCACATCCAAACAGGAGAGAATGCAAATACAAAAAACCATGCCCAAAAAGGGTAGAGACAGGACGGGATACATCCATCAACAGAATAAACAGCCGCGAGATAAGTCCTCCCTGTACATGGACAATTCCAAATTTATTTTTTTAAGTTGTTTTTCTTCTGCACCGGTTGACGATTGGCGCCCATGTCCTCCTTCTTCGACTTCAAGACTTTGCGAACGGTGAAGCCTTTCTCGTGGTCTGGTCGTGGACGCGCACTGTCGCCGTGGTAAAACTCGCATTGGAGCTTGAGAAATTTGTTTCGTTGTCTGTAAACGGTAATAATATCTCCAGTGTATAGCTTTCCAAACTGAAGCCCCGGGCGTCCATTCTCATCACCGCGCCGTAACTCCGTGTCGTTGACCCAAATACAATTGCGCGTCTTCGTGGAAAGAATCGCCATCACTCCAGGAATGGCCATCCAGTCATCTCCGGCCGCGATTCGTGCTTCAATGGCTGGGGTCCAAAATGTCACTTCCAAGGCGTAGGCAGGAATGCGGGTGTCTAAGGGATCTGGATAGCAAACGGTTGCCAGCGGGCCACGTCCCCAAGATGTCATTCGGGTTTCCAAACGGATAGTAATGTCGAGAATAGAGCCCGGAACGCTTGTCAGCTTTCCCAGCAAAGGCCGATTTTTGCGAGACTGTAGAGGGGGAATAGTTCGGGGAATACTAAGCTCAGGGGGGATACAGTCGGACTGGGGTTGGGAATTCGGGGCGGAGGGAACGGGGATTTCTTTTCCGGTTCGAGCATCAAGTGTGACAGCCAGTTCATCATCAACTGCTGCCGCAGCGGCTGGTGTGGTAGGCGACTTGGTAGGTGATTTGCTGCGACTTTCGATACTTGCTGGCTTGCTCTCGTTGCTGGAACTATTACTGGCGCTGTCGGGAAGGGGAAGTTCGATTCGACGACTAAATTTCGAGGCCTTAGGGGTTGATTGGCTGTGACTCGCTCGACCTGGGGTTGGTACGTTCCCACCTGTCGGGGCCTCGTGTTTGTCAGCTGGACTAGTTCGTTTTGTCGGTGTTTCGACTCCCGTGAATATGGCTGGTTGGGACGGGTTCATTTTCAACTGCCGAACTTGGTTCTCAGCACCCATCAAACTTGGGGCGGAACCGCCAAAAGGGAATTCGGGAAGGGAGATGATAGAATATAGGCTGCTGGCGTCGCTAATCATCGACTCACCGGCTGAGGAATAGAAATCACGAACATTATAGTCGTCGCCATCGTAGGCTTCCAAACTGGCACCCACACCCAATGCGTGCGAGCTGGGGAGAGCAGCCGGGGTGATTTCGCCAAACAAACGCTTAGGCGTAGCCTCCGGACCAGGCTGGATGTCATTCGGCGTTTCGAGGGCCGGGAGCGATGGATAGCGAATATCTGCCGGGGGATCGTCAATTCGAGGTCGTTTTGACTGGGCCAACTGGTTGCCCTCGGCCGAGTCGGGTTCCTCCGCATCCTCGTCGAGTGAGAGTTGAGATGCATCTAGTTCTCCTTCGATGTCCTCGCCGATGTCTGACAGAGCTCCTCCAAAGTCGTCGGGCTGCATTTCGTCGTCTTCGTATTCATCGACGTCTTCAACATTGGCAATCCAGGGATGCTGGAAGCATTCTCGTTCATTGGGCCGGGAATGCGGGTCACGATTGAGGAGCCGGGAAACGAAATCGATACCGGCTTCCGAAATGCCCGCTTGGCGAAGGCGATCATAGTCTGGGTCAGTTGCCATGATAAGCCGTAGCATCTTGGCGCCTCTATCTTCGGCTGAGCCCATATACGGAGGAACACCAGCCATGATATGATAAAGGACAGCACCAAATGACCATATATCCACGGACTGGTCGTATGGTGTCGTCTTGGGCGGCCTATTTCACTGTCAGCGGAGGTCATCTTGAAGGAACGAGGTAGATAGTTCAAAGTAACTTACGGGTCACCAAACCGACGCCTCTTCCTGACTTCACCTGCGCGATAGGATGCATACTCCGGATACACCTCAGGCGCGCAATACAGAAGCGTGCCGCAAAAGGTCTTGAGAAACGATTCTTCTTGCACCACTTTCGAAAGCCCGAAGTCTGAGAGCTTGACTCTGAAAGGCTCGAATGACGAGATGAGGATGTTATCCGGTTTGATATCTCGATGGGTGATTCTGCGATTATGGAGATACTTCAACGCATGCAAGATCTGTCGAGTCATCTGCTGGACCACTGGCTCGGAAATTGTCCTGCAATTATGAAGGTAGGTAGACAACTCTCCACAAGGCACATACTCCATGATGATGTAAATCCATCTGTCGTGCTCATGGTAATCAACATATTGCACAATGTTGGGATGCTTGAGATCTCTCATGATCCTCATTTCGTTGTCAACCTTCTGGGCACCAGTTTTTAAGAGACGAGTCTTCTCAAGCTCTTTGGCTGCGAAGACTATGCCATGTTGTTTCGTCGCGAGCTTGTAAACTGTTGCGAAAGCACCTTTGCCGATTTGTCCAGTTATGTTGTATTTTGCACCTCCTGTCCAATGCATTCCAAATGTCTGAGCGACCGCCCACTGCAGAGGCTGTGAGCCTTGGCGAGTTATGGTTTGCACAACTCCCGTTTGATGCTTCTGTACTCGCTCAAGGTACCGGACTATGTTCTCTGTGTACTGCATCGCAAAGGTATCTCGGGATGGCATTCGGACAATAAACCTAACTTCATCAGAAGCAAGGGGGCCATGTACCACCTGGATGACAGAGCCGTTGGTGAGCATTCGACTGTTGACCTCATTTTTGCGGATACGATTATTGTCCACCAATGTGCCGTTTGTGGAGGTATCTTCGAGCATTAAGATGCCATCGTTTGTGAGGTAAATCCGGAAGTGACAGTTGGAGATCCGCTTTGAACTATCATCAGCCGATAGAAGAATGTCACAGCGTGAGGGGTTGCGGCCAAAGCAAAAGCCAGAGCCTAGGTCACGGACGTTCGACGAGAGTCGCAGAGCGATATCTAGTGCTGCAGTATCGGCGGATTCATATGCCAGTTTCTCCCTCTGCAAGATGTGATCTGGGCGAATATTAGCAGTCGCAGCCACTGCGTCATGGGCATAGAGCGAGTTAGGGTGTAGAATGCAGATGACATCCGACACATCATCCCCTAACAGACCGGAATTGTTGTGGCCCAGGCGGCGTGGATCCGTGCATGGCTGGGTGGCTTCTTGCGTTGCTTCCATGGGGCCGAATGAGAGATAGGTTGATAGCGAAAGATAAAGAAAGGGAAAAAGGAGCGACTAGAGGCAAGAAACAGAGCTGGGGTATATCCGCTGACAACTGATGACTTCTGCAGGATCAATGCAAACAATGAAACAGTCTAAAGACCACAGCTCGCTGCCATGTATTAGCAAACCGATAGCCAAAGGAATCATTGAGCTGGATTCCACTCACTCGACGGTAGCTTGAACAACCCAAAACAAAAGATTGTACACAAATCCACCTGTACCCAAACTGTAAAGACGGCGACAAAGAGAGCTGCAAAAAAAGTACGCGAGTAATGATAATAAGTCGAGAAGCGAAAGGGAAGAGGCGCTAAATTGCAGCAAAAAGACTGTGAAGGTATGTATGCTCCAAAAACCCAGCTGCTCAATATGATCTCGAGCCGAAGAACTGCGTCGCCCGATGGGAAATTCCGTGGATTGGTATGCACTTCGCAATGTAAGAGACGGGAAACAGATCGCGAAAGGACTCTAACGGCGCGCGAGTCACGTTGGCAGATCAATGATTGAGAGCTGGATAACGAGGCTGCTTGTCGCAACCTGACCCGCTGACGGTAGACTCAGTTTGGATCGCGAATGCAGTCGATTTGGATCATCGAGACAAGAGGTGGTTAAGGTAAGACACACGAAGCGAGAGGAAGGAGGGGCAATGCTCTGTAATCCTGTAGAGATGATGAAAGGGTCAGTTAATAGTCTCCAAAACAATAATGCATACAAGGGAGGATGGATAGATCAACTCACGCAATAGAGACAGCGCCGTGTTGCCCATCCACAGGATAAACACAGTAGTATTGGTTGATATGCACCGGAGGAAGTCGACAATGACGCGATACTGTCTGCCTGCCTGCCCGCGTATGCGTCGAGGTCGTCGTCGTCCGAGAAACAAGCAGATGGGCCTAGTTGAAGCTTCCGCTTTATTTTGAGTGGTGGACTCAGGCATCAACTTGGCACCTGACGTCTCGCTTCCTAAGGCCGCAACAACCCCGACCAATCAGACTGCATTACCATTCACGGCCCGCGATATACTTCAGGTACAGTGCAGTGTGCAGAGTTACAGTACGACGATAACAGTTGATTGTGATACAGAGAATACAATTGGCGAGCCTATACTGCTATTATCTAGTACCGTACGGCTTACTTTGGTTGTTGCTGCGTTGGTATTGCCCACTCAATGCCACATCAAACACCTGCTCTAGCTTCGCGATAGCCTCGTCGGACACCTCTGTGAGCTGGTTAGAATAAATGTGTATACTGCCAATGGTCGAAAAATACTTACGATAGTGGATGACAACACGTCCCCCGGACAGCTTCAGGCCTTTTTCTTTCCCAATTTCCGACAGGTCATTCGGCCCTACTCCCGAAGCTTCCAAATCCAACCATACCATGTTTGTATGCACTGGGTGCAGCAACTTTCCTCCACGATCAGTCCATAGTGCGGCTACTCTTCTCGCCTTGGAATGGGTCTCCTGAAGTTTGCCTTCTTTACCATATGGGTCTGGACCAAATGTCTCTTCAACAGCCACCCGGGCAGCTGCAGCAATCACACCCGCCTGTCGGGTACCCCCGCCAATTGATTTACGAAACCACCGGGCCTTCTTGATAAAGTCCTTGGACCCAACAATGATACTACCAATGGGGGCTCCCAGACCTTTGGAGAAACAAAGACTCACGCTGTCACAGATGCTAGTGTAATCTGCCAGGCTCCCAGCCCCAGAACCCACAGCCTCCCAAATTCGCGCACCATCAAGGTGTACTTTGATATTGTTTGCATGAGCCCAATCTGCGATGCGACAAGCCTCGTTGAGAGGCATAACCATGCCGTCCAGAGTATTCTCCAAGCTGATCAGTCTCGTAGGACAGTAGTGGTCGTCGTCCTCGATCACTGCATGTCGTTGGACATCTTCCAGAGTGAGGTGGATACCGTTCTTCGGAATAACGGGCTGAACCGTCGCTCCTGTCAATGCGCTAACGCCTCCTGCCTCGTAGCAGATGATATGAGAGCGATGGTCGCAAAGAACCGAGTACGGAGGCTGTACCAAGTGTGTTCGAATTGCGACTTGGTTGCCCATAGTACCGGACATGACCAGTAGCGCACTCTCATGCTTCGTCCGTTCTGCCATATACTCTTGTAGAGAATTTGTCACTGGGTCCTCATTGAAAACATCGTCAAGTAGGGTAGTCTGGCGGATCGCATCAAGCATCGATAAGGTCGGTTTGGTCATGGTATCGCCTAAGGTTCCCTGGAGCTTTAGTGGCATTCTCGGTACCTGCAAGTACAGCGGAACTCACTTCTCATGTCAAACTCCGCAGCGCCGGCGCCGTGCCAGTGATTAGGCTTGCCATTGGCGTTAGTGGCCGTTGATACACTTGCCATGGTGATTCTCTGTCCGTATCCACTTCTCTTCCAAGGAGCCACCGGTCGAAACACTGGCAGTGGACGGAAGAGACACCGCATCGCTTGTCTCATGAGCGACCAATTATGCGGGTAAACCGAGAAGAAACAAGAAATAAGGTAAGCTCGAGATAAGCAATGTGAGACCATGTGACTTATCAAAAGCAATAGCCAATGCGGGGTGTACGGTAAGTACATAATGGATACAGGGAAGGTTAATTAAACGCACCATGGCACCGGAATTCGTTACCATACCGTACCATGACGCTCCTAATGCCCGTCACTCGTGACCGCCTAACCGCATTAGGCCAATGACGTAGTCGCTCTCCTATCAATCACCGGAGAAGGCTTAGCGCGACCCGCCAGCGTGTCTGGTAGGCTGCTGAATCAGCAGTCGAGATCCCTCTGGACTTCTTGCGGGCGCTGCTCGAAGTCTTCATCACCTCCGGCAGGTGTGGCGCGCTGCAGGGAATGCCGCTACTATAATATATCACTGCTTATCACCATGGATCTCTCGAGGCTCACGAGGCCCGCGATTCTGTGCCAGTGTTCTCGATGTTCGAGTTCGCTGGCTGCGCTCGAAAATGACTGGGCGAAGTTATCAAATTCCTACTCCCTCGTTGCGGGATGGCTGAGCGTCGATCTTCATCGGATTTCGATTTCGTCGGAGAAAAAGCAAGTACCGCACTCGTCGGATATGAACTTGCTACGGGGTCGCATCCTTCAGGAAATCTCGTGCAAGCTCTGTCAGCAGAAATTGGGTGTGCTGTGTACACTGGAGAACGGGTAAGTGCAAGGGGATTGAAGAGACCAGACAATTGGCGCGCGCATGAGGTGGCTAATAATTTGCAGTCCCAACATCTTCTGGAAGCTCGCGAAAGTGGCGTTTAGGGAGATTGTGACGATGCGGACGGTCGAACCCATATTTAAAGAAGGAGCGCTCGAACGCATTCTGAATACGACGACGAGAGAAGCACGACGGGATCGGACATCCATTCAGCCGGGTGGTCTGGTACCTGCTGGTTCGACAGAGATGGAAGGATATGACCTGTCTGTATCGCGACAGATCCAACATCA
This sequence comes from Aspergillus cristatus, assembly GCA_034509305.1. Classification (NCBI taxonomy): domain Eukaryota; kingdom Fungi; phylum Ascomycota; class Eurotiomycetes; order Eurotiales; family Aspergillaceae; genus Aspergillus; species Aspergillus cristatus. The sequence continues at coordinate 181,232 of WJBV01000006.1, read as the reverse complement.
GGGCTTCAGCATCGATCACATTTCCAGTTCCGTCAACAATCTGCATGATACCATGTCGGAGCTGAAGCAGGCTTTCACTGCGCTTCGCATCGAATTGAACGGTCCTGGTAGGTTTTCCCTTGAAACAGGGAGCCCTGGGAGTAGCGATTACGATATGATAACGACAGTTCTGAGGGAACTCAAGTCGAAATCGGAGGAGATCGAAAGACTGAAACTGGAAATGGAGGCAGTAAAGTTGAAAAACCGGTACTTGGAAGAGCAAGCAGCGAAGCAGTCCCTACCGATGGCGGACATTGAAGGGGCACTCCCCCAAGTTCACAGTCCAGGTATACTGCACAACAGCAGAAAACGCCCATGGCCAGATTCGTTTCCAAGTGGGCGCACGGAGCCCATTGCGGATTCTTTCGACGATGAAGGAGACATCTTCGATGATTTTTCCGCGGTGGATACGCCGATGCAGTCGATGAAGATCCCATTAAAAGATCCCGAAGAAGCTCGCAGCGTGGCAAACTCCATATATGCACAATCAGCGCCAGGATCACCAAGACTTAGCGTTGAAGTCACTCAACACGAGCAACAAACTCCAACCCTCGATCATACGATAGATTCAACGCGCGATAGCAGCGGACAGCAACATCCCATCGTCAAGCGTCCGCGCGTTTCCCAGCCAGTGGATAAAACCCCGTCCAGCGGCGGAACGGGAAAGAGAGGGCCAGGCCGACCACGGAAATCAATTTCTCAAACCACGAAACCAGATTTTACGACGCCTAAGCCGTTAGCACCCAAGCAAACTCCCTTGAATGAGCAGACCGTCAACATCAGCGGTGGCTCACAGAAGGAGCGCTCGAACTGGGACGGCAGTCCCAATGAACAACAATCCGCAACCAGACGCGGACCAGGCCGGCCACGGAGCACACGTAGCCGATCAAGAGCGCCATCAGTCCCGCCCGCAAACAGTCGCAAGAGTCGATATTCAGACACAAACGGGAACCATCCAGAACATGCACCGCCGCCAACCGTCGAGACCAAAGGGCAGGAACCCTTGATAATCAAAGGAGAAGGTACGGGACCAACAGATTCTGAGAAAGAGAATCCACCTCAAAACACCGAAGAGGCGGAGAAACGCAAGACGCGGGATTATATGGCGCGGATGGCGATGCAGCGGGAAGAAGCGATGGAGACGGAGGAGGCTCGATAAGATTGAAATGAAATTGCCCTTCTATAATTGTATTATTTAACTTTTCTTTAATTTCGCCTTTGTGCTTGTATTATTGTCTTGGTCTGTTGTTGTTTCGTGGGGGTTGTACAAGTATAACAAAAGTTTGGCCATTTATATGTACGGATTGGGGTTTTGGGTATAGCTGGTAGCTAGCTAAATTGGTTCTAATTGATCTGTCCCATCAACACTCCTCCCTAATCCATGCAGAATCAATTACTCATCCTCAGGCACTCTCCCTAGCTAACTCTGACCCGTCCCGTCCAGAAGTCAGATACACATACTGACATTCTTCAACCTCACCACCCACAACCGAATCCGCCAGGTCATTGTTATTCAACCGGTCTATGCCGTCCGAGTCCATGTCCAGGACGTACATCCGCGTGCCCATGTTGATCACTTTGCACGTCGCTAGCGCATAGACCTGCTCCCCGACCACGCCTACGTACATCCCGGAACGTCAGGCGTCCTTCCTTGAGGCCACCGCTGAGATTTGCTGCGATCCGGCCACCAAAGACAATATTTCCATGGACATAGCAGTTATCACAAGTGATGTCCACGGGGAGTGCACGGTTGCCATCAATCGCGATGCCTTCACCGTCACCAAAGAGCCCTGTCTTCGTGGGGTGTTGTAAGGTTCCTGCACCGCCGAGGTCGAACGATTTCTGGGTATTGACCCCCAGATCCCATGTGTAGCCCAGGGGGTTTACAATGATCTTGCCAAGTTCCGGCCCTTGATGATGACTATGCTCACTAGGATATTGAATCATACGAGTCCTCCCAGGGAAAAAACAGCCTAATATCCTGTATGCTGTTATACGGCGCAGTATAGTTATGGATGACATGTGGCTCATGAGCATCCATGCCTATTAATCTATCCTGACTGTACTATGGATAGCAAATACAGCATCTTGAAAGACTTTCCCCTGGATATATGGAACTGTGTACAGGATCTACTTCACCGGACGGATGTTGAAAATTTATTGAACACACCCAAAGCGCTGTGGCAATGTGTTTTCAGATAGCAGCTGGCTTGAGCTAGCGAAAACCTATGACCGATCCATGCCTCTTCTGATAGACCATGATCTAAGCACGTTTCGCCCTTGCAAATCATCCAACCACCTTTATCTCTGCCTTATAGAGCAGGACCATTCGGGCGACCACCAGTATCGCCGTGGCGAGTTCTTTAGACGTCTTCAGGACGGCTGGGCATACGATGAACATGAACATGAGATCAGCTTTCCATCCGGAGTAACAATCAATGTTCAGGACGTCGTGATTGATTCTGATGAGATCGTTCTTCCCCTGAGGAAGGTATTTGCCAACAGCAGAAGCAGGTTTAAGTTGGAATATCACTTTCACCAGGATATTCGCATGGGCGTACTTGAATCACCAGATATCGTTGGTTTTAACGTTACTGAAAAATCATATGGCCGAATCACGAAGCCTGGCTGTAATAAGGAGCCTGGCCGGATACCTGGAAATACAGCCATTGCTTGGTGTGATAGTGCGCTGGTGAGGTATTGTTGTAGCCATCCGATGCTCCTTGTTGTAGGTATCAATGAGATATTTGACGATGGCGCCGGACTCCCAGAGCTTGATGGCGCGGTTAGGGTCTTTGATGGCTGGAAGGCGACCGTTCGGGTTGATGAGAGTGTAAGGCTCTTGCTTGACTTCTGTGAAGTTGACAAATTTCATGATGTAGGGGATGTTCAGTTCTTCCAGAGTCAGGACCACCTTCCACGGATTTGGGCTGTATGGGTGTGAGTAGAGCATGATGCGCTGCATCTTTGGTAGATGCACAATGATTGGACTTGGAATATGGGAACTCGCTCTGAAGATAGGGAAGGACGGTGTTCTTATATTGGAAAAATGAAGTCTAAGAATATCAAATTCGCGCCGGACATAACGATTCCTAGAAGCCCGAGACGACTTAGGGTTATCAAACCCCGGGGCCGCGATTGATCTCCGGATAACTCCTCCGATGCCTCATTCAAACATCAGGATTGTAACGGGCTATGATATTTGCGGCATAGGCATGCTTCAGCTTAAAATCGACTTGCCTGCCTTCTGATGTCGCTAAACGTCGCATCCTTCACCCATTTACCACCATTATGCACGGTTATTATGACCTCGGCTCATTCGGCCGCCGATCACAGACAATGCCGACGCGCAGACCTGGTTCAATCGGGGGTTGACATGGGCTTATGGCTTTAACCATCGAGAGTCAGCTGAGTGCTTTGAAAAAGCAATATCCTGCGACCCATCTTGTGCAATTGCCTACTGGGGCCTCGCGTTTTCTCTCGGACCGAACTACAACAAAGAATGGAGACTCTTTGACCAAAAAGACCTGAAAGTAACCACGAAGCGCACTTATGATGCGTCGCGTAAAGCCAAGGAGCACATTGAAAATGCATCGCCAATTGAGCGTGCTCTTATTGATGCCATCCAGGCTCGCTACCAGACTGATAGCCCTGTCAGCATGCAGGAATACGCCCTACAGAACCGTGCCTACGCTGATTCCATGGAGTCGGTATACCGCGAATTTGGAGACGACCTGGACGTGGCAGCCCTATATGCCGATGCATTGATGCAGCTAACTCCCTGGAAGCTCTGAAATCTCCGCACCGGACAGCCCACCCCCGGTGCTCGCACGCTGGAAGCAAAGACGGTATTGGAGCAGGCATTGAAACACAAGAATGCCAAACATCATCCCGGCCTGCTGCATCTTTACATCCACATGGTTGAAATGTCACCCAACCCGGAACACGGATTGAATGCAGCAGACCATCTTCGAGACTTGGTTCCTGACGCCGGTCATCTTCGCCACATGCCCTCACATCTCGACATGCTTGTCGGGGATTACCGCCGTGACATCGCATCGAACTATCAGGCCAGAATTGCCGATGAGGAGTTTTTACGGCGCAGAGGAGTACGCAATCTCTACAGCTTTTACCGTATGCATGACTATCAGTCTCTCATCTACGCTGCCATGTTCGCTGGGAAGAAAGATGTTGCATTAGAAATGGTCGATCAGATGGAAGGCACTCTTCCAGACATTGAGTCACCGCCACTGACTGACTGGCTGGAGACGTTCAAGGCAGTTCGGTTTCATGTCATGATCCGATTCGGCATGTGGGATGAGCTTACCCGCATTGATCTGCCTTCGGACCAGAACTTGTACTGCGTCACCACCGCCACGGCTCATTACGCCAAAGGCGTAGCCTGGGCTGCACTCGGGAATATTCAAGAGGCAGAAAGAGAACGTACCTTGTTCCACGAAAGCTTGAAGCATGTTTCTCCCACCCGCCTGGATTTTCCGGTCAAATGTGTCGATATCCTCGCCGTCGGAGTCGTCATGTTGGACGGTGAGATTAAATATCGCCGTGGCAATTACAAACAAGCCTTTGAGCATCTGCGCAAATCAGTAGATTTGGACGACGGCTTAGACTACAGCGAGCCATGGGGGTGGATGCAGCCAGCCCGTCATGCGTACGCTGCGCTACTCCTCGAGCAGGGCCACCTTCAAGAAGCGGCGGATGTATACAAGGCAGATCTAGGTCTAGGCGGCGCACCTGCCGCGGCTAATCAACATCCAAATAATGTGTGGGCGCTCCAGGGTTATCACGAATGTTTGACTCGACTGGGGCGGACGGTGGAGGCGGACCTAATTAAGCCGCAGTTGAAAGTGGCAGTTGCTGTAGCTGATATTCCCATTCTATCATCGTGCTTTTATCGAGTCGATTAGCGGGCATGGTCAAATCATTATAGATGAGCAAATCCAAAGAGATGAGGATGTCCTCGAGCATCCAGTGACTTGACTGAATGCCGGGGGATGTTCTTCAAATTCCTTCCCTCGAACCAGAAGACCCTGGAATACTTCCTGGCCACCCACTACCGGGAAGGAAGGGAAAAAATACATATCTAAAATAAAAAAGATTTGTGTGACTAGTTTCTTGTGTACCTTCGCATTCTCTACATCCTGTCCGCAAGGAGGAAACCACAGTAACATTTATTTATGGATGGACATTTGCAATTACCGTTTTCTGATTGATGCCAGCTTGAGTTGGTACATGCCTGTACTACAACATGGTAGATGATAAATTTTGGAAGAAAGGGTCATGAAACCTCAACAAAATTTTTGTCCAGATTTCCAGACTGGGCATTTGTAGTGAATGCAGCATCAAAATGACTAACGATTGCAGAATATCCCGAGTCAGTGCGTAAAGATAAACAAATGGTTGCGATCTAAATTCAATGGCGACAGAATGAGATGGGAGGGGATAAAGGGTACAAGTGGAAATAGAGAAGCAAAGCCGTGTCTATGTCTTTTCTGTTCTTTCTCTTTTCCTCTTCATTGATACACTTTTTGCCCTCGAGCAAACTAGGCTAGCAATCAACTTTGAGAAAGACGCCTTGTTAGTGGTTGAAGTAAATGAGCAAGGACAAAACAATGAGCAGAACAGGGGAGGGTTCCATGATTGATAAAAGGAAAAGGAATGTGAAACCCCGATGGCAGACCGCAAAGAATACCGGGCATAACCAAAATATTGGCAAGTGTTGCCCATCAAAGTCTCAGGTTAGAGGTGAGTTGACAAGCGAGGAGGTAGACATGTATCTGAAAGTAAACCTGAAAGGACTTATATGGACACTATTGACAAGGCGCTTATCCAGTCAGCTCTGATACACTAGCGCTTTAGGGAATAATATGATTAGAGATGGTAGAAAACAGTTTCTACACCTCATGGGTCCGAAGTCATAGGGTCGGTCATGGGAGCATTCAGTCTCCTGTGAATCTCAGCCTAGCTCACAGGACAACCGATTATGTTCCTGGGAGCTTGGAGCATACTCCTTACATACAGGTCGATCTCAGAAGGCCTGAAACTTCACCAGAACTTAATCTGAACAAATTGAGGGGACAATATCTGTATCAACGCCTGATTATCTAGTTTTCAAGTGTAGAACAGCATGGAAGTACAGTTAACAAAATAGATATCAGATTGTAGAGAAAGTATCTTTACAATCATCTAACAGTCCAATTGTCACCATGCCAGTCTTCCAAATGAAGGTAGCTCGATGTGCTCTGGGTCTAGGTCTCTTTCTGGCAGATGCACGTTGATTCGGGAGTTTGCAAAATCAATGTAGGCACCGAAAAAAGAGATGGTCAGTTTCCAATTTGGAATTGCCTCACTGGTGGGCCAAAAAGAATATGACCACAATTGGCCATCAGATTGATGATGCCAGCGCTTTGACGAAGGATGGTGGGGGAGAGGGTAAGAAGGAACAGCGGTCGGAAGGAATATGAGGGAAACAGAAATGGTTTTGACACACTAGCATGGTGCATTTTGTTGAGGCTACCTTACTCAGGCTGCTCACCCATCGACTCATCCTTCAGATGGGATTACGTAGGTGGTAGCTAGCTAAATTGGTTCTAATTGATCGATTCTATCGACAAAGATAGCCAAGTCCAAAAAGTCTATAGATAATCATGGTATCTACCCAAAACCATATATGCATCGTAACATAATGCGAAAAAAATAGCTTACTTCACACACATAAACCCACATCCGTTTCTCGCCCGGTCACAAGCGTTCTTCAAAGCCTGTTCCTCTGTGTCCGTCCACTTAACGCTCAACTCATCCCACGGTTTCCGCGAGTTGTACTCCTGGCGGAACGTCTTGTGCATACTCTGTAAGCGGCTAACCTCTCGGGGGTCACCCGTGCCAGAGTAGACCATGAAAAGCGTACATGGAGGCAGGGAGTCGTAGATGCGGGAGATATTGGAAACGGTCTGGGAGACGGAGTCTGAGAGTTTCTTCTCAGCGGCTGCTGGGCCATCTGTGGATGTTGAAGTGGTAGGTATTGTTCCTTCAAGAGGAGGGTTTAGAGATGTTGATTCGTTGGCGTTATTCGGGTCTGGGGCGCGATTGCACCATCCGCGGAGAAGTTCGAGTTCACGGAGACGGGCCCAGGTGAAGTCGACTCCACCTTGCGGGATAGAGGGGTTACTTTCATTTCCGTTTACGACGGACGAAATGCCTTTGACAATCCCGTCGTCGTCACTGCATCCAATGGCGACGTTTGCATGCGCACCGAACCCGCGCTCCGGGTTACCCCAATCAACAACAGCACTTGTACGGCCTTCTTGTTGTTCGCTATCAGCTGATGATTTCCCTGAGCGCGGGGAGCGCGCAAGACGGCGGAAGATGCTCTCAGTTGAGGCGTCGCTGGTGCCCCAGCGCTCGCCCTTTTCACATTTCAGCTTGACGAGGTCGAGAACGGCGATCGCGTCTTCGATCGAGTCATGGCCTGCTTGGCCCTTCTGGATCTCCTTGCCCAGGTATTTCTGCGTGAGCCACTTAAGGCTGCATTTAAGCGGCGGCCCGCGCGGGTGTGGGTAAATGATGGTGGTATCCACAATGAACGGGTGGGTAAGTTTTAATGCGTTCATGTCGGAATCGAGCGAGTGTCCGACCAATACGGTGCGAGGAGTGAGAATGAAAAGGAGCTTTTGTTGGATATCAGCAAGGGTTGTCGTAACGGGGTCCAGTTTTTCCTTCGTAATGCCAGAGAATCTGGTGAGGTAGTCGATTATGGGCCGTTCCGGCTTTACGAACTCGTCCATCACTGTTTCGCCGTCCCAGCGGACTAAGCTGATGCGGGCGAGTTCCGACTTGCCACCTTCTGTGATGCACATTTCGCAGTCCATGGCCAGCACGTCGTGACCCGCCGTCATGCTGCCTTGTTGGATCTCGGTATCGGGTATCTTTGCAGCTTCCAGACTTGGAACATGGGTGTCGACCCATCCATCATCGGTCGAGGTGTTAGTGCGCTTCCTGAGCTCTTCATTGGCGCGTTTTTCCTGGTCCGTAGGTAGGAGAGCCGGGTGTAAGACGTAGTCGTTCTCTTGCAGATCATTCTTGGAACTTATGAAAGCGGTGATTGGAGTCCGCTTCGGCACAAACTTGTCTGCTCTGGCTGGTTTAGGGCCCTTCCTGCTCTCCTTTGTTTTCGGGAGAGAAGACATAAGAACCGCCTGAAGTGGAGAGTGGACCTTGTTGTACTTGGGGTCGCCAGGCGTCTTCACAGGCCAGACATGGGGAAACATGTCTGCCAGAGGCTGTAATGGCTCCGCAAGGTTCTCGCGCGATAGCGAACGGGGGCTAAAGCGATGCGACCGGTCTTCCGGAGGAAGTCCTTGTTTCCACCTTTGGAAATCCTCCTTTCTGGCGTCCTCCGGGTTCTCCTGCGTCTCGACCACCTCATGACCTGCCTCCTGGGCGTGCGAATCTAACGATATTGTCCCATCAAACATGCCAGTCTCTAATCCCGGAACCATCAATACGACAATTTTCCGAACATGCCCTGGGTATTTGATCGATATCCACTGCGGCGCGACACCATCCGCGAAACAATAGAGGAGCAGGCCCTGCAGATCCGCGATGCGAATCGACGACGATAGTCTGCCCTCCACGTATGTGAGAACGGGGTATTTGACCTTCTCACCGTCTACCCGTTTCTGCTTTTTGACCTGTTTGTCGGATTCGCCGCCGTCACCGTTTTGCGACTCTCTCGACTCTTCCGGCGCGCCATTCTCGGGCGTTTCATTGGTGTTCTGGAGTCGCATCAACGTCTGCGCAACTCCGAAACCATTGCTAGCCCCAGAAGTATCCTTGACTGGGTCATCATCGTCCGAAAACTTTCGCTTTCCCATTGCACCGGGTATCGGGAATCGTCAATCGCGCGTCCGGGGAAAATCGACGAATAGAAAAGTAATCGTATAAGGTGTAAGAATAATGTCTTCGTTCTCCGCACGAAAAGAGCGACTTCTGTTTTAGAGCGTAATTGGAGGAATTGCTTTTGCTTGTCTGTTATGACAGTTGACTGACTGACTTTTGCGGCACGTGATGATAGCTTATCGATAACAGATAGCACTATCGGTTCTTAAGCGATACCGTAGGATAGAACGGGGCAAAAAGAATGGGGTAATGGTCATAATTAGCATTCTTACCCCAATCCCTATAACTACTAAATCTGAATTAATAACTGTCTATCTGGCATTCGGGGCCCTTTCCCATATAACGGCAGTGGCGCGGATCATTAGAACCTCCGAGATCCATCTCCGGAGCGAAACCGGGAGAAACGGTACGGTAATTACGGTAACGATCTGATAAGCCAAAATTCGCCATCGCCCATCAAACCGTCTTCTGTCCCTCTTCGTGCTTGCTTTTTCTTTGGGCACTGGTCTGACATACTCTTTGCTTTTCTGCTTTTCTCTCTAATTTATTGCTTTAATTCCTCTCTTACCTACTAAAGTCGGCCGCTCACTTCTTCTCTACTTCAATAGCCCAACCACTGCCCCCATCAGATAACCCCTCCGATTGCGGTGCATCGCATAAAATTCACCACCAACGACGACCACCACCACCATGTCGACCGTCCAAGAGATCACAGACGAGGCAGTCTTCGCCTCGCACATCTCTTCCATCCCCCCATCCTGCCTGCTCGTGCTCTACTTCCACGCGCCATGGGCCGCCCCATGCGCCCAGATGCACACCGTCCTCTCCACCCTCGCGTCCCAATACCCCGTCACTACCCCGCCCTCCGTCTCCTTCATTAGCCTCAACGCCGAAGAACTCCCCGACATCTCAGAGGACTACGACGTCACCGCCGTCCCCTTCGTCGTTCTCGTGCGCGCAGGCGAAGTCCTCGACGCGATCAGCGGCAGCGACGCTGCTCGCGTGCGTGACGCCGTTGAGCGCTTCGCCGGCCGCGGCGCTTCTGACGGTGGTGTTGGTGCTGCTCCGAAGAGCCAGATTCCGCCGCCGCTGAGTGCGACCCCGAGACAGGATAATGCTCCCACGACCGCGACGCAGGCGCCCGTTTCTGCGGAGCAGTCGAAGCAGGCGCTGTTTGCGAGGTTGGAGGAGTTGGTGAAGGCTGCGCCGGTTATGCTGTTTATGAAGGGGAGTCCTAGTGCGCCGCAGTGTGGGTTTAGTCGGACGTTGGTGGGGATTCTGCGCGAGCGGAGTGTTAAGTATGGGTTCTTTAATATCTTGGCCGATGAAGATGTGAGACAGGGTTTGAAGGAGTTTGCGGAGTGGCCTACGTTCCCGCAGTTGTGGGTTAAGGGTGAATTGGTTGGTGGTTTGGATATTGTACGTGCCCTTTATCCTTTTTTTTTTTTTTTTTTTTTTTTCAAAGAGTCCAGGAATCATTTGCTAACTGATCTCGAACAGGTCAAGGAAGAGCTGAACAACGACCCGGGCTTCCTTAACGAGTTCTCCGTTAACAGGCCGGCTGCCGCTTAGTCGCATTCGAGGGCATCCTTATGTGTTAATCTACAAAAATTCCAATGCCAATTCCTAGCCGGGCTCAGTTGTGGTGCATCGCATTGTCTGCTTAGATGATGTTTTTGAGCGATTGTTATACCATCCTTCCAGTGGGCAAATAAAAACAAAAGAAATGAAATGAAATCTCACAACCTTCAACTTTCGTGGCTTCGAGATTCATGCTATACTCATGCTATATATACAGGATATCAACAAATTTCAAACTCTAGGCTTAACGGCCCAGAACGCTACTATACAACACTTTCCCCTCTATTTGCCTTCATATTCTTTTCTGTAACCTAATGCGACTCAAATTCCCGCTGCAGCTTTTTGTTCGGGTCATCCCATTGCCCTGGCCAAGCCTCAGGATAGTCACGGATACTCCGCCGGAACCGAGACCACAGGCAGTCTTCATCGACATAGGCGCCCGCAAGCCAGCGCCGACCGACAGCAGTATTGAATTGTCTCCGGGCATGGACGACCCGACGATTCTCGAAAATGACACACTGGCCGGGCTCCAACTTCAGTTCGAAGGTGTTTTCCTCGTGCTCGAGGAGCTCAGAGAAAATTTTGAGGGCCTCTCTGAATTTCTTGAATTCGTGGTAGTTTCTCCCGACTTGTCGAGAATGTACAGGGCCTTGGAACGGAGGGGAATAGTTGACATGCCGAATCGGTGGGAATTCTGTAGGGTGTCTCATGGTTGTGGTCTCGATTACCGGCCAGCGGTTGTGATATATGGCGCCCTCATGGTTGTATTCGTAGCAAAGCTGAACGTCGGTAAGAACATCAAACAACTCCGGTCCCATCTTGTAAATTTGCTTGGCCGCGTGGAAACCGTCCGAAAACATCGACTCGCCTCCATTACATGAGTTTTCCAAACAATGGAGAAGTTGATAGCCTGGAGGCTCGCGCATGTACATCAAGTCCATGTGAAAGCCGAGGAATTGGTTCGTGTAAGCCACATTCGTGGCCTGGGGAATACTACGCACATCCCATGTCGGCCCGTAAAATGTGTTCCGGAGCGGACCCATGCGCGTAGCCAGCTTCTCGACCTCTTCACGGGAATCGGGGATATCCTTGATAAAGATGAGTCCAGTGTCACATAGACTCCGCATCGCGAACGCAAACTCGACTTCGTTATTCATATAGTCGTCGTACGAGATCCAGAACTGTGACTTGTTCATCCATTCCCGACCCCAGGTCCAACGCGGCCTCGACGCAGCGATGAGCTTTGTTGTTGACTTGACCGGAACTATAAGAGTATCTATGTCGTATCTTGAAGTATGGGATGCATCATAGCCAGGAATGTCATTGGTCCATTGAACGATTATGTCCCTGCCATCAACCTCAATATTGCGCGGTTGGATCTCGTTTGGGATATCCGACGTCCGGAAGTTGCGTTGCTTCGAGTACGGATCGACACAAATAGGACATTTGCAAGAATCACGTAGAGCCGGGAATAAATACTCTCTCACATCACCATTTCCAATAGACACCTGAAAATGCGTCTTGCTCACAGAAATTCCCACAGGTAATTCCTTTTCTAGCTTGGGATATTCCAGCCTAGAGTATTCTGACTTCACGGGAAACTTCGAGAACGGTGCCCTCGGTGGGTTCGAACGGTGCCCACGACGGAAGATGGAGGAAAGAGGACGAGCAATCGGCGGAGAAGATCGTAGGAGCCTGCCCAGGGGACGAGCCATAGTGAGAGTTGACATTTTGGCCTCCCTTCCAGCAACAGGAAGCAGTTGTCAGCGTTGACTCTGTACGCCGCGGGGGAAGGGAAAGAGATGATGCTTCTCCGCAGTCGATAAAATACCTCTCCGCCTCAGGCAGCAGCACTTACCCGATGGGGACATGTCCATAAATACCCGTACGCCGTCATTACACATCACGTGCGCGCATTGGTATCACCAAATCGAAATGCAGCAAAGAAAATATTATTAAAAAAACGTCACAGCTGGGGGTCTATTTAATCCCCCTCCTGCTTCTGACTGATAATTCTTTCAATTTCCCTCCAATTGCCCATGTTTTAATAGCGACTGCCTCAGAGTATCGTCTCTGCCCTTCCTGTCACATTCGCTCCTTTCTCCATCTCCCGTCCGATGATCCCGGGATTTTACTCCAAACTCCGATAGACTCCGATAGAGAAGATCCCAACAGAGCTTCACATGAATGTCTGCCGGGGGGGAGCACCTCAAGGATGAGGTAGATCTTCTCCTGTTATATACAGAAGGATTATCACTGACATTTTCCAGGGTACACGGCGGCAGGTGGTTCTGGCAGGTGGAATCGCCGGGCTTATCTCACGGTATGGTCTCCAGGCATTGCAACAACATGACAAGAGAAAAGCTAACTCCCAATTCTCAATTATAGATTCTGCATCGCTCCCCTCGATGTCGTCAAGATCCGCCTCCAGCTCCAAATCCACTCCATGTCGGACCCTGTGTCCCATCAACATGTCCAAGGTCCAATCTACAAGGGGACCTTCTCCACGATGCGGTCCATCTTGAAAGAAGAAGGGATAACAGTGCGTATACCAATGCCCACCAAGGAGAACCGGGAAGCACAAACTAACATGCGAACCGGTTAGGGCCTCTGGAAAGGCAACATCCCCGCCGAACTAATGTACATCACCTACGGCGCCGTCCAATTCACGACCTACCGCAGCACAACCCAAGCCCTAGCCCAACTAGGCCCCTATCGCCCCCCACAACCCGTCGAATCCTTCATATCCGGCGCCTTTGCTGGCGGTGTCGCAACAGCCGCTACATACCCCCTCGACCTTCTGCGCACGCGCTTCGCCGCGCAAGGCCGTGAACGCGTCTACCTCTCCCTTTTCTCGTCCGTCCGTGACATCGCGCGTCTAGAAGGTGCGGCGGGGTTCTTCCGCGGGTGCAGTGCGGCTGTGGGGCAGATTGTGCCGTATATGGGTCTGTTTTTTGCGACGTATGAGACGCTACGGCCGGTGATGTCGGATGTGCAGCATTTGCCGTTTGGGTCTGCGGATGCCGCGGCGGGGGTTATGGCAAGTGTGTTGGCGAAGACGGGGGTGTTTCCGTTGGACCTTGTGAGGAAGAGGTTGCAGGTGCAGGGGCCGACGAGGCATATGTATGTGCATCGCAATATTCCTGAGTATCAGGGAGTATTTAATACCATTCGGATGATTCTGCGGACGCAAGGTGTGCGTGGTCTGTACCGTGGATTGGTTGTTAGTCTTATCAAGGCTGCGCCGGCTAGTGCGGTCACCATGTGGTCCTACGAGACTACATTGAGACTACTGATGGAGATGAAGGTGGGAGCTGATCAGAAAGACTGAAGTCAATTCTGTCGCTCGGTTTGTATCATTAAAGAAAGTGACTCTGACTAAAATAATTATTCACATTGTATCGTATTTCTTGCCGATAATGTCGGGTTCAAGAAAGGTAAAGTCAGGCATTCAAAAAGTCGCTAAGGGGAAATATGAACAAAAGGGGTTGTCGCAAACAAACATCTAAAGATGGACAGAGGAAAGTAACAAGACAAGAAGCCAATATTAACAGGTACACCATAGACAGGGCCCGAGGGTAAGACCCGCTTAGTACTCGGCTTCCTCCTCGACGTCGGGCTCGCCGTCGTTGGCAACCTCCTCGTAGTCCTTCTCCAGAGCAGCCAGGTCCTCACGGGCCTCAGAGAACTCACCCTCTTCCATACCTTCGCCAACGTACCAGTGAACGAAAGCGCGCTTGGAGTACATGAGGTCGAACTTGTGGTCGAGACGGCTCCAAGCCTCGGATATGGCAGTGGTGTTGGAGAGCATGCTGACGGAACGGTCGATAGGCGCCATCTCGCTGTCGGGAACACGCTGAGGCTTCTGGTAGTTGATACCCAACTTGAAACCGGTAGGGCACCACTCAACCAGGTTAAAAGAAGCCTTGGCCTTGACGTTGGCCACGGCCTGCGTGCAGTCACGCGGCACAACGTCACCACGGTACAAAAGAGCGACAGCCATGTACTTGCCATTGCGGGGGTCACAAACGACCATTTGGTTGTTGGGCTCGAAGCCTGTGGAAAGGTCAGTGCCTGGACTCGCGCCAAAAACAATGTGGTCAACTTACATTGGAAAGTGAGGTCCTGGACCTTGAAGCTCTCGTGAGAGCTGCGGCTGCTGGACACAACAGGAGCGTAGGAAATCAGAGGGTAGTGAATACGAGGGAAAGGCACCAAGTTAGTCTGGAACTCAGCCAGATCAACGTTGAGGACGCCATCGAAACGGAGACTGGAGGTGACGGAGCTAACAACCTGGGCGATCAGACGGTTCAGGTGCTCATAGCTGGGACGAGGGATGTCCAAGTTGCGACGGCAGATATCGTAGACAGCCTCGTTGTCGACCAAGAAGGTACAGTCCGAGTTCTCAATAGTGCTGTGGGTGGACAAGACAGCGTTGTAAGGCTCGACGACAGCAGTCGACACACGAGGAGAGGGGTAGACGGCGAACTCGAGCTTCGACTTCTTGCCATACTCAGTGGCGAGACGCTCCAACAGCAGGGCACCAAATCCGGAACCAGTACCACCACCGAAAGAGTGGAAGACTAGGAAACCCTGCAGAGAGGAGCAGTTGTCTGGTGGGGATTAGTAGAGTTCAATTGCACGCTGTCGATGCAGAAGGGCGTACCAGAAACACGGCGAACGCGGTCGAGGACGTTGTCTACCAATTCCTTTCCGATGGTGTAGTGTCCACGAGCATCTGTCACTAATCAGCCTTTGTCTCAATATTTTCGGATAACTTCGTTGGCGTACAGTTGTTGGCGGCATCCTCCTTTCCGCTGACCAAGAATTCGGGGTGGAAGAGCTGACGGAAGCTGCCGGTGCGGACCTCATCAATGGGCTACAACCTGTCAGCTTAGTGTTCCCTGGTTTCTTCCAATGTCCTCCGCTATAAAGACGTACCGAAGGGTCAAGATCGACGAAGACCGATCTAGGCACATATTTCCCATTGCCGGTCTCGGTGAAGAAGGTCTCGCGGGAGCCACCGTCGCCAATCTCTTCGATTCTCTCCTCATCAATTCGACCGTCGGCCTTGAGACCGTGCTCAAGCAGGTACCTGGAAGGTGTGAGGAGGGAGCTGGGAGGGAAGGAGGGAACAAAAAGCGGTGAGAACATACAGCTCCCAAGCGCTGGTACCCAGCTGCGCACCAGCCTGGCCAATGTGAATATGGCAAATCTAGGGTTTAACAGCACGATTAGCCTTGCATTCCCGACCGGTTGACATTGAAACAACGCGAGATTCAACGCGTGGTGATTCCGTGGGTGACATGGGGTAACCTGGTTCAGGGGATAGGGATAAGGGAGATGCGGGGACGGCAGTAAACAATGGCGATAAGGAATACACGTACTTCTCCTCTCATAGTGACGAGAGATTGAGGAACAGCGAGATTTCGGGGGAATTGAAGATGGTTGTCGTAGTAGATTCAGAGGAATCTGGAGACAGGGAAAGCAGAATGGGACTGCTGGGCTGATTGAGAGATGTTAAAAGGACCAAACATGCGGTCGATGTTGATCGCCCGCGGCGACGTACCCCGTCACGTGTCTCACCGCTCTCGCTTACATAGCGTCATATCTGAACTGAGTACACTGAGTCCTCCGTAGTATACAGAGAGTAGTGAATGTGCAGCGACGTGATGAATATGAGCTTCCTTTGTTTGAACAGAAATTTTTCCGTGTGTGCCAGAATTTTTCCCACTGCTCTCTATCAATCTTCCGTACTATCAACAAGTGTCCTCTGTCAAAAGTGAATGATCTTCTACAGTCTCAGTCTTCTTTCCTTGAGTGAGCAATCCAAAACAATGCTGGCACCTTCAGCAGGCCTCCCTAAGCACTTGATCCATAATGGACGAGTTTCGCGATGAGTGCAAGTGGCGAAGTTTGGGGCTAGATGAAAACTCAGCCATGGAAGAGAATGCAATTGACCTCAAAGGTAACTAATGCAACCCGATCTCTAGTTCAAATTCAACATGCTAAGCTGATCCAAAAAGTCCCGGAAGGTCGCCAGGATTTCATTGATCCAACCCTGCGTCAGATCAAACCGGAAGGTAAATACACCCGTCTCTCGATTGACAACGCATGGGCTAAGCATACCTGAAAAGACCAGCTAGAATTCTTCCGTGAGATTAGTTACGCTTTGAAACGGGCGGCGCGCCAATTGTCTGCTGACCAGATGCGTATTGCCAACAAGCTGATACAGTTGTTGCACACCGACGGCTTCAAAATTGGAAGAGTGATCCCTCTACTAGCTGCTGTGCTTTTTTAGTGAAGAGGACGAGTTGATCTAGGTTAACGCTCAGAATGCTATCAACACACCCCCGCCTAAGGCGCCCTCTCCAAGTCCAGAATCCTCTAAACTCGAGGGCTTTGCTGGGGCGGCTTTCTGGAAGAAGGATCGCTCGCAGAACCATGTCGCGAGCCACTTCGTATACGAAAGACTGCACATACCATCAGGACTACAGAAAGAGCAGTGATACCTACGTGGCACCGTACACAACCATTGTAGGTTTATCGGGAATAGGCAAGAGTTTTGTCGTGAGACAACTCTCTGTCAGTCATCGTCAATATGTTATCTACATCAACTTGTCGGAGGGGACTGCAGGAGGGTATCCGAAGAGATCAACTGTCGCGGATATCATCGACACCTTTCCCAAAGGGGACGTCGGCGCCTGCACTCCTCCTTGGAAGAATGTTATTGTTGCGGCCTATTGGGACACTATCATTTGCTACGATGCGGGCATTTATCCCGAATATCACTTCAAACTCCAAGTGCGCAACGATGGATACCGTGATCAGCTTCGAGTCGACATCAGGCGTTATCTCGAATCGTTGGAAGAAGGCGAGTCAGGCGAACGCCGCGACCAAGGACTTCATCACGAAGAGGAAAAAGAGGATCAAAGGAACCCAATCATTGCCGAGTGGGACGTCAATGGAGAACAAATCTGGTCCAAGAATTGTGGTCTGCCTGGATGAAGCTAGGTCGTTACTTGGCGACGAAAAACGAGACGCTCCATCCTGTCTCTTCCGTGCATTCCGTCGGGCAGTCAAGGAGCTGTTTGGCGAAAAATTGCCGAAAGATCTCGCTCATGATTTTCATCCATTCCAGTCTGCCGTGGCGAGTGCCTTGACTCCGAACTATTCGATGTTCTGTGTCCTCTTGGACACAACGTCCAAGGTAACCAACTTCGTGCCGATAGCGAAATTTGACCCCAGCCAAAAGGTGTTGCCTCAACCTGTGAATCTGTTCGAGCCAATTTACTCCATAGAGACACGATGCGTTCGCAGACGACGGCTTCAAGGGTATCGACGGCACCACGGATTCCCTGAAGGGGTTGTTCAAGTTAGGCAGGCCCATGTGGGGGGCATTTTGAACGTGGGTTACTTTGTGTCAGAGTTGATCAGTCTAGCGAGGTCAAAGCTTGGTCCGCAAGACGATCCCAATCGGAATCTCGTGTTGATGTCTCAGCGGGTCCAATTCTATATCTCGCAACATGAGTTAGCCGAACACATGGTGGCTAATTGCATGAGGTACATTATTTCCATAGACCCCACGCGAACCCAGTTGTCGTCAACCATATTTAGTGAGCCGATGTTGGCCCTCGCCGCCAGTACGCACATGAGAACTCCGAAAGAGAAATTGGAGTGTGTGCGTGCTGTACTTCCTGCGTTTTTTCGAGGTTCTATCGACATAGGCGATTCAGGCGAAATGGTGGCGGCGAAGATACTCCTCTTGACTATGGATTTGATGATTGACACGTTGGAGCCCAGCACTGTTACGGTTGGCCAATTTCTCCATGCACTGCTCGGGAAAAAGCCCGCTGAAGAGATGAAGAACCGGGCCGACGAATACGACAGACTCACAGAGATCTGGGACAAAGGAACGGTGTATTTCAATCACTTTTTCCGCTTGCTGACGGAGATGACCCCAAGCGTTACAAACAAATACCCGATCAGCTTTACCAAAGAGGCGTACAGGCGGGCAGCAGCTCTCTTCTTCCCGGAGAACTTCCCGGGTGTGGACATCGGCATCCCCGTTAAGCTCGACGACGGCAACTACACCCTCATCTTGATTCAGGTGAAGAATTGGGTCGATGGATCGTTGATTGACTCGATGAAAACGGAAGCGGAGAGTTCGGCGTATATTGGAGTGGAATACCTCGACGATTTCAACCCGTGCTTTGGCTTGATGATGAGTCTGTTTGAGAAGGATTCACGCAGCAAAGGATTCGCCGTGTGTGGCAACAAGCGACGGAAGACAAAGAGCAAGTACATGCCTGATGGTGCATCGAAGATGGTGGTCGGCCTGTCCGTTGGGGTGGACTCCAGCCTATACCCGTCTGTCTGTGTGGAGACGGATGAGGAAGCGCTAGTGACAAAGAAGGAGATCTTTCACAATCTCCGCATGATTCGGGACAGCAAATCTCAGTTGTCTCGATTCGAAGTTTCGGCGCAGGCGACGCAAGTCACGAATTATGGACTCAAGTAGAAGAAATAGGCGGTGGATCGGGATTGACGAAGTTCAGGTTCATCATAATATTAATGAGAATAGTTTTTTTTGGTGTCAATTGGAATGGAATAATATGAAGCCAGACATCATTATCTACATCTCTAGTGTCACAGAACATCACAAGCCTTGGAATGACAGATATGCCTCGATGTCGACTAGCAATGTGTCTTTGATTGATAGCTCAAGAGAAACAGATCTTGTTTGGGAGTAGAGATCATTGCTGTATACGATGTTATAGAACAAAATAAACTCATTATCTACATCTAGTTTCATAGAACATCATTACTATGTCACATGTCCATATCCACATCAATCGACATCACATCCACCTCTTCCACTCATGATTACTCGGTCTATGTATATGCATGTCCGTATGTACCAATCAACATCAAAATAAACGAAACAAAACCCCAAATCTCAAACATCAAGCCAAGTGTCAGCTCTTCTCATCCTCAACACGAGCCTGCTGCGCACGCCCCTCCTCCAAATCCTCCTGCTCCCGACTAGCACTACTCTTCCTCCTAAAGAACCCCCTTCGATGCAACGACGACGACAGACTCAGATTCCCATGACTCTCATTCGACGGTCTCCCAGAAGGAACGCTAAGGTTCGTGTTCGACCCACCAGCCGGCGTCCCCGCGCCGCCGCGCCGAGAACTCTTCTTCGACGACTCGCTGCGTCGCCGCTCGGATTCTTCTTCTTCTTCTTCTTCCTCGCGGATTTCTTGGATCCGGCGCTCGGCTGTCTCGCGGTTGGTTTCGCGGATGACGTTCACGTCTACCCGCGGGTTCGTCTGGCGGTCTTCGAAGACGTCGCCTAATATGTCGCCGGAGGCCATTTCGGACATGCCCAGGGAGAAGTCGACTTGTTTGCGGGAGGCGATGGAGTCGCCGCGGGCGCGGGCCGCGGCCGTGTTCATGCCCTTGCGCAGGATGGAGGGGTGGCGGGCGGTGGTGGCGGAGGAACTACCGGCGCTGCCGGGAGGGTTGCTGGTGTTGTCTGTGCCAACTGCGGGGGTTGGCCTGAGCGTATCGTTGTTGTTGCCGTTGTCGTTGTCGTTGTAGCTAGGCGGAGGTTGCGAAGGGGGAGCGCCGTGCCAGTTGACGTGGACGGGGAAGCCGACGTGGGCACCCTGGAGGTTCATGCGCGAGCCCTCGATGCCGATCTCCTGGAGGGCGATCATGAGCATGCAGATGAACTTGTTGCGGCGTTGGAGGCGCAAGCCCTCGTTCTGCCAGTTGGATTTGTAGAAGAAGACGACGTTCAGTGTGATGCTGAAGTTGTCGGTGACCTCGCGCATTTCGGTGAGAACGTTGGGCTGGAATTCACGGCTTTCGCTGCGGACGAATTCGACGAGGCGTTGGCGGAGGCCGTCGATTTGTTCGAGGGTGGTACCGTATTTGATGATGATAGGGATGGCTTCGGCTAGGGCACCAGAGCGGCGTTGGTTGAGGATGAAGAGGCCGTTGAGGTACGAGTTGGGCGCTTGCACGATGTGGCCTTGCATCTTTTTGAATTCGGTGTAGAGGAGTGAGATCTGCTTAACGAAGTAATCGTCGCCCAGACCTGCGTCTCCTGAGTTACCGTACACCGTGACGCGGTCGCCAACATCGAACGGGTGCTTCACGAAAACGAAAATGACCGATTGCAGGAATTCCTGCGCCGTCGCGGAGAACAGCCAGGACAAGGCGAGGACACTGGAACCAGCGGAGGTGAGAACACCAGCAGCCGACGTAGAAATTAAGGTCACAAAGACAATCAGCGAGATGACCACAACGAAGAACTCCAACACGTTGTCCAGACGAGAAACCACCGAGTCAAGATCCTTCAGCGAGGCTGTGATGGACTTGCGCTCGCGGCCAGTCTCCACACACGCTGCCTCCAGCTCTTCCATGGAGATATCACCGTTCATGTCGCGGTCAAACATGGCAAACGCCGCGTCTGCTTCCTCATTGTTGTCAAACGCCTCCTTCAAATCGCCAGAGAAAACAACGTCGAATCCGTCGCGCGCAAAGGTCCGATACAATCGGCGGGCCAACACCTGGCAGCCCGAGGTGGTGCGCAGAAGGGTCAGGACGACGGTGTGCGGATGGGTGCTGTTGGTCGCCTTCTTACCGGTAAAGTCGGCCGCCACGGCTCCTGCGACATCACCGACCTTCTGCATTGCACCCTTGGCCACACCCTTGGCCACACGCTGGGCACGTCCGGCGTAGCGCATGGGAGTGCGATGACCAGTTTTATCGCCCTGGGAAGGACCCTTTTCCTCAAAGTCGGCGTCCAGCTGGGTGATCTTCTCGCGGGAGTAGGAGTAGAGCTTCGTCAAGCTGCCGATCTGGAACTTGTTGATTTCAATGCGGTCCGAGTACGTGCGGAGATGGAAACTCATGGCGATCAACTGGATGAGGAACTTTTCAATCAGGTTCAGGATGGTCCAGACGAAGAAGGAAATGATAAGTTTGTTGACGGTGTTCTCCCAACCGCGCGTACGCCCGTCATGGTCGACATGGTGGTTCTTCATGGTGGGTAAGAACGAGATTTCCACGCCCAACCACCAGAAGAAGATGGTCGCATGGAGTTCGAGTTGCTTGGCCAGGTCGCGCCATTTCTTCGCATTGTTGGTGAAGATACTAGCCAAGATGCCAATGGGAATGGGGAGTGTTTTGGCAACAATCTGTTCAATTAGCTGGGTTCATTTTCATCTGAATGGGGAATGGGGACGTACCCTTCCTGCCCACAGAGTCAGCCAGACAATTTCCAACCAAACCGAGAACCACAGTAACTCGACGCCTCCAACATTGGCATTGGGGAAGGCCAAAGCACCGACCAGCAGGGGAATCAGCAAAAGCAGGACCACGGGAACAATATAGGTAAAGTAACGGATAATAAAGCTCGACTGATGGAGCTTCTTGATAAAGAGAGCAAACCTCGTGTTGGGGTTTTCCGGAGGGTTGTAGACAGCGGCCTTCTCGTGCAACGGGTTAGTCGCCTCGTCAAACTCATCGACATTCTCCGAGCGACGAGACCGGCTCAGCGCAGCGGAACTGGCAGACTTTTGATCCTTGTCGTGGTCATCCCGGGTGGACGCGGAGGCCACCCGTTCGGCCTCGAGCAGCGCCAAATCATCCTCCAGCCGCAACGACTGCTCCCGCTTTGCAGACGGTGAGCGCAAGGCCAACAAATCACGGTCCAATTCGGTATCAACCCTCAAGTGGCTGGGATCGCTGGGACCGGGCTCCTCGTAGTGGTGGCCATTGTCGGAGGGGGAGATGGCATCATCATCGTGAATATAGTCACTCTGGGCGTCCTTTTTCTTCTCGTCTTTTTTGTCGTCTCTCTTGTCGTCTCTCTTGTCGTCTTCCTTATCGTCGTGATATTTGGGTTCCGGGGTCTCCTCCACGGGGGTCGACATACTGGCGCCAGGCCAGAGACAGTCGGGAACTAGAGTAGTAAGGTATTAAAAATGGATAAAAAATAAAAATAAAAATAAAAATAAAGGGAACTAGTCCAGAAGGCGATATTAGCAAGAATTCCGGGTCAATGGGCGAACCCCATGATAATAAATAAAGGTGAAAAAGCTCCGACGATGCACGAGCCGATCAGGGGTATTATATTAACACGGGACACGCAGAGACTGATTTCCCCATAGACAGAGAAAGCGCGGACCCGAGAGAATATTATTTTTATGCTGACTCGGGACGGGTAGCGTAAGGGTTCTTACCTGAGACAGTGCAGATTATCGAGATTAACGAGTAGCCGAGCTGTGCTGTGCTGTAGCTGTACAAGTAGTGGAGACACTAGCACTGCATTGGAGATTGATGAATGAGATGAGATGAACAAGGGTAATAATAGTAAATATAGAAAGATAGTAATAAGAAAGACCAGCAATCAGGAGAGGAATGGAAGAAAAGAGACAGAAATGAAGAAAAATGAAAAAGACAAAGGCAAAAAACTGGAGCAAGCACGGCGATGGCAAAAGCCGCGGATTGACTCTTGCCGATCTCGCACGTACTCTTAAGGTCTGGTCAGATCGTGCTGATATCGATCGATCGATCGCTTAATCTTACTACTTATATATCTTTATCTCTACATCTGTCTACTGCCGCCACTTCTACTACAACTCTGTACTATATATCGAGAGAACTGGTAAACATGATTGATACTCTATTTACACCGTTGTCTTAAAATAGCCTCGGCACGTAAATTACCGTATCGCCTCTGGTGGGTAAGTATAATCCAGTGGGTCACCCGTCAAAGTTGTGAGACGGTGGCTCATTCTGTGTGCTCTGATTGGATGTTATCACTGATAGCCAATTCTAGAAGAGTTGCAGACCGCATTGTGGGGACGATATGTAACGGCATTACGCACCCCAAGCTGGCCAGATGCTTCTATGGCGGGCTAGAGTTGTGAACACACACTTGTATACTATTAAGTGTATACTATCAAGTACAAGTATCTATGTACAAGTATATGCATGGTGTATTTACTAAGAGGATGAGCAGAACTGCATAAAAAGCAATTCTACTAGTAGTACAAGTACTGATATCACGACAGTCCTGACATCATGCCCATTGACTTTGCCGGAGATCTACCGGCCAATCACATCTCTTCCGAATTGCTGTTGGAGATGACCGTTCTATTCGATGGTCGCCCCTGTATGGGTCCTTGGCTACTCTCTTGGACGCCACAATATGCCCCTGTCCTGCGTACCATCTTAAGCGACCCAGTTGTATAGTACGGCTAGTGTACGGATACTTACAAGTAGACAAAGTACAAGCCCTAGTTCCGGGAAATCGTCTTGCATAAATTTGCATAAAACATACTTGTACACACTGTAGAATAAAATCATAACTCATTTGTACAGCTCGTGAAATATACACAGAAGGTATCACCCGACTTTTTTTTTCTTTTTCTTTTTTTTTTTCTCCACGGTAAAATGAAGTATCCCGTACATACACACACAATCTTGATTCGAAATGATGAGATCTGAAGAAATTCAGTTGAACAGATGAAAGAAAATAAATGAACGAACATGCCAGTCCGGCGAGATAACCCCAAACACCCGCTTAGAATAACAGTATGCAGAATGGAACTGGAAAAGGAAAAACAAACGACAGACTGGAGAGTATCATTGAAGTAAATGCGAATAACCCGGACACCGTAATGAAAAAAGAAAAAGAAAAAAAAAAAAAAAAAAAAGAAAAGAAAAACTCCGAAATCGACAATTCTAGTCTATCTCGCTAAGGTTTGCGAGGTGTCACTGGGTCCGGATTGAGTGTAGGCGTATGCAGCGGTCGAGGCGTCGCGTCTGAATCAGGTGTCTGATCGAATCCCTCAATCTCTGACTCCGCCTCGGGTGCTTCCGTCGTCTTAATAATCGGTGTGTCAGGCACAGCCATAGAAGCATTCAAGTCATCCTCATCCTGCTCGAACAAGATAGGAGGCGTTATCTGACCTTGACGCTTGATCAAAGTCCCCGATCGACTTCTTTGCGTAGGGGAGTCGATTTCGGTGCTCTGCTCAGAAAGCGACTGCCGTCGAGATCTCGCCTCTGGCGATGGGCTGTGTCGTGGACTGACTTCGCCGTCTTCCGAAATGCGAAGCTGGTTCAGTTCGCTTTCCAATTCTTTCTCTTCGTCAAACGGTTCCTCGTCGATTTCACAGACCTCGTCAGAACCCCGACTCTGGCTTCTCCGCAATGACTCCCGTTCCTTCTGGAGTAGCTCCTCGCTGCCACTAACAACACTGCCCCGGCTGTTGGTTCGCATCATCTCGATTCCCAACTTGGAGCCAGGTCGATTGCCCCTGCTCTGCGGGCTGCGCGTCCGAGACGGAGTGTTTCCAAGCTCCTCGTCCTCATCGTCCCCAGACTCTGCGCATTCGTACCGCTTATTCTCCAACGACTTCCGCTTCGCTTGGATGGACTCGCTGGATCGCTGCTTCCGAGGCGTGACAGCACCCGACGCACTCATGACACCCGGGGCCGACGTAGAGTGGAGCAAATGTGGCACCGGCGCAGTGTGTGATGGTGATTTGGGATCAGAAGACGCATCATCGGAAATCCCTAGACCACCTTGGGTCTGACTCCATTCGTCGGCTTGGCGACTGATGATAACAGGAACATCGTCAGTTTTAACAGACTCCGTATCACCAAAGCTGCTAATAGAGTCTTCGCGGCTTGACCCTTGATATGAACTTGGAGGTATATGGGCAAATCCAGAAGACGTGGTCGAACTTGGACTGTCTTCACGGTAATGAGAAATATGGCGGGGAGGAGCAGTCGGCAACGACAACGGTTGAGAAGGGTTGTAATCCTTAGGCGGAGGCTTCCATTGACAGAACTGGCAGAGCGCTTCGGTAAGCTTGGGCAGAGTAGGAGGCTTTTCGATCAGCGAATCGAAGTGGTGCGTTTCTGGCAAGTCCTTGAGATAGCCGGTCACAGCAATGATTGGGGTATGGCGATTGGCGCTTCGCGTCTCGCGGACCATGCGCGCAAAGTCCGCCCCATTCAGCTGAGGCAGTTTGTACTCCGTCATGATGATATCGAATTGCACTTCACTAAGAGCGTAGCTCGTAGCCTCCGCACCGTTCCTTGCGGTAATCGTTCGACAACGAAGCTTTTCGAACAATCGTTCCATGACGATCCTAGAAACGGGGTGGTCCTCGCATATGAGCACATCCAACGGACGGAAGAAGGGACCATCGAGAAGATTGATCTGAGAAAGACGGCGGGAGCTTTGACGACGTCGCTGAACCTTAAGTAGCGCTTTGTGGGGGTTCTCATTGTCTGACGACGACGGAGACGCGTCGAATAACTGACTCCGGCGTTTAGAGTGACCTGCAACGTAGGACTCTTTCGCAAGAGACGAGGACAATTCACTTCCATCCTGAGAGCCCACAGTCTGAGATCTTGCCCGGGTGGAAACTCGACTCTGACGCGGCGGGGCGGATGGCGTCTTGTCAGGGGAGTGCGTCCCCATTCGACTAGGCTTGATTGGTGACGACCCTGTCAATGGCATTGCACTTCCTGTTGCAAACGTCCCACTCGACTGCTGCGAATTAGCAGACGACGAACCCGATGTCTTCCTACGCTCATGATTGTTCTGGCCTGTGCTAAACTGAACAAAAAGTGGCGAGGAGGGTTGCGACGGACGGCTTGGAGACGAGTTGGCTTGGCTCATGTTGGACGGAGAAGACGGTCGATTGCCCTTATTTTGCGACATAGTCCGCTGCAATTGCATCGGTAACGGACTTCCTTCCAGAGAAGGCGCAGTCGTAGTCGCAGACGGAGATTGTGGAGTTGCCTGCGGCTGTTGTGCTGGTATGGGCTGTTGCGGCTGCTGTTGCTGAGTCGGCGGCGGCGTTGGCCCTTCAGATTGAGGTTGACCCGGAGCGCCCGAGGTGGATTGACGTTGTTGAGCCTGCAATGCTAGTTTTTTGATCTGGTCCTTATTGGCCTTCTCGAGCATTGGAAGATTCCTGTAAGAGAAGGTACCAAAGTCATCACCGGCAACAGGCTCGCTCAGTCTCCTGCCACGCGAGTCACGCGAGTCACGAACATGTGGTGGGATGGACAAAGGCATCAAGGGCCGTTTCGTCGAATTGACCTGGGTACGAACCTTGGAAAGTGCATCGTGCGGGCGATCTGGATAGGGTCCGCTAGTCAGCGGTTGTTGCGGCGAAGCTCCATCGTCTTGCTCGTCCGCGAATGGTTGTTGGTCTGTCGCCCCACGCGCATCAAAATAGTCCGTGTCTTCGGGATTCTCGACGTTGGGGACAAATTGAGCCTTATCTTCCAGAAGAGTATCCCAATTCACATCAGAGAACCAAGGATGACTGCGAATCTCGGATCCACCGTTCGGAAACTTCTCATCGACATTGGCGCCAAGTCGCTCTCGAGGATTGAGCGTCATGAGCTTATTCACTAGATCGATAGACTCAGGGGTTGCTAATTCATTGAGCTCTTCGGGCCAGTTGATTCGTCGGTGAAGGATATTGTCGAATACTTCATCCGGAGTGGCAGCGTTGAACGGTGGGTATCCGAAAAGGAATTCAAACATGATACATCCCAACGACCACCAATCACTCATCTCATCTTGACCAAGTCCATTGATAGTTTCCGGTGCGAGATAGTCAGGAGTACCCACGAAACGTCTGTTCTGGTCCTCCGGATCAAAGAGCGCCATGAGTGGCGGCATCATCGACTGCTGTGGTGGTGTGCCATAAGACGTCTGGTTGCCGGCAGTTGGCTGCAAGGGATGCAGATATGGAGAGTCACTAGCTTCACTTTGGCCCTCATCTTCCGTCAGATTGCTAGAGAATCGACCCGGGAACGGGGCTGGGCTAATAACTTCGCCGCTCTCATTGAGAGAAAACCCTCGAAAGATGTTATGCAGGTTGTCGCTTCCTACACTGTCACTGCGATAGCCAGACTCTCGTCGCGAGCCTTGTCGACTGAGACCACCCTGGCTAAGACTGAAGTATGACGGCTGGGTCATGCTACTCGCGGCGTCGTTGGGGGTGATCAAGGGCGTGGAACCTGGCGAATGACCACCTTGGAAATCGAACGACGCAGACCGCGACGAAGTCATCGAGGTCGCACGAGGAAATGATTCTTGTCTAAGAGGATCGGGTGATGGCTCATTCTCATTCAGGGTCTTCAAAAGACGTTTTTGACGACCAACGAGACCCATACGAGACAATCCAAAATCGGTCAGTTTGAGGTGGCCAGTCTGATCGATAAGTAGATTGTCTGGTTTGAGGTCACGGTGGACTATTCCTCTTCCATGCAGGTGTTCAACTCCCAGAACCACTTCAGCGATGTATTTCTTTGCCCAGTCTTCGGGAAGACCCCCCAAGACCTTCACAAGAGAAGCACAGTCACCCCCGTTGAGGTACTCCATCACGAGATAGAGGTAGTCTTTGCTGGAGAAAGTCCAGTAAAGTTTTGCAACAAAGTCACTCTCCCCTTGCCACATCATGATCGCCCGTTCAGCCTTGACATTGGTGGTCTGGTTCTTGGCAATCATATCGGCCTTTTTAAGTACTTTGATGGCAAAGTATTCGCCGGTCGTTTTCTTTTTGGACAGGTACACGCTGCCAAAAGCGCCTTTGCTGATAGGTTTGATGATCTCAAAGTCCTTTATCGACGGAGGAGCGGGACGCGGCTGATGCTGGGTCATCCGGGGCGACACAGGCGGCTTGGCGACATCCGAAGACGCCGCGGACGATTGGCGCCGGTGATGGTGGGTATGGTGGTGAAGATGGTGGGAATAATGAACTGCAATTTCACTTGCATTCGTAGATGGCGAGGCCATGGGAGACGGTAGGCTCTCAGCGCCACTCGACATACGTGGCTTGGGCATCCGCAACGGGGAACGGGGCCCAGCGCTCCTGCCAGGAGACGGTTGCCGCTTGGGGGAGTTAGCAAGGCCCGGGAGCACCAAGCTCTTGCGTTTGCGTTCAAGGCTTCGATCGGACGACGGGGACTCGGTCCGCATAGCTCCTGGAATAGCCGATGACAAAGCGCTACTATCACTCATTTCGCCAGCATCGGTGTCGGTCAGCGAAAGGCCACGTCGAGACGTTTGCGAGGTACTCAGACCAGCCACACTCTTGTGTGAACGTGGCGTGGGACACTCCATCGGACTGTTCGGGCCGGTAGACATAGCAGCAGATGATGTCTTCCCCTCTGGGGGTGGCACCTGAAACGTATCAGGCGCATTACGAATAGACTCCGTCAACGCTGATGTCGTGGGATGACGGGGTGATGGCATGGCAGGTGGTTCTGGGTTAGGCTTTGATACCAGCTCAGGAGGGGGTTCCCTCTCCTGCTCTTTCTGTTGGGGAGGAGCTTCATCTTCTGAACAGGAAGAATCGCTCAGTTGACCGGCAGCAATGAGCTCGGCCTTGCTGAGGGCTGCTGTGATGCATTCTTCGACCAGGACTGTGTATTCAATGCGGATCCGCTCAGCGTATTCGACAATTTTGCGGTGGCGAATAACCGCATCCACCTTGGCTTTGCAGACCTGCTCTGTGTCCAT
Organism: Aspergillus cristatus; assembly: GCA_034509305.1. Taxonomy (NCBI): domain Eukaryota; kingdom Fungi; phylum Ascomycota; class Eurotiomycetes; order Eurotiales; family Aspergillaceae; genus Aspergillus; species Aspergillus cristatus. The sequence continues at coordinate 152,113 of WJBV01000006.1, read as the reverse complement.
CGACAAAGCCGCCAAGCCCTGCTCTTGTTCCAACGTGTTGGTACTCGGAGACTGCCACTGGATAACCTGAGAAATACGCGACTCGGACTGGGGCGACAGGGTTCGAAAGTCGTCCGGGGTATCGGTACGGGTTTCTTTGATGATTGGCATGTTGATCTCCATGGCCGTGTCACACAAATCAAGGACGAGCTCCACGATACGGGCCAGTGGCCGTCGCACAGCGAATGAGCGACCCCGAGTATGTCCCGCACTCGACGTAGAATGCTCTCTTGACCGTGGAGGTGTCGCAGGAGCGGAACTGGAACCGGACGTGAGTCCTGACGATGGCGCGGAACTCGCCGGCGAAGGTCCAATAGGCAAACCCTTGTACTCTGCTTGGGGAGTTACGACGGCAGCGGGAGGAATGGCAGGAGCAAGGGTTGGAGCAATTGAGTTGCCGTCGCCAGTCAAAGGCCGACTCTGTTGGGCTTCAAGCGCATCCAGCACTTTGACGATAGCATGGCGATGCTCATTGAGGTTCTCCTGAGCGATTTGGACATCCATCTCGGACCGATGCTCTTGCAAGCAAAGATCCGAGTGCTTCTCAAACCACCAAGGCGTGATTTGACGTTCACAGATACGGCATAAGACGGGTTCCGGTGCTGGATGTTTGGAGGGATCGGGTTCATTCGCCGCTGCCTCCGCCAGGGTCGTCAAGTAGTGTGCCAACACTTCTGCACCAACACCCAAGGACTCCACCAAGAGCGGGGGGAGGTCGATTGTCACTTCTCTCGGCTGGGTGAAGGGTCGCAACATCCACATAACCTAGAGCCAGTGTTATAAGTTATCTTGAGCGTAGAAGGACTGAAGAATGACACCTACATGGCCCACATAGCTGGATCCATCAGTCGTACGATCGAAGACCATAATACCTTGCGCCTCCATGTCAAGAATGCCATGAGGATACTCTTCCTCGGTTTTCTCCGGGACTTCTCCTCCTTCACTAGCCCCCGTCTGTCCTTCCTCCAACGACCGTGACTCTGGGGTATACTTCAGGAGGGAGTCGGGACCCATTGGCACCGCAAAGCGAATGAAACGACTGCGCGAATCATCCACCTTCAAGGACTTAATGGCATCCTGAAACACATCTTTATTCCCGAGCAGAAAATCCGCGATCATACGCCCTTCAACGGACTCGGGAGCGGTCCCAACGACCTGTTTCCACGACGGACTGACCCATTTGATCCGACCATCGAGATCCAAGTCGACAATAACATTCAAAGTCTGTTCCGCCGCCTCCTTCAAATCTTCACGCTCTTCCCGCATATTTTCGCTGATCGAACGGCTCATTGGTGGGAATTTCGGGTCAACACTCCGGGCCTCCTGCCGTAAGGCAGTAACGGCCGGAGGAGCAAGGAACTGGGAATTCGGTGTGCCATTGCCCGCCATGCTGAATAGACAACACGAGGACGGTTGGAAATAACTTCCTCCCCGGCTAGAACGGGGGACGGAGAGGGTTTTGGTAGGATAGCCGCAACAAAACGAACGAATCGAAGTTTCGATACCGGACGGACCGTCTGCCGGGCAGAACGGGGTTGGCCCTGGAGAGGGATTTGGGATATTATGAATTCATCCGTAGCAAGCGGCTAGTTGGCCATGGCGAAGTCGTAGCACCGAAGAGGGCGAGGGAGCATAGAATAGAAGGGAGGGATGGCAGGGAGAGTCAGGAACCCAAGATGACCTCACACTTTTCGGGTAGAGAGGTCAGCCAGTCGCTCAATCAAGACACACGCCCTCCCAACAGGAACGGCGGGATTTCGAGGCGAAGCAGTATTCGGCAATCTGAAAGGACGCTAATCGGAGATCCCTGTAGGAGGGAGGAAGTCGAATGACAGAGAAAAAAAAAAAAAAAGAAAAAAAAAAAAGGAGGGAAATCGTCTGTGCGTGGAGATGAAAAAGCGCGATGGCCGGGAAAGGCGTCAACGCGAAGAAGAAGCCAGGATGATCGACGACGGCCGTTTCACCAGTTGAAATGGTCGAATGGGGACGATGGTAAGCAGTAGGGATGGTAATACACCCAAAATAGAGAGAGAGGAATGGGAGGGTGAGCAGGAGACAGAGAATGGAGAAAACGAAGAAGAGAGGGAATTGGAGAGCGTCAAACGATAATATATGGGAGGGAGACAGGAATAGAGGTCACTAAAGCCGTAGAGGGGAGATAATAATGTATGCTGTATGGTAACGCCCGTGTATCTGCGCTGTTATTTACGGCTGGAAATACACGGTGGATGGAAATAATGCAGGTCGCACCACCAATGCAGTCCAATTACTAGTATTTACTAGTAGTAGTTGAAGGAAAGGTCATGCTATTTGATCTATCCAGAAAAGGATCCATCAAATTCATATATGAGTTGCCTTCATGGATTGATTTCAACGTCAGAGGACAGAGCACTGCTGAACTATGATCGACCAGCATATACAACTACGGACTACGGAGTACAAGTAGTGTGATTCTGGATACCTATTCCCATCGAATTGCCTTGTGAATGGCCAGTTTATGCCGGCATCATCATCCATGAATTCATCGCATCCATGTCTCGTGTCGAGTGGAGAGGTGATTGAGTTGTAGTCTGTCCCCGGCTCTATATGGCATCTCCTCTCCGATCTTATCAACATCATGATAACCGAAGAGCTCCAGCACTTCTACGAATGCCCAGAAAGATTCGATTTGATTGTTTTGTACTTTTGATCTCATCCCGGCAAGCATCCAGAACAGAAAAACCATCCCGGACAGTACATATAGCTATCCGAATCCCCTGTCTGTCTCGACTCCTCCCGGGGACTTTGTAACCGGCAATCGTTCCAATGCCGAATTATTATTCGCCATGACCATCCATCATAGACCAGAAAATCAGACACAAACAGACAGGGATATAAACTCTGGCCCGTGGTGATGATGTTGATGTACGCCATCTCTAGGCAGTCTGGACATTGTTCCGACCACAGAATCGGAAGGCCGTCACGCCACGCCAATTGACCATGGCCATTATTATGCTCTGATGCTCTGTCACCAACCCATGGATCCTTCCTCCGGACTCAGTCCAGTACCAGAGAAATTGAGCTCACCTGACCTGTCGTCTTGTCTAGAGCCGTTGTTCCATAGTTTTCTTGTCGTCATTCCGGTGCTGCTGTTTTGTACAAGTTCGCAACGGGAACACTGCGACAACAAGCTATCACCCGAAGCGGCCGGGCACATACAGCGTACAGAGACCATCTGCACAATGACCCTCATTTTTTGCCGATTGGTAAGCGATTTTCGCTCTCCTTGCCGGCTGCAATGTGGTCTCACTTGTCTCATTTATTTGACCGTTATGTGTTAGCCGAACAGCATTTCAAACACGTTTCAAGCTGCTCGAGGTTCCAAGGGAATTCCGTCCATCGTCGTTCTATTTTCCTCTAATTTCCCTCCTGACCCAAATGGGAGTGAAGGAGGTACGCATCTTCCCTCTGCGGGGACGAACACGTCGGCGGGGAGATTATCCCGCAGCCGATAACGCTTAACCGCATTCGGCTAGTGACTGTCTCTTTTGGTCGTCCTTACTGAAGGCGCTGGATTGTACTTGTACAGACAGAGTCACAGCGCAGACTCCAGCATACGGTTTTATGCACAGAGAACGACAACAAATGCATTTTACTGCATAAGACCTCCTCATTCGATTCACGAATCACTGAACGGATATCATGAGTAGTGGGTCGGATCATCTCGGACACACGTCCGATCCAGTCACTGTCTTTTTGGTCGTCCAAGAACCAAGTCAAGCCCGGAAGAAAAGACGGAATTGGACTCACAAACAGACTGATAAGACTCAATTCCTCGGTCTCTGGGACGATCGCCTTCCCCAGGTTTCATGGTCTTCTTCCCCATGCGGAGTGAACTAACTCTCCTACCCAACGCCACCAATACGGTCACTGGAACGGTCTCCCACTTAACTCTAAATTGGACTAGGTCTGAACGTAGATTGGAACATCTGGGGACGGGTTTCTCAGATTCCCCCGCATTGAATCAGGATTCGTCAATCGTTGACCTTCGGGGTGACATTGATCGACTAGGATGCGGAGATGATAATGGTAGGACATGGGTTGACTGCTATTGGTAGGTTTACGGGGTGAACACACCCAGGAGGGTCGGAGTCTGTACTGTTTTGAGTGTTCCTTGAAAGGGAGGTATGCAGTCGTCTCACAACGGTACAACCACGCACCGGAGCCATGTGTTGACGCTGAGGTTGAAATCAGTTGTCACGTCGGCAGCACATACATCGCTGTTCTAGAAGCCAGCATTGTTACACCAGCCCTTGACTTGGGGTTGCTTGATCACCAAAAACTAAGCGTGATGGTACCCCGTAGCCCAGAAATGTAATAAGCATCACGGAAACTCACCCCGTCGTCGACACAACATCTACACACCTCCCCTCTCACAGTCATGGAAAGCTAACCCGCACATTTCCGCGACAGATGCCCGGAATCCCAAACTCCTAAAAACTCAGAATCAAACACTCCGTACTTTGGTAAAAGAGGCTCTGCACGGATTTCTCCGCCCAGCCCTGCTTATCCTGCACGAGGCCATTCAGTACACGTTAGCCCCATAAAATATATTACTGTCCCATGTATATCGTGCTATTGCTCCAATGAGAGCCTCGGTTCGACTGCGGAGTTAGAACCCTTTTCCTTTCCGTGAGGAGAGTGACAATGGATCTTGTCGTACAGGTGTAGAATGTGAGGTATATATATAGCCGAGGACCCATGGGTTCAATTGTCAGAAACAGAAACGACAAGAAAGCAACAACGCAATGGATCTATCCAGTGAGCTCAAATATTACGATTATATTATCTGCGGGTGAGCATGTTCAATCCACGCACGGAGTTTTCGAATTTCGACTAACCCTCTCCAGAGGAGGAACATCAGGATGCGTCGTGGCCGGCCGACTAGCAGAAAACCCCAACGTCAAGATTCTCCTCATCGAAGCCGGACAGCACAATAAAGACCTCGAAAATGTCCATATGGTGGGCGGGTTAGTCGCTCTTCCTATTTCTTTTCAACTATACACTAACAGTGAATCTACAGCTGGTCCAACAACTTCGACTCCGAAACAGACTGGAACGTCATCACACCCCCGATGAAAGGCGTCGATAACCGTCAAGTCAAGCTCAGCAGAGGCAAGTTCCTGGGCGGTTGTAGCGGGTGCAATGGCACGCTCTGCATCCGGGGGAGCAAGCAGGATTTCGACGATTGGGAGTTGGAGGGGTGGAGTGGGGAGGAGTTCTTTGGCTGTATGAGAAAGGTACGTTCCCTCTCCTCTCCCATCAAGAGTCAATTACGATGCTTACAATGTGCTGTGAAGGCAGAAACCTTCCACCCAAAACCCTGGTTCGACGCCAACGAACAAGCCCACGGCTACGACGGCCCTCTCCACACCGAACCGCACGATCTCGCACCTATCTCGCAGCTCATCATGGCCTCCTTTGTCTCCGAAGGCTTACCCCATGTCCCAGATATGTTCTCGACAGGCGAGACACCGCACGGATGCGGCCATGCCCCGCGGTCAGTGTACAACGGTCTACGGACGACGAGCGCCGATTTCGTTACGAACGGGTATACGCGCAAGAACGTCACCGTCGTGACGGGGAGTACAGTGGACCGTGTGCTCGTTGAGCGGGATACCCAGACAGGAGAGCTAGTGGCGCACGATGTGCTCGTTCAGGATACGCTTAACGGTGATGTGAGAGCATACCACGCAAAGAGGGAGGTTGTTATCTGCGGAGGCGCATACTGCAGCCCTAATATCCTCCTGCGCTCTGGAATCGGGCCAAGAGCTGAACTGCAGAAACACGATATTCCATGCGTGGTGGATTCGCCTGGTGTAGGCCAGAATCTCATGGATCATCCTGTACCCCTCCCTCCACCACCTTCCATCACCTTACCCTACATCATTCTCCACTCCGATGCTAATAACGGGCTAGATCGTATTCATATTCTACGAAACCGCCCACCCAAACCTAACAACCGACCACCTGGTCTACCACGACAACGCCTTCGAAACCACCTACAACCTCTGGAAAACAAATAAATCCGGCTTCTTCTCCACCTTCCCCTTCGGCGCCTTCGCCTACGCCCGTCTCGACGACCGTCTCGCCAACGAGCCTCTCTGGCAACAGTACCAAAATAAGTCCAGGAATCAAAACGGACGAGACCCAATGTCCCTCCTCCCATCGAAACAACCAAACATCGAACTCTTCACGACAGAATGCTACGGTGGCCCGAAGCAATATGACAAATTTCCCGCGAATCCTAACGCGCATGTCTTCTCGATTATAGCGGAGTGGTTCTCCCCGCATTCTCGCGGTAGCGTTACGCTATCTTCGAAAGATGGACGTGCAAACCCCGTCGTCGATTGTAACTATTTGGACCATCCGCTGGATATGCTGGTTTTGTCCGAGGGCGTGCGGTTTGCGAATGAGATTGTTATGAATGGGGCTGGGACGAAGGGGATTGTTAAGGGGTCTTGGCCGGAGGGACTGGGGTATGGGACGCCTGGGGAGGGGTTCAGGACGAGGGAGGATTGGGTGCCGTATGTTAAAGAGCATGCTACTACTTGTGAGTTTTCCTTTTATCCCGGATCTTCTTGAGAGGGGTATGCTAATGATGAAGGCTACCACGCTGCCGGGACTTGCGCTATGGGTAAGGATGATAATCCTATGGCGGTGCTGGATAATAAGCTGCGCGTGCGTGGGGTTGCGAATCTCCGCGTGGCAGACTGCAGTATCATGCCTACTCTTCACGGAGGACACACCCAGATGCCTGCGTACGGTATCGGCGAGAAGTGCGCGGACCTGATCAAGGAAACTTGGTCAACGGACAATGTGAGCCAGGGTTTGCGTGCTGTGTTATAGTCCGTTCTAATGCAGTTTTATCTCATAACGTCATTCGCAGTCTCTTCTGGTAGTATGGTACATAGCAAGCAAATACATCTTAATATATATACCCCATAACCCTAACCGAAATCCATCAAACCTCACACTTAGGCGACACAATATCCGACGCAATCTTTTCTGCAAGCATATCTGTACTGATTAGCAAGAATCATTCTCAGACGAGGAAAAGACGTACAAACTGTCGACTGAGGATGCCCCGGAACCAAGATCGGAAATGAACTGGCATCGACCACTCTCAATCCTTCCACCCCATACACCCGAGCTTTGCTATCAAGCACAGCCATACTATCCTCACGAAGTCCCATCTTACACGTACAAGCAGCATGGTAGATAGTCATTACGGTGTTGCGAATGACATCCAGGATCTGTTCGTCGGTTGCGTGTTCCATGCCAGGGAAATACTCGTCTCCCACCACGATAGGCGCCATGGCCTCACTGTGAAATGCGGCTCGAATTCGCTTATATGCGGCAACGGCTAGCTGCTGATCTGTTTCTGTCGACAACCAGTTCAGGTTGATCTCCGGTAGGTCCTTTGTATCGGCAGACTTGATAGTGACATTTCCACTGGAGGTCGTTGCCAGAATACTGGCCAGGATCGTAGCGTACTGCGGACCACCCTTTGGTTGCTCAGTGAAGGGGTTGGAAAAGTCGCCGACATACGCAGCCGCCGAGATGTACTATCCGCTATGTCAATTTCTTTCCTAGAAAAAGACTCCGAGTTCATACCTCAAGTTCAGGCCAATCATCAGGAAACCAGTCAAGCTCTTCCTTTGTTTTCGCAGAAAAGTTAGACCGTAGCGCTTCGGGAAGCTTCTCAAAGGCAAGATAATCGGTGACTGGGTTCGTGAGCATCCCGGTGCGAGTGGTGATGTATTTCGTCAGCTGTTCGGTCATAAACAAAGGATCCGCAGCCAGCTTGGTGAAAGTCTCAAGAGCCACTTGGTAGGTTGGACCAAAGAAGACGTGGTCCCGCAGGTTCTGACCAACTCCAGGAAGATTCGAGATGACATCGATCCCATGCGCCTGCAGGGTATCGGCTGGTCCGACACCAGAAACCATCAAGAGCTGAGGAGACTGGAAAGCGCCGGCTGAGAGAATAACTTCGTACTTGGCGCGCAGTGTATATGTCACCAATCCCGTCTTCACCCTCACGCCAGTTGCTCGCTTCGAAGAATCAAACAGGATCCGCTTGGCCAGGGTACCGATGTATACTTTCAAATTCCGTAAGCGCTGTGAAGATGACGCCCCATAGAAGAAGGCGGTCTTCGAACTACTTCTCGTCTGATCAAACGGCCGAATCGTAGAAGTCGTGTACTGGGAGCCGTTTAACGATCCACTATTGAAGTCCGTTGTCTCGTGGATACCAATCGCTTCAAGTCCCCGTTCCATCCAACTGGAAAATGACATGGCGTAGTCGGAATAAGCCACATGAAGAGGCTCGCCATGCTCAGCAAAAGCGTCCATGTTATACCGCGCCGTGGCATTGCAGGAGCGAAGTTTGACACTCGGAGGCGTAAACGCGACCGTCTTCGTAAAGAATGGGAACACGCTGTCGAAAGCATAGCTCTGGTCCTGAACGAGATCGGCCCAGAGCTGCATCGACTGCTTAGTCGGTCTGTTCATGTTAGTATATCCGACAGTAGCACCGGAGGACAATTGCATACCTCTGATAGATCATGAAGTTCAAAGCAGACCTAAACACCATCAGCATTGCAACCACCCGATCCAAAAAACAAACATACGATCCCCCTAAGCACTTCCCCCGAGGATAATGCACATCCCTCCCATTCGCCCCAGAAACATTATACGTCACGAAATGCCAATCAATCAAAGACGTCGACTTGGGATCCGACCCCACACCCAAACTGTCCGCTCCCGGTATTTTCGCAGTCCAAGACAAGGTCTCGTAGATTCCTCCTGCTTCGACCAGAGCCACACGGTGGTTGTGCTCGGCCAGACGAGATGCAATCGTTATACCGGCAGTGCCGCCACCGACGACGATGTAATCGAATTCGGCATCGAGGTTGGGGACGGCGAGAAGTTCTTCGGGGAAGGCGTCCGACCATGTGGGGGTGTCGGACGAGCAGTTTGGCGGGATGGTGGCAGCTGATGCTAGGGCTAGCAGCAGGAAGAGGTAGATTAGAAACATGGTGAAGAAACGAGGCACTGTAAACGAGCGAAGAGTAGCGTGGAATGGGATGGGTAGAATAGAGAAATGGAATGGTCGAAGGCATTTTGGAGATTGTCCAGGTTATTAATGGCAGTCTCGAGGTCGTTCTTTCCATTGGATCGTTCTTGCCATTGCGGCAAGCACCATTGCGGCAAGCAATCGATAGCAGTCTGGTCGTTCTTTCCCATTTGGCAGACCACGGCACCCTAACCAGCCATTGTCAGCGGACATAAGCAGTGATCAAGCAAACACCAGTATAGACCGTTCGTTTGCACCATGTAAATGGTGAAACTAAATAGTAAATATAAATCTATCACTATCTCCTCGATAGCAACCACTTTTCCTCTTCATCCTCCAAGCAACAACCTCTCTCCCACTTTACCTATACCACCCGTCCCATCCTCCCAGCGACCAAAATGGCCACCTACCCCTTCTTCTCCTCCTTCCTAGACTTCGCACCCAACCCATCCTCCCCCATAAGCACCGACTTCCAACGCCTCGCCAACCACCGCGGCTGGAAGACCAACTCCAGACGCTGGAAGAAAATGTGGAATCAGTGCATGAACCTCGAGTACGACAGCTTGATCGGGAACACGCTCTCGTCGCTGCAGAACTGGCAGAGGCTTTGTGGGGAGGTTAGTCTTGGGGATGGGACGAGGTTTGGGTCGATTACGAAGTGTAAAGCTGTATGTCATCTCTTTTTCTTTGTTTTATTTTGAATCAATGGTTGAGTGAGTACTGGTGATGGCTATGGTAGGCGCTGCAGGGTTGCATGTGAATATCGTGGATCTGCTTGATGCGAGACGGACGGGGACGAAGGTGAAGACGTTTACGAGTATCAAGCAGTTGAGCCAATACACGAAGCAAAAGGGAAAGATTTTTAGCAGGGTCTTGGCTAAGCAGGACAAGTTGCTCAGGATTCTTTTGAGGGTTCTTGTTTAGAGTCGTTAGCTGTGTTGGTGGATGGACATGGACATCTGGATATTGAATCCTGTTAATACTTTTGTCGAATTATCAATTCAAATTAGGAGACTCTGAATATTACCCGTATAATACATTATATACGCCATATTAGTCCAAAAAAGCAAATATCCCACGAAATCCATCACAGATCCTTCTTGCCACTACTCTGCTGCTCATTCGCCAACACATACCCAACAGCCCGTCTCAGACCTTCATCAACCGAGACAACAGGCCTATAACCCAAGCGCAGCTTAGCCTTGTCGGAATTATAGTACCGCGTCATGCACGAATACCGAACCATCCGTCGCGTCAGACGCGGTGTCTTGCCAAACAGACCCAGGATGGTTTCCGCAAGACCACCAATAGGACCCAGCAGCCCCTCAGGAAGCTCCCACACCTGGTCCGGCTCGACGTACTTGTCGGTCAATGCCCAGGCGGCATGCGTCATATCCCAGAAGTAGACCGGGGAGTCGTTGGTGATGTTGAACGCCTCGCCATCGATGCGCTCGTAGTCCAGCGGCGCGCTCTGGCCGGCGTCGTAGCGGTCCTTGGTGGCGGATAAGCGGTAGGCGGCTAGTAGGTGGGCATATGCGATGTTGCCGACGTAGGTGAAATCGAACAGGTTGTTGTTCTCGCCCAGCTGCATTTTCAGGACGAACGGCGACGCCTTGGACGAGTGTTCCAGGATCTTGTAGGTGAACGAGGTGTCTTTCTCTCCGTAGATACCGGCGGGACGGAGAGCGCAGGTCAACATGGACGAGGGAGATGTCTGGTTGTACTTCAGGACGAGTTCCTCTGCGTCCGCCTATTTTCCATCAGCACCAAGCAGAACAGCCATGAAGCGGGCGATAAAAAAGCAAACCTTAGTCTCCGAGTAATACTCCAACTGCTGCTCCCCCCGAACGTAAGGCCACTTCTCATCCACATTGATCAAGTCGCTCTGCGTATCATGCACCACCGAACTCGAGCTCGTGTACACAAACGCCTTGCACTTTCCACCCCACTCCCCATGCGCGCCGCCCGCAACCTCCACCAACGCCTTTGTCCCGTCCACATTCACCTTGCGCAACAACGGCTTGTTTCCCTCCAACATCGACGGCGAAGCGGTGTGGATAACCACGTCGGGCTTGACGGCGCGGAACACGGACAGCATCGACTCGACGGAGGTGATGTCGCCATCGTAGTACTGCGCGCCGGGGAGACGGTTGTTGGTCGTTCGCAGATCCACCACATGAACCTTCGCTATGCACCGTGGATACCGGTCTTTCAGGTTGGGGACGTCGAATCGGGCGTCGCCTTCGATCTTGGGGAGGGCGACGCTGGGGTCGGTCTCGGATGGGAAGTTGAGCAGGTGGTCGACAATGTGCCAGCCGAGGAATCCACAGCCTCCAACGACCAGGACATTGCCCAGCTCCATTGTGGGGTGCTTGTTCGACATTTTGGTGTTTTATGAAAGAAAAAAGAAAGGTACGGTTTGTGAAAAGTTGGGGGAAGTTGATGACGGGGCAATTCAGGCGGAGATGAATTTACGGAGCTGGCCTGGGCATATCCAAATCGGGGAAAGTAGAAAAGCTCCGACCCCTTTCGATTCTACAGAGTACGACAGACACAATAATATTTATTCAACCCGGTGAATTGCTTCATAAGTTGTTGTCTGGCATTGCCAGCAGTATTATTCTTTGAAACCCGAAAAGATACACTTTACAACTTGAGTTGGAACTATTCCGGATATTTAGTAACTGAGAATGACATCTCCGATAACAGACCGTAAAATACTATGCATAAGCATATCTGTCATTGCAAAGGACATTAGTGTTCAGGTATCATACGAATAGCATCGAGCACTCACTCTGCACTTCTCTCGACTGACCGGCGGAGCTCGCGATTATATCGTTTTCGATCGTCTGGAGAGCCCCAGAACATCCTGGTCGCTTCCGGGTGCACGTTTGTTCGCGGGTCATAAGGAGACTCCTCTTCCAGGGCCGCCACAATCGCGTCGACATGGCACCGCATGTCATCAGTCCGTGCAGGGAAGTAGCATAGGATCCCGCACTTGGCCACGCGATAATGGAACAGCGGCGATCCGACAAACACACGGGGTTGATCCTCCGGGAAATCTGGGCTCAGGTAGATCTTGATATTGAAGATACCACCGTCCAAGTGAGTCATGGGCCGACCAAAGTAAGTCAGCTGCCAAAGAAAGGGATTGCCGTCGACTATGTGCAAATCCACAGTGAAGTTCTTGTGATTTTTGTATTTTTCGACAATCTGTTCGTACTGTCGTCTCAAATTTTCAGAGATGCCGGCTTCTTGTTCCTGAGCGGCTTTCCCTCTTATAGTCCAACCCATGGTCTCAGCGATGATGGCATCTTTGACCTGGTTGAGCCGATTTCGTAAATTAGGGTAGTCAAAGTGCCCGTCCATTGAATTCCCGGGATTTTCAAATGGCATCCTCGTGAATCTCCGTTTGCGCGTTACTTCGCATTCTCCTTGGGCGATGGATTGCATGTAACAATCAAAATACCACAGAAACCTCCTTTTACGCAGGTCTGCAAAGGCATCGGTGATATCGGCTCCTTTGTCGACGTCCTTTCCCTCTTCTTCATCAGTGGGGTTGATCGTACTGTTCGCTTTAATACCGAGAATGCACTCGAGAGGCTCGATGACAGAGATCCGGATGCTTTCGTGGCGAATCTACATCGTAAAATGCGAACATGTCAGCACAAACCCAGTATATAGTGCGAGAAGGTATCTTCCACCTTAGCGGCATAGGCCTTCATGTCCTTTTTGTCTCCATCTGATTCAGCCAACTCGTACCCAGGCTCGTTCTCATAAGGATTGGAGGACATCAAGCTCTGGATGGAGATTAGAATGGACTCCAATCCTTGCGCAGATGACCATTCCTCCCCACGATCGCCGCGCCAAGTTCTGTATCATTCTATCAGTCGTGTCCTCACTGGGGCTTCGACGGTCGAGCTCACCCGAGAATCGACCTGTACAACAAAGCTCATATCAGTATGCGTGTCAGTATCACCATCTGCCACAAGACTCACAGGCAAACTTTGCCGCAGGAGTAGATGTTGGGGTTGAAGCGACACTGTCCGTGATTCGTCGTCAGGGCTCGAACAACGGGAGGGCCTGCTGGATAGTCTGCAGACGGCATGAGCTGGGGCGCTTTTCACATTGAACTGGCTTGGAAGCTACCTGTGCCGAAAATAATCGAGAACTATAGAGATGACAATGGTTAGCGCGCGGCTTCAGATTCCTTGACCATCAGGACAGCGCACCTCAAAGAAACCGAATTGGTAGGGCGTATCAGGCGGGCCCATGATTAGAGCACGAACATTGCGCAGATCCTCATCGTCACAAGCTATCGCAAGAGCTGCTTAGGTTAACAGAGGTCAGGTCACCTCTGCGATAAGGAATCCGGTAACTCACACAAGTCTATATTGCTCTGGAGTTGCTTGATCTCCTGGATTCAGTGTTAACAATGTATTGTCTGCTTTCCAGCAAGGCGCTCTTACTCTGGAAATGCGAAGAATCGACTGGTTGGCCATGGTATGAGGATAGGTAGTGACGGTATCGCGATCAGCTGTAAGGCGTCCGTTGCGAGGTGTCGTCCATGGAGTTATAGCTCATCTGAGTAAATCGACGTGGAATCCTCACTGAAATAGGAATTGAGGAGGTCAGAGACTCAGAGTGATAGGCAAATAGAAGGAACGAGCGCGTCTAGAGAAAAGGGAAGGAGAGCCAGAAGATAAGAGGTTCCTCCGCAGGTGACAGTGAATGACGGACCATACAACAATATCTTTATTCCTTCTTGCAGTGATATGCGGTCATTATGTTTGCTAAATTGCTCGGTTATTCCATGGATACGTCCAATCTACGCGGGAAATGCAGCGTCTGATTGACGCCCAAGTTTACTGTTTGCCAGGGCAGGTATAATAAGGTTATGGGTAGGACAAGATCAGGGACATACTTCACCGGCGATTAGTACCTATAGTATCCCGTAGTGAGCCTCTCACCCAAGGGCAATTAATCTCCAGGGCTGCGCAACGGTCGTCCAGTTCCATGTTTCGACGTCCACTGGTACTGCCGGCAAAATTTGGTTGAAACATAATTCCATTGTACCAGGGGTTAGCGGTCTTGTTTGTTGCTATTTTTCTTGATTTGTGTCCCCCCTAGCATAACTTCGAGGATATATAGTACATGGTAAGAGAGAGACAAGTCAACCCTCAATTCTCTGAAGAGAACATGCTCCTCGTATCAAATCAATGATCAATCTGGCAGGCGGTCAGCTCCACGGTGAAACATGCACGTGACTGACGTGTGGGCTGATACAAGAGGATAATTTAAAACGATTAATCTAAGGAGACCAAGAGGGAATTAGGAGGGCGAGAGATGAATTAACTACTATTAATATAACACTGTAGTTTCTATATTGACGCTCTGTTTGTATAGTTAGGAGAGGACACCATTTCCCATTGTAGGACTCACTCGTACAGAGTAGTTAGCTGTGTAGATACTGTAGAAGCTGTCTTTTCTTCCTGCCCCCTCTTCTTACAGACCACACTACTCTCCTCCCTCTCTCTTTCCATCCTCACTCACCTCCATCGTTGCATTGCATTGCGTTCCATTTCTCATCACTCCTGGAACTCCTCCGTCACACCTTCACACGTCTGCTTCCCTTTTTCGTCTATTTTTTCTCTCCGTTTTAATTAAACCCGATCTTCTGCGGCGGTCGTCCCTGTCCCTGGTCCCTTTTTGACTTGTATACCCACACCACCCATTGTTCCCAACCCCCTCTTCTCTACGACGCGCGCTTTCTCTCTACTCGGGATACATTCGAGGATCAGGAATGATTGTGTCTTTCTTGGACTGCGTGCTCCGCCGCTTGTTGGTCTCATTCTGAGCTCCAACGCTTCTCTTCATCCAAAAAGGAAAACGACGCTACCTACTGTTTTGAATTGCTTTTTTTCTAGTCCCAACGTGCACAAGCGCATCACGACGCGAACTACTACTCCTACTCCCTATAACAGTACAAAATTGTGGACGGTGAGTGCTATCTCTACTTCGTCCCTGTCGTTTGCGCTGTCATTCCCGCTCCCCGAAGTTGACCTCTCCCTCTTCCACCGCCCCGCGAAACACTGCCTACTATTGATCGTGGACCTGCCGTGCGAATCAATCGCGCCCGAAAAGCCTCCCGACTCACTCTTGAGGACAATCTTGATTCTGACATTCACACTATCTTAGAAGACCTCCGTTCGCAACGCTGTGTTGATATCGTCGAACAACTCCCTCTCACCTCGCTCTTTCCTCAAAACCCCCCTCTCTCAACCCCCTAAACAAAGCGGTCCCAGCTCTTCTTGGCAGCGATCACCACGACCACGACTTCTCTCGAATTTTCGGGCAACAAAACCTCCCCGATCCGCCCATTGCTTTTTTTCCGTTTTTGTTCTGGATATTCTTTTCTCCCTGTTCGGGTCGTGACATTGATTTTGGCTTGGGTCGGGCTTGATTCCATAAGGTTTCTTTTACGGATATGCCTCCCGGCGACGTTCCTCTACCGGACAGCCTCGTGCCGGGCAACGGGGCTGTCCGTCCTACTTTGAATACCAGCGGCTACGGTGGCAGTCACCAATCGCAAACCCCGACTTCCCCGGCCGATACCAGTGCCCCCTTCGACTCCCCACGCAGACAAGCAGGAAGAAATGGATCAGTCGCGAGTGGTTACGACACGCAGAACCCGGATGGTCGCATGGGTCGCAGGTTAGACACGAATCTTTCCACCATTGCAAGAGATCCTTCGACTCCGCGCGATTCTCCCACGGCATACTGGGACAGACCGACACCACGCGACCGATCCCGTCCGGGCCCTCGATCGCACACCAAGTCTCCTGGGAGTACCCCACGCGTATGCAAGAAGTGCGGTGAACCCCTCGTTGGTCAATTCGTGCGAGCTCTGGGTGCAACATTTCACTTGGAGTGTTTTAGGTGTGAGGTAAGTCGCATTGGGCTGGGAAGAGAAGACGTGATCCGATCTGACGCTGACTTGGTTGTGGATATAGGACTGCGGCCAAATTGTCGCGTCCAAGTTTTTCCCTGTCGACGCGGAAGACGGCAGTGGGCAATACCCCCTTTGCGAGATCGACTATTTCCGACGTTTGAATCTGCTCTGTCACGAGTGCGGTGGTGCCCTGCGTGGCTCCTATATTACGGCCCTGGACCGTAAATACCATATCGAACATTTCACCTGCTCCGTGTGTCCAACGGTTTTTGGTGCACAAGACTCCTATTACGAGCATGAGGGCAAGGTCTACTGCCATTTCCATTACTCCACCCAATTCGCCCAACGCTGTCATGGTTGTCACACTGCGATCTTGAAACAGTTTGTCGAAATCTTCCGCAATGGTCAGAATCAACACTGGCACCCTGAGTGCTATATGATCCACAAGTTTTGGAATGTCCGCCTTGCCCCCACAGGTCAGCCTTTGGAGCCGCCGGAGAAGGACCTCGATGCCACCGATGAGGATCGGAACAGGGTTCGTGAGGAAGAAGACATCATGGAGGAGAAGGTCTACAAGATTTGGAGTATCCTTTCGAGTTTCGAAGAGTCTTCCGCGGCATGTATCTCGGACATGCTCCTGAATGTGAGCAACGGTGCATACACGGAAGGTGTGCTCATCGCCAAGCGATTCATCGCCCATGTCGATGTCCTTTTTGCCGCCATTGACCAATTGGCCGGGTACATCAAGTCGCAGGGCATGAAAGGTCAGTTCTATCCACCCGTCTCATTTTTGTTCTCCTACTAAAACGCTAGTAGATCTCGCCTACGGACGCGAATCAAAACTCTTGTGCAAGAAGATTGTTGCTTTCTTTGCTCTCCTATCCAAGACACAAGAAACCGGAGTACAGAAACTGGGCGTTACTCAGGAGCTCTTATCGTTGGTCACCGGTCTTGCTCATTACCTCAAACTTCTTATCCGCATCGGTCTCCAAGGAGCCTTGAAACTTGAAAGGGAAAAGAGGGCCCCTGATGGATTGCACCGCTTCCTGGACCATCTTGGAGACCTCGAAGCCCTCCGCCCAGCTACAGAGGAAGAATCCGCAGCCGCTTTGATGACGAGTGTCGATGGCCTTGCCAATCAACTTTCCGACTGTTGCGTTGCGTGCAGGGAACCGATCGACGACGAATGTGTCATGTCAGCCGACCAAAGGTGGCACGTCAAGCCGCCTCACCTCAACTGCACAGCTTGCCAGCGGGAACTCCTTTTCAACCTGTCGGATGCGGTGTACAATCCGAAGGATAAACGGGCTTATTGCAAGAACTGCGCAGGGCAGAGAAGCATACCTCCCGAGGCTGGCCAGTTTGTTCGCGTTTCGAAACTACAGCAATTCGTCTTCTTGCTCAAAGTCGCTCTTGCCCGGCTCCTTGCTGTATTGCGGGCAGGAGGAACTGTGCCCCCAGCTCCAGGTATGTCAACGATGCCACCCAACCCTATACGAGTTCCCCCCACTAACGGAGTATTTGTAGGCGACGTCAATGCGCAGGACCAAGGCCCGTTGGGTAACGTTCATCGGTCCAATACCCGCAAGACGTACGCTAATGCTGCTAAAGAGGGCACGGAAGGGTCTTCGCTCGAGCAAACCGTGGGTGAAATGCGGCGCCTGCGGTCGATTCGCAATGAACGTACCTTGTCAACAACGTACAAGAAGGCTCGGGCCTCCCGAATTATCGACGGGCCCCAAGGGAGAAGCGCACGGCCGGGCTCTTCCGGTGGTGAAGGCACCGACCCACGCGGCCATGGTTTCCAGATTGTAGAGGAACGGGATGCCAACGGCGAAACAGTCACGGAGCTGACCTTTGGCAATCAGGATGCCCTGACGTTGGACGACATCCCGAGAATTGTCGCGGCCGAACACGCCAAGGAGCAACGCCCGAACGCTTACAGGCACGCTGGCACCAAGCTTGTCGGGACCGGCGAACCGCTTCCCAGATACAAGCCAGGCCATCAACGCGGAGTATCTGGGGCAAACAACCTGGAACCGCATATTATGGGCAGCACTGGCAGAACAAAGAAGTATTTCTCTGAACTCTCCGCTCTGGAATATTTCATCGTCCGTCATGTGGCCGTGCTATCCATGGAGCCGTTATTGGAAGGCTACTTTACCTTGGAAGAACTGCTCTCGCTGATCGAGTCTCGCAAACCAAGCATCTGGAATGTCTTTGGCCGTGCCTTCAACAAAGATCCCAAGAAGGGTGGTAAAAAGAAGGGCGTGTTCGGTGTCGCTCTGGATGTTCTTGTCGACAAGGAAGGTACAGAGTCGAGTCATGGCGTTGGGCCTGGTGCCCTTCGTATCCCAGCATTAATCGACGATGCTGTGTCGGCCATGCGGCAGATGGACATGTCTGTTGAGGGAGTGTTCCGAAAGAACGGAAATATCAGGCGTCTCAAGGAACTCACTGATCTCATCGACAATCGATATGAGGCGGTTGACTTGACCAAGGATAGCCCCGTTCAAATTGCCGCGCTTCTGAAGAAATTCCTTCGAGAGATGCCTGACCCGCTTTTGACCTTTAAGCTCCATCGCCTTTTCGTTGTGTCTCAAAGTAAGTTGCCTTCCATATCTTTTATTTAACACAACCCGGAGACTAACCACATACACAACAGAAATCCCCGACCCAGAGAAGCAGAAACGGGTGTTGCATCTTACCTGCTGTCTCTTACCCAAGGCTCATCGGGACACCATGGAAGTTCTCTTTGCTTTCCTTAACTGGACATCATCGTTCTCCCACGTGGATGAAGAGTCTGGAAGCAAGATGGACATTCACAATCTGGCAACCGTCATGACCCCTAATATCCTGTACCCCAATGCCAAGAATAGTACGGTGGATGAGAGTTTCCTCTCGATTGAAGCTGTGAACGCGCTTATTGCATACAACGACAACATGTCCGAGGTAAGTTTCCTGTTGTTACCGTCCGATCGCTGCAGTCGCTTACCTGAATCTCTTTACTTGTAGATCCCCGAAGACCTGCAGGGGGTCCTCAACGATACAAGCTTCTTCAAAGAAGAAGTTACGACGAAGGAAATTCTCAAGCGATACGGAGACATTGCCCGCGGAAGCTTCTCACAGAAGACAAATAACGGTGGCGAGACTTTTACGATCACCAATTCCAGTCGCAGTGCAAATGCCCCGACATCCGCGCGTATCGAAACAGATCCATCACAGGATGCCGCATGGCAAATGCAGAGCTCAGTCCGGCACGTTCAAAGTCCAGTGGCAGGTCAATCACACAATGCCAGCCCTGCGCCTCCGGACTTTGTAGCCCCGCAACCCAAACGAGAGCGCAGTGTCAGCAACGGCAGCCAACCGAATTCTATTCAATCCGAAGGAGGAGCTCAGCAGATGCCGTACAGATCGCGTCAGGGAGCAGGGCCCATGGGTGTTGCCGGTTAACCGGTAGCTCCAGACTTTTGTTTTTCTTTTTTTGTTTTTGAGCGATATATGCATTACCCTAATTTCTTGCACAGTTAAGTTTCTTTCATTTCTCGTCGATGGACTTTTTTTTTTTTTTTTTTTTTTGCATTCGTTTTGAAGCTCGGTTTGAATGCAACCGGCGTAAAGTTGGGCTTGTCAAGCGTTTTCATCATTTCTGTTTCTCCACCGTCAGGAATGGGTGGATGGAGTTGACTTTTCTTGCTTCGCATTGACATGAGTTTCGAGTGTTTCCTTACAATGGCCGGCATAGTCGGCTATTTACCATGATGGATGGACGACATCTTGCTTACTCTTTTTTCTATTATCTCCCTTTTTTTCTCTGCTTTTCTTCGGCCTTGACCCACTGTTTATAAAAGTGTACGAAGTAGTTATATTTTCATCACGATGCGACGGTGTCGCTTGGCCCTTGGATCCTGTTTCCATCTATTTTGTCCGGCCAACTGATTGGTTATGCATGTCTGAAACTTGGATGCTATATCATTTCCTTTCCTCTTCTCCAACCTGCGCCCAGCTGGCTAGCACGGCTGCAAATCGCAAAGATACCTTGTGCCGAGTCCGACGTTGTTTCTTTTTGATCTGTCTGTTTTAATTGCCTTTATTCTTTATTCTTTTTCTCTTTATCGTTCTCGTACAGCTCTTTTTCGTGCTGATATCCCAAAGTTGCCTGTTTACTGTTTTTGCCCTATTGCATTCCCATATACATTACATTGCTTGAATGCCCTGTTGGTTCTTATTTGGCACGTTGGTGTAGTGCCAGCGGATAAAATGGTGGTGTAATTTACATACATACTGCTTGTTGTGAATGAGGACGTATAATTGCTGCTGCTGAGATTTTCTCATTATGATTTGTAGTTAGACTGTAGGCCTTAGGTTAGAAGGTCGGTATACCGCCAGAGCGAGAATATCATCGATGCTCCAACATCCAAGACTACTAATGGAACAGTCTGAAGAAAGGGACCAAAGAACAATCGAATTGATGAATTGAAAGAAATGCAATATCCTCGACACTGAAGCAATGCAAAGGAACAACCCAAACCAAGGTTTAGAACGATACAAGGCAATTATCAATGCAAAACAGAAATCAAATGAAGAAAGAGAAAAAAAAATGTAAAGAACCCAGACAAGATAAATATGCTTATAACTCCCTCAATCCCAAATGGTTGTTTTGCTGTCGCCTCTCTTTACGCCATTGATCGGACCCAATCCCAAGTACACCAGAAAACTCCAGAAGGTTATAAATGATATGCCAATGAAATGAGAACGCACGATACGATTTATACTCGCTTGCGCAAAGCCCTGCGGCCTGCGGCCTGCGCCTCGCCGGCTGGGGTGGGCGCTCTCTTTCCTGCGGTAGCAGTGGCGGTGGTAGTCTTCTTGGTAGTAGATGAAGGCACTTGGTTCCGTACTGCTGCCGTCTTCTTGGCTGCGGCGGTGGTGGAGGTTGAGGATGTATTTGTGGCCTTACGGGCACCGGTGCCAGTTTTGGTTGGTTTGACGATCGTTGTCCCGGACGACGCGTTGGAAGAGTTGCTGTTCCTTCGTTCACGCTGGCGGGTTGCTGGTCGGGGTAGCGGGGAACGAAGGCCTTTGGTTCCTGGTCGCGCTGTCTGCGAGGTGAGTCTGCCATCTTTCGTCGTGGTTGCGCCGTTTGCTCCGGATGAGCTAGCCGTGGTGGCTCTGAGCGGACTGGATCGTTTCAGGGGTGACATGGGCTTTGAGAGATAGCCGGGTTGCCGTGGTTTCTCGGGAGAGGCGCGGAATGGAGACTGGGGGTAGGTTCTGGAGTTCAAGGATTTCGGAGACAAGATTCTGTAATCGGCGCCCCTGACCTCCTGCGAGACCACGCGTGAAGGACCGCCAGCGGCAGCGGGCTTGCCGCGTTTCTTGGGGTTGTTCAGCACTTCAAGCGCCTCTCCTGCAGGTGCGTTTTCCTTGTCGAAATACGGGCCTTCGGGACTGGTAACGGTCAGAAGAAGCAATTGACCAGTACAATACGAGCGAAACTTACCTAAGTTTCCTAACCCGTCGAGCATTTGCTCCAGTGGTCGTATTGGTGACATTTCTCTTGGCTGGGCTCGTCACTTTCCTCGGCGAGTGGTGCGCGCGGAGCGAGGCGTTGTGTTTCTCCAACAAATCGCCCATTTTCGCCTTGCGCAGGGCCACCGGGATTCGGTTCACGCGTCGTTCAATTCGTGCTCGAAGATCGTGGGTTTGGAGTGCGTACTGGGCGCGAAGTTTGCGGGCTCGTTCGGTGACTACAATTGTTAGTGTACGGTGCGGAATGGTGGCTGGATGATATCGACATACTCTCAAGTTGCAGGTTATCGATGAGAGCTTGCTTTTGTTTGCGTGTAAGTCGCATCTTCTTTCTAGAAGGGCTGCCTGTGGGCGTTTGCATTCCGTCATTGGGATACGCGTCGTCCATCTCGGAGGACTTGCGCTTGAGTGTTGAGGAAGCCATTTCAATTGGGTAGCCGGGAATAATTCGTGTACGATAAGTCAGAATACACTCAACATGCGGTGGAATAAGTCGTGTGTGGTGTCGAGTAGGGTGGTGTTGGCGAGGTAGAGGGGAGAGAGACGGTGGTGACGATGGGGAATAAACAAGCGCTGACTTAATCCTTGGCTTGGCGATCGGCCGCGGCGAGTGACAGCAACCACAGCTTCAATCCACCACCGCCATCGCCTCACCTCCTTCGTCATTGCTCTCTTCATCAACGCTTTAACACCTTTAATCCGTTGTATCTACTCTTCGTTAAACACTATATCTGTCCTGCCCCTGATTCCTCCCTGGAATCCCCCGCCAAGATGTCGCTCGAAGCAACCATGGTCATGTTCGTCAACCAGAACCCACCTCCAGCTTGATACAATCAGCTAACGGAATTCTACAGTGTCGACAACAGCGAAAGCAGCAGAAACGGAGATTATACGTGGGTGTTGATTCAATTCCAATCCGACTAACTCCCATAACTGATGACATCAGCTCGACACGATGGCAAGCACAGGTCGATGCCGTTAGCGTCATCCACAGTGCTAAGATGCGCGCACACCCCCAGTCGGCCGTTGGTCTTATGAGCATGGGTGGAAAGGGTCCCGAGGTTTTGTCGACATTCACATCGGAGTTTGGCGGGATTCTGTCGGGCCTGCACCGTACAAAAATTCACGGTACTCCTCATCTGAGCTCGAGTATACAAGTGGCTGCTGTATGTCGCTTCCCCATCTACTTTATGGTCTTGAGGGTGAATGCTGATGGATAATGTGTTGCAACAGCTTGCTCTGAAGCACCGTTCCGAAAAGTCCCAGAGACAACGCATTATCGTATTCTCCTGCTCCCCGATCGAAGAAGACGAGAAAACGCTAGTCAAGTTGGCGAAGAAGATGAAGAAGATCAACGTGTCGATTGACGTGATTGCCTTTGGAGATCTGGAATCCGACCAGACAAAGAAGCTGGAAGCATTCGTGGAGAATGTCAAGGGAGGTGACGGCTCCAACCTGGCAATCATCCCGCCGGGCCCGAACCTTTTGAGTGAGGAGCTCCAGGTTAGTCCGATCTTGGGAGGTGATGGTACCGGTGCTGGTGCGGAGGATAGCGGTGAGGGTGCATTTGGATTCGAAGATGCCGCCGAGAACGACCCCGAGTTGGCGTTTGCTCTACGGTTATCGCTCGAGGAGGAGAAGAACAGGCAGGAGAAGGAGAAACAGGAGCGCGAGCAACAAGAAGGCAAGACCAACTTGGACAACATTCCCGAGGAGGGGTCAAGCGGAGACAAGAAGGATGGTGGAGATAAGATGGACACTGCGTAAGAGGGACTGAGGATAATCTTTCTTTTTTGTGTATCTTTGAGGATGATTTGATGCATACCCGGCGTTTTCATACGTTTTTCTCTTAACTCCCTGGTACACATGTAATATCTAAAGGCGCCCAGCGCTTTTTCGATGGGATTTTATTACTCCGTAATGCCAGAAACCCGATCCCTGATATGAACACAGAACGATCAAATCCTCCCCCTCAACCAACTCCCCAAATGCCGATCAAACGCCTCACACCTAACCGGCATCTCCAATTGATAGAACGGATTCTTCATCACAAAATCCGCATACAGCTCATAAATCTTCTTCATAACCACATCTATATTCGCCATGAACGGATCCGTAAACAACAAGAACTTGGTCCCCGTCTGCGTCTGGAAACACGTGAGCCGGAACTTGTCCGTCTCGAGGAACTCCAGCCCGGACGCAGGCACGGAGGGGATGGGGTAGGAGTAGGCGGAGGAGGACGGCGTATTTGCGGCTGGATTGTTGGGGTTGTTGGATGCTGTTGGTGTTGATGCTGTCGGGGTTGTTGTGCCGGAGGGAGACGTTAGGGAGAGGGAGGCTGTTGTTGAGTGTGATGCTGTTGTTGGGTTTGTGGTTGTCGAGGCGAGGGGGAGACGGGGGGTTATGGAACGGGTGATTGCGTGGACGCTGTTCGAGTATATCTATTAGCCGTTGTTGCTTTGTGCTATAGAGGGAATAGAGGGAGGTGAGAGGTTACCCGTGAAACGTCCCTGCGAGAACGAGGTAGTCGTTTGTGGATAACTTGTGCAGGCCGGAGTGGAATTCGCGCTGGTAGACTAGACCTCCAGCCTTGTTGATTATGATGAGGGAGTAGACGGCCCTGGTTTTGTTAGTTTGCGCGCGCAGACTGGTTGAGCAATTGGAGACGTACATGGTGTGTATAGGTGGTGAGATCGCGGCGATGAGGAGAGGATGGCGCTTGACGATTGACAGAGGGGGTATGGCGTAAATTATTGATTACTTCGTATCATCACACTAAAAGATGTATCGGATGTCAAGAGAATTGATCGAGTAGAATACAAAGACGCCTGCATGAATGGATGTCATCTCCCGGTCGTTATTTTGGATTGCGGAGCGGAGATGGCTGTCTTTATTCCGCACCCGCCAAGGCCATATTGGGTGGGGTTTATTGGTCTTTACTTGTGTTATTCGAGCATTTTTGGCAATGATTGATATTGATTTACAGTTAACTAAGCACGGTATCCATAACAAGTCTTAAACCATCAGCATCTTCACTGATCTCCCTAGAAGGCATTCCTTGCATGATCTTCATAAGCAGACGCTGAGATGTTCTTCGATGTAACGCGTGGAAGACTGCGCCTTTCTCTGTATGTTGTTATTCACCAATAATCAGGCGAACTTTCATGGCATTTGCTGGTCCATCTAAGATCCCACATGCCGGTCGATCATCGCTTGATTTGTCTGCATCTGCATCGTACGCCAATTCTGTTGCCCAAACCCATGCCATTGTCACTTGTGGATTAGGAATTCCATCCTCGAGATACCATGTTTCGTCTGGTAATCGGTCCATGGCTTATGCCCAGGTTATCCTATTACCCGGACCCATCGCTGTATCATTATCCCCTCTGTACCCTAAATGGTGATGGCCCAGCTTGTGCACACACCGATACTACCCTCCGATGAACCGAGCTGGGGCAGCAGTCGCCGTCGATTTCAACGCATTTGTCTTGGGTAACGCCTAAGGTTGATATGAATCGTGAACGGCATCTCTCCGCTGCATTCAACCTGAACCCTTTCTTGTGCTAGAGCAAGATGTAAGCACCGGTCAAGTACAGCTATGATTAGAGCCTACGCGGGCTTGAATGCGGGGGGTCTTCATATTGTGACTTGGGAGTACTGCGCGTCACTTTAGTCAGTAGTAAAAAGCGATGAACAGCTTAGTATCGCAATCTAACAATGCAGCAGGGACCAGCAGGCGCAAGGCGGGAGATCTCATCAAGTAAAGCGGAAGCCGGCAACTCATCAATGTGTCTATATCATTGTTTGTGGCTTTCATGACATGTTTCTGTCGAAATAGTCAGCATTTGCTAAATGTACTAAATGAATGCAAGGCAGGCTCACTACGGGATATTTCAGAGCCTTCAGCTCATTCCCCGACGCGTCGAGAGCAGGCGCATCTGACATTTGGTCATCGGTAATTCAACCACTTGTCGAAGCCAACTTAGATTGGCCTTAGCTCTTGCATTTATCTTTTGAGCAAGGTTTCCTGGTTATTTGATTTTGTTAGACGATGGTGTGGGATGTGACTCTTCGGAACCTCGGGAGCAGTGTTGTGGAGCAGAACAAGATTGTTTGCTTTAAGAGGCTCATCTCGCACCTGGCGCCGGTTGTCGAATTAATCTTTGTTGTTCAGCTTTATGCAGTGCTCGAAGTAGTGATAGAATGCAAGTCCCCTTCGAACAGTAAATACAAGGGCGTTCATGTCTGTTCCCGTCCTTGAATACTCCCCTTTTCTTAACCGGCTCTTATAATCAGGATGGCGATACACGTCGTGTATCTCTCTGTTAACGCCGGATAAAAGTCTCGGTTGTGTCTGCATGATCAATCAGGGTTGTCTCTGGTCTCTCGCTTTGTCGTTTTCCTGAACCTGCTCCCTTGTTGGTCTCCGAGGTGTGATGCACTTGTCCCGCCGCTAATAAATGTTGCGCCATTTAAGTCGATCTCTTTGACATATAACGCAAGCTGCAATTGGCACAGATTCTCTTTTGCAAGTTTCTCTCAAACGAGCAAGAAATATACCAATGCTCTTTCACGACGAAATATGAACCACCAGTCTGCATCTTTGCGGAAACTCAGAAGAGACGTCACCATAGACGACAATGCCCATTGTTTGATCCATAAAACTGTTTAGATAGGTCTGAAGATAGATGGTAGGTCTTCGCGTCGTCCTTGTCCGGAGCACGAGCCAGACTACGGTCTAATAAGACCATCTGACGATGGGGCACCGCTTCGCACCAACTCGCGGGATGCCCTAACCAGCGCTTAAATCAAAAGCTTTGCCTCCAGGATTTGCCTTTGTTCCCGGATACCAATCTGGTGAATCTGATATCCCAAGATGTTCTCGTCGTGTTGGACATGTTGATTGATGAAGACGTTGACTGTTGAAGGATGGCCAGACACGTTCACCAACTGAGCCGCCGAAGCAAATGACCCTCTTTCGACTCTCAGTTTATCAGTCAGCTAGTACCTACACCAAGGGTGGACGTACCCACTTTGCACGTCGATTCGTTCAGACAACACCCGCTGAGTGACGGTTCGATGTTGACTGCGATCATGTTTTAACGGTAAAATAAGGAGGTGTCATGCTTCTGAGCTCGTAAGCGAAGTGGCCCATATGTTTCCAAGAAGGCATAGTTGTTCCATAGTAACTGTCCAAATTTCAACGAGGAATCAGCCACAAGTGAATAGAGGCGTGGCATTTTGTAAGATGTATTAGCTGAGTGCTCTTTGGCCGCTATCGATAAATCACCACCCAGTTGAGTGCGACGAATCGCTTCGTTCGTGCTCTGAAAGCCTTGTCGTCGGCTTCAATAGAAAGTTGTTGAAACACAGTATGTGCATCAACAATGACATCCAGTCCGGGTCGCCGTATACGTCTTCGTTGACAAAGGCCCCGTGCTTCAGAATAATCGAGTTCAAATACACGCGTCCAGAGGCAAATGTCATTTCGGGTGACCATTCGAATGCCAAAGTCAGATCAATGGCTTATAATCACGTTTCTTGCCCCTCGGTTGTGGCTATCGCCAACAAGCCAAACGTTCGGTTCGAAAAGGGCTCAATGCCTCAGCGTTCCAACGAAATCAATGGGTGCAACGCACTTGAATTGGTGCTGTTTGGGCCCTCGCGAAGATCGGGAACGCGCTCCTGAATCAATCACTTAGCTCTGCACGCTATGTCGGAAACCATTGTTACTATTTCGCATGCCGTAGATGTCAAATTAGGGTAAGTTCGGAAGGAACTGATATTCTAATAGCTCATGTCTGCGACTTAAAACCGCATCCGAGCACGGTCTCTGATCATAAACATCCCACAATAGTTAGCTTTCAGCAAGTTCAAGACTGCATGGAAAAGCTCATCCTGTTACATACCTCTAATCCCTGACGCGTTGCATCCTAGGTCATATTTGCAGACCCTTTTTCCTCCCTTTCTGTCAAACTTCAAGCGTTTCTAGGTAAAGTAAAGACATGAGATCCAGTGCGTGATGCAGTGACAGTCCTCCAAGTCGGCGAGGCCGATTCAAAAAAAAAAAAAAAAAAAAAAAAAGCTAACACGGCAGACAGCTTAACTTGCAGCACCCTTTGTGTTTTTGAGAGAATGCTCGGAAACTATGTCATCAAATACAATAACAAGTTGCCCACATGCTAATGAACAAAGCCAAACCCCGTTAAATTCGATTCAAACACCTTTGTCGAGCGTCGCTCACTTTGATGCTCTCTTCGCAGCAACTTGCTGCTTGACTGACCCCGGTATTTTCGGCCCTAGTATTACCATTTTCTTTCCGGAGTTTTCGGGATAGCTTAACAGAATCATATTCAACGCATGGCAGCGCGCGAGGTTTATATAGTAGGCCTTATAACCCTTCATAAAATTCGACCTGTACGTAATCGGAAGGCCGGAGTGCGTGATCCGGGCACCTAGACTCCGGCAGGGCACTGCTGTCCAATCCGATTGGAAGTGGGCGGCGTCTTCGGGGGAGTACAGGTATTTTGTGATCTGGGGACAGCATTGTTGAGATCCAGGCCTTGAGAGCGAACCCGATTGAGCCATTCGGGGAGACGGTGGTGCATGCCTGGAATAATCTCCGTAAAGTTCTGCTCGTCTTCGTCATCCAGGGCTCCGTGTCGCTGGATGGTATGTATCCCTCGTTGCGTCTACACGGCCCTGGCGACGTTTGACATCTATATGTCTGAACCATGTGCGGTCTCCAAGGATTGCATGCTTTGCGTAGTATGGGTAGGACACAAAACGGTAGCGAGAGTCAGGCTGAAGTAGGCAGTATCATAACCAATACCCAAAATCCTGTTGGAGAAGCTCTCGGGCAATGGTATGGTATGCAGTTCGAAGTCAGCCATAGTTGGATCTTCCATTTATTCGACATTGATGATACAAATAACAGTCGGATTTCGCAGCCGCAATGTCGAGAATTTCATGGCGCCCCCACCAGCCTATAAGCTGTGGGACAATGATCGAGCCATCTCGTTTCCACGTCTCTTCAAGAGTGGCAAGGTCAACGTTCTCCAGGCCACAGACACGAGCGACATAGTCGAATGAAAGATGTTGAAGCGAGACTAACCCATCTAACGATCAGACTCATCGTCAATATCATAGAGTTAGGGACTGGGCCCGTCTGAGAGCTCACTTTTTCCTCATGCTGGAGTAGGCGAGTTAGAGAAACGCACGTGCATCGTGTGAAGCATTTGCCGTCTGCAAAGGGATATAGGCGTAGATATAGTGGATAATATATAATTTAAACTAATACGTTAAGAAAAGTATGGGGGAATGAGCATTTCGGGTTTGTATATAGATGTAGTGGAATGAAGAGGGGAGGGAGAGTGGAAAAGGAAAGATTGATGAGAAATAGGAAAACTTCTGGGATCCTTAGTGAATAATCAAGTTCCTCATTATGTTGGGACCTCATTGTTTGTATGTCCGTTTGTAATATGAACTCTATTCATAGCAAGCTCTGAATAGTCATGATTTGATTAGGTCTTATTGGTCATGATAATCTACTAAAACACAGGTATCACAAGCTAAATAAAACATTATAAGACAAGCAAGGGAAAGAAAAAGACAGAAAAGCAAAACGATCACATTACACACGAGCCAAAACCCACACATCCCCTTCCCACCGAATGATTCCCTCTTCAATCGCCCACTCTCTCAAGTAGACATCCTCAACCTCCACCTCCGGGAGTTTCTCATCCCGTTCGAAATGCTTTCCCACATGCTCCATCCGCTCGTCCCAACTTCTCTCCCCCTTGAACTCCTGGTCACAAAAGCCGCACTTGCTATGCTGCGGTGGCTCGCGCTGTTGATGCCAGCAGCGCTGCGAGACAAGGGCCTCTTCCTCTTTGGTGGAGAGGTCATGTTTGCTAGCAGATTGCGGTGCGTGCATGCGGCGCAGGTGCTGGATGAAGAGGTCTTTGCGGTTAAAGCCTTTGTCCTGCTGTTGGCTGTGAGTTGCGCGGTGGTTGGAGCGGGCTCGTCTGGGGAGGTCGAGGGAGGAAGATCTTCGGTGGAGGTTGCAGTCGCCTATGTCGCACCGGTAGGCGCCTAGTTGGAGGTGTTGGGAGGTGATGTGTCGTTTCCACTCGTTCTTGGAGCTGAAGGTGCTGGTGCATCCGTAGTGGGCGAAGCTGCAGATGAATTGTCGTCCGCCGGTGACGGCGACTTTTTCTAAAAACTTGACGGATGTCGGCGAGGGTTTCCGGCCACAATGTGATCTCGTAGGGGGTGAGCGAGGATTGTTGTGTGGCTTATGTACGCCGTCTCTCGATGCTCTGCTCGTATGTCGGCGAGTTCTGGAACGGCGATTCATGTTGATCCGAGGCGAGACCTCCCTGGGTGTTGGGGTCTCTTCTGAAACAGGTGAACTTTGTTGAATTGGTTGGTTGTGTTCCGTACCATCAATCCAGAGCGTCCCGTCGTCCAAAGGAGAAATTGTTTTATTCCCCATGGACAGGTCGTGCAGAGAGTTATCCGGCTCGATCTGCAGGACATTCGGCGGGGCGGACGTCAGATCCGTAGGGGAAGGGTAATAGTTCTCAAGCGGAGGGAACATGGCATCGTCGGAAGGGTAGGATAGCGGAAAATAGCAACCTATGTCACCAAGGTTACTACTACGGGGACTGTCCAACCCCGACGACGACGACGGATGACCGGTGCATGGCGGCGGCGACAGGAGTCGATCCGAATGAGAGTAGGCGATGCTATTGGCACCCGTCGGGGACTTCATCGTGAAGTCCGCAGTGAGACAACCGGCATTGTAGGCCGAGAAAGGCTCGTTGGTGTGGATGTTGGGCGGGCATGGGATATAGTGGCCTTTGGCATTGTCTTCGATCCAGGACAGCTGCTGGCGTATATGGGATGTCCGGTCCCTGGTATATGGATGCATGTGAGATGGGAAGGATTCACCATCCGTCAAAGACAGGTCTTCCGGCGTGATAACGGCCGGCGGGTCCAGGAAGTTCAGGTAGGACTCCATGATGTCAGAAAAGCAACTTGTATGTTATGGCTCGAACAAAGAGAGAGCGTGTCTGAATTTGTAACCAGAAAAGGAACGACCGCAGTGATCATGAAGAAGATTGAAAGAACTGAACAAATGGAATTCTGCAAAACGGAACTAAGAGATGAAGAAGCCTTTTAATATTCCCGGCAGATCTCCCAGTCGAACATTCATCATCGACCTGCGTCGTCACCCACCACCCTTTACCCAACATCACCCTTTTACCCGTTTTCCCTGTTGAGTCTTATCAACCTGAGGAGGGAAAACGGGATACGGGGGCAAGTCCTCCGTACAGCAGGCAGGGACCAGCAGCAAAGAGCCGCAAGCTTGGCATTCGCGAAATAATCGGAATCCCCGTGACGCAGGGTGAGAATACTCTTCCTCCTCTAGAAGGATCAGGTGCAGATCAGATGAGCATTCCACATCTCGTTGGCTGCTTCATTGCTTTTGGACCCGGCCAGTCCGTAAGACGGCGGTATTAGCGTCGCCTGGTGCTCTGCTTTGGGAGGGTGCTCGAGCGCTTGCCCAAGTGCTGGGGACAGCATTGTTGATCCTCCGAGTGTGTTGAAATGGTCCATTGAGATAGCCGTGATGGTGGTGGAAAGTACTGCCGTGCTGATTAATGCCACTCACCCGCTCTACAAGCACCACGACCAGGGCATCTCGTATTTTGCCCATTATTGCCAATTGCCAATTGCCCGGTGCCCGAAATGCAACCTCTACCAAATAATTCAAATCAAACCCTCCATCTTGAGTCATGGACACCAGCCAGGCTCACCGCCTACCTAGCTGTCAGGCCATCCCCGTCAATCGTTCTTGATTCGTTACAGGAACAGACACTAAGGAACCGAACTCCATGACCCTCGTGGTTTCCTGCACGGCAAACTCCATATGGCAACTTCTTCGACACAATATAATTAGATGGCCAAGAGATAAAATGATCAATCAAATCTCGGGCAATAAGAAGAAGCAAAGAAAGAAATGAAAGAGAAGGAAAGAAGGGACTCCGGTTGCCTCGCTGGGTCGCCATTCCTATTCTCTGATCCGCTCGATCAGCGGTTTAGATCGGTTTAGCCGCATGGCTTCGCCTCTTTTTGTGCCACTCTGTCTTGTTTCTGTTAGTTTTTTTTTTTATGCATGGCACTGCGCCGCTGTGCATGGACATACGGAGTACGCCTACGGAGCACGCTGTTACAGAGCAGAGCACAGAGCACTTGATACGACTGTGCTGGCCATGTTGTACGAGCTGGCAGCGGGTCATCTCTTTAATCTTTCCTCTTTTCGCGCTGCACAGTGCGAAAGCGCCGCGTCATTCGTTCCTGCAGGTCATACGCATATGCCGGATGAAGCAAAAGACTCGAGTTTTTGATTAGAATTATGTATATCTGCGTGTTTATGCATTGTCCAACCGTGGTCACATGTGCACATAAAGGATCTATTCGGGAAAGCCAATATGGAGATCTCTATCTCCAACAGGCTGCCAACGTTTCAAGCCATGTCTCCGCTCATTCGGTTTTTGCTTTGCGTGTCCGCTTCTTCGGGACTCGGACCAACCAGTACAGGAACACCGCGGCCACAGCGTTGAATCCAATATATGCAAACAGCAGGCCAATATTGCGCCAGCGATCGGAATAGTAAATGCTCACCCCTGCCAAGAACTGATCCGTTTGGGACAGAGAGCATACTTGACAGTCTGATCGTGCCTCCGGATTGATCAGCCTTCCCATCGCCTGATCGACGTACGGGCCGAGATAGCTCGAGCAGTTCTGGCCCTCCGGTGGGGGGATGTGTAGCAATTCGATTGATGAACACTCTACGTCGTTTCTGGCCAGACCGGTCGAAAGCACCGCTGATATCAGGTATGTGAATGGTGAAACACGATACATGAAGATCCAGAACCCGGGCAAAGCCTCTGGGGTTGCAAGCACCCTAACAAAAAAACGTTTAGCCCAACTTACCGCCAGAAAAATGCACGTGGACGGGGAAATTTCGACATACCCGTTGAAGATGAGACACATGGAGAATAACAGTTGCGCAATGTTACTTCCCGTATCCGGATTCTCAATTCCGGCGATGACCATTGACCCAAACGTCGAAGCAAACATCAGGAAGATCAGGATCAGCAGGAACATCGTCCCGCCCCGCTCAATGACCGAGTGTGTGGGAGACGCATTCCGATACAAACCGATAGGATAGTACCAACAGAAAAATACCGGCGCTGCCATTAGTGTATTCCATGAGAGCTCCACCACAATACTTGCCAACATGAATGCTTTCCACGAGTACGCCTTGGACGGTCGCTCACGCACTTCATACAAAGCACGCTGCATCGCAAAGTACGGCATCATCTGCTGAACCAGATTCGGCATGATTACCAAAAGCATGAAGATGGCGAACATTTGGTTCTGTAAACCTTGTATACTCGTGGGCTCGCGCCAAAACGTAAATCCAATGAACAAAGGCTATTGAGCGGTCAGCAACAGTTAGTCACAAGCTGAGGATGCAGAAGGTTCATGCTTACCGGGATAACGCACATGGCAGCCTTGGAGTAAATGTACGTCGGGCTGCGCCAGTACTGCTGGAACATGCGTTGAATGCAAACGAGAAACTGCGCCCAGAAAGGCATCGCGAACTCCCCATATTCCTTTGCTCGAGGGTTAACCGGTCGCTGCGATAGCTCCTCCTTCATGAATGCCAACTCCTCTCGCACTAGTTCGCGTTCTGGACTCGCCTTCCATACTTCCGGCCAGTCCTTCTCAGCATGGGACCCTGGAGCTGCCCCGATGACCTCCAACATCCACTCAGCCGGATTTGCATTCCTGGGACACCGGGAAGATCCGTTCTTTTCGAAGTACTGGATCAAGGTCTCCATGTTGGGGCCCAGGTCTCCGAAGTAAACTGTCTTCCCTCCGCGAGCTAGGAAAAGAAGTCGGTCGAACTGCTGCATCAGCATGGCGGACGGTTGATGGATGGTACATAAAATGGCCTGACCATGGTCTGCTAGCTTGCGCATGAGCGTGCATATAGACCATGCCGTTTGACTATCAAGCCCCGAAGTAGGCTCGTCGAAGAACAGTAGCAGGTCCGGCTTGGCGGCGATTTCGACACCAATCGTCAGCCGCTTACGCTGCTCAACGTTCAAACCCTCGCCTAGGACACCGACAACTGCATCCGCATACTCCTCCATACCAAGCATCTTGATCACCTGCTCCACATACTCCATCTTCTCCCTCAGCGGCGTGGTCGATGGCTGACGAAGAATTGCACTGAACTTGAGAGCCTCCCGTACAGTACTCGTTTCCAAATGCAGATCCTGCTGCTGAACGTATCCGGTCTTCCGCTGAAAAGAATCATCTCGCATGCGTCCATCTACCAGCATTTCACCAGTGACCACACCGATTGTGACACGGTTAGCTAGAACGTCCAACAGGCTGGTCTTTCCGGCTCCCGTCACGCCCATCAGAGCCGTAAGGGTACCTGGTTTGACCCAGCCATCTACGTGGTCCAGAATCCGACGGTTCTCGCCCTTCACTTTGATATCGTAGCAGACGTCTTGCCAATGGAAGATCGATGTTTGCCTGAGGATAGCCGCCTCATGGTCTTGAATATCTTGCTGCTGCGGCTTCTCTGACATAGCACCAGCTTCCGGATCATCATCCGAGCGGGTTTGCCTTGCGAACACAGGGATCTTGCCACGGGGATATACCAGAACCTCACCCTTAGACGGCTTCGCGCGTACTATCTCCGTTGTGACGATATATGCGAACAACGAGAAGAACAGAAAGCCTAGAAGGATACCATAGTTGCGCCACAGATGCTCGCGGAAGTACTCGTATGAGGTGTTGATGTATGCGTCGCCGTCGATAAAGTTTTGACCAGCTACTGCGCCTTTTTCAGAGCAGATTCTTGCTTCTGCAGGTATGTTTTCGTACCCCGGTCCGCTGGGGAGGAACGTGGCGCATGGGAATCGGCGATCGCTGAATTCGTTAATCATGAGGGACTCGAATGCGTACTGTTGATGTTAACAGGGTCCAAATAGCAAGTCAAAGCGAAGGGGGCTTACAGCAATCGGGTTGAGATAATTCAACCACCGAAACCACGGATGCATGTCTCTTGTCGGTATAGTAAACCCCGTATAAATAACGAGAATCATCATGAAAATCGACGACGGGACCAACGCCTGCGCCAGCGACCGGGACACAGCCCCGATCCAACGGAAAATATGAGACATAGTCAGAGTCGTCGTTGCAGAAAATAGCAAGAAAACGAAGAAGTGTCCTGGCGTGCGACGTAGATTACTCATGAAGTAGAGAATCAGGTTGAAGACTATCGCGACGATTACTTTCGCTGGCATATCGACGATCATGGAGCTTATTGCTTCAGCAGATGGGTGATATAGCGCGTACTTGTCATGTTTCTCGACGATGGCCCGTTGTTGCCATAAACTTAGGATCTCGAGGGCACTTGCAAAGGCGTTCAGCAGGATTGCGAAGAAGAGCAACGCGCCGCGCGAGAAGAAGCTACCGGTTGTCTCGTCTAGGTCGTAGAAGACGCTGGCGACGATCAGCGACATGATAATGTTGCCAATGACCGTGGCCATGGTCATGCTCGTGTCGCCCTTGAGACGCAGGAATCCGCGACGGAGACACAGGGAAATCTGCATGGAATAGGAAATGGTATACGGTGAGGTATTCCGGGTGAACTTGGCTTTCTCTGCTTGCCGAGAGCGTGAGAATTCCTCCAGCTTTCCATCACCTAGGGGATATTCATTTTGGAAGTTCTCAATGTCGATTAGGAGTTGCTTGCGTTCCGCGCTGTCTCGCCATCGAGCGGCGAATTCATCGGGCGTGCGAGGCACGAGATGCTCGAACCCTCGTCGAATCCTTCGCTCAGCTGGGCTGGATAGCGAGGTAAGGAAGTCGGCAGTGGTTTGTCTGTCCGGACATTCGAACCCCATCTTGACGAAAAAGCGTTTGCCATCTGCAGCATTGCCGAAATAGATTTGGCGGCCTTCGTACAGAACGATGACCTTATCAAAGAGGTCGTAGATGGCTTGACTGGCCTGGTAGATGGCGACGATGGCTGTGGAACCACTGTACTGCGTTGACAGGCTGAGGTTCTTGACGAACTCCAGTGCCGTGGAACTGTCGAGACCACGGGTGCTGTTATCCCAGCATTGCAGCGGACAGCCACACAGCGTCGTCTCAGCAATACTAACCCGCTTCCTTTCTCCTCCAGACACGCCACGGATCATGTCACTGCCCACAGGCGTGTTCATGGTATGAGTTAGTCCCAACATAGCCATGGTGACATCCCGCATATGCTCTGCGTACTGTGCACGAGTGACACCAGGGAAGCGGTTGGCTGGTGCGCGTGCGTTTGCTGCGAAGAGGAGGGTGTCGCCTGCTGTCAGCTGGGGGAAGTGGATCTCGGTTTCGGCTTGGTAGATGACTTCGCCTCGAAAACGAGTGTGCATTTCGTCCCATGAGATGCCTTGGTATTGGACGTCTGCGCCTTCGTCGAGGAATAAGCCGTGCGTTTCGCCTGCAATTGTCTTGAGGAAGGTCGAGCAGCCACTGCACAGTCAGTCAGCTCTGGTAATCGGTTCCTAAGTGGCTTGACATACCTTCCAGGCCGTCCAAGCACAACAAGCATCTCCCCACTCCTCACAAAACCCTCAAAGTTCCGCAGAATATCAATACGAACCTTCTTCTTGGAACCCAGAACGCCCTGAAGCCACCCAACCCCCTTCAGCCACATATTTGAAACAGTCGTCTGGTAATCCACCGCAGACCCGTACCCGAAAACAGTTAGATTCCGAAAACTCACACCCGCACTCCGCCGTGGATACCGATCTGGATCCCTCGCACAGACATCCAGCATATTCTTCACCCATCGCCTCGAATTGAAGTTACTCGACTGCGGATCGAGATCTGGCCGACTCCCAGGATCAAGAAACGTATTGACGCCCCGACTCGTGAAATCCCGGGACACCCGCGAGAACTCCTGAGAAACGCGAGAGATACTACGAGCGACGTCGACGATGATGTCCTCGTTTTCCTCCCCAATGTCGTCTTTCAATAAATCGCCCGCTGTATCTGTGCTGTCGGTTTTGCTTTGTCGGTTGGGGTTGGGGCTGACTAGGGTGGAACTAGTCTCGTCGATGTTCTCTTCTATCGGACCTAGCTGGTGTGCTGTGTGAGGCATCCCGGACTGGGATGCCTCACTGGGACTGGGAGCATACCGTCGTTGCGACATGGCGACTCCTGTTAGCGATTACCAGGCATATCAAACCAAGCCTTGACTATTGGCGACAGATAACCGTGGAGAGAATATGCGGATGCTCAGCTCACATTCACACTCAAACCTTCCTCGAAAGTGCAACCCCCCAAGGGCAGACAAACCATAATATGGCACGGAAACCGGAAACACGGGAATCCGAGCACCACGCCCTTGTGTATTGAATTTAAACCCATCGCCTACCAAAAAAACAAATCAATTGCCCGGGATCCCCCTAGCACAAACCACTTTAAGGTTATACAAAAGCTGAAGAGTATTCCCCGATTTCCCCAAGCAGCAAGAAAGCCCTAGTCCGAAAGGGGAATTTGCTGGTCCTCTTCACAATATGACATGTGACACCATTCCATCCGGGCCCACCGATGCCGGCGCTAACCTGGAGCACTATGTCTGGATTGAACCAATTAATACATGTGTTGCTGTCGGATGCACCAGCATCCGATGGCATATAAAGTATACGGAGCATAGAGGTTACACTGGCGCGTACGGCTAGGGCTAGGCGAGTTCGGGGGTTATTGGCTGTCAACCAAGCAAGGCAAGGCAGTAGTCCAATTGCTTATATCGAGGCTTTGCAGCCCATACGTGTTGCATTCTCTATCTATTGCTATCTATGGAGTATGTACTCGTAGTCAATCTCACCATTGCTACTCGTCAGGTAACTCCTGGCGCTGACTGAGATTTGTCAGCTCAGCTCACACAGCAAGGATGCTCTGCAGGAACCCTGGCTGACCAGCAGCTGCAGCTTCAGCTGCAGCTACCAGCGCTTTCCCACCCGGGCGGATCTCGTCCTCGAGCACAGCGACACCAGTCGAGGTTAAAATTCTCCCCGAGGACGAAACTGCTTCAGCGGCGACGCGCTCCACCGCTACTCCTTTTACCACGAATGCTGTCTCGAAACCGCGGCGCTTGGTCTCGCCTAGGTACGAGCGTGAGCCGTAGGTGTCGGTGACGGCGTAGAATCGCCAGACGGCTGTCTCTGTGTCTCCGTTCCAAGAGACATACACGGCTGTCCCCGTGGCGGTCTTCTGGGATACAATGGCAGGCGCCTCATTCGGGAAACCGGTCCAGTTGTACCGGAAGGCGCGGTAGTTCTGGACGCCTTCTCCCAGAAAGCCCGAGTCCATGTATGCATGGAAGATGGGCATGCCGTCGGGTTTGTATTCGGTCACAGCGCCTTCAGAGCCCCAGTTGACCAGCGCGTTGCCGTTGGGGAGGAGCTGCATTCCGCCTTGCGATTTTGCCAGAAGGCCGTCTGGAGGCTGGAAGGCTTGGACAATGCTCGCTGTCCAGGTAGCTGTGTTGACTCTGATGATCTTGCCCTGCGAGAACGGATGCGTGTGCAGTTCTGTGCCGCGGCCGCTCTCCGTGCCGTGCGCTGAGTTGTCAAATAGAGAAATCACCTCCTCGTTCTCGTCGTGGGACACGAAGCGCGCATGGTGCTGGAAACAGAACGCGACGTTGGGACCGAGTTCAAAGTCCGAACGCTTGCCGCCCAGTCGCCAGATAATCTCGCCCGTGGTCCCGTTGATCTTGTGCACGGCGCAGGCATCGCGCGCAGAGATGATATAGTTGCCGTCGCCGTCTTTGTCAACGGAATTGATGTGGAAGTAGTCCCAGGCGTCGGAAGAGTTGTGGCCCGAGCCGGCCTGGCCGGGGTTTAAGGGGATAATGGCCTCTGTTTGAGTTAGCCACATGGCTAGATTGAGCTTTTGTGATAGTGAGCTTACCATCAGGAGAGACGTGGTCGAGACTCGCCCATTCAAAGAGCAATTCACCAGTCTCGATATCCAGTTCTGGGCCCATTAGCACCAACCATATCCAAACATCAGTGAACGGAATACATACCCTGAAACACAGCATCCACAATCCACTGCTGCTCAACACCCCCACCCCACGCCTGCAAATCTACCGGCCTCGGCTGATAAACCTGAATCAGCGCCGTCTCCTCGTCGATCACATGAAACTCATGCTTATCCATCAACTTATGATTCCCCGCCCTCAACTCCCGCACCGTCTCATACCGCTGGTCCAGAATCGTCGCGTGCCCGTGTCCATGTCCGTAGTTTGGATTATGGTCCCCCTCGAAACTAAACAAGATGTCGCGGCCCTTCCACCGCGCGGCTTGGAAGTTCGTCGCCCAGATCGAGTAGTATGTGTATCCCGACCAGACTAATTCGCCGCTGGAGGTGAGGATGTAGGGTCCTTCCTGCCGGGGGCCGTGCTGTGCGGTGGGTGTGTCGGGCAGGCTCGGGAAGGGGGCTACGAAGAGATAGCCCTTGTCCACGTCCGGGGTAGCGGGGATCGTGATATTCAGTCGCGGGGGCGCGAGGTCCGGGCGGGTTTTGAATTGCCAGTCTGCGGTGGCGAGGGGAAGTGCTGCTGCTAGTGCAGCGATGGCGAAGGGCTTCATCGTGGATGGAGCTGGTTGCGCTGGGTTGCGCTGGGGTGGTTAGCGGTTGTTGATGCCATTGTGTGTTGCGGAGGGTACATTAACCTTGGTTTGGTATTCTGCACTTGACACTTTTGTGCAATTGGGCTGGCAATTGATTTTGTCCGAGAAATTGAGTAGTTGAAGGGCTCGGTTACTTATGGTTCTACGTGTGCCCTA
Source organism: Aspergillus cristatus (assembly GCA_034509305.1). Lineage (NCBI taxonomy): Eukaryota > Fungi > Ascomycota > Eurotiomycetes > Eurotiales > Aspergillaceae > Aspergillus > Aspergillus cristatus. Next base: position 112,521 of record WJBV01000006.1, on the reverse strand, counting down.
AGATATTCATATGGTGAAATCCCCGCCGGTGATTTCGTGCTGTGATAGACGGTACTTTGGCATCTCCGCATTACATGCACGCCAACGGGATTTGGATGGCATCATAGCGGTCGAATGACATTTGATAGAGGACGGTAGTTACCGGTAATTTTGACCAGAGGAAATGTACGATATGAGGCTCGCAGCCGAAATCGGGCGCCCATGCACTCAGTACTGGTGAATCTGATTACTCTACTCAAGAGTCAACAAGCAGACTTCCCTCGACATAGTGAATACAATAGCATAAATCATAACACATAACTCATAATAAAACTACTCCAACCTCGGCCCATGATAAAACCCCCTCGCATGCAAAAACCAATTCCCAATCCCAAGCACCAACATCGCCCCAATGACCGCCGATGCATAATCTACCATCGACACCACAATTAGCACCACACCCAAAACCAAACTAACAACTCAATTCAAAATGCAGAGAAAAGGGTGACATACTCATATTCCCCCCCGTAACCGGAAAACTCGCCGGAAAGCAGAAAAACACCGTCTCGACGACCGCCCACAGCACACATACCGTATTCGCTATGTAGCCGATTACATCGGGGACTTTGAAGACGCGTTTTGCGGGGAGATAGTGTGTGCCTCAATGGCGGAGAAGGAGGAGGAGCGCGGGAATGGCGAAGGAGATTTGTGCGATTATTACAGTTGTGCTTATGAAGGCGTTGAATGCTTTTCTTGTCAGTATTTACATGGTTAGGGTTATGTTGGGAAACGGTGGGGCTGGGTACCGGTTGTAGAGCAGACATAGACTATTCCTATTAACATGACAATCACGCCGTTTGCCACGAGGGCGTAGATAGGGACGTTTAGTCCCTCGTGTACACGGCCTAGCCATCTCGAGCCGAAGAGTGCGTCGTCTCGCGCAAAAGACCATGTCATTCGTGACGCGGTTTGGTGTACGGCGTTCAGCGCGACGCAGGATACTGCGAATAGACAGGCCATGAAGACCGTCCCGGCGATGGGGGAGTTTGTCGCTTGCATCCAGATTTTGTACATCGGCACCCTGCTTCATTAGCTTGTGGCATAGTAGAATGGATAGGGTGATTGGGGAGTACCCGGTAGGGTCATCCAACACTGCTGCTACATCCTTACAGCTATACACCGCGGCAATGGCAAACGGGAACGCAGTCACGAATGCTATCAGCACGGTCACCATGACAGCTCGAGGGACGATGCGTTCTGGCTCCAGACATTCTTCAGCTAAGTGTAGTGCCGCATCGAGACCAGAGAGCATGAACTGTGGTGTTGAGAGGCCGGTCAGGTAGGCGATGGCGTTGGGCCAGCCGTTGGAGCCGTTGGCCATTTGTGTCCAGACGGCGGTGGAGTCGATTTCTTTTGCGTCGGGAGAGAGGATGGGGCAGGTTATTGTGATCGCGAGGAAGGTGAGGAGGGAGAGGATGACTTTGTCGGTTCAGTAGTTAGCAGATATTCTGGAACGGGGTATGTTGAAATCAGGTACAGCCAACGTTGTACACCCAGAGGGTGCGGTTCGTCAAGAAGATGTTATAAACAACCACCAGGATGTTCAACAACTGGTATACCAAGAAACTATGCCAGCTCTGCATCTGGTACCCCGGCTGCCGCTGTATCACCATCGCCATCAACGCCTCCGTCGCAGCGACCCCAATCGACGCCCCCAGCGTCACCCACGCAAACACAGCAGCCAACCCACACCCATACGACAAACCTCGACTCCATTTCCTCCCCGCAAGGATAGAAGTGAAATGGTACTGCCCGCCAGCGGTGGGATATACACTCGCGAGTTCTGCCAGGGTCAGACCCGTGCAGGCCATGGTTGCAGCGACAGTGATGATGCCGTAGAGCAGCGAGACGGCGCCGCCGGATTGGATGGCAATGGCGAAGCTGGTGGCGATGGCGATCCAGCTGTTGGAGATGTTGTAGCCGACGGAGATGATGTTGAGGATGCTGAATTTACGCTTCATGGGGGTGGAGGGGGGGAGGCCGGTGACGACTTGGCCGGTTGTGAGTTCGATTTCGGGGGCATTGCTGGTCTTTTTTCCGATGTCCATTCTTCCCAATATGGTGTATAGATGCTGTTTGTACAGCCGAGACTGGCAGAATCTATATGATCAACCATAACCCTTATCAACCCGTCATGGTATTAATATCAACAGGATAGCAAGCACGCTTATCACCAGGACAATTCCGAGCAGCCCTGTTATCTGCCATGGTGATAGGAGCAGCAGCGGAATCATCGCGGAATTATGTCCTTCATTTCTTCTGTCTGGCAGGTGATAGACACTGGCGCCTTGCGGGGAGGCCTTGTTTCCCCGCGAATTGCCTATTCGGGTTGCTTGTTCTGGATGTCGTCTCCGCATCTCGGAATGACGGTGGAATCTGGAAGTATGTCACGACGTAATGGCCGTTGGGGGATGAGTATTGGCTGGTTTTTGATTCGTGCTGTGGGTGATGTAGAAGTACAAGGACAGAGGTAGTGGGTGTGTAATGGATTCCATGGGCTCGGCAGTCAAGCATTATCCAGTGAGAAGTATGTTGAAGTTGGAACCGAGGATGATACAAGAGTGGACTTCCCGGAGCCATTCACTTATATTATTCACCGGTAGAATCATAGTACGGTGGCACAGGAATAAAGTGGCATGATGCTATCCAAGCCTTGCCCAGGTTTAACTAGACAGTAAGACTGCAGAGCCAAGACTGATAAGGGATAATCATTTATCCAGCATACAGGACGATCGACCATTAAGAGGTATATTTGCAGTCATAAAACAATAAAACATAAACCAGGATCATTAAATACGCGCCGTAAAAAGTAAAAGAAAAATAACCGCCCGTCTCCAGCCGCTGTCCAGAGTACCATGCCCGAGTATCCGTATCCCAATTATGGAACACCGATCGAGATCCGGCGCTTGATTATGTACGTACCGCAGACTCGGGACGGGGACGAAGAACCGAAATCATCGTGGTCTGGTCGAATCATCGATGATCGCTCATCGAAGCGATCGTGGACGGTCTAGCACATTTCACAGCACTCGATGCACTCGAAGCAACACTCGCAGGATTCCTCGCACAGGAAGCAGCAGCACAGGGTGGCGATACTATCAGACTCACGTTAGCCACTCTTCCGCTTCATTAACAAGAGAGAAAAACTCACCAAGCTGTCAAGCATCCACGGTCCTTCTTCTGCGGCGGAGGAGCCTGCTGGTACTGCATCTGCTGCTGGAGGCTGTCAGTCGCGAACGGATTATTCGAGGGATTCGAATCGACTTACCGGAGGGGGGTACTGGGGGTAGCCCTGCGGAGGAGGATAACCGCCCTGAGGGTAGCCTTGAGGAGGGTAGCTGGTGCAGTGTTAGTGATCGCTCGAGTAAACGAAGCTGCGCCCAACGCGACAACGCAACAACGCGACGGGCATTTGTCGCGCATCAAGCACAGAACAGAGGAGAGGAACTCACGCCTGAGGAGGAGGAGGACCGGCGTAGTACTGGTTGGCGCTCATTGTGGTGGTGGTGGTGATGGTGGTAATCGGTTAAGCTACAGAGTAGAGAAAAGAACTGAGATAGTCAGCATCCGACAGGAACGAAGGAAGCAGCACAGCCAATAAGCGGGGAAGAGAAGACGGACCGAAGAAAATGCCAAGTACTCGCTGCGTCTAGTCGGGACAGCAGCAATAGTTTAATCAGTACAGAGTACTTAAGTGTATGGTATGTTCAGTGTTAAGTGGAAGAATAGGAGAAAAGTCAAGGGAGAACCTCTGTTATTATTCTTCTTCTCTCCCAGGCCGACTAGTCCGGTTCGGGCGTTCCTTCGTACCGTATTTTTACGCTGTTTGGGACCACGGGCCATGGATCGCCACGTTTGGGTGTTCTTTTTCGGTACTTTCTGTATTTCTATCGAGGCTATGTACTTGTATCTAACTGTACTATTTACAGGGTATCTATCTATCTATCTCTGGTATTTAATGTACCTACCATCTACGCTGCACCCTGTATGTACTGATACTGTACGGTATGGATCAGCCACAGCCCTATCGGCACCCCAGCCACGGTGGTCCTCTGCACCGCCGCTGATTGGCTGCCACTCTCTGATCCCCGGCTCTCCTTTGCCTGGAACTTCGGAGTAAGAAAAGAAAGAGCAAAATCAACCGTGGCACTGTCGGCAGCCAACTCATCTATTTGCTGCCAGTTGGTATTCACGGCTATCGGAATCGCCCGATAACTCCGGCTCAGCCACTGCCGACACCACAGCCACTCACAATCACCGCCGGCGAAATGGTGCTGCCTGTTATGTGGTTACCTGTATTGATACTGTTAATAAGCACGGTCCAAATCTCTACCGATCTACTTCTATGGTAGATGGTCTGGCAGAGAAGAATATATTGTCATGTTGAAAGAGAGAGAGAGCACAATGCTACAGTCGCGTTCTTCAAATTATTAGATTCCATGAGCTGAACGAGTCTGGTTCTGTTCATCACACATCAGGTCGTATCTGTTCTGTTCTGTTCTGTTTGGACCTCAACGGGCCCGGCTGAAGTCGGCTATCCGACTCCGGGGTCGTGCCGATTTCCCTTGACGGAGAAAAGTGTAGAAAAAAGAGAAGAAGAAAAGAAGAAGTCGTCGGAGAAGTCAAGTCGAAAAACAAATGAAAAGTGAAGTAAGCCAAAGGCCAAGAAGTATTAACATGGCAGTGCCACGAAAAGACGAAGAAAAAGATGGAGTCAAGAAGAATAGAAAAGAAGCCAAGAAGTCTAAAAAGAGAAAATGATGAAGAAGAAAAGAAAGAAAAGAGGTCATCAATCGTGTCACATCGCAAGGCTCTCAATCTCGGGAATTTGCGGAATATCAAAGTAAAACGGGGCATCCAACGACAGATCCAAACCCGTCGCCGGCAAGGGAGGCATAGACACATCGTATCCCGTGCTCATCAGGGTCGACTCCAAGCCCGAATTCGCATTTTGATTTGCCTGGGGCATCGACAATTCGCCAAACGCCGTGTCATTCTGCAAGGTAGGGACAGGCGCGGCAGCAGTGGCAGCAGTGACACCAGGAGCAACGGGGGCAGCAGTGCTAGTAACCAGATCCTCACCCAGCCCCTCCGCATCGAGATAGTTCTGCGCATTCTCATAGACAATCTCCTCCTTTTGGATCATCCAATGCTTCAGAACCTCCATGGGCGGATGATTCCCACCGCCCTTGCCACCACGCTTCTCGCTGTCTTTCCCACGACCACCCCGACCACGTTGGCAGGGGTTGAAGTGGGTACGACGCAGATGAGCAGCCGCGTTGTAGTTGGCTCCGTAGCGCTTGCCGTTGCGGCAGGCCTTGCAGTTGGCCAGGAAGGTCTTGTCGGGCGAGATGTCAACGCAGACCCACACTTTGCGAACCACAGAGTGCACCCGTTCGATGTGACGGCGCAGCTCATGCTCGCCGTGGAAGCCATCAGGCTGGTCGTTGCACATGTTGCAGTACGTCTTGGGACGCGGAGGGCGCTGAATCGAGGCCTTGGGAATGGCAGCCACCTCCTTGGCAGTTCCATCAGAGGAGGAAATGCGGATCATTTTGTGCTGCTGCTGGGGCTGCTGGGGCAGTTTGGGAGTCTCCTGGGGTTGCGACTCAGCCACGCGACCGTCACTCGACTCAACCTTGGGGGCAATCGGACGAGTCCCTTGCACGATCTGTTCTTGCGTCCGACGTGCAGCCCTCGACTGCTGGGAGGCCGAAGAGCCATTGCTTTCAGTGGACATAGTAGGCTGCATGTCCACTGCAGCGGAGGGCGATGAAGACGGCATGACAGGAGCAGTTACCGCAGTCTCAGTGGTGATGACGGAGGGGGCAGAGCTGGAGAAGCCCAAGGGAAGAGCAGGTGTGAACGAGGTAGCGAAATCAGCCGAAGTAGAAAAGGGATAGGCAAATGTCGAATCCAAATTCGATCCGCCCGATGAGTTGAAGCGGAACATGTTGACAGCACCGCAGAGGGACTCTGCCGTATTTGTCCGACTCATATCGACGGCATCGGCCGACTGATCGGTATAACCAGGCAATCCATCGATGTTCGTGAATACCTCGGGAGGCCCCTGCTGTTCAGCCGCCAAAGCCTGGGAGAGTGCAGAAACACCAGTCGGGCGCTGGACGTCGTTCAGGTGTTGCTTGGTATATTCAGCGGGAGAATATTCGCTAACGTGGTCGAAGCGGGGTTGCTGGGGACAGTGGAATCCATAAGATGGCTGCATTCCAGGAACCGAAGAGGTTAAGGACTGCCAATTCGAGGCAGGCACCTGCACTGTGTGCGAGCGAACCATAGCCGTATGTGATCCAGTCTGATTCGAGCGTGGAGAGCGGTTGTAGTGATAGTTGCTGTCCTTCCGAGAAGACGACGATCTGCGCAGAGGCCGGCTGGGCGACACAACGCCGGCTGGAGGGGATGCATTCGAGAGGTCGCGTGTCAGGTCAATGACTGGAGCTTCCGGGTTCTGCCAATTGTCAATCCAGGGTCTGGCGGGGTGACGGAGAGTGATGTGACACAGTAGTATAGAGTGGGGGAACATTAAGGTGGCAGTAGCGCACGAGGCAGCAGGAGCGGATGGAAGAGGTCAAGAGGGGAGACCAGGATCACATACGGTGGCACGTCGTTTTGAAGGTGGAAGCCCAAGATCGGGGAGGGTCCTTGGAGTATCCGGTCGAGGCCGTTTCCCAGAGTTCAGCAGATGGCAAGCACCGTTGTCGAGGAAGCCCGGCTCGGGGGCGGAATGGCCACCTTCACAGCTGGTATTGGAGACGAGGAACTGGCCGAGGTACTGACTCCAGAGCTGATTCCTTTGCGCCTCAGAAAGTTCCGGATGCTGGCCCATGAAGAAATCCCGATACCCAGAGACGGCCCTTGTGAAGAGGACTTCGTCAGGCATGGAGACAGCCATGTTTGTATATGCGATATGGTGATCCGTAGATAGGGTCCGTTATCAGTACCAGAGATCGTTTGGTGGGGTCTGTTTATCTCGCGCAACGGTCAGTGTATGTGATGGGAGTAGAGGAAGTATACTAACTGGTTGCTGCAAATATCGAGGATAGAGACCGAGGAGAATCAAGAGGTAGAGGGACGATGAGGGAGAGGTGTGTGGGGAGCTGAGAGTATATAAAGAGAGGAATGTGATAGATGATCGGAGATGAGATGATAAGACGATAGACAAGAGATGAAAGTAAAGAGATGGATAGATAGATGAGTAAGGATAGAGAAGTAGACGAAGGGAAGGAATGACAAGAGGGTCAATATATAAACAGAATCGAGAGACAGTTGAGCATGAGTTGTATGGGAGGATGATGGATGGGGAGAGTGGGCGAGGATGAGGTTAAAGTAGACCACGCTATATACAGATTTATGCCTGTCCGAATGGAGTATGGAGTATGGAGAAGAAGAAGCATGAATCATCATCATCTTGATTATTATTAGTGCTGTTATTATTTATTTTATTTTTCTTTTATTATTTCCGGATAGATTCATGAAACGAGAAGACAGACACAGATCCTGCTTAGTCACCTCCTCTGCCCAACCTGGCACTAAGTTGAAAATAGACTAGCGTATAATGGTCAACTGACTTACTTCATCAGGACTAGTGCCACGGCGCATTTGGTCCAATCCGGTCAGCCGTACACTTTCCCAAACGGGCTAGTGGATAACTCCCAAAGTGAGGCGACGAACCGGAGGCCGTCTTCTCCCCTTCCGGACGATGTGTTGGTTCTACTTCCACGGAGAGACAAGAGAGAAGAAAGAGAGAGATAGCGATTATTCATCCAGACTAGCCATCAGCAGCCACTCACTAGATTGCGCCTACAGCGGCATCTGGACTTGGGCCACTTCCTCGACTCTCCGGCTGCCACGTCGAGGTGGTGCATCCATCCATCCTTCATCTGACATGATTATTATTCCCTCTCGTTGTCTTCTTGTGTCTCGATCTGCTACGGAGATCCTTTCGGCCGTTGTTGTTGTTGAATCACAAACCATTGGTACTCCGGAGTACACACGCATTTGCAGATGACGAGCTAGCCGACAACCTCTCCTAGGTGTTCTCGGTTTTGAGTTCTACTAAGGCTACAGACTCCATCGTTCGTTGACTTGGTCAATAACAACGCGACTTGGGTAGACATCTTGTCTGTACGGAGGACATGTACATCTACAACGGACGAGTATGTACTCGATCCGACCCGCCATCCATACGGAAGGGTCCCAGGGTTCTCTCTTCTGCGCGTGACCGTTCCTGGCTGAGCTGAACATGTGCTGCGTTTCTCTTCGTACACAGCGCACTGGTGGAGTGTTATTCGTAGCGTTATCAGTACGGAGTACTCTGTAGTATGGCCGGGCTCTTCTCTCGTACATGGTGGAATACGGAGACGCTACGGACCGGTCGTAGCGCCCCGGTCAAGAATCACGTGTTGCACGTGATGGCCGTACGGAATGAGTGGTCGAGGGCTGCAGTTGATAGAGGATGGCCCCAGGGGTACATCCTCAGATACAGAGGGGTACAGCGTACAGATACTCCTATCCACCCACACCAAATCGCTCGTCCACCGGCATTTCATCGCGATTCATCTGTCCGACATCCACAACCATCCATTCACCCTCCCATTATTCCCCTCCATTCCCCTCTACCCCCCCTCCATCCACCGCTAGTTTACCAGTCAGGTCCCGTCAACTGGTCACCGCTCCTCTGCAGAGGCGCCCGGATCACTAACGCCGGGCCCCTCCAGACGCAGCACGCAGGACGGAGCACAGGAAAATCGTCAACCTGACACACTTCATGCATGTACTTTTCTTTTCGGCCATGGTTACTGGAGAAATGGGGCCATTGCTGGTTTCTTGATTTTCCTCGCTGTCTTCGGGAGTTAATCGTGGAAATCGTGGAAGACGACCGAAAAACGCCAGTTCGTCGAGAACGAGTCAGGCTCACCGTTATCGCGATCCACCGTAGGACTATGGAGTACGCTACAACGATTCGAGACTAGGATGTTCCTGACTCCACGGGGCCTGAAAGGGTCATTCATCCATTGCCAATAGCCGGAGATTACTCGACGCTATTTTTGCAGTGGCACGACGTCCTGTGGACAGAGGACATGTCTGTGCACCGAAGATGCTGCCCGGAGTAGCTGTACTCCATACCCGATGCATAATTGTCTCAACAGCAGTATGTACAGATACTCCGGAGTACAGACAATAACATACTCCGTACAGAGTACTCGTACAAGTGCGGCTGACATCTGAAGAAAGCGAAGCGTCAAAAATAGATCTGGTTCCTTCTTCTTCGGGGTAGATACAGAACCCCTGAATCTCCCCGTATGATTGGTCCAAGTGGTTCGAAAAGGTTAATTTCTCTCCACGGGTCATCATGATCGGCATGACTCAATCAATTCTTTTAGATCGAAGCGCATCCGCGTGAGAAATCTCGTGCGCGAGTAGAGTACACACGGAAAAGCACGGAGTACGGAGAAATACGGAAAACAGACACCTCAACTGCAGGCCATGGGCTGATCCCATATGGCATACGGCGTACGGACATCCAGCGCATGTACCGGCGTCGTATGGCGTACAGCACTCCGTACAGGCCCTGCAAATCGCCCTCGAGCTGACGAGGCCCGTCTGACCATCATGGTGGCTAAGTCCGTGAGCCTGGATCATACGAACAAGTACTTGTACTTGTACTTGACGAGTTCTGTCCCATAGCGATACAGATCGTGGAGATCACAGCCCACTGAACTGTACAAGGTCTGTGCTAGCCGTCCAGGCAGTGTTGCCCAGCCTACTATCGGACAGGGACTTTGTAGGATATGTCCAAGACAGGGTCTAGAGTCCATTGCTTTCAGGTCGATGCAAGGTCTGCTTGTCTTGTTATCGGGATAATTGAATGGACGGGTTCGAGGCCCGGCGCTGTCGCTCGACATTTGCTGGATGGCCAGCACTTGCGCGATAGACAGATGCTTTGTTGTAATTCCCATGTCCTATCTGAACCCCTGTACGGAGTAGACATCGATGACTTGAGAAGGTCATCCCCGAGTGAAACCCCGTATTTCGGCCTTATCACTGAACATGCGATAGACTGATCACATGTCTTTGATGATTGACATCGACTCTTTTGCGCTGCTAGCAGTCGACATCGATTCACCATCGCGGTTCAACAGATACGTCAACCTGTCAGAAACGCGCAGAAGTCGCGAGGCAACGAATAAGTTCCTGGTCGGGGGCAATCAATGCTTCTATGCCACGATGGTAAGCATCTCCCAACGTCTACGTCTAGGATTGGTAGTAATTCAGCGATATGTATGACAGACTGTCATTCGCATCAGCCGTGTCGCACATTCATGTGGCTTTTAACAACATTTCTAACAAACAACTCTGTCAACCTAAGCATTTCCGATTTCACCGGCAAGACGTCCAGCGGCCATGTCAGTGGCGATGTCAATCGTGCACTCAAGCATGGCTTATTCTGTGCCTACGTACTCTGTATTCCGTACCGCTTACACCTACCGTTACGAGTCGAATTCCGTTCTAAACTGAATCTGGTCACAGTTCTCCGTACAAACCGTCATCGATAGTTTCGACTATCGAGAACTGATTTACTCAGGCCGTCCATCGCAAGATGTTTCCGTTTCCTGTTTGCTATAGCCCACCGATCTAGGTCTGATCTACGTTGGTCTGAGATGAAGTCTGCGGAGTAAGGATACTCCGTAATAGGCAGGTAGCTGTTACTATTGAAGTGCCAGAATAACTACGGCATGGACACTGGATGGACAATTCTCAGTCTCGGCCTTGTACTGGATGATATGAGGATCAGTACTCCGGACAGTCGAGTCATGACAATAGTGCTCGCCGGTTGCGAAAAATCGCCGAGCCCAGTCCTCCGACTGTTCTTTCGAGTACCGACTCAAGCTTCGATCCTCATCTGGTACCTGAGTACATACGGACCCTTCATTTCCGCATTCCCACATTTTCAGTCTGAGGCATTCTTACTCGTTGAGTCCATTTCCGAAACTCTATTGAGTCGAATACCGGACACGGATATTAAGCACTGTTCTGGAAACGTTCTAGAAGGGTCATGGAACGCCCCTACGAGTACTCTGTCCGGAGTACCCTGACATTATCAGGATGGCATATGACCTTGTGTCTGAGAGCGAGTCATGGCGTCGATTCTCCGTAGAGGTATCCAGTGGCGATGTCATTCTCCGACGTATCACACCCATTGAAGTGCCCGTGCACGTTGGATATTCCCTCAATGGGGTGTATATATACATGACGACATTTGTATGGTCACTCGCCAGGCCAGAGCACTGATCGTGTGCTCGGCATCATTCCTACGAAGACTCCGCGCAAGACAAGAAAGCAAGAAAGTCCCTGGTGTACACATCCATGGATTTGTTCACCGTGGACAACTTGACCAACCGGACAGAACCGTTGCCATCCACCGTACTGGAACAGGGTAGAAGCGCGCTTGACGTCAGATTGCCACCCGCCATATTTGGTATAAAATAGTTGTGGAGTATTCCTCAGGAAATACAATTGAACATTGAACAAGCTACTATGAAGTGACAGTCTACAATTCCGTACTCTGTATATGTTGATATATTCAATTAACGATACCACGTGACTATCGCGTGTTTGATGGGCGGGACACCACACCAGCCACGTCATAGCTCTCCTCAAACTCCTATTCTACGGAGGACCCTGAATACCTTCACCATACCTCACTCCAAACACCTCTGAATAACCGACACCATGACCGACAACACCCTCTACCTCTACACCTCCCTCACAGCGGGCTCCTCGCACATCGTCACCGCTACCGCCCGTCTCGAAACCATCCTCAAAGCCAACAAGCTCCCCTTCCGCGCAATCGACGTCGCGACCGACGATGCTGCCCGCAAGCTCTGGGGTCGTCGCTCGCGCGGTCGCAAGTTACCGGGTCTCGTCAAGGCGGGGATGATTGTTGGTGTACGTTCCTCTGAAACAGAACTGTCTTTGAACGAATGATAGGGGCTAACGCCGCGCAGGATCTAGAACAGATCGAAGAGTGGAACGAATACGGTGAGCTGAGGATGCAGGTTAATAACGTCGAAGCGTTGGACAGTTTCCCCGCCGATACGCCTGCATCTCTGACCGGTAGTCCGGCCACGACCCCCTCCGCGACGGACCCCAATGCACCCCCGAAACAAAGCACGATTAAGATCCAGTCTCCGCCGTCGAAGGAACACACAAAAGACGATTCGATTACCGTTGCCATGCGCCAGGCGAGCGAGGAGGCTGCGTCGAAGGCTAAGGACACCAAATCCGGGGCTGGACCCACGGACATTACTACTACTGCTGCTGCTGCACCTACATCTAACGCAACTGCTGCACCCGCAGCTGGCACTGCGGAAGTCAAGGAAAAGAAAGCCCCCGGCGAAGAAACTGTACGTCGGAAATCGATCATTGGCGAGATCGCAGGGGAGATCCAGCGGCCACGCCTCGTGCCTGAAAGTGCTGCGGTTTCGTCTGCCAACCTGCATGCTGATAATCCTGCAGCTTTAAGGGAACATCATCGTGGTTCGATCGTGTCGGCGACGTCCAAAGAAGAACGGGAACAGGTGGCGCAGGATTTGAGGAAGTCGATTTCGGGCGGGCATGAAGAGATGCTTAATGCGTTGCGGAAGGGTGGTGATGGGAAAGATGGGAATGAGGCGAGGCCGACGTTTGAGACGATTGAGCAGGATCCGTTTGAGGATTAGATGAGAGTGGGTGCTGGGGATACGAGGGATGATTGCATTCTATTCTGTATTCAGTTTTAATAGCAAGATACCTGTTTATGTTTCACTTGGTATAGAATGATCTGAATGGAGGATTTCGTTCCGATGACGACTACATTAGTATTTGAAGTCAACACAGCCATCGAGGCGATTCCGTTCCTACAGGTGAGTTTAGTTACGTCTCTATTCGAATCCTATCACTGATCTTTGTATAGAATCGTAGTCTGCTGCAGCACAAGATCTTCATGATGGACGTGGAACTGCTGCTTGGCCTGGTCCACAGCATCAATGGCCCTAGAACGCACCCTCTGGATTGCCTGAACGAGAAAACCCCCGTTGTTGACGCCCTAGCAGAGATTCTTGACCAGACTGCAGGTGAAGTGGTCGCTTTTGGCGTCCAACTAAGCCAGAAAAAAAAGTTATAGTAACTTGCTCTACGAACGGACAGAACATGTCGGGCCATATTCATCAGCATCTTGCCACAATATGGACATTCCTACAGCAAATATCAGACGGCTATCGCCTTTATCGAAAGGGCCATGCATCGAATTGCGTGCCTGCGACACAGAGACTACCTCCAGAGACCCAAGACATCATCTACAACTTTCTGCTGGTTGTCTATGAATATTCCTCTGGAAAATTCCTCAGCAGCAGAGTCAACAAACATCTCCGTGATCTCAAGGAAATTGTCAGCTCACTTGCTGACAGCACAGTTAAGTATGGTCTGTCAGATCATAGAAGTCATCAGTCAAGATCTGACTGGTGACCGTACCTTCTCATCAGTAACGGACGACTTCAAGGACCTGTGTGGCTGTTTTGATCCCCTCTTCTTTACTATTCGTGGTGTTCTAGACAAGACCAGTGTAGAGCTCAAGAAGATTGGTAATGCTAAAGGTATGTTCTCTTCGTATATTACGATTACCCAGCCTTACGAGTTTACATTTTAACATCTTCTATAGATTTTCCTCTACTCCGGTATCTGAAGAAGCTCGCATGCTTGCCGAACATCGTTAACAGACTGCTCAGCTTTGCATATTCACCATGCCTTCGATCCCGGTTTCTAGTCGACAAGAATTTGAAATCCGCTACTCCTCTGTAGGACGACCCCGAGTCTTTGAACAACCGAAGTCAGAGCAATGGAACGAATTCTTTCGTGCAGCGTTGGAAGACCAAAACGAAAACCCGCGTCCCAACGATCCCTGCCCCAGCCCCCATCCAACAACGAAAATTCTCTCAATTGCTCGCTACACTGTGAGGTGGCCCTCGCTCTCCGTTATCTGTCAAAACACCCTGATGATTCGCCCGCTCTGTCATGTATTGGCGTCTCAAAGCCGTCCTGCTTCGCATGCTGGAGCTTCCTAAAGTGCGTCCGGGGAATCAGTATTAATCTGTCTACCAGAGGAACGCACGAAAAGATATACTTCCCGTGGAGGTATCCCGGTGAAGAGCTCGGCGTGTCGAACTACGCTTCTCATGCTGATAGAATTCACAACGATCTCTACTCTATCTTCGCGGAAAGATATACTACGTGCGTTCGTCCAAGGCGGATGGAGGTTGTCTCAGGAATGGACAGATTTGAAGATAATGAGGATTCAGACGCATTTTCGTACGCTTGGGCCGCAGTGGAACTCAAGCGGAAGGAGCATGCTGAGTTCTTGGAGTCTTTGGAGGATGCAGGTCGACCTAGCAACGCCTGAAAGAAGCCGATGAGGATCGTAGTTAGTTCATTAACAGGTGTATATATCCAGTTTAACAGCTAGACTATGTTTATTTATCATGTTAGCGTATGCTAATTCAATAACAATAGCGAACTATTTATCTACATTTTATCCTTATCAACTTTTGTTAATTGGATCATCCGCATCTGAACATACCATTGCACTAATGTTAGAGCCTCATGGTATGAAGATACACCTGAATCTTCATGAATTTAGAACTGGCTCTGCGCTGTCTGATTCGATCTCGGACCAAATTTATGAAATCCATGTAGTATATCTTTTTGCGAGAGTTGTGTAGAAAATGTCATGGATTTCGGTAAAATCCCCAAGCTCTACCATGGTACTTTCACGGACAGACGTATTCTTTCAGCGGCCCAATCTTCCTCAACGGCTGCCGATTACATGTATCGACGCCTGACACTGAATTAGACGGGTTAACTTTCATTTTGTCTAGCTTTTGCCGGCGTTTATGAGCTCCTTGTGCGGACTGTGGCAATGTCGTCCTCGACAATGGGTGAACAAGCCAAGCTGACCAGCAGGGGAAGGAGCCCAAACGCGCACTCCGAGGACGGCCGGACACGCGACTTACCTTACCGGTCCATTGGTTCATCTGCACAACAACCTTCTTGGCCATTATAACACCCCGCACCTTGCTCAACTCCGACTGTACGGAGGAGGAATCGTAAGAGGCCATGGATCTGCCAGCCTAAAGGGACGGACGAACAGACACGAATGCAACATGGCGGAATTCATCGGATGCGAGACTTCCGAAAAGCTCCTATTGACAGCCTGGGCGACACGCTGCCTTCCCGTGAGTTCCCCTGGTGGAAACAAACATTGACTCTGTGAAGGCACTGCGGCTCTGGTCGCTCTGGCTAGACCCGTCACTTCTGTAGAGTCCAACAACGGCTGAAATAGCCAGGTTTTCCCTCACTCGAGCCTCCTATAAACGGGAGTGCTGGCGGTCCAACAATATCGTTGGGTAGATAACGATGTGCCAATGACGTTTCACAATGGACCTGTGCATATTCTCTTACACGTGCCAATCGTATGGCTTCGCAGGTCAAGAGTCGTCGCCTTAGGAATGTATTGAATCCATCCATGCTCTTGCCGGCTGAATAACAAGGCTGGATGGTGCAGAATCCTCAACAATTAAAGCGCTTCGCCACGCGTTTAATTTTTGATCGAATAAGCTTTTCACCATACCTTCAATGTGTATGCTGTACATCGTATCGATTCCGTGATGCAATTCTGGCCCCGAAATGAATCATTCTCAATGCAAATGTTGCTTGTGATATCTACCAAGGTACTTCCACGGGAATTCCCGTGGGTTCCCCTGGTAGCGAGATGATTTCGGTGTCTGCAAACTTTCAACGGCTGTTAACAGATAAAACAAGCCAATTTAAACGCGCCAGAGTGGCCTTGGTTGGCTGGAAAGGAAATTCATGGCGAGTGACATTTCGCAATGTACGGGTGCAGCTTGTCGAGAACGACAAATCCCGTTCACCTAAGGATTTGAATCATTGGGACTAACCCCATCGCCCCTTCGTGGGCGATATGCCTGCGAGACGTTCAAGCATGTGTGGAATGAGTGGATACATGACTGCGGTCCTGGCCAATTTGCGCGCCAACGGCAAAAACTCAATAACACTTCTGCCAATTTTTCTAGTGCGTGAAGACGCCAACTGACTTCAAGAGTCAAACTGATACTGTTCTGTGCCAGTTAGGATGCTTCTTCAGCCAAGTAGGATATCGACATCCATATCGTAATGATCGGTTAGCCTCACTTATGACTTGTAGATGAGCTTTCCAGCCGAGAGACCTGGGTACTTCCACGGGAAGTATAACTTCCCGCGGGTTCCCTTGGTATAAAAGTCCGGCTTAACTTTCTTAAAACACGACAGAAGCTCATAACACCCTTAACAACTCAGTTTCGATACGCCGATGTATGGCAGCTTTTCGCTTTAAGTACCGAAAAGCCACCGCCAGAGCTGTCTTACAATGTACTGGCGCGGTTCTTTAAGTAATCGCTAAATGTGAGTTTATATTATAAAGCGTAGAGTTTGCCATGACTCTCTCGTTAGTCACATGCTCGACCGTCTGGCTTCACCTTGTCGAGTGGAAGACCAGATCATTCTTTCCGCGTAATCGCTTGGTTCCGCTGTATTTGGGCTCTACAAAGCCCGGACACCGATAAGGTGTAGGTCATCTCTACTCAGTGTCAGTGTTGTACGCTATGAATTTGGGTCGTTTAACTCGCCTTGTTGTTAAACATTTTTAACGATTTAACTCGAAAATTAATGGCAAATGGAACCATGGCTACCACCTGTCAGGGATTGCTTCCAGCAAACTGCCCACTCATTCGGGAGCTCTAGTCGGACTGTATCCCAGAGTACCACCATTCTGTTATTGGAAATGTCCAGAACGGGTGGTCGGGAGTTGCAGGACCCAGAGGAAGTTTAATGGGCTAGTTTGGATGATGCTTCCACTAGACATCTGGAAATCTCGGCCTGCTGTCTTCTGCGAGATTCGTTTGGCTATCCTGGGTTTCTGCAATTCTTTTTGTTCAAGATAGAGATGCGTCTATGGGCTACACTTAGCCATGACGGAACTATCACGGAATAGATTGGACTTTATGTCAGTCAACGCCATGAAATTGCACGAACCCCGACAGGATCTTGAGATTAACACCACTCACACTGTTTGTATTGCTTATAGCAATGCTCCAGACCCAGCTTCAACTAGCGATGGCTGCTAGATGATGCTCAACAGCAGAACGGTGTGCTTGTTCCTGTATGGGAGCGGTTGAAGATATCTACCTGGTAGCAGTGAAAGACAGAAAAGAAGTCAAAGAGGCTTTATGAAGTATCTAGGCATTCACTCAGGCTTAAAGACGAGGCTTGACGGCCGGAATGAGGCCTAGAATCCAGAAAGGAAGAAGAGTGAAGGAGGACAGTGAGGTATGTCTATTGCTATTCACTATCACTTAGGAAGCTGCTCGATGAGAGCATCGACGGCCTTTGGATTGCTCTGGTACGGGCAGCACAAATGAAGAAGATGCAATTCTGAGGATCTACAGGTCATGTGAGCGATGTGGCAGGCATACAGCGATGACATCATAACGCCAGGATCCGAGCATGGATTAGGATAGCCAATTTCTGTTCTATCAGGAAAGTCTGTTCAGGAAAAGACATGAGAATCATCGTAAATCCGTATATCATTGTATCCCGAGAATGGTATTAAACCAGACTCCGGATCCGTCGCGTAGCTTTTAAATCATAAAAAGACAGAAGATAGACTAATGCAATCAAAGCGACGCCTTGCTGTACTTGTTGACAGTCTCGCGCAACTTGGCAATGACATCGCCCGGGTTCTCAGCACCAAAAACGGCTGATCCGGCGACAATGACATTGGCGCCCGCTTCCGCAGCCTGGTCGATAGTCCCGAGACCCAGTCCGCCGTCGACTTCGATGTTGAGGTTGGGGTAGCGTTCGCGCAGAGCCTTGACCTTGGGCAGTTCCGACGCCATGAATTTCTGGCCTCCGAAACCGGGGTAGACCGTCATGATCAACACCATCTGCGTATTCTTGTCAGTCCCGCACCTTTCATCACGAGAACACGGTGTATCCACTCACATCCGGGCGATCCTTCTCATCCTCAGCGGCCAGGATATCCCACAGCACGTCGACGGGTGTATCGGGCTTAATGGCGATACCGGCCTGCATGCCTTCATCGTGGATAAACCGGATCAGTTCGCGGGGGCTCGTGGGACGGGTGGTGGTGTCTGCGGGCTCGGTGCCGGCGGCGGAGTTGACGGCGGCCTCGTAGTGGAAGCAGTACAGATCGCAACCGGCCTTCTTGAATTCCCTAACCCATTTATGCGGCTAGGAATGGATGCGCATTAGTTTGGAACTCAAATCCGGATGCCAGAAGACACAAAGGAGTAAGACTCACCTCCGCGATCATCATGTGGCAGTCAAAGGTGCCCCGGCCCTGGGGCTGCGTCGGCCGGCTAACATGCGAACGGATCTTGGTGACAACAGGAGCTCCGAAGGTGATGTTGGGGACAAAATGACCGTCCATGATATCGACATGAAGCCAGTCGGACCCCTCGGCCATCTTGGTCGAGCATTCCTGGCCGAGGGTAGCGAAATCGGCGCTGAGGATGGAGGGGGCTATGATCGCGGGGGGACACATGATGACGGAGATCGAATTGCGACGAGAAACACTGGTGTAAGTAGAATACAGGAAAAATTACGAGGATCTGGGGTATAAGAAAAGAAGAGATGAAACGGAGGATAGCAGTCCGGAGGGGAGAAACGGTTACGGAGTACGGTGAAGCGATGAAGCGACGGTGAATTATTTAAGACGCGCGCAATCTATACGTATCAGACAGAGAGAGAATTGGCGGCGAGGGAGCATCCGCCGCGGACAGTCTTCTATAGTCGACGCTGGATTCTCATTGATTCCTGCTGGTTATTATGGAGAAGTGAAAAATAGTGTTGACATCAGTCCGGATGGCCCGATCGGGTAATCAGTCTGATAAGGGCTGGGGCTGGGCTGTCACATGATGACAAGGAGCCTTGGTGCCTGAGTATATCTGACTTGGACCAATTACTTGTACAGTAAACGAATGGAAGCCACGCTATGAACAACATGGTCGGCTGACGCTGACCCATGCAGGGTAATGTACGATCGGGTATCGCTTTTTGGAAATCCGGGAGGAATCCGTCAGCCATTGCCGGTCCTCGTGACGAGTGATGGGCATCTATGCAATGATGAGATGTTTAGAGTACAATAGCGTTCCATTGCTACCCTACGCTGTACAAGTACACTACGAGTAACTATTAATATTGAACATTGTACTTGTACAAGTACGCTAAAGATAGCAACCCCCGGCGCCTGCAGCGGCCAATCACCGGCCTCTATGCTTGGGCGCATGGAGACCTCCTCATGCTTTCTTCACGGCGAAGCGCCGAACAATCTTCCTTTGCCAATGACAGGGATCACATCCCAGTTTGGTCTGCAGCCGCTCTGGTTCTGTGCTGAAGATGCGCTGCTGTGAAGAGCCGGAGCTCTGGCTCTATTTATTAGCACCCCCGCGCCGGACGAACTGCCGTTCTTCACCTTTTCTTCTTCGATTCTGCACCTCTTTTCTTTTTCTTGCTTTCCTTTTTCAAGCCGCAAGCTCTGGTAGCTAGGCTGTTTTTATTTTCGGTGTTGGTTTTGCTTGCGTTACGACTCACGACTAGACCCTGTTGATCGGGGTCGACGAGGTACCATAATAATCTTCTCTTACGACCTAATATTTGAAACGCAGAATCCAACAAAATGGCAATTTTGAGATCTCCACCGCTCCAGCAGGCGCGGCGCAGGTTGAACACCATTCCTGAAGACATCAGGGAGTCCCAGTACGCCAAATCGGATAGCCATGTTGAACAAGAAGCTCCTCCGAAGCCACAGAGCCCGCCACAACTGAAGCTCCAAACAACCGGTCTGTCAAGCATCTCGTCCAGACGGAATCGCATCATCTCTCCGTTGTCTGCTGGGACAGCCTCCTCGTGCTCAGACACCGAATGGCAGCATCAAATGCAAGGCCTGGACGAACTATACGACGCCACGGATACCGAATCGGAAGGTGATGAGTGCCCGTCGACAACCCCGGTTGAAACGAAGAAATATCTCAGTCTCACGATTTCCCCACGCTCGATACAGGGGCCACACAAGAGCTCTCCAGTCCCACCAACGCCCCCGCCAAAGATTCCAGTGTCGCCAGCAACTTTGTCAAGGCTCGCACGTTCGGTCCCCGCTGTGCATGCCCCTCCTTCGCTCGACGGAAGCGTGTCGTCTGATCAGGTGTCGAGCACGAGTGCTCCAGCAACCCCCGACCTGCAGTCCGTTCCCGACAATGATTGGAACACCGAAGAAGTGCGCGTGCACTTGGATTTGAACCTAGAAGGCAGTCAGAATCCGGACAGCGCTGATCCAAACACCAGCTCAGATGCTCAGGAAATCGAGATTGCGATTGAAGATACCGATGAGGACTGGCGCCAATTCCTAGGGAAGTTCCCTGCAGTACCCTCGAGGACTGCTCCGCACACGTCGATGCTGTCTCTGAATCTGGATGCTGAGCCAGCCCGCGAACCAACTCCAGACTACTCTATTAACCTCCCCGAAGATGCATTGGACCTCCTGAGGCATATTCACCTGGACGGGACGCCGGAACCATGGTCGGAAACTTCCGAGGCACATGAGGAGATGTGGCAGGTTGATCCTCCCCAGGGCCACATTCCTGAGACTAAGGATGCCACCCCCGCATCAGCTTTGTCGGGGTACAGCTTCACCAGTCTCAGTATTCCTTCTCCAGGCGGCTTTTTCGCAGCACTGACCCCTCGCGCCCGCCATACCTGGTCTTTTCCCAAGCCCGACAATCCTTCGTCAGCCGCTGCAGAGGACTTCTACAATCTACCTTTTGACCGCGATGAGGATGGTGAAATCGTCGAGCAAGTTATCGAGTATTATCAGCGGTCAAACGAAGAAGGAGAGTTGACAGCCGTACCGGCTCTAGAGGGGCCCCCTACTGCCGTCCGGGTTCCCGCGGAGGTCACATCGCCCGAGGATCAACACAGTCCGTTGAGTCCAACAGCCGATACCGTTGACGAGATTCCCCGCGCTGTTGAATTCAACACCACTGGTGAATACGATGAGCATTACCATGAGGAATTACAACGGAAGGCGGAAGCAAGCCGCGATCGAACGAGTGTCTGGCTGGCGGCACAGGCGTCCTATCTTGCTGCCCTTAGTGAGACGAATCCAGTCAATTCACCGGTTGACGAGAGTCCGGCTCACGGCATCGACGATGGGGCTACTGGGCGAGGATCTTCCGAACAGAGTCGCGAGAAGTCTGCTCGTTTTGCCGAGACGCTTCCTGAACCGACTAGCTCTCTTCCTTCGGCCACGGCGAGCAAAGATTCGATTTACTGGCGAGGGTTTCAGTATCTGCGTCAAGTCTCTGGCCAGCTGGAGGCATTCAAGCATCGCGACCTCCGCTTTGACGCAGTTCAATCCGACCGATTAGGTCTGACGAAGCTGCACGCCAACCGCTTGTCGGGGAACTATGAACTGACTCGCCACGAACGACCTGCCTACAAGGGTCCTTTTTCCCAGGCTCCGCGCCATTCAACTCTCATGTCTATCCTGGCTGAGAAGGCTGACTTTTCCTTGCTCGAGAAAGAGCAGCTGGTGGTTGCTCAGATCCGGCAATCGCTCTGGGCCATGGATGCTCTCCGGTTTCTCAACGGCGGTAGTTTGCTCACTAGCCCTGCCTCGCGAAGGCTCGCAAAGGCAGCTGCTACGACAAAGTCCTCGAAGAACGACAAGCGGCGTCTGCGAGTTTTGGACCTGGGTGGCCATGCTACATGCGAATGGGGGTGGTATTTGGCGCGTGATAACCCGGATGTTTCAGTCTACACAGTCTTTACAGAGCAACAAAAGGTGAACCGCGGGATTAAAGGCCCATCCAACCATCGCCAAGTCTCAGTGTCGCATCTCTGGAAGCTGCCCTTCGGTGACAACAAGTTTGATGTGATCTCGGCACGCTCTCTTCCCGCACTCCTCAAGACTGAATGTCCGACCGGCGAGGATGAAGACGAGTACGATTTATGTCTCCAGGAGTGCTATCGCTGTCTCAAACCAGGTGGATATCTTGAATTCTTCACAATGGATGCGGAGCTATCCCACGCTGCTCCTTATGCATCCGCAACGTCGGTCGAATTCGCATTCAATCTCAGGACTCGCGGCTACGATCCGAACCCAACGAAGAACTTCCTCTCCCGTCTTCGCAAAACCAACCTGACGGGCATTAGACGAGCCTGGATATTCCTACCCATGGGAGTCGAGCCAGGCAAATGTCAACCACCGCGCGAGACCTCCGGGCTGTGCATCGAGGGCAGCCAACTCGACAGCTCCGATCCGGCTGGAAGCACCGCCAACGTCGCCAGCCTGACAGGTCTGTTCGGCGGCTGGATGTGGGAGCAGTGGCTTCTGAAATTGCAGATGGAGATGGGTCGTGATGGGGATCGGTTGTTGGAAGGTGCTGGTGGTGTGTTTGATGAAGGTCGTAAGAATGGAGCAGGCTGGACCTGCTTGACTGGGTGGGCGATGAAGCCGAGACGGAGATAGACTTCCCACTGGTTTGGGGGTTAGATTGTTTTTGTTTTAGATAGTGATACCCAGTCCCCTGGTGGGAGTAATATTAATGAGAATGACCATTTTGAGCTATTATTGTCCCAGTGTGTTCAACTTGATCAATTCCTCCGCAGAGATATATATGCGGAATAGCACTTCGCAGCCATTGTAGTTGTTGCATGGTGAAGCAGCGATTCGAGATTGCCCAGTATCAGATGCTCTGATTATTGTTATCTCCCATTCTATTCTTAAGCACGATGCTGTTCATCCAGTGCAGACAGAATCCAATTCCAACCAAATGCGTCACGTGACCGTGACGCCAGAGAAGTTCCGATACGACTGCGATATCGACTTCGTCCACGACCACCAGATTTCAGCACCGTTCACTTATAGATCGTCGCTAGAAGACCAGCTATTTACACTTACTCTCCATATTGATCGCCCAGGGGGCAATGCGATAGCCCGTTACACCATCAACACCGATTCACGACCTACCGACTCTCAGTTGACCTTCCACCATGCTCTTCTTCAGGTGCGTTCTCTGATCTAACGTCCAATCACCCATGATAACCAGGCCTAACATGTTCTCTCTGTGTTCTACAGCTTCTTCAAGACCCTCACAAACCAAACCGTGACCATTGAGCTCAAAAACGACATCCGCATCCGCGGCACTCTCAAATCCGTCGACCAGTACCTGAACATCAAGCTCGATGATGTCGACGTGCTCGACCTGGACAAGTACCCGCATCTGTCGTCGGTGAAGAATATGTTTATTCGTGGGAGTGTCGTGCGCTATGTCATGTTGCCGCGGTCGGAGGTGGATGTTGGGTTGTTGGAGGATGCTACGAGGAGGGGTAAGCTAAGCCTTACTTTCCCCTGTTGCTTTGGCTCCTTTTCTGGAGTGCTTGGGAGGGTGTTGGGGTGTTGTTTATGGGAGATGCTAACGTCTAGCAGAGGCTGCCAACCAGGCCGGAAAAGCTCGTTAATCGACCCGACCCGACTCCTTCCATCCTAAACGGAACTCGATGATGATTACGCTGTTTTACTGAATTGAATCGATGCAATCCCTTTACTTACGATGTGATGTGATGTGACTGCGGTTTTCGGACTGAATCGCTCTTCTGCCGTTTTGCCGTTTCCCTCCATACTGCGTGATGAATATTCCCCGGCTCGAGGCCACTTGTACTATGCGATAGCGGAGGTTAGATATATCGTGAGAGGCGATATTAAAGAGAGAATCAAGGCACATGGATTAGAAGTGGGAATGGGTGTGGGTGTCTTGGAGGATCTACGGTGTTGACTGGATCGGCCGTCTGGTTAGAGTACGGTGCATCTGCATACCCTGCAACTGCTATACGCCTCTAGGAATGAGAAACACTCAAAAGGCACTTTGCAGTCCTTGAAATGTCGTAGGATGATAAATTGCACGTAGTCAGGGTTCACGTGACTACGCGACGCGAATTTTCCCGTGGCGGGCTTCTCTCGGCTTGTCACCGCTGAGCTTCAATCCATTCAAGAACATTTACCGATAATCCGAATAATGAGACACGATTGAGCATGATATCTACGCCCTGAATTGATTCCTGACCTTATCGGGACAACCTCCCCACCGCAGCAAAGCGCCGCTGCGCCCTCGCCACTCGCTACGAGACTAGCAACGAACATCCCAGCATAGTACGACCAACCACGACACACCCAAAATGCCCGGATCCCTCCCCAGGAAACCCTCCTCAGCGCCCTCGCGACCAGCCTTCAACAGCGACAGCACATCCCGCCAAAACTCCGCGAAACGCAACACCAGCATCCTAAGCTTCTTCGAGAAAACAGACGGTCCCCCGCAAGCGACGTCACGCCAGCCCCGGATCACGCAGTTTACTTCGCCTAGTCCTAGGACTACGGCTACGAGTACGGGTTCGAATACGAAGAGGACTACAGGGGTTGCGA
Source organism: Aspergillus cristatus (assembly GCA_034509305.1). Taxonomy (NCBI): domain Eukaryota; kingdom Fungi; phylum Ascomycota; class Eurotiomycetes; order Eurotiales; family Aspergillaceae; genus Aspergillus; species Aspergillus cristatus. The sequence goes on along the minus strand of WJBV01000006.1, from coordinate 87,875 downwards.
ATCGGGGTCGCAATCCTGTCGTGCGGAGGGAGAGTTCGAATGTTGGGTCTTCGGCGAATGGGAGCTTGTTCTTGGAGGATCGGAGGCGTGCTGCATCGGGGACGGGTGATGTTGGGAGGGAGAGGTCGAGGTCGCGATCGCGGACGCCGGATGATTTCTGGGGGGAAGGGGAGGAGGATGCTGGGAAGGAAGGGGACGAGGAGAGGTTCAATGAGAATGGGTCTGCAGTGAAGAGGCGTAGGACGGGGGATTCATCGAGCTTGTCTCTGGTTGAGGATGGCGAAGATGGGAAGGGAGAAGACAATGGGAAGGAGGGTGCCGGGGATAAGTCCGAGTCGCGTGCGAAACCGAAAGCAAAGATCAGCGGCCCGTTCATCGACGAGTCAGATAGCGAGGAGGATCTGGACGCATTCCGGGAGGTCGAGGTCGAGGAGACGGTGACCAGTACAACGGACGAGCCGAAGTCGAATACTGATGGCCCAGATCAGCCAACGCCCGACATACCACCATTGGTAAGAGAAGCCACGAGCCATATCGACGAGGAATATGCGAATTTTGACGATCTAGGTGAAGGCGAGGAAGAATTCTTAGAGCCGTTGTCCCCGGCCGGGAATGAGTTTGAAGAGGAGGCTGTTTGTCCTATTTGTCATGGTAATTTGGTTGGATTGAGCGAGGTGGTTAGTTTTCCTTTCTATGTCCTATATCGAGGTGAAGCTAATAGTTTACAGGATGTATCGGTCCACGTTAACGATTGCCTCGATGGCAAGAGAAATCCTCCAAATCCCGCACCAGCAGAGCCGGCACCAGTACCGCCCGACAAGTTGACTCGAATCGAAAAGGCTGCAATAGCGCGACCGGCACAAAGAGACCCGTACACTACGAAAGAAGCACCGTCGAAATCTGCCTTCTCCAAATTAATGGCCGGCAATGCTGAAGACACAGCATGGGCAGCGGCCGCAGCAAACGAAGTTTCATCGCGCGGAAAGCAAGCCTACCAACGAACCTGTCCGTTCTACAAAATCATACCAAATTTTTCCATCTGCGTGGATGCGTTTCGCTACGGCGCTGTCCAAGACTGCAACGCCTACTTCCTTAGCCATTACCACAGCGACCACTACGTGGGCCTTACATCGTCCTGGCGCCATGGTCCGATCTATTGTAGTAAAGTTACAGCGAATCTAGTCCGGCAACAGCTCAAAGTTGATCCGAAATGGATCGTACCGTTGGAGTTTGAGAAGACGACCGAAGTGCCTGGTACGGACGGTGTGCGCGTAACTCTAATCGAGGCGAACCATTGTCCCGGTAGCGCGCTGTTTCTTTTTGAGAAGAGGTTTGGACAGGGATCCTCGTCGAGATTGCAGCGTGTGCTACATTGTGGTGATTTCCGAGCATCTCCTGCGCATGTACAGCATGCGCTTCTTCGTCCGGAGATTGTGGACCCGAATACTGGACAGCGTCGGGTTCAGAAGATTGACGTTTGTTATCTGGACACGACGTATATGAGTCCGAAGTATGCGTTCCCAAGCCAGAACGACGTGATCCAGGCATGTGCGGATTTGTGTGTGCGATTGGACCAGGACGCGGGTGTTCTGCCGCAGAAGAACAGCGGGGGTGATGGTGGTATGATGAGCCAGTTTGTAAATGCAGTGACCGGCGGCAATGCAGAAAAATCGCGATCGCAGAAAGGACGGCTACTCGTGGTGATGGGAACATACAGCATCGGCAAAGAACGAATCTGTCTAGGCATCGCCCGCGCTCTCCAATGCAAAATCTATGCGACACCGGCCAAACAAAGAGTCTGCGCCTGTCTCGAAGACCCCGAACTTAATGCTCTTCTAACAGACGACCCCCTTGAAGCCCAGATCCACATGCAAACGATTTTCGAAATTCGCTCGGAAACACTGGCGGACTACTTGGCGTCGATGAAACCGCACTTTTCGCGGGTTGTGGGATTTCGCCCGACGGGCTGGTCGTATCGGCCGCCATCCGGCAGGATGCTGGATAATCCTCCGGTGGAGACGGTACTACACTCCGCACAGTGGAGGACGAGGTTCTCGGCAAGGGACCTGGTAGCTCAGCGGGGCAGTACGCGGGAGAGTGCGTGTTATGGGGTACCGTATAGTGAGCATAGTTCGTTCCGGGAGTTGACGGCTTTTTGTTGTGCGTTGCGGATCGGGCGGGTGATTCCCACGGTGAACGTAGGTAGTCAGAAGAGCCGGGAGAAGATGAAGGGGTGGATTGAGCGGTGGGAGGGAGAAAAGAGGCGAAATGGACTGTTTAGAGTTGAGGGGTGGTAGTCTGCTGTACATAGTAAGCATCATAGCACATAGGAATGCAGCATTCCATACAATAATGTCTACAGGTGTCCCTCCATGTTCCCCACGTACAAATAGATTTGCCAGAGTAAGCTGACATTTGACTGGTGCTGATTCGCATAACCGAACTCGGAGCGATCAATCGGTTGGCGCGCTGGCTGGCAGTTTCCCCAGACTTCCCGATCTCCAGTTCCGGGTGCTGCTATTGCCTCGGGGATTCAATTCGGGAGGAAACATAAATACTGAGAGTCTGAGACGGCGATTTCTATGTTCTCGACCACGCTGAGTATCGCCCGACATCAATTTGATACTCATTCCCCCTTTTATTCGACTGTAAACAGCCCTACTTTTGTCTCTTTGTGCAGGGGACTTCCCCATCCGGTTAGTCTAACGCCCTTTTTGCCTCGATTATCAGGCATAACTACCCCACGTGATCTTCATTAAACTGACATCTCTACTACGTACTCAGATTTTATTTTTGTCTTTCTCGACAACGAGACAACATGGTCACCGATTTAATCTCGCCGTACGGCGGCTACGTGTTGCTGGCTTTGCTGGCCGCGTACTATATCATTCCTTATTTGCAGCGATGGCACTTGACCGATATTCCCAGTCCTGGTTTTGCCTCCTGGACCAACCTCTGGTTGCTGCTCCAGACTCGCCATGGACGTCGCTTCCTGGCTGTGCACGATGCCCATATGAAAAAGGGAAAGATGGTTCGCATTGCCCCGAACCACACTTCCATTGCAGACGATGCCGCTATCCCGGCTATCTACGGTCACAGTAACGGTTTCCTCAAGTCGTATGTACCCTGATATCCCCAATTGAGCGTAATAGGTGCTAATGCAATGGACAGTGACTTCTATGACGCCTTCGTCTCCATCCGTCGCGGTCTGTTCAACACCCGCGACCGTGCGGAGCACTCTCGCAAGCGTAAGACTGTCTCGCACACCTTCAGCGCCAAGTCCGTGGGCCAGTTCGAGCAGTACATCCACGTCAACGCTGAGCTCTTCGTCAAGCAATGGAACCGCCTCTGTGAGCTCCAGCGAAACCCCAAGACCGGCTATGTCACCATCGATGCCCTCAACTGGTTCAACTACCTGGCCTTCGACATCATCGGTGACCTGGCCTTTGGTGCTCCCTTCGGTATGCTCGAGAAGGGCAAGGATATTGCCGAGGTGCGCAAGACCGCCGACTCTGCCCCTGAGTATGTGCAGGCTGTTGAGGTTCTGAACCGCCGTGGTGAAGTTTCTGCTACCCTTGGTACCATGCCCGCCCTCATTCCCTTCGCCAAGTTTATCCCCGACAAGTTCTTCAAGGAGGGTCTTAAGGCTGTTTCCAACTTGGCTGGTATTGCGGTTGCTCGTGTCAATGAGCGTACCAAGCCTGAGGTTATGGCCAACAACACCCGTGTCGATCTGCTCGCTCGTCTTATGGAAGGCAAGGACAATACTGGTAACAGACTTGGTCATGAGGAGTTGACTGCTGAGGCTTTGACTCAACTGATTGCTGGCTCGGACACTACTTCCAACACTCTCTGCGCTATTCTGTACTGGTGTCTGCGTACTCCTGGTGTCATCCCCAAGTTGCAGAAGGAACTCGACGCTACCATCCCCAAGGATGTTGAGATTGCCACCCACGCCATGGTCAAGGACATTCCTTAGTAGTCTTCCCCATTTTACAGTCCTCTTCAAGATCACTGCTAACGCTAATGTGCAGCCTCCAATGGGTTATCTGGGAAACCATGCGTATCCACAGCACCTCCGCCATGGGTCTCCCCCGCCAGATCCCTCCCAACAGCAGCCCCGTCAACATCTCCGGCCACGTCTTCTACCCCGGCGACGTTGTCTCCGTCCCCAGCTACACCATCCACCGCCACCCCGAAATCTGGGGCCCCGAAGCCGACAAGTTCATTCCCGAACGCTGGGACCCCCAGCGCCTCACCTCCCGCCAGAAGGCCGCGTTCATTCCCTTCAGCACTGGTCCGCGTGCCTGCGTTGGTCGTAACCTTGCTGAGATGGAGCTCCTGCTTACTGTTAGCACTGTCTTCCGGTTGTTCGAGTTCGAGCTGCAGCAGGACCACCCTATGGAGACCAGGGAGGGTTTCTTGCGGAAGCCGCTCGGGTTGCAGGTTGGGTTGAAGAAGCGGGTTGTTTAGATTGCTTGGTTATTGATGGACTGTGGCGTTTCTTTTTTCTTTTTTAAACTTTGTTGTATTTTCTCTCTTATGTTCTATCAGAATGATGTATCATGTAACGGTTACAACTTGGGAGGAAATCTGCTTGAATGATGTGATGATTGATATCGATCAATAAAATGAATTATTGGGAGAAAAATCTGTTCAAAGATGTCAGTGGAAATTTGTTTGCAAGAAGTCGGCTATTATACAATTATCAGTCAATGATTTGTCCCGCGGTTTCGTTTCTTTGGCATAAGAAATTGCTGGATATGGGAGGCACGGGAGAGCCTGCATGGGTGACAGCTGACTTTTGACACGCCTATATAGGTTACGACAATTTGTATTTTCATTCCCTCTGGCGAAAATGCCGGCGACTGCAACCTTGTAATGCATTGGGTCACTGGTAGACGTCCTATTTGGCTCTTCAAACGATCAAACTTGGCCGAGTTTTTCGGGGCAAGAGACGAACCCCCAACACGCAAAGCAAGCTCGCTTAGAACAACCGTAGCGCAAGGCCAGTAATCATTTGAGGATAGGAAAACCATTGCGATGGCTACCTCACAGTGCACTGCTGCTGTTTCCCGAGGACCTTACGACTTGACTGGATTTTCGGGGCAAGGGCCGAACTTCTAACATGCGAAGCATGATAGTTTAGAGACACCAATATCGCGCGCAAATCCAGTAGTCATCTGGAACAAGAAAAACAGAGCGACTGCCACCTTGCAATGTACTCCTGCTGTTTTTCGGCTTAGGATCTTAAAAATTTGGCTAAATTTTTCGGGGTAAGAGACGAACTTATAACACCCGAATCATGCCAGTTTTGATACTCCAATAAAATGCAAGACTCACGGTTTATTTCCTTTTCTGCATGTTATCTGGTGTAAAGTCTTTGCTGGGCCTTTCTGATACTTGAAATGACCTCTCAGCCAAAGCGTAATTTCGATACTCCTAAGTATGGCAAGCCGGCAGTTGCCTTTGTATGGTGACAAATAATTTAGTGCAAGTGCGATTTCACAATGTATTGAGTTTGGGAGATAGTGCAGTCGACGTCCTTTTAGAGGGCCTCTTCGCCACTGTCCAGCTTTCGAGGTATTTCCTTCGATCGTGGATGAGGTGTATTTGTGGTAAGAATAATACCAAAGTGAATTGAGGAAGAGCTGCCAGGAAAAATCAGAATAGATTTGCAGAAGTTGGTGATAATGATACGGGGCTCGTTGAGAAGCAAGTACTTGGACACCTCGCCTGGCAGGAATAATCCGTTGGATAGTATGACAGTTAATGATCGAAGATCGATTCATGAGGGTTCTGGCATTCACCATTTTATGTATATTCACTTTCGTACTACTCGCTATGCCAGGCTACCCTCTAGTATTCTCTTCCAGTTCACGGAGCTGCAATGCTGAGCAAATATGGCCATCCAGAAGCACTCCCTCAATGAAATCAAGACGGCCAGTAAGCAAGATACTGCAGAAGTGAATTTGATGCACTTTTTGTTTACATCATCGAGCGCGCGGACGCTACGTCGTACGGCCTGTTTCTAACTCTTCATCGGATCCAGATCCCATTCCCTGAAATGGAAGTTCCTCATAGTACTGGAGGTCTTCTTCGTCCATGCTTGACCCAGACCGCGGACGCTCAAGAATACAATCCGTATACCTATCCGCCATTTTCGAGTAAAATTCCTCGTAGATAGTATCCGCATGATCTTTGGCGGTTGACTTAATAAGTTGCTGATTAGGAAACTTCCACGGGAACTTTGTCTTCCCGCTAGTTCCCCTGGTGTAAAAACCCGACTTTTTCTCCCGTAGACAGGAAAGGAACTTCCAGCAGGGGAGGCAAGATAATTTGGATACTCCGATATGTGGAAGAGCTGGTAGGCTTTTGTTCGACAGAAGATCAAGAGCAACTGCCAGTCCGTATGTCTGAGGCGTTCCGGGTTGCAGCCATTTATTGATGGCTTCCATAATGCGAAGAACTCTGAGCAGCTTCGTCACATCCTGTTCTGGGTCTAGAGACTGAACGTCGTCACGTTTCGTCTTGTCATCCTGAGGGTGCTTAGAGTCCAGATACCTACCCTCTTCAATGAATTGATCAAACCGTGTCTTCTGGGGAATTGAGTTGAGCGGCTTATGCAGGCAATGTTTATATCTCTCTAGCGAATATCCCCAAACAAGCTGTAAAAATACGTCGACTTTGGCGATGGCATCAGCAGGGGACTCCCACAATGGACTGACTCATTGACCGGAAATTGTATTCCTGAAAGACGTTTGAAAGATGTTTGCCACATCTTTCAGGGATGCCCAGACCCGGTGCAGATGGTTCCGCATGTAAGCCGGGACATGCCGTCATTAGTCGCAACTATTAGAATTACTTTGCTGTCCTCGTCACTAACTTGCGCACCTATTGCCACTACTTCTCCGGGGGTTTTCGAGACCAGAATGTGAGCCAGTCCGTCTAGGACGCTCTGGGTGGTAATTCGAGACGAGCGTCTGGATGTGGATGATAGCACTTCGGACGGACGGCTATGAATCCCGGCCTCAGCCTCGCTAATTAGTTCAGTGAGGAGTTCGACGTCCATGTTAAGACCGGAGCCCTGCAGGGTTCATAACGAAAGACAAGAAGATGATGCTTGGAAAGTACAGCGGCAATCCTGGAGAAATGTTTGCTGCTTCTGGTATGTTACACCACAGTGCGACCAGGAATAATTGAAAGGATCTAGAGATAACTATTGCATGCAGTAGCTCATTCTAAAATTACCACGTCCTCGGCCCAAACGTCTCCCCCTCAGGCAACACAATTTGCACCGCTGTGTCCTTTATATCCATTGTATCACTCGCAATCCTCGTACCCCACCACTCCGGAAAGCTCGTCGAAGTCAAGTTCAACGTCAAGAAGATCAAAATAGTACACAACGCCAAACCGACGTCCAATCCCGCCGACAACACATAGTTATACTGCATCCACCACCCGCGAAACCGATCCCGAATGAGCTTGTTGAATAGGAGCCCGACAATGCCCCAGGAGAGATAATTCAGTGGTGTAGCGGGAGGAATTAGGCTTGCACCGCCGAATATAAGTGGTGCGTTGAGGAACTTAAGAAGTCTGTATTTCGGGAAGACTCGCGCGGCGATGTAAATGACCACGGGAAATATCGCACCGGCGAGGAAGAACCATAACAGGCCTGAATAGATCTGTCCTGATGAGAACATGCGCGCTGGGCCGATGGCTCCCCAGATGATCGAGGCATTGAAGAAGACACGGCCGTTGGGACAGGTGTAGTTATTCGCTTGGGTGGAGGAGCAGACTTCTGGGATGGTGCTGAGCGCCCAGTTCATGACGGCGATTTGCACGATGGATGACCACAGGCCAGCCACCATTTGCGTGGCAAATGTTAGTCTTGGGGGAATTTTCATGTAGTGTCCTGCCATAAATTAATATACGTGTATAGAGCTGAGGATAATTGGGGGCACGGAAAGCTTACCCAACTTCATATCCTGACAGAAATACAACCCCTGCAACATGGTAATGTACCCATACGTCTTGAACAACATCATTGCCATCGGCTTGCCGGGTTGCATATACCCCACCACAAACTCTGTGATCACATTCAACCCAATATCCACATTCGTCGCGGCCTTGACAATTCCCAACGGCACGAACCACACAATCGCAATGATGAGCGAGATGAAAAACGCCCACCAGCTGAGCTCGGTCGGGTATCCCTGTGTCACGCCAAGGGAAATGCCGAGCATGATTAGTGTTGTGGCTGCGTACCACCACCAGGGCACATTGCGGAAGCGGGACATTAGTCGGGCATGGATGTCTTCGTCCTCGCGGCCGAGATGGCGGAAGCGTGTCCAGAGTTCCTTTCCGTGGAAGAGGCCTGTGTGTATGAGGACGGCGATCATGCTGGCGAAGGACAGACCATAGCTGAGGGCGAAGGAGGTTGAAAGGAACAAGGGCGAGTAGGATTTGTATTTCTCCACATCGAGGGTGAGGTTTGGTGTGAGGATGCGGGAGACATCATACACTGCGCCGGTGTTGTCGTAACTATTCGAGTCACTGATCGGTAAGTGCTTGAAATAATACAAGCCGGAGTAGTGGATGGCTGCCGCGACGATCCAGAAGAACACCACCATGCCAATAAGCGTATTCGCGATGGCATACCACGGCGCAATCAGCGGACTGAAGTTAAACCCGGATATCTGCGTCCAATCGAACGTCAAAGGTATCAACGAGAGACCCGACGAGCCTCCAAATAACTGGTTAACCACCACATTGTTGGGTCGTATCCATGTCGGAAATGCAAAGATGCTCAGGAACGGCGCAATGTAACCAGGGAACCAGTACCACACAAATGACCCAAGCATGGTGTACAGGAACATGCGGTACTTCCCAATTGTCCACCCAGACACAGTCCGCGGATCCGGCTTGCTGCGGTCATGCAATGCCGTGAAGAGCGTCGTGTTGATGAGGGTAGAGGGCCAGATCATCGCAGCAGGAGCGACCAGGAAGCGGTAGAAGAAGCCCGCCAGCCCAAAACCCAGCATTTGTGTCGAGATGCACATGAAAATCTCAAATGCCCAGCTGAAGCGCTGGTTGTAGAAGGCTCGCTGGGCGAGGAGGACATCAGTCGCATAGGCTGCACCGCCGCCAAAGGTCGCGTTGGCCATGATCACCACAATGGCGTGCTCCTTTTTGCTGAACGGGCCTGGATTCAGGTTAAATTCGAGACCGAAGAGCTTGTACTTCCGGTTCGGCATGGTCTTGGCCCACGCAACTCCCACGGGGTAGGCGACTACTTGCGCCACGTACGACGGAATCACAATGTACGGCTGGCGCAGGGAGAAAAGCATATTTAGTGCAGAGCCAATGGTCGCGAAAAGCAAGCCAATGGTCCACGCGCGGATGGTGTTGCTGTGCCCACCCTCGTCACGGTTGGGGACTGCGGCGCGGACTTCAGGATACGGCGAGTTGTCTAGCAACTCATGGGCGACATCGTCTTGGGTGTTTTTGTTGGAAGTGTCGAGGGCGTCGTCGATTTCGTCGAGGACTTCTTGTGGAAGATTGGGGTCCCAGTGGTGGGCTTCCTTGATGTTTCGGAGATGCTTTGTTGCTTCGTCGGGGGCTGTTTCGTCGACCTCGGCCGAGGTCGTGATAGCGCCTTGGATATCTTTTTCTTTCATCATGTAGTGTACTGGTGATGGATCAAGAATAAATGAGGGGAAAGAGGGAAAAGCAGAGAGATATAAGCCCAGCGTTATCACAAGATGTCAAGTGAATTGTATGCATTATCAGGATGTAACCCTAACGCCCGGACTCAATCCACATGCAGGGATCCTCGGCACTAAACCGGGAGGGATCTTATCATGCATCAACCAATTGACATATCGCATGGCGCGATAAGGCGAAATCAAGCTCTTTTCTTTGTCTGCGATAAGCCATCACGGGTTTCGCCGATGCCTATCACTGATAACCACCTTCTTATTTGGGATTGTGTATAGGAATGCACCAAATATGTGTGCACAAGTGCATAAACTCATAATGGCTGGTATAGCATGTGTTATCTGTTTGTCCCCGTGCGCTATACACCATCAGTGTCTCGGATCTCTCAATCATTTTCGATGAACGGACAACGTCCCGAATAGTGCAATATAGCCTTTCCCAGTTCATTCATCTACTGCTGTTATCAGGTGACGTCTATCTTTATGCGGGCTTTGCTGCCATCGAAGTCAGTACAGAATATATTTTGGAGCGTGAAGGGTGTGAAAGGGTTTCAACAGGCACATAATTATAGCCGCTAGTACTTTGTGTTGGAACTATATCTGTAGCTAAGTATTGTGGGCTCATGCATCAGTAATAAAAAGTCTTCGGCTTCAGCTTTAGATCATCCTTCTAGGAATTTCTCTTCCGTATGCAAGTGTATCAAATTCTTGGTGAACACATTTATACGAAGCTTGGTTGAATTTGGTACCGAATCCTCAGCGTAGCACGAAGTACTGAATTTGTCTCTCTCCAAGTTGGATGGAGCAATCTGGGCAAGTGTAGGCAAGGGCGAGCGAGCTATTCTCACTCGATGCCGACCCGGATCCGAATCTACGAATGGGTGCTGTATGGGAGACGAAATCGAGATAGTTATTGTTTAACTGATAATAGGAAATGCCAGAGGAACTGGGATGTTGTACTATTAGATACATTGGATGAACTAAAGGGCTTGACTAAAAGACATCCTTCCTAGCAGGACGACAATACCGAATAATAGATTATAAAAAGGAAAAAGGGAAAAGACAAGGCGAAACGAACGAGAATAAACTGATAATATCCACTGTTTGTAAGTGAACGAAAGAGATATAGTAGTGTTGTTTCTGTACGACTCTCTTTATTATACAAAGTATCCTAATCAGGATGTCATGGCCATGGGTCAATCAAGCCCTTTCCTCTCTACCTTGCCCCTTCCGAGTCTCTTCCGCATCTGATCGAGCCCCGGAAAGTATTTTCGGAGATCATCCCAGTCGCCCTCCGAATCGTACTCGCTTTCCGAGCCTTCGTGCCGATGTGTGAGAATGCGCGCGGTATATTTGCCGGCCAACTCAGAGTAAAACTTACGGTGAATCGTTTTAGCCTCACGATAGTAGGGTGAATTTTTGAGCACAACACCGGGGTACTTCCATGGGAAGTGTACTTTCCCATTGGTTTTCCTGGTAGAGAGACGAGCTCCAACCTCCCGAAGACACTGGAAGAATACCCAACATGCAACACATGAAGGCTTTAAAAGACCAATGTAGGATAAAGGTGGCGGGTCTGCTGGATCTTTTGAGAGAAAATGGAGAGCAACTGCTACCTCACAGTGTATTGGGGCGCTGACGTGCTGTTGCCCCCCAGATGGCTGCTGGCTCCAGGCTTGGGATCGGAAGCATGCAGGCTTTCACCTCGGCTCTCTAGGGCTGCGCGAGCCACATCCTCCCACCGTTCTGGATTTGGTAACGTGACGTACCCTCCCCCAAAGAAATAGCGGTTTCGATTTCCTTTCCAGCGAAGAAACGACTACTGGAGTCGTTGGGAATATGCAAAGTGCAACAATCTGTCAACTGCCATTTGCAGTGACAAAATCTTCTTGAGATACCGAACCAAAGGGCAACATAACCGTGAAATTTTCAAACCTTCTCAATTCCTCGCTGAACTCAGGATAGTCTCAACACAATTGGACAGCATATCAAAGCCGCGATATAGAACTTGGAAGTTTTTTTGATTCAGGGGAGAAAACATCATCGCATCTCAGTTTCATGTCGATGAGCATGATAATTTGACAGATTTCACGCAATGAGGGTGTGAGTTTCTGCTTGGGATTGAGTGAGCGGGCAATCCTTCTGAAAGCTTGTAGACGTGTGTCGTCATTTCGGAAATGCTTGTTAATCTTGTAGAGAAGTCTTTCGGAAGAATATTTGTAGACGACGAGCGTCAGGTTGTATATTTTTTGTTGCGTGTCCTCAGGGAGCTCGTCTGCGGCGGTTATGGTATGCGGGGTCGTCTCAACTCTGCTCGATGCTGGTGATATCCATCCGAGATTTCCTTCAAGAACGTCCATACGGCAAGGAGATGATCATAGATGCGCGGAAGAGTAGGCCCTACATTGGTAGATATGGTAAATATGGCTTGGATACAAGGATCTCGGCCAGCGCTTCAAAGTCGCGAGCGGCGGGACCTGAAGGAAGGTGCTGAGGCCGAGTTTTATGGTTGTCAGTTCCCTGGATGAGACCAAGAAGCAGTTCTACATCCATGCTGATACTCTGGCAATAGCGAGGAAAGAGTTGGAAGAAGTGAGAAGGGGAAGAAAGAAGTTATGTAGGACGATTATACGATATGACTAAACAGCCAGGGCTGATGCCTCTCTCTCCGATACACAGGGCCGAAGCTCATCTCCTAGCCGACCAGGATTCAAAGTGGTCTGACGGTTCTAGGGAGACCAGTATAGACTAACCCAAGGAAAAGAATTCTTCTTGATCAAGTGATAAACTGTTACTGTCGAATCATTGAGATATAATATAAGCGTGCGGTAACCGCCCTCATCCCCGAAAAAGCATGAAGAACTGCAAAGCACAATCACAGCAACCGCAGACAAAAGAATTCAAAAATCGGGAAGCTCTGTGGAATCTTCGCTCTTTCCGTTGATTACAGTGGTTCCACACAAATTGTTATGAGTAGGTTCAGTATTCGAATCATAGCTTCCAGCTGAACTTTCATTATCCGGTTCTCCATGATATTTTTTGCGTCGCGCGAAGATACATTGCGTGTACCTTTCTGCCATTGCTGCTTCGAAGGCTTGAAGGACGGCGGTTGCTTGATCGTTGAGGATCAATCGGTTCAGCTCATGATCAGGGTATTTCCATGGAAAGTATGTCTTCCCATGGCTTCCACTGGTGTGAGAGCTTGGTTTGAATTCCCGTAAAGCTGACAGGAACGTCGAACATGGAAAACAAGACAATTTGGACACACTTATATAGGAAATCGCCAATGCTTAGCCCTCATTTTCTTTCGACAAAAGAGTTAGAACGATCGCAATTTCGCAATTGATCGATGCTTCCTTTGTCTTCCCCGGCAGTTCTCCAAGCCCAGGCTTGGAGTCACACAGATCTCGTTTGGCGTTTCTGGTTTCGAGAGCCTTTTCCGCAACTTTTTCCCACTTTTGAAAAGGAGGCACCTTGAATCGACATGTTGCATTCCAGACGTCTTCAACCTCAAAACTTTTTCCCAACAGAAATCGGGACCTGAGGGCAGGTGCTGTGACTAGTCGTAGTAAGGCGTGGACAGAGACTGGGAACGAGGTAACCTTTGTCAGATACTCTTTCAGCCAATGAGCTGTTGAGGAGGTTAGCAACACACCGCCAGGAGTATATAAAGGTTCAACGTACGTTCTCTCCGACTGCGATCATCTTTCAAAACCGCATTGACTTCGACTTCCAGGGTTCTGCCATGTGCATACAATTTCATATAGTTCGAGAGATCACCAGACTCGCCCCAGCTGCTGGTATACTTAATGCATTGGCTTATAGTATTCATCCGCTTGAAATATGTATCGCCAACGTGAAGAGGAGTAGACTCAGGATGTTCCTCGAATCTTTGGCATTTCTTGTTGATGCGGTTGTGCGATTTGTTGCGTGAGTAGTCTGAAATCACTTTCATAAACTCCCGGATTTTGCCTTGAATTTCCTAGGGGAGGTCTTCTTGCAAGGCAAAGGGCGGGTCTTCCATCTCGGTCCGTCCTTTCTCTTCATCATATTTCTGGAACCCAGGTGCCATGTCATTGAGCAATTGCCAAACACACTTAGCATGCTCAATGATGTATTCCGGCATTTGGCTGTCATTGCTGGCGATTGTCAATGTTACATGATTTTCATCCACCTGCGCACCAACTGCCACGACTTCCTCCATGGGCTAGCGGACAAGGACATTTGCCAATGCGTCCAGAACGCGTGCGTCACTCCCTAGGTCTGGGTGCCCTAAATGGTTTCTTCTCGAATGTCCGTGGGGTTTGGTGACAAAGCTGTCCGCCTGGCTAATCAAACAAACCAGAAGTTCCATATCCATATCAGACAGCACAATTGTAAACGGATCGGGAGTGTCACGAGGGAGGTACGAGAGTTAACAGCAGAGGAAAGACCATGCGTCTTATATAGATTCCAACTGTGCCGTCTTGACCACAATGATGATCTCTAGTGATCTGGCAGTACAATAACAGGAAGAGCTCTGACTGAGAAAACCACCATCAAAAGGAGCTATATATAGACGATATGGAAGCTCACAAATTACCCAAGCCAGGCAGTAGTTGACGATACTGTAGTGTGATTCTTACTGCGTCCGAGGTGTGATGTTTCCTACATCCGGATACTGTAGTTTGAGGATGACTGGATATCCGCGCTCCAAATTTTAATTGGGACAAAATCGGGCAAGCGTGCATGTAGTAGACAGTCGGTGATCCCGAATGCCCTGTCAGCCCGTAAACGGATGTCAGCATAAAGAAAAAGAAATATTACAAGGAGCTTCGGACTGAGAATCGGGATTCGAGATTTGGTTAAGGACTATGTTTCCCTCTCCTTCTCTTTTCCCAGCTCCATTATGTGCTTTTTCTTCAAGTAACACTTGGATTTGGGCTTGCGATCAAAGGTGGATAGGGCTTTGCTCCGACTTTTTAGGACCGTGTATAGCCCATATTTCGTGTAGCACTGATACACGAGCGCCCGTAACAGAAGCCGCTCATCGCTCTGTCTCCGGCCACTCCGACTCTTCTTTCTCGGCGATGTGCCGGAAGCCAATGTCTGTGTTGGATAGCAAACAAGACCGAAACCGCGGGACTAACATGAAAATGAACAGGGATGTTGGCGGTACAACGACTTGCTTATAGGCTGTCTGAGTGATAATAAGCTTAAAATGAATGTGTTATTGTATAGGGATGCAACATACTTCGTTCATTTTCGATCATCAATGTGTCATGACTGGAATCCAAGAGGTCTTAGCACACTCAGACAGGAGTTTGAGTGACATGGCGCTATGTTTGTTATGTAGAAGAGAGACTTATTGGCCTGAAGTCTTTATCGACGATATCACAATATTCTCGCAATCGGGCTGTGATTCCCCGTTCTGAGTTCATTGTACATGCAGTTCTCTCACTTGTATGTGACTCGCCACGTTTATTGGCCCATTGGAAATGCCTTTGGCGGCAAGATCGATACAAGAGGAGACAAAGCTCGTATGTCTCTGGTGCGTCCCCCATTGAGTCCCACAGTAGTATCAGTATGTTTGTGATATTGCCTATTTGTGCCCAGATTACGACGACCTCTTTTGGAGAGAGAGTCAGCCAATTATCTCTCGAAGCTATTGGATGCCATAGCTTCGATTGGTCTGCGCAGAGCAAGAACGAGGAGACATAGCAGTCCTAATGATAGCAAACATAGCTAACATTCACTCTAAAGCATCATCAATTTCACCTCCGGCTCTTTTTGGGGATACTTAGGATCTCTGGCCAATAAGAAAGACTCTGTAAGCCCTGCATCATTAGCATGCTTTCTCCAGCAGTAACGGATACACGGCTACCATGTCACCATTCGGCAGATTTCCGTAAATATCCATATCACAATCTGATCCCGGAGTTCTCAGGATCAAAGGGAATACGTCTCCAAAGAAGAGTATCCTCACGTGCTATTATAGTGGCCCTATCAGGAAGAGACCTTTTAGATACTGGCCAAAGGGGAAAACAACCGTAACCGTTTGATCCCTGTAGGTATTTCAAAGCAGTAGATCTTCAGTAATACGTAAGCTTTCAGAGAAATTGAAAGTTTTTTGATTCTGCTAGAACAGCCGGAAGCGACCAACTGATCGTCAGAGAATCAGACCAAAAGACGACCAAGTTTGGCAAAAAGGCTCCGTAGGAGGAAACAGCCCTCCATCACCCAGCGCCCATTCGAAATCCGCCAGAAACTGATCGTCCAAGCATAGAGAATCCTGTCGATCGACGGAGCCTGTCCATGTATGCGAAGAAGCAGCGGAATTTTCATGAGTATCGACTCCTGTAGCGTTATCAGTAGTGTACAATATGACACCATTGAGCGTAAACAAACCCTCTGACGCCTCTTGGGGAAGAACCATAGCACGATACTGCGCGTCGAATTCATCCCGCCACCACCATACAACATCGAGAACGGGACTGAGCACAAGACGGCTTCGAATGCGAAGTGCGGTGTATTCGCTGCCATCAGGTTTCCGAAAGGCTTTGGTGCTGCTCCAGAGTTGGTTTAGGATTATGACGCTTTTAGATGCCATGTCGCTGCTGTCGATTGTCATTTGTTTTGCCAGGTTGATAGCCGTGAAGAAGGAGGTTTTTGCACGCTCGACGTCTAGTTCGCGTGAAAATGTCGTGCTCTTGAGAATTCGTAATATTGTTACCGAAGCGAGAAGCATTGCAAATGAAACCTGCACTGGCGCCATCGCGAGATCCCTAATCCTCTGTCCCAGATCTTGGATACAATCGATCATGGCGCAGCACGTGGAAAGAAGTCGTGGAAGGCAGCCGGTGGTCAAAATTGTTTGGCCTTTAAAAAGGTGAAAGGCTTGAACACTGAGGCGGGCAAGCATCGTGTGGAATTTGTCATCTTGTAGTTTTGTTAGTTTATCCTACTTGATCGAGAGAGAAGACGTACCCGAGCTTGCTTGAGTGTCGAGGTCGTTTATTTGCCCTTCAAAATTCCGAATGAGAATATCTAAAGCCCGTTCCTGGTCCACAGACATGTTGCGCACACCATTTTCCAGAACGGCAGCACTGCATCTGGCGACAGTTTCATGGCACCGGACCTTCAGGACCAAACTTGGCGCGATCCTTTGCAGAAAAACTTGGCTCTGTCCTGGATCCTGCTCGAAGCTCACAAGAGTGCGAGGGGACTGTCCTTTAGTGATGCAAGCACTGGGGATATTAGCGCGCGTATAAAAATAACTGCTAGAGACGTACCGTTGATAAACGATAACGCAATGAGCCCATAGCTCAGATCGCCGGGTCATGTCCACCTCCGACAGTGCAGGAATCTTGACCCTGGAAAACTCGTGACTGGACATGGGAATGTGCAAGCCGTTCTGCATTGCAATATGAAGGAGCATTCCACTGATTGGGAACGTCAGGTCAGGCCTGGTCATGTCTTTTGGAAACGGCCAGGTGAGGACCAGGAAGAGGGCTTGAATAGTGTGCCATGGTGCGGACGTGGAAGCAGCCGATAGCAAGGCCATCTCTGTGATGCTGCGCGATAGAGCGGTGACCAACGTCGGGTTCCTGGAATATGTCCTGCATGCGACACCGATAATGGCCCAGAAGAGAAACGAGGATTGTGCGTAGTAGGAATTAGGGGTGGTCTGGGGGTCGAGAATCGGAAGAAACTGCGCGTACTGAGTAAAAAAGCTTCTATCATTAGCCTCAATTTTGGGGGTGAAGCCAAACAGTGCGCAATCCACGTACAGCTGAAACAGCTTGTCAATCTCTTCCCCCGACAGCGTGACATTGTTCAATGTTCGCGGTATAGTCAAATCCGCGATGCGTCTGTCCGGAACGGCATCCATCTGTGGCGTACACGACGAAGACAGCAAGGGCTGCGAATAAGCCGAAATCGTTGTCGTTGGTGTAGAGTGTGCCTGTAATTCCCTCCCGTTATTGTTATCCGAATGCGCTCCCATCTCTGCGGCCGCCGTCAACATGGCAATCGGGGTGGGTGACTCGGCGGGGGCTGATGCCCTCAGTCGTTTTCGTAGATTGTATGCTTCATTTTCGAGCTCTGAGAGGCGTTGGCGTTTGTTCTCCCGTTTGAAGGAGTCGTGAATGACACACTCGGCCTTGACTTTGGCGCACCGACTGCACGGCTTGTCGGGGTTTAACGAGGCGTCGCATTTTGCCTGTACTGTTGTTAGTGCGATGCTTTCCTCTATCTCAGTGAGGGCAACCTTTTGCTGTCTGCATTGCGTGCAGGCTATTCTGCATCGTTTGGGAAGGGGTCTGAACGGGGGACGTTAGCGGCTCGATTCGAAGCTGAACCGGGAAACGCACGATTTGGGAGACTGCGACATCTTTACGTATCAGGATGCCGTAATAGGGATGCTGGTCATGCTCCCATACTGGTGTCGGTTAAGGAGTGTGGAAAGACTGAAGAGGAAAGAAGTTCTGGGGGGCGGAGATAGCCTTCTATCTCCGGGCTACGAGACGCCATACCAATACAGCAACTGCACTGGATGGTCTAAGTGCTATTCGACGATATAATTGCAATAAACTACTATTGTCAATATTTTCGTATATCAACATCACTCGAATACACCAATATGGTTGATTTTCATATACAAACGAGAACCCGGAACCGGCTCACGGCCTGCCGGTCCTGCGTCATCGAGGAATTTCCCGAAATCCGATTGGTCCGCTTGCCGGTACCGGCCAGACCGTAGATACCGGCATAAAAAGAACATGGCAAATGCAGGTTGAATTCACCGAACAAGTGAGCGTGATGCGTATATAAGAACTGTTGCCGTTCATCAACAGCTGAAAGCAAGTGGCAGAGCTGATGGCAAATCTGACTGACGGCTATTCATGGAGTCACGATGTCTACGAACTATGATGAACCACGCACCGGTATACGACCTAGACCACATGCCAAGTTCTCTACTGAACTCGAATCCCCTCCTGGACTCCCTGTCTGGCTGGCTTGGCTTGGCCCAGGCCCTCGATCACGGGTACCTCCGTCGTCTGGCTACAAGTGAAAAAAACCATAACGCCCGATTTCACCTCCCAACGAAAATTGCAGTCCAACGCAAAGTGAAAATAACGCCTCGAGTCTAGGATGACTGGTAATAATCGAGCCCCGCCTCCGTCGACCGTCGAGGTACAACCCCATCACATGTCCGCGGACAGCCTCAGCCATCAACAAGCGTGGCACAAGGTTGGAGGGGCAGCGTCGGACACTCTGTGCTCAGCTATCCTCCAGGGACTATACGACTTGGTTGATGGTGGGTTGGCCAGAATTTCTCCGATTGCCAAAAACGAGCATCGCCAGGTGATTATGATGCCACAACACCATACTATGCCCATGCAGGCTGCCGAGGAGATGCCCACATCGATGATTCATCATGGGGGGAAGACGTTGGCGGTTGATTCAAAATGCAACAGTGGGACAGTCTTCTCGTTGGTCTTCCCACAACCTCGCCCTCAGCACCAGGTGACATTGGCTGCGGCTGAATCCTGAACGGTTTGAGGTGTGATGATTGCCGCCTGGCGTTTCATCGTACAGCTTCGCCCGTGTCTTGTGTAGCCGCCGGACAAGTAATCGTACGGGGTTCCCGAATCGAGACCTGATGTCTGTTGACGCCATGTTGGGTTCGATTGGTCGACGGCGGATGAACCCTTGCAGCGACTTGGTCGATGCAAAAGGGAGATATGCAGCCTAGCTCTGTGTCTGTGCTTTGCACGGTAGGATGTGCATGGTCGTACGGGTTGACTTTGAGCTGAGCTTATCCTCGTTTGAGGTTCATTATCAGGTGATGGACGATAATTGCTCGGACACGACAATTAGACACATGGATGGCGAGGTAGGGCGTTGCGTAGCCTGAGTAGATGTGGCTGGTGGATTTGAGATGACAACAGTAACCTAGGCACGTTTACGCCCCCATAGATGTAGGCAAACCAAGCCATTGTTTCCAATGAACCAGCCTTCGATTTGCCTTGGAGACTGAGGCAAACAGATGTATTCAGAGTGACATCACCCGCTCTTTAAGCGGCAAGTACATAAAACGCTTCAGTTCTCGATATTCTCGAAGACCAGTATCAAGCTATTGAGTAAAGAAATCCATCCAAAATGGTTGATCGAATGACCACCAGCTCCGATTTGCCCATCGCGGATCTCCCCTCCGCCAGCTTCGACCTCCCGTCCGTCGACGAAATCAAGCGGGCAGCAGAAGCCGGTCAGCGCATCACGGCCGAAGATGTCTCGGTGATCTCGCAGGTCGAAAGTGAACTTACCGGCTCCGGTCCTGTCCATGGAGGGCCAGCGGGTTCGTCGTCGCGGGTCCTAAGACGATGGTTTCTGAACCAGGTGATAGCTAACTGACTGCGCTTTAGCGACGGCACAGAGCTTGGCGATGAGGCAGATGAATTTTGATACCAAGATAGACGAGCTCACGCGTAAACCTCAGAGTCATATTACGCAGGAAGATGCGCGGGAGATTCAAGCTACCGAGGTGTGTCGGCAAACATCTGTCGTTGCAGGAGGGATATCGTTCTGACCAAACAGGGACGCGCATTTAATCGACCTCCCGAAGCCGGCTCCGTATCTGCTCAAGTTCGCTCCATCGCGAATCGAAACGAGGCATTAGGACTTCCTCCTGTGGCTGTCGATGTGCCGGTGTACGTGACCAAGGATGATGCGCGAGAGGCTCAACACGCTGAATCGATGGTATACGGAGGACAGAATCCACGAGGAGGCATGGCGGCACAGATGCAAGTGAGTATCTTCACCTAAACCGCGCTGGACAAGACTGATCGAAGCAGAGTGCGGCCGACAAGATCGAGTATGCGCGACGAGGCAGCTAATGATGCCTTGATGCCTTGGTAATGTGTCACGTGAAGATTTTACATGTATTCTACCACATTTTTGTATTCTAGCCAAATAAACATTTGGATCTCCCCAATTTCCGGGGATTCTGCAGAATTGTCGATCTATATAGCACTCTGTACTGTACCTGTACTCCCCCCTATTCTGAAGCCAATCCGGGACAAAGTTAAACACGAGGACTATTGGGCAATAGCCTGGCCACAATTCACCCACGTCACTTGTGGATAACCATCATGTTGTTGGATGCGGCGATTTCTCTGTGTTGGCTGGTCTCCTTTTCTATTTAACCGCATCGCGATTGTTCAAGACGGTATGCAAATGTCTCTCAGGTTGTTCTTACGGGATATCTATCACGGGCGGGTGCTGATCGAGGCGTATTCAGGAAAGGAGAGGAAAAGGAGACGCCATGAAGCGCACCGTGTTCACCACGACGACCACCCTGCCCGCGACCATCCCCCGCGAAACCGTCATCGACACACTACATAATCACCAGGAAATGATCGAGCTGAATCCGCTGGTGATCCGCTACTCCCGCTGCCAACCGATACCCTCCGCCCCGGACGAGGAACGCGCCTCCGACTGGACCTGGTACGAATTGACGGACCGCATCTCGTTCCTGCCCGGGAAACTGTTTCGGGGGAAAATCAGCTACAAAGGAAGTTTCCGGGATCTGCCCCGCGGGCTCCGGACACATGTTTATGCGCCGACGGGAGTGGATATTCGGGCTACTTGGAGTGTTGGGGGAAACAAAGAGGGGGATGAGGGGGAGGCAGGCGAGGAAGGTCAGGCGAGCTCCGACGCGACAAACATGAATGACGGTCTGGATGGTGAAGCTCAAGGCTTGTACCTGCGCGAAGAGGTCGATCTGCGATGTCCATTCTGGTCGGCTGGGTTTGTCAAGAAGACGATGCGGCGGTCGCATGGAGTCTTGGTGGATCGGCTTATTGGCAAGGCGGGTCATGGAGGATCAGAAGCACAACAACAACAGCAACCACAGCAACCACCAGCATCTCCGGGATTAGCGTCACCGCCAGAGATCCGGATTAATGACGTCCCCGCGTCGGTCTCGATGGAGCTGGCACGGCCGCGTCCTAGACGAAGAAAGCAGTCTGTTGCGGAACTCGAGTAGCTTCAGGATTGGACAGAGATACCCGGATGGCGTTGGTTGAGTGGTTTTTGGTCTTTGTTTTGGATACTCCATACTCCGTACTCCGTACACATTATTGAATCTAATTTTTGACGCTTCCTGTACGGCAATTTGAAATCATTATTATTCTCGGCGGATGTGGAGAGATATCCGTGTCCTCTTTGTCCTCTTCGTCTTTGTTCCTTTTCCTTCCTTCCGGTCAGCCACACAGATTGACAAATTCCGAACAAGTGCAAAGTCAATGTGCTGAGATCTGTCCGCAAGTCTTTCAGCTGGCCGTCAGCTGAGTAGAGACACCTTATCGAGGGCTTTTTGTATTCCAAATTGCTGAATGATCGCCTGGATTGACAAATCATGCTGGCTCCGCAGGCGAAGCAATTAAGCCAGTAATCCCAGTATCGGGATCCAATCGTGATCCCCGTCTCTCGCACTCTGGCAATGTTAGCAGCGATTCTTTGGTCGGTGCCCACAGGACCACTTACACTTACAGCTCCAGTCAGAGCGATGCAATAATGACAAATTCCGGTCGAAGTCAAAGTCCACCGAGAAACAGCGAAAGACAGACGGACAACACAAGGCCGGAGAGGATATAAATACCTGTTCCATTCCTCCCAAAGGTCCTCATAATTGTCATCATCATTCAGTCTATAGTCCAATTATATTCTGCCTCTCGTCCAAAATGCCTATTTCCGGTCACTGTCTCTGCAAAGCCGTCACCTACACGGTCGACATCGAGCAGCCGCTCGTTACGGCTTATGACCACTGCGATGACTGCCAGCGTCAGAGTGGCTCGACCTACTGTATGTCGCATTATTTTTCTTCTACCTTATGTGGAATGTACACTAATGATCGACAGCCCTCGTCGCCATCGTCCCCAAGGACCTTCTGAAGCTGAACGGTCCTACGAAGACCTACACCAGCAATGGCTCTTCTAACCTGCCCGTCCACCGTATCTTCTGCGGCGAGTGCGGTTCGCCCATCGCCCATGACCCCGAGGCCGCGCCCCCGATTATCGCCCTCAAGGCCGGTACTTTCGATACCGAGATCAAGAAGACATTGAAGCCCGTAAGTCGCCTGTCTTGTTTTCTTCGAAGACAATGGCTAATGAAATCAGGACACCGAGATCTGGACCGCCAGCAAGTTGCCGTTCTGCTCGGAGCACTTGGCTAAGCCCTTCGAGCATATGCCGCAGTAAATGGGAGGGCATGGATTGATGTCGGGTGATGAGTGATGTATCGTATGAATATTAATGAATATTATCGGGTATTTCTACCACGGCTTTTTTTTTTTTTTTTTTTTTTTTTTGGTCGTGTTCGGATCCCTCCAGTATATATTTCCGGGTCGTATCAAGCCAATTTCTACCACAGATCAACAAATCACCAAGACAATGGCAGGAACTCTCAACATAACAGATTCGCGGACGAATGCGCAGCACCAAATTCCCATCCGACATAATGCCATTCTCGCATCCGACCTAAAGAAAACGACCGGTCTTCGAGTCCACGACCCCGGATTGCAGAATACTACCGTTGTCGAAACGGGAATCACCGTTTCGTATGCTTTCTTCCCCAGAACATGAGATCTGGATGAGCTAACAGCGTAGACACCATGATACCGGCCTGCTACTGTTCCGGGGATACAAGTTGCAGCATCTCTGGGACATCGACAGCGACTTTGAGGACATGCTGCATCTGCTGGTCTGGGGAGTGTATCCATCGTCCGAGCAGAGGAAGGCGCTGAGTCGACAGCTGGCCACGGCCATGTTGGAGGTCCCAGAGATTGTCTTTCAGACAATCCGAGCGTTGCCGTAAGATTCAAGCCAGCGCACATTTACACTGCTAACAAAACAGAAAAACGACGTCGCCATTACCGCTTTTGATGGCCGGGCTCAGCGCCTCATTAGCCTCTCGACCAGAAATGATTCCAGCATCCACAAAGCCTGATCTCTACCGTGATCCCAACACAGCAAACCATGCCATTATCTATACCATAGCCACCTACGCCGTCGCATTTGGGGTCATTCGATGCCACCGGCAGGGTATCGCGTTTACACCTCCTTCTGTAGACAATAGCTACTTCGAGAATCTCTTCGTCATGGCAGGTCTGGTGGATTCATCGACCGGACGTCCTGATCCCGTCAAATTATCCTGCTATCGACACTTTGGCATCTTCAACTCCGATCACGGCATGGCTCTTTCAGTGTTCTCTGCACTAGTTACGGCGTCTTCCCAGACAGACCCGGTTTCCTGTCTCATCACCGCTACCGGCGCAGCATACGGTCCTCTCCATTTTGGAGCAACCGAGTCCGCAAAGCGTGCTCTACGCCAGATTGGAACCGTAGACAACGTGCCTTCATTCATCGAGGAAGTCAAACAAGGCAAGCAGAAGCTGTTCGGGTACGGCCACCGCTCGTACAAGGGAATGGATCCACGCGTGCAGTTTATCCAGAAACTCGTCCGCAATCTCAAACTCGACTCTGCAGCAGATCCGTTGCTGAAAATCGCCGAGAGAATCGAGCAGGTTGCATCGGGGGATGAGTGGTTTGCGCGTCGTGGATTGTATCCCAATGCGGATTTTTACGGGCATTTCGTGCTTTCCGGGTGGTATGTCATTTGGATAATGGGTGAAGGGGCAGAAAGATCCGACTAATGCTTGCAGTGGCTTCGAGGCTGATATCATCCCGGCAGCCATGTTGGCTCAGCGTGTTGTGGGTATCATGGCCCATTGGCGGGAATATATGCGTAAGTAGTGATCCTGGCTGCCTCGGTGATTTAAGCCTAACGATTGTTGCTCTATATAGTGACAGGGGGGAAATTGTTCCGGCCTTCGCATATCTATACAGGAGAGGAGGGGGAGAGAAAAAAACTGAAGCATCACCTGTAGTTACTCTTCATATACTGTGCACACAGTGGATAGCAAGTCAAGATGTCCGAAGCAAATGAGAATACTCCTCTGCTCTCTCCATATTCCGTCTTCACTCCGTCCGAAAAACGTCTTCTTATCCTCACGGCGGCCCTAGCATCCAGCTTTTCTCCCTTTTCAGCTAATATCTACTATCCCTCGCTCAACTCTATTGCCCGAGATCTCCATGTCTCCAGCTCGCAGATAAACCTCACCATCACCACCTACATGGTATTCTCCTAGTTGCCACTGGTCCCCTGAACGCTAGCTAATGAACAGATCTGCCAAGGCCTCGCCCCAGCCTTCATGGGCTCTCTAGCCGACCAAGCCGGTCGTCGCCCGGCCTACCTTCTCTGCTTCACCATCTACATCGCCGGTAACATCGCTCTCGCCCTACAACACAGCTACCCAGCTTTGCTTATTCTCCGCGCCGTGCAGAGCTGCGGGAGCAGTGGCACCGTAGCGCTAGCGTCCGCCGTTGCCGCAGATGTAATCACCTCTGCCGAACGGGGCATGTACATGGGAATTGCATCGTTGGGGAATATCCTCGCGCCGTCACTGGGGCCGATACTGGGCGGTGTTCTTAGTCAGTATTTGGGATGGCAGGCGGTGTTCTGGTTTTTAGGGATTATGGCAGTGTTATTTTTTGTGCCATTAGTTCTGTTTTTCCCCGAGACTTGTCGGAGGATTGTGGGGGATGGGTCTGTCCAGGCGAGGGGTTGGAGTCGGTCGGTCTTCAACTGGTGGAAGGGGCGTGGTCACCGTCTGAGCGATGGAACTGATGGTGAGCCTCGTCGACCGAAGATAACATTTCCCAATCCGCTTGGTACGCTGCGCCTTCTATTTCATCGACCTACCGGATTTGTGCTTCTGGCAAATGGCATCATCTATGCCAGCTACTATTCCGTCACCGCTGGACTACCGGTGCAGTTCCATGAGCTGTATGATCTACAAGACCTGGGTATCGGTCTAAGCTTTATTCCAGCTGGATTAGGCTCGCTTTTCAGTGCTACAGTGAACGGAATGCTAGTGGACTGGAACTATCGCCGCATGCGAATAAGGATGGGGTTACCAGTAACCAGGGACCAGAAACAAGATCACGGTGAATTCCCAATCGAGCGGACCAGATTGCAGATTGGCCTGCCCATGATGGTATTTCTTCCCTCTTCTATTAGTATCTACGAACGAAGTTGATGAAGAGTAGCTCGCAGCAGCAGCAACTGTCGGATCCTACGGCTGGATTCTCTCTCTACATCCACCACTAGCTGTCAGTCTAACACTAGTCTTCTTCATATCGTTTTTTATAACAGCCGCGTACAACGTTCTCAACGTCCTCATCGTCGACCTGTACTATACCACGCCCGCGACAGCCATGGCGGCGAATAACCTGGTGCGGTGTTTTTTGGGCGCTGCAGCGACGGCAATAGTGCACCCACTGAGCAGCCGGTGGGGAATTGGATGGACATATTCGGCCGTTGGGATGGCGACGGTGCTGGCGAGTCCGTTGTTGGGGCTGGTTTATTCAAGGGGATTGCAGTGGCGGGTTTGTAGAGAATGAATTAAATTGCCGATGTGTGACATCGGGGGTATATGTCGATTGTCTCGATTCAAATAAAGGGATTTGAGATATCCCCTTCTTCAATTCCAACATTAACATATAACGATGCTGTCAACACTTCTTCTTCCTCTGGTGTCTGCCCTCCCTGGCCATCTGTACATGCGATATCCGAATAGCTGGTGGATTACCCCCGGCGACACACTTCCTATTGCCGGTATATATCAACTATCAATGAGCACCGTCTATAAGACCTAACTGCTAATGCAGAAACAAAACCAATACCAATCCTTCAAACTACTCTCCTTTGCACAAGCCCGTACCTCCTCCTAGCCATCGACCCAGACGTCCAGTACGGAACAACCTCCACCATCGTCCTGCACTGGCTTCAGTCCCTACGTGCAGACTGCCAAACAGGCCTTTTATACGAAGACCCTGGGTCAGAGCAGACAGCCGCGTATATTCCCCCACAACCACCAAAACGATCGCACCATCGCTATATATTCCTCCTCTTCCAGCAGCCGGATGACTACGAGCTCCCAGAATGCTACAAGCACATCCTCCCTGCTACGAAAGAAGCACGCGTTGGATTCGATCCGAAAGAGTTTGTCGAGGTACTTGGATTAGGAAGTCCGCTTGCCGGGAACTGGTTCTATGTTGAGAACGGGGGCGAGCCTGTGGCTAGTGAAGTGGCTCCTACGACAACTTCGTTGAAGGTTGCTTGTACCAGCGCTAGCGCTCGTAAGGAGTTGTAGTGATACCACGAGAAGGGAGGGGTACGTGTAATGCTAATTGAAAAGAACAGAGTTTAGTACTGTTGAATTTGCAAAAACGGCTGTGTAACTGTGCTGCAAACCCTGTAGATGGGCAGTGAAACATGGCATTCCTCACATGTGCCGAGGTCAGAGGCTGATTCAGACATGCAGCTATATATACCATAGTGGTCTCAGAAATGAGTCTTACTGGTTGGTCCCACATACATACAGAACTGTCGGAAACAACATCAACTGAATGAATACAATGACCCTTCCTCGAAGCGTCAAAGTCCGCTCGACTTGCAACGCCTGTCAGCAGGCCAAGATCCGCTGCAGCCATGAGAAACCCTCGTGTCGACGGTGCCAGAAGCATAATATCGACTGTGTCTATAGCGTCTCGAGGCGGTTGGGAAGACCGGCGAAGAAGAGGGACCCGGATGATAGGAGGAGGAAGCCGAAGAAGGAGGTTGAGGAGACGCAAGGTATTATCCATTATAGACGAAGGAAAGAGGAAGCGCTGATAATTTTGTCAGATATCGACTTCACCGATAGCTGGCTACAAGACTTCATCACCGATCTCCCAGACACTGGAATCTTGGATGCCGTGACGGAGAATAGTGCGCTGGACTCGATAGCAACGTCTGCCAGCCTTCCCGATCCAGATCCCCACAACATTCCCTACTACGATCCCGTCCTTCTCCAGTCTAGTCCCGACACCCTCGACATGGATATGGCACTCTTGCCCATGGACATGGACACCTCGATTTCCCCGGCCGACACACTCCCTTCGCTTCCGACTCCCGTCTCACCACCAATCGACACCAGCCCTAACCATAACCATAATGGCAATGTAAACCTTCCCTTCCGCCAACCACAACCACCCCCTCCATCAGCACCTGGCCCCATGCCCCGAAGGCCCTACGACGAATATCAATTCCCCGACCCGTCATCCACATCCTCCCTCCCAACACCCCTAGACATCAACACCAATATCGACCCTTACACCTGTCAGTGCCAATGTCACGAGCACACTCTCCGCGAAATCATCCGTGTAAACATGACTCTCTGCGCCGCATCCCGCATAGCCCCCGCCGGAACCATCGATGCAATCCTAACTTCTCAGCGGGGACTGCAGAATCTTGCTGAGACGATAATGCAGTGCTCAATTTGTGCGGGGACTCGACTGACGCTGCTTACGGTTGTCATGGTTAGTATTGATAGTCTGATTTCGGCAATGGAGGTTATTACGGCTTCTTCGGCTGGTTCTCCTGGAGCGGGGACTGGTGCGGTGGAGGAGGTGTTTGGGAGATATCCTTCCCCCAAGGGGGCTGGGGGTGGGAGTGCGAGTGGCCCGAATGCTGGCGGGAGTGGGGGAGGTACGTTTCTCAAGTCTCAGATTGAGGCATGTCCATTATTGGTTGGGAGCTTTCGTGTACCGCAAGAGGAGAAATATACGTTTGTCAAACAGGTTCTGCAAACCAGGCTTGGAGGGTTGTTAACAACTATTCGTCGGATTCGGTTCTGTACGCAAGAGATACTGGCGGGGACCGGGGCACGAGGACGGTTGGTAATGATGATGGAAACGGATCGAAGGTTGCAGATGGTGATGATGAGGATGAGGATGTTAGGTCGATAGTCCGGTAGTTTCAAAATCAACGATCTATCTATTCATGACCGCATATCGTTACTACAATAGTTAGGGCAAGTGATAACGGTATCAAGTCCTGGTTATCATTAACGATCGTCATATTAGGTACAGGTATCAAAAATAATCAAAACACCAGCCTTCCAGCAAACAATAGCACGCAACGCCCAGTATTAAAACAGATCGAAGTCGTGTTTCTTGAATGTGCCCAGCGTGATCAGTTGTCATTCGACACAGGCTTACCTTCAATCGCAGTCTAGGTCGCGGTCGTAGTCACGCCTCCTTCACCAGTGCAACCCGTGGAAGCCTCACCAGCAGAAGCTTGACCGGCAGTAGCTTGACCGGCGGAAGCGGAAGCCTGGCCAGTGGCAACCTGACCAGCGGAGGCCTGACCATCAGTGGTGGCGTTATCGTCAGTAGGAGGAGCCAACGATCCTAAGATAGTCACGAAAATTAGCCTCAGACATCCCTGTGAGACGGAAAGAGCCAAACAAACCAATCCACTGCCCCCAAGTAATCACCTTGCCCTCGATTGCCTTGTGAAATTGCTTCTTGGTGACTTTCTTCGGGCATGTAAAATTGAGCGGCATCAGGTTCAAAGCGATGATGGTAAAGACGTAGCGATGGGTTGCCTCATTGGCAGGAGGATCAGGCACGAGATACGAGTTCTTGCCGTGGGTGGTCACGTAATTCCAAGATGTGGCAGTGAGGCAGAGAGTGTTGGTGTCGTCCTGTCTCTCAACATCGCTGACTGTCGCGTTCCTGCGAGCAGGGGGAATGTTGTAGAAGATGCCATGGTGCATGTGGTCGGGGTACGAAGCGTCAAGATCCTCACAAATCAGAGCGTAGGATCCGTGATTGTCCAGGTTCCCGTGCGTCCAGGAAAGACGGGGGAAACGGCCTCCATCATCCGCGTCGGTGGTGTGCTTCTTACGCAGGATGGAGCCATGGGGACCAACGTCGTCGGCCTGAAGTTTGATGTGGCTCTCGATACCTCGGAACGCAGGGCTCAGAAGGATCTGCTTGCCGTCATTGTTGCAAACAAAGGAGGACACAGTGCCAATCCCTCGCCGGCAGAATTTGGAAAAGCCGTTTCGCTGCTGCTGCTGGTTAGGCATGATGGTAGCGAGGGGGAGCTGTAGAGTTGAGTAAACCAGTAGAACGATTAAACGAGATAAACGAGAATGCGGGGGGATATGGTATAAAAAGGGTAGATAGTAGTGAGAGAATTATGACGAGAAGGAGAGTAAAAGAGAACGGAGGGCGGTGACCGCTGTAGGAGAAGGTCAATGGTTCCAAAACGGGAAGGGGCGAGGGCTGTTTACTGCGCAGGAAGGAGCAGGAAGAGCGTTGCTCCTACTCCAGCAGCAGCAGCAACGGCAGTAGAATAAAAGTCGTAGACTAAAGACATTGCAGTGGTTGCATTTCGAGTATAATTTGTTGAACTTGACACTTCAACCGTCCTCTACAGAGTCGTCGTCTTGAAGCAGCCTTCCATTACCATAGACTGCTGTCCGGCCGTCCTTTGTCTTCATTGTGTCAATTTCTGTCTCTTCTTTGAGTCTGTCTGTCGCCCGTCTTTGTAGCTTGTCCTTGGGTACTGTTTCTGATTCTTTCAGTGCCAGTTCCAGAGTGAAGTCCATGTCTTGCCCTGATCTGATCTGATTTGATCTGATCTTGATAAGATAATAGTGTTCACGTGATATCCCGCCTTGTTCCGCTGCTCACTCAGCATCCCGTGATACTCGGCAAACGAACCGACGCATCTCCTCCTCTTTCTCTCTTTTCCTTGATCGGAAAGAAGTGAAGAGACCAGAATCCATAATGGCCATTGCCTCCGATTCCACCTCGGCCAATCGCCCCCCCAAATACCCCGGCGAAGACACTACGCCGACTAGCCAGCGGGAGATTCGCGGATGGTATGCGTATGGCATTGCGGCCGAGGTCTTTGCGGTCTGTGGTGTGGGTATGGTAATGCCTTTGCTTTTTATATTGCAATCTATTGGCAACGCTAACAATGCGACCGGGATTGTCTAGGCTCATTTTTACCCCTGACCCTGGAGCAATTGGCTCGTGAGCGTGGCACACTCCAGTCTAGCCATCTGCCATGTGTTGGCCCCGGATCGCCCGCGGAATCCACTAATGGAACAGCACCCGCATTTCGACGTGCAGAAGGGGAAGAACAATGCGTGGTTGGGGTGCTGGGCTTGGAGATCAATACCGCCAGTTTCGCCATGTACACCTTTTCGCTGGCGGTGTTGGTGCAGGCATTGACGTTGATTTCGTTCAGCGCTCTGGCGGATTATGGTGGGTGTTATACTTGCTGCCAGCCTTGCGAATGCGAATGAAGTCGCGCTGACTCGCCAGAAAACAACCGAAAAACACTCCTCGTCGCATTCGGATTGATCGGATCGGTGGCCAGCATGCTTTTTATTTTTGTCGCGCCGCCGGTGTTCGTGCTCGGGGCATTGTTGGTCGTGGTCGGCGTGACGTGCTTGGGATCATCGTTTGTCGTGCTCAATTCGTTCCTCCCGGTGTTGGTCGCCAATGACCCATCTATTCAGGAAGAATACAAGGATCGTGGCGAGGAGCTTCCGCACTTGAACCCGAACGGAGAGTCGGTTGATCCCCCGCCGTATGAAGAGGAGGATGATTTCGAACAAGGGACGCCCGACCTAGGAAAGAAGGCTCAGTCGACATCGCCGGAATTGCAGCTGTCTACGCGCATCTCGTCCAAAGGCGTTGGGCTGGGTTACTGTGCGGCGGTATTTGTACAGATTCTGAGTATCCTACTGTTGGTTACGTTGAACAAAACGTCCGTGTCAAAGGTATCTGGAACTCTTCCAACGAGATTGGTGCTTCTGCTGGTAGGCATCTGGTGGGGTTCGTTCACCTTGGTCAGTCGCCGATGGCTTCGCAACCGGCCGGGGCCTCCGTTGGACGTGGCGGGAGGACAGAG
Organism: Aspergillus cristatus; assembly: GCA_034509305.1. Taxonomy (NCBI): domain Eukaryota; kingdom Fungi; phylum Ascomycota; class Eurotiomycetes; order Eurotiales; family Aspergillaceae; genus Aspergillus; species Aspergillus cristatus. The sequence continues at coordinate 56,295 of WJBV01000006.1, read as the reverse complement.
CCGATGGCGCGCCTGGCTGCGTCTGATGGGCTTCGCATGGCGATCGTTGTGGAAGACGGTTAAAGTGGCCGTGCGCTTGCGCGAAGTCATTGTGTTTCTGGTCGCATGGTTCCTGTTGTCAGACGCGATGGCGACTGTCTCAGGTACCGCGATTCTGTTCGCACGGACGGAACTGAAGATGAGCACGACCTCTGTGGGTCTGCTGTCCATCACGGCGACGCTGTCTGGCATGGCAGGAGCGTTCCTGTGGCCGGTGATCTCGCGACGGTTCCAACTCAAATCCAACCACACGATCATGCTGTGCATTGGATTGTTTGAGATTATCCCGCTGTACGGCATGCTGGCGTATATTCCATTGTTCAAGCGTTGGGGCGTGATCGGCCTGCAGCAGCCTTGGGAGATCTTCCCCTTGGCATTTGTGCATGGTGTGGTATCAGGAGGTTTGTCCTCGTACTGCCGGTCATTTTTCGGACTGTTGATCCCGCCAGGCAGCGAGGCAGCGTTTTATGCTTTATACGCGGCTACGGACAAGGGCAGCTCGTTTATCGGGCCCGCGATTGTGGGAGTGCTCATTGACGCGACCGGGCAGGTACGTTCGGGCTTCTTCTTCATCGCGGTGTTGATCCTATGCCCGATCCCATTGGTTTGGATGGTGAATGCGGACAAGGGGCGACGAGAGGGGGTCGCCATGGCAGAGACATTAAACCAAGACCGCGGTGGCGCTGGTGACGATGACGAGGAAGCTGAGGGGTTATTGCGAATGCATCATAGCGATTCATGAGTTTAGATTAACCAAGGTCCGTATATAGATAGAGGTTCTAGCCATGATCATTCATTTCCTTAGCGTTTCTGCTCAATTTGTTCGATCTCCTGAACCGGTAGTAAATGTTCTCCAGGATATATACATCGATGCACTCCATTATACACCCCTCAACTCCCAACGGGTCCATTTTCTCGACCGTTGAAATTTAAACTTTCCTATACGAAAACGGCGCGAAAACGGGACAACCCGAGACTGGCCAAGTAACAGAAGAGTCAAACAGCCAAGATTCAAGAGAGTTACGATGATGTCCTCGACTCAAATTCCAAGCGTTGCAGACCAACACAACTTTGTCAGTGTCTCTGTTTCAAGATGGACAGACACACTTCCACTAATCGGACAATCCCGATGTTGACTGGTGTCAAACGACTCAGAGAGTACACTCTATACAGCAATAACTAATACGGAGTACATGGCATAGTAGAGCATAGAGCCGAGGTAGGAAATTCTCCGGTATTGGCGTACGTACCGTACGTACCCGTATTGTATTGTCACGATTACACGTGGGGATGTAACACGTGCCCGCATGTGGCTGGCGGCTCCACTTGTTGTGGGGTTATGCAGGAGTTAGAGTTTATTTTTAGTGGCGGTATTTTACCCTGTTCTCTTACAGTACTGAAGTTGTATGTATTTGAGATGTATCAATGCATGTACTGTATTGTAGTGCAAATAGTAAGCATCGACTGCTAGATCAATGCAATATTGAAGACTAGTAAGGCAGCACCATCAATAGCTTATTACGATCCGCTCGGTGCAGCCGCCGCGCTGATCGGTATTTCGGGAGCACTTGGCAGCCCCATCGAACTCGAGTTTGGTTGGTCTCCATAATAAGGCTATTACTAATATCTATTCCTAACGCATAATACATGATCGTAGGACCGCGAGTAGACAGTACAGTCAAGGGTATACACAGAACGAAACAAGGAGACAAACAAAGAAAAGGAGAGAGAAACAAAGAAAAAAGGTCACCCCTTTCGCATTCGCCTCATCTCCCGAGTCCCCATTACCGTATTCGGATGCGGATTCAATTCCTCCTCGCTGCTATTCGCGGGGGCAGCCGCGACTCGACCATTTCCTAGCACCACTGTGCGCACCCCATACGCCTCGAAGTCCCTGCCACCGGTCCACAGCTGCTGCGCGTCCTCCAGTTTGGACTGATGGTATGGCGTGTTATTCCCCAGTGTACTCGACAGCGGGTACGAGCCCGGGTTGCGACTGTAGCTGTGGGAGCCCGTCGAGGCTTTGCGGAAGAATCGGATCAGAGGGCGTAACGTCGTCAGGGAGCCGGCGGTGATACCCAGGCTGGCTTCGATGTTGGACCAGATGGAGATATTGGTGGTTTTGTAGAGGAATTCTCTGTCGGCGTAGTGGCGGATGTAAGGGATGCGAACGATGACGGCGGCACTTGCTCTGCAACGCGATTCGAATTAGTTTATTCCACGCGGGCGCAAAGGGGAATAACGAACATGCAGCCCAGACTCAAAATCCCGCTTACGGCAATCTTATCCCGCCGCGACATGCGCAAATTCCAGATCATGAATGCTGGAAGCAGACCAATAATGAAGTCAGTAATGGCCGAGCCAACGCTATACAGATAGGCGATGCCAATAAGGACCCAGACATCAATGCATTTGCCTGAGTCCTGATCCAGGCGGTTCCAAAAGTGGTTGATAGGCGTGCACTGGAAGATAGTGAAGAAGAAGAAGAGCAATCCAACAAGCATGTTGAGCCCCATGGCACCATAGAGAATACCAATGTGGATGCGATTGACTGTGATGCGGAGTAGCGACAGGATAATCGAGGTTTTGGCGACAATGCATGTTGTTATGTAGAAGATTTGGCCCAGCCACCAGCACTGTTTTGTTAGTTGGTGTAATTAGCTCGAAGATAGGAGAGTCGGAGGTCATACAAATAACGCCCTGTGAAATGAGTCATAATGGAAGAGGAAATATTCAAGTCGCTTGCCCATGCCGTACTTCGCACCCAACAAGCCACATGTTGCAAACCCGGTATTCAAGATCTGTCGGGGTTAATATAACACAATTTCGCCTCGCCGGGAAGGAATGCAGAACCCACCATGGCAATCACCATCAATGTATCATCCCAGCCAAAGGCCCGCACCACCCGCAATCGCACAAAACATCGCAGCAGCACCGTCGTCAGTGAAATGGCGAAGAAGACGGCGGTGACAATGGTGATAATCTCACTGCGGCCGCTGACCATAGTGCATACTGAAACTCAAGAAACAAAACACCCGCGAGGTGAGGAGGGCATGGGCGGGATAAAAAAAAAAGGAACGACGACGCAGGCTGGAAAATGCGAAACGAACAGAGTTTGACGAGTCCATTAGCAAAGCTTATGCCTCTTGCCTAATTCGGGTGATTGACAATCTACTATTGTCTCAGCGACTAGTCTTTCCGCGGTCTGGGTCTAGCGGTTTTGCACTCCATTTTCTTGACCGGCATAGTCTGGGCAATGATTGTTTGATCTCTTGGTCTGTGCTGATCCAGTCCCATCATCTCGGTATTGACTTTTACAATAATCGTTTCCAACCCGAGTTTGTCTTCTGTCTTCCTGTTCATGCTTTCTTGTGCTATGTAATGGTCTCCTTTCATACAATTTTGTGCTATGTATATTCCATACACAATTGACTTTTCATGCGGCCTCCCCATCTTGTAACGCTTCCTTCTCATCCTCTCCTCCACCGGCCCACGACGCCTCCCGCATAAACGGACTCCGCCGACGAATCGCCGGCCCCTTGAGCACCAGCACCACCGGCACCAACGACAGCGCAAGTCCAATGAATCCCAACAACGTACCAGCCCATCCATATCCCAAATTCGAGAATAACTGCGGCGACGCCAAGGGCAAAAACGCACCGAAAGTATTCCGTCCCAACGACGCAGCCGACAGCGCCGACGCCGCATATTTTTCATATGCATCGGTCAGGTAGTTAACTACGGCCATGTAGATGGAGTAGATACCCAGTCCCGTGCAGGCCACACCACACGTGGGCACGATCCAGTGGACATGTGGGAAATTCGACCACCCGTACCAGAACAGGCCGCCCGCGAAGAGCAGACTGCCGGGCACGGAGGTGTACAGTCGTGCTTCGGGGATGGGTTTGCCAGGGGCTTCCTTGTTCCGTTTTGCAGAGCGCAGGTAAATCCAGTCCGCGCCGGGGTTGATGATGAGACCGATCAGAGCGCCGACGGAGATGGCTAGCTGGGCAGTGCCGGTTTGGAGGGTGTTCATGTTGTAGTTCTGGGTGAAGGTTTGGACGACGCTGGAGAAGAACAGGAAGAGAATTCCCCAGGCGAACGCGATCCAAAGGGTGAAGAAGGTGACGACGGGTTCGGTTAGAAGCATGCGCGTCGGTCGCTCGAAGGACAGTCGTAGTTTCTCCCACATGTGCGTGAAGCTGATTTCAACTTCTGCGTAGACAGGACGACCAGTCTCCTTTCGGATCTTCTTCGCGCGTCGCGCGAGAATCACGTCTGGGCGGGTTTCGCGCAGGATAAGCCAGAAGATGGGAAGCAAGCCCGTATTGTAGATGATCTGCACGTAGAAGATCCATCGCCACGGCGCGCCCTTGTGGATGGCCTGGATGGCAGACCCGACGAACGGTCCCAAGGCAATTCCAATCACACTCGTGAACCCGAACAGCGACATGGGCAGACTACGTGCCTTATTACCCTGCCAGACATCGCTGATACTGCCACCAACGATGTTGATGGACACGGACGATGCACCGCCGCCAAAGAACCGCGTCACGACCAGTGTCGCAAAGTTTGGCGCAAACGCAGACGGGAACAGCGAGATGATCAAGATGATATACGAGACAAAATACCCCGGCATGCGACCCGACGATTCCGTGAAGGGCACGAAGATGAGCGGCCAGAAGGCCGCGCCCATGTTCCACGACGTGGTGGCCCAGGCCAGGTGGGGGAAGGGCTTATTCTGGACGTTGAATTTCTTTGTCATATAATCGTTTCCGGCGCCGTACGAACCGGCTGGTAAGCCGGTGAGGACGGAACTACGGAATCATTAGCCGTCGCGGTCTCTTGTAGAATTCTGTAGAGGCATACATGAAGCAGATGGTGATCGTCAAGACCCATTTGTAGGAAAAGCTCCAATTGAACGGGTGATCAGGGTCATCCGGACCACTCCAGCGGTGTATTTCGATATCACCGCTCTTGCGAAGGGACTCTTTGCCTTGATCGGAAAAGAAGCGCGACCATATCCTGGATAGTCAGTGCCAATCCGTCAAGGTATATATAGTGTCAAGCTGATCCGGGAAGCTTACCGGCCAAAAAAAGAGGGCTTTTGCTGCTGCTCGCCGTCCATGATGCTTTACTACAGAGTATACTATGAAACAATTACCGGAAGAGAGCAGCAGAAGAAAAAATTTCACACAAAAAGACGAAAACCGTTTAGTATTTGCCCGAGACGTCATTCTTCGGAAATTTCTATGGAAAACCTTCGGGATACCGAGGCGGACAGGACCGATGACACTATCACCAGAGAAATCTGGAGTACATTGCCGAATATGCATACATATTCGAGCGTCACTGAGCAGAGTATGTAATCGTGGAGACTTGCATGGTATCGTTGACTCTGTATACGATTGTGGACTGACCTGGAGAACCCTCGGAGCATGCACATAGGCCGGCGTCTCCAAGTCCAGTACGTCATTAGGGCTGGTTACTCGATCCGGAAGCAATTAAGCAGCGTCAACCGGCAATTGACCGGCGCCGACTTGGCAGGCTGTCATGGAGGCCTTCGTCGCTGTTTCTTGCTCTTCTGCGGGCTTTTCTATTCGTCAATTCCCTTGTTTCTTTCTCCAGAACTGCCAACATCCCACTATACATCCCACTATATCGGCTGACTCAGCATGACATCACCGCCCGCCCAAAACAGGACTCTACACCGGGAATGTTGACATCAGAGTCTCCCCACTCGGCAGCATATAAGGAATTAAGTTCCTGGCCAATTCTGTTGCAATCAGTTCACAGCACTGTTTACTCTACTATCTACCGCTCTACACTACCATTTCTTCTATTTCCTCACGAGTCCGGCCTTCTACCAAGCAACCATGCCTATCCCCGTTCCCGCCGCCGAAAGCCTTCACGACCTCTTCAGCCTGAAGGGCAAGACTGTCGTGATCACTGGTGCCTCCGGCCCCCGTGGTATGGGCATTGAAGCCGCCCGCGGTTGTGCCGAATTCGGTGCCAATGTCGCCCTCACTTACGCCTCCCGCCCCGAAGGTGGCGAGAGGAACGCCAAGGAGCTCTCCGAGAAGTATGGCGTCAAGGCCAAGGCCTACAAGTGCCACATCGGTGAATGGGAGAGCGTGAACAACCTCGTGCAGACCGTTATTGCCGAATTTGGTCAGATTGACGCTTTCATCGCCAACGCCGGAAAGACCGCCGACAGCGGTGTTCTCGACGGCTCCGTCAAGGCCTGGGAGGAGGTCATCCAGACTGATCTGAACGGTACCTTCCACTGCGCAAAGGCTGTTGGTGCGCACTTCAAGCAGCGCGGCAGGGGCAGCTTCATCATCACCACGAGTATGTCCGGTCACATCGCCAACTTCCCCCAGGAACAAACCTCGTACAACGTCGCCAAGGCCGGTTGCATCCACATGGCGCGTTCGTTGGCCAACGAGTGGCGCGACTTCGCCCGTGTCAACAGCATCTCTCCCGGGTATATCGACACCGGTCTCTCCGACTTCGTGCCTCAGGATATCCAGGATCTGTGGCTGTCGATGATCCCTATGGGGCGGAACGGCAACGCCAAGGAGCTCAAGGGCGCCTACGTGTATCTGGTCAGTGATGCCAGTACCTACATGACCGGTAACGACCTGAAGCTTGACGGAGGATACACTGTGCGGTAATTATTTGGTTCTTGTTTGCATTTTGTCAATACAATACCTCTCCTGTATTAATAGCTAGTCTCGGATGTCATGAATCACGAAATCTTCTGTGTCACCGGTGCCTTTTCGATGTAGACCCCAGACCAGTACCAATCTTCTCTTGCTCCAGACTTTTCAGTCTTCAACTCTCCCACATGCCAGTCCTGCGAGTTGCTAGATGCCGACGCAGATACATTATCCACGACCTTCTTCAACGGCTGTGCTCCAGTTGATGCCCACAATCCCACTGTCTGCTTGTCAAAGTCGATATCGTACGCAAAGTTGTGCCATGTTCCGGGCTGAAGCTTTGTCGACCAGTGCGACTTGCCGTCTGCCATCCACTGCAGGGTGTTGCCGGTGTATTTAATCTCGGTAAAGTGGCTCTATAGTCACCATTAGCCAAAGACACTTACCGAAACAGGGGACAGGACATACCTCGAAAAATGCGATCTGATGCTCGACATCCCCCTGCGGCGCGTTCTTCTTCCTTGTCTGCAGCGAGAAGTGGTATATCAACCGTCCACTACCGAGATCCTCTGTCGTCTGCGGGATCAATTCAGATCGGAGCATCGGTTGGCCGTTCCACGAGGAGGATTGATCCTGTCCACGATTATTAGTTGAGCTCTGGATGTACATCGAAAGGGACGTACAATGCTGATCTTCATGCCCTTCCCATCATCCAAAGCGGGGTTCTTGAAATCCGTCGATAGTCCCAGATACCGGCTCGTCTTGCCATCACCGTGGATGTACCATTGATACGGTTTGATTTGGTTGGACCAGGACCCTGTACATGGAAATCAGCAAGTTTATATTCGTGGCATTGACGATTAGTCGTACACTGGTCAAAGTGGTCAACGGTGGTGGATGCGTTGATGCGGCCGTCCCAGACGATTTCGCCGCATTGCGCGAGGACCGGAAGAGTAAGTAGAAAGAGCTTCATCTTGTTTGGTCTTGATTTTGGATTGGGGATGATGGGAGGTAAGTATTTATACAGCGGTGTTCGAAATGTCCATGATCTATATGAAACTCGGCAATTAAAAAAAAGCATTTCTTTGATACGCAGCATCATTCCCAAACCCCATGTAGATTACTATTCGATATCGATCAATATATCTCTTACTGGGTCAATCACTTTAGTACATCTCTGTTACATGTTCTGGAATGAATGGCTGACCAGTTGTCCCAGACAATTACTTGTACATAACAAACTATTTCCCAAAACGGACACAATATATATCACTTGAATCACATATAGATCGTTATTCATTATATACGCTCATCGTACTCGTGCCTAATATACTGGGTCATGCCATTTACTCCGCCTTCCAAAGTCCACAGAACACGTTGTTGGGGTCAACCTCCGCCTTCAACTCGCGCAACTTGTCCAATCCATCTCCGAAGCTCTCATTAACCTTGTCTCCCGGCGCCGCAAAGCTAGCATAGCTAGCCTCCATGGCCTGACCAGTGCTCTGAATCCGGTCGGCAAGGCCATTGACCCATCCGGAAGCGTCCGCCATTCGCTCAGGCTCGTCGCACGCGTTGATGAAAAACTGGATGTGCGCCTCACGCAGGCCGAACGAGGCGGAGGGGTTGGTCTGTGCGGAGCGGCCGTAGTTCAGGAGGCCGGTGACGGTGTAGGAGGCACCTGTCTGGCTCAAGGATTGCTGGAGGATGTCGATGAGTTCTGGTGTCATTCGGGTGACGGAGACGCCCCGAGTGGTTGTGTAAGTGGACAGGGAAATGCCCTTAGTTGTCAAGCCCTGGAGAGCGTTGAAGGTGGCTTTTCACGTCAGTATTCCTGGATAATCAAGGGTTTGGTTAGAGGGGTACTTACTCTGCTCGACAGCGTCCAGCTGAAGCTCTGCAAGACCGCGCACCATATCCAGCCACTTCTGGCCCTCTTCGGCATCACCCACCCAACCGCCATGCCAGCATCCTTCTGAGACAGTTCAAGCTGGAGATAGAGCTCCTCGGGAACACCTGCTTCGAGCAGACGCTGCAAGCCCAGCAACGCCTTGGTGGATTCGCCCTTCTTGTACTGGATCTGGCCACCCAACATCGTAGGCACGGCGTAAGTCCGCACAGTCGACTCGACAACAATTCCCAGACTTCCACCAGCTCCGCGAAGACCCCAGAGAAGATCGTCATTGGCCGCAGCGTCGACAACATTTCCATCCGCTGTCACCACCTTGGCAGACACGATGTTATCCGCACCAAAGCCGGCGTAGCTGTTCAGCGGGCCGTAGCCACCAGCAAGAGCCCAACCCATCCAGCCAACACAGCCAGCCGTGCTACTCGCCGTGATGAGGTCGTGTGTATCGAGGAATCCGACCAGGTTGCGGGTGAGCACGCCACCGCCGACGTTAACGGTCTTCAGGTCGTGGGAGAGGGTCAACGAGTCCATCTCCCGCATGTCCAACATGACGCTCTTAGCGATGCAGGACTGGCCGAAGAAAGCATGACCGATTGCACGCACGGCCAGCGGCACGCCCAGTTGCGTGCTGGCACGGACAATCGCTTGCACCTGGGCGACGGTCGTCGGGCGACAGATAGCCTGGGGCCGGGCAGAGATTTGCTTGTTGTAGACGCTGCGGAGCGTCTCGTAGTTTGGTGAGGAAGGGGTGTAGAGCTTCAGAGCCGAGTCGAGGTGGCGCAGATGTTGGACGATTTCGCTTCCGGCTGCGCAATCGACAGTTGGATCGAATGGGGCTTGGAGGTTGCGGAAGCCAGTTCCAGCGTTCAAAGACTGGTCGACGGGCTTGTTCAGGCTTTTTTTGCGCGATAACGGGAGAGAGAATGGAGGCCATGTTGCTGAGTATCTGTTTGGTTATGTGGTTGAGTTGGTAGAAGGGCTTCGATGGTCGATATAGTCCTTATATCACTTTCCAGAGAAGACCGGAATGCATCGTTTATCGTCTTGTGTATTCCGTACAGACGACAACTCACGAAATGATGATGAGAGTGCGGAAAGACTGACACATCACAATCAGGGCTCAGCTGAAATGCAAGTCGTTGCTATCATAGTCGCAGATCGTGAGCCATCATTGACCGACATTCCGCTGCATTGTGGAGCTCAGCTCTCAGCTGTGCCGAGCGCCAGCTATGTCATTCTGCATTGTTGTATCAATTTCAGCCAGCCACCGTTTACAATGTATAATTCGAAAGCAAGCCTGGACCCAACACGTGAATACTAGTCTGTAACAAGTATGAAAACAATTCATATTTACCGAACAGCCAATTGATATCGGAGTCTGCATGCATCATACTTCTGGCCTACCAACAAGCACATAGCTCTCGAGATCTTCGTCCATCTCCGCTTTACCTACACAGGCCAAGCTGCTTCGAACTGGAATCACCTTCGGAGCGGGACAGTAATCCCCACAGAAGGGCGGCGACGCCTCCTCAACCCATTCCATATTCACTCCCGGCTGAAAAACCAGGCAATGGCTCGATCCCCCGTAATGAAACATGCCGATTTGCTCGCCCTTGGCCACATGCTGATCGGGCTGCACGGTGATCTCACAGCTGGAGATCTCCATCATTCCCACCGCGATAAAACACATCAGTCCTATGTCGGGATTGTCCGCTTCGATATATATCAAGCAGCGCGTCGCTGCCGCAGTGAGATAGCGTAATGAGAAGTTCTGGCCCGTCGGATCAGGGTCCGGGAAACCTTGCGATGGGAGTTGTGCGAAGAAGGCGCCGGGGACGTGGACGGTCTTGACGATCCGACCCGCCACAGGTGCATGCCAACGGTGATAAGCTTGAGCTTCGATCCACGATTGATGCACGGTGCCTTGGAGAAAGCGGGGTGCCAGCGCATCATAGTCGAGCATCGGGAGAAGCGAATACGGCTGGCCTTTGAGCCAGAACGTATCGCGTGCTTGTACCGCCGTCGATCGCCAGTAAGTAACGGATTCGCAAGGACTGACGATTACAGCTGTTGGATCAACAGCACCCACCGACGGAAACAAAACAGGGCCTCCATCGTCTGGCGCCGCAACAGGACGGACCCCATCTCGGAATTCACGGACGCATCCTAGGACTTGAAACCAAAGTGGCGTTGGGTGGAATCACAAACGTATAGCTGTGTATAGCTGTTCAAAGCTTTCCGCATCAGGCGTGTCTGGACTATCGGTGAGCCAGCTGTCAACTGCATCAGCAGACTCCTCTTGCTGCAGGAATCGTCCCCATTCGTGCAGGACACGCTGCAGCGCGGAATTGACCTTTTTGTTCAGGAAGAACGCGTGTCCGCTCGGGGTAGCCATCGGCCAGGCGAGGATGGCATTGAATGGAGCGCCCACCATGCCGGTCTTTGATGCCTTTTTGTCCCATCTCGGAGGCAGGTCGAGCACCTCATTGAAGAGCTCGAGCATGTGCTGATAGTCGCGGACTCGTTCGTACCGGCCACTGGGGTCGTGATCGTAGAAGCCATCACGGGAACCTCGTTGGACATGCGGTTTGTCAGGTCTCTTAAGCTGGGTTCGCTCTCGATAAGTTGCTGGAACTTGCAGAGTACGCCGGCCAGCGGTAGTTTGGGTTTGGCTTTGACTTGCCGGATGAAGCTGGTCAGCCATGCCTGGAATGCCTCGGGGTCTCTTGGGAGCCATCGTTGGCCGGGTCGAGTGCGACGAGCCATGGCGACTGTCGTTGTTCGTGGAAGGGGCAATGAGTAAAGTGTATAGTGGGATTAGAGCTGAAGATATACATTCTTGCATCACGTGCAGCCAAGGCAGACCCAACAAGGGACATGACATGGTCAGATCGTTTGGGCCTGCTGTGTCACGAACTTCCTGTTGTCGAACCCAGTATGAGTCCGGCGAGTCGTCGCCCTATCACCCGGGGCAAAAAGTCTCACCAATACCACAAATAGAATACCTTATCCACGTCTATACTCCGTAGTAGGAGAGATAGGCTCGCTTCGCGAGCAAAAAAAAATTAAAAAACATACAACAGCCGGGATTCGCTGGTGGTCACCCACCCAACTACTAACCGGCCGGCGTGTGGCTTAAGTACGGCTGAGCGGACGGGAAGCCCTGTTCTCCACACCCTATGGTCGTATGTATCTGATTTTGAGTTAAAGGAATATATCACGTATGTTAGGGTAAGTTAGAGGGTGAGCTGCTTTTTAGTATATGAGCCGTTAGGCGGAAGGGAAAGTTAGAGATTCATGCTGATGTGGAGGGTGCCTTAACCATGCATCATATACACGTTTATCCTGTAGATAAAAGGGGTATATCTGTGGGTGGTGTGGCCACGCTAGTGCTCTCTTTATTTGTTCAGATGGCAGCATTTGCCCCGTTAGTGGTGTTTGTTGATATTAGCTCTTAAGTATCAATCAACCGAACCAAATGATTTGTTCCATTTGTTCCCTTACCTTTTCCATTTGTTCCCTTACCTTTTCCCACTTTCTCTTTCGAATCTCCCTTTTCCACTCTCCGGGCTCAAATGTCAAATCATCCAACGCAGGACAATTCCCAACATCAGGACAATACTGGGCTCCCGCATCCCGCAACACCATTGCGTATTCATCCATCGACAAAACCAGGTCCAATTTTCTCCACAGATTGTACATGTTGTCCCTCTCCTTCATTGTCCGCATCTCGACATCCCGGTCCCACACGAGTACCCCTCCGCTTGAAGGAAGCCCAATGAACCGCTGAATAGTAACGGAGGCGCGAGTGTAATCCAACCATTCCATTCTCCAGCAGGCATCATATGTCCAGTAATTCAGCCACGAAGGGCTCACCCAACGACCACCGAACAGACGGAGTGAATTGCAGAAGGTATCTTCCACGGCTTGGTCCTGAGAGCGATGAGAAACGTTGAATCGATCAACTCCAAGATATTGCAGCAAAACTGCGTCAAGCGACGTCATCCAGACTCCACCGCTGGAGGGGTAGCAAAATACCATGCGCCTATCAGGATTGAAGCGAGTGGTGGGAGGGTCGCAGGAGAGAGGATATGCGCTGATTGGGATGCGTGCAAGGTCTCTTAAAGTGGGCTTCTGATCTTTTATGTTGGTTACGTCGGCGAAGATTGATGGTTGTTTCCAAATGATGATGAGAGAAATTGAGAGGACTAGTATGTGTTGTAGATTGAACATGTTGTTGGATCACTGATCAGACAAAATTTTTTTTTTATGATGGATATATTGCCAGATATACGATAGACAACACTCAGCCTGATGTGGCAGTGCAGGATATGTCGATCAACATGTGACTAAGGCTGAGTTTTGGTGTGTGATGGATGGTTGATTGGTTTATGACAAGTTGACTTCTAGGAAGGAATGTCCTTCCGTGTTGCAATATAGCTCTCAGCGAATAATTTCAAGGTCTGGGGCGACGGATCGGGTTCATCCTTAGAGAAATTCTTTTCGTGGTTCTCGTTGCGTGAAAGGTGCCAACTTTCATGGCGATATTGTTACAAACGGTGGTATTATGGGCTTGTCAGGCATGGACTTACACTATCCAGTTTTCAACTGCTCGATCATGCTTTTCATATGTCGTGGGTGCCAGCTCTTTATAACATCTGACATTTGCCTGTGATTCCCGCTTGTTCTGATAATCGATGGTGAAGCCGTGAGAAGCTGCTAGGCGCTGCTGTTCCTCCACAAGCTGCTGGAGACGGCCCTCGTCAACCATGGTCATATAATATCACGTACGTACGAAGGGGAGAGAGTAAGACCAAAATGTCAAGGCAGGGGAAGAGTGCATGAATACAGAATACATTCCAAGAGCCCTGAGGAGCATCCGCTATTTATTGTCACTTTCGAGCCATTCCGCCTTGAATGCGACTCTCTGCCCACCCGCACGATTCTGAGCACCCCCGGTGTGCGGACTTCCCATTTTCGAATACTGGTATCGCACCCCTGGTGTCAACATTGCACCCCTGGTGCTAGAAGCTATAGAGATCGCACCCCTATCACCCACACCAGCCCCACTTCTTGGTTCCAGAAAAAGATTGGAGTTAGGGCTCTTTTAACTAATCGCCGTGCGGATCTATGTGGCTTAACTGCGGACAATAGTTCGGTGGGTGTGAGTCTGGGTGAGTGCGCTATAGAGAGGGTGAGCCATCACCCAACATCGCGCAGCGCCGCAATTTCAATCCTTTGAAATCCTTCCAATCTCATGGCATGCTACAGCAACTGATCATTGGCTGTCCTTTTCCAACTCCAAAACACCGACCTATCTTGGCATCTGCACATAGCCACAAACGAATCTTCCCTTAACAGTGATTCAGCATTAGACCTCGACAAAGCTGTGCCACTTGCAGCAAATAATTCTCAGAATAGAAGTGATGGTGAATAACTCAACTGTAACATATATCATTTTGAAAAGTCCTCTATTCCTTGCAGCATGTATTGTCTCTCTCGGCAGTGTTACAATAAAGCTCAGGCGAGTAACCCGGATCCAAGTGAACCACAATTTTCCAATTTACTCGAGTCACGAAACGGGATTGTTTTCAAAACACTCTTGTCTGACAGGATGGACGACTTCAGCGAAATTGAGAAGGTGGTTGGGGGTGTCAGTCTGGCAGCGAAAGACAGGGAGTCGAACTACGACGGGGCGGCTAACCCCAGCAGCACAAAGACGGTCCGGAGCCTGCAGGGCATAGTGAACGCCCTCATGTCTGATAACATAGAATTGAAAAGGAGACTGAGCGCAGTTGAAGCCAAAGTGGCGACTATGGATGCGGGCTTCATCAGGTCCTGGGAGAGGAGCAGCGCCATATTCCCCAACGAGATTGGGATGGTAGTTTGGCGCGTTTGGTGCTGTCGAGCTCCAACAGTGCTGTGGCCTCGGCTATGATTTGAGTGGCGTGCTCGAGGTGGTTGAGGGGCTGGATCCCCAACACTGGCCAGACAGCTCCACTAACCATGGCTTCTGGGTACTGGGCAATAGCCAGAGGCCTGGTTAATAGGTTGGTCCAGGTTTAAGGTCAATTAAGCTTCTGCTTAGCGAGAAATTTCAAAAATTCGCTCTGCACTGAGGGTAGTTGTTTTCGATCTGTCCGTCGTATGTCCCGCACCGGGACCAGGGATTTCCCGCTTCCGCTTCCAAGGAAGCGTGGAAAGACCCGACCCTCGACGATAAATGGAGACACACACACACACACACACACACACACACACATAGTCCATGTTGAAAGTATGTACATACACAGTACCTATACCTAGGTAGGCAAAGGTAGGTACAAGCCAAATAGTGTATAAAGTCTTCAGCAAGCGTGTTCTGGCGCTTGGGCAGGCGTCAATCGAACCATCAAAGGCTTCTTCTCCCACATGATATAAATCTTCTGTTGAAGCCAGTCATCATGATGTTCCATCAATTCCATATCAAACGAATATAGTATTTTCGTTAAAATCAAGCGAAGCTCAGCATATGCGAGACTGTTTTGTTTTGTTTTTCTCCGTGTCAGTACATCGTCGCGGCTCATAGAAAGAACTAATTTACTAACTTTCTTCCCAAACAGTTCCTCGGACCAAACGAGAATGGCTGCAAGGCTTCCTTTTGGTCTGATTCGAAGCCGGGGTGATTTGAGAGCCAACGTTCTGGAATGAACGAATTGGGGTTACTGAAGTTGAGAGGGGACCTGAAGACTGCGAATTGGTTCATGCCCATTCGAGTCTGAGGGCAAGGTAGTTAGGACAGTATACAATTGCATGCATGTATGCAGATGACTTACATGACCTGGGACAAAAGACCCATTGATAATAGTACCTTCTGGGGGAGAAATGCGCGGATGGGCAGTAGCAGCCGGAGGATACAAACGGAAAGCCTCATGCAAAACAGCCATGATATAGGGATTCTCGCTGACTCTAGCCAATGATATTTCATCTGAACCAGCAAACGAAGAACGAATACTGTGGACCAACTTTATCATCACCCGTGGGTTTTTAAGAAGATAATAAGTTGCCCCCGAGAGGAGAGTAGCCGTGGTCTCACTACCAGCTACCACTAGCACTTCACCGTTGACCGTCAGATCTGCTTCGGTGATAATTTGCTTTTGGTATCCCTGGATTAGAGTCGTCATGAGATCGATGTAGGCCGGAGGTTGAGTGAGTCGTCTCAAGACTTTTTCCCGGGTGAGTCGCTTGTTGGTCACCGCGGTCTGTCGTAGGTGGGTGGGGATGATGTAGTTGGATAACCTCCACAGAATGGGGATTCGGTTCATCGCCCGAGTGAGGGTGATGTGTTTGACGGATTCAAAGATGAGCTCCACCCATGGATGATAGGAAGAGCTACTGAGACAGTTGAATGACTCGTTGAAGGCTAAATGACCGATCATATCGAATGTGGTATACTGCTTCAAATTCAGCTATACGTAGTTGACAAAGAGGGAGCAGACGAAGGATACAAACATTATACCACTTGACCAGATCCACCAAACCAGGCTCATGCTCGTTCCCACAACTCTCGAAAAGACTTTTAATCAACAGCTCAGTATAAAAATGCAACACCGGCTCCTGATCTCGCAGACCTCTCTCTGAGAAACCGTGCGACAAAAGCCGTCTCAACTGCGCATGTTTGGCTCTGTTGGCAAAGAGTATCGATTGTGGCTGGCTTTCGCCACGCGGTTTCTCTGCTGGGTCTTTGTAGTTTTCCGGTTGATTGTGACGACTGTGACCGTAGATATCCTTCCAGCATCGGGGGTTTGTGAACGAGAGTTCGTCGGGTGCGATTCGGACCACCTCGCCGTATGTAGCATGAAGATCCCGTGTGCGATGGCTGAGATCTCCCCGAAATGCATGAATGAGCCACCAAAGGCGAGAGACGGTGACATGTTTGGGACCAGGGTAGGAGGCTAGTGGATGGAAGTAGATGTTGTAAATCGATATGGAGATCAAGCATAAGAAGCCTACTACAGTCATTCCCAATACCAAAACACCAGTTATACTGGTGGGTACTGGAGGGGAATTATAATCATATGCAAAGATCATAGCTAGGTAGCTTCGATTTCTGATGTGGTTACTGGATGGGAAAACTGTCGAGCATTCCATGACCCTTTTATGCGAGGCGGTCTCAAGATCCTACAAGGCTTATCACCAGAGTTACGCTAATGGCTTTTGCTAATTGCTTTTTGCTGATTGATTTGTAAGCGTATACAACAGTAGACATCCAAATATTTGATCCCTGCCTCCGTCCTAACCCGGGAAGGTAATCCTGTCAGATATCTACCAGGGAACGATCTTCATCTCGTTATCTACAAACTCCCAGTAAGAGCCCCCATCGTACTTGTTGGTATCATCGGCAAGGAGATGAACGGCCACCTCTGCTCCATCCTCAGGAGATCTGCCATTCGGCCAGTAGTTGGTGAATGCAGTCTTGAGAGCGCCAGGAGCGCAGGCGTAATATCGAATACGCGGCTTGCCGCTAGTTCCATCTGCGTCAGCTTCAACGCGGTCATTCTCAGCAACCTGCATGTGGACTGTGAGGCCGTTCATTCCGATCTTGCTAGCACCGTATGGCGGGGAGCGGCCCATTTTCTTGGTCAGGGAGTTTTGGATGCTACCCAGACCGGAGGAGATGTTGATGACCTTGGGAGCTGAAGACTTGTAGAGAAGAGGAGTAAACGCAGTGGTGATAAGGGCAACAGAAGTAATGTTGACATTCAAGATTTCATTGTAGGTGTTGCGGGCTGCTGAGAGATCATCTTTGGACGGAAGACGAATGATACCGGCGTTGTTGATCAAGACTGTTTAGGAATAATTATTATGATGATGATGATGATGATGATGATGATGATGATGATGTAATGATATTGTTGTTGGAATAGGGGGCAATGAGATTGGCCTACCATCCAGTCTACCATAAGTGTTGGTAACATGGTTGACGACTGCAGCGATCTGTTGGTCATTGGTGACATCCAGCTCGACCAAATCAATCTTAGCAGTCACTCCCAGATCTTTGAGCTTCTGGACCGCCTGTTGACCAGCATTTAGATCCCGGCTGCAAAGGATATAGGTGTTTGTTGGGTGGCGCAGACCAGCAACCTTGAGGATGGCGAAACCCAAGCCTTGGTTGGCACCGGTACAGAGAATCACTTTTTCAGACATGATTGAGGGAATATTCGCAGCTGCTTAGCTCAGACAGGTGGAGAGAGGAATGAAAATGAGGAAGAGGCTGGGTTGGTTGCTCCTTCGCATGGAGGACTGTCTCTTTAACAGCAACTAAGGAGAGGAGAGGATGAAAAGTGACATGACGGAGTTTAGCGGAATTAAGCCAGGAAGGAACAGACGGAGGAGGCGGAGATAAGCATATACACCGTGTAGGGGGACAAAGACACGGAATCGAAGCTATTGCAAACATCCCATGCAGGCCAGATGATCAGTTACCATATCCAGAACAGTCATGGATATGCAAATATTCCGCTGGATATGGTAAGCCACTTTTTACTCCATAGATGTCAAATTATTTCTCACAAGGATCAGGATCCAGGAGTTGGCATCTCCACTAACCCATGATATAAAGACACAGCAAACAGCTGTCATAAACCAGTTAAAAATGTCATCTTAATCACTCATCACTAGAAATGCATTCTCTCACATCCTGGTTGCTAGCCCTTGGTGGTGCGTTGCATCTGCCTGTCGTTTCAGCTTTGCCCCCCTCCGCCAATCTTTCCTCTGTCTTGTCGTCTCCACAACTCGGTCTCTCATCTGCGACTGAGTTCTTCAACCCCTCTTACTCCGACTGGACCAATGAGACCCAGCGGTGGACGACCCATGAGGCCCCTAAATATGTTGTAGCAGTGAGGCCTTCTACGGAGGTGGATGTTCAGAAGCTGGTAGGTTGATTGGAGCCAAAGTGACTGTGAGCCTTATTCTGAGATGGTCCAATTCAATAGGTCGCGTTTGCTGCCAACCATAGCATTCCCTTCCTTGCGACTGGTGGAGCTCATGGCTTTACAACCTCCTATGGTGCCCTCCATAATGGAATCATGCTTGATCTTAGTAGTTTCCGGACTGTATCTGTTGATGCAGACGCCAATACTATGAGCATTGGTGCAGCAGTTCGGTTTGGGGACGTGTTTGAACCTCTATACAATGCTGGAAAGGAAATCAGTATGTTCTTTCCTTCTTGTTGTCTCCCATGTATGCTTACTACTGCTTTTCTACCAACTAGCTACCGGTACCTCCTCATGTGTGGGCATGCTGGGAGCCACCCTGGGTGGTGGTGTCGGTCGATATAACGGACTTCATGGCATGATTCTAGATGCACTGATTAGCGTGCGTCTGATTACGGCAACAGGTGAGGTTGTAACTGCATCGACGACGGAGAACTCCGATCTCTTCTGGGGTGTTCGTGGGGCAGGCTTCAACTACGGGATCGTCATCGAGGCCACCTACCGAGTCACGGATCTAACATCCCAATTGGTTACTAACGCCGACTTCAACTTCCCACTCAACGCGAGTACCGCAATCATCTCGTTTCTGAAATCCTTGGAGACGGAAATGCCGGAGAAGTTGTCTCTCATTGCCCTTGTCACCTATGTGGCCGAGTATGGCGGACTGACTTTCACGCTGAACGCTGCCTACCCGGGGCCAAAGCACGAGCTTATCCAGTTGTTGAATCCACTGCTCCACAAAATCACCCCACTCCGCCAAAACATCACCGTCATTCCCTGGAAGGATCTGACATACACAGCCTTCTTTGCCGCCGAGCCGAGCATGGCTGCCTGCGTCAAAGGATTGTACCGGAACGTGTACGGCGGAAGTGTGAAATCCTACGACATTTCCAGCTTTGATACCTTTTTCCATAACATGCAGGGATTCTACACAACGTACCCAGATGCTCAGAGCAGCGTCTTCTTTATTGAGCAGTTTTCCAAAAACAAGACAATGTCCATCCCCGACAACTCCACCGCTTATCCTTACCGAGATGTCACGGCCCACCTGTACTTTTTGCCCCAAACTACCTTAACTGTGATGGATGATCCTTGACTAACCAATCAATCAGGCTGTGGAATTTCGGCTACCCCACCGGATTGGAAGATACCGTCAACGAATTTGCCATTAATGCTCGCGCTTCCCTCCAGAACAGCAGCGGCTTCTCTTCCCAGCAGATTTACGTCAACTACGGCCATGGGGATGAATCGTCCGAGGTTCTCTACGGCGCGCGCAAACTTCCACAGTTGCGCAGCCTCAAGAAGCTTTGGGATCCCGAAAATGTGTTTCGATTCAATAATCCTTTGGTTTAGTGCCTTGTACATAGTTTGTCTGTTGGGCATGTGGATATTTTGGGGAGCGATGGTAAATTACTTAGTAGATAGACAGCTTCTGTATGTAACCCTGGACATAAATGAAGGATCTCAACTACGATGTCTTTACTGCTTACTTTCAAGGATTCATCCAAGCTTCTACTCGCGGCGCCGCCTGCCAACCACATATCCAATTATCCAGCACGGATAAGTGGTTGGCGGGCGGCGCCGGTACTCTGTAACACAGCGCCAACTAGTTAAGTAATAACAGAATTTGCTATAGCTGCATGAGGCCAAAAGGAAAAGGTGCGCCGTAGCACCCGCTCCCTTCCCGTAGCCACTAGTAGTATTATTATGTAATCAAGTTTATTGTCCATATCGAGCCCTAAAGCTATGACAGACCGTATTCCATGAACTCGAGGCTAGTAGCTATCTTTCAGCCTCTTGTTCCTATGAGCTCCTGAGGTAACACCCCCTTCTATAATCTTTCTAATCCTTTTTCTCGCCCCAAGCCGCCTGTATGCGCAGGGCTTTCGGCAGAAGTGCTCTCCTTGTATTTTCGGAGCAGGGTGGGTGTGGCCTAGGCTGACTCTCAGCTTAGGCTACCCATCCACCTCTAGATCCCTGTAGAGCTTGTTTCGTTGGTGTCGCCATTTCCGGCATTCAAAGAGAAGATGATGTATTGTCTCCCTTGGAGAACCACATCCCTGAGGCCACTAGTAGTAGCTCAGTAACAAAAGTACTGTGCATTAAATTATTAAAGGCGTTAATTCAAGTAATAAAAGATGCATTATTCTTTATTCAGGCCAATCGGAAATCGGATACCTTTTTCACTGAAAGGTTTATAAATAAGCAAAAAAAAAAAAAAAAAGACTCATAGTGTTATACCCAAGATAGCCGGCGGCGTGGCGTTGTGGTAGCGTCCCGAGGCAGCCCCCATTATTGGGAACTTTTCCTAGAGAAAGTTCTACTACTGGGAGGTCGTGAGTTCGATTCTCACCACTGGCACATTATACCACCATGTGGCCATTTTCCGAGGAATTTGGCATGCTACGGCACCCGGGAGCATCTAGGGGCTCCCAAAAGAAGTAAGTGAGCGTTCTCTAGTCTATCACACACGGTGTGGGCTGTTAGTGGACCTTGTCCCAGCCTCTAACCCCTAAGGAAGCTTACGAAGAACGGCCTAGGCCAATTAACAGTTTGAATCACATCAAGCTCAGATGTAAGTTATCGTAGCGCTATAGGGGCATAAGAAATAAGTACTGCCCAAATGCCCTGCGCAGATAAGGCGGATTGGGGCGAGGAAAAGGTTACGAATGGTCAAGAAAAAGATGTTGAGAAAAACTGAATGTACTGAATAAGTCTACCATCTTGGTAGCGGTCTGTCATAGCCCCTGGGGCTCGGTATGGACCTTAAACTTGATTAAATAAATAAATAAATAAATAAATACCCAAGATATCTGACAATTTATTCTTAAGTCCGTTATCTTCCGCCATGTCCGAAATCCGGATCCGTTTCCCCAAAGAATAGTACTTTTTTACAGAGCCTCACTCATTATTAGGAGTATGTACGGAGTATCTACAACACACTAAACGCTAACTAGAGTCCTAGACCTCAGACTTGGTGTTGACTTTTTAGGTCTATTTTTGTTAATACTACGTCTACAGTGTATAGAACAATATACTCTGAATAAAGAATATTCAATTGCATACTAAGAGAATCACTCAAAACCATCTACTATCGATAGACCGGGGTCGCCGCCCGAGCGGTGCCGAGGTCCAACTATCAACATAGGATTGATCAATGCTCGAAAGTCAACACCTCCTTGTCCTCATCACGCTTCTTGAGTAACGTCTCCAGTCCCAAGATCTTGCTTGTCCCCCACTCTTCACTCGTCAGCACCAGCGCATTCTTCTGCTCCGCTGTCTGCTCGGGGATCAATGGACTGCCTGTGAATGGAACCATCGGCAGCTGATTGTTGGGACGCGTTCCAATCAGCACGCTATACTTGTCAAACGGCGCCTGTTTGCCGGGGGCTCGAATCACCCGGTGCAGACCCGATTTGAGCACTTTGTTCGTTAGGATCTCCATCGCGTCTCCCAGATTGACAATCGCCGTTCCCGGCACGGGCTTGACCCATCGCCAGCTGTCTTCGGTCACCTTTTCGGGGCCTATCCAGGTGGCATCGGACGCAGGGATCTGCAGTCCTCCCAGCCAGGTGAAGAGAATGGCTAGGCTGATGGCATCCTTGTGGGCGGGGAAGGTGAGCTGGTCAATCGTCTTGCCTGGCTTGACGCCTGTGTAGCGTAAGAGCCGCAGGAAATCGCTCGATGGGTCTGCCAACTGGTGGGCAGAGGTGATAGTCCCTGGTTTCAGCCGCAGAGCGTCTTCCAGTACGCTGAAAATCACATTGGCTAGTTTGTTGCCTTGACGCATTGTGGTACGGTACAGGTCAACGTGCGGGGCCAGCCAGGAAGGAAGTTGAAAATCCTTCTGGTGTTCGCTTGGTGGAGAAAACATTTCAGTCATGGGAATCTATATGCTTTATCAGCTTGTGTTCTTATCGTTTGGGGGCAGGAAAAGACTGACGTTGATAGTCTCGCTGTATCGAGGTTCCCCATCCGGTAACACATCTTTGGTAAAGTAGCTAGAATGATCAGGCTCTAACCAAGAAAAAAAAAAGTTTTCCTTTGTCTTTGGTCTAGTCATCTCACTTACCCCATGTCAAAAACTCCAATCCGGTCTCTCGTCTTGAATGATTTCTTTTCCTCCATGGGCTTGTTGGGGAAAATAGACTGGCCGAGTCGACAACAGCTTACCACATCTCGTAGCATCTGCAGACCGTCGGGATGGTCCGTCAGGTCTAGATAGAAGAATCCTGGATCCTGACAGATCTCGAACATCCGCTGGGTCTCTGCCTGGTCCTTTTCCAGGAGCTTAGCCAGCGAGATGGTTTTCAACTCGATGATGGGCACATCGTCCGGAAAAGGAGCCGGGTAGAGGCCGCTCATGTCAATGCCGGCGACATTGTATTCCACGACTTTGCCGGGTGACATTGTGGGTGTGATTTTTTGCAAGGAATATCTTGGCTCAGAAAGTCGGATAGAACAAAGTAGACGGTTAAAGAAGATAGTCTATTTAATATTCGAGATAGGACCAGAGTCGTAACCGGCTCTTATGTATGCCATCCACCGGAAAGACATACAGGTAATACCACACAATTCAGATGAACAAAATATCGGAGTTGGACGGATAGCCTTCGTTCAGCCTCATGATGTCGATGGATAAGAGAGAAAGTGGATGACGTCCCCTCTCCCCTCCTACTTCCCCCTCGTGTTCTGAGGCTGTGATAGAGAAGTATACACGGCGGAAATAAATGAAGGATTGCTGATTGCATATAGAAACGATATGAATGTAAGCAGTAGTCGTCACGTAGATATGCATAGGATAATGCATGTTCGTCTCCTTCAGGAATGATCCTTCGGAGAGCCTGATAGTCTTCCCCGCCAACTTTTTCGTGTTGAAGGATCTAGACCTAAGGATGGTGAGAATATGCAGTCATCTTTGATAAATCCGTTTCGTGTAGTATCTCCACACTCTCTCTATCGAATCGGTGGCGTAGCTGATAAAATCCAGCTGATAGAATGAAAACATCCTAAGTATTACGCGCATAAAAGTCTTAGTGGATTCGTATAGATGGTGTGATGAGAAATTTGATATGTGTGGCTCGATAATGAGCAAAATGTTCAATTGCCATGGCTAAATTGGATTTGATGTCTATATATACCTCGACGTTGAGAGCCGCCAAAGTTCCATACATCAGAATCAATCTTTAACAATCAACTTCTTCTATACAGATTGTCTTACTCTCTTATACCTTTTTTTGAACTCATTTGATACCTCTTCATCTGATCATGCTTGTACCGGTGCAAGTCACACCCCCAGAGACCAACGGAAATGGTCTCAATGGACACTCCAATGGTCTGATCAATGGCCAGGGTCACCATGGCATGAAAGACCAGATTGCCATCTGTGGTATTGGAATGCGCCTTCCAGGAGGCATTCAATCACCAGATGCATTTTGGGATTTGTTGGAACACGGTAGAGATGCCCGTGGGCCAGTTCCTTCTACCAGATACAATATGGAAGGATTCAACGACTCCCTCGATGGTAAGGAAACAATTAAAACCAGATATGGTTACTTTATCGAGGACGACCTGACCACTCTGGACGCATCCTTTTTCTCATTGACCAAAAATGAGCTTGAAAAGTGCGATCCCCAACAACGCAAGCTGCTCGAGGTGACTCGCGAGTGTCTGGAGGACGCTGGCGAGGTCAATTATCGAGGCAAACTCATTGGCTGTTACGTAGGAACCTTTGGTGAGGATTGGCTGCAGATGAGTGCCAAAGAGTCGCAACATTCCGGGGGATACATCATGACCGGCCATGGGGACCTCATGATCGCCAACCGAGTCTCGTATGAATACGATTTCCGCGGTCCTAGTCTGGTCATCAAGACTGGTTGCTCTGCTTCCCTTGTTGCCCTTCACGAGGCCTGTCGAGCGCTGCAAAGTGGCGATGCCATCGGGGCCATCGTTGCTGGCACCAACTTGATTATGGGCCCAACCACCACGGCTGCCATGACGGCTGAGGGTATTCTCTCCCCTGATGGGTCGTGCAAGACGTTTGATGCCCATGCTGATGGCTTTGCCCGTGCGGAGGCCATCACGGCGGTGTATATAAAGCCGCTTGAGGCTGCCATACGGGATGGAAACGTCATCCGCGCGGTGATTCGAGCCACCGGCATCAACAGTGATGGCAAGAGTCAGAGCTTGATGAGTCCCAATGGCAAAGCCCATGAATCTCTGATGCGAAAGGTATATCAGGATGCGGGTCTGGATCCGTCAGAGACGGCATTCGTCGAGGTAACTGTGTTCCTGCCCCCCTTCCTTATATAGCCACAATTGCTAATGACGAAGATATCAGTGTCACGGCACAGGAACTCCCACTGGTGACCCCATTGAAACCACCGCAGTCGGCAATGTATTTGGAAACAAAGGTGTCTATATTGGCTCTGTCAAACCAAACGTTGGCCATTCCGAAGGTTCTTCGGGAATTTCGAGTCTGATCAAAGCAGTGTTGGCACTGGAACACAACACCATCCCTCCCAACATCAAGTTCTCTACGCCAAATCCGAAAAGTAAGATTTATCCTGTCACATTCTAGAGAAATTGACTTACTGACTGAGTTTAATAGTTCCTTTTGCTGAAAAGCAATTAAAGGTTCCACTGGTTCCCACGCCTTTCCCGGAAGATCGGGCACATCGCATCAGTATCAACTCGTTTGGAATTGGCGGTGCGAATGCTCATGTAGGCCAATCATTTTCTAATCTTGTCTTTCCATTCCTTTCCCTGTTAACCCAGATAATCTAGGTCATCCTTGACTCTTTTCCTCGGGATCCAGTTCAGTTGGACACCCAGGGAAAAACGATCAAACCAGAATTGCTGCTCTTCTCTGCCAATACACAGGCTTCCCTGGCGCAAAAGATCGATCAATTCCAGAAGTTTGCACGGGAAAACCCTCACTCCGCTGCAGACCTCGCGTACACTCTGGCACTCCGTCGAGAGAATCTCCCTCATAGGGCCTTCGCAGTCTTGGACAATGGCATCTTTACTGAAACTTCTGGATTAGTCAAAGCAGCAAACCATGCCCCCGAGGTGACGATGATATTTAGTGGCCAGGGTGCTCAGTGGGCTCAAATGGGCAAGGAACTCATCGACACCGATGCAAACTTCCGCTTTGATATCAGTAAAATGGATGAATTTTTGCAGAGTTTCAAATATGCCCCCGAATGGACGATATTGGGTAGGCGATGACCTTTTTTACAGCCTCATATAGATGGGCCATATTGACAAATTTTAGGCGAGCTCAAAAAGCCCAAAGAAAGCAGTCAGATCAACCGCGCAGAGCTGTCTCAGCCGTTGTGCACCGCGGTTCAAATTGCTCTGGTCAATCGGTTCCTCGCCGCGGGAATCAAGCCTAGTGCCGTGATCGGCCATTCCAGTGGTGAAATTGCTGCTGCCTATGCGTCCGGTATCATTCCTATGGAAACAGCTATGATTGTCGCTTACTATCGTGGCTATGTGACCACCAAGATGGCCCCCTTGGACGGAGGAATGGCAGCCGTCGGTCTTGGTGCGGCCGAGGTCTCTCGATACTTAATCGATGGAGTTACCGTGGCCTGCCAGAACAGTCCATCCAGCACGACAATCTCCGGCGACGGGGACAAGGTCGAAGAGGTTCTTTCTGCAGTGCAGAAAGCCGCACCGGATGTGTTGGCCCGACGGCTGGTGGTGAACATGGCATATCATTCGCACCATATGCGGTCTCTAGCCAGCGAGTATTGCAGTCTCGTCAAGGCAGAGATGGCACGACACCCTGACCTCTCTACGCCCAATCAAAAGGCTGACTTCATATCAAGTGTGACTGCAGAACGTATAGAGGACCCAGCTTTCCTCAACCCAGAGTATTGGGTGGCCAACCTTACCTCCCCTGTGCTCTTTTCACCAGCCGTCACCAGTCTCCTCAAATCCTCCAAGCAAGATGGCATCTTTTTGGAAATTGGTCCTCACTCTACTCTCGCGGGTCCGTTACGACAGATCACCTCCGCTGCATCCCGGCCCTGTGTCTACGCCGCTGCAATGATCCGGAGCAAGAACTGTGCGCACAGCCTTCTCTCGGCGTTTGGGAGATTGTTCCAAGAAGGTGTCAGCGTCAATTTCGCTTCCTCTCTGTTTTCAGGTGGAGGTAAAGTTCTTTCTGGACTGCCCACGTATCCATGGGACCATGGCAGTTCGTACTGGTACGAGAGCCGCGTGTCGCGCGCATGGCGATTCCGCAAGTTCGCTCACCATTGCCTGTTGGGAAGTCGTGTACCGGAAACACCGGAAATGGAACCGCTATGGAGAAATATGCTGCATCTGGAGCATGAGCCCTGGTTGGAGGACCACAAGATTCGCCAGGATGTGGTGTTCCCTTTTGCGGGCTATATCGCTATGGCCGGTGAGGCAGTGAGGCAGATTACCGGCACAGACCATGGATTCAGTGTTCGGCATGTTGTTGCGCAGACAGCTCTTGTCCTGGCAGAGTCGAAGCCGGTTGAGATGTTGACTGGGCTGCGCCCGCGCAAACTGACGGATTCTGATGATGGCGAATGGTATGACTTCACCATCATGTCCTACACCAATGAAACCTGGATCAAGCACTGTAAGGGACAGATCAAACAGCTTGAGGAATTCGTTCCAGCCAGCGGCCCCAGACCAGAGACACTATCTCGTCGTGTTGAACCAGCCCGGTTCTACGATGCAATGGCCAACGTGGGTATTGTCTACGGCCCCGAGTTTCAAGGCTTAACCAATATCACCTCCTCGACCACAGATGGGCTAGCCACCGCTGAGATTGTGAGGAAGAGTTCTTCTTCTCAGGGATCGTCCTTTTTCATGCATCCATCTTCTATCGACGCCTGTCTCCAGCTTCTCCTTGTTGCGATGGCAAAGGGCCTTGGTCGAAACTTTAATCAGCTGTCTGTTCCAACCATAATTGAAGAGCTTGATATTGCCCGTGGAGCAGACAAGATGCAGGCCATTGCTTGGAGACCAAAGGACAACCTTCAAGGCGCTGGTGTGGAATGCGTCGTGGATGGAACGACAGTGTTCCGAATGGCGGGACTTCAACTCACGCCGCTCGATGACGACAGACTTCTGGAGGAAATTAGCAATGATGTACATGCTGCTGCACGACTAGAGTGGTTCCCTGACTACGACTTTATGGATGTTGGCTCCTTGTTCCAACCCCCCGTGTCGGACAGAACCGAGACCCGGTTGCAGGAGGAGATGACCCTTCTCTGTATTCTGGAATCAGCAGGAAAGGTTGCAGAATGTCAGCCTTGCCAGCCGCATTTTGCCAAATTTAGAGACTGGCTTAACCGTGAAATCGAGCGTGCACAAAGCGGCACGTACACGCTCGTTGAAGACTCCAAGTACTATGTGACTGTTTCTGCAGAGACGCGACGTGAAATGATCATGGACCGATTCAATCAGCTGATGCGCATGAACAAGCGAGCCGTCGCTATTGGACTTCTGCGTATCTGCGATAACGCGGAGCAGATCTTCACGGGACAGGCAGACACTCTCGATATCTTAATGCAGGACAATGTGCTCACGGAGATCTACAACGTGGTCAGCTTTGGTCACAGTGATTTCGTGCGGTTTTTGTGCAATACCAGGCCAACACTGCGGATCCTGGAGGTGGGAGCAGGCACAGGAGGCACCACGGAGCTGATTCTGCGCGATTTGGTTGACGAAGGGGGGTTGCCTCTGTATTCCACATACACCTTCACCGATGTTTCGCCTGGCTTCTTCCCCCAGGCCAAGGACCGATTTGCGTACGCTTCGAACATGGAGTACAAAGTGTTTGATATCTCTCAGAGTTACGCAGAGCAAGGGTTCGAGCCAGGAACGTATGATGTCATCTTTGCTGCCAATGTTATCCACGCTACGCCCGTTCTTCAGGATACCTTGAAGAACCTGCAGCCACTGCTGCGCCCTGATGGACTGCTGGTGATGACGGAACTCTGCGCAGTCGTTCGAGCTCCCAACTATATCTTTGGCAATTTCTCCGGCTGGTGGTTGGGTGAGGCTGACAAGCGGCCATACGAGCCTTATGTCCCTGTTACCCGTTGGGATGTTGAACTCAAGGCCGCTGGCTTCGCTGGTGTTGACACTGCTGTATATGATGAAGAAGAGCCGTACCAATACTGTGCAGCTATCCTGTCCAAGCCTGCTCCTAAGCTGACATTACAGGCACAGGAACCCAAGGCCACCATCCTCGCCGCTAGTCCAGACACTGGTATTGCTCAGTCTCTGGTGGCCGGCCTGGAGCAGTCTGGATGCACTGTGACCACCTGCCAACTGGGAGATGCGCTGCCTGAAGACCATGATATAATCTCCTGTCTTGATCTGGAGTCAAACTTCTTCGAAAACATTCCCGCAGACCGGTTTGCCGCATTCCAATCGCTTCTCAAGTCAATCGGTTCCCAGAAGATCCTCTGGCTCACGAGCCCAGTCCAGATCCAGTGCAGAGATCCCCGTTCCGCACAGACAATCGGTGTGGCCCGAACAATTCGATCAGAACTGGCCATGCCCTTCTTCACTCTCGAGATCGATGCTACTGAGAGCAAATTTGCGGACCTGGTGTTCCAGGTATTCAATAAAATCTGCAAAGAGGAGAATCACAATGA
This sequence comes from Aspergillus cristatus, assembly GCA_034509305.1. Taxonomy (NCBI): domain Eukaryota; kingdom Fungi; phylum Ascomycota; class Eurotiomycetes; order Eurotiales; family Aspergillaceae; genus Aspergillus; species Aspergillus cristatus. The sequence goes on along the minus strand of WJBV01000006.1, from coordinate 27,062 downwards.
TCTGGCTTCTGACAAGGAATTCGCTGTGCACGAGGGAACCATCTGTGTGGGAAGATACCACCCTTTCTCGTTGACAAACGAGCTCTGCGAGAAGAGCAACCAAGGGGTATCCATTACAAAGACTCTCACGATCGGCAAGCCAGGCATTCTCGAGACATTGCACTGGCTGGACCAAGATCTCCCAGAGACCCTACAACAAGATCAAGTTGATATCAAGACTCAAGCAATCGGCCTCAACTTCCGAGACATCGTGTTTGCCATGGGTATCATTCCCGCGGGAGCGGATGGTAGTATTCCTCTGGGTCTGGAGGCTGCGGGTATCATCCAAAGAGTTGGTTCCAAGGTCCAAGGACTTGCTCCAGGGGATCGGATCATGGCATTGGCTCCTCACGGATGCATCACGGCCAATGCCATTCTGCCCGCCTCCTTGGTTGTCAAGATCCCTGACCACCTGAGCTTCGAAGAAGCGGCCACACTGCCCATTTGCTTCACGACCGCCATGCGAGGCTTGATTGATATAGGCAGATTGGAAAGGGGGCAGACGGTTTTGATCCATTCCGCGTGTGGTGGTGTTGGTATAGCTGCCATCCAAATCGCGAAGATGATCGGTGCCGAGGTATTCGCGACGGTTAGCACCGAGGAAAAGATCGCATACCTGGTAGAGAACTATGATATTCCACGGAGCCATATTTTCAACTCCCGTGACCAGTCATTTGTCGCTGGGCTCATGCAGAAAACGGGCGGTCGTGGTGTTGACTTGGTACTCAACTCGCTCTCTGGTGAGCTGCTGCATGCATCGTGGAAGTGTGTGGCCGAGTACGGTATGATGGTTGAGCTGGGCAAGCGTGACCTGGTGCGATACGGACAACTAGATATGCAACCTTTCCTGGCCAACAGAAGTTACAGTTGCATTGATATTGCTCAATTTATCCGAGAGCGACCTGGCCATATGGGAGAGTAAGCATGATCATGATACAGATCAGGATGATACGAACAGCCAGCTAACATGATATAGAATGTTAAAGAGACTCAACATCCTCGTGCAACTAGGTCTCCAGCCTATCCGGCCTATAACCACCTTCAGTGCTGAAGAATCAGGGCAAGCCTTTCGATACCTTCAGAAAGGAACACATATCGGAAAGGTCGTGTTGCGCATGCCGGAAGACGTGTCATCCATCCCATCTTCTCAAAGTCCTCGTCGGATAACCTTAAACCCAACTGCGACATACCTTCTCGCCGGTGGTTTGGGAGGTCTGGGAAGATCACTAGCCACATGGCTGGTGGAATCAGGGGCCAGAAACCTGACCTTCCTCTCCCGGAGTGCCGGACTGTCTGAAAAGAGCAATGAGATTTTCAGGGAACTGGAAGCTATGGGATGTTCTGTTAATGCCATCGCAGGAGCTGTTGACAACATGGACGATGTGAAGAAATCCATTTACATCTCAAACGGTCCTATAAAGGGAGTTTTTCAACTAGCAATGGTGCTTCAGGTATGTATCCGCCTTCTCCATGAGACCTTGAATTTTCCTAACCCGGTGAATAGGATGCACCCATCGTCGACATGGAATGGTCTGCTTGGCAAGCCGCCAGTCGACCGAAGGTCGATGGTACCTGGAATCTTCACAAGGCCTTCATGGGCCAATCGCTGGATTTCTTCTGGCTGGCCAGCTCTCTGGTAACGGTCGTCGATCAGCCCGGTCAAGGCAATTACAATGCCGCGAATACCTTTCTCGAAGCCTTCTGCCAGTACCGGCACACCCAAGGTCTTCCAGCATCTGTGCTCAACATCTGTCCCATCGACGGCGTTGGTTTCGTAGCCGAGAATCCCATCGCCAGACGAAACATGAAGGCACAGGGGCTGTACTTCCTCGGTGAACGGGAATTCCTCGACTATGTCGAGGTCAGTATCCTCAATTCTCATGCAGAATTGCCCGCATCGTCAGGCCCATCGATCTCCCCTCCAACGTCCTGGAAAAATCCCGGCCAGCTTCTCATGGGTCTCCGATCCGAGCTCGATCTCGATGACCCCAATAACCGGACCAACTGGCGTCGTGACCGTCGCATGGGCATTTATCATAACGTTCACAGACAGACTGGCGGCGAAACAAGCGAACACTCCAACGTCCTCAAGTCCTTCCTCACCCGGGCCACTGATGATCCATCTCTCCTGACTGACACGGACAACGTGTACTTGCTGGCTTATGAAATCGGACACAAAATTTACGATTTCATGCTGAAGCCTGACGAAGAGGTTAATACCAGTCTCACTCTCGGACAGATGGGGCTGGATTCGTTGATGGCGATTGAATTGCGGAGATGGCTGAAACAGACCATGGGGTTGCAACTCAGTGTGTTGGAGATTATGGGAACGGGTTCTTTGATCAAGTTGGCTGAGGCAATTGCAGGTTTTTTGAAGGCTAAATTAGAGTCGTGATAGGGTTGCAGATGTCAGATACTAGAAGATGGTTATTTTCATTCTCAATAAGAAAGAACTTGCTGGCATTAGTTCTTGAAGTATTATACTGGTCGCCTTTTTTTTTTTTTTTTTTTTGACCCATGACAGAAGGCCGAGGAGTTTTGAGCACCTGTCTGTCCGACGGCTTTGACCTTGAACACATTTATAAGGATCAAAATCCCCAATTCTTCGTCGGCAAGCGGGTCAAACCCGAAATTGCTCGAAGTTTCGAACCGAGAAATGGCTATCTATAAGTACATACAATAAACCCAGACAAATTCGTCATAAGAGGGTCCGCCGATTCGCTGAATCATTGTGTCTGGAAGATGGTGATGCTTCCGGAACTACGGGAAGGTGGATGCGTATTCGGAGTGTGAGTCAAAAGCTCACTTGCTATATGCCAAATCACTCAGCGCGACCAAATTACTGAGCAGGAGATTCTCGTTCGCTGCCGCACGAACAACGGGTTGATGGATGTGTACGTGGTAACTGTGGTCTGGGAGGGTCGGCCCATCCCATTCAGCCACACGGGCAGCCAAAGAACCACTCCTATTTAGTCTATGGTACTTATAGGCGATTTTCTATGCTGATTCTATTCAACCTGCGGCTCTGACGAGTGATCCCGGGTACCTTTCTATGTCGTCCTCTTGTGATCGCTGATGTGGGTCTGACCTAGGTCGTTCCCTCTATGATCCTGACACAGTAGTTCAGCAAGACAGCGGACCATCCTAAGCGCTGTGCCCGTGGGATTAACTGCGCCAATGAGTCTCAGGTGGCAATCAGGAACTCTGTGTCTACCCTGTGGGAAACGTGGGAGGGAAATAGATATTACTCTTGCACTCCATACATGCGCAGGTATTTTACCAGCGAGGATGCCAGGGAAGTATGCTAAGATCATGCCACCTTTGACCCTGTGGACATTATACTCCTGCGAATTTTCATACTGATTTTTCTTCACGCGATCCACCACGAACCCAGGCTACAGTCTTACCAAGTGTTGCGCGCAAATACACTCTGTTGATCGCGACGGACAACATACACCCAAGGAAAACAACGACGATGCATTTGGCAGCCCTTATATGTTTCTGTATCTCCGCCACCAACGCTGTGAAGCACTATGGAATGATACCTTCAGTGGACGTGCACAACACGATTCAGGAGCACGCTAAGAAATTCTTGGATAATGATATGGAGCTCGTCTCTGTATTTACGACGGACAACCATCATGTCCATAATGGATCTGATTTTCTGACTGAGATCGGTATATACGATAAGACGGTCGCCGACATTTTTGCCTCGTCTATCCACAGTTCCGGGGAAAGTGCCATCGGAGCCAGGGATCCTGTGAATGGCAAATGTCAGGGTCATGGTAACATACAAGATAATCTGAGCGATGCCCAGATAAAGTTGATATGTGGTGGCTTGAGCCAAGTTGCAGCTGGTTCCGTGAACGCAATAATCGAGGTTGTGGAGAGCACGGTGCGCACCGAAGCCGGCACTGGTCATCCACTGCCATCCTGCAAGACCATAATTGGGTTCTTTAAGTTCACTGGTGCAGGCTTCACCGGTGTAGAGGCCAACAACTTTTGCCCTGATTTCGTAAGTCTCTTTGTGGGGTGCAAGGGCTCTGATACAAAGGCCTATGCAGAGAACAACAAGATAGAGATGTCTGCATTCAACAGTCAGAAGGATTACAACTGCGACAATGGCGGGGAAAAATGTATCGAGACAACTGTGGGCTGAAGGTTTTGTACATGCATGCCAGCATTACTTCCCTGCCACATGCATTGCTTGTGTAGTCTAGGCTACAGTGTCACTTGTGCAAGGATCTGAGAAAGCACAGGTTACAGGTCGGATAGGACCGTTTTTATCTCAGTATTGAAGCGGGGTCTCTCGGATCGTAGCTCAAAGGGGAAATCGGGAGTCGATTTATTCCGGACTAACGAGGTCTATACGGAGAGGACTAGCTGAAGGTAGAGATATATTGTCTAACAAATGCACGTGCCCGTACACAGCTGGTTGAGTGCTTGACTAGCTAAATGTGCGTACATGCTGGCCTATATAAGAATCTCCTGGCCTCGGTGATCGGGCTGACTATTATCCGTCGATTCTTGAAACGGGGAAGCTTCGGGGCAGCAGTGCCGATTGTCCGGATGGCCGTACGAGGTCTATACGGTAGCCAAGAGGTATAGCGAAAGTATCACGCAGTAAAGAATGTACGTAGTATTGAAGTTATCACAGAGTGCTTACTAGAACTAACTTAGAGCACTTCATCACTGTGTGATGAAGTCTCTCCGGAGCTCGCTAGATCGGCCCGATATTCATCCGATCTTCATCAATCAATTCTCATCAACCATGACCATGATCATGTGACATGTTCGAAAAGATGAATAGCATCAGAACTGTCTTTGGAAAACACAAGGCAGAAAAAGGGAGAAGAAAAAGGTGATGCTCAAGCGAAACAACAGCCCATTTATGCCAAATAATTTTTTAAATGTACTGTTTGGTTTTGCATGGCTCTGCTCACCCACTGATCACCCCAACACTCACCCTTGACTCTCAAGTAGGGCTGCGACATGCTCTTCACTCAGAGTGAAAACAAAACAAAACAAAAACATACAACAGCTGGGATTCGCTGGTGGTCACCCACCCAACTACTAACCGGCCGGCGTGTGGCTTAAGTACGGCTGAGCGGACGGGAAGCCCTGTTTTCCACACCCTATGGGTCGTATGTGCTAGACTTTCGGTTGGAGAAGAATATACGGAAATTTCTCTCATTTGCTATGACGAGAATGATGGGTCGTTGCAGGAAAACGACATTGAAATGAATTTCCAGCGTATTCCCTAATGTCCATGCCAATTGCAGAGATGTATAGATCGGGCATCACATCGGAAGCGACCATAGAATCGGTCACTTGCTCGACCGACGGGAATAGATACACAGTATAAGCGCGAACAAAAAGGCTAATGCAGAGGAAACGACAATGCGCATATGAGACCACTACTATGGGCTGGAGGACCGATGTGGCTGATGTTTTAAATCACCAAATCGAGGAGAAATAAAATAAGCGCTGTCCAAAGCTGCGTCTATGCCCAACAAGAAAACTGAAACAAAGAGATTCCTTCTTCAAAAGAAGGAAGCGAAGAAAAAAGTTCTATCATTAGCATGGCACCATTCCTTTGTACCCACCCCGGCGGCTACCCCGGCGGCTAGAGGCCGTGAGATGGCAGGAGTTTGCTTCGTATTCCACAGAGCGAAGTAGCGGTAAGATGGGACTGTTTCAAGATTCTCACTTCCCCAATTGCATTGGGTATTCAAAACTTTCGATACTGCTTTCGCCGTTAGATTTTTCGGAGCCAAATGTCCGACCAATATGCGGAAAGACGGATTCATTACCACTGCCGACATTCCTGCGATAATGAAGCGAACCACGCGACCAATGGAAAGTCAGACATTTCTCTTCCCGACGCTCGGGTCCTCTTCGTCATCTACGCCTTGGGCCTTGGGCCGCGAAAGGCGCGGTTCAATGTGGCATTGGGTTGGAGATCATGCACGATCTACCCACCAGTCTGGGTCGGCGCCTACGACCATGATGAACTGAGCAACAAAGTGAACTTTGATATCCGATTGAGTACTTATACCAGGCGTGATAGTCATGGCCTTTACCAGAGAGCAAAATTTCCCAAATGGAGCTCTTCGTGTTTTGTCTTTTTTTCCTATGCGGGCAATATGTACAGGCTCTTAGTCCGTTTTTGTTCTCTCAGACAACACTCACGACGGAAAGATCACCGATACCCACGTCGACGGAATCAACCACTGTTACGGCCTCTTCCTCAAGGAAAGAAGCCATCCTTGACCCCCAGCAATATGTTAACGAGAGAATCGAAGGCCGGAGCTTCAGTAAGACTCGAGAGATTGTCCGACAAATGAGCCATTGCTAATTGCTCATTGCTAGACACCACGTCTGAAATTCACAATGCTACCACAGCTACTTCGTCGCCCACCGTGACTGCGCATATAGAGATTGGGGCCGCGCCCGAGGTACAGATGGGCGGAATCCCCGTGATCCAAGCGTTTGAGCTGAACCTACTGGTGCATGCCATGGCCTTCGGCGCAGCCCCTACTGAGACGAGTACCCCATCGCCGTCGTGCCACACCGCTGACACATCGACTACAACCTCGACGATCACGGAAACAGCGACTACCACCAGAAGCGTGGTCCAAACGTCAATTGCAACGAGTACTGTCGTCGTAACATCGACTGCGACCAAGAGTATAGTTGAGACGACAACCACAACATCTACTGTGTTTGAAACAACAACTACGCCCACCACCACGTACGAACCGGCGACGACACCCAGCATCATTGAGACCACTACACCAGCCTCATTGCCATCCCCTACTCCGACAGCGGACTGCTCCGTGCAGAATGAATCGGTGATGTTGAAATATCAACTTTCGAATATCAATGGATGGGCCTCAGACGGTGGGAGCGAGCTCAAGGACAAGGTCTCTGATTGCGGCATCGTGACTGGTTGGGATTGGAAGGATGGGGACAATGGATCGAGCGTAAGCTTCGAAGTATCAACGCAAGACGAGTATGGATGTGTTGAGAACGCGATTTCGTCTGCTGGTGGTCCACAGATTCCCTGCGGGCATTAGAGCAGCTGTCTATGAATAAAAACGTTGACTTAGCTCGTTCCCCTGTAGCCAGAACAAGGAGATGCCATCGGCAATACACCCTCCTATCGTACAAATGAAATGTATTAGATGCAACTTAGAGAACCTACCTAAAGCGGTTAACCCATATGCTCTCTCCGCACTATAAGTGACGTCATATGTCGATGCATTTATAACCTCGGTAGACCCCACTTATCCCAGGGGTACTTCGACTCCTAAAAGGGTGCAATTGAAACCAACAACATATCCAATACAACATGCCGGCCTTGACGCTACACCTCTTCTCCCTTAATATACCTCCCCAATCTTTCCTGCGGCGTCTACGTGAGCACCGAATCGAGATCGTTGTTTCCTCACGTCCTCAACATATCGTGATCCACCCGTCCCTTATCGACCAAAACGCTCTCACCTCGCATCCATGGGATCTGTTAACCGTCCTCCGAATCCCGGGTGATAAGCCCATCCTTTCGACCGACCTCCAATCTGCCGTCCGCGACGAATACAAAATTCTGGTCGGGATCCCGTCAAAGCTCCTAACGACATATGCCGAGCGCGATGAGAAGCTGAAGCGCGAAACGTCCTCGATTCCATTGACGGGATCGTTGGAAAAGGCGCAGTCGCAGGCGCGATCGACGTCGCAGAATCTCGAGGTGTCGCCGGAGTTGCTCGCCTTCATGGAGAAGTTGACGAGGGAGTATGGTGATCGACCGGTGACCATGCTGAATTTGTTGCATTTTCATCATCCAGATGGGAAGAAGAGTTATTATCAATATGGCCAGGCATTTATTCCTGTCGCTGGGAAGCGAGGAGGAAATGCCAAGCTGGTTGGGAACGTGGTTAGGCCTTCGAAGAGTGATCTTGACTCCCGAGGTGATTGCAGTCGGCCGGAGCAGGAGTGGTGGAATGAGATCTCCATCGTGCATTATCCGTCTATTCGACATTTCTGTGACATGCTTGCGGGTGAGGATTATCAGGCTATCAATGAGAAGTATCGACTATCGGTAAGTTCGCCTCTTTCGAAGTCTTGTTTCTATGCTGATCGACTAGGCTCTTCGTGATACGTTCCTGCTGTGTACTACCGAATGGGATGTTGATACTGCGAGATTGTAGGCGCAGTGTTGTACATTTACGGTATACATCAAATGCACATATATACAGCTCATGTAGGACTGAATCGGCTCCATTCCCGAATCTTCCTTCCGTAGATGTAGAAGAGAATCATAACTCGAAACAGAATGGACGTTAGACAGCCCAAAAGCGTCATGCCCAGTTGACGCCAAGGTTATGAAACTATCATCGTTAGCGCAATCATAGCAAAGCTTGGATGTGGCATACCATTGGCAAAGCAAACAAGGGAAATCCTGCCCCCGGAGCTGATCGAAAAAAGCAATTGGCCGCAATAGCCGAGTTGGAATTGACGGCATAGCAGTCGATAATATAATTCAGACTCTAGCCCACCGTCAGCCACCATTACATCTGAATAGCCGGTCAACTCACCTGCAGGAATATCAACAACACGCCGGCTCCCAGAAATGCACCCGATATCACCTGCCGCACCCAAGTAATATGGGGACTCGAAGTCCATCCAAATCAGAACACACCCGCCGGTAAAAGGACGCCCCCGATCATCATCGGTATTAACCGTTCCCCAGGAATTACCTTTCCAGTTTTCTCCAGGACACTTTGGAAGCGCACCTTGGTAAAAAAGATGATAATCCCGCAGCCACAAAGCACACGCACCGTGGCGGCGATGGAAGGCAACTCACCAACACCCATGTTCCAACCACGTTCCTCCTGGAACGAGATAGGATAGGCTTCGAAGCAAAGATACAGAAACCCGTAGATGAAGCCCGTGTACAGGGTTATGAGGACAAGAATTGGCTCAAGCGCGATCAGGACAATTGGCCGGAGAAGGTAGTTGTGCCCAATCACCTTTACGTCTACCGGTTTCTCTTCGCTCTTGACATGTAGGGCCCAGTTCTTGGTTTCGTGTCGTAGGCGCTTAGCCCGTTGCTGGATCAGGACAGGCTTGAAGGTCTCGGGGACGAAGAAAAAACAGACCGTGGCAAAGAAGAAGGCCATGATGGCTGTGATGTATTCGATCCCGCGCCAACCCAGATACGACATGGTGATGAAGCTGCAGACAACAGGGCCGGCCACGGGGCCAATGAAGGTATTTGCTGCGAATATCGCGACAGCAGTTGCACGGTCGACAGGGTCGAAGATATCTGCCAGCATTCCTCCAACCTTGTCATTAGCTTCATCGCAGCCAAGGAAAACGAAGAAAAGCCATACAATTGCCAACGGTGCACTGGCAAAAACACTACTGAGAAACCGACGGACAAAAATCGTTTGTAGGTTCTGTGCCACGGCCACTGTAATCTGGAAAATAGAGAAGATAAAGAGACCCATGAAGAGCGGCATCTTGCGTCCATACAATTCCGATAGCGGCCCGAATATTGATGGTCCAAAGCTGAATCCCAGCACGAATAGAATAGTCCCCAGCACCATCACCTCCTGTGACACGCCGAATTGCCGCAAAGTCGGCTGCATGGCGGTACTAAAGACAGACGAGGCGAATGTCACTGAGATAGTCATCAGGCCGAGCATGACGGTGATGGTCTATTTGCGCAGGGGACTGAGATTCTGGGGATGTTCCTGTCGCAGTGTTAGCATTGTGTTTGTTTACGCATCGGTCTGTCACATACCACGGCCCATCCCAGTTAACAATGTTCACGTCTTCATCATATTCGTTTTTCTTTTCGTCTGCCATTGCATCGTGAGACCACAGTAAAGGCGACAGGTCCGTCTGCGTGCCGTGTTCCACTGCCATATTGCATATCATAGTGTAGCATGGCCTTGCAACTTCGTTGAAAAGATGTAGACTTCAAAAGTCGAACTATACAATTGATGTCATGATGTTATTCAGGTGGCAACTGGTAGATACTCGTATCGAGCGGAATCGAAGTCATTAGCAGTTGATCCTGTTGATATTATTACACGGACAGCATTGTATTGTATGCTACAAATTCAAGCCACTGACGTGTCTTGAGTAAAACACCCATAACTTGAGAATCTCGTCAAGGACCATTTCTGTTGCTATTGAAGCCCCCCCCCAGGCTGCCTCCGATCGCTGCATCGCCGATGCCAGGACTCACGTTGGAAGGAAGTGACGATAATGCAGTTGTAGAATTGGTATGTAATTCGATGTATGACGCTCTATAACTGTATGCAAAAACGAACATTGCGCCTTGAATAAGTCTAACTTCACGGGTATTCTATAAACAACAAGAGAAAGCAAAGAAATCTGTCAGTTGGGTCATGACAATATTAAACAGGAGACCCCTTCATGGTCTCCAAACAAACTCTATCCTGAATAAACAGGTCAATTCCAGCCTCAGCACAACTATTTCGTACTGGTTTCACCATTTCGTAGACCCGCGGCTTGATGACCTTCTCAGTCGTGTTGCTACTCCCATCATACCCCGAGTCCTCGTAGTCTTCCTCGTCGTGGAAGAAACCCTCAATGTCCACTCGCCGGAGTTCCGGAAAGCGCGAAGTGCGCTGGCTAAGCACCATCCGCAGCTGGTTCAACAGCATTGACAGTGTGTTCTCCTTGCAGCATTCGATATAGAGCGACTCGAGCGAGCGTGGAAGGATATCCGGGAGCGAGGTGGAGGGTTCGAGTTGGTAGCGGACATCAAGAAGGTTCGGGAGACGAATTCGGATGTCTTTCAACGCAGTGAACTCGGTTAGGGGCCCGAACCATTCGTCGTGGGTCTCATTGGCGCCCGCGATGGTGAAGGGCAGGTGGTGGCCGCAGGTGTCGAGCCAGAGCGTCTCCAGTGTGTTCTTGCTGCCGGCCAGGGAGTGGTAGAAGGCGGAAGGTTGGTACCCCTCGGCGTGGAGGTGCGAATCCGAGTGTTGGTATTTGAATGTTTTGAGTGACGAGCAGGAAGCGATCAGGCTCTCCATGCCCTTCGAGCCGTTGCTGGCGTTGAGCGTAATCTCCGAGACGGATGAGGACGAGTCAGTCAGCGGTGTGCTCGGAGGGGACCCCCGGGCTTCCTGAGCGGAATCGGATTCCAACACCATGTCGGCGGAGAGGGTGCGCATTAGCGGCAGTCGGAAGAAGGGCAGAATCTGCGACGGCAGGTAGTTGCCCTTGGTGTCGTCAGCATCGTCTTCCAAATGGTTCAACGACACTTCTTGTAGCGATCGGAGGGCTGGACATTCCCCGTTGACGGCACGGGACAGAGTCCGGTCGAGGTAGGTGTTGTGCTTGGGGTAAATCAAACGAAGCCGGCGGAGATTGCTGACAAGCGGCAGCAGCAACGCGATCCATGCCTCCGACATGCCGTGCTGGAGATCCTGCTCCCACTGGGCGTGTTCTTCGTCCGATTGACTTATGGCCCAGGCCCATTCAGTCAATAGCGGGCGTTCCTTGTCGGTGATATGTACATAGCCTGTAGACGGCTTGTCCTGCCAGCGATCGAAATGCAGAACTCGTATGGCCCGAGCCAGCTCGGGGCGTCGTAGGATGGAACCGAGAAAAGATTGAACGTGCTGGCATGATTTTAACGAAGCTTCCCGATAAGCCAGGCGTAAAAACAAATCATGAAAGCGGCGACAGACAAATACCAGGTTGTAGCGGTCCTGGTGATCCTCGAGGAAGTCCCCAATCAACAGCAAAACATCATCGGGGAGTACGCGCATCATAGTTCACACCGAACAACGACAACAAACAAAACAATAAAACAAGAATGACCCCAATGGATCCTCCTCGCGGGGGCGGGAGAAGGAAAAAGCAACTTTTAAACCTGGTCCTGACTTCGGCCTCGAAGGCTCTTCCCCCGCCAGCCCCAAGCCCCAAGCCCTAATACGCTGATCCCCAAATCCTCCGGCGAATCAACAATCAACGCACCGGGAACTATGTGGGAAGCATTAGCGGCTCCGCTGTAAGAATCTTAACAGACTACTCAAGAGTACCGGCCGCGGAGAAGGTCCGCGGTTCAACGTTCTAGAAGCCTTGCCTAATTTGGCAGGACTGCCGTTGCGCTGTCGAAATGCGCTTTTTCTCAACCGTACTCCGGAGTACACTATACAGGCGGAAAAGTGTGGGAATCCAGGACCTCTGTACTCTGTAATGTAGCGCGATATCCTCCGGTGGGCGGGTGGAAGATTTTTCATCGGGCCGCATAGCCAATCACGGATCAATTAGCGTCGACCTACGCTGTGGCGAGTCAGGGAAAGGACCTTTGTCCGATGCGGGCAAATTCGTATGTAGAGTCAAGGTAGCAACGGCGAATTCTTCCATTTTTGTAGTATCCGTTCGGTTAACCTGACCGTTCCAGCGATGGATATCCATACCCGATGGACGAATCCCGATTGCCTGGCAATTGGAAGAATGCGGAGTACTAGGAGGGGCTGCATGGTACGGTGTACTCCGTACAGTAATGTCCTTTGCAGAATGCCCCTTTATTCAGTGATGTGTGTCGTCATATTTGCGGCATATTGAGATCTGTATACGACAAGGACAATCGAGTGATGCCGAACAACTCACCTTGGATTTGATTTCTTTTTTCAATGCGGTGGACTACGCAATTTGCAAGTTTCATTTGGAGAACTAACTCAACATAAGATTCACAATAGGCGCATAGAACTGCGTTGCCTTCGGCCTCGCGCCCACAATGGCCTGCAAGTACAGAGGGGGAGGGGGTTCATGATAGATACAGGAAAGGATGGCACACGAACATCTTGCCATAAGAACCAGATATCAGCTCTTGCTCTAGGGCTTGTAGTCGTCAAGAATTGCCTTTGCAATCTTGACGGCCATGCCGTAGAACACCGTCATAACATGCGAAGAAACTTGCGTCGGGGGAATCGAGCCGTCGACAACACGGAGTCCGTCAACATCGTACACCTGGGCCTTCTGATTGACGACACCACCTTGCTCCCTCGACATCATCGAGCATGTACCAACACCGTGGTAATTAGCACGGAAGTTCTGTTTGACATAATGCACCCATTCGCTCAGCGTAGCATTCAGCGGCAGGAGATGACCTGGGATGAGCTCGTTCCCAGTGTATTGGGCCATCTCGTGGGATCGAGACAACGTGCGTGCTAGTCTCGATGCGGCGGCCTGGCCAGCGACATCCAGCTCATTCTCGAAGTATCGGGGGTTATACTCGAAGCTGCGGAGGTACGGGTCTTTGTCGAGGATTTTCACGTATCCTCGAGTGAAGGGGATGAGATCCCAAAGGTCGAAGTTGATGCGATTGTCGGTATCTAGGAAGAGTTCGGCATAGGTGACATTGTCCTGGAGAAGCCACTTCTGGTAGTTCCGATATTGCTCGAGAAGTGCTGTACTGTTGTGAAAACCGCCGCCAGCAACGGTTTCATCCGCCCATTTCTTCAAGGTATCGTCATTATTCAAAATACCCTCGTATGCCTGTGCATCGGGGCCGAAGACCTCGGCGAAGGTAGCGAAGTAGGCCACTTGTCCTTGACCGTTTCCTTGGGCAGTCACTTCTGATCGGACGTTGGTGGTAGTTTGGTCCTGGAGATTCAAGCCCACGGGGAGATCGAGTTTCTGTGTTACATTGGCGTGCTGGAGCACTTCCTTGGGCCCGATTCCGGAATATTGGAGGATCAAGGGAGAGATAGTCGAGCCGGCAGCAAGAAGGACCTCCTGTTTGGCAGTCACGTTCCACCGCCAGTTGTCCTTGTTATGAACACCAAATTCCACACCCGTAGCTTTGTACAAACCCCCCGCATCAGGACTCTTCTGCACGTTCTTCTCGAGGTTCACCTTCCCGACAATTTGACCAGTCAAGACAGTGATGCGATTCTTCGTCGTCGCGTTTTTCAGAATTGGCCTCAGCCACGATCTGGCCGCATCTGTTCGGATCTGTGCTGGGGTCAGGGTGTTCATGAACATCGAGACGCCTCGGGGATCCCCGCAACAGAGATCTCGCTGGGTCGGTGCATCGGGATAGGTGTGGTTGACGGTGCGCATGAGAGCCGGGATGACCTGGGACCAATTGCGTCCTCGGTCACGAGCACCTACCCACACTCGACCCGTATCATTGCCGTCGTTATGGCAGGCGGGATCATAAGAGTGCCATGAGCCGGAAGTTATGGCCTTGTCTTTGGTAGGGTCTCGGGGCTTCTCGATCTCTTTCATAAACGGGTCAAGCTTACTCCATGTCCACTCCGTGTTTCCAAAGACCGTACTCCACGAGTCAACTTGAACCTTGTGTGGACGGGTCCACGTGCCTCCGTTGATGAGAGTCGAGCCTCCAAGGCCGTTACCGGATCGGATGACTTCGACGCGGTTGTGGACCTTTTGTGGATTCGTCTCATAGGCATGGTCCACACTGCTGCCGAATATTTGACCGTAGGTGTTGAGGTCGTCGATAATTGGACCATACTCGGATCCGTAGAAGCCGTTCTCGATGACCAAGACGGTGAAATTCGTGCTTGCGTTCTCGAGCAGTTTAGCGGCGATAGTCAGACCAGTGAGGCCACCTCCGGCAATCACATAGTCATATGTAGTGTTGGCCACCAGATAGGGATCTCTAATAACCCCAGGGGTGATGGACTTCTCTTGGTGAGTGGATTGCTTGGCCTTCCAGGTCTCAAACGGAACCTGGGCATGCTGGGAGAATGCCGTAGAGGCAAGCAGGGCGACGGCGCCCAGGAATGAATATTTCATGTCGAACACAGGAAAAAAGCTTGAGATAGCTGGTGCAATGGCTAATCTTCTATCTCATCTCAAAGTAAGATACTAGGCGCGTTTTTAAACGGTAAGTATTGACCATTGAGTACAAATGATCAAGGACATGTTGCATTCTGATCGCAAAACAACTGGAACGTACTGTACCACATTCTCCCCAGGGAGCTGATGTCTGAAACCGGACTGAGGAGGTTCTAATCGTTGGCTAGAAGGTATCCATGACGTCGAAGACTATGTTCAGCTGGGGTAATGAAATCGGGGCTGGCTGAAAGTGAAAGCATACCAACATACATACCGAGTCATTTAGACAATGGTACTTTTGTATCAGCTCAGATCAGTCAGGGCCCATGGTTACAGCAGACCTGAGGAACGCCCGGAATCACTGTAATCGTTCAATCATCTAGCATAGCATGCCTCCGTTTCTGCAGTCCGTCGTTATACATTGGTCGTCATAGTCAGCCAGCCACCATCGTCAGTAAATGTGGTCTCTCTGCTGAGATATCTTTTCTGTAGAGCCAATAGCTACACCGTGAAAATACTCTTTTTTTTTTTTTTTCCTCAAATCTTCGAATAACCTCCTTCCGTTCAAGTTTTGTCGTGTTGTCTGCCGCATCTGCACCGGCAATGGACGGATGCCAGACCATGGACCATATTAGGCTGTAAATATTAGTGCGCACTAACTTGATCTGAGAGTGACGCCGGAGTCCAACACCGACAGTGTCGACAACATGATCCGTCAAGGTCGTCTTGCTGATCCGGATTCGGTGGCTTCTCCCCAATAGCATGCGGAGGCGAGTATCAGAACGGCAAGGGGCTCGGGCCGTAGAATTTGACCCACATTTGCTGAAGACTCACATAACTGCAGTCAATACACCTGGATACCAGCGACTAGTTCTATACCTGCTAAGCTTGGGTAATCCTATTCGACTAAGTGTCTTGACGTTCCTTGGATATATAAGAAATTATGTGACATCCTACACTGTAATCACAACGTAACAGAGATATCATTGTCATTCGGTATCGTTAAAACGTCCAGAAATGCTTCAAGGTTCTGAAGAAGACATGTACACATTACACTCTTGTTATCCTAGTTTGTAAGCCAGATTCGCTCCAAACGAGTACAGGCTTTAGGACCTTTCCAGCCTTCATGTCTTGGAATGCCTGCTGTGCGTCCTTCATGTTGTAATACCTGATCAATCTCTCAAGCGGGTATTTCCCTTGGTTGTGATGTTCAATCAAAAACGGGACCATCTAGATTCTCGTCAGTCAATAATCCCAGAAACATGTGTGCACAAGGAAGTTCATACCTCGGCCGCAACACTTCCTCCCCGCCACAACACTTCCTCCCTGATGGCAAGCGCATACTCCGCAATGATCATAGCAGCGCCGCGGATCTTGGCTGCCATGACTGCACTCAGCCCGACGCACCCGGCGCCAAAGATAGCCACCTTGCTTCCGGGTTTGACGTTGAGAGCTTTGAAGATGGAGCCGGCTCCCGTCTGCAAACCGCATCCAAGGGGTGCGAAGAGCTCCAATGGCGTCGAGTCGGGGACACGGACGAGAGACGACGAGCCACTAACGAGGGCGACGCGGGAAAATGTACTTTGACCGTCGGGGTCGAGGGGTCCTCGGCCAGGGAGACCGTCTGGGTTCCGTCCAAACGTTTACCGCCAAAGTTCAGCGGGATCATACTCTCACAGTATGCCGGATGACCCTCTGTACAGTGGGAGCAGTCGCCACAGAAGTTGTAACTGAGGAGGACTTTGTCTCCTTTCTTGACATCTTTCACGGCAGAACCGACTTCGAGAACGACATGCTTTAATCAGCGGTTGTTTCCAAAACGAAAAAAAGGGGGGATGAGTTATGCTCACCTTCGTGGCTAAGAACATTAGGAAACTGTGCTGGAAGCTTCCCTTCCATACAGGCAATGTTTGTGTAGCAGATACCCGTGGCATGAACCTCCACGAGGGCCTCTGTCGGCTGCAGGTGTCCAGCTTGACGGGGTGAATTCGGGGTCCGCCCCGAGAAAGTGGACGACCAGTGCTTCGGTGGAACGAGTCATTATGAATGGATAAGTGAATAAGTAGATGGATGTATGATAAAAACGAATTCCGTGGTTCAACTTCTCGGTGTCCCGAAGACACTGGCTTTTATATCCGTCTCGTCGACACTCAATCCCTATATCCCCTCGTTTTTACCCCGCTGCTGCCCCCGTGGGGATTTGGAACGCAAAAGGCAACAGGAGTTCATCGATGCGCGGGATTTGGTTCTTTGGAACACCATCACGGGCAGATCCTGTCGTCCGATTATGTGGTTGGGACGGTGATTGGGTCGCAGAACGAAGCTTATCTGTTTTTCGGGAATTCTGTCGGCTGCTGGACTCGGGATCGACCAGCAAAGCACATACAAGATACTCTGATAGTGAAGCACACGGACTGCAGTGTATGGTTCGGGATCTTCGTCGCGTTTCGTCGATAGTGCTCCTCCCCGCATGCAGAGGCTATCCGAGGTAATAACGTGCTATTCAGCAGCAAAAGTCGGCCTGATATACTTTGATGATGCTTTAAGCTTGACCGTGGTTTATCAAACCATACACCTGGACCATATGCTCTGCAGAACTCTCGGTGTTCCGTTGCGACGCGTTGATACTCGAAACGCGGCGGAGTATTCCGTTATGCACAGCATTGACGCTGCATAAATGCATGTAAAACGGTATCCCCACTATCTGTATCGATATCTCCTAAAACGGGTCAGCAAACTCGTCCGTAATTGCCTCCGGCCGCTGGGCATTGACTGACGATGGAATTACAGTACTCATAGACATTTAGATAATCCGCGCGGGCTGAATATATGATCATTCTGCAAAGGATCTCTTATTAAAGAGCAAGCAGTTCGGAGAAAAAGTAGTGCATTCATGGCAGAGGTAATCACTAAACAAATCATTCGGTCAAGGAAGCTCTTGCTAGAAAAGAACGGACAAATTCATCGGCCTGTCAACTGAGTGGAACAAGCACATCTGGACGTGGGAGATAATAAAATTTATATCATAAGCCACAGGGACCTTCGTGGACCTTAACCGGGCGCTGAATGGGTTATGTGGATATGGACAGCAAAGTACTCGACACCGTCAGTGCCTGATAATTGCTATACTTCTACAAATCTTGGCTCGTTTAGCCTGTGTCGATATGGCTATTAGAGCGCGAGTGGCATGGAGCAAAGGCCAGAGCTTTGCTGCCATGCCGAGGAGAATTCGACCCGGACCGTATCAATAAAATGTATTCTAGAGACATTCGTCGAGTGCTGTTTCGGGAAGAAAGTAAGGAGAAACATGTAAACATGCGGGGAATTCCGGAGAATCCGAGCCGTTGATCCACGTCAGAATATACATAACATCGTGCCAGACCAACATACAACTTGTACTCTTTGCCAGTTGTTGCCATGACGAAAATCTGTGAAGTCACGGTCCTATACCTGAAGCCTGGAACTGACCTGTCCAGCCCCGAAAATCATTCCAAATACACGACCGGCATCAAGACTTTGACCAGTCAGCCTGGGTTTCAGCTATTGCAGGAAGGCCGGTCAAAGACTGAGGAGGAATTGTTAGTCTGGTTGATCAGTATGAAGGAAAGTGCTTCTGCTATAAAAAGACCCTCTCTAACGATGCTTTTCAGATTGGAACGATCTACTCGACCACGAGGCATTCATGGCCAAATCGGAGCCGTACTCGAAAATGGTCGATGCGCTCCTGTCGATGTGTGATACAGAACGCGAAGACTTCCTTGAGATCAAACACCTTCCACCAACTTCGTCTTTTCTGGACGTGACCATGACCGGTACGCAGTATGCCAACCAAATGACGACAATCCTGTGGCTGCGAATTCCGGAGGGAGGGTCATTGGGGCAGCTTGCCGCGGCGGTCAAAAGATTGCGGGGTGAACTTGAGCACCGTGGACAAGCGGTAACAGGTGGTGGTCCTGTAGAAACGCCAGGAGAAGCTATCTTGTTCATACAGTCTCGCGAGGGCCCGTCGGTCGAGAAGGAGGAGATTGCCCGGATTCTTGAAAATGGAGCGAACATCAGTCGCTCTGGTGTGTTCAAGCTGTCTTACAATACTTAAGACGTGTGTATATATAGCACAAGTAGCATGCACAAACTTGACTCCTCTACTCGCTGTTCCGACAATGTAATCTTCGGCTATCGATTTCTTCTTATTCCTTTCTATTCAACGATTTACAGCCACACGGTACCGCCACTGCACCGCCACATCATTATCGCTATCATCGCACTCCGAAGCAGTCGGAAAAAGTCAACCATCACACTCGTTCCCTCCCTCTCTCGCCTCTTCCGGCAAACCAGAGAATGATATGCTTAAATTCCTTCGCTCCGTAATGACTGCTATGACTTCTCCCGCCCGCGTTCCTATCCCCGCCAACGGGGTGGACTACCGTGGCAAAATCGTTCTGGCGCCGATGGTCCGTTCTGGAGAATTGCCATCTCGTCTCCTCGCTCTCAAATACGGCGCGGATCTTGTATGGGGCCCGGAGACGATCGACCGGGCACTCATCGGTGCGTCGCGCCGTGTAAATCCTCGCAACGGGAATATCGAATTTACCCGCTTTCCTTCGAACGGTGGACGCACCACCAAATCTACTAAGGAATCCATCATCTATCGCATCGACCCGGTCCGTGAGAAAGGGAAATTGATTTTCCAGATTGGCACGGCTTCCCCTGAGCTCGCTGTGGAAGCAGCCAAGACTATAGCCGGGGATGTGGCAGGTATTGATGTCAATTCAGGATGTCCAAAACCATTCAGCACATGTGGCGGTATGGGTGCAGCTCTGTTGCGGACACCTGATAGATTAGTCTCTATTCTTGAGGCGCTGGTTAGGGAAGTTGGACATCCATTTCAAATTGGGATTTCAGTCAAAATTCGCATTCTAGAATCACCTGAAGAAACCAAAGAGCTTGTTTCGCGACTAGTCAGGACAGGAATCACAGGGTTGACAGTCCACTGCCGTACCACTCCCATGCGACCCCGTGAACGAGCAATTCGTGACCAATTGCGGATGATTGCTGATATTTGCCACGAGGCCGGAGTTGCATGCCTAATGAATGGAGATGTTACGTCGCGTGATGAGGGCCTCGCATTGATGAAAGAATACGGTGTAGACGGGGCTATGATTGCTACATCGGCCGAGGCCAATCCCTCGTGCTTCCGCTCAGAGGCGGAAGGCGGCTTACTTCCTTGGCGAGAGGTTGCTCGTGCTTATCTGCAAGCCTGCTTGGAAACAGAGAACCGATACGGCAATGCCAAATATCTCCTGAACATCCTCGTCCCGGGCAGGAACAAAGAGTTTGAGCACTCAAGATCGTCCAAGTCATACTATGATTGGTGTCATTCGCTCAAATTTGATGATCTCATCCCTGATGCGATTCGAGTCGATGAGTTCATGAACCTGGCGCACAAATCTATCTTCAAAGACGAAGACGACGCACGGAGTCAGACTGTCCAGAATGCCCTGGAAATTAATGAATTTGCACGAGCTGCTGGCGTTCCGATTCCTACTTTGAACAAGACGCCCGAAGAAGACTTTGTTCCTCCTGTGCCGTCGCAGCCCGCTCAGAAGCAACAAGTTGCAGCATAAATTTTTGGCATCCGGTCTTTTTCTCTGTCCATGATGGTAAATATGAATGTTTATGGGGATATGCGAATATCCTTCGCCACCGTTATACCGTATCGAGTTATGCATTTACACTAGATTTTTGCAATCGCCCACCTTAGAAAATGGCCAAATGCCTGTATATTTCGTTCTTTTCTTTGTTTTTTCCCTTTGGTATACCTTTCACTCTAGTCTGGTCGATGTATATTTTACGTGGCGATTCTATTTGGTTCGCCTTGCGCGGGCTTTCTGGGCTTGGTATACCTATGTCGTTATTGCGACCAAAATATATATCTGAAGGGCACATGCTTGAACCTATGCAAGTGGCATTTATTAGTAGTATCGAAGCAAAACTATAATGCGGGACCGTTAATAAGAGGTTCAGGCCCTCGACACCATCTTCGTAAAGGCTTGCAGACATTCCTCGCTCATTACATAGCTGCTGCAACGTTCCAACTTGACATGGAACATGCTTACTTTAAATGGACGGAGCTACCACGTTCCTGAAATACTATCTTCTTTCTTCTTTGAATCTCACAGGGAATGTATCGAGAGACTCGACTGCTCTGGATTGCAAGGTAGCGTGAATTCTGCTACCATTAAGTACTCAAGAACATACTTCGTCGAGAGACCTCCAGATACCATGTCATTCACATGTGACTTTCTGGCATGAATGGAGAGACACCGCTACTGCTTACGCTTACGCCATTGGAGTTGTTTGGGTAACTACGACTTAAGACGACAGTGGTGAGGTCCGATGATATCTAACTTTTACAGACTCCGGCATAGCCACCTGAACGAGATCCGGGATGAGTAGGATGAATACCGAGAAGGAAGTTGTATATGGGAGTGCACACATTTAGTTCTGCACCAACCAGTAGGAATACTATACGGGCAACAAGGAGCGCTGACTCGCACTCTGAATTCCATACTCAACCGAAATACCTACGAGTGCGATCGTTTGATTGCCATAGATGCTTCCAGCCGTTCTCGGTTTTCCGCCACTGTTAGAAGCGATTCAGTACCAAGAGGTCGAAGGAGAATGATGCAAAACACAAATCAGTCAATAATGCCAACCAAGAACCCAAGGATGCAAAGATCCCGCTCCTTGCCCCCTCCCCCGATCAAATCCCGGCCACCATTATGAGACATTCTCCGGTCCTTTTGAACCTGGTCACAATCCCACTGGTGATAGGTTATAGTAACCGGATGTGAGGCGATTACGCTCGAGTAATTTTCCATTTCGGCTTTGGCTACGCTCGGAGATAACCATCGGTTGGAGAGCTCTGTCTGCGATAACAAAGGTGACCATGAGTTGGGAAGCCAGTCAGCCTCAAGAAGCTAGTCGATGCAGTTGGTTTTGGTCTGGACCTTCCATAGAATCGCAACAAAACATCCAATGAATAACCGATATCACGCTATATTTCCCAATGGATGCTCGCCCATATGTACTGTAAGGGAATTTAAGTAATGAATTATGCTGTAACGGGGCCAGAAAAGCAACGAAGGCAGCTGTGTGCGACAGTTGTAGTGACCTTGCCTACAGTACTCTGTACTTGTCCGCATACCAAGAAGTTCCAGGCAGCGAAAATGCATGGTAGATGGATCGATCACACAGTAGCAACGATTCTCTCCTTTCCTTCCCCTTTTCGAAGTTTCCCCCGAAATATACAGGCACAATGGACTTAATACCGAGTCCCATCCACGGAGACTCGGAGCGACAATCATGGTCAACTTCCGATTCGTCAGGAAGTGATCGGCGTGCCAACTTGCTAAGCTTCTGGTGACGAAACCAACTATCGTGATTGATAGCCAATGACTGCTCGTGCCTGTCTCGAGGCCCGTCAACGGTCGTTTGTGATTTGTCGCCGATATTGCAAAATAGCTGGCTCAGGACGGGAAGATCGGCGGATGCCGCGTGTCCAATTCCCGGCCGGTTAAATTTAGGTCAAAATAAAGCCAATTAATCATGCGAATCCGGACTTTTGACGGGGCATAGGGCGACGTAGCCAGTGGGGGGCGTGTGGAGTGAAAACTGCCGAGTCAGCATTAAGCTACGGCGCTAGTCTATAGCGTTCTGGAAGAGGCTGATCGCAATGGAAACACCGCAGACATTGGAAAGTCGAGGACTCGCAGCATTGAACAGATGAATTCAACGTTCTGCTATGTGTAATGTGTGTTTCCCACATGTATGGAGTCGAGGCATCAACATGGGGTTATCGTACTGATCAAGTATGATATGGAATGCTGCCTTCGTCGGGATAGATCAATCTTCCGGAAGGAATGACTCGTTCCGAAGATGGGGCTTAGCTGCTTCCAGATGGACTAAACGTCGACATAGTCATTTGCCAAGTCCAATAGTAGATGCCCCGGCCCGAGCACTCCAACAATAAGAGGTGATAGATGTCCCAATCGAATAATGCCGAAGAATAATCGGTCCAGATCGAGATCCACCGGTTCCGTAATGGCACGACTCTCGGATGTTCGATGCTCTCAGTACAGGTCACAATCGCATCAATCCAGCCCAATGGACTACTCTACCAATCTGCTCCGCCTCAGCTGCACATAGCATAGCTAGGAGAACGGCTGATGGCGGCCGTAGACACCGTTACGTCAAATGGCTTGTCATGAAGGAGTGTAACGATAGTAAATAGGAGTCGTGGTGGCTGGGATATTGGCTGCTGAAAAGCTATAAAGAGGGCTGTCCGTCTTCAATTATCCTTTCTCGTCATCACCAATCCAATCTCCTACACTCTCTTCACAACAATCCTCTTCCCAACTCAAACAGTCACTTTGAATTTTCTTTTTCAGTAAAACCATCCCCAACTCGCCAACATGAAGGTGTCTGCCGTTCTCTCCACCTTGATGGTCGCCGGACTCGTGTCCGCTGCTCCTCCGGCCCCTCGTACGTATATCCTGCAGAGTTGGTTACTTATCACTTGACATACTGACGTTTTCAAGGCCCAACCGACCTTCAACACCACGGGTTGCAGGGTCCCGCCGATGTTGCCTTGCCGCATGACAAGCGTGGCGATGTCCCTCCTCAGTTCCCCCCTCCTACCAAGGACGACCACGACCATCACAAGCGTGGCGATGTCCCTCCCCCGAAGGACCCCAAGGACCTTCCCCCGAAGGACGACCACGACCACCACAAGCGTGGCGATGTCCCTCCTCCCAAGGGCCTCAAGCACGCCCCCAAGCCTAAGCCCGCTCACAACTAAATGAGGGCTGTTTGATTGGTCGAAACGGATGGAAGTCGATTTCCGACATCAGTCCCGGAAAGCTTGTCCGCTAGGGCGAGCGAAGGAGATGCGCTCTCTTGATTTAATTTTATTAATTTTGTTTTTGTACATCCAACTGGATATAATTTGTGTCTTTGATTTTTGTATTGTCTTTCGTTAAACATAGTAAATGGATTGGTCGACCATAACTTTCTTGCTCTTCCTCTTCCTCTTTTTATTTTCATTTCCCTTTTTAGGCCTCGATAATTTCTGGACTTTTTCGATGAAAAACTGTTGCATCTATATCAACGCACTGGTTCCCTCCTTCAGTATGGATAAGCGGGGGTATTAAGATGTCTCGAGTTCATGAGAGCGCTTTGAGCGGCTACAGCTTAGGAATGCGATATCGGGATAGCAACTGTGACTTAGTGCTAGCGTAAAGCCACCGAAAATGCGTTACAAAGGTCTCTTTTCCATTTATCGTTCTTTCAAAAAAAAAAAAAAAAAAAAAAACTAGCCGCCATGCACAGCTTTTTCCGCGCGTTCTTTTCGTGTCTCAATGTCCGGAATGGCCAGGTGACATGAGATACATCATTACCCCAACGCTCGCATCTTCGTTTTGATAGCCGCATCGTCGATTGTCTTCTTCAAAACAACCGAACAACCTAGTTGTCAAACTGAAGTACGTGGAAGCAATTTCCTTGCGGATACAAATGTTCTTTGCCGTGCCTTCGATGTTGTATATGATGGATGAAACTGGGATCCGGAGAACATGAAGTGAATATGAGATTCCCCATGGTCGGCTCTTGATCAAAGAAAGGCAATTAAAAGTAAATGACTGTCGATCACCGATAGAATCGTTTTCACAAACGTCAACATGAAATGCCGAGTAGGTCAATTGTTCCTTGATCAAACCCAAGACGTAACATTGTTGGGAACCGAGAAAAGACATCGATCGTGTTTATCTGAAGAGAGGATGGGGGCGCTCTTCCACAAGGTCTATTTGATTCCTTTGTCGTCCCGTACGTACCGGGTTGAAAGTCAGTACCTGTGCTATTTCTCATGTGCCAATGAAGGATATCTTACGCTGAAACCACCATGGTTGATGAGTGCATCACCGAAACCGCGTTAAATTAGGTAAGACAACATCACTATGTACGACTGCCGTGTATCTCTATGCCTTTTAGTGAAGCCTCTTGATTAACGACTTTCAGGGAGAACACTCGCGTTGGTGGAATTGGAACCGTGACGTCGGACCTCTCGATGATGCTGATGATGCTACCAATTCGTTCTATATCATGCCTAGCCGTTTCATTTCTTATTTCTATCAAAGTAGAAACAATTCAAGATTACCATTAATGAATATTTCTATTACGGATCCTCTTCCGATCCCACCTAACCAATGACGAGAGTATCCTCTGTCGCAAAGTGATACTGGGGAACCTCCAGATTCAACGGCGCTGGACCTCTCATCGCCCGTCCAGAGATATCGTAATGGGACCCATGACACGGACAGAACCAACCTCCGTAGTCACCTGCCTCGCCAATTGGGACACACCCAAGATGCGTACACACGCCTACATCCCGTCAATCAAGTCCGCTGTTTGGAATCGACTGCCCTAACTTACCAAGCATGACCAACCATTCTGGCTTCTGTACGCGGTCCTCGTCCGGCTGGGGATCCCGGAGGTCCCTCCAGTCTACCTTGCGAGCTTCGTCGATTTCATCTTTTGTCCGGTGACGAATAAATACGGGCTTTCCACGCCATTTGATAATCACCTAGTTTCATTAGCCCGTGCCGCTCCCAATTGCATGCTGAGACACTTGCGTTCTTGCCCTCGGGAATCGCTGCAAGTCCGATTTCGACTTTTGCCTGGGCCATTACATCCGCTGAGGCGGACATGTTGACCAGGAAGTCTACTCAATTAGCATGACCTCCGAAAGGCATTGCTTGGAATAGATACCATGCAAAGTGGCCTTGGCCCCCGCTGCCGAGATCACCCCCAGCGTCCCGACCATAAAATACGAAAACACCTGATTACTCCGCATCGACTTCTGTGAGGCGTACTTCCGTCCAAATTCAGGCATCTTTAGGGTCGCATCGAATCCATGTTTCTGGGTTTCGGTTGGAGTTTGCGAAGCAGTTTTGGTCCGGGGAGAATGCTGTATGGCTCTTTTCTGGTATGAAAGCACTCGGGGAATAAACTTGCAGTGTGGCAAGAGCGACATTCTGTCTTTGGTGCAATTGAAGTGGCAGAGTGGAATTCTCTACGTTTGTGAAAATGTATCGGGAATGAAGACATGTAGTTGTCAGTTCGACATCATCTATGCGGGCATTGTATCATAATACAATCGTAGCAATGATGACAATGCTCCTGAACGATGTCATAGCCCATTCTGTGTATTACGAGTAATTTCCGAGCAAAGTACTGTCACGGGCTCGGAATAGTAGATGATAACGAACTGAATTCCTATCTAGACTATTGTAGCCATCAACGAGAATATCGAATCTGAAGAAAAGAAAAGAAGAGGAAGATCTATTTACACGAAGAAGTCTTATATGGCTGTGTGTGGCCTCGCTAAGCAGCTGTTTGTCTTAATTGCTTTCATGGCATTGTTTGCCATATTGATGGTGTTTGCCGACAAAGGCGCTGAGCTGAGCCGTCACACGCAGCGCTAATAACTAGTTATCATACAAGAGATTTCGTTGAAGAAGAGAAGAACAGATGTCCGATCGGACAGCCTTTATATATAGAAGTACGTTATGCGGGGTAGGTAGTCAGGTAACCACCCCGATCATCCCTCCGAATAACATATCGTTACATTGGGCATCATCATCCTAATTGTTTTACCCCTCCTGCCCCTCATTTCAACTTTCGCGTTGTCCATATCTAATCCATTGAAGAGACTACAACGATCATAATGGTTAGTCACTGTGTTCCAACAAGTGTCGCAGATTGCTGTAACGGCATGAACCACCTAACTATATAAGTGAGTGCAGTACTAAGCCTGTCGGCTTAGTATCCTAGTCTTTTGCTCCTGGCGCAGCGGTTATGTTTTTAGAATGCACCCTAGAATCGTGGCCGTGACAATTGCTTAAATTTATCCTGACCATGTCAATTCAAGGTTCTCCATTCACTCAGTCCAATGGCGTCACGGTGCCTTACATCAGTCGCGGGTTAGGGTTAGGGTTAGGGTTAGGGTTAGGGTTAGGGTTAGGGTTAGGGTTAGGGTTAGGGTTAGGGTTAGGGTTAGGGTTAGGGTTAGGGTTAGGGTTAGGGTTAGGGTTAGGGTTAGGGTTAGGGTT